>CM060943.1:887091297-889615380 GCA_030765085.1 Allium cepa | reverse complement strand
TCGAACGCAAACCCTAAGTTGACTGAGCCGCCACCATCATCGAATTTGCTCACCTCCCACGGCCATCTTCAGGCTGATCAGAGCACGGCAATCGAAACCCTAGGTCAGGCCGCCCCCACCTCGAGCAGTCGCGAAGCCTCCGGTCGCCCCTCCTGTTACGCGACCGCCGCGCCTCTTGAGCCAATTCCTGGCGAACTCGCTTAGCATCTAGGTGAATTGGTACCAGATCCAAGACCTGCACGTCACCAGCTCCGCAACGATGCCTCCCGATCGACGATTGGGCAAAGATCCACCGTTGGATCGACCAAGATTCCAAACGAACGGCCGAGAAAGAACTGCAGATTCTGGACAAACGACGCCTCGAAATCAGAAACGAATTGCACCAGAATATTACGCATATCGAAAACATTGACATATATTTTTTTTGGATTTTTAGGAGGACTTTGAATTTTCACTTTGTTTTGCAATTTGAAATTTGATCTGAGATGTATACATTGAGGAAGAAAGAGGGCTGAAGGCAATGAACGTACAGACAAAGACAATAAGGAGGAGGCTAGGGTTTATGATAGCATATATATAGGTTGGGCTGGGTTAGAATGGATGGGCTAGATAGATGAACGTACGGAACAAACAAAGGCCCAAAAAGCTCGTTCTGACCCCGGAACGAAATTCGTCAAACCCATATATCGAGATAGGTATTTTAAAATATTCTGAACGCGATGGAAAAAGTTTCGTGACCAAATTTGATCGTATGAAGAAGTTATGCTGAAAACAAGATTTTCAAATTGATTTCAAATTGATTTTAATAAAATTGATTTCAAGGCGTTTCGCGTCCGTACGATCAAACGACAAGTCCGATCGATACGAAAATTGAAACCTTATAATAATTCACCGATACGGATCCGATGAAACTGGTTTCGTCGAAATCCGAGTCCGTGACAAAAATGGCTATTTTTAATATTTATTAAATCAATTTACTAAATCACAAAAATCAAATTTTATTATTCAACTCCCAATATTGGCCAAATTTCATTATTTCTATAGTTCAATCAATTCCAAATTATTTACCAAGCTTGGATGTGAATTAAAACCTATAAATGTCTCAATTTGAAGTGTTAATTTCTGCATTTTTTTATTATTATTTGGGAATTATAAATTATATTCTAAACTCACTTATTAAAGCTTATATCTTATACTCTCAATCAAAATCCAATTAGATAAATAGATTTGATTTCCATTCCAATTCATTTGATTTCAAATAAACTTTTTACCCTAAATAAAATTCCAAATTATTAATAACTTTATCCCCATTTCCTTTATTTTCTTAACTATTATCAATTCCAACCTTAATGAGTTCAACCTTAAAATTGTTGATTGATTTTATTAAATTCACTTCCTTTCTATTATCCAAAGTTATTGATGTCAACTAACATTAGTTTAGGATTTCACTCCAATGTTTGAAATTTTCATTTTACTTTAATAACGTAATAATTTACGTTTAATTCCATTTATATATGTAGTAAGTACCATTTGTTGGATTTAATATTCAGATTATAAATAAAGTCTTGCTTTCTAAAGTTGTATCAACTATGGTCCAACTAACTTGAATTAGCCTTAACTTAAATTTATGGACTCAACTATTGCAACAAATCCAAATAAACAATAAGGCTTGATTCCTATATTAACTTCTTGTTTTCAATTAACTTTATATCCACATGATTTCAATGTATAATTGACACTTTTATATCCACTTGATTTCACCATTTCATCTTTTATTTATTAAATCCACTATAGCCAAATGTATGAATTTAACATACATAAATATTTTCAATCTCAACTTAAATTCATTTAACGTAATCATAAACGTTTAAATTTTCTTAATGGCAGAAATCCAATTACCTCCATTCTTTTATTCACATGGATAAAATCTGGTTTTAAAACTTTACTATAACCCATAGTCTCATTTTATTAGGAATATACACTACCTGTAAAGTAAATTTTTCTCAGCAAAGATCTTACACACTATGTTCCGTAAAATTAGATTTCACAAATTTAGCTACTGCATTTTCTAGTTTAAGTAACATAAAGGTTATATACCTTGAAATCATTCTAAATTTCCCAACTCAATTTACAAGAAACAAGAATAGGTAACATATAATAGTCGTTTACTCCAAATTCTAGTCACCTAAATAGGCTTTTACTACATGCAAATAAATGTTACTATTTATTTTCATAGTACAAATCTCAATAATTATTCCATTTAAATTTGCTTAGGCCATTTATAGTCCACTATACATATCTACATAAATGGGCAATTTATTCTATTTTATTAAGTATCAATCCTATTTAGTCCTGTTATATTTTTATGCATTCTTCTCTTTTACTTTACAAAATGGAATAACCCTTTAAACTCATCCCTTAATAACAAAACCGTTATAAATCCAATAAATTCCCAAAAATCGAAGTTTGTACACATTTTCACAACTATCATGATTTCTTACAACGTTGAATTTATTAAATGACCATTTATTAAAGTTAAATTCCTTTAATTGAATCAATGCTTATTATTATATATATTTCATTCTTACCATTATAAATTTATTAACGTATTTACACATTTCTATCTTTCAAATATTAATAACCCAAACTGATTACAAACACTGTTTCTATAAATTTTCATAAATTTGTTCCACTATACTTTTGTTTACATAAAATAAATTCTATGTTACTATTAGTTTTCTTTTTTCTTTACTACAGACATAAATTATTACTATCTACACTAATTACATCTTTATATTAATGAATACCATTAAAGTAAATATTCATATTAACTTTTACAGATTCAACTTAAATTTGTTTCTTAAAATTACTTCAAATCAAGTTGTGACAATTTACATTGTCCACCTCTATTATTATAAAATATTGTAGTTACACTAAATTGCAATTACTACAACTATACCAAATCTCTGCATTTTATTCTTAAACAAATAAGAACTTATATAAATCTATTCTATTAAACATCATAATTTTAACGGGTCGTTACAATCTCCCCCACTCAAAACTTTTCGTCCCCGAAAAGGAAAAGAAGGGAGGAGGAAGAATAACAGTGCATTTTACTTCAAATATTAACTTATATTTTACTGGATTAATTTCCTTTAATGAAATATACTTGATTTATAATCAATCATATCCTTTAATACTTGTATTATTAAAGTTGGGAAAATATGTTTAGCAAAATTCTAAGTCCAAAATTCACGGAAAATTTTGGCAGAGTCTCCTTTGTACGGAGGGACTCTTAGAGAAAATATAATATCCAAATATACAAATACATTACATATATATCCCAAAATAAAATATCCCACACGGGAAAATATATAAAATAGCGCTTTAAACGTAATCCGGAAACGTACCTATTTGTCGGGCAATACGCTTTTATTATTTTGGAACCAAAAGCCGTAGCAGTTGCTTCCATTACCTGTATTCACTTATATAGTCTGAAAAATTAAATATTTAATTTACAGTGACATGTTTAGTTGGATTCAATCATTCATATCCTATTAATGCAACAACCATAATCTTTTTAACAAACAGCACACATCACAAACAACAAACAATCATTAAATCAAACAACAATTAGTTGTTCGGGTTCAAATTTTGAAGTTGTACAAATGAAGAATAACTATCAAGTACATCCATTGCTCAACAGCCTTGGATGGAACAAAGATAGATTATTTGTAAATCTAACAACTCCATAATTCCTTACCCAACAACATACATCAACCAACAATTCAAATCAACACCAAAATATCTCATTATACATTTATTTCATAATTCAGTGTTTTGATTTTTCTTTCCTTCATTTATGAGGGATTTCTTTGTTTCTTACAAGTTTATTTTCCAATTATCACCAAATTCATTATATTTGTATTTCCTTTTTATTACTTAAGTTTCCTTTTATTACTTAAGTTTCCTTTTATTACTTAAGTTTATAAAATAAATTCTCATTAATAACAGCAATTTATTGAATACCTTTATTGCTTCAAGCTTTACTTGCAAGATTTTCTTTTACATATTCTTACTAACATTTCAACTTTTATTTTATGGTAAGTTATATATATTTTAAGAATGTAAGTGACAATTTACATGTTTCTTCTTAATTCCTTTAATTAATATATATATATTTGTTACTTACCTTTAATCTCATTCATTTATTTAATGTGGAGGTTTCCATTATATTGGAATAGAGGAAATTAAAACATACTTAAGTTAATAATCCTACAATCAATTCTTATTTAGAATTTCATTTTATTTACTTTAAGTTCATATCACCTATTAGTAATTCTTAACTTATTTTTTTTTTTTTTAGTAAAATTTCAATCATAACTTAAGTTTATACCATTAAATTCTTATTTATACAGTCGTTTATTGAATACTTCAATTTTTCCTAAATTCCTACTTGTAAAATATTCAATTCTAGTTTCTTATTTAACATTTCAACTTTTATATTTGGGTAAGTTATTTATGTTAAAGAAATTGCAATTGAACTTATACAAGTTAAATCTCCATTCTTTAATTCAATTCAATGTTAATCCTTATTACTATTCTCTCTCCTACGTATTTACTTTCTCTTTATATCCTTGCAATAATTCTCTTAATTAAATTAGAGGTTTTAATTTATTTATTACTTAACCCCTTTTTTTTCACTAACATAATTTTAAACAATTTATTAATGGAAATTTAAGAATTTAATACCGGGTCAAATTTCAAAATTACTTTAAAATAATAGATAATATAATTTCTTACAACTCTTATATCTCCAATTATCTTTAAACAATTAAAATTTCAAATAAATTCAAAACAATTCTGTAGTAGTATTTACTACAGCGGCCTTTCCCCTTCGAAACTCGAAAATGAAAGTCGATGATGCGGCCGTCATCACCGAATTTATTTTCCAGCGACGGAGAGAAAAGTACATAATTTATTTCCCCAAAATCTTCTTTTAAAACAAATTTCCCGAATTTAAAACGGAATATTCATATCGGAAAACATATATATGACAATATTATTATACTTCCAAATTATACTTTTTATATAAGAAATTTCTTATAAACCAAATCATTATTTTTCATAAATTCTTTGAAAGCACATTTCAAAAATCCCGGACTTAAGTTCTAAAATCTCCCATTTGATTTATCATAATTTCAACTTAGCTTCAGTTATTATAAATATTTTTATTGCCTAACATCCAATCTATAGCAACCAAATATATATATCTTTATAAAATATTTTTATATATAGAAAATATGATAGGCAAAATTATTTCATTCACCTATATTAAAAACTAATATTATGTCGGCCTGTCCTATTAAGTGTTTAGAAATCCCTATTGATGGCATAGCGTCCCATGCATCAACCAGAATTTATAAATACAAAGCGGAACAGATTAACACAATATCAAAATTTTTTATTAATACTAACAAGTACGCTCTCTCATATATACACTCAGCGACTCCCATAGGATATTTCTACCCTATTAACAAAGAGTCAAACCCCACAAAGCCAAGGTTTATCGCTAAACCAAAGCTCTGATACCAACTGTAACATCCCGCCTTTTCGCACACTTTAAACGACACACGTGCCGATTCAAAGCATACGCAAGGGAGGAGTGTTATGGGGTAAATAAGAAAAATAGAGAAGAAATAAAACGAAAATAGAATCTCGCAGCGGAAGGATAAAATATAGTAACAAGTATACAGTTCATAAACAGTTTACAAAAGCTTGATTTTTCTTATACAATGAATATCAGAGTTACACATACCAAATACAACAATGCAGCGGAATAGAAAGAGTGTGTAGTGCAATACTATATATAAAATAATACTGAATCTTCGTCTTCGTCCTCCAAAGCTAAAACCTGCTATCCTGAAATGCTCGGACTGACCCGAGCGAATTTGAAAAGACAAAAACACTCGAGTCAGACTAGAATATCTTATGTGAGTTAAATAAACAGAAATAAATATGAGTACAGTAACTCAAGAGATGCTCGGGATTTACATCTCCTAAGGATCCGTTAAACTATTTACTATGTAGTATATTGCGTTATTATAATAGTGTCTATTTATAAAATAAACTTACTTTTTAATAGCGTTAAGGGGTTACCCATATAGCCCTTAACACGTAATAGTCCCAGTAGTCCATCCAATATCATAGTCCCTCCTGATCGGGAAGCCACTAGAGGATACCACACGGGCTACGGGAGAAAACCAAACTCGTACAAGGCGCGATAGGGTAGGTGACACGGCACAACTAGGCAATGCCAGGGTAGATATACCAATTACGCTTCCGGGCCGATGGTAACGCGAAGCCGCAGCAACCGCCCACCTCGAAACAACTCCCCAAATCAAAAAAATAGAAGTGGCCACTGAATCAATCCAAAGTCATAGTATAATATCGAAGAGGAGTGTCCGATCAGAGGAATGACCTCATTAACCCGTCGATCGCTCCTGTTTTAGCCACCTTATGCCAACTCACGGGAGTCGGGTCCACGTATTTACCTTACAGGAATCGTCGCCACCAACCTACCTCATTCTGGAATCTCCACCGCGTACACGGTTAGTCAAAGTGGTTTTCGGTATCGACAGAGAGTATGTCCATATCCGATCCCGGTCTCTTTGCCAACCCATCGTTATTATAACACCGCGGTTATTTAAAACAGTTTATACTTTTAAAACCAGAATATAATCCATTTCAAAACCATAATATTACGATATCATTCCAAAACCCAAAACCATATTTTACCACTTATCCCAAATATAATTTCTTTCCAATAATAAAAAGGCTTTAACTTCATAATATCTGAAAATCGAATATTTTCAAAGCATAATATTTTTGGAAATCCATAATTTCAAACCATAACTTTTAAAACTCAAATGGTTTGGATATTCAACGGTATATGAATTTCAAGGGCTTAACTTTACTGTCACTTTGTAAAGAAATAAGTTATATGGCTTTATGGAAATATTTCTTTATCTAAAGTTAAGACCATAATTTAGATATCACTCTTAAGTTCCAAAACCATTTCAATTTCCATATATATAAATCCATTGGAGTATTAATATTCAAAAACTAAAATTGGAATATATTCTTTCAACAAATTAAATGTTTTATTATTTAGTTTGAATATTCACATAAATCCTTAAACAACTCCAATTTCTAGTAATAAAACATATGTATTTTTCGATTCCAATTTATATTAGAATATTTTTCCAATTCAAATTCATATTAGAATATTCATTTCAATTTTTTTTCTTGGGAAAAATCCAATTATAAATATCATATCTTAAATTTCCAAACTTAACATTTAAACATATGATATAAATTTATCCAACTCCATTTTCTAAATTTTCTTCCATTTTACTAAGGGAATTTATACACCTTTTTATTTCAAAATTTCCAACTTTTCATGTACATAAATACGGAAGAAAAATATTTATACAGTATAAAATTTAAGATTATTATAAACCGTATTCCATCCAAACCATAGAAATCACATTAAAATAGTTATATATAGACCGCGGTGCCTGTATAAAATTTTCTATCCTATGGTCAAGTGATACGGATATTTATCATTTCAATCCGCAATTTAAAAATAAACTTTGCGGTTTTATCATTTCAAACCACAATCCCGAAAAATGAAAAATGCATACTAACTTGCAGTTTAATAATATCCAAATAAAACATCCATTCAACAACACGTCCATCATCCAATCACAAACATCAATCAATATCAGTCAATAACCATATATGTTTGGTAATATACAACAGGTAATAATTTGTAGTTTTATCTCAAATTATATTTATCAACTATTAATCTAACAGTTTATATTCAGTGATAATTTGTATAACTGTTAACTAGCAGTTCATATGCAAACAATAATTTCTAACAGCCAATTAATACGCAATAAATCAATTAAATTTACAGTTAAATTTAATAAAATGCAATTCAACAGATATGAATGAAATAACATGCCAAAAGCTCATAAATAAATTTCTATTCATTTCTAAAATTTATTTAACAAACATAAAAGCTTCTAGTAATTGTGAGTGGGTTAAAACACTCACCTTTTGAATTTAAATCGAATTTAAATTCGATTTAAACCCAAAAATTCGCCCGTCTCAGAATTTGTCCAAACCAGCGTCATCAAGTCCGGAATTAAATTACGAACCTAACAAAAAAAACCGTTCGTAAAACGGGTATCGTATGAAAAAGTTATTTGGTTTTATCGAGTTGAAATTCAAATATAAATTAATAAAAAGGAACATAATCACCTCAACAAACAAAACACGTCAGCACTGAGATCCAATCACGTTTCTCCTTCTCGTGAGACTCAGGCTGTTCGAACGCAAACCCTAAGTTGACTGAGCCGCCACCATCATCGAATTTGCTCACCTCCCACGGCCATCTTCAGGCTGATCAGAGCACGGCAATCGAAACCCTAGGTCAGGCCGCCCCCACCTCGAGCAGTCGCGAAGCCTCCGGTCGCCCCTCCTGTTACGCGACCGCCGCGCCTCTTGAGCCAATTCCTGGCGAACTCGCTTAGCATCTAGGTGAATTGGTACCAGATCCAAGACCTGCACGTCACCAGCTCCGCAACGATGCCTCCCGATCGACGATTGGGCAAAGATCCACCGTTGGATCGACCAAGATTCCAAACGAACGGCCGAGAAAGAACTGCAGATTCTGGACAAACGACGCCTCGAAATCAGAAACGAATTGCACCAGAATATTACGCATATCGAAAACATTGACATATATTTTTTTTGGATTTTTAGGAGGACTTTGAATTTTCACTTTGTTTTGCAATTTGAAATTTGATCTGAGATGTATACATTGAGGAAGAAAGAGGGCTGAAGGCAATGAACGTACAGACAAAGACAATAAGGAGGAGGCTAGGGTTTATGATAGCATATATATAGGTTGGGCTGGGTTAGAATGGATGGGCTAGATAGATGAACGTACGGAACAAACAAAGGCCCAAAAAGCTCGTTCTGACCCCGGAACGAAATTCGTCAAACCCATATATCGAGATAGGTATTTTAAAATATTCTGAACGCGATGGAAAAAGTTTCGTGACCAAATTTGATCGTATGAAGAAGTTATGCTGAAAACAAGATTTTCAAATTGATTTCAAATTGATTTTAATAAAATTGATTTCAAGGCGTTTCGCGTCCGTACGATCAAACGACAAGTCCGATCGATACGAAAATTGAAACCTTATAATAATTCACCGATACGGATCCGATGAAACTGGTTTCGTCGAAATCCGAGTCCGTGACAAAAATGGCTATTTTTAATATTTATTAAATCAATTTACTAAATCACAAAAATCAAATTTTATTATTCAACTCCCAATATTGGCCAAATTTCATTATTTCTATAGTTCAATCAATTCCAAATTATTTACCAAGCTTGGATGTGAATTAAAACCTATAAATGTCTCAATTTGAAGTGTTAATTTCTGCATTTTTTTATTATTATTTGGGAATTATAAATTATATTCTAAACTCACTTATTAAAGCTTATATCTTATACTCTCAATCAAAATCCAATTAGATAAATAGATTTGATTTCCATTCCAATTCATTTGATTTCAAATAAACTTTTTACCCTAAATAAAATTCCAAATTATTAATAACTTTATCCCCATTTCCTTTATTTTCTTAACTATTATCAATTCCAACCTTAATGAGTTCAACCTTAAAATTGTTGATTGATTTTATTAAATTCACTTCCTTTCTATTATCCAAAGTTATTGATGTCAACTAACATTAGTTTAGGATTTCACTCCAATGTTTGAAATTTTCATTTTACTTTAATAACGTAATAATTTACGTTTAATTCCATTTATATATGTAGTAAGTACCATTTGTTGGATTTAATATTCAGATTATAAATAAAGTCTTGCTTTCTAAAGTTGTATCAACTATGGTCCAACTAACTTGAATTAGCCTTAACTTAAATTTATGGACTCAACTATTGCAACAAATCCAAATAAACAATAAGGCTTGATTCCTATATTAACTTCTTGTTTTCAATTAACTTTATATCCACATGATTTCAATGTATAATTGACACTTTTATATCCACTTGATTTCACCATTTCATCTTTTATTTATTAAATCCACTATAGCCAAATGTATGAATTTAACATACATAAATATTTTCAATCTCAACTTAAATTCATTTAACGTAATCATAAACGTTTAAATTTTCTTAATGGCAGAAATCCAATTACCTCCATTCTTTTATTCACATGGATAAAATCTGGTTTTAAAACTTTACTATAACCCATAGTCTCATTTTATTAGGAATATACACTACCTGTAAAGTAAATTTTTCTCAGCAAAGATCTTACACACTATGTTCCGTAAAATTAGATTTCACAAATTTAGCTACTGCATTTTCTAGTTTAAGTAACATAAAGGTTATATACCTTGAAATCATTCTAAATTTCCCAACTCAATTTACAAGAAACAAGAATAGGTAACATATAATAGTCGTTTACTCCAAATTCTAGTCACCTAAATAGGCTTTTACTACATGCAAATAAATGTTACTATTTATTTTCATAGTACAAATCTCAATAATTATTCCATTTAAATTTGCTTAGGCCATTTATAGTCCACTATACATATCTACATAAATGGGCAATTTATTCTATTTTATTAAGTATCAATCCTATTTAGTCCTGTTATATTTTTATGCATTCTTCTCTTTTACTTTACAAAATGGAATAACCCTTTAAACTCATCCCTTAATAACAAAACCGTTATAAATCCAATAAATTCCCAAAAATCGAAGTTTGTACACATTTTCACAACTATCATGATTTCTTACAACGTTGAATTTATTAAATGACCATTTATTAAAGTTAAATTCCTTTAATTGAATCAATGCTTATTATTATATATATTTCATTCTTACCATTATAAATTTATTAACGTATTTACACATTTCTATCTTTCAAATATTAATAACCCAAACTGATTACAAACACTGTTTCTATAAATTTTCATAAATTTGTTCCACTATACTTTTGTTTACATAAAATAAATTCTATGTTACTATTAGTTTTCTTTTTTCTTTACTACAGACATAAATTATTACTATCTACACTAATTACATCTTTATATTAATGAATACCATTAAAGTAAATATTCATATTAACTTTTACAGATTCAACTTAAATTTGTTTCTTAAAATTACTTCAAATCAAGTTGTGACAATTTACATTGTCCACCTCTATTATTATAAAATATTGTAGTTACACTAAATTGCAATTACTACAACTATACCAAATCTCTGCATTTTATTCTTAAACAAATAAGAACTTATATAAATCTATTCTATTAAACATCATAATTTTAACGGGTCGTTACACTAGCTAAGCTTGAAAACTCTGTATTGAGTTGATTTGAGACTGTGTTGACTCGTTTTGACTTGGGTTATTTGTTTGCCCTGTTTCTCCATGCCTCTGTTTATAGGTGTACTCATTTGTCTTTGTTGTTTACTGAGTATTGACTTGTATCACAACAAACTGCATGTTATTTCTTGAATTAACCTGAACTTGGTTTTGTCTTATGATGTAAATCAAACCTTAGTATGATGTTTGTGTCACTTGTGTCTGCCTCTGCTCCAAATTCACAGTGCACACTTGATCACTACATATCACTGCATATACTCTCGGATACGAGTATACTTGTTCGAATTAGCATTGTCATTTGTACTGGCCATTGCTCTTTGGTGCAGGTTGTTTTGTATTTCCATTTGTACTCAAGTTTGAATCTTGTTCATGTCGATAGTTACACGGTTGCACTTGTTTGATTTTTGTCCCTGTGACTTCGGCCTGACTTTGTTTATGCGACATTTCTGGTGCATTCGCTTCGGACTTTATTTTAATGGTGAAATCCTTTATCCACAATTGGTTGGAATTCGACTGTGCATTTTGTTCCAGTCGTGGTATTGCAGGTTTCAACTTGTACTACCTGCTGCACTTCATTAGTTTGAAACAGCTACTTGATCTTTGTTGATGTATTTGTGATATATGTTCTAAGATGATTTCTTTTTCAGTTTTAGTAGTTTATATGATGGTGTTTAATACACCTCTGGTAAATCCAGTACTTAATGCATTCCAGTTATAACTTCTTTGATTTTCTGAATATTATGAATTTTGATTTTTGTGGCCCGTGTATGTCGGCTCTGGCCATCTTCGTGTTCATCCCTGAGCAGTGTAGATCTGCTGTTGCAACTGCAGTGGCATTTTGTATTTTATATTGTAACTGTGTCATTGTACTTTGAGACCATCTGTTAACTTTATAGCTTCGAGCTCTGCATAGTGCTTATGCATTGAGTCATGTTGCTGTTAAAGAGTTGTGTTGTTCAATTTCGATAGAATTTTTTTTTTGACATGTGCACTGAGTCAATTCTCATGTACATTGCTGCCTTTATTTTCATTGCACTGGTAATCTCGGCTGTGCCTTGGTCTTTGGTGATTTCTTCGCATTGCTGAGTTGTCTTTTGTGTCGTTGTACATATGAAATTAATTCATATGTACGCTAAACATCGCACCTCAGTGTCGTTTACTTGCATTCACTTGCTTACATGTTTTGGTGATTGCAGTTTTGATTTTGGCCTGTTGTTCAATGGCTGTGGCATCGATATTTGATTATTTATTGCTTCTGATTTTACTGAATTTTGATAGTCTCGACTAATTTGCTTCGAGACAGTTTTTATTGCATTGTGATCTTGTGGTGGCTGCGTTATTGTTGCAGTTGCCCTTGTGTCCAAGTAATGGGGCTGCAGTTCATTTTTATGAAAATTTTGCACTTGTTGAAATGTGCAGTAATCAGTTGTTTGGAAACTTGGTTCTTGAGTTACTTGAGTATATGCAAAACAATTGCATTTCGACCTTGCCTTGTTTCATCGGTTTTGGTATTGCAGCTGTGTTGAGTCACTGACATGACCTCTGCAGCTTTGATTTCTGATAGTATTCTATGTTGAGATGATTTCACATGTTGTGGCGAGGCAGTGCACGCGTGTGTGCACTGCAGCCACGTAGTATCGACATTTTAAATCGATATTTGAACCTTCATTGATTTTGGTTCGTTGACCTTTTGAGTACATCATCACGATAGTGGCAAGGCAGTGCACGCAAGCGTGAACTACAGCCACACGATATTGATTTTTATTGATATACTATTTCGTTTTGATTTATTATCTTTTGCATATTTCATTACGGTAGTGGCGAGGGAGTGCACGCAAGCGTGAACTGCAGCCACGCAGAATTAACATTTTAAATGTGGCGAGGCCGTACACGCGTGTGTGTACTGCAGCCCTACCAAATCTAATGTTTTAATTGATGTTTTCTTTTTGATGAAAATTATTTTATGTTGCCAATTCAATATATTTTGAATCGATTTTGATGATTTTGTTGTTAATTGCCGTTTAGGCAAATTTTGATTGTTTTCTAAATTATCTTCATCAATAATCCCTTCATCTATCCTCATTGATAATTTGAATCTACTGAGTTATTGTTTAACACTGTTAAGTGTTATATTTACCGTTATCCGATTACTTGTTAAATGATCGGATAGGTAAATTTATATTTGACCGTCGTCTAATTGTTGTTTGATTATTATTGCCTCTATGCACTAATAACTGAGTTTGAATTAGACTGACCTGTGTATTATTTTCTTTTGAATGTAATACTCGGGTCAGACCAAGTAATTTTACAGCTTGAAGATTTTCAGGCCACGAAGTTAGAGAGAGTTGGGGAAATTGCTTCACTTTAGCTTTTCGAAGAATTTTTGTACTTAAAAGAAATATTCCGCTGCATAAAATTTAATGCATTGTATAAACTCCGATATATGTATAAAAATTCATTTATGTAAAATATTATGATTATTCTGTGATTCTTTGGCTGTTTCTGTTTAAACTCTATAAACTGAATAACAATCCGTCATTTTGAACGTCTCAAGTTGGTTTAATTACCGACTTGAGGCGGTCAGAGCGGCGGGTCATTACAAAAGTGGTATCAGAGCTTTGGTTTACACAAAGCTCAATTTATGATGTTTAATATGAATAGTTACTATGTAACGACCCAAAATTTTCGAAGCCAAAAATTCCAGATAGTTATGAAAAAGAAAAAAGAGATAGAAGAAGAAGATCAGAAACATCAACACCTCACATTCGCAGCGGATAAAATATAATAATAAATAATAACTGTTTACAAAAAAATACTATATCTGTCGATTACATTTAATATACATCAGAATTTCACATACATTCAGTCACCGAATATATACAATTATCATGTCTCAGATTAATAATAATATAAATACAGCGGAATACTTTATACGATATTGCCATCCAGCTCGCCTCCTGAGCTCCAGAACGTACCTACCTGAAAATCGATAATACTCGGTCTGACCCGAGCATTACACCAAAGTAACACCCGGGGTATCTTATATCAATTTAACAAATTCACAAATTACTAAAGACAACACTTATTCCACACATCAATTTCCAAGTATAGCTAAAATAATCCAATTCGCTTAAATCATTTCAATACAGTCTATTGATTTCACAAATCAATTTATAGAAATTCGAAGTGGTTTCGGGTATTTCCAAATACCCGACCCCGGTCTCTTCGAAACCCAAAATTCCCTTTGATCCAAATTATTTAAGTGAACTCAATTAAATGTAAAATATAGATTGTCATATTTACACAATATTCATCATCAACAGATAACCCACATATCTTAGTTTGATCCCAATACATCATATCACCAAAATAGCACAAATTATCAAACAATTATTAATCTAACAATCCAATACAACTTAACCATTCATAAGAAATATTATTAGATATTCAATCTTCAATTATTTTAATTTAATCCCTAATTAAATTAATTTTACTTACTTAAATTACCTGTAACCCCTCCAATTCACCCTTTCACGAACCATTTCCTATCAGGGGTATCAATCAATTTAGGGCATTTAAATAATCATTTAATCATACATAAACAAAAAAATCAATCATCTTTAAATCCTGCTTATTAATTGATTACAGCCCAATTGATTCACCATCCCATAATCATTCATCTTAGTTAATCCTCCTTGTTAAACTACTCATTGAAAATTATCATTATTATCTAATTACTTTCAATAAGTAATTAAACTTAACCAAACTCCATGAATGCTTATCCTCAATTAATCAATTAAACTTAATTAATTGCATCCCTTAATCAACCCCAATTCCCATAAACAGTAATTACCCTTCTGTAATTACTTTCTTATGAAATTAACCCCTTACTTACTTATTAACCCCCTTTTTGATTAATTTCCCCAAGTGATTTACCCTTAATTACTTCTACTAAGTAATTATCCTTAAATTACTTCCCATTAATTAATTCCTTTTTAGTTTATTACATCCTGTAATTGTGAATTTCTTCACTAAATCTCATCAAGTATTTATATTTAATAAATCTGGAAGAGATTCCCTTTAATTAATCAACAGATTAATTTCGACCAGGTAATCCATCCCTTAATTACCCTTAAACCCAGTTAATAAACCTTAATT
This sequence comes from Allium cepa, assembly GCA_030765085.1. Lineage (NCBI taxonomy): Eukaryota > Viridiplantae > Streptophyta > Magnoliopsida > Asparagales > Amaryllidaceae > Allium > Allium cepa. The sequence goes on along the minus strand of CM060943.1, from coordinate 889,599,739 downwards.
GCAGATTAATTATTTATTAACCATTAACTTGACAAACTCTAATTTTTGATTACACAACTTAATTACAAATTAAGTATTCCTTAATTACCAATTAATTTAACATAATCATTGGTTAATTAAATTACTTAACTACTTATCTATTAACCATTCATAAATTAACTTAAGTAGATAATTACAAATTTATTTCAATCGAGTAATCATTAGTTAACTTATCCCTAATCACAATTATAAAGTAATTATCTTTTTTTTGTAAATAATTAATTAATTAATTAATTACTATTCACGTAATAAACATTAAAAGAATGTTCTTTAACTTTGGAAATCGATTTATTATCAACTACACAGCTTACTATTTATTTATTTATACTCAACTTAAACTAATCACTAAATTAAAATAATAAGTGGTAAAACATCGTTAAGCATTAATTAAGGTAATTAAACCTATATTAAGTTTTTAAAACTGTTAAACACTTCTAAATTTTATAGTGTTAAAGCTGTTGAACCCAAGCTTACTCAACTTCCTCTCTTTCTTTTCTTTTCCTCTCTGAAGTTTACGTTTTGCCTAAGATATAAATTCACTCATCAGGCTACTCATTATAACTCGGGTATAACCCGAAGTTTACACCAGAATTCACGAGGCAACACACGCGCTACTCCTCGTCTCCACTACTTCGAGTCAGCACCATGAATCACGCGAGTATGTAACGACCCAGGATTTTTATTAATTAAAATTTGAATATTTAATTAATTTTAAATATTAATAAGTGAATTTATAAGTCAAATAAATTTTTATTTGAATAATTGGATTTAATTGGATAATTAAATCGATAATTTAATATGTTAAATTATGGAAATAATTGAAAATTGAGTTAAATATGATTGAAAATGATTTGTAAAATTTTATTTTATCATATTGGAGTTAGAACGATATTTTAGAACTTTTAAAATCGAATTAAAAGTTAATTTGTGAAAATTGAATATTTTAATATTAAATAGACTAGTGAAAATAGCCAATTTTTGAACAGTCTCAGAATTGGACGAAACTAGTTCCATTGGATCCATAATAGATTGTTATTACCGGATTTCAATTTTCGCATCGATCAGAGTTATCGTTTGATCGTAGCAGCTCGAAACGCATCGAAATTGTTTTTAATATTAATTTGGCGAGTTAAAATAGTCATTTTTCAAAAAAGTCTCGGATTTCGACGAAACCAGTTTCATCGAATCCGTAATGTGATATTATTATATAGTTTCAAATTTTGTGTCAGTTGGATTTACCGTTTGTCCGGTGCAAGCTAAAACGCCTAGAAAATCGTTTAAATCGGTTTAATTTAAATTGAACGTTTGTTGCCATAACTCGTACAGATGACCGAATTAGCTTCCGAAACCTGTTCCATTGTGTCCGGAACGCGGGGTAAACCCTAGGAATGTCGGTCACTGCGCGTAAATCGGAGTTTGGAAAACCCGGATGAATAGTGTCGTTTTAATTCTCTATAAATAGACACCCTCCCTTCATAAATTAAAAAAAAAACAAACTAAAACCCTAGCCGCCACCCCTCGTATGAACGACCAGAATTGTTCCATCTTTCCCCCTCGTTTTCTTCGAATCCATCATTCTATCCAACAAACTCTCAACAAGAGAATCGTAGAGCACAAAGAGCTCTATAATATCAACGGTGATGATCGGGTTTGCTTGAGTGGATCGTCGGCAAAATCGCCTTGAAGTCAGGCCGTTGCGCACGAGATTCGAGGGAGTATTGGGGGCCGAGCTCGACCGGTTCTCCAGCGTGGGTAGTGGAGGTGATGGCGCACGTAATGGCCACGTTCGATCAACGGCCGGTCGTCGTTTGGGTGGTGCGGCCGTTGGTTTTTGTTGCGCGTGAATGGGTTGAGTTTGCGTGCAAAATACTGGAAGCATACATGAAGATGAGACGCACGGCTGTGATTGGAAGGAAATGGATCTAACGGCTGTAGGTTTAGAAAATTATATAAAGTTGTAAATTGTTTATATAAATAAATTCGTGAAACTTTGAAAAATCATAACTTTTTCATACGAGGTCGAAACCGCGCGAAACCAGTTGCGTTGGAATCGTACGGACGAGCACTACGCGATGGAGTTGGATTGGAGTCGTTTGGAGTTAGTGAAAATTTCGGGTAAAATTAAACGTCCGTTTAATTTTATTCGAAATAAATCGCTAAAACAAAATAAAATCAAGGTGAGAACTTCTCACTCAATCGAATCAGTTTCAATTTTTATTTTAAATAGTTAAATTTAAAATATTTGAATGCATGTTTGAATGATGATTGTTATCTATTGATTGTTAAAATAGACATTATGCGCCGTTAGCAAGCGGATGTTATTTATTAAAAACATATACCGCGAATATTACATAAACAGTGAAATTGGTATTATATATAATAGCAATATATTTATATTGGCATATGTATATATTGCAGTTGTTGATTTCCCCGCATTTTTTTTAGCGGATGAGACCCTATTGCGCCGTCTATTAAGCGGATAATATTTTAAATCCCATATACCGCGATAATTTCGTACTGGAGCGAAATTGGTATTGTGCTAATGTTTGTGGATGCAGGAAAACAGGTTGGAGGGATCCAACTGGATTCCTCGACAGTATTTATTTGAATTCAGATATTTTGATATTTGATGGATTATCATATCGATATATGATGTCGTTGTTGTCGTGATTGACTATTTGGTATGTAGCATCATTGGACCAAATTTGGAACTTTAAAATGATTTTTAAAGTGATTTTTGAAAATATACTATATGTTTGGAAATTGATTCATTTTAAATAAATAAACGATATAATTTTTAATGTTATAAAAATTATATTTTTGAGAAATATAGTTAAAAACTGATTTTTGAAAATACGAGGCTAATGATTTTATAAAATAGTTAAATCGGGATTTTTGAAATTATTGTGAAAAGTTTAAATAAAGGATTTATGAAATTTAATTATTTTATAAATCAGAATGATGAAATTATAAAGGAGATTAAAGATGTTTTGAAAGAATAATATAAATTGATTTATATAAAAAGATTTATAAATTGATAATTTATAAATGAAAATATTTGAATTATAAAACGAGTTTTTGTAAGTGTTAGAATGAATTGTGAATGAATTTCATAAACGAATGAAATTTATAGAATTATACACGGTGAAGTTATAAATGGAATTTTATAAGCAGTAGGTTTATAAAATTTATAAAGTTATTGAAAGAATAGATTTGGATAAATAATTGAATCTTATAAGTTATAAGATTGATAATTATGAAGTTCAAAGGAACAATTTTTCAAACAAATAAATTATAAGTATTTCACTTATGATATGAATTTTTGTTTTATAATTGAGTTATAAATTGAATAGGTTAATAAAGAAAATTTATAAAAGGAAGTTGTTATAAAATAAATAGAAATGGAATTTATAAACGTTGTTTTATAAATCCGCAAATGACTTATTTTGATAAGTAAATTGTTATAACTTATTTATGGAGTTATATTCACATTTTTGACTGTGAATAATCCTTTGAAATAAAATGTATAGAAAGGATGAAATTGATTAACGTAGTATATTCACGTTTTTGAATAGTGAATAATATGTTAAAGAAATTGTTTTGAATGTGATGTTTTAAATAGAATTAAAACGACCTAACGATGTTTTAATTGGGTTGAGATTCGAAACCATAGATTTCAATATTGATTGTTGAAATAGACGTTTTCGAGAAATAAAAGGAAATGGTGGACTATAACACTGTTGTTATAGTAAATGATTTCCGAAAGGAAATGTTTTGTATAGTATTGGGATTTATATATCTATCTTAAATTTGAATCCCTATACTAGTGATTTTGGGTTGTCGTAACGATGTTCTACGCAACATTCATTTTGGCCCAAATAAATATGTTTAAGAGGATGATTTCCTTAAATAATGAAATATATACTTAATCTCGATTTAAGTATATTGAATATTTTCCAAAGGTTGAAAATAAAAGATTGTGAATTACTTAATAAGTAAGTATGGAAATGTTTTTCCAATGTGAAATGAAACGTTTTGAGAATCTATCTTTTTGAAGATAAATTGAAATGAATAATTGAAATCGAATATTCATAGATATTTGGATTATAAATTCACTAAGGAATTTATAAAAGAAAGTGGAATTTGTTTAAAAATAAATATTGATTTATTTTTGAAGTGTGAAAATTATATATCTCGTAAAGATATTTTGGAAAATAAATAATTTGGAAAGTTATTTGGAAACTGGTGATGTGTGCATATCCATTGATAGTTCAATAACCGACTATCAATATTTCCCTTTGAATGGGTAATTGATGTGATTTGTTTGAATTTGAATGCCACACTTATTTTTGAATAAGCGCTCACTATTCGGGTTAACCGGGAAAGGACCATAGGGTCGTATCACCCATTCCGAATATGTGATACGTCGTTATGAATTGCATTTGAAGACCGGTGTTGAAGACCGGATCTTTTTGAAAGCGAAAGGACAACTCGTCGATTGTCTTTGCACCGAGTAGCTACGGTATAGAGACTCCCTATGTGATGGGAAGTCCGGACGTGATTAGAGATTATCCGGATTGCAAGGACTTCTTTGTAAGTGCCTTCGGTTCTGTTCGATCCCGGAACAGACTTGTATGGATTATATGTCTGACATTACAAATTGAGATATAAAGCAGATTTCTTTCAAATATATTTCTGTTGGTGGCGGAGAATTTATTCTTTTAGCTTAACACCCTTCTCTGAGACGTACGAGCTCAGAGGTTATGTAGTTGAATGTTATCAGCAATATATTCCCAATTTGGTAATGTGACATGCTGAGTGTTGCCGTGAAATGATCATTGTGTTGATTATTTGTGATAGGATCGTTTATTTGATCGTCTATCCTGGTGATCATTTCTATGATCATTTGTTGACCCAAAGCATGGCTTTTGTATAAAGTATGTTTTTGTGGACGTGACTTCGTCGAGCCTCACACCCCGGAATGGTCAAAACAGGAAAGATGCGGCAAGATTATGAGGGGTAGCGCCCTTTAGGATATGTGCATTTCCTTTTGGAAAAGGGTGGTATCATGGTATGGAGCCCAGATACTTACTCATGTTGAAAACACTTTATGATTGTGTGAATTGATTGCGAGTGCTCGGTTGAAAGGTCCCAAAGGACCGGGGGATGGCATATTCGGTCAGTTGTTACTCAGTTAGGGGTAACCCGGCCTTGTGTTGGTAGAGATCCGGTTTGGTTCTCGGGGATGTCCATCTAGAGGCATTCTCATGTGGCAATGGGAAGTTCCTTGGCCTGATCATTCGTTGGAAATCCAAAGAAACAATACGAGACTTGTACGGTTTTAGTTGTATAACCTGCTATGGAATGTGGCGGTAACCTGCTATTGAACATAGTTAGCAATAGTAGGCATAGTTCGAAATGTATATGCTGGCTAAGATTTATATTCTACTTTCGAAATAAATTCTTCCTACACTATGCACTATTAATAATATAAAATGTTTTTTTAATGCGTATCAAGCATCTTTGACTATCATCAGGAGAAATCTCCTCCGATTCTGCGTTTGCATTGTGTGCGTGTGCGGGAGGCCTTATGGTAGTCTCATTTTTAAAAGCATTGCGAATTGACTTTAAAAATATTCCTCTATTTTGATTTTAAAGATAAATAAACTGTTTGAGTTCTCACACCAGTCACATGACTGACTCGGAGTTTATTGTTTTCCTTCCTAAACTCTGAGTGTCCACCAATTTCCACACGGGCAGTTAAGAGTTAGGTTTATCAGGATATTCTGGATATTCTGGAATTGCTGGAGGCAAGCTGGATGGCGTGGCGTATTACTAGTTTATATAGTAGTTCTTTTTCCGCTGCATTGTTTGATGTTGTACACTCTGATGATATGATGTAATGAAATGTGATGTAATGTAATAACTGATATAGTTCTTTGTTTAAAGATTATTCATTTATTATATGTCGTTCCGCTGCAATTGTGAGATTCTGATGTTGTTCTGTTGTTTTCTGTTTCGTTCTATTTTCTATTTCTTTTCCCTCTATTTTCTATCTTCTTATCTCTCCTTCTCTCTTTTTCTTCTTCTTAAACCATAACATTTCGGATTTCCGGCCTTCGATTTCTCGGCAGTCGATAAAGTGAGTATCGATGTTGAATTTTCGAAAGTCAAAATTTTTTGGGACGTTACATTTGGTATCAGAGCATATGGTTAAGCGACAACCATGGTTCTGTTGGGTATTACTCATTAGAGATAGAGTCAGTAGTACTCTAGAATGAGTTTGAGTGTAATAATAGCTACGAGTGCGTATTTGTTAGTGAATATAAACTAATTGAAAATGAATGTTAGTACAAAACATCCACTGTTAATGAATCGAATGTGATTAAATTGAAAACCATTTCATTGAATATTAATGAGAATATGAATGAATATATATTGGTTATGAATTTGTTGGATGATAGTTGGTTGATGGTTGAATATATAGCTTTTATTGCATTTGCTATGTTGACATATATAGTTATTATGTTGCTATATGTTGTATATCGATACTATTGTCTATATACATGTTCTCATGTTGTTTGTTGAGTGATTAGTAGGTGCGGATCGCGTTTGCTTCGCATTTGGACTTCGCTTTCGCGCTATATTAGCCGTATATGCTCGCTAATAAAATATAAGGTACATATCTCGGATTAAATATCGTACTTTTATACTTTTTTCCCTTCGGGATGCCTCATTACTTGATGAGATGTATATTTGTGATATATATACTGTCATTTTTTTTTGGATCGAGCCGCGCAAAGGAGACTATGGCTAATTTTTTTCCGAAAATTTAAGGCGTTAGAAATTTTTTTGAGAAAATTGGAAAATTTTGAAAACTTAACTTTGATTTGGAATTGAAAGTTAAACAATAGTAGTTGTTTTTGAAAAGATAACTAAGTATGATTTGAAAACTTAGTAAAGCATGGTAAGAAGTTTAACTATGAACTTTGGAAAGTTAATAGATTCTGTAACTTTTCTTACTTGTTAATTTCGAGGACGAAATTCTTTTAAGGGGGGAAGATTGTAACGACCCAGGATTTTTATTAATTAAAATTTGAATATTTAATTAATTTTAAATATTAATAAGTGAATTTATAAGTCAAATAAATTTTTATTTGAATAATTGGATTTAATTGGATAATTAAATCGATAATTTAATATGTTAAATTATGGAAATAATTGAAAATTGAGTTAAATATGACTGAAAATGATTTGTAAAATTTTATTTTATCATATTGGAGTTAGAACGATATTTTAGAACTTTTAAAATCGAATTAAAAGTTAATTTGTGAAAATTGAATATTTTAATATTAAATCGACTAGTGAAAATAGCCAATTTTTGAACAGTCTCAGAATTGGACGAAACTAGTTCCATTGGATCCGTAATAGTTTGTTATTACCGGATTTCAATTTTCGCATCAATCAGAGTTATCGTTTGATCGTAGCAGCTCGAAACGCATCGAAATTGTTTTTAATATTAATTTGGCGAGTTAAAATAGTCATTTTTCAAAAAGTCTCGGATTTCGACGAAACCAGTTTCATCGGATCCGTGTGATATTATTGTAAGGTTTCAAATTTCGTGTCAATTGGATTTACCGTTTGTCCGGTGCAAGCTAAAACGCCTAGAAAATCGTTTAAATCGGTTTAATTTAAATTGAACGTTTGTTGCCATAACTCGCACAGATGACCGAATTAGCTTTCGAAACCTGTTCCATTGTGTCCGGAACGCGGGATAAACCCTAGGAATGTCGGTCACTGCGCGTAAATCGGAGTTTGGAAAACCCGGATGAATAGTGTCGTTTTAATTCTCTATAAATAGACACCCTCCCTTCATAAATTAAAAAAATAAAATAAACAAACTAAAACCCTAGCCGCCACCCCTCATATGAACGACCAGAATTGTTCCATCGTTCCCCCTCGTTTTCTTCTAATCCATCATTCTATCCAACAAACTCTCAACTAGAGAATCATAGAGCACGAAGAGCTCTATAATATCAACGTTGATGATCGGGTTTGCTTGAGTGGATCGTCGGCAAAATCGCCTTGAAGTCAGGCCGTTGCGCATGAGATTCGAGGGAGTATTGGGGGCCGAGCTCAACCGGTTCTCCAGCATGGGTAGGGGAGGTGATGGCGCACGTAATGGCCACTTTCGATCAACGGCCGGTCGTCGTTTGGGTGGTGCGGCCGTTGGTTTTTGTTGCGCGTGAATGGGTTGAGTTTGCGTGCAAAATACTGGAAGCATACATGAAGATGAGACGCACGGCTGTGATTGGAAGGAAATGGATCTAACGGCTGTAGGTTTAGAAAATTATATAAAGTTGTAAATTGTTTATATAAATAAATTCGTGAAACTTTGAAAAATCATAACTTTTTCATACGAGGTCGAAACCACGCGAAACCAGTTGCGTTGGAATCGTATGGACGAGCACTACGCGATGGAGTTGGATTGGAGTCGTTTGGAGTTAGTGAAAATTTCCGGTAAAATTAAACGTCCGTTTAATTTTATTCGAAATAAATCGCTAAAACAAAATAAAATCAAGGTGAGAACTTCTCACTCAATCGAATCAGTTTCGATTTTTATTTTATATAGTTAAATTTAAAATATTTGAATGCATGTTTGAATGATGATTGTTATCTATTGATTGTTAAAATAGACATTATGCGCCGTTAGTAAGCGGATGTTATTTATTAAAAACATATACCGCGAATATTTCATAAACAGTGAAATTGGTATTATATATAATAGCAATATATATATATTGGCATATGTATATATTGCAGTTGTTGATTTCCCCGCATTTTTTTTAGCGGATGAGACCCTATTGCGCCGTCTATTATGCGGATAATATTTTAAATCCCATATACCACGATAATTTCGTACTGGAGCGAAATTGGTATTGTGCTAATGTTTGTGGATGCAGGAAAACAGGTTGGAGGGATCCAACTGGATTCCTCGACAGTATTTATGTGAATTCAGATATTTTGAAATTTGATGGATTATCATATCGATATATGATGTCGTTATTGTCGTGATTGACTATTTGGTATGTAGCATCATTGGACCAAATTTGGAACTTTAAAATTATTTTTAAAGTGATTTTTGAAAATATACTATATGTTTGGAAATTGATTCATTTTAAATAAATAAACGATATAATTTTTAATGTTATAAAAATTATATTTTTGAGAAATATAGTTAAAAACTGATTTTTGAAAATACGAGGCTAATGATTTTATAAAATAGTTAAATCGAGATTTTTGAAATTATTGTGAAAAGTTTAAATATAGGATTTATGAAATTTAATTATTTTATAAATCAGAATGATGAAATTATAAAGGAGATTAAAGATGTTTTGAAAGAATAATATAAATTGATTTATATAAAAAGATTTATAAATTGATAATTTATAAATGAAAATATTTGAATTATAAAACGAGTTTTTATAAGTGTTAGAATGAATTGTGAATGAATTTCATAAACGAATGAAATTTATAGAATTATAAACGGTGAAGTTATAAATGGAATTTTATAAGCAGTAGGTTTATAAAATTTATAAAGTTATTGAAAGAATAGATTTGGATAAATAATTGAATCTTATAAGTTATAAGATTGATAATTATGAAGTTCAAAGGAACGATTTTTCAAACAAATAAATTATATGTATTTCACTTATGATATGAATTTTTGTTTTATAATTGAGTTATAAATTTAATAGGTTAATAAAGAAAATTTATAAAAGGAAGTTGTTATAAAATAAATAGAAATGGAATTTATAAACGTTGTTTTATAAATCCGCAAACGACTTATTTTGATAAGTAAATTGTTATAACTTATTTATGGAGTTATATTCACAATTTTGACTGTGAATAATCCTTTGAAATAAAATGTATAGAAAGGATGAAATTGATTAACGTAGTATATTCACGTTTTTGAATAGTGAATAATATGTTAAAGAAATTGTTTTGAATGTGATGTTTTAAATAGAATTAAAATGACCTAACGATGTTTTAATTGGGTTGAGATTCGAAAACATAGATTTCAATATTGATTGTTGAAATAGACGTTTTCGAGAAATAAAAGGAAATGGTGGACTATAACACTGTTGTTATAGTAAATGATTTCCGAAAGGAAATGTTTTGTATAGTATTGGGATTTATATATCTATCTTAAATTTGAATCCCTATACTAGTGATTTTGGGTTGTCGTAACGATGTTCTACGCAAAATTCATTTTGGCCCAAATAAATATGTTTAAAGGATGATTTCCTTAAAGAATGAAATATATACTTAATCTCGATTTAAGTATATTGAATATTTTCCAAAGGTTGAAAATAAAAGATTGTGAATTACTTAATAAGTAAGTATGGAAATGTTTTTCCAATGTGAAATGAAACGTTTTGAGAATCTATCTTTTTGAAGATAAATTGAAATGAATAATTGAAATCGAATATTCATAGATATTTGGATTATAAATTCACTAAGGAATTTATAAAAGAAAGTGGAATTTGTTTAAAAATAAATATTGATTTATTTTTGAAGTGTGAAAATTATATATCTTGTAAAGATATTTTGGAAAATAAATAATTTGGAAAGTTATTTGGAAACTGGTGATGTGTGCATATCCATTGATAGTTCAATAACCGACTATCAATATTTCCCTTTGAATGGGTAATTGATGTGATTTGTTTGAATTTGAATGCCACACTTATTTTTGAATAAGCGCTCACTATTCGGGTTAACCGGGAAAGGACCATAGGGTCGTATCACCCATTCCGAATATGTGATACGTCTTTATGAATTGCATTTGAAGGCCGGTGTTGAAGACCGGATCTTTTTGAAAGCGAAAGGACAACTCGTCGATTGTCTTTGCACCGAGTAGCTTCGGTATAGAGACTCCCTATGTGATGGGAAGTCCGGACGTGATTAGAGATTATCCGGATTGCAAGGACTTCTTTGTAAGTGCCTTCGGTTCTGTTCGATCCCGGAACAGACTTGTATGGATTGTATGTCTGACATTACAAATTGAGATATAAAGCAGATTTCTTTCAAATATATTTCTGTTGGTGGCGGAGAATTCATTCTTTTAGCTTAACACCCTTCTCTGAGACGTACGAGCTCAGAGGTTATGTAGTTGAATGTTATCAGCAATATATTCCCAATTTGGTAATGTGACATGCTGAGTGTTGCCGTGAAATGATCATTGTGTTGATTATTTGTGATAGGATCGTTTATTTGATCGTCTATCCTGGTGATCATTTCTATGATCATTTGTTGACCCAAAACATGGCTTTTGTATAAAGTATGTTTTTGTGGACGTGACTTCGTCGAGCCTCACACCCCGGAATGGTCAAAACAGGAAAGATGCGGCAAGATTATGAGGGTTAGCGCCCTTTAGGATATGTGCATTTCCTTTTGGAAAAGGGTGGTATCATGGTATGGAGCCCAGATACTTACTCATGTTGAAAACACTTTATGATTGTGTGAATTGATTGCGAGCGCTCGGTTGAAAGGTCCCAAAGGACCGGGGGATGGCATATTCGGTCAGTTGTTAGTCAGTTAGGGGTAACCTGGCCTTGTGTTGGTAGAGATCCGGTTTGGTTCTCGGGGATGTCCATCTAGAGGCATTCTCATGTGGCAATGGGAAGTTCCTTGGCCTGATCATTCGTTGGAAATCCAAAGAAACAATACGAGACTTGTACGGTTTTAGTTGTATAACCTGCTATGGAATGTGGCGGTAACCTGCTATTGAACATAGTTAGCTATAGTAGGCATAGTTCGAAATGTCTATGCTGGCTAAGATTTATATTCTACTTTCAAAATAAATTCTTCCTACACTATGCACTAGTAATAATATAAAATGTTCTTTTTAATGCGTATCAAGCATCTTTGACTATCATAAGGAGAAATCTCCTCCGATTCTGCGTTTGCATTGTGTGTGTGTGCGGGAGGCCTTATGGTAGTCTCATTTTTAAAAGCATTGCGAATTGACTTTAAAAATATTCCTCTATTTTGATTTTAAAGATAAATAAACTGTTTGAGTTCTCACACCAGTCACATGACTGACTCGGAGTTTATTGTTTTCCTTCCTAAACTCTGGGTGCCCACCAATTTCCACACGGGCAGTTAAGAGTTAGGTTTATCAGGATATTCTGGATATTCTGGAATTGCTGGAGGCAAGCTGGATGGCGTGGCGTATTACTAGTTTATATAGTAGTTCTTTTTCCGCTGCATTGTTTGATGTTGTACACTCTGATGATATGATGTAATGAAATGTGATGTAATGTAATAACTGATATAGTTCTTTGTTTAAAGATTATTCATTTATTATATGTCGTTCCGCTGCAATTGTGAGATTCTGATGTTGTTCTGTTGTTTTCTGTTCCGTTCTATTTTCTATTTCTTTTCCCTCTATTTTCTATCTTCTTATCTCTCCTTCTCTCTTTTTCTTCTTCTTAAACCATAACATTTCGGATTTCCGGCCTTCGATTTCTCGGCAGTCAATAAAGTGAGTATCGATGTTGAATTTTCGAAAGTCGAAAATTTTTGGGACGTTACATTTGGTATCAGAGCATATGGTTAAGCGACAACCATGGTTCTGTTGGGTATTACTCATTAGAGATAGAGTCAGTAGTACTCTAGAATGAGTTTGAGTGTAATAATAGCTATGAGTGCGTATTTGTTAGTGAATATAAACTAATTGAAAATGAATGTTAGTAAAAACATCCACTGTTAATGAATCGAATGTGATTAAATTGAAAACCATTTCATTGAATATTAATGAGAATATGAATGAATATATATTGGTTATGAATTTGTTGGATGATAGTTGGTTGATGGTTGAATATATAGCTTTTATTGCATTTGCTATGTTGACATATATAGTTATTATGTTGCTATATGTTGTATATCGATACTATTGTCTATATACATGTTCTCATGTTGTTTGTTGAGTGATTAGTAGGTGCGGATCGCGTTTGCTTCGCATTTGGAGCTCGCTTTCGCGCTATATTAGCCGTATATGCTCGCTAATAAAATATAAGGTACATATCTCGGATTAAATATCGTACTTTTATACTTTTTTCCCTTCGGGATGCCTCATTACTTGATGAGATGTATATTTGTGATATATATACTGTCATTTTTTTTTTCGGATCGAGCCGCGCAAAGGAGACTATGGCGAATTTTTTCCGAAAATTTAAGGCGTTAGAAATTTTTTTGAGAAAATTGGAAAATTTTGAAAACTTAACTTTGATTTGGAATTGAAAGTTAAACAATAGTAGTTGTTTTTGAAAAGATAACTAAGTATGATTTGAAAACTTAGTAAAGCATGGTAAGAAGTTTAACTATGAACTTTGGAAAGTTAATAGATTCTGTAACTTTTCTTACTTGTTAATTTCGAGGACGAAATTCTTTTAAGGGGGGAAGATTTTAACGACCCAGGATTTTTATTAATTAAAATTTGAATATTTAATTAATTTTAAATATTAATAAGTGAATTTATAAGTCAAATAAATTTTTATTTGAATAATTGGATTTAATTGGATAATTAAATCGATGATTTAATATGTTAAATTATGGAAATAATTGAAAATTGAGTTAAATACGATTGAAAATGATTTGTAAAATTTTATTTTATCATATTGGAGTTAGAACGATATTTTAGAACTTTTAAAATCGAATTAAAAGTTAATTTGTGAAAATTGAATATTTTAATATTAAATCGACTAGTGAAAATAGCCAATTTTTGAACAGTCTCAGAATTGGACGAAACTAGTTCCATTGGATCCGTAATAGTTTGTTATTACCGGATTTCAATTTTCGCATCAATCAGAGTTATCGTTTGATCGTAGCAGCTCGAAACGCATCGAAATTGTTTTTAATATTAATTTGGCGAGTTAAAATAGTCATTTTTCAAACAGTCTCGGATATCGACGAAACCAGTTTCATCGGATCCGTAATGTGATATTATTGTATGGTTTCAAATTTCGTGTCAATAGGATTTACCGTTTGTCCGGTGCAAGCTAAAACGCCTCGAAAATCGTTTAAATCGGTTTAATTTAAATTAAACGTTTGTTGCCATAACTCGCACAGATGACCGAATTAGCTTCCGAAACATGTTCCATTGTGTCCGGAACGTGGGATTAACCCTAGGAATGTCGGTCACTGCGCGTAAATCGGAGTTTGGAAAACCCGGATGAATAGTGTCGTTTTAATTCTCTATAAATAGACACCCTCCCTTCATAAATTAAAAAAAAATAAACAAACTAAAACCCTAGCCGCCACCCCTCATATGAACGACCAGAATTGTTCCATCTTTCCCCCTTGTTTTCTTCGAATCCATCATTCTATCCAACAAACTCTCAACTAGAGAATCGTAGAGCACGAAGAGCTCTATAATATCAACGGTGATGATCGGGTTTGCTTGAGTGGATCGTCGGCAAAATCGCCTTGAAGTCAGGCCGTTGCGCACGAGATTCGAGGGAGTATTGGGGGCCGAGCTCGACCGGTTCTCCAGCGTGGGTAGGGGAGGTGATGGCGCACGTAATGGCCACGTTCGATCAACGGCCGGTCGTCGTTTGGGTGGTGCGGCCGTTGGTTTTTGTTGCGCGTGAATGGGTTGAGTTTGCGTGCAAAATACTGGAAGCATACATGAAGATGAGACGCACGGCTGTGATTGGAAGGAAATGGATCTAACGGCTGTAGGTTTAGAAAATTATATAAAGTTGTAAATTGTTTATATAAATAAATTCGTGAAACTTTGAAAAATCATAACTTTTTCATACGAGGTCGAAACCGCACGAAACCAGTTGCGTTGGAATCGTATGGACGAGCACTACGTGATGGAGTTGGATTAGAGTCGTTTGGAGTTGGTGAAAATTTCGGGTAAAATTAAACGTCCGTTTAATTTTATTCGAAATAAATCGCTAAAACAAAATAAAATCAAGGTGAGAACTTCTCACTCAATCGAATCAGTTTCGAATTTTATTTTAAATAGTTAAATTTAAAATATTTGAATGCATGTTTGAATGATGATTGTTATCTATTGATTGTTAAAATAGACATTATGCGCCGTTAGTAAGCGGATGTTATTTATTAAAAACATATACCGCGAATATTTCATAAACAGTGAAATTGGTATTATATATAATAGCAATATATATATATTGGCATATGTATATATTGTAGTTGTTGATTTCCCCGCATTTTTTTTAGCGGATGAGACCCTATTGCGCCGTCTATTAAGCGGATAATATTTTAAATCCCATATACCGCGATAATTTCGTACTGGAGCGAAATTGGTATTGTGCTAATGTTTGTGGATGCAGGAAAACAGGTTGGAGGGATCCAACTGGATTCCTCGACAGTATTTATTTGAATTCAGATATTTTGATATTTGATGGATTATCATATCGATATATGATGTCGTTGTTGTCGTGATTGACTATTTGGTATGTAGCATCATTGGACCAAATTTGGAACTTTAAAATGATTTTTAAAGTGATTTTTGAAAATATACTATATGTTTGGAAATTGATTCATTTTAAATAAATAAACGATATAATTTTTAATGTTATAAAAATTATATTTTTGAGAAATATAGTTAAAAACTGATTTTTGAAAATACGAGGCTAATGATTTTATAAAATAGTTAAATCGGGATTTTTGAAATTATTGTGAAAAGTTTAAATATAGGATTTATGAAATTTAATTATTTTATAAATCAGAATGATGAAATTATAAAGGAGATTAAAGATGTTTTGAAAGAATAATATAAATTGATTTATATAAAAAGATTTATAAATTGATAATTTATAAATGAAAATATTTGAATTATAAAACGAGTTTTTATAAGTGTTAGAATGAATTGTGAATGAATTTCATAAACGAATGAAATTTATAGAATTATAAACGGTGAAGTTATAAATGGAATTTCATAAGCAGTAGGTTTATAAAATTTATAAAGTTATTGAAAGAATAGATTTGGATAAATAATTGAATCTTATAAGTTATAAGATTGATAATTATGAAGTTCAAAGGAACGATTTTTCAAACAAATAAATTATAAGTATTTCACTTATGATATGAATTTTTGTTTTATAATTGAGTTATAAATTGAATAGGTTAATAAAGAAAATTTATAAAAGGAAGTTGTTATAAAATAAATAGAAATGGAATTTATAAACGTTGTTTTATAAATCCGCAAACGACTTATTTTGATAAGTAAATTGTTATAACTTATTTATGGAGTTATATTCACATTTTTGACTGTGAATAATCCTTTGAAATAAAATGTATAGAAAGGATGAAATTGATTAACGTAGTATATTCACGTTTTTGAATAGTGAATAATATGTTAAAGAAATTGTTTTGAATGTGATGTTTTAAATAGAATTAAAACGACCTAACGATGTTTTAATTGGGTTGAGATTCGAAACCATAGATTTCAATATTGATTGTTGAAATAGACGTTTTCGAGAAATAAAAGGAAATGGTGGACTATAACACTGTTGTTATAGTAAATGATTGCCGAAAGGAAATGTTTTGTATAGTATTGGGATTTATATATCTATCTTAAATTTGAATCCCTATACTAGTGATTTTGGGTTGTCGTAACGATGTTCTACGCAACATTCGTTTTGGCCCAAATAAATATGTTTAAGAGGATGATTTCCTTAAAGAATGAAATATATACTTAATCTCGATTTAAGTATATTGAATATTTTCCAAAGGTTGAAAATAAAAGATTGTGAATTACTTAATAAGTAAGTATGGAAATGTTTTTCCAATGTGAAATGAAACGTTTTGAGAATCTATCTTTTTGAAGATAAATTGAAATGAATAATTGAAATCGAATATTCATAGATATTTGGATTATAAATTCACTAAGGAATTTATAAAAGAAAGTGGAATTTGTTTAAAAATAAATATTGATTTATTTTTGAAGTGTGAAAATTATATATCTTGTAAAGATATTTTGGAAAATAAATAATTTGGAAAGTTATTTGGAAACTGGTGATGTGTGCATATCCATTGATAGTTCAATAACCGACTATCAATATTTCCCTTTGAATGGGTAATTGATGCGATTTGTTTGAATTTGAATGCCACACTTATTTTTGAATAAGCGCTCACTATTTGGGTTAACCCGGAAAGGACCATAGGGTCGTATCACCCATTCCGAATATGTGATACGTCGTTATGAATTGCATTTGAAGACCGGTGTTGAAGACCGGATCTTTTTGAAAGCGAAAGGACAACTCATCGATTGTCTTTGCACCGAGTAGCTACGGTATAGAGACTCCCTATGTGATGGGAAGTCCGGACGAGATTAGAGATTATTCGGATTGCAAGGACTTCTTTATAAGTGCCTTCGGTTCTGTTCGATCCCGGAACAGACTTGTATGGATTGTATGTCTGACATTACAAATTGAGATATAAAGCAGATTTCTTTCAAATATATTTCTGTTGGTGGCAGAGAATTTATTCTTTTAGCTTAACACCCTTCTCTGAGACGTACGAGTTCAGAGGTTATGTAGTTGAATGTTATCAGCAATATATTCCCAATTTGGTAATGTGACATGCTGAGTGTTGCCGTGAAATGATCATTGTGTTGATTATTTGTGATAGGATCGTTTATTTGATCGTCTATCCTGGTGATCATTTCTATGATCATTTGTTGACCCAAAGCATGGCTTTTGTACAAAGTATGTTT
Organism: Allium cepa; assembly: GCA_030765085.1. Lineage (NCBI taxonomy): Eukaryota > Viridiplantae > Streptophyta > Magnoliopsida > Asparagales > Amaryllidaceae > Allium > Allium cepa. Next base: position 889,581,945 of record CM060943.1, on the reverse strand, counting down.
TTGTGGACGTGACTTCGTCGAGCCTCACACCCCGGAATGGTCAAAACAGGAAAGATGCGGCAAGGTTATGAGGGGTAGCGCCCTTTAGGATATGTGCATTTCCTTCTGGAAAAGGGTGGTATCATGGTATGGAGCCCAGATACTTACTCATGTTGAAAACACTTTATGATTGTGTGAATTGATTGCGAGCGCTCGGTTGAAAGGTCCCAAAGGACCGGGGGATGGCATATTCGGTCAGTTGTTACTCAGTTAGGGGTAACCCGGCCTTGTGTTGGTAGAGATCCGGTTTGGTTCTCGGGGATGTCCATCGAGAGGCATTCCCATGTGGCAATGGGAAGTTCCTTGGCCTGATCATTCGTTGGAAATCCAAAGAAACAATACGAGACTTGTACGGTTTTAGTTGCATAACCTGCTATGGAATGTGGCGGTAACCTGCTATTGAACATAGTTAGCTATAGTAGGCATAGTTCGAAATGTCTATGCTGGCTAAGATTTATATTCTACTTTCGAAATAAATTCTTCCTACACTATGCACTAGTAATAATATAAAATGTTCTTTTTAATGCGTATCAAGCATCTTTGACTATCATAAGGAGAAATCTCCTCCGATTCTGCGTTTGCATTGTGTGTGTGCGCGGGAGGCCTTATGGTAGTCTCATTTTTAAAAGCATTGCGAATTGACTATAAAAATATTCCTCTATTTTGATTTTAAAGATAAATAAACTGTTTAAGTTCTCACACCAGTCACACGACTGACTCGGAGTTTATTGTTTTCCTTCCTAAACTCTGGGTGCCCACCAATTTCCACACGGGCAGTTAAGAGTTAGGTTTATCAGGATATTCTGGAATTGCTGGAGGCAAGTTGGATGGCGTGGCGTATTACTAGTTTATATAGTAGTTCTTTTTCCGCTGCATTGTTTGATGTTGTACACTCTGATGATATGATGTAATGAAATGTGATGTAATGTAATAACTGATATAGTTCTTTGTTTAAAGATTATTCATTTATTATATGTCGTCCCGCTGCAATTGTGAGATTCTGATGTTGTTCTGTTGTTTTCTGTTCCGTTCTATTTTCTATTTCTTTTCCCTCTATTTTCTCTCTTCTTATCTCTCCTTCTCTCTTTTTCTTCTTCTTAAACCATAACATTTTGGATTTCCGGCCTTTGATTTCTCGGCAGTCGATAAAGTGAGTATCGATGTTGAATTTTCGAAAGTCGAAAATTTTCGGGACGTTACAGAGTACGTCCCGAGACGCGGTTTCTTCTCAAACAACAATCAACGCCTGACATTCTGACGTGCACAGTGCACGTGTACGGTGGTCCGGTCTTCACTGTCACCCTGCCAATGACGCCTCCAAGTCGACGGTCATCTCGCCTTCACGTAAGAACCCCCAGATAGATGCAAACATCAACCAATTGAAATCGAACACTCTGATGACAACAGAGGCTACAACCAAACTGACAAAACCATATCGCTACGACGACCACGGCAGCTGGAAACTCTGGCCATCCTTCCAGAGAAGCACCAAACCTCCATGCCCCGATTCCTAGCCTTGTGATCAACTCGATGCAATAATTGGGACGAAGACACCTCGCCATTAGCCGTGACTGAAATACTTCCAAAAACCCTAGATTTGCCTCATTCCATCATCTCCTTCAGTAGAAAATTTATTTAACAATTTTCCAAACATCATCAATCACCAAGCTAGCTTCGATTGGAAATTCAACATCCAAGATTATTTCGATTACTAAAAATTGATAAAAATGCATTTTCAGTCTAACTATCAATTGCTCTTAGCTTACTCAACTAAAAACCTTCATATAAGTTTTAAAAATTCTATTTTCATATGTTGATTCAAGGCATGTAATTGAATTAACAATCCATGGTATTCGTATTCTACCTATGATTAAAATTTCTCTGTAAAAACAACTTTTCCAGATGCCATATATCCCTACATTACTTAAAACTATTTTAAGATCTTACTTCAGGTATAAACGAACTCGTTTTGTTTTAACTATAAGTCTATTAGTAACTAAATGAAGATGTTTTGAATTTTCTTGGTATTATCTGTATTTTTTTTCCTGTAACTGTATCAGAAAAGAAAACACAAACAACACAAACATGTAGTTATATACAGAGTTACACCTGAATAAAATATATAAGCAAAACCCAATGTTATTCCTGAATCATCTTCACAGATTTTAGATTATTCTTAGATCCTGAAATAAATGGGTCAACTCACCTGCAAGCTTGCTAAGCAAACAACACTCTACTGTTTTGAAAACTTGTAGTTGAAACTGCCCTGAAATCCTTTCTGTTCTTGTTTGTTTTGTTTTGAACTTGAGTTTAAGAAGATGTTTGTTTTCTTATTCTCTGGTTTCTAAATTGTTACTGACCGAACTCATATAGGAAATGCATACATATATAGAAGATACCAGGTAACAGGATGTAATAAGAAAGGTGCCATCTGGTTCAGCTTCTTTGTTAAGCTTTGACCAGAGTTTCTAATGTTTTGAATTGACCTATTTAGGCTGAGATGATGGCCATTAAATGCATGCTTTCCTCATATGTTTACATGTATTTATTACAATTTGCTGTATAAAGATATTTGTATACATAAAGGTACACTTTGTAATTAAATATATGGCTTGAGTAAGAAGATTTATGTTATCAACTTCTAACTTTCAAATGTACAGCAAATGTTTGTGTTTATTAATTTCTAGTTTGAATAAGATTTGTTTGATTTACTTCTCTTTGGTCTTGTTTCATTCTATACTTTGTGCTTATTTATTTATTTATAGTTACACTAATAGCCATATTTCTTTTTTTTCTTTTTTTTTATAAGTTTTAAATAGTTGTAAGATATATTTTATATTAACTACACAATTCTTCTATACTAAATGTTAGCAAGATAAATCATTTTAATTCAATTATATAAGATAAATTTTATTATAAATATTCTTAAGAGACTTTAATTTAAGTTAAAAATCAAATTCCTTTTCAAAATACACATAAATGGAGGTTATTTCCAAAAGTCGCATTTCTTTTAAAATGATAAGTTTACCTTTTATTTAAATTAGATTAAATTTGTATTAAAATAATACTGTTAAAATACCGGGTCGTCACATTCCTCCCCCCTTTGAATCTTTTCGTCCTCGAAAAGGAACGAAGCCAGATTTATTAAAATGCTTATAAAAAAATATCTGTTTCCAAAAATAAATTTAACCCAAACCTTTTATTTAATACCTTCCTTCCTAATAACTTGATATCAACTAAAACTTTGATTTAGTTTTTATTCAATCAGGCTTCATCCATTTATTATTTAATTCATTAACCCGTTTTAAATTTTTAATTTGCTTACTTAATTCGTTATGGAATTTATTTTATTAATACAAGGCCACTCTCAATTTATTTCTATTCACCTGGGTTTTGTTTTGCAACTCAAAACATTGCTATTATAATCACATTCTTATATCCAATTTTCTTGCATATTTCATTAAACATTAGTCAAATCACCCTTTGAATTTTATTTGTAGTTCAAACCATCACATTTTCAATCCAACTCTATTTTATTTTTTATTTTACAGCATCTCTTCTTGTTTAATTTATTATCAAATCTAAGTCGAATTCTATTTACAACTCGAATTCATTACCAAATATTATTAATTTACAATCCATTTGTTTACCAATTTTTTTTTATTAACATACACTATTAAATAATTTACTTAGGTGATTGGTTTACTTTCACTTTTAATTTAATATTCGATTTTCCTTTAATTATAAAGAATCACTTTATTAAATTTTTCCCAAGTTTTAATTTGATAATTTCAGTTTGGATTTCCTTTGATTTTCCAAAATTCCAACATCTTTATTTAAAAAAAAATTGTTAGAAATGCCTTTTAAATTTACATCATACGATTAAAAGAACTCTTTATAAAAATACTTTTTGTAACTCGATGTCTCAACCAGTCCATCCTTGTTCTCACAGAAATTTAGTCATACGTTGATCAGGCGTAGGACTGAAAATCTATAAGTACTTGGTAAACCTGTTTTCAACACCCAGTAAAAATACTTGGAAAACAATTTTATTGAAATATAGAAAACAATTTTGAGAATAGAGGAAATATATATTTATTTATTTTTAGTGAGGATGCTCTGGAAATCATCACCCCCATTCCATGGTCACAGTAACATACCAAGGTTACGTTGCAGTCGCAACAAAAGTCCATGTAACTGCAGGCTCTCCGCGACACTCACGATTACGCCATGGAACCCACACAACAGATCACAGTTACATCCAGGGTTACGTTGCAGTCACAACAAAAGTCCATGTAACTGGTGGCTCTTCGCGGCCTCTGATCTCGCTATCAAAATGAAACTTCTCCACTCCTACATAGGTCGCAGTCTACCGAGATAAACTCAAACGCGGACTGTTGGCTCTCAGCGGCACACACGACTTTCGCAATGTTATCATAGGTCGCAGTTACATCCTGGGTTACGTTGCAGTCACAACAAAAGTCCATGTAACTGTTGGCTCTCCGCGGCACACACGACTTACGCTATGGTAAACTTAACTCATAATCCTCAGGAACTAGTTTTGTCCGGACTCCTCACAGGATCAACTTTAGAACCCCCTCGGGCTCCAGGCAGCACCACCCAGTGGCACTCTTGAGAAGTTCATTTCAAGGAAGCGCCTTTTTCCCCAGAGCCATCATCAAAACATTTTATACTATACACATACAGTATCTTTCAAATCATACACCTAGTATGAATTTTATCAAAGCTCCTTTACACAAAATCGATTATCCCAAAATCAATAATTCTCAAAATAGGCTTTCCAAAACTCAATATTGATTTTTCCCAAAAATCAAAAGCCTTTCACAAAATCCTCAATAAGATTCTTTTGTATATATTCAGATATATATATATATATATATATATATATATATATATATATATATTTTTAAAACTTTGGATCCTTACTTTCTTGTATAAAACACCTTTTATACTCCAAACACTCTCAAAAACCATAGAAATATCCAATTTCCATCTTTATTCATTTCATATTTCTCAAAATATTATTTCAGTTCAAAAGAACCATTTCACATTCCTTATTCACCTTTACATTAATCCCCATTTGGATTATTACTTCAATCCTTATCTCAGTTGGGTATTTAAATTAATAATAGTTTGAACTCCGACCAGTTTATATTTAGGAAATAGCTTGAAAATTTTGAAAATAGATAAGTAGTTGAAAAATAATCAATAGTTTGCAAAATAGTTATAGAATAATTGACTAATTGTAAAATAGTTGGAAATTAGTTAAATAGTTATAGAAATCTTAAATAATTGCAAAATAGTTGTAAAATAGTAATTAATTTGTAACATTGTTGAAAAATAGTAATTAGTTTAGAAAACTGCTGAAAAATGGTTAAATAGCTCCAAAAATAATTGTAAAACATGTATATAATAATTTGGCTTCAAGAAAGAAAGGCTGTATATATTTAATAGCTTAGAAAAATAAGTTTTTATCGAAACAATTTATATTGAAAATAGTCAAGAGCCAACTGTTCACTGCCCCAACAATTCAATTTAAATCCCCATTTAAATTGACCCAATTTTAATCCAAATAACTCCAAATTCCATTGGACTTGATTAATTCCCAATTCAAGTTGAATCAATCTTGATTCCTTCCCAAATTTAATTCAAATTCTAATTGATTTTAATCCTGTTCCACTTTAATTACAATTCCAAATTATTCAGATAAATCTGGACTAATATAAATTGAACTCTCTTCAAGTTCAATAACCCTTTCAAGTTAATCCCATACAAATTTCCCATTTGAATTTTAAACTTGTACAACTTTAATTATAAATTCAAATTTTACAACTTCTATTTATAATCAATTACATTCACATTTTGCTTTTAACTTGGAGTTATACATTTTATTTATCCAATATATTTTATTATTCCATAAACATTTTAATCAAGACCCGAGAGTTTAAACAAATTTCCAAAATTCTTTGGCAAATTCATTCATCCTTTTGAATTTCAAAACCAAACCCAGTTCACAAACAATTCTAATTTAAAATAATTTGGTAGCAATTTCTCTTCTAGAAACTCGAAAACGAACATCGATGATGCTGCAGTCATCACCGACGTTATTTTCCAGTGACCGAAAGAGTTTAATGCTTTTATCTCTCTAAAAACACTTCCAATATTTTTGAAATAATGCTATTATTTCTCCAAAACCTTTGGAAACCACTTTCAACCCAAAGGAATTTTAGATTCTCCTAAAAATTCCAAATTCCCAATCCATCCAATTCATAATTAAACATTACTCTGGAATTTTCATCCTAGTTTATTTTCAAATATTCTCTGGAATTCTATTACAAATTATAATCTCATTTATTTATGAAGTTTATTTCAATTTATAAATTACATTTACAATCTATATTTCAAATCCATTTTTTTTTAAACCAATTCCACTTCAATTTCAATCATTACAATTCTATCCAAATCTTCCACTAAATTTTGAACCTATACATCTTCCTTTCCAAATCCAATTAATTCAAATCGGATTCAATTTGAATGAGTTCAATTCCAACTTCAAATTTAAACCATCTCGAATTATATAATTCGAGCTAAATTCTCAAAGATTGGTTTAACCTTTTTAAACCAAATTTAACTTTGTTCATTTGAAGTTTCAAACAATTCTAATTTCTGAGTTCTAATTCTAGAATTTCATTTTTAATTAATTTAATTTTAATTTGGTTGTATTATAGTCCGTCTTAACTTAATTCCAATAATTCAACACCCAATCTCCTTAATATTTATTAGAAGAGAATATTGCTTTATATATCAAAATATACTTTTATATAAAATCATTTAAAATCTTTATATAAGAAAACAACAAGTACGCGCTCATATATATATACACTCAACTCACTATAGAGTTCCACGAACTCTATTTAATGAGTAATCCCCACCAGAGCCAAGGTTCTCGCTTAACCTTCGGCTCTGATACCAAATGTAACGACCCAAAATTTTCGAAGCCGAAAATTCCGGATAGTTATGAAAAAGAAAAAAGAGATAGAAGAAGAAGATCAGAAACATCAACACCTCACATTCGCAGCGGATAAAATATAATAATAAATAATAACTGTTTACAAAAAAATACTATATCTGTCGATTACATTTAATATACATCAGAATTTCACATACATTCAGTCACTGAATATATACAATTATCATGTCTCAGATTAATAATAATATAAATATAGCGGAATACTCTATACGAGCTCGCCTCCTGAGCTCCAGAACGTACCTACTTGAAAATCTGTAATACTCGGTCTGACCCGAGCATTACACCAAAGTAACACCCGGGGTATCTTATATCAATTTAACAAATTCACAAATTACTAAAGACAACACTTATTTCACACATCAATTTCCAAGTATAGGTAAAATAATCCAATTCGCTTAAATCATTTCAATATAGTCTATTGATTTCACAAATCAATTTATAGAAATTCGAAGTGGTTTCGGGTATTTCCAAATACCCGACCCCGGTCTCTTCGAAACCCAAAATTCCCTTTGATCCAAATTATTTAAGTGAACTCAATTAAATGTAAAATATAGATTGTCATATTTACACAATATTCATCATCAACAGATAACACACATATCTTAGTTTGATCCCAATACATCATATCACCAAAATAGCACAAATTATCAAACAATTATTAATCTAACAATCCAATACAACTTAACCATTCATAAGAAATATTATTAGATATTCAATCTTCAATTATTTTAATTTAATCCTTAATTAAATTAATTTTACTTACTTAAATTACCTGTAACCCCTCCAATTCACCCTTTCACGAACCATTTCCTATCAGGGGTATCAATCAATTTAGGGCATTTAAATAATCATTTAATCATACATAAACAAAAAAATCAATCATCTTTAAATCCTGCTTAATAATTGATTACAGCCCAATTGATTCACCATCCCATAATCATTCATCTTAGTTAATCCTCCTTGTTAAACTACTCATTGAAAATTATCATTATTATCTAATTACTTTCAATAAGTAATTATACAACCAAACTCCATGAATGCTTATCCTCAATTAATCAATTAAACTTAATTAATTGCATCCCTTAATCAACCCCAATTCCCATAAACAGTAATTACCCTTCTGTAATTACTTTCTTATGAAATTAACCCCTTACTTACTTATTAACCCCCCTTTTGATTAATTTCCCCAAGTGATTTACCCTTAATTACTTCTACTAAGTAATTATCCTTAAATTACTTCCCATTAATTAATTCCTTTTTAGTTTATTACATCCTGTAATTGTGAATTTCTTCACTAAATCTCATCAAGTATTTATATTTAATAAATCTGGAAGAGATTCCCTTTAATTAATCAACAGATTAATTTCGACCAGGTAATCCATCCCTTAATTACCCTTAATCCCAGTTAATAAACCTTAATTGCAGATTAATTATTTCTTAACCATTAACTTGACAAACTCTAATTTTTGATTACACAACTTAATTACAAATTAAGTATTCCTTAATTACCAATTAATTTAACATAATCATTGGTTAATTAAATTACTTAACTACTTTTCTATTAACCATTCATAAATTAACTTAAGTAGATAATTACAAATTTATTTCAATCGAGTAATCATTAATTAACTTATCCCTAATCACAATTATAAAGTAATTATCTTTTTTTTAAATAATTAATTAATTAATTAATTACTATTCACGTAATAAACATTAAAAGAATGTTCTTTAACTTTGGAAATCGATTTATTATCAACTACACAGCTTACTATTAATTTATTTATACTCAACTTAAACTAATCACTAAATTAAAATAATAAGTAGTAAAACATCGTTAAGCATTAATTAAGTTAATTAAACCTATATTAAGTTTTTAAAACTGTTAAACACTTTTAAATTTTATAGTGTTAAAGCTGTTGAACCCAAGCTTACTCAACTTCCTCTCTTTCTTTTCTTTTCCTCTCTGAAGTTTACGTTTTGCCTAAGATATAAATTCACTCATCAGGCTACTCATTATAACTCGAGTATAACCCGAAGTTTACACCAGAATTCACGAGGCAACACACGCGCTACTCCTCGTCTCCACTGCTTCGAGTCAGCACCATGAATCACGCGAGTACGTCCCGAGACGAGGTTTCTTCTCAAACAACAATCAACGCCTGACATTCTGACGTGCACAGTGCACGTGTACGGTGGTCCGGTCTTCTCTGTCACCCTGCCAACGACGCCTCCAAGTCGACGGTCATCTCGCCTTCACGTAAGAACCCCCAGATAGATGCAAACATCAACCAATTGAAATCGAACACTCTGATGACAACAGAGGCTACAACCAAACTGACAAAACCATATCGCTACGACGACCACGGCAGCTGGAAACTCTGGCCATCCTTCCAGAGAAGCACCAAACCTCCACGCCCCGACTCCTAGCCTTGTGATCAACTCGATGCAATAATTGGGACGAAGACACCTCACCATTAGCCGTGACTGAAATACTTCCAAAAACCCTAGATTTGCCTCATTCCAACATCTCCTTCAGTAGAAAATTTATTTAACAATTTTCCAAACATCATCAATCACCAAGCTAGCTTCGATTGGAAATTCAACATCCAAGATTATTTCAATTACTAAAAATTGATAAAAATGCATTTTCAGTCTAACTATCAATTTCTCTTAGCTTACTCAACTAAAAACCTTCATATAAGTTTTAAAAATTCTATTTTCATATGTTGATTCAAGGCATGTAATTGAATTAACAATCCATGGTATTCGTATTCTACCTATGATTAAAATTTCTCTGTAAAAACAACTTTTCCAGATGCCATATATCCCTACCCTACTTAAAACTATTTTAAGATCTTACTTCAGGTATAAACGAACTCGTTTTGTTTTAACTATAAGTCTATTAGTAATTAAATGAAGATGTTTTGAATTTTCTTGGTATTATTTGTATTTTTTTTCCTGTAACTGTATCAGAAAAGAAAACACAAACAACACAAACATGTAGTTATATACAGAGTTACACCTGAATAAAATATATAAGCAAAACCCAATGTTATTCCTGAATCATCTTCACAGATTTTAGATTATTCTTAGATCCTGAAATAAATGGGTCAACTCACCTGCAAGCTTGCTAAGCAAACAACACTCTACTGTTTTGAAAACTTGTAGTTGAAACTGCCCTGAAATCCTTTCTGTTCTTGTTTGTTTTGTCTTGAACTTGAGTTTAAGAAGATGTTTGTTTTCTTATTCTCTGGTTTCTAAATTGTTACTGACCGAACTCATATAGGAAATGCATACATATATAAAAGATACCAGGTAACAGGATGTAATAAGAAAGGTGCCATCTGGTTCAGCTTCTTTGTTAAGCTTTGACCAGATTTTCTAATGTTTTGAATTGACCTATTTAGGCTTAGACGATGGCCATTAAATGCATGCTTTCCTCATATGTTTACATGTATTTGTTACAATTTGCTGTATAAAGATATTTGTATACATAAAGGTACACTTTGTAATTAAATATATGGCTTGAGTAAGAAGATTTATGTTATCAACTTCTAACTTTCAAATGTACAGCAAATGTTTGTGTTTATTAATTTCTAGTTTGAATAAGATTTGTTTGATTTACTTCTCTTTGGTCTTGTTTCATTCTATACTTTGTGCTTATTTATTTATTTATAGTTACACTAATAGCCATATTTCTTTTTTTTTATAAGTTTTAAATAGTTGTAAGATATATTTTATATTAACTACACAATTCTTCTATACTAAATGTTAACAAGACAAATCATTTTAATTCGATTATATAAGATAAATTTTATTATAAATATTCTTAAGAGACTTTAATTTAAGTTAAAAATCAAATTCCTTTTCAAAATACACATAAATGGAGATTATTTCCAAAAGTCGCATTTCTTTTAAAATGATAAGTTTACCTTTTATTTAAATTAGATTAAATTTGTATTAAAATAATACTGTTAAAATACTGGGTCGTCACATACTAGGATCACTTTAAAGAAAAATGTTTTCAAATCTAAAGAAGTACAAAATTGTTTTCTTTGAAAGATAAAAGTTATTTTGAAAATTCAAATCTTTTTCGAAAATTCCCCTCTCTAAATTTAGGATTGCGATAGTTTCTCATTCAAAAATCCATTATCGAATTATTGAGACTTATGAAAAATAAAATATAAGTGAAGTGAATTAATGAATTGGTTTAAATCCAATATTTTGAATATCTCCAAAACAATAAATTGGGTAATAAAATAACATTTCAATTTAGTTATAGCCAAGAGGATAATTAAACTATAACTTGGGAATTTGATTCTGAATTCTTTTGAAAATTGATTTCAAATGTTTTGAAGAATGGTTTAGTGAATAAATGGATTATAAGTACTTAACTTATAAATGGACTTTTGATATATAATTGAGTTATATAAATTGAATTGAATTAATAAAGAAGATTTATAAATCGAAGTTTTATAAATAGAAATGGAATTTGTAAAGATTGTTTATAAATTCGAAACCAATTGAATTTGATAAATGAAACATAGAAGTTATTAAAGGAGATATATTCGTGATTTTGGACAGCGAATTATCCTTTAAGTTAAATATTGTGATAGTAAATGTTGGTTAGGAATTTTATCCACGATTTTGGACAGTGGATAATCCTTTAAATAAATGTGTAGAAACACTGAATTGAATAGATAAGCATATTCACGATTTTGGACAGTGAATATATTATTGAATAAAACGGATATGATTTAGGGAAGTGATATTATGAAATGGTTAATGTGGAAATATAAATTTAATGGAACTAAGTCGATGAATGGCTTACTAAAGAACTACTTGATTATTTTTGAAATAAAAAAACGAATGCAAAGTTTAAATAGAATTTAGATTTCAAATTTGAAGTTGTCAACATGATAATCCATTATAGGTTTAATAAATTCAGTGATGAATTTGAATTTAAACGTGCGGAAAATTAAATTAAGTGAAAAACTTAATATTGAAAAGTTTGAAATTGGTTTAAAACTAATATTATGAAAAGTACGAGGAATTCAAACTATGAATTAAGTTGAAGTTGAAATTGAAAAAGTTAATGGTTTTAAAGATGTTTTAAAATGCATTAAGTATCGAATACATAGATTTCAACATTCATTGTTGAAATAGGCGTTTTCGAGAAATAAGGAAATGGTGGACTATAACACTGTTGTTATAGTAAATGGTTTCTGAAAGGAAATGTTGTTTATAGTATTGGGATTTATATATCTATCTTAAATTTCGAATCCCTATACTAGTGATTTTTGAGTTGTCGTAACGATGTTTTACGTAACATTCGTTTTGACTCAAATAAATGTGTTTAAAAGACGCCTTCCTTAAAGAATGGAATATATACTTAATTTTGATTCAAGTATATTGAATATTTTCCGTGTTGAAAATAAATGAACTTGTGAATTACTTATTAAATAAGTATGGAAATGTTTTCCAATATGAAATGAAAGGTTTGAAATTTTATCTTTTAAAGATAAATTGGAAAAAATGAATATTTGAAATTTATTTCAAATGGTTAAGTTGGAAAATTATATATATCTTGTAAAGATATTTTTGGGAAATTTGAACGATCAGTTCAACTTGAATATTTTCCAAAAAGATTGAATCTTGAGTTAAATTGAGTTTAACTTTGACATCAAAAACAATATAAGTTGAGTTTTGAATTTTGGATAGTCGATTTGGATTGTATGTCTAGCATTGTGAATTGATGACATAGCAATTGATCTCTATTAAATATATATCTTTTGTTGGCGGAGAATTTATTCTTTTAGCTTAACACCCTTCTTTGAGACGTACGAGCTTAGAGGTTATATATCGATAGACACCAATTATGTGTTGAGAATTGACGATGTAACGTGAAATCCAAATCGAATGTGAAGTCGATAATGAATTGGATTATGAATGTGAATTAGGTTTGAGTTAACCTTAAATTTTCAAATCGATTTAGGGGAAAATTTTAAATGAAATGGAAAATTTTGGAATCCTCTATTTGTTATGATGTGAATTGAGTTTTCGTAATTTATATATGTGAATGTAATAATTCAAAAACCATCAGTTTGGAAAGTCATTATTATGAAAAGTCCTATGCAAGTTTACATAGGTATGATATGTACGAAATGTGAAATGAAGTACTATATGTATATGACATATGTTTTCTAAAACTGAGGATATGGAAATGTACCTTCCATTTATTATTTGTGAACGTGATTGGAACTCGGTGGAGTGTCCATTGGAAATCGTAGCTACGTAGAATTTCCATTAGTGGAATGTCCATTGGGACTGGAATCCCCCACGATGGATCATCGTGTTCGGATTATGTGAATTGATGCTGGCGTAATTCGTAGGGCGTGATGCCTACAGTTACAAGCGATTCCACTGGGATAGTGGCGCAACCGCCGTGTAAACTGTGATTTAGAGGCCGAAGCGTAATTTGAGGGGCGAGATGCCTACGGTCACGAGCGATTCTACTGGGATAGTAGCGTAACCGCCGTGTGAACCGCGATCTATGGCAACAACCATGGCGAAATTCAAGAGAGATGTGAAATCTACAGTTACAAGCGATTCTACTGGGATAGTAGCGTAACCGCCGGGTAAACTGTGATCCATGGGGGAACGTGCTTTCCATATCCATTTTTAAAAGAATTTTTAAAAAGTATTTTCACTGGGAGTTGAAACAAGTAAATTTAGTACTTGGAGATTTTTAGACTTGCGCCTGGCCAGCGTATGCCTAAAGTCTGTGAGAACGACGATGGACTTGTTAAACTTCGAGTTAGCAAGTATTTTCAAACTTTGAATAGAAAATCAATAGTCTGAAATTAGAATTACATAATTCTAACCTAATGAATTAAGGAAGAAGATTTTTAAAATATCTTGAAAGCACACAGCTTTGGAAAAGATATGATATGTAAATATCTAGCATGAAGAATTTCAAGTTTAAAAATATGAATTTTGTAAGTCGAAAATTTTGGTAAAAGACTTTTGTGTCTTGATTATAGAAATCAATGAATAAAGCTAGTGAGATAATATGAAAGAAATGAATCCTATATTTATTTATAGGATTCGAACTTGGTAAAAAAAATTGTGTAGGGTATAAATATCGGTGAGATTTTAGCAATCGTTTTTCCTAATTTGTAATTTCGGGACGAAATTCTTTAAGGAGGGAAGATTGTAACAACCCTGAATTTTGAACAATTTAAAAATGAAAATATTTAATTAATTTTAAATATTCGAATGATGATTGACTTGAATTTCAAATTTTCAGGATAAATTGGCGATTAAATTTTAGAATTTAATCTATTTAAGTTGAATAAAGTTTGAATTTGACTTTGGAGTTGAATTGAATATTGAATTTGTATATTAAATTCAAACTAATGACTTAGAAAAAATAGTTTGGATTTACGAATTTTTATTTATGTAAATTAATAAATTGATGGTTAGTTTTAATAACATTTTTCTTTTCTTTAAAGTAAAAAGGAATAAAATTTTATCAATACAAAATACAAGTATAAAATCTAATTGTAAAACATGTTAATATAAATTTATGTTTGATAGTTGAACTGCAAAACGTTTATATGTTTATTAGAGAAAATAATTTACGAAACAAATTGAATTTAAATTGAAAAAAATAATAATAGTATAATATAATATAAAGAGTACATCGCCTTACTTCCATCAGCTACAAACACGCCTAAAATTTAGCCTTTCATCACGCCTTCAACCCCGCTAAAATCACATCTCCCCTCTTTTATATTAAAAACCCATTCCTCTTCAAATCATCAGAAAAAAAATATAAAAATACATCAAAGGATAAATTAATGGCGGCTCATGCTCGTCCTTCATTCGCTCGATCTAAATGAGGGTTTCGGCTTCAATTTTTTCGCGACCGCTTCGAAGCAAGGTGAGTAATTTATACTCACATCTAATTCAAATTCTTTGACCTCGTTTGCTTATTTCGTTTCATTGTTTCGGCCTTGACTTGATTTTTGGATGTTGAATTGGTTTGAATTGGGCACTGACTTGTTTAAAATCGGCCTTGGCAATTTTGTGATAGTTGATTTTGATTTCCCTACTTTGCCAATTTAGGTATATTCGTGATTTCTACGACTTGCTTTGAGTTTGCTTGGCTATTATGGTGTTAAATTCTGTGAGACATGATTTATTGAATTTCGTTGGTCTGGAATTAAGTGAATTTGCATTATTACTACTAGTTTGACTTTGACATTTAACAGTTATTTTGAACTCTATGTTGACCTTTGGAACTACTATCCCTGACATTGTTCGATTTTAGCTTTGACTACCTCTGTGACGACCCAAACTCGATGTCCGATAAACGACATCAAATTCGTATCGCCGGAGCTTATAACAACAATTAGATGAATATAAAACAGCGGAACATAATCAATATCATACATATCATCACAGATACAACATCATAATAATATCCATACTACATCAGAGTACATAATACATGAATCACAACATCTCCAAATAAATATCATAGTACTACAACAGTGATCATATATCCAAAAGGCCTTCGAATGAAACAAGTGATAACAGACTTCCATAAGCTAAACACATGATATCTCCAAAAAGCTCCTAAGAATATCTCCAAGATAAGAGCTCCAAAATACTGCTACTCCCAAATTACGGAAACCTGCTACTAGGCTGCCCGTGTGGAAATAATGGGCACCCAGAGTTTAGGAAATAAACAATAAACTCCGGGTCAGTCATGGGACTGGTATGAGTAAACAAAAATAGTTGCATTTAAATAGAACAATAGGTATAAAAGAAATTTCGATATGCTTTTTAAAAATGAAACTACCATAAGACCTCCCACCACACACACAATGCAAACGCAGACTTGGAGGAGATTTCTTCTTATGATATTCAAACATGCTTGATACGAGAAAAGAATTCTTTGTTATTATTACTAGTGCATAGTGTAGAAAGCATTTCGAAAGTAGAATATTAATCCTAGCCAGCATAGACTTTTCGAACTATGCCTACTATAGCTACCATCTAAACAGTGGGGCGCCGCCATAAGTAAATGGCAGGTTCTACAACTAAAACCGTACAGGGTTTCGTATTAGGAATTGGATTTCCAACAATGGTCAGGCCAAGGAACTTCCCATTGCCACATGAGAACGCCTCTGGAAGGACGTCCCCGAGAACCTAACCGGATCTCTGCCAACACAAGGCCGGGTTACCCCTAACTAGGTAACTACTGACACGAGTATGCCACCTCCCGGTTGTAACCAACCTTTAACCGGGGCCCCAACATCAAATCACAAAAAAAGATATATATATAGGTTTGTGATGTCCACATAAGTAAGTATCTGGGCTCCATACCATGATACCACTTCTATCTAGAAGGAGATGTACATACCCTAAGGGGCGCTACCCCCAATAACCTTGCCGCATCTTTCCTGTTTTGACCATTCCGGGGTGTGAGGCTCGACGAAGTCTCGTCCACAAAACTACGCTTTGGCACAAAGCCATGTTTTGGGTCAACAAATGATCAAAGTAATGATCACAAAGATAAATGATCAAACAAATGATCATATCACAAATGATCAAACAATGAACATTACACAGCAACACTTAGCATGTCACATTACCAAATTGGGAATATATCGCTGATAACCTTCAACTACATAACCTCTGAGCTCGTACGTCTCAGAGAAGGGTGTTAAGCTAAGAGAATAAATTCTCCGCCACCAACAGAAATGTATTTGAAAGAAATCTGCTTTATATCTCAAAGTGTAGTGTCAGACACACAATCCATACAAGTATGTTCTGGGTTCGAACAGAACCGAAGGCACTTCCAAAGAAGCCCTTGCAATCCGGATATTCACAATCCCGATCGGATTCCCCATCACATATGGAGAACTCTATACCGGAGCAACTCGGTTCAGAGTCATTCGATAGGTTATCCGATCGCTCTCGCAAATATCCGGTCTTCACCACCGATCTTCAATTGCTATCCATAACGTCGTATCACATATTCGGAATGGGTTATATGACACAAAGGTCCTTTCCCGGCTAAACCGAATAGTGAGCGTCAATACTTAAAACATGTGGATGTCATTCACAACGATTCACAGGTTCGATGTGGGTTTCGGATAACAAACTGAAACCCGATTCCCTGTCGCATCGAAGTTTAAATGTCGTTTTACGGGCAAACAGGGTTTTCACATCAATACAGAACAAAACACAAATCACTGTTCATCACAAAGCGGTCATAGTGTCACAATAGCAATATCAATGCAGTACAGAATATTTAACGATAGTAAATCACCTTTGATTAAGGTGGTCGTGATTGAAGTGAATTGTCCATAAAATTATCTCTATTAATTATTTTAAATCGATATTTAAAATTTCACTTAAATATAACTTTATTAAATTTGAAATTCGCTTGATTTATTATTTAATCTCCAATTAACTATCTTAATTTATAAATTCTTAATGGTTAATTAACTAAATCTTAATTATTTTTATTTGCTAATTATTCTTTAAATTAATCAAGCTTTAATTACAAATTTTAAATCATTTTAAATCTCTTTTGCAAACTATTAGTATAAAGTGTTTACCGTAGTTATCATTTGAAAACTACTTTATACTTTAAGAATTTATTTATTGTTACATTAAAATTTAATGTAAATAAATTTTTAAATCTTTATATTTGAATTTAATCATTTAATTAAAGGGTTAATTAAAATTTTATTTTAAACTTTCCTTGCTTAATTTAAAGAATTTACAAATTCTAATTACCCTTTGTTTTCATATTTTACTTACAAATATCATTTGTTTATTCAGAAAATAAATTTTTACTGGTGTTCAAAAATTTGGTTGAAACTGGGTTTGCTGCTTTCACTTACTCACCCGAGGCTTGCTACGGGTTTACCCCGAGAAAAATGCTCCTTTACTTCGGGTTTTACCCCAAAGTGACCTGTGTTTCACATTTTTTTTTCTGTTTAAGGTATAAAACGACATGATAAAACGCTCAGGCAACTCGAGTTTCTCTTCGAGTTCCCACGCGATTTCCCCGCACCGTGCTTCGAGCTACCCCTCATCTTCCCCAACCCATCAAACTGATACGCAGCATAGCACGTATACGTGCACACCACCATGCCGACGCTTCGGTGAACGTCGCTCCCTCCCACAAGTCACTCATCGTCCCTACATTGGATAGCAACGATCCATTCGACGCCAACGAGCCTAGAACGAAAAACGAGGCTCCAGTTCGAACTCAAACCCATCCTCACCGCCAGGAATCAACCCCGCGCCGCCTCCTCTGGCCATCAGAGGCCACGAAAACTCGACCCAAGCTCCGCCTATCTCCACTGCCTCGATCGCCCCTGGTGCGATTAGCTCCAGTGCAACATAGACGTTGCCGTGATCTAATTTTCCCACGCCATTCCAGTATGGGTTTAAACCCTAATCTTGATTCGTTCTCCCCATTCACACATTATAAAAATTCTTCAACAATTTTCCTGGATTCGTGGGTGTTCAAGCATGCTTCCATACGAATTTCAATATTTATAACTGATTCAATGGTTCGGAAATGAGAAAAATGCAGTTTTAGTTCATATACAAACCGCTCTTAAAACCCCAAGCTAAAAATCTTCGTTTTAGTTTTAAAAATCATGATTTGCAGTAAGAATATAGGCTATGAACTTGAATTAGCTTTTTCATAATACTTGGGTCATCACATCTTCCTTTGATTTCCTGTAAACAACTTTAGTGATAATATCTTACAGCCTTAGGTTTTAAACCTGTTTTTAATAACCCATATTTGAGTTCCATTATCTTGTTTGATTTTAAAACTGAAGCTTTACTATGATTTAGATGAAAACTACTGGAGTATGAATGAAAATCTACCCTGTAACCCATAACAGAGAAGAACAATATACAGAGTAGCCTGTATATCTATATATATTTACCAACTATATTCAAAGATAAACATATACAATGCCATGAAACAAAGAATCATCTTTACAGTTAACTTAAAGCCTTAAAGTTGATGTTACTCACTTATTTGTTTTGAAACAGAAAGCACTTTGGTTTTGGAAGACTGCAGTTTAATTTTTCTGGTTTCTCTTCTCAGCAAATCTTTATCAATTTTTGAATAAAAGTGATGTTTTCTTTTTCTTTTCCAGGTTTGCTAAGTTTTTTTGTTTGAAAGAATAAAACTAAATTGCACTGCATATATATGTAGATAGTTGTATACAAAAGAAAGGCACAGGGTTTTCTTTTTCTTTTTCTTAGCAAGGACTGCAACCAGAGATTTTTTTTCACTGTTGTACTTTGTAGTATTTTTTATTTTCTTATATGGAGGCTGATGTGCTTCTTTTTCTTACTTGAGAAGATGGCATTTAATGCCCATGCTTCCTTCTTTGTTAACATACCTTTTTATTTTATGATGTAAGTACTATTTTGTTTTTGTTTTGAAGATATTTATCTACTTGCTTAAGCTCTATTTGATTTATATGTGTACTGTTGGTTTTGGGTTACAAAATTTGTTTTCTTTTGCAAAGCTACAGCATGCCGTGTTTCATGCTTTATATTTTCATAAGTGCTAAATCTTGTTTTTATTGATTTGTTTTATTCTTATATTGAGGCTTGCATATATACTTTTCTTTTGTTTCCTGTTGTACATGATTTAGTTGCGACTTATATGCATTTCCTATGTCATGAATACTTACAGCATTGTTATGTTTGTTTTGTAGATTTTTAGAACCAAATGTTTATTTTGTTTAGCATACAACTCTTCATTCTATTGTTTTGGTAAGTACTATTTTGTCTTTGTTTATTTTTTTCTTTATAATTTTATTTTATAGTTTATATTATTTTTTTCTCTTCATAGACTTTTGTTATCATGTTGCTTGTATTATTTTACTTTTGTTCTACTAAATGAAAGTGTTTGTTTTAATTAATTTTTTTCTCATTTGTTTGCCAATATTTGTTCTTATTGTGTTATTCCTATTCATAGTTTAAATTATCAACATTTTATTTGATTCTTGTATGTAATCTTATTACTACATGCTTTGTTTATTTTATTTTCCATTTGAAGTTTTACGATCAACATTTAATTTATCATTCATTTAAGAAAAATTTAAACTATCAATTTTCTTTTTATTTAATTATATACAACTGTGTAATATTAATATCAACCAATATCTTATTTCTTTTGAAATTCTCAAATTAAATTTAAAAGTTCAAATTATCTACCGAATTTTAATTTATCAAAATTCCGGGATGTTACAATATCCCCTCCTTAAGAAAATTTCGTCCTCGAAATTGAAAGAGAAAGAAACGCAAACAAAGAATGTACAAACTCGGAAATAAGGAAATGACTTACAGTTTAAGTCGAGATGTCTATTCTGCAGTTGGGGTATGATTTCTTCATATTATCTTCAGTCTCCCAAGTACAGTCCTTTGGATCGCCACTCCATTGAACTTTGACCAGTTTGACAACTTTGTTTCTTAATCGCTTCTCATCACGATCTATAATCTTTATCGGCTCTCTTCTAACTGCCAAGTTAGGAGTGATTTCAAGATCCTGCTGAGCAGCTTCTTCAATAATATCATCCGGATCGTGCACATAATTCCGAAGATTAGAAATGTGGAACACATCATGCACTCCAGACAACCAATCGGGTAGCTGTACTCGATATGCCAGAGAACCAATCTTTCCAGAATAGGAAAAGGACCAATATAACGCGGTGCTAACTTTCCAGTTTTCCCGAATCTCAATACACCTCGCATCGGAGATACTTTCAGAAATACAGAATCTCCAACTTGAAATTCTGAATTCCTCCTTCGGTGGTCATAATAGCTTTTCTAACGGCTTTGGGCAGCTAATAACTTCTTTCGAATGAAATCTACCTTCTCAGTGGCTTCTTTGATCATATCCGGCCCTAAGACGAGTCTGTCACCTGATTCGATCCAACATGTAGGCGATCGACATGGACGACCATACAAAGCTTCGAAAGGAGCCATTTCTATATTGGCCTGATAGCTGTTATTATATGAAAATTCGACCAGATGCAAATGGTCCTCCCAAGAACCACCAAAATCAAGAATGCAAGTACGCAAAAGATCTTCTAGAATTCGGTTTACCCTTTCAGTTTGCCCATCAGATTGTGGGTGATAAGCAGTACTGAAATTTAATTTCGTTCCCAATGCATCCTGAAATGCTTCCCAAAATCTACTAGTGAAGATCGGGTCACGATCACTCACTATGCTGCTGGGAATCCCATGGAGTCGAACTATCTCCTTTATATATAGCTCTGCTAAGCTTGCTGCAGTTCGAGCGGATTTAACTGGAATAAAGTGAGCAGTTTTGGTTAAACGGTCCACTATAACCCAAATTGCTTCATTTCCCTTTTTGGTTCGTGGCAGTCCGTTAATGAAATCCATCGATACCTGATCCCACTTCCATTTCGGTACTTCCAAAGGTTGAAGTAAACCGGCAACTTTCTTCTGATCGTTTTTAATTTGCTGACAAGTAGCACAGCGACTCACATAAATGGATATGTTTCTCTTCATCGTTTTCCACCAGAAAGTTCTTTTAATATCTCTCTACATTTTATTAACTCCTGGATGGAAACTGAATTTAGATTTATGGCATTCATCCAATACTTCGCGTTTCAGCTCTGGAATGTCAGGAACACATAACCTGCCTTTCATCCTTATAACTCCTCTATAATCTATCTCAAAACTAGTATTCTCCCCCGGCAAATTCTTGTATGGATTCCTCGAAGAAACTCATCTTCCTTTTGCCTGCTCGCGATCTTCTTAAGAAGAGTAGGAGTGATAACAAGATATGCGAGAACAACATGTCTTCTGCTCAAAGCATCTGCAACTACATTGGCTTTTCCCGGTGTATATAGAATGTCCAGGTCATATGATGCTAGAAATTCCAACCAACGTTGTTGTCGCAAATTCAGATCTTTCTGGGTGAAAAGATATTTCAAAGATTTATGGTCGGTGAATAATTCAAATTTTTCACCTAAAACAAAGAGAGTTCATTAAGTATATTAGTTAGTTAAGTTCGTAAATTGTTAAGAAAGCTGAAAAGATTATTACCCAGAAGATAGTGTCGCCAGATTTTTAAGGCGAAAACAACAGCCAAAAGCTCCAAATCATGTGTCGGGTAGTTCTTCTCGTGCGGGCGTAACTGTCTACTCGCGTAGGCAACTACCTTTCCACTCTGCATTAATACTGCACCTACTCCATCACCACATGCATCAGTATAGACAGATAAGCCTTGGTTCCCGTTAATAATAGCGAGAACAGGAGAGGTGGTTAATCTCTTCTTCAGTTCCTGGAAAGCTTCTTCACATTCTGGAGTCCAAATGAATTTAGCATTTTTCATTGTCAGCTTGGTCAATGGGCTAGCCAACTTAGAAAAATCCTGCACAAATTTTCTATAATACCCCGCTAAACCGAGAAAACTTCGAACTTCTCTGGGAGTAGTGGGTTGCTTCCAGTCCATAATTGCAGAAATCTTGCTCGGATCAACTGAAATTCCTTCTTCATTAACAATGTGACCCAGAAATTTGACTTCATTGACCCAGAAGTGACACTTCGAAAATTTCGCAAATAGAACATTTCTCCTCAATATTTCCAATACGATTTTAAGATGCTCGGCATGTTCTTCGTCTGTTTTGGAGTAGATCAAAATATCATCAATGAATACGAGCACGAATTTATTCAGAACTTCCCGGAACACACGAGTCATGAGGTCTACGAAATATGCTGGAGCATTGGTTAGTCCAAAAGGCATGACTAACCATTCGTAGAACATATCGGGACCTCTGAAAGCAGTTAGATGTACACAATCTTCGGCGATTCGTAGTTGATGGAACCCTTGAGCTAGATCCATCTTTGAAAAGAAACGAGCGCCGTGTAACTGATCAAATAAATCATCAATCCTGGGCAGTGGAAATTTATTCTTGAGTGTTTGCTTATTGAGATCGCGGTAATCAACACACAATCTCAGAGATCCGTCTGATTTGGCAACAAATATGACGGCTGAGCCCCATTCAGAAACACTGGGTCGAATTAATCCTTTTGCTCGTAGTTCGTCAGTTTGATTTATCAATTCAATCTTTTCCCTGGGTGCCATCCTGCGACTTGCGTGAACAACAGGACGGGCATTAGGTACTAAATCAATTCGGAATGCTATTTCTCTGTGTGGAGGTAAGGAATTTACTTCTCCAAACACGTCAAAAAACTCCTGAACAACAGGTATAGACTGCAAAGTGGGTTCAGGATATCCCAGAGTATACTTCAATCTATCTCTCCTTGGACTCGGATTCTCACAAGAGATTTCAATAAAATTTTCAAAGCTTGTTTTGATTAAAACTGTCCAATCATTGCAATCCAATATAGCTTCGTATCTCGACAACCAGTCCATACCGAGTAAAATTTCAAATTCCTTAAATTCGAGGACATAGAGGTTAATAGGAAATTGATAGATAGCATATGAAATAGGAACTCTTTTACAATATAAACAAAGATTTGCGGGACCTCCAACTGGACTTTTCACGCAAATAGGATCTTCAACAAATTTAGTTTTAAGTCCTAATTCACCTACGGTTTGTTGGGAGATAAAACTATGGGAAGCTCCCGTGTCAAATAAAACTCTAACAGTTCTATCAGAAATAGTAAGGTTACCTTCCAAAACACTTTTCCCTTTATCAGCTTTTGAAGAGGAGGGGTCCTTCTTTGCCGCATAAACCTTTGCAACCTGTGCTGGCTTCATCACTGGGCAATCCTTAACAAGATGTCCAGGTTTGTGGCAGTTATAGCACTCCTTAGCTCCTTTGACAGTTTCCTCCTTCTTAACTTGCTTTTTCGGGTTTGGGAAGCTGTTGGAGTAATGGCCCTTCTCTTGGCAGTTGAAACAAGTTACATTGCTTGCAGAATTTCCTTGGCCTTTCTTTTTGTTTTGCTGTGGCCCTTGCCCCCAAATTTTCTTTTCTTCCAATTCAGATTATTTGAATTTCCTCCTTTCGGAATCTCCTGAATATCTAATGTGGCATATCTGTAGCCCATATCAATAAGATCAGAGAAAGACTCCTTGACATGTGCGGTCATTCTTTCGTGATATTTCCGGTTCATCCCTCGGATAAATCTTTCATTCTTCTTCAGCGGTGTGTTTAGCAATTCAGGGCCAAAACGAGATAGTTCATTGAACTTGTTTAAATATTCCTCAAATGACATGTTTCCTTGTTTGAAATCCAGAAATTCTTGGTACATTCTGGAAATTCCCGACGACGGTATATAACGTTTTTCGAACACCTCTTTAAAATGATCCCAAGTAAACTCCTCCTCGGGTTTTTCAACAATTATTGTTTCCCACCAAGCTGATGCTTCCCCTTGGAGTTGCCAAGAAGCAATTAGTCTCATTTGATCGTCTTGTAGTTTCAGTCCTTTGAAAATTTTCTCGCACGATCTCACCCAAGCTTGAGCCTCAATAATTGTCTCTTTGCCGGTGAACGGTTTTCCACCAAGCTTTTCAAACTTCTTATATAAATCAGCTAAGTCTGGCTGAGGCTGAATATCTATTGCTGCTGCCACTGCTGGGGGATTTTGATTGGGTGCTGCAGCATTTCCCTGACCCCTAGTTCTTCCTCTGCGTCCGCTCATACTTACTATCTGAAATTTAGTAAGAAAATTGATTTAGATATATGGACGAATATCTTAAAGAACATCAGCAGTAAAAAGAAATAGACTAAGAAAATTCAAAGTTTCAATCTTGGTTATACTCATTCTAGGGTATACTTCACCCTATCTCTAATGAGCCATCTAATGTGTTATACTCCGTAGCTTAAGTTCTTACTCAACCAGAAGCTCTGATACCACTTTGTGACGACCCAAACTCGATGTCCGATAAACGACATCAAATTCGTATCGCCGGAGCTTATAACAACAATTAGATGAATATAAAACAGCGGAACAGAATCAATATCATACATATCATCACAGATACAGCATCATAATAATATCCATACTACATCAGAGTACATAATACATGAATCACAACATCTCCAAATAAATATCATAGTACTACAACAGTGATCATATATCCAAAAGGTCTTCGAATGAAACAAGTGATAACGGACTTCCGTAAGCTAAACATTTGATATCTCCAGAAAGCTCCTAAGAATATCTCCAAGATAAGATCTCCAAAATACTGCTACTCCCAAATTACGGAAACCTGCTACTAGGCTGCCCGTGTGGAAATAATGGGCACCCAGAGTTTAGGAAATAAACAATAAACTCCGAGTTAGTCATGGGACTGGTATGAGTAAACAAAAACAGTTGCATTTAAATAGAACAATAGGTATAAAAGAAATTTCGATATGCTTTTTAAAAATGAAACTACCATAAGACCTCCCACCACACACACAATGCAAACGCAGACTTGGAGGAGATTTCTTCTTATGATAGTCAAATATGCTTGATACGAGAAAAGAATTCTTTGGTATTATTACTAGTGCATAGTGTAGAAAGCATTTCGAAAGTAGAATATTAATCTTAGCCAGCATAGACATTTCGAACTATGCCTACTATAGCTACCATCTAAACAGTGGGGCGCCACCATAAGTAAATGGCAGGTTCTACAACTAAAACCGTACAGGGTTTCGTATTGGGAATTGGATTTCCAACAATGGTCAGGCCAAGGAACTTCCCATTGCCACATGAGAACGCCTCTGGAAGGACGTCCCCGAGAACCTAACCAGATCTCTGCCAACACAAGGCCGGGTTACCCCTAACTGGGTAACTACTGACACGAGTATGCCACCTCCCGGTTGTAACCAACCTTTAACCGGGGCCCAAACATCAAATCACAAAACAAGATATATATAGGTTTGTGATGTCCACATAAGTAAGTATCTGGGCTCCATACCATGATACCACTTCTATCCAGAAGGAGATGTACATACCCTAAGGGGCGCTACCCCCAATAACCTTGCCGCATCTTTCCTGTTTTGACCATTCCGGGGTGTGAGGCTCGACGAAGTCTCGTCCATAAAACTACGATTTGGTACAAAGCCATGTTTTGGGTCAACAAATGATCAAAGTAATGATCACAAAGATAAATGATCAAACAAATGATCATATCACAAATGATCAAACAATGAACATTACACAGCAACACTTAGCATGTCACATTACCAAATTGGGAATATATCGCTGATAACCTTCAACTACATAACCTCTGAGCTCGTACGTCTCAGAGAAGGGTGTTAAGCTAAGAGAATAAATTCTCCGCCACCAACAGAAATGTATTTGAAAGAAATCTGCTTTATATCTCAAAGTGTAGTGTCAGACACACAATCCATACAAGTATGTTCTGGGTTCGAACAGAACCGAAGGCACTTCCAAAGAAGCCCTTGCAATCCGGATATTCACAATCCCGATCGGATTCCCCATCACATATGGAGAACTCTATACCGGAGCAACTCGGTTCAGAGTCATTCGATAGGTTATCCGATCGCTCTCGCAAATATCCGGTCTTCACCACCGGTCTTCAATTGCTATCCATAACGTCGTATCACATATTCGGAATGGGTTATATGACACAAAGGTCCTTTCCCGGCTAAACCGAATAGTGAGCGTCAATACTTAAAACATGTGGATGTCATTCACAACGATTCACAGGTTCGATGTGGGTTTCGGATAACAAACTGAAACCCGATTCCCTGTCGCATCGAAGTTTAAATGTCGTTTTACGGGCAAACAGGGTTTTCACATCAATACAGAACAAAACACAAATCACTGTTCATCACAAAGCGGTCATAGTGTCACAATAGCAATATCAATGCAGTACAGAATATTTAACGATAGTAAATCACCTTTGATTAAGGTGGTCGTGATTGAAGTGAATTGTCCATAAAATTATCTCTATTAATTATTTTAAATCGATATTTAAAATTTCACTTAAATATAACTTTATTAAATTTGAAATTCGCTTGATTTATTATTTAATCTCCAATTAACTATCTTAATTTATAAATTCTTAATGGTTAATTAACTAAATCTTAATTATTTTTATTTGCTAATTATTCTTTAAATTAATCAAGCTTTAATTACAAATTTTAAATCATTTTAAATCTCTTTTGCAAACTATTAGTATAAAGTGTTTACCGTAGTTATCATTTGAAAACTACTTTATACTTTAAGAATTTATTTATTGTTACATTAAAATTTAATGTAAATAAATTTTTAAATCTTTATATTTGAATTTAATCATTTAATTAAAGGGTTAATTAAAATTTTATTTTAAACTTTCCTTGCTTAATTTAAAGAATTTACAAATTCTAATTACCCTTTGTTTTCATATTTTACTTACAAATATCATTTGTTTATTCAGAAAATAAATTTTTACTGGTGTTCAAAAATTTGGTTGAAACTGGGTTTGCTGCTTTCACTTACTCACCCGAGGCTTGCTACGGGTTTACCCCGAGAAAAATGCTCCTTTACTTCGGGTTTTACCCCAAAGTGACCTGTGTTTCACATTTTTTTTTCTGTTTAAGGTATAAAACGACATGATAAAATGCTCAGGCAACTCGAGTTTCTCTTCGAGTTCCCACGCGATTTCCCCGCACCATGCTTCGAGCTACCCCTCATCTTCCCCAACCCATCAAACTGATACGCAGCATAGCACGTATACGTGCACACCACCATGCCGACGCTTCGGTGAACGTCGCTCCCTCCCACAAGTCACTCATCGTCCCTACATTGGATAGCAACGATCCATTCGACGCCAACGAGCCTAGAACGAAAAACGAGGCTCCAGTTCGAACTCAAACCCATCCTCACCGCCAGGAATCAACCCCGCGCCGCCTCCTCTGGCCATCAGAGGCCACGAAAACTCGACCCGAGCTCCGCCTATCTCCACTGCCTCGATCGCCCCTGGTGCGATTAGCTCCAGTGCAACATAGACGTTGCCGTGATCTAATTTTCCCACGCCATTCCAGTATGGGTTTAAACCCTAATCTTGATTCGTTCTCCCCATTCACACATTATAAAAATTCTTCAACAATTTTCCTGGATTCGTGGGTGTTCAAGCATGCTTCCATACGAATTTCAATATTTATAACTGATTCAATGGTTCGGAAATGAGAAAAATGCAGTTTTAGTTCATATACAAACCGCTCTTAAAACCCCAAGCTAAAAATCTTCGTTTTAGTTTTAAAAATCATGATTTGCAGTAAGAATATAGGCTATGAACTTGAATTAGCTTTTTCATAATACTTGGGTCATCACATCTTCCTTTGATTTCCTGTAAACAACTTTAGTGATAATATCTTACAGCCTTAGGTTTTAAACCTGTTTTTAATAACCCATATTTGAGTTCCATTATCTTGTTTGATTTTAAAACTGAAGCTTTACTATGATTTAGATGAAAACTACTGGAGTATGAATGAAAATCTACCCTGTAACCCATAACAGAGAAGAACAATATACAGAGTAGCCTGTATATCTATATATATTTACCAACTATATTCAAAGATAAACATATACAATGCCATGAAACAAAGAATCATCTTTACAGTTAACTTAAAGCCTTAAAGTTGATGTTACTCACTTATTTGTTTTGAAACAGAAAGCACTTTGGTTTTGGAAGACTGCAGTTTAATTTTTCTGGTTTCTCTTCTCAGCAAATCTTTATCAATTTTTGAATAAAAGTGATGTTTTCTTTTTCTTTTCCAGGTTTGCTAAGTTTTTTTTGTTTGAAAGAATAAAACTAAATTGCACTGCATATATATGTAGATAGTTGTATACAAAAGAAAGGCACAGGGTTTTCTTTTTCTTTTTCTTAGCAAGGACTGCAACCAGAGATTTTTTTTCACTATTGTACTTTGTAGTATTTTTTATTTTCTTATATGGAGGCTGATGTGCTTCTTTTTCTTACTTGAGAAGATGGCATTTAATGCCCATGCTTCCTTCTTTGTTAACATACCTTTTTATTTTATGATGTAAGTACTATTTTGTTTTTGTTTTGAAGATATTTATCTACTTGCTTCAGCTCTATTTTATTTATATGTGTACTGTTGGTTTTGGGTTACAAAATTTGTTTTCTTTTGCAAAGCTACAGCATGCCGTGTTTCATGCTTTATATTTTCATAAGTGCTAAATCTTGTTTTTATTGATTTGTTTTATTCTTATATTGAGGCTTGCATATATACTTTTCTTTTGTTTCCTGTTGTACATGATTTAGTTGCGACTTATATGCATTTCCTATGTCATGAATACTTACAGCATTGTTATGTTTGTTTTGTAGATTTTTAGAACCAAATGTTTATTTTGTTTAGCATACAACTCTTCATTCTATTGTTTTGGTAAGTACTATTTTGTCTTTGTTTATTTTTTTCTTTATAATTTTATTTTATAGTTTATATTATTTTTTTCTCTTCATAGACTTTTGTTATCATGTTGCTTGTATTATTTTACTTTTGTTCTACTAAATGAAAGTGTTTGTTTTAATTAATTTTTTTCTCATTTGTTTGCCAATATTTGTTCTTATTGTGTTATTCCTATTCATAGTTTAAATTATCAACATTTTATTTGATTCTTGTATGTAATCTTATTACTACATGCTTTGTTTATTTTATTTTCCATTTGAAGTTTTACGATCAACATTTAATTTATCATTCATTTAAGAAAAATTTAAACTATCAATTTTCTTTTTATTTAATTATATACAACTGTGTAATATTAATATCAACCAATATCTTATTTCTTTTGAAATTCTCAAATTAAATTTAAAAGTTCAAATTATCAACCGAATTTTAATTTATCAAAATTCCGGGATGTTACAATATCCCCTCCTTAAGAAAATTTCGTCCTCGAAATTGAAAGAGAAAGAAACGCAAACAAAGAATGTACAAACTCGGAAATAAGGAAATGACTTACAGTTTAAGTCGAGATGTCTATTCTGCAGTTGGGGTATGATTTCTTCATATTATCTTCAGTCTCCCAAGTACAGTCCTTTGGATCGCCACTCCATTGAACTTTGACCAGTTTGACAACTTTGTTTCTTAATCGCTTCTCATCACGATCTATAATCTTTATCGGCTCTCTTCTAACTGCCAAGTTAGGAGTGATTTCAAGATCCTGCTGAGCAGCTTCTTCAATAATATCATCCGGATCGTGCACATAATTCCGAAGATTAGAAATGTGGAACACATCATGCACTCCAGACAACCAATCGGGTAGCTGTACTCGATATGCCAGAGAACCAACTTTCCAGAATAGGAAAAGGACCAATATAACGCGGTGCTAACTTTCCAGTTTTCCCAAATCTCAATACACCTCGCATCGGAGATACTTTCAGAAATACAGAATCTCCAACTTGAAATTCTGAATTCCTCCTTCGGTGGTCATAATAGCTTTTCTGACGGCTTTGGGCAGCTAATAACTTCTTTCGAATGAAATCTACCTTCTCAGTGGCTTCTTTGATCATATCCGGCCCTAAGACTAGTCTGTCACCTGATTCGATCCAACATGTAGGCGATCGACATGGACGACCATACAAAGCTTCGAAAGGAGCCATTTCTATATTGGCCTGATAGCTGTTATTATATGAAAATTCGACCAGATGCAAATGGTCCTCCCAAGAACCACCAAAATCAAGAATGCAAGTACGCAAAAGATCTTCTAGAATTCGGTTTACCCTTTCAGTTTGCCCATCAGATTGTGGGTGATAAGCAGTACTGAAATTTAATTTCGTTCCCAATGCATCCTGAAATGCTTCCCAAAATCTACTAGTGAAGATCGGGTCACGATCACTCACTATGCTGCTGGGAATCCCATGGAGTCGAACTATCTCCTTTATATATAGCTCTGCTAAGCTTGCTGCAGTTCGAGCGGATTTAACTGGAATAAAGTGAGCAGTTTTGGTTAAACGGTCCACTATAACCCAAATTGCTTCATTTCCCTTTTTGGTTCGTGGCAGTCCGTTAATGAAATCCATCGATACCTGATCCCACTTCCATTTCGGTACTTCCAAAGGTTGAAGTAAACCGGCAACTTTCTTCTGATCGTTTTTAATTTGCTGACAAGTAGCACAGCGACTCACATAAATGGATATGTTTCTCTTCATCGTTTTCCACCAGAAAGTTCTTTTAATATCTCTCTACATTTTATTAACTCCTGGATGGAAACTGAATTTAGATTTATGGCATTCATCCAATACTTCGCGTTTCAGCTCTGGAATG
This sequence comes from Allium cepa, assembly GCA_030765085.1. NCBI lineage: Eukaryota > Viridiplantae > Streptophyta > Magnoliopsida > Asparagales > Amaryllidaceae > Allium > Allium cepa. The sequence continues at coordinate 889,550,568 of CM060943.1, read as the reverse complement.
TCAGGAACACATAACCTGCCTTTCATCCTTATAACTCCTCTATAATCTATCTCAAAACTAGTATTCTCCCCCGGCAAATTCTTGTATGGATTCCTCGAAGAAACTCATCTTCCTTTTGCCTGCTCGCGATCTTCTTAAGAAGAGTAGGAGTGATAACAAGATATGCGAGAACAACATGTCTTCTGCTCAAAGCATCTGCAACTACATTGGCTTTTCCCGGTGTATATAGAATGTCCAGGTCATATGATGCTAGAAATTCCAACCAACGTTGTTGTCGCAAATTCAGATCTTTCTGGGTGAAAAGATATTTCAAAGATTTATGGTCGGTGAATAATTCAAATTTTTCACCTAAAACAAAGAGAGTTCATTAAGTATATTAGTTAGTTAAGTTCGTAAATTGTTAAGAAAGCTGAAAAGATTATTACCCAGAAGATAGTGTCGCCAGATTTTTAAGGCGAAAACAACAGCCAAAAGCTCCAAATCATGTGTCGGGTAGTTCTTCTCGTGCGGGCGTAACTGTCTACTCGCGTAGGCAACTACCTTTCCACTCTGCATTAATACTGCACCTACTCCATCACCACATGCATCAGTATAGACAGATAAGCCTTGGTTCCCGTTAATAATAGCGAGAACAGGAGAGGTGGTTAATCTCTTCTTCAGTTCCTGGAAAGCTTCTTCACATTCTGGAGTCCAAATGAATTTAGCATTTTTCATTGTCAGCTTGGTCAATGGGCTAGCCAACTTAGAAAAATCCTGCACAAATTTTCTATAATACCCCGCTAAACCGAGAAAACTTCGAACTTCTCTGGGAGTAGTGGGTTGCTTCCAGTCCATAATTGCAGAAATCTTGCTCGGATCAACTGAAATTCCTTCTTCATTAACAATGTGACCCAGAAATTTGACTTCATTGACCCAGAAGTGACACTTCGAAAATTTCGCAAATAGAACATTTCTCCTCAATATTTCCAATACGATTTTAAGATGCTCGGCATGTTCTTCGTCTGTTTTGGAGTAGATCAAAATATCGTCAATGAATACGAGCACGAATTTATTCAGAACTTCCCGGAACACACGAGTCATGAGGTCTACGAAATATGCTGGAGCATTGGTTAGTCCAAAAGGCATGACTAACCATTCGTAGAACATATCGGGACCTCTGAAAGCAGTTAGATGTACACAATCTTCGGCGATTCGTAGTTGATGGAACCCTTGAGCTAGATCCATCTTTGAAAAGAAACGAGCGCCGTGTAACTGATCAAATAAATCATCAATCCTGGGCAGTGGAAATTTATTCTTGAGTGTTTGCTTATTGAGATCGCGGTAATCAACACACAATCTCAGAGATCCGTCTGATTTGGCAACAAATATGACGGCTGAGCCCCATTCAGAAACACTGGGTCGAATTAATCCTTTTGCTCGTAGTTCGTCAGTTTGATTTATCAATTCAATCTTTTCCCTGGGTGCCATCCTGCGACTTGCGTGAACAACAGGACGGGCATTAGGTACTAAATCAATTCGGAATGCTATTTCTCTGTGTGGAGGTAAGGAATTTACTTCTCCAAACACGTCAAAAAACTCCTGAACAACAGGTATAGACTGCAAAGTGGGTTCAGGATATCCCAGAGTATACTTCAATCTATCTCTCCTTGGACTCGGATTCTCACAAGAGATTTCAATAAAATTTTCAAAGCTTGTTTTGATTAAAACTGTCCAATCATTGCAATCCAATATAGCTTCGTATCTCGACAACCAGTCCATACCGAGTAAAATTTCAAATTCCTTAAATTCGAGGACATAGAGGTTAATAGGAAATTGATAGATAGCATATGAAATAGGAACTCTTTTACAATATAAACAAAGATTTGCGGGACCTCCAACTGGACTTTTCACGCAAATAGGATCTTCAACAAATTTAGTTTTAAGTCCTAATTCACCTACGGTTTGTTGGGAGATAAAACTATGGGAAGCTCCCGTGTCAAATAAAACTCTAACAGTTCTATCAGAAATAGTAAGGTTACCTTCCAAAACACTTTTCCCTTTATCAGCTTTTGAAGAGGAGGGGTCCTTCTTTGCCGCATAAACCTTTGCAACCTGTGCTGGCTTCATCACTGGGCAATCCTTAACAAGATGTCCAGGTTTGTGGCAGTTATAGCACTCCTTAGCTCCTTTGACAGTTTCCTCCTTCTTAACTTGCTTTTTCGGGTTTGGGAAGCTGTTGGAGTAATGGCCCTTCTCTTGGCAGTTGAAACAAGTTACATTGCTTGCAGAATTTCCTTGGCCTTTCTTTTTGTTTTGCTGTGGCCCTTGCCCCCAAATTTTCTTTTCTTCCAATTCAGATTATTTGAATTTCCTCCTTTCGGAATCTCCTGAATATCTAATGTGGCATATCTGTAGCCCATATCAATAAGATCAGAGAAAGACTCCTTGACATGTGCGGTCATTCTTTCGTGATATTTCCGGTTCATCCCTCGGATAAATCTTTCATTCTTCTTCAGCGGTGTGTTTAGCAATTCAGGGCCAAAACGAGATAGTTCATTGAACTTGTTTAAATATTCCTCAAATGACATGTTTCCTTGTTTGAAATCCAGAAATTCTTGGTACATTCTGGAAATTCCCGACGACGGTATATAACGTTTTTCGAACACCTCTTTAAAATGATCCCAAGTAAACTCCTCCTCGGGTTTTTCAACAATTATTGTTTCCCACCAAGCTGATGCTTCTCCTTGGAGTTGCCAAGAAGCAATTAGTCTCATTTGATCGTCTTGTAGTTTCAGTCCTTTGAAAATTTTCTCGCACGATCTCACCCAAGCTTGAGCCTCAATAATTGTCTCTTTGCCGGTGAACGGTTTTCCACCAAGCTTTTCAAACTTCTTATATAAATCAGCTAAGTCTGGCTGAGGCTGAATATCTATTGCTGCTGCCACTGCTGGGGGATTTTGATTGGGTGCTGCAGCATTTCCCTGACCCCTAGTTCTTCCTCTGCGTCCGCTCATACTTACTATCTGAAATTTAGTAAGAAAATTGATTTAGATATATGGACGAATATCTTAAAGAACATCAGCAGTAAAAAGAAATAGACTAAGAAAATTCAAAGTTTCAATCTTGGTTATACTCATTCTAGGGTATACTTCACCCTATCTCTAATGAGCCATCTAATGTGTTATACTCCGTAGCTTAAGTTCTTACTCAACCAGAAGCTCTGATACCACTTTGTGACGACCCAAACTCGATGTCCGATAAACGACATCAAATTCGTATCGCCGGAGCTTATAACAACAATTAGATGAATATAAAACAGCGGAACAGAATCAATATCATACATATCATCACAGATACAGCATCATAATAATATCCATACTACATCAGAGTACATAATACATGAATCACAACATCTCCAAATAAATATCATAGTACTACAACAGTGATCATATATCCAAAAGGTCTTCGAATGAAACAAGTGATAACGGACTTCCGTAAGCTAAACATCTGATATCTCCAGAAAGCTCCTAAGAATATCTCCAAGATAAGATCTCCAAAATACTGCTACTCCCAAATTACGGAAACCTGCTACTAGGCTGCCCGTGTGGAAATAATGGGCACCCAGAGTTTAGGAAATAAACAATAAACTCCGAGTTAGTCATGGGACTGGTATGAGTAAACAAAAACAGTTGCATTTAAATAGAACAATAGGTATAAAAGAAATTTCGATATGCTTTTTAAAAATGAAACTACCATAAGACCTCCCACCACACACACAATGCAAACGCAGACTTGGAGGAGATTTCTTCTTATGATAGTCAAATATGCTTGATACGAGAAAAGAATTCTTTGGTATTATTACTAGTGCATAGTGTAGAAAGCATTTCGAAAGTAGAATATTAATCTTAGCCAGCATAGACATTTCGAACTATGCCTACTATAGCTACCATCTAAACAGTGGGGCGCCACCATAAGTAAATGGCAGGTTCTACAACTAAAACCGTACAGGGTTTCGTATTGGGAATTGGATTTCCAACAATGGTCAGGCCAAGGAACTTCCCATTGCCACATGAGAACGCCTCTGGAAGGACGTCCCCGAGAACCTAACCAGATCTCTACCAACACAAGGCCGGGTTACCCCTAACTGGGTAACTACTGACACGAGTATGCCACCTCCCGGTTGTAACCAACCTTTAACCGGGGCCCAAACATCAAATCACAAAACAAGATATATATAGGTTTGTGATGTCCACATAAGTAAGTATCTGGGCTCCATACGATGATACCACTTCTATCCAGAAGGAGATGTACATACCCTAAGGGGCGCTACCCCCAATAACCTTGCCGCATCTTTCCTGTTTTGACCATTCCGGGGTGTGAGGCTCGACGAAGTCTCGTCCATAAAACTACGATTTGGTACAAAGCCATGTTTTGGGTCAACAAATGATCAAAGTAATGATCACAAAGATAAATGATCAAACAAATGATCATATCACAAATGATCAAACAATGAACATTACACAGCAACACTTAGCATGTCACATTACCAAATTGGGAATATATCGCTGATAACCTTCAACTACATAACCTCTGAGCTCGTACGTCTCAGAGAAGGGTGTTAAGCTAAGAGAATAAATTCTCCGCCACCAACAGAAATGTATTTGAAAGAAATCTGCTTTATATCTCAAAGTGTAGTGTCAGACACACATCCATACAAGTATGTTCTGGGTTCGAACAGAACCGAAGGCACTTCCAAAGAAGCCCTTGTAATCCGGATATTCACAATCCCGATCGGATTCCCCATCACATATGGAGAACTCTATACCGGAGCAACTCGGTGCAGAGTCATTCGATAGGTTATCCTATCGCTCTCGCAAATATCCGGTCTTCACCACCGGTCTTCAATTGCTATCCATAACGTCGTATCACATATTCAGAATGGGTTATATGACACAAAGGTCCTTTCCCGGCTAAACCGAATAGTGAGCGTCAATTCTTAAAACATGTGGATGTCATTCACAACAATTCACAGGTTCGATGTGGGTTTTGGATAACAAACTGAAACCCGATTCCCTGTCGCATCGAAGTTTAAATGCCGTTTTACGGGCAAACAGGGTTTTCACATCAATACAGAACAAAACACAAGTCACTGTTCATCAAAAAGCAATCATAGTATCACAATAGCAATATCAATGCAGTATAGAATATTTAATGATAGTAAATCACCTTTGATTAAGGTGGTCGTGATTGAAGTGAATTGTCCATAAAATTATCTCTATTAATTATTTTAAATCGATATTTAAAATTTCACTTAAATATAACTTTATTAAATTTTAAATTGGCTTGATTTATTATTTAATCTCCAATTAACTATCTTAATTTATAAATTCTTAATGGTTAATTAACTAAATCTTAATTATTTTTATTTGCTAATTATTATTTAAAATAATCAAGCTTTAATTACAAATTTTAAATCATTTTAAATCTCTTTTGCAAACTATTAGTATAAAGTGTTTACCTTAGTTATCATTTGAAAACTACTTTATACTTTAAGAATTTATTTATTGTTACATTAAAATTTAATGTAAATAAATTTTTAAATCTTTATATTTGAATTTAATCATTTAATTAAAGGGTTAATTAAAATTTTATTTTAAACTTTCCTTGCTTAATTTAAAGAATTTACAAATTCTAATTACCCTTTGTTTTCATATTTTACTTGCAAATATCATTTGTTTATTCAGAAAATAAATTTTTACTAGTGTTCAAAAATTTGGTTGAAACTGGGTTTGCTGCTTTGACTTACTCACCCGAGGCTTGCTTCGGGTTTACCCCGAGAAAAATGCTCCTTTACTTCGGGTTTTACCCCAAAGTGACCCGTGTTTCACATTTTTTTTCTTTTCTGTTTAAGGTATAATACGACATGATAAAACGCTCAGGCAACTCGAGTTTCTCTTCGAGTTCCCACGCGATTTCCCCGCACCGTGCTTCGAGCTACCCCTCATCTTCCCCAACCCATCAAACTGATACGCAGCATAGCACGTATACGTGCACACCACCATGCCGATGCTTCGGTGAACGTCGCTCCCTCCCACAAGTCACTCATCGACCCTACATTGGATAGCAACGATCCATTCGACGCCAACGATCCTAGAACGAAAAACGAGGCTCCAGTTCGAACTCAAACCCATCCTCGCCGCTAGGAATCAACCCCGCGCCGCCTCCTCTGGCCATCAGAGGCCACGAAAACTCGACCCGAGCTCCGCCTATCTCCACTGCCTCGATCGCCCCTGGTGCGATTAGCTCCAGTGCAACATAGACGTTGCCGTGATCTAATTTGCCCACGCCATTCCAGTATGGGTTTAAACCCTAATCTTGATTCGTTCTCCCCATTCACACATTATAAAAATTCTTCAACAATTTTCCTGGATTCGTGGGTGTTCAAGCATGCTTCCATACGAATTTCAATATTTATAACTGATTCAATGGTTCGAAAATGAGAAAAATGCAGTTTTAGTTCATATACAAACCGCTCTTAAAACCCCAAGCTAAAAATCTTCGTTTTAGTTTTAAAAATCATGATTTGCAGTAAGAATATAGGCTATGAACTTGAATTAGCTTTTTCATAATACTTGGGTTCATCACATCTTCCTTTGATTTCCTGTAAACAATTTTAGTGATAATATCTTACAGCCTTGGGTTTTAAACCTGTTTTTAATAACCCATATTTGAGTTCCATTATCTTGTTTGATTTTAAAACTGAAGCTTTACTATGATTTAGATGAAAACTACTGGAGTTTGAATGCAAATCTACCCTGTAACCCATAATAGAGAAGAACAATATACAGAGTAGCCTGTATATCTATATATATTTACCAACTATATTCAAAGATAAACATATACAATGCCATGAAACAAAGAATCATCTTTACAGTTAACTTAAAGCCTTAAAGTTGATGTTACTCACCTATTTGTTTTGAAACAGAAAGCACTTTGGTTTTGGAAGACTGCAGTTTAATTTTTCTGGTTTCTCTTCTCAGCAAATCTTTATCAATTTTTGAATAAAAGTGATGTTTTCTTTTTCTTTTCCAGGTTTGCTAAGTTTTTTTGTTTGAACGAATAAAACTAAATTGCACTGCATATATATGTAGATAGTTGTATACGAAAGAAAGGCACAGGGTTTTCTTTTTCTTTTCCTTAGCAAGGACTGCAACCAGAGATTTTTTTTCACTGTTGTACTTTGTAGTATTTTGTATTTTCTTATATGGAGGCTGATGTGCTTCTTTTTCTTACTTGAGAAGATGGCATTTAATGCCCATGCTTCCTTCTTTGTTAACATACCTTTTTATTTTATGATGTAAGTACTATTTTGTTTTTATTTTGAAGATATTTATCTACTTGCTTAAGCTCTATTTGATTTATATGTGTACTGCTGGTTTTGGGTTACAAAATTTGTTTTCTTTTGCAAAGCTACAGCATGCCGTGTTTCATGCTTTATATTTTCATAAGTGCTCAATCTTGTTTTTATTGATTTGTTTTATTCTTATATTGAGGCTTGCATATATACTTTTCTTTTGTTTCCTGTTGTACATGATTTAGTTGCGACTTATATGCATTTCCTATGTCATGAATACTTACAGCATTGTTATGTTTGTTTTGTAGATTTTTAGAACCAAATGTTTATTTTGTTTAGCATACAACTCTTCATTCTATTGTTTTGGTAAGTACTATTTTGTCTTTGTATATTTTTTTCTTTATAATTTTATTTTATAGTTTATATTATTTTTTTCTCTTCATAGACTTTTGTTATCTTGTTGCTTGTATTATTATACTTTTGTTTTACTAAATGAAAGTGTTTGTTTTAATTAATTTTTTTCTCATTTGTTTGCCAATATTTGTTCTTATTGTGTTATTCCTATTCATAGTTTAAATTATCAACATTTTATTTGATTATTGTGTGTAATCTTATTATTACATGCTTTGTTTATTTTATTTTCCATTTGAAGTTTTACTATCAACATTTAATTTATCATTCATTTAAGAAAAATTTGAACTATCAATTTTCTTTTTATTTAATTATATACAACTGTGTAATATTAATATCAACCAATATCTTATTTCTTTTGAAATTCTCAAATTAAATTTAAAAGTTCAAATTATCAACCGAATTTTAATTTATCAAAATTCCGGGATGTTACAACCTCGACCCCGGATTGATGCTAAACTCCGGATTGATGCTGAACTTCGGCCTTAAACTTGGTTTCTGTGAAAACTATTTTGAGATAAAAAATCTCACTCTCATTCTTCTGATAGCTTCGGCCACTGCCTAGCTAAGCTTGAAAACTCTGTATTGAGTTGATTTGAGACTGTGTTGACTCGTTTTGACTTGGGTTATTTGTTTGCCCTGTTTCTCCATGCCTCTGTTTATAGGTGTACTCATTTGTCTTTGTTGTTTACTGAGTATTGACTTGTATCACAGCAAACTGCATGTTATTTCTTGAATTAACCTGAACTTGGTTTTGTCTTATGATGTAAATCAAACCTTAGTATGATGTTTGTGTCACTTGTGTCTGCCTCTGCTCCAAATTCACAGTGCACACTTGATCACTACATATCACTGCATATACTCTCGGACACGAGTATACTTGTTCGAATTAGCATTGTCATTTGTACTGGCCATTGCTCTTTGGTGCAGGTTGTTTTGTATTTCCATTTGTACTCAAGTTTGAATCTTGTTCATGTCGATAGTTACACGGCTGCACTTGTTTGATTTTTGTCCCTGTGACTTCGGCCTGACTTTGTTTATGCGACATTTCTGGTGCATTGGCTTCGGCCTTTATTTTAATGGTGAAATCCTTTATCCACAATTGGTTGGAATTCGACTGTGCGTTTTGTTCCAGTCGTGGTATTGCAGGTTTCAACTTGTACTACCTACTGCACTTCATTAGTTTGAAACAGCTACTTGATCTTTGTTGATGTATTTGTGATATATGTTCTAAGATGATTTCTTTTTCAGTTTTAGTAGTTTATATGATGGTGTTTAATACACCTCTGGTAACTCCAGTACTTAATGCATTCCAGTTATAACTTCTTTGATTTTCTGAATATTATGAATTTTGATTTTTGTGGCCCATGTATGTCGGCTCTGGCCATCTTCGTGTTCATCCCTGAGCAGTGTAGATCTGCTGTTGCAACTGCAGTGGCATTTTGTATTTTATATTGTAACTGTGTCATTGTACTTTGAGACCATCTGTTAGCTTTATAGCTTCGAGCTCTGCATAGTGCTTATGCATTGAGTCATGTTGCTGTTAAAGAGTTGTGTTGTTCAATTTCGAAAGAATTTTTTTTTTGACATGTGCACTGAGTCAATTCTCATGTACATTGTTGCCTTTATTTTCATTGCACTTGTAATCTCGGCTGTGCCTTGGTCATTGGTGATTTCTTCGCATTGCTGAGTTGTCTTTTGTGTCGTTGTACATATGAAATTAATTCATATGTACGCTAAACATCGCACCTCAGTGTCGTTTACTTGCATTCACTTGCTTACATGTTTTGGTGATTGCAGTGTTGATTTTGGCCTGCTGTTCAATGGCTGTGGCATCGATATTTGATTATTTATTGCTTCTGATTTTACTGAATTTTGATAGTCTCGACTAATTTTCTTTGAGACGGTTTTTATTGCATTGTGATCTTGTGGTGGCTGCGTTATTGTTGCAGTTGCCCTTGTGTCCAAGTAATGGGGATGCAGTTCATTTTTATGAAAATTTTGCACTTGTTGAAATGTGCAGTAATCAGTTGTTTGGAAACTTGGTTCTTGAGTTACTTGAGTATATGAAAAACAATTGAATTTCGACCTTGCCTTGTTGCATGGGTTTTGGTATTGCAGCTGTGTTGAGTCACTGACTTGACCTCTGCAGCTTTGATTTCTGATAGTATTCTATGTTGAGATGATTTCACATGTTGTGGCGAGGCAGCGCACGCGTGTGTGCACTGCAGCCACGTAGTATCGACATTTTAAATCGATATTTGAACCTTCATTGATTTTGGTTCGTTGACCTTTTGAGTACATCATCACAATAGTGGCATGGCAGTGCACGCAAGCGTGAACTGTAGCCACACGATATTGATTTTTATTGATATACTATTTCGTTTTGATTTATGATCTTTTGCATATTTCATTACGGTAGTGGCGAGGCAGTGCACGCAAGCGTGAACTGCAGCCATGCAGAGTTAACATTTTAAATGTGGCGAGGCCGTACACGCGTGTGTGTACTGCAGCCCTACCAAATCTAATGTTTTAACTGATGTTTTCTTTTTGATGAAAATTATTTTATGTTGCCAATTCAATATATTTTGAATCGATTTTGATGATTTTGTTGTTAATTGCCGTTTAGGCAAATTTTGATTGTTTTCTAAATTATCTTCATCAATAATCCCTTCATCTATCCTCATTGATAATTTGAATCTACTGAGTTATTGTTTAACACTGTTAAGTGTTATATTTACCGTTATCCGATTAATTGTTAAAGGATCGGATAGGTAAATTTATATTTGACCGTCGTCTAATTGTTGTTTGATTATATTGCCTCTATGCACTAATAACCGAGTTTGAATTAGACTGACCTGTGTATTATTTTCTTTTGAATGTAATACTCGGGTCAGACCGAGTAATTTTACAGCTCGAAGATTTTCAGGCCGCGAAGTTAGAGAGAGTTGGGGAAATTGCTTCACTTTAGCTTTTCGAAGAATTTTTGTACTTAAAAGAAATATTCCGCTGTATAAAATTTAATGCATTGTATAAACTCTGATATATGTATAAAAATTCATTTATGTAAAATATTATGATTATTCTGTGATTCTGTGCCTGTTTCTGTTTAAACTCTATAAACTGAATAACAATCCGTCATTTTGAACGTCTCAAGTTGGTTTAATTACCGACTGGAGGCGGTCAGAGCGGCGGGTCGTTACACTAATCAACATCAAAATCAACATTTATATTTTAATTAACAAAATATATTCATTTTAATAAATAAAATAATATGTTTAAATTAGGAATTTAAATTAAAAGAATTAAAATATACAATTACAATAATCAGAAAATACAGGGTTGTTACACTCTCCCGCACTCAAAACTTTTCATCCCCGAAAAGGAACGAGGTACGGGAAGGCACAGAAAAAGATAGAATGAAATAGTATTAAGACAAGATGACAAGAAGATTAAAATTATACCTGATAACTGTTGCTATAGGTAAGTTTAACAATGTGGAGACGATCTTTCCAAGATCTTCCAGAATCAAGAGCACAAGCATGAAAAAAATTCTTTTAGAATCTGATTCACCCTTCCCGTTTGACCGACAGTCTGTGGATGGCAAGCAGTGCTTAGATTCAAAGATGAGTACCAAAGATTATTAAAGATTATAGAAAGATTTCTAAACAGACTGGTATAAGCAATAACCTCCCATTCTGTAGCAAGATAAGGGAAATTAGGACAACCAAAAAATAGTTTGAAAAACAAAATAAGATAATAAATTTGAAACCATAAAATTTAAACTTAAACTGAAAATTAATTTTACATAAGTCAAATAAATCTTTAACATCTCTAATTTCATTATCTTATCATCCAATTATCTTAAATTAACAAATCCCTAAAATCATGTATTTGAAAAATCTTTTATCATACTCAAAATGTACCAAATAAAATTTAATTCTTCTTCACTACTAATTAAAATTAAATTTATTCCTCTCAATATATTTTATCACCTATGTTAAATATACTCACACTAATTATAACTGCTTTATCTTATTCTTAGTTCTTTTAACATTATTTTATTGTAAGTTATTTAATTATCCTTTCTTATATTTACCTCTGTTAATTATTTTATAACTAAGATTTAAGTGTATAACATTTATTATAACCATTCCAATTTTATTTATAAAATCTTTTTATATTGTATATTATCCAATTTCATATTCAACTTCTGAAATTTTAGGTAAGTTATATTAGAATGAAATTGTGTATTATACAAATAAACTTTCCAATTCAATCATTTCAAACTTGAATATTTATCCAAATCTTAAAATTATCCTTCAAGATAAAATTTAGGAACTAATTTTCCAACAAATTCCAAACTATCTAGAGATAACTAAATGCACATATACTATATATATAAATATCCATTCAAAATTAAATCATATATTAGCATATGTTATAAATCCAGTCTTATTTTGGAAATTCAAATCAATTAAATTCCCCAAAACAAAACTGTAGCAAGATTACAGAACAGTCTCTTCACTTGAAACTCGAAAATGAATGTCGATGATGCTGTAGTCATCACCGAAGTTATCTTCCAGCGACAAAGAGAAGAGCACTAATTTTAAACTTTAAAATTCTATGGAAACAAATTTCTATTCCAAAATACATTAAATAGTACATTCTTTAAAACTTTAAACACAAGGTTTGGAAGCATTGGAAATTAAATTCCCAAATTCTTGTTTAAATTCATTTTAAATTTCCAAATAAATTTATAACCATGTTCATAGTTCAATTAGATATATGAAACAATAGAAAATGATATATAAAATGAAATATTATTTCTTAACAACCAATTCAAATAAAATCCAGATAAATATTTATAATATAGTTACAAAATTTATTTCACAAAATTTATTTCATTACTAAATTTTAAAAACATATTGTGTCAGTTTGCTCTGTTCAAGTGTTTTGGAAATCTTATCAATAGCGTTGATCAGACGAATCGTTTAGAAACCCAAATCAACATCAACAACTCAAACAACACAATATATAAAACATTTTAAATATTAGTTTACAAATACACTTCAATAATAATTTGAAGATAAGTTGGAAACAAAGATGAGATGATTAAATAAAAGAATATGTTGATGGATGAGTTTATATAAATCGCGGCCAACCTTAACCGGGTCAACCGTGACTTAAAGAATAAGACCGATGTAGATTTCTTAGGTAAATCGACATTCGATCTCAAGATGTAAAGTTCGAAATTATAAGAGATACTAGCATCTAAACTGAGGATATAGAATCTCTGGTGAATCGATGTTGTTGTAAAGGAGTTTTCCCCCTTTACAAATAAATTTGAGGTTGGCGTGACCGCCGACTCATTATGAAGATCTTTTGAAGTGGAGTTGTGGGATACCCCAGAAACAAAAGAAGATAAATAGAGAGGGACACGAATGGATTTTGGAACCACAGGGAACGTTCCAAAATTCAAAGGAATCGAGTCAAAAAGGAAGAGGTTTAAACTTGAATGAAAGTGATTCTGTAAATACATTTACCCTATATACTGAGTTTTGCCTAGAGCTACCAAAGCTCTGATACCAACTGTAACTACTCGATATTTTCAACCATTCGTATCCGCACATGTCGGACTTGAATTGCTCAAAATACCGCGTTGTAAATAAAATTTGGCAAATCTCAAAATATACAATAAATACATAATCACATATCACAGACATAGAGTATTTAATAATTCAGCGGAAGTAAAAGAGATAGTAGTTCATGAAGCTACTATATATATAAGATACATCAGAGTTAAATAATATACAGCAGAAGAGTAACAAGATACATTAAGTACAAATCAAAATACATCACTGGAAAGACTGGATACTGAAAACAAATGGATGGCTGGATCTTCGAGCAAAGCCCCAACTCCGAAGGTGAGTCTCGAATGCTGAATCACTCAATCTGACTCAAGCGTAAAGCAAAATACAAAACACTCGAGTCAGGACATAAATACTTATGAACTGTAAATAAACTCAAGTAAACAGTAACACAATGCATCAGTAACTTAAAGGATTCTTGGGATCGCCCATCCTTTAAGGATCCGTTAAACTATTTACTATGTAGTAATATTGTGCTACTATAATAATGTCTACAGTAAAATAAACATACTTTTAAATAGCGTTTCGGGCTACCCATATCACCCTTCACACATATAGTCCCAGTAGTCCATCCAATATAATGCCATCTCCACTCCGGCTGTCAGAGGATACCACACGGGCTACGGGAGAAAAACAAACTCGTAGTAGAGGCTCGGTATGGTAGGTGACACGGCACACAAGGCAATGCCAGGGTAGATATACCAATTACGCACACGCCCTGGTGGTAACGTAGCAGCCACATACGCCCACCTCGGAACACACTCCCATATCAAAATCGGAGGATGGCCATCTAATCAATCACCAGAAGAGTATACTATCGAAGGAATGTGTCCGATCGGAGGAATGACCTCACTTGGCCCGAGATCGCTCCTGTTTTTTCCACCATATTCAAACTCATGGGAGTTGGGTCCACGTAATATACCTCAAGAACGTCGCCACCATCCTACTTCATTGTGGAATCTCCACCGCGTATACGATTGTTAAAGTGGTTTTCGGAGTTGGCAGAGAGTATGACAACTTCCGATCCCGGTCTCTTTAACAACCAAACGTTATTATAACGCCGTGGTCATTTCAAAATAGTTTATACTTCAAAAAGATCAAATCATTTCATTTCAAACTATATTTCTTTCAAAATAGTTTGTACTTCGAAACCAAAACCATTTTTTATTTCAAAACTATTTATTCAATCAAAATAGTTTATACTCCGAAACCAAAAATATTTCAAACATATATTCATTTCAAAATCATAATATTTTCAAAGTATAACTCTTTCGAATCCAAAAATACTTGAAACAATTACACTTTGAAAATCATAACATTTCAAAATCATACATTTGAAATCATGGGATATTCATTTAATTCTTTACATTTTACAATTCATTCAATTAATCCCAATTTTTCAGTTTCCAACTTAATTCAATTCAAACCATCAGTTTCAATTAAATTTCCCAATAACCATTTCAAATCATATCAATTTCAAATATAGATTTGATCCACAAATTAAACTATTCAATTTTTAATATATTTCAAAGCTTTAATATCCCGCATTTCAAAAACTAAATTTTATAATTTCATATATCTCAAATCTAGTTTCATTATTACTTAGTTTTGAAATATTCATTTCATAAATCCAATATTATTTAAATAAACTCGATTTACAATTAAACTAAATATCCTTTCATACCAATAAAAACTTTAAATATTCATTTATCAAAAGTACATATCATTCCAATTCATATTCTTTATCAAAATAAAGATCAAATCATTTCCAAACCTTATTATCAAATCATTATTTGAATTCAAATTCAAATAGTCAAATTTAAATATCATTTTTAAATCAAATAAGTCATTCATTTGTTATTTCAAGTATCATTACAAAATACATTAAAAATTCCATTCATTTATCTCATTACATTTCATTCCATTTAACACATAACCAAGTAAACCCTATTTAAATTCAAATTCAAATTTAATTTCCTTAAAAATTCAAATTTAAATATTAAAATATATTCAAAACTTCTTAAATTTCACAATGAATCAATTTCGAAAAGTTAAATCATTTAACACTTTAAAATATAACTCAAACAGTGTAAAAAACTATAACATTTCAAACATTGTCAAATTATAGCAACGACAGCATTTATAAAGTGCTATCGTAGCTTATAGCTTCCAAAATGGTTTAGTTCAAGAATAACGGCATTTATAAAATGTCGTAATAGATATTTAGTTATTTCAAACATTGTTAGATTCAAAGCAATAGCATTTAAAAATGCTGTCAAAAGACTACAACATTTTGAAAATGCTATAAAATTCCAGATTTCATTTTAGCTTTTCAAAAATAATAATAAAACTCCAAATTTTTATTATAACTTAAAAATCATATTTCTAGACTTCAAAATTTCACATTTAAAATCATTTTAACATATGATTTAACACAACAAAATTTTTAGATAAAATATCCAATTTAAAAACTCCATTCATTTATTAAGTCAAAATTCACTGTTTATTAACATATAAATTAAATAAACTAATAATTTTACTTAAAATATAATTTTAAAACTTTAAATTTAATTTCCATTATTTATTTACATTTTAAAATAAAACTTAAAGTCTAAAATCTTAATTACTTCAAATTTACGTACTGAAATTCACAATTTCAAGACTTAATATTTAGTTTTCTTAAAGCCATAAAATATATATTTTAAAATCAAAATTTCATACTTTTAAAAATACATATTTTAATAAAAAAACATTTAAAAATATGCCACGGGGTCTGTATATAATTTTCTAACCTAAGTTAAGTGATACGGATATATATCATTTCAATCCGCAGTTTACAAAGAAAACCCGGGTTCTATCATTTCAAACCCGCAATCCCAAGTCAAATAAAATACAATAAAAATCGCTTAGGCCTATCATTTCAGCCCATAACAATTTTTTTCCTATTCTAAAGTCCGTTCAGGTATGTATCATTTCAACCCATAGTGATTCTATTCTAACAGGGAACATGCATTGTGATCATATGCATAAACAATATAAACAATGTCAATGTCCCAATATATCAAATGTCAGGTGATAACTAACAGTTTTAACATGGTAATAACATGGCATAGCATATCATATGATTATCATTAACTTGCATAAACATTTTATATTACTATACACTTGCCATCAATTTACTATTTCATAAGTAAATATGTCAGAGTGAGAAAGACTCACCTTTTACGAAGCTAGAGACAAAGAACAAACACAAGAGCGATTCCAAAGGCATGACAAGCACGATTTGATTTGAATTGATGGAGACCCTTGTAAACAACACAAAATATAACATACAGAAGCACAAATATAGATATCGACATACAAATATAATCAACAACTTTAGTTTGCAGAACAGTTGCAAAACAAGAGAGATGACCAAAACTTAGAAGCAAAAGACATGCACACGACAACATAAGCTTGTCACATGATCAAATGGGCTTGATCTCACCACACTAGGCTCTGGTTTGGGTCAGGTATGGCAAGCACAATACCAATTCCGTTCAAAGCAGAATATCGCGGTATATGGGATTTATAAAATATTATCCGCTTAATAGACGGCGCAATAGGGTCTCATCCGCTATATAATGCGGGAAATCAACTCCAAGTACATAAATAATACCAATTTCACTGTACTGTGAAATATTCGCGGTATATGTTTTTAATAAACAACCTCCGCTTACTAACGGCGCATAATGTCTATTTTAACAATCAATAGATAACAATCAACATTCAAACATACATTCATGCAATTTTAAATATAACTGTTTAAAATTTAAATCGAAACAATTAGATTGAGTGAGAAGTTCTCACCATGGTTTCAATTCCGTTTCCGCGTTTTTATTTCGAATAAAATTAAACGGACGTTTAATTTTACCCGAAATTTTCACTAACTCCAAACGACTCCAATCCAATTCCATAGCGTAGTGCTCGACAATACGGTTCCAACACAACTGGTTTCGCGCGTTTCGACCTCGTATGAATAAGATACAGCATTACAAAGTTAATACGATTTTTATATAAATTAATTTTATATTTTCTTTTATAATTTACAACCCAGACTAATCACTACCGTGCAATTTTTCCTGAAGAAATCTAAGCTGACCCATGCTTCTTCTCCAACGCGTGCATCTACAGGTAAAAACGCACGCACACAACCCACATAGCCGTATCTAGGGTTGAATTTTGCGACCAAAACCTTCACTTTGACAACGATCGAGCAACGCCGTTACGTCGCCTGCCTCGTGCTCCATCTTCGCCGCGAATATCACTGAGCTCGGCCCAAGCATGGCCGTGAAAACCGATCCCAAACGCAACTCCTTCATGCTTAATTTGCCGTTGATCCGTCACAGAATATACGATCTTGACCGTTCACAACGTAGAGCTCGCGAAGCTCTTTAACTTTCTTTTAGGAATCGAAAGCTAAAAGGGTTTGGATTGGAAGATAATTGGAGGGGAAAGTTATGAATTTTCGGCCATTGGTATAGATAGTGGCAGCTGGCTTTGTTTCTAGGGTTAGGTTTTAGTTTGGATGCAAATGAAAATAGTTAGGTCCTTTTATAGAAAAATAGCCAAAACACTATTCATCGAAAATTTTCCGAACTCCAAACGAAGTGTGCCGGTTGGTGTTCCTAAGGTTTACCCCGCGTTCCGAACACAATGGAACGTGTTTCGGAGGCTAATTCGATCATCTGTGCGAGTTACGGCAATAAACGTTCGATTTTAAATTAAATCAATTTAAATTAATTTCTATGCGTTTTAGCTTGCACCGGACAAACGCTAAATCCGATTGACACAAAATTTGAAATCTTACAATAATATCACATTACGGATCCGATGAAACTGGTTTCGTCGAAATCCGAGACTATTTGAAAAATGACTATTTTAACTCGCCAAATTAATATTAAAACAATTTCAATGCTTTTCGCGCTGCCACGGTCAAACGAAAACTCAGATTGCTACGAAAATTGAAATCCGATAATAACAAACTATTACGAATCCAATGAAACTAGTTTCGTCCAATTCTGATACTGTTCGAAAAATGGCTGTAACAACCCGATATTTTTAGTCATTCGCATCCGCACATGTCGGACTTGAATTGCTCAAAATACCGCGTTGTAAATTAATTTAGAGCAAATTAAATACAATCATAGAATCACAGGCACAGAAATATCAGAATAACTCGCAGCGGAAATAAAAATATCATAGTAGTTCATGAAGCTACTGTAACAAACTCTCAAAACATAATACATAATATTAGTATGAAACATATACAATAGAAATCTCAAATACATAGAAGTTTATAAATACAAGAGCTGAAATAGAACAACGAAAACTGAAAGGAAACAGATAACTAGACAAGCAGAATCTCCAGCGATTTCTAGCTCCAGAAAAGAAATCCAAAGCTAAGCTGTAAATACTCAGGCTGACCCGAGCGTAAAGTAAAACACAAAACACTCGAGTCAGGACAATATATACTTATATAATGTAAACCAACTCAAGTGAGCTGTAGTAGAAATGCACAATAACTTAAAGGATGCTTGGGATCGCCCATCCTTTAAGAATCAGTTAAACTATAAATTAAATACATCCCATGGTTAAAATTTCAAAATTGTATTTTGTACTTCAAAATAAAATATCATTTCAAAATTCAATATCATTCAAAATCCATTTCATAATATCAAAATATAATATCTTCCAAACCACATTCATTTTTGTTTAATTTAAATACCATTACAAAACACATTTCAAAATAGTTTATATTTCGAAACAAATTACTTCCTTTTAAATCATAAAATAAAGTTATTAAATTTAATAATTAAATTATTAAATTTCCGAAATTTTAAATCTTTTCAAAGTTTATTCATTTCCTAAAATTTATCAAACGGTGAAAATTCACCTTTTCGCAGCATTTAGACAATGCTACGGAAAGTTACTTTTAAAATAATTCAATTTAACAAAAGACATCATTTAAATGCTATAATAGGGTTACTTTAGTTCAAATAAAACCTTGCTTAAATTTAACAATTATAGCCCTTATTTAAATTTAGCCATTTAGTTCATTTCTATCAACTACATCATTTACAAATGTCGTAATATCATTTACATTAGAAAATAATAGCACTTCAAAATTGCTACTAATTAAATTCCAAATATTCAATAAAATTTCACAAATAATTAAATTTTTATTTAATTCATTTTTAACTTATAATTATACATTTTCACTTTTAAAACAATCACTTAAATACCCTTATATTCATGATTTTATAAAGTTCAATTTCCATTCAAAATCAAATTTAATAATTATTTAGTTATTAAAATTCCAACATTAAATTTTAAATTCATTAAAATAAATTTAACTTAACACTTAAGTTTAAATTTTCAAATATAACTCAATTTCATTTGTAACGTTTGCGATTTTTCGTTGCCGAAAAACCAAAATGTTAGGGTTTAAGAAGAAGAAAAGAAAACGAAAGAGGTAGAAGAAGAGATAAGAAGATAGAAAATAGAACAAAAAGAAATAACAGAACAATATCAGAATCTCACAATTCGCAGCGGAGCAACATATAATAGATAAATGAATAATCTTTCAACAAAGAACTATATCAGTTATTACATTACATTACATTACATCAGAGTGTACAATAACAAATAACAACAAACAGCGGAAAAGAAATACTATATAGTAGTAATACGTCATGCCATCCAACTTGCCTCCAGCAACTCCAGAATTCCAGAATATCCTGATAAACCTTAACTTTTGACTGCCCGTGTGGAAATTGGTGGGCATCCAGAGTTTAGGAAGGAAAACAATAAACTCCGAGTCAGTCATGTGACTGGTGTGAGAACTCAAAACAGTTTATTTATCTTTAAAATCAAAATAGAGGAATATTTTTAAAGTCAATTCGCAATGCTTTTAAAAATGAGACTTCCATAAGGCCTCCCGCACACACACACATGCAAACGCAGAATCGGAGGAGATTTCTCCTTATGATAGTCAAAGATGCTTGATACGTATTAAAAAGAACATTTGATATTATTACTAGTGCATAGTGTAGTAAAATATTTCGAAAGTAGAATATAAATCTTAGCCAGCATAGGTACCATTATATTATGCCTACTATAGCTACCATATTAGATGGCAGGTTCTACAACTAAAACCGTACAAGTCTCGTATTGTTTCTTTGGATTTCCAACAAATGGTCAGGCCAAGGAACTTCCCATTGCCACATGAAAACGCCTCTGGAAGGACGTCCCCGAGAACCTAGCCGGATCTCTGCCAACACAAGGCCGGGTTACCCCTAACTGGGTAACTACTGACACGAGTATGCCATCCCCCGGTCCTTTGGGACCTTTAACCGAGCGCTCGTAATCAACATCACACCATAATAATAAGTGTTTCAACATGAGTAAGCATCTGGGCTCCATACCATGATACCACCCTTTTCCAGAAGGAAATGCACGTACCCTAAAGGGAGCTACCCCTCATAACCTTGCTGCATCATTCCTGTTTTGACCATTTCGGGGTGTGAGGCTCGACGAAGTCTCGTCCACAAAGCCACGCTTTATACAAAAGTTGTGCTTTGGGTCAACAAATGATCATAGAAATGATCATAAAGATAAACGATCAAACAAATGATCATATCACAAATGATCAAACAATGATCGTTTCACAGCAACACTCAGCATGTCACGTTACCAAATTGGGAATATATTGCTGATAACATTCAACTATATAACCTCTGAGCTTGTACGTCTCAGAGAAGGGTGTTAAGCTAAGAGAATAAATTCTCCACCACCAACAGAAATATATTTGAAAGAAATCAGCTTTATATCTCAATTGTAATGTCAAACATACAATCCATACAAGTCTGTTTCGTGATCGAACAGAATCGAAGGCACTTACAAAGAAGTCCTGCAATCCGGATAATTTCTAATCGCGTTCGGATTTTCCATCACATATGGAGATCTCTATACCGGGGATCAACCAGTGCAGAGACAATCAACCAGAAACCCTTTCGTTTTCGAAAATATCCGGTCTTCAACATCGATCTTCAAATGCAATTCATAAGGACGTATCACATATTCGGAATGGGTTATACGACCCCAAGGTCCTTTCCCGGTTAACCCGAATAGTGAGCGCTTATTTAAAAAAAAAATAAGTATGGCATTCAAATTCAAGCAAATCACAACAAATACATATTCAAAGGTAAATATTGATAGTCGTTATTGAACTATCAATGGATATGCACAACATCACCAGATTCCAAATAATTTTCCAAATTATTTATTTTCCAAAAAATATCTTTACAAGTATATATATATTCAATACTTCAAAAATAAATCAATATTTATTTTTAAACGAATTCCCCTTTTCCTTTATAAATTCCATAGTGAATTTATATTCTAAAATATCTATGAATATACGTTTCCAATTATTCATTTTCAATTTACCTTCAAAAAGATAAATTCAAAATATTCACTTAATATTGGAAAAACATTTCCATACTTATTAAAAATAAGTAATTCACAAATCTTTTTATTTTTTTACACTTGGAAAATATTCAATATACTTAAATCGAAATTAAGTATATATTTCATTCGTTAAGGAAATCATTCTCTTAAACATATTTATTTGGGTCAAAACGAATGTCGCGTAAAACATCGTTACGACAACCCAAAATCACTAGTATAGGGATTCGAAATTAAAATAGATATATAAATCCCAATACTATACAAAACATTTCCTTTCGGAAATCATTTACTATAACCGCAGTGTTATAGTCTACCATTTCCTTCTATTTCTCGAAAACGTCTATTTCAACAATGAATGTTGAAATCTATGGTTTCGATAGTTAATACATTTTAAAACATCTTTAGATCGTTTTAATTCTATTTAAAACATCACATCCAAAACATTTTCTTTAATATATTATTCACTATTCAAAAACGTGAATATACTTGTTAACCAATTTCGTCATTTCTATTCGTTTTGTTTTAAAGGATTATTCACTGTCTAAAATGTGAATATAACTCCATTAACAAATTACAACAATTTACTTATCAAGATAAGTCGTTGCGGATTTATAAAACAATGTTTATAAATTCCATTTCTATTTATTTTATAACTATTTCCTCTTATAATTTCCTTTATTAACCTATTCGATTTATAAATCAATTATATACCGAAAGTCCATATTATAAGTTAAATGCTTATAATTTATTTGTTTACAAAATCGTTCCTTTAAACTTCATAATTATAAATCTTATAACTTATAAGATTCATTTATTTATCCAAATCTATTCCCTAAATAACTTTATAAATTTTATTTATAAAATTCCATTTATAACTTCACCATTTATAATTCTATAAATTTCATTCATTTACGAAATTCATTCACAATTCTTTCAAACACTTATAAAAGCTCGTTTTACAATTCCAATATTTTTTAATTTATAAATATCAATTTATAAATCTTTTATATGGATCAATTTATATTATTCTTTTAAAAAAACGTCTTTAAACTCCTTTATAATTTCATCATTTTGATTTATAAAATAATGAAATTTCATAAATCCTATTTTTAAACTTTTTATAATAAATTCAGAAATCCCAGTTTAAATTATTTTATAAAATCATTAATCCCATATTTTCAAAAATCAACTTTTAATTGTATTTCTCAAAAATCATAATTTTTATAATATTAAAATTATAACGTTTATTTATTTAAGATGAATCAATTCAAAAAAAAAATATTTTATAAAGGTATGCTTTCAAAAATCACTTTAGAAATCCCTTAAAATTAAAATCGTTATTTTTAAACTTCAAAATTAGATCCGATGATGCAACACATCAAATAGTCAATCACGACTTTCCAATATCATGTATCGATATGATAAACAATCAAATATCACAATATCTAAATCAAATAAATATTTGTGAGGAATCCAGTTGGATCCCTCCAACCTGTTTCCCTGCATCACAGACATTAGCACAATACCCATTCCACTTCGAGGTGGAATATCGCGGTATATGGGATTTATAAAATATTATCCGCTTAATAGGCGGCGCAATAGGGTCTCATCCGCTATACAATGCGGAAAATCAATCAACTCCAATATATACATATGCCAATATATATATATATATTGCTAATATATATAGATATATCCTACTATATCTAATATCTCAACCAAATGGCAATCAATCAATAACTGCAAATCCAACTTATAAATTTTTGAGTGAGAAGTTCTCACCTTAGCTATTATTTGCAATCCATTTCCATCTCAGATTGATTCTTCACCATTTTAGACCTTGTATAAATATTTACACAATTTATTAATATTCGAACAGATCGAATAATAAATTTTGATTTGATAATTTCGATTCATCGGTGATTTCATTTTAATAGTTAAATTAACTGATAGTTTTATTTAAACCAGTTTCTTCTTTAATAAATTAAATTAACTTACCCTTAAATTAAATTTAACCAACTAATTTTAAAATTTCTTTTTCTTCCTAAAAATTATATTTTAACTAATTTCATTTAACTATGATTAAATTTTTAAAAATAAAACAGCACACACTTGAACTGTAATTATTTATTTTGATGTTATTTTTTTCTCAGGTTTAAATAAAAATAAGATTTATTTTACAAAGTATATATTTATCTAACTTAAATATACATGTATTAATTAAATTTTAAATTTGAAAAAGATATACCTAATTGCCTCAGATCCTTGACCTAATTATTCATTTTATTCTTCGTGATTTTGTTTTCTGAACGAGGGGAGATGGTAATTTAAAATAGAAAGAATATGGGTTGCATGATTTACAGAGAGAACGTGTTTGCCTTCGTGATCATCTGCGTGATTTTAGGCATAATGCTAGGCATGATGTTAGGGAGATAACGTGTTTGTTAACTAATTAAATTTCAAATTTAATTTGAGTTTGATTTCATTTCAACGCGTTTATATATCGTATGCTCACATATCAACTCCGAAAAATACGAAATTTGAAATCCGAGAATAATTCAATATTACGGATCCAATGGAACTGGTTTCGTCGAATTCCAAGATTGTACCTCGGACGGCTATTTTTGAATATCGATTCAAACGATATATTTTCAAAACTGAACAAATTCACTTTCAAATCCAATTCTGAAGCTTCGATTATCTTCAGTATTATCAATATGAATTTTACAAGCCCTTGAAATATTTTAAAATCAGCTTAAAATCAAAGATTCAAATTTTTATTCAACTTTCAATAGATTAAACTCTATAATTTAATCGCCAAATTCAAAGTTATATTAGGAATTCAAGCTAAACCATCATTCAAATATTTAAAATTAATTAAATATTTTCAAATTAAATTGTTCAAAATTCTGGGTCGTTACAATCTTCCCCCCTTAAAAAGAATTTCGTCCCGAAATTACAAGTTAAGAAGAATGCTCTTATCCCGTCTATCATTCTTTCACAATCCAAATAGTTTTATCAACTTTCTAAAACAAATCTTTTTACTAGAGATTCATTATCATTTCAACTAGCTTTCCAACTTCAATTATAAGTTTTAAACAACATTGTTCTCCTAACAATTCAAATTTAGATTTAAATTCAAATTTTAAATTTTCAAAATTTCTCAAAAATTTTCTAACACCCTAAATTTTCGAAAAATTTCGCCAGCGTCTCCTTTGCGCGGCTAACTCGGTACGAGTACAAAATGGCACCACGGGCCCTCAAAATCAAAAAGAAAAGAGAAAGCCAAGTGGCTGGAGAAGAAAATCACCAAATTTCATACTGAATTCAAATACGTACCTTTTTGTCGAGCAATTCAATTTTATCTTTGAAATCAAAATCCCAATTCCATTTCTTTTGATACACCTGTATATCTTGTTATCCATAATATCCAATTCCAACATTCAAACCATTTTACCAATTCCATTACAAAATTTTTAACATATGCTTCTTATACATTTTTACTTCACTATTAAAGTTACATATTTATTTTCATTCATTTCAATTTCATTTGAATTCAATTCACAATTCAAATTTCATTCGAATTCAATTCTCAATTAAATATTGAATTCTAACGATTAACTTTCATTTACTAATTCATATTACTACTTTAAATTAGTTTTATTCACTAATTCATTTCAATTTGCAAATTTCTAAATTGATTTGTCGTTAACTAAAATTTTCCAACAATTTTCACAAATTTTCTAACTCCCAAAATTCACAGAAAATTTTGGCAGAGTCTCCTTTGTACGGAGGAGCTTTTGCAATTTTACAATATGTATAAATATGTATACATCGACCCACTCGGTCGGAAAACAGAAAAACAATTCATATTTCCTATTTTTTTTTATTGCGTAGGCGTACCTTATTAGCATTTTTAAGCAAAGCGGCTAATTATTTGCATATTGCGCAACCCAAAATACAGCCAAACGACTTCCAAAACCTACACTTACTCAGTTTAATCATGTCAGTGACGAATATAAGAAATCTATTAACATTCCATTCATTTTCAATAACAAATATATAGATTTCATTAGCAATACATCCAAGATAAATTCCATTAGCAATTCATATGGTTTTAATTCATCTTTAGTCGCTTACGACCAATTCACATGACATTTCCATTAAATCAAGTCGTTTACAACTCATTTTCTTCTTCTATTCATTTCTAAGCAAAACGAATTCATACCATTTTAATTGATTCAAAAATCAATTTTATTTGCTTTCATTAACTCGTATAATTTTATACAATCTTGTTTGTGTCAAACGACAATTATTTCTATGCAAATTTAATGATATTCACTTAATAGAATATCTATTCTAGTTTATAACTAGTTTAAATTGATACCAATTCAATTTATTTTAATTCCACTCCAGTTCAATTCGCATTTCATATTTTTATTCGGTTTATTTTAATTAACCAAACAAATTTCATTCAAACCATTTTAATTCTATTCCATTTACTAAATTAATTCAATTAGTACATTCACTTATTCATTTTAAATTTCAATTCTATTTTTACTTACTTGAATTTATATACAAATTCAAATTTATCTTCAAATTTAGCTTACGACTAAACTTTAATTTAACCAATTCAAATTCCAATTCATTAGTCCATGAATTTATCAAGTTAGTTTACTTGAATTCAATCGATTTTATTTTATTTTCTTCAAGTTTTGATTTTTATTCAATTTGATCAAATCAAATCTCATTTCATCATTCATTTCCAATTCATTTATTTACAATTTATTTTACAAATCCCAATTGTATATGAATTCATTTCCTTATATATATTTTTATTCATATTTATAAATTTCATTTGTTAAATGAATTTATCTCAATTCTTTGGCTGTACAATTTATTTCTTATTTAATTCCATATACTAATGATAATAATTTAATATTATTACTTCCTAACAATCATGCAACCATGTACTATAATAATTCATAGAAAATCATTTCTTCTCTATCAAAAAAAATAGTTTTGGGCAAAATTATCTTATTTACCCGATTCAAAAACAATTTTATATTCACTAACAAATACGCGCTCATATCTATTATTACACTCAAACTCATTCTAGGGCACTACTGACTCTATCTCTAATGAGTAACACCCAACAGAACCATGGTTGTCGCTTAACCATATGCTCCGATACCAAATGTAGCATTTGCGATTTTTCGTTGTCGAAAAACCGAAATGTTAGGGTTTAAGAAGAAGAAAAGAAAAGGAAAGAGGTAGAAGAAGAGATAAGAAGATAGAAAATAGAACAAAAAGAAATAACAGAACAATATCAGAATCTCACAATTCGCAGCGGAGCAACATATAATAGATAAATGAATAATCTTTCAACAAAGAATTATATCAGTTATTACATTACATTACATTACATCAGAGTGTACAACAAAAAATAACAACAAACAGCGGAAAAGAAATACTATATACTAGTAATACGTCATGCCATCCAACTTGCCTCCAGCAACTCCTGAATTCCAGAATATCCCGATAAACTTAACTCTTGACTGCCCGTGTGGAAATTGGTGGGCACCCAGAGTTTAGGAAGGAAAACAATAAACTCCGAGTCGGTCATGTGACTGGTGTGAGAACTCAAAACAGTTTATTTATCTTTAAAATCAAAATAGAGGAATATTTTTAAAGTCAATTCGCAATGCTTTTAAAAATGAGACTTCCATAAGGCCTCCCGCACACACACACATGCAAACGCAGAATCGGAGGAGATTTCTCTTTATGATAGTCAAAGATGCTTGATATGTATTAAAAAGAACATTTGATATTATTACTAGTGCATAGTGTAGGAAAATATTTCGAAAGTAGAATATAAATCTTTGCCAGCATAGGTACCATTATATTATGCCTACTATAGCTACCATATTAGATGGCAGGTTCTATAACTAAAACCGTACAAGTCTCGTATTGTTTCTTTGGATTTCCAACAAATTGTCAAGCCAAGGAACTTCCCATTGCCACATGAGAACGCCTCTGGAAGGACGTCCCCGAGAACCTAACCGGATCTCTGCCAACACAAGGCCGGGTTACCCCTAACTGGGTAACTACTGACACGAGTATGCCATTCCCCTGTCCTTTGGGACCTTTAACCGAGCGCTCGTAATCAACATCACACCATAATAATAAGTGTTTCAACATGAGTAAGCATCTGGGCTCCATACCATGATACCACCCTTTTCCAGAAGGAAATGCACATACCCTAAAGGGAGCTACCCCTCATAACCTTGCTGCATCTTTCCTGTTTTGACCATTTCGGGGTGTGAGGCCTGACGAAGTCTCGTCCACAAAGCCACGCTTTATACAAAAGTTTTGCTTTGGGTCAACAAATGATCATAAAGATAAACGATCAAACAAATGATCATATCACAAATGATCAAACAATGATCATTTCACAACAACACTCAGCATGTCACATTACCAAATTGGGAATATATTGCTGATAACCTTCAACTATATAACCTCTGAGCTCGTACGTCTCAGAGAAGGGTGTTAAGCTAAGAGAATAAATTCTCCGCCACCAACAGAAATATATTTGAAAGAAATCAGCTTTATATCTCAATTGAATGTCAGACATACAATCCATACAAGTCTGTTCCGGGATCGAACAGAACCGAAGGCACTTACAAAGAAGTCCTTGCAATCCGGATAATTTCTAATCGCGTCCGGATTTTCCATCACATATGGAGATCTCTATACCGGGGATCAGCCAGTGCAGAGACAATCAACAAGAAACCCTTTCGTTTTCGAAAATATCCGGTCTTCAACACCGATCTTCAAATGCAATTCATAACGACGTATCACATATTCGGAATGGGTTATACGACCCCAAGGTCCTTTCCCGGTTAACCCGAATAGTGAGCGCTTATTTAAAAAAAAATAAGTGTGGCATTCAAATTCAAGCAAATCACAACAAATACCTATTCAAAGGTAAATATTGATAGTCGGTTATTGAACTATCAATGGATATGCACAACATCACCGGATTCCAAATAATTTTCCAAATTATTTATTTTCCAAAAAATATCTTTACAAGATATATATATTCAATACTTCAAAAATAAATCAATATTTATTTTTAAACGAATTCCCCATTTCCTTTATAAATTCCATAGTGAATTTATATTCTAAAATATCTATGAATATACGTTTCCAATTATTCATTTTCAATTTACCTTCAAAAAGATAAATTCAAAATATTCACTTAATATTGGAAAAACATTTCCATACTTATCAAAAATAAGTAATTCACAAATCTTTTTATTTTTCTACACTTGGAAAATATTCAATATACTTAAATCGAAATTAATTATATATTTTATTCTTTAAGGAAATCATTCTCTTAAACATATTTATTTGGGCCAAAATGAATGTCGCGTAAAACATCGTTGCGACAGCCCAAAATCACTAGTATAGGGATTCGAAATTAAAATAGATATATAAATCCCAACACTATACAAAACATTTCCTTTCGGAAATATTTACTATAACAACAGTGTTATAATCTACCATTTCCTTCTATTTCTCGAAATCGTTTATTTCAACAATGAATGTTGAAATCTATGGTTTCGATAGTTAATACATTTTAAAACATCTTTAGATTGTTTTAATTCTATTTAAACCATCACATCTAAAACATTTTCTTTAATATATTATTCACTATTCAAAAACGTGAATATACTTGTTAACCAATTTCATCATTTCTATTCATTTTGTTTTAAAGGATTATTCACTGTCTAAAACGTGAATATAACTCCATTGACAAATTACAACAATTTACTTATCAAGATAAGTCATTGCTGTAACGATCTCCAATTTTATTAAGATTAAATTGATAATTTAATTTAATTTATGAATAAAAATTGTGAAAATAATTGGTAACTAATATAAATTTTAAATAATCGAGAGTTAATTTGGATATTTGAAAATGAACATGTTTATAAAATAGATTGAAAATTGACTTGGGATTTAAATTTAAATATCTAAAAAAAAAACTTGTATTTGGATTTTGGATATGATTAAAATTTGATATTAGATAATTAAACTTTAAAAGGAATTAAATGAGTATTGATGTTAAGAAAATACTTTAAATGAACTTATAGTTATATAAAATATGACAAAGCATAAAACAAAGTAAAACAAGCTTGGCAATGCAAAATAAAGTATTCAAACAAAAAAAATACAAAGTATGCAAGTAAAAGACAAGAAATATAAACAAAGCAAAGTTGAATAAGTATAGGCTGGAAAGAAGTAAAAGAAAACAAAGAAAATCATGCAAAATCAAATGTTGTCAGCCGAGATGATAGCTTCCAGCAAACAAAATAAAGTATGCTAGGCAAATAAATATTGTAAGTTGCCTGTAAAATTATGAAATGCAAAGCTAAGAACCAATTAATATAAAATATATATGTTAGTACAAACAAATAATCTAAGTATGTTTTAGTTGGCAAAAGAAGGCAGCAAGTAATGCAGCCTGTAGGTTTGTAAAAGAAAAAGATAAAGTAAAGCAAAAGTATGTACACATAAAAATATAAAACAAAAGAAAAAATAAGTAAGGTGGAAAAAACATAAGGTACTCAAGCAATTAATGCAACATACCTTATGCATTTAATGCAAGCACCCTTAGCATGCCTTTTGTACACAAGAAAACTATCAGCCTACAAACCAGTAACTCATTTCTTCTATATTTATCCCTTCTTAATTCATTCGTTCAAGTCATAGCAAGTTAGAAAAAGAAAAAAAAATGAAAACAACAGTAACTAAAACCATTCAAACAAGGAGATCAACAACAAAACAGGATTTAAAAAGGCAATCATCTGCATTTTTCAAACAATAAATGCCCTCTGTTCTTCAAAGTTTCAAGTGAGTAACTTATTCTTTTTAGATACTTTAAAGTATAAAACTGTTGCTTATATATACATATATATATATATATATATATATATAGGTATGTCTGTGAGCAAACTGACCAGTTCTAATGATTGAATCTCTTTATATATGCGATACTTCTAGCTGTTGTGAAAGTTGCTTTGAACTATGATGTTCTGTGAGAATGCATGTCTGTGTGTATGTTATATATTCACAAATGTATACTCTTTGTTAAATTTACAAGCTTATAAACCCATTACAAAAGAAAAACAATCAATTGCTACTTATATAAACAACAGTAGATTTTGGTTCATAAACAAGGAATGATTATGAGGCTATAACCTTATTTTAAAAAGAATATCTCAGCAGCAAATCTGGCAAAAACGCCCTGCTTCCAAACCAAAATGTGAGTAAACTTCCCCTCAAAACTTGATCCTCATTACTTGAAAATGCCTGTGATGATGAGTGAAAATGATGATTAGGAAATGTTTTTTTTTTTCGGTGGTAGATATGCGTTTTATCTGGGAACACAAAGGTAAGTTATGCATGTTTGGGTACTTGTATATGTATGTTCTGTTGTTTAACAGGTTTAAGATTTTTCAAGAATAATTTTTAACTCCTCATCTAGATCATTAGAAAATGTGATGTTTAAAAGGAAATTGATTATAATGAGGTAATACTAATTCTAAAAATAAAAACAAGTAAAATCATTAAGTAATTTATCTAAAAATTTGAATATAACAGTAATAATTTAACTCAAGATAAAAATCATTGATTACGATTTCTCGTTTGGATCTCAGGAAACGATTCGTAAAAGAAAATCCTGATTTTAGAATAGAGTTTCAAGATTTTCAGATTCAAGAATTGTCTGGATTTTCAAGTTGAATGGAATTGACAAAAAGGTCAATTCCCATCGATAAAAGAAAAATCAAGCTTCCAGATTTGATCTGGAGGGGGATGATATAGAATAGATTGTAGGAAAAATGTTTATAAATTTTTTTTATGATTGGAGAAGTGGATTGAAGATGAAATAGGGTTTGATACCCAACATTTATCGTGGTGCTTCTCGGGGCATTTCCGGCGTCGATGGGTGATCGGAATGGATCGTGTGGAGGCGGTTCGAGGCGTTGCGATGTGACAAAGATTTCTGCTTGGTGGCTTATGTCCAGATGGTCGGAATCGTGGTTGAGTGATAGATTCTCCTGGTGATGGTTTCTGTACCAATTTGATTGGGGTAGTTCGATTTCGTCTTCGAGGTTGTATTGTATTTCTGGGTGGTCAGGTGGCAAGTATGGGTAGACAGTGATGTGTCGGAGGTGATCGTGGAGGCGGGATCGTCGCCGAGGTCTGGTACACGTGCACGGTGCACGTTGAAGTATGGAAGGGCTGTAGCGTTTGGGAAGAAGAAGTAAAACTGGGTAGTTTTTGAAACTGGGTGGAACGGGGTTGCACGCGAGTTTATCTCGAGTGATTCTTGCGTTTTGCTCGAAGCAGGAAGGGGATGGACTCGAAGCAAAATCTAATTGCCTCGAGTCATTTGAAATGTTGCAGGTTTTTAATTAAACTTGTCTGTTTGAATTTAAACAGATTTTGAAGATTTGAAACCAGGTTTTAATATAATGTTTAAAACTAGAATTTGAAAGATGAATCCAAATTTATTTTTGTATCCTAGTTTGAATTAAAGAATGTTTTATAAAAATTTAATTTTAAAAAGAGTTTTAACTTGGTTAAAATTGTAAAGTTAAATTTGTAGTTATTTCAAATTCTTTTAATATGAAATAGAATTTAAAAGTGAATTTGAAACAACATGTTTTTAAACGTGTTTGAGTATGATAATTAAATCATTACTAAAATGATGTTTTATCTTAAAGATAATTAAGGTTTAATGATTTATAATCCATCTAATTTTTAAGGTAATTAAATGGTTAAATTAATAAGTTAATTAATTTATGATTTAAATTAATTAAGTTATTAAGGGATGTTTATTAATTTAGAATTAACTAATCTTGTAATTAGTTTAAAGTAAATAAATGGTTTTAACTAATTAAGATGACTAATTGATATTAATTACTTATTTTGGAAATTAATTAAGACAGATTACTTTAAAATAGTAATAAGAGTTTGAATTAATAATGTTTAAGTGATTGATAAATTTGTTATTAACTACTTAAGTTAATTTGAATGATTAATTATGAAATTGGTTTAAAGATTAAATTAATTAATATGATTAATTAAGAATAATTTAATTAATTAAAGTGTTAGATAAATAAATTTATATCAAATGATTTGTAAAATAAATCGGGATTGGATAATTAAATTCATAAGTAATTAATTTACATGGAAATAAATTGTATTGATTAGGATTAAACGATAAATTAATCCTGTTTATAAATGATTATTAGATACTTGACCTTACTTATGAATGATTGTATTGAATGAGTTGCCTTGAATTGATTATCCTATCTGATCTGTGATATTTTGTTCTGTAGATTGAGCCGTGTATGATTATTCATTTATTTACATTTGTATATTATATGTGAATCTGTGAATGGGCGATAAGCTTTATAGGTATATCGCTTATCAACTATATTTCTGTGTTTAATCTGTGATGATTGAATGATGTTGCACTATTGTGTTAAACCCCTTGACCACACTTATACACACACCAAATATGGGTTTCACGAGGAAATCGGTTAAGTCACAGTTTTTGAAATGATTTTTAAAGTTGAGTATTTGAATTCAAATGTTTTGAAAATGGATTGGGTTTAAAGTGAAAAGAAATTGAAATAGAATTTCAAAGATGAAGTTATTTTGAATAACTTGATTAAGATTTGGAATTTAAATAGTTTGATTTCAATTTGAATTCAATACTTAAAAATTGAATTCTATGATTTGAAACTAGGGATTAACGTTATTATACTAGTTATATATAAGTCAAACCATTTTTTAAGTATTGTTCTTTTGGGAAATTGATTTAACCCAAAGATTATAACTTGTATAAATGAAATCGAGTTTTTCCGAAATAAGGTTGTTTCTAAATGATAAAAAGCTTTCATAAGAGAAATGAATTTCAAATTGTATAAAAGGGATTTCAAGTTTAAACTGAAATAATTTTTCAAGTTATAGATGAACATTTGGAAATGAATTTTGAAAGAGAATATTTGGGAACGATTAGAAAGCTATGAAACAAATCTTCGATTTAAAGATTTAATGAATTAAATCCAATTGAAATGGAATTGTTTTGAAATCCAGGAATGAATCTTTGAGAAACTAGGTGAACTTTATGAAATAAATCTTTTTGTTTTAAAAGATTGGAAATGGTAATTTGTTAAACCATTTGAAAGAAAAACTTTGGATTTTTAAGTTGTGACTTAATTGAAATCTCATATCCATATGTTTTAAATGTTGCGCTCACTATTCGGGTTAGCCGGGAAAGGACCTTTGGGTCGTATAACCCATTCCGAATATGTGATACATCGTTATGGATAGCATTTGAAGACCGGTGGTGAAGACCGGGTATTTGCAAGAACGATAGTATGATCTATCGATTGTCTCTGCACTGAGTTGCAACGGTATAGAGACTCCCTAAGTGATGGGAAGTCCGATCGGGATTATGAATACCCGGATTGCAAGGGCTTCATTGGAAGTGCCTTCGGTTCTGTTCTAAATCCAGAACAGACTTGTATGGATAGTTATGTCTGACATTACAATTTGAGATATAAAGCTGATTTCTTTCAAATATATTTCTATTTGTGGCGGAGAATTTATTCTCTTAGCTTAACACCCTTCTCTGAGACGTACGAGCTTAGAGGTTATGTAGTTGATGGTTATCACCGATATATTCCCAATTTGGTAATGTGACATGCTGAGTGTTGCTGTGAAATGATCATTGTGCTGATCATTTGTGATATGATCATTTGTTTGATCGTTTATCTTTGTGATCATTTCTATGATCAATTGTTGACCCAAAGCACAGCTTTTGTATAAAGCGTGGCTTTGTGAACGAGACTTCGTCGAGCCTCACAAACTGGTAATGGTCGAAACAGGAATTGTGCGGCAAGGTTTTCAGGGATAGCTTCCCTAGGGTAGGACCATTCCTTCTGGAAAGGGGTAGTATCATGGTATGGAGCCTAGATACTTACTCATGTGGATACACTATAACTATTACTGTGTGGTGTTGTTGGAATCGAGGCCTCGTATAAAGGTCCAAAAGGACCGGGGGTGGTATATCTAAGGTTTCTTACTCCCTGGGAAAGGGGTAGCCGGCCTTGTTTGGCAGAGATCCATTTGGGATGCTCGGGGACGTCCTTCCAGAGGCGTTCCATTTCGGGGTTTGGGAAGTTCCTTTGCCCGACCATTTGTTGGAAATCCATTCTTCAAATACGTACCTTGTACGGTTTTAGTTGTATAACCTATCATTCACTTATGGTGGCGCCCCACTGTTTGGATGGTAGCTATAGTAGGCATAGTTCGAAATGTCTATGTTGGCTAAGATTTATATCTTTACTTTCGAAATGATTTTTACTACACTATACACTAGTAATAATATCAAATGTTTCTTTTTAATGTGTATCAAGCATCTTTAACTATCATAAGGAGAAATCTCCTCCGATTCTGCGTTTGCATTGTGTGTGTGTGCGGGAGGCCTTGTGGTAGTCTCATTTTCTAAAAGAATTTCAAATTGATTTTAAAATATTTCGTTGTTTGTTTTTAAAGATAAACTGTCTTTGTTACTCACACCAGTCCCATGACTGATCCGGAGTTTATTGTTTCTTTCCTAAACTTTGGATGCTCAAAATTTTCTACACGAGCAGTCTAGAGTTGGGTTTTTCAGATAGTCAGGTTTAGTAGGTTATCTGGAGCAAGTTCAGTCTTTGGATGTGGATGAGACTTGCTTGTCTTGGTGAATCATGATGTTGGATCGAGCTGTTGTTGCTGGAGCTCTCCTTTGAAGACTATCTTAGAGTTATATTGTTCCGTTGCTATTTTATTGTATCATATCTCTGATGTATATTGATATTCATTGTATCACTCTGTTGTATCAGATATTGTATATCAATGTATTATTCTTTTATTCCGCTGTGTTATTTACTTAATGTTGTTATAAGCTCCGGCGAATCGGATTTGAACGGTCGAATCTATGGCATTCGAATACGATATGAAGTATGGTTGTCGATTTTCGAGCGCGAAAAATCCGCGTCATCACAGTTGCGGATTTATAAAACAATGTTTATAAATTCCATTTCTATTTATTTTATAACTATTTCCTCTTATAATTTCCTTTATTAACCTATTCGATTTATAACTCTATTATATACCGAAAGTCCATATTATAAGTTAAATGCTTATAATTTATTTGTTTACAAAATCGTTCCTTTAAACTTCATAATTATAAATCTTATAACTTATAAGATTCATTAATTTATCCAAGTCTATTCCCTAAATAACTTTATAAATTTTACTTATAAAATTCCATTTATAACTTCACCATTTATAATTCTATAAATTTCATTCATTTACGAAATTCATTCACAATTCATTCTAACACTTATAAAAGCCCGTTTTACAATTCCAATATTTTTTAATTTGTAAATATCAATTTATAAATCTTTTATATGGATCAATTTATATTATTCTTTTAAAAAAACGTCTTTAAACTCCTTTATAATTTCATCATTTTGATTTATAAAATAATCAAATTTCATAAACCCTATTTTTAAACTTTTTATAATAAATTCAGAAATCCCAGTTTAAACTATTTTATAAAATCACTAATCCCATATTTTCAAAAATCAACTTTTAACTGTATTTCTCAAAAATCATAATTTTTATAATATTAAAATTATAACGTTTATTTATTTAAGATGAATCAATTCAAAAAAATATATTTTATAAACGTATACTTTCAAAAATCACTTTAGAAATCCCTTAAAATCAAAATCGTTATTTTTAAACTTCAAAATTGGATCCGATGATGCAACACATCGAATAGTCAATCACGACTTTCCAATATCATATATCGATATGATAAACAATAAAATATCACAATATCTGAATCAAATAAATATTTGTGAGGAATCCAATTGGATCCCTCCAACCTGTTTCCCTGTATCACAGACATTAGCACAATACCCATTCCACTTCGAGGTGGAATATCGCGGTATATGGGATTTATAAAATATTATCCGCTTAATAGGCGGCGCAATAGGGTCTCATCCGCTATACAATGCAGGAAATCAATCAACTCCAATATATACATATGCCAATATATATATATTGCTAATGTATATAGATATATCCTACTATATCTAATATCTCAACCAAATGGCAATCAATCAATAACTGCAAATCCAACTTATAAATTTTTGAGTGAGAAGTTCTCGCCTTAGCTATTATTTGCAATCCATTTCCATCTCAGATTGATTCTTCACCATTTTAGACCTTGTATAAATATTTACACAATTTATTAATATTCGAACAGATCGAATAATAAATTTTGATTTGATAATTTCGATTCATCGGTGATTTCATTTTAATAGTTAAATTAACTGATAGTTTTATTTAAATCAGTTTCTTCTTTAATAAAATTAACTTACCCTTAAATTAAATTTATCCAACTAATTATAAAATTTCTTTTTCTTCCTAAAAATTATATTTTAACTAATTTCATTTAACTATGATTAAATTTTTAAAAATAAAACAGCACACACTTGAACTGTAATTATTTATTTTGATGTTATTTTTTTCTCAGGTTTAAATAAAAATAAGATTTATTTTACAAAGTATATATTTATCTAACTTAAATATACATGTATTAATTAAATTTTAAATTTGAAAAAGATATAACTAATTGCCTCAGATCCTTGACCTGACTTCTCGGCCTCGTTGAGTTCGAGCCCTTCACTTCGTCATTGCCTCGACTCCATCGCGACGCTCGACTTTGCACTCGACACTCCATCGCGCGGCCCCTCTGACACCGAGCACCACAAGCCACCGAACGCTCATCTCGATTCCGGCCTGACCCCACCTCAGTCGCGACATCGGTGATGACTCGCTGCCCTAAAATCCTATCGCGACCAATGATGAGCACGGCCTCGCTTCAGTGCTGCCGCCACTCCAAATCGTGAATCGCCATCGTGCTCGAGAATCCCCTTTTTCGATTTGATGTTGCTACCTTCATCGATCGTCGAACCACGACCTCGCGTTGATTTTCGAACGCAACCCTTTGGTTAGCCGCGAACGAAGCTGCCTTAGGGTTTTCGGTTTAGGGCTTCGGCCATTAATTTCTTGAGATTTTATTCTGCGTTTTGATTTGAATAGAAAGTGTCGGCCATTCATTTTCTTCTTCGTGATTTTGTTTTCTGAATGAGGGGAGATGGTAATTTAAAATAGAAAGAATATGGGTTGTACGATTTACAGAGAGAACGTGTTTGCCTCCGTGATCATCTGCGTGATTTTAGGCATAATGCTAGGCATGATGTTAAGGAGATAACGTGTTTGTTAACTAATTAAATTTCAAATTAAATTTGAGTTTGATTTCATTTCAACGTGTTTATATATCGTATGCTCACATATCAACTCCGAAAAATACAAAATTTGAAATCTGAGAATAATTCAATATTACGGATCCAATGGAACTGGTTTCGTCGAATTCCGAGACTGTACCTCGGACGGCTATTTTTGAATATCGATTCAAACGATATATTTTCAAAACTGAACAAATTCACTTTTAAATCCAATTCTGAAGCTTCGATTATATTCAGTATTATCAATATGAAATTTACAAGCCCTTGAAATATTTTTAAATCAGCTTAAAATCAAAGATTCAAATTTTTATTCAACTTTCAATAGATTAAACTCTATAATTTAATCGCCAAATTCAAAGTTATATTAGGAATTCAAGCTAAACCATCATTCAAATATTTAAAATTAATTAAATATTTTCAAATTAAATTGTTCAAAATTCTGGGTCGTTACATCATTTTTATTTACTTAACTTAAAATTCACCTTTAAGCCAAATTCACAAATTTCCAATTTTAGTTATATTTCAAATTTTCAACTTAAATATTCATTCATTTCACATTTAACATAAAAAAATCAATAATATATTATAAAATCATTTTAAATTTTTTTAAATTCAAAATATCATAAATTTATCATATTTTCATATTTAATTTAAATTCCATTTATCACCAAATTGTAATTTCCAAAATAACTTACATTTCAGATTTTCTAATTTTACCATTTATTTATTTCACTTATAAAATTTTAGAAAATCAATAATGCTTTACAAAAGTCATTTTTTTTCAAATTTACATCAAAATATTATAATATTTACATTTCTAAATATTTTAAAATTCTAGAAAAACATATTTTAACAACGGGTTTGTATTTCATTTTCTAGCCTAGGTAAAGTGATACGGGTATATATCATTTCAACCCGTAATTTACAAGGAAAACCCGGGTTTGATCATTTCAAACCCGCAATCCCAAGTAAATAAAAATAATTGAAAATCATTCAGGCCTATCATTTCAGCCCATAATGATTTTCTCCTATTCTAAAGTCCGTTCGGGTATGTATCATTTCAACCCATAGTGGTTCTAATCTAAATGGAACTTGTAGTGTGATAAACTGATAAAAATAACAGAACAGCATAATATAATAGTAACAGATGTTATAACAGGTGTATAAGAATCGGTGAGTATCGTATAATCATAATATAGCAGGTTTAACATGATAATGCGTTTTACAGATTCAAAAGGGGTCAATTTACTAGTTATACATGCACATATTTTCTGGTGAGAATAACTCACAGTTTTGAGCTGGAGACACAACGACGAATGCATGAATGAGATCCAAACAAGCACGATAACATGACACAAAGATGAGTGGAAGAGCCAAAGATTAATTCTCCTTGGATACATGAGACAAAGCAAATAAATATAACATAAGTTTTCAACCCAAATTCAATTAAACAAAGCTAGAAATGAATACACAAAACATCACTGAAGTGTTTGCACTTGCTTTCTACCACCTATGCTTCAACTCCAGAATCTGAAATGGCACGGCTAAAGGCATGGTTTGGATCTGGTTTGGGTTCTTAAAGGTCGGCCTAGCATGGCAAAATTATGGAGCAAAGATATATGAGCATGAACTAACACT
This sequence comes from Allium cepa, assembly GCA_030765085.1. Lineage (NCBI taxonomy): Eukaryota > Viridiplantae > Streptophyta > Magnoliopsida > Asparagales > Amaryllidaceae > Allium > Allium cepa. The sequence continues at coordinate 889,510,570 of CM060943.1, read as the reverse complement.
ACAAGGCAAATATCATGGATTCCTATGCACTAGAGGGCTCGGCCAAGGCCAAGGAGGGCACGGCCAGGTCTGTAGTAGGCTTGAGGATGATGTGGCAGTGGGATCAGGTCAGGAATTTGCTGGTAGTAGTGGTGTATGGTTGGCCAAAGTGATGGAGGAGGTGATGGAAGCAAGGTAGCTAGGCTATGTTGGATATAGGTGGAGTTTGCTTCATATTTTGGTGGATCATCAACATGGATGGCCTCGGCTCTAGAATGACAGTGGAGAGGAGGGTATGGTGGCTGGAATAGGTGGTGGTGGAGGCGGCCAAGGCGCTGGAGATGGAGGGGCCGAACTGCATAAGAGATTGCAAGTGCAAAAATCAAGTAATTCAAGTAGAAAATGTAAAAAGAAATGAAAGTTTTTATCAAAATTTCTTCTTGGAGATGGCCGAAACTTTTTTTAGGGTTTGAGGGAAAATTTTCACGTGAGAAACAATGGAAGAGTCAGTTGAAACAAAGAGATATGGTCAGCAAATGATTAATGCAAGTGTTATTGAATTTGAAAAGACAAAAGGAGGTGAAAAGACAATGGTATGTTAAAGGTCAAAACTCTTCATATTTCACTAATTTCTTTTGTAAATTTTAATAAATGAAAAATTACTTATAATTACAGATAAAACACGAAAATATAGTAAATAAAAAAATATATTAATTATATATAATTTAATTAATAAAAAACAGCAAAAATTGCAAACTAGTCATGAAAATAGGAAAATAAATGCAATGAAGTTTGGAAAATTTTTATGCACTTGAAAAATATCTATAATTAAAGATAACAACATAAAATAAAAATGAATTCACAAAATACATAAATAAATATTAATTTAATATAATTTAATGAAGAAAATAGCAGAAAAATGGAAACTAGCCTTTAAAAATAGAAAATAAATGCAATAGACTTTGGGAAAATTTAAACACCACTTTAATAAATTTTAAAAGACAAAATATATATAACATGACATATTGACACATTTTAAAATAAAATATGACAATAAAAATATAGTTTATATTATTTAAAATAAACAGAATTGCTAAATAAAGCAGATTACACTCAATATTGGAATATACATAACTTTCACAATTTAAATCTGTTTTCAACGAAACGAAAAGCAGTATTCAAGTTATTAAGTCTATTTTCATAATAAAAGATAAAATTTAAGAATCTAAATATTTAAATTTGAAATTTAAAAATCAAAGTTTGACCCAAATTTACCGAAATCAACATTTCAGGAAAATATTCAATTTATACCATTTTGGAATTATAAATCACATAATAATCAAAGTTTATATTTAAAAATGAAAAGTTTGAAATGGAACCAGTTAAAAAAAATTTAAAATGAAATAATGTCAAAATTAAAATATACATAAAAATCTAGGGTTGTTACAATGGCTAATTTTCAGTCGATAATTAAATATTAAAATATTCAATTTTCACAAATTAACTTTTAATTCGATTTTAAAAGTTCTATAACATCATTCTAACTCCAATATGATATAATAAAATTTTACAAATCAATTTCAATCATATTTAACCCAATTTCCAATTATTTCTTCAATTTTAACTATTAAATTATTGATTTAATTATCCAACTAAATCTAATTATTCGAAATAAAATTATTCGACTTATAAATTTCACTTATTAATATTTAAAATTAATAGAATATTCGATTTTAAATTGACAGAAATTCTGGGTCGTTACATACTTCCACCCTAAAAAGAATTTCGTCCTCGAAATTACTAAGTAAGAATAAGTTACAGAATCCTTTAACTTTCCAAAACAAACCATTCAATTTAGATTTTTTCAAATCTCTTAAGTGTTTAACTTTCCCAAAATTCATAGTTAAAATTCGTACAATAACTTTACTAAGTTTCCAAATCCAAACTTAATTTTCAATTTTTCCCAATTTTCTCAAAAGTTTTCTAACGCCTTAAATTTTCGAAAAAATTCGCCAGAGTCTCCTTTGCGCAGCTCGATCCAAAAAAAATGACAGTATATATATCACAAATATACATCTCATCAAGTGATGAGGCATCCCGTAGGGAAAAAAGTGTAAAAGTACGATATTTAATCCGAGATATGTACCTTATATCTTATTAGTGAGCGTATACGGCTAATATAGCGTGCAAGCGAGCTCCTAATGCGAAGCAAACGTGATCCGCACCTACTAAACACTCAACAAACAGATGAGAAACGTGTATATAGACAATAGTATCGATATACAACATATAGCAACATAACAACTATATATGCCAACATAGCAAATGCAGTAAAAGCAATATATTCAACCATCAACCAACTATCATCCAACTAGCATTCAACTAACATCCCTAACCAATAAATATTCATTCATATTCTCATTAATATTCAATGAAATGGTTTTTTTTTTAATTTAATCACATTTGATTCGTTAACATTGGGTGTTTTATCAACATTCCTTTATTCATTTCCAATTATTTTATATTCACTAACTTATATTTACATTAGTTCACTTCCAATTTGAATCAAATTAAATTCTAATTAAATTCATTTACTTCACTTTCAATTTGAATTCAATTACTTAACTTCAAATTTATCAATTCAACTTCATTAACACTTAATGAATTTATATACAATCAATTAACAATCAAATAACAATCCAATGTACACTCAACATAACTAAATTTATTTAATTTACTTTCAATTCGGTTCAACACTTTTTTACTTTCAATTGATTTATATTAAATTGATTTTCATTCAATTATTCAACTTCCAATTACATTGGCTTTTAATGAATTAACACTTATATTCATTGTTTCATTTCAATTTATTTACGTCCAATTAATTAACATTCCATTTGTTTTACCTCACAAGCTTTGTTTATTGTCTCCTTTTGTTTATTGATCTCTACAATCAAGACGCAAAAGTCTTTTACAAAAAATTTCGACTTACAAAACTCAAATTTAAACTTGAAATTCTTCATGTTAGAAATTTGCATATCATATCTTTTCCAAAGCTGTGGACTTTCAAGATATTTTAAAGATCTTCTTCCTTAGTTCATTAGGTTGGAATTATGTAATTTTAATTTCAGATTATTGATTTGCTATCTAAAGTTTTGAAAATACTTACTAACTCAAAGTTTAACAAGTCTATTTTCGTTCCTACAGGTATTAGGCATACGCTGGCCAGGCGCAGGACTAAAAATCTCCAAGTACTAAATATACTTGCTTCAACTCCTAGTAAAAATACTTAAAAATCATTTAAAAATGGATATGGAAAGCACATTCCCCCATGGATCACAGTTTACCCGGCGGTTACGCTACTATCCCAGTAGAATCGCTCGTAATCTGTAGATTTCACATCTCTTGAATTTCGCCATGGTTGTTGCCATAGATCGCAGTTCACACGGCAGTTACGCTATTATCCCTGTAGAATCGCTTGTGACTGTAGGCATCACGCCCCTAAAATTACGCTTTGGCCTCCAAATCGCAGTTTACATGGCGGTTGCGCCACTATCCCAGTGGAATCTCTTGTAACTGTAGGCATCACGCCCCACGAATTACGGTAGCATACATCATCATCAATTCACATGATTCCATCACAATGATCCATCATGAGGGATTCTAGTCCAAATGGACACTCCAACTTATTGAAATTCTACGTAGCTACGAATTTCAAATGGACACTCACACCGAGTTCCAACACCTTCACAAATTTTAAATGGAAGGTACTTGTCCATATCCTCAGTTTAGAAAACATAATGTCATATGCATATAGTACTTCATTTCACATTTCTTACATATCATACCTATGTAAACTTACACAGGATTTTCATAATAATGACTTTCCAAACTGATGGTTTTCGAATTATTACATTCACATATATAAGTTCCGAAAACCACAATATCCCATACCCCTAACAAATAGAGGATTTCTAAATTTTCCATCTCGTTACCAATTAAAAATTTTCCACTAAATCGATTTGAAAATTTAAGGTTATCTCATACCCAATTCACATTCATAATCCAATTCATTATCGACTTCACACTCGATTTGGATTCCACGTTACATCGTCAATTCTCAACATATAATTGATGTCTATCGATATATAACCTCTGAGCTCGTACGTCTTAGAGAAGGGTGTATATAGCTAAGAGAATAAATTCTCCACCACCACAGATATATATTTAATAGAGATCAATTGCTATGTCATCAATTCACAATGTTAGACATACAATCCAAATCGACTATCCGAAATTCAAAGCTCAATTTATATTGTTTTTGGTGTCGAAGCTAAACTCAATTTAACTCAATTTTCAATCTTTTTGAAAAATTTCAAGTTGAACTAATTGTTAAAATTTCCCAAAAATAGCTTTACAAGATATATATAATTTTCCACACTTAACCATTTGAAACAAATTTCAAATATTCACTTTTCAATTTTAAAGAAAATTTTATTTAACCTTTAGCACGTCAAATTTATTATCTCATATCACCATCAAATTCAGATTTTGTTTTGCTTAACAAATTGTTTAACCATTCTAATAATTGGTTTCACTTTCATCTTCTCATTTCATAAGTTATACAACTTATATTCAACAATTACCACTTGGATTTTATTGATTTACTTATACTTACTTTAATTTAACTCCATCCTTTAAGTTAGATTTTTTCTATCAAAATTCAAATTGTATAAGTTATCAACTCATTTATCATTCCCATAAATATTTTAAATAGGATTCCAGAGTCTTTTCAACCATTCAAAACCATTTTTGAAACCAATTCAATTATCCTTTGAATTTCAAAACCCAACTCAAATTTTCCAAACAACTTCATTTAAAACATTTGGAAACCCGAAAATGAACACCAATGATGTCATGATCATCATCAGAATTATTTTCCAGCGACCGAAAGGAGTTTAGAGCTTTAATTTCTCCAATTTTTTTTCTCCAAAATATCAAATCCTTCCAAAACACTTCTCTGGAATTTTATTTTCAGATTATAAATCACATTTATGAGTCTTTTACTTATATAATTCCACTTCTTGTATATAAGATTATTTCACAAGTGTAAATCATTTTAATAATAACTTCATAGTTATAATTCTTTTGCTTATACAATTCATTCTTTTACAACTGTTGTTTTTATTTAACTTATTCAACAACCAAACAATCAGTTCATATACACTTTAATAATTCTGAAAAATTATTCCTTTATATATAAAATATAATCGAGGTAAAATTATTTCATTTACCCAATTTAAATAATACTATGTCGACATGCCTCGTTTAAGTGTTTAGAAATCCCTATCGATAATATGGCGTCCCATTTACCGACCAGAATTCACAAACAGCTCAACGGATAAGCAAACACAATATAAAACAATTTATATTCACTAACAAATACACGCTTGTATCTATTATTACACTCCAACTCATTCTAGAGTACTACTGACTCTATCTCTAATGAGCAATACCCAATAGAGCTAAGGTTGTCGCTTAACCATATGCTCTGATACCAAATGTGACGACACGACTTTTCGACGCTCGGAAACCGGCATCAATACGTCCACTGTATCAACTGACAAGTAATCGAAGGCCGGAAAACCGTACTGTTAGGGTTAAAGAAGAGGTAGAAGATAGAAGAAGAGAGAAAGAAAAAGAAAACAACAGAAACAATAACAGAATCTCACAATCGCAGCGGAACAACATATAATAGATAAATGAATAATCTTTAAACAAAGAATTATATCAGTTATTACATTACATCATCAGAGTGTACAACAACAAACAACGGAAAAGAAATACTATATACTAGTGAATACGCCATGCCATCCAACATGCCTCCAGCAACTCCTGAATTCCCGAATATCCTGATAAACCTAACTCTTAACTGCCCGTGTGGAAATTGGTGGGCACCCAGAGTTTAGGAAGGAAAACAATAAACTCCGAGTCATTCATGGGACTGGTATGAGAACTTAAAACAGTTTATCTTTAAAGCAAAGAACAAGATAATTTTAAAATAGTTTCACCTTTACCACTTTCAATTTGAAAACAAATTTCAATCATTTTCCTTACGCGGAATACTATCATTTCAAAATGGTTGAGTTAAACCAATTTAAATAATTCATTACCGATTTACCTTATATTTACGTTCCAAATCCGTAAATTCATTCCCACACTTCAAAAATAAATCAACAATTATTTTTAAACAAATTTCCCTTTCTTTTATAGATTCCATAGTGAATTTACAATTCCAAAATATTTGTGAATATACGATTTCCAAATCGATTTCTAATATTCATTTTCAATTTATCTTCAAAAGATAAAATCTCAAACCATTCACTTCATATTGGAAAACATTTCCATACTTATTTAATAATAAGTATTTCACAAATCCGTTTATTTTCAACACTTGGAAAATATTCAATATACTTAAATCGAAATTAAGTATATATTTCATTATTTAAGGAAAATGTAACGACCCGCTAAATTCGATAATTTTAAATGTGATAATTTAATAGGATTTCTAATATAATTTAGAATGAAATCCAAATGAATTAAGTAGAAAAGGATTCTCACCTGGATATGGAATTTAATATGAGAAATTTATGAAAATGTTAAATGGTTTTAATGCAATGAAAGATTTTAAATGGTAAATGAGAATAAATTAAGGAATCATATTAGTTCCAGTTAATAGATTACGACCTGAATGAGATTCCAATTTAATAAAATCATTTAAATGTTATGATTTGATTTTATGGAATATGAGAAATACAAATGTAGGGATTTGATTAATATATATGTTATTTGTTCAGGGTATTGAATAAAATGGGGAATCCAATTTAAATTAATGATAATAACGTTGATATTAGTTAATAAATAAATTTCAATGCAATGCTCATAAATGAATGAAATGAAATGAATATATGTAAAATGTATACTAGGTTATTTATCAAATAGGAGGAAAGAAGAATGAATATCGAATTTATTTAAAATATATATATTAAATAGTAATGAAATGTAAAGTAAATGGCGATTGTATAAAACCAATGCAATAAGATTTTCTAATAGTAACTGAATGTAGACGTGTGAAATAGAGTTAATGACTATAATTATTGTACGTTACTTATTTTATTAGTTGTAAATGTTAATCTAGAATCAAATTCAATTTATCCCCAAAATTTCTGCAGTTAAAGTGGAATAAATTGGTAAATGAAGAATGTTGGATCCAAATAAGTTGTAACCAAGTAAAATTCCATTTTTAATAAGCTATGCGGGAAAAGAAATGAAACCAAAATGAAAATGTGAAAATATAAAATGTAATGGAATTCTAAGTAATAATGACTTTGTTAGTTAAGTGAAAACTGATTTAATATTAAGTTGTAACTGGATAAAAATCAAATTTATTTGGAATTGATTTGCAATCAATTGAATTTATTGCAATTAAATGGATTCAATATTTAAAATAATTATGTAAATATTACTTGGAAGAAATTGAAGTTATTTGGGTAATAAGTATTGTAATTGACTAATTTAGATACTTTAAAGAGAAACGAAAATTATTAACGCAATAGTTTGATTGCAATATTTAATTCATCTAATTGATGATAAAGATTTGTTAGATTTATTTAATAGGAATTTTGGGGCATTTAATAGGTAATTGTTGATTTTGAATCGAATTAAAGGGATTATTGAAATCAAAATTTAGCAACTTTTAAACCATTGCAATTGATTTAGAATATAAAGAGTTGTCTATTTAATTGAGTTAAATTTTTGGAATTCCGTTGTTGCAATTAAATGGGAAATAAAACGTTAAGGATAACTAGTATTCAAGATTTACCATCTATTTAGTATATTAATTGTAACTGATAATCAACTGCAATAAATAATTATTACGTTAACGTTAATTTAAGTGATATTTGAAATTTAATATTTAGGAATTATGTAAATAGAAGTTCAGATGAAATTGGAAATATTTACATATTGAAGTATGAATCCAATGATAAATTCTTCTATTTGACAATAATAATGGAAAGTAAATTTAATTAAAATTTTGGAAATTTAATTTATAATTTGGTGAAATTAATAAAATTTGGGGATTTCTAAAATTTTAAATTCGACAAGTTTAATTTTGTTTAAATTAGTATAGGTGATTTGAAAAATTTATAATAATAAGAATCGTCAATTATCAAAAAAAAAAAAAAATGGGAAATTTGATTTAATTGACTAATTTTTAATTTTTTTAATTAATATAAAAATAGCCATTTTTGTCACGGACTCGGATTTCGACGAAACCAGTTTCATCGGATCCGTATCAGTGAATTATTGTAGGGTTTCAAGTTTCGTATCGATCGGACCTGTCATTTGATCGTACGGACGCGAAACGCCTTGAAATCGATTTAATTAAAATCAATTTGTAATCAATTTAGAAATTTTGTTTTCAGCATAACTTCTTCATACGATCAAATTTGGACGTGAAACTTTTCCATCGCGTTCAGAATATTTTAAAATACCTACTTGGATAAATGGGTTTAAAAAATTTCGTTCTGGGGTCAGAACGGGCTTTTTGGGCCAACTACCGTTTTGCACGTTCGTATTTCGTGCCCACCTAGCCTACTGCTATTTGTCTATATATATGCGATCATAAACCCTAGCCTCCATCTTCTATCATTTGTCTGTACGTTCATTTTCTTCATCTCTTTCTCTTCCTCAATGGTTGCAAAACCTAGATCTATTTCAATTCAAATTTCAAATGAAATTCAAAATCTCCAGAAAAAAAAATATAATATATATGTCGTAGTTTTCATCAATACGAATCTACGTCCGCTGTTCGTTTCTCAAAACAGTGAACGGATTTACTAAATTGAGGTCAAACGTTGGAAATTCGAAACCCTATATGTGATTTGGGGCTTTTCGATTTAGGAGTCAATCGGCAAAATTGGTTTGTGGGTTTTGGAGCACTTTTCACGCGGAATCGAATGGTGGTGAAATTGAAGGTTGCTTCTCCCTGTAGCGCCCGGAAATTGAATGGGTAGGGTTTCGAAACCCTACAGATCGGCGGCGGCGGAGCCTCTCTGGAGTGAGGACGCGCGGTACTGGGGGTGCGGCATGTCGTGGCAGGCATGAAGGGAAGGTCGACGTGGTGTACGGAGGGTCCAGGGTTGGTCAACGGTGGGTTATTTCCTTCGGATGGTTACTGCAGCAAATGTTTGAACGTGACGTGGGGGGAAGGGAGAAGATGACGTGGCGGTTGGTTGTTGGGTGAGTTTGTTTTAATTTAATTTTGAAATTAAAATCGTTTTATCGCCATAACTTTTTCATACGACCTTGTTTTCACGCGAGATTTTTTTCGTTAGGTTCGTATTTAAATTCCGGATCTGATGATGCAGGTTTGGACAGATTTGGAAACCGTCGGATTTTTGGGTTTAAATCGAATTTAAATTCGATTTAAATTCAAAAGGTGAGTGTTTTAACCCACTCACAACTTCTAAAAGTTTTTATGTTTGTTAAATTTATTTTAGATATGAGTGGAAATTTATTTATGACTGTTTGGCATGTTTTATTCATCATATCTGTTAAATCGCATTTATTTAATATAACTGTTCATTAAATTTTATTACTGCATATAGATTGACAATTATAGTTATTTATTTGCATATAAACTGTTAGTTTAATAGTTGTTAAATTTTATTTTGAATATAACTGCCAGTTATTACCTGTTATATATATTATCAGATATATATTGATATTGATTTATTATTGGATGATGATTGTGATTTGGATGATGGATGATTTTGATGAATGAATGTTTTATTGTATATCATTAAACTGCAAGTTATCATGCATTTTCAATTTCATTCGGGATTGTGGTTTGAAATAATATACAACCGCAAAATTTTATTATTAAATTGCGGATTGAAATGATAAATATCCGTATCACTTGACCATAGGATAGAAAATTATAAACAGGCATCGTGGTCTATAAATAAAATATTTTAAAGTGATTTCTATGGTTTGCATGGAATACGGTTTAAATTTTTAATTTTGATATTTTCTTCTATATATATACATATGAAGTTAGAGATTTTGAATTTAAGTTGTGTATAAACCTCTTAAATAAAAAGGGAAAAATTTGAGAAAACGGAGTTTGATAATTATATCATATGTTTAATGTTTAAGTTTGGAAATTTTAAGATATGATATTTATAACTGGACTTTTCCAAGATAATTAAAAATGAATATGTTAGTATAAATTAAATTGAAGAAAATATTTAATTGTTAGAAATTGGAGTTTTATTTATGGATTTTTTGTAAATATTCAAGACTAAATAATAGCACGTTTAATTTGCTGAAAGAAAATTTTCCAACTTTAGTTTTGAAATATTAATACCCCAAATGGATATATATAAATAGAAATTGAAGTAGTTTTGGAACTTGATAGTGATATTTAAATTATGGTTTAGACTTTAAATAAAGAAACATATTTGTAAAGCCATGGAAATTATTTTTCTTTACAAAGTTACCTTAAAGTTAAACCATTTATTTTATATACCGTTGAATATCCAAACCAATCAAGTTTTAGAAGTTATGGTTTTAAAAGTATGAATTTCAAAATATTATGTTTTGAAAGTATAATTCAAATATTTGGTTTCCAGATATTTTAAATTTTAAACCAGTATGATTTTGGAAAAGGATTATATTTGAGATAAAAGGATATCATATTATTTGGGTTTTAATTTGATATCGTATGGGAAATTTTATTTTGGGTTTTAAAGTATAAACTATTTTTAAATGACCGCGGTGTTATAATAACGATGGGTTGGCAAAGAGACCGGGATCGGATATGGACATACTCTCTATCGATACCGAAAACCACTTTGACTAACCGTGTACACGGTGGAGATTCCAGAATGAAGTAGGTTGGTGGCGACGTTTCCTGTAAGGTAAATACATGGACCCAACTCCCGTGAGTTGGCATAAGGTGGCTAAAACAGGAGCGATTCTCGGGCCAATGAGGTCATTCCTCTGATCGAACGCACTCCTTCGATACTATACTCTGACTTTGGATTGTTTCGGTGGCCACTATTGATTTCTTTGATTTGGGGTGTTAGTTCAAGGTGGGCGGTAGCTGCGGCTATGCGTTACCACCAGCCCGGATAGCAATTGGTATATCTACCCTGGCATTGCCTAGTTGTGCCGTGTCACCTACCCTAGCGCGCCTTATACGATTTTGGTTTTGTACCATACCTATGGAGTGCCCTCTGACGATGCCCAGTACGGGGGAGATTACGGTACTGTATAGACTATGGGAATATATTCTGTGTTAAGGGCTATATGGGTAACCCCTTAACGCTATTTAAAAGTAAGTTTATTTTATAATTAGACACTATTATAATAGCGCAATATACTATATAGTAAATAGTTTAACGAATCCTTAGGAGATGTAACTCCCGAGCATCTCTTGAGTTACTGTACTCATATTTATTTCTGTAAGTTTAACTTACATAAGATCTTTTAGTTCTGACTCGAGTGTTTTTGTCTTTTCAAATTCGCTCGGGTCAGTCCGAGCGTTTCAGGATTTGAAATTTTAGCTCTGGAGGACGAAGACAAAGATTTGTATTACTATTATCTACTATTATTCCACTACACTATATTCCGCTGCATTGATATTATTGGTATGTGAACTCTGATATTTAATTGTATAAAGAAGAATCAACTGTTTTGTAAACAGTTTTATAAACTGTATATTTTATTATTATATTTTATCCTTCCGCTGTGAGATTCTATTTTGTTTTTTTTCTTCTCTGTTTTTCTTGTTTACCCCATAACAATCCACCCTTCCGTATGGTTTGAATCGACACGTGTGTCAGTTTAAATCGTGCGAAAAGGCGGGATGTTACAGTTGGTATCAGAGCTTTGGTTTAGCGATAAACCTTAGCTTTGTGGGGTTTGACTCTTTGTTAATGGGGTAGTAATACCCTATGGGAGTCGCTGAGTGTATATTTATGAGAGAGCGTATTTGTTAGTGTTATAAAAAGATTTTGGTATTGTGTTAATCTGTTCCGTTTTGTATTTATAAATTCTGGTTGGTGCATGGGACGCTATGTCATCAATAGGGATTTCTAAATATTTAATAGGACAGACCGACATAATATTTGTTTTTAATATAGGTGAATGAAAAAAGTTTGCCTATTATATTTTCTATATTAAAAATATTTTATGAAGATATATATATTTGGTTGCTATAGATTTGGTGTTAGGTAATAAAAATATTTATAATAATTGAAGCTAAGTTGAAATTAAAATAAATCAAATTGGAGATTTTAGAAATTAAGCCCGGGATTTTGAAAATCTGCTTTCAAAGGATTTATGAAATATAATGATTTGGTTTATAAGTATTTTTTTATATAAATATTTAGTATAATTTGGAAGAATTGTTTTAAAGAAGATTTTGGAGAGAATAAATTTTGTACTTTCCTCTCTGTCGCTGGAAAATAATTTCGGTGATGGCGGCCGCATCATCGACTTTCATTTTCGAGGTTCGAAGGGGAAAGGCCACTGTAGTAAATTCTACTGCAAATTTATTTTTAAATTATCTAAAAATTTAGTTGTAAGAAATTATCTATCTATTATTTTTAAAATAATTTGAAATTTGACCCGGTATTTAATTCTTAAATTTCCATTAAATAATTGTTTAAATTATTTTAGTGAAATAAAAGGTAAGTAATTAATGGATTGAAACTTCTAATTTAGGTAAGAGAATTAATGCAAAGTTATAAAAAGAAATTTGAAAATTTTAACATAAATAACTTACCAAATATGAAAAGTTGAAATGTTAAATAAGAAATTTGAATAAAATATTATACAAGTAGAAATTTTGGAAATAATGAAGTACTCAATGAAATGCTTTAATAAATAAGAATTTAATGGTATAAACTTGAGTTATAATTGAAATTTTACCATAATTAAAGGTAAATATTATAAATAGGTGATCTTAAACTTAAGTAAATAAAACGAAATTCTTTAATAAATAAGGATTGATGTGTATGGTTATAAAATTTAGTATGATTTAAATGCTACTAGTTGAATAAAATGGAAAGTAGGTAATGTAAACAAATGACTGTAAACCCTAGGTAATAAATTTATAAAATCCTTTATTTATAAGAATGGAGGTTATAAGGTTAAGAATTTAAGTGTAATTAAAAAGGGTTACTGTAATTAAATATAATAGAATGTAAGCATTTAATAAATGATTGAATTTGAAGAAGTACATTAAATGTAATACCAATAAAAGAGACTTACATAACCTGAATAAATAAAAATGAATAATGGTAAGTAATAAGTAGAAATAAGGAAACAACCATTGAATGAGAAATAAAAATTTGAAGTTGTTAGATATAAATGTATATTATAAAAGGATAATTTATGTGGTATGAATTATAAACTTAAGAAAAAGGGTTTAAGAAAATAAAAGATAAACTGTTATATGAATGAAAAGATCAAACAGCTAATGTATGAAATAAAAATTTATAATGAGTAAATTGATTGGTTGGTTGAATTGTTATTGTTTGATTTATGGTTTGGTCGGGTAAGGAAATTTGAAGTAGTTGGATGAATAAATAATCTATTCCATCTATTCTAAGACTGTTGAGTAAATGATGCACTGGATAGTTATTTTTCATTCCGTACCATTTCAAGCTTTGAACCCGAGCAACTATTTGATTTTTGATTATATGGTTGTTGGATTGATTTGATTTTTAGTGATTGAAACCACTTAGAGATTATTTGAAAATGTTATCCAAACTTTATTTATTTAAGTACATAAAGATATAATGATGATAAGACGGGTATATTTTATGTAAGGTAATGAATTTAGTAAATTATTGGTTATAGGTTAAATATTTTGAATAAGATGTATTGTCATTTAAATTCTTTTTCTCCCTTCTTTTTCCTTTTCGGTGACGAGAAGTTTTGAGTGGGGGAGAGTGTAACGACCCGCCAAATTCGGTAATTTTAAATGTGATAATTTAATAGGATTTCAAATTTAATTTAGAATGAAATCCAAATGAATTAAGTAGAAAAGGATTCTCACCTGGATATGGAATTTAATATGAGAAATTTATGAAAATGTTAAATGGTTTTAATGCAATGAAAGAGTTTAAATGGTAAATGGGAATAAATTAAGGAATCATATTAGTTCCAGTTAATAGATTACGACCTGAATGAGATTCCAATTTAATAAAATCATTTAAATGTTATGATTTGATTTTATGGAATATGAGAAATACAAATGAAGGGATTTGATTAATATATATGTTATTTGTTCAGGGTATTGAATAAAATGGGGAATCCAATTTAAATAAATGATAATAACGTTGATATTAGTTAATAAATAAATTTCAATGCAATGCTCATAAATGAATGAAATGAATATATGTAAAATGTATACTAGGTTATTTATCAAATAGGAGGAAAGAAGAATGAATATCGAATTTATTTATGAATAAATATATATATTAAATAGTAATGAAATGTAAAGTAAATGGCGATTGTATAAAACCAATGCAATAAGATTTTCTAATAGTAACTGAATGTAGACGTGTGAAATAGAGTTAATGACTATAATTATTGTACTTACTTATTTTATTAGTTGTAAATGTTAATCTAGAATCAAATTCAATTTATCCCCAAAATTTCTGCAGTTAAAGTGGAATAAATTGGTAAATGAAGAATGTTGGATCCAAATAAGTTGTAACCAAGGAAAATCCCATTTTTAATAAGCTATGCGGGAAAAGAAATGAAACCAAAATGAAAATGTGAAAATATATAATGTAATGGAATTCTAAGTAATAATGACTTTGTTAGTTAAGTGAAAACTGATTTAATATTAAGTTGTAACTGGATAAAAATCAAATTTATTTGGAATTGATTTGCAATCAATTGAATTTATTGCAATTAAATGGATTCAATATTTAAAATAATTATGTAAATATTATTTGGAAGAAATTGAAGTTATTTGGGTAATAAGTTTTGTAATTGGCTAATTTAGATACTTTAAAGAGAAACGAAAATTATTAACGCAATAGTTTGATTGCAATATTTAATTCATCTAATTGATGATAAAGATTTGTTAGATTTATTTAATAGGAATTTTAGGGCATTTAATAGGTAATTGTTGATTTTGAATCGAATTAAAGGGATTACTGAAATCAAAATTTAGCAACTTTTAAACCATTGCAATTGATTTAGAATATAAAGAGTTGTCTATTTAATTGAGTTAAATTTTTGGAATTCCGTTGTTGCAATTAAATGGGAAATAAAACGTTAAGGATAACCAGTATTCAAGATTTACCATCTATTTAGTATATTAATTGTAACTGATAATCAACTGCAATAAATAATAAATAATTATTACGTTAACGTTAATTTAAGTGATATTTGAAATTTAATATTTAGGAATTATGTAAATAGAAGTCCAGATGAAATTGGAAATATTTACATATTGAAATATGAATCCAATGATAAATTCTTCTATTTGACAATAATAATGGAAAGTAAATTTAATTAAAATTTTGGAAATTTAATTTATAATTTGGTGAAATTAATAAAATTTGGGGATTTCTAAAATTTTAAATTCGACAAGTTTAATTTTGTTTAAATTAGTATAGGTGATTTGAAAATTTTATAATAATAAGAATCGTCAATTATCAAAAAAAAAAGGGAAATTTGATTTAAGTGACTAATTTTTAATTTATTTAATTAATATAAAAATAGCCATTTTTGTCACGGACTCGGATTTCGACGAAACCAGTTTCATCGGATCCGTATCAGTGAATTATTGTACGGTTTCAAGTTTCGTATCGATCGGACCTGTCATTTGACCGTACGGACGCGAAACACCTTGAAATCGATTTAATTAAAATCAATTTGAAATCAATTTAGAAATTTTGTTTTTAGCATAACTTCTTCATACGATCAAATTTGGACGTGAAACTTTTTCCATCGCGTTCAGAATATTTTAAAATACCTATTTGGATATATGGGTTTAACAAATTTCGTTCTAGGGTCAGAACGGGCTTTTTGGGCTAACTACCGTTTTGCACGTTCGTATTTCGTGCCTGTTAACTCCTATGGTCAACGACTCAATAAGCAAACGACTCAAGTTGGGCGACGACTCAATTGACAAGCGACTCAGCGAGTCAAGAGGTTGGACGACTTAAGGGGTAAAACGACTTAACGGTTTAAGGGCTTAACAACCTAAAAAGTATAATGGGTTAGCGACTTAGCTGGCGGCACGACCTACGACTCAAGGAACGGACGACCTAACAGTTCAACGAGTTGAAGCATTTAGCGACTTACGACATAAAGAAGTCTAAGACTCAACGGTTTAAAAGGAAAGGGATGCTCCACGACCTAAGGCATCCACGACTTAAGAAAGCCCGCGACTCAAGGACAAGATGACTTAACAGTTCAAGAGAAAGCACGACTTAAGAAGGAAGCGAGCTAACGAGTTAGAGCTATCTGCGACTTACGACCTAGCATATGTCGTGAGCAACTTAAGCAAATGAGGTGCTGCTGCTTGCTTAACACAGTAACCTCTTAACTCGTACGCAATTCAGGACTTGGCTTATTATCTGAAGGGAACAAGCTCATCAGTTAACTCGTATACGACTCACGACCTAGCCTGAGTCGTCCACGACCTAAAGCTACTGGATGAAGGTACAATGCCGCATCAAAAGGACCAGCTAGCTCATTTGCGACTTAGATGTTGACTCGTGGGCGACACAGGACTTGTACAAATGAGCTTTTGTGAGACCATGGGGCTAGGCCAGATAAGTCGGCCACGACTCACCTTAGACCGGTCACGACTTACGACTTAAGGGGGGATTTCCCCTATAAATACGACCCTAGCTCCAACTAGAAAGGGACTTTTTGCTCATTCTTTCCAAGCACCGATACTCTGCTGCATTCCAAACCGACTCGACACTCAAAGCTTTTAAGACACGTAGAATGCTATCAACAACTTCAAGAAGGAATCTTATACATCCGACATGGATTTGAAGGCTTTCTCTTACATTGAAGTTTAAGATACTCGTTCAAAGTGTTTAGTAATTCAAAGTGTATTGTACTTGAGAAGAATTGTATCAACTTGTAACGAAATCATCAATAAAGATATTCAGAGTGGACGTAGGCTTGACCATAAGCCGAACCACTATAAAAACTGCTTTTATTTACTGTTTTTCTGCAGTTTCTGCTTATACTCTATTCCCGAATCATCGGGTGGTGCTTTCACAACTACACTTTACACACCGGGGTGTTAGCGTGTAAATTTTAGCGTTAACATTTTTGGTGCTTTCACTGAGAACCGAACTCGGGTGAATTATCATCATTGCTTCATGAAAGTTTGTTGAAGTAATCTCTCTGAAGACTAGAAGTTTATCTGAAATCATGGCTCCGGGGAGAAGGAGTAGATCTGTTAGATCTGGAAATGTTCAAGAAGGAACCTCCGCTTCCCCAGTACCTAATCAAGCCACTCCACCTGTTGGGGTTACAAAAGCGGAGTTGGATGCTGTAATCTTATGGCTGAACCAGCAGATAAATGCCCAAAGTGCACAATTGGAGGCTCAGAATGCCCAAAATGCCCTAATTTTGAATAAGTTGAACGATTTGCTTGGGGTAAACCGTCAACCAATGGATAATGAAAGGAACTTTGCTGGCAACATTCATGAAGCTGAAGAAAGAAACATTCCTGAGAGGGCCACCAGCCCCTTTGAGCGGGCATTTCCTGAAGTTGATGGATCTAAAGCTCGAAACGATGAGGGGTATCTTTCTGAAATGGTTCGACAAATCATGAAAGAAAGCATGCAAAGGAATGAAGACGAGAAGGAATGGGGTTTCGCTCCAAGTAAAACCCCGTTTACCGAAAGGATCTTAAAGGCTGAATTCCCAAGGAAGTTCGTCCCTCCAACTATCCCAGCTTACAAGGGAACAAGTGATCCGAACGAATTCTTGTATAAGTATGATTGGCACATGACAGGTGCCAGAGCTTCTGATGAAATAAAGTGTCGATATTTTCCTGTATATTTGGAAGGTGTAGCTCTGCTTTGGTTCACCAAGCTACCGATTCAGTCTATAGATCAGTTTTCTGACTTAACCCGGAAATTCAAGGAGCAGTTCAGACTATATGCTTCAAAAGCCAAAGATATCATGTCGTTGTCAAGTTTAGAACAGGATCCAGGGGAAACTATCAGATCTTTCCTGAATCGCTTTAATATAGCGCTGGCCGAGGTAGACAATGCAGAACCACAGATGATCTTGACCTATCTGATGAGGGCCATCGACAAGACAAGCGAATTTGGAAAATGGCTTAACATGAAGGAACCAAATTCCCTTGAAAAGTTCTACAAGAAAGCAGATGAGTTCATACGCCTGGAAAGCCGTCCTGTACCCTTAAAGGCAGTATTGGAAAAAGATGAAGATAACATTGCTGCTCCACGCAAGAATGAATCTGTAGGACAGAAAAGAGAAAATAACGATGGGAAGAAACAGAAAAATCTGAAGAAGCCTCGTTCCTTCAGGTCATCAGAATATACTCCTTTATCAGATACGCCAGAGCGCATTTACCTTGCGACTAAAGATTCTGTCGATTATCCTAAACCTCCCGTTTTAAGAACCGGAAAAAAAGCTGTGGAAAGCGGGAAGTTTTGCCACTTCCATAATCAACCCGGTCATGATACCGATGAATGCCGCCAATTGAAAATTTTGATTGAAAAATTGATAAGGGAAAATAAGCTGCAACAATTTGTAGAACAAAATAGCAGCAATCCCGCTTCGTCTTGTCAGGGGCAACGAGCTCCTACTAATCAACCCAGGACAAGTGAGAAGACTACAGGGCATGAATCTGCAAGGCCTGTTATCAATGTCATTACGGGAGGACCTCACCCGGCAGGCAGGAGCTGGGGTGAGATGGAAAGGTATACCCGAGCTTTGAAGCATGTACCGGCCGAGGAAGATGTCTTTGTTTTGGAAGGTGCTACGCCCCTGAAGCAACAAAGAACTTTCAATGATGATATTGTGTTCAGGGCCAGGGACTCCACAGGTATTGAAGCTCCTACCTTGGATCCCTTAGTCATCTCGGCTGGAATCCGGCCAGCTATTGTCAGAAGAGTTCTAATTGATTGTGGCGCATCCTGCAATATCCTCTTCAAGAAAACATTCGACCAAATGAAGATCCCTATGGCTGATGTGCAAGCCTCATCGCAGAAAATCGCTGGCTTCACTAGGGAACCAAAACAGCCGATAGGAACCGTTGATTTGCTTGTAGAACTTGGAGAGGGAGAAAGAAAAGTGGTCCGCAAGCAAACTTTTGTGATTGTCGATGAATTTTCTGCTTATAATGCCTTCCTAGGCCGTCCAACTCTCGCAGCATTCAAAGCTGTTCTGGCCCCATGGTGCCTCACCGTTAAATTCCCCACAGATAATGGAGTGGGAGTTATAAAAGGGGATCAAAATGCTGGGCGGGAGTGTCATCTGACAGAGTTACGAGAAACAAGGAAATGAGAAATGGGAAAGGATGCGGCAACCCCAGTCCGCATCAAAGAACCAGCCTTGTAGCAATTACAGGGCGGACCCTGCACTGGCGAGCACAGCGGAGCACGGAAAGAGATGGATCCTAGAAAAGCCAGTGCAGGGGAGAATAGAGTGGCACCAGTGGAAACGACAATACCAGTACCTGTTGACCCAAAGGACCCAAGCAAGGTGTTGAATGTGGGTTCACAACTTAATATGTCAATTCAGAATATCTTAATATCTTTTTTAAAGGAAAATTTGGATGTTTTTGCTTGGACTCATGCCGATATGTGCAGAATATCCCCAGAAGTTGCAGTACACGCTCTGAATATTGATCCAAAATTTACACCTGTGAAACAAAAAAGGAGGACTCAAAGTCCAGAAAGGTCAGCAGCATTAAAAGAAGAAGTTGATCGGCTCATGGAGAATAACTTTATCAAAGAATCTACCTATCCGAATTGGGTTTCAAATCCAGTGCTGGTCAAGAAAGCCAACGGAAAATGGAGAGTGTGCATCGATTTTTCAGATCTAAACAAGGCCTACCCCAAAGACTGCTTCCCGTTACCCAGGATCGATCAACTGGTGGACGGAACAGCGGGACATGAATTGTTATCTTTTATGGATGCCTACTCCGGATATAACCAGATCATGATGCATGAGCCAGATCAGGAGGACACGAGCTTTATCACCGATGTTGGTCTTTACTGCTATAGGGTTATGCCCTTCGGGCTAAAGAATGCGGGGGCAACCTACCAAAGACTTGTTAATGCTATGTTCAAACCACAATTGGGCAAAACTATGGAAGTCTACGTCGATGACATGTTAGTAAAGTCTAAGAAAGCAGTGAATCACATAGAACACTTAGCAGACATGTTCGCAGTCCTTCGAAAATACGGAATGAAGCTTAACCCTTTAAAATGTTCATTTGGAGTGGAATCCGAAAAGTTCTTAGGTTTCATCGTGGGCGCTAGGGGCATTGAGGCTAGTCCAGCTCAAATTACCCCCTTAAAGGAAGTCAAAGCTCCTAGAACGAAGAAGGAATTGCAGAGTCTCAATGGAAAAGTTGTCGTCTTGAATCGGTTCATTTCCAAAGCCACTGATAAATGCATCCCATTCTTTGACGCCCTAAAGAAAGGAAAGAAAAAATTTGATTGGACTCCCGAATGCCAAAAAGCCTTTGATGAATTGATTCGCCACATGGAAACGCCTCCAATACTTTCTAGACCTGGCGATGGTGAGGATCTTCTTATATACTTGGCAGTATCATCTCATGCTTTAAGTGCAGCGCTGATACGAGAAGACAAGAGGATTCAACATCCAGTTTACTATATCAGCAAAAGACTCACTGGGGCAGAGATGAATTACTCCAAGTTGGAAAAAGTCGCCTATTGCCTACTGATTACGTCAAGGAAGTTGAGGCAATATTTCCAAGCTCATCCTATCAGAGTCCTCACCGATCAACCTTTAAAGCAAGTCCTGTTTCACCCTGAAACTTCGGGTCGTCTTCTAAAGTGCAATATTGAACTCAGTCAATATGACATCACTTATCATCCCCGAAAAGCAATTAACGGACAAGATTTAGCGGATTTCATCGCAGAATTCACAGATAAGTGTAACAGTGAGGAGGAAACGATCGATGATTCCCCAATCCAATGGAAATTATATGTTGATGGCGCGAGAAATGACTACTGTTCTGGAGCCGGAATTGTACTTGAGACCCCTGAAGGTCGATCATTATGCTATGCACAGATTGGAATTTCCTTCAACGAACAATGAAGCAGAATACGAAGCTCTTATCGCTGGCTTAAGAATTGCTAAAGAACTAAACATCCGAGCATTACAGATCTTCAGTGATTCTCAGCTTATTGTATGCCAAGTCAAGAAGGAATTCCAAGCGAAAGGGGGAAATCTGCCTGCCTACTTGTTAAAGGCTTGGGAACTCCTGGGTGATTTCGACCATTACATGATAAGTCATATTCCTCGGGAAGAAAACACGAAAGCAGATTCTCTCGCAAAGTACTCTAGCACAGGCGAAGCTCAATTTCTGGGGTTGACTCCAGTGGAGGTCCTGTCGGCTCCAAGCATTGATGAGATGGATATTGATTGGATCATGAGCGTGTCTCAAGAACAAGACTCATGGATGACTCCAATAACAGAATATCTGCTCAATGGCTCTTTACCGAAAAATTCAAAAGAACGAAAGAAGCTACTGAGGAAAGCCTCTCGCTATATAGTCCAGGATGGCCAATTATACAGACAGGGATTCTCAATGCCGTTACTTCGATGTGTATCCAGGGAAGAGTCCAAAACAATCCTAGCTGAGGTGCATGGGGGAGAATGTGGTGATCATTTAAGTGGTCAAACTTTAGCAAAGAAGATTCTCTGATACGGATATTTTTGGCCAGAAATTAATCGAGATGCAGCAGACTATTCCCGAAAATGTGACATGTGCCAAAGATTCGCAAAAATTCCTAGAGCGCCTTCCACTGAACTCACACAGATGGTCAGTCCATGGCCGTTTGCAATATGGGGGATAGACCTTGTAGGACCATTACCAACTGCCAAATCTGGAATTAAATATGCCATTGTGGCTGTAGATTATTTTACTAAATGGGCAGAAGCTGAACCACTGGCTACTATCACCTCTAAAAAGATGATAAGTTTTGTGACTAAAAATATCATTTGCAGGTATGGTGTGCCTCAAAAGATAACAGACAATGGTACTCAGTTCGAAAGTGAAGAATTCCAATATTTTTGCAAACGATTCAAAATCCGAAAAAGCTTCTCAGCAGTAGCTCATCCGCAGGCAAACGGGCAGGTGGAAGCAGTAAATAAAATTATCAAGTCAACCATCAAGAAGCAACTTGAAAGAGCAAAAGGTGGTTGGGTCGATAAGCTACCGCTAGCACTATGGGCGTACAGAACTACCCACAAGACTGCGACTGGGCATACTCCGTTTTCATTGGCATACGGATCAGAGGCAATGATTCCGGTAGAAACAGAGGTCCCTTCACATAGAAGAATCCATTTCAATCAAGCGGAGAATGAAAAACTACAGCTTGAGGCACTAGATCTCCTTGATGAAAAAAAAGAAGAGGCTGAGCTCAGAATCGCATCTCATCCGCAAAGGATAGCCAGACATTTCAATTCCAAAGTTCGCCAACGTAGCTTTGAGATTGGAGATCTAGTCCTAAAGAGAATTATGACAGCGACAGGTGTGTTTGGGCCAAATTGGGAAGGACCATATGTCATAGGTCAGAAGTTTCTTAACGGTACATTCAAACTCACTACTGTCGAAGGAGATCAAATTCCAAGAGCCTGGAACAGCAATCACTTGCGCTCATACTTTACTTGATAGCTTTGTTGAAATATTGTAAAAGAATTATGAATGTATGATTCCTGTAACTGAAAGCGATTGTAAAACCGATGCAAGTGAATAATGAAAGACTATAAAGTGGATGTAGGCCCAAATTCTTGGCCGAACCACTATAAATCTTGTGTTCCTTATTATTATTACATGTTTGCTTTATTTTCGATATGAAAAGTACATTAAATGTATTGCTGAAATGTCGATTTAAATTTTTGCAGGCAACGAAAATAAAACTTGCACATTACAAGACCAAGTGATTCTTCTTATCATTCAACAAACAAATTTCAAGTCACAAAATTCCCGAACTTAAATCCTAGATAAGAAGTGCTTCAATTGAACGGTCAACGATTTCGCCGAAAACGGGCTCTAGCTAATAAATTGAGAAGTTTGAACAAACAAACATCCAATTAAGAAGCTTATGCCCGTTCTCGTGAACTGGCCTAGCAATGAAGTACACTTCTTTGGATTAAACAAACTACTTGTAAGAGAAGGGAGTGCGAGCTTGAAAAGAAAAAATAGAGGATCGCTAAAAAGGCATAAGCAAGTGGACAAGGAACAACTAAAGCCGTCTTCGGAGGCACAAGTCCTCTTCAAAGGCACAACTCTTCGGAGGATAAAGACCTCTAACGAGGCATATGCCGCAAAAAAGAAAGTTCTCTACTCAACCAAAAAAGATTGGAGGAGTCATGACCCTCCAACCATGAGAGAGTAACTTCCAGGCAATCCTCGGAGGCACATTTCACCAGGAGTTGAAGTGCAACAGCCGCTCTTCGGAGTTTCACTTCACCAGAGTTGAAATGTAAAACAAAATAAAAGCCCTCTTCGGAGGCCCATTTCACCAGGAGTTGAAGTGCAACAGCCGCTCTTCGGAGTTTCACTTCACCAGAGTTGAAATGTAAAACAAAATAAAAGCCCTCTTCGGAGGCCCATTTCACCAGGAGTTGAAGTGCAACAGCCGCTCTTCGGAGTTTCACTTCACCAGAGTTGAAATGTAAAACAAAATAAAAGCCCTCTTCGGAGGCCCATTTCACCAGGAGTTGAAGTGCAACAGCCGCTCTTCGGAGTTTCACTTCACCAGAGATGAAATGCAAAAAAAAAAAAAAAAAATCCTCACTAAAAGCACACTTTAACTTTCAAAGGAAGAATGAATTACTTGTTCTAGAAAATTCTCTTCCTCAAAAAGAAGTTGAAGTACCTTACAAATACCCGCTTTACCACGTAGAAGATTTCATTCAATAAAATGTGTATATGCACAAAATAAAAAGTGATATCTTCGAAGGTTGAAGCGTAGAAACTTATTTGTTCTCTATTTTTTAATGAATTCATATTCCTCCAAATGTGGAATAATTATTCTCTAAAAATAATAATAATAAAAGCACAAGTTCCTCATAAAATAAAATATTACAATGGGCTTATGGTATAGGGGCAGCATGGCACAACTACATCGGTAAAATTGCGCTCGAACAATATATACCACTAGCTCACTGCAATATCGTGCAAAGAAACTTGTACAAAAATAAATAGTAAATGCATTCTCAGATACAGACAGAAGTTTGTACAAAGAAAAAGAATCATTTTATTCAACACTATTTTATATACAGGTACAGATTCCAAAGTAAAAAACAAAAGAAAAGCGGGGGGCCGGTACCCGTACAATATCCGGTCAGTACATGCAAAAAAGGCAAAAAGCGATATGAAAGCCACAGAATCAGAGCCATCATTTCTTCTTCCGCCCACCTTTTGAGCCCGCACCTGGCCGAATGACCAACTTTTTAGGCCGGCTTGTGAGGGTAGGGGATGAAGGAGAGAGGGGCTCGGTCGGACTTTCTTCCGTCTCTTCTTCGCCAGTTAAAGATCCCTTCTTCTTCTTCTTCTTGGAAACTCCCTGCTTTCCTCTCTTCTTGGAGGAAGACCCACTCCCTGGAGAAAGAAGTTTGGATAACGGTTCAGCGTCGGAGCCAGTTGGTTCTGGAGTCCTCTCGCTTCCTTCAGTTTCTTCTCCTTTCGGATCTTGAGAAGCA
This sequence comes from Allium cepa, assembly GCA_030765085.1. Classification (NCBI taxonomy): domain Eukaryota; kingdom Viridiplantae; phylum Streptophyta; class Magnoliopsida; order Asparagales; family Amaryllidaceae; genus Allium; species Allium cepa. Next base: position 889,485,589 of record CM060943.1, on the reverse strand, counting down.
ACGGGATCATCTAAGCCGTGAAGAGCTTCTATTTGCTCCTCTTGTGACCCGGGTTGCGAGGCAGAAGGAGGAGTGACCTTAAGAGGCGGGGAAGGAATAACTGGAGCAGGAGAAGCCTGAACAGTGCCCGACGTTTTCTCTGCAGAAGGAAAAAAGTTCAAGTCAGTAAAAAGTGGAGAAAATGGCTCGCTGAGATTCAAGAAGTAGTCAAAAAGCTCATCAAGTTCGTAAGAAACAAATGAGCAATCTACTTGGGCAAGATTGTCAGTAGGGTTACCTGCAGAAGTCGGTTCCCTGACGTCAGCTTCGTAAGCCTATGCCTCGGCACTCTCGCCGCCTTCATTTCCACCTTGTATGCTTGTGATATCAGTGGTAACTTTAGTAGGAGATGGGGAATGAGAACTAGAACCGATAATGTCAATTTTGGCTGAAGGAGAAGGTTGAATTGGAGCAGTTGAGATGATTTTTCCTGAATATTCTCCTGCCGTTGTTTCGGCCCTTAATTTTGCAAGCTGTTCTCTCCCCCTAGCGAGAGCGGCACGAGCATCATCATCAAGATAGTGCTCCTCAAGAGCTGACTCAGCATAGCCAGCGCCGCTACCACCAAGCATATCGAGTGCGGCCTCCCAAACTTCAGCCAGTGTAATTTCATACTTGGGGCCTAGAAAGGCGAGGCTACCGCGCCCCAAGATGCTATGCAGATAGAAATCAAATAATGTTGAGCTGATGTTGGCCCTCGTTGCCTCGTGAGATTCTTCAGCTGCAATTTTGTCGGCAACGGCCTCATCACGCTCCGTTTCAGCTTTAGAAAGTTGAAGCTTAAGCATTTGAATCTCCGCCTCTTGGGAGCTGTTCTTCTTCTGAAGCTCTTCAATATCAGCGACATAGCCCTCACTAATTCTTTTCTGCACTTCAAGCCTGTCTTCGGCATCCCTTTGGCTGGCATGAGCATCTCTTACTTGTTTTAGGAGCACTTCTTCTTTTTGAGAATAGGAAGTAGAGGAAGCAGCAAGCTCTTGTTTCAATTCTTGAACTTTTGCTTCAAGCTCTTCATTATAAGAAGCAATGCTCCTCATCTCAGTGTCGTGTTGCTCAAGAACTTTTTGCCACTCGGCTTTACGTTTTCCATAGTGAGCATGGCCTCTATGTTCGCACGATTAACCCTTTGGAGCTCATCAACAAGTTTTTGCCAGTTCGACATCCTCTCAATATCAAGCTTGACGGCATCGAGGTTTCGTAACATAGCAGACTTGTCAATGGGGACCAAGTCAAGGTCAAACCTTACTCACTTCAGACACCACTGTGGAAACCGACTCTGCAAAGTGGCTGGACCCGGCCCGACTTGGAATTTGGGCCTACTAATTATTGTTTGGATGTCTGCCTTCCCGAGAGCAGGAGAGCCGGAAGGAATGTCGAGCGAGGCAGGAGCAGTAACCTTTTCAGGAGTTGTAAAGGTGTGCTTCTCACCATGTCGGTCGCGCTTGCTCGAATCTTCAACCATATGACTTTTTCCTCTGTCATCATGGGATTTTCTTTTATGAGAATCGTCGCCTCTTTGCGAAGAGTCGTGGCGCTCCTCCCTCTCTCTTCTCTCGTAACACTCCTCTTGAGTCTTCTTCTCTTGAGCCTTTCGAGCGGCTCTTTCTTCATCAGATTCTCTGTACGAGGGAAGGTAACGCCTGTAGTCATATTGGCTACGCCTCCCGTAGCGCTGGAAATCATCATAGTAGGATCCGCTGCGCCCCATCTGAGGATCTGAAATAAAAAAGAACTAAATCTTTCTATTCTTTAAAGTACAAAAAACCAGAAGCATGAAAGTGCCAAAAAAGAAATTCTAAGTGTATGTGGCGTGCAAACTACGCGCATCAAACTATGAACCACTCTTTAATTGAGGAGTGGCTGTGGGTGTAATAGTTAGCGTCAACTCTTGAGTCGACGGAGTCTGTTGCAGGATAGAGGTCGCTTCAATTAATGAAGAAGAAACCCCGGTTGTGATAGGATCATCTTTAAAGATCTCTTGCGAGGTAGCAAAGAGGTCGCTCAGCCCTTCGAAGGTATCGTCCCTGCTCTGCTTGGCAAGGCAAGTTTTTTCGGCTTCTTCGCCAGGTTTCTGTGACAGTCGAGGAGATCCCTGGGGCTCTTCTTCCTCAATAACCGGGGCAAGCACGACAGATGGCCCCGCAACATCAACCGAAGTGGAGCACTTCACTAGCGAAGCCTCGGGGGCAGGACCTTTTGGTATGGATGTATCTGTAGAAACCAGAGCATCTGATGCTTTAGGTGGGGAGTCCGGAACCTCGCAGGGGCGTGTGGAGCGAGAAGGGTGAAGAAGTCCGAACTGGTGAAGGAATTTGACGTCCCGTTCTTCAACCGGTACTGCTACAAGCCTCTCCAGGGTTGGCTTGTGACTGGGATCTCTACAAGGAGGGGGAAGTACTGAGATAAAAGAAAGAAATGATGACGAAGTTAACACTTGGCAATTCGAACTTCAAAAGACTCAGAATATAAAAGAGGTAAAGGTAGATGATCTTACTTCCTTCTCTCCACACAGCGTAAAACCCCGGGGGGCAACGGACATAGAAAAATTGAGTCAAAAACCCATGAGCGCTGTCAGGAAGACCGATGATCAATTTACGATTTCGAGCACTTCTCACGACAGTAATAGATGGGTGATCTTTAGTCCTAGTGAAAGAGCATAGGAAGCAAATCTCGTCAAAGCTTGGGAATCGATCAAGTGTCCTCCTAAACAGTACACACAACCCCATTGAAATGGCATAACCATTGGGGTGTAATTGGGACGGGGCGATGGCCAATTGACGAAGAAGTTGTTGGAGAAAGTCATTGAAAGGAGGAACGCCCCCACTCAGGCACATTTGTCGATTGACCGTTACAAAGCCAGGGGGTGCTATGTCAGTAGTGTTACTTCTCTCGGGAAGAATGGCATCTGATTCAGCAATGCCAAACTGAGCGCACAATTGGCGGAAAACTCTGTACGATAAAGTAGAAGAGGCTCTTTCGGGAGGGTTGACCAGAGGAGCCGGAATTACAGTTGCCTCTCCAGTCTGAATCGTTGTATCTTCTTCCTGAGAAGTCATTCTACACAAGCAAGTGGATATTCAAATGTGAAGGTGCACGTTTCCTAAAAGTGTGAAGTGTCGTGCAAAACTAATAAAAATAGCAAGTAGATATAACTGGAATTAAACTAGTCGATGATTGATCGATTACAAAATTCCAGAACTTGTTAATATAAAGTTCAAGTATAATATTAGTGCAGGCTGGTCAGTTTCAATTGGCTATTTCAGTGTTGCTTTAATATTTCACTTGAAATTGATGAAAGCACATCGTTCACACAATTTATTTGAGTTAATTATCTGTTATTAACTAATCTGTCATTTGACGTGGGCAGTCGATGGCAGTATATTCGCCCTAGTTTTCTGCAAATGTTGTATTTAACAGGTTATTAGCATCAAGTTTGGTGTATCTGTTAAGAAAGCACAACAAAGTCATGCAAGTTATTTCTGTAGTTCAAAGTTCAAGTTGAAAGTACAATCAAGTTCTATCAACACCTCGAAGTTTTCAAGTTTTGTTCAAGCTATTTAGTCGCAGTCCGGAAGTTCTCTAAGTCCTAAGTTGTTCACGACTTAACAGGATGGGTTGAAGTTGGTCTAGGCTGAAGGTAGCAATTCAGCAGTGAGAAAATTGTCCAAGTCTTAAGCCGTTCGTGACCTAAAGGGAAAGCCGTGTTAAGGACCTAAAGGCTAGGTCGTTCACACGACCTAAAAGTTAGGTCGCAAGGGTGGTGCTACAAGAATTTAGGTCACAAATCTGAAGGTCGTTCAGTATCTGTTGGGTTGCAAGAATTTTTAGGTCGTCGACTTTCAGAATCCTTAGGTCGTCTCTGGCGTTATTCAGCGATTAAAGGTTATCTCCTTCATCCACTAACCCCTCTCCAACCCGATAAACCGTTATCTTCCGTTAACAACAGAATCCACCATCTTCTCAAGAAAAACCCAAGAACTGATCCAAATCACCACAGAGCTACCATAAACCTAGCACGATCCTATAACCCTATGAATCGCAGCGACGACATAGCCAATAAAGATTGAAATCAATCACAACTTAACTCGAAGGACTAGGCAAGGCGTGTGAAGGTGATTTGGGCTCAGAAGGTAAAGGTTCATGTTTCAGCAATAGTCGCGATTGAATAAGGGACCAAATTCACTTACATAAGGTAATAGTAAGATGGATTGTTGATCGATTAACTTGGATTCGCCTTTGGGAACTCGAAAAGTCTCTAATGGCAGAAAAGGATATGGGAGCAGTTGATGAGGAGGAAGAAGCGAGCTAACGCTTATATAGGGCTGAAGCAAATAGATGTGCAAATTAATCTCTTAGGTCGCCCGCGACCGAGTTAAGATAAGTCGAAGCACACGACCTACGACTTAGGCATGTACTTCGAGGGGCAAATGTTAACTCCTATGGTCAACGACTCAATAAGCAAACGACTCAAGTTGGGCGGCGACTCAATGGACAAGCGACTCAGCGAGTCAAGAGGTTGGACGACTTAAAGGGTAAAACGACTTAACGGTTTAAGGGCTTAACAACCTAAAAAGTATAACGGTTTAGCGACTTAGCTGGCGGCACACCTACGACTCAAGGAACGGACGACCTAACAGTTCAACGAGTTGAAGGATTTAGCGACTTACGACATAAAGAAGTCTAAGACTCAACGGTTTAGAAGGAAAGGGATGCTCCACGACCTAAGTCATCCACAACTTAAGAAAGCCCGCGACTCAAGGACAAGATGACTTAACAGTTCAAGAGAAAGCACGACTTAAGAAGGAAGCGAGCTAATGAGTTAGAGCTATTTGCAACTTACGACCTAGCATATGTCGTGAGCGACTTAAGCAAATGAGGTGCTGCTCCTTGCTTAACACAGTAACCTCTTAACTCGTACGCAATTCAGGACTTGGCTTATTATCTGAAGGGAACAAGCTCATCAGTTAACTCGTATACGACTCACGACCTAGCCTGAGTCGTCCACGACCTAAAGCTACTGGATGAAGGTACAATGCCGCATCAAAAGGACCAGCTGGCTCATTTGCGACTTAGATGTTGACTCGTGGGCGACACAGGACTTGTACAAATGAGCTTTTGTGAGACCATGGGGCTAGGCCAGATAAGTCGGCCACGACTCACCTTAGACCGGTCACGACTTACGACTTAAGGGGGGATTTCCCCTATAAATACGACCCCAGCTCCAACTAGAAAGGGACGTTTTGCTCATTCTTTCCAAGCACCGATACTCTGCTGCATTCCAAACCGACTCGACACTCAAAGCTTTTAAGACACGTAGAACGCTATCAACAACTTCAAGAAGGAATCTCATACATCCGACATGGATTTGAAGGCTTTCTCTTACATTGAAGTTTAAGCTACTCGTTCAAAGTTTTTAGTAATTCAAAGTGTATTGTACTTGAGAAGAATTGTATCAACTTGTAACGAAATCATCAATAAAGATATTCAGAGTGGACGTAGGCTTGATCATAAGCCTAACCACTATAAAAACTGCTGTTATTTACTGTTTTTCTGCAGCTTTCTGCTTATACTCTGTTCCCGAATCATCGGGTGGTGCTTTCACAACTACACTTTACACACCGGGGTGTTAGCGTTTAAATTTTAGCGTTAACAGTGCCCACCTAGCCTACTGCTATTTGTCTATATATATGCGATCCTAAACCATAGCCTCCATCTTCTATCATTTGTCTGTACGTTCATTTTCTTCATCTCTTTCTCTTCCTCAATGGTTGCAAAACCTAGATCTATTTCAATTCAAATTTCAAATGAAATTCAAAACCTCCAGAAAAAAAAAAAAATATGTCGTAGTTTTCATCAATACGAATCTACGTCTGCTGTTCGTTTCTCAAAACAGTGAACAGATTTACTAAATTGAGGTCAAACGTTGGAAATTCGAAACACTATATGTGATTTGGGGCTTTTCGATTTAGGAGTCAATCGGCAAAATTGGTTTGTGGGTTTTGGAGCACTTTTCATGCAGAATCGAATGGTGGTGAAATTGAAGGTTGCTTCTCCCTGTAGCGGCCGGAAATTGAATGGGTAGGGTTTCGAAACCCTACAGATCGGCGGCGGTTGAGCCTCTCTGGAGTGAGGACGCGCGGTACTGGGGGTGCGGCATGTCGTGGCAGGCATGAAGGGAAGGTCGACGTGGTGTATGGAGGGTCCAGGGTCGGTCAACGGTGGGTTATTTCCTTCGGATGGTTACTGCAGCAAATGTTTGAACGTGACGTGGGGGGGGGGGGGGGGGAGGGAGAAGATGACGTGGCGGTTGGTTGTTGGGTGAGTTTGTTTTAATTTAATTTTGAAATTCAAATCGTTTTATCGCCATAACTTTTTCATACGACCTCGTTTTCACGCGAGATTTTTTTTGTTAGGTTCGTATTTAAATTCCGGAGATGATGACGCATGTTTGGACAGATTTGGAAACCGTCGGATTTTGGGGTTTAAATCGAATTGAAATTCGATTTAAATTCAGAAGGTGAGTGTTTTAACCCACTCACAACTTCTAAAAGTTTTTATGTTTGTTAAATTTATTTTAGATATGAGTAGAAATTTATTTATGACTGTTTGGCATGTTTTATTCATCATATCTGTTAAATCGCATTTATTTAATATAACTGTTCATTAAATTTTATTACTGCATATAGATTGACAGTTATAGTTATTTATTTGCATATAAACTGTTAGTTTAATAGTTGTTAAATTTTATTTTGAATATAACTGTCAGTGATTACCTGTTATATATATTATCAGATATATATTGATATTGATTTATTATTGGATGATGATTGTGATTTGGATGATGGATGATTTTGATGAATGAATGTTTTATTGTATATCATTAAACTGCAAGTTATCATGCATTTTCCATTTCATTCGGGATTGTGGTTTGAAATGATATACAACCGCAAAATTTTATTTTTAAATTGCGGATTGAAATGATAAATATCCGTATCACTTGACCATAGGATAGAAAATTATATACAGGCACCGTGGTCTATATATAAAATATTTTAAAGTGTTTCTATGGTTTGTATGGAATACGGTTTAAATTTTTAATTTTGATATTTTCTTCTATATATATACATAGGAAGTTAGAGATTTTGAATTTAAGCTGTGTATAAACCTCTTAAATAAAAAGGGAAAAATTTGAGAAAATGGAGTTTGATAATTATATCATATGTTTAATGTTTAAGTTTGGAAATTTTAAGATATGATATTTACAACTGGACTTTTCCAAGATAATTAAAAATGAATATGTTAGTATAAATTAAATTGAAGAAGATATTTAATTGTTAGAAATTGGAGTTTTATTTATGGATTTTATGTAATTATTCAAGACTAAATAATAGTACGTTTAATTTGCTGAAAGAAAGTTTTCCAACTTTAGTTTTGAAATATTAATACCCCAAATGGATATATATATAAATAGAAATTGAAGTAGTTTTGGAACTTGAAAGTGATATTTAAATTATGGTTTAGACTTTAAATAAAGAAACATATTTGTAAAGCCATGGAAATTATTTTTCTTTACAAAGTTACCTTAAAGTTAAACCATTTATTTTATATTTCGTTGAATATCCAAACCATTCAAGTTTTAGAAGTTATGGTTTTAAAAGTATGAATTCCGAAATATTATGTTTTGAAAGTATAATTCAAATGTTTGGTTTCCCGATATTTTAAATTTTAAACCAGTATGATTTTGGAAAAGGATTATATTTGAGATAAAAGGATATCATATTATTTTGGGTTTTAATTTGATATCGTATGGGAAATTTTATTTTGGGTTTTAAAGTATAAACTATTTTTAAATGACCGCGGTGTTATAATAACGATGGGTTGGCAAAGAGACAGGGATCGGATATGGACATACTCTCTGTCGATACCGAAAACCACTTTGACTAACCGTGTACGCGGTGGAGATTCCAGAATGAAGTAGGTTGCTGACGACGGTTCCTGTAAGGTAAATACGTGGACCCAACTCCCGTGAGTTGGCATAAGGTGGCTAAAACAGGAGCGATTCTCGGGCCAATGAGGTCATTCCTCTGATCGAACGCACTCCTTCGATACTATACTCTGACTTTGGATTATTTCGGTGGCCACTATCGATTTCTTTGATTTGGGGTGTTAGTTCGAGGTGGGCGGTAGCTGCGGCTATGCGTTACCACCAGCCCGGATAGCAATTGGTATATCTACCCTGGCAATGCCTAGTTGTGCCGTGTCACCTACCCTAGCGCGCCTTATACGATTTTGGTTTTGTACCATACCTATGGAGGGCCCTCTGACGACGCCCAGTACGGGGGAGATTACGGTACTGTATAGACTATGGGAATATATTCTGTGTTAAGGGCTATATGGGTAACCCCTTAACGCTATTTAAAAGTAAGTTTATTTTATAATTAGACATTATTATAATAGCGCAATATACTATATAGTAAATAGTTTAACGGATCTTTAGGAGATGTAACTCCCGAGCATCTCTTGAGTTACTGTACTCATATTTATTTCTGTAAATTTAACTTACATAAGATCTTTTAGTTCTGACTCGAGTGTTTTTGTCTTTTCAAATTCGCTCGGGTCAGTCCGAGCGTTTCAGGATTTGAAGTTTTAGCTCTGGAGGACGAAGACGAAGATTTGTATTACTATTATATACTATTATTCCACTACACTATATTCCGCTGCATTGATATTATTGGTATGTGAACTCTGATATTTAATTGTATAAAGAAGAATCAACTGTTTTGTAAACAGTTTTATAAACTGTATATTTTATTATTATATTTTATCCTTCCGCTGTGAGATTCTATTTTGTTTTTTTTCTTCTCTGTTTTTCTTATTTACCCCATAACAATCCGCCCTTCCGTATGGTTTGAATCGACACGTGTGTCTGTTTAAATCGTGCGAAAAGGCGGGATGTTACAGAAAACGTGCGCTTAAACACATTTGTTTGGGCCAAAACGAATGTTACGTAAAACATCGTTACGACGACCAAAAATCACTAATGTAAGGATTCAGAATTAAGATAAATATATAAATCCCAATACTATATGAAACATTTCCTTCCGGAAATCATCTACTATAACAACAGTGTTATAGTCTACCATTTCCTTTTATTTCTCGAAAACGCCTATTTCAACAATGAATGTTGAAATCTATGGTTTCGACAGTTAATACATTTTAAAACCTCTTTAAAATAATTAACTTCATTTTATGATATCACTTCCTCAAAAACATGTCCATTTTCTTTAATAATATATTCACTGTTCAAAATCGTGAATATACTTCATCGACCAAATTTCAACATTTCTACGCATTTTATATAATTATCCAAAATCACGAATATACTCTTTTAATAAATTTCTATATTCAATTTATCAATTTCCATTGATTTCGAATTTATAAACAATGTCTATAAATTCCATTTCTATTTATAAACTTCGATTTATAAATCTCCTTTATTAATCCAATTCAATTTATATATCTCAAATATATACCAAAAGTGCATATTATTAGTTAAATACTTATAATTTATTTACTTACAAATTGTTCTTTTAACACTTCACAAATTATAAATCTTATTGCTTATAAGATTTCATTTACGGCCTTATTTTCAACAATAACAGAACTCCTTTTAAAATTCCATTATCTTCGATGTATAAAATATATATCTTATAAATCTCATCTACAAACCATTTATGCTTCATCAAAGATTTCAATTTAAATACAAAAATCCGATTTATAAGTTAATTACTTAAAATCTTTTATTTTACAACATCTATTCATTTAATATGTAATGTAACAGCCCGTAAATCCGTACCCCTTGAATCAACACTATTCTACCTAAATCAACTCAAGTAGTACAGAAATACGAACCACTTGGGTTAAAGAAGAAGAGGTAGAAGAAGAGAAAACAGAATGCAACAACAGAATCTAACCAACGCAGCGGAATAAAATATAATATATAATAATGCTCTTTACATAAAACAAAACTATATTTGTTTATACCTACATCATCATAGTACATCAATCACAGCTTAACATCAATAACATACAACTGGATAAACAACTACACAACACAGTGGAATATATATAAAAAAAACAAGTACGTGAGTACGTAACGCCATCCAGCTCGTCTCCTGAGCTCCATAGCATCATATCCTGTGTCCTATAATACTCGGCCTAACTCGAGCATTACAGTTAAATAACACCCGAGTTAGTCTGGAACACCAGCGTGAGAAAATCACACTCAATTGATTATTAAAGTTTCAAAATCCTTTGAAAACAAAAGCATCTCGTAAGACCACGCCACAAATAAACATGTCGGGTTTTTACCTTACGATAGCTAAAACAATTTTTATAGAAATCCTCTGATATTATAATAGGGTCTATATACATATACTTATAAAATAGCCGAAATTGTTACATTCATTAAATTCCAGCTACTAGCCACAAAAGTGGGTAATACAAACAAAACTCGTAAATGGCTCGTAGGGAGAATGGATTTCCAACTAATGACTAGGCACTGGGGTACCACCTGTCACAGTACGGGGCCTAGATCACCGTACCGAGGAGTACGCCCGCTCCCCTGCAACACAAGGCCGGGACTACCCCTTACTGGATAATCCCGAGTGAGATCACTCCGCGGTTGGGATCAGCAACCGCCCACTAAGCCGAAATAAAAAGGGTCATCTAGACTGGAATGACCTCACCCTGCTTGGGTGCTACCCACCTAGCCTTGCTGCATAACCCCTGATTTTCAGTCATTCCCATTTGATGAGGCTTGAGGCTAAGCGTTACCTTTTAGAACATATTCCTTAGAATTCCCATCGTCCACCTGACGATGTTTCGTAAGCATTCATCCATACAAGTCCGTCCCGGGTTCGAACAGAACCAAAGGCACTATTCCTACTACGTCCATTTTGGAAATATCCTCAGGATTAGTAGCGACTACCCCTTGCACTTCACTACTCCATCTTCAAATCCAAAATCGTTTACACGAAACGTACAAACCGGATCGAAGTGGTTTTCGAGAAATAAATCTCGATCCCGGTCTCTTCGAAACGTTCAGCGCATTTGACCAATATTGATAGTCGGTTATTTAACTATCAATTAGTATTCACAAACAACCATCAAACGATAAATAATTTCCCAAATTATTTATTACCCTCACAAAATATCTTCACAAGATATATTTCTATTTTCAATCCTTTGAAAACAGTTTCAAAACCATCTTTCTTTTCAGAATAAACCTTCGCAATATTTTCTATTTCCTCTGAAATCACCAAGCACAAAACTAGATTTTTAAAATAATTTAAAACACTTTACTTTGAAAATATATACTTTAAAACATTTAGAATAAAACAACTTAAATAATTTGTTACAATACATACTATATGGATTTGAGAAAATAAGGTTACTTTATAAAATATAAAACCAGGTTTTCATTTTTAAAACCAATACTAAGTCACTTTTTAAATAATTAATGCTATAAGATATTAAAAGGAAATACTTGCTTTAGAAATTAAATATTAGAAATAATAAATTTTATAAAACTTGCTTTCTTTAAAAACAACTTTAAAACATTCAATTTATATTTACAAATTTACTTTTAGAAACGTATACTTGGCCATCCAGAGAAAATTCCAACTTCAAGCACTTAAATTAATTTCCCGAATTGATTTCCAATTCATTCTATTTGAAATAAATTTCTTTACTTGCTCTGTTCATTTCAAATTCCATTAATTATGGACTTTATTTTTGTTATTATTATTTGCTGTTTGATTTTAAATCTTTTAACTGAAACATACAAATTTCAGGCTTTCCCATTTTCTTCTTTGTTCCTTTCAAAATTTAAATTTTTACATTTAAAAAAAATAAAAATAAATAAATGTTCCGTTCTTTTAGATATTAGCATTGGAGTTTACAATTCATTAACTTTTTTATTAATTAAAAAATCTCCTTTCAATATTCGAGATTTATTAATTAGAATTCTTATGTCACTTTATTTTATTTTTATTCCATTGTTAAATTTATTCAAATTTCCATAATTATTTTACTTACAAATTCACTTTCTTTCTTTTCTTTCCAACATCCAAATTATATATTTTTCTGGAAATTCATAATACCCAATTATCCAATCAAACCATAGCATTCAATATTTCAAACGTAATCCATCATAAAATATCAAATCATCATAACAGGGTAATCTAAATAATTTAAATAAATGTTGAGGGATCCAGTTGGATCCCTCCAACCTGTTTTCCCTGCATCCACAGATGTTAGCATTACATAATATGCCAAATTCAAATTATACTATACTCTATCACATCAATCAATCCAACCATACAATCAATTATTTAAATTTAATCATTTAAATTTAAATTTAAATTTAAATTTAATCATTTAAATTTGAGTGAGATTAACTCACCTTTGGCCTAAGATTGCCATTCACCTCATACTCGTCTTGTTCCCGCGATTTTTAACCTTTTACAAACCAATTTACGATTTATTAATATTTAAATTTATCGAACAACTCTATTATTATTTGTTCCTTTAATTTAAACCTTGTATACATATTTATATCATTTATAAATAGTTGAACTACTCGAACAACTAAATTCCCTGTTATAGACTTTCAATTAACTAAAAAATTTGGGTTTCAACTCGTAAATTTGATATTGAACAAATTTTCTTTCTAATAAATTTTACGTTCAAAAATAAATTAAAAAGAATTAATCTCCCGAATATTATTTAAAATAACCTAGTAAATAAAATGTTTAAACGTAGATTATTTCTTTCCCTAATCTTGTGGTCATTGATATATATATAACTATCAATTAATTACCGTTTAATAGATTCCTTTAAAATAAAAAAAAGTCCATTTTCTGTCCTCACATCTTATTTATACAACAATAAATTTTCTGTTCAAATTTACTTAAAACAATTAAGTTAAATTACTTCAATAATTAATTTTACTGTAAACCCCTTTTATATATATATATATATGTATGTATATATATATATATATATATGTATATATATATATGTATATATATAAGCAAAACATCTTCTTCTCTTTTTTTTCTCTCTGCACCAGATATATACATATAATTAATTTTAATTAATAAAAATTGAAATTTTACCTTACTGATTGCAATAGGATCGACCATCCCAATATCACTCGAGCTTGCCACTCCGCTACAACCCTCTACGCCTTCGTCCCCTGCCTCCAACGCGAGCGCCACTCAATGACGCGGCCTCCCTCCTTACGAAAACTAGCGCCGCCGACCCCCAAGCTCGAGTTCGAGCTACTTCGATTAGTCGCGTCCCCTGTTTCACCCAGCTCAAAAATACTCGCCTTCACCAATCGCGACAGCCACACGAACTCGCCGAACATAACTGAAACCAAACCTAAAACGCAAATCTTCCTCCCCTCCCTGATGCGATGGGACCGAGCATGGACTCGAATTCAATACGAGTTCGCCCTTCACCTGATGTTGATCGGCCATTTTATTTTGATTTTTTTTTTAAACTGATCGAATCGAATGTAAATGGTTCGGCCCCCTTTTTTTTTAGATCTGAATTTCGAAGTGAATATAGGAGAGAAGGGTGAGATATTTTTAGAAGGGTCGGCTTGTAAATAAAAGAGAAAGGAGGCGTATCCAAGAAGCTTACCCAAATAAAGTAAATTTTATTAGGTTATTATCGATTAAATCCCTAGCACGATTATATTTCGTACACTCACACACTAATTCCGATCAAAACGAAATTTGAAATCCGATAATAATACAATATTACGGATCCAATGGAACTTCTTTCGTCGAATTCCGAGACTGTGCCTCGAAAGGCTATTTTTAAATTCAATTTAAACGATAAAATTTTAAAACTGAACAAATCACTGTTAAATTAAATTTTAAAACTTCTATTATCCTTAATATTATTAATATAAATTTCATAAACCTTCAAGTTTGTTTTCAACAGGCTTGAAATTCCAGATTCACATTTTACCCAATTTCAAATTGTTTAATTTAATAATTAAATTACCCAATACATATTGATATTTGAAATTCAAGTTAAAAATTAACTTTTGAATATTTAAAATTAATTAAATATTCTCATTTCAAAAGCTCAAAAATTCTGGGTCGTCACATTCCTCCCCCGCTTAAAAGAATTTCGTCCTCGAAATTACCAACTAGGAAGAATGGTCCAAAACCCGTTTACTTTTCCCAAAACCAAACAGTTCAACACCTATCCAACTATCTATTTTTTTTATATATATAAAAGACCATTATCATTCTTATTAACTTTCCAAACCTTTTCCTAGTTTGTAAACATTCCTATTTGCCCAACCATCCAAGTTTTAATCTTAAAACCAATTTTGGATTATCAAAATTTTCTCAAAAATTTTCTAACTCTCTAAATTTTCGAAAAATTTCGCCAGCGTCTCCTTTGCGCGGCTGACTCGGTACTACTACAAAAGGACTCTACGGGCTCCCAAATCCAAAAGGAAAACAAAAGGCCAAGTGACTCAATCCAAATCCCAATCAAATTTCATACCAAAATTAAATACATACCTTTTTTGTCGAGCATTTCAAATTTATCTTTTGAAATCAAGAACCAATTTTCTTTTCTCTTTATAATACCTGCATATCCTGTTTAGCACCAATATCCAATCACAATATTCCCAAAACATTTTATCGACTTTCTCACAAAATGTCAATATTTATTCATTCTAATATTAACTTGGAATATATCTATATCAATTTCCAATTAAGAAATTCACCATTCCTTACTTAAGTTAACATAAGCATTTTATCTATTTCTTACATTCATTTTCATCTTACCATTTTAGTTTATAACCATTCTTATTAAAATTAATTCTTTCATTTCCATACGAATTCAATTTATTTTCAACTCTAAACCTTAAATTTTATTTTCCATTAATAACTAATTCATATCATTACTTTAAGTTGGTTTCCTTTACTAATTTAGTTTAGTTTCCAATTTGAATTCGTTAGTTGTTAACACAATTTTCTAAAATTTTCTAACTCCCAAATTTTTCGAATTTTTTTGACAGTCTCCTTTATACGGAGGAGCTTTTGCAATTTGACAAAAGAGATAAATATATATACATCGACCCACACGGTCGGAAAAACCAAAAATAGTTCATATTTCCTATTTTTATTGCGTAGGCGTACCTTATTTAGCATTTTAAGCAAGCGGCTTATTATTTTTAGCAAATAGCACAACCAAATCCAGCCACACGGCTTCCAGGTACCTGTACTTACTCAATTTAAACATGTAAGTGCCAAATATATGCAGTTTAATTATATTTCACCTAGTTGTAATGGTTAAAACATATGGATTCTAAAGAAATGCACATCCAACATTTTCCGTAAGCAATTTTTACAACTTCCATACTAATTCAACTGTTTCAATTAATTTATGAACCATTTCCATTCCATTCGAAGGGTTTTCAACCCATTCATATACAACCTCATCAATTTGAATGGTTTAAAACTCAATCACTTACATTTAATCTATTTTTAGGCAAACTGAACTCATATTTAATTCAATTGATCTCAAAATCAATTTATTTCACTCCTATTAATTCATAGAATTTTAATCACCTCCATTTACATCCAATGATATTTATTCTATGCAAATTTGACAAAATCTATGTGAACAAACAAATATATATGTTTTATAACCAATGTAAATGGATTTCAACTCAATTTATACTTAATTCTATTGCATTTTCAAATTTATTCACAATTTATATATTCTCATTTTCCTTGCATTTTAAATTTGAATATCATTCACTTTGCATCTCATTTTATTATCCAACTAGTTCATTCAAAACCATTTACAACCTAGGTTCATCTTGATTGCCACTTAAATTTCCCCTTTTTTTTAATCCATTCACAATCATTTATTTAGCCTGACACAATCCATTTAAATTTCATTTACAATCCATTTATTTACATTTCATTCCATGTTAGTTTATTCCAAACTATTTTATTTAGCTCGAAGACAATCCAATCTATTTCATTCAATAACCATTTCTCAACTTATTTAAACCATATTTCATTTGGTTCTTATTTATTCCATCCATTTATGTATTCAATAAAATTAATTTATCCACATTCACTTAAACCATTCTAATAAACTCGAAACATTCAATTTTCCTTATTGTCTCAAGTTATTTCAATTCCTTAATAAATTTTTAAATGGTTTACAATTATTTCTTCTGGAATTTCATTCCATTAATATTATTTATAACTCATCGAATTTTATTTCGATTAAAAATTTATTTTCACTTGATTTAAAACCAATCCAGTATTATTAAACTTTGTTTAAGTTGAATTCAATTCAACTCTTCTTCATTCATTTAGCTTAAGTCAAATTCCTTCAATTTATTCAAATTTTATACTTAAGCTCATTCTCATTTTGCAAACAAGTTCTCTTTTCAATTTAACTTGATTCTATTTTAATCCAATCTCATTTCAAACAAAAAATTTATTTAATTAGTTATTATACACTTTAACTTCCCAGATTCAACTCATCCAACTTATTACACGGCCATTTCCAAGTTATCTTCACTTATGGATTTTATTTGCACATTCAAATCATTGCTATTTTAATCCATTTACATTTTTATCCGATACACTTCAATTATATTTAATTTGTTAACACTTCAAGCTAAATTTCAGTTTATAACTCAAGTTTTAAATCCACTATCCACTTTCAATTTACCACCCAATTTTATTAACCACGATATAATTACATTTACATCACTATCGATCCAAGTCGAATTCGATTTATGACTTGAGTTTATTTCCAAACTTCATCGTAAACTCACAATTCAATTTCATTTACTAATTTATGAACAAATTAGTTCTCTCCTATTTATAGTACAATACTTGATTTTATTTCCAAATATCATTTCAGTTTATAACGTACAAACCGGATCGAAGTGGTTTTCGAGAAATAAATCTCGATCCCGGTCTCTTCGAAACGTTCAGCGCATTTGGCCAATATTGATAGTCGGTTATTTAACTATCAATTAGTATTCACAAACAACCATCAAACAGTAAATAATTTCCCAAATTATTTATTAACCTCAAAATATCTTCACAAGATATATTTCTATTTTCAATCCTTTGAAAATAGTTTCAAAACCATCTTTCTTTTCAGAATAAACCTTCGCAATATTTTCTCTTTCCTCTGAAATCACCAAGCACAAAACTAGATTTTTAAAATAATTTAAAACACTTTACTTTGAAAATATATACTTTAAAACATTTAGAATAAAACTACTTAAATAATTTGTTACAATACATACTTTATGGATTTGAGAAAATAAGGTTACTTTATAAAATATAAAACCAGGTTTTCACTTTTAAAACCAATACTATGTCACTTTTTAAATAATTAATGCTATAAGATATTAAAAGGAAATACTTGCTTTAGAAATTAAATATTAGAAATAATAAATTTTATAAAACTTGCTTTCTTTAAAAACAACTTTACAACATTTAATTTATATTTACAAATTTACTTTTAAAAATGAATACTTGGCTATCCAGAGAAAATTCCAACATCAAGCACTTAAATCAATTTCCCGAATTGATTTCCAATTCATTCTATTTGAAATAAATTTCTTTACTTGCTCTGTTCATTTCAAATTCCATTAATTATGGACTTTATTTTTGTTATTATTATTTGCTGTTTGATTTTGAATCTTTTAACTGAAACATACAAATTTCAGGCTTTCCCATTTTCTTCTTTGTTCCTTTCAAAATTTAAATTTTTACATTTAAAAAAAATAAAAATAAATAAATGTTCTGTTCTTTTAGATATTAGCATTGGGTTTACAATTCATTAACTTTTTTTATTAATTCAAAAATCTCCTTTCAATATTCGAGATTTATTAATTAGAATTCTTATGTCACTTTATTTTATTTTTATTCCATTCTTAAATTTATTCAAATTTCCATAATTATTTTACTTACAAATTCACTTCCTTTCTTTTCTTTCCAACATCCAAGTTATATATTTTTCTGGAAATTCATTATACCCAATTATCCAATCAAACCATAGCATTCAATATTTCAAACATAATCCATCATAAAATATCAAATCATCATAACAGGGTAATCTAAATAATTTAAATAAATGTTGAGGGATCCAGCTGGATCCCTCCAACCTGTTTTCCCTGCATCCACAGACGTTAGCATTACATAATATGCCAAATTCAAATTATACTATACTCTATCACATCAATCAATCTAACCATACAATCAATTATTTAAATTTAATCATTTAAATTTAAATTTAAACTGAGTGAGATTAACTCACCTTTGGCCTAAGATTGCCGTTCACCTCAAACTCGTCTTGTTCCCGCGATTTTTAACCTTGTACAAACCAATTTACGATTTATTAATATTTAAATTTATCGAACAACTCTATTATTATTTGTTCCTTTAATTTAAACCTTGTATACATATTTATATCATTTATAAATAGTTGAACTACTCGAACAACAAGATTCCCTGTTATAGACTTTCAATTAACTAAAAATTTTGGGTTTCAACTCGTAAATTTGATATTGAACAAATTTTCTTTTTAATAAATTTTACGTTCAAAAATAAATTAAAAAGAATTAATCTCTCGAATATTATTTAAAATAACCTAGTAAATAAAATGTTTAAACGTAGATTATTTCTTTCCCTAATTTTGTGGTCATTGATATATATATAACTATCAATTAATTACCGTTTAATAGATTCCTTTAACATAAAAAAAATTCCATTTTCTATCCTCACATCATATTTATACAACAATAAATTTTCTGTTCAAATTTACTTAAAACAATTAAGTTAAATTACTTCAATAATTAATTTTACTGTAAACCCCTTTTTATATATATATATATATTTTAAGCAAAACATCTTCTTTTTCTTTTTTTCTTTTTTTTTCTCTGCACTAGGTAATACATATAACTAATTTTAATTAATAAAACTTGAAATTTTACCTTACTGGTTGCAATAGGATCGGCCATCCCAATATCACTCGAGCCTGCCACTCCGCTACAACCCTCTGCGCCTTCGCCCCCTGCCTCCAACGCGAGCGGCACTCAACGATGCGGCCTCCCTCCTTACGAAAACTAGCGCCGCCGACACCCCAAGCTCGAGTTCGAGCTACTTCGATTAGACGCGTCCCCTGTTTCACCCAGCTCAAGAAATACTCGCTTTCACCAATCGCGACAGCCACACGAACTCGCCGAACATAACTGAAACCAAACCCAAAACGCAAATCATCCTCCCCTCCCAGATGCGATGGGACCGAGCATGGACTCGAATTCAATACGAGTTCGCCCTTCACCTGATGTTGATCGGCCATTTTATTTTGATTTTTATTATTTTTTTTAAACTGATCGAATCGAATGTAAAGAGTTCGGCCCCCTTTTTTTTAGATCTAAATTTCGAAGTGAATATAGGACAGAAGGGTGAGATATTTTTAGAAAGGTCGGCTTGTAAATAAAAGAGAAAGGAGGCGTATCCAAGAAGCTTACCCAAATAAAGTAAATTTTATTAGGTTATTATCAATTAAATACCTGGCACGATTATATTTCGTACACTCACACACTAATTCCGATCAAAACTAAATTTGAAATCCGATAATAATATAATATTACGGATCCAATGGAACTTGTTTCGACGAATTCGGAGACTGTGCCTCGGAAGGCTATTTTTAAATTCAATTTAAACGATAAAATTTTAAAACTGAACAAATCACTTTTAAATTTAATTTTAAAACTTCTATTATCCTTAATATTATCAATATAAATTTCATAAGCCTTCAAATTTATTTTCAACGGGCTTAAAATTCCAGATTCACGTTTTACCCAATTTCAAATTGTTTAATTTAATAATTAAATTACCCAATACATATTGATATTTGAAATTCAAGTTAAAAATTAACTTTTGAATATTTAAAATTAATTAAATATTCTCATTTCAAAAGCTCAAAAATTCTGGGTCGTCACATGTAACGACCCGGAAATTTTGATCCCGAAAATTTCCAGATAGTTAAGAAAAGAAGAAAAGAGAAAGAAGAAGAAGACAGAAACAAGACACAAAAACCTCACATTCGCAGCGTATCAAATATAATATCAAATAAAATAGCAGTTATACAAGGAAAACTATATCAGTTAATTTACATTTAAATACATCAGAGTTACACATATACAAAAATACTGGACAAAACAATCATGTCCAGAGTCTACAATATCACAGTGAAAACTCTCCATACGTCCCTGCCATCCTGCTCGCCTCCTGAGCTCCAGAACGTCCTTACCTGAAAATCTGTAATACTCGGTCTGACCCGAGCATTACATTAAAGTAACACCCGGGTTAGGCTGGAAACCAGCGTGAGTAAACTCATATAACATGAAATACCAATGCACAGAACTTATTTAAGTCCCGGGTAACTTATATCAATTTACAACTTCACAAGTCGTTATAGACATCACTTATTTCACACATCAATTTCTAAGTATCAAACTTAGATTAAGCGGTCCAATTTACTTAAATCATTCCAAACAAGCTTATTGATTTCACGTATCAATCTATAAAGGATCGAAGTGGTTTCGGGTATTAACTAATACCCGACTCCGGTCTCTTTGGATCCAATGTCATTCTATCTTAAATTATTCAATTAAATGCAATTCAATATTAATTATCGAATAACATTTTTATACAACAATTCATCATTGATAGTAAATCACATTATCATTGCCCATCCAACATATCACATCACAAAACAATTTATCAGGGATGCCAATCAATCCAAAGCACTTATCACCATTCAATCATTCTTAAGCAAGATTGATCATTTCCATTAATTACATTAATTAATGACATTACTTCATTAGTTAATTATTCTTAATTTTCATTAAATAATTAACCTTAACTTGATCAACCTTGATTAGTCACAATCAGAAATTAACTTTCCAACCCCTTGATTAATTATAATGATTTATCCTTAAATTACACTGAGTAATTATCACTTAATTTCTTCCACTAAGTAATTATCCTTTAATTACTTCAAAAAAAAACAATTTCCTTTTAATTAATCACATTTAGTAATTATCCACTAATTACTTCACTAAGTATTTAAACCTTATTAATTACCTTAAGTAATTAGACTTAACCCAACATCAGCTGGTTACCTTTAGTTAATTAAACTTAATTAATTAACTAAAACTAATCTCATTATCATAATTAATTACAATAAGTAATTAGTTCCTTAATTAAATACTTAACAAATTACAATTGTTTAGTTTCAATTAATTAATCTAATTAATTATCAAAATTAATCACATTAATTAATTAATTACTTAATAATCCTTAGATAATTATCATTATTAAATAATAGCATTTTCTTAAATTACCTTCTTAAGGAAAGTTATCTTTGATAACTCATCTACTTATTAATGACTTCATTAATATTCAATTGAATTTAAAACATTTCGTTTCTAAATTTAAATTCAAATTCCATTTTAACATTTAAAATTTCAAATGTTTGACCATTTAAACATTTGTCCAAATTATAAACCTTAAAATAAAAGAGAAGAACAATCATTAGTTATATAAGATACTTATATAAGAAAAAGTTTAAAACAAAATTACGTAAATTTAAAAAAAAAATCAAACTTGAGAAAATAAATTGATTATTTAACTTTTCAAAATTTAAATAAACACATCATATCTTTTATTCAAATATTAAGAAACGAATTTATTTGAAATCAAATTCATTTCCAAATCTATTTTTTTAAAATATTATGTTCAACATTTAGAATCTACAAAACTGTTTAAGTCTGGGTTTATAGTAGACTTAAAACCATATTTAACTTGATTTATAAACTTGATTTAAACCTTGCTTAGAATTTAAAATTTTCATTTTTAAACTTTGGGATTCAAAGTTCACTTGAATCAAATTCATCTTAAACTTCGAATTTAAATCCTTGTTTCAAAATCCTGCCTTAAATTTTAAATTCCATTAAAAATTTAAGCCCAGAATATTGACAGGTTTAATAACCTACAACCAAACATACCCGAGACCCTATTTTCTGCTTCGAGTAAAAGCCCGTCTTCCCCGAGCCAACTACCCAGCATCTTCGAGATATTACAACCGCCCACTCGAGACACTCACACGCATCTTCTTCTTCTCCTTTTTTTTTCTATTTTAAGTTTTACTAAGTTAATTAGCATCAGCTACTCACTCTCGAACTCAACAAAACCCGAAGCAAACCCTAGTTAAACTCGAGAATGACTCGAGATGCAAGTATCAATGATACTGACATGAAATCCACCGTCGCACACATGCACAGCGGCACCACTGGCCTTCGGTGATCACCCACAACGTCGGCAAGCCCCAAATTGTATGCAGATACGAAAATCAAGCACGAATCAACTTAAGAAAATTCAAAACGAAAATCAACAGTGCGACCCAAAGCTGGACTTGACCCAATTGCCTAGAGTTCTTTGCCGACTGCGATATATCCCACCGGAGCTCATGCCAAACGGCCCCAAGCAACTACGTGACCTCTAGCAACTATCCATACCAGTGCGATCGCCTCCGAATCCTCCATCACTTCGCCAATACCCCGGTTCCACGTCGATCAAAAACACGCAGTCAAACCCTATTTTGATCAAATTCACACACCACAACCAATAGAAAAATTCCAAAGTATTTTTCCCTTAATCCTTGATACAAGAGCTAGACTCATCCAGAATTTCACCTCAAATTATGTAGTTCATCATCGGCAAATCACCATATTGCCGTAATCTTTGATCTCCAAATTCCCAATTAAATAATAGTTTAAAAATTACGAATTGCATATCTAAATTCATGATTTATCATCACAATTACATGCATGTAATTAAATTTACAATTTGAAGCAGTTTATTTTTAACAAAAATCCTAATTTTTTACTGCTAATCCTTTTTTTAATTATTTGTTCCAATTTAAATTATGAAGCTATTTTTTTTTTAAATTAATACCAAACTTTATCATACAGTTTCCATTCACATATCTTGTTCGAATAAGGTATAGATTGGAAGATTTTTACATTTTTCTTAAAGAAGAACCACTTCTGTAAAATACAGAGATGAACATACAGGTTCATCTATATTCAAGCATCTCATTCCCTCAATCATTCATATACAACAGTACTAATGTAAGCATGTATTCCATATCATAGCAAATTCAACCCATGCAATATCAAATTCAACTTTAGATTTGTTAAAAACTGTTTAAAAGAATTTACTCACAATTGTATAAAAGCAGAAGACAGACTGTTGCTTCCAGGCTCTTGCAATCCAGTGCATATCCTTGAATTATTTTGCATGTTGATAAATCTTCCTGTTGTAAATTCTGAATTGCATGTTTGTACTTGAAGATCTTGCATTTGCCTTTGATATGAACTTTCCAGATTTCATTCTTGATCCAGATTTATTTATTTTCCTTATTTCAGATTTTTTCCATTTTTTTATCTTTGATTTACATCTTTGTTGAGAATGAAGAAAGAATTTTTAGATGAGTGAAAAAAAAACTTTTGTTCTTATTTTACAAATTTTAAATTAAATTTACAAGAGGATAACATTTGTCTCCTTAATGTCTTAGTTAACTTACACCTATACTTATGAATTTACAAGTGTTTTTAACATGTATTATAATGTTTACAAGTGTTGTTTTAATGTTTATTTCATATTTTACAATGTTATTTTCTAATGTTTTATTAATGTTTTAAATGATACTATTTTCCTTATAACTTAAATATATAAGTAATTATGTAATATTAAGTACTTATTATTATTATTTTTCAATAAACAAGTTTTAGATTAAATATAAAAGCAAGTTTATGTGAACATTTATTGACAATAACTTATATTTCTAATCAAATCATATAACATGTGTTTATAAATTTGAGAAATTAAATTTAACTCCTTATATAAAATTTTAAAACAATTTATCTTATGCTAAAATTAAAATGAAAGAATATTAAAACAATTGAACTTTTAAATCTTTAAAACCTTTCCAATCCCAAGAATACTCTATACGTTCTTGAAATTGGTTCCCATATTTCTAAATAGAATTTAACTTTAATTACCCTTGGAAAAATTATTGAATTCAAAACAAAGCCTCTTATTACTGTACATATACATATATATATATATATATTAATTTCCTACAAGATTATCATTCTCAAATATTTAAATTTATAGATCCAAATTCATTTATATACATATCCGGATAATTATTCAATTATCAGATGACCAAAATCTGGGTTATCACATTCCTCCTCCCTTTGAATCTTTTCGTCCTCGAAAAGGAACGAATCCAGAATTTATTAAAAAGCTTATTTTCAGAAAATTATTCTTTAATCATTTTTCAAACACCTTTAAAATCTATATAATATTGCCAAAAATAGTTTTTATAAAAATACTTTTATATCTCGACGTCTTAACCAGTCTATCCTTGTTCTCCTAGAAATTCGGTCATACGTTGATCAGGCGTACGACTGAAAATCTATAAGTGCTTGGCAGACCCGTTTTCAACATCCAGTGAAAAAGTTGGAAAATAATTTTTATTAGAAATCTAGAAAACAGTTTTGAAAATAGAGGAAATACCTTTAGTGAGGATGCTCTGGAAATCATCAACCCCATCCGTGGTCGCAGTTAACCCGATGGTTACGTTGCCGTCCCGACAAAATCCACAGATAACTGTAGGCCTCCACGCCCCTCGATTACACCATGGAACCCGCTACAGATCGCAGCTACAACTGGGGTTACGTAGCTATCACAGCAAAAACCCATATAATTGTAGGCATCAGCGCCCTCGAATTTCGCTGCCAAAAATGAAACTTCTCCACTCCACTTGACCATAGATCGCAGTCTACCGATGTTGCGTTGCCTTCCTGACAAAATCAAGTGTAGACCGTTGACACTCATCCTCCACACGATTTTCGCTATGGTCCCCACAGTCGATCATAGTGACATCGAGTTACACTGTCGTCACAGCATAACCCAAATGCCCCTGTAGGCATCAGCGCCCTCGACTTTCGCTACCCAATAATCCTCAGGAACTAGTTTGTCCGGACTCCTCACAGGATCAACTTTAGAATCCCCCCTTGGGGTTCAAGGCAGCACCACCCGGTGGTACTCCTGAGAAGTCCATTTCAAGGGAGCGCCTTTTTCTCCAGAGCTATCTTCAAAACATTTTATACTATATATATAGTATCTTTAAATCATACACCTAGTATGATCTCATACAAAGCTCCTTTACACAAAATCGATTATCCAAAAATCGGTAATTCTCAAACTAGGCTTTCCAAATTCAATATTGATTTTATTCAAAAATCAAAAGCTTTTTCCAAATCCAAAGGTTTCCAAACCCTTTTTCCAAAATCTTCATATGATCCTTTATATATAGAGATATATATAAAATCCTTGATAAAAATCTTTGGATCATTTTAAACTTGTATAAAATCCTTTTATACTTCAAAACACCTTCAAAATCCTTTTCTTCTGGCAATAGATTCAGCAAGGGGAGTTTCACTTTATAAAACAAAGATATTTAACTTTGTTTACTCAAGATCAGATATTCAAATTTGATTACTCTTTACAAAACCACTTACCATATCACTTACTTCCACAAACAAAATTTCAACCATAGAAATATCCAATTTCCACTTTACTTCATCATATATTTCACAAAATATATTTTTCATTTCAAAAACCATTTCACATTTCTTATCCACAAATTCCCAGTATCAATTTTATTCAAATCCGTACGATGTACACATATTATTCGTACGCCATACCAATCTGATCGCTCACTCGATCACACAATTTCACTTCCGAACTAGTATTGTCCACCCGACTTCCTAGTGCGGACACAGATCTGGTTTCTTGATCAGAAACCGTCATTCTCCTTGCATAGTCATAACTATGATAGAGAATATCCAGAACCAATCAACAATCCATATCCAGGTTCACCGTCGAAAATCGAGTGAAAAATCCCACTCGGATTGATATAACTATCTCGAAATTCCGTGCTCGAATCTGGATCAAATCACTATGCGAATAGCATAACATACGTACACCCTACGTATTTATCTTTATTGGTTATTAGCCAAATCAAATTCCCTTTCTATTCATATTTCCTTAATTTCATTCACTTACTCTCAATTGCTTCAATCCATTTGGATTATCACCTCTAATCTTATCTCGATTGGGTATTTAAACAATAACAGTTTAAACTCTGTCCAGTTTAAATTTAGAAAATAGCTTGAAAAGTTAAAAATAGATAAGTAGTTGGAAAATAATTACTAGTTTATAAAATAGCTGTAACATAGTTCAATAATTATAAAATAATTGGAAAATAGATAAATAGTCATAGAAATTTTAAATAATTGCAAAATAGCTATAAAATAGAAATTAGTAGTTGAAAATAGTAATTAGTTTATAAAATAGTTAGAAAATTGTTAAACGGTTTCAAAAATAGTTGAAAATAGTAATTAGTTTATAAAACAAGTATAAGATAGTTTGGCTTTTAAAAGAAAGGTTGTTTATATAATGAATAGCTTGGAAAAATAAGTTTATATTAAAACAATTTGTATTAAAAATAGTCCAGAGTCAAAACTGTTCTCTCCCCAATTTTCATTCTCTATTAATTCAATTAAATTTCCTCTTCCATTTAAATTGACCCAATTCCAATTTTAAATAACTCCAATTTCCATTGGACTTGATTTATTCCCAATTCAAGTTGAATTAATTCTCAATTCCTTTTCAATTTAAATCAAATTCAATTTGAACTAATTTCAAATTTCAAACTTAAACCATCTCGAATTATATAAATTCGAGTTAATACTTCAAATGTTGATTTAATTCCTTTAAATCAATTTACCTTTTTATCCCAACAATGGATTACCATATTCCATTTCTCCTTCATTTAAACAAATCCAATTCACAACTTAAAGATTTTTAACAACAATAGGATGATATTATCTAATTTATTTTAAAACATCCATTCATTTTAAATTTCTAGATCTCAAACCCAATTTGAGATTACTCAAACTCTCAATTACAATCAACCATTTAACTTCCCAAGTTAAATCTTAATTTCATCTTAAAATTTACAAATCAGGTTGAACATCCCAACATATTAACTTTTCCCAAGTTAAACTCAATTCTCTTAATCCGGTCAACCTTACCCAGTTTGAACTTCCATTTCAAATTCTAAACTTCACATTAATAATCTTTCCATTTATAAGTTCAAAAACTTATCACCTTGGGTATTCCATCTTATTCCAAATTCAAAACTCAACATTTTAGAGTTTATCTCAAATCATCTTTGATATTTAAGTATATCCACATGTATACATATTAATTTCTTTTACATACCAAGTTATACTTTAAAATTTTAAACCACCTTTGGTTTTAAATTTCTTTTTTTTTTTTTACAAACAACTCTTGTTTGAAATAGGACCCTTTCACTTGAATATATTAAATAACATCTCTTAATTTAGAATAAGATCATTATTCAAAGTAGTTTGAATAATATTATTTCCTTTAATATTTTGAAACCAATTTAAAATTTTAAACTTAGAATTTAGGACTTCACAATTTGAAACCCACTTTTATTTATATCCTTTCACATTTACAAATTATTTTCTTTTTAAATGGTTACTTCCTTAAAACATTTTATTGTTTATTGAAAAACAATCATCCCATTATTAAACACAATATCCATTTTATTTTTTGGTTTGAAACCAATTCTAATTCATCTTATTTTGAAATACTTCTCCAATTCAAGATTTCAATTTTAGTTTGAATCCATTTCAAACTTGTCTTTAATTTAATTTCAATTTGGTTGTTATTCTATTACCACTTAATTCTTACTATTACTTTTAGTTTAATTAATACTACAACCAATTTCCTTAATATAATAGATAATCTATTTCTTATATAAGATTCATTTACTTTTGAAATCATTTAAAAACCTTTATATAAGAAAATAACAAGGACGCTCTCTCATATTTATATACTCAACTCATTATAGGGTACCACTTACCCTATCCTTAATGAGTATCCCTACCAGAGCCTAGGTTCTCGCTTAACCTTCGGCTCTGATACCAAATGTAACGACCCGGAAATTTCGATCCCGAAAATTTCCAGATAGTTAAGAAAAGAAGAAAAGAGAAAGAAGAAGAAGACAGAAACAAGACACAGAAACCTCACATTCGCAGCGGATCAAATATAATATCAAATAAAATAGCAGTTATACAAAGAAAACTACATCAGTTAATTTACATTTAAATACATCAGAGTTACACATATACATAAATACTGGACAAAACAATCATGTCCAGAGACTACAATATCACAGTGAAAACTCTCCATACATCCCTGCCATCCTGCTCACCTCCTGAGCTCTAGAACGTCCTTACCTGAAAATCTGTAATAATCGGTCTGACCCGCGCATTACATCAAAGCAACACCCGGGTCAGGCTGGAAACCAGCGTGAGTAAACTCATATAACATGAAGTACCAATGCATGGAACTTATTTAAGTCCCGGGTAACTTATATCAATTTACAACTTCACAAGTCGTTATAGACATCACTTATTTCACACATCAATTTCTAAGTATCAAACTTAGATTAAATTGTCCAATTTACTTAAATCATTCCAAACAAGCTTATTGATTTCACGTATCAATCTATAAAGGATCGAAGTGGTTTCGGGTATTAACTAATACCCGACTCCGGTCTCTTTGGATCCAATGTCATTCTATCTTAAATTATTCAATTAAATGCAATTCAATATTAATTATCGAATAACATTTTTATACAACAATTCATCATTGATAGTAAATCACATTATCATTGCCCATCCAACATATCACATCACAAAACAATTTATCAGGGATACCAATCAATCCAAAGCACTTATCACCATTCAATCATTCTTAAGCAAGATTGATCATTTCCATTAATTACATTAATTAATGACATTACTTCATTAGTTAATTATTCTTAATTTTCATTAAATAATTAACCTTAACTTAATCAACCTTGATTAGTCACAATCAGAAATTAACTTTCCAACCCCTCGATTAATTATAATGATTTATCCTTAAATTACACTGAGTAATTATCACTTAATTTCTTCCACTAAGTAATTATCCTTTAATTACTTCAAAAAAAAACAATTTCCTATTAATTAATCACATTTAGTAATTATCCACTGATTACTTCACTAAGTATTTACACCTTATTAATTAGCTTAAGTAATTAGACTTAACCCAACATCAGCTGGTTACCTTTAGTTAATTAAACTTAATTAATTAACTAAAACTAATCTCATTATCATAATTAATTATAATAAGTAATTAATTCCTTAATTAAATACTTAACAAATTACAATTGATTAGTTTCAATTAATTAATCTAATTAATTATCAAAATTAATCACATTAATTAATTAATTACTTAATAATCCTTAGATAATTATCATTATTAGCTAATAGCATTTTCTTAAAATACCTTCTTAAGGAAAGTTATCTTAGATAACTCATCTACTTATTAATGACTTCATTAACATTCAATTGAATTTAAAACATTTCATTTCTAACTTTAAATTCAAATTCCATTTTAACATTTAAAATTTCAAATGTTTGACCATTTAAACATTTGTCCAAATTATAAACCTTAAAATAAAAGAGAAGAACAATCATTACTTATATAAGATACTTATATAAGAAAAAGTTTAAAACAAAATTACTTAAATTTAAAAAAAAAATCAAACTTGAGAAAATAAATTGATTATTTAACTTTTCAAAATTTAGATAAACACATCATATCTTTTATTCAAATATTAAGAAACGAATTTTGTCAAGTTTAAACATTTATTTGAAATCAAATTCATTTCCAAATCTATTTTTTTTAAATATTATGTTCAATATTTAGAATCTACAAAACTGTTTAAGTCTGGGTTTATAGTAGACTTAAAACCATATTTAAATTGATTTATAAACTTGATTTAAACCTTGTTTAAAATTTCAAACTTTCATTTTTAAACTTTGGGATTCAAAGTTCACTTGAATCAAATTCATCTTAAACTTGGAATTTAAATCCTTGTTTAAAAATCCTGCCTTAAATTTTAAATTCCATTCAAAATTTAAAGCCCAGAATATTGACAGGTTTAATAACCTGCAACCAAACATACCTGAGACCCTATTTTCTGCTTCGAGTAAAAGCCCGTCTTCCCCGAGCCAACTACCCAGCATCTTCGAGATATTACAACCGCCCACCCGAGACACTCACACGCATCTTCTTCTCCTCCTTCTTTTATTTTCTAGTTTAAGTTTTACTAAGTTAATTAGCATCAGCTACTCACTCTCGAACTCAACAAAACCGAAGCAAACCCTAGTTAAACTCGAGAATGACTCGAGATGCAAGTATCAATGATACTGACATGAAATCCACCGCCGTACACATGCAGGGCGGCACCACTGGCCTCCGGTGATCACCCACAACGTCGGCAAGTCCCAAATTATACGCAGATACGAAAATCAAGCACGAATCACCTCAAGAAAATTAAAAACGAAAATCAACAGTGCGACCCAAAGCTGGACTTGACCCAATTGCCTAGAATTCTTTGCCGACGGCGATATATCCCACCAGAGCTCATGCCAAATGACCCCAAGCAACTACGCGACCTCCAGCAACTTTCCATACCAATGCGATCGCCACCGAATCCTCCATCACTTCGCCATTACCCCCGGTTCCATGTCGATCAAAAACACGCAGTCAAACCCTATTTTGATCAAATTCAAACACCACAACCAATAGAAAAATTCCAAAGTATTTTTCCCTTAATCCTTGATACAAGAGCTAGCCTCATCCAGAATTTCACCTCAAATTATGTAGTTCATCATCGGCAAATCACCATATTGCCGTAATCTTTGATCTCCAAATTCCCAATTAAATAATAGTTTAAAAATTACGAATTGCATATCAAATTCATGATTTATCATCACAATTACATGCATGTAGTTAAATTTACAATTTGAAGCAGTTGATTTTTAACAAAAATCCTAATTTTTTTTTACTGCTAATTCCTTTTTATAATTATTTGTTCCAAATTAAATTATGAAGCTATTTTTTTTAAAAAAAAATTACTACCAAACATTATCATACAGTTTCCATTCACATATCTTGTTCGAATAAGGTATAGATTGGAAGACTTTTACATTTTTCTTAAAGAAGAACCACTTCTGTAAAATACAGAGATGAGCATACAGGTTCATCTATATTCAAGCATCCCATTCCCTCAATCATTCATATACAATGGTACTAATGTAAGCATGTATTCCATATCATAGCAAATTCAGCCCATGCAATATCAAATTCAACTTTAGATTTGTTAAAAACTGTTTAAAAGAATTTACTCACAATTGTATAAAAGCATAAGAAAGACTGTTGCTTCCAGGCTCTTGCAATCCACTGCATATCCTTGAATTATTTTGCACGTTGATAAATCTTCCTGTTGTAAATTCTGAATTGCATGTTTGTACTTGAAGATCTTGCATTTGCCTTTGATTTGAACTTTCCAGATTCCATTCTTGATCCAGATTTATTTATTTTCCTTATTTCAGATTTCTTCCATTTTTTTATCTTTGATTTACATCTTTGTTGAGAATGAAGAAAGAATTTTTAGCTGAGTGAAAAAAAACTTTTGTTCTTATTTTACAAATTTTAAATTAAATTTACAAGAGGATAACATTTGTCTCCTTAATGTCTTAGTTAACTTACACCTATACTTATGAATTTACAAGTGTTTTTAACATGTATTATAATGTTTACAAGTGTTGTTTTAATGTTTAATTCATATTTTACAATGTTATTTTCTAATGTTTTATTAATGTTTTAAATGATACTATTTTCCTTATAACTTAAATATATAAGTAATTATGTAATATTAAGTACTTATTATTATTATTTTTCAATAAACAAGTGTTAGATTTTAATAAATATAAAAGCAAGTTTATGTGAACATTTATTGACAATAATTTATATTTCTAATCAAATCATATAACATGTGTTTATAAATTTGAGAAATTAAATTTAACTCCTTATATAAAATTTTAAAACAATTTATCTTATGCTAAAATTAAAATGAAAGAATATTAAAACAATTGAACTTTTAAATCTTTAAAACCTTTCCAATCCCAAGAATACTCTATATGTTCTTGAAATTGGTTTGTAACAGCCCACAAATCCATACCCCTTGATTCAACACTATTCTACAACAATCAACTCAAGTTGCACAGAAATACGAACCATTTGGGTTTAAGAAGAAGAGGTAGAAGAAGAGAAAACAAAATCAACATCAGAATCTAACCTTCGCAGCGGAATAAAATATAATAGATAATAAATAATCTTTACACAAAATCAAATATATCTGTTTACATACATTACATCATCAGAGTACAACAGTCACAGCTCACATTAATAACATACAATGGATACACAACAACTCAACAGTGGGATATATATATATATAAACAAGTACGAATGTACGTATCGTCAATCCAGCTCGTCTCCTGAGCTCCATGGCATTTCCTGTATCCTATAATACTCGGTCTGACCCGAGCATTATAGTTAAATAACACCCGAGTCAGTCTGGAATACCAGCGTGAGAAAATCACACCCAATTTATTATTAAAGTTTCAAAAATCCTTTGAAAAAAACAAAAGCATCGCGTAAGACCACGCCACAAATAAACATGTCGGGTTTTTACCTTACGATAGCTAAAACAATTTTTATAGAAATCCTCTGATATTATAATAGGGTCTATATACAAATACTTATAAAATAGCCGAAGTTGTTACATTATTAAATTCCAGCTACTAGCCACAGAGTGGGTAATACAAACAAAACTCGTACAAGGCTCGTAGGGAGAATGGATTTCCAACTAATGACTAGGCACTTGGGTACCACCTGTCACAGTACGGGGCCTAGAATACCGTACCGAGGATTACTCCCTTCATCCCCTGCAACACAAGGCCGGAACCATCCCTTACTGGACAATCCCGAGTGAGATCACCCCGCGGTTGGGATCAGCAACCGCCCACTAAGCCGAAAAATAAAAAGGGACATCTAGACTAGAATGACCTCACCCTGCTTGGGTGCTACCCACCTAGCCTTGCTGTATATCCCCTGATTTTCAGTCATTCCCGGTTGATGAGGCTTGAGGCTAAGCGTTACCTTTAGAACGTTTCACTTAGAATGCCCATCGCCCACCTGACGACGTTTCGCAAGCATTCATCCATACAAGTCCGTCTTGGGTTCGAACGGAACCGAAGGCACTATTCCTACTACATCCATTTTGGAAATATCCTCAGGATTAGTAGCGAATAGCCCTTGCACTACACTGCTCCATCTTCGACTCCGAACACGTTTTTCGCACGAAACGTACAAACCGGATCGAAGTGGTTTTCGAGAAATAAATCTCGATCCCGGTCTCTTCGAAACGATCAGCGCATTTGGCCAATATTGATAGTCGGTTATTTAACTATCAATTTATATTCACAAACATCCATCACATAATAAATAATTTCCCAAATTATTTATTTATTCCAAAAATATCTTCACAAGATATATTTCTATTTTCAACCCTTTGAAAACAGTTTCCAAACTAACTTCCTTTTTCAGGATAACTTTCCAAATATTTTCTATCTCCTTTGAAATTACCATGCACAAAACTGGATTTTTAAAAATAATTTTAAAGCACTTTACTTTTAAATATATACTTTTAAAACATTTAAATTAAAACTACATCAATAATTTATTAAAAATACCATACTATATGAATATTCGAAAATGAAGTTACTTAATAAAATATAAAACTAGATTTCTTCTTTTAAAACAAAATACTAAGTTACTTCTTAATAATTACTACTAAAATAGATTAAAAGCAAATACTTACTTTAGACTTTAAATATTAGAAATAATAAATTTTACAAAACTTGCTTCCTTTAAAAAACAACTTTAAAACATTTAATTTATATTTAAAAATTTACTTTAAAAACGTACTTGGTTATTCAGGGAGAATTTTCAATCTCAATCACTTAAATCAATTCTCCAAATTGATTCCCAATTTATTCCCTTTGAAATAAATTTCTTTACTTACTCAATTCATTTCAAAATTCATTTACTATGGACTTTATTGTTATTATTAGTTTCTATTTGATTTTTAAATCTTTTAACTGAAATATACAAATTTCAGCTTCTTCCAAATTTCTTCTTTATTCTTTCCAATAAATTGAATCTTAAATTTTAAATAAATGTTTTATTCTTTAAAATAATAACACTAAAATTTAAAATTCATTAATCTTCTGATTATTCAAATTTCCCTTATTAAACTTAAGATTTATTTATTAAAATTTTAAAGGGGCACTTTATCTCTTTTCCAATTCATTCTTAAAGTTATTCAAATTTCTATAATTATTTTTCTTACAAATTCACTTCTTTTTATTTCCAAAATCCAATTCTATATATATCTTGATAACTTAGTGCACCGGAATATACTCAGGTAAACCATAACATCCAATATTCCAATTATCAATAATATTCATCACAGAATATAAAATAATCACAACAAGGGGTACTAAATAATTTAAATAAATGTGAGGGGTCCAGTTGGATCCCTCCAACCTGTTTTCCCTGCATCCACAGATGTCAGCACAATATAAAATGCCAATTCCAAATATATACCACACTACAGAACATAAATCAATTCAACCATTTCAAACAGTTATTTAAATTTAATCATTTAAATTTAAATTTAACTGAGTGAGATTAACTCACCTTTTCTTTGTTGTTCGCAATCCATTCCAAACTGATTTGCTTCTTTGATTTTTAAACCTTGTATAACAATTCACGGTTTTTTATTATCTGAACCAGCCAAACAATTATTCACCATTTATTTATTTTGTTTACAAATGATTAAATTTTAACCTTAGATTTAATTTAAACAATAACTACTTCCAAACTAATATCTCCTTTAAAACCATTTAGTAACAATTCAGTTAAATAATTTAACCATCTCCATATTTGTTTTAAAACGAGTTGCAATTATATAAACTTATAACTATGCTTTTTTTTTCTTTTTGAAATCACATATGTATATATATACTTATAAAAAAGCTTATATAGATCCAAAAATCAATTTTTTTTAAATAAATTCTTCACATTTTAAAACCTTATATATTTCAAAATCTTATCTTCGAAGCCTATATAAGCTTAAAAATAAAATTTATATTACCATTTGATATCTTCTATTTTCCTAAATCCTATCTATATTACCATTATTATTTTCAACAGTATTTCAAAGTGTAAATATCTGTATATATTTTTTTCTCTGCATATATATATATATATATATATATATATATATATATATAGACACATACATATATACATGCTTATATCATCATTTTCTAAAAACAGATGTGACTTCTAAAAAAAATGAAGTTATTCATAAACCATACTGTAAACAATTTTTTCTTACCCAGTAATTTTTTTTTTCCAATTGAATTAAACGGGAGGCCATACCTAAAACGAACGCAGCCGCAAATGGAAGCCTCGAACCGGACCAAACGATTCGCCACAACCCTCCCATCGCATGCGAGATCGGCTCGCCTTCCTAAATCGCTGCATAGCTCTGATTTCCACCACGAACCCACGCCGCCGTACGAAGCCACCTCGTCGTGATACCCTAATCTTCACGCGAGTCAAGCTCGTGAAGCCGCGAATCGCTTTCCCCCTTTCTATCTCGAACCCATCGCGAGCCAACCCTAATTGAACTGCTATTAGAGATTCGCAGCCTCAATTTGAGAAAAGAAAGCTGCGGCCATGAATTCGATTGGGAAGGCTGGTTTCATGGGAACGGCCTTCGAAAATTTGAGGCTACAGTCGACAGAAAAAAGGAAGGGGAAGTTTGATTTCGATTTTGATTGATTTTTGTTTTAGAAAGAGAAAGTAAATTGAAGAGGAATTTGATTTCCTTCGTTCGACAGCTGAATCTATTTTCGTTCGAACGAAATCTGAAGGTGGACGCCATTATTATTTTGATTTCGCGAATATTCGTAAGGAGGCAGCGATATTATTGATTTATTTTCTCTGAACGATGTGATATCGATAAGAGGGGAAGGGAAGAAAAAGGAGTACGAAGGAGATAATTGTGAGGCGGGATGTACGTATTGTGGGCTAAGAGAAAACAATTATATTTAATTTAAATCCAAATTCAAAACGTCTCGATAAAATTTCCAACGCGTTTTTATAACGTATACTTACAAAATCACTCCAGTTACTAAGAAATTTGAAACCCGATAATAAAACAATATTTCGGATCCAATGGAACTGGTTTCGTCGAATTCCAAGACTGTACCTCGGAAAGCTATTTTTAAATTCAATTTAAACGATATATTTTCAAAACTAAACAAATTTCATTTTAAAAGTTCGATTACCTTCAGTATTATAAATATGAATTTTACAAGTCTTTAAATTATTTTTAACAGACTTAAAATTCCAGATTCAACATTTTACCCAACTTCAAATTATTTAATTTAATAATTTAATTGTCAAATAATTGGTGATATTTGAATTCAAGTTAAAAATTAACATTTAAATATTCAAAATCAATTGAATATTCCAATTTTAAATGCTTGAAAATTCCGGGTCGTCACATTCCTGCCCCCTTAAAAGAATTTCGTCCTCGAAATTACTAGTTAGGAAGAATGACCCACAACTCATTAACTATGTCTTTTCAAACCCAAACAGTTTTTATCAACTTGCCAAAACAATTTTTTTATCAAAGACACCCCAACTTCCTTTCTAACTTTTCAAACTTATCGATAAGTTTCAAACAATATTACCTACTTATCTATTCAAATTTAAACTTAAATTCAAATTTAAACTTAAATTCAAATTTTAGGTTATCAAAATTTTATCAAAATTTTTGTAACTCCCTAAATTTTCGAAAAAAAATTTCGCCGGCGTCTCCTTTGCATGGCTAGCTCGGTACAACTACAAATTGGCTCTACGGCCTCCCAAATCTCAAAAGAAAACAAAAAGCCAAGTGGCTAGATCCAAAAACCCAATCAATTTCATATAGAAATTTAAACACATACCTTTTTGTCGGGCATT
This sequence comes from Allium cepa, assembly GCA_030765085.1. Taxonomy (NCBI): domain Eukaryota; kingdom Viridiplantae; phylum Streptophyta; class Magnoliopsida; order Asparagales; family Amaryllidaceae; genus Allium; species Allium cepa. The sequence continues at coordinate 889,448,228 of CM060943.1, read as the reverse complement.
TCAAATTTATCTTTCGGAATCGAATATCAATTTCCTTTCCCTTTATAATACATGCATATCCTGCTTAGCACTAATATCCAATCACAACATTCAAAACATTTTATCGACTACCTTACAAAATGTCGATACTCATTTATTCAAATATTAACTTAGGATATATTTGCAGTATCAATTTCGAATTAAGAATTTACCATTCTTTACTTACTTTCACTACACTATTGGAGTTTATATCCAATTCCATTCACTATGCCCTTTACAATTCCCTTTGATTCCAATTAGCTCCAAATTTACTAATTGCTTTCCAATCTATATGCTTCTTTATTTATTCTCACTTCCTTATCGAAGTTTATAACCATTTCCATTTACTACAACTTTACAATCCAATTTTGTCTTCAAACTTAAAGTTTTGAATCGTATTTGTCTTATTTCAACCCATATGCACTTAGTCGTTTCTTTTATTAATTCCGATTACTGATTTACTTAATCTTATATGAAAGTTTATTTGCAATCTCTTTTTTTTTTTCAAACCATTTCTTCAATTTCAATTTACTTTACTTGCTCGCTTTAATATTAGATTTCTACATTCAGCTTTTAAATCTATTTGCTTACTAATTTTAAATCCTTTACCGTTAGTGAAATTTTTAAAAAAAATTCTAACTCCCAAAATTTTCGAATTTTTTTGGCAGAGTCTCCTTTGTACGGAGGGACTTCTACGATATCGCAGGATACACAAATATATATATACATCGGCCTCAGGCCGGAAATCACAATATATATCAATATATGCAGTTCATATCTCCTATTTTGAATTCTTTTGCGTAAGCGTACCTTTATTTAGCATTTCTAAGCAAGCGGTTTATTTAATTTGCATTTAGCGCGATCAAATCCATCCATACGGCTTCCCTGAACCTGTACTTACTCAAGTTAAAAATGTAAGTACTAAATATATGCGATTTATTAATATTTCAATTACTTTCAATAGCAAACACATAGATTTCACATATAAAGCATGTTATATAACTTTCATAAGCATAACTAAGGTTCCGACACGTATTTAAATTGTTTACAACCAATTTCCAAACCATTTCATTACACACGACATCATCCCATACTTCTATTTATTTTAAACTTAAGTCCATTCCCATTTTTCTTTAATTTATTTATATTCCAATGGGATTTATTTTTATCTTAAATCATTTTTATTTTAACTCAATTCCATACAACTCAAACTTTATTTCCAAACTCTATTGCATATTCACAATCTTTGATTTGATTTTCCTTTGATCAAATTCCAACCCTTTCACTATTTTATTCAATTAATTTATCCTTTTATCCATTTTTTTAAATTTTAATTCACATTAACAATTCATTGTTGAACTCATTAATAATAAGGCAATTCAATTTTAGGCTTGAATTGGATTTGTTTATATTTCACACCATATCCAATTTAATCCAATTCATTTTTCATTCAACAACACTTCTAATTTATAATCTCATTCTTGATTTCCTTATGTTCAATCTTATTTTATATCCCAAGTTTGGATTTATATATATTTTTATTATTTCTATGCTCTTCAATTCTTTTATAAGCCCCCGAAGCTTATTATTCCAATTCAATACTTACTTAGTTTATATTTATTTAGTTAAGTAAGAATTTTATTCCATTTAATTATTATCTATACTCAGCTGAATTTATTTCAATTTAATATAACTTATTTCAAGTTAAATTCAAATATATTTTCTCCACTTTCTTTCACTTAAGTTAAATTTTAATCCCGGAGTACAAATTTCCAATTTCTTCTTATTAATATCAACTTCACTTTATAAGTACAATAGTTGATCCATTTATTCATTCACCAATTCATTATTTAACTAATAATTTCTAAGTATTAATCATTTTTAGTCCATCCTGACTAATTTTCCCATTCCACATAACTTCACACAATTCAATTTTAAATTCCAGTACTCAGTTCCACTTTACTTTTACAAATTAAATAAATTTTTCCTCCCACAATTTACTTCCAGTAAATTTACTTTTTACTAGATTTAATTACATTCCATTCACAATTCTTTTTAATTCAGTCCATTGTATTGGTTTACTATCTTATTTCGATTCCTACTTCTTTTAATACATCTCTTTCAAGTTGAATTTTATTTCAACTAATTCCATTTTTCAAGTTATCAAACTTTTTATATGCCATAAACATTCTTAGTTAAGATTTCAGAGTTTAAACAGTCCTTTAACATTTCAAACTTCCCTTTGAAATCACAAATATCCAAAATTCCTTGCATTTCTAAAATATAATTCACCCTTTGCAAACAATTCCAATTCAAAACAATTTGGTAGCAGTTTCTCTTCTGGAAACTCGAAAATGAACATCGATGATGCTGCAGTCATCATCGAAGTTATTTTCTAGCGACCAAAAGAGTTCAATGCTTTTATTCACTTGCTAAAATCCTTTCAAAAATTCCAAACTCCCCAGAGTTCAAATCTAACTCAAAAATTTTTCCAAAACCCCAAATTTGAAATCCATCCAACACTTTACTCTGGAATTTTCAGAAGCATTTTCAAACTCAAAGGAAATTTAAATCTCCAAATTTTTTTCCCAAATTCCAAATTCTTTAAATTTATATTCAAACATTACTTTGGAATTTTATCTTATTTTGATTATTAATCACACAATAATTAACATTTATAATTTATACTTACCAATTTTATTCGTCTATGAATTTATTTCGTAGTTTTTAAATTATGATTCCAATTCCTTAGTCAAATTATAAACCACATTTACAAATTCCATTTATTTTATTAATTTATTCCTTAATCTTTGGTTATTATTTCAATTTCTTATTCACTTCTCATACAAATGATAATAATTCAATATTATCAACTTCTATCAACCAAGCATCCATATATACTATAATGATTTACGAAAAATTATTTCCTTTATATACAAAAATAATTTGGGTAAAATTATTTCATTTACCCTATTTAAAACCATACTGTGTCGGTTTATCTTGTTTAAGAGTTTAGAAATCTCTATCGATAACATGGCATCCCATATATCGATCAAAATCCATAAACACTCAACCGATAAGTCAACACAATATAAAACAAATTTTTATTCACTAACAAATACGCGCTCATATCTATTAATACTCTCAAACTCATTTTAGAGTACTACGGACTCTATTCAATGAGTAATTCCCACCAGAGCCAAGGTTATCACCAACCTAAGCTCTGATACCAAGTGTAACAGCCCGCAAATCCATACCCCTTGAGTCAACACTATTCTACAACAATCAACTCAAGTTGCACAAAAATACGAACCATTTGGGTTTAAGAAGAAGAGGTAGAAGAAGAGAAAACAAAATCAACATCAGAATCTAACCTTCGCAGCGGAATAAAATATAATAGATAATAAATAATCTTTACCCAAAATCAAATATATCTATTTACATACATTACATCATCAGAGTACATCAGTCACAGCACACATTAATAACATACAATGGATACACAACAACTCAACAGCGGGATATATATATATAAACAAGTACGAATGTACGTATCGTCAATCCAGCTAGTCTCCTGAGCTCCATGGCATTTCCTGTATCCTATAATACTCGGTCTGACCCGAGCATTATAGTTAAATAACACCCGAGTCAGTCTGGAATACCAGCGTGAGAAAATCACACCCAATTTATTATTAAAGTTTCAAAAATCCTTTGAAAAAAACAAAAGCATCTCGTAAGACCACGCCACAAATAAACATGTCGGGTTTTTACCTTACGATAGCTAAAACAATTTTTATAGAAATCCTCTGATATTATAATAGGGTCTATATACAAATACTTATAAAATAGCCGAAATTGTTACATTATTAAATTCCAGCTACTAGCCACAGAGTGGGTAATACAAACAAAACTCGTACAAGGCTCGTAGGGAGAATGGATTTCCAACTAATGACTAAGCACTTGGGTACCACCTGTCACAGTACGGGGCCTAGATCACCGTACCGAGGATTACTCCCTTCATCCCCTGCAACACAAGGCCGGAACCATCCCTTACCGGACAATCCCGAGTGAGATCACCCCGCGGTTGGGATCAGCAACCGCCGACTAAGCCAAAAAATAAAAAGGGACATCTAGACTGGAATGACCTCACCCTGCTTGGGTGCTACCCACCTAGCCTTGTTGCATATCCCCTGATTTTCAGTCATTCCCGTTTGATGAGGCTTGAGGCTAAGCGTTACCTTTAGAACGTTTCACTTAGAATGCCCATCGCCCACCTGACGATGTTTCGCAAGCATTATACAAGTCCGTCCTGGGTTCGAACGGAACCGAAGGCACTATTCCTACTACATCCATTTTGGAAATATCCTCAGGATTAGTAGCGACTATCCCTTGCACTACACTGCTCCATCTTCGACTCCGAACACGTTTTTCGCACGAAACGTACAAACCGGATCGAAGTGGTTTTCGAGAAATAAATCTCGATCCCGGTCTATTCGAAATGATCAGCGCATTTGGCCAATATTGATAGTCGGTTATTTAACTATCAATTTATATTCACAAACATCCATCACACAATAAATAATTTCCCAAATTATTTATTTATTCCAAAAATATCTTCACAAGATATATTTCTATTTTCAACCCTTTGAAAACAGTTTCCAAACTAACTTCCTTTTTCAGGATAACTTTCCAAATATTTTCTATCTCCTTTGAAATTACCATGCACAAAACTGGATTTTTAAAAATAATTTTAAAACACTTTACTTTTAAATATATACTTTTAAAACATTTAAATTAAAACTACATCAATAATTTATTAAAAATACCATACTATATGAATATTCGAAAATGAAGTTACTTAATAAAATATAAAACTAGATTTCTTCTTTTAAAACAAAATACTAAGTTACTTCTTAATAATTACTACTAAAATAGATTAAAAGAAAATACTTACATTAGGCTTTAAATATTAGAAATAATAAATTTTACAAAACTTGCTTCCTTTAAAAAACAACTTTAAAACATTTAATTTATATTTAAAAATTTACTTTAAAAACGTACTTGGTTATTCAGGGAGAATTTTCAATCTCAATCACTTAAATCAATTCTCCAAATTGATTCCCAATTTATTCCCTTTGAAATAAATTTCTTTACTTACTCAATTCATTTCAAAATTCATTTACTATGGACTTTATTGTTATTATTAGTTTCTATTTGATTTTTAAATCTTTTAACTGAAATATACAAATTTCATCTTCTTCCAAATTTCTTCTTTATTCTTTCCAATAAATTGAATCTTAAATTTTAAATAAATGTTTTATTCTTTAAAATAATAACACTAAAATTTAAAATTCATTAATCTTCTGATTATTCAAATTTCCCTTATTAAACTTAAGATTTATTTATTAAAATTTTAAAGGGGCACTTAATCTCTTTTCCAATTCATTCCTAAAGTTATTCAAATTTCTATAATTATTTTTCTTACAAATTCACTTCTTTTTATTTCCAAAATCCAATTCTATATATATCTTGATAACTTAGTGCACCGGAATATACTCAGGTAAACCACAACATCCAATATTCCAATTATCAATAATATTCATCACAGAATATAAAATAATCACAACAAGGGGTACTAAATAATTTAAATAAATGTGAGGGGTCCAGTTGGATCCCTCCAACCTGTTTTCCCTGCATCCACAGATGTTAGCACAATATAAAATGCCAATTCCAAATATATACCACACTATAGAACATAAATCAATTTAACCATTTCAAACAATTATTTAAATTTAATCATTTAAATTTAAATTTAACTGAGTGAGATTAACTCACCTTTTCTTTGTTGTTCGCAATCCATTCCAAACTGATTTGCTTCTTTGATTTTTAAACCTTGTATAACAATTCACGGTTTATTATTATCTGAACCAGCCAAACAATTATTCACCATTTATTTATTTTGTTTACAAATGATTAAATTTTAACCTTAGATTTAATTTAAACAATAACTACTTCCAAACTAATATCTCCTTTAAAACCATTTAGTAACAATTCAGTTAAATAATTTAACCATCTCCATATTTGTTTTAAAATGAGTTGCAATTATATAAACTTATACCTATGCTTTTTTTTTCTTTTTTAAATCACATATGTATATATATACTTATAAAATAGCTTATATAGATCCAAAAATCAATTTTTTTTAAATAAATTCTTCGCATTTTAAAACCTTATATATTTCAAAATCTTATCTTCGAAGCCTATATAAGCTTATAAATAAAATTTATATTACCATTTGATATCTTCTATTTTCCTAAATCCTATCTATATTACCATTATTATTTTCAACAGTATTTCAAAGTGTAAATATCTGTATATATTTTTTTCTCTGCATATATATGTATACATACATGCTTATATCATCATTTTCTAAAAACAGATGTGACTTCTAAAAAAAAAATGAAGTTATTCATAAACCATACTGTAAACAATTTTTTCTTACCTACTAATTTTTTTTTCCAATTGAATTAAAGGGGAGGCCATACCTAAAACGAACGCAGCCGCAAATGGAAGCCTCGAACCGGACCAAACGATTCGCCACAACCCTCCCATCGCATGCGAGATTGGCTCGCCTTCCTAAATCGCTGCATAGCTCTGATTTCCACCACGAACCCACGCCGCCGTACGAAGCCACCTCGTCGAGATACCCTAATCTTCACGCGAGTCAAGCTCGCGAAGCCGCGAATCGCTTTCCCCCTTTCTATCTCGAACCCATCGCGAGCCAACCCTAATTGAACTGCTACTAGAGATTCGCAGCCTCAATTTGAGAAAAGAAAGCTGCGGCCATGAATTCGATTGGGAAGGCTGGTTTCATGGGAACGGCCTTCGAAAATTTGAGGCTACAGTCGACAGAAAAAAGGAAGGGGAAGTTTGATTTCGATTTTGATTGATTTTTATTTTAGAAAGAGAAAGTAAATTGAAGAGGGATTTGATTTCCTTCGTTCGACAGCTGAATCTATTTTCGTTCGAACGAAATCTGAAGGTGGACGCCATTATTATTTTGATTTCGCGAATATTCGTAAGGAGGCAGCGATATTATTGATTTATTTTCTCTGAACGATGTGATATTGATAAGAGGGGAAGGGAAGAAAAAGGAGTACGAAGGAGATAATTGTGAGGCGGGATGTACGTATTGTCGGCTAAGAGAAAACAATTATATTTAATTTAAATCCAAATTCAAAACGTCTCGATAAAATTTCCAACGCGTTTTTATAACGTACACTTACACAATCACTCCAGTTACTACGAAATTTGAAACCCGATAATAAAACAATATTTCGGATCCAATGGAACTGGTTTCGTCGAGTTCCAAGACTGTACCTCGGAAAGCTATTTTTAAATTCAATTTAAACGATATATTTTCAAAACTGAACAAATTTCATTTTAAAAGTTCGATTACCTTCAGTATTATAAATATGAATTTTACAAGTCTTTAAATTATTTTTAACAGACTTAAAATTCCAGATTCAACATTTTACCCAACTTCAAATTATTTAATTTAATAATTTAATTGTCAAATAATTGGTGATATTTGAATTCAAGTTAAAAATTAACATTTAAATATTCAAAATCAATTGAATATTCCAATTTTAAATGCTTGAAAATTCCGGGTCGTCACATGGTTCCTATATTTTTAAATATAATTTAACTTTAATTACCCTTTGAAAAATTATTGAATTCACAACAATGCCTCTTATTACTGTACATATACATACATATATACGTTAATTTCCTACAAGATTATCATTCTCAAATATTTAAATTTATAGATCCAAATTCATTTATATACATATCCAGATAATTATTCAATTATCAGATGACAAAATCTGGGTTATCACATAATAACTTCTCAATTTATAAGTCTATAATTTCATTCACTTAAAAATCCATTTTTAAACTTCATTTTAACACAACAAACTCGTTTTATAGTTCCAATATTATTAATTTATAAATATCAATTTAAAATCTTTTATATACATCCTTTATAATGATTCAAAATTCTAAATTAAACCATTTTATAATTTAATCACTATTTATTTCAAAACATCTCAATTTGGTAATATTTTTCAAAACTCATAATTTTTATAACATAAAAATTTATAACGTTTTAATTATTTAAAATGAATCAATTCAAAAGTTTAATAAAACGCATTCTTTGAAAGATCACTTTAAAATCCTTTTTTTTTTCAAAATCAAAAATCATAATTTAAAACTTCAAAAATAGATCCGATGATGCAGCAGCACCAAATAGTCAATCACGACATCCAAATCTCATATATCATCATATGATAATCAACAAATATCATAATATCTGTAAATAAATATATATAGTTGAGGAATCCAGTTGGATCCCTCCAATCTATTTCCCTGCATCCACAAACATTAGCACAATACCAATTCCGTTCAAAGCGGAATATCGCGGTATATGGGATTTATAAAACATTATCCACTTAATAGACGGTGCAATAGGGTCTCATCCGCTATATAATGCGGGAAATCAACTCCAAGTACATAAATAATACCAATTTCACTGTACTGTGAAATATTCGCGGCATATGTTTTTAATAAATAACCTCGCTTACTAACGGCGCATAATGTCTATTTTAACAATCAGTAGATAACAATCAACATTCAAACATACAATCAAGCAATTTTAAATATAACTATTTAAAATTTAAATCGAAACATTTCGATTGAGTGAGAAGTTCTTACCTTGGTTTCAATTCCGTTTCCGCGTTTTTATTTCGAATAAAATTAAACGGACGTTTAATTTTACCCGAAATTTTCACTAACTCCAAACGACTCCAATCCTATTCCATAGCGTAGTGCTCGACAATACAGTTCCAACGCAACTGGTTTCGTGCGTTTTCGACCTCGTATGAATAAGATATAGCATTACAAAGTTAATACGATTTTTATATAAATTAATTTTATATTTTCTTTTATAATTTACAATCCAGACTAATCACTACCGTGCATTTTTGCCTGAAGAAATCTAAGACGACCCTTGCTTCTTCTCCAACGCGTGCATCTACAAGTAAGAACGCACGCACGCAACCCACACAGCCGTATTTAGGGTTGAATTTTGCGACCAAAACCTTCACTTTGACAACGATCGAGCAACGCCGTTACGACGTCTGCCTCGTGCTCCATCTTCGCCGCGAATATCACAGAGCTCGGCCCAAGCATGGCCGTGAAAACCGAACCCAAACGCAACTCCTTCATGCTTAATTTTCCGTTGATCCGTCACACAATATACGATCTTGACCGTTCACAACGTAGAGCTCGGGAAGCTCTTTAACTTTCTTTTAGGAATCGAAAGCCAAAAGGGTTTGGATTGGAAGATAATTGGAGGCGAAAGTTATGAATTTTCGGCCATTGGTATAAATAGTGGCGGCTGGCTTTGTTTCTAGGGTTAGGTTTTAGTTTGGATGCAAATGAAAATAGTTAGGTCCTTTTATAGAAAAATAGCCAAAACACTATTCATCGAAAATTTTCCGAATTCCAAACGAAGCGTGCCGGTTGGCGTTCCTAAGCTTTACCCCGCATTCCGAACTCAATGGAATGTGTTTCGGAAGCTAATTCGATCATCTGTGTGAGTTACGGCAATAAACGTTTGATTTTAAATTAAATCGATTTAAATTAATTTCTATGCGTTTTGGCTTGCCCCGGACAAACGCTAAATCCGATTGACAAGAAATTTGAAATCTTACAATAATATCACATTATGGATCCGATGAAATTGGTTTCGTCGAAATCCGAGACTGTTTGAAAAATGACTACTTTAACTCGCTAAATTAATATTAAAACAATTTCAATGCGTTTCGAGCTGTCACGGTCAAACGAAAACTCCGATTGCTACAAAAATTGAAATCCGATAATAACAAACTATTACAGATCTAATGAAACTACTTTCGTCCAATTCTGACACTGTTCGAAAAATGGCTAATTTTTAGTCGATAATTAAATATTAAAATATTCAATTTTCACAAATTAACTTTTAATTCGATTTTAAAAGTTCTATAACATCATTCTAACTCCAATATGATATAATGAAATTTTACCAATCAATTTCAATCATATTTAACCCAATTTCCAATTATTTCTGTAATTTTAACTATTAAATTATTGATCTAATTATCCAATTAAATCTAATTATTCGAAATAAAATTATCCGACTTATAAATTTCACTTATTAATATTTAAAATTAATAGAATATTCGATTTTAAATTGACAGAAATTCTGGGTCGTTACAGAAAGCTTTTATTATTTGAAAACTAATAGTTTTTTTTGTTTCAGAAAGATCCAATTTTATTTACACGAGTTAAAGCCTTTGAATTTAAATTCAAATTTCCAAATCAATACCTTTAAAATAGTCTAACCCATATAAACTCACTTATAAGTTAAATAGCCCTTTTAAACGCTAGTTTCCAAATCATAAAATTCAGTTTCAAATATTGAATTTAAATTAAATTAAAATATTTAACTTTCAAAACTCAATCAAGTTATTCAAAATAAATTTCATCTTTGAAATTCCATTTCTAAAGCTTTTCTCTTTAAACCCAATCCATTTTCAAAACATTTGAATTCAAATATTCAAATTTAAAACTATTTCAAAAATCTGTGACTTAATCGATTTCCTCATGAAATCCATATTGGTGTGTGTATAAGTATGGTCCAGGGGTTTAACACAATAGTGCAACATCATTCAATCATCACAGATCAAACACAGAAAAATAGTTGATAAGCGATATAACTGTAACGTTTATCGCTCATTCATAGATTCACGGATAATATACAGATGTATCATAAGTAAATGAATAAATTACACACATCTCAATCCATAGAACAAAATATCACAGATCAGATAGGATAATCTATTCAAGACATCTTATACAATACAATCATTCATAAGTAAGGTCAAGCATTTAATAATCATTTATAAGCTGAATTAAATAAATTGATTAATCCTAATTGATTCAATTTACTTCCAAGTAAATTAATTAATTACTTAGCAATTAATCACCCAAACCTGATTAATTAATTACAAATCATTTGATATAAATTAATTTATCAAACACTTTAATTAATTAATTAATTAAATTATTCTTAATTAATCACATTAATTAAATTAACCATTAAACCAATTTCATAATTAATTGACTCCTTAGTTAATTATTTTAAGAAATTAAACCTTTAGTTACTTACCATAAAGTAATTACACTTACACAATTTCAAAATGATTATCATTAATTTATTAATCTAAATTAATCATTAAAATTTTATCACATTATCCTTACATTAATTTTTGCTTAATCACTTGATTAATCAATTTTAATCATTAATTAATATTTAATTAAAAATTCTTAATCATAAATTAATATTTAATTGATAACCCTCAATCACTAATTAATTTCTTCAACCCTTAAATTACTTCTTTAATTAATCCAATCATTAATAAATTAAATAATTAAATTATTCATTTTAACTAACTTAATTATAAATCATTAAATCTTTATTACTCAAAGTATAGCTCATTCATACTTATGACTAAATTATTATTTACAATGTGTTTGGAAACATTGTTTTCAAATTTTCTTTTAAATTTCATTTTCAAATTCAAGATTTAAAATGGAAACAAATTAACTAAAGTTTGAAACAATTTCAAAAATCCCCTTCCTTTCTTTCACAAGTTAATGAATTATTTATCTTATATTGGAAGTTAAAAGGATTTAAAACCCACTATCATTTTTAATTTCAAATCAATTTAAAATTCAACTAATTATTCAAAAAAAAACAAATGATTTAAATTTAAAACTTCCTTTATTTCAGAACTAAGATTCAAATTATATTTGAATCCAGATTTAAATTTAACTTATAAACTTATTTACAATTTAAAACTTTATTTTCAAATTCAAACTATTTAAACATTTAAGGTTGTTAAAACAATTCAAATTCTAAAAACTTTATTTTATTTAAACTCAGATTCAAACTATCTTTAATTCAAATCCACACTTAGATTTAAACTTTGCTTAATAATTTAAATTCAGTTATTAAAGTTTAGAAACAAATCAGGTTATTAAAACCTGCTACTCAGACATACCCGAGCTTTACCCATTCTTGCTTCGAGTCGCACAGGCATTCACGCGAGACCTAACCCGATGGAACATCATCCCTTCCCCGGACCGAAACTACCCAGTCACAACGATGGCACGGTGCACGTGCATACCGTTGATGATCGACTCCGGTCATCATCACGTCAACGAGCAAGTCGACTACCACCCACTGGTCCATCCACCACCATCAGAACCACGTCCATCATTCGAAAATCGAAAAAGTCGAACATGATACTAAAACCTGGAACACACTACCCCACTTCCCGTCAAACCTGGCAACGTCATGCGTACGATGCTCCGACCACCGGAGGCCACCAAACTCCGGCCGCAGCTTCGTCCATCTCCCCTCTACCTCCCCTCAACCCGCGTGACACTCAATCGCCTGAACTGGCCATCCCTGAACAGTGAAAATTAGGTTTAAAAACTTCAAACCATCGCCGTCGCTTCCATGTTCATCGGCCGACCATCGCTGCATTTTCCCCGTGACCACCATAGACCCCTCCATCTCCACGTGGCAACTCGACCTCCCTAGATCGTCACAACGCCGGAAATCGATCGAAATACCTACCACGATCATCTTCGAACTGCTACCAAACCACCCAACTAAAAATCATAAAACCCACCTTAAAAACCATCGCTTCCGGTAAGGATTTAAGTTAGATACCTGAATCAATGATTTGTGAAGATTGAAATTTGGATAATCTTAAGTTTGTTCAGAAATTTGGGTTTCCAGAGAATTTTTTTTAGTTGTTTTAATCTTAATTGAATTTTTAAACTTAGTTTATAATGATACAAACATCCTTTGTTTGAATCTTAAGTTCAATCGTCAATTAGAAAGAGGGCAAATGATTTTTGAAACCACAGTTTCCATTTTGAACTAAGAACAGATGCATTTTAAAACAATAGCCTGCATATTATACTTCAATCTTCCCATATACACAGATAATCATATATGCACAAACATACATATCTAAGATATACTTGCACAGATTTAAACCTTTAAATTTTGAAGGAAAATGTTACTCACAGTCTAAGGAAGAAGAACAGAGTTGCTACTTGAAATACTTTGAAACTGGCTTGACTTTTAAACTGGAAATTGCTTTGATCTTCCACCCAAATTTCTTGCTTTTGTTTAATTAAATGATGCTTCAGTTTTAAAAAAAATGCTTGTTGTAGAATTTTCCAGTTGCTAAGTTGTGATGAACGAATGAAAATGCGGAAGGTGATATATATAAAAGAGAAGAAGTGTACAGGTTTGATATTAATAAACAAACTACAGGTTTATATTGTTTATTACTTTCTTTGTTTATAGGCTGAGATGATTCTTGTCTCGGTGGCTACAAATCTTATTTTGTATGCTTGCATTAAATGCTAGAAGTATGTTGCATTTATTACCTTAGTACTTTATGTCTTCTTTGATATTTCCTTTTATACTTTGTTTATGCTTACCTACCTTTTCTCTAACTCGGCTGATATATGAAATTGAGTGGTACAGGGATATACATTGTTGTTTGTACAACATGCATGGCTGCATTAATTGCTTAAGTCTTGTTTGAATACTGGATTATATTTGCTTTGCCTTATTATTTTGTCACATGAATATTAAGTAGAGATTGTTTGTTTTATGCTTTGTATTCTATTTTTTTCTTCCTTTTGCAAGCTACATACTTGTATGCATTTTTGTTTTGTAATAATTCATTTATATGTTTACTTTACTATTTTATAGTCTATCTCATTTGTTTACTTACTATTTTACAAAACTATACAATTTATCTCATACACATATATATATTAATTTCTATTTTGTGATCTTAAATATTTTATTTTCAACTTAAATACTTGAGTGTATTTTTGTTTAAACCCCAATTCAAATTCAATTGTCAATCCATTTTATATACATGTTTATTTTCAAATATCGAATTTAATTCTTGATTAATTCAAAATTTATGTTAAAATTTATATTAGTTACCAATTTCTTCATAATTTTTTATTCAGAAATGAAATTAATTATCAATTCATACTCAATTTAAATCCGAGATCGTTACAGACTTCCCCTTTTAAAAGGACTTTCGTCCTCGAAATTCGCCATAGAGAGATAAAGAAGATAGTTGAAAGATAGAAAAATATCTTTTCAGATCAAACTGGATATCAATTCTGCATTTGGTAAGCCAAATATGAATATCAACAATAGATACAAGAAATTATAATAGAATTTCAAATTTGTTTTTTTAAACGAAATCGTTTTATAGGTTCAATTCAATTTATCCTCCATATTTTATTTACCAATTTAACTCAATTTAAAATTTCCAATTCAAATTCATAAAGGTTTAAAATAAAGACTGATAAGAAATCGATGAAATACGAAGTAAGGATTTTCTACAATGATTCGTAGGGCATCATCGCGTCGAAACTTCTTCTGTTGCTGGTACGAAGCATCAAAGAATTGAAATCGAATCAATGGAAATAGATAGAGAAAAATTGTATCCACTGTTGCAGGGCATTGACCATTTATAGTCGTATTCCCCTGTCCCCTATCTCGTTCTCTTCTTGCACTCATACTTACTATCAGTGGATTGTAAAAGAATTTACTGAGGCATACAGATGGATATCTTAGGGATACTCATTCTAGGGTATACTTCACCCTATCTCTAATGAGTTACTTAATGTGTTATACTCTTGAGCTAAAGTTTTAATCCTTAGCTCTGATACCAAATGTGACGAGAAGGATTTTTCGAGCTAGAAAATCGTCATGCATACTTTACATCGTACTCGAATGCCGTAGATTCGACCGTTCAAATCCGAGTCGCCGGAGCTTATAACACAATTAAGTAAACAACACAGCAAAATAAAAGAATAACACATTGATATACAGCTTTGATACAATATCCGATACAATGAATATCAATATACATCATAGATATGATACAAGAAATAGCAGCGGAAAAGGAAAATATATAACATCTAGCAGCGGAACAATATAACTCTAAGATAGTCTTCAAAAGTGAACTCCAGCAGCAGCAGCTCGTTTCAACATCACGATACGTAAAAATAAGTAAGTCTCGTCCACATCCAAAGACTGAACTAGCTCCAGATAATTCACTGAACCTATCTGAAAAACCCAACTCTAGACTGCTTGTGTAGAAAAAATTTTGAGCACCCAGAGTTTAGGAAAGAAAAAATAAACTCCGGATCAGTCATGGGACTGGTGTGAGCAACAAAAGCAGTTTATCTTTAAAAACAAACAAAGAAATATTTTAAAAGATTCACAATGCTTTTTAGAAATGAGACTACCATAAGGCCTCCCCCACACACACACACACAATGCAAACGCAGAATCGGAGGAGATTTCTCCTTATGATAGTCAAAGATGCTTGATACGCATTAAAAAGAAACATTTGATATTATTACTAGTGCATAGTGTAGAAAAAATCATTTCGAAAGTAAAGATATAAATTTTAGCCAGCATAGGCATTTCGCACTTATGCCTACTATAGCTACCATGTTCAATAGCAGGTTACCGCCACATTCCATGGCAGGTTATGCAATTGCAATCGTAAAAGTTCGTATTGGATGAATGGATTTCCAACAAATGATCGGGCCAAGGAACTTCCCATTGCCACATGGAAACGCCTCTGGAAGGACGTCCCGAGAACCAAACCAGATCTCTGCCAAACAAGGCCTGCTAGCCCCCTTCCCGCGGAATATACAAAACCTCAGATATGCCACCCCCGATCCTTTGGGACCTTTATACGAGGCGCCTCTAAACCACCAACCACACAGAAATAAATATAGTGTGTCCACATGAGTAAGTATCAGGGCTCTATACCATGACACTACCCTTTTCCAGAAGGAATGGTCATACCCTAAGGAAGCTACCCTTGAAACCTTGCCGCACAATTCATGTTTCGACCATTACCGGTTTGTGAGGCTCGACGAAGTCTCGTCCACAAAGCTATGCTTTTTACAAAAGCCACGCTTTGATCAACAAATGATCAGCAGCCCACAGCATGCCACATTACCAAGTTGGGAACATATCGCTGATTACCTTCAACTACATAACCTCTAAGGGTGTTAAGCTAAGAGAATAAATTCTCCGCCACCAATGGAAATGTATTTGAAAGAAATCTGCTTTATATCTCAAAATTTAATGTCAGACATACAATCTATACAAGTCTGTTCTGGATTTAGAACAGAACCGAAGGCACTTCCAAAGAAGCCCTTGCAATCCGGGTATTCACAATCCCGATCGAACTTCCCATCACTTAGGGAATCTCTATACCGGAGCAACTCAGTGCAGAGACAATCGGTAGGTCATCCTATCATTCTTGCAAATACACGGTCATCACCACCGGTCTTCAAATGCTGTCCATAACGACGTATCACATATTCAGAATGGGTTATACGACCCAAAAGTCCTTTCCCGGCTAACCCGAATAGTGAGCGCAACATTTAAAACATATGGATATGGGATTTCAATTAAGTCACAACTTAACAATTAAAAACTTTCTTTCAAATGGTTTAAACAAATTACCATTTTCAAATCTTTTAAACAAAAGATTTATTTCACTAAGTTCACCCATTTTCACAAAGATTCATTCCCGGATTTCAAAACAATTTCATCTCAATTGGATTAATTCATTTAAATCTTTAAATCAAGATTTTATCTTATAGCTTTCAAACAGTTTCGATAACTTGGGAAATCATTTTCATTTTTAACTTGAAATCCTTTTTAACACAATTTGGAAGTTCACTTCCTATATGAAAGCTTTTATTATTTGAAAACCAATAGTTTTTCTTTTGTTTCAGAAAGATCCAATTTTATTTACACGAGTTAAAGCCTTTGAATTTAAATTCAAATTTCCAAATCAATACCCTTAAAATAGTTTAACCCATATAAACTCACTTATAAGTTGAATAGCTTTTTAAACGCTAGTTTCCAAATTATAAAATTCAATTTCAAATATTGAATTTAAATTTAAATCAAAATATTTAAATTTCAAAACTCAATCAAATTATTCAAAATAAATTTCATCTTTGACATTCCATTTCTAAAGCTTTTCTCTTTAAACCCAATCCATTTTCAAAACATTTGAATTCAAATATTCAAATTTAAAACTATTTCAAAAATCTGTGACTTAATCGATTTCCTCGTGAAATCCATATTGGTGTGTGTTTAAGTGTGGTCCAGGGGTTTAACACAATAGTACAACATCATTCAATCATCACAGATCAAACACAGAAAAATAGTTGATAAGCGATATAACTATAACGTTTATCGCTCATGCACAGATTCACGGATAATATACAGATGTATCATAAGTAAATGAATAAATTACACACAGCTCAATCCATAGAACAAAATGTCACAGATCAGATAGGACAATCAATTCAAGACATCTTATAAAATACAATCATTCATAAGTAAGGTCAATCATTTAATAATCATTTATAAGCTGAACTAAATAAATTGATTAATCTTAATTGATTCAATTTATTTCCAAGTAAATTAATTACTTAGGAATTAATCACCCAAACCTGATAAATTAATTACAAATCATTTGATATAAATTAATTTATCAAACACTTTAATTAATTAATTAATTAATTAATTAATTAAATTATTCTTAATTAACCATATTAATTAAATTAACCTTTAAACCAATTTCATAATTAATTGACTCCTTAGTTAATTATTTTAAGAAATTAAACCTTTAATTACTTACCATAAAGTAATTACACTTACACAATTTCAAAATGATTATCATTAATTTATTAATCTAAATTAATTATTAAAATTTTATCACATTATCCTTACATTAATTTTTGCTTAATTACTTGATTAATCAATTTTAATCATTAATTAACATTTAATTAAAAATTATTAATCATAAATTAATATTTGATTGATAACCCTCAATCACTAATTAAGTTCTTCAACCCTTAAATTACTTCTTTAAATAATCCAATCATTAATAAATTAGATAATTAAATTATTCATTTTAATTAACTTAATTATAAATCATTAAATCTTTATTACTTAAAGTATAGCTCATTCATACTTATGATTAAGTTATTATTTACAATGCGTTTGGAAACATTGTTTTCAAATTTTCTTTTAAATTTCATTTTCAAATTCAAGATTTAAAATGGAAACAAATTAACTAAAGTTTGAAACAAATTCAAAAATCCCCTTCCTTTCTTTCACAGGTTAACGAATTATTTATCTTATAATGGAAGTTAAAAGGATTTAAAACCCACTTTCATTTTAAATTTCAAATCAATTTAAAATTCAATTTATTATTCAAAAAAAACAAATGAATTAAATTTTAAAACTTCTTTTATTTCAGAACTAAGATTCAAATTATATTTGAATCCAGATTTAAATTTAACTTAAAAACTTATTTTCAATTTAAAACTTTATTTTCAAATTCAAACTACTTAAACATTTAAGGTTGTTAAAACAATTCAGATTCTAAAAAATTTATTTTATTTAAACTCTGATTCAAACTATCTTTAATTCAAATCCACACTTAGATTTAAACTTTGCTTAATAATTTAAATTTAGTTATTAAAGTTTAGAAACAAATCAGGTTATTAAAACCTGCTACCCAGACATACCCGAGCCCTACACCCATTCTTGCTTCGAGTCGCACAGGCATTCACGCGAGACATTACCCGATGGAACATCATCCCTCCCCCGGACCGAAACTACCCAGTCACAACGATGGCACGGTGCACGTGCACACCGTTGATGATCGACTCCGGTCATCATCGCGTCAACGAGCAAGTCGACTACCACCCACTGGTCCATCCACCATCATCAGAACCATGTCCATCATTCGAAAATCGAAAAAATCGAACTTGATACTAAAACCTGGAACACACTACACCACTTCCCCTCAAACCTGGAAACGTCACGCATTCGATGCTCCGACCACCGGAGGCCACCAAACTCCGGCCGCGGCTTCGTCCATCTCCCCTCTACCTCCCCTCAAACCTGCATGACACTCGATCACCTGAACTGGCCGTGGTGATCGATATTCCCTGAACAGTGAAAATTGGGTTTAAAAACTTCAAACCATCGCCGCCGCTTCCATGGTCATTGGCCGACCATCACTGCAATTTTCCCGTGACCACCATAGACCCCTCCATCTGCACGAGGCAACTCGACCCCCCTAGATCGTCACAACGCCGAAAATCGATCGAAATACCTACCACGATCATCTTCGAACTGCCACCAAACCACCCCACTAAAAATCATAAAACCCACCATAAAAACCATCGCTTCCGGTAAGGATTTAAGTTAGATACATGAATCAATGATTTGTGAAGATTGAAATTTGGCTAATCTTAAGTTTGTACAGAAATTTGGGTTTCCAGAGAATTTTTTTAGTTGTTTTATTCTTAATTGAATTTTTAAACTTAGTTTATAATGATACAAACATCCTTTGTTTGAATCTTAAGTTTAATCATCAATTAGAATGAGAGCAAAAGATTTTTGAAACCACAGTTTGCATTTTGAACTAAGAACTGATGCATTTAAAACAATAGCATGCATATTATACTTCAATCTTCCAATATACACAGATAATCATATATGCACAAACATACATATCTAAGATATACTTGCACAGATTTAAACCTTCAAATTTTGAAGAAAAATGTTACTCACAGTTTAAGAAAGAAGAACAGAGTTGCTACTTGAAATACTTTGAAACTGGCTTGACTTTTAAACTGGAAATTGCTTTTATCTTCCACCCAAATTTTCTTGCTTTTGTTTAATTGAATGATGCTACCATTTTAAAAAAAGTGCTTGCTATAGAATTTTCCAGTTGCTAAGTTGTGATGAACGAATGAAAATGAGGAAGGGGATATATAAAAGAGAAGAAGTGTACAGGTTCGATATTAATAAACAAACTACAGGTTTATTTGTTTATTACTTTCTTTGTTTATAGGCTGAGATGATTCTTGTCTCGGTGGCTACAAATCTTATTTTGTATGCTTGCATTAAATGCTAGAAGTTTGTTGCATTTATTACCTTAGTACTTTATGTCTTCTTTGATATTTCCTTTTATACTGTAACGACCCAGAATTTTTGGTAATTAAAATTTGAATATTTAATTAATTTTAAATATTAATAAGTGAAATTATGAGTCAAATAAATTTTATTTCGAATAATTGGATTTAATTGGATAATTAAATCGATAATTTGATATGTTAAGTTATAGAAATAATTGAAAATTGAGTTAAAAATGATTGAAAATGATTTGTAAAATTTTATTTTATCATATTGGAGTTAGAATGGTATTTTAGAACTTTTAAAATCGAATTAAAAGTTAATTTGTGAAAATTGAATATTTTAATATTAAAATCGACTAGTGAAAATAGTCAATTTTTGAACAGTCTCAGAATTGGATGAAACCAGTTCCATTGGATCCGTAATAGTTAGTTATTACCGGATTTCAATTTTCGTAGCAATTGGAGTTATCGTTTGATCGTGGCAGCTCGAAACGCATCGAATTGTTTTTAATATTAATTTGGCGAGTTAAAATAGCCATTTTTCAAAAAGTCTCGGATTTCGACGAAACCAGTTTCATCGGATCCGTAATGTGATATTATTGTAAGGTTTCAAATTTCGTGTCAATTGGATTTATCCGGTACAAATTAAAACGCCTAGAAAATCGTTTAAATCGGTTTAATTAAAATTGAACGTTTATTGCCATAACTCGCACAGATGTCCGAATTAGCTTCCGAAACCTGTTCCATTGTGTCCGGAACGCGGGGTAAACCCTAGAAACGTTGGTTACAGCGCGTGAATCGGAGTTTTGAAAACCCGGATGAATAGTGTCGTTCGATTCTCTATAAATAGGCTCATAATTCACAAAAAAAAAAAAAGAGAACCCTAATCTAAACGCAGCCGCCACCCTAATATTCGAAGGCCGAAATTGTTCCATTTTCTCTCCTCAATCTCTTCAAATCCGTGCAACGATTCGAGAAACTTTCTACATGAAAAACGTAGAGCACGAGATGAGCTTTAAATCCATAAGGTTGAGATGTTATATAGGTGAGTGAATCGATAGGAATTCGTGCTCAAAGTTGGCCGTTCACTTACGTTTCGCACTCAAGGGGAGGTGGCCGAGCTCCACAAGGTGGTGACCGAGCATAGAGGGGATGGAGGCGAGTTGAATGGAGGTCTTGGATCGGGTTGGAAGCGAGCAAGGTGGTCGAAAAATCTAACCCTAGTTTGTATATTGGGTTCGGCGGCTTCGTGAATGTCCTGGAGTTGAAGCGCGTGAGGGAGATGATGGGGTGGACGGTCCTGATGCTAGCAAGATGGATCCAACGGCCAGTAATTAGTGTGGGTTTAAATTAGTTAATTTATGTTGTAATTAGTTTATATAAATCGTGTAAAACTTTGAAAATTCATAACTTTTTCATACGAGGTCGAAAACACGCGAAACAAGAAGCATTGGAATCGTATGGACGAGCACTACGCGATGGAGTTGGATTAGAGTCATTTGGAGTTAGTGAGAATTTCGGGTAAAATTAAACGTCCGTTTAATTTTATTCGAAATAAATCGCTAAAACGAAATTGAAATCAAGGTGAGAACTTCTCACTCAATCGAATCAGTTTCGATCTTATTTTCAATAGTTAGATTTAAAATATTTGAATGCATGTTTGAATGATGATTGTTATCTATTGATTGTTAAAATAGACATTATGCGCCGTTAGTAAGCGGATGTTATTTATTAAAAACATATACCGCGAATGTTTCATAAACAGTGAAATTGGTATTATATATAATACCAATATATATATATATATTGGCATATGTATATATTGGAGTTATTGATTTCCCGCATTTGTATAGCGGATGAGACCCTATTGCGCCGTCTATTAAGCGGATAATATTTTAAATCCCATATACCGCGATAATTCCGTATTGGAGCGAAATTGGTATTGTGCTAATGTTTGTGGATGCAGGAAAACAGGTTGGAGGGATCCAACTGGATTCCTCAACAGTTTTTATTTGATTTCAGATATTTTGATATTTGATGGATTATCATATACGATATATGATGTCGTTGTTGTCGTGATTGACTATTTGGTATGTAGCATCATTGGACCAAGTTTTGGAATTTAAAAATGATTTTTAAAGTGATTTTTGAAAATATACTATATGTTTGGAATTGATTCATTTTAAATAAATAAACGTTATAATTTTTAATGTTATAAAAATTATGGTTTTTGAGAAATATAGTTAAAAAACTGATTTTTGAAAATATGGGTTAATAATTTTAATAAAATAGTTTAAATTGGATCTCTGAATTTATTATAAAGAGTTTAAATATAGGATTTATAAATTTGATTGTTTTATAAATCAAAATGATGAAATTTTAAAGGAGATTAAAGATGTTTTAAAATAATAGTATAAATTGATTTTATAAAGGATTTATAAATTGATAATTTATAAATGAAAATATTTGAATTATAAAACGAGTTTTATAAGTGTTTGAATGAAGTGAAAATGGATTGCATAAGTGAATGGAATTTATAAAATTATAAATGGTGAAGTTATAAATGAAATTTATAAATAGTAAGATTTATAAATTTTGTGAAGTTATTAAAGAATATGAAGTTTAAAAGAACAATTTTGTAAAATAATCGTTTTATAAGCATTAACTTATAATGTGAACTTTTGGGTTATAATGGAGTTATAAATCAAATAGGTTAATAAAGGAGATGTATAAAAAGGGAGTTGTTATAAAATAAATAGAAAAGGAATTTATGAACGTTGTTTTATGAAATTCGCAAATGACTTATTTTAAGAAGTAAATTGTTGTAACCTATTAATGGAGTTATATTCACATTTTTGACTGTGAATAATCCTTTAAAATGAAATGTATAAAAGGATGAAAATTGCTAACGTAGTATATTCACGTTTTTGAATAGTGAATAATATGTTAAAGAGAATGTTTAGAATGTGATATTTTAAATTTAATTAAAACGATCTAACGATGTTTTAAGATATGTTAAGATTCGAAACCATAGATTTCAACATTCATTGTTGAAATAGACGTTTTCGAGAAATAAAAGGAAATCGTGGACTATAACACTGTTGTTATAGTAAATGATTTCCGAAAGGAAATGTTTTGTATAGTATTGGGATTTATATATCTATTTTAATTTCGAATCCCTATACTAGTGATTTTGGGACGTCGTAACGATGTTCTACGCAACATTCGTTTTGGCCCAAAAAAATACGTTTAAGCGAATGATTTCCTTAAAGAATGAAATATATACTTAATCTCGATTTAAGTATATTTGAATATTTTCCAAGGGTTGAAAATAAATGGATTGAGAATTATTTAATAAGTAAGTATGGAAATGTTTTCCAATATAAAGTGAATTATTTTTGAGCATTTATCTTTTTACAGATAAATTGAAGTGAATAATTGAAGTCGTATATTCATAGATATTTTGGAATATAAATTCACTATGGAATTTGTAAAAGAAAGTGGAATTTGTTTAAAAATAAATATTGATTTATTTTTGAGATATTGAATTATATATCTTGTAAAGATATTTTTGGAAAATAAATAATTTGAAAAATTATTTGGAAACTGGTGATGTGTGCATATCCATTGATAGTTCAATAACCGACTATCAATATTTCCCTTTGAATGGGTAATTGATGTGATTTGTTTGAATTTGAATGCCACACTTATTTTTGAATAAGCGCTCACTATTCGGGTTAACCGGGAAAGGACCATGGGGTCGTATAACCCATTCCGAATATGTGCTACGTCGTTATGAATTGCATTTGAAGACCGGTGTTGAAGACCAGATCTTTTTGAAAGCGAAAGGACAACTCGTCGATTGTCTTTGCACCGAGTAGCTACGGTATAGAGACTCCTTATGTGATGGGAAGTCCGGACGTGATTAGAGATTATCCGGATTGCAAGGACTTCTTTGTAAGTGCCTTCGGTTTTGTTCGAGCCCGGAACAGACTTGTATGGATTGTATGTCTGACGTTACAAATTGAGATATAAAGCAGATTTCTTTCAAATATATTTCTGTTGGTGGCGGAGAATTTATTCTCTTAGCTTAACACCCTTCTCTGAGACGTACGAGCTCAGAGGTTATGTAGTTGAAGGTTATCAGCGATATATTCCCAATTTGGTAATGTGACATATTGAGTGTTGCTGTGAAATGATCATTGTGTTGATTATTTGTGATAGGATCATTTGTTTGATCGTCTATCTTGGTGATCATTTCTATGATCATTTGTTGACCCAAAGCATGGCTTTTGTATAAAGTATGTTTTTGTGGACGTGACTTCGTCGAGCCTCACACCTCGGGAATGGTCAAAACAGGAAAGATGCAGCAAGGTTATGAGGGGTAGCACCCTTTAGGATATGTGCATTTCCTTCTGGAAAAGGGTGGTATCATGGTATGGAGCCCAGATACTTACTCATGTTGAAAACACTTTATGATTGTGTGAATTAATTGCAAGCGCTCGGTGAAAGGTCCCAAAGGACCGGGGGATGGCATATTCGGTCAGTTGTTACTCAGTTAGGGGCAACCCGGCCTTGTGTTGGTAGAGATCCGGTTTGGTTCTCGGGGATGTCCATCCAGAGGCATTCTCATGTGCCAATGGGAAGTTCCTTGGCCTGATCATTCGTTGGAAATCCAAAGAAACAATACGAGACTTGTACGGTATTAGTTGTAGAACCTGCCATCTAATATGGTAGCTATAGTAAGCATACTATAATGGTACCTATGCTGGCTAAGGTTTATATTCTACTTTCGAAATGTTTCCTACACTATGCACTAGTAATAATATCAAATGTTTCTTTTTAATACGTATCAAGCATCTTTGATTATCATAAGAAGAAATCTCCTCCAAGTCTGCGTTTGCATTGTGTGTGTGGCGGGAGGTCTTATGGTAGTCTCATTTTTAAAAGCATTGCGAATTGACTAAAAAAATATTCCTCTACTTTATTTTAAAGAAAAATAAATTGTTTTAGTTCTTACACCAGTCTCATGACTGACTCGGAGTTTATTGTTTTCCTTCCTAAACTCTGGGTTCCCACCAATTTCCACACGGGCAGTTAAGAGTTAGGTTTATCAGGATATTCTGGAATTCAGGAGTTGCAGGAGGCAAGATGGACGGCATGGCGTATTACTAGTATATAGTATTTCTTTTTCCGCTGCACTGTTTGTTGTTGTAGTTGTTGTACACTCTGATGTAATGAAATGAAATGTGATAAAATGTAATAACTAATATAGTTCTTTGTTTAAAGATTTTTCATTTATCTATTATATGTTGTTCCGCTGCGATTGTGAGATTCGACATTCTGATGTTGTTCAGTTGTTTTTCTGTTCCGTTCTATTTTCTTTTCTCTCTACTTTCTATCTTCTTCCGTCTTTTCTATCTCTTTCTTTTTCTTAAAACCTAAGTGTTCGGTTTTCCGTCGTTCGAGTGCTGGCAGTCAATAAAGTGAGTATCGATGTTGAATTTTCGAAAGACGAAGAATCGGGTCCTTACATCTGGTATCGGAGCATATGGTTAAGCGACAACCATGGTTCTGTTGGGTATTACTCATTAGAGATAGAGTCAGTAGTACTCTAGAATGAGTTTGAGTGTAATAATAGCTATGAGAGCGTATTTGTTAGTGAATATAAAATTGTTTTATATTGTGATGATTTGTTTGTTGAGTGGTATATAGATTCTGGTTAATACGAGTAATTAACGTTGTTGATAGGGATCTCTAAACACTTGTACAGAACAATTCGACACAGTATTGTTTTAAATTGGGTAAATGAAATAATTTTACCTCGATTATATTTTATATATAAAGAAAATAATTTTTCAGAATTATTAAAGTGTATATAAGTAGATTGTTTAGTTGTTTGAATAATCTAAATAAAAGAATTATTGTATAAGCAAATGAATTATAAGAATTTGATTATAATTAATGTGATTTACAATTGTGAAATAAACTTATGTATATAAGAAGTGAAACTATATGGATATATTTATGAATATGAGTTGTAATAAAAATGAATTTAAAGTTAAATGGAAATTTACTTTAGAATTTGGAAGCTGAATTGATTTATAAATTGGAATTTAAGTTAAGTAAAAACAAGTGATGTTTGTAAAATGGAATATAACTTAAAAGATGTTGAATGAAGTTGATATTGGTATCAAAGAAAATTAATAAAGTTAAGTGATAAATGTGAACTTAAGTTATGTAAATGAAATTCAACTTTTGTAATTGAATTGAATTAATGGATTAAATGTTAATCAATTGAATGTGAATTAAGTTGGTATGAAATAATGGATATAAGTGTTAATTCATTAAAATCTAATGTTATTAGAAGTTGAATAGTTGAATAAAAATCATTTAATTAAACCAATTGATAAGCAAAGTAATTTGGTTGTAATTAATATACACTGGTTGTTGTATGATTGTTAGTTGATTGTATATAATTCATTAAGTGTTAATGAAATTGAGTTAATGAAATTGGAAGCTAAAGTAATTAAAATTGGAATTCAATTGGAAGTTAAGTGAATCTTAAATAAAATTGAATTTGATTTGGAAGTGAACCAACTTGAATATGAATTAGTGAATATAAACTAATTGAAAATGAATGTTACTAAGAACATCCACTGTTAATAAATCAAATGTGATTAAATTGAAAACCCATTTCATTGAATATTAATGAGAATATGAATGAATATATATTAGTTATGAATGCTAGTTGGTTGATGGTTGAGTATATTGCTTTTACTACATTTGCTATGTTGGCATGTATAG
This sequence comes from Allium cepa, assembly GCA_030765085.1. NCBI lineage: Eukaryota > Viridiplantae > Streptophyta > Magnoliopsida > Asparagales > Amaryllidaceae > Allium > Allium cepa. The sequence goes on along the minus strand of CM060943.1, from coordinate 889,421,207 downwards.
TTATTATGTTACTATATGATGTATATCGATACTATTATCTATATGCATGATTCTCATGTTGTTTGTTGAGTGTTAGTAGGTGCGGATCGCGTTTGCTTCGCATTTGAAGCTCGCTTTCGCGCTATATTAGCCGTATATGCTCGCTAATAAAATTATAAGGTACATATCTCGGATTACATATCGTACTTTTATACTTTTTTCCCTTCGGGATGCCTCATTACTTGATGAGATGTATATTTGTGATATATATACTGTCATTTTTTTTTCGGATCGAGCCGCGCAAAGGAGACTATGACGAATTTTTCCGAAAATTTAAGGCGTTAGAAAAAATTTGAGAAAATTGGAAATTTTTTGAAAACTTTAACTTTGATTTGGAGTTTAAAGTTAAACAATAGTAGTTGTTTTTGAAAAGATAACTAAGTATGATTTGGAAACTTAGTAAAGTATTGTAAGAAATTTAATTATGGATTTTGGAAAGTTGATAGATTCTGTAACTTTTCTTACTTAATGATTTCGAGGACGAAATTCTTTTAAGGGGGAAAGATTGTAACGACCCAGAATTTTTGATAATTAAAATTTGAATATTTAATTAATTTTAAATATTAATAAGTGAAATTATGAGTCAAATAAATTTTATTTCGAATAATTGGATTTAATTGGATAATTAAATCGATAATTTGATATGTTAAGTTATAGAAATAATTGAAAATTGAGTTAAAAATGATTGAAAATGATTTGTAAAATTTTATTTTATCATATTGGAGTTAGAATGATATTTTAGAACTTTTAAAATCGAATTAAAAGTTAATTTGTGAAAATTGAATATTTTAATATTAAAATCGACTAGTGAAAATAGTCAATTTTTGAACAGTCTCAGAATTGGACGAAACCAGTTCCATTGGATCCATAATAGTTAGCTATTACCGGATTTCAATTTTCGTAGCAATTGGAGTTATCGTTTGATCGTGGCAGCTCGAAACGCATCGAATTGTTTTTAATATTAATTTGGCGAGTTAAAATAGCCATTTTTCAAAAGGTCTCGGATTTCGACGAAACCAGTTTCATCGGATCCGTAATGTGATATTATTGTAAGGTTTCAAATTTCGTGTCAATTGGATTTATCGTTTGTCCGGTACAAATTAAAACGCCCAGAAAATCGTTTAAATCGGTTTAATTTAAATTGAACGTTTATTGCCATAACTCGCACAGATGTCCGAATTAGCTTCCGAAACATGTTCCATTGTGTCCGGAACGCGGGGTAAACCCTAGAAACGCTGGTTACGGCGCGTAAATCGGAGTTTTGAAAACCCGGATGAATAGTGTCGTTCGATTCTCTATAAATAGGCTCATAATTCACAAAAAAATAAAAAAAAAGAGAACCCTAATCTAAACGCAGCCGCCACCCTAATATTCGAAGGCCGAAATTGTTCCATTTTCTCTCCTCAATCTCTTCAAATCCGTGCAACGATTCGAGAAACTTTCTACATGAAAAACGTAGAGCACGAGATGAGCTTTAAATCCATACGGTTGAGATGTTATATAGGTGAGTGAATCGATAGGAATTCGTGCTCAAAGTTGGCCGTTCACATAAGTTTCGCACTCAAGGGGAGGTGGCCGAGCTCCACAAGGTGCTGACCGAGCATAGAGGGGATGGAGGCGAGTTGAATGGAGGTCTTGGATCGGGTTGGAAGCGAGCAAGGTGGTCGAAAAATCTAACCCTAGTTTGTATATTGGGTTCGGCGGCTTCGTGAATGTCCTGGAGTTGAAGTGCGTGAGGGAGATGATGGGGTGGACGGTCCTGATGCTAGCAAGATGGATCCAACGGCCAGTAATTAGTGTGGGTTTAAATTAGTTAATTTATGTTGTAATTAGTTTATATAAATCGTGTAAAACTTTGAAAATTCATAACTTTTTCATACGAGGTCGAAAACACGCGAAGCAAGAAGCGTTGGAATCGTATGGACGAGCACTAGGCGATGGAGTTGGATTAGAGTCGTTTGGAGTTAGTGAGAATTTCGGGTAAAATTAAACGTCCGTTTAATTTTATTCGAAATAAATCGCTAAAACGAAATTGAAATCAAGGTGAGAACTTCTCACTCAATCGAATCAGTTTCGATTTTATTTTAAATAGTTAGATTTAAAATATTTGAATGCATGTTTAAATGATGATTGTTATCTATTGATTGTTAAAATAGACATTATGCGCCGTTAGTAAGCGGATGTTATTTATTAAAAACATATACCGCGAATATTTCATAAACAGTGAAATTGGTATTATATATAATAGCAATATATATATATATATTGGCATATGTATATATTGGAGTTATTGATTTCCTGCATTTGTATAGCGGATGAGACCCTATTGCGCCGTCTATTAAGCGGATAATATTTTAAATCCCATATACCGCGATAATTCCGTACTGGAGCGAAATTGGTATTGTGCTAATGTTTGTGGATGCAGGAAAACAGGTTGGAGGGATCCAACTGGATTCCTCAACAGTTTTTATTTGATTTCAGATATTTTGATATTTGATGGATTATCATATACGATATATGATGTCGTTGTTGTCGTGATTGACTATTTGGTATGTAGCATCATTGGACCAAGTTTTGGAATTTAAAAATGATTTTTAAAGTGATTTTTGAAAATATAATATATGTTTGGAATTGATTCATTTTAAATAAATAAACGTTATAATTTTTAATGTTATAAAAATTATGGTTTTTGAGAAATATAGTTAAAAAACTGATTTTTGAAAATACGGGTTAATAATTTTTATAAAATAGTTTAAATTGGATCGTTGAATTTATTATAAAAAGTTTAAATATAGGATTTATAAATTAGATTGTTTTATAAATCAAAATGATGAAATTTTAAAGGAGATTAAAGATGTTTTAAAATAATAATATAAATTGATTTTATAAAGGATTTATAAATTGATAATTTATAAATGAAAATATTTGAATTATAAAACGAGTTTTATAAGTGTTTGAATGAAGTGAAAATGGATTGCATAAGTGAATGGAATTTATAAAATTACAAATGGTGAAGATATAAATGAAATTTATAAATAGTAAGATTTATAAATTTTGTGAAGTTATTAAAGAATGTATTTGGATAAATAATTGAATCTTATAAGTTATAAGATTTATAATTATGAAGTTTAAAAGAACAATTTTGTAAAAAAATCGTTTTATAAGCATTAACTTATAATGTGAACTTTTGGTTTATAATGGAGTTATAAATCAAATAGGTTAATAAAGGAGATGTATAAAAAGGGAGTTGTTATAAAATAAAAAGAAAAGGAATTTATAAACGTTGTTTTATGAAATTCGCGAATGACTTATTTTAAGAAGTAAATTGTTGTAACCTATTAATGGAGTTATATTCACATTTTTGACTGTGAATAATCCTTTAAAATGAAATGTATAAAAGGACGAAAATTGCTAACGTAGTATATTCATGTTTTTGAATAGTGAATAACATGTTAAAGAAAATGTTTAGAATGTGATATTTTAAATTTAATTAAAACGATCTAACGATGTTTTAAGATATGTTAAGATTCGAAACCATAGATTTCAACATTCATTGTTGAAATAGACGTTTTCGAGAAATAAAAGGAAATAGTGGACTATAACACTGTTGTTATAGTAAATGATTTCCGAAAGGAAATGTTTTGTATAGTATTGGGATTTATATATCTATTTTAATTTCGAATCCCTATAATAGTGATTTTGGGACGTCGTAACGATGTTCTACGCAACATTCGTTTTGGCCCAAATAAATACGTTTAAGTGAATGATTTCCTTAAAGAATGAAATATATACTTAATCTCGATTTAAGTATATTTGAATATTTTCCAAGGGTTGAAAATAAATGGATTGAGAATTACTTAATAAGTAAGTATGGAAATGTTTTCCAATATAAAGTGTTAACCCTGTTCTACCAACGAGTTGAAACTTGGGCCGACTCATCCACTTAAGGTCTTTAACGACTCATTGGATTAACGACTCAAGGGGCTTCAGCAACTTAAAGAAAGGACCGACTCAACTGGTAGCGACTCAATTGGATGACGAGCTAAGGCTCAAGGCAACTTAGAGGAATGAAATGACTCATGGAGGTTAACGGTTCATGAGACAGGCCGACTCAGTGAGTTACCGACTCAACGAAGTTCACGGCTCATATGAGACGACTCAAGGACTGGATCGACTCATCTACTCAAGGACTGGACCGACTCATCTGCTTAAGGTTCGTAACGACTCAGTGGATCAACGACTCAACGAGTTAATGCCTTAGAGGAGCAGAGTAGTTTAACTAGTTAGTGGTTTATGGGGCAGACCGACTCAGGGTTTCCAACGACTCAGGGTTTCCAACGACTCAGGGTGACTAACGACCTATCATAAGTCGCTGGCGACCTAAGCATACGAGGAACAAGCTCAATGCCATTTCATCTATGCTACTGCTTGCTGACTCGTGATATGTGAGTCGGTCACGGTTCATCCTGAGTCGGTCACGACTCATGACTTGATCAACAATTCCAGCCCAAAAATTTGCCTATAAATACATGGCCACCTCCAACATTCAAAGGACTTTTGGCTCATTCATTTCAAGCGCCGTTACTCTGCTGCATTCCGAACTACTTCAACACTTAAAGCTTTTGAGATACAAAGAACGCCTCAAGGAACTTCACGAAGAAATCATACATGTCCAACATGAGCTCGAAGATTTTGATCGACATTGAAGTTTGAGCTATTTGTTCTAAGTCACTTGTAACTCGAAGTGTGTTGTAATCAAAGCGTAATTGCATCGACTTGTAATCAAATTGTCAATAAAGATATTCAAAGTGGACGTAGGCTCTCTCTTAAGCCGAACCACTATAAAATTGTTGTTGTTTACTGCTTTCCCGCTATTATCTGCTTATAATCTGTTCCCGAGCTATCGGGTGGTGCTTTCACAATTACACTTCATACACCGGGGTGTTAGCGTTCAAATTTTAGCGTTAACATTTTTGGTGCTTTCACTGAGAGCTGACCTCAGGCCAACCGTCATCATTGCTCCACGAAAGTTTGTTGAAGTAACCTCTCTGAAGACTAGAAGTTTATCTGAAATCATGGCTCCGGGGAGAAAGAGTAGATCTGTTAGATCTGGAAATGTTCAAGAGGGAACCTCCGCTTCCCCTGTATCGAATCAAGCCACTCCAGCTGTCGGAGTTACAAAGGCAGAGCTGGATGCTGCAATCTTAGGGCTGAACCAGCAGATAAATGCCCAAAATGCACAATTCGAGGCTCAGAATGCCCAAAATGCCCTAATTCTGAATAGGTTGAACGATTTGCTTGGAGCGAACCGTCAACCGGCAGGTAATGAAAGGAACTTTGCTGGCAACATTCATGATGCTGAAGAAAGGAATGCTCCTGAGAGGGCTACTAGCCCCTTTGAACAAACACTTCCTGAGGTTGGTGGATCTAGAACTCGACATGATGAGGAGTATCTTTCTGGAATGGTCCGACAAATCATGAAAGAGAGTATGCAGAGGGTTGAAGACGAGAAAGAATGGGGTTTTGCCCCAAGTAAAACTCCATTTACTGAGAAAATCTTAAAGGCTGAATTCCCAAGGAAGTTTGTCCCTCCAACCATTCCAGCTTACAAGGGGACAAGCGATCCGAACGAATTCTTATACAAGTATGATTGGCACATGACAGGTGCCAGAGCCTCTGATGAGATAAAGTGCCGATATTTTCCTGTATATCTAGAAGGTGTGGCTCTACTGTGGTTCACTAAGCTACCAGTCCGATCTATTGATCAGTTTTCGGACTTGACCTGGAAATTCAAGGAGCAGTTCAGACTATATGCTTCAAAAGCCAAGGACATCATGTCGTTGTCAAGTTTAGAACAGAATCCAGGGGAGACTATCAGATCTTTCTTAAACCGCTTTAATATAGCTCTGGCCGAGGTGGACAATGCAGAACCGCGAATGATATTGACTTATCTGATGAGGGCTATCGACAAGTCGAGCGAATTTGGGAAATGGCTAAACATGAAGGAACCAAATTCCCTTGAAAAATTCTATAAAAAAGCAGATGAATTCATACGCCTGGAAAGCCGTCCTGTACCGGTAAAGGCAGTGTTAGAAAAAGCTGAAGATAACATTGCTGCTCTGCGCAAGAGCGAATCTGTAGGACAGAAACGGGAGAATAACGATGGAAAGAAACAGAAAAATCTAAAGAGGCCTCGTTCCTTCAAACCATCGGAATATACTCCTTTATCAGATACATCGGAGCATATATACCTTGCCACTAAAGATTCTGTTGAATATCCTTAACCTCCTGTTCTGAGAACCGGGAGGAAAGCTGTGCAAAGTGGGAAGTTCTGTCGCTTTCATAATCAACCTGGTCATGATACCGACGAATGCCGCCAATTGAAAATTTTGATTGAAGAATCGATAAGGGAGAACAAGCTGCAGCAATTTGTGGAAAAGAATAGCAGCAATCCCGCTTCGACCAGTCAGGGGCAACGAGCTCCTGCTCATCAACCCAGGACAGGTGAAAAGACTACAGGGCATGAGTCCGGAAGGCCTGTTATCAATGTCATTACGGGAGGACCTCACCCAGCAGGCAGGAGCTGGGGTGAGATGGAAAGGTATACCCGAGCTTTGAAGTATGTACCGACTGAGGAAGATGTATTTGTTTTGGAAGGTGCTATGCCCCTGAAGCAACAAAGAACTTTCAATGATGATATTGTGTTCAGTGCCAGGGATTCTGCAGGTGTTGAAGCTCCTACCTTGGATCCCTTAGTCATCTCGGCTGGTATCGGGCCAGCTATTGTCAGAAGAGTTCTCATTGATTGTGGCGCATCCTGCAATATCCTTTTCAAGAAAACATTCGACCAAATGAAGATCCCTATGGCTGATGTGCAAGCCTCATCGTAGAAAATCGCTGGCTTCACTGGGGAGCCAAAGCAGCCGATAGGAACCGTTGATTTGTTTGTGGAACTTGGAGAAGGAGAGAGAAAAGTGGTCCGCAAGCAAACTTTTGTGATTGTCGATGAATTTTCTGCTTACAATGCTTTCCTTGACCGTCCAACTCTCGCAGCGTTCAAAGTTGTTCTGGCCCCATGGTGCCTCACCATTAAATTTCCCACAGATAATGGAGTGGGAGTCATAAAAGGGGATCAAAATGCGGGACGGGAATGTTATCTAACAGAGCTACGAGAAACCAGAAAAAGAGAAATGGGAAAGGATGCGGCAGCCCCAGTCTGCATCAAAGAACCAGCCATGTAGCAATTACAGGGCGGACCCTGCACTGGCGAGCACAGCGGAGCAAGGAAAGAAATGGATCCTAGAAAAGTCAGTGCAGGGGAGAATAGAGTGGTACCAGTGGAAACGACAGTACCAATACCTGTTGACCCAAAGGACCCAAACAATGTGTTGAATGTGGGTTCACAACTTAATGCGTCAATTCAGAATATCTTAATATCTTTTTTAAAGGCAAATTTGGATGTTTTTGCTTGGACCCATGCCGATATGTGCGGAATATCCCCAGAAGTTGCAGTACACGCTCTAAATATTGATCCAAAATTTACACCAGTGAAGTAGAAAAGGAGAACTCAAGGTCCAGAAAGGTCGGCAGCGTTAAAAGAAGAAGTTGATCGGCTCATGGAGAATAATTTTATCAAAGAATCTACCTATCCGAATTGGGTTTCAAATCCAGTGTTGGTTAAGAAAGCCAACGGAAAATGGAGAGTATGCATCGATTTTTCAGATCTAAACAAGGCCTGCCTTAAAGACTGCTTCCCATTACCCAGAATTGATCAACTGGTAGATGGAACAGCGGGACACGAATTGTTATCTTTTATGGATGCTTACTCCGGATATAACCAGATCATGATGCATGAGCCAGATCAGGAGGACACGAGCTTTATCACCGACGTTGGTCTTTACTGCTACAGAGTTATGCCCTTCGGGCTGAAGAATGCAGGGGCAACATACCAAAGACTTGTTAATGCTATGTTCAAACCGCAATTGGGCAAGACTATGGAAGTCTATGTCGATGACATGTTAGTAAAGTGTAAGAAAGCAGTGGATCACATCGAACACTTAGCAGACATGTTCGCAGTCCTCCGAAAATACAGAATGAAGCTCAATCCTTTAAAATGTTCATTTGGAGTGGAATCCGGCAAGTTTTTAGGTTTCATCGTGAGCGCAAGGGGCATCGAGGCTAGTCCAGCTCAAATTACCGCCTTAAAGGAAATCAAAGCTCCTAGAACGAAGAAGGAATTGCAAAGTCTCAATGGAAAAGTCGCCGCCTTGAGTCGGTTCATTTCCAAAGTCATAGATAAATGCATCCCATTCTTTGACGCCCTAAAGAAAGGAAAGAAAAACTTCGATTGGACTCCCGAATGCCAAAAAGCCTTTGATGAATTGATTCGCCATATGGAAACGCCTCCAATACATTCTAGGCCTGGCGATGGCGAGGATTTAAGTTGATGATTTTGTTGTTAATTGACGTTTAGGCAATTCTGATGTTTTCTAAAATTATCTTCATCGATATTCTTTTCATTATCTTTGTTGATGATTTAAATCTGCTGATTTGTTGTTTAACACTATTATGTGTTATATTCACCGTTATCCGACTCCTTTTTAAAAGGGTCGGATAGACGAGATTTATTGTGACTGTCGTCTATTCATATTTAATTATTATTGCTTCTGTGCACTAATAACCGAGTTTGAATTAGACTGACCCATGTATTATTTTCTTTTGAATTTAATACTCGGGTCAGACCGAGTACTTACAGGTTGTTGATATCTTACTTTGGGTTGCTGTTATAGCTATGAAGTCTTTTCACTTCTCTTGGAGTAGTCGTCGTTATTGTAGTAGTCAATGTATTTGTATAGGATGTTGTATAGTCATGTATATTATTCACGATAATGTACTTGTTTATGTAGCTTCCAGAGTCGACAATTGTAGTTGTATCATATGTATTGTATCACATGTATATCAACTAACATCAGTTATATATATATATGAGACAATCTGTTATATCTGTGTTCCGCATTTATATTATCCGTGTTATTATTCTATATATTGTACGAAACTATTATGAACCATCGTAGTTCGTTTTATATTAGAATTGGGTATGTCGATGGGAGTATATAAATATGAGATGAAAAAAAAAAATATACCACTCCTATCGAGGTAACTAATACTAGTGTAAGGCCTAACTACGGATGGCCGCTCCTATCCAGCCTTATTCTTCGTGACAACAGACAGTATTTCTTTTAATACTCTTTGTTATTGCGAGCATAGAGGTGGGGCATCACAGTTGGTATCAGAGCTTGAGGTTTATGGACATAATATAAAACATAACTTAAATGGAACATGTGTTACAACTAATTGTCGATGTTTTAGTTGTGCTTTGAGTCAAAACTAAAGTTTTGAAAATATGTTGAAATTTTTAAATATATCTGTTTAAAAATAAAAGTGAATTGTGTTTTGTTTAACAGAGTGCGCAGCGAGAACAGTGAGACTACTTCGCTGAGTACAGCTGATAATTATTTTGATAAAAAAAAATCGAAATATGAAAATGAATTTAATTTCATTATGTTTTTTTAACCAGCGGTTTGATTTGTTGAAATTCTTGCTGGTTTTCTGTGGTGCTAATCATATCTGATTAGATTTTAGCTGTTTTAAAATATCTTAATTGAAGATATAATAGAATGCTTTCTAGGTTTATTTGGTAGTATGCGTGCAAACATGAGTTGCACGTTACTACATTAATTTTACGTTGAACCGATGCTTGGTTATGAAACGTATTTCGTTGCCGTTATTTTTATAATGGGATTTTTACACCAATGCTATATTTTGAAGCAAGGTGTTTTGTTGACATTTTTAATCAATGAAAATTCACTGATATTATATTTTGATGCAAATTATCTAGATGAGATTTTGACGTTTAAAAATTACTGTCGCTTTGTCTTCAGTATCCGTCATATTTAAAGTGGATTTTCAAGCGGTTATCCCGCAATGCTGATTTTGAGATCTGTTTCTACGGTGTTTTGAGAAGTACAATTTTCTTATTGAAATTGTCACTAATGTTGCTGTTTTATCACGGATTTGCGAATCGTTTTAAAAATAAAATTGTTTTTCAAAATTTTTATAGTTTATGCTTTCAAAAGAATGAGGAAGCGATTTAAACGATTCAGAAAAATCGAGGACTATGAACCCTTTCTTTTACTGATTCGCTTAATTCCGGACTTGTCCGTTTGAGAATGTAAATTATTACTTTTATAAAATAAATGAAATTGTTTTTAGAAGTTTTGCATTTCTCGCCTTCAGAAGAATGAGAAAGTGACTTAAACGTTTCAGAAAAATCGAGGACTATGACCCCTTTCTTTTACTGATTCGCTTAATTCCGGACTTGTCCGTTTGAAATTGTGAAATGTTATTTTTGGAATACACAATTTTGCACTTTCAAGGAAACGATGAAGAGAATTAAACGATTTAGTAAAACATGTGGTATGGGACATGTGCGTTTGCTTTTTCGGTTAATTCCGGACTCGTTAATTGAATATCTGATGATTTTATTTGGCTTTCGAGCCACTCTGCTGGACCTCCGGGTCATTTGTTGGGCTTTCGGGCCACTCTGCTGGACCTCCGGGTCATTTGTTGGGCTTTCGGGCCACTCTGCTGGACCTCCGGGTCAAATACAAGTACTAGACCTTCGGGTCACTCTGCGGACCTTCGGGTCAATCTGATGGGCGCCAAAATTATGTTGAGTACTTGGTAGGCTTCGGCCACTCTGAGATGCACGTGCGGCGTAGCTTAAAAACTCGCCATCTGATGGGATCGATCCAACCTTTTATGTTGATTTTCTAGAGTATCTTAATTGATTTCTAGATATTTGTTGAATCTAATTATCTGCAGGTAATTAGATATTTGATGATTCTGATTATCGTTTTTGATAATTAGATATTTGATGCTTCTGATTATTGTCTTTTGATAATTAGATATTTGATGTTTCTGATTATCGTTTTGATAATTAGATATTTGATGTTTCTGATTATCGTTTTGATAATTAGATATTTGATGTTTCTGATTATCGTTTTTGATAATTAGATATTTGATGCTTCTGATTATCGTTTATGATAATCGAATATTTGCTGATTAGAGATTAATTATCGCTTTTGATAATTAAATATTTGCTGATTTGAGATTTAATTATCACTTTTGATAATTAAATATTTGCTGATTTGAGATTTAATTATCGCTTTTGATAATTAAATATTTGCTGACTTGAGATTTAATTATCGCTTTTGATAATTAAATATTTGCTGATTTGAGATTAATTATCGCTTTTGATAATTAAATATTTGCTGATTTGAGATTTAATTATCGCTTTTGATAATTAAATATTTGCTGATTTGAGATTTAATTATCGCTTTTGATAATTAAATATTTGCTGATTTGAGATTCATTATCGCTTTTGATAATTAAATAATTGCTGATTTGAGATTTAATCATGGCTTTTGCTAATTAAATAATTGCTGAATTGAAATTTGATTATCGTTTTTGATAATCGAATATTTGTTGATTTTATTATCGCTTTTGATAATCGAATATTTGTTGATTTGATTAACGTTTTTTATAATCGAATATTGCTGATGATTGCATTTATACAGTTTTGTTTTCTGATTATCTATTTGATAGTTAAATTTTATTGAAAATTTGTGAATTTCTTTTATGAAGTTAAAAGATTTCTTGGCCATTTATAATCTTGACCTTTATTTTCTAGCTTAACTAGTTTATGTTAGAAAATTTATTGTTAGTGACGACCTTAATTATGAAAATTGCGGGGACACAATTTTTATAAGGAGGGGAGTCTGTAACAACCCGGGGTTTCGTATCGATTGATCATCGTCATTGGATGATTAATATCGTTTGTTAATCGCTATTGGAGTTTTTAAATCGATACTTAGCTTATTGTCTCGGTAGTTCGATTCTGTCTCGTTAGTGATTCGAGGTGAAAATTAATTTGGGGTTTTGCTTTTATGTTTTTTTTTGCTTGTGTTCGAATCTGTGAATTTGCTAATCCCTTGATTTTTATTTGCATTGTTGGCTTCGGCCTTGCCTTCTCTGATGAACTACGGACATGTTGGGTTCATAGCCACGGCTGGCTTTGCATTGACTTTGGTCGCTTAATTTTATGGATTTTGGTTTGGTTGACAATACTAAGCTTCGGCTTTGATTTTTGTTTTGACGATTCACTGTGGCATTTGTTTGTCCATTTGGTTTTCATTTTTGCCTATACTTGATTTCATTTGACAATGTTGTTGGCTTCAAGCATAGTCTTCATTATATATAGATGATCTCGAGTTCATCCCTGTCTCAGCTTTGACCTTTTCTGATCATATTGCAATATAACCTGTTTTGACCTGTAGTTTGCACACTGCTTCCATCCTGTTGCTTTCACTTGCAGTTTTTAAATTGTACCATTCGAGGCAGATTGCTTATTCGTTGTACACTGGCTTTACTTGAAGTTGTAGTTAGCACTCTTGTTGTTTCCAGTTGCACTTGATCATTTTGTATCGGCATCCTCAGTTGAGTAATTTACACTGCCTTCTTTGTACACATGAAATCCATTGATGGTTTTTGCATTCACATGAGACTGTATATTCATCATGGCAATTGTTCATGTGTCTGCACTTTGATATATAAGTTCGACCTTTATTTGTCTGTGATGTTGTTTTTTTTGGTGATATTCACACTGCGGCATTGAGTTGGTATTGATGCATATTAACCTCTTTGGTGTCGAGGCTGCTGTACTCTCTCCATTTTCTACTGCATCACCAGAGATGTATTATTCATGTACATTGCCTTCACACCTATGTTGTCTGGTTTCAATGTTTTTGCATTAAGTCAGATGAATCATTCATATGCATTGATGTTGACTTTTGTCACTTGCAAAACTGCTGTTGAACTTCGGGCTTTGACTTGGGTTTTTACTGACCTATACCCATGTATTTGCCTGCATCCATAATGTCACTGTATCACGTATGATATAATTTGCATTTGAGTTGTACACTTGTGATGTTTGTATCGCTTGATGTGCAGTGCATTGTTGCTTATGTACAATTGTGTTGTGTTGCTCTTGAGTTGAACTGATGCATTGCCTTTGTGGTCTTCATACCTGTAGTGTTTAAGTATATTCAAATCGCCTGTTGGTCAGTTGCATTGCATTATTGCCAGTTGCATTGCATTGTTCAGTTCGTACTTGTAGTCTCTGTGCTTCATTGTTCCACTATTGGCATTGCCTTGTATTTTGTTATTCATGATGCCTGGCTATGTTGCCTTATCATAGGTGCACTCTCCAGCTTCAGGTTGTAACATTGATTTATATTAGTCGTTTTGGTGCTTGGTTTTGTACTGTCTGCATTTCGACTCATTCAAGCTAGTTCATATTGAACTAGTCCAATTTTGTGTTTCACCATGCAGTCATGTTCATTTGAAACCCTGTTGCATTTGGGTTAGTGGCTGCATTAAGTTGTTTTCATGTCTGATACTTGTGGTGACTGCAGTCTTGTTGCAGTATTGCCCTTGTATCCATTAGTGACTGCAGTTTTGTTTTTTTAAATGCAGTCTCACCTTGATGGTTTGAGTTGCATTGATGCAATTGGACTTGTTTTTCTAATTTCACCTGTGTTGAATCCAGCTTAAACGCTCGGGTTTGACCTCGTGCTCGCGTTGCGATTTTATTGGAATTTCATTTGTGTTGAACTCGACTTTTTCTTGGGTTTGACCTTATGTTCGTCTATGAGTTTTCATAGAGCTTTTGTGTATTACCACTGTCTTGGCGAGGCAGTGCACGCATGCGTGCACTGCAGCTAATCGATATTGAGGTTTTAAATGATATTTCAATTGTTTGAATTGATCTGATTTAAGTTGATGATTTTGTTGTTAATTGACGTTTAGGCAATTTTGATGTTTTCTAAAATTATCTTCATCGATATTCTTTTCATTATCTTTGTTGATTATTTAAATCTGCTGATTTGTTGTTTAACACTATTATGTGTTATATTCACCGTTATCCGACTCCTTTTTAAAAGGGTCGGATAGACGAGATTTATTGTGACTGTCGTCTATTCATATTTAATTATTATTGCTTCTGTGCACTAATAACTGAGTTTGAATTAGACTAACCCGTGTATTATTTTCATTTGAATTTAATACTCGGGTCAGACCGAGTATTTACAGGTTGTTGATATCTTACTTTAGGTTGCTGTTAGAGCTATGAAGTCTTTTCACTTCTCTTGGAGTAGTCGTCGTTATTGTAGTAGTCAGTTTATTTGTATAGGATGTTGTATAGTCATGTATATTATTCACGATAATGTACTTGTTTATGTAGCTTCCAGAGTCGACAGTTGTAGTTGTATCATATGTATTGTATCACATGTATATCAACTGACATCAGTTATATATATATATGAGAAAATCTGTTATATATGTGTTCCGCATTTATATTATCTGTGTTATTATTATTTATATTGTCCTAAACTATTATGAACCATCGTAGTTCGTTTTATACTAGAATTGGGTATGTCGATGGGAGTATATAAATATGAGATGAAAAAAAAAATATACCACTCCTATCGAGGTAACTAATACTAGTGTAAGGCCTAACTACGGATGGCCGCTACTATCCAGCCTTATTCTTCGTGACAACAGACAGTATTTCTTTTAATACTCTTTGTTATTGCGAGTATAGAGGTGGGGCGTCACAAATCCGGATATTCACTAATCACGACCGGACTTCCCGTCACTAAGGGTGATAAAACCTCTATATCGGAGATCAGCCGATGTAGAGTAACTCGACGTGGTAATCCTTCCGTTTTCACAAATATCCGGTCTTCAACACCAGTCATCGAATGCAATCCATTACGACGTAACACATATTCGGAATGGGTTATACGACCCCAAGGTCCTTTCCCGGTTAACCCGAATAGTGAGCGCTTATTAAAAAAAAAAATAAGTGTGGCATTCAATTTCAAGCAAATCACAACAAATACCTATTTAAAGGTAAATATTGATAGTCGGTTATTGAACTATCAATAGATATGCACAACATCACCAGATTCCAAATAATTTTCCAAATTATTAACTTTCCAAAAATATCTTTACAAGATATAAATTTTCAATACTTCAAAAATAAATCAGTATTTATTTTTAAACCCATTTCCCCAATTTCACTTTTAAATTCCATATTGAATTTACATTTCCAAAATAACTATGAATATACGTTTTCAATTATTCATTTTCAATTTATCTTCAAAAAGATAAATTCTCTAAACTTTTCATTTCACATTGGAAAAACCATTTCCATACTTATTAAAAATAAGTAATTCACAAATCTTTTTATTTTCTACACTTGGAAATATTCAATATACTTAAATTGAAATTAAGCATATATTTCATTCTTTAAGGAAATCATTCTCTTAAACATATTTATTTGGGCCAAAACGAATGTTGCGTAAAACATCGTTACGACAACCCAAAATCACTAGTATAGGGATTCAAAATTAAAATAGATATATAAATCCCAATACTATACAAAACATTTCCTTTCGGAAATCATTTATTATAACAACAGTGTTATAATCTACCATTTCCTTCTATTTCTCGAAAACGTCTATTTCAACAATGAATGTTGAAATCTATGGTTTCGATAGTTAATACATTTTAAAACATCTTTAGATCGTTTTAATTCTATTTAAAACATCACATCCAAAACATTTCTTTAACATATTATGCACTATTCAAAAACGTGAATGTACTTGTTAACCAATTTTATCATTTCTATTCATTTTGTTTTACAGGATTATTCACTGTCTAAACCGTGAATATAACTCCATTAATAAATTACAACAATTTACTTATCAAAATAAGTTATTGCGGATTTATAAAATAATGTTTATAAATTCCATTTCTATTATTTTATAAAACTTCCTCTTATAAATTTCTTTTATTAATCTATTCGATTTATAACTCAATAATATACCGAAAGTCCATATTATAAGTTAAATGCTTATAATTTATTTGTATACGAAAACGTTCTTTTAACTTCATAATTATAAATCTTATAACTTATAAGATTCATTTATTTATCCAAATCTATTCCCTAAATATCTTTATAAATTTTATTTATAAAATTCCATTTATAACTTCACCGTTATAATCCTATAGATTTCATTCATTTATGAAATTCATTCACAATTCATTCTAAGACTTATAAAAGCTCGTTTTATAATTCCAATATTTTTAATTTATAAATATCAATTTATAAATCTTTTATATGGATCAATTTATATTATTCTTTTAAAACGTCTTTTAACTCCTTTATAATTCATCATTTTGATTTATAAAATAATCAAATTTCATAAATCCTATATTTAAACTTTTTATAATAAATTCAGAAATCCAAGTTTAAACTATTTTATAAAATCATTAATCCCATATTTTCAAAAACCAACTTTTAACTATATTTCTCAAAGATCATAATTTTTATAATATTATAATTATAACATTTGTTTATTTAAGATGAATCAATTCAAATTTTTTTTATAAATGTATACTTTCAAAAATCACTTTAGAAATCCCTTAAAGATCAAAATCGTTATTTTTAAACTTCAAAATTGGATCCGATGATGCAACACATCAAATAGTCAATCACGGCTTTCAAACATCATATATCGATATGATAAACAATCAAATATCACAATATTTGAATCAAATAAATATTTGTGAGGAATCCAGTTGGATCCCTCCAACCTGTTTCCCTGCATCCACAGACATTAGCACAATACCCATTCCACTTCGAGGTGGAATATCGCGGTATATGGGATTTTATAAAATATTATCCGCTTAATAGGCGGCGCAATAGGGTCTCATCCGCTATACAATGCGGGAAATCATCAACTACAATATATACATATGCCAATATATATATATATATATATATATATATATATATATATATATATATATATATTGCTATATATATAGATATATCCTACTATATCTAATATCACAATCAAACAACAATCAATAAATAACTGCAAATCCAACTTATAAATTTTTTAGTGAGAAGATCTCACCTTAGCTTTTATTTTGCCATCCATTTCCCATCTTGACTCGATTTTCTTGATTTATACCTTGTATAAATATTTACACAATTTATTAATATTCGAACAGATCGAATAATAAATTTTCATTTGATTTAACTAGTTTATAATTTAATTTGGGCTTAATCACTCATTCCTAACAAATTCCCTTTTAATTTTAAACAGATTACTCCTAACAAATTTGTCTAGTTCAAATAAAACTTCAACTAAATTTACTTTAAACCAAAATCTCATTTTCATAAATATTTCAAATATTTGCTTATATAAATTTCTTCAATATTTTAAAATCCCTTTGTAAAAATTTCACTGTTATATATATACATATATATTTATAAATCCTTATAGTTTTTAAAATCTTATATATTTATTAAATTTATTCCTAATTTCAAATAAATTAACAAACTGTTTCATTTTTTTATCTTCTGTATATAAATTAAATTTTGAAAAACAAAAATTTTAAAATTACCTCACTGCAAATTTGCGAACCCAGACCATCGCCTCCCCTCCTCGAGTCGCGCGACACCCAACGCAGCCGCGACCACCAGAACCCTAGCCATCATCGAGCGCCACCTCGACATCGAACCACAGCCACCATTGTCGATCGCGACCCCCTGTCGCGATGCCCCACGCCGCCGCTTCGGCATCGCGAATCCCCTCCATGCTCCAGTTGCTCGCGGACCCCTGGCGCCTTCATCATCAATCGCGACTACGCCTCTTGCCTGCGCACGCGCGCCTCGTGATTCCAGTAGCCGCGTTTTTCCCAATCGACGCCTCACGTTCGCCAGGTCGCCGTCGTGCCCTAGCCTCAAGCGCGCGCCCCTATTTTTTTTATTTGATTTTTTTTTACTGCCATTGGCTTTAATTTGTGGAAGAGGAATAGAAGAGGGGGAAGGAGAGGTAACGAATTTTTTTCCCTCTTTTGATTTTCCGGCTTCGGCCATTTTTTTCTTTCTTTCTTTTGATTTTGAACTTGCGTGATATTTAACAGAGAGGGGGAACGTGACGAAATCGCATGAATTACGGCTGAAAGAAGGGAGATGGATGCTTTGCACGATCTAGCCGTGATTTTAGGCGTATTTCTAGGGATGCTGCCGTTTGTTTTAAATTTAAATTTAAATTTAAATTCACTTTGTTTCGATACAACTTTCAACGCGTTTACGTGTCGTATTCTCACACAACAACTCAGAAAAATACGAAATTTGAAATCCGAGAATAATTCAATATTATGGACCCAATGGAACTGGTTTCGTCGAATTCTGAGACTGTGCCTCGGACGGCTATTTAAATATCGATTCCAACGATATAATTTCAAAACTGAACAATTCACTCCCAAATTCAATTCTGAAGCTTCTATTATCTTCAGTATTATCAATATGAATTTTACAAGCCTTTGATAATTTGAAATTCAAGTCAAACCATCATTCAAATATTTAAAATAAATTAAATATTTTCAATTTAAATTGTTCAAAATTCTGGGTCGTTGCATAATCTTCTCCAAATTGCAAACCCTTTCAAAATATTTCCAATATTCCTCTGGAATTTTACTTTAAATTACAAATCACATTTACAATTTATATTCTCCAATTCTATTTGTATGTGAATTTATCTCTTAACTTTGGAGTTACGATTTCAATCATCACTTTCTAGCAACCAAGCAATCATATATTATAATAATTCACAGAAAATTTTTCTCTTTTATATGTGGAAATAATTTAGGTAAAATTATTTCATTTACCCTATTTTAAAACGATATCGAGTCGAATTTGTTCTGTACAAGTGTTTCGAGATTCCTATCAATAACGTTATTTACTCATATTGACCAAAATCCATATACCACTCAATAAACCAATCATCACAATATAAAACAATTTTTATATTCACTGACAAATGCGCACTCATATCTATTATTAAACTCACACTCATTCTATAGTACTACTGACTCTATCTCTAATGAGTAACACCCAACAGAGCCAAGGTTATTCTTAACCAAATGCTCTAATACCAAATGTAAAATGCTGCAAATCCATACGCCTTATAGTTGAGAAATTTCCATAACAATTTAGCCAATAAGGAACAAACCTATGAGACTTTAGGGTTTAAAGAAAGAAGAAAAGGTAGAAGAAGAAAGGAAGAAGAAGCAACAGAAACAATAACAGAATCTCAAAATGAAGAAATTTTAAATCTAACTATTTAAAATTTAAATCGAAACAAATTCGATTGAGTGAGAAGTTCTCACCTTACTTCCAATAACCGTTACAGTGTTTTATTTCGAATAAAATTAAACACGCGTTTAATTTCACTCAAAATTCAAACTATCTCCAATCTAGCTCCATTGCGTAGTATTCGTCAATACGAACCCGACGCAATTCGTTTCGTGCGAAAACGACCTCGTATGAACAAGTTATGATGTTACAAAGATTACACGAATTTTAATTTATTAATCTACAAATTCTTTTATTACTTTTAACCTCGCTGAATCACGGCCGCACATTTCAAGCCCTAGCAATCCTGGTCGTACGCAATGTCTTCTTCTCCCCCTAGAAAAAAGGCGACTGAACCAACCCAATGAGCCGCCCCCTAACCCTAATCGCCACAACCAATACGAGCATCTTCACGCAGATCAACCACCACCATTCGAACGACCATCTCAAACTCCCCCTTCACCACGAATATGGGCGAACTAGGTCGCCCCATTGACGTGCAAAACACCCATCAACGGCGCGGCTTTGAACTCAATTTGTCGTTGATCCGCTTCGACATTCTCGATCTTGACCTTTGATCTTCTAGAGCTCGATTAGCTCTACAAGCTTGCAGTTGGATGTTTTGCGAATAGACTGATGGATTTGAAGAAACTAGGAGAGAAAGAAATTGAATTTTTGGCCATTGATTATAAGGGTGGCGGCCTGAAGCTTGAAACCCTAAATATTTTGCAAATTAGAAATTCTTAGGCCTTTTATAGAAATTTACGCGACACTGTTCGCCCGAAATTTTTTCCGTACTCCAAATGAAGCGTGCCGCCTAGCGTTTATAATATTTTACCCCTATTCCGAACGCAATGGAATATATATCCGGAGCCAATTCAATCGTATTTGAAAGATAGGTTTTCAAATCGACTATTTAAATTTAAAATTCACTTAAACCGATTTCAGTGCGTTTTAGCTTACCCCGGACAAACCGTAAATCCGATCGACATGAAATTTGAAATCTTATAATAATTTAACATTACAGATCCGATGAAAATGGTTTCGTCCAAATCCGAGACTGTTTGAAAAATGGCTATTTTTACTCATCAATTAAACATTAAAATATTCAATTTCCACAAATCAACTTTTAATTCGATTTTAAAAGTTCTATAACATCATTCTAACTCCAATATGATTAAATACAACTTTACAAATCAATTTTAATCACATTAAACCCAATTTTCAATTATTTCCGTAACTTCAAATATTAAATTATCGATTTAATTATCCAAATAAATCTAGATATTCGAAATATAATTTATTCGACTAACAAATTTTACTTATTAATATTTAAAATCAATTAAATATACGAATTTCAAATGAAAGAAATTCTAGGTCGTTACATATACGTTCGTTATTATATTAATAATCATTAAAGTAACTTTTATCATCAATAACTACATTATAATGTTTCTTAACATACATTGATTTTATAAATTTACAATTTATTACGTGTTCTTCATTAGTTAACATAATTCTGAATTCCTCTCCCAATTTACTAATTCAATCAATCCTAACTTTACCATAAGTTTCAATTTATATGGTGTGCACTAATTTAGTTATTGCGTTAATTCTTATTAATATAACATTAATGTTCCTTTACTCTAATTGATTTCAAATTTTATTATAATCGAAATTGTAACGACCCGCCGTTCTGACCGCCCCCAGTCGGTAATTAAACCAACTTGAAAAGTTCAAAATGACGGATTGTTATTCAGTTTATAGAGTTTAAACAGAATCAGCCACAGAAAAACAGAATAATTATATTTCACATAATGAATTTTTTGTATATATATCAGAGTTTATACAATGCATTAAATTTTATACAGCGCAATATTTCATTAAGTACAAAAATATAACAATGAACTAAAGTGAGCTTTATCCCTCTCTCTCTAATCGCTGCCCGAAAATCTTCAAGCTGTAAAATTACTCGGTCTGACCCGAGTATTACGTTCAAAAGAAAATAATACAAAGGTCAGTCTAATTCAAACTCAGTTATTAGTGCATAGAGGCAATAATAATCAAACAACAATTAGACGACAGTCAAATATAAATTTACCTATCCGATCCTTTAACAAGAAATAGGATAACGGTAAATATAACACTTAATAGTGTTAAACAACAAAACAGTAGATTCAGATTATCAACGAAGATAGATGAAGGGATTCTTAATGAAGGTAATTTAGGAAGGAAAAAAATATCAGAATTGCCTAAACGGCAATTAACAACAAAATCATCAAAATGCGATTCAAAATATATTGAATTGGCAACATAAAAATAAATTTCCATCAATAGAAAACATCAATTAAAACATTAGATTTGGTAGGGCTGCAGTACACACACGCGTGTACAGCCTCGCCGCATTTTTAAAATGTTAACTTCGTGTGGCTGCAGTTCACGCTTGCGTGCACTGCCTCACCACTACCGTAATGAAATATGCAAAAGATCATAAATCAAAACAAAATAGTATATCAATAAAAATCAATATCGTGTGGCTGCAGTTCACGCTTGCGTGCACTGCCTCGCCACAACAACGTGTGAAATCATCACAACAGAGAATACTATCAGAAATCAAAGCTGCAGAGGTCAAGTCAGTGACTCAATGCAACGGCAACAATCAAGGGCAAACTGCAACAAGAATGCAGCCACCTCAAGATCACGAGACTGCAACAAAAGAACTCAGATGCAAAACTTCAACAAATCAAAACAGCATCAAAGCACATGAGAATTGCCTATGTGCAATACAAATAAAATTACAACCACCACAAGTATGCAAGGGCAACTGCAAATATACAACTTCCATATTGGGTCAAGCAAGTGCAACATAGTGACAAGCTACCCAGGTTTCGAAATACAATCATGTACAACACGACTGCAAGATGTATGTAAATGTAAGGCATGAAACCACAGTGCCACAATTCAACATGCAATACCAACACCACCAAGTAGTGCACACTGCGTGTGACAATTTCAAACTACCAGTGTAACAACAAGTGGTGCAACATACATATATACAAGCAAATCAAAAATATCATGTACAAGTCTGGACAACAAGAATGCCCAGACCCAACAAATGTCACAAGTGGATCAAATAAACAGTGACAAAATACATCACAAACCAGTTCAAAAAGGCACAAGAAAGTCAAAGTGCACAAGAGATACAAGTGAAGCTACAACATGAAATAATGTTTGCATGCCCAAAAGGTCAGAGGCAATATAAATGCAAACTGTACATGAATGAACACCACACGAGCTCAATGCATCCCAAATGCTCAAATATACAACAAGTGTATACATGTACATGAAGACAGCAGACAACATAACATGACCAAGAAATGCATATACAAGGATGAACATACATGCATCATAGGGTTTGGTATAAGAAACTACTCAAGTGCAACTACCAAATTTAAACAACAATACCAAATGAATGACAACCCCATGTGATATGCAGTAACACATTACCACCGAAAATCAAGTATAGGCAAAAATGAAAACCAAATGAACCAGAGGCAATAGCAGTTTTGAACAAAGACAACTGAAGTTTGAATCAATTGTAATACATCTTGAGGAACAATGCTACTGAGATGTGTGGATACACAATGAAGACCAGAAGCAATAACAATCATATATACACACATAAATGCATATATATACATGATAATGGAAAGACACATATATGTACAAATGAAGACATATTACAATGAAGATAGTGGCTCAATATTAATGAATATGTTGAACATATCAGGGATGTGGTGGTAAAGAAACAAACAGTTCAGGTTCATGGAAAACAAGTATCAAAATGAATGAACTCACTAAGTCAGTAAATCATCCATGTCCAGAAATTCATCAAAGTACACGAGATCGATAAAACCAGAGATTGAAGTACGAACAGTTCAATATCGGACAAGCATATTTCAGAACGAAATAAACAAGTCCAAATCAAGTTTTAAAAATAGTCAAGGCCGAAGCCATAGCATAAAATGAGGTCGCAGGGATTACAAACCAGAAACCAAATCTAGTGATCAAATTCAAAGTAATTTCCCTTTTTCCAAAGACAATAGAAAAATGCTCGCAGCCGAAGCCATGGAAATCACCAAATTATATATATATATCAAGCGACCGAAGTCAATGCGAACCATACGAAACCAACATGCCCACAGTTCATCAGAGAAAACAAGGCCGAAGCCATCAAATGAAAGACAATCAACTGCAACAGGTTATTCTCTTTTTTTTTTCTTAAAACATCTTCAAATATTATCATGTTAGTAAAGAAAACTACAAAAATCAAGTTCAATATAGTCAAGGCCGAAGCCAACACAAAATCAATTTCCAAAAATTCGAACAAGTGAACCAGGAAATCATCATCACAGCAAACAATTTAACAAAATCCAAGTAACCCAAGTGTAACAACCCTGGGATTGGAGATTACCTGTAAAAATTAAAGTATAACGGTAGTTATGATTTAATATTTTGAATTAAAATAAAATTAGAGAAATTAAATTGCTTATTTGGAATAAACAATGAATTTGGGAAAAAATTATTGAAAATAAAGGATAAAGCTTTATTCTAATGGTTTGGGTGATAATAAATGTGGGAATAATTTTATTTGAGTAAAAATGCAATAAACTTGTTAATTATTGCGTTGTGGCTTCTTTTAATAATTTTTTAAAAGAAGTAAGCTCTTTTATTAAGTGTTTATTTAAATAAAAGATGGAAACTGGGTTAAAAATAAGTTTTGGCTATAAATAATGTTTTGAAATGGTTTGAAATATTTTTCTAAGTGATAAAATAAATTTTGTGGAATTTTAGGAGCTAAAAACAAGGTTTTGTTCATTTATTTGAGTAAATAGTGCATTTTTGTTAAATAAAGGAATTTAATAAAAAAAACATTTAAAAATAAAAATTAATCTTTTTATATGATAGAAAATGTTTTATTTTCTATGTATACAAGTTTTCATAATCTTCTAGTAACTTGTGTGAAAATATTTTTTTTTATATGTGTATATGTGATATACACACATATTTTGGCTAAGTGTTGATTTTAATCTTAAGCCACCCTATTTTCTGTTTAATTTGGGTCCAATTCAGCCCATTAGTATTCCTTAGCCTAATTAAGAATGTAAGAAAACAGAGACAACCTGTATGTATATTTCTGTTCTCCTTTTCTTCTTCCTCCAATGAGCAAAATAGAGAAAACCACTCCTCAAACATCAAAATCCAAGCCAAATCTTCAAACCAAATCAAAAACTTGTTGTTTTCTTTCAAACAAAAACATATTCTACAGGTAATCTACTCCAAAACTGAAATATTTCATCAAAATCTAATTTGTGATGTAGGGTTTGTTTGTAATCTCTTTTTTTTTGCTTGCATGTTTCTATTTTGAGTTTTTGTAGGTATTTGAAGCAAATCCTAGCTCCAAGCTCTCATCTTTCAACCACAAATCCAAGTGTTTTCATTGCAACAGCAAGGTGAGTTACAAAACTCACAAAAACTAGCTGAGCAAGCTCAAAATCGCCAAATTGCTTTGTAATTCGTTTTTACCCTCAATTTTGTTTGTGTCAAAACCTTCTCTGGTTGCTACTTTGAATGTTTGTAACTTTTGATTCCGGCAACGAAATGCTGCCAGATTTTATTCAGTTGATAGTTCATGTGTTTTAATATATATCTGCCAAATTTCATAGCAAAACAATTTCGTTTCCTATGTGAAAACCTTGCTGCAAAATCAATGCACAGCTTGAAATTTACCTGTACATTTGTGTTCCGAGTTGCTGCAAACATGGCCTGAGTCCATGTTTGCAATGTCATAACTCTTTCAATTCTTGATGAAATTGTGTGATTCTTTTTTTGTTTGAAATATTGAGTTTTATACTATATGCTTACCAAATTTCAGGTAATTTTGATCGATATAGCATATAGAAATATGCTGCCGAACTTTGGTTCGGAGCATGTTTTTGCCCAGATTTTTACAGTGAAAACACTGTCTGGGTTAAATTTCAAGACATCATAACTTTCTCATATTTTATCCTAATTGCATGATTATTTTTAAAATTGAAGTAGGAGTGTTGATTTATATTCCTGTAAAGTTTCATGAAAATCTGGGTTGGTTTGCTATTTCTAAACGGCTGTCAAACTTGTACTCGCAGCTTGCTAATTCAGTGTTTTAAACCTTGTTTTGGTCCGAATTTGAAACGACGCAGATTTTTCGTTTCAAACCGGATTTGAATGATTCTTTTTGCAAATTGAAGTATAAATGTTGAACTATATTTCTATCAAATTCCATGTCATTTGCACTCTGTTTGCAGGTCCAAACCTGCTATCGAACTTGGGTTCGCAGCATGTTGTCACCGGTTTTTATACTTAGAATAATCTCTGGCTTTTTCTGATATTTCCCGATTTCTTTGAGATTTTTCTCTAAATTCCGTACACGGGTTTTATAAAGCATTACAAAGTGTTTTTCAAGAAAATTGACTTTTGAAATTATTATTTAATATTAATTTAAGTATTAAATTAATTACTCCGTAATAGGAGAATTTTGAATGCAATTTCTAAAGCGATTTTGAAGCGTTCCTAAAACTCGTTTTCTTCAACTTAATTTCTATATAAAACACACAATTTTGCACTTCGAGCGAAGAGGGAGGAGAATTAAATGATTGAATAAAACGCGTGCTATGAACACGTGCGTTTATCTTTTCAGTTAATTCCTAATCTATTCGTTTGATCGTTTTGGCCTACGGGTCTAGTTTACCGATGATACGAGGTGAACCTTTTACTGCTTTGAGTGTGAAATTTACTAGCGGTTAGTAAACCGTTTAGTGCAAACGGGTGGTATGGGACACACGTTAACACTTTTCGGATTCCTTTCCGAGAGTTTGTGACACATTTGCCTGTTGGCGTGCCAGTACTGGACCTTCGGGTCATTTGCCTTTGCGGCGTATTTGTCTTCGGAAGTTTGCCATTGCGGCATATTTGCCATTGCGGCGTATTTGTCTTTCGACGTTTGCCTTTGGGCGAGGTACCTATTATATGAAACAGTACTCGGCAAAAATAGCACGTGCAAAACCTTTTTGAGATGATTTCTACCCTTGTGTGTTGTCATTTTGGAATCGGTCCTTTGAACCATTCGGTGGCGATTACTTTGGGATTTTTGGACTCTTTGGGGTTCTTTTGAGATTTTCCTTGCCTACACTGGCGTGTTGAAATTTGCCTTTTGGCGTATATATATATTGAGATTGCCTATTGGCGTTATTTATGAGATTTGCCTTTTGGCGTTGTATGAGATTTTTATCTCTTTGTCGACATTTGCCTTATGGCTTATGTCGAGATAGCTTTTACTTATGTTTTTCTTGAAGGTGCCGATATGGCGGGTTTGGGAATTACTCTTTTAGGAGTTTACATTTTACTATTTCCTAAACCATTCTTATTGATTTATGATTGCCGATGATATGAGGCATGCTACATTTTAGCGATTCATGAGATTTTGTGTTTTATGCGTATTGAAGCAATAGTGTTTTATCATTTAGTATAACCATATATGCCATACATGTTCCGTATCCTCCATATAACCATAGTTAGCTTTCTTATGGTTTCTTCTTGTTTAAGAAGAATATCACTATGCTCTTATGCTCTATTATTCTACTATCACCCTTTACTGATTCGTTTAGCTAGACTGACCCGTGTATTTTATACTCGGGTCAGACCGAGGTGTTTCAGGTTAGGTACTTTTGGACTTAGCCTATTCTGCATCTTCATGGACTATTCTGCTGGCTCTTTTAGTTATAGCTTTTTGTGTAGTCCGTTTTGTTTTGCTACTCTGATATGTATATTCTTTTGACTCATGTTTGTATTATGGTTGTCATACCACATATGTGATGTATCATTTTGTATACTTTGTGATGTATCTGTGTATGTGTGTATCTATGGGATTATCTGCTGTTCTGTGATGTGTTTTACATTTGAGTTATTGTATTTTGTTCTGATAGATCCTATATGTAACGACCCAGAATTTTTAGAAATTAAAATTTGAATATTTAATTAATTTTAAATATTAAAAAGTGAATTTATAAGTCAAATAAATTTTTATTTGAATTATTGGATTTAATTGAATAATTAAATCAATAATTTAATATGTTAAATTATGGAAATAATTGAAAATAGGGTTAAATATGATTGAAAATGATTTGTAAAATTTTATTATATCATATGGAAGTTAGAACGATATTTTAGAACTTTTAAAATCGAATTAAAAGTTAATTTGTGAAAATTGAATATTTTAATATTTAAATCGACTAGTGAAAATAGCCAATTTTTGAACAGTCTCAGAATTGAACGAAACCAGTTTCATTGGATCCGTAATAGTTAGTTATTACCGGATTTCAAATTTCGTGTCAATCGGAGCTATCGTTTGATCGTGGCAGCTCGAAACGCATCGATTTATTTTTAATTTAAATTTGGCGAGTTAAAATAGCCATTTTTCAAAAAGTCTTGGATTTCGACGAAACCAGTTTCATCGGATCCGTAATGTGATATTATTGTAAGGTTTCAAATTTCGTGTCAATTGGATTTACCGTTTGTCCGGTACGAATTAAAACGCCTAGAAATCGATTTAAATCGGTTTAATTTAAATTGAGCGTTTACAGCCATAACTCGCACATACTTCCGAATTAGCTTCCGAAACCTGTTCCATTGTGTCCGGAACATGGGGTAAACCCTAGGTACGTCATTTTCGGCGCCTAAATCGGAGTTCGGAATTTCCGGAAGAATAGTGTCGATCGAAATTCTATAAATAGCCCACTATCCTCTTCATAAATTAAAAAATAAAAATAAAACCCTAATTACAAAACCTAGCCGCCACATTTACAACCAAGGGCCAGAAATCATTCTCCTTTCCCCCTCAATCTCTCTCAATCCGTAAAGAATTACGCGAAGTGTTCAACACGGAAGTCGTAGAGCACGACGAGAGCTTCGATTCCATACGGTGATGATCGGAAATGGTGCAACGGAGAGGGAGCTATGGGGGCCGAACCTGCAGATTTTCGCACGCATTCCATGCTCATATAGGTGGCCGAGCTTCAGGTGGTTGGTGGTGGTGGTAGCTCTCGCGAAGAGCTTCGATTTGCAAGTGGTTTGATCGAGTTTCGTTGAGTATTTGTGGAGAATTATTAAACCCTAGCTTGATGGTTGTGGGTTCTTATGAACGGCTTTGGACCTATAGGGGAACGTGAGGGAGAAGAAGGGTAGGGACGGCCAGGATGCAAGGAGAAGGAATCAAGTGGCTGTGATGAAGTTAGGTTATAAGTTTTATAAATTATGTTATAAATCTATGTATATAAACACGTGTAACTTCAATAATTCATAACTTTTTCATACGAGGTTGAAAACGCGCGAAACCAGTTGCGTTGGAATCGTATGGACGAGCACTACGCGATGGAGTTGGTTTGGAGTCGTTTGGAGTTAGTGAGAATTTTGGGTAAAATTAAACGTCCGTTTAATTTTATTCGAAATAAATCGCTAAAACGGAATTAAAATCAAGGTGAGAACTTCTCACTCAATCGAATCAGTTTCGATTTTATTTTAAATAGTTAGATTTAAAATATTTGAATGCATGTTTGAATGATGATTGTTATCTATTGATTGTTAAAATAGACATTATGCGCCGTTAGTAAGCGGATGTTATTTATTAAAAACATATGCCGCGAATATTTCATAAATAGTGAAATTGGTATTATATATAATAGCAATATATATATATTGGCATATGTATATATTGGAGTTATTGATTTCCCGCATTTATTTGTTTAGCGGATGAGACCCTATTGCGCCGTTATTAAGCGGATAATATTTAATAAGAACATATACCGCGATAATTTCGTACTGGAGCGAAATTGGTATTGTGCTAATGTTTGTGGATGCAGGAAAATAGGTTGGAGGGATCCAACTGGATTCCTCAATAGTTTTTATTTGATTTCAGATATTTTGATATTTGATGGATTTTCATATCGATATATGATATCGTTGTTGTCGTAATTGACTATTTGGTGTGTAGCATCATTGGACCAAGTTTTGGAATTTTAAAATAATGTATAAAGTGATTTTTGAAAATATACTATATGTTTGGAATTTGATCTATTTTAAATAAATAAACGTTATAATTTTTAATGTTATAAAAATTATGATTTTTGAGAAATATAGTTAAAAACTGATTTTTGAGAATACGATGCTAATAATTTTATAAAATAGTTAAATCGGGATTTTAGAATTTATTGTGAAAAGTTTAAATATAGGATTTATAAAATTTGATTATTTTATAAATCAAAATGATGAAATTATAAAGGAGATTAAAGACGTTTTAAAGAATAATATAAATTGATTTATATTAAGAGATTTATAAATAGATATTTATAAATTGAAATATTGACATTATAAAACAAGTTTTTATAAGTGTTTGAATGAAGTGAAACTGAATTTCATAAATGAATGAAATTTATAAAATTATAAACAGTGAAGTTATAAATGTAATTTTATAAGCAGTAGGTTTATAAAATTTGAAAAGTTAATTGAAGAATGAACTTTTGATTAATTGAATCTTATAAGACATGAGATTTATAATTATGAAGTTCAAAGGAACGATTTTTGCAAACGAATAAATTATAAGTATTTCACTTATAATATGAACTTTTAGTTTATAATTGAGTTATAAACTGGAATAGGTTAATAAAAGAATTTATAAAAAGGAAGTTTTTATAAATAAATAGAAATGGAATTTATAAACGTTGTTTTATAAATTCGCAAATGACTTATTTTGACAAGAAAATTTGTTCAAACCTATAAATGGAGTTATATTCGCATTTTTGAATAGTGAATAATCCTGAATTAAAATGAATAAAAGGATGAAATTGTTAATGAAGTATATTCACGTTTTTGAATAGTGAATAACACGTTAAAGAAATTGTTTTGGATTTGGATGTTTTAAATAGAATTAAAACGATCGAACAATGTTTTAAAATGTGTTGAGGTTCGAAACCATAGATTTCGACATTAATTGTTGAAATAAACGTTTTTGAGAAATAAAAGGAAATGGTGGACTATAACACTATTGTTATAGTAAATGATTTCCGAAAGGAAATGTTTTGCATAGTATTGGGATTTATATATCTACTTTAATTTCGAATCCCTATACTAGTGATTTTGGGTTGTCGTAACGATGTTTTACGCGACATTCGTTTTGGCCCAAATAAATATGTTTAAGAGAATGATTTCCTTAAAGAATGAAATATATACTTAATTTCAATTGAAGTATATTGAATATTTTCCAAGTGTTGAAAATAAATAGAAATTGTGAATTACTTATGAATAAATAAGTATGGAAATGTTTTCCAATATAAAGTGAATATTTTAAGAATTTATCTTTTTGAAGATAAATTGAAAAGAAAATTTAAATGAAAAATTGAAATCGAATATTCATTGATATCTTGGAATTATAAATTCACTAAGGAATTTATAAAGGAAAGGAGAATTTGTTTAAAAGTAAATATTGATTTATTTTTGAAGTGTGAAATTATATATCTTGTAAAGATGTTTTGGAAAATAAATAATTTGGAAAATTATTTGGAAACTGGTGATGTGTGCATATCCAGTGATAGTTCAATAACCGACTATCAATATTTCCCTTTGAATGGGTAATTGACGTGATTTGTTTGAATGTGAATGCTACACTTATTTTTGAATAAGCGCTCATTTTTCGGGTTAACCGGGAAAGGACCATGGGGTCGTATAACCCATTCCGAATATGTGATACGTCATTGTGAATTGCATTGAAGATCGGTGTTGAAGACCCGGTATTTGCGAGAGCGATAGGATGACCTGTCGATTTACTCTGCACCGAGTTGCTCCGGTATAGAGTTCTCCATATGTGATGGTGAATCCGATCAGGATTGTGAATATCCGGATTGCAAGGACTTCTTTGTAAGTGCCTTCGGTTTTGTTCGAGCCCGGAACAGACTTGTATGGATTGTGTGTCTGACATTACAAGTTGAGATATAAAGCCGATTTCATTCAAATATATTTCTGTTGGTGGCGGAGAATTTATTCTTTTAGCTTAACACCCTTCTCTGAGACGTACGAGCTCAGAGGTTATATAGTTGAAGTTATCAGCGATATATTCCCAATTTGGTAATGTGACATGCTGAGTGATGCTGAAATGATCATTGTGTTGATTATTGTGACAGGATCGTTTATTTGATCGTCTATCTTGGTGATCATTGTGTTGATCATTTGTTGACCCAAAGCATGGCTTTTGTATAAAGTATGTTTTTGTGGACGTGACTTCGTCGAGCCTCACACCCCGGAAATGGTCAAAACAGGAAAGATGCGGCAAGGTTATGAGGGGTAGCACCCTTTAGGGTATGTACATTTCCTTTTGGATAGAGGTGGTATCATGGTATGGAGCCCAGATATTTAACCTATGTGGTTACTACGAATTTATTACTTTGTGGTTGTTGGTTTTCGGGATCCCGTGAGAAAGGTCGTTTACGATCGGGGAATGGCGTGCTCGTGTCAGTAGTTACCCAGTTAAGGGTAACCCGGCCTTGTGTTGGCAGAGTTCCGGTTTGGTTCTCGGGAATGTCTTTCCAGAGGCATTCTCATGTGGCAATGGGAAGTTCCTTGGCCTGACCATTTGTTGGAAATCCAAAGAAACAATACGTGACTTGTACGGTTTTAGTTGTATAACCTGCTATGGAATGTGGCGGTAACCTGCTATTGAACATAGTTAGCTATAGTAGGCATAGTTCGGAATGTCTATGTTGGCTAAGATTTATATTCTACTTTCGAAATGAATTTCTTCTACACTATGCACTAATAATAATATGAAATGTTCTTTTAAATGCGTATCAAGCATCTTTAACTATCATAAGGAGAAATCTCCTCCGATTCTGCGTTTGCATTGTGTGTGTGTGCGGGAGGCCTTATGGTAGTCTCATTTTTAAAAGCATTGCGAATTGAAATAAAAATATTGCTCTATTTTGATTTTAAAGATAAACAAACTGTTTTGAGTTCCCACACCAGTCACATGACTGACTTGGAGTTTATTGTTTTCCTTCCTAAACTCTGGGTGCCCACCAATTTCCACACGGGCAGTCAAGAGTTAGGTTTATCAGGATATTCTGGATATTCTGGAATTGCTGGAGGTAAGCTGGATGGCATGGCGTATTACTTATATAGTATTCTTTTTCCGCTGTTTGTTGTTGTATGAAGTTGTACACTCTGATGATATGATGTAATGAAATGTGATGTAATGTAATAACTGATATAGTTCTTTGTTTAAAGATTATTCATTTATTATTATATGTTGTTCCGCTGCGAATTGTGAGATTCTGATGTTGTTCTGCTGTTCTGTTCCGTCCTATTTTCTCTATTTTCTTCTTGTTCTCAATTCTCTTTTTCTTCTATTTTCTCTTTTCTATTCTATTTTCTAAATTTTCTGTTTTCTTTTCCCTCTATCTTCTTTCTTCTTTCTTCTTTTCTTTTTCTTAAAACCCCTAAGGGTTCGTATTTTCGTTCATCTTGAATTAAACAAAGGAGATTAGTGTCTATTCAAGGAGTACAGATTTACGGGTCTTTACAGTTGGTATCGGAGCTTATGGTTAAGCGACAACCATGGTTCTGTTGGGTATTATTCATTAGAGATAGAGTCAGTAGTACTCTAGAATGAATTTGAGTGTAATAATAGCTATGAGAGCGTATTTGTTAGTGAATATATAAAATTGTTTTATATTGTGATGATTGGTTTGTTGAGTGGTATATAGATTCTGGTTAATACGAGTAATTAACGTTGTTGATGGGGATCTCTAAACACTTGTACAGAACAATTCGACACAATATTGTTTTAAATTGGGTAAATGAAATAATTTTACCTTGAGTATATTTTATATATAAAGGAATAATTTTTCAGAATTATTAAAGTATATAAGTTGATTGTTAGGTTGTTTGAATAATCTAAATAAAGGAATTGTATAAGCAAAAAGAATTATAAGAATTGAATTATAATTAAAGTGATTTACAATTGTAAAATAAACTTATATATATAAGAAGTGAAACTATATGAATATATTTATGAATATGAGTTGTAATAAAAATGAATTCAAAGTTAAATGGAATTTAACTTAAGAAATGTTGAATTAATTTGATTTCGGTATCAAAGTAAAATTAATAAAGTGAAGTGATGAATATAAACTTGAGTTATATAAATGAAATTCAACTTTTGTAATAGAATTGAATGAATGGATTGACTATTAATCAATTAAATGTGAATTAAGTTGAAATGGAATAATGAATGTAAGTGAAATTCATTAAAATCTAATGTTATTAGAAAGTTGAATAATTGAATGAAAATCAATTAAATTAAACCAATTGTAAGCAAAAGAATTTGGTTGTAATTAATATACATTGGTTCTTACTTGATTGTTAGTTGATTGATTGTATATAATTCATTAAGTATTAATGTTATTGGAAGCTAAAGAAATGGAATCCAACTTGAAAGTGAAGTAAATCAATTTAAATAGAATTGAATTTAAATTGGAAGTGAACCAACTTGAATATGAATTAGTGAATATAAACTAATTGAAAATGAATGTTAGAAAGAACATCCACTATTAATGAATCAAATGTGATTAAATTGAAAGCCATTTCATTAAATATTAATGAGAATATGAATGAATGTTGATCGGTTATGGATATTATTTGAATGTTAGTTGGTTGATGTTTGCATTTGTTGCTTTTACTACATTTGCTATGTTGGCATATATAGTTATTATGTTGCTATATGTTGTATAGTGATATTATTTTCATATATGCATGTTCTCATGTTGTTTGTTGAGTGATTAGTAGGTGCGGATCGCGGTTGCTTCGCATTTGGAATTCGCTTTCACGCTATATTAGCCGTATATGCTAGCTAATAAAATATAAGGTACATATCTCGGATTACATACCGTACTTTTACACTTTTTTCCCTTCGGGATGCCTCATTACTTGATGAGATGTATATTTGTGATATATATACTGTCATTTTTTTTTCGGATCGAGCCGTGCAAAGGAGACTATGGCGAATTTTTCCGAAAATTTAAGGCGTTAGAAAAAAATTTGAGAAAATTGGAAAATTTTGAAAACTTTAACTTTGATTTAGAATTGAAGTTAAACAATAGTAGTTGTTTTGAAAAGATAACTAAGTATGATTTGGAAAACTTAGTAAAGTATTGTAAGAAGT
The DNA here is from genome assembly GCA_030765085.1 of Allium cepa. Lineage (NCBI taxonomy): Eukaryota > Viridiplantae > Streptophyta > Magnoliopsida > Asparagales > Amaryllidaceae > Allium > Allium cepa. The sequence goes on along the minus strand of CM060943.1, from coordinate 889,386,528 downwards.
TTAACTTTGAATTTTGGAAAGTTAATAGATTCTATAACTTTTCTTACTTAATAATTTCGAGGACGAAATTCTTTTAAGTGGGGAAGATTGTAACGACCCAGAATTTTTAAAAATTAAAATTTGAATATTTAATTAATTTTAAATATTAAAAAGTGAATTTATAAGTCAAATAAATTTTTATTTGAATTATTGGATTTAATTGAATAATTAAATCAATAATTTAATATGTTAAATTATGGAAATAATTGAAAATAGGGTTAAATATGATTGAAAATGATTTGTAAAATTTTATTATATCATATGGAAGTTAGAACGATATTTTAGAACTTTTAAAATCGAATTAAAAGTTAATTTGTGAAAATTGAATATTTTAATATTTAAATCGACTAGTGAAAATAGCCAATTTTTGAACAGTCTCAGAATTGAACGAAACCAGTTTCATTGGATCCGTAATAGTTAGTTATTACCGGATTTCAAATTTCGTGTCAATCGGAGCTATCGTTTGATCGTGGCAGCTCGAAACGCATCGATTTATTTTTAATTTAAATTTGGCGAGTTAAAATAGCCATTTTTCAAAAAGTCTCAGATTTCGACGAAACCAGTTTCATCGGATCCGTAATGTGATATTATTGTAAGGTTTCAAATTTCGTGTCAATTGGATTTACCGTTTGTCCGGTACGAATTAAAACGCCTAGAAATCGATTTAAATCGGTTTAATTTAAATTGAGCGTTTACAGCCATAACTCGCACATACTTCCGAATTAGCTTCCGAAACCTGTTCCATTGTGTCCGGAACACGGGGTAAACCCTAGGTATGTCAGTTTCGGCGCCTAAATCGGAGTACGGAATTTCCGGATGAATAGTGTCGATCGAAATTCTATAAATAGCCCACCATCCTCTTCATAAATTAAAAAATAAAAATAAAACCCTAATTACAAAACCCTAGCCGCCACATTTACAACCAAGGGCCAGAAATCATTCTCCTTTCCCCCTCAATCTCTCTCAATCCGTAAAGAATTACGCGAAGTGTTCAACACAGAAGTCGTAGAGCACGACGAGAGCTTCGATTCCATACGGTGATGATCGGAAATGGTGCAACGGAGAGGGAGCTATGGGGGGCCGAACCTGTAGATTTTCACACGCATTCCATGCTCATATAGGTGGCCGAGCTTCAGGTGGTTGGTGGTGGTGGTAGCTCTCGCGAAGAGCTTCGATTTGCAAGTGGTTTGATCGAGTTTCGTTGAGTATTTGTGGAGAATTATTAAACCCTAGCTTGATGGTTGTGGGTTCTTATGAACGGCTTTGGACCTGTAGGGGAACGTGAGGGAGAAGAAGGGTAGGGACGGCCAGGATGCAAGGAGAAGGAATCAAGTGGCTGTGATGAAGTTAGGTTATAAGTTTTATAAATTATGTTATAAATCTATGTATATAAACACGTGTAACTTCAATAATTCATAACTTTTTCATACGAGGTCGAAAACGCGCGAAACCAGTTGCGTTGGAATCGTATGGACGAGCACTACGCGATGGAGTTGGTTTGGAGTCGTTTGGAGTTAGTGAAAATTTTGGGTAAAATTAAACGTCCGTTTAATTTTATTCGAAATAAATCGCTAAAACGGAATTAAAATCAAGGTGAGAACTTCTCACTCAATCGAATCAGTTTCGATTTTATTTTAAATAGTTAGATTTAAAATATTTGAATGCATGTTTGAATGATGATTGTTATCTATTGATTGTTAAAATAGACATTATGCGCCGTTAGTAAGCGGATGTTATTTATTAAAAACATATACCGCGAATATTTCATAAACAGTGAAATTGGTATTATATATAATAGCAATATATATATATATTGGCATATGTATATATTGGAGTTATTGATTTCTCGCATTTATTTGTTTAGCGGATGAGACCCTATTGCGCCGTTATTAAGCGGATAATATTTAATAAGAACATATACCGCGATAATTTCGTACTGGAGCGAAATTGGTATTGTGCTAATGTTTGTGGATGCAGGAAAATAGGTTGGAGGGATCCAACTGGATTCCTCAACAGTTTTTATTTGATTTCAGATATTTTGATATTTGATGGATTTTCATATCGATATATGATATCGTTGTTGTCGTAATTGACTATTTGGTGTGTAGCATCATTGGACCAAGTTTTGGAATTTTAAAATAATGTATAAAGTGATTTTTGAAAATATACTATATGTTTGGAATTTGATCTATTTTAAATAAATAAACGTTATAATTTTTAATGTTATAAAAATTATGATTTTTGAGAAATATAGTTAAAAACTGATTTTTGAGAATACGATGCTAATAATTTTATAAAATAGTTAAATCGGGATTTTAGAATTTATTGTGAAAAGTTTAAATATAGGATTTATAAAATTTGATTATTTTATAAATCAAAATGATGAAATTATAAAGGAGATTAAAGACGTTTTAAAGAATAATATAAATTGATTTATATTAAGAGATTTATAAATAGATATTTATAAATTGAAATATTGACATTATAAAACAAGTTTTTATAAGTGTTTGAATGAAGTGAAAATGAATTTCATAAATGAATGAAATTTATAAAATTATAAACAGTGAAGTTATAAATGTAATTTTATAAGCAGTAGGTTTATAAAATTTGAAAAGTTAATTGAAGAATGAATTTTTGATTGATTGAATCTTATAAGACATGAGATTTATAATTATGAAGTTCAAAGGAACGATTTTTGCAAACGAATAAATTATAAGTATTTCACTTATAATATGAACTTTTAGTTTATAATTGAGTTATAAACTAGAATAGGTTAATAAAAGAATTTATAAAAAGGAAGTTTTTATAAATAAATAGAAATGGAATTTATAAACGTTGTTTTATAAATTCGCAAATGACTTATTTTGAAAAGAAAATTTGTTGAAACCTATAAATGGAGTTATATTCACATTTTTGAATAGTGAATAATCCTGAATTAAAATGAATAAAAGGATGAAATTGTAAATGAAGTATATTCACGTTTTTGAATAGTGAATAACACGTTAAAGAAATTGTTTTGGATTTGGATGTTTTAAATAGAATTAAAACGATCGAACAATGTTTTAAAATGTGTTGAGGTTCGAAACCATAGATTTCGACATTAATTGTTGAAATAAACGTTTTCGAGAAATAAAAGGAAATGGTGGACTATAACACTGTTGTTATAGTAAATGATTTCCGAAAGGAAATGTTTTGCATAGTATTGGGATTTATATATCTACTTTAATTTCGAATCCCTATACTAGTGATTTTGGGTTATCGTAACGATGTTTTACGCGACATTCGTTTTGGCCCAAATAAATATGTTTAAGAGAATGATTTCCTTAAAGAATGAAATATATACTTAATTTCGATTGAAGTATATTGAATATTTTCCAAGTGTTGAAAATAAATAGAAATTGTGAATTACTTATGAATAAATAAGCATGGAAATGTTTTCCAATATAAAGTGAATATTTTGAGAATTTATCCTTTTGAAGATAAATTGAAAAGAAAATTTAAATGAAAAATTGAAATCGAATATTCATTGATATCTTGGAATTATAAATTCACTAAGGAATTTATAAAGGAAAGGAGAATTTGTTTAAAAGTAAATATTGATTTATTTTTGAAGTGTGAAATTATATATCTTGTAAAGATATTTTGGAAAATAAATAATTTGGAAAATTATTTGGAAACTGGTGATGTGTGCATATCCAGTGATAGTTCAATAACCGACTATCAATATTTCCCTTTGAATGGGTAATTGATGTGATTTGTTTGAATGTGAATGCTACACTTATTTTTGAATAAGCGCTCACTATTCGGGTTAACCGGGAAAGGACCATGGGGTCGTATAACCCATTCCGAATATGTGATACGTCGTTGTGAATTGCATTGAAGATCGGTGTTGAAGACCCGGTATTTGCGAGAGCGATAGGATGACCTGTCGATTTACTCTGCACCGAGTTGCTCCGGTATAGAGTTCTCCATATGTGATGGTGAATCCGATCAGGATTGTGAATATCCGGATTGCAAGGACTTCTTTGTAAGTGCCTTCGGTTTTGTTCGAGCCCGGAACAGACTTGTATGGATTGTGTGTATGACATTACAAGTTGAGATATAAAGCCGATTTCATTCAAATATATTTCTGTTGGTGGCGAAGAATTTATTCTTTTAGCTTAACACCCTTCTCTGAGATGTACGAGCTCAGAGGTTATATAGTTGAAGTTATCAGCGATATATTCCCAATTTGGTAATGTGACATGCTGAGTGATGCTGAAATGATCATTGTGTTGATTATTGTGATAGGATCGTTTATTTGATCGTCTATCTTGGTGATCATTGTGTTGATCATTTGTTGACCCAAAGCATGGCTTTTGTATAAAGTATGTTTTTGTGGACGTGACTTCGTCGAGCCTCACACCCCGGAAATGGTCAAAACAGGAAAGATGCGGCAAGGTTATGAGGGGTAGCACCCTTTAGGGTATGTACATTTCCTTCTGGATAGAGGTGATATCATGGTATGGAGCCCAGATATTTAACCTATGTGGTTACTACGAATTTATTACTTTGTGGTTGTTGGTTTTCGGGATCCCGTGAGAAAGGTCGTTTACGATCGGGGAATGGCGTGCTCGTGTCAGTAGTTACCCAGTTAGGGGTAACCCGGCCTTGTGTTGGCAGAGTTCCGGTTTGGTTCTCGGGAATGTCTTTCAAGAGGCATTCTCATGTGGCAATGGGAAGTTCCTTGGCCTGACCATTTGTTAGAAATCCAAAGAAACAATACGTGACTTGTACGGTTTTAGTTGTATAACCTGCTATGAAATGTGGCGGTAACCTGCTATTGAACATAGTTAGCTATAGTAGGCATAGTTCGGAATGTCTATGTTGGCTAAGATTTATATTCTACTTTCGAAATGAATTTCTTCTACACTATGCACTAATAATAATATGAAATGTTCTTTTAAATGCGTATCAAGCATCTTTGACTATCATAAGGAGAAATCTCCTCCGATTCTGCGTTTGCATTGTGTGTGTGTGCGGGAGGCCTTATGGTAGTCTCATTTTTAAAAGCATTGCGAATTGAAATAAAAATATTCCTCTATTTTGATTTTAAAGATAAACAAACTGTTTTGAGGTCCCACACCAGTCACATGACTGACTTGGAGTTTATTGTTTTCCTTCCTAAACTCTGGGTGCCCACCAATTTCCACACGGGCAGTCAAGAGTTAGGTTTATCAGGATATTCTGGATATTCTGGAATTGCTGGAGGTAAGCTGGATGGCATGGCGTATTACTTATATAGTATTCTTTTTCCGCTGTTTGTTGTTGTATGAAGTTGTACACTCTGATGATATGATGTAATGAAATGTGATGTAATGTAATAACTGATATAGTTCTTTGTTTAAAGATTATTCATTTATTATTATATGTTGTTCCGCTGCGAATTGTGAGATTCTGATGTTGTTCTGCTGTTCTGTTCCGTCCTATTTTCTCTATTTTCTTCTTGTTCTCAATTCTCTTTTTCTTCTATTTTCTCTTTTCTATTCTATTTTCTAAATTTTCTGTTTTCTTTTCCCTCTATCTTCTTTCTTCTTTCTTCTTTTCTTTTTCTTAAAACCCCTAAGGGTTCGTATTTTCGTTCATCTTGAATTAAACAAAGGAGATTAGTGTCTATTCAAGGAGTACGGATTTACGGGTCTTTACACTATAGCTACCTATGGCTTTGTATTAAGTATTTATTGGATATGTCGATCCACTTGAATCAAAAAAAATTAGATGGCATTGTCGACGTATTCAATAGATATTTAAGACAAGGCTATAGAAGGTCGCTCCTATCCAGCCCTATTCTCTGCATTAGCAGACAGTATTACCCAGTAATGCTCTTTGTTAATGTGGGTCTCGGGGTGGGGCGTTACAGCTTGGTATCAGAGCTGAGTTCAAAACAAAATATGATAAACACAGAACTGAAACACATATTACGGTACATCAAAGAGTAATACAAATGTTACGTATCCCTAAATAATCATGCTTTCGTTCTTTTTGTGTCCTTTGAGGTAGATATAATTGTGGGAATATGTCTAGGAATGCATTTTAATTCCGTAGTATTCCATATTTGAATTAACGATATCTACCATGTGAATAATCTTTTTCTTATCTTAACTTTTAGTTAATGGCTGGAAGAGGCAGAGGGCGACGTTCGGATGTGGGGGAGTCCAGTGGCTCCCATCCGGATGGAGTATATATGTCTGCCGATTAGTTTATGGAGTTATTTAGGAGCACCCAGTCTCCAGCTCCTACTCCAGCTTCTCCTTCACGCAAGTCTCCTTTCGCGCGCATGTGTAGTGATTTTTCACATCTCGGAGGCAAGCCATTCAAAGGCTCGGAGTCTGTTTTGGAGGTTCAGGCTTGGATTCGTTCTTGCGAGCGGATATTTTCTCGCATGGATCTTTTGGATTATCATAGGGTTCTTGTAGCATCTAGCATGTTACAAGAGCGTGCTCTTGATTGGTACGAGCTATTCACAGCCGAGCTCGACGAGTCTACTCTTACATGGACTCAGTTTCGGGAACGATTCGAGCTCAAATTCGTTCTTGAGTCTGAGAAAGCAGCTCTTGCCCATCGCTTCCTCGAGCTAAAGCAAGGGAAATCATCTGTTTCAGATTATGTGTCTTCTTTCGAGGCTCTTTCTAAGTATGGCCTTGAGTATATTAGCACTCCATACAAGAAGAATCTCAAGTTCGTTTCCGGTCTTAAGAAGTATTTGAAGAAATCTTTGATGTTGCAGCTTAAGCTTTCTTTTGAGGAGCTAGTTGACTTGGCGCTCCATCTTGAAGCCGTCGAGAAGGAGATCGATAGCGGTGACGATGTTGAGGTTCGCAAGAACCCCAACAAGAAGCGGTTTCCTTTTCAGAAATCCAAGTTCTTTCCATCCAAGAAGAAGAAGCCAGTTGGTTCTACTTCTCAGCCTCGGTCTATCGAAGCACCTCCCTCTCGCAAGGGGTGTTTCAATTGTGGTTCGCCCAACCATATGATTCGACAGTGTCCTAAGCCTCTCTTTTGTCGATATTGCAAGAAAGAGGGCCATCGTATTTCCACTTGTCCTATTGCTCCGAATAATGCCAAATCTAGGAAGCTGGATGTAGCGGATGCTTCTGGAGGTTCTTCTCAGCACAAAGGTACTTCTCCTTCTATTCTTGAAGGTTCATTGTTATTTCGTGATCGTTCTATTCGAGTCCTCTTTGATACGGGTGCGTCGCATTCATTCGTATCGAAGAAGCTCGTAGATGATTTGTCTTCGGATGTTTCTTGCATGGTTACTTCATCGAGGATTGCGAATCCTATCGGAGGATCCGCAACCCTTAGCATGCTCTGTGATGATGTTGAGATTGTTTTATGTGGCTTTTCTTTTCGTGCGAATCTGCATGTTATTTCTTATTTGGAATTTGATATGATTTTTGGTATGGACTGGCTAGTGCAATATGATGCCAGGATTGTTTGTGCTCAGCGGATTTTATATCTTCGACATCCAGATTCATCTACTCAGCTATCACTTGTTCTTTGGAATGTGGATAATTCCGAAGTGGCTTTATATTCTCTTGACTCACAAGATGATGATGATATATCTCATATTCCTATTGTTGGTGAATTCTCTGATGTATTTGAGCATGTTTCGGGTTTGCCACCCAAGCGGGCGATTGAGTTCCACATTGATCTCATTCCAGGCGCGCAGCCAGTTAGTCGTCCTCCCACGAGGATGTCTACAAAAGAAAATGAGGAACTCAAGAAGCAACTTTTAGAGCTTGAGTCCAAGCAACTGATTCAGTCTAGTTCTTCACCGTGGGGTGCCGCGGTCGTCTTTGTGAAGAAGTCTGATGGAACTCTTAGGCTTTGCATCGACTATCGCAAGCTTAACGAGTTGACCATCAAGAATAGATATCCATTAGCTAGGATCGATGATATGTTCGATCAATTGAGTGGCGCTAAGGTCTTCTCTCAGCTCGACCTTGCCACTGGTTTTCACCAACTCCGAGTCGCGGAGGATAGCATACCTCTTACAGCTTTCCGCACTCGATATGGATCTTATGAGTGGCTCGTTATGCCATTCGGTTTGACGAACGCTCCTGCTTTCTTTGTTGATCTTATGAATCGAGTATTCCAGGAATATCTCGATAAGTTTGTCCTTGTGTTCATTGATGACATCCTTGTTTATTCGAAATCTGAAGCGGAGCATGCTAATCATTTGAGAATTGTCTTGAGTACTCTTCGTCACCATAAGCTTAAAGCCAAATTCTCCAAGTGCCATTTCTGGGAGAATAAGATTAAGTTCTTAGGCCACGTTGTTTCTTCTTAAGGCATTTCTGTCGATCCTACGAAGATTGAATCCATCCAGAATTGGAAGAGGACTGAGAATGTTCATGAGATTCGTAGTTTCCTTGGATTGGCGGGTTGTTACCGTCGGTTCATTAAGGATTTCTCTCGTATTGTGCTTCCTCTCACTAGCCTTACTCGGAAAGGCGTTCGGTTTATTTGGTCCGACAAGTGCGAAGCTTCTTTTCAGCAGTTGAAGGAGCTTCTCACTAATGCTCCTATTCTAGTGGTTCCTGAAGGGAATCAAGATCTTGTTGTCTACACCGATGCTAGTAGATGTGGCCTCGGTGTCGTGCTTATGCAGAAGGATAGGGTAGTTGCTTATGCTTCTAGGCAACTGCGACCGAATGAAGTACGCTATGCCACTCATGACCTCGAGTTAGCCGCCATTGTCTTCGCCTTGAAGATTTTGCGCCATTATTTATTAGGCGAGCACTTCATTCTCTATACCGATCACAAGTCCTTGAAATATCTATTCACACAGAAGGAGCTCAACATGAGGCAACAGCGTTGGCTCGAGTTCCTTGCTTCCTATGACTTCGATATCCAGTATACCCGTGGTAAGGGTAATCGTGTTGCTGATGCGCTTAGTCGCAAACATTCGGTTGTTGCTTCTATGATGCTAGCCGAGTGGGATGTTCTAGAGACCTTATCCCTTTGTGATATTCGTGATCGAGCTCCATCTTCTGATTCTCCTATCTTATTATTTAGTTTGGAAGCTCGACCCAGTTTATTGGATCGTATTGCCGATGCTCAACGGCGTGATCCCAATCTTGTCCACCTTATTCAGATTTGTGAGTCTAAGTCCTATCACGAGGAGTTGAGGGATTTCAGCATTGATTCTCATGGGTGTCTTCGAAAGAAGAACCGTCTTGTTGTGCCTTCTGATTCTGCACTTAGGCATGACATTCTCGATGACTGTCATAGTTCTAAGTATACCATTCACCCTGGCAGTAGTAAGATGTATGCCGATATGCATCGCCTTTATTATTGGGAGGGCATGAAGCACGATGTGGCGAGTTATGTAAGTAATTGCATGACTTGTCAACGTATCAAAGCCGAACATCAGCGCCCTTCTGGTCTCCTTCAGCCTTTAGAGATTCCATTGTGGAAATGGGATCAGATTTCGATGGATTTCATTGATGGCCTACCTCGTTCGAGATCGGGCCATTCTAGCATTTGGGTTATTGTTGATCGCCTCACCAAATCAGCTCATTTCATTCCTATTAAGTCTAATAGGAGTGCTTCTCATTTGGCCAAGTTATATGTCAAGGAAATCGTGAGACTTCATGGTGTTCCTAGTTCGATTGTTTGCGACCGTGATCCGCTATTCACGAGTCATTTCTGGCAGAGTCTTCAGCAAGCTTTGAGAACAAAGCTTAGTTTCAGCACAGCATATCATCCGCAGTCTCATGGACAAACTGAACGGTTGAATCGTATCCTTAAGGATCTTCTACGTGCTTGCATTCTAGATTTTGGTGGTAGTTGGGAGGATCACCTACCCCTTGTAGAATTCTCCTACAACAATAGTTTTCAGTCGAGTATCGGTATGGCTCCTTTCGAAGCCTTATACGGAAGGCCATGTCGATCACCTTCTTGTTGGTTGGAAACTGGTGAGAAGCTTATTCTTGGCCCAGATTTTGTTCGTGATTCTTCTGAGAAGATTGATCTTATTCGTCAGAGAATGAAAGAGGCACAAAGCCGCCAGAAATCCTACGCGGACAACTGTAGGAAGCCTCTCGAGTTCTCGATTGGTGATCTCGTCTTTATTCGTGTTTCTCCTCTGAAAGGGGTTATGCGCTTCAGTACGACTGGAAAATCGGCTCCTCGCTTTATAGGACCATTTCCTATTACTGAACGTATTGGCCCTGTGGCTTATAGAGTTTCACTTCCAGCTCATTTATCTGGCATTCATGACGTGTTTCACGTCTCTCAGCTTCGGAAGTGTCTTCGAGAGTCGAATTCTGCCATCGATTCTCCTAATTTGCAAGAGCTTGAGATCTCACCGGACCTATCTATTGTGCAGCAACCTATTCGAGTACTTGCTTCGGAGGTGAAACACCTTCGAAACAAAGACGTGCTGCTCGTTAAAGTTCAATGGTCCGATAATCCCAATGATTGCACTTGGGAAACCAAAGAGTTTATCGAGCGATCCTACACTGGTTTTCTTTCTTCGCATAGTGATGGTGAGAATCTATTTATCTCAAGCTTATTTCATTTCTTTTGATTAATGAAGTTAATAAGTTGAATACAAATTCTTCTCTAGAAATTGCGAGGACGCAATTTTGTTAAGGGGAGGAGTCTGTAACAAACCTAGGATTGGAGATTACCTGTAAAAATTAAAGTATAACGGTGGTTATGATTTAATATTTTGAATTAAAATAAAATTAGAGAAATTAAATTGCTTATTTGGAGTAAACAACGAATTTGGGAAAAAATTATTGAAAATAAATGATAAAGCTTTATTTTAATGGTTTGGGTGATAATAAATGTGGGAATAATTTTATTTGAGTAAAAATGCAATAAAATTGTTAATTATTGTGTTGTGGCTTCTTTTAATAATTTTTTAAAAGAAGTAAGCTCTTTTAGTAAGTGTTTATTTAAATAAAAGATGGAAATTGGGTTAAAAATAAGTTTTGGCTATAAATAATGTTTTGAAATGGTTTGAAATATTTTTCTAAGTGATAAAATAATTTTTGTGGAATTTTAGGAGCTAAAAACAAGGTTTTGTTCATTTATTTGAGTAAATAGTGCATTTTTGTTAAATAAAGGAATTTAATAAAAAAAAAACATTTAAAAATAAAAATTAATCTTTTTATATGATAGAAAATGTTTTATTTTCTATGTATACAAGTTTTCATAATCTTCTAGTGAAAAACTTGTGTGAAAATGTTTTTTTTTATATGTGTATATGTGATATACACACATATTTTGGCTAAGTGTTGATTTTAATCTTAAGCCACCCTATTTTCTGTTTAATTTGGGTCCAATTCAGCCCATTAGTATTCCTTAGCCTAATTAAGAAAGTAAGAAAACAGAGACAACCTGTACGTATATTTCTGTTCTCCTTTTCTTCTTCCTCCAGTGAGCAAAATAGAGAAACCCACTCCTCAAACATCAAAATCCAAGCCAAATCTTCAAATCAAATCAAAAACTTGTTGTTTTCTTTCAAACGAAAACATACTCTACAGGTAATCTACTCCAAAACTGAAATATTTCATCAAAATATAATTTGTGATATAGGGTTTGTTTGTAATCTTTTTTTTTTGCTTGCATGTTTCTATTTTGAGTTTTTGTAGGTATTTGAAGCAAATCCTAGCTCCAAGCTCTCATCTTTCAACCACAAATCCTAGTCTTTTCATTGCAACAGCAAGGTGAGTTACAAAACTCACAAAAACTAGCTGAGTCAATGTAACGCCCCGAAAATTTTCGACTTTCGAAAATTCAACATCGATACTCACTTTATCGACTGCCGAGAATTCGAAGGTCAAAAACCGGAATGTTATGGGTTTTTAAAAAGAATTTAAGAAAAGAAAAAGAAAGAAGAGAGAAGAAAAGTAGGAAAGATAGAAAATAGAAAGGAAAAGAAAACAGAGAATAGAACGGAACAGAAAACAACAGAACAACATCAGAATCTCACAATTCGCAGCGGAACAACATATAATAATAAATGAATAATCTTTAAACAAAGAACTATATCAGTTATTACATTTTATACATTACATTACAACATATCATCAGAGTGTACAACAACATCAACAACAACAGTGCAGCGGAAAAGAAATACTATATAAGTAATACGCCATGCCATCCAGCTTGCCTCCAGCAACTCCTGAATATCCAGAATATCCTGATAAACCTAACTCTTAACTGCCCGTGTGGAAATTGGTGGGCACCCAGAGTTTAGGAAGGAAAACAATAAACTCCAAGTCAGTCATGTGACTGGTGTGAGAACTCAAAACAGTTTATTTATCTTTAAAATCAATAGAGAGATATTTTTATTTCAATTCGCAATGCTTTTAAAAATGAGACTACCATAAGGCCTCCCGCACACACACACAATGCAAACGCAGAATCGGAGGAGATTTCTCCTTATGATAGTCAAAGATGCTTGATACGCATTTAAAATAACATTTGATATTATTATTAGTGCATAGTGTAGAGAAAAATTCATTTCGAAAGTAGAATATAAATCTTAGCCAACATACGACCATTATCGTATGCCTACTATAGCTAACTATGTTCAATAGCAGGTTACCGCCACATTCCATAGCAGGTTATACAACTAAAACCGTACAAGTTTCGTATTGTTTCTTTGGATTTCCAACGAATGATCAGGCCAAGGAACTTCCCATTGCCACATGAGAATGCCTCTGGATGGACATCCCCGAGAACCAAACCGGATCTCTACCAACACAAGGCCGGGTTACCCCTAACTGAGTAACAACTGACCGAAAATGCCATCCCCAGGTCCTTTGGGACCTTTATCACCGAGCGCTCGTAATCAATTCACACAATCATAACAAAGTGTTTTCAACATGAGTAAGTATCTGTGCTCCATACCATGATACCACCCTTTTCCAGAAGGAAATGGACACATCCTAAAGGGTGCTACCCCTCATAACCTTGCTGCTTCTTTCCTGTTTTGACCATTCACGGGGTGTGAGGCTCGACGAATTCACGTCCACAAAAACATACTTTATACAAAAGCCATGCTTTGGGTCAACAAATGATCAACACAATGATCACAAGGATAGACGATCAAATAAACGATCCTATCACAAATAATCAACACAATGATCATTTCAGCATCACTCAGCATGTCACATTACCAAATTGGGAATATATCGCTGATAACATTCAACTACATAACCTCTGAGCTCGTACGTCTCAGAGAAGGGTGTTAAGCTAAAAGAATAAATTCTCCGCCACCAACAGAAATATATTTGAAAGAAATCTGCTTTATATCTCAATTTGTAACGTCAGACATACAATCCATACAAGTCTGTTCCGGGCTCGAACAAAACCGAAGGCACTTCTTACGAAGCCCTTGCAATACGGGTATTCACAATCCCGATCGAATTTCCCATCACTTAGGAGATCTCTATACCAGGAGCTACCCAGTGCAGAGACAATCGATAGGTCATCCTATCGCTTTCACAAATACTCGGTCTTCAACACCGATCTTCAAATGCAATTCATAACGACGTATCACATATTCGGAATGGGTTATACGACCCCATGGTCCTTTCCCGGTTAACCCGAATAGTGAGCGCTTATTCAAAAATAAGTGTAGCATTCACATTCAAACAAATCACATCAATTACCCATTCAAAGGGAAATATTGATAGTCGGTTATTGAACTATCAATGGATATGCACACATCACCAGTTTCCAAATAATTTTCCAAATTATTTATTTTCCAAAATATCTTCACTAGATATATAATTTCATACTTCAAAAATAAATCAATATTTATTTTTAAACCAATTCCACCTTCTTTTATAAATTCACTGGTGAATTTACATTCCAAAGTATTAATGAATATACGACTTCAATTCGATTTATAATATTCGTTTTCAATTTATCATCAAAAAGATAAATTCTCTAATATTCACTTTATATTGGAAAAACATTTCCATACTTATTTATTCATAAGTAATTCACAATTTTTATTTATTTTCAACACTTGGAAAATATTCAATATACTTAAATCGAGATTAAGTATATATTTCATTCTTTTAAGGAAATCATTCACTTAAACATATTTATTTGGGTCAAAACGAATGTTGCGTAAAACATCGTTACAACGTCCCAAAATCACTAGTATAGGGATTCGAATTTAAAATAGATATATAAATCCCAATACTATACAAAACATTTCCTTTCGGAAATCATTTACTATAACAACAGTGTTATAGTCCGCCATTTCCTTTTATTTCTCGAAAACGTCTATTTCAACAATAAATGTTGAAATCTATGGTTTCGAATCTCAACACATTTTAAAACATCGTTAGATCGTTTTAATTCTATTTAAACATCCAAATCCAAAACATTTTCTTTAACGTGTTATTCACTATTCAAAAATGTGAATAAACTTCGTTAACAAATCTCATCCTTTTATTCATTTTAATTCAAAGGATTATTCACTATTCAAAAATGTGAATATAACTCCATTTAATAAGTTATGACAATTAACTTATCAAAATAAGTTGTTTGCGGATTTATAAAACAACGTTTATAAATTCCATTTCTATTTATTTATAAAAACTTCCTTTTTATAAATTCCTTTATTCACCTATTCCAGTTTATAACTAAATTATAAACTAAACGTTCATATTATAAGTTAATTACTTATAAAACGATTATTTTACAAAATCGTTCCTTTAGAGACTTTCCAATTTATAAATCTTATAACTTATAAGATCCATTTATCTAACCAATCTATTCTTCAAATAATTTCACCAAATTTATAAATCTTACTATTTATAAATTTTCTTTTATAACTTCACAGTTTATAATTCTATAAATTTCATTCATTTATGAGTTTCATTTTCACTTCATTCAAACACTTATAAAAACTCGTTTTATAAGTCAATATTTCAATTTATAAATATCCGTTTATAAATCTCTTAATATAAATCAATTTATATTATTCTTTTAAACGTCTTTAATTTCCTTTATAGTTTCACCATTTTGATTTATAAAATAATCAAATTTTATAAATCCTATTTTTAAACTTTTATAATATATTCAAAAATCCAATTTAAACTATTTTATGAAATCATTAACCCTTATTTCTCAAAAATCAGCTTTTAACTATATTTCACAAAAACCATAATTTTATAACTTTGAAAATTATAACGTTCATTTATTTAACATGGATCAATTCCAAAAAAATATTTTATACTTCAAAAATCACTTTAAAAATCATTTTAAAATTTCAAAACTTGGTCCAATGATGCTACATACCAAATAGTCAATCACGACAACAACGATATCACATATCGTATATGATAATCAACGAATATCAAAATATCCATAATAAAATAAATACTGTTGAGGAATCCAGTTGGATCCCTCCAACCTGTTTTCCTGCATCCACAAACATTAGCACAATACCAATTTCGCTCCAGTACGAAATTATCGCGGTATATGGGATTTAAATATTATCCGCTTAATAACGGCGTAATAGGGTCTCATCCGCTAAACAAAAAATGCGGGAAATCAATAACTCCAATATATACATATGCCAATATATATATATTGCTATTATATATAATACCAATTTCACTGTTTATGAAATATTCGCGGTATATGTTCTTAATAAATAACATCCGCTTACTAACGGCGTATAATGTCTATTTTAACAATCAATAGATATCAATCAACATTCAAACATGCATTCAAATATTTTAAATCTAACTATTTCAAATAAAATCGAAACTGATTCGATTGAGTGAGAAGTTCTCACCTTGGTTTTAAATTCCGTTTTAGCGATTTATTTCGAAAAAATTAAACGGACGTTTAATTTTACCCAAAATTCTCACTAACTCCAAATGACTCCAAACGAACTCCATCGCGTAGTGCT
This sequence comes from Allium cepa, assembly GCA_030765085.1. Taxonomy (NCBI): domain Eukaryota; kingdom Viridiplantae; phylum Streptophyta; class Magnoliopsida; order Asparagales; family Amaryllidaceae; genus Allium; species Allium cepa. The sequence continues at coordinate 889,370,549 of CM060943.1, read as the reverse complement.
CGTCCATACGATTCCAACGCAACTGAGTTTGCATTTTTTCGACCTCGTATGAAATAGTTATGAATTATTGAAGTTTGTACACGATTTTTATAACTAAATTATAACTTAAATAAACTAATTTTCTACCTAGCTTCATCACAACCACTGGATCCAAGCTCCTCTCCATCAGGCCGCACGTTCTCTCCCTCTCCTTCACGCATTATCTACAGGTTTTAGGCCGTATCAATGAACCCATCAATGAAAATTAGGGTTGAATAATTCTTCTTCCTCGTCGCGTTCTAGCTCGATCAAGTACCACCATCTCGACCCCCTACGCAAGAGCCATGTTCGGCCTTAACCCCAGTAAGCTCGGCCCCACCATTCATCTCGAGTTGCGTGCGCAGCTCCCCCCGTCGGCCCCATGTAGCTTCTTCCACACGACTCCGTTTCCGATCATCTCCGTATGAAATTAAAGCTCTCGTCGAGCTCTACAAGTTTCATGTTGAAACCTAAGGCTAATTCTTTGTAGATTGAGAGAGATTGAGGGGAAAGTGAGAGACAATTCTGGCCATCGAATTCTAGGGCCGGCTATGCAGTTTGATTAGGGTTTAGTGTTATTTTTTTATCAAATTTATGAAGGGGTGGTCTATTTATAAGAGAACGAACGACACTATTCATCCCGGAAATTCCGAACTCCGACTTACGCGCCGAAACTGACGTACCTAGGGTTTATCCCGCGTTCCGGACACAATGGAACAGGTTTCGGAAGCTAATTCGGAAGTATGTGCGAGTTATGGCTGTAAACGCTCAATTTGAATTAAACCGATTTAAGCGATTTTCTAGGCGTTTTAATTTGTACAGGACAAACGGTAAATCCAATTGACTTGAAATTTGAAACCTTACAATAATATCACATTACGGATCCGATGAAACTGGTTTCGTCGAAATCCGAGACTTTTTGAAAAATGGCTATTTTAACTCGCCAAATTAAAATTAAAAATAAATCGATGCGTTTCGAGCTGCCACGATCAAACGATAACTCCGATTGACACGAAAATTGAAATCCGGTAATAACTAACTATTACGGATCCAATGGAACTGGTTTCGTTCAATTCTGAGACTGTTCAAAAATTGGCTATTTTACAGTCGATTATTAAATATTAAAATATTCAATTTTCACAGATTAACTTTTAATTCGATTTTAAAAGTTCTAAAATATCATTCTAACTTCAACATGATAAAATAAAATTTTACAAATCATTTTCTATCATATTTAACTCAATTTTCAATTATTTTCCATAATTTAACATATTAAATTATCGATTTAATTATCCAATTAAATCCAAAAATTCAAATAAAAATTTATTCGACTCATAAATTCACTTATTAATATTTAAAATTAATTAAATATTCAAATTTTAATTAATAAAAATTCTGGGTCGTTACAATCTTCCCCACTTAAAAGAATTTCGTCCTCGAAATTAACAAGTAAGAAAAGTTATAGAATTCTATTAATTTTCCCAAAATTCATAATTAAACTTCTTATAATACTTTACTAAGTTTTCAAATCATACTTAGTTATCTTTTCAAAAACAACTACTATTGTTTAACTTTCAATTCCAAAATCAAAGTTAATGTTTTCAAAAATTTTCAATTTTCTTAAAATTTTTCTAACGCCTTAAATTTCCGGAAAAATTCGCCATAGTCTCCTTTGCGCGGCTCGATCCGAAAAAAAAATGACAGTATATATATCACAAATATACATCTCATCAAGTAATGAGGCATCCCGAAGGGAAAAAAGTATAAAAGTACAGTATGTAATCCGAGATATGTACCTTATATTTTATTAGCGAGCATATACGGCCAATATAGCGCTAAAGCGAACTCCAAATGCGAAGCAAACGCGATCCGCACCTACTAAACACTCAACCAACAACATGAGAATCATGCATATAGATAATAGTATCAATATACAACATATAGCAACATAATAACTATATATGTCAACATAGCAAATGCAACTAAACAACAAATGCAATATATATTCAACCATCAACCAACTAACATCCATATTCTCATTAATATACAATGAAATGGTTTTCAATTTAATCACATTTGATTCCTTAACATTGGATGTTATCAACATTCATTCTTATTCAATTTTAATTAGTTTGCATTCACTAATTAAATCCAATTCACGTTCAATTCTATTCAAATTTATTTACTTTCAATTTGAATTTCAATTAATTTAGCTTTCAATTTCATTAATGCTTAATGAATTATATACAATAAATTAACAATCAACTAACAATCATATAACAACCAAAGTATATCAATTACAACCAAATTCCTTTGCTTATATTCATTCAATTTGTTTTAATTAAATTGATTTTTATTCAACTATTCAACTTTCCAATAACATTAAGATTTTAATGAATTAACACTTATATTCATCATTTCTTATCAATTATTTTCATTCAATTGATTAACATTCAATCCATTTATTCAATTCAATTACAACAGTTGAATTTTATTTATATAACTCAAGTTCATATTCATTTAATCCATTCATTCAATTCATTTACACAGTTGAATTTTATTTATATAACTCAAGTTCATATCCACCACTTAACTTTATTAATTTACTTTGATACTAATATCAATTCCATTCAACAACACTTAAGTTATATTCCTTTTAACTTTTAAATTCATTTTTATTTACTTCTCATATTCATAAACATATTCATAAAGTTTCACTTTTTATATATATAAGTTTATTTCACAATTGTAAATCACTTTAATTATAATTCAATTCTTATAATTCTTTTTACTTATACAATTATTCTTTTATTTAGATTATTCAAACAACTAAACAATCAACTTATATACACTTTAATAATTTTGAAAAATTTATTTCTTCATATATAAAAATATACTCAAGTAAAATTATTTCATTTACCCAATTTTTAAAATCAATATTGTGTCGAATTGTTCTATTCAAGTGTTTAGAAACCCCTTCGGCATAGTCTTGCGGACCACGCTGACGAAAGTTCATATACCACTCAACAAACCAATCATCACAATATAAAAAAAAAAAAATTATATTCACTAACAAATACGCTCTCATAGCTATTATTACACTCAAACTCAATCTAGAGTACTACTGACTCTATCTCTAATGAGTAATACCCAACAGAACCATGGTTGTCGCTTAACCATAAGCTCTGATACCAAATGTAACGTACGCGGATTTTCGTTGCCGAAAAACCGAATAGTTATGGGTTTTAGAAAAAGAAAAGAAGAAAAGAGAAGAGAGAGGAAACAGAAAAGAAAAGAAAACAGAGAATAGAACGGAACAGAAAACAACAGAACAACATCAGAATCTCACAATTCGCAGCGGAACAACATATAATAATAAATGAATAATCTTTAAACAAAGAACTATATCAGTTATTACATTTTATACATTACATTACAACATATCATCAGAGTGTACAACAACATCAACAACAACAGTGCAGCGGAAAAGAAATACTATATAAGTAAAACGCCATGCCATCCAGCTTGCCTCCAGCAACTCCTGAATATCCAGAATATCCTGATAAACCTAACTCTTAACTGCCCGTGTGGAAATTGGTGGGCACCCAGAGTTTAGGAAGGAAAACAATAAACTCCAAGTCAGTCATGTGACTGGTGTGAGAACTCAAAACAGTTTATTTATCTTTAAAATCAATAGAGAGATATTTTTATTTCAATTCGCAATGCTTTTAAAAATGAGACTACCATAAGGCCTCCCGCACACGCACACAATGCAAACGCAGAATCGGAGGAGATTTCTCCTTATGATAGTCAAAGATGCTTGATACGCGTTTAAAATAACATTTGATATTATTATTAGTGCATAGTGTAGAGAAAAATTCATTTCGAAAGTAGAATATAAATCTTAGCCAACATACAACCATTATCGTATGCCTACTATAGCTAACTATGTTCAATAGCAGGTTACCGCCACATTCCATAGCAGGTTATACAACTAAAACCGTACAAGTTTCATATTGTTTCTTTGGATTTCCAACGAATGATCAGGCCAAGGAACTTCCCATTGCCACATGAGAATGCCTCTGGATGGACATCCCTGAGAACCAAACCAGATCTCTACCAACACAAGGCCGGGTTACCCCTAACTGAGTAACAACTGACCGAATATGCCATCCCCCGGTCCTTTGGGACCTTTATCACCGAGCGCTCGTAATCAATTCACACAATCATAACAAAGTGTTTTCAACATGAGTAAGTATCTGGGCTCCATACCATGATACCACCCTTTTCCAGAAGGAAATGGACACATCCTAAAGGGTGCTACCCCTCATAACCTTGCTGCTTCTTTCCTGTTTTGACCATTCACGGGGTGTGAGGCTCGACGAATTCACGTCCACAAAAACATACTTTATACAAAAGCCATGCTTTGGGTCAACAAATGATCAACACAATGATCACAAGGATAGACGATCAAATAAACGATCCTATCACAAATAATCAACACAATGATCATTTCAGCATCACTCAGCATGTCACATTACCAAATTGGGAATATATCGCTGATAACATTCAACTACATAACCTCTGAGCTCGTACGTCTCAGAGAAGGGTGTTAAGCTAAAAGAATAAATTCTCCGCCACCAACAGAAATATATTTGAAAGAAATCTGCTTTATATCTCAATTTGTAACGTCAGACATACAATCCATACAAGTCTGTTCCGGGCTCGAACAAAACCGAAGGCACTTCTTACAAAGCCCTTGCAATACGGGTATTCACAATCCCGATCGAATTTCCCATCACTTAGGAGATCTCTATACCAGGAGCTACCCAGTGCAGAGACAATCGATAGGTCATCCTATCGCTTTCACAAATACTCGGTCTTCAACACCGATCTTCAAATGCAATTCATAACGACGTATCACATATTCGGAATGGGTTATACGACCCCATGGTCCTTTCCCGGTTAACCCGAATAGTGAGCGCTTATTCAAAAATAAGTGTAGCATTCACATTCAAACAAATCACATCAATTACCCATTCAAAGGGAAATATTGATAGTCGGTTATTGAACTATCAATGGATATGCACACATCACTAGTTTCCAAATTATTTATTTTCCAAAATATCTTCACTAGATATATAATTTCATACTTCAAAAATAAATCAATATTTATTTTTAAACCAATTCCACCTTCTTTTATAAATTCACTGGTGAATTTACATTCCAAAGTATTAATGAATATACGACTTCAATTCGATTTATAATATTCATTTTCAATTTATCTTCAAAAAGATAAATTCTCTAATATTCACTTTATATTGGAAAAACATTTCCATACTTATTTATTCATAAGTAATTCACAATTTTTATTTATTTTCAACACTTGGAAAATATTCAATATACTTAAATCGAGATTAAGTATATATTTCATTCTTTTAAGGAAATCATTCACTTAAACATATTTATTTGGGTCAAAACGAATGTTGCGTAAAACATCGTTACAACGTCCCAAAATCACTAGTATAGGGATTCGAATTTAAAATAGATATATAAATCCCAATACTATACAAAACATTTCCTTTCGGAAATCATTTACTATAACAACAGTGTTATAGTCCACCATTTCCTTTTATTTCTCGAAAACGTCTATTTCAACAATAAATGTTGAAATCTATGGTTTCGAATCTCAACACATTTTAAAACATCGTTAGATCGTTTTAATTCTATTTAAACATCCAAATCCAAAACATTTTCTTTAACGTGTTATTCACTATTCAAAAATGTGAATAAACTTCGTTAACAAATCTCATCCTTTTATTCATTTTAATTCAAAGGATTATTCACTATTCAAAAATGTGAATATAACTCCATTAAATAAGTTATGACAATTAACTTATCAAAATAAGTTGTTTGCGGATTTATAAAACAACGTTCATAAATTCCATTTCTATTTATTTATAAAAACTTCCTTTTTATAAATTCCTTTATTCACCTATTCCAGTTTATAACTAAATTATAAACTAAACGTTCATATTATAAGTTAATTACTTATAAAACGATTATTTTACAAAATCGTTCCTTTAGAGACTTTCCAATTTATAAATCTTATAACTTATAAGATCCATTTATCTAACCAATCTATTCTTCAAATAATTTCACCAAATTTATAAATCTTACTATTTATAAATTTTCTTTTATAACTTCACAGTTTATAATTCTATAAATTTCATTCATTTATGAATTTCATTTTCACTTCATTCAAACACTTATAAAAACTCGTTTTATAAGTCAATATTTCAATTTATAAATATCCGTTTATAAATCTCTTAATATAAATCAATTTATATTATTCTTTTAAACGTCTTTAATTTCCTTTATAGTTTCACCATTTTGATTTATAAAATAATCAAATTTTATAAATCCTATTTTTAAACTTTATAATATATTTAAAAATCCAATTTAAACTATTTTATAAAATCATTAACCCTTATTTCTCAAAAATCAGCTTTTAACTATATTTCACAAAAACCATAATTTTATAACTTTGAAAATTATAACGTTCATTTATTTAACATGGATCAATTCCAAAAAAATATTTTATACTTCAAAAATCACTTTAAAAATCATTTTAAAATTTCAAAACTTGGTCCAATGATGCTACATACCAAATAGTCAATCACGACAACAACGATATCACATATCGTATATGATAATCAACGAATATCAAAATATCCATAATAAAATAAATACTGTTGAGGAATCCAGTTGGATCCCTCCAACCTGTTTTCCTGCATCCACAAACATTAGCACAATACCAATTTCGCTCCAGTACGAAATTATCGCGGTATATGGGATTTAAATATTATCCGCTTAATAACGGCGTAATAGGGTCTCATCCGCTAAACAAAAAATGCGGGAAATCAATAACTCCAATATATACATATGCCAATATATATATATATATTGCTATTATATATAATACCAATTTCACTGTTTATGAAATATTCGCGGTATATGTTCTTAATAAATAACATCCGCTTACTAACGGCGTATAATGTCTATTTTAACAATCAATAGATATCAATCAACATTCAAACATGCATTCAAATATTTTAAATCTAACTATTTCAAATAAAATCGAAACTGATTCGATTGAGTGAGAAGTTCTCACCTTGGTTTTAAATTCCGTTTTAGCGATTTATTTCGAATAAAATTAAACGGACGTTTAATTTTACCCAAAATTCTCACTAACTCCAAATGACTCCAAACGAACTCCATCGCGTAGTGCTCGTCCATACGATTCCAACGCAACTGAGTTTGCATTTTTTCGACCTCGTATGAAAAAGTTATGAATTATTGAAGTTTGTACACGATTTTTATAACTAAATTACAACTTAAATAAACTAATTTTCTACCTAGCTTCATCACAACCACTGGATCCAAGCTCCTGTCCATCAGGCCGCACGTTCTCTCCCTCTCCTTCATGCATTATCTACAGGTTTTAGGCCGTATCAATGAACCCATCAATGAAAACTAGGGTTGAATAATTCTTCTTCCTCGTCGCGTTCTAGCTCGATCAAGTACCACCATCTCGACCCCCTACGCAAGAGCCATGTTCGGCCTTAACCCCAGCAAGCTCGGCCCCACCATTCATCTCGAGTTGCGTGCGCAGCTCCCCCCTGTCGGCCCCCTGTAGCTTCCTCCACACGACTCCGTTTCCGATCATCTCCGTATGAAATTAAAGCTCTCGTCGAGCTCTACAAGTTTCATGTTGAAACCTAAGGCTAATTCTTTGTAGATTGAGAGAGATTGAGGGGAAAGTGAGAGACAATTCTGGCCATCGAATTCTAGGGCCGGCTATGCAGTTTGATTAGGGTTTAGTGTTATTTTTTTATCAAATTTATGAAGGGGTGGTCTATTTATAAGAGAACGAACGACACTATTCATCCCGGAAATTCCGAACTCCGATTTACGCGCCGAAACCGACGTACCTAGGGTTTATCCCGCGTTTCGGACACAATGGAACAGGTTTCGGAAGCTAATTCGGAAGTATGTGCGAGTTATGGCTGTAAACGCTCAATTTGAATTAAACCGATTTAAGCGATTTTCTAGGCGTTTTAATTTGTACAGGACAAACGGTAAATCCAATTGACTTGAAATTTGAAACCTTACAATAATATCACATTACGGATCCGATGAAACTGGTTTCGTCGAAATCCGAGACTTTTTGAAAAATGGCTATTTTAACTCGCCAAATTAAAATTAAAAATAAATCGATGCGTTTCGAGCTGCCACGATCAAATGATAACTCCGATTGACACGAAAATTGAAATCCGATAATAACTAACTATTACGGATCCAATGGAACTAGTTTCGTTCAATTCTGAGACTGTTCAAAAATTGGCTATTTTACAGTCGATTATTAAATATTAAAATATTCAATTTTCACAGATTAACTTTTAATTCGATTTTAAAAGTTCTAAAATATCATTCTAACTTCAACAAGATAAAATAAAATTTTACAAATCATTTTCTATCATATTTAACTCAATTTTCAATTATTTTCCATAATTTAACATATTAAATTATCGATTTAATTATCCAATTAAATCCAAAAATTCAAATAAAAATTTATTCGACTCATAAATTCACTTATTAATATTTAAAATTAATTAAATATTCAAATTTTAATTAATAAAAATTCTGGGTCGTTACAGCCAAGCTCAAAATCGCCAAATTGCTTTGTAATTCGTTTTTACCTTCAATTTTGTTCGTCTCCAAACCTTCTCTGGTTGCTACTTTGAATGTTTGTAACATTTGATTCCGGCAAAGAAATGCTGCCGGATTTTATTCAGTTGATAGTTCATGTGTTGTAATATATATCTGCTAAATTTCATAGCGAAACAATTTCATTTCCTATGTGAAAACCTTACTGCAAAATCAGTGCACAGCTTGAAATTTACCTGTACATTTGTGTTCAGAGTTGCTGCAAACATGGCCTGAGTCCATGTTTGCAATGTCATAACTCTTTCATTTCTTGATGAAATTGCGTGATTGTTTTTTTTTTTGAAATATTGAGTTTCATACTATATGCTTACCAAATTTCAGGTAATTTTGATCGATATAGCATATAGAAATATGCTGCCGAACTTTGGTTCGGAGCATGTTTTTGCCTAGATTTTTACAGTGAAAACACTGTCTGGGTTCAATTTCAAGACATCATAACTTTCTCATATTTTATCCTAATTGCATGATTCTTTTTTAAAATTGAAGTAGGAGTGTTGAGTTATATTTCTGTAAAGTTTCCTGAAAATCTGGGTTGGTTTGCTATTTCTAAACGGCTGTCAAACTTGTACTCGCAGCTTGCTAATTCAGTGTTTTAAACCTTGTTTTGGTCCGATTTTAAAACGACGCAGATTCTTCGTTTCAAATCGGATTTGAATGATTCTTTTTTCAAATTGAAGTAGAAATGTTTAACTATATTCCTATCAAATTCCATGTCATTTGCACTCTGTTTGCAGGTCCAAACCTGCCGTCGAACTTGGGTTCGCAGCATGTTGTCACCGGTTTTTATGCTTAGAATAATTTCTGGCTTTTTCTGATATTTCCCGATTTCTTTGAGATTTTTCTCTAAATTCCGTACACGGGTTTTATAAAGCATTACAAAGTTTTTTCCAAGAAAATTGACTTTTGAAATTATTATTTAATATTAATTTAAGTATTAAATTAATTACTCCGTAAAAGGAGAATTTCGAATGCAATTTCTAAAGCGATTTTGAAGCGTTCCTAAAACTAGTTTTTTTCAACTTAATTTCTATATAAACACACAATTTTGCACTTCGAGCGAAGAGGGAGGAGAATTAAATGATTGGATAAAACGCGTGCTATGAACACGTGCGTTTATCTTTTCAGTTAATTCCTAATCTATTCGTTTGATCGTTTTGGCCTACGGGTCTAGTTTACCGATGATACGAGGTGAACCTTTTACTGCTTTGAGTGTGAAATTTACTAGCGGTTAGTAAACCGTTTAGTGCAAACGGGTGGTATGGGACACACGTTAACACTTTTCGGGTTCCTTTCCGAGAGTTTGTGACACATTTGCCTGTTTGCGTGCCAGTACTGGACCTTCGGGTCATTTACCATTGCGGCGTATTTGTCTTCGGACGTTTGCCATTGCGGCATATTTGCCATTGCGGCGTATTTGTCTTTCGACGTTTGCCTTGGGGCGAGGTACCTATTATATGAAACAGTAATCGGCAAAAATAGCACGTTCAAAACCTTTTTGAGATGATTTCTACCCTTGTGTGTTGTCATTTTGGAATCGGTCCTTTGAACCATTCGGTGGAGATTACTTTGGGATTTTTGGACTCTTTGGAGTTCTTTTGAGATTTTCCTTGCCTACACTGGCGTGTGGAAATTTGCCTTTTGGCGTATATATATATTGAGATTGCTTATTGGCGTTATTTATGAGATTTGCCTTTTGGCGTTGTATGAGATTTTTATCTCTTTGTCGACATTTGCCTTATGGCTTATGTCGAGATAGCTTTTAGTTATGTTTTTCTTGGAGTTGCCGATATGGCGGGTTTGGGAATTACTCTTTTAGGAGTTTACATTTTACTATTTCCTAAACCATTCTTATTGATTTATGATTGCCGATGATATGAGGCATGCTACATTTTAGCGATTCATGAGATTTTGTGTTTTATGCATATTGAAGCAATAACGTTTTATCATTTAGTATAACCATATATGCCATACATGTTCGGTAACCTCCATATAACCATAGTTAGCTTTCTTATGGTTTCTTCTTGTTTAAGAAGAATATCACTATGCTCTTATGCTCTATTATTCTACTATCACCCTTTACTGATTCGTTTAGCTAGACTGACCCGTGTATTTTATACTCGGGTCAGACCGAGGTGTTTCAGGTTAGGTACTTTTGGACAGCCTATTCTGCATCTGCATGGACTATTCTGCTGGCACTTTTAGTTATAGCTTTTTGCGTAGTCCGTTTTGTTTTGCTGCTCTAATATGTATATTCTTTTGACTCATGTTTGTATTGTGGTTGTCATACCACATATGTGATGTATCATTTTGTATACTTTGTGATGTATCTGTGTGTGTGTGTGTGTCTATGGGATTATCTGCTGTTCTGTGATGTGTTTTACATTTGAGTTATTGTATTTTGTTCTGATAGATCCTATAGCCACCTATGACTTTGTATTAAGTATTTATTGGATATGTCGATCCACTTGAATCAAAAAAAATTAGATGGCATTGTCGACGTATTCAATAGATATTTAAGACAAGGCTATAGAAGGTCGCTCCTATCCAGCCCTATTCTCTGCATTAGCAGACAATATTACCCAGTAATGCTCTTTGTTAATGTGGGTCTCGGGGTGGAGCGTTACACCAAGGAAATCACGAAATCGAAAAATTAAAATAGCTAGACAGTTTAAATTTAGACGTGAGTAAATTTAATTACTCACCTTAGGTCGACGAGGCCCAAGGATCGATCAAACGAAGATGAAGCTAAGCGAAAACCCTAACTTTTGGAAAGAGGAACGAACGATTTTAGGCCGCCATTATATTCTTCGTTCGTTTTATTATTATATATATATATATATATATATATATATATATATATATATATATTATAATGAAAAGGAGGGGTTTCGAACGAGTATAAGAGAAGGGGAGACGTGATTTTTGCATCATTTAGGGCGTAATGGAAGGCATGAGTGAAGGCATGATTTTAGGCTGAAACAAGGGATTGGGTTAAGGCAGGTGTACTAATTATATTTATTTTTTTATTTTTATTTTTATTTTGAATTCAATTTTGTTTTGTATAATTATTTTCTTTACTTTGTTTTGTAAATTTTGTTGTTTGTATTTTTTTTTACTATGTGTATTTCTTTATTTATTTTGTATTGATTAAAATTTTATTCCTTTTTATTTTAAAGAAAAGAAAAATGTTATTTAAAACTAACCATCCATTTATAAATTTACATAAATAATAATTCTTGTATCCAAATTATTTTTCTAAGTCATTAGTTTGAATTTAAAATGCAAATTCAATATTCAATAGATTAAATTCTAAAATTTAATCGCCAATTTATCCTGAAAATTTGAAATTCAAGTCAATCATCATTCTAATATTTAAAATTAATTAAATATTTTCATTTTTAAATTGTTCAAAATTCAGGGTTGTTACAATCTTCCCTCCTTAAAAGAATTTCGTCTCGAAATTATAAGTTGGGAAAAAAACGATTGTTAAAATCTCACCGATATTTATACCCTACACAATTTTACCAAGTTCTAAATTTATAAATAAATATAGGATTCATTCCATTTGTTTTATCTCCCTAGCTTTGTTCATTATTTTCTAAAATCAAGATGTAAAAGTCTTTTAGCCAAAATTATCGACTTACAAAACTCAAATTTAAACTTGAAACTCTTCATGCTAAAGATTTGCATATCATATATTTTTCCAAAGCTGTGGACTTTCAAGATATTTTAAAGATCTTCTTCTTTAATTCAATTAGGTTGGAATTATGTAATTCTAATTTCAGACTATTGATTTTCTATTTAAAGTTTTGAAAATACTTGTTAACTCGAAGTTTAACAAGTCCATCGTTGTTCTCACAGACACTAGGCATACGCTGGCCAGGCGCAGGACTAAAAATCTCCAAGTACTAAATATACTTGCTTCAACTCCCAGTGAAAATACTTTTAGAAATTCTTTTAAAAATGGATATGGAAAGCACGTTCCCCCATGGATCACAGTTTACCCGGCGGTTACGCTACTATCCCAGTAGAATCGCTTGTAACTGTAGATTTCACATCTCTCTTGAATTTCGCCATGGTTGTTGCCATAGATCGCGGTTCACACGGCGGTTTCGCTACTATCCCAGTAGAAACGCTTGTGACCGTAGGCATCTCGCCCCTCAAATTACGCTTTGGCCTCTAGATCGCAGTTTACGCGGCGGTTGCACTACTATCCCAGTAGAATCGTTTGTAACTGTAGGCATCACGCCCCACGAATTACGCCAGCATACATCATCAATTCACATGATCCCAACACGATGATCCATCGTGGGGGATTCTAGTCCCAATGGACATTCCACTAATGGAAATTCTACGTAGCTACGATTTTCAAATGGACACTCACACCGAGTTTCAATCACCTTCACAAATTTTAAATGGAAGGTACTTTTCCATATCCTTAGTTTAGAAAACATATGTCATATACTTATAGTACTTCGTTTCATATTTCGTACATATCATACCTATGTAAACTTACATAGGCTTTTCATAATAATGACTTTCCAAACTGATGGTTTTCGAATTATTACATTCACATATATAAGTTACGAAAACCACAATATCTCATATTCATAACAAATAGAGGATTCCAAAATTTTCCATCGCGTTTGAAATTTCCTCTAAATTGATTTGAAAATTTTAAGGTTGTCTCAAACCCAATTCACATTCATAATCCAATTCATTATCGACTTCACATTCGATTTGGATTTCACGTTACATCGTCAATTCTCAACACATAATTGATGTCTACCGATATATAACCTCTAAGCTCGTACGTCTCAAAGAAGGGTGTTAAGCTAAAAGAATAAATTCTCCGCCACCACAGATATATATTTAATAGAGATCAATTGCTATGTCATCAGTTCACCATGCTAGACATACAATCCAAATCGACTATCCGAAATTCAAAGCTCAACTTATATTTGTTTTTGGTGTCGAAGTTAAACTCAATTTAACTCAAGATTCAATCTTTTTGAAAAAAATTCAAGTTGAACTAATTGTTCAAATTTCCCATCAATATCTTTATAAGATATATATAATTTTCCACACTTAACCATTTGAAACCAATTTCAAATATTCATTTTTCAATTTATCTTTAAAAGATAGAATTTCAAACTTTCCATTTCATATTGGAAAACATTTCCATACTTATTTAATAATAAGTAATTCACAAATGTAACGACCCGTATTTTACGTGTCGATTAAATCGTAAAATAGTTGCATTAAGTCGTTGGTGTTGTTTATGTTGTCTCTAGCATGAGTCATAGAGGGCCGACTCATAGGGGTGACCGGGTCAAGAAGTTTACGACTTAAGAGCTAAAGAGTTAGTATGATTGGCCGAGTTAACGAGTCACAGGTTAGGTCGCTAGACGACTTATAGAATGACCGACTTAAAGGTTATCGGCCTAAGGTGATAAGCCGTGTGGAGTTAGCTCGTGTCAACGACTCATAGGTGTTGCCGAGTTACAAAAGTTGCCGAGTTAGGGTGTTAGCAAGTTAAGAAAGAAGAGCGGCTAAGTGCTAAGTCGGTCTGTATGTTAAGTCGGCAAGTGGTATAAGTCGGTAGGACTTGAGTCGTTAGGACCTTAGTACGACTTAAGAAGATAGGTTGAGTCGTTGCGTCTTAGTTAAGTCGCATACGAGTGGGGATGGCTTTACTGTGTTGAGTCATATGCAGTAGGTCGGCTAGGGGTTAGGTCGGCCATAGGAATGAGTGTTGGGTCGGTCATGTCTTTAGGTCGACTGTATGTTGTGTCGGTTAGGTCGTAGGACGAAGGGGTCTGATGAGTCGGCAACGACTCATGGATAGGTCGTGACCGACCTATAGGGCGACGACCTAAGGGTGATTCAGCCTATAAATAGGGGGGGTTTGGCTCACTTTTTGGCACCGGTTTTTGAAGCGACGAAGTGCCGCCATTTTGGGAGCTCGACTACAACATTTCTTCATCTTCTTTTCTCCATTCCAATCTAATTCTAACATCCATCCAGGATCGAAGATCGAGATTGAAGATCCAAGAGACAAAGTTGAAGATCTTCATCCAACGAAGCTAGATTTCATCGTTTTAAGCGAGATTTCGCCGGATCAAGCCTTGATCTTCGTTGTCCAGATCTGAAGTGTTTAGTTTTTGAGGTGTTTAGGTGATTTGGTGAGTGGTAGTTATCTCTCACGCGGACCCAAAGGAGTATATTGGATTGGTGGTTTGTTGGAGTGTTGTAGATAGTGATTTTGTGCATTTTCCATATATCCAAGTATAGATCCATTGTTGTGAAGATGTTTATCTATGCAAGTTCATTTATCAAGTTATAGAAACAAAACCCATGTTTTATATTTGCTAGATCTATGCTAAAAACCCATGATTCATGTATGTTAGTTCTATGCTCATTTATTTACGAAATTTCCATTGTAGTTATGAATGCCTAATTAGATCTTGATTGAATACTTATTTGTTTGGATTAATGTTTGCCTTGATTGATTGTTGTGAATGAGCTATCTAGTTGATAGATTTGGACAAGTATGGTCAAAGATGATTCAAAAGCTACAGAAGAGGCTCTTGAATGGTGAAAGCTGCTAAAGGCATATGTGGCGGATGTGGAAGCTCATATGTATGGATTGAAGGATGTTGAGATGGAACTTTGCCATGATGTGATGAGGCAAACCATGTTGTTGAGTTGAGACTTTGCTATGGTGTAATAAAGCGAAGTATGATGTGATGTAGACTTGGCGTAATCCAGGCAGGGATCATTCCAAGCATGTTGATAACTCGAGGGATGGTTCGAGTTGGTTAATAATGGGTTGCTCGAGAGGTAGCTTGAGCTAGTATGAGGATAGTCGTCAAGGAGGATGACTAGGAGGCTTGGATCTCATCGTTGTTGAAGGTTCTAGCATGCTCAAAAGCAAGAGTACATGGGGTGCCCATAACGACTACAGGTAGGTAGTCGGGACAACCAAAAGACTACAGGTAGGTAGTCGAGTACTCTGGGCAGAGTAGATAAGTCCTAGGCACAAGGCAGTGTGCGGAGTTATGTCTGGAACCGGGGTTACCATTAGTCCTTGACGGATGGTCATTTAATCAACGGTGAAATCGAAGCAAGGATAACAGTGATAGCCAGAGTCATGGATGTTTGGACGTTTGGTTGTATCATCATTCGGTCTCAAGAGCGGTATTTTCTAGGTGCTTATCTGATCTTGGTTTAGGCCTTGGGGGTTTGTATTTGGAAAATATCGCCCTTGACTCGAGTGAGTATTGCTTTACCTTAATTGTCTGCTGTGTTATGCTTACTTCTCCTTGGTGTGTGTCTGGGGGCTATCACTGTAGAAAGAGGTGGAGTGGGATGGTTTGGTTCCTATTCCTTTTATCCTTCATGCTCTTTTCGTATGTTTGATAGTTGATTTACTGCTCACTAAGACTTTGTCTGACTCAAGGTTTTATGTCTCCTCTTATTACCTTGGGCTGTTCATCCATGTTGGGATGGGCAGACTAGGTAGCAGGTGACAGGTGCTGTTCTTAGAGATCTACGATGATGATGACGAAGACGAGCAGGAGGCTTTGCATACTAGTTATCTTACTATATGTACTGGGTGTTCCGCTGTTATATCTGATTGAGTGTTGTAGTGAGGCTTTGATGTATGGATGATTCATGTTTGTATAAATCTACTTACGATGCTTATATGATGAGTTTTCTGTTATGGAGCTTCACTATATATTTCTCTATTGTATTTTATCCAAGCGCTGTGAGTTGTACGATAAAGGTTGCTGTTTTATTTTACCCTGACTATCGTCCATGACTACCTGGCACGCCTTTCAGCGCACTATTCCATTGTTTTGGTGCGGGAGTCATGGGCGGTCGTCACATTTGGTATCAGAGCTTTGGTTAATCGATTTTAGCCAACGCTCGCTGACGCAACTACGTATGAGAGACGTAATTGTATTTTGATGGATGATTACTATATGTAATATAGTAACTTAGAAGGATTTGAACTCCTTATGCAGTTGTTTCTCAAGGTGTTCTAATCATTCTTATTACAGAAATTAAGGAATGAATCGAAGAGGGAGACCAGCTGCAAGGGAAAGCCGTGCTACTGAAGGAGCTGTTGATTATGGAACTATGTTCGAAGCGATGATGACTTCGATCATGAGAAGGATACCAGCTCCAAGGCCATCTGTAGATGTTGGAGTTCAAGTCCAAGCTCCAAGACCGGTGGATTTTGCTAAGCTTTGTAAGGATTATACTTCTCTTGGAGGAAAAGCTTTCTTGGGGACGGAGTCGACTATTGAGGTCCAGAGATGGATTGATGCATGTCGAAGGATCTTTGGTGATTTAGGGATTGAGGGTGCAACTAAGAGGAAGCTTGCATCGAGACAGCTTCAGGGAAGAGCTGCTGATTGGTGGAATTCTATCACCATAGATACTCCAGAAGAAGAGATTACTTGGGAGCAATTCCAAGTTAGATTTGAAGCCAAGTTCATCTCTACGGCTCAGAAGTCTGTTTTGTTCAAGAAATTTGTAGAGCTCAAGCAAGGTGGGAGACCAGTTCTTGAGTATATTTCTGAGTTCGAAGCTTTGTCCAAGTATGCTAGATCGTATATTGATTCTCCTTATCAGAAGAATGAAAAGTTTGTGACTGGTTTGGATGCTTATCTTGGGAGGCAGTTGGTGGATCATCTGGACGATCCATTTGAGAAGCTTGTGGAGAAAGCCCTTAGGCATGAGAGTTTGTTTCCTAAGGAAAGTTCTGTTGTTGCTGTAACCAGGGAAGGATCTAAACCACCCCAGAATGGCAATAAGAGGAGGAAGCAGCAGCAGCAGAAGGGTAAGGATGGCCAGAAGAAGCCGAAAGGCGAAGTGACTTGTTATAACTGCCAACAGAAGGGTCATCTTTACAAAGATTGTAAGAATCCCAAGGTGCCGGGAAAGTGTTATAACTGTGATAAGCTAGGACATATCAAGAAGGATTGCCCAGAGCCGAGGAAAGATAGGCAAATTGTGCAAGCTTATGCTTTGGGAGTTGTGCCGTCATCTTCAAAAGCTCCTACTGCTGAAGAGAAGGGGAAGAGTGTGGTGGTTCAAGGTAATCTTTCTATCTGTGGTGTTCCAGTTAGAGTGTTGTTTGATACTGGAGCGTCGCATTCTTTTGTTTGTAATGATTTGGTAGGCCGGTTAGGTGTGAAACCGGATATTGTTGATAGGCCATTGGTTGTGACTAATCCAGTTGGGGGTTCGTCATGTTTGTGTATGATATGCCGTGGTCTAGTTGTGTCGAGTCATGATTGCTCGTTTGTTTGTGATTGTTTTGTTCTGAACTTTGCGGGGTTCGGAATTATTTTGGGTATGGACTGGCTTAGGAAATATGCGGCAAGGATTGATTGTGAAAGGCTTGAGGTGGCAGTCGGGAATGTGGAAGGGCGAAAGGTTGTGATACGATGTAAGCATGAGGAAGACGTCTTCATGAGCTTCATGTATTCGCTGGTTGTTCCACGGGATGGACTGTCATCGGTGCCTATTGTGAATGGATTTGAGGATGTCTTTGACGAAGTCAAAGGGTTGCCGCCACATAGGGAGATCGAGTTTCGTATCGATCTAGTTGAGGGAGCCAGACCTGTTGTGATGCCTCTTAGGCGGATGGCGCCTAGGGAGCAGCTAGAGTTGAAGGTGCAGGTTGATGACCTTTTACGGAAGGGATTCATTCGGCGTAGTGTGTCCGAATGGGGTGCACCAGTTGTGTTCGCAACCAAAGCAGATGGATCGTTGAGGTTGTGTGTGGATTATCGTGAGCTGAATAAGTTGACTAAGAAGAACAAGTATCCATTGCCGAGAATAGATGACTTGTTTGATCAGCTTCATGAGGCCAAGGTGTTTTCTCAGATGGATTTGGCAACGGGATTTCACCAGTTGAGAGTGGCTAAGGATAGTGTGCCGAAGACTGCTTTCAGGACACCATCCGGTTTTTATGAATGGCTGGTAATGCCGTTTGGGTTGACTAACTCACCAGCATATTTTGTGGATCTTATGAATAGAGTGTTCAGAGATCAGTTGAATAAGTTCGTGCTTGTGTTCGTGGATGATATTTTGGTTTATTCCATAACTGAGGAAGAGCACAAGACACACTTGAGGATTGTTTTGGGGATCTTGCGGAAACATCAGCTGAAGGCTAAGTTTTCGAAATGTCACTTCTGGAAGAGTGAAGTGAGGTTCTTAGGTCATGTTATCTCTGGAAATGGAATAGCGGTTGATCCCGCTAAGGTGGCAGCAATCCAGGATTGGGTTAGACCTAAGAATGCATCTGATGTGAGGAGTTTTCTTGGACTAGCAGGATATTATCGTCGGTTTATCAAAGACTTTTCCAAGATAGCTGCACCGTTAACTGGATTGACGAAGAAGAACCAAGTGTTCAGATGGGATGATAAGTGTGAGCAAGCTTTCGTAATCCTGAAAGAGCGACTGACGAGTGCTCCTGTTTTGACCATTCCAAGTGGGAATGATGAGATGGTAGTTTACACCGGTGCATGTGGCACTGGACTTGGAGCAGTGCTAATGCAGAAGGATAAAGTTGTTGCGTATGCAAGTCGACAACTGAAGCCGCATGAAAGGAATTATCCGACTCATGATTTGGAGTTAGCGGCGATTGTGTTTGCTTTGAAGATATGGAGACATTACCTATTGGGAGTTCGATTTGAGTTGTTTACGGATCATAAGTCGTTGAAATATCTGTTCTCCCAAAAGGATTTGAATCTTCGACAGCAAAGATGGCTAGAGTTCCTAGCATCATATGATTTTAGTATAGCCTATACTCCGGGAAAAGGAAACGCAGTGGCAGATACGTTAAGTCGAAGACATGCAGGATTGGGAGTCATGTTTTCGGAGTGGAAGAGTCTCGAGTATTTGGCTGAGTTTGACTTCAGGCCTAGATGTGAATTGGAACCTGAGATGTTGGCAAACTTATCGATAAGGCCTACTCTTGTGGAAAGGATTGGCGAGAGCCAAAAGCAAGACGATAAGCTTGTCAGTATTATCCGTGGTTTGGAATCTGGATTGGAACCAGAGAAGGATAAAGGATTCGAGATCGATCGAGAGGGTCGGCTTCGAAAGCAAGGACGACTGGTTGTTCCCGATATAGATGGATTGAGAGATGAAGTTCTAAGGGAAAGTCATCACTCGAAGTTGACGATTCATCCAGGTGGAAATAAGATGTATCGGGATATGAAGAGAACTTACTACTGGGAAGGCATGAAGAAGGATGTTGGAAATTTTATTTCCAAGTGTATGAACTGTCAGTTAGTGAAAGCTGAGCAGAAGAAGCCCAGTGGATTACTTCAGCCATTAGAAGTTCCTACATGGAAGTGGGAGCAAGTGTCGATGGACTTTATCGATGGTCTACCTAGGACAAGAGCAGGAAATGAAGGAATTTGGGTCATAGTAGATCGTTTGACCAAGAGTGCAAGGTTCATTCCTGTTCGATCAACTAGGACTGCATCGAAGTTGGCTGAGTTGTATGTTAAGTGGATAGTTCGATTCCATGGTATTCCGAAGAGTATAGTGAGCGATCGAGACCCATTGTTCACTAGTGGATTTTGGAAGAGCTTCCAGGAAGTTTTGGGAACTGAGTTGTGTTTGAGTACAGCTTATCACCCTCAAACAGATGGTCAGACTGAGAGAGTTAACCGAGTTTTGGAAGATCTTCTCAGAGCTTGTGTTTTGGACTTCAGAGGATCATGGGAAGATCATCTTCATTTGGTGGAGTTTGCATATAATAACAGTTATCAGTCAAGTATTGGTATGGCACCATATGAGGCATTATATGGAAGACCGTGTAACTCTCCGACATGTTGGTTGGAAACTGGAGAAAAGCTGATACTTGGGCCAGAGATGATTCGACAGACTTCGGATTGTATAGAGATCATTCGGCAACGAATGAAAGCAGCCCAAGATCGTCAGAAAAGTTATGCCGATAATCGCCGTAAGGATTTGGAATTCGACGTAGGTGAGATGGTTTTTGTGAAGATTTCTCCATTAAAGAGTGCTATTAGATTCGGAAAGAAAGGAAAGTTAACTCCGAGATTTGTTGGACCATTCCCGATTATCGAGCGAATTGGAAAGCTCGCTTATAGATTGGAGTTACCGGAAAAGATGGCGGGTGTGCACAATGTTTTTCATGTATCTTATCTACGGAAGTATGTGCACGACCCAACTATGGTGGTTTCCGCTGACAGCTGTGAAGACTTGAAGGTTGATCCAGTGATTACGAGACCTCGTAAGCCGCTTCGTGTTGTTAAAACTGACACGAAACAGCTTAGGAGGAAGACGATTACGTTGCTCAAGGTACAATGGAGTGATGATGTTAATGACTGTACGTGGGAGGAGGAAGAGAGGATGAAGGCAGCTCATCCCGAACTCTTCAAGGTATGGCCCAAAGGTGTCGTGACATCTCATGAATTTGTAGCTTGTTCTAAGTCTTAGAATTCTGCATGCTAGGCTAGAATTGGATGCATGGTTTGTTGATTGCTATGGATGATAGGCATGCGGAATAATTTTGATTGCTGTTGTTTGTTTGGAATTTCGGGGGCGAAATTCCTAAGGGGGAGAGAATGTAACGACCCGTATTTTACGTGTCGATTAAATCGTAAAATAGTTGCATTAAGTCGTTGGTGTTGTTTATGTTGTCTCTAGCATGAGTCATAGAGGGCCGACTCATAGGGGTGACCGGGTCAAGAAGTTTACGACTTAAGAGCTAAAGAGTTAGTATGATTGGCCGAGTTAACGAGTCACAGGTTAGGTCGCTAGACGACTTATAGAATGACCGACTTAAAGGTTATCGGCCTAAGGTGATAAGCCGTGTGGAGTTAGCTCGTGTCAACGACTCATAGGTGTTGCCGAGTTACAAAAGTTGCCGAGTTAGGGTGTTAGCAAGTTAAGAAAGAAGAGCGGCTAAGTGCTAAGTCGGTCTGTATGTTAAGTCGGCAAGTGGTATAAGTCGGTAGGACTTGAGTCGTTAGGACCTTAGTACGACTTAAGAAGATAGGTTGAGTCGTTGCGTCTTAGTTAAGTCGCATACGAGTGGGGATGGCTTTACTGTGTTGAGTCATATGCAGTAGGTCGGCTAGGGGTTAGGTCGGCCATAGGAATGAGTGTTGGGTCGGTCATGTCTTTAGGTCGACTGTATGTTGTGTCGGTTAGGTCGTAGGACGAAGGGGTCTGATGAGTCGGCAACGACTCATGGATAGGTCGTGACCGACCTATAGGGCGACGACCTAAGGGTGATTCAGCCTATAAATAGGGGGGGTTTGGCTCACTTTTTGGCACCGGTTTTTGAAGCGACGAAGTGCCGCCATTTTGGGAGCTCGACTACAACATTTCTTCATCTTCTTTTCTCCATTCCAATCTAATTCTAACATCCATCCAGGATCGAAGATCGAGATTGAAGATCCAAGAGACAAAGTTGAAGATCTTCATCCAACGAAGCTAGATTTCATCGTTTTAAGCGAGATTTCGCCGGATCAAGCCTTGATCTTCGCTGTCCAGATCTGAAGTGTTTAGTTTTTGAGGTGTTTAGGTGATTTGGTGAGTGGTAGTTATCTCTCACGCGGACCCAAAGGAGTATATTGGATTGGTGGTTTGTTGGAGTGTTGTAGATAGTGATTTTGTGCATTTTCCATAGATCCAAGTATAGATCCATTGTTGTGAAGATGTTTATCTATGCAAGTTCATTTATCAAGTTATAGAAACAAAACCCATGTTTTATATTTGCTAGATCTATGCTAAAAACCCATGATTCATGTATGTTAGTTCTATGCTCATTTATTTACGAAATTTCCATTGTAGTTATGAATGCCTAATTAGATCTTGATTGAATACTTATTTGTTTGGATTAATGTTTGCCTTGATTGATTGTTGTGAATGAGCTATCTAGTTGATAGATTTGGACAAGTATGGTCAAAGATGATTCAAAAGCTACAGAAGAGGCTCTTGAATGGTGAAAGCTGCTAAAGGCATATGTGGCGGATGTGGAAGCTCATATGTATGGATTGAAGGATGTTGAGATGGAACTTTGCCATGATGTGATGAGGCAAACCATGTTGTTGAGTTGAGACTTTGCTATGGTGTAATAAAGCGAAGTATGATGTGATGTAGACTTGGCGTAATCCAGGCAGGGATCATTCCAAGCATGTTGATAACTCGAGGGATGGTTCGAGTTGGTTAATAATGGGTTGCTCGAGAGGTAGCTTGAGCTAGTATGAGGATAGTCGTCAAGGAGGATGACTAGGAGGCTTGGATCTCATCGTTGTTGAAGGTTCTAGCATGCTCAAAAGCAAGAGTACATGGGGTGCCCATAACGACTACAGGTAGGTAGTCGGGACAACCAAAAGACTACAGGTAGGTAGTCGAGTACTCTGGGCAGAGTAGATAAGTCCTAGGCACAAGGCAGTGTGCGGAGTTATGTCTGGAACCGGGGTTACCATTAGTCCTTGACGGATGGTCATTTAATCAACGGTGAAATCGAAGCAAGGATAACAGTGATAGCCAGAGTCATGGATGTTTGGACGTTTGGTTGTATCATCATTCGGTCTCAAGAGCGGTATTTTCTAGGTGCTTATCTGATCTTGGTTTAGGCCTTGGGGGTTTGTATTTGGAAAACATCACCCTTGACTCGAGTGAGTATTGCTTTACCTTAATTGTCTGCTGTGTTATGCTTACTTCTCCTTGGTGTGTGTCTGGGGGCTATCACTGTAGAAAGAGGTGGAGTGGGATGGTTTGGTTCCTATTCCTTTTATCCTTTATGCTCTTTTGGTATGTTTGATAGTTGATTTACTGCTCACTAAGACTTTGTCTGACTCAAGGTTTTATATCTCCTCTTATTACCTTGGGCTGTTCATCCATGTTGGGATGGGCAGACTAGGTAGCAGGTGACAGGTGCTGTTCTTAGAGATCTACGATGATGATGACGAAGACGAGCAGGAGGCTTTGCATACTAGTTATCTTACTATATGTACTGGGTGTTCCGCTGTTATATCTGATTGAGTGTTGTAGTGAGGCTTTGATGTATGGATGATTCATGTTTGTATAAATCTACTTACGATGCTTATATGATGAGTTTTCTGTTATGGAGCTTCACTATATATTTCTCTATTGTATTTTATCCAAGCGCTGTGAGTTGTACGATAAAGGTTGCTGTTTTATTTTACCCTGACTATCGTCCATGACTACCTGGCATGCCTTTCAGTGCACTATTCCATTGTTTTGGTGCGGGAGTCATGGGCGGTCGTCACAACAAATCCATTAATTTTCAACACTTGAAAAATATTCAGTATACTTAAATCATAATCAAGTATATATTTCATTCTTCAAGGAAAGCGTTCTTTTAAACACATTTATCTGAGTCAAAACGAATGTTACGTAAAACATTGTTACGACAACTCAAAATCACTAGTATAGGGATTCGAATTTAAGATAGATATATAAATCCCAATACTATAAAAAACATTTCCTTTCGGAAACTATTTATTATAACAACAGTGTTATAGTCCACCATTTCCTTATTTCTCGAAAACGCCTATTTCAACAATGAATGTTGAAACCTATAGTTTCGATACTTAATGCATTTTAAAACATCTTTAAAACCATTAACTTCATTTCATAATATCACTTCCCTAAAACATATCCGTTTTATTTAATAATATATTCACTGTGCAAAATCGCGAATATACATCGTTTATTCAATTCAATGTTTCTACACATTTATTTAAAAGATTATCCACTGTCCAAAATCGTGGATAAAATTCCCAACCAACATTTACTATCACAATTTTTAACTTAAAGGATAATTCGCTGTCCAAAATCACGAATAAATCTCCTTTAATAACCTCTATGTTTCATTTATCAAATTCAATTGGTTCCGAATTTATAAACAATCTTTACAAATTCCATTTCTATTTATAAAACTTCGATAATTCAATTTATATAACTCAATTATATACCCAAAGTCCATATTATAAGTTAAGTACTTATAATCGATTTATTTACTAAATCATTCTTCAAAACGTTTGAAATCAATTTTTCAGAAGAATTCAGAATCAAAATTCCAAGTTATAGTTTAATGATCCTCTTAGCTTATACTAAATTGACATATCATTTTATTTCACAATTAATTTTCAGAATATTTGATTTAAACCAATTCATTAATTCACTTAACTTATACTTTTTATTTCATAAATCTCAGCAAATTCGATAATGGGTTTTTTTTCCGAAAAAGATTTGAATTTTCAAAATAACTTTTATTTTCAAAGAAAACAATTTTATACTTCATTAGCTTTGAAAAACGTTTTCTTTAAAGTGATTCTAGTAACTATTCATATTAAACATCATAAACTGAGCTTTGTATAAACCAAAGCTCTGATACCACTTTTTGTAACGACCCGCCGTTCTGACCGCCCCCAATCGGTAATTAAACCAACTTGAAACGTTCAAAATGACGGATTGTTATTCAGTTTATAGAGTTTAAACAGAATCAGCCAAAGAAACACAGAATAATTATATTTCACATAATGAATTTTTTGTACATATATCAGAGTTTATACAATGCATTAAATTTTATACAGCGGAATATTTCATTAAGTACAAAAATATAACAATGAACTAAAGTGAGCTTTATCCCTCTCTCTCTAACTTCGCTGCCCGAAAATCTTCAAGCTGTAAAATTACTCGGTCTGGCCCGAGTATTACGTTCAAAAGAAAATAATACACATGTCAGTCTAATTCAAACTCAGTTATTAGTGCATAGAGGCAATAATAATCAAACAACAATTAGACGACAGTCAAATATAAATTTACCTATCCGATCCTTTAACAAGAAATCGGATAACGGTAAATATAACACTTAACAGTGTTAAACAACAAAACAGTAGATTCAGATTATCAACGAAGATAGACGAAGGGATTCTTAATGAAGGTAATTTAGGAAGGAAAAAAACATCAGAATTGCCTAAACGGCAATTAACAACAAAATCATCAAAATGCGATTCAAAATATATTGAATTGGCAACATAAAAATAAATTTCCATCAATAGAAAACATCAATTAAAACATTAGATTTGGTAGGGCTGCAGTACACACACGCGTGCACGGCCTCGCCACATTTTTAAAATGTTAACATCGTGTGGCTGCAGTTCACGCTTGCGTGCACTGCCTCGCCACTACCGTAATGAAATATGCAAAAGATCATAAATCAAAACAAAATAGTATATCAATAAAAATCAATATCGTGTGGCTGCAGTTCACGCTTGCATGCACTGCCTCGCCATAACAACGTGTGAAATCATCACAACAGAGAATACTATTAGAAATCAAAGCTGCAGAGGTCAAGTCAGTGACTCAACGCAACGGCAACAATCAATAGCAGTTTTGAACAAAGACAACTGCAGTGTGAATCAATTGTAATACATCTTGCGGAACAATGCTACTGAGATGTGTGGATACACAATGAAGACCAGAAGCAATAACAATCATATATACATGATAATGGAAAGACACATATATGTACAAATGAAGACATATTACAGTGAAGATAGTGGCTCAATATTAAAGAATATGTTGAACAGATCAGGGATGTGGTGGTAAAGAAACAAACAGTTCAGGTTCATGGAAAACAAGTATCAAAATGAATGAACTCACTATGTCAGTAAATCATCCATGTCCAGAAATTCATCAAAGTACACGAGATCGATAAAACCAGAGATTGAAGTACGAACAGTTCAATATCGGACAAGCATATTTCAAAATGAAATAAACAAGTCCAAATCAAGTTTTAAAAATAGTCAAGGCCGAAGCCATAGCATAAAATGAGGTCGCAGGGATTACAAACCAGAAACCAAATCTAGTGATCAAAATCAAAGTAATTTCCCTTTTTCCAAAGACAACAGAAAAATGCTCGCAGCCGAAGCCATGGAAATCACCAAATTATATATATATATATATATATCAAGTGACCGAAGTCAATGCGAGCCATACGAAACCAACATGCCCACAGTTCATCAGAGAAAACATGGCCGAAGCCATCAAATGACAGAGAATCAACTGCAACAGGTTATTCTCTTTTTTTTTTCTTTTCCTCTTAAAACATCTTCAAATATTATCATGTTAGTAAAGAAAACTACAAAAATCAAGTTCAATATAGTGAAGGCCAAAGCCAACACAAAATCTATTTCCAGAAATTCGAACAAGTGAACCAGGAAATCGTCATCACAGCAAACAATTTAACAAAATCCAAGTAAGCCAAGGAAATCACGAAACCGAAAAATTAAAATAGCTAGACAGTTTAAATTTAGATGTGAGTAAATTTAATTACTCACCTTACGTCGACGAGGCCCAAGGATCGATCAAACGAAGATGAAGCCGAGCGAAAACCCTAACTTTTGGAAAGAGGAACGAACGATTTTAGGCCGCCATTATTTTCTTCGTTCGTTTTATTATATATATATATTTTTAATGAAAAGGAGGGGTTTCGAACGAGTATAAGAGAAGGGGAGACGTGATTTTTGCGTCATTTAGGGCGTGATGGAAGGCATGAGTGAAGGCATGATTTTAGGTTGAAACAAGGGATTGGGTTAAGGCAGTTGTACTAATTATATTTATTTTTTTATTTTTATTTTTATTTTGAATTCAATTTTGTTTTGTATAATTATTTTCTTTACTTTGTTTTGTAAATTTTGTTGTTTGAATTTTTTTTTACTATGTGTATTTCTTTATTTATTTTGTATTGATTAAAATTTTATTCCTTTTTATTTTAAAGAAAAGAAAATTGTTATTTAAAACTAACCATCCATTTATAAATTTACATAAATAATAATTCTTGTATCCAAATTATTTTTCTAAGCCATTATTTTGAATTTAAAATACAAATTCAATATTCAATAGATTAAATTCTAAAATTTAATCGCCAATTTATCCTGAAAATTTGAAATTCAAGTCAATCATCATTCGAATATTTAAAATTAATTAAATATTTTCATTTTTAAGTTGTTCAAAATTCAGGGTTGTTACAGAAATAAACAGGTAACCTTACAATACACTAAGGTTTATTATTGCCAACAAATAATCATAATTGCCTACAAAATATTTACACACAACCGTTACTATTTTCATATGCCAAATCCTTATACAATGGTCATTTTATTTTTATTTATTATAACATTTATAACTTAAATGTTTGCCTTGATTTTCTTACATTAATAGGGTTTTTATTTATTACAATATCAATGTTACCATTTATCCTATTATTTCACCCATTATTTAATTTAAATCTCAATTAAATTTATTTATCTAGATTTCACTCTTTTATTACATCATTTATTACTTTACAGAATAAACAAGCATTTAAACTCATAAAAGCAACACCAAATTTTAATTTAAATCCAATAGATTTCCAAATCAAAGTTTATACATATTTTAAAAAACTATTATAATTACTCGCAGAACATTAGTTTTATGAAATTACCATTTATTAATATTTAATTTTCTTAATTTAATTCGATTAATGTAACAATGTATCCTTTCATTAACTAATTCAATACCTACTTTATATTTTTATATTCAATTTACATCCAGGTATAACGCGTACACTATTTCATTTACTATAGTTTCATTTAATCTATAACAATTTTAGCTTTAATAATCATTGTTACACTTTATCATAGTTATTATTCCATTATTCATTTACACATTTATTTGTTTCAATATTATTCCTTTATACATTATAAGGTTTTTATTTCTATCTAAATTTAGTTATAAAATCTCATTACTTTAACCAAATTTATTTACCAAAATTTACGGGTCGTTGCACTCTCCCCCACTCAAAACTTTTCGTCCCCGAAAAGGAGAAAGAGGGAAAAGAAGAATTAAGAAGTAATATATCTTATTCAAAAATATTAACTTTATAAACAAATAGGTTTACAAAATTTAATAATTCAAATAAAATATCTCAATTTATAACTATTAAATCCTTTTATATTTAAATTAATAAAGTTTGGAAAAGAATTTTCAAAACATTTCTAAGTCCAAAAGTTTACGTAAAATTTTAGCAGAGTCTCCTTTGTACGGAGAAGCTCTGGAGAAAATATAATATCAAATATAACAATATATAACACATATTTTCCAAAATAAACGTATCTCCAAACGGGAAAAACAATATAATAGCGCTATAAACCGTAATTCGAAAACGTACCTATTTGTTAGGCAATAACGCTTAAATTATGAAAATAAAAGCAGTAGCAATTGCTTCCATAACCTGTATTCCACTTGTATAATCTGATAAGATTTAGCAATTATATAGAATGAAAATATTTAAGTTGTTCAACCACAATACGCAACAAACAGCATACAACCTTCATACAAAATCAACACAATTCAAACATTCATTAAAAAAAAACAGTTGTTTGGGTTCAAAACTTCAAACTGTACAGAATGAAAAATAAACTACTTAGCGCACCATTTACTCAATAGTCTTAGATGAAACTAAATAGATTATTTATTCATCCAAAAAAATCTTAGAGTATCTTTGCCTAAACAACTATAAGTCAAGCAAACAACAATTACACACAATAGATTAATTTCATTTTTATTAATTTCATTTATATAATAATTTATCCTTTTAATTTACATTATTTCTTACGATTTTATTTAGAAATAACTTCAACTTATTTACTCATTCAATGTTTGTTTCATTTATTTTCACTTATTACTTACAATTATTCATTTCCAATAACTCAGGTCATGCCAGTTCCTTTTATTTCATTATAATTATTCATTCATTTATTATTGCATGATGTCATTTATTTACATTCACTTATAAATAGTATTCATGTCCCATTCAATTTCTTAGCATTTCCATTTTATTTACTTAAGTTTATAATCATCTCTTTGTAGTACTTACCTTTAATTATATTTACTTATAGTAAAATTTGAATTATAACTTAAGTTTATAACATTAAATTCTCATTTATAACAGCAAATTCATTGAATACTTTCATTACCTCAAGCTTTACTTGTAAGATTTCCCATTACATTTTCTTCTTAACATTATAACTTTTATTATATGGTAAGTTATATATATGCTTTAAGAATGTAATTGACAATTATACAAGTTTATTCTATTTCTTTTAATTAATTTAATGTTCAATAATAATATCTTTTGTCTTATAGGTTACAAATTTCAAATCCAATTTAATACCATTTACAACCTAGCATTTAATCTATTATTTCATTTTTAGGTTTCAATTATTAGTTAAATCTCCTTTCGCTAACGCAATTAAAACCATTAATTAATAGAAACTTAAGAATACAAATTCCGGGTTAAGTTTCAAATCATTTTGAAAATAATAGATAAAGGTATATGCTTAAAATTTATATATCCAATTATCTTTAAAGCAATTTAAAATTTATATTTGTTAATCAAAAATCATTCTGTAGTCGAACTGCTACAGTGGCCTTCTCACTTCGAAAATCGAAAATGAATGTCAATAATGCGTGCACTCATCACCGAAATTATTTTCCTGCGACAAAGAGGGAAGTACATATGTGACGCCCCACCTCTATACCCACGCTAGCCAAGGACACTACAAGGTAATACCGTCAACTAACACGGAGAATAAGGCTGGTTGGGAACGACCATCTATAGCCTTGCTCTAATTATCTATTGAATACATCGACAATAAACATACCAACCAGGTCGACATACCCAATGAATAATTAAAACAAAACCATAGGTGGTTGGATCTATCAGAACAGAATATAATAACTCAAATGTAATATACATCACAGAACAGTAAATCATCATATACATATATATCGATACACAACAGAGTTTACAAACAATACAAGTCAAGTGGTATAGCAGACCACAATATACAGACGAGTCAAAAGAATACATAAATCAGAGTTACAACAGATAAGGACCACAAAAGACGCTATAACAAAATGAAGCTAGCGAATAGTCCATGCGGAAGCAAAATAGGCTAAGTCCCAAAAGCACCTAACCTGAAACATCTCGGTCTGACCCGAGTATAAAATACATGGGTCAGTCTAGATAACAAATCAGTTAGATAAACTGAACAATAATAAACCTGCAAGGTCATACAGTATAACAAATATCTCTAGAGGAGATACACAATCATCAACAAGAGATGAATCATATAGAACAAGCCTCATATCATCGGCAACATATAGAAACAAAGGATACAAATATCCCAAAACAAGCCAAAAGGCAAATAACAAATACCAATAAGGTATACAAGTTCCACAAGGTAAATGCTACGCATCATGCGGCTCATAATGACCAACACCGAAGGGCGATACCAAGGGAATATACATATGAATGAAACATCATAAAATTGCTCGAGCTCAGTACTGTACAAACAAGGATCCATGAGCCCGAAGACTCCAAACCCAATATCACCCATGCGGCTCATAACGACCAACATCGAAAGCGATACTAAAGGGCAACCCAATATCACCCATGCGGCTCATAACGACCAACATCGGAAGCGATACTAAAGGGCAACAAACCCGAAGGCACATACCCGAAAGCAACAAACCGTAGTGGTGAAGGTCAGAGA
Organism: Allium cepa; assembly: GCA_030765085.1. Taxonomy (NCBI): domain Eukaryota; kingdom Viridiplantae; phylum Streptophyta; class Magnoliopsida; order Asparagales; family Amaryllidaceae; genus Allium; species Allium cepa. The sequence goes on along the minus strand of CM060943.1, from coordinate 889,339,101 downwards.
CCCAGTACTGGACACCACTAACTGGCGGAATGTGTCACAACTCTCGAAAAGGAATCCGAAAAGTGTTAACGTATGTCCCATAACCACTCGTTCGCACTAAACGGTTTACTATCCGTCAGTCACTTTCACACTCAAAGTAGTACAAATTTACCTCATATCATCGGTAAACTAAACCCGAAGGTCAAAACGATCAATTGAATAGGTCGGGGATTAATCGAAAGGATAAACGCACAGATTCATGGTCCATGTTTTGCCCAACCATTTAATCATCCTTCCACTACGCTCGAAGTGCGAAAGTGTGTGTTTTAAATAGAATTCATAAATTGGAGAAACGAGCTTTTAAATCCGATTTGAGAAATTATTTTATAAAAACCCGTGGATGAAGTCAAGAGTAAGTTATCAAAGCCAAATATGCAATAACAACCACTAAAAAGCAACTTGAATCGATAAAGTCCGGAAAAATCAATCAAATATGCAAAATAAACAAACCAGGCAAAACAAAGCAGGTCGGTCGACCGGACTGCAGGGCTCGGTCGGCCGGCCAGATGCAGGGAGCAAAATAAGGCTCGGGGCAGTAGGTCGGTCGACCGAAGCCTGCACTCGGTCGGCCGAATCTGGTGATTTTGCACTTCCTGCCCTATTTCAATGAAAATGCAAATTCTTTCCAATTCCAAAACAATGGAACATGCATACTTGTTAGGAATACATACCAACACCCATGAAATCAAGAGAAATAGATGTGAGTTCAAAACTAACCTTTAACCTCACAAACAAAGATGATGAAGAAGCACAAAAGCAAGGAATCAACCAACTACACTCCACTTCAACACTACAAGCTTCAATCTAGAATCAAAGCAAGTATTTCCTAAGTTAGGGTTAGGAAATTACTGAAATTGAAGAGGAGAAGAGATGGAGAAGATGGAGATGAACTTACCAATGGATTCTCTATGAATTTGGAGCAAGAAATCAAGATACAAAAGAGAAACTAGGGCTTGCTAATTTCTAATTCTCTTTCCTTTCCCCCATTTCAGTTTTTAGCTTAAGAAAGAAACGAAATGAAGATGAAATGAAGAGAAGGGTTGAGCTAGGGGGTTAAGCGAGCTAGTGGGCTGAACCCAAACCCAAACCCAATAGAAAAAGTAGCCAAAATTCACAAACTGCAAACATATCAAAGATTATACTAAAAATGATCGCAAACGCCATTTTGGAACCAATGGAAGTAGTTTCGAGTTCCAATTCGGCCATTTGCAGAAAGTAACATTTCAGACCAAAAATCCGACTAACGACGCTATATTTAAATTAAACATTTAAATATAAAATCGTTAAATATGCGGGTTGTTACAGATCTCCCCTCCTTACAAAATTGCGTCCCCGCAATTCCTAGAGACGATATTTGTAACAACTACATACAATCAATCAATCAAAAGAAAAGAAAACAAGCTTGAGATGAAAAGACATACTCACCGTTCTCAAGCTAAGAAAGAAAACCCGGATAAGATCGCTCAATAAATTCTCTGGTTTCCCAAGTACAGTCATTGGGATTAGCGGACCATTGAACTTTAACGAGCGGCACGTCCTTGTTCCGAAGGTGTCGCACCTCCGTGTCAAGCACGCGAATAGGTTGCTGTACAATCAATAAGTCCGGTGAGACCTCAAGCTCTTGCAAATCAGGAGAAGTAATAACAGAATCCGACTCCCGAAGACATTTCCGAAGTTGCGAGACGTGAAACACGTCATGAATGCCAGATAAATGAGCTGGAAGTGAAACTCTATAAGCCACAGGGCCAATACGTTCAGTAATAGAAAATGGTCCTATAAAGCGAGGAGCCAATTTTCCAGTCGCACTAAAACGCATAACCCCCTTCAAAGGAGAAACACGAATAAAAACAAGGTCGCCGATCGAGAACTCGAGAGGCTTCCTACGGTTGTCCACGTAGGATTTCTGGCGACTCCGTGCCTCTTTCATTCTCAACCGAATAAGATCAATCTTCTCAGAAGAATCACGAACAAAATCTGGACCAAGAATAAGCTTCTCACCAGATTCTAACCAACAAGCAGGTGATCGACATGGCCTTCCGTATAAGGCTTCGAAAGGAGCCATACCGATACTAGACTGAAAACTATTGTTGTAGGAGAACTCTACAAGAGGTAGGTGATCCTCCCAACTACCACCGAAATCAAAAATACAAATACGGAGAAGATCTTCCAAAATACGATTCACCCGTTCAGTCTGTCCGTCAGACTGCAGATGATAATTTGTAGAAAAATTAAGCTTTGTTCCCAAAGCTTGCTGAAGACTCTTCCAAAAATGACTCGTGAATAAAGGATCATGATCACTCACAATAGAACTAGGAACACCGTGAAGTCTCACGATTTCCTTGACATATAACTTAGCCAAATGTGAAGCAGTCCTATTAGACTTAATAGGGACAAAATGAGCAGACTTGGAAAGGCGATCAACAATAACCCAAATGCTAGAATGGCCAGATCTCGAACGAGGTAGGCCGTCAATGAAATCCATAGAAATCTGATCCCATTTCCACAATGGAATCTCAAGAGGCTGAAGAAGACCCGAAGGACGCTGATGCTCGGCTTTAAAACGCTAACAAGTTTTGCAATTGCTCACATAACTCGCCACATCGCGCTTCATGCCTTCCCAATAATAAAGACGACGCATATCGGCATACATCTTGCTACTACCGGGATGAATGGTATACTTAGAACGGTGACAATCATCAAGAATGTCATGCCTAAGTGCAAAATCAGAAGGCACAAAAAGACGGTTCTTCTTACGAAGACACCCATGAGAATCAATGCTAAAATCTTGCAACGCCTCATCACAAGATCCAGACTCACAAAGCTGAATAAAATGCAACAAATCTGGATCACGCCGTTGACCATCGGCAATACGATCCAACAAAATAGGTCGAGCTCCCAAACTAAATAATAGAATAGGAGAAACAGAAGATGAACCTCGATCACGATTTTCACAAAAAGATGGAGTCTCAAGAATATTCCATTCGGCAAGCATCATAGAAATAACAGCCGAATGTCTACGACTAAGCGCATCAGCAATACGATTACCCTTACCAGGGGTATACTGGATATCAAAGTCAAAAGAAGCAAGAAACTCGAGCCAACGCTATTGCCTCATATTGATTTCTTTCTGAGTGAACAAATACTTCAAAGATTTATGATCGGTATAGAGAATGAAGCGCTCGCCCAATAAATAATGTCGCCAAATCTTCAAGGTAAAGACAATGGCGGCTAACTCAAGATCATGAGTGGCATAGCGAACTTCATTCCGATGCAGTTGCCTAGAAGCATAAGCAACTACCCGATCCCTCTGCATAAGCACAGCACCGAGACCACTACCACAAGCATCGGTGTAGACAACAAGATCATGATTCCCTTCGGGAACCACAAGAATAGGAGCATTAGTGAGAAGTTCTTTCAATGTCTGAAAGGAAGCTTCACACTTGTCGGACCAATCAAAACGAATGCCTTTCCGAGTAAGGCAAGTGAGAGGAAGCACAACATGGGAAAAATCCTTAATGAACCGACGGTAATAACCCGCCAATCCAAGGAAACTACGAATCTCATGAACATTTTCAGGCCTCTTCCAATTCTGGATGGCTTCGATCTTTGAGGGATCGACAGAAATGCCATCGGAAGATACAACATGGCCTAAAAACTTAACCTTATTCTCCCAAAAGTGGCACTTGGAGAATTTGGCTCTAAGCTGATGACGGCGAAGAGTACTCAAGACAATTCTCAAGTGATTAGCATGCTCAGCTTCAGACTTAGAATAAATAAGGATATCATCAATGAAGACAAGCACGAACTTATCGAGATATTCTCGGAATACCCGATTCATGAGATCGACAAAGAAAGCAGGAGTGTTCGTCAAACCGAACGGCATAACGAGCCACTCAAAAGAACCATAACGAGTGCGGAAAGCGGTAAGAGGTATGCTATCCTCCGCGACTCGTAACTGATGAAAACCTGTGGCAAGGTCAAGCTGAGAAAAGACCTTAGCACCACTCAATAGATCGAACATATCATCGATCCTAGGCAAAGGATACCTATTTCTAATGGTCAACACGTTAAGCTTGCGATGGTCAATGCAAAGCCTAAGAGTTCCATCAGATTTCTTCACAAAGACGACTGCGGATCCCCACGGAGAAAAACTAGATTGAATCAATTGCTTGGATTCAAGCTCTAAAAGCTGCTTCTTGAGTTCCTCATTTTCCTTTGTAGACATCCTCGTGGGAGGACGACTAACTGGCTGCGCGCCTGGAATGAGATCAATGCGGAACTCAATTGCCCGTTTGGGTGGAAAACCCGATACAGGCTCAAAAACATATAAAAAGTCACAAGCAATAGGAATACGAGATATATCATCATCATCTCGCGAATCAAGAGAATACAAAGCCATCTCGGAATTATCCACATCCCGAAGAACAAGAGATAACTGAGAAGGCGAATCAGGATGACAAAGATATAAAATCCTCTCCGAACAAATAATCCTAGCATCGTACCTCACTAGCCAGTCCATACCAAAAATCATATCAAAACCCAAACAAGAAATAACGTGCAGATTCGCACGGAAAGAAAAGCCACATAAAACAATCTCAATATCATCACAAAACAAACTAAGGGTCGCGGATCCCCCAATTGGATTCGCAATCCTTAAAGAAGTAACCATACAAGAAACATCCAAGGATAAATCATCAACGAGCTTTTTCGATACGAAAGAATGGGATGCACCCATATCGAAAAGAACTCGTATACTATGGTCATGAAATAAAATAGAACCTTCCAAAATAGATGAAGATGTACCTTTGGGCTGAGAGGGACCTTCAGAAGCCTTAGCGGCATAAAGCCTGCTAGACTTGGCGCTAGCCGGAACAGTAGGGCAAGCTGAAACATGATGACCTTCCTTCTTGCAATAACGGCAGAAGAGAGGCTTAGGACAAGCTCGAATAATATGATCTGGAGAACCACAATTAAAACACTTTCGAACGAAAGATGTTCCGGAAGACTGAGGCTGAGAACTAGGACCACCGGTCTTCTTCTTCTTAGAAGGAAAAGGCTTCTTCTGAATTGGAAACAGCCTCTTGTTGGGGTTCTTGGAAACCTCAACATCAACATCACTATCACACTCCTTCTCGGCAGCTTCGAGATGAAGTGCCGAATCAACCAATTCCTCGAAAGAAAGCTTAAGCTGGAGCAACAAGGACTTCTTAAGATATTTCTTAAGACCAGAAACAAACTTCAAATTCTTCTTGTAAGAAGTACTGATGAATTCAAGACCATACTGAGATAAAGCCTCGAATGATGCAACATACTCAGAAACAGAAGATTTCCCTTGCATCAACTCAAGGAAGCGGCGGGTCAATAAAACTTTTTCAGATTCAGAAACGAACTTGAGTTCAAATCGTCCCCGAAACTGAGTCCAAGAAAGAGTAGACTCATCAATCTCGGCTACAAGAAGCTCATACCAATCAAGAGCACGCTCTTGTAACAAACTAGAAGTCACAAGAACTCTATCATGGTCAGAAAGATCCATGCGAGAGAAGATACGCTCGCACGTGCGAAGCCAAGCTTGGACTTCAAGAACAGACTCGGAGCCCTTAAACGGTTTTCCTCCAAGATGAGCAAAATCAGTGCACTGACGTGCAAAAGCAGACTTGCGAGGTGGAGACACTCGAGGAGGAACGGGAGGCTGAGTGCTTCTAAACAACTCCATAAACTGATCGGCAGACATATAAACGCCATCCGGATGTGAGCCACTAGATTGCCCAGCATCCGAACGTCGACCTCTGCCTCTTCCAGACATAAGCTGGAAGTCAAGATAAGGAAAGGATTATTCACAAGGTAGATATTGCAATATGGAGTACTACGGAATTAAATGCATTCCTAGACGTATTCCCAAATTCTATCTAACCTTGAGGGAATAAAGAGACACGATGATTCAAAGATTTGTATCACTTGTACACTTTGATGTACCATAATATGTGCATCTATTCTGTGTTTATCATATTTTGTTCTGAACTCAGCTCTGATACCACGCTGTGACGCCCCACCTCTATACCCACGCTAGCCAAGGACACTACAAGGTAATGCCGTCAACTAACACGGAGAATAAGGATGGTTTGGAGCGACCATCTATAGCCTTGCTCTAATTATCTATTGAATACATCGACAATAAACATACCAACCAGGTCGACATACCCAATGAATAATTAAAACAAAACCATAGGTGGTTGGATCTATCAGAACAGAATATAGTAACTCAAATGTAATATACATCACAGAACAGTAAATCATCATATACACATATATCGATACACAACAAGTTTACAAACAATACAAGTCAAGTGGTATAGCAGACCACAATATACAGATGAGTCAAAAGAATACATATATCAGAGTTACAACAGATAAGGACCATAAAAGACGCTATAACAAAATGAAGCTAGCGAATAGTCCATGCGGAAGCAAAATAGGCTAAGTCCCAAAAGCACCTAACCTGAAACATCTCGGTCTAACCCGAGTATAAAATACACGGGTCAGTCTAGATAACAAATCAGTTAGATAAACTGAACAATAATAAACCTGCAAGGTCATACAGTATAACAAATATCTCTAGAGGAGATACACAATCATCAACAAGAGATGAATCATATAGAACAAGCCTCATATCATCGGCAACATATAGAAACAAAGGATACAAATATCCCAAAACAAGCCAAAAGGCAAATAACAAATACCAATAAGGTATACAAGTTCCACAAGGTAAATGCTACGCATCATGCGGCTCATAATGACCAACACCGAAGGGCGATACCAAGAGAATATACATATGAATGAAACATCATAAAATTGCTCGAGCTCAGTACTGTACAAACAAGGATCCATGAGCCCGAAGACTCCAAACCCAATATCACCCATGCGGCTCATAACGACCAACATCGGAAGCGATACTAAAGTGCAACCCAATATCACCCATGCGGCTCATAACGACCAACATCGGAAGCGATACTAAAGGGCAACAAACCCGAAGGCACATACCCGAAGGCAACAAACCGTAGTGGTGAAGGTCAGAGACCCAGTACTGGACACCACTAACTGGCGGAATGTGTCACAACTCTCGAAAAGGAATCCGAAAAGTGTTAACGTATGTCCCATAACCACTCGTTCGCACTAAACGGTTTACTATCCGTCAGTCACTTTCACACTCAAAGCAGTACAAATTTGCCTCATATCATCGGTAAACTAAACCCGAAGGTCAAAACGATCAATTGAATAGGTCGGGAATTAATCGAAAGGATAAACGCACAGATTCATGGTCCGTGTTTTGCCCAACCATTTAATCATCCTTCCACTTCGCTCGAAGTGCGAAAGTGTGTGTTTTAAATAGAATTTATAAATTGGAGAAACGAGCTTTTAAATGCGATTCGAGAAATTATTTTATAAAAACCCGTGGATGAAGTCAAGAGTAAGTTATCAAAGCCAAATATGCAATAGCAACCACAAAAAAGCAACTTGAATCGATAAAGTCCGGAAAAATCAATCAAATATGCAAAATAAACAAACCAGGCAAAACAAAGCAGGTCGGTCGACCGGACTGCAGGGCTCGGTCGGCCGGCCAGATGCAGGGAGCAAAATAAGGCTCGGGGCAGTAGGTCGGTCGACCGAAACCTGCACTCGGTCGGCCGAATCTGGTGATTTTGCACTTCCTGCCCTATTTCAATGAAAATGCAAATTCTTTCCAATTCCAAAACAATGGCACATGCATACCTGTTAGGAATTCATACCAACACCCATGAAATCAAGAGAAATAGATGTGAGTTCAAAACTCACCTTTTAACCTCATAGACAAAGATGATGAAGAAGCACAAAAGCAAGGAATCAACCAACTACACTCCACTTCAACACTACAAGCTTCAATCTAGAATCAAAGTAAGTATATCCTAAGTTAGGGTTAGGAAATTACTGAAATTGAAGAGGAGAAGAGATGGAGAAGATGGAGATGAACTTACCAATGGATTCTCTATGAATTTGGAGCAAGAAATCAAGATACAAAAGAGAAACTAGGGCTTGCTAATTTCTAATTCTCTTTCCTTTCCCCCATTTCAGTTTTTAGCTTAAGAAAGAAATGAAATGAAGATGAAATGAAGAGAAGGGTTGAGCTAGGGGGTTAAGTGAGCTAATGGGCTGAACCCAAACCCAAACCCAATAGAAAACGTAGCCAAAATTCACAAACTCCAAACATATCAAAGATTATACTCAAAAAGATCGCAAACGCCATTTTGGAACCAATGGAAGTAGTTTCGAGTTCCAATTCGGCCATTTGCAGAAAGTAACATTTCGGACCAAAAATCCGACTAACGACGCTATATTTAAATTAAACATTTAAATATAAAATCGTTAAATATGCGGGTTGTTACAACATAACTTATATCTTTTCCAAAATTTATTTAAAACAATACTTTCAATTTATTAAAATATTTATATCAGAAAATACTTCTTTTAATAATATTATTATATTTCGAAATCATTGGAAAGAAATTTCAAAACCCCGGAATTTAAGTTCTAAAATTCCAATTGATTTATTTTATTTTAAATCTTATTTCACTATTGTTTATAAATTTTCATTTCCTAACAACCAATATATTACAACCAAATATAACTTTTATAAAAATTTATTTTAAATATGGAAAATATAATAGGCAAAATTATTTCATTCATCTATATTAAAAACAAATACCATGTCGGTCTGTCCTATTAAGTGTTTAGAAATCCATATTGGTGTCATAGCGTCCCATGCACCAACCAGAATTTATAAATACAAAACGGAACAGATTACCACAATAATAAAACATTTTTATAACACTAACCAGTACGCTCTCTCATATATATACGCTCAGCAACTCCCATAGGGTATTACTACCCTATTAGTAAAGAGTCAAACCCCACAAAGCTAAAGTTTATCGCTAAACCAAAGCACTCATACCAGATGTAACATCCCGCCTTTTCACACGCTTAAAATCGCGCATGTGCCAATTCAAACCATACGGAAGGGCGGATTGTTATGGGGTGAATAAGAAAAAGAAGGAAGAAATAAAACAAAATAGAATCTTGCAGCGGAATTATAAAATATAATAATCAAATATACAGTTTATAAAGCTGTTTTACAAAATATTCGATTTTACTTATACAACATATATCAGAGTTACACATACCAATAAAACGATGCAGCGGAGTACATGATGCAGTGAATAATATAATAGATAATTGTAATAATATCTTCGTCTTCGTCCTTCAGAAATTACAGTCTTCGATCCTGAAATGCTCGGACTGACCCGAGCGAATTGAAAAGACAAAATACTCGAGTCAGAACTAAAAGATCTTATGTAAGTTAAATCAACAGAAATAAATATGAGTGCAGTAACTCAAGAGATGCTCGAGATTTACATCCCTTAAGGATCCGTTAAACTATTTACTATGTAGTATATTTCGCTATTATAATAGCGTCTAATTGTAAAATAAACTTACTTTAAAATAGCGTTAAGGCTTTACATTTTCCACCTTAACACATTTATATATTTCCATAGTCTATACAGTACCGTAATATCCCCCGTACTGGACGTCGTCAGAGGGCACTCCATAGGTATGGTACAAAAGCAAAAATGTGTAAGGCGCACTAGGGTAGGTGACACGGCACAACTAGGCAATGCCAGGGTAGATATACCAATTGCTATCCGGACTGGTGGTAACGCATAGCCGCAGCTACCGTCCACCTTGAGCCACACCCCCAAATCAAAAGTGGCCACCGAATCAATCCAAAAGTCAGAGTATAATATCGAAGGGATGTGTCCGATAAGAGGGGATACCTCCTTGGCCCGAGAATCGATACTGTTTTAGCCACCTTATGCCAACTCACGGGAGTCGGGTCCACGTATTTACCTCAAAGGAAGCGCCACCACCATCCTACTTCATTCTGGAATCTCCATCACGTACACGGTTGTTAATGTGGTTTTCGAATTTGGCAGAGAGTATGACAACTTCCGATCCCGGTCTCTTCAACAACCAAACATTATTATAACACCGCGGTCTTTTCAAATAATTCATACTTTAAAACCAGAATAAATATCCATTTCAAAACGATATAAATACGATATCATTTCTATTTTAAACCCAAATCAATATGATATCATTTTATTTCAAATATATCCTTTTTTAAAAATCATAATACTTTCGAATATATATACTTTAAACCCATAGCTTCGAAACATAATTTTCAATACTTAAATGGTTTAATACTAAATTACTTTATAAAGTAAATTAGCTTTTTAATTTCTTAAATCAATTCCAAATACAGATTTGAATTCCCAAATAAACCTTCTAAATTTTCATATATTTCAAAGTTTCTAATATTCCACTATTTCAAAACTAAATTTTTAATTCATATATATATATATGTGTGTGTGTGTGTGTGTGTGTGTGTGTGTGTCAAATTCCCTGTTCTATTATTTATTTTTGAAATACTTACTTAATAAATCCAGTATCCTTAATATAAAACTTCCAAATTCAATAGTTTAATATTCCTCAATTTATTTAGACTAGATATATTCACTTAAATCATCTTAAACCCGAATTTAGTTATAACACCATGTTGTTTTCAAATCTGAATTTCAATAAGATCTTAATTAAATAAAATCTCAAATCAATTTCAAAACTATCTTCTTAACTTTGATTTATAAAAATCAATATAAACTCTATGTTAGAATGTAAGTAAACACTTATCCATAATATATTTTAATAACATCAACTTTATTATTAAACTTACTTCATACTTTAAAACAATTTTATACATAGTTTAAAACCAAGAATTTAACTATATATAAAATAAGCCTTATCAAATATCCGAAATCAATATCTCACAAACCACATATACTTCTTTACAAAACATAGAAAATCATTTCAAAATATATATATACACACACACACACACAGAGCGCGGTGTCTATATAAAATTTTCTATCCCATGGTCAAGTGATACGGATATTTATCATTTCAATCCACAATTTAAAAATAAAAATTATGGTTACATATCATTTCAAACCGCAATCCCGAATGCGATGAAAATGCATAATAACTTGCAGTTTATAACAATATAAAATACAACATCCATTCATCCATTATCAACCATCAACCATTTATCGCAATCATCATCAAACTCAAACAATAGCATCAATATAGAACGGATAATAAACAACAGGTATTAAATAGCAGTTTATATTCAATAATAAATTAAATAACTGTTTAACTGATAGTTTATATGCAATGAATAATTAATTAACAATTTAACTGGCAGTTTAAATGCAATGAATAAATTAAATATCAATTTAATTTAAATAAATGAAACTTGTAACGACCCATAATTTTTGATTATTAAAATATTAAATTAAATAATATTTTATAATTTTATATTGAAATAAAACTAAAAAAAATTGATGTTACAAGGAGAAGAATAACTAGAATGTAATGTTAGTAATGTTAATATAAGGTAATTACTAACTATTTTAATCTAATTTCCAATTAATTGAAGTGACTTTAAGGTTATAATTAGTGATAACTAAAAATAAGGAAATACATTGAACGTTGAAATTATATGTAATCAATTAGAATTGGCTAATATTGAATATGAAATCAGTGGTGTTGTCTGAACGCTACTGATAAATATTTAAAGTAATTTCAAACTAGTTGAAATACATTGTTGGTTGACTTGATTATGATTGTAAATAATGAAATAAATTAAATGATGTAGATGGTGAACTTGTATGTAGTTAATTGAAATAGGTTAATATTGAATATAAAACCTTTTTGGGTAAGCAAATTATAACCCTTGGTTGTAAAGAATAAGATAAGGGGTATGAATTATTATTATAAATGATTGTATTAACTATTTTCTCATTAATTTATCGTTTTAATATTGAATGGGTAATTAATTGAATTAAGGCAATTGAATGTTGGGTTTAATGTTGGAATTGTATGTTAGTAATTAAAGTAATTGTAACGTTATTTGATGATAAGTTGAAATAAGGAAATGAATTAAATGTTATATAAAAGCGGAAATTATATGAAATTAATGGAAAATTGAGTATAATCAGGATTGTGTAAGTAGTCATAGCATTTGTTGTTGATAATAATCTTGTAAATGCGATTAAGTAAGTAAAAGGTAACATTTGTCATTCATCACCTATTTATTTAATCCATTGAAATTAAATTGAAAATCAATTGCAGTTAATCTAATTACCTACTACATTTAATATGAACTAAAGTGATAAATATAGAAGATTGAGGTAATGAAATGGTAAACCAACGTTAAGTATATATATAATATGATAATTGATTGAATAATAAGATTAAAAAAATAAGTATATGTTGGAATTTAAATTAATTAATGAATTTGTTGCCGTTAATTTGACTTGGAATCTTCTAATAAAAGGGAAAGAGAATTTATTTGAAATTAATGGCGTTTAAAGAAATGTACGTTTGTTATAATCCGTTATAAGTGTAATTTTGAAATTAATTATGTGACGCCCCACCTCTATACCCACGCTAGCCAAGAACACTCCGGAGGAGTGCTGTCAACTAGCACGGAGAATAAGGCTGTTGAGGAGCGACCATCCATGTAATTGCTTATCACACGGTGGCTATAAATAATCTTCGGAAACAAACATAGAAATAATCATATCACAAATCAGTCACAGATATCCATATCACAAAGGCGGAAGAAGATATGAATATATAACTAACACATGAAAGTGTACATCAGAGTAGTGGTCAATAAGATCCACGATAATACAAAAGAATAGCAACACGTGCTATACAAAAGAATACAACTTTGAGTCTATATCTCAAGTGTATACAACAAAAACTGCTAATCTAAACAGTTAGCCAAAAGTCAGAGTGATGAATCCCTGGGAAGAAGTCAAGCAGAAGCACCTGTAACATCTCGGTCTGACCCGAGTATTATTTAAGAAAATAATAAACGGATCAGTCTAGCTATAAATATCAGATGACATGATATAACATAAAAGATATGGCATAAACATAAACATCCATAACGACATACCACTATAAGTATGTAAATAATGATCAACAGAAGATCAATCAATAAGAGATAATCAATATCACAAGAATCTTCTCAAAGATTCGAAGAGGGCATCATACCCTAAACTTGTACTCATAACAAGTCAATGACATAAATTCCAGAAATCAACACGAGAAATCCAGAAATCATAAAAAGGGAAAGAGGCCTATCACATGACGGTCCGAAGACAAAGGGGAGCTACCCCGCCTGTGTGACTGGAATCACACAGATTGAGGTCAAGACTAACCAAAAAGCAGAAAGGTATGTGTGAATGGAATCACACAAGTGGTGTCTAGTCTAACCTTGCAATGAAAGAGACATCGCGCAATTGCTAGTCTAATTCATAAAGCGATCATCAAGATCAACGAGAAGTGTCAATTACACTAAGCTAGTAAATATAGAAGTTTAGCTTCATGTCCCATAACCACTTGCTTAACTTAAATATTTACGAACAAACTGTAAATCTTCACTAATAAAATTGTCACAAGAGGTTCAGTCGAACAAGTCCAAGAATTAACCGACGAAGTGAACGCAAGCGTTTCATACCACTTGTTTTACTAATTCGTTTAATTAGATTTCTCATTCGAGTGAGGTAAAGGCTTGTATATACTAATAGATTGGAAAACGGTTTAAGAAAAGAGTTTTGTTATTAAAAATAGAGTTGAAATTGTTTGTTAAAAGAGTTTTGATATTTACTACTAGTATTGAAACCTTTGTATTATAAAGTGACAAAACACATAAGCAAGTGTAGAAACAATCAGTCACAAAGATCGCATACGGAGATGCGAATAAAATCCAAGGAAATCAGCTCAATGTTTTTCAGATAAGATCCCCTACGGAGGGGGGGTCCAGGGGGGGTGCAACCCCCCAAGGTGGGGGTGCGGGGGCAACGCCACCGCTTACGGGGTTCGACCTGCCCGGTCAGGTCGCGGGGGTCCAGGGGGCAGCGCCCCGTCCAAAACGGTACGACTTAGTGAAGACAAAATGAGGTCTAACGACCTAAGAGGATAGGGTCGAGCGACCTAAAGGTGTTCGCGACCTAACGAAGAGGGGGTGAGCGACCTATGGTCATAAACGAGACCGAGCGACCTAAGGGAATAAGGGCCGAGCGACCTAGCATTCGAACGACCTAAAAGAGGCGTGGGCTAAAGGAGACGCGACCTAAAAGAGGCGTGACCTAAAGGAGACGCGACCTAAAAGAACATAAGGTCAAACGACCTAACTGTATTGGGTCACGCGACCTAAAGAGAGGCGGCCTAGCGACCTAGAGTGCACACGTCCAAAGGTGGTAACGACCTATCGAGGTAAGGTCCAACGACCTACGACCTAAACAAATAGGCCAAGCGACCTATAGGGTTAACGGTCTAACGATCTAACAGTTATGGGGTCACGCGACCTAACTAAGTACGCGACCTAGTGGGTAAGGGAGTCGAGCGACCTAACTGCATCCAGTGACGAGCGACCTAATGGAGTCAAGTAGCGAGCGACTTAACTAGTTAACGACTCAAGGGGGTCAACGACCTAAAGGTCCAACGACCTAAAGGTCCAACGACCTAAACCCGAACACACGAAAAGTGGCCAGAACGACCTAGGGGTTAACTCACATGCGACCTACGACCTAAGGCCCATGCGACCTACGACCTAACTCCGATACGAGCTAATAAGGCCAGAACGACCTAGGAGCAGAAAATCCACCAAAACGCTAAAAATCGGAGTTTTTCGCCAACCCAATCCAAACCAAATGCAAATATACATGCAAACACGATAGGGATTCATTCCCAACAGTCCAATATTGATATAGACTAGATTTGTGAGATAAAAATCTCACCTTTGCACTAAAGTTTATGAAGATGAAGCTTGAAAGCAAGGAGAAGCAATCCAAAGCTTGAATCCAATATCTTCTACTTGAATTTGGGGTTGAATGTTGGATTTGCAATTAAATTTATGCTTGGAGTTTTAATTTTCCATTCCCTCCACCATTAATGCCAAAGCTTGATTAGTTAGGAAATTTATGAAGAGTGAGGAGAAGAGGGTAGGAACTTGGGCTTAATAGGCTAAACTAACCCAAAGTCCAAAGCGAGAAAAGTTAGTGAAATTTCACTAACTCCAAACCTATCGATGTTTATACTTAAAAAGTTGTAAACGACATTTCGAACTCAATGGAAGTGGTCTCGAGTCCTAATTTGACCGTTTGCAAAAAGTAGCTTTTCGGACCAAAATCCGATTAACGAGTTAATATTTAAATAAAATATTTAAATACAAACTCGATAAATATGCGGGTTGTTACAGACTCCCCTCCTTAAAGAAATTGCGTCCTCGCAATATATATAAGATGGAAATAAAAAGTAACAACCATAAAAGCATATTAACACAAGAGGAATTTTGAAATAAGAAGTTCACCTCTAGGAGAAGGAGTAAGCAAGTCCGGATGTGTACGCTCGATGAATTCTCTGGATTCCCAAGAACAATCCTTAGGATTTGAGGACCATTGAACTTTCACAAGCGGAACATCTTTATTTCGAAGTTGTTTAACCTCAGAAGCTATAACTCGAATAGGATGCTGCTCATAAGTTAAATTCGGCGAAACTTCAATTTCTTCCACAACAGCAGGCTCAAGAATAGAATCGGAATCCCGAAGGCATTTCCGTAATTGAGAAACGTGAAATACATCATGCATAGCAGAAAACTGAGCCGGCAATGCAAGGCGATAAGCCATGGAACCAGTACGTTCAGTGATAGGAAATGGCCCAATATATCGAGGCGCTAACTTCCCCGATCCACTGAAACGTACAACACCCTTCATAGGTGAAACACGAATAAAAACAGGATCCCCAACAGAAAATTCTAATTTCCTTCTTCGATTATCGGCATAGGATTTTTGTCTACTCTGGGCTTCTTTCATCCTATGTCGAATAAGTTCAATCTTTTCCGTGGAATCACGAATAAAGTCTGGACCTAAAACCAGCTTCTCACCGGCCTCAAGCCAACAAGAAGGAGATCGGCATGGCCTTCCGTAGAGTGCCTCGAAAGGTGCCATACCAATACAAGATTGGAAGCTATTATTATAGGAAAATTCAACAAGTGAAATATGATCTTCCCAACTTCCACCAAAATCAAGCACACAAGCACGAAGAAGATCTTCAAGAGTTTGATTCACACGCTCGGTTTGTCCATCGGACTGGGGGTGATAAGCGGTGCTAAAATTAAGCTTCGTTCCTAAAGCTTTTTGAAGACTCTTCCAAAATCCACTAGTAAACAATGGATCACGATCGCTAACAATAGAAGTAGGAACTCCATGCAATTTTACAATTTCCTTGACAAATAGTTTGGCCAAAAGAGGAACGGTTCGGTTAGACCGAACTGGAATAAAATGGGCGGATTTAGTAAGTCTATCAACAATCACCCATAAGCTATCATGACCCGAACGAGAACGGGGAAGGCCATCTATAAAGTCCATGGAAATTTGATCCCACTTCCAAATTGGAATTTCTAAAGGTTGCAATAACCCACCAGGCCTTTGATGTTCGGCCTTGACAAGTTGGCAAGTCATGCAACACTTAACAAAGTTAGCAATATCAGATTTCATTCCCTCCCAATAATAAAGTCGCTTCATATCAGCGTACATTTTACTACTACCGGGATGAATGGTGAATTTAGAACAATGAGAATCTTCTAAAATATCTTTACGAAGATCTCCAATATTTGGTACGATAAGTCTACCAAATTTTCGAATGCCGCCACGAGAATCAATATCATAGTCTTTCAAACCTTCAATATCAATTTTATCCTTAACATTTTTGCCAAGAAGAGCTAATTCAGAATCTAGCCCTTGAGCTTCAAGAATGCGGTCTAAAAGAGAAGGATGAGCCACAAGGCTACATAAAACAAGCGATGAGCATAAATCGGATACGCGCTCTCGAATCTCACAAGTGGATAAGATCTCGAGATCGTTCCATTCGGATATCATCATAGAAACAACTACTTGTTGCTTACGGCTAAGAGCATCGGCGACTCGATTACCCTTACCGGGGGTATAAAGAATATCAAGATCATAAGGTGCAAGGAACTCGAGCCAACGCTGTTGACGTAAATTAAGTTCTTTTTGAGAAAATAAATATTTCAAAGACTTATGATCCGTGTAAAGAATAAATTTCTCTCCCAATAGATAATGACGCCATATTCGAAGGGCGAAAACAATAGCCGCGAGCTCTAGATCATGTGTGGCATATCTAGTCTCGGCCGGCTTCAATTGCCTAGAAGCATAAGCAACAACACGTTCTTTTTGCATAAGAACGGCACCCAAACCAACGTGACTAGCATCGGTATAAACAACAAAATCTTGATTCCCCTCGGGAATAACAAGAATAGGAGCATCGGAAAGGAGTTCTTTCAATTTCTGAGAAGAGGCTTCACATTTGTCCGACCAAATGTATTTAACTCCCTTCTTAGTCAAGCCAGTAAGAGGCACGGCAATCTTAGAAAAGTCTTTAATAAAACGACGGTAATAGCCCGCCAATCCGAGAAAACTACGAATCTCTGTCACACTCTCCGGTCTCTTCCAATCTTGAATTGCTTCAATCTTTGAAGGATCCACGGATATCCCGGATTCGGAAATAATATGACCGAGAAACTTCACACGAGATTGCCAAAAGTGGCATTTAGAAAATTTCGCCTTTAATTGATTACTCCTAAGTGTTTCCAATACAATCCGAAGATGTTTCTCATGTTCCTCCTCGGTTTTTGAATACACAAGAATATCATCAATGAATATGAGAACAAACCGATCGAGGAAATCTTTGAAAACTCGATTCATGAGGTCAACGAAATAAGCTGGAGCATTCGTTAACCCAAATGGCATAACAAGCCATTCATAAGATCCATATCGAGTACGGAATGATGTCAAAGGAATGCTATCCTCAGCGATACGAAGCTGATGGAAACCGGTAGCCAAGTCCAATTGTGAAAAGACCTTAGCACCACTAAGCTGATCGAATAGATCATCAATCCGAGGTAAAGGATATTTATTTTTAATAGTAAGATCGTTAAGCTTGCGATAATCAACGCAGAGCCTCAGAGTACCGTCGGATTTCTTTACGAAAATAGCCGAAGCTCCCAAAGGCGAGGAACTAGAGCGAATAAATTGCGTCGTCTCCAACTCAGATAATTGTTTACGCATCTCCTCATTTTCCTTATTGGACATGCGATAAGGAGGACGAGTAATAGGTTGAGCTCCAGAAACAAGATTAATTCTGAACTCAATTGCTCGTTTAGGTGGTAAACCTAAAACGGGCTCGAATATGTCGGAAAATTCACGAACAACATGAATACGAGAAATAATATCATCTTCATCATCATCATCGTTATCACGAGGCTTTAAAGAATATAAAGATGCCACCAAACATGATTCTGAATCTTTAAGATTAACAGAAATCTGTTTAACAGATTGTGGATGTCGGAGATGAATAGTCCGCTCAGGACATAGGATATGGGCTTGATAACGGTTAAGCCAATCCATTCCCAAAATTATTCCAAAGCCTAAGTAACGCATGACATGCAAATCGGCTAGGAAAGAAAAATCACATAAAATAATCTCCACATCTTTACAAAGCAAACTAAGAGTTGCGGATCCACCAACAGGATTCGCAATTTTTAAAGAAGTCATCAATGTAGTAACACTTAAGGAAAAAGTGTCTACCAGTTCCTTTGATATAAAAGAATGGGATGCACCCGTATCAAAGAGAACTCTAATAGGTTGATCATGAAATAAAATAATACCATCAAGAATGGAATGAGAAATACCTTGGCCACGAGATGTGTTGCCAGGGGCTTGAGCCACATTTAACTTTCCCTCATTCCTGCTTTTACGTTTGAGGCATTGATGTATAAAGTGATCTGGGCTCTTACAATAGCGACAAGATTTGGGCTTAGAGCACTTATTCGCATAATGATCCCCAGACCTACAGTTGAAGCAACTCGCACCACTAAGAGAAGGAGACTTTGCCGCAGGGGTTGCCTGCTTACCCTTTTTGTTGGGATAAGGACCCTTGAATTTGTTTGGCCTCTTCTTGTTGTTGAAGTTTGGTTTAGCGCCTTCCACTTCAACATCACTCTCTCTATCAGCCTCTTCAAGACGAAGAGCGATATCAACGAGTTGATCAAATGCGACTTCTAGTTTCAGGAGCAGTGGCTTCTTAAGACTCTTATTTAAGCCATAAACGAACCTCTGGTTCTTCTTCAATGGGGTGTTGATGTATTCAACCCCATATTTGGAAAGCGACTCGAAGGCTGCGACGTAATCAGTCACAGAGGATTGACCTTGAACAAGGTCTATAAAACGTCGAGCCAAGGTTACTTTCCCAGCTTCTGGTACAAACTTTAACTCGAAGCGTCCCTGAAATTGCTCCCAGGAGAGATCCGCTTCATTAATTTCTGAAATAAGGAGTTCGTACCAGTCCAATGCTCTCTCTTGGAGCATGCTGGAAGCCACCTGAACGCGGTGGAGATCGATAAGGTTCATGCGAGAAAAGATTCGATCGCATGATTTTAACCAAGCCTGGACCTCGATGATATTTTCCGAACCTTTGAAGGGCTTCCCACCCAAGTTGGTGTAATCGCTGCACAAGCGTGCAAATCCCGACTTTGGGTGAGTAGCTTCCGGGTTAGCTCCAGCTGCTTGAGCATTAGTTACTAAATCAAGAAGCTGTTGAGCAGTCATAAAAACTCCATCCGGTGGTGGAGCACTAGATGATCCAGCTCTGGGACGACCTGGTCTAGACATTCTTTTCCTTAAGAAAGAAAGAAGAGAAAGAAAATAGTTATTCACCAAATGAATATCAAACATTCTTGACAGGTGAAATAAGGAATCATAAAAGAAATAGGATGAATCGGTTTGAAAACCCGAACAAAATCCTAAAGCAAGACTCCTAAGGTGGACTTAGGATGATGATCCTTGTCAAGTTATTCTACATTGTTCCGAAGTTTGGCTCCGATACCAAGCTGTGACGCCCCACCTCTATACCCACGCTAGCCAAGAACACTCCGGAGTAGTGCTGTCAACTAGCACGGAGAATAAGGCTGTTGAGGAGCGACCATCCATGTAATTGCTTATCACACGGTGGCTATAAATAATCTTCGGAAACAAACATAGAAATAATCATATCACAAATCAGTCACAGATATCCATATCACAAAGGCGGAAGAAGATATGAATATATAACTAACACATGAAAGTGTACATCAGAGTAGTGGTCAATAAGATCCACGATAATACAAAAGAATAGCAACACGTGCTATACAAAAGAATACAACTTTGAGTCTATATCTCAAGTGTATACAACAAAAACTGCTAATCTAAACAGTTAGCCAAAAGTCAGAGTGATGAATCCCTGGGAAGAAGTCAAGCAGAAGCACCTGTAACATCTCGGTCTGACCCGAGTATTATTTAAGAAAATAATAAACGGATCAGTCTAGCTATAAATATCAGATGACATGATATAACATAAAAGATATGGCATAAACATAAACATCCATAACGACATACCACTATAAGTATGTAAATAATGATCAACAGAAGATCAATCAATAAGAGATAATCAATATCACAAGAATCTTCTCAAAGATTCGAAGAGGGCATCATACCCTAAACTTGTACTCATAACAAGTCAATGACATAAATTCCAGAAATCAACACGAGAAATCCAGAAATCATAAAAAGGGAAAGAGGCCTATCACATGACGGTCCGAAGACCAAGGGGAGCTACCCCGCATGTGTGAATGGAATCACACAGATTGAGGTCAAGACTAACCAAAAAGCAGAAAGGTATGTGTGAATGGAATCACACAAGTGGTGTCTAGTCTAACCTTGCAATGAAAGAGACATCGCGCAATTGCTAGTCTAATTCATAAAGCGATCATCAAGATCAACGAGAAGTGTCAATTACACTAAGCTAGTAAATATAGAAGTTTAGCTTCATGTCCCATAACCACTTGCTTAACTTAAATATTTACGAACAAACTGTAAATCTTCACTAATAAAATTGTCACAAGAGGTTCAGTCGAACAAGTCCAAGAATTAACAGACGAAGTGAACGCAAGCGTTTCATACCACTTGTTTTACTAAGTCGTTTAATTAGATTTCTCATTCGAGTGAGGTAAAGGCTTGTATATACTAATAGATTGGAAAACGGTTTAAGAAAAGTGCTTTGTTATTAAAAATAGAGTTGAAATTGTTTGTTAAAAGAGTTTTGATATTTACTACTAGTATTGAAACCTTTGTATTATAAAGTGACAAAACACATAAGCAAGTGTAGAAACAATCAGTCACAAAGATCGCATACGGAGATGCGAATAAAATCCAAGGAAATCAGCTCAATGTTTTTCAGATAAGATCCCCTACGGAGGGGGGGTCCAGGGGGGGTGGCAACCCCCCAAGGTGGGGGTGCGGGGGCAACGCCACCGCTTACGGGGTTCGACCTGCCTGGTCAAGTCGCGGGGGTCCAGGGGGCAGCGCCCCGTCCAAAACGGTACGACTTAGTGAAGACAAAATGAGGTCTAACGACCTAAGAGGATAGGGTCGAGCGACCTAAAGGTGTTCGCGACCTAACGAAGAGGGGGTGAGCGACCTATGGTCATAAACGAGACCGAGCGACCTAAGGGAATAAGGGCCGAGCGACCTAGCATTCGAACGACCTAAAAGAGGCGTGGGCTAAAGGAGACGCGACCTAAAAGAGGCGTGACCTAAAGGAGACGCGACCTAAAAGAACATAAGGTCAAACGACCTAACTGTATTGGGTCACGCGACCTAAAGAGAGGCGGCCTAGCGACC
This sequence comes from Allium cepa, assembly GCA_030765085.1. Taxonomy (NCBI): domain Eukaryota; kingdom Viridiplantae; phylum Streptophyta; class Magnoliopsida; order Asparagales; family Amaryllidaceae; genus Allium; species Allium cepa. Next base: position 889,317,109 of record CM060943.1, on the reverse strand, counting down.
TAGAGTGCACACGTCCAAAGGTGGTAACGACCTATCGAGGTAAGGTCCAACGACCTACGACCTAAACAAATAGGCCAAGCGACCTATAGGGTTAACGGTCTAACGACCTAACAGTTATGGGGTCACGCGACCTAACTAAGTACGCGACCTAGTGGGTAAGGGAGTCGAGCGACCTAACTGCATCCAGTGACGAGCGACCTAATGGAGTCAAGTAGCGAGCGACTTAACTAGTTAACGACTCAAGGGGGTCAACGACCTAAAGGTCCAACGACCTAAAGGTCCAACGACCTAAACCCGAACACACGAAAAGTGGCCAGAACGACCTAGGGGTTAACTCACATGCGACCTACGACCTAAGGCCCATGCGACCTACGACCTAACTCCGATACGAGCTAATAAGGCCAGAACGACCTAGAAGCAGAAAATCCACCAAAATGCTAAAAATCGGAGTTTTTCGCCAACCCAATCCAAACCAAATGCAAATATACATGCAAACACGATAGGGATTCATTCCCAACAGTCCAATATTGATATAGACTAGATTTGTGAGATAAAAATCTCACCTTTGCACTAAAGTTTATGAAGATGAAGCTTGAAAGCAAGGAGAAGCAATCCAAAGCTTGAATCCAATATCTTCTACTTGAATTTGGGGTTGAATGTTGGATTTGCAATTAAATTTATGCTTGGAGTTTTAATTTTCCATTCCCTCCACCATTAATGCCAAAGCTTGATTAGTTAGGAAATTTATGAAGAGTGAGGAGAAGAGGGTAGGAACTTGGGCTTAATAGGCTAAACTAACCCAAAGTCCAAAGCGAGAAAAGTTAGTGAAATTTCACTAACTCCAAACCTATCGATGTTTATACTTAAAAAGTTGTAAACGACATTTCGAACTCAATGGAAGTGGTCTCGAGTCCTAATTTGACCGTTTGCAAAAAGTAGCTTTTCGGACCAAAATCCGATTAACGAGTTCATATTTAAATAAAATATTTAAATACAAACTCGATAAATATGCGGGTTGTTACAAATTACAATTATGTCGATTTGGGATCTTTCAATTTTAAAAAAAGAAACATTAACATTAATTTTTGGATTTAACGAAAGAAAATACAATATTGTAAAAAAATAAAAAGAACATTTTAACGAAAATAAAACGAACATTTTCATTTTTAAGGTAAAAATAATTCTATATAAAGAAGAAAAAAATGAATTTTAAAACAATATTTTACAGTCATTAAGTATACATTTGAGGCTGTATATAAGTGATTTTAACACTAATCTTGAAGTTTAAATTTAATTGAGTTTTTGCAATTCCCCTATGAGAAAAACATTATTTTGAAAGGAAAAAAAAACTTGAATTTGAGATCTAGATCATCTTTTATTTTTTTGTAACATTACACCAGTTATTGTATTCAAATTTATTTACTATATGTTAATTATGCGTAAACAAGTGTGAAAAAGGGTATATTCAGTGATAATATATTTAATTGAGTGGATCATGCAATTAACTAGATCCTAAGTGGTCCCTTCATTTCCTTATTATTCAATACACCTGCCACCATTTCCACATTTGGTTTTATTGCAATTCCTTGATGTAATTGAAACGTGAATTTATATCCTTTCTTATTCTCCCGTTTTGTTTATTTATTTCCCAAAGCGTCTACTTAGATCATACAGTTTTGTTTTATTTGTCCCTTACATACATATTTAATTTGTCACTTCCCTTTATTCTTTTGTTTTATATCGTATATCATTCTTTCCCCTAGAAATTTCTTATTTTTCAAACATCAGACCTCTAATTGTTTCCCTCAAAGTCTCAATGTCAGCATAGCTTTATACCTCTACTTAATTGCTGCCAATTAATTTTACTGAATCTATGTTTAGAAAAAGAAAAGAATAAAAGAGTGTGAGCATCCATTTCTTCCTTAACCACATCCGTACCTTTCCTCATCGCCTTGCCTTCTTTTGCAAGAAGCCTTCAAAAAAATTGAATAATGAGAATTAGCCTTAATGGTTTTGGCTTTCCACTTCTTGCCTTTGTTTTGGGTACATCAAATTTGAAAACATGAGTTATTAAAGTTTCTTATTTTAAGAATTAAATATGTATGTATTTTTATTTTATTTTATATCCTTATAACCTGAATATCTTCCTCATACGAGCTTTGATACATGCGTAGTTTCTTCCCTTGGACTCGTATTGGAATTCCTAATAACATAAAATAGATTTGGCTGAGTTTGGAGACTATTGGAAAAGGCATCTTTGTTTGGATTTTTGCGTTCTAAATATCAAAGGTGAGTGTTTTGACCCACTCACGAATACTAGACTATCTTATGCTAGTTAAATTAAATTTGAAATGTGATTAGAAATTTATTAATTGCTTTTGGTATTATTAGATTGTCATTTAAGTTAAATTTAAATTTATATTGAATTGAATTTGCCATTTATTTAATAATGAATATAAATTGCAAGTTATACACCTGATAATGATAATCAATTGATTGTTGTGATTTATTGGCTGATTTGGATGTTGGATTGTGATGGATGTTATTGGTTGTCATTTTGGATGATTGGATGTTTATTTATGTATATATCTTTGTTACCACTATGGATTGAAATGATAACTCGAGCGGTTTCCATTGATTTGGAAATTTTGATTTGGATACTGGTTGAAATGACATATAACCGTGTAATTTCTTTAATTTGGATTATTTATTAGAATTGAATCATTTGAAAGATTTAAGTTTTAAATTTAAAATTCGGATCTTTTTTAATTAAAATGATTAAGATTGGTATTTTTGAATCGTTTGAAATCTTTTAAATAATTAAATCCACATTGTACACTTGATAGGAGATGAAATTCCTGTTATACATCTCTGAATCCATTATAGTAATATTTCTATTCTACTTATTTTGATTTGACTTACATAAGATCTTTTAGTCCTGACTCGAGTGTTTTGTCTTTTTATTACGCTCGGGTCAGTCTGAGCTTTTTTAGTGTATTGAAGACCATTATATTTTGGAGGATGAAGACAGAGACGAGTCTACTATTTATTATTAATTATTCCACTACATCATGTGTTTCACTGCATTATTTATTAATTTCTACTGTATGTATAACTCTGATTTGTATTGTAATAATCAAATGTTATTTGTAAAACAGCTTCATGAACTGTTTATTTGATTTTTATATTTTGTCATTCCGCTGTGAGATTCTGTGTTTTATCTTTCCTTCTTTTCTATTATTTTCTTATTTACCCCATTAACAGTCTTACCTTTTGAATGATTTTAGTTGACATGTGTGGTTTATTGTCGATTTAAATCGTCCAAAAGGGTGGGATGTTACAGTTGGTATCAGAGCTTTGGTTTAGACATACCTTAGCCTGTTGGGGTTAACTCATTAGAGATATGGTAGTAATACCCTAGAATGAGTTGTCTAAGTGTATATATGAGAGCGTGTATTTGTTAGTTTTATAAAAGTGTTTTATATATGTTTTGAAATGAATTTTTCCCTAATATTATATGATATGCAGAGGATTAAATTTTTATAACTAATATATTTATTTGTAATGTGTTTGATTTATGAAATGGTAATATTTAGTTATTATCATTTATTGTTGATTAGTTGCGTTTTATCAGTTTAAAAGTATTGGCTAATTATTGTTGTTGTGAATTTTGTTGTTTTTGACCGTAGTTCAACTATTGAAAAATGAAATATTTGGATATTTTGGATAATCAAAACTTTCTGAATTAGTATCAATTTAATGTGAATTGATTATAAATAAAACCATGACTTGTAAATTGTTATGAAATAAATGGATGTTATAATAAATGGTTAAAAATAAAGTTGTGATAACTTTAAACCTGAACAATGTCTTATAAAAAGGAATTATGTTTTTATAATTTGGTTATAAACTTAAGAAAATTCCTTATGAAATGATTTGGTAATAAATGTAATATTAAATGAGAAATATTACATGTGGAATGAATGTAATTTAAATTGAAGAGACATATAAGCAATATTATGAGAATGAATAAATTAATGTTATATGTTAAATGGAGAAATTATGTGAAACAAATATTAAAGTATGAAATGATACTTTCATTAATCAATGAGATTAATAATGAATTTAGTTGAAGTATAATTGTGATGAATCAAATTGAAATAAATACATAAGTTATGCGTATATTATTTTATTCGCATAATTAATTTGATTCGGATTTGAGCACGTAAGTTTGAGGTGAATTATACCTTTTCGCATTAGAATTATTCATTCGATTCTTGATGGTGAATATTGATATGGATTTTTGGTTTGATTCTAGAGTTCTCTATCATAGTATATGGCTATGCAAGGAGAAATGATGGTTTCTAGTCAAGAAACCATATCGAAGTCTGCATTAGGGAAATTGAATGGACAATACTAGTTCGAAACCAAACTTGTGTGATCGAGCGAACGATTGAATGTAATGTTGCGAAATGATGACATGTGTACATCTTATGTTCTAATATTATTGATATGCTTTGGCATTGAAATTGAAAGTTGTTGGGTTGGATATCTTTGTAATTTAAATTGGGATTTTCTTTTATGAAAAACTACTATTAATTTAAAACCATTTTTCAAACTACTTTCTTTTATTTTCCTTACACAAACTATTTTCTTTAATTTTTCTTATACAAACTATTTTACAAACTATTTTATTTTCAAACAATTTTACAAACTATTTTATTTACAAACTATTTTCCACAACCATTTTATATACCAAACTATTTCACAAAATGATTGTATATATATATAAAAGAGAACCATTCTAAATTCAAAATCCTTTGCAAAGCAAAAATGTTCAATTTCATATGGATCTTCATGCAGCGTAATTGATTTGCAAATTTTTTTTATTCTTGCATAAGACAGACTTTATATAAGTATAAGGTGATTTTTAAAAATGTTGATTTTGGAAGGTTTTTGATCTGAAGAGATAAATCTTATATATAACAGAATTTATATAATAATGATTTGATATATTTGAGACTATTGATTTTGGAAAGTACTCTATCTGAAAATGAAATCTTATATATGATGGAATTTACATAAGTGCGATATTTGAAGCTATGATTCTGAATGGTGACTATATATGGTATGATATATTTTGAAATAATGATATGGGAAGTACCTTCCATCGGACCCCTTTGATGGGTCATTTGTTGGATCCCTTTGGTGGGTCATTTATCAGATCCCTTTGGTGGGTCGTTATCGGATCCCTTTGGTGGGTCACTATCGGATCCCTTTAGTGGGTCACTTATTATATTCATTTGATATTATTGGATAGCGTAAATCGAGGGGTGAGATGCCTACAGCTATAATTGATTCCGCTGGGATAGCGGCATAACCATTGCGTAACTGCAATCCATGGGGGAACGTACTTTCCATATCTATTTTCAATGATTTTAAGTATTTTTCATTGGGTGTTGAAACAGGTCTGCTAAGTACTTGGAGAATTCTAGCCATGCGTCTGATCAACGCATGGTCAGAGTCTGCAAGAACAAGGATAAACCTGTTAAAACATCGAGTTATAAAAGTATTTTGATAAAGTATTATATAAAAGATATTTTGATCATTTTTCCTTTCTAAATACTTTAAAATGTTTAAATATTGTTTATTTATGTACAACATGGTTTAGTAGTAAATTATTAGTGTTCTAAATATTGTCTGAAGTTATTAATTAAATAAAACATTTTAAAGTTAATGATTATTGATTTATTAATGATGTTTAAAAGTATTTGGAGATTTAAAACTAATAAAATTTAAACATAATGGATTTAAGGTTTTCAATAGCTTCTTTTTAAATATAAGTAATGATGTAAGTAATTGTTTTCAAATAATTTACATATATTTAAAAAGATGTTATTTAAAATTACTGAAATGGTATTAATAAATGAAGCAAGAAAATTTATAGAATTTTTTTTTGTAAAGTATTAAAACATTAAAGATGATTGATTTGAAAATGAAGTTTTCAAATGAATTTTTTTTTGTAAATTTTTTTGTAAGTTTTTTTGAATGTATAATTTGAAGATATATTATATAAATGGAAAAAATGATTTGTGAAGTTTTAAATATACTTGGAAAATAAATTAGAATCTCAATTTTGGAAGTATGGTTTTAAATAATTACTTGATTTCGAAGTACTAGTAGTAAATTTATAGGTTTAGTTACTATTTGAATTTTGTACTAAACCATGATAAATGTTTTTCCCATGATTTGAATATTCATTTAAAATCAAGTGTGTAAAATTAATCATGAATCTATGAAAATTTATACTTTTATTTAGATATTTAGTGCAAGATTTGAGTATGCTATTAGTTTCACTTTAATAATCTAGAGTTTATAATTATTTTGGAATATTGAGTCTAATAAATTATCATATTTAAGGAACTTTATTTTTAAAATCTTATCATGATGTTTTAATATAAATTTTTGATACAAATTTCTAACATTGTTTAAACTTTGGGAAAGTCCTTGCATAATGCTATAAAGATGTTTTAAATTTATCTTATGTTCCTACTAAGTGAATGAGGTTAAATGTTTTAATTGAATTTTTAGATATATTGAAGTATTTCTTTTCTCTTCAAGGGCAAACACCAAAAACTTAAATTTTTATTCTATAACTAAATTAAGGTATAAAATTAAGTAAGGCTGTAGAAGCTTAAGTAATATTTTGTGAAATGATTCATTAATGGCTTAAATCTTTAACGGAAAACAAATTATGTAAGTGATTGGCCTTTATATAAATAATAATTAATTAAATAAATAAGAATGGAATTTTACGAATAAAATATATAAGAAATTAGAAATTTATAACTTGTAAATCAAAAGATATAAAAATTTAGAATATGTAATCATTGAATATTTTGTTAACTAACATGAATAAAATAAACTTGTATAACACTCAATTACATTCTTAAAACACATATATTTACCAAAAATGTTTAATAAGTTGAAATTTTAATGGAATATGTAATAGAATATTATACAGGTAAAACTTAAGTAATGGAAGCGTTCGATGAAATTATTTCTAAATAAGAATTTTGATGAACAAGAAATGTTATGTATGTAAGTTAATATTGTGAAATAATTTATGATGTACATGTAAGAAAAAGAAAAGGACGTTATATGAGAAAAAAAAAAAGAATTGTAATGATGTAAAAAAAAAAGAAACCAATTGAATAAACTTAAATATTGTGTTGAAATTATTGGTTATTTTGGCTTTTGAGATGATAGGAAAGGATACTTCTAACTCTATAAGGATGTATAGATAATATATCAAGTATTTATCTAAAGCTATTAAGCATAAGGTACACTTAATAGTCTATTTATCATCTTGTACGACTAAAAATGTCTGAACCTGAACAAATCATCAGTTTGGTTGCAATGGACATATGATTGATTCCTTTGTTACATATTATGGTCATGTTTTTTGTTTGCATGTGACTATTATTATATTGTGTTGATTTGTTTGTTTTTAATTGAAGCAACTTAAATATATCTCTTTTCACGTATTATTAACTTCTTTGGATTTTACAAGTGAAGTACAAGTTTATGGAAATAATAGCTACAGCTTTTGGTTTCATAAATAAAGCGTTCTTTTCCCGACTAATAGGTATATTTTTGGATTACAGGTTTCTTGCAATATTATATTGTTTCCCATGGATTAGGATGTTTATTTTTTTAATATGATATATATATGATGATTATAAATATTATTATTTCTCCGCAAACCTCTCCGTACAAAGGAGACTCTGCCGAAAATTTTCGTAAATTTTAGACTTACAAATTTTGTGAAAAGTGAAATATTTTCAAAATTTTGGTAGACTTGAATATGAAGAATTACTTGTAATTAATTGTATATTCTATTTAAATTAATTAGTTATGAAAATTAATTGTTTATAAATTGAATACTTTGAATAAAATATCATGATTCCTTATTTTCTCCTTTTCCTAATTTCCTCCTTTTCCCTTTTCGAGGACGAAAAGTTTTGAGTAGGGGAGAGTGTAACGACCCACAATTTTCGATTATTAAAATATTAAATTAAATAATATTTTATAATTTTATATTGAAATAAAACTAAAAAAAATTGATGTTACAAGGAGAAGAATAACTAGAATGTAATGTTAGTAATGTTAATATAAGGTAATTGCTAACTATTTTCTAATTTCCAATTAATTGAAGTGACTTTAAGGTTATAATTAGTTATAATAAAAAATAAGGAAATACATTGAACGTTGAAATTATATGTAATCAATTAGAATTGGCTAATATTGAATATGAAATCAGTGGTGTTGTCTGAACGCTACTGATAAATATTTAAAGTAATTTCAAACTAGTTGAAATACATTGTTGGTTGACTTGATTATGATTGTAAATAATGAAATAAATTAAATGATGTAGATGGTGAACTTGTATGTAGTTAATTGAAATAGGTTAATATTGAATATAAAACCTTTTTGGGTAAGCAAATTATAACCCTTGGTTGTAAAGAATAAGATAAGGGGTATGAATTATTATTATAAATGATTGTATTAACTATTTTCTCATTAATTTATCGTTTTAATATTGAATGGGTAATTAATTGAATTAAGGCAAATGAATGTTGGATTTAATGTTCGAATTGTATGTTAGTGATTAAAGTAATTGTAACGTTATTTGATGATAAGTTGAAATAAGGAAATGAATTAAATGTTATATAAAAGGGGAAATTATATGAAATTAATGGAAAATTGAGTATAATCAGGATTGTGTAAGTAGTCATAGCATTTGTTGTTAATAATAATCTTGTAAATGCGATTAAGTAAGTAAAAGGTAACATTCGTCATTCATCACCTATTTATTTAATCCATTGAATTAAATTGAAAATCAATTGCAGTTAATCTAATTACCTACTACAGTTAATATGAACTAAAGTGATAAATATAGAAGATTGAGGTAATGAAATGGTAAACCAACGTTAAGTATATATATAATATGATAATTGATTGAATAATAAAATTAAAAAAAAGAAGTATATGTTGGAATTTAAATTAATTAATGAATTTGTTGCCGTTAATTTGACTTGGAATCTTCTGATAAAAGGGAAAGAGAATTTATTTGAAATTAATGGCGTTTAATGAAAGAAATGTACGTTTGTTATAATCCGTTATAAGTGTAATTTTGAAATTAATTACAATTATGTTGATTTGGGATCTTTTAATTTTAAAAAAAGAAACATTAATATTAATTTTTGGATTTAACGAAAGAAACATACAATATTGTAAAAAAATAAAAAGAACATTTTAATGAAAATAAAACGAACATTTTCATTTTTAAGGTAAAAATAATTCTATATAAAGAAGAAGAAAAATGAATTTTAAAACAATATTTTACAGTCATTAAGTATACATTTGAGGCTGTATATAAGTGATTTTAACACTTATCTTGAAGTTTAAATTTAATTGACGTTTTAGGTTGTGCAATTCCCCTATGAGAAAAACATTATTTTGAAAGGAAAAAAAAACTTGAATTTGAGTTCTAGACCATCTTTTATTTTTTTGTAACATTACACTGGTTATTGTATTCAAATTTATTTACTATATGTTAATTATGTCTAAACAAGTGTGAAAAAGGGTATATTCAGTGATAATATATTTAATTGAGTGGATCATGCAATTAACTAGATCCTAAGTGGTCCCTTCATTTCCTTATTATTCAATACACCTGCCACCATTTCCACATTTGGTTTTATTGCAATTCCTTGATGTAATTGAAACGTGAATTTATATCCTTTCTTATTCTTCCGTTTTTTTTTATTTATTTCCCAAAGCGTCTACTTAGATCGTACAGTTTTGTTTTATTTGTCCCTTCCATACATATTTCATTTGTCACTTCCCTTTCTTCTTTTGTTTTATATCTTTATATCATTCTTTCCCCTAGAAATTTCTTATTTTTCAAACATCAGACCTCTAATTGTTTCCCTCAAAGTCTCAATGTCAACATAGCTTTATACCTCTACTTAATTGCTGCCAATTCATTTTACTGATTCTATGTTTAGAAAAAGAAAAGAATAAAAGAGTGTGAGCATCCATTTCTTCCTTAACCACATCTGTACCTTTCCTCATCGCCTTGCCTTCTTTTGCAAGAAGCCTTCAAAAAAATTGAATAATGAGAATTAGCCTTAATGGTTTTGGCTTTCCACTTCTTGCCTTTGTTTTGGGTACATCAAATTTGAAAACGTGAGTTATTAAAGTTTCTTATTTTAAGAATTAAATATGTATGTATTTTTATTTTATTTTATATCCTTATAACCTGAATATCTTCCTCATACGAGCTTTGATACATGCGTAGTTTCTTCCCTTGGACTCGTATTGGAATTCCTAATAACATAAAATAGATTTGGCTGAGTTTGGAGACTATTTGAAAAGGCATATTTGTTTGGATTTTTGCGTTCTAAATATCAAAGGTGAGTGTTTTTACCCACTCACGAATACTAGATTATCTTATGCTAGTTAAATTAAATTTATAATGTGATTAGAAATTTATTAATTGCTTTTGGTATTATTAGATTGTCATTTAAGTTAAATTTGAATTTATATTGAATTGAATTCGCCATTTATTTAATGATGAATATAAATTGCAAGTTATATACCTGATAATGATAATCAATTGATTGTTGCGATTTATTGGCTGATTTGGATGTTGGATTGCGATGGATGTTATTGGTTGTCATTTTGTATGATTGGATGTTTATTTATGTATATATCTTTGTTACCACTATGGATTGAAATGATAACTCGAGCGGTTTCCATTGATTTGGAAATTTTGATTTGGATACTGGTTGAAATGACATATAACCGTGTAATTTCTTTAATTTGGATTATTTATTAGAATTGAATTATTTGAAAGATTTAAGTTCTAAATTTAAAATTCGGATCTATTTTAATTAAAATTATTAAGATTGCTATTTTTGAATCGTTTGAAATCTTTTAAATAATTAAATCCACATTGTACACTTGATAGGAGATGAAATTCCTGTTATACATCTCTGAATCCATTATAGTAATATTTCTATTCTACTTATTTTGATTTGACTTACATAAGATCTTTTAGTCCTGACTCAAGTGTTTTGTCTTTTTATTACGCTCGGGTCAGTCTGAGCTTTTTTATTGTATTGAAGACCATTATATTTTGGAGGATGAAGACAGAGACGAGTCTACTATTTATTATTAATTATTCCACTACATCATGTGTTCCGCTGCATTATTTATTAATTTCTACTGTATGTATAACTCTGATTTGTATTGTAATAATCAAATGTTATTTGTAAAACAGCTTCATTAACTGTTTATTTGATTTTTATATTTTGTCATTCCGCTGTGAGATTCTGTGTTTTATCTTTCCTTCTTTTCTATTATTTTCTTATTTACCCCATCAACAGTCTTACCTTTTGAATGATTTTAGTTGACATGTGTGGTTTATTGTCGATTTAAATCGTCCAAAAGGGTGGGATGTTACAAAACTAATGGAGATGATGATAAAAAATATGTCAAACAACCGCAAATAAATTTGAAATCACGTCATATATCAATTTAACAAACATAAGAAATTTTAGAAGTTGTGAGTAAAAACACTCACCTTCTGAATTTAAATTGAATTCAAATCCAATTTAAACCCAAAAATTGCACGGTCTCAGAATCCATCCAAACAAGTGCCAAAATGTCCGGAATTTTATTACGATCCTAATAAAAAAATCGCGGGTGAAACGGAGTTCGTCTGTGAAAGTTATCATCGTTAAACGATTGGAAATTGAAATTAAAAATAAATAAATAAAACAAAACAGCTCATACTCAATTGCCATGTCAACACGCATCTTCCCCTGGCCGAAACGCGTGCGTACAGAAATTCAAACCCAAAAACGCGCCCACTTATCAACCCTTTGACCGTCGATTCTCGCCGTCCGAGGCCTCGATACGCCGTGCCACCACCTCCAATCTCCACGTCGCATAACCCTCTACCCTTAGCCAAATTCAGGCCCCCTCCGGTGCATGCCACCGCCACCCCCCTTTTTAGCTTGGTCAAAACCCTATTTCATGAAATTCGAGAGCCACGGCTCGAATTGGAAGACACGACCACTGCCGATAGCTTCCTGACACTCCTCTCGATAAAACCCAAAAACCAATTTCGTCGATTCCTTCCCAAATCAAAACGCCCAATTTAGCCTAGGTTTTCGAAATTTTCGATCTTTGACCGCAATTTCCCAATGATGCGAGTAAAATTTTCAAAAACGAACAGTCGCTGCAGATTTGTATCGATGCAATCTTCGATGTATATTTTTTTCAAATTTTTCTGAGGAGTTTGAATTTTCATTCGATTTTTGAATTGTGCAATTAGATCTTGGGTTTGTTTGTCTGCCATTGAGGAGGAGATAGTTGAGATGTACGTACAGACAAATGAAAATTAGGGAGGCTAGGGTTTATAGCAGGATATTTTTAGGCAGAATTGAAAATAGAATAGATGGATAAAACAGATATAGGCGTTAACGCCAAAGTGGCACAAAAACCCATTTCGACTCCGAAACTAAATTGGGTCAACCCATATATCAAAATAGGTGTTTAAAAATATTTTAAATCCAACGGAACAAGTTTCAAGTCCAAATTCGATCGTATGAAGAAGTTATGCTCAAACTAATATTTTTCAAATTGATTTCAATTGATTTCAATTTATCGATTTCAAGGCATGTCGGGCCTGTACGATCAAATGCCAAGTCCGATCGCAACGAAACTTGAAACCCTACAATAATTCACCGTTACGGATCCGACGAAACTAGTTTCGTCGAAATCCATGTTAGTGGTCAAAATGGCTATTTTTCCATTAATTAATTAAATAAATAAATTAGCTAATTAAATCAAATTTTAAATTTCAATTCGAAAATTGTCAAATTTCATCCCTTATGATTCCTCAATCATTTACAATGATTTAAGAAAATTTAAATGTCAATTTAGAGATCATTAATTTATAGACTTCAATATTAACCCTAATTTCATTAAATTCAAAATTTATAAATTTAATTTCAAAAATTCTATTAGATTAACTTTTCATTCTATTCAATTCACTATTCTTAAATAGATAAAATTTTACATTGAATTTGCAAACTATTACCATAATATTCTTCATTCCATCTAACTTTCTATTAACGTAATAATATGGTGTTAAATTTCATTTATTTGCCATTAATTCAATTATTGAATTTTTACACTTCAATTAGATTAAAAATCTTACTTTCCTTTCTTTTTAAATTCAATCAATCATTATCTTATGGGTAATTTTACATTCAAATAAATAAATCCTGATTCCCATTCTTAATATTCAACGATCATTATTCTATAAACATATTTAACATTTGTTTACGTTTCATTACACTGATACTTCCAATTTCACCTTTATTCGTATTAACTATTTTACTACCACTTATTGTTTAATAACTCCTATAATTCAATCACATTTAAATTTGTCAATTTCACCCACAAATAAATATTTTAAATCCACTTAACTAATCTACCTCGGTTCCATCCTTTATTACATCAACTGTTACTTAAATTTACATTAACCAATGTAAAATTAAGATTTATTGTAATCGATTGCCAAAATTTATTTTAACTCCTTAAATAAACAAGCAACCTATACAAATTTGCAACCTATGTGCTTTTAATTGCATTTATAAGTTCGTTATTATATTAATAATCATTAAAGTAACGTTTATCATCAATAACAACATTATAATGTTTCTTAACGGACATTGATTTTATAAATTTACTATTTATTATGTATTCTTCATTAGTTAACATAATTTTGAATTCCTTTCCCAATTTACTAATTCAATCAATCCTAACTTTACCATCAGTTTCAACTAATATTGTGTGCACTAGTTTAGTTATTGCGTTAATTCTTATTAATATAACATTAAGGTTCCTTTACTCTAATTGATTTCAAATTTTATTATAATCGAAATAAACAGGTAACCTTACAATACTCTAAGGTTTATTATTTCCAACAAATAATCATAATTGGCTACAAAATATTTACGCACAACCGTCACTATTTTCATATGCCAAATCCTTATACAATGGTCATTTTATTTTTATTTATTATAACATTTATAACTTAAATGTTTGCCTTGATTTTCTTACATTAATAGGTTTTTTATTTATTACAATATCAATGTTACCATTTATCCTATTATTTCACCCATTATTTAATTTTAGTCTCAATTAAATTTATTTATCTAGATTTCACTCTTTTATTACATCATTTATTACTTTACAAAATAAACAAGCATTTAAACTCATAAAAGTAATGCCAAATTTTAATTTAAATCCAATAGATTTCCAGATCAAAGTTTATATGTACTTTAAACACCTGTTATAATTACTCCCAGAACATTAGTTTTATTAAACGACCGTTTATTATTATTTAATTTTCTTAATTTAATTCAATAAATGTAACAGTGTGTCCTTTCATTGACTAATTCAATACCAACTTTATATTTTTATATTCAATTTACATCCAGGTATAACGCTTACACTATTTCATTTACTGTAGCTTCGTTTAATCTATTATAATTTTAGCTTTAATAATCATTGTTACACTTCATCATAGTTATTATTCCATTATTCATTTACACGTTTATTTGTTTCAATATTATTCCTTTGTACATTATAAGGTTTTTATTTCTATTTAAATTTGGTTACAAAATCTCATTAATTTAACCAAATTTATTTACCAAAATTTATGGGTCGTTACACTTCCCCACGACGCCGACCACCCTGGGCGAACCACAACCCTCAAATCACGCACCCACCGCATATGATTAAAACCGTAGTTTGAATATTTGCCGCAAATCCGACCGTCAATACGCGAAATGAAGCATACCGATGAACTCCCCATCGTCCACTCTACATTACCCAGAAAGGATTCGACGATCCCACACCGTTCATAGACGCACGATGAACGGCCGTGAATGTTTGCTCGATTTCTGGCCACATCGAACCTCGAATTGAAAAATGAATTATATTTCTGACCTGCTCTCGTCAAGAGCTTTCCGACAATATAAAATATGATAATGTTTGGAGAGTTTGAATTTTGGCTTTCGATTTGATTTGGAATTGTATTTGGGAATTAGGGTTTGCAGCCATTGGAAAGAGAAGATAATATAACATATAGAAATGAGGAATAGAGGCTGCTAGGTTTTATAGCAGGATATATATAGGCAAGATGAAATTTGAATGGATGGATAAGATAGATACACGCGCTAACGACAAAGTGGCCCAAAAAGCCCGTTCTGACTCTAGAACGAAATTGGGTCAACCCATATATCAAAATAAATGTTTTAAAATATTTTAAACTCGATGGAACAAGTTTCAAGTCCAACTTCCGTCGCATGAAGAAGTTATGTTAAAATCAAAATTTTCCAAATTGATTTCAATTGATTTCAATTTTATTGATTTCTAGGCGTTTCGAGTCCGTACGATCAAAAGACCAGCATTACGGATCCGATGAAACTAGTTTCGTCGAAATTCGAGTCAATGGCCAAAATGCCTATTTTACATTAATTAAATAAATTAAAAAAATTAATTAAATCACTTTTCCATTTAAATTCCAAAATTAACAAATCTTATCATTTTTGATTTCTTGAAAAATTTCCATAATTTAAACAATTTAGATGTTAATTTACAGTTGATTAATCCATCAATTCCAGTATTAGATTTCAATTCCATTATTATCCAGAATTTATACATTTACAACACCAAAATTGTAACGACTTGTAAAATTCGATGTTTAAAATGAATTAAATTAAAATGATTTTTAATTTAAATTTAGAAAGAAATAAAAATCTTATAACTTATATAGGGGCGAATGTAGAAATTAGATGTATCAATTATAATTAAAATCAACAATTTAAAATTTATATTGCATTTAATTGAAATAGTGCAAATTGTCATACTTGTTATAAGTTTAATATAAGAAACAAAAGGGAATGTTGAATTTGTGAATTACCAATAAAAATATTAAATAGAATGGAATTCAAATTTATATAATAATGGAAACTGTAAATTTGTTGCATTTGGGTATAAAATTTAAAATATAAGAAAATAAAAGTAGGCATTTAATTTACCGATTGAATAATACGTTGACTAACAGTAACTGTATATAAATTAAGGTAGTAATGGTAATGGCAGTTGATGAATAACCAATTTAATGCAATTCAAATTGATTGAAACGACTGTTTAGGTTAAAATTGATTGTAATAGGAATATTTGGAAATAAACTGAATGTTTGAAAACAAAAATGTAAGCATTGAATTAAATTAACGAATTCAAATTATAATAAATGGTCATTGAAAAATCAGTGTGCTGCTAGTAATTATGATGTTGTTATTGATAATAAACGTTACTTCAATGATTATTAATATATTAACGGAAGTGTGAATGAAAACTGAATAGAAACATAAATTTGTTTTAAGGAAACAAGAGATATATTGTACAAATTGATGAATTAGTATAAATTTAATGCTAATTCGATAAAATCAATATCATATGAGTCATTGCAACATTTGTTGTACACTATAAACCTATAAATGTGATTTAGGGCAAATAGTGATCGTTATTATTTGTTACCAGTTTACTTAGGCTATTAAGCTGTGAGTGGGAATCAATTGAGATTTAAAATGAAACTTGGTATTACAATTATGAGTTTAAGAAAATAATTACAAGATATAAATGTAATAAGATGCATAAAAATGTTGGGTATTTTGTAAAGTAATAAATGATGTAATTTGTGGTAATATGTGGTAATAATGTAAATTTAGGTAATAAGTGGTAATAATGTAAATTTAAATTGAGGTATTACGTTAATGTAAGTTTAGGTAATATGTGTGTTAACGCTAAAAATGTACGCTAACACCCCAGTGTGAGTTGTGATATAGCGAAAGCACCACCCGTTAGTATGGGAATTAAAAGCAAGCAGAAAATAGCATAAAATAGTAAAGAGACAGCAATTTTCATAGTGGTTTGGCTCAAAGTCAAGCCTACGTCCACTTAATCTCTTCTATTATTGATTTGATTACAAGTTTTACAATAATTCTTCAATTGCGACACCATTAAGGCAAGTAGTTAGAACTTTGATGCAGAAAAGCTCTTTGAATTCATGTTGAATGAACTTGATCTTTTCCCAAGGTTCTTTGAATTGTCTTTGGCATTTGAAGTGTTGTAGAAGTCGTGAAAACAGCAAAGTCTCGGCGTTCGAGAAATCCCCCCCCCCCCCCAATGTGGAGTAGGCGGGGTATTTATAGGGGAGTTTCGGAGTTAGGTCATGTGGTGTAGGCTGTGGGCGGCTTAGGAGTTGAGTTAGGTCGCGGGCGACCTAATGGGTATGGGTTACGGCTTATCGTGGGTGTATTTGGCCATTTGCGTTGGCTGGTAGGTCGCAGCGACCTATGGGGTATGGAAGGCGATCCATAAGCTGAGGCATCAGGCGGAGCGACTTAAGATAGACATGGGAGAAGCAGCGACCTAATATAGGTTGGGGCGACCTACATACAGATGGCATAAGGAGACGCAGCTTATTTAGGTGCAGCTGTGGGCTCATAACCCGCTAGGTCGCTAGGTCGCCACCTCATTGAGTTGCTGTAGTTTTCAACCCACTGTCGTGTTTGAGTTGCTATGCCGTTGATTTGTTTAGGTCGCTTAACTCGTTGAAAGCCGTTGGGGGGTTGAGTCGTTAACTCATTGCAATGTTAGCTCGCCAGATGCTATAGGTCGTAAGTCGCTTGGAGCTGTGAACAGTTAAGTCGCTTGGGGTTTTGGGGTAGTGAACCCGTTGTTATGTTAGGTCGTTAAGTCGCCAGCTTTTCTTAAGCAGTTGGGTCGCCATTCAGAAAAGGGATTAACACTTGCCCCTCAAAGTACATGCCTAGGTTATAGGTCGTGTGCTTCGATTTAACCTTGCTAAGTCGTGGGCGACTCAAGGATCTTGCTAAATCGCGCTTATTCATCTTCCGCGTTTTCTTCTATATAAGCCGCCAAGCCGTTTCACCCTCTTCACTTTACTGTTTATCATCTTGCCGCCTTTGTTGTATTTAAGCTCAAAAGCTAAAGCGAAAATCCCTTCCTCGTATCTTCGGTTATCATTTTCAATAGCAAATCTAGGTAAATCCGATCATCTGACCATCGTGTTCACCATTGATTCTCCCATAACCAATTTCACGCAATTTTTTTTTACCATGTTGAAAGATTATACCCCGACTTACCTTTCGATCATCGTCAAATGTTGGTAATTGCGTTATTCTCGAAAAATGAATCGACTTATGGTTCCATGAAGTTATTAGGTGATTTTGGAGTTTATGGAGTTGATCATGGGTTTTGGAAGTCTGGAGGAGACGAGGAGGTTTTGGGTTAACAGATTTTTGGTTTTGTTGTGGCGTTTCTGGTGAAGTAAAGGGGATGAACACATGGCAATGTGTGAGTGGCGAGCAGGACTTAGGTTTTTTGTGGAAGAGAGCTCGGTATTTCTGGGATAAGCTTAGGGCGACTTAGGGCATGAGGCGAATTAATCATGTAGAGCGACTTACAGAGTTGAACGACCTAAGAGTCTTGATGACTTAGGGAGCCTGAGCAACATATGAGCCTGGAAACTTAAGGAGCCTAAGCGACATATGAGCCTGGAAACTTAAGGAGCCTGAGCGACTTATGAACTTTGGCGACTTAAGGGAGTCTGAACGACTTAGAGAGCTTACGACTTAAGCTAAGTCGTTGGAACAGAGCACATGAATAACTTTTTGAGAGACATAGTCATCCTGCAACTTAACTTAGGTCGTTAGAGCTCAATGGAATAACTTAAGAACTCAAGCGAATTAGGATATATAGTATACTGCTTCAGACGAGATAACTCCCTTAACGACCCATCTTTGGGTCGCACCATAATTTGGGCGAGTTAACTTTTTATGGCATAACCTTTAGGTCGCTCTTGTACTTGGAAGAGCTAAGACTTAAGCACATTTGCCTCGTCGTGACTTAAAGCCTTATAGCCTTAACCCGTGACCTTCTACCTTGCACATGCCTTATCATTCCATGGCTTTGGACAATATGAACAGCATAAGTTGAACAAGATAAAGTATCGCACTGCTTAATTCGTAAAATGTAACTAGACCTTTAACTTGAACTGCTTGCTTGAACTTTCAACTGCATCTAAACAGATTGCACCAACATTTGATTATTAATAACCTTTATTATAATGCAGAAAACTAGGATGAATATACTCATCATCGACTGTCCACATCGAGTGATGGATTAGGTCAAAGAGATAATATTTTACTTAAGTAAAATAATATGAATCTAATTAAAAATGAAATGTTGTGAATCGACTGACTTATATGAAGAATCAACGCGAAATTCATACAGTTATAACTGCTTATTGCTGAATATTATCTGCAATGATACTACACTTAATTTTTATCCAATAACAAGCCTTGAATCTTCCTGAATTGACGTGCGCCAACCAGTATTATTTCAAGTTTTGCTTTATTTACTTGTTATTTCAGTAGCTTTGCACAACACTTCACATCCTTTTAGGAAACGTGCACCTTCATATTTTTGAATATCCAGTTCCTTGTGCAGAATGGCTTCTCAACAAGTGCGAGAAGAGATAGTAGAGCGGGCCGATGAAGTTTTCCCAATGGCTAACCCTTTGGAGAATCCTTCGGAAAGTGTTTCAACTACATTGAACCAACGGGCTTTCAGCCAGCTATGTATTCAATTCGGCATTGCTGAAGCGGATGCTCTGCTTCGTAGGGTAAATGACACTGCCGATAGGCCGCCTCCTGGCTTCATTGCAGTCAATCATCAAATGCGTCTAAATGGAGCTATTCCCCCCTTCAACGATTTTCTTAGAACACTCCTCCTTCGACCAACTATTTCTCCATTCCAGTTGCACCCTAATGGCTATGCCATTTTGATGGGGTTGTGCGTACTATTTAGAAGGACACTTAACCGCCTCCCAAGATTCGTGGAGATCTGCTATTTGTGTTCATTAAGAAGGAACAAAGATCACACATCCATTACTCTTGTAAGGAGTGCAAGAAACCACAAGCTGATTACGGATCTGCCCGGGAGCGCTCACAGGTATTTAAACCAGTTTTTCTTTGTCTGTTGCCCCTCGGGATTCTACGATATCTGAAGTGTAGGAAGTAAGACTACCTATCTCCGTTCACTTCATTTCGGAGCCTTTCAAAATTCGAGTTGTCAAGTGCTAACTTCATTCTTTACTTTTGCAGCACTTCCTCCTCCCTCTAAAGATTTTAGTCACAAATCGACTTTCGAAAGATTGATTGCCGTAGCATCGATGAGAGAAGTATTAAGTTTCTACTGAATGACGAATTTTTGCACCAATTCGAACTCTTGCACTCTTCTCGATCCATTCAGTCCCATGATGCCCCCAGTTCTCAAGCAGAAGCGTCAGATGTCCTAGCCTCCGCAAATGAATTCACACTTAAGGAACCTATTGTAGAGGCTTCATTAGTGAAATGCTCCAATTCCGTTGACGGTGTAGGATTATCGGGAAAATCTAAACTTCCCCCAGTTATTGAAGAAGAGGAATTTCCTCAACATTCTGGGAAGGCTACTAGAGAAGCAGACGAGGGAGCTGAGAAAGAAAGTTCCATTACGAAGAGTGTAAAGCGTGCTGAAGAGGGCACTGCAGATATGACCCATTCTGTTGGGCACGATGGTGATGATATCTTTGGAGGACCGAGCGATCTAATGGTGACTTCCCACGAGCTCTTTGAAGATGACACCACCACTTCTAAGCTTGTTTCTCCAGCAATCGAAGCGACATCCGTTTTGCGATCAATTCCATCAACCCAAGAGTTGACTCCTGCTGCAAAAGCCGACATCACTCCTAAGCCGAAGAGTTGTTTGTAGCTGGACGTGCGTAGTTCGCACGCCACACACACACTTAGGATTTTTGGCAATTATGCACACATAGCTTCTTTATTTCGAAGAATTCTAAATTTTGTCTCTTCTTCACTTTCAGGTTCTCCCATGGGACGCAGTAGCTCATATTACGATGACTTTCAACGCTATGCGTGGCGTGATTCTTATGACCCCAGGTGCTATCTTCCTGCCCTAGGGAGACTGATGAGGAAAGAGCAGCTAGGAAAGCTCGCAAAAGGCAGGCTTATGAGGGGCGTTATAGAAGAAGAGACGACCGAAAATACTCTTACCAGAGGGACGATGACTCCCATAAGAGAAAGTCTCATGACGATAAGGGGAAGAGTTATGTCGCTGAAGATTCAAGCAAGCGAGCCAAGCTTAGCGAAAAGTCTACATCTGAAATTTCTGAAGTGCCCGCTGCTTCTATCTCTCTAGACATCCCTTCTTGCTCTCCTGCCCTTAAAAGAGCTGAAATTCAAGTAATCATTAATAGGCCTCCTTATTAAGTTGAGAAGCCTCCGTCTGCACTCCAAAGCCGATTTCCGCATTGGTGTTTGAAAGGAGTACGTTTTGATCTGGACTTGGTTCCAATTGATAAGTAGGCCATGCTGAGAAATCTCGACACTGTGAAGCTTGATATTGAAAGAATGTCCGGCTGACAAAAACTAGTTGAGGAGCTTCAAAGAGTAAATCTTTTAAATCTCGAGGCTATACTGACCATGGAAACCGATAAGTCTGAGTGGCAAAAAATTCTTGATCAGTATAATACGGAGATGAAGAGCATTACCGCCTATAACGAGAAACTTGAGGCTGAAATCAAGAAGATTAAAAATGATCTTGCCACCTCTTCCACTTCTTATACTCAAAAGGAAGAGGTTCTTCAAAAGCAAGTAAGAGACGCCCACGCTACTCAACGAGATGCTGAGGCTAAACTTGAGGCGGAGCATAAAATTATGGAAATCTACCGCAATGATGCTGCTCAGCTGCGAGAAAAGACTAACTCCCAAGATTTGGATGTTAAAGGCCCAGCTTTATAAGGCTGAAAAGGAGCGTGACGAGGCCATCGCTGGAAAAGCAGCAACTGAACAATCACATGAGGAGACTAAGGCCAACGTCAGCTCCACTCTCTTCGAGTTTTATATTCTCAGCGTCTTCGGGCGTGGTAGTCTTTCATTTTTGGGCCCAAAGTATGAGGTTACCATGGCTGAAGTGTGGGAGGAAGTAGTTGAAATGCTTAGAGAAGCTGGCTACGCTGAGGAGGATCTTCAGGCTTATTATTTGGATGATGAGGGTCGTGTCGCCCTTGCCAGAGGGAAAGAACAACTTGCCAAGGAACGAGCCGAAGCGGCGGAAGGAGAGCATTTAGGGAAGGCACCTTTAGCCGACCCAACTCGTCCTTCGGATTTGGTTGACATCGATATTATTGGCTCCAGTTCCCACTCTCCGCCTCATGCCAAAGCCGAAACCGAAACTACAACTGCTCATGCCGAAGACGAGGCCCAAGAAGACACCGAAGCCCAAGATCTTGAAATTGACGTGATAAAGCCAATCTCTCCAGGTAACTTCAACACTAATCCAGCTAAAATGGACTACTGGTTTGCTTCACATGAGCTTGATGAGCTTCTTGCTTATTACTTAAGCATCGACGTGCCACTATCTCATCTCTTTGCGAGGAATACTGATGTTCAACTTTTCTTCTTCTATAGTGAAAACAACAAGTGTTGTACAGGCTTCGCCTCCTCTAGCTATTGCCCCTCCGCCTCTTCAAGTTACTCATTCTTCTGCTTCTCAACCAGGGTCGCAAGAAGAACAAATAGGAGCTCTTCAAGGCTTAGATGACCCAACCGCTTCACAAGAGCAGAAAGCTGAAGACTTGAGGAGGGTGAGAGGACCCCAGAGAAATTTACTGCCTATGATACAAAGCTGATTGATCTTATCACTCCGGCAGCGAATCCTCTTCAAAGAAGAGGGGATAGCGTGGAATTACGGAGAAAAAGAAGGGCACTTCTGCTAGCGATGAGAAAGCGGAAGAGGACCCAATTGCACCTCTTTCTCCTTTTTCTCCGACTCGTTCAGACCGACTCAAGAAGTTAACCATTAGGCCAGGCGAGGGCTCCAAAGGCGGCGAGAAGAAGAAGTAATGGGTCTGGTTTTATCCTTCTTGTTCTGCTTTTTAGCTTTTTGCTTGTATTTAAAGACTTGTATCGACTTGGAGATTGTGTGGGCACCGACCCCTGCTTTTTGAAACCTGCACATGTATACAAATCTTTTATAGTATGGAATAGAATGACTCTTTTTATTTGTACAATTTTTTGTCTGTATTTGTAAATGCATTTATTCCTTATTTTCACACAAGTTTCTTTATTTTCTTTGTATGATATTGCAGTGAGCTCGTGGTATGTTGCTTGAGCGTTGCTTTTATTAATGTAGCTATATTATATTGCCCCCATATCATGGCTTATTGCAATCTTCTCCATTTTGAGAAGACTTGTACTCTTACTCTGGAGAATAATTCTTCCATTTTGAGGAAATATTATTCAGCTCTAGTAGAGTGTGCCTTGTATTGGAGAAGTTTTCTTTTTTTTTTAGAAAACGTTTTTACACTTTGACTTTCGGAGATGGTCACTTTTATTTTTGAGAAGTGGATTCCCCTACGCGATAAAGCGGGCCTCCGAAGAAGGCTTTGATTTGTTTGCTAGAAAGTTACATCTCATCGCTAAGTGGGCCCACGGGACTGGAGTCAGCTGCTTTATCAGATATTTGTTTGCACAAACGATCGCGAGTAGTTAGCTATGGCCTAGAACCTTCTTTTTGAGAAGGTGCTCCTTCGGTGGTTCCACCAATGACTTTTTCAAGAGATAACATTTCATTTTTGGGCGTGCCTCGTTAGAGGGCTTCATTTGGCACTTCAACTTTTTTGGGGAAGAATGTTCACATTATGGAGAAATTGATCGCCCCTTGAGAATAGAAGTGTGCCTCCTAAGAGGGCTATTTGTTTGCCTGAAAGTTAGTTCTCGCAGTTAAATGGACACAAGGGGCGGACGCAAGCTACCTAATTGGATAACCGTTTGTACGGACGATCACAATTTGTTAGCAAGGTCCTGGTACCTTCATTTTGGGAAGGTGCCCCTTCGGTGGTTCCACCAACCTTTTTGTTTGAGAAAAACATTTCATTTTTTGGCGTGCCT
Source organism: Allium cepa (assembly GCA_030765085.1). NCBI lineage: Eukaryota > Viridiplantae > Streptophyta > Magnoliopsida > Asparagales > Amaryllidaceae > Allium > Allium cepa. Next base: position 889,292,918 of record CM060943.1, on the reverse strand, counting down.
CGTTGGAGGGCTTTCTTTGGCACTTCAACTTTTTTGGGGAAGAATGTTCTCATTATGGAGAAATTTATCTTCCCTTGAGAGTAGAAGTGTGCCTCCGAAGAGGGTTTTTTTTTGGCACTTCAACCTTTTTTGGGAAGAATGTTCTCACTATGGAGAAATTGATCTTCCCTTGGGATAGAAGTGTGCCTCCGAAGAGGGCTTTTTTTGGCACTTCAACTTTTTTGGGGAAGAATGTTCTCATTATGGAGAAATTGATCTTTCCTTGAGAGTAGAAATGTGCCTCCGAAGAGGGATTTTTTTGGCACTTCAACTTTTTTGGGGAAGAATGTTATCATTATGGAGAAATTGATCTTCCCTTGAGAGTAGAAATGTGCCTCGGAAGAGGGATTTTTTTATTTGCCTGGAAGGTTGCATCTCACAGTTTAGTGGATCCACGGAGCAGACGCGAGCTACCTAACTGGATGTTTGTTTGCACAAACGATCACAATTAACTAGCGAGGCCTGGAACCTTCACTTTGGGAAGGTGCCCTTCGGTGGTCCCACCAACCTTTTTATTGAGAGACAAGATTCCATTTTGGCTTTTTTTTGTCTACTTGCCCATGTCTTTACACCATCTTCCCCTCAGCGATTCCTCGTTATCATTTCCAAGTACATGTTCCTTTCTTTTGCAAGTTGTTTGTTTTTTTTCTAGAGAAGTGTATTTCATTGTTAAGTGAATCCACGGGGCAGGCGCAAGCTACTTAACCGGATGTCCGTTTGCACAAACGATCGCAATCAGTTAGCAAGGGCCTGGAACCTCCACATTAGGAAGGTGCCCCATCGGTGGGATCACCAACTGCTTGTGAGAAGCACTTCTTATGTAGGAATTGAATCTGGAATTTTTGTGGCTTGACATTTGTTTGTTGAGTGATTTGTAGGAATCGCTTGGCCTTGTGATGCGTTGAATAGGTAAGCTTTGCTTTGATAGCAATACAAGAATGATACATCCACGATCATTTTACAAATTTAAGCATAGCTTCTAAGTAGAATATGGACGCAAGTGATTGCTGTTCCAGGCTCTCGAAATTAGATCTCCTTCGACAGTTGTAAGCTTGAAAGTGCCATCAAGAAGTTTTTTGCCTATGACGTATGGCCCTTCCCGTTTGTCCCAAATACTCTCGTTGATGTCATGACCCTTTTCAAGACTAGATCCCCAATTTCAAAGCTGCGTTGGTGAATTTTAGAATTGAAGTGTCTGGCTTTCCTTTGCTGATGGGCTGCAACTCTGAGCTTAGCCTCTTTCCTTCTTTTATCAAGCAAGTCAAGTGCTTCAAGTTGCAGCTTTTCATTTTCAGCATGGTTGAAATGAATTCTCCTGTGTGAGGGGACCTCTATTTCCACTAGAATCATTGCTTCTGATCCATATGCTAATGAGAATGGAGTGTGCCCAGTTGCAGTCTTGTGGGTAGTTCTGTATGCCCAAAGTGCTAGTGGCAACTCAATGACCCTACCACCTTTTGCTTTTTCCAGCTATTTTTTGATGGTTAATTTGATAATTTTGCTCACCGTCTCCACTTGCTTGTTTTCCTACGGATGAGCCACTACTGAAAAGCTTTTTTGGATCTTGAATCGCCTGCAAAAGTCCTGGAATTCTTCGCTTTCGAATTGGGTACCATTGTCTGTGATTATCTTCTGAGGCACATCATACCTGCAAATGATATTTTTAGTCACAAAGTTTATCATCTTTTTAGATGTAATTGTAGCCAATGGTTCATATTCAGCCCATTTAGTGAAATAATCAATAGCAACAATAACATATTTGATTCCGGACTTGGCAATCGACAAAGGCCCAATGAGATTTATCACCCACATGGCGAATGTCCATGGAACGACCATCTGTGTTAGCTTGGTGGAAGGTGCTCTTGGGATTTTCGCAAATCTCTGGCATCTGTCACACTTTCGGGAGTAGCTAGCAGCGTCTCGATTAATATCTGGCCAAAAATACCCATAGCGGAGAATTTTCTTTGCTAGATTTTGGCCACCTGAATGATCCCCACACTCTCCTCCGTGCACCTCGGCTAAAATTATCTTAGCCTCTTCCTTGGTTATACATCGGAGTAATGGCATTGAGAATCCTCGTCTGTACAACCGTCCGTCTTGAATTACATATCTCGGGGTATTACATAAACAGCTTCTGGCGCTCTATTAAGTTTTCTGGCAGGGAGTCGTTGAGTAGATATTCCTTGATCGGGGTCATCCACGACTCCTGCTCTTGAGATATAGCCATAATCCAGTCAATATCCATCTCATCAGTACTTGGAGCTGACAAGACTTCCACAGGGACCAATCCCAATAATTGAGCTTCGCCAGAGCTTGAATATTTTGCGTGAGAATCTGCCTTCATGTTCTCTTCCCCGGGTATACGGCTTACTGTATAATGATCACAATCATCGAGAAGCTCCCAGGCCTTTGACAAGTAAGTAGACAGATATCCTCCTTTAGTTTGAAACTCTTTCTTGACTTGGCGTACAATAAGCAGGGAATCACTGAAGATCTGCAATACTTTGATGTTCAGTTCTTTAGCAATCTTCAAGCCGGCAACAAGAGCTTCATATTCAGCTTGATTATTTGTCGAAGGAAATTCTAATCTCAATGCATAGCACAATGACCGCCCTTGTGATTCCAAAACTAGGAGCCGCTTGATTTGACGCAGGAGAAGTGGCGGTGTTGTCATAAGCATTTCCAGATCTAGTAGATCTACTTTTTCTTCCAGGAGCCATAATTTCGAATAGACTTCTGGTTCTTAGGGAGAGACTTTCAACAAATCTTTGTGAAGCAATGATGAGAGCACCCTTGAGTTCGGTTCTCGGTGAAAGCATCAAAAATGTTAACGCTAAAAATGTACGCTAACACCCCAGTGTGTGTTGTGATATAGCGAAAGCACCACCCGTTAGTACGGGAATTAATAGCAAGCAGAAAATAGCAAAAAATAGTAAAGAGACAACAATTTTTATAGTGGTTCGGCTCAAAGTCAAGCCTATGTCCACTTAATCTCTTCTATTATTGATTTGATTACAAGTTTTACAATAATTCTTCAATTGCAACACCATTAAGGCAAGTACTTAGAACTTTGATGCAGAAAATCTCATTAAATTCATGTTGTATGAACTTGATCTTTTCCCAAGGTTCTTTGAAGTGTCTTTGGCATTTGAAGTGTTGTAGAAGTCGTGAAAACAGCAAAGTCTTGGCGTTCGAGAAATCCCCTCCCCCAATGTTGAGTTGGCGGGGTATTTATAGGGATGTTTCGGAGTAAGGTCATATGGTGTAGGCTGTGGGCGGCTTAGGAGTTGAGTTAGGTCGCGGGCGACCTAATGGGTACGAGTTGCGGCTTATAGTGGGTGTATTTGGCCATTTGCGTTAGCTGGTAGGTCGCAGTGACCAATGGGGAATGGAAGGCGATCTATACGCTGGGGCATCAGGTGGAGCGACTTAAGATAGACTTGGGAGAAGCAGCGACCTATATATAGACGGCATAAGGAGACGCGGCTTATTTAGGTGCAGATGTGGGATCATAACCTGCTAGGTCGCTAGGTCGCTACCTCATTGAGTCGCTGTAGTATTGTCGTGTTTGAGTCGCTATGTCGTTGATCTATTTAGGTCGCTTAACTCATGGAAAGCCGGTGGGAGGTTGAGTCGTTAACCATTGCAATATTAGCTCGCTAGATGCTATAGGTCGTAAGTTGCTTGGAGCTGTGAACAGTTAAGTCGCTTGGGGTTTTGGGGTAGTGAACCCGTTGTTATGTTAGGTCATTAAGTCGCCAGCTTTTCTTAAGCAGTTGGGTCGCTATTCAGAAAAGGGATTAACAATGTGGAAATAATGTAAATTAAGGTAATATGTGGTAATAATTTAATTTTAAATTTAGGTATTACGTTAATGTAAATTTAGGTAATATACGGTAAGAATGTAAATTTTATTCATAGAGTGCCAATGGATTTAATAAAAAGAATGAAATCAAGATGAATAAATAAATTAGGAGTATAAATTTTAATAAATGTGTGCATCGATTTATTGTAGGATTTAAAAGGCAATTAATAATTTAAAGGTTGATTTTTTAAGATAACAATGCGTAATGGATGGAAATGGAATAAGTGTAGTGTAGTGAGAGTTGTAATAATTTTTTGTAAAGAATTAGCTTACAAATATTACAAAATGTATAATGGTGACAATTGGTGTTGTTACTAATTTAACTGATCAATTTCAAATAAATGTCAACAAAATGTTAAATTAATGTGGAATAAACCATAATTGTAGTGTGAACGTGATAAAAAGATATAGAAATGTTAATTGTATTCATAGTGTAATGATTGCTTTAATAGTAAGGAGTGAAAATCAAAATAAAAGAGTACAAATGAATAAGTGTTGTAAAAGAATAAAAATATGTTTATTTATTTGAAATGTTTGTTAGCTGAAAGATTGATTATAGAGATGAGTAACTATTATTTAATGAGAAATGTGCAATTACTATTTGTATCCAATAATGTAAATATGTTTAAATTACTATTAGATAGGAAAAATTGTTTTACTTCTCTTTACATTCATTTGGTCCATTTTGAAACTTAATCAGCTGAAATGAATGTAATTGAAAATTTCTAATTAATAGAAGAAAGAATACTAATTGTAAATTAATAGGTGTAATTAAAAGCAGCTTATGTTTGTGAAAATATAAGGAAAGTTTTGATTCAGTGAAAAAAAAATATACATCAAATAAAATGAAGGTTTCATCTGTGAATGTAGGTTTAATTTTATTAAAATAAAGAACAGAAAGATTGATTTTAAAGAAAGAAATATATGCTTATTTGAACTGTGTTTTAGCTTACAGTATGATTACAAGAATAGGAAAATAATCTATTTATTACTCTTGTGTATAAACAATAAATTTATAAACGTGTTTAAATAAACAATTGTTCTAATTTTTTTTATCCATTTTAGTTGTCTGTTTAAAATTTAACTTTGTAGTGACTGTAATTAATGTAATTCAAATGTTTCAATTAAAAGGAAAGGAAAGGTTGATTGTAATTAATAGATTTGATAAAAAAACGCACATTTTGTGTTAAACAAAAAGGGTGTTTTAATGGTAATAAGAGATCATTTTGGGAAAAACAAATCAAATGTTTTCATTTTTAAGGTAAGTATAAAAATTTATTATGCGTAGGCAAAAAACCTAAATGCGTAGAAATTCGAATATTACTTGGGTTAATGAAGTTAATTAGGTTACCTTTCCAAAAAAAATTGGATTTCAAAATCTTTTATTATTAATTGTTTCACGAACGTTTTAAAATAGTTACCTTACTATTAATACTTGATCCGTTTATTTCTCTATCTGTTTAATACCTAAGCACTTTTAGGTTGTATTTAATTCTTGCCGCCTCATTTTCACATATACAAAATTCTACTTTGTTTGCAAACTTTTCCATTCCTACATACATTTCCTTATGTATTATTAATACCTGAAGCTTTAATAATAAAACGTGACATTTATTTTTTCCCTCCGCATTCATTTCCTAACTATAAATAACCTACATCTTATTTCTTCTTTCTCCAACACCTCATATTCAAAAGCTCTTATTCTTGCAAATCCAAAAGCATTCTATTATAAAAATGATTTTTTTTCCATTTTCGTACACTTCTTGTCCTCAACTTAGTTGTTCTTCAGTCTTTTCCTCAAGCCTCATCTTGAGAAAACGTAAGTATTAAAATTTGTTTATTTATATAAAATTTTAACGCATACTAATTTTTATTTTAATAATATTTCTTGTAACATGAATATCTTTTGCATATAAGCTTTGATTCACGCGCAATTTCTTCTGTTGAATTCAAATTTATATTCTGGACAAGGATGAAATTGATTTAGTTGAATTTGGAGATTGTTGAGTTTTGCGCTTCTATTTGGATTTTTATGGGCTAAAGTCAAAGGTGGGTGTTTTAACCCACTCACAACTTCTAAGATTTCTTATGTTTGTTAAATTCATTTATGATGTGATTTGAAATTTATCTATAGTTGTTTGGCATATATTTCATCATTATTTCAGTTAATTTGCATTTATTTAATTAACTTGTTATTTAATTTATTATTGCATATAAACTTCCAGTTAAATTATTATTTAATTTATTTTGCATAATAAATTGGCAGTAAATGTCGGTTATTTATTAGCTGTTATATATCGATGTATTTTTTTAATTGGATGATGATTGTGATAAATGGATGTATGATTTTATGATGGATGAATGGATGCTGTATTTTATATTGCATAAACTGCAAGTTACTATTCATTTTCATTTCATTCGGGATTGCGGTTTGAAATGATATATAACCGTAATTTTTATTTTAAATTACGGATTGAAATGATAAATATTTGTATCACTTGACCATTGGATAGAAAATTTATACAGACACCGCGGCATATATATATATTTTGAAATGATTTTCTATGGTTTCATAAAGAAATATATATATATATATATATATATATATATATATATATATATATGGTTTTTTGAGATATTGATTTCGGATATTTGATAAAGGTTATTTTATATATACTTAATTTCTTGGTTTTAAGCTATGTATAAAATTGTTTAAAGTATGAAGTAAGTTTAATAATAAAGTTGATTTTATTAAAATATATTATGGATAAGTGTTTACTTACATTCTAATATAGAGTTTATATTGATTTTTATAAATCAAAGTTGAGAAGATAGTTTTAAAATTGATTTGTTATTTTATTTAATTAAGATCTTATTGAAATTTAGGTTTAAAAAACATGGTGTAATAACTAAATTCGGGTTTAGGATGATTTAAGTGAACATATCTAGTCTAAATTAATTGAGGAATATTCAATTATTGAATTTGAAAGTTTTATTTAATGGATTCTGGATTATTGAGTAAGTATTTCAAAATTAAATAATAGTAAAGTGAATTTGGCATATATATATATGAATTAAAAATTTAGTTTTGAAATGATGCAATATTTAATACTTTGAAATATATGGAAATTTAAATGGTTTACTTGGGAATTCAAATCTGTATTTGGAATAGATTTGAGAAATTAAAAAGCAAATTTACTTTATAAAGTAATTTATTATTAAATAATTTAAGTATTGAAAATTTTGTTTCGAAGCTATGGGTTTAAGGTATATATATTTGAAAGTACTATGATTTTTGAAATAAGATATATTAGAAATAAAAATGATATCACATTGATTTGGGTTTTAAAATAGAAATGATATCGTAAGTATAGGTTTTGAAATGGACAATTTATTCTAGTTTTAAAGTATAAAATATTTTGAAGAGGCCGCGGTGTTGTAATAACATTGGTTGTTTAAGAGATCGGGATTTGGAAGTTGTCATACTCTCTGCTAACTCCGAAAACCACTTTAATAACCGTGTATGCGGTGGAGATTCCAGAATGAAGTAGGATGGTGGCGGCATTTCCTCTGAGGTAAATACGTGGACCTAACTCCCGTGAGTTGGCATAAGGTGGCTAAAACAGGATCGATCGACGGGTTAAGAAGGTAGCACCTTTTGTCGGACACAACCCTTCGCTATTCTACTCTAACTTAGGATTTTTCGTTGGCCCTTTTGATTTTTGATTTGGGGGTGTTGTTTGAGGTGAGCGGTTGTTGCTGCTGCGCGTTACCACTGACCCGGAAGCGTAATTGGTATATCAACCCTGGCATTACCTAGTTGTGCCATGTCACCTAACCTAGCGTGCCTTATACGATTTTGGTTTTGTACCATACCTATGGAGTGCCCTCTGACGACGTCCAGTGCGGGGGAGATTACGGTACTGTATAGACTATGGGAATATATAAATGTGTTAAAGTGGAAAATGTAAATCCTTAACGCTATTTAAAAGTTAGTTTATTTTACAATTAGACACTATTATAATAGCGAAATATACTACATAGTAAATAGTTTAACAGATCCTTAAGAGATGTAAATCCCGAGCATCTCGTGAATTATTGCACTCATATTTATTTCTGTTGATTTAACTTACATAAGATCTTTTAGTTGTGACTCGACTGTTTTGTTATGACGCCCCACCTCTATACCCACGCTAGCCAAGGACACTACGGGTTAATGTCATCAACTAGCACAGAGAATAAGGCTGTTGAGGAGCGACATCCGTGTAATTGCTTTGTGCGAGCAATGATATGTCAGATAGTAGAACATACATTTGGTTTCAGGAGGAAATCCGCCATGACGAAGCAAACTCAAAGCTACTACGCAGTGGCTATAGATATATTCTTCGAAAATAAACATAGAAATAAAATAACACAAATCAGTCATAGACATCCATATCACAAAGACGGAAATAGATATGAATATAACACATAAAAGTGTACATCAGAGCAGTGGTCAAATAAGGTCCACAATATCACAAAAGAATAGCTACAAGTTCTAGACAAAAGAATATGGATACATCAATGAGTCTATAACTCAAATGTATACAACAAAAACCACTAATCTAAGCAGTTAGCCAAAAGTTAGGGTGATAATCCCAGATACGAAGTCAAGCAGAAACACCTGTAACATCTCGGTCTGACCCTAGTATTGTTTAATAAGAAAATAATAAACGGATCAGTCTAGCTATCAGATAAAACGATATAGAATAAGTGATATGACATAAATATATGATAACCATAAGGCCATACTGTGATAAACATGCAACTGAAAAATCAACTAGGGATTAATCAATATCACGAGAATCTTCTCAAAGATCAAAAGGAATGTCATACTCCTTATTTACCAAATCACCAAACTATAAATATTGACAATAATATCAATGTCAATCACAAAAGTTAATGACACACAAATTCACCAATACACAAATATTGATAAAACTTATCAATGTAAATCACGAAAATTGGTGAAAACACAAATTCCAGAAATCATCAATGGAAATCCAGAAATCACAAAAAGGGGGAGGCCTATCACAAAACGGGAGCATGAAAACTCACCAACACGTGTATCACAAAATGGAACGCTATTCCGCGGTAGCTAACCAATAATTTTGAGCCGAAGCTCCACAAAACGGCCCGAAGACCATGGGTCGCTACCCCACCAAATTGAGCCGAAGTTCCACAGAAACGGGGTTTAGTCTCCCTCGTAGACAAAGAGACATCGCACATTTGCTAGTCTAAATCACAAAAATGATCATCGACGATCATCAAGAAGTGTCAATTACAGTAAGCCAGTTAATATATAAGCTTAGCTTCATGTCCCATAACCACTAGCTTAACTTAAATATTTAGGAACAAAATGTAGATCTTCACTCGAAAATTTTCACAAGAGATTCATTCGAAAAAGTCCAAGAATTAACCGGCGAATTAAATGCAAGCATTTCATAGCATTTGTTTTACTAAGTCGTTTAATTAGATTTCTCATACGAGTGAGGTAAAGTGACAGATCACAAAAATGATTGTAGGAACAATAAATCACAAAAATTCACATTCGAAGACGTGAATAAAATCCAAAAAAATTCAATTCCAAATTCATCAAAGTGGAATTACCCTTGCGACTTAACAACCATGACATACGACTTAACATGCGTCAACACGAGAAATCAACGGCTCAAGAAATAGCACACGGCTTAAAGCAGGGGCGACTTAAAGGGGTAGCGCGACCTACCTACATGCGGCATAATGGCCGAGGGACCTAAGGGGTAGCGGCATATGTGCATGGGCAAGCGACCTAAGGGATGGTGTGGCTCAACAGTGCAAACGACCTAACATGGTCGAGCTATAGGGTCGAACGACCTAACGGATGCGGCCAAGGTTCCGCGATCTAAGGTGTACACGACTTAAGGAGTACGCGACCTAAGGAGCGAGCATGCGGCGTAAGTGGAGAACGAACTAATGAGCTAACAGCCTAACTTGCCGTGCGACCTAGGGGTTTCGACCCAAGTGGCGCGACCTATACGAGCTAGCGGCACAACAAGCCGAACGACCTAACAGGCCGAGCGACCTAACATGAGCGACCTAGCTGCAGGCCGAGGGAATGCAAGATGAACGACCTAAGGAAGTAAAGATGGCCGAGCGACCTAACGACCTATGGGGGAGGAACGACCTCAACGCAGGCCGAGAATCCTTCATATGCAGGCCGAGCGACCTAAAGGGTTTTGAAGCTCAAAACTCACTCAATTTGCAACCGATCGACCACGAACGCTAGGGGATTACGCCTATCGGCTACCCGGTCGTATTGGCTACTCGATGCATCACCAAAAACGTGTTCAAACATCAAAGATTGAATTTTTTTTAAGATATGAACCCAAAACACTAAAAATTGGGATTTTCACCAATTCAATCCAAATTAATAACAAATGCATATGTAAAAGTGTTAGGAATTCATACCCAACAATCAAAGGTAGTTATAGATAAAGATGTGAGATAAAAATCTCACCTTTACACAAAATCGATAAAGAAGGAGCTTGAGAGCAATGGAAGAATCAATGGCTTCTTCTTGAATTTGGAGTTGGAGGTTGAATTTGCAAATGGACTTGAGCTTGGAGTTTTAATTTCCCATTCCTTCCTCCATTTTTGATTAAGCTTTAGTGTTAGGAAGTAAAGTTATGAAGGGAAGGGGGTTGTGCTAGAGTAAATAGCTTAGGCTAATGGGCTAAACCAAACCCAAAACCCAAAGTGAAAAAGTCACAAAATTCCACTAACTCCAAACATATCAAAGTTTATACTCAAAAAGATCGCAAACGGTGTTTTGGACTCAATGGAAGTGGTTCCGAGTCCTAATTCGACCGTATGCAAAAAGTAACTTTTCGGACCAAAAATTCGACTAACGCTAAAATATTAAAATAAAATATTCAAATATTAAATCCTAAAATATGCGGGTTGTTACAGACTCCCCTCCTTAAAGAAATGGCATCCTCACAATATTTAAGAAGAAAATATAATGTAACAACCATGAAAGCATATCAACACAAAAGAAATTTGAAATAAGAAATTCACCTCAAAGAGCACAAAAAAGTAAGTCCGGATGTGTTCGCTCGATGAACTCTCTAGATTCCTAAGAGCAATCCTTAGGATTTGAGGACCATTGGACTTTAACAAGCGGAACATCTTTATTTCGAAGGCGCTTGACCTCCGAAGCAATAATACGAATAGGATGTTGCTCATAAGCTAAATTAGGTGAAACTTCAATTTCTTCCACAACACCGGGCTCAAGAATAGAATCGGAATCTCGAAGGTACTTCAGTAATTGAGAAATGCGAAACACGTCATGAATAGCAGAAAAATGAGCCGGTAATAAAAGGTGATAAGCCACGGAACCAATACGTTCGGTGATAGGAAATGGCCCAATATATCGAGGCGCTAATTTTCCCGATCGACTGAAACGTACAACACCCTTCATAGGTGAAACACGGATAAACACAAGATCGCCCACTGAAAATTCTAATTTCCTTCTCCGGCCATCGGCATAGGATTTTTGTCTACTCTGGGCTTATTTCATCCTATGACGAATAAGGTCAATCTTTTCTATGGAATCACGAATAAAATCTGGACCTAAAACAAGCTTCTCACTGGCCCCAAGCCAACAAAAAGGAGATCGGCATGGCCTTTCATAGAATTCCTCGAAAGGTGTCATACCAATACTGGATTGGACGCTATTATTATAGGAAAACTCAACAAGAGAAATATGATCTTCCCAACTTCCACCATAATCAAGAACACATGCATGAAGAAGATCTTCAAGAGTTTGATTCACACGCTCAGTTTGCCCATCGGACTGGGGATGATAAGCGGTGCTAAAATTAAGCTTAGTTCCCAAAGCTTTCTAAAGACTCTTCCGAAATCCACTAGTAAACAATGGATCACGATCACTAACAATAGAAGTAGGGACTCCATGCAATTTAACAACTTCTTTGATAAAAAGTTTGGCCAAAATAGGAACGGCTCGATTGGACCGGACGGGAATAAAATGAGCGGATCTAGTAAGTCTATCGACTATCACTCATAAGCTATCATGACCCGAACGAGAACGAGGAAGGCCGTCTATAAAATCCATCGAAATTTGGTCCCACTTCCAAATTGGAATTTCTAAAGGTTGCAATAACCCACCGGGCCTTTGATGTTCGGCCTTAATGAGTTGGCAAGTCATGGAACACTTAACAAAGTTAGCAATATCAGATTTCATTCCCACCCAATAATAAAGTCGCTTCATATCCGCGTACATTTTACTACTACCGGGTTGAATGGTAAATTTAGAATGATGAGAATCTTCTAAAATGTCTTTATGAAGACCACTGATATTTGGCACGATAAGTCTACCAAATTTTCGAATACCGCCACAAGAATCAATATTAAAGTCTTTCAAACCTTCAATATCAATTTTATCCCTAAAATTTTGGCCAAGAAGAGCCAATTCGGGATCTAGCTTTTGAGCTTCAAGAATGCGGCCCAAAAGAGAAGGATGAGCCTCAAGGCTACATAAGGCAAGAGATGAACATAAACCGGAAACAAGATCTCGAATCTCACAAGTGGATAGGATTCCGAGATCATGCTATTCGGATATAATCATAGAAACAACCGCTTGTTGCTTACGACTAAGTGCATCGGCAACACGATTTCCCTTTCCGAGGGTATAAAGAATATCAAGATCATAAGCTGCAAAAATTTCGAGCCAACGTTGTTGATGCAAATTAAGTTCCTTATGAGAAAATAGATACTTCAAGGATTTATGATCAGTATAAAGAATAATTTTTTCTCCCAAAAGATAATGACGCCAAATGCGAAGGGCAAAAACAATAGCCACGAGTTCTAAATCATGAGTGGCACATCTAGTCTCGGCTGGCTTCAATTGTCTAGAAGCATAAGCAATAAAACGTTCTCTTTGCATAAGAATGGAACCCAAACCAACGCGACTAGCATCGGTATAAACAAAAAAAATCTTGTTTCTCCTCGGGAATCACTAGGATGGGAGCATCGGAAAGGAGTTTTTTTATTTTCTGAAAAGAAGCTTCACATTTGTCTGACCAAATGTATTTAACTCCCTTCTTTGTCAAACTAGTAAGAGGCACGGAAATTTTGGAAAAGTCTTTTATGAAACGGCGGTAATAACCTGCCAATCCAAGAAAACTATGGATTTCCATCACACTCTCTGGTCTCTTCCAATTCTGAATTGCTTCAATCTTTGGAGGATCCACGGAAATTCTGGATTCGGAAATAATATGACCGAGAAACTTCACACGAGATTGCCCAAAGTGGCATTTAGAAGTTTTGCTTTTAATTGATTACTCCTAAGAGTTTCCAACACAATTCGAAGATGCTTTTCATTTTCCTCCTCGGTTTATGAGTACACAAGAATATCATCAATAAAGATGAGAACAAACCGATCGACGAAGTCTTTGAAAACTCTATTCATAAGGTCAACGAAATAAGCCGGAGCATTCGTTAAACGAAATGGCATAACAAGCCATTCATAAGATCCATAACGAATACGGAACGATGTCAAAGGAATGCTATCCTCTACAATACGAAGCTGATGAAAACCGGTAGCTAAGTCTAATTGTGAAAAGACTCTAGCACCACTAAGTTGATCGAACAGATCATCAATCCGAGGTAAAGGATATTTATTCTTGATAGTAAGATCATTAAGCTTGCGGTAGTCAACGCAAAGCCTAAGTGTACCATCGGATTTCTTCACAAAAATAGCCGAAGCTCCCTAGGGAGAGGAACTAGAGCGAATAAATTGCTTCGTCTCCAATTCGGATAACTGTTTGCGCATCTCCTCATTTTTTTTATTGGACATACCAAAGGAGGACGAGTAATAGGTTGAGCTCCAGGGATGAGATTAATTCTGAACTCAATTGCTCGCTTAGGTGTTAATCCTAAAACGGACTCAAATATGTCGGAAAATTCACGAACAACGTGAATAAGAGAAATAATATCTTCCTCGTCATCATTATCTTCATCATGAGGATATAATGAATATAAAGATGCAACTAAGCTAGAATCCGAATCTTTAAGATCGATAGAAATCTACTTACAGATTGAGGATGTCGAAGATAAATAGTCCACTTAGGACATAGGATTTGGGCTTTATAGCGGTTAAGCCAGTCCATTCCCAAAATCATTCCAAAGCCTAAGTAACGCATAACATGCAAATTGGCTCGGAAAGAAAAATCACACAAAATAATCTCGACATCTTTACACAATAAACTGATTGTTGCGGATTCACCAACCGGATTCGCAATTCTCAAAGAAGTCATCAAACAGAAAACATCCAAAGAAAAAGTATCAACTAGTTCTTTTGAAATAAAAGAGTGGGACGCACCCATATCAAAAAGAACTCGAATATGATGATCACGAAATAAAATAATGCCATCAAGGATAGAATGAGAAATACCTTTTCCACCAGATGTGTTGCCAGGGGCTTGTGCAACATTAAGCTTTCCCTCCTTCCTATTTTGAAGTTTGGGACAAGAAGATAAATAATGATCCGAGCTTTTGCAATAGCGACAAGTACGAGGCTTCGAACACTTGTTCGCATAATGGTCCTTAGAACCACAGTTGTAGCATTGCCCACCACTTGGGGTAGAAGTCTTAGTTGTCGGAGGGACTTGCTTCCCTTTCTTATTGTTGGGATAAGGACCTTTAAACTTATTAGGCCTTTTCTTGTTGTTGAAGTTCGTTTTGGCGCCCATAACTTCAACATCACTTTCTTTATCCGCCTCTCCAAGTCGAAGAGCGATATCAACGAGTTGATCAAAAGAAACTACTAATTTTAGAAGTAATGGCTTCTTGAGATTTTTATTCAAGTCATAGACAAATCGTTGGTTTTTCTTCGATGGGGTGTTTATGTATTCGACCCCGTATTTAGAAAGTGACTCGAAGGATGCGACATAATCTGCCACAGAGGATTCACCTTGAACAAGGTCAATGAAACGACGAGCCAAAGTCACCTTCTCAGCTTCTGGCACAAATTTTAATTCGAAGCGTTCCCGGAATTTCTCCCATGTAAGATGCGCTTCAAATATTTCAGAAGCAAGAAGCTCATACCAATCTAATGCTCTTTCTTGGAGCATACTAGAGGCCACCTGAACTCGGTGAAGATCAATAAGATTCATGCGAGAAAAGATTCGATCACACGTTCTCAGCCAAACCTGGACTTCAATAATGGTTTCAAAACCCTTGAATGGCTTTCCACTCAAATTGGTATAATCGCTGCACAAACGTGCAAATCCAGACCTAGGGTGAGTAGACTCCGGATTAGATCCAGGTGCTTGAGCATTCCTTACAAGATCAAGAAGCTGCTGGGCAGACATAAATACTCCATCTTGGGGAGTAGCACGAGATTGACCGGCGCTGGGACGGCCAGGTCTAACCATTTCCCTTCCTTTTTAAGGAAAGAAAGAAGAAGGATAAGGTTATTCACCAAAAGAATATCAAGCAGTCTTGATAGATAAACAAGGAATCATAAAGAAAAATAGGATGAATCGGTACGAAGACTCGAATTAAATCCTAAAGCACGATTCCTAAGATGGACTTAGGACGATGATCCTTGTTAGATTATTCTACACCGTTTCGAAGATTCGCTCTGAAACCAAGCTGTGACGCCCTAACTCTATACCCACGCTGGCCAAGGACACTACGGGGTAATGCCGTTAACTAGCGCGGAGAATAAGGCTCTTGAGGAGCGACCATCCGCGTAATTGCTTTGTGCGAGCAACGATATGTCAGATAGTACAACATACATTTGGTTTCAGGAGGAAATCCAACATGCCGAAGCAAACTCAAAGCTACTACGCAGTGGCTATAGATATATTCTTCAAAAACAAACATAGAAATAAACATAACACAAATCAGTCACAGACATCCATATCACAAAGGTGGAAATAGATATGAATATAACACATAAAAGTGTACATCAGAATAGTGGTCAAATAAGATCCACAATATCACAAAAGAATAGCTAAAAGTGCTAGAAAAAAAATAATGGATACATCAATGAGTCTATAACTCAAATGTATACAACAAAAACCACTAATCTAAGTAGTTAGCCTAAAGTCAGGGTGATAATCCCAGATACGAAGTCTAGCAGAAACACCTGTAACATCTCGGTCTGACCCAAGTATTATTTAATGTAACGACCCATAATTTTCGATTATTAAAATATTAATTAAATCAATTTTGTGACGCCCTACCTCTATACCCACGCTAGCCAAGAACATTACTGTGAATGCTGTCAACTAGCACGGAGAATAAGGCTGTTGAGGAGCGACCATCTGTATAATTGCTTTGTGCGAGTACCGATATACCGGATAAAAATATAACTTTTCATCTCTAAAGGAAATCCGACATACCGACACAAACTCAAAGCTACTACACAGTGGCTATAAAGGTCTTTGGAAACAAATATAGAAATAAACATAACACAAATCAGTCACAGACAATTCATATCACAAAGGCGGAAATAGATATGAATATTACACATAAAAGTGTATATCAGAGTAGTGGTCAAAAGATCCACGATAATACAAAAGAATAGCAACACGTGCTATACAAAAGAATACAACTATGAGTCTATATCTCAAGTGTACACAACAAAATAAACTACTAATCTAAGTAGTTTGCCAAAAGTCGGGATGATAGTCAGATAAGGAGTCAAGCAGAAGCACTTGTAAAATCTCAGTCTGACCCGAGTATTATTCAAGAAGAAAATAATAAACGGATCAGTCTTGCTATAAATATCAGAAGAAATGACATAGAATAGGAGATATGACATAAACGTATAATAATCACAATGCCAAGCTGTGATAAATAAGTAATTGAAAATCAACAAGAGATTAATCAATATCACAATAATCTACTCAAGATGAAAAGGAATGTCATACTCCTAATTTCGTTCACCAAGCCACAATAAATGACATATATATCAATGCCCATCGTAAAAGTTGGTGAAACATAAATTCCAGAAATCAACACACGAAATCCAGAAATCACAATAAAAAGGAACAACGACGTCGTACAGCGGGACATCCGATGAACCAAATCACAATAAAAAGGATGGCCAATCCCACAAACTGGACATCGACGTACCTAGAAAGACACGCCCCATGAACAGTCGAACATTGACGCACCTAGAAAGATATGCCCCATGCTCTAGCATCGACGCACCTAGAAAGATACGCCCCATGCACAAATAAATAAACATCGATGCACCTAGAAAGATACACCCCATGCTCTAGCATCGACGCACCTAGAAAGATACGCCCCATGCACAAATAAATAAACATCGATGCACCTAGAAAGATATACCCCATGCTCTAGCATCGACGCACCTAGAAAGATACGCCCCATGCACAAATAAATAAACATCGATGCACCTAGAAAGATACACCCCATGCTCTAGCATCGACGCGCCTAGAAAGATACGCCCCATGCACAAATAAATAAACATCGATGCACCTAGAAAGATACACCCCATGTAATGTCTAACATCGAAGCACCTAGAAAGATACACCCCATGCTAAGTCGAACATCGACGCACCTAGAAAGATACGCCCCATGCATAGACGAACATCGACGCACCTAGAAAGATATGCCCCATGTCCCGACTTATTGAGCGATTGCTCCACGAAGTAAATAAACATTGATGCACCTAGAAAGATACACCCCATGCTCTAGCATCGACACACCTAGAAAGATACGCCCCATGCACAAATAAATAAACATCGATGCACCTAGAAAGATACACCCCATGTAATGTCTAACATCGATGCACCTAGAAAGATACACCCCATGCTAAGTCGAACATCGACGCACCTAGAAAGATACGCCCCATTCATAGATGAACATCGACGCACCTAGAAAGATACGCCCCATGTCCCGACTTATTGAGCCGATTGCTCCACGAAGTAAATAAACATCGATGCACCTAGAAAGGTACACCACATGCATAAATAAACATCGACGCACCTAGAAAGGTACGACCCATGTATAAAATGAGACGAAACTCAATAAAATGAGGAACAGTCCTCCACATAGACAAAGAGACATCGCACATTGCTAGTCTAAACCACAAAGATGATCGTCATGATCAAAGAGAAGTTTCAATTACAATATGCTAGTAAATATATGAGCATAGCTTCATGTCCCATAACCACTAGCTTAACTTAAATATTTACGAACAAATTGTAGATCTCCACTAGAAAATTGTCACAAGATATTCAATCGAACAAGTCCAAGAATTAACCGACGAAGTAAACACAAGCGTTTCATACCACTTGTTTTACTAAGTCGTTTAATTAGATTTCTCATACGAGTGAGGTAAAGGTTTGTATATACTAATAGATTGGAAAACGGTTTAAGAAAACGAGCTTTGTAATAAAATAGTATTGAAATCATTTGAAGAAAGAGTTTTGATATTTACTACTAGTATAGAAAACCTTTATATTTTTAAAGTGACAAATCACAAAGAAGATTGTAAGAACGACCAATTACTAAATTCACATTCGAAGACGTGAATAAAATCCAAAGAAATCAATATCAAATCCATCAAAGTGGATATATCTAAAATTCCCAAAGAAAAGGTCATCAAAGTCATAATAGTGATAACAACAAATAGGAAACAATACGAATCGATTAAAGTTGGGAATATACTCAAAAATAGCCAAAATAGGCAAAAATGCACATTCCAGACGTCTGATTTGGAATCCAGACGTCTGGATTTGTTCTCTGGAAATAACCAAGAGAACACTCAGACGTCTGAAACCTCAAGTCTGACGTCTGAGACCTATCCAGACGTCTGGTTTGATGGTTCAGACGTCTGAAAATAGTCTCTGGCTTTTTTTTATAATATGCGTGCATACATATTTACCTTCCAGGTCCAAACCAGACATCTGGACTTGGTCACCAGACGTCTGGTCACCTGGTCTGGGCAACAATTTGCCTAGGCCAAAGTGGCCAAAAAGTATCGGGAGCGATCGGACGAGCGACGACGACTAAGGATTTATGCCTAACGACAACCCGGTCTTATAGGCTCTCCGAAACACCTCTTAAAGCATGATTAAACATCAAAGTTATGATTTTTAGAGAATTTGCTTCAAACACCAAAAATGGAAATATTCACAAAACCAATCCAAATCAAAAGCAATTGCACATGAATAAATGTTAGGGATTCATACCTAACAACAAAGATAGATATAGACATAGATGTGAGATAAAAATCTCACCTTTGAACTAAATTTATGAAGAAGATGCTATGAAGCAATGGCAAGAACAAGCACTCTTCAATTCCAACTCAACAAGCTTGAATCAATGGGTTCTTCTTGAGTTTGGAGCTAGGAATTTGATTTGCAAGGGAAGTTAGGGCTTGGAGTTTTAATTTCCACTCTCCACCGCCATTATTGCTAAAGCTTGAGTGTCAGGAAAATAGAAGAGAAGTGAATGAAGAGGAGAGTGTTGGAACTGAGTTAAGTGGTTAATTGGCTCAGCCCAACCAAAGCCCTAAGCGGGAAAAAGTAGCAAAAATCAACTTTCTCCAAACATATCGAAGCTTATACTCAGAAAGGTCGCAAACGGCATTTTGAACTCAATGGAAGTGGTCTCGAGTCCTAATTCGGCTGTTTGCAAAAAGTAGCCTTTCGGACCAAAATCCGACGAACGATAAAATATTTAAATAAAATATTTAAATATAAAATCGATAAATATGCGGGTTGTTACAAATTTATAAATCATCATCCAAATATTTCAATTAATATTGATTAACTATCTCTAATTACAATAAGTAATTAGCTTATAAGTTAATCACAAGTTAATTGCTTAAACCCTTTGCAAACAATTAACTTGTAATTACTAAATTAATTGATTAACTAAAATTAATCACATTAATTATTTTTCATTATTAATTACACCTTAATTAATCAATTCCAAATTAAATCATTAATTAATTAATTAATTAATTATTCTAATTACATTTAATAAATTATAAATTAATTACATAAGTAATTAATCTGAAATTAATCCACATATAAATATTAATCACCCATGATTAATAACCATTCAGTAATTAACTACTTTAATTACTCATCCCATAATTAATTATTCTTAATTAATTATCTAAATTAATCCCCTTGATTAATTTCAAAGTAATTTAAATCCAATTACTTCTAAATCAAATATCTTAATTACATCCTGTAATTATTATTTAATTACGTCCTCAAGTAACTACAAATTCATAAATTACATAAAGTAATTATCAACAATCCATAAATGTTTGAATTAATTTAACTTAATTAATCTAAACTAATCACATTCATTAAATTAATTACACTAAGTAATTAATTCATTAATTACTTTCATAAGCAATTAAAACTTAAACAATTGATTATTATTAATTAATTAATCTAATTAATTATCAAAAATTAATCACATTAATTAATTGTTAAATAATCTTAAGTTAATGACCTTCATTAACATTTCTTTATTACTTAATTAAGAATTAACTTAAATTAATCATCATTAGTTATTAAGTAATTAATATTTAATTACTATTTAATTAATCTTTAATTATTAATTAACTAAGTGTTAATTCAAAACTAAATTATCTCTAATCACTTGATTAAATAAATCTTAATCATAAATTAAAATTTAATTAATCATCCTTAATTATAGATTAAATAACCTTAATTAATTAATCTCAAATCTAATTAATTAACTTAAAAATCATTAATTACTTTAATTAAACATCCACATAATTAATTAATTAATTAATTAATATTCATCTTAATTACCTTAATAATTAAATGAATCCAATCATTAAATTTTATTTATCTTTTAGATAAACATTTCTTATTTAAAAACAAAATGTTTTTCAATTTACTTTTAATTTCTTTATAACCTCATTTTAAACTTAAGACTCAAATTTATCTTAAACAATTCAAAACTTAATCTTATATGTTAAAACATCTACCATATCAATAAGTTAAAAACAATTTAAAATTTCAATTCAATTTAAATTCAAATCAATTTAAAAATTTCTTTAAATTTTCAAAATTGAAATACAACTCCAACTCTTTTTAGTTTTAACTCTTTAAAATTCTTTCTACAATCTACAACTTCAATTCAAATGCATATCATTTATTCATTTAAAAGTAATTTAAATTTAAACCTTTATTTTAAAAAACTGAAGTTTAAATTTAATTTCCAGATATAAAAACTCAGATTTGAATTCACTTTGAATTTCTAATTTAAATATTTAACCTTCCAATTCAAATGCAAAACACATATGCATTTACACTTGTAAGTTTGAAAACCAAATTTAAATTTAAAAACATGAATGATTTCAAATCTCAGAAAATCATCCAGTGCGGGGGAGATTACGGTACTGTATAGACTATGGAAATATATAAATGTGTTAAAGTGGAAAATGTAAATCCTTAACGCTATTTAAAAGTTAGTTTATTTTACAATTAGACACTATTATAATAGCGAAATATACTACATAGTAAATAGTTTAACAGATCCTTAAGAGATGTAAATCCCGAGCATCTCGTGAATTATTGCACTCATATTTATTTCTGTTGATTTAACTTACATAAGATCTTTTAGTTGTGACTCGACTGTTTTGTTATGACGCCCCACCTCTATACCCACGCTAGCCAAGGACACTACGGGTTAATGTCATCAACTAGCACAGAGAATAAGGCTGTTGAGGAGCGACATCCGTGTAATTGCTTTGTGCGAGCAATGATATGTCAGATAGTACAACATACATTTGGTTTCAGGAGGAAATCCACCATGACGAAGCAAACTCAAAGCTACTACGCAGTGGCTATAGATATATTCTTCGAAAACAAACATAGAAATAAAATAACACAAATCAGTCATAGACATCCATATCACAAAGACGGAAATAGATATGAATATAACACATAAAAGTGTACATCAGAGCAGTGGTCAAATAAGGTCCACAATATCACAAAAGAATAGCTACAAGTTCTAGACAAAAGAATATGGATACATCAATGAGTCTATAACTCAAATGTATACAACAAAAACCACTAATCTAAGCAGTTAGCCAAAAGTTAGGGTGATAATCCCAGATACGAAGTCAAGCAGAAACACCTGTAACATCTCGGTCTGACCCGAGTATTGTTTAATAAGAAAATAATAAACGGATCAGTCTAGCTATCAGATAAAACGATATAGAATAAGAGATATGACATAAATATATGATAACCATAAGGCCATACTGTGATAAACATGCAACTGAAAAATCAACTAGGGATTAATCAATATCACGAGAATCTTCTCAAAGATCTAAAGGAATGTCATACTCCTTATTTACCAAATCACCAAACTATAAATACTGACAATAATATCAATGTCAATCACAAAAGTTAATGACACACAAATTCACCAATACACAAATATTGATAAAACTTATCAATGTAAATCACGAAAATTGGTGAAAACACAAATTCCAGAAATCATCAATGGAAATCCAGAAATCACAAAAAGGGGGAGGCCTATCACAAAACGGGAGCATGAAAACTCACCAACACGTGTATCACAAAATGGAACGCTATTCCGCGGTAGCTAACCAATAATTTTGAGCCGAAGCTCCACAAAACGGCCCGAAGACCATGGGTCGCTACCCCACCAAATTGAGCCGAAGTTCCACAGAAACGGGGTTTAGTCTCCCTCGTAGACAAAGAGACATCGCACATTTGCTAGTCTAAATCACAAAAATGATCATCGACGATCATCAAGAAGTGTCAATTACAGTAAGCCAGTTAATATATAAGCTTAGCTTCATGTCCCATAACCACTAGCTTAACTTAAATATTTAGGAACAAAATGTAGATCTTCACTCGAAAATTTTCACAAGAGATTCATTCGAAAAAGTCCAAGAATTAACCGGCGAATTAAATGCAAGCATTTCATAGCATTTGTTTTACTAAGTCGTTTAATTAGATTTCTCATACGAGTGAGGTAAAGTGACAGATCACAAAAATGATTGTAGGAACAATAAATCACAAAAATTCACATTCGAAGACGTGAATAAAATCCAAAAAAATTCAATTCCAAATTCATCAAAGTGGAATTACCCTTGCGACTTAACAACCATGACATACGACTTAACATGCGTCAACACGAGAAATCAACGGCTCAAGAAATAGCACACGGCTTAAAGCAGGGGCGACTTAAAGGGGTAGCGCGACCTACCTACATGCGGCATAATGGCCGAGGGACCTAAGGAGTAGCGGCATATGTGCATGGGCAAGCGACCTAAGGGATGGTGTGGCTCAACAGTGCAAACGACCTAACATGGTCGAGCTATAGGGTCGAACGACCTAACGGATGCGGCCAAGGTTCCGCGATCTAAGGTGTACACGACTTAAGGAGTACGCGACCTAAGGAGCGAGCATGCGGCGTAAGTGGAGAACGAACTAATGAGCTAACAGCCTAACTTGCCGTGCGACCTAGGGGTTTCGACCCAAGTGGCGCGACCTATACGAGCTAGCGGCACAACAAGCCGAACGACCTAACAGGCCGAGCGACCTAACATGAGCGACCTAGCTGCAGGCCGAGGGAATGCAAGATGAACGACCTAAGGAAGTAAAGATGGTCGAGCGACCTAACGACCTATGGGGGAGGAACGACCTCAACGCAGGCCGAGAATCCTTCATATGCAGGCCGAGCGACCTAAGGGTTTTGAAGCTCAAAACTCACTCAATTTGCAACCGATCGACCACGAACGCTAGGGGATTACGCCTATCGGCTACCCGGTCGTATTGGCTACTCGATGCATCACCAAAAACGTGTTCAAACATCAAAGATTGAATTTTTTTTAAGATATGAACCCAAAACACTAAAAATTGGGATTTTCACCAATTCAATCCAAATTAATAACAAATGCATATGTAAAAGTGTTAGGAATTCATACCCAACAATCAAAGGTAGTTATAGATAAAGATGTGAGATAAAAATCTCACCTTTACATAAAATCGATAAAGAAGGAGCTTGAGAGCAATGGAAGAATCAATGGCTTCTTCTTGAATTTGGAGTTGGAGGTTGAATTTGCAAATGGACTTGAGCTTGGAGTTTTAATTTCCCATTCCTTCCTCCATTTTTGATTAAGCTTTAGTGTTAGGAAGTAAAGTTATGAAGGGAAGGGGGTTGTGCTAGAGTAAATAGCTTAGGCTAATGGGCTAAACCAAACCCAAAACCCAAAGTGAAAAAGTCACAAAATTCCACTAACTCCAAACATATCAAAGTTTATACTCAAAAAGATCGCAAACGGTGTTTTGGACTCAATGGAAGTGGTTCCGAGTCCTAATTCGACCGTATGCAAAAAGTAACTTTTCGGACCAAAAATTCGACTAACGCTAAAATATTAAAATAAAATATTCAAATATTAAATCCTAAAATATGCGGGTTGTTACAGACTCCCCTCCTTAAAGAAATGGCATCCTCACAATATTTAAGAAGAAAATATAATGTAACAACCATGAAAGAATATCAACACAAAAGAAATTTGAAATAAGAAATTCACCTCAAAGAGCACAAAAAAGTAAGTCCGGATGTGTTCGCTCGATGAACTCTCTAGATTCCTAAGAGCAATCCTTAGGATTTGAGGATCATTGGACTTTAACAAGTGGAACATCTTTATTTCGAAGGCGCTTGACCTCCGAAGCAATAATACGAATAGGATGTTGCTCATAAGCTAAATTAGGTGAAACTTCAATTTCTTCCACAACACCGGGCTCAAGAATAGAATCGGAATCTCGAAGGTACTTCAGTAATTGAGAAACGCGAAACACGTCATGAATAGCAGAAAAATGAGCCGGTAATAAAAGGTGATAAGCCACGGAACCAATACGTTCGGTGATAGGAAATGGCCCAATATATCGAGGCGCTAATTTTCCCGATCGACTGAAACGTACAACACCCTTCATAGGTGAAACACGGATAAACACAAGATCGCCCACTGAAAATTCTAATTTCCTTCTCCGGCCATCGGCATAGGATTATTGTCTACTCTGGGCTTATTTCATCCTATGACGAATAAGGTCAATCTTTTCTATGGAATCACGAATAAAATCTGGACCTAAAACAAGCTTCTCACTGGCCCCAAGCCAACAAAAAGGAGATCGGCATGGCCTTTCATAGAATTCCTCGAAAGGTGTCATACCAATACTGGATTGGACGCTTTTATTATAGGAAAACTCAACAAGAGAAATATGATCTTCCCAACTTCCACCATAATCAAGAACACATGCATGAAGAAGATCTTCAAGAGTTTGATTCACACGCTCAGTTTGCCCATCGGACTGGGGATGATAAGCGGTGCTAAAATTAAGCTTAGTTCCCAAAGCTTTCTAAAGACTCTTCCGAAATCCACTAGTAAACAATGGATCACGATCACTAACAATAGAAGTAGGGACTCCATGCAATTTAACAACTTCTTTGATAAAAAGTTTGGCCAAATTAGGAACGGCTCGATTGGACCGGACGGGAATAAAATGAGAGGATCTAGTAAGTCTATCGACTATCACCCATAAGCTATCATGACCCGAACGAGAACGAGGAAGGCCGTCTATAAAATCCATCGAAATTTGGTCCCACTTCCAAATTGGAATTTCTAAAGGTTGCAATAACCCACCGGGCCTTTGATGTTCGGCCTTAATGAGTTGGCAAGTCATGGAACACTTAACAAAGTTAGCAATATCAGATTTCATTCCCACCCAATAATAAAGTCGCTTCATATCCGCGTATATTTTACTACTACCGGGTTGAATGGTAAATTTAGAACGATGAGAATCTTCTAAAATGTCTTTATGAAGACCACTGATATTTGGCACGATAAGTCTACCAAATTTTCGAATACCGCCACAAGAATCAATATTAAAGTCTTTCAAACCTTCAATATCAATTTTATCCCTAAAATTTTGGCCAAGAAGAGCCAATTCGGGATCTAGCTTTTGAGCTTCAAGAATGCGGCCCAAAAGAGAAGGATGAGCCTCAAGGCTACATAAGGCAAGAGATGAACATAAACCGGAAACAAGATCTCGAATCTCACAAGTGGATAGGATTCCGAGATCATGCTATTCGGATATAATCATAGAAACAACCGCTTGTTGCTTACGACTAAGTGCATCGGCAACACGATTTCCCTTTCCGAGGGTATAAAGAATATCAAGATCATAAGCTGCAAAAAATTCGAGCCAACGTTGTTGATGCAAATTAAGTTCCTTATGAGAAAATAGATACTTCAAGGATTTATGATCAGTATAAAGAATAATTTTTTCTCCCAAAAGATAATGACGCCAAATGCGAAGGGCAAAAACAATAGCCACGAGTTCTAAATCATGAGTGGCACATCTAGTCTCGGCTGGCTTCAATTGTCTAGAAGCATAAGCAATAAAACGTTCTCTTTGCATAAGAATGGAACCCAAACCAATGCAACTAGCATCGGTATAAACAACAAAATCTTGTTTCTCCTCGGGAATCACTAGGATGGGAGCATCGGAAAGGAGTTTTTTTATTTTCTGAAAAGAAGCTTCACATTTGTCTGACCAAATGTATTTAACTCCCTTCTTTGTCAAACTAGTAAGAGGCACGGAAATTTTGGAAAAGTCTTTTATGAAACGGCGGTAATAACCTGCCAATCCAAGAAAACTATGGATTTCCATCACACTCTCTGGTCTCTTCCAATTCTGAATTGCTTCAATCTTTGGAGGATCCACGGAAATTCTGGATTCAGAAATAATATGACCGAGAAACTTCACACGAGATTGCCCAAAGTGGCATTTAGAAGTTTTGCTTTTAATTGATTACTCCTAAGAGTTTCCAACACAATTCGAAGATGCTTTTCATTTTCCTCCTCGGTTTATGAGTACACAAGAATATCATCAATAAAGATGAGAACAAACCGATCGACGAAGTCTTTGAAAACTCTATTCATAAGGTCAACGAAATAAGCCGGAGCATTCGTTAAACGAAATGGCATAACAAGCCATTCATAAGATCCATAACGAATACGGAACGATGTCAAAGGAATGCTATCCTCTACAATACGAAGCTGATGAAAACCGGTAGCTAAGTCTAATTGTGAAAAGACTCTAGCACCACTAAGTTGATCGAACAGATCATCAATCCGAGGTAAAGGATATTTATTCTTGATAGTAAGATCATTAAGCTTGCGGTAGTCAACGCAAAGCCTAAGTGTACCATCGTATTTCTTCACAAAAATAGCCGAAGCTCCCTAGGGAGAGGAACTAGAGCGAATAAATTGCTTCGTCTCCAATTCGGATAACTGTTTGCGCATCTCCTCATTTTCTTTATTGGACATACCAAAGGAGGACGAGTAATAGGTTGAGCTCCAGGGATGAGATTAATTCTGAACTCAATTGCTCGCTTAGGTGTTAATCCTAAAACGGACTCAAATATGTCGGAAAATTCACGAACAACGTGAATAAGAGAAATAATATCTTCCTCGTCATCATTATCTTCATCATGAGGATATAATGAATATAAAGATGCAACTAAGCTAGAATCCGAATCTTTAAGATCAATAGAAATCTACTTACAGATTGAGGATGTCGAAGATAAATAGTCCACTTAGGACATAGGATTTGGGCTTTATAGCGGTTAAGCCAGTCCATTCCCAAAATCATTCCAAAGCCTAAGTAACGCATAACATGCAAATTGGCTCGGAAAGAAAAATCACACAAAATAATCTCGACATCTTTACACAATAAACTGATTGTTGCGGATTCACCAACCGGATTCGCAATTCTCAAAGAAGTCATCAAACAGAAAACATCCAAAGAAAAAGTATCAACCAGTTCTTTTGAAATAAAAGAGTGGGACGCACCCATATCAAAAAGAACTCGAATGTGATGATCACGAAATAAAATAATGCCATCAAGGATAGAATGAGAAATACCTTTTCCACCAGATGTGTTGCCAGGGGCTTGTGCAACATTAAGCTTTCCCTCCTTCCTATTTTGAAGTTTGGGACAAGAAGATAAATAATGATCCGAGCTTTTGCAATAGCGACAAGTACGAGGCTTCGAACACTTGTTCGCATAATGGTCCTTAGAACCACAGTTGTAGCATTGCCCACCACTTAGGGTAGAAGTCTTAGTTGTCGGAGGGACTTGCTTCCCTTTCTTATTGTTGGGATAAGGACCTTTAAACTTATTAGGCCTTTTCTTGTTGTTGAAGTTCGTTTTGGCGCCCATAACTTCAACATCACTTTCTTTATCCGCCTCTCCAAGTCGAAGAGCGATATCAACGAGTTGATCAAAAGAAACTACTAATTTTAGAAGTAATGGCTTCTTGAGATTTTTATTCAAGTCATAGACAAATCGTTGGTTTTTCTTCGATGGGGTGTTTATGTATTCGACCCCGTATTTAGAAAGTGACTCGAAGGATGCGACATAATCTGCCACAGAGGATTCACCTTGAACAAGGTCAATGAAACGACGAGCCAAAGTCACCTTCTCAGCTTCTGGCACAAATTTTAATTCGAAGCGTTCCCGGAATTTCTCCCATGTAAGATGCGCTTCAAATATTTCAGATGCAAGAAGCTCATACCAATCTAATGCTCTTTCTTGGAGCATACTAGAGGCCACCTGAACTCGGTGAAGATCAATAAGATTCATGCGAGAAAAGATTCGATCACACGTTCTCAGCCAAACCTGGACTTCAATAATGGTTTCAAAACCCTTGAATGGCTTTCCACTCAAATTGGTATAATCGCTGCACAAACGTGCAAATCCAGACCTAGGGTGAGTAGACTCCGGATTAGATCCAGGTGCTTGAGCATTCCTTACAAGATCAAGAAGCTGCTGGGCAGACATAAATACTCCATCTTGGGGAGTAGCACGAGATTGACCGGCGCTGGGACGGCCAGGTCTAACCATTTCTCTTCCTTTTTAAGGAAAGAAAGAAGAAGGATAAGGTTATTCACCAAAAGAATATCAAGCAGTCTTGATAGATAAACAAGGAATCATAAAGAAAAATAGGATGAATCGGTACGAAGACTCGAATTAAATCCTAAAGCACGATTCCTAAGATGGACTTAGGACGATGATCCTTGTTAGATTATTCTACACCGTTTCGAAGATTCGCTCTGATACCAAGCTGTGACGCCCTAACTCTATACCCACGCTGGCCAAGGACACTACGGGGTAATGCCGTTAACTAGCGCGGAGAATAAGGCTCTTGAGGAGCGACCATCCGCGTAATTGCTTTGTGCGAGCAACGATATGTCAGATAGTACAACATACATTTGGTTTCAGGAGGAAATCCAACATGCCGAAGCAAACTCAAAGCTACTACGCAGTGGCTATAGATATATTCTTCAAAAACAAACATAGAAATAAACATAACACAAATCAGTCACAGACATCCATATCACAAAGGTGGAAATAGATATGAATATAACACATAAAAGTGTACATCAGAAAAGTGGTCAAATAAGATCCACAATATCACAAAAGAATAGCTAAAAGTGCTAGAAAAAAAATAATGGATACATCAATGAGTCTATAACTCAAATGTATACAACAAAAACCACTAATCTAAGTAGTTAGCCTAAAGTCAGGGTGATAATCCCAGATACGAAGTCTAGCAGAAACACCTGTAACATCTCGGTCTGACCCAAGTATTATTTAATGTAACGACCCATAATTTTCGATTATTAAAATATTAATTAAATCAATTTTGTGACGCCCTACCTCTATACCCACGCTAGCCAAGAACATTACTGTGAATGCTGTCAACTAGCACGGAGAATAAGGCTATTGAGGAGCGACCATCTGTATAATTGCTTTGTGCGAGTACCGATATACCGGATAAAAATATAACTTTTCATCTCTAAAGGAAATCCGACATACCGACACAAACTCAAAGCTACTACACAGTGGCTATAAAGGTCTTTGGAAACAAATATAGAAATAAACATAACACAAATCAGTCACAGACAATTCATATCACAAAGGCGGAAATAGATATGAATATTACACATAAAAGTGTATATCAGAGTAGTGGTCAAAAGATCCACGATAATACAAAAGAATAGCAACACGTGCTATACAAAAGAATACAACTATGAGTCTATATCTCAAGTGTACACAACAAAATAAACTACTAATCTAAGTAGTTTGCCAAAAGTCGGGATGATAGTCAGATAAGGAGTCAAGCAGAAGCACCTGTAAAATCTCAGTCTGACCCGAGTATTATTCAAGAAGAAAATAATAAACGGATCAGTCTTGCTATAAATATCAGAAGAAATGACATAGAATAGGAGATATGACATAAACGTATAATAATCACAATGCCAAGCTGTGATAAATAAGTAATTGAAAATCAACAAGAGATTAATCAATATCACAATAATCTACTCAAGATGAAAAGGAATGTCATACTCCTAATTTCGTTCACCAAGCCACAATAAATGACATATATATCAATGCCCATCGTAAAAGTTGGTGAAACATAAATTCCAGAAATCAACACACGAAATCCAGAAATCACAATAAAAAGGAACAACGACGTCGTACAGCGGGACATCCGATGAACCAAATCACAATAAAAAGGATGGCCAATCCCACAAACTGGACATCGACGTACCTAGAAAGACACGCCCCATGAACAGTCGAACATTGACGCACCTAGAAAGATATGCCCCATGCTCTAGCATCGACGCACCTAGAAAGATACGCCCCATGCACAAATAAATAAACATCGATGCACCTAGAAAGATACACCCCATGCTCTAGCATCGACGCACCTAGAAAGATACGCCCCATGCACAAATAAATAAACATCGATGCACCTAGAAAGATATACCCCATGCTCTAGCATCGACGCACCTAGAAAGATACGCCCCATGCACAAATAAATAAACATCGATGCACCTAGAAAGATACACCCCATGCTCTAGCATCGACGCGCCTAGAAAGATACGCCCCATGCACAAATAAATAAACATCGATGCACCTAGAAAGATACACCCCATGTAATGTCTAACATCGAAGCACCTAGAAAGATACACCCCATGCTAAGTCGAACATCGACGCACCTAGAAAGATACGCCCCATGCATAGACGAACATCGACGCACCTAGAAAGATATGCCCCATGTCCCGACTTATTGAGCGATTGCTCCACGAAGTAAATAAACATTGATGCACCTAGAAAGATACACCCCATGCTCTAGCATCGACACATCTAGAAAGATACGCCCCATGCACAAATAAATAAACATCGATGCACCTAGAAAGATACACCCCATGTAATGTCTAACATCGATGCACCTAGAAAGATACACCCCTGCTAAGTCGAACATCGACGCACCTAGAAAGATACGCCCCATTCATAGATGAACATCGACGCACCTAGAAAGATACGCCCCATGTCCCGACTTATTGAGCCGATTGCTCCACGAAGTAAATAAACATCGATGCACCTAGAAAGGTACGCCACATGCATAAATAAACATCGACGCACCTAGAAAGGTACGACCCATGTATAAAATGAGACGAAACTCAATAAAATGAGGAACAGTCCTCCACATAGACAAAGAGACATCGCACATTGCTAGTCTAAACCACAAAGATGATCGTCATGATCAAAGAGAAGTTTCAATTACAATATGCTAGTAATATATGAGCATAGCTTCATGTCCCATAACCACTAGCTTAACTTAAATATTTACGAACAAATTGTAGATCTCCACTAGAAAATTGTCACAAGAGATTCAATCGAACAAGTCCAAGAATTAACCGACGAAGTAAACACAAGCGTTTCATACCACTTGTTTTACTAAGTCGTTTAATTAGATTTCTCATACGAGTGAGGTAAAGGTTTGTACATACTAATAGATTGGAAAACGGTTTAAGAAAACGAGCTTTGTAATAAAATAGTATTGAAATCATTTGAAGAAAGAGTTTTGATATTTACTACTAGTATAGAAAACCTTTATATTTTTAAAGTGACAAATCACAAAGAAGATTGTAAGAACGACCAATTACTAAATTCACATTCGAAGACGTGAACAAAATCCAAAGAAATCAATATCAAATCCATCAAAGTGGATATATCTAAAATTCCCAAAGAAAAGGTCATCAAAGTCATAATAGTGATAACAACAAATAGGAAACAATACGAATCGATTAAAGTTGGGAATATACTCAAAAATAGCCAAAATAGGCAAAACTGCACATTCCAGACGTCTGATTTGGAATCCAGACGTCTGGATTTGTTCTCTGGAAATAACCAAGAGAACACTCAGACGTCTGAAACCTCAAGTCTGACGTCTGAGACCTATCCAGACGTCTGGTTTGATGGTTCAGACGTCTGAAAATAGTCTCTGGCTTTTTTTTATAATATGCGTGCATACATATTTACCTTCCAGGTCCAAACCAGACGTCTGGACTTGATCACCAGACGTCTGGTCACCTGGTCTGGGCAACAATTTGCCTAGGCCAAAGTGGCCAAAAAGTATCGGGAGCGATCGGACGAGCGACGACGACTAAGGATTTATGCCTAACGACAACCCGGTCTTATAGGCTCTCCGAAATACCTCTTAAAGCATGATTAAACATCAAAGTTATGATTTTTAGAGAATTTGCTTCAAACACCAAAAATGGAAATATTCACAAAACCAATCCAAATCAAAAGCAATTGCACATGAATAAATGTTAGGGATTCATACCTAACAACAAAGATAGATATAGACATAGATGTGAGATAAAAATCTCACCTTTGAACTAAATTTATGAAGAAGATGCTATGAAGCAATGGCAAGAACAAGCACTCTTCAATTCCAACTCAACAAGCTTGAATCAATGGGTTCTTCTTGAGTTTGGAGCTAGGAATTTGATTTGCAAGGGAAGTTAGGGCTTGGAGTTTTAATTTCCACTCTCCACCTCCATTATTGCTAAAGCTTGAGTGTCAGGAAAATAGAAGAGAAGTGAATGAAGAGGAGAGTGTTGGAACTGAGTTAAGTGGTTAATTGGCTCAGCCCAACCAAAGCCCTAAGCGGGAAAAAGTAGCAAAAATCAACTTTCTCCAAACATATCGAAGCTTATACTCAGAAAGGTCGCAAACGGCATTTTGAACTCAATGGAAGTGGTCTCGAGTCCTAATTCGGCTGTTTGCAAAAAGTAGCCTTTCGGACCAAAATCCGACGAACGATAAAATATTTAAATATAAAATCGATAAATATGCGGGTTGTTACAAATTTATAAATCATCATCCAAATATTTCAATTAATATTGATTAACTATCTCTAATTACAATAAGTAATTAGCTTATAAGTTAATCACAAGTTAATTGCTTAAACCCTTTGCAAACAATTAACTTGTAATTACTAAATTAATTGATTAACTAAAATTAATCACATTAATTATTTTTCATTATTAATTACACCTTAATTAATCAATTCCAAATTAAATCATTAATTAATTAATTAATTAATGATTCTAATTACATTTAATAAATTATAAATTAATTACATAAGTAATTAATCTGAAATTAATCCACATATAAATATTAATCACCCATGATTAATAACCATTCAGTAATTAACTACTTTAATTACTCATCCCATAATTAATTATTCTTAATTAATTATCTAAATTAATCCCCTTGATTAATTTCAAAGTAATTTAAATCCAATTACTTCTAAATCAAATATCTTAATTACATCCTGTAATTATTATTTAATTACGTCCTCAAGTAACTACAAATTCATAAATTACATAAAGTAATTATCAACAATCCATAAATGTTTGAATTAATTTAACTTAATTAATCTAAACTAATCACATTCATTAAATTAATTACACTAAGTAATTAATTCATTAATTACTTTCATAAGCAATTAAAACTTAAACAATTGATTATTATTAATTAATTAATCTAATTAATTATCAAAAATTAATCACATTAATTAATTGTTAAATAATCTTAAGTTAATGACCTTCATTAACATTTCTTAATTACTTAATTAAGAATTAACTTAAATTAATCATCATTAGTTATTAAGTAATTAATATTTAATTACTATTTAATTAATATTTAATTATTAATTAACTAAGTGTTAATTCAAAACTAAATTATCTCTAATCACTTGATTAAATAAATCTTAATCATAAATTAAAATTTAATTAATCATCCTTAATTATAGATTAAATAACCTTAATTAATTAATCTCAAATCTAATTAATTAACTTAAAAATCATTAATTACTTTAATTAAACATCCACATAATTAATTAATTAATTAATTAATATTCATCTTAATTACCTTAATAATTAAATGAATCCAATCATTAAATTTTATTTATCTTTTAGATAAACATTTCTTATTTAAAAACAAAATGTTTTTCAATTTACTTTTAATTTCTTTATAACCTCATTTTAAACTTAAGACTCAAATTTATCTTAAACAATTCAAAACTTAATCTTATATGTTAAAACATCTACCATATCAATAAGTTAAAAACAATTTAAAATTTTAATTCAATTTAAATTCAAATCAATTTAAAAATTTCTTTAAATTTTCAAAATTGAAATACAACTCCAACTCTTTTTAGTTTTAACTCTTTAAAATTCTTTCTACAATCTACAACTTCAATTCAAATGCATATCATTTATTCATTTAAAAGTAATTTAAATTTAAACCTTTATTTTAAAAAACTGAAGTTTAAATTTAATTTCCAGATATAAAAACTCAGATTTGAATTCACTTTGAATTTCTAATTTAAATATTTAACCTTCCAATTCAAATGCAAAACACATATGCATTTACACTTGTAAGTTTGAAAACCAAATTTAAATTTAAAAACATGAATGATTTCAAATCTCAGAAAATCATCCAGTGCGGGGGAGATTACGGTACTGTATAGACTATGGGAATATATAAATGTGTTAAAGTGGAAAATGTAAATCCTTAACGCTATTTAAAAGTTAGTTTATTTTACAATTAGACACTATTATAATAGCGAAATATACTACATAGTAAATAGTTTAACAGATCCTTAAGAGATGTAAATCCCGAGCATCTCGTGAATTATTGCACTCATATTTATTTCTGTTGATTTAACTTACATAAGATCTTTTAGTTGTGACTCGACTGTTTTGTTATGACGCCCCACCTCTATACCCACGCTAGCCAAGGACACTACGGGTTAATGTCATCAACTAGCACAGAGAATAAGGCTGTTGAGGAGCGACATCCGTGTAATTGCTTTGTGCGAGCAATGATATGTCAGATAGTACAACATACATTTGGTTTCAGGAGGAAATCCGCCATGACGAAGCAAACTCAAAGCTACTACGCAGTGGCTATAGATATATTCTTCGAAAACAAACATAGAAATAAAATAACACAAATCAGTCATAGACATCCATATCACAAAGACGGAAATAGATATGAATATAACACATAAAAGTGTACATCAGAGCAGTGGTCAAATAAGGTCCACAATATCACAAAAGAATAGCTACAAGTTCTAGACAAAAGAATATGGATACATCAATGAGTCTATAACTCAAATGTATACAACAAAAACCACTAATCTAAGCAGTTAGCCAAAAGTTAGGGTGATAATCCCAGATACGAAGTCAAGCAGAAACACCTGTAACATCTCGGTCTGACCCGAGTATTGTTTAATAAGAAAATAATAAACGGATCAGTCTAGCTATCAGATAAAACGATATAGAATAAGAGATATGACATAAATATATGATAACCATAAGGCCATACTGTGATAAACATGCAACTGAAAAATCAACTAGGGATTAATCAATATCACGAGAATCTTCTCAAAGATCAAAAGGAATGTCATACTCCTTATTTACCAAATCACCAAACTATAAATACTGACAATAATATCAATGTCAATCACAAAAGTTAATGACACACAAATTCACCAATACACAAATATTGATAAAACTTATCAATGTAAATCACGAAAATTGGTGAAAACACAAATTCCAGAAATCATCAATGGAAATCCAGAAATCACAAAAAGGGGGAGGCCTATCACAAAACGGGAGCATGAAAACTCACCAACACGTGTATCACAAAATGGAACGCTATTCCGCGGTAGCTAACCAATAATTTTGAGCCGAAGCTCCACAAAACGGCCCGAAGACCATGGGTCGCTACCCCACCAAATTGAGCCGAAGTTCCACAGAAACGGGGTTTAGTCTCCCTCGTAGACAAAGAGACATCGCACATTTGCTAGTCTAAATCACAAAAATGATCATCGACGATCATCAAGAAGTGTCAATTACAGTAAGCCAGTTAATATATAAGCTTAGCTTCATGTCCCATAACCACTAGCTTAACTTAAATATTTAGGAACAAAATGTAGATCTTCACTCGAAAATTTTCACAAGAGATTCATTCGAAAAAGTCCAAGAATTAACCGGCGAATTAAATGCAAGCATTTCATAGCATTTGTTTTACTAAGTCGTTTAATTAGATTTCTCATACGAGTGAGGTAAAGTGACAGATCACAAAAATGATTGTAGGAACAATAAATCACAAAAATTCACATTCGAAGACGTGAATAAAATCGAAAAAAATTCAATTCCAAATTCATCAAAGTGGAATTACCCTTGCGACTTAACAACCATGACATACGACTTAACATACGTCAACACGAGAAATCAACGGCTCAAGAAATAACACACGGCTTAAAGCAGGGGCGACTTAAAGGGGTAGCACGACCTACCTACATGCGGCATAATGGCCGAGGGACCTAAGGGGTAGCGGCATATGTGCAGGGGCAAGCGACCTAAGGGATGGTGTGGCTCAACAGTGCAAACGACCTAACATGGTCGAGCTATAGGGTGGAACGACCTAACGGATGCGGCCAAGGTTCCGCGATCTAAGGTGTACACGACTTAAGGAGTACGCGACCTAAGGAGCGAGCATGCGGCGTAAGTGGAGAACGAACTAATGAGCTAACAGCCTAACTTGCCGTGCGACCTAGGGGTTTCGACCCAAGT
Source organism: Allium cepa (assembly GCA_030765085.1). Taxonomy (NCBI): domain Eukaryota; kingdom Viridiplantae; phylum Streptophyta; class Magnoliopsida; order Asparagales; family Amaryllidaceae; genus Allium; species Allium cepa. The sequence goes on along the minus strand of CM060943.1, from coordinate 889,255,881 downwards.
GGCGCGACCTATACGAGCTAGCGGCACAACAAGCCGAACGACCTAACAGGCCGAGCGACCTAACATGAGCGACCTAGCTGCAGGCCGAGGGAATGCAAGATGAACGACCTAAGGAAGTAAAGATGGCCGAGCGACCTAACGACCTATGGGGGAGGAACGACCTCAACGCAGGCCGAGAATCCTTCATATGCAGGCCGAGCGACCTAAGGGTTTTGAAGCTCAAAACTCACTCAATTTGCAACCGATCGACCACGAACGCTAGGGGATTACGCCTATCGGCTACCCGGTCGTATTGGCTACTCGATTCATCACCAAAAACGTGTTCAAACATCAAAGATTGAATTTTTTTTAAGATATGAACCCAAAACACTAAAAATTGGGATTTTCACCAATTCAATCCAAATTAATAACAAATGCATATGTAAAAGTGTTAGGAATTCATACCCAACAATCAAAGGTAGTTATAGATAAAGATGTGAGATAAAAATCTCACCTTTACACAAAATCGATAAAGAAGGAGCTTGAGAGCAATGGAAGAATCAATGGCTTCTTCTTGAATTTGGAGTTGGAGGTTGAATTTGCAAATGGACTTGAGCTTGGAGTTTTAATTTCCCATTCCTTCCTCCATTTTTGATTAAGCTTTAGTGTTAGGAAGTAAAGTTATGAAGGGAAGGGGGTTGTGCTAGAGTAAATAGCTTAGGCTAATGGGCTAAACCAAACCCAAAACCCAAAGTGAAAAAGTCACAAAATTCCACTAACTCCAAACATATCAAAGTTTATACTCAAAAAGATCGCAAACGGTGTTTTGGACTCAATGGAAGTGGTTCCGAGTCCTAATTCGACCGTATGCAAAAAGTAACTTTTCGGACCAAAAATTCGACTAACGCTAAAATATTAAAATAAAATATTCAAATATTAAATCCTAAAATATGCGGGTTGTTACAGACTCCCCTCCTTAAAGAAATGGCATCCTCACAATATTTAAGAAGAAAATATAATGTAACAACCATGAAAGCATATCAACACAAAAGAAATCTGAAATAAGAAATTCACCTCAAAGAGCACAAAAAAGTAAGTCCGGATGTGTTCGCTCGATGAACTCTCTAGATTCCTAAGAGCAATCCTTAGGATTTGAGGATCATTGGACTTTAACAAGCGGAACATCTTTATTTCGAAGGCGCTTGACCTCCGAAGCAATAATACGAATAGGATGTTGCTCATAAGCTAAATTAGGTGAAACTTCAATTTCTTCCACAACACCGGGCTCAAGAATAGAATCGGAATCTCGAAGGTACTTCAGTAATTGAGAAACGCGAAACACGTCATGAATAGCAGAAAAATGAGCCGGTAATAAAAGGTGATAAGCCACGGAACCAATACGTTCGGTGATAGGAAATGGCCCAATATGTCGAGGCGCTAATTTTCCCGATCGACTGAAACGTACAACACCCTTCATAGGTGAAACACGGATAAACACAAGATCGCCCACTGAAAATTCTAATTTCCTTCTCCGGCCATCGGCATAGGATTATTGTCTACTCTGGGCTTATTTCATCCTATGACGAATAAGGTCAATCTTTTCTATGGAATCACGAATAAAATCTGGACCTAAAACAAGCTTCTCACTGGCCCCAAGCCAACAAAAAGGAGATCGGCATGGCCTTTCATAGAATTCCTCGAAAGGTGTCATACCAATACTGGATTGGACGCTTTTATTATAGGAAAACTCAACAAGAGAAATATGATCTTCCCAACTTCCACCATAATCAAGAACACATGCATGAAGAAGATCTTCAAGAGTTTGATTCACACGCTCAGTTTGCCCATCGGACTGGGGATGATAAGCGGTGCTAAAATTAAGCTTAGTTCCCAAAGCTTTCTAAAGACTCTTCCGAAATCCACTAGTAAACAATGGATCACGATCACTAACAATAGAAGTAGGGACTCCATGCAATTTAACAACTTCTTTGATAAAAAGTTTGGCCAAATTAGGAACGGCTCGATTGGACCGGACGGGAATAAAATGAGAGGATCTAGTAAGTCTATCGACTATCACCCATAAGCTATCATGACCCGAACGAGAACGAGGAAGGCCGTCTATAAAATCCATCGAAATTTGGTCCCACTTCCAAATTGGAATTTCTAAAGGTTGCAATAACCCACCGGGCCTTTGATGTTCGGCCTTAATGAGTTGGCAAGTCATGGAACACTTAACAAAGTTAGCAATATCAGATTTCATTCCCACCCAATAATAAAGTCGCTTCATATCCGCGTACATTTTACTACTACCGGGTTGAATGGTAAATTTAGAACGATGAGAATCTTCTAAAATGTCTTTATGAAGACCACTGATATTTGGCACGATAAGTCTACCAAATTTTCGAATACCGCCACAAGAATCAATATTAAAGTCTTTCAAACCTTCAATATCAATTTTATCCCTAAAATTTTGGCCAAGAAGAGCCAATTCGGGATCTAGCTTTTGAGCTTCAAGAATGCGGCCCAAAAGAGAAGGATGAGCCTCAAGGCTACATAAGGCAAGAGATGAACATAAACCGGAAACAAGATCTCGAATCTCACAAGTGGATAGGATTCCGAGATCATGCTATTCGGATATAATCATAGAAACAACCGCTTGTTGCTTACGACTAAGTGCATCGGCAACACGATTTCCCTTTCCGAGGGTATAAAGAATATCAAGATCATAAGCTGCAAAAAATTCGAGCCAACGTTGTTGATGCAAATTAAGTTCCTTATGAGAAAATAGATACTTCAAGGATTTATGATCAGTATAAAGAATAATTTTTTCTCCCAAAAGATAATGACGCCAAATGCGAAGGGCAAAAACAATAGCCACGAGTTCTAAATCATGAGTGGCACATCTAGTCTCGGCTGGCTTCAATTGTCTAGAAGCATAAGCAATAAAACGTTCTCTTTGCATAAGAATGGAACCCAAACCAACGCAACTAGCATCGGTATAAACAACAAAATCTTGTTTCTCCTCGGGAATCACTAGGATGGGAGCATCGGAAAGGAGTTTTTTTATTTTCTGAAAAGAAGCTTCACATTTGTCTGACCAAATGTATTTAACTCCCTTCTTTGTCAAACTAGTAAGAGGCACGGAAATTTTGGAAAAGTCTTTTATGAAACGGCGGTAATAACCTGCCAATCCAAGAAAACTATGGATTTCCATCACACTCTCTGGTCTCTTCCAATTCTGAATTGCTTCAATCTTTGGAGGATCCACGGAAATTCTGGATTCGGAAATAATATGACCGAGAAACTTCACACGAGATTGCCCAAAGTGGCATTTAGAAGTTTTGCTTTTAATTGATTACTCCTAAGAGTTTCCAACACAATTCGAAGATGCTTTTCATTTTCCTCCTCGGTTTATGAGTACACAAGAATATCATCAATAAAGATGAGAACAAACCGATCGACGAAGTCTTTGAAAACTCTATTCATAAGGTCAACGAAATAAGCCGGAGCATTCGTTAAACGAAATGGCATAACAAGCCATTCATAAGATCCATAACGAATACGGAACGATGTCAAAGGAATGCTATCCTCTACAATACGAAGCTGATGAAAACCGGTAGCTAAGTCTAATTGTGAAAAGACTCTAGCACCACTAAGTTGATCGAACAGATCATCAATCCGAGGTAAAGGATATTTATTCTTGATAGTAAGATCATTAAGCTTGCGGTAGTCAACGCAAAGCCTAAGTGTACCATCGGATTTCTTCACAAAAATAGCCGAAGCTCCCTAGGGAGAGGAACTAGAGCGAATAAATTGCTTCGTCTCCAATTCGGATAACTGTTTGCGCATCTCCTCATTTTCTTTATTGGACATACCAAAGGAGGACGAGTAATAGGTTGAGCTCCAGGGATGAGATTAATTCTGAACTCAATTGCTCGCTTAGGTGTTAATCCTAAAACGGACTCAAATATGTCGGAAAATTCACGAACAACGTGAATAAGAGAAATAATATCTTCCTCGTCATCATTATCTTCATCATGAGGATATAATGAATATAAAGATGCAACTAAGCTAGAATCCGAATCTTTAAGATCAATAGAAATCTACTTACAGATTGAGGATGTCGAAGATAAATAGTCCACTTAGGACATAGGATTTGGGCTTTATAGCGGTTAAGCCAGTCCATTCCCAAAATCATTCCAAAGCCTAAGTAACGCATAACATGCAAATTGGCTCGGAAAGAAAAATCACACAAAATAATCTCGACATCTTTACACAATAAACTGATTGTTGCGGATTCACCAACCGGATTCGCAATTCTCAAAGAAGTCATCAAACAGAAAACATCCAAAGAAAAAGTATCAACCAGTTCTTTTGAAATAAAAGAGTGGGACGCACCCATATCAAAAAGAACTCGAATATGATGATCACGAAATAAAATAATGCCATCAAGGATAGAATGAGAAATACCTTTTCCACCAGATGTGTTGCCAGGGGCTTGTGCAACATTAAGCTTTCCCTCCTTCCTATTTTGAAGTTTGGGACAAGAAGATAAATAATGATCCGAGCTTTTGCAATAGCGACAAGTACGAGGCTTCGAACACTTGTTCGCATAATGGTCCTTAGAACCACAGTTGTAGCATTGCCCACCACTTGGGGTAGAAGTCTTAGTTGTCGGAGGGACTTGCTTCCCTTTCTTATTGTTGGGATAAGGACCTTTAAACTTATTAGGCCTTTTCTTGTTGTTGAAGTTCGTTTTGGCGCCCATAACTTCAACATCACTTTCTTTATCCGCCTCTCCAAGTCGAAGAGCGATATCAACGAGATGATCAAAAGAAACTACTAATTTTAGAAGTAATGGCTTCTTGAGATTTTTATTCAAGCCATAGACAAATCGTTGGTTTTTCTTCGATGGGGTGTTTATGTATTCGACCCCGTATTTAGAAAGTGACTCGAAGGATGCGACATAATCTGCCACAGAGGATTCACCTTGAACAAGGTCAATGAAACGACGAGCCAAAGTCACCTTCTCAGCTTCTGGCACAAATTTTAATTCGAAGCGTTCCCGGAATTTCTCCCATGTAAGATGCGCTTCAAATATTTCAGAAGCAAGAAGCTCATACCAATCTAATGCTCTTTCTTGGAGCATACTAGAGGCCACCTGAACTCGGTGAAGATCAATAAGATTCATGCGAGAAAAGATTCGATCACACGTTCTTAGCCAAACCTGGACTTCAATAATGGTTTCAAAACCCTTGAATGGCTTTCCACTCAAATTGGTATAATCGCTGCACAAACGTGCAAATCCAGACCTAGGGTGAGTAGACTCCGGATTAGATCCAGGTGCTTGAGCATTCCTTACAAGATCAAGAAGCTGCTGGGCAGACATAAATACTCCATCTTGGGGAGTAGCACGAGATTGACCGGCGCTGGGACGGCCAGGTCTAACCATTTCTCTTCCTTTTTAAGGAAAGAAAGAAGAAGGATAAGGTTATTCACCAAAAGAATATCAAGCAGTCTTGATAGATAAACAAGGAATCATAAAGAAAAATAGGATGAATCGGTACGAAGACTCGAATTAAATCCTAAAGCACGATTCCTAAGATGGATTTAGGACGATGATCCTTGTTAGATTATTCTACACCGTTTCGAAGATTCGCTCTGATACCAAGCTGTGACGCCCTAACTCTATACCCACGCTGGCCAAGGACACTACGGGGTAATGCCGTTAACTAGCGCGGAGAATAAGGCTCTTGAGGAGCGACCATCCGCGTAATTGCTTTGTGCGAGCAACGATATGTCAGATAGTACAACATACATTTGGTTTCAGGAGGAAATCCAACATGCCGAAGCAAACTCAAAGCTACTACGCAGTGGCTATAGATATATTCTTCAAAAACAAACATAGAAATAAACATAACACAAATCAGTCACAGACATCCATATCACAAAGGTGGAAATAGATATGAATATAACACATAAAAGTGTACATCAGAATAGTGGTCAAATAAGATCCACAATATCACAAAAGAATAGCTAAAAGTGCTAGACAAAAGATTATGGATACATCAATGAGTCTATAACTCAAATGTATACAACGAAAACCACTAATCTAAGTAGTTAGCCTAAAGTCAGGGTGATAATCCCAGATACGAAGTCTAGCAGAAACACCTGTAACATCTCGGTCTGACCCAAGTATTATTTAATGTAACGACCCATAATTTTCGATTATTAAAATATTAATTAAATCAATTTTGTGACGCCCTACCTCTATACCCACGCTAGCCAAGAACATTACTGTGAATGCTGTCAACTAGCACGGAGAATAAGGCTGTTGAGGAGCGACCATCTGTATAATTGCTTTGTGCGAGTACCGATATACCGCATAAAAATATAACTTTTCATCTCTAAAGGAAATCCGACATACCGACACAAACTCAAAGCTACTACACAGTGGCTATAAAGGTCTTTGGAAACAAATATAGAAATAAACATAACACAAATCAGTCACAGACAATTCATATCACAAAGGCGGAAATAGATATGAATATTACACATAAAAGTGTATATCAGAGTAGTGGTCAAAAGATCCACGATAATACAAAAGAATAGCAACACGTGCTATACAAAAGAATACAACTATGAGTCTATATCTCAAGTGTACACAACAAAATAAACTACTAATCTAAGTAGTTTGCCAAAAGTCGGGATGATAGTCAGATAAGGAGTCAAGCAGAAGCACCTGTAAAATCTCAGTCTGACCCGAGTATTATTCAAGAAGAAAATAATAAACGGATCAGTCTTGCTATAAATATCAGAAGAAATGACATAGAATAGGAGATATGACATAAACGTGTAATAATCACAATGCCAAGCTGTGATAAATAAGTAATTGAAAATCAACAAGAGATTAATCAATATCACAATAATCAACTCAAGATGAAAAGGAATGTCATACTCCTAATTTCGTTCACCAAGCCACAATAAATGACATATATATCAATGCCCATCGTAAAAGTTGGTGAAACATAAATTCCAGAAATCAACACACGAAATCCAGAAATCACAATAAAAAGGAACAACGACGTCGTACAGCGGGACATCCGATGAACCAAATCACAATAAAAAGGATGGCCGATCCCACAAACTGGACATCGACGTACCTAGAAAGACACGCCCCATGAACAGTCGAACATTGACGCACCTAGAAAGATATGCCCCATGCTCTAGCAACGACGCACCTAGAAAGATACGCCCCATGCACAAATAAATAAACATCGATGCACCTAGAAAGATACACCCCATGCTCTAGCATCGACGCACCTAGAAAGATACGCCCCATGCACAAATAAATAAACATCGATGCACCTAGAAAGATACACCCCATGCTCTAGCATCGACGCACCTAGAAAGATACGCCCCATGCACAAATAAATAAACATCGATGCACCTAGAAAGATACACCCCATGCTGTAGCATCGACGCGCCTAGAAAGATACGCCCCATGCACAAATAAATAAACATCGATGCACCTAGAAAGATACACCCCATGTAATGTCTAACATCGAAGCACCTAGAAAGATACACCCCATGCTAAGTCGAACATCGACGCACCTAGAAAGATACGCCCCATGCATAGACGAACATCGACGCACCTAGAAAGATATGCCCCATGTCCCGACTTATTGAGCGATTGCTCCACGAAGTAAATAAACATTGATGCACCTAGAAAGATACACCCCATGCTCTAGCATCGACACACCTAGAAAGATACGCCCCATGCACAAATAAATAAACATCGATGCACCTAGAAAGATACACCCCATGTAATGTCTAACATCGATGCACCTAGAAAGATACACCCCATGCTAAGTCGAACATCGACGCACCTAGAAAGATACGCCCCATTCATAGACGAACATCGACGCACCTAGAAAGATACGCCCCATGTCCCGACTTATTGAGCCGATTGCTCCACGAAGTAAATAAACATCGATGCACCTAGAAAGGTACACCACATGCATAAATAAACATCGACGCACCTAGAAAGGTACGACCCATGTATAAAATGAGACGAAACTCAATAAAATGAGGAACAGTCCTCCACATAGACAAAGAGACATCGCACATTGCTAGTCTAAACCACAAAGATGATCGTCATGATCAAAGAGAAGTTTCAATTACAATATGCTAGTAAATATATGAGCATAGCTTCATGTCCCATAACCACTAGCTTAACTTAAATATTTGCGAACAAATTGTAGATCTCCACTAGAAAATTGTCACAAGAGATTCAATCGAACAAGTCCAAGAATTAACCGACGAAGTAAACGCAAGCGTTTCATACCACTTGTTTTACTAAGTCGTTTAATTAGATTTCTCATACGAGTGAGGTAAAGGTTTGTATATACTAATAGATTGGAAAACGGTTTAAGAAAACGAGCTTTGTAATAAAATAGTATTGAAATCATTTGAAGAAAGAGTTTTGATATTTACTACTAGTATAGAAAACCTTTATATTTTTAAAGTGACAAATCACAAAGAAGATTGTAAGAACGACCAATTACTAAATTCACATTCGAAGACGTGAATAAAATCCAAAGAAATCAATATCAAATCCATCAAAGTGGATATATCTAAAATTCCCAAAGAAAAGGTCATCAAAGTCATAATAGTGATAACAACAAATAGGAAACAACACGAATCGATTAAAGTTGGAAATATACTCAAAAATAGCCAAAATAGGCAAAACTGCACATTCCAGACGTCTGATTTGGAATCCAGACGTCTGGATTTGTTCTCTGGAAATAACCCAGAGAACACTCAGACGTCTGAAACCTCAAGTCTGACGTCTGAGACCTATCCAGACGTCTGGTTTGATGGTTCAGACGTCTGAAAATAGTCTCTGGCTTTTTTTTATAATATGCGTGCATACATATTTACCTTCCAGGTCCAAACCAGACGTCTGGACTTGGTCACCAGACGTCTGGTCACTTGGTCTGGGCAACAATTTGCCTAGGCCAAAGTGGCCAAAAAGTATCGGGAGCGATCGGACGAGCGACGACGACTAAGGATTTATGCCTAACGACAACCCGGTCTTATAGGCTCTCCGAAACACCTCTTAAAGCATGATTAAACATCAAAGTTATGATTTTTAGAGAATTGGCTTCAAACACCAAAAATGGAAATATTCACAAAACCAATCCAAATCAAAAGCAATTGCACATGAATAAATGTTAGGGATTCATACCTAACAACAAAGATAGATATAGACAAAGATGTGAGATAAAAATCTCACCTTTGAACTAAATTTATGAAGAAGATGCTATGAAGCAATGGCAAGAACAAGCACTCTTCAATTCCAACTCAACAAGCTTGAATCAATGGGTTCTTCTTGAGTTTGGAGCAAGGAATTTTATTTGCAAGGGAAGTTAGGGCTTGGAGTTTTAATTTCCACTCTCCACCTCCATTATTGCTAAAGCTTGAGTGTAAGGAAAATAGAAGAGAAGTGAATGAAGAGGAGAGTGTTGGAACTGAGTTAAGTGGTTAATTGGCTCAGCCCAACCAAAGCCCTAAGCGGGAAAAAGTAGCAAAAATCAACTTTCTCCAAACATATCGAAGCTTATACTCAGAAAGGTCGCAAACGGCATTTTGAACTCAATGGAAGTGGTCTCGAGTCCTAATTCGGCTGTTTGCAAAAAGTAGCCTTTCGGACCAAAATCCGACGAACGATAAAATATTTAAATAAAATATTTAAATATAAAATCGACAAATATGCGGGTTGTTACAAATTTATAAATCATCATCCAAATATTTCAATTAATATTGATTAACTATCTCTAATTACAATAAGTAATTAGCTTATAAGTTAATCACAAGTTAATTGCTTAAACCCTTTGCAAAGAATTAACTTGTAATTACTAAATTAATTGATTAACTAAAATTAATCACATTAATTATTTTTCATTATTAATTACACCTTAATTAATCAATTCCAAATTAAATCATTAATTAATTAATTAATTAATTAATGATTCTAATTACATTTAATAAATTATAAATTAATTACATAAGTAATTAATCTGAAATTAATCCACATATAAATATTAATCACTCATGATTAATAACCATTCAGTAATTAACTACTTTAATTACTCATCCCATAATTAATTATTCTTAATTAATTATCTAAATTAATCCCCTTGATTAATTTCAAAGTAATTTAAATCCAATTACTTCTAAATCAAATATCTTAATTACATCCTGTAATTATTATTTAATTACGTCCTCAAGTAACTACAAATTCATAAATTACATAAAGTAATTATCAACAATCCATAAATGTTTGAATTAATTTAACTTAATTAATCTAAACTAATCACATTCATTAAATTAATTACACTAAGTAATTAATTCATTAATTACTTTCATAAGCAATTAAAACTTAAACAATTGATTATTATTAATTAATTAATCTAATTAATTATCAAAAATTAATCACATTAATTAATTGTTAAATAATCTTAAGTTAATGACCTTCATTAACATTTCTTAATTACTTAATTAAGAATTAACTTAAATTAATCATCATTAGTTATTAAGTAATTAATATTTAATTACTATTTAATTAATCTTTAATTATTAATTAACTAAGTGTTAATTCAAAACTAAATTATCTCTAATCACTTGATTAAATAAATCTTAATCATAAATTAAAATTTAATTAATCATCCTTAATTATAGATTAAATAACCTTAATTAATTAATCTCAAATCTAATTAATTAACTTAAAAATCATTAATTACTTTAATTAAACATCCACATAATTAATTAATTAATTAATTAATATTCATCTTAATTACCTAAATAATTAAATGAATCCAATCATTAAATTTTATTTATCTTTTAGATAAACATTTCTTATTTAAAAACAAAATGTTTTTCAATTTACTTTTAATTTCTTTATAACCTCATTTTAAACTTAAGACTCAAATTTATCTTAAACAATTCAAAACTTAATCTTATATGTTAAAACATCTACCATATCAATAAGTTAAAAACAATTTAAAATTTCAATTCAATTTAAATTCAAATCAATTTAAAAATTTCTTTAAATTTTCAAAATTGAAATACAACTCCAACTCTTTTTAGTTTTAACTCTTTAAAATTCTTTCTACAATCTACAACTTCAATTCAAATGCATATCATTTATTCATTTAAAAGTAATTTAAATTTAAACCTTTATTTTAAAAAACTGAAGTTTAAATTTAATTTCCAGATATAAAAACTCAGATTTGAATTCACTTTGAATTTCTAATTTAAATATTTAACCTTCCAATTCAAATGCAAAACACATATGCATTTACACTTGTAAGTTTGAAAACCAAATTTAAATTTAAAAACATGAATGATTTCAAATCTCAGAAAATCAAATTTGAATTCACATCAAATTTCAGATAAAAACTCAGTTTTAAATCTCCACCTGCAAAATTTAAATTTTACCTTTACATTTAAAAACAGAAAATTGTTCTCTGTTTTATTTAAAACCAAACTTTGAAATTTTTGAATTTAAATTATTTCAAAGAAACCAGAATTCAAACTTATTTGAATTCATATTTGAATTCAGTTTTAAAATCCTAAGTACAAATTTTAGTTTGCATTTCTTTCAAACTTTATAAAACTGGAAACAGGTTTTCCTGTTCTTCTTCTTTTTATATTTTTTTTTTCAAACAAACTTGAATTTCTGCATTTAAATTATTCCACAATAAGAATTCAAACTGTTTGAATTCATCTTTAGATTCAAGTTTAATCCTAAGTTCAGTTTCCAGATTTAAATTTAAACTTTACTTTTTAAATTTCTGAAAACAGAACATGTTCTGTTTTGCTAAGACCTGAAACAAAAATACACTCGAGCAACCCCATTTTACTTCGGGTCAGTAACCCACTTACTTCGAGTTTCCCCTTAAAAATCCCGAGACTATCCCGAGACGAAAATCCCTGCACCCAACAATCATCACCCAAAGCTGGAACAGACCAAACCCCCACCACCTAAAACCTGTCATCACCAATCTCTCCACTTCTCGACCCCCATCAACTTCCATACTCCGGCGACCACTCTATCAATACACCATTTACCATTACCCCAAAAATCTTTGAACTCGATTCACTAAGGAGTCCACAATCGACCCAAAAACAGTGACCCAAATAACTAGGGTTCATAACAGAAATGCAAAATTTCAATCCCAAACTTGAATTGCAAATCAATTCAGTAATTTTCCTATGATTTACGATAGATAAACTATCACTAGAAACAAATTCAACTAAACCAAATGCAAGCTTCAATTGAACTTGATTAAAATGTAAAATACAGTGTTCTTGGAACTGCACCATATTTACAACACAATAAATTGAAATTTTTGTTTTAAAATTCTTGAATTTACTTACTGATTCTATTAATAAACCTGGAACATTAATTTATAACATTTGAATTTTTACTCTAGGCAATTTGGTTCTGTGTAACTTAATTTTTTTTTAAGTTACAGACAATCATATGTAGTTCATATACTATTAGACTTACACCACTCTAAAGCAAACATAATTTGTTCAAAAATTTATGTCCTAAACAGCAATCAAGACAAAGGAAAATTCAGAAATCAAACATAAGTTTGAAATTTTGAAGATCACACATGCACAATCATCTTCTTGTTTACTGACACATACTTGCAGGTCATTTCATATATATTTATCTGTAATTTATAAGCATGCACAACTACCTATTAAACAGTTTATAAAAGTTGAGTTACTCACCTGTATTTATAAAATGCAGAGTACATTTCCAATTGCATGTTCCAGATTATGAAATGCAGGCCCTTTTGAAACTTTAAACTTGTGAACTATATGCATGCAGGCTTCTTGCTTCCAGATGCAAAGAAATGCAGACCTTTCTGCTTGCTTTTAATCTTGATTAATATATCCTTTCAGTTTTTTACATGTAGGCTTCAAATTGTTGCATGCACGTCTTTTGTATTCAGGTTTTGAAAATGAATGCAGGTTTGTATTTTGGAAAAGAGGAGTTTGAATGCAAGTGTTTACTTGATTGAAAAATGTAAGGATTATGAAGAAGGTTTCAGATTTCTTTGTTTTTAGAATGAAAAATGAGAAAGAGTAGAGAAATGAGTAAATACATGTTTATATAACAATGTTTGATTTTAAATTAAAATTAAAGGAAAATAAAAAACTAAAATTTGACACTTGGTAAAAAGAATGGACACTTGTTAATTTCTCACATAAATTTTTAACACATGTTACTTAAATCTTAAATTACCAACACATGTAAATTAAGCTTACATATGTCTTTGTAATTGTTTTTGTTATTAAATTTAAGATTAATGAATATTTAAACTTGGTTAATTAGTTCATATACCTAGTTATGCATTTAAATAATTCTAAAGAAAAAAGCAAAACAATACACAATTAAATCATTTGAAAAAGAAACGTTTAAATAGTTAAAATGAATTTATAAAAGAGTTTGCAATAACTTACATGAATACATGTTTCATATATTAAGTTGTATTTTAAATTCACTAATTAAACTTACAAATCAAAATTATCAATCAATATTTTAAAAAGAATAACACAACATTTTTGTAACTTATTTTAATATTCAAACTTTAAAATAAAATAAAAATGAATTTTAAACTAATCAAAGCATTTATCTCATACTTAAAATCATATAGTATTTTATTAAATATTTTTGAAAAGCTTAAATTAAAAACGAATCAAATTTTCCATTTTTTTTTTAAAACGTTAAAATTATGCTATACTAATTTAATTAAAAAAAATCTTGTCTATTTAAAAATATATATAAATACATATACATTATTAAATAGAAAACAATTTATTAACTCATTAAAAATAAATTCACAAATTAAATATTTAAATAAAGAAGATTATAGAATCAAATCCAATTTATTAATCAAAATTATCAATTCAATATAAATTTAAACACAGATTATTAAATTTATATTATCCAAAATTCCGGGATATTACAATCCTTCCCCCTTAAAAGAATTTCGTCCCCGAAATTTTAAACAAAGTTAATTTAATAATCTATTTACATATTTTATTTTTAAAACACAGCATATGCTAATCATATGCTAACAATCAAAGCAACCAATTCACACAATCAGAACAAATCTAATTATCCAAAAGAATTTTGGATAAGACTTTACGAGTTTCCCCGGTATATATATATATATATCGGGATACCCGCTCTATAAAATCCAATCAACCAATACTACTAAACTATAGAGCTCCTATAACAACTCTATACAGAATATCAGACTACAAACGAGTCTGACTCAACTAACAAACCATCCTAAACTGCTGGTTCTACAACCAGAAATATCAAATACGCACTTCCTCAGAGATACGTGAAAACACCCTGAATTCCAGTTATCCAAACTGGCAATTCAACTCTAGAAAACCAAACACCGATCTTACCAATCACAGAAGAAACCAAAACACTACGGAGCTAGCTTCCCAAACTATAGCTCCCTGGATCAGAGAAAAACTTAACCAAAATCCAATCTCCGATTCCAGAATCCAAATTTCTCCGTCTCTTATCCATAAAAACCCTTCGGACCATCCTGGGCTACCAACATCATTCCTAATCAGCTCAACTCTTGCTGATTCCAAAAGAAACAGACTGAATCAGAACAATCCAATGATCTCCTCAAGATCAATCAAAATCAAGAACACACACCTAACTTTTCAACAACAGAAGACAGAACAAACTTCTCCTTATCCGGAAAAGAAACATTCCCAAACTACTTCCGCTGCTCAACTCTGATCCGAAACAGAAGAAAATGCTGACGAAGAACACAAGCACAGACTAGACAACCTAGCACAGAAATATGGTTCCACGGATCCATAAAGAAAAACTCAGATATTCCTCCTAAACCTGAGTTACTTCACCAACTTGTATTTCAAGGAACCATCCATCTACCAACTGAACCACCAGTTTCAAATCCTGAAAAGAAAACTCGATCTCCAGATGTAGACAAACTCTGATTTCTTGAAAGAAATCCGGATAATCTCCAACAAACACAAGAGAACATACTATCGCAAGTCACTTTTGCGACCAACTCAGCCTAAATCCAAAGAAACTGCTCTCTCTCAACCAAACAGAACAGCTTATGCTGGCTTAGCCAACTCTTCAAAGAAACGGATCTTCTCTACTGCTTCTGGACTTCATTTCAGAAAAACTACTCAGCCAGAAGACTCCCTACCAACTCAGAACATTCTGCTGGACTCAGCCACAACACCGAGCAGACTCACTTCTTATTCTCGTTCCAAAGAAACATCTTCGGAAATATCCATAGTCACTGCATCTCATCACGCAGCTACTACTTCTTGAGATATCAAGATATCATCACTTGCTTGCTTCTGCCCTAACGACAGATCAAAACTCAATTCTGCACTTCAAAGACGAACTCCGAACCTTTACAGGTTACCTTCTGTAACGACCCAGAATTTTTATAAATTTAAATTTGAA
Source organism: Allium cepa (assembly GCA_030765085.1). Taxonomy (NCBI): domain Eukaryota; kingdom Viridiplantae; phylum Streptophyta; class Magnoliopsida; order Asparagales; family Amaryllidaceae; genus Allium; species Allium cepa. The sequence continues at coordinate 889,240,346 of CM060943.1, read as the reverse complement.
TATTTAATTAATTTTAAATATTTATAAATGAATTTATAAGTCAAATAAATTTTAATTTGAATTATTGGATTTAATTGGATAATTAAATCGATAATTTAATATGTTAAATTATGGAAATAATTGAAAATTGGGTTAAATATGATTGAAATTAATTTGTAAAATTTTATTTTATCATATTGAAGTTAGAATGATATTTTAGAACTTTTAAAATCGAATTAAAAGTTAATTTGTGAAAATTGAATATTTTAATATTTAATAATCGACTGTAAAATAGTCAATTTTTGAACAGTCTCAGAATTGAACGAAACCAGTTCCATTGGATCCGTAATAGTTAGTTATTACCGGATTTCAATTTTCGTGTCAATCGGAGCTATCGTTTGATCGTGGCAGCTCGAAACGCATCGATTTATTTTTAATTTAAATTTGGCGAGCCAAATTAGCCATTTTTCAAAAAGTCTCGGATTTCGACGAAACCAGTTTCATCGGATCCGTAATGTGATATTATTGTAAGGTTTCAAATTTCAAGTCAATTGGATTTACCGTTTGTCCGGTACGAATTAAAACGCCTAGAAATCGGTTTAAATCGGTTTAATTTAAATTGAACGTTTTCAGCCATAACTCGCACATACTTCCGAATTAGCTTCCGAAACCTGTTCCATTGTGTCCGGAATGCGGGGTAAACCTTAGAAACGCTGGTTACGGCGCCTAAATCGGAGTTCGGAATTTCCGGGATGAATAGTGTCGCTCGTTCCTTATAAATACCCCCATAACTCAAGAAAATAAAAAAAAAATATACAAACCCTAATTCTATATGCTAGCCGCCACTTTAGCAATGAAGGGCCAGAATTGTCCCAATTTCATTCATCAATATCTCCAAATCCATTCACATTCACGCGAGGTGTTCAACACGAAGATTGAAGAGCATGGAGAGAGCTTTAATTTCATACGGTGATGATCGGATTTGGCGTCGCGTGGAGGGAGCAAATGTGGGTCGTTCACCATCAGGTCGGCACGTGTTTTTGGGCTATACATGAGGCCGAACTTCAAGGGGTTGATGGTGGTGGTAGCTTGCGTCGAGAGCTTCGAGTTGGTGGTTGTGTGATCGAGTTTCGTTGAGAATTGGAGGAGTAATATTTAACCCTAATTTGCTATATTGGGTTCGGCCATGTTACGTGTTCCTGGAGATGCAAACGAGAGGGAGGGAGAAGCATATACACGGTCCAGATTTCTCAAGTTGGATCCAAGGGCTAGGATGAGCTGTAGGTTAAAATAATTAAGTTATGTTGTATATTAGTTTATAAAATCGTGTGCAAACTTGTAAAAATCATAACTTTTTCATACGAGGTCGAAAACGCGCGAAATCAGTTGCGTTGGAATCGTATGGACGAGCACTACGCAATGGAGTTGGTTTGGAGTCATTTGGAGTTAGTGAGAATTTCGGGTAAAATTAAACGCGCGTTTAATTTTATTCGAAATAAAAGCTAAAACGGAATTTAAAATCAAGGTGAGAACTTCTCACTCAATCGAATAGATTTCGATTTTATTTTAAATAGTTAGATTTAAAATATTTGAATGCATGTTTGAATGATGACTGTAAATTATTGATTATTAAAATAGACATTATACGCCGTTAGTAAGCGGATGTTATTTATTAAAAACATATACCGCGAAAATTTCATAAACAGTGAAATTGGTATTATATATAATATCAATATATATATATTGGCATATGTATATATTGCAGTTATTGATTTCCCGCATTTTTTGTTTAGCGGATGAGACCCTATTACGCCGTTAGTAAGCGGATAATATTTAATAAGAACATATACCGCGATAATTTCGTACTGGAGCGAAATTGGTATTGTGCTAATGTTTTTGGATGCAGGAAACAGGTTGGAGGGATCCAACTGGATTCCTCAACAGTATTTATTTTATTTCAGATATTTTGATATTTGATGGATTATCATATCGATATATGATATCGTTGTTAGTCGTGATTGACTATTTGGTGTGTAGCATCATTGGACCCAGATTTTGGGATTTTAAAATGGTTTTAAAGTGATTTTTGAAAATATACTATATTTTTGGAATTGATCCATTATAAATAAATAAACGTTATAATTTTTAAAGTTATAAAATTATGGTTTTTGTGAAATATAGTTAAAAGCTGGTTTTTGAGAAATATGAACCAATGATTTTATAAAATAGTTTAAACTGGATTTTTGAGTTTATTATTAAAAGTTTGAATATAAGATTTATAAAATTTGATTATTTTATAAATCAAGAGAACGGTGAAATTTTAAAGGAATTTAAAGACGTTTAAAAGAATGATATAAATTAATTTATATTAAGAGATTTATAAATGGATATTTATAAATTGAATTATGGACATTATAAAACGAGTTTTTATAAGTGTTTGAATGTAGTGAAAATGAATTTCCTAAATGAATGAAATTTATGAAATTATAAACTGTGAAGTTATAAATGAAATTTTATAAGCAATAGGTTTATAAAATTTATAAAGTTATCGAAAGAATGAATTTTGGATAAATAAACAATCTTATAAGTTAAGATTAATAATTTGGGAAGTTAAATGAACGATTTTGTAAAATAATCGTTTTATAAGTAATTAACTTATAATATGAACTTGTAGTTTATAATTGAGTTATAAACTGGAATAGGTTAATAAAGGAATTTATAAAAAGGAAGTTTTTATAAATAAATAGAAACGGAATTTATAAACGTTGTTTTATAAATCCGCAAATGACTTATTTTGATAAGTTAATTGTTATAACTTAGAGATAGAGTTATATTCACATTTTGAACAGTGAATAATCCTTTAAGTTAAAGTGAATAGAAATGATGAAATTTGTTAAGGTAGTATATTCACGTTTTTGAATAGTGAATAATACGTTAAAGAAATTGTTTTAGATATGATGTTTTAAATAGAATTAAAACGATCTAACGATGGTTTAAAATGTGTTGAGATTCGAAACCATAGATTTCAACATTTATTGTTGAAATAGACGTTTTCGAGAAATAAAAGGAAATGTGGACTATAACACTGTTGTTATAGTAGATGATTTCCGAAAGGAAATGTTTTGTATAGTATTGGGATTTATATATCTATTTTAATTTCGAATCCCTATACTAGTGATTTTGGGTTGTCGTAACGATGTTTTACGTAACATTCGTTTTGGCCCAAATAAATATGTTTAAGAGAATGATTTCCTTAAAGAATGAATTATATACTTAATTCGATTTAAGTATATTGAATATTTTCTAAGTGTTGAAAATAAAAGGAATTTGTGAATTACTTATGAATAAATAAGTATGGAAATGTTTTCCAATATGAAGTGAATAATTAGAATTTATCTTTTTCTGAAGATAAATTGAAATGAATTATTGAAATCGCATATGCATGGATATCTTGAAATATAAATTCATTATGGAATTTATATGTGAAAGTGAAACTTGTTAAAAATAAATATTGATTTATTTTTGAAGTGTTGAAATTATATATCTAGTAAAGATATTTTGGAAAATAAATAATTTGGAAAATTATTTGGAATCTGGTGATGTGTGCATATCCAGTGATAGTTCAATAACCGACTATCAGTATTTCCCTTTGAATGGGTATTTGATGTGAATTGATTGAATTTGAATGCACACTTATTTTTGAATAAGCGCTCACTATTCGGGTTAACCGGGAAAGGACCATGGGGTCGTATAACCCATTCCGAATATGTGATACGTCGTTGTGAATTGCATTGAAGATCGGTGTTGAAGACCCGGTATTTGCGAAAGCGATAGGATGACCTGTCGATTGACTCTGCACCGAGTAGCTACGGTATTGAGTTCTCCATATGTGATGGTGAATCCGATCAGGATTGTGAATATCCGGATTGCAAGGACTTCTTTGTAAGTGCCTTCGGTTTTGTTCGAGCCCGGAACAGACTTGTGTGGATTGTATGTCTGACATTACAAGTTGAGATATAAAGCCGATTTCTTTCAAATATATTTCCGTTGGTGGCGAAGAATTTATTCTTTTAGCTTAACACCCTTCTCTGAGACGTACGAGCTCAGAGGTTATATAGTTGAAGTTATCAGCGATATATTCCCAATTTGGTAATGTGACATGCTGAGTGATGCTGAAATGATCATTGTGTTGATTATTTGTGATAGGATCGTTTATTTGATCGTCTATCCTTGTGATCATTGTGTTGATCATTTGTTGACCCAAAGCATGGCTTTTGTATAAAGTATGTTTTTGTGGACGTGACTTCGTCGAGCCTCACACCAGTCTTGCTAAGCTATTGGGCTATGTGATGGGGGATTCTCGCTTCGCGGTTTGGTGGCGAACGGGAGACTCTTACTCCCACACATCCTCTTTTAGGGGGTTGGTTAGGCGTAAGCTGTGACAGTCGAAAGGCTGGCCGTAAAAGCAAGTTTGGGATATCAGTGTAAGCCACGGTGGGGCTGGGATGGTTGAAAAGCCTACCGGTTGTGACCGCTTCATCCGTGGCGTTACATTTGGTATCGGAGCTGATGGTTAAGCGACAACCATGGTTCTGTAGGGTATTACTCATTAGAGATGGAGTCAGTAGTACTCTAGAATGAGTTTGAGTGTAAAAATATCTATGAGAGCGTATTTGTTAGTGAATATGAAATTGTTTTATATTGTGATGATTGGTTTGTTGAGTGGTATATGAACCTTCGTCAGCGTGGTCTCGACAACTATGCCGAAGGGGTTTCTAAACACTTGAATAGAACAATTCGACATAGTATTGTTTTAAATTGGGTAAATGAAATAATTTTACCTTGATTATATTTTATATATAAAGGAATAATCTTTCAAAATTATTAGTGTATATAAGTTGATTGTTAGGTTGTTTGAATAATCTAAGAAAAGAATAATTGTATAAGCAAATGAATTATAAGAATTGAATTATAATTAATGTGATTTACAATTGTGAAATAAACTTATATATGTAAGAAGTGAAATTATATGAATATGAGTTGTAAATAATCAAGTGGATTAAATGAATGTGAACTTGAGTATATGAATGAAATTCAACTTTGTAATTGAATTGAATGAATGGATTGAATGTTAATCAATTGAATGTAATTTAAGTTGATATGGAATAATGAATGAAAGTATTAATTCATTAAAATCAAATGTTATTAGAAGTTGAATAAATTGAATGAGAATGAATATAAGCAAAGGAATTTGGTTATAATTAATATACTTTGGTTGTTATATGATTGTTGATTGATTGTATGTAATTCATTAAGTGTTAATGAAATTGAAAGCTATGAAATTGAATTCAAATTAGAAGTAAATAAATTTGAATAGAATTGAAAGTGAATTGGATTTAATTAGTGAATGCAAACTAATTAAAATTGAGAACGTATGTTGATAAAATCCAATGTGAATAAATCAAATGTGATTTAAAGTGAAAACCAATTCATTGAATATTAATGAGAATATGAATGAAAATTCATTTGATTATGGATGGTAGTTGGTTGATGTTTGCATTTGTTGTTTGGTTGCATTTTCTATGTGACATGTATAGTTATGTTGCTATATGTTGTATATTGATACTATTTTCATATATGCATGATTCTCATGTTGTTTGTTGAGTTTAGTAGGTGCGGATCGCGTTTGCTTCGCATTTGGAGTTCGCTTTAGCGCTATATTAGCCGTATATGCTTGCTAATAAAAATATAAGGTACATATCTCGGATTAAATATCGTACTTTTACACTTTTTTTCCCTTCGGGATGCCTCATTACTTGATGAGATGTATATTTGTGATATATATACTGTCATTTTTTTTTCGGATCGAGCCGCGCAAAGGAGACTATGGCGAATTTTTTCGGAAATTTAAGGCGTTAGAAAAATTTTGAGAAAATTTGGAAAATTTTGAAAACTTTAACTTTGATTTTGGAATTGAAAGTTAAACAATAGTAGTTGCTTTTGAAAACATAACTAAGTATGATTCGAAAACTTAGTAAAGTTTTGTAAGAAGTTTAATTATGGATTTTGGGAAAATTAATAGATTTTGTAACCTTTCTTACTTGTAATTTCGAGGACGAAATTCTTTTAAGGGGGAAAGATTGTAACGATCCAGAATTTTTATAAATTTAAATTTGAATATTTAATTAATTTTAAATATTTATAAATGAATTTATAAGTCAAATAAATTTTAATTTGAATTATTGGATTTAATTGGATAATTAAATCGATAATTTAATATGTTAAATTATGGAAATAATTGAAAATTGGGTTAAATATGATTGAAATTAATTTGTAAAATTTTATTTTATCATATTGAAGTTAGAATGATATTTTAGAACTTTTAAAATCGAATTAAAAGTTAATTTGTGAAAATTGAATATTTTAATATTTAATAATCGACTGTAAAATAGTCAATTTTTGAACAGTCTCAGAATTGAACGAAACCAGTTCCATTGGATCCGTAATAGTTAGTTATTACCGGATTTCAATTTTCGTGTCAATCGGAGCTATCGTTTGATCGTGGCAGCTCGAAACGCATCGATTTATTTTTAATTTAAATTTGGCGAGCCAAATTAGCCATTTTTCAAAAAGTCTCGGATTTCGACGAAACCAGTTTCATCGGATCCGTAATGTGATATTATTGTAAGGTTTCAAATTTCAAGTCAATTGGATTTACCGTTTGTCCGGTACGAATTAAAACGCCTAGAAATCGGTTTAAATCGGTTTAATTTAAATTGAACGTTTTCAGCCATAACTCGCACATACTTCCGAATTAGCTTCCGAAACCTGTTCCATTGTGTCCGGAACGCGGGGTAAACCTTAGAAACGCTGGTTACGGCGCCTAAATCGGAGTTCGGAATTTCCGGGATGAATAGTGTCGCTCGTTCCTTATAAATACCCCCATAACTCAAGAAAATAAAAAAAATATACAAACCCTAATTCTATATGCTAGCCGCCACTTTAGCAATGAAGGGCCAGAATTGTCCCAATTTCATTCATCAATCTCTCCAAATCCATTCACATTCACGCGAGGTGTTCAACACGAAGATTGAAGAGCATGGAGAGAGCTTTAATTTCATACGGTGATGATCAGATTTGGCGTCGCGTGGAGGGAGCAAATGTGGGTCGTTCACCATCAGGTCGGCACGTGTTTTTGGGCTATACATGAGGCCGAACTTCAAGGGGTTGATGGTGGTGGTAGCTTGCGTCGAGAGCTTCGAGTTGGTGGTTGTGTGATCGAGTTTCGTTGAGAATTGGAGGAGTAATATTTAACCCTAATTTGCTATATTGGGTTCGGCCATGTTACGTGTTCCTGGAGATGCAAACGAGAGGGAGGGAGAAGCATATACACGGCCCAGATTTCTCAAGTTGGATCCAAGGGCTAGGATGAGCTGTAGGTTAAAATAATTAAGTTATGTTGTATATTAGTTTATAAAATCGTGTGCAAACTTGTAAAAATCATAACTTTTTCATACGAGGTCGAAAACGCGCGAAATCAGTTGCGTTGGAATCGTATGGACGAGCACTACGCGATGGAGTTGGTTTGGAGTCGTTTGGAGTTAGTGAGAATTTCGGGTAAAATTAAACGCGCGTTTAATTTTATTCGAAATAAAAGCTAAAACGGAATTTAAAATCAAGGTGAGAACTTCTCACTCAATCGAATAGATTTCGATTTTATTTTAAATAGTTAGATTTAAAATATTTGAATGCATGTTTGAATGATGACTGTAAATTATTGATTATTAAAATAGACATTATACGCCGTTAGTAAGCGGATGTTATTTATTAAAAACATATACCGCGAAAATTTCATAAACAGTGAAATTGGTATTATATATAATATCAATATATATATATTGGCATATGTATATATTGCAGTTATTGATTTCCCGCATTTTTTGTTTAGCGGATGAGACCCTATTACGCCGTTAGTAAGCGGATAATATTTAATAAGAACATATACCGCGATAATTTCGTACTGGAGCGAAATTGGTATTGTGCTAATGTTTTTGGATGCAGGAAACAGGTTGGAGGGATCCAACTGGATTCCTCAACAGTATTTATTTTATTTCAGATATTTTGATATTTGATGGATTATCATATCGATATATGATATCGTTGTTAGTCGTGATTGACTATTTGGTGTGTAGCATCATTGGACCCAGATTTTGGGATTTTAAAATGGTTTTAAAGTGATTTTTGAAAATATACTATATTTTTGGAATTGATCCATTATAAATAAATAAACGTTATAATTTTTAAAGTTATAAAATTATGGTTTTTGTGAAATATAGTTAAAAGCTGGTTTTTGAGAAATATGAACCAATGATTTTATAAAATAGTTTAAACTGGATTTTTGAGTTTATTATTAAAAGTTTGAATATAAGATTTATAAAATTTGATTATTTTATAAATCAAGAGAACGGTGAAATTTTAAAGGAATTTAAAGACGTTTAAAAGAATAATATAAATTAATTTATATTAAGAGATTTATAAATGGATATTTATAAATTGAATTATGGACATTATAAAACGAGTTTTTATAAGTGTTTGAATGTAGTGAAAATGAATTTCCTAAATGAATGAAATTTATGAAATTATAAACTGTGAAGTTATAAATGAAATTTTATAAGCAATAGGTTTATAAAATTTATAAAGTTATCGAAAGAATGAATTTTGGATAAATAAACAATCTTATAAGTTAAGATTAATAATTTGGGAAGTTAAATGAACGATTTTGTAAAATAATCGTTTTATAAGTAATTAACTTATAATATGAACTTGTAGTTTATAATTGAGTTATAAACTGGAATAGGTTAATAAAGGAATTTATAAAAAGGAAGTTTTTATAAATAAATAGAAACGGAATTTATAAACGTTGTTTTATAAATCCGCAAATGACTTATTTTGATAAGTTAATTGTTATAACTTAGAGATAGAGTTATATTCACATTTTGAACAGTGAATAATCCTTTAAGTTAAAGTGAATAGAAATGATGAAATTTGTTAAGGTAGTATATTCACGTTTTTGAATAGTGAATAATACGTTAAAGAAATTGTTTTAGATATGATGTTTTAAATAGAATTAAAACGATCTAACGATGGTTTAAAATGTGTTGAGATTCGAAACCATAGATTTCAACATTTATTGTTGAAATAGACGTTTTCGAGAAATAAAAGGAAATGTGGACTATAACACTGTTGTTATAGTAGATGATTTCCGAAAGGAAATGTTTGTATAGTATTGGGATTTATATATCTATTTTAATTTCGAATCCCTATACTAGTGATTTTGGGTTGTCGTAACGATGTTTTACGTAACATTCGTTTTGGCCCAAATAAATATGTTTAAGAGAATGATTTCCTTAAAGAATGAATTATATACTTAATTCGATTTAAGTATATTGAATATTTTCTAAGTGTTGAAAATAAAAGGAATTTGTGAATTACTTATGAATAAATAAGTATGGAAATGTTTTCCAATATGAAGTGAATAATTAGAATTTATCTTTTTCTGAAGATAAATTGAAATGAATTATTGAAATCGCATATGCATGGATATCTTGAAATATAAATTCATTATGGAATTTATATGTGAAAGTGAAACTTGTTAAAAATAAATATTGATTTATTTTTGAAGTGTTGAAATTATATATCTAGTAAAGATATTTTGGAAAATAAATAATTTGGAAAATTATTTGGAATCTGGTGATGTGTGCATATCCAGTGATAGTTCAATAACCGACTATCAGTATTTCCCTTTGAATGGGTATTTGATGTGAATTGATTGAATTTGAATGCACACTTATTTTTGAATAAGCGCTCACTATTCGGGTTAACCGGGAAAGGACCATGGGGTCGTATAACCCATTCCGAATATGTGATACGTCGTTGTGCATTGCATTGAAGATCGGTGTTGAAGACCCGGTATTTGCGAAAGCGATAGGATGACCTGTCGATTGACTCTGCACCGAGTAGCTACGGTATTGAGTTCTCCATATGTGATGGTGAATCCGATCAGGATTGTGAATATCCGGATTGCAAGGACTTCTTTGTAAGTGCCTTCGGTTTTGTTCGAGCCCGGAACAGACTTGTATTGATTGTATGTCTGACATTACAAGTTGAGATATGAAGCCGATTTCTTTCAAATATATTTCTGTTGGTGGCGAAGAATTTATTCTTTTAGCTTAACACCCTTCTCTGAGACGTACGAGCTCAGAGGTTATATAGTTGAAGTTATCAGCGATATATTCCCAATTTGGTAATGTGACATGCTGAGTGATGCTGAAATGATCATTGTGTTGATTATTTGTGATAGGATCGTTTATTTGATCGTCTATCCTTGTGATCATTGTGTTGATCATTTGTTGACCCAAAGCATGGCTTTTGTATAAAGTATGTTTTTGTGGACGTGACTTCGTCGAGCCTCACACCCCGTGAATGGTCAAAACAGGAAAGAAGCAGCAAGGTTATGAGGGGTAGCACCCTTTAGGATGTGTCCATTTCCTTCTGGAAAAGGGTGGTATCATGGTATGGAGCCCAGATACTTACTCATGTTGAAAACACTTTATGATTGTGTGAATTGATTACGAGCGCTCGTTGTTAAAGGTCCCAAAGGACCGGCGGATGGCATATTCGGTCAGTTGTTACTCAGTTAGGAGTAACCCGGCCTTGTGTTGGTAGAGATCCGGTTTGGTTCTCGGGGATGTCCATCCAGAGGCATTCTCATGTGGCAATGGGAAGTTCCTTGGCCTGATCATTCGTTGGAAATCCAAAGAAACAATACGTGACTTGTACGGTTTTAGTTGTAGAACCTGCCATCTAATATGGTAGCTATTAGTAGGCATAATATAATGGTACCTATGCTGGCTAAGATTTATATTCTACTTTCGAAATCGTTTTATACACTATGCACTAATAATAATATCAAAATTGATTTGATTTTAATGCGTATCAAGCATCTTTGACTATCATAAGGAGAAATCTTCTCCAAGTCTGCGTTTGCGTTGTGTGTGTGGCAGGAGGTCTTATGGTAGTCTCATTTTTAAAAGCATTGCGAATTGTTTTAAAAATATTATTCTATTTTGATTTTAAAGTAAATAAACTGTTTTGAGTTCTCACACCAGTCACATGACTGACACGGAGTTTATTGTTTTCCTTCCTAAACTCTGGGTGCCCACCAATTTTTCCACATGGGCAGTCAAGAGTTAAGGTTTATCAGGATATTCTGGATATTCTGGAGTTGCTGGAGGCAAGCTGGATGACATGGCGTATTACTAGTTTATATAATATTTCTTTTTCCGCTGCATTGTTTGTTGTTGTATGATGTTGTACACTCTGATGATATGATGTAATGAAATGAAATGTAATGTAATAACTGATAGTTCTTTGTTTAAAGATTATTCATTTATTATTATATGTTGTTCCGCTGAGAATTGTGAGATTCTGATGTTGTTCTGTTGTTTTCTGTTCTGTTCTATGTTCTTTTCTCTATTTTCCTTTTCCCTATCTTTCTCTATTCTCTTTTCCTTCTATTTTAAAATTTTCTATCTTCTGTTTTCTCTTTTCTCTCTATCTTCTACCTTCTTATCTTTTTCTTTTCTCTTTTCTTAAATTCTTTTTCTTAAAACCCATAACATTCCGTGTTTCCGGCCTTCGATTTCTCGGCAGTCGATAAAGTGAGTGTCGATGTCGAATTTTCGAAGAACGAAAATCCGTGGCGTTACACCTTCAGAGATCGATGAAGTACTTCATCACAACAGAACTCTCTCGAGACGGTATTAGGTCTACACTCTCTACTAATACACTTCCAACCTCATCCATCAAACTCCAACCAATGGTAGTCGTGTTACACACACTTCTACCTCATCTACCTTTATAACTTATATTGGAAAAAAACTGAACGGGTAATCCAACAAATAGGTAGAACCAATTATATATATATATATATTAAAAATACAAATACGCTCTCTCAAGATAGACACCCCTACAGAGCCTAGGTATTCACTCAACCTAATGCTCTGATACCAACTGTCACGACCTGACTTTCCACTCCCAGAAAATCGCATCATGAATTAAGAAAGAAAGGGATAGAAAAGAGAAAGAAAGAAGAGAAAGAAGAAATAACACAAGAATCTCAACAGCGGAACGAATAAATTATATTAATAACATAAGTATTACATAGTATACATCAAATATCAGAGTTACACAGACATATTCAACACATACTAGACAGTTATAAACACCTGTCTAGTTATTACAACTCAATCACAATACAGAAACACCCAGAGATACCAACATAGCGGAACTATATAACTATATGCAGAAGTCTCCTGCTCCATATGCTCCTCCGCAATTCGTCAAAGCTAGCCTGAATCCTAACCTGAATTCCCTTGACTACTCATAAAAATTTGAGTACCCAAGAGTTATAGAAAAACAGAAATAACTCCGGGTCAGACATGGGTCTGGTGTGAGTAACAGGTTAAAGTTGCTTAATTTTCAAAACCTTTTGAAAGAAAGGTATCACATAAGACTTCCCACACATAAACATGGAAAAGTTTTTACCTTACGCTAACCAAAACATTTGATAGGAAATCCAGTGATATTATAATAGTTCCTAGGGTTTTCAAATAAATAAGAAATAGCCGAAATTGTTACATTTATTAAATTCCAGCTACTAGCCAAAAAAGTGGGTAATACAATCAAAACCGTTGGCACTTATTGGATTTTGGATTCCATACAATGGCAGGGCTACTGGGGTACCGCCTGTCACAGTACGTGGCCGAGATCACCGTACCGAGGATTACTCCCAATCCCCTGCAACACAAAGCCGGACCCGTTCCTTACTGAACGGTTCCAAATAAGACAACCCCGACGATTGTCATGATCAATCGTCCACACAGCTGAAATATAAAGGGACCTTTAGACAGGGGTAAATCTTACTCTCCAGAGGGTGCGACTCACGAAGCCTTGCTGCACCTCCCCTGTTTTAGCCATTCCCGGTTGATGAGGCTTGAGGTTACGATTACCTTTATAGGACACATCACTTAGAATGCTCATCGTCCACCTGACGATGTTCTGAAAGCATTCAATCCATACAAGTTCGTTCCGGGTTCGAACGAAACCGAAGGCATTATCTCGTTACACTCATTTTGGAATCACCCTCAGAGTTAACGACAATAACCCTTGCACTCTGAATCACCATCTCGAATCTATAAGTACTATTCCGTCAACTCATTACGGAATCACCCACAGAGTTATACTGACGTATAGCCCTTACACCTCGAGTCTTCACTCGCTCCACTTGGATTAACGACCTAACGTTAATTGGAATCGATGTGGTTTGCGGATGTCCAAATATGGAAACCCGATCCCGGTCTCATCGAAATCCAAAGCGTGTCTTATTAAGGCCAAGTTGTTTTAAGTTTAAAACAATTCAATTCATTATCTAGATATACACAAATAGATAATTCACAACACAACAGATAATCAATATTATCAACAGATAATTCATATCAAATCAGATAATCCATATTATCAAAAGCAACCAATGCATCAATATCACATACACTGCTCATCTCATAATTGTGATTACAAACCATAATAGGCAACCAATACCATTCATCAAACATAAGCAACTATCTAATGATCACATCATTTATAATTAATTTAAAATGAATTAAATTAATTACTTAATCTCTAATTAATTTAAAATGAATTAAATTAATTACTTCATCATTAAAATTCTGCTTAACTTAACCATCAATTGATTTCAAATCAATTTATAAATCATCATCCAAATATTTCAATTAATATTGATTAACTATCTCTAATTACAATAAGTAATTAGCTTATAAGTTAATCACAAGTTAATTACTTAAACCCTTTGCAAACAATTAACTTGTAAGTACTAAATTAATTGATTAACTAAAATTAATCACATTAATTATTTTTCATTATTAATTACACCTTAATTAATAAATTCCAAATTAAATCATTAATTAATTAATTAATTAATGATTCTAATTACATTTAATAAATTATAAATTAATTACATAAGTAATTAATCTGAAATTAATCCACATATAAATATTAATCACCCATGATTAATAACCATTCAGTAATTAACTACTTTAATTACTCATCCCATAATTAATTATTCTTAATTAATTATCTAAATTAATCCCATTGATTAATTTCAAAGTAATTTAAATCCAATTACTTCTAAATCAAATATCTTAATTACATCCTGTAATTATTAATTAATTACTTCCTCAAGTAATTACAAATTCATAAATTACATAAAGTAATTATCAACAATCCATAAATGTTTAAATTAATTTAACTTAATTAATCTAAACTAATCACATTCATTAAATTAATTACATTAAGTAATTAATTCATTAATTACTTTCATAAGTAATTAAAACTTAAACAATTGATTATTATTAATTAATTAATCTAATTAATTATCAAAAATTAATCACATTAATTAATTGTTAAATTATCTTAAGTTAATGACCTTCATTAACATTTCTTAATTACTTAATTAAGAATTAACTTAAATTAATCATCATTAGTTATTAAGTAATTAATATTTAATAACTATTTAATTAATCTTTAATTATTAATTAACTAAGTGTTAATCCAAAACTAAATTATCTCTAATCACTTGATTAAATAAATCTTAATCATAAATTAAAATTTAATTAATCATCCTTAATTATAGATTAAATAACCTTAATTAATTAATCTCAAATCTAATTAATTAACATAAAAATCATTAATTACTTTAATTAAACATCCACATAATTAATTAATTAAATAATTAAAATTCATCTTAATTACCTTAATAATTAAATGAATCCAATCATTAAATTTTATTTATCTTTTAGATAAACATTTCTTATTTAAAAACAAAATGTTTTTCAACTTACTTTTAATTTCTATTTAACCTCATTTTAAACTTAAGACTCAAATTTATCTTAAACAATTCAAAACTTAATCTTATATGTTAAAACATCTACCTTATCAATAAGTTAAAACAATTTAAAATTCAATTCAATTTAAATTCAAATCAATTTAAAAATTTCTTTAAATTTTCAAAATTGAAATACAACATCCAACTCTTTTTAGTTTTAACTCTTTAAAATTCTTTCTACAATCTACAACTTAAATTCAAATGCATATCATTTATTCATTTAAAAGTAATTTAAATTTAAACCTTTATTTTAAAAAACTGAAGTCTAAATTTAAATTCCAGATTTAAAAACTCCGATTTGAATTCACTTTGAATTTCTAATTTAAATATTTAACCTTCCAATTCAAATGCAAAACGCATATGCATTTACACTTGTAAGTTTGAAAACCAAATTTAAATTTAAAAACATGAATGATTTCAAATCTCAGAAAATCAAATTTGAATTCACATCAAATTTCAGATAAAAATTCAGTTTTAAATCTCCACCTGCAAAATTTAAATTTTACCTTTACATTTAAAAACCGAAAACTGTTCTCTGTTTTATTTAAAACCAAACTTTGAAATTTTTGAATTTAAATTATTTCAAAGAAACCAGAATTCAAACTTATTTAAAATCATATTTGAATTCAGTTTTAAAATCCTAAGTACAAATTTTAGTTTGCATTTCTTTCAAACTTTATAAAACTGGAAACAGGTTTTCCTGTTCTTCTTCTTTTTATATTTTTTTTTTCAAACAAACTTGAATTTCTGCATTTAAATTATTCCACAATAAGAATTCAAACTGTTTGAATTCATCTTTAGATTCAAGTTTAATCCTAAGTTCAATTTCCAGATTTAAATTTAAACTTTACTTTTTAAATTTCTGAAAACAGAACAGGTTCTGTTTTGCTAAGACCTGAAACAAAAATACACTCGAGCAACCCCATTTTACTTCGGGTCAGTAACCCACTTACTTCGAGTTTCCCCTTAAAAATCCCGAGACTATCCCGAGACGAAAATCCCTACACCCAACAATCATCACCCAAACCTGGAACAGACCAAACCCCCACCACCTAAAACCTGTCATCACCAATCTCTCCACTTCTCGACCCCCATCAACTTCCATACTCCGGCGACCACTCTATCAATACACCATTTACCATTACCCCAAAAATCTTTGAACTCGATTCACTGAGGAGTCCACAATCGACCCAAAAACAGTAACCCAAATAACTAGGGTTCATAACAGAAATGCAAAATTTCAATCCCAAACTTGAATTGCAAATCAATTCAATAATTTTCCTATGATTTACGCTAGATAAACTATCACTAGAAACAAATTCAACTAAACCAAATGCAAGCTTCAATTGAACTTGATTAAAATGTAAAATATAGTGTTCTTGGAAATACACCATATTTACAACACAATAAACTGAAATTTTTGTTTTAAAATTCTTGAATTTACTTACTGATTCTATTAATAAACCTGGAACATTAATTTATAACATTTGAATTTTTACTCTAGGCAATTTGGTTCTGTGTAACTTAATTTTTTTTTTAAGTTACAGACAATCATATGTAGTTCATATACTATTAGACTTACACCACTCTAAAGCAAACATAATTTGTTCAAAAATTTAAGTCCTAAACAGCAATCAAGACAAAGGAAAATTCAGAAATCAAACATAAGTTTGAAATTTTGAAGATCACACATGCACAATCATCTTCTTGTTTACTGACACATACTTTGACGCAGCGGATTAATCAAACAAAACTTCAATCGATGGATTGTAGCAATCGGTGAGTTGAAGATACCAAAAATGCCCAAGTTCGTTGATCCAAAGATACCGAACTCTAGCTATCTCAAACACGTTGATAGCGCACTATACCGTGTTCAAAGATCTACGATTCTTCGCACGTTGATCTAGCGCACTAGATTCCGTGAATCGGCTTCAACAAACGTGGATTCGAGCGCACTCGAACGACGTAAGTGGAGATAGGAGATTACACTCAACTACCAATTGGTATGAAAGCACAAAGCTAACAAAAGAGAAATTTTATTCAAAATCAACAACCACAAAATGTACAACACACGCGCTATTTATAGCTTTCACAACTCAACACACACAAACCCTCACCTGACTCTTAGGTCGGCGACGACTTACGACCTAACTTAGGTCGCGGCCGACTCAACACAAGGCAGCTCAACTCCAGAACGACTCAACCCTGGCCGACTTAACAAGCACGACCTTCATACATCATCATATGACCTTAAGACGACTCACCATAGGTCGTATGCGACCCAACACTTCATATACATGACCGACTCAACATTACCCCTAGGTCGGTAACGACCTAAAATACAACACTCACAACCCATAGGTCGGTAACGACCTAAAATGCAACACGATCCACTACATACCGACTTAAAACTCACGACATACGACTTACAACATACAACAGTACACGACTCATCACAACAAACGACTCACGACTCATACTAGGTCGGCAACGACCTACGACTCACGACTCATAACTTCAGCGACTCAACATCCTTCCTTCGACTCAAGCTCCCATCAGTTGAATCCTTCTCCTTCTTGATGCTATCTCGGTCACGACTTATGGATACGTTGTTAAGTCGTGTACGACTCATCAAGTATGCACACTCCAAGTTTCCCTTGAGTCGTAACCCTGTTCCATTATCCCGTATACGACTCAAGCTCGCACGACTCAAACCCGATGCCTCTTTTATGCGGTTCAAATTGTTGTTAACTCGAAACTTGCTATCCCGTGCACCATTAAGTCGGAAACGACTTAACCCTGCCTTCCTAAGTCGCGTACGACTTAACCTCTCTATGAGTCGTGTACGACTCATCCTTGTTAGAAATTTTGGTTGCATTTCTTCTCTGTTCTGAGCTGCATCATCCTCCCCTGGTTGAGAAAAATTCGACCTCGAATTTGTAAATTCTTCCTCAACCATCTCACCTCCATGATATGGAATTAAATGTTTGACGTTAAAAACATCAGAAGTATAAACATCATCTGGTAACTTTAATCGATAAGCATTCTCATTGATTTTCTTCAAAACTTCAATTGGACCAATTTTTCGTGCCTTCAACTTGTTATAAGCACCCACCGGAAAACGATCCTTTGTTAATACGGCATAAACCAAATCACCTTCCTTAAATTCAACATTTCGACGTTTCAAATCTGCAAACTTCTTATATTTCTCATTCGATTTCTCCAATCGTTCCTGAACGGTTCTATGACATTCAGTCAGCTCATCAACAAAATCAGTAGCTCGTTTAACTGTTCTCTTTGACTGTGGTACAGCTGCTAAATCCAATGGCCCCCTGGGTAAATTTGAATAAATAATCTGAAACGGACTGAATCCTGTGCTTCGATTTACTGCATGATTATGAGCAAATTCTGCCTGGCATAGTTTCATGTCCCAACTTCTCAAATTATCCTGTACAAGACATCGCAACAAATTTCCCAATGACCTGTTAACAACTTCTGTCTGCCCATCGGTTTGTGGATGGTAAGCACTGCTAAACTTCAGTTTCGTTCCCACCATCTTCCACAAACTCAACCAAAAGTGACTCAGAAAACGAGTATCTCGGTCAGAAACAATAGATTCTGGTAAACCATGAAGTCGATAAATCTCCTTGAAAAATAGCTGTGCGACTCGAACTGCATCTGCTGTCTTCTTGCAAGCAACAAAATGTGCCATCTTTGAAAACCTGTCCACCACAACAAATATCGAATCATTTCCCCTTTGAGTTCTCGGCAAACCCAAAACGAAATCCATGCTGATATCAACCCATGGCTTAGATGGTACTGGTAACGGCATATACAACCCTGCATTCGTTGCTGTCCCTTTTGAAACTTGGCAAATATGACATCGCTCCACGAATCTTTCAACCTCTTTCCTCATCGACGGCCAAAAGTAAGACTGCGAAATCAACTGTAAAGTACGATCACGGCCAACATGTCCTTCCTCGTGCAATTCCTTCACAATCTTCATCCTCAAACTACAGTCCGGAATACATAAACGATTTCCTTTAAACAGAAAACCATCAACTAACATGAATTCATCGGTACTCCCATCCTTCACTTTTTCAACATATTTCACAAAGTAAGGATCTTCTTCAATCATCTCTGGCAACATTTCAAACCCCGTCACTTCCACCTTCATTGTCGTCAGTAAATGACTCCTCCTACTTAAAGCATCAGCTACTCGATTGGTCACCCCAGATTTGTGCTTAACGACAAAAGTAAACTGCTGTAAATATGCAATCCATGATGCATGTCTTGCTGAAATCTTATCTTGCCCCTGTAAATGTTTCAAAGCTTCGTGATCAGTGTACAGAACAAATTCCTTCTGAAATAAGTAATGTCTCCAATGCTTAACAGCCTGAACAACAGCATAAAATTCAACGTCATATGTACTGTATCTGATCTTTGCCCCTGACAGTTTCTCACTAAAATAAGCAACTGGCTTTCCATTCTGGCTCAGAACTCCTCCAATTCCAACCTTCGAAGCATCAGTATGCAATTCAAACAATAACTGAAAATTAGGTAGAACAAGAATTGGTGCAGACGTCAACAATTCCTTGATCCTTTCAAAGGCAACCCCCGCTTCCTCTGACCACACCAACTGTTTACCCTTCATGCAATCAGTCACTGGAGCCATCACGCTACTGAAGTGTGGTATGAACCTTCGGTAGAATGACGCTAGCCCATGAAAACTTCTCACTTCTGTAATTGTCTTTGGCTGTGGCCAATTCTTGACTGCTTCAACTTTGCTCTGGTCAACTTGAATACCTTTCCCTGAAACAACATACCCCAGGAATAAAACACTAGGTGTCATAAACACACATTTCTTTGTAGCAGCATAAAATTGTTCTTCACGAAGAATAAACAACACTTCTCTCAGATGTAGAACATGTTCCTCCGTACTCCTGCTATAAATCAAAATATCATCGAAATAAACCACGACGAACTTTCCAATGAGTGGTCTAAAAATTTGATTCATCACCCGCATGAATGTACTAGGTGCATTAGACAAACCAAATGGCATAACCAACCATTCGTACAACCCCTCTCTAGTTTTGAAAGCTGTCTTCCATTCGTCTCCAGGTCTGATACGAATTTGATGATAACCACTCTTCAAATCAATTTTCGAGAATATAGTTGCCCCACTCAACTGATCCAACAAATCATCCAACCTCGGCATAGGAAATCTGTAACGAACAGTGATCTTATTCAAAGCTCTACTATCAGTGCACATTCTCCAAGTTCCGTCCTTCTTTGGTACTAACAATGCAGGTACAGCACACGGACTCAAACTTTCCTGAATACGACCCTGTTCAAGTAATTCTTCCACCTGCCTTCTCAATTCCTCATGTTCCTTCGGACTCATACGATAATGTGGACGATGTGGTAACACTGCCCCCGGAACAAGATCAATCTGATGTTGAATGTCTCTAAGTGGTGGTAACTCCTTTGGCAACTCCTCTGGAAAGACATCTTCAAACTCTTCCAAAACTGGCTTTGCTTCTTCGGGAATCTCAACTTCTTCACTACTCTCTCTCCCAATCAACAAAAACACTTCCGGTTCTTCCTCCACTTCTTTAACAAACTCCTTCAAAGTCAACAGAGTTTTCAATTCTTCAATCTCCTCCAGTTTGTTCTCCTTCTGCTGTTGCTTCTTAGGAACCAAAGTGATTTTAGTACCCTCGAACATGAAACTGTAACTGTTGGCACGACCGTCATGCTGAACTGCTCTATCAAACTGCCATGGCCTGCCCAATAACAAGTGACAAACATCCATGTCCACAACATCACACCAAATTTCATCTTTGTACTTCTTCCCAATCGAAAAATTCACACAAGCTCTTCGACACACTTTCACTTCACCTCCTTTTCTTAACCATGCTAGCTTGTATGGTTTAGGATGCTTCTCGGTCTTCAAATTCAACTTTCTCACTGCTTCTGTAGAAATAATATTATCACAACTTCCTGCATCAATAACAAACTTGCAGACCTTTCCCAGAATAGTACATGTCGATTGGAAAATATTGCTTCTCAGCCAACTACAATCCTCCTCTTGCTTAGGTGTCAAACAACTTCTCCTCATCATAAGATTACAACCTTCATCACCCGACACTTTTTCTTCCTCCTCAACATAAGGTACATTTGAATACTCTGCCTCCTCACCATCATCTGCTTCAACCTCTGCAACCATGGTTCTCTTCTTCGGCTTCGGACATTCGTTGCTTTTGTGACCCAACTCCTGACAATTATAACATTTGAAAACACTACTAGCCTTCGCCTTCTCAACCTCCTTGACCACTAGCTTTGTAACAGGTTTAGGAACATTAGAACTTCCGCCAACACCCCTTGCTTGATTATTGGAATTAGTAAACACACCACCTCCACGCCTTCCTTGTTTCTCCCAAGCTAACGCTTTCTGATGTGCCTCTGCTACTGATCTAGGATCAAACATATTAACCATATCTTGGATCTGCATTCTCAAGCCCCCAATGAATCTAGCAGTTAGCTGTTCTTCTGTTTCCATGATATCATTCCTGGCGATGAGTTGGTAAAATTCATCAGCATAATCACTAACAGATTTTGTCCCTTGCCTCAGATTCTGCAACCTCTGGTACATAAGTGATTGGTAGTTATAAGGCAAAAATGTAGATCTCATCAACTTTTTCATCTTCTCCCAAGATTCTATCTTTGACTTCCCCATTCGTTCTCGAGTAAGTTTAGTTTGCTGCCACCACGCCAAAGCTCTCCCCCTCAACCTAGTAGCAACCAACTTCACCCTTCGATTCTCCGGCACCTCCTTGAAATCAAAGATTTCCTCCACATTAGACAACCAATCTAAGAACTCCTCAGCAACCATCCCGCCTTTAAACTCCGGAATCTCCATTTTCATACCCGACTCCCAACGACGGTCATCCTCCACATCACGGTAAGAATTTCGAACTTGGTCTCGATCTCGATAATGAATACTTGCTCTATCACCCTCTTCAACAAAATCAAAGGTACGCCTACATCGATCTCGACTAACATCATCCCTTCTCTCATGCATGCTTCTTTGACTATGTCCCTCTTCATCTCTATATACTTCATGGTCAAATTCTCGATGACTTCTTCTTTCTTCATGTGCATAGTCATGATGATCTCTTCGTGATGAAATTGATGTTTCTCTTCTATCTCTACAAGAATGTGGTGATACCCTCCTCGCTTCCGTAACCAATGGCGAAACTCGGTTTCCTCCATGGTTCGAGTTTGGTGATCTTCTCCTTTGATTCAAATCATTCATCAATCTCTCCAATTTACCAATGCCTTCATCAAATTTTTCATTAATACGTTGTTCCATAAGCTCGGCTTCTTCTCTACGATACAAAGCTTCAACGTTTTGATGACGATTAGCTCTCCTTGGTGGCATGGTTAAAATTTTCACAAACTTCAACAAATTGAACACAATACTTCAAAATTTCACACGATAAGGCAATCTAGGCTCAACTGTCTCGGCAATGCTTGTCTCGGCCTTGACTCTTCACAACTTTGCTTGGCTCGGTCAAGACTTGCCTCGGCTCACTCCAAAACCTTCAAAACTTTGGCGCGCAAATCACCAATTCAAAATCCAAACAAAATCCAACTCCTCGATCCAAAATGAAATGGATCAAACTCTCCAAACTTGATGCAACTTCAATATGAACACGATGAACTACTTCAAACTTCAAAAACTTGGCTCCAAGAATCAAACTTAGCTATGATTGGCTAAGTATGGCTCTGATACCAAACTGACGCAGCGGATTAATCAAACAAAACTTCAATCGATGGATTGTAGCAATCGGTGAGTTGAAGATACCAAAAATGCCCAAGTTCGTTGATCCAAAGATACCGAACTCTAGCTATCTCAAACACGTTGATAGCGCACTATACCGTGTTCAAAGATCTACGATTCTTCGCACGTTGATCTAGCGCACTAGATTCCGTGAATCGGCTTCAACAAACGTGGATTCGAGCGCACTCGAACGACGTAAGTGGAGATAGGAGATTACACTCAACTACCAATTGGTATGAAAGCACAAAGCTAACAAAAGAGAAATTTTATTCAAAATCAACAACCACAAAATGTACAACACACGCGCTATTTATAGCTTTCACAACTCAACACACACAAACCCTCACCTGACTCTTAGGTCGGCGACGACTTACGACCTAACTTAGGTCGCGGCCGACTCAACACAAGGCAGCTCAACTCCAGAACGACTCAACCCTGGCCGACTTAACAAGCACGACCTTCATACATCATCATATGACCTTAAGACGACTCACCATAGGTCGTATGCGACCCAACACTTCATATACATGACCGACTCAACATTACCCCTAGGTCGGTAACGACCTAAAATACAACACTCACAACCCATAGGTCGGTAACGACCTAAAATGCAACACGATCCACTACATACCGACTTAAAACTCACGACATACGACTTACAACATACAACAGTACACGACTCATCACAACAAACGACTCACGACTCATACTAGGTCGGCAACGACCTACGACTCACGACTCATAACTTCAGCGACTCAACATCCTTCCTTCGACTCAAGCTCCCATCAGTTGAATCCTTCTCCTTCTTGATGCTATCTCGGTCACGACTTATGGATACGTTGTTAAGTCGTGTACGACTCATCAAGTATGCACACTCCAAGTTTCCCTTGAGTCGTAACCCTGTTCCATTATCCCGTATACGACTCAAGCTCGCACGACTCAAACCCGATGCCTCTTTTATGCGGTTCAAATTGTTGTTAACTCGAAACTTGCTATCCCGTGCACCATTAAGTCGGAAACGACTTAACCCTGCCTTCCTAAGTCGCGTACGACTTAACCTCTCTATGAGTCGTGTACGACTCATCCTTGTTAGAAATTTTGGTTGCATTTCTTCTCTGTTCTGAGCTGCATCATACTTGCAGGTCATTTCATATATATTTATCTGTAATTTATAAGCATGCACAACTACCTATTAAACAGTTTATAAAAGTTGAGTTACTCACCTGTATTTATAAAATGCAGAGTACATTTCCAATTGCATGTTCCAGATTATGAAATGCAGGCCCTTTTGAAACTTTAAACTTGTGAACTATATGCATGCAGGCTTCTTGCTTCCAGATGCAAAGAAATGCAGACCTTTCTGCTTGCTTTTAATCTTGATTAATATATCCTTTCAGTTTTTTACATGTAGGCTTCAAATTGTTGCATGCACGTCTTTTGTATTCAGGTTTTGAAAATGAATGCAGGTTTGTATTTTGGAAAAGAGGAGTTTGAATGCAAGTGTTTACTTGATTGAAAAATGAAAGTGTTTGCATAATTATGAAGAAGGTTTCAGATTTCTTTGTTTTTAGAATGAAAAATGAGAAAGAGTAGAGAAATGAGTAAATACATGTTTATATAACAATGTTTGATTTTAAATTAAAATTAAAGGAAAATAAAAAACTAAAATTTGACACTTGGTAAAAAGAATGGACACTTGTTAATTTCTCACATAAATTTTTAACACATGTTACTTAAATCTTAAATTACCAACACATGTAAATTAAGCTTACATATGTCTTTGTAATTGTTTTTGTTATTAAATTTAAGATTAATGAATATTTAAACTTGGTTAATTAGTTCATATACCTAGTTATGCATTTAAATAATTCTAAAGAACAAAGCAAAACAATACACAATTAAATCATTTGAAAAAGAAACTTTTAAATAGTTAAAATGAATTTATAAAAGAGTTTGCAATAACTTACATGAATACATGTTTCATATATTAAGTTGTATTTTAAATTCACAAATTAAACTTACAAATCAAAATTATTAATCAATATTTTAAAAAGAATAACACAACATTTTTGTAACTTATTTTAATATTCAAACTTTAAAATAAAATAAAAATGAATTTTAAACTAATTAAACCATTTATCTCATAATTAAAATCATATAGTATTTTATTAAATATTTTTGAAAAGCTTAAATTAAAAACAAATCAAAATTTCCATTTTTTTTAAAGCATTAAAATTATGCTATACTAATTTAATTAAAAAAAATCTTGTCTATTTAGAAATATATATAAATACATATACATTATTAAATAGAAAAAAATTTATTAACTCATTAAAAATAAATTCACAAATTAAATATTTAAATAAAGAAGATTATAGAATCAAATCCAGTTTATTAATCAAAATTATCAATTCAATATAAATTTAAACACAGATTATTAAATTTATATTATCCAAAATTCCGGGATATTACACTTGATAACAGGGTTGAATTATATAGTTGATAACCTTAATTTTAAAGCAAGTAAAAAAAGGTTTAATTTGTTATATTTATGTTTAGAAAATGAATAGGATTGGTGATACATTCTTAGCATGTAATGTAATAATATACAGATGTGAACTTTATAATAGAGAAATATTACTATATAGTAAATAGTTTAACGTATCCTTAGGAGATGTGAATCCCTAGCATCTCTTAAGTTGCTGCACTCATATTTATTTACTGTTGATTTAACTTACATAAGATCTTTTAGTTCTGACTCGAGTGTTTTGTCTTTTTCAATTCGCTCGGGTCAGCCTGAGCATTTCAGGATTTGGAATACCGTATTCTGGAGGACGAAGACGAAGATTTATTATTATTTATTATAGTATTCCACTACACCATTGTATTCTGTTGCATTATGAATATTCTCTGCTATGTGTAACTCCGATATGTATTATATATGTAAAATCAAATATTTTGTAAAACAGCTTCATGAACTGTTTATTTGATTATTATATTTTGTCGTTCCACTGCAAGATTCTATTTTATTTTATTTCCTTCTCTGCTTTTTTTTATTTACCCCATAACAATCCGCCCTTCTGTATGGTTTAAGTCTGACGTGTGTGGTTTATCGTCGATTTAGGCGTACAAAAAGGCGTGACGTTACATCATCCTTAGCAACGTAAAGATTAAGCACGAACTACCGACGCATGCGCTTGCTTTCGTCAGAGGAGGAGGAGGCACG
Organism: Allium cepa; assembly: GCA_030765085.1. Taxonomy (NCBI): domain Eukaryota; kingdom Viridiplantae; phylum Streptophyta; class Magnoliopsida; order Asparagales; family Amaryllidaceae; genus Allium; species Allium cepa. Next base: position 889,214,273 of record CM060943.1, on the reverse strand, counting down.
TCCTACTGGAGGGCCACGATTTCGACGAAGGGGCTGTGGCGAACCCCGGGCAAAAGTGGTCGGTTTTAGATCTCACGATGGTGGGAAATTCTAGGTTAGGGAAGTCGTTCCGTCCCTTGTAGCTGACCGATGTGGGTTTGCCAGCGGTGGTGTGGACAGAGGCGGCGAGGCGGTGGGCTTCGGTGGCTCGTGTGAGTCGAGGGTGAGGATGCGATCCTAGAGCTCAGTCGCGAATGAAGGTGAGTGTATTATCTTTAGCATAATAAAAAAAATGGTGAACTTATATAGAATGAAAGAAAAATTCACAGTAGATATTAACAATTCTATTTTTACATTTATATATATAAGGATTAAAAAAATACATGTGGAGAAGAAAAGAAAAATATACGTACATGTTCTAGCTTACTTTTTATTTAAAAAAGAAAAAAAAAGATATTTTTAGGTATAAGCTATTTTAGAAAAAAAAGAGGTAAGAATTTTACAATGGTTGAAAGTTTATATAAAAGTAGATTTTGGAAGCTATATAGATTTTTATAAGTATATATGTAGTTTCAAAAAGAAATTAAAGATATAATTGTGTTTAAGGGAAATTTTGTTTAATTAAAATTATTAGCTTAAATTAAATAAATAAATGGTCATTGATTGTCCTATTATTTCAAATTCTAATAAACTATATAACGTTTATACAAGGTCAAAAATAGTGGAGAGGCTAGCCGGTTTGGAGTGGATTGCAATCAAAAAGATAAAGGTGAGTTAATCTCACTCAAATTGGATTACTAGTAAATTTTAATAGTAAGAATTTAAACTATTTGGGGATTGCTTAAATTGATAATTTATTATCAGTCTGGATGTGATGTTATATATATATATATATAGTAGTATACATATTGGAGTGATTGATATTCTCGCATTATATAGCGGATGAGACCCTATGCGCCCCGCATAACAGCGAATGACCTATACCGTGATATCCCCCTCGAAGTGGGATGGTATTTTTATATTGTGCTAACATATGTGGATGCAGAGAAATAGGTTGGAGGGATCCAACGGGATTCCTCAAAAATGTTGAATTTATTTCATATTCAGTGATGTGATTTATTTGATAATTTGTGATAAATTATATTTGTAACGACCCGGATTTTTGAACGATTAATTTGCAATATTTAAATATATAATTTGAACTTTAATTTGATTTTTAATATGAACAGTTTGATTTTACATGATAGAAAGGATTCAGAATTCAAATATAACGACCTGCTGAATTAATTAATTATTAAAATAGTAATTGAATATTGGGCAAAATATTAAATCGAGGGTAGTAAGCTTGTTTAAAATATTTTAAAGGCTTATAGAATTTATATTGTTAATACTGAAAATAATGGATGAGTTAAAATTTGAGTTTAGCAATGGTTTGTCCAATTTTAAAAGTATATCGTTTAAATTAATATTTAAAAATAGCCATCCGAGGCATAGTCTCGGAATTCGACGAAACCAGTTCCGTTGGATCCGTAATATTGAATTATTATCGGGTTTCAAATTTCGTAATTTTTGGAGCTACCGTTTGATTGTACGATAAACAAACGCGCTAAAATTTAATTGGAATTCGAGAAGATTTAAATATAAAGTTTAAAATAAAATAATTAACCTAGCTTCCTCAACACACTTTCGTCCCATAAGAACACTATTTTTCGTCTTCTTGTATACGCTTTCATTTTTCTTTAAAATCACGTTGCTTCTTGTTGCTCTCTTCGATCAGAAAACTAAAATTTATTAATGGCCGCTACTTCTATCATCTTTTCCCCAATCGAACGAGAATCCTTCGTTTTATTCTTTCCCTCAAAGCTCGAAATCAAAACCCTCCTCGTTTCATTTTTTCTTCATGAAGCCGATTCACGGCATACTTAAAAAAATGCCCCAATTCGAACCTCTGAAATCTAGTGGCGATCGATCACGCGCTAGTGGAGGGAAGGTTTGCGGTCGTGAGCTGGTTTGAGCGAAGTCAAGGCGACCTACGGGTTTGGGTGGAGTCGGCAAATCAGATGGTGGAAGACGAGGCAAGGGGAGGCTCTCGATTTGGTCGCGTCGAGGCCGCGTTCGTATAGGAGTATGGCGAGGTGACAGGGAGGGAGTCACGTAGTCGGCAAGGGGTTTGGGTGAGAATGCAAGGGGCAGTGGAGGCCGAGTCGAAGTAGTCATGAAGCCGCTCGTTTCAGTGAGGTATAATTCCTCTTTTTCTATATTTATAAAAAAAAGGGGCTATTACAGTAAAGAGATCTATTGTTTTGTATTTACAGAAATTAGAGAAGAGGAATTCAATTTACAGTAAGGCATATATGTGTATTTATTTTTATAAATATATAAGGGAATATACAGTAAAGGAAAAGTTACAAAAAAAAGAAGAATTTTTTTATTAAGGTTAAGCAGTTTTTAATTTCATTTTTAGTCAATCTTAATTTGATTTAATCATATGTAGGTAAACAGTGAAATAGTAAAAATATATATAGGGTTTTGAAAGAATAAGGGTTTATATAAAGATTAGATTTTTAAAATAAATACAGGTCATTTTGGTATAAGTAATTACAAAGAAGAGATTAAAATAAAATAAATATACATCTCTACAATTTAAATATTGTTAGTTCATTTAAAAATAATTTACTTAGGTGATTAATTTGTTTAATAAGTCACTAAAAGATTTTTATAAAGGAGAATTAGTTTAAAATTTAATTATTTGGTTGAAATTAAATTATTAGAGTTAAAGAATAAATTTATTTAAACAGAAATTAATTGTTCGATCTGTTCAAATATTAATAAAATCATATAATTGTTTATATAAGGTCAAAAGTCGGAAAACAAGTCGAGATTGGGAAGGATTGCAACTTAAAAGCAAAAGTGAGATTTTCTCACTCATTTTGTAACAACACTGTATTTTGTAATTATTTTATTGTATATTTTAATTATTTTTAACGTAAGATTTTGATTTAAAAACTTATTTTACTTATTTGAAATGATTAAATTTATTATTTAAATATAATCTTGATTTTTATGAGTTATAATTCCAAACTTGTGTAAGTTGAATATTTGTCTGAAATGCTGATTTTGGTCGAAATAGTCAAACTGTGACTTTCAACTTAAAATTTTAAAAGTTTAAAAATTTAATTTTTTTCATTTATTTAAAGACTTTGGATTTTGTTTTCTTAAAAATCTAATTTTGGAAATTTTCTTGAAATGATTTCTGATCATTTGTCCAAATAAAAATAAACAATGTCTAAAAATTTGATTTGGATAAAAAGTGTAACTTTAATAGAAATTCTAAATTTTATAATTCTAAAGGCAAAATTTTCATCTTGAACTGTATACAATTGTGTAACATTTGTTTCACTTTTGTTTTGGTCAGATTTGTTGTATACTTTTTTTTTTAAAAAAAAGTTAGTAATAATTAGTGTGAAACGGGAAATAAACTTTACATTTCTTTTACATATGTTTACATCTGTTTCTTAACTTTATATTTAATAATCAATTGGATGAAGCTAAATCAAATGTTATTAATTATGGTATAATATCTATTAAATTTTGGTTTAAAGTGATGGTTTATTTTTCCTAATAGAAACGTTAGTATTTTAAATTTATTTAATAAGAGAAACAAAATAATTTGTACGTTACTTTGGGCATATATTTAATTGTTGCTCTTGCCTTTTCGTTATCTATTTGATTTTTTTCTTGCGTTAACAATGCAAAGTTTTCAGCCGTATATTCTCTTTTGAGAATCCAAAATCTTGCTCAAATCTTGCCTTAAATCATTTCCGTGTGTGAATTATTCCTTTCCCTCTTGCCTCCCATACGTTTCCACCTATTGGATAGAATTAAATTGCCTCTGCCGTTCAAGCATTTTACTCTTGCCTGCCCTCTACATAAATTAGTGAGCAAATGTTAATATATATTTCACGTTCAAAAGTTCCATACCACAAATTATTCATTTTGCTTCCATCAAAATTTGAGTGAGCATCTCCTGAAGGTATGAACCGGCGCATGCTTTTCCTTTCATTTTTTTTTCTTTTTTTCTTTTTTTCTTCTTTTCACTCTTGTTTTATTTCATTTGTTCTCCTTTCATTGTTTTGCTTTATCCTATTGCTTGCCACCGTGCTTGGCCATTCACCATATTTTTCCGACCCTACCCATGCCAGACCACCGAGCCTTGTTTGAGAAAAAAATGGAATGAAAAAAATTCCATTTTTGTCGCCTTTGTATTTTGTTTTTGAAGTAATATTGCCACCGAGCCTTGTTTTGAAAAAAAAAAAGGAATGAAAAAAATTCCATTTTTGTCGCCTTTGTATTTTGTTTTTGAAGTAATATTGCCACCGAGCCTTGTTTTGAAAAAAAAAGGGAAATGAAAAAAAGTTGCTTTTGTCACTTTGTATTTTTGAAGTTATAATCTATTTTTCCATTGGCCCTTGTTCTGGAAAAAAGAAATGAGAAAAAAAAATTGTTTTGTCACCTCTGTAATTTGGCATTCTAGTCTATATTCCCTCCGCCCTTTTGTTTGAAAAAAAAAAAGAAATGAACAAAATTTGTTTTGTCACCTTTGTTTTGAAGTTATAGTCTATTTTAAAAGTGGTCTTGTATTTTTGAAGTCATAGTTTATTTTGTTTTTATAAAATTAAATAGAAAAGGAAATTTGAAAGGCCTTAAACTTTCTATCTTTCTATGGGCCTTTATAGTCCACCCTTTTACTTTTAACCTAACCTTTCACCAATTAACCCTACCACCTCCTCGTATCATCTCCTACCACTTCACATTTTTGTGCTTGCCATGCCTTTGTGATGGCAAACCAGATCCTTTTCCACCTGAAAACATGTGTGGCCTAGCCCTAAGCATGTATGGCCGAGCATTCATGGAGTTGTGGTCAAGCAAAAGTGGTTGAAAAGCTTGGTAATGTCATTTGTTGCTTCTACTTTTTTATTGTTCAACAAATCTTTATATTGTATGCATATGTTTATATGGTCTTGTTTATTTGTTGTATACAAGATCATTATCAAGGCTTTCCATTCATTCAATTCAAATCGTGTTTGTCGTGCTTTTGGAATCGCTCTTGTGTTTGTTGTTTTGGTCTCTAGCTTCGAAAAGGTGAGTCTTTCTCACTCTGACATATATACTTATGAAAATTGGATTGATGACAAGTGTTTAGTAATGTAAAATGTTTATGCAAGTTAATGATGATCATATGATATGCTATGTCGTGTTATTACCATGTTATTACCATGTTAAAATTGTTAATTTTCACCTGACATCTGATACATGACTGTATATTGTGATATTGACATTGTTTATATTATTTCTGTATATGATCACACTACAAGTTCCCTGTTAGGATAAAAAATAATTATGGGCTGAAATGATAGGCCTGAGTTATTTTATTTATTTATTTAAACTTGGGATTGCGGGATTGAAATGATAGAACCCGGATTTTTACCTTTTAAACTGCGGATTGAAATGATACATATCCGTATCACTTGACCTAGGTTAGAAAACTATATACGGACCCGTGGTTATTCTATAAAGTGCTTTGAATATTTTAAGTATTTTAAAAATATAAAATTATGAAATTTGATTTAAATAGATTTTGAAAGGTTTTAAAATAAATAAATTATGATTTTTCTATGTGTTAAAAATGTAATTTATGAATGGATTAACTGGATTTTGAAATATAACTTATGTTTGAAATTTGGAATTTTGACTAAAAATGATATTTAAGTTACATGAATAAAATGGACTTTAATTTTATTTGGAAATGGTAAATATGATAAATTGATTTATATTTGAATTTAAGTGATTTATTAAAGAATTATTGATTTTCTATAAATTTAAGTGGTTGAATAAATGACCGTTGAAAATGAAATTTTAAAATATCGCTTGACTTGAAATGTGAAATTTGAGTTTTAACTAAAGATGTTAAATTAATCAAATAAACTGGAAGTTTAGTTAAATTTGTAAAATGGTAATATAAATCTGAAACGTATAGGTTTTAATTTATGAAAGAAACGTATAGGTTTTAATTTATGAAAGAAACGTATAGGTTTTAATTTATGAAAGAAACGTATAGGTTTTAATTAACGAAAGAAACGTATAGGTTTTATTTTATGCAAGAAACGTATAGGTTTTAATTTATGAAAGAAACGTATAGGTTTTAATTAATGAAAGAAGCGTATAGGTTTTATTTTATGAAAGAAACGTATAGGTTTTAATTTATGGAAGAAACGTATAGGTTTTAATTTATGAAAGAAACGTATAGGTTTTAATTTATGAAAGAAACGTATAGGTTTTAATTAATGAAAGAAACGTATAGGTTTTATTTTATGCAAGAAACGTATAGGTTTTAATTTATGGAAGAAACGTATAAGTTTTTAATTAATGAAAGAAACATATAAAGTCCTAATTAATGAGAGAACATGAAAGTTTTAATTAATGCAAGAACATGTAAAGTTTTAATTAAGAAAGAAACATGTAAAGTTTTAAGTAGTGTGGTATTGATTTAATTAATAAATGTTCATTATTGTAATAGGAATATAAAATTTAAAACGTACATTTGACACGTAGATTTTAATCAATGTAATGGTGTATTTTAAATTGATTAAAATGATAAATGTTACTTATTGTAATAAAAATGTAAGTTAATAAGGTGCTTTTAACTTAACATAAGAATTTCGGTTTAAATTGTATATTACAGTAAAAAAGTTTATTTAACTATAAGGCTATGATAAATTGACATGTTAAAATTTTAAACTTATCAATACTTTGATTATATACAATGTAAAGTGGAAAGTAGTACATTCCAAAAATGCTATGATTCCTTAAGGTAACATTTCCAAAATGCTATGATAATTTAAAGGAATATTTCAAGTTTAATAAATTTAAAGAAATATTCAATGATTTGAAAATTTGGGTTTTATTTGAATGATATAATATTGAATTATTTTTGAAATGGAAATGATACAATTGTGATATTGTTTTGAAATGAGTATGATATTTTGGTCTTGGAAGTATAAATTATTTGAAATAAATATCTATGGGTTATAATAACGATTGGTTATTAAAGAGACCGGGATCGGATATTGTCTTATAGCCGGACAATACCGAAAACCACTTTAACAACTGCGTACGCGGTGGAGATTCCAGAATGAAGTAGGATGGTGGCGACGTTCTCGAGGTATGTTACGTGGACCCAACTCCCGTGAGTTGGCATATATGACTAAAACAGGAGCTATACCGGGCTACACAAAGGGTCGCACCCTTTCATCGAGCATGCTCCATCGGAAACTATTCTATTACTTTTGTGATTCGATTCGGTGGCGCCACTTTGATTCGGGGGTATTGTTCGAGGTAGGCGGAAGCTGCTGGCTTGCCGTCACCACCGGTCCGAGAGTGCAAACGGTGTATCCACCCTGGCATTGCCTCGCGTGCCGTGTCATATCCTTATATCGAGCCCACTACGATTTTGGTTTTAAAGATCCGACCGCGTTAAGGTTCACCATCCCCTTAACGCTATTTCCTATATGATTATACTTTACTGATTAGACACTACCGTATATAGCGTATATTACTACATAGTAAATAGTTTAACGGATCCTTAGAGGATGGGCGGTCCCAAGCATCCTTTAAGTTACTGATGCATTTTGTTACTGTTCACTTGAGTTGATTTACAGTTTATAAGTATTTATGTCCTGACTCGAGGGTTTTGTATTTTGCTTTACGCTCGGGTCAGATTGATTGAGTTAGCATTCAAGATTCACCTTCGGCGTTGGAGCTTTCCTTGAAGATCCAGCCATCTATTTTGTTTCAGTATCCAGTGGTTCAGTGATGTATCTGATTTGTACCTGATGTATCCTGTTACTCTTCTATTGTATCTTATTTAACTCTGATGTATCTTATATTTTATATAGTAGCTTCATGAACTACTATCTCTTTTTCTTCCGCTGCATTTTTATATACTCTTTGTCTGTGATCTGTGATTTTTATTTACTGTATATTCTGAGATTTGCCAAATTTTTATTTACAACGCGGTATTTTGAGCAATCCAATTCCGGCAAGAGTGTCGACCTATACACTTATAATGGATGCGAATGGTTGAAAATATCGGGTCGTTACAGTTGGTATCAGAGCTTTGGTTAGCTCTAGGCAAAACTCAGCATATGGAGTAGATGTATTTACAGAATCACTTTCATTCGAGTTGAATCTCTCTCTTTTAACTCGATTCCTTTGAATTTTGGAACGTTCCTGCGGTTCCAAAAATCCATTCTTATTCCCCGCTACTCATCTTCACTTGATTCTGGAGTATCCCATAACTCCACTTCGAATGATCTTTATAGTGAATTGGCGGTCCCGCCAATCTCACAAATTTTCTTGTAAAAGGAGTGAAACTCCTTTACAACAACATCGATTCACCAAAAATTTTATATCCTCGGTTTAGATGCTAGTATCTCCTATTATCCCAAACTCTATCTCTTGAGGTCGAATGTAGATTTACCCCAGAAAATCCACTTCGATCTTATACTTTAAGTCACGGTTGACCCGATTAAGGTTGCCTGTGATTTATTTTAGCTTATCCGCCTCCCTACTCTGTATTTAATCATCTTGTCTTTTGTTTCCAACATATTTTCAAACATTCTGAATTGTATTTGTCAATCTATATTTTGTTTATATATTGTGTTGTTTGAGTTGTTGATGTTGAGTTGGGTTTCCGATCGATTCGTCAGATAAACGCTATCGATAGGATTTCTAAAACACTTTGACAGAACAAACTGACATGATATTATTTTAAAATTTGGTTAATGAAATAAAATTTTGATATATATATTTATGGAACTTAATAAAATGATTCAAATTGATAATTTAAATGATAATACTTGATTTATCATTTATTGTTCTATAAATGAATTTATAAATAATTGTTTATAAATTTATATGGGAACTTAAATGAATTTAGAAAAAGAAATTTGAGAATTTAATTTCCGATGGTTCCAAACCTTTGTTTAAAAGTTTAAAGGGATATAATATTTAAAATATTTTCAAATAGAAATTTGTTTCCAAAGAATTTTAAGTTTAAAATTAGTACTCTTCTCTTTGTCGCTGGAAAATAACTTCGGTGATGACTGCAGCATCATCGACGTTCATTTTCGAGTTTCGAAGTGAAGAGACTGTTCTGTAGTCTTGCTACAGCTTTGTTTTGGGAAATTAAATTGATTTGAATTTCTAAAATATGACTTAATTTATAATATATATAGATATATGATTGAAATTTGATTTGACATATTATATATATATTATTACTTGTCTCTAAATGGTTTGAAGAAATCGGAAATTTAATTCTTAAATTTTATTTTTAACAATAATTTCAATTATAAAAAGAAAATCAAATTTTTTTGGATAAATGATTAAACTTGAGATAATTGAATTGGAAAGTTTTATTTGTATGACACAATTCCATTCCAATATAACTTACCTTAATTTCAGAAGTTAACAATGCAATTGGGTAATATACAATATAAAAAGATTTTATAAATAAAATTTTGGTGGTTATAATAAATGTTATACACTTAAATTTTAATTATAAAATGATTAACAGAGGTAAATATAATAAAGGGCGATTGAATAACTTACAATAAAATGATGTTAAAAGAACTAAGAATAAAAGAAAGCCCATATCAATTAATTCAGAAAAAGATTCCTTGACGTGAGTAGTCATCCGTTCCTGAAACTCCTTGTTCATTCCCCGAATAAACTTTTCATTCTTCTTTAACGGTGTATTCACCAATTCTAGACCAAATCGAGATAATTCAATAAATTTGTTCAAGTACTCCTCAAACGATAAACTCCCTTGCTCTAAATCCATAAACTCCTGATACACTCTAGAGATACCAGCAGACGACATATATCGCTGCTCAAACACTTCCTTGAAACGACTCCAAGTAAATTCATCTGTCGACTCATCCACGGTAGCAGTTTCCCACCAAACTAAAGCCTCTTCCTGGAGTTGCCATGAAGCTATCAATCGCATCTGATCATTTTCTAATTTTAGTCCTTTGAAAATCTTTTCGCACGATCGAATCCAGGCATGTGCTTCGATAACGGTTTCTTTGCCAGTGAATGACTTTCCACCAAGTCTAGAAAACTTTTGATATAAATCAGCCAAATTCAATTGAGATTGAATAGGAATATCTGTCGTTGCAGGGTTTTGACCAGCTAAAGTAGTACTTTCCTGTCTCATATTTCGTCCTCTTCTTCCACTCATTCTTACTATCTATAAATAGTAAGAAATCTAATTTAGGCATTCGGACGATATATCTTAGATAATAACAACAGATAAAGAAAATAGATAAAGAAATTTGGATTTTGGTTCCACTGGTTGTACTCATTCCAGGGTATACTTCACCCTATCTCTAATGAGTCATCTAAGGTGTTACACTCCGTAGCTAAAGTTCTTACTCAACCTTCAGCTCTGATACCAATCTGTCACGACCGAACTCGATGTCCAACAAACAACATCAAATTTGTTTCGCGGGAGCTTGAAACACCATTAAATGATAAATAACACAGAGGAAATAAAAGATGATATCACTGATATAACATGAATACAATATCCGATACATCAATTTGATACAATGATAATCATCAACATCAGAGAATATACAACACAAAATACAGCGGAACACGATACAATATGAAATAAGTCTTCTTAGAATATAATACTGCAACTCTGATCCAAAAAGCTCCGAAGACAGAGCTCCAAAACTCCTATCTCGATCCACCATCAAGATTGCACCAAGCTAAGCAAGTCTCGTCCATATCCAAAGAAAACTGAACTAGCTCTAGATAATCTACTGAACCTAATTATCTGAAAAACCAAACTCTAGACTGCCCGGGTAGAAAAATTTTGAGCACCCAGAGTTTAGGAAATAAACAATAAACTTTGGATCAGTCATGGGACTGGTGTGAGCAAACAAAAATAGTTTATCTTTAAAACAATCAAAGATTTAAACTTTTATAATCGCAATGCTTTTAAAAATGAGACTACCATAAGGCCTCCCGCACACACACACGATGCAAACGCAGAATCGGAGGAGATTTCTCCTTATGATAGTCAAAGATGCTTGATACACATTAAAAAGAACATTTGATATTATTACTAGTGCATAGTGTAGAGAAAATTCATTTCGAAAGTAAAGATATAAATCTTAGCCAGCATAGACATTTCGTACTATGCCTATTATAGCTACCATGTTCAATAGCGGGTTACCGCCATATTCCATGGCAGGTTATACAACTAAAACCGTACAAGGCTCGTACTTGAAGAATGGATTTTCCAACAAATGGTCAGGCCAAGGAACTTCCCATTGCCACATGGAAACGCCTCTGGAAGGACGCCCCGAGAACCCAACTGGATCTTTGCCAAACAAGGCCGGGAACCCCTTTTCCCAAGGGATATTATAAACCCTCAGATATGCCACCCCCAGTCCTTTGGGACCTTTAAACGAGAGCTCTCTAACCAACATCACACCACAATAATAAGTGTTTCAACATGAGTAAGTATCTGGGCTCCATACCATGATACTACCCTTTTCCAGAAGGAATGGTCATACCCTAGGGACGCTATCCCTGAAAACCTTGCCGCACAATTCCTGTTTCGACCATTACCGGTTTGTGAGGCTCGATGAAGTCACGTCCACAAAAACACACTTTATACAAAAGCTGTGCTTTGGGTCAACAAATGATCATAGAAATGATCACAAAGATAAAAGATCAAACAAATGATCATATCACAAATGATCAACACAATGATCATTTCACAGCAACACTCAGCATGTCACATTACCAAATTGGGAATATTTCGCTGATAACCATCAACTACATAACCTCTAAGCTCGTACGTCTCAGAGAAGGGTGTTAAGCTAAAAGAATAAATTCTCCGCCACCAACAGAAATATATTTGAAAGAAATCTGCTTTATATCTCAAATTGTAATGTCAGACATAACAATCCATACAAGTCTGTTCTGGGTTCGAACAGAACCGAAGGCACTTACAAAGAAGTCCTTGCAATCCGGATATCCACAATCCTGATCGGATTCCCCATCACATATGGAGAACTCTATACCGGAGCAACTCGGTGCAGAGTCAATCGACAGGTCATCCTATCGCTCTCGCAAATACCCGGTCTTCAACACCGGTCTTCAAATGCTATCCATAACGACGTATCATATACTCGGAATGGGTTATACGACCCAAAGGTCCTTTCCCGGCTTACCCGAATAGTGAGCGCAAAATTTAAAACATATGGATATTGGATTTCGATTAAGTCACAACTTAATAATTCCAAAGTTTCTTTCAAATGGTTTAAACCAATTACCATTTCAAATCTTTTAAACAAAAAGATTTATTTCACAAAGTTCACTCAGTTTCATAAAGATTCATTGACGGATTTCAAAACAATTTCCGTTTCAATTGGATTAACTCATTTAAATCTTTAAATCAAAGATTTATCTCATAGCTTTCAAAACTTGTTTCCAAAGATTCGTTCATAACTTGGAAAATCATTTTCGATTCAAACTTGAAATCTCTTTAATATAAATTGGAAGTTCATTACTCATATGAAAGCTTTCTATCACTTAGAAATAATAGTTTTATTTTGGAAAAACCCCGATCCCATTTATACAAGTTACAATCTTTTATTCGAATTCAATTTCAGATTTCTTTTGAATTTCAATCTAAATCCGATTATTTAAATTCCAAATCTTTATTAGTTATTCAAAAATAACTTTATTCTTAAAACAGCTTTTCAAAAGTTTTCCACATTAAACTTAATTTATTTCCAAAAATATTTGAATTAAAAATTCAAATTCAAACTTATTTAAAAATCTGTGACTTAACCGATTTCCACGTGAAATCCATATTTGTGTGTGTATAAGTGTGGTCCAAGGGTTTAACACAATATTGCAACATTATTCAATCATCACAGATCAAATACGACAATATATCCGATAAGCGATATAAACTATAACGCTTGTCTTCATTCGCAGATCATAGATATACATATCACAGGTAATGAATTACATCACAGATAATTAATTATATTACAGATCACAATACGAATCAGGATATAACACAAAGCATCACATGTAAGGGATATCAAACAATTCATCATCCAATATAATCCAAACATCCATAAATATGGTCAATTTAATTATCTGATTAATTTAAATCAGATTAATGTCTATGAGTAAATTTGCTAGTCATAGTAAATTAATAATCAATTGATTTCAAAACATTTAATAAATTATCTTTTAATTAAATCATTAATTAACTTTTCATTAAAAATTAATCCTTAATTAAGTAATTAAATCTTTAATTATTTATTTAATTAACCCAAATCATTAATTAATTTAAATAATAAATTATCCTTTTTAATTAACTTAATTTAGAAATTAATTCATATTCCTTTTCAAATTATTAAATTAATAAATTATTCTGAAATATATTATTAGGTCTAAATTACTAAATTTATTACTTTAAATCATTAAGTAAAAATCTAGATTATAAATCAATGATCACTTAATTTTGTTTTAAAATAGTTTACTTGGTCTACTATTATGTTTTACAGCCATGGAAGAAAGACCCGAGCCATCTCCCCAAATTTCTCGAGTAACACTCAAGTGCTTCCCTTATCTTCCACGAAACCTCTCCCTGTTCACATGTTTCTTCTTCTTCTTCTTTTTTTCTAACCTGAAGCTACAAGATGCTCGCTCAAACCCAAAACAAAACAAAAACTCGAGCCAAAGCATCACGTACTCGAGCGTTCTCTCGAGTTTGCCCCCTTCCCCCTCGGCCCAAACTTTCCTGACACTAATCAGTGTCGTGCACGTGCACACGAACCGCCGCCACCTCCGGTGGCCATCGCGACCCTCAACAAGTCGCGAATCCTTCCTATACTCCAAATCAGGTCTCGATTCGACAACATCCACAATAAATCAAAAATAAGTGTTTCGATCGAAACTTGAAGCCTAAAACACCACCACAAAACGCCTCGCTACGCCGCTACCTAGTGCCAGAACCCACGCAACTTCGTCCACAACCGCGCCACGTCTTGCTACGACGATCCCCCCCAGTGCGATCAGCTTCAGTTGACCCACGACCGATCGAAAGTGCTCCAAAACTAGTCGACAAAAACTGCTGCTCAAACCCTACTTTGATCTCGTCCCCTTGATCCACACAATCGAAAAAATTTCTAACATTTTTCCTGACCTCGTAACCCATTAAGCTAGCTTCAAGCAGAATTTCATGAGCAAATATTCATTTGATCATCAGGAAATGATCAAAAAACCAAACCCATACAACTCACGATTCCCCAAATTTTAGCAAACTAAAAATCTCGGCTTCATCACTAAAATTCATCATTTCATATTACAATTCAGTTTATAAATTCCAAACTAGAGATTAAAATGTTTTGTTTTTATCATTTTCAAGAAGTTTACTGTAATAGTTAACTTTAGGGACAACCCTTAACAAATACAGTTGGAAATATTTTTTTTTTCTTTTAAAATTAGCATTGTGTTGTCAGAATCAACTTCCACTCAAAAATTAACACCTAAAACACATCGAGGAAGAAGTATTTGATTTTTTTTTTTTTTGGGTTTGGTCTGTTAAAATGTTAACAGAGGAAGAAGAAAGTGTAGATACCCCTGTAACAGCAATGTATATATTTACAGTCGCATATATACAGACATAACCATACTCATCCCATTCATACTTCACACAATCAATATTGATTACATTAAATCCAAGGGGTGTTCATAAATTTTAGAGTTTGCTCACTGTTTTGAGAAGAGGAAGAACAGAGGTGGTTTAAAACTTGAAATGACATGCACAGGCTTATATATATTGATATGTGAACAAACAGGCATTTTTAACATCTACTCAAGCATATTTCACAACAAACTTCAGATATCAATCACAAACAATTCAGATAAAAACAGATTCTACTGTTTTGAATGAAGGTTTACTCACCTATATGCACAAAGTAGAGAAGCCAGGGAAGAACAGAGACAGTGAAGCCTGTTTTGCTTTTGTTAAACTTTAATGATGTTTGAACTTGTAAATGGTGATTTGCAACTTTTGTTTTGCTTGATTCTTCCAAGTTTGAAGTTGTTTCAGTTGCAACTGAAACTTCTCTTTTTTTTTCTAGTAGGCTTTAATTTGTTTTCAGATTTTTTTTCTCTTTCAGGCTGCTAAGTTTGGTTTTGAACTAAATGAAATAAAACAGACATATACATATAAATATATAGAGAGGACAGTGTGTATAGGCATGTTTGAAATCATTTCATGAAAGTATGTAAGTAACCCTTTCATTTATTTGCAGCATGCCGTGCTCCATGCTAGACAGTATATGCATTCAATGCTCATCCATACTTGTTTGATACTTACTGCATATTTAGATTTAATTTTTTTTTTTTATATATATATATGTAAGTGCTGTTTTGATTCATTTAAATACTTACTTTCTTGTTTTACTTTGGTTACTTTGTATTCACTTTATATTTTATATGTGCTTAGATTTTCATTTGTATGTAAATTTTCTTTTATTTGTTTACTTAATATTTTGTAATTTATCTTATAATTATATTTCAAACTTAAGTATTAAATTTATAACACATATTTTATCCTATACACTTATATTCTATATTGATAAGTAGTTTTATTTTATTTATACTTTAAACATTTTATTTAAAATTCAATTCAGCTGAAAATATTCATTTTTGAGTTTCAAATCAAATTCAAAAACAAATAAGTAAATACATCTTATTAAATTTGAAAAAATTCAACCAAATCCATAATTTAATCTAAAATTCAATTAAATTATAAATTTAAACGCGTCTTTAAAATTGGGATCGTTACAGACTTCCCCCCTTAAAAAGAATTTCGTCCTCGAAATTCGCCAGAGAGATAACGAAGATAGATGAAAGATAGAGAAATATCTTTCCAGATCAAACTGGATATCAATTCTGCATTTGTTTTACCAAATCAGAATTATTAACAATAGATGTGAGAACAAACTCAATTAAGTACGAAACAATTGGGTTATCTGATCTACGAAGTATACAGAGGTATTGGTTAGATCGAAGGGATAACTAACCATTCGTAGAATATATCGAAACCCAATGAAATAGATAGAAATAGATTCGATTACGATTTCAGAT
This sequence comes from Allium cepa, assembly GCA_030765085.1. Lineage (NCBI taxonomy): Eukaryota > Viridiplantae > Streptophyta > Magnoliopsida > Asparagales > Amaryllidaceae > Allium > Allium cepa. Next base: position 889,198,034 of record CM060943.1, on the reverse strand, counting down.
TCAAGATTTAATTCATTTATGATTTGCTGAGAAATACAACTAATGATAGTTCCAGTGTCGAACAAAATTCGAACAATTTAATCGTAAACGAGAAGATTACCTTATAAAATTCATTTCCTTAATCGGATGTTGAGGTTGAAGAATCATCTCTGATTGCATACCCTCTCCTTACTAAAGTTTGCTTCTTGGCTGGACAATTTTTGATCCTATGTCCCGGCTTGCGGCATTTATAGCATCCAGTAGATTCCTGATCTGGCCTCATAAATGGCTCTCTCATTCCTGGCTTCCAATCATTCTTGCATTTATCCGAGTAGTGACCTTTTTCCAGGCAATTGAGACAAGTAACATCCTTCTTTTTCTTTTGTATACTTTTCTTTCCTTTATTTTTCCTCGATTTCTTTCCGCCAAACTTCCTTTTTCTCCAATTCAGATTACTTGCATCTACATTCTCCTCCGGATCTTTTTGCTTTTCCAGAGTATCGTATCTATAGCCCATATCAATTAATTCAGAAAAAGATTCCTTGACGTGAGTAGTCATCCGTTCCTGAAACTCCTTGTTCATTCCCCGAATAAAGTTTTCATTCTTCTTTAACGGTGTATTCACCAATTCTGGACCAAATCGAGATAATTCAATAAATTTGTTCAAGTACTCCTCAAACGATAAACTCCCTTGCTCTAAATCCATAAACTCCTGATACACTCTAGAGATACCAGCAGACGACATATATCGCTGCTCAAACACTTCCTTGAAACGACTCCAAGTAAATTCATCTGTCGGCTCATCCACGGTAACAGTTTCCCACCAAACTAAAGCCTCTTCCTGAAGTTGCCATGAAGCTATCAATCGCATCTGATCATTTTCTAATTTTAGTCCTTTGAAAATCTTTTCGCACGATCGAATCCAGGCATGTGCTTCGATAACGGTTTCTTTGCCAGTGAATGACTTTCCACCAAGTCTAGAAAACTTTTGATATAAATCAGCCAAATTCAATTGAGATTGAATAGGAATATCTGTCGTTGCAGGGTTTTGACCAGCTAAAGTAGTACTTTCCTGTCTCCTATTTCGTCCTCTTCTTCCACTCATTCTTACTATCTGTAAATAGTAAGAAATCTAATTTAGGCATTCGGACGAAATATCATAGATAATAACAACAGATAAAGAAAATAGATAAAGAAATTTGGATTTTGGTTCCACTGGTTGTACTCATTCCAGGGTATACTTCACCCTATCTCTAATGAGTCATCTAAGGTGTTACACTCCGTAGCTAAAGTTCTTACTCAACCTTCAGCTCTGATACCAATCTGTCACGACCCGAACTCGATGTCCAACAAACAACATCAAATTTGTTTCGCGGGAGCTTGCAACACCATTAAATGATAAATAACACAGCGGAAATAAAAGATGATATCACCGATATAACATGAATACAATATCCGATACATCAATTTGATACAGTGATAATCGTCAACATCAGAGAATATACAACACAAAATACAGCGGAACACGATACAATATGAAATAAGTCTTCTCAGAATATAATACTGCAACTCTGATCCAAAAAGCTCCAAAGACAGAGCTCCAAAACTCCTATCTCGATCCACCATCAAGATTACACCAAGCTAAGCAAGTCTCGTCCATATCCAAAGAAAACTGAACTAGCTCCAGATAATCTACTGAACCTAATTATCTGAAAAACCAAACTCTAGACTGGCCGTGTAGAAAAATTTTGAGCACCCAGAGTTTAGGAAATAAACAATAAACTCTGGATCAGTCATGGGACTGGTGTGAGCAAACAAAAACAGTTTATCTTTAAAACAATCAAAGATTTAAACTTTTATAATCGCAACGCTTTTAAAAATGAGACTACCATAAGGCCTCCCGCACACACACACAATGCAAACGCAGAATCGGAGGAGATTTCTCCTTATGATAGTCAAAGATGCTTGATACGCGTTAAAAAGAACATTCGATATTATTACTAGTGCATAGTGTAGAGAAAATTCATTTCGAAAGTAAAGATATAAATCTTAGCCAGCATAGACATTTCGTACTATGCCTACTATAGCTACCATGTTCAATAGCGGGTTACCGCCATATTCCATGGAAGGTTATACAACTAAAACCGTACAAGGCTCGTATTTAAAGAATGGATTTTCCAACAAATGTTCAGGCCAAGGAACTTCCCATTGCCACATGGAAACGCCTCTGGAAGGACGCCCCGAGAACCCAACTCGATCTCTGCCAAACAAGGACGGGAACCCCTTTTCCCAAGGGATATTATAAACCTCAGATATGCCACCCCCGGTCCTTTGGGACCTTTAAACGAGAGCTCTCTAACCAACATCACACCATAATAATAAGTGTTTCAACATGAGTAAGTATCTAGGCTCCATACCATGATACTACCTTTTTCTAGAAGGAATGGTCATACCCTAGGGACGTTATCCTTGAAAACCTTGCCGCACAATTCCTGTTTCGACCATTACCGGTTTGTGAGGCTCGACGAAGTCACGTCCACAAAAACAAACTTTATACAAAAGCTATGCTTTGGGTCAACAAATGATCATAGAAATGATCACAAAGATAAAAGATCAAACAAATGATCATATCACAAATGATCAACACAATGATCATTTCACAGCAACACTCAGCATGTCACATTACCAAATTGGGAATATTTCGCTGATAACCATCAACTACATAACCTCTGAGCTCGTACGTCTCAGAGAAGGGTGTTAATCTAAAAGAATAAATTCTCCGCCACCAACAGAAATATATTTGAAAGAAATCTGCTTTATATCTCAAATTGTAATGTCAGACATAACAATCCATACAAGTCTGTTCTGGGTTCGAACAGAACCGAAGGCACTTACAAAGAAGTCCTTGCAATCCGGATATCCACAATCCTAATCGGATTCCCCATCACATATGGAGAACTCTATACCGGAGCAACTTGGTGCAGAGTCAATCGACAGGTCATCCTATCGCTCTCGCAAATACCCGGTCTTCAACACCGGTCTTCAAATGCTATCCATAACGACGTATCACATACTCGGAATGGGTTATACGACCCAAAGGTCCTTTCCCGGCTAACCCGAATAGTGAGCGCAAAATTTAAAACATATGGATATTGGATTTCGATTAAGTCACAACTTAATAATTCCAAAGTTTCTTTCAAATGGTTTAAACCAATTACCATTTCAAATCTTTTTAACAAAAAGATTTATTTCACAAAGTTCACTCAGTTTCATAAAGATTCATTTACGGATTTCAAAACAATTTCCGTTTCAATTGGATTAACTCATTTAAATCTTTAAATCAAAGATTTATCTCATAGCTTTCAAAACTTGTTTCCAAAGATTCGTTCATAACTTGGAAAATCATTTTCGATTCAAACTTGAAATCTCTTTAATATAAATTGGAAGTTCATTACTCATACGAAAGCTTTTTATCACTTAGAAATAATAGTTTTATTTTGGAAAAACCCCGATTCCATTTATACAAGTTACAATCTTTAATTCGAATTCAATTTCAGATTTCTTTTGAATTTCAATCTTAATCCGATTATTTAAATTCCAAATCTTTATTAGTTATTCAAAAATAACTTTTATTCTTAAAACAGCTTTTCAAAAGTTTTCCACATTAAACTTAATTTATTTCCAAAAATATTTGAATTAAAAATTCAAATTCAAACTTATTTAAAAATCCGTGACTTAACCGATTTCCACGTGAAATCCATATTTGTGTGTGTATAAGTGTGGTCCAAGGGTTTAACACAATATTGCAACATTATTCAATCATCACAGATCAAATGCGACAATATATCTGATAAGCGATATAAACTATAACGCTTGTCTTCATTCGCAGATCATAGATATACATATCACAGGTAATGAATTACATCACAGATAATTAATTATATTACAGATCACAATACGAATCAGGATATAACACAAAGCATCACATGTGAGGGATATCAAACAATTCATGTATCTAATATAATCCAAACATCCATAAATATGGTCAATTTAATTATCTGATTAATTTAAATCAGATTAATGTCTATGAGTAAATTTGCTAGTCATAGTAAATTAATAATCAATTGATTTCAAAACATTTAATAAATTATCTTTTAATTAAATCATTAATTAACTTTTCATTAAAAATTAATCCTTAATTAAGTAATTAAATCTTTAATTATTTATTTAATTAACCCAAATCATTAATTAATTTAAATAATAAATTATCCTTTTTAATTAACTTAATTTAGAAATTAATTCATATTCCTTTTCAAATTATTAAATTAATAAATTATTCTGAAATATATTATTTGGTCTAAATTACTAAATTTATTACTTTAAATCATTAAGTAAAAATCTAGATTATAAATCAATGATCACTTAATTTTGTTTTAAAATAGTTTACTTGGTCTACTATTATGTTTTACAGCCATCGAAGAAAGACCCGAGCCATCTCCCCAAATTTCTCGAGTAACACTCAAGTGCTTCCCTTATCTTCCCCGAAACCTCTCCCTGTTCCCATGTTTCTTCTTTTTTTTTTTTTTCTAACCTGAAGCTACAAGATGCTCGCTCAAACCCAAAACAAAACAAAAACTCGAGCCAAAGCATCACGTACTCGAGCGTTCTCTCGAGTTTCCCCCCTTCCCCCTCGACCCAAACTTTCCTGACACTAATCAGTGTCGTGCACGTGCACACGAACCGCCGCCACCTCCGGTGGCCATCGCGACCCTCAACAAGTCGCGAATCCTTCCTATACTCCAAATCAGGTCTCGATTCGACAACATCCACCATAAATCAAAAATAAGTGTTTCGATCGAAACTTGAAGCCTAAAACACCACCACAAAACGCCTCGCTACGCCGCCACCTAGTGCCAGAACCCACGCAACTTCGTCCACAACCGCGCCACGTCTTGCTACGACGATCCCCCCGAGTGCGATCAGCTTCAGTTGACCCACGACCGATCAACTGAATTTAAATTCAAATCATATTTAACCCAATTTCCAATTATTTCTGTAATTTTAACTATTAAATTATTGATCTAATTATCCAATTAAATCTAATTATTCGAAATAAAATTATCCGACTTATAAATTTCACTTATTAATATTTAAAATTAATAGAATATTCGATTTTAAATTGACAGAAATTCTGGGTCGTTACAGAAAGCTTTTATTATTTGAAAACTATTAGTTTTTTTTGTTTCAGAAAGATCCAATATTATTTACACGAGTTAAAGCCTTTGAATTTAAATTCAAATTTCCAAATCAATACCTTTATAATAGTTTAACCCATATAAACTCACTTATAAGTTGAATAGCCTTTTTAAACGCTAGTTTCCAAATCATAAAATTCAGTTTCAAATATTGAATTTAAATTAAATTAAAATATTTAAATTTCAAAACTCAATCAAGTTATTCAAAATAAATTTCATCTTTGAAATTCCATTTCTAAAGCTTTTCTCTTTAAACCCAATCCATTTTCAAAACATTTGAATTCAAATATTCAAATTTAAAACTATTTCAAAAATCTGTGACTTAATCGATTTCCTCATGAAATCCATATTGGTGTGTGTATAAGTGTGGTCCAGGGGTTTAACACAATAGTGCAACATCATTCAATCATCACAGATCAAACACAGAAAAATAGTTGATAAGCGATATAACTATAACGTTTATCGCTCATTCACAGATTCACGGATAATATACAGATGTATCATAAGTAAATGAATAAATTACACACATCTCAATCCATAGAACAAAATATCACAGATCAGATAGGATAATCTATTCAAGACATCTTATACAATACAATCATTCATAAGTAAGGTCAAGCATTTAATAATCATTTATAAGCTGAATTAAATAAATAGATTAATCCTAATTGATTCAATTTACTTCCAAGTAAATTAATTAATTACTTAGGAATTAATCACCCAAACCTGATTAATTAATTACAAATCATTTGATATAAATTAATTTATCAAACACTTTAATTAATTAATTAATTAAATTATTCTTAATTAATCACATTAATTAAATTATCCATTAAACCAATTTCATAATTAATTGACTCCTTAGTTAATTATTTTAAGAAATTAAACCTTTAGTTACTTACCATAAAGTAATTACACTTACACAATTTCAAAATGATTATCATTAATTTATTAATCTAAATTAATCATTAAAATTTTATCACATTATCCTTACATTAATTTTTGCTTAATCACTTGATTAATCAATTTTAATCATTAATTAATATTTAATTAAAAATTCATAATCATAAATTAATATTTAATTGATAACCCTCAATCACTAATTAATTTCTTCAACCCTTAAATTACTTCTTTAATTAATCCAATCATTAATAAATTAAATAATTAAATTATTCATTTTAACTAACTTAATTATAAATCATTAAATCTTTATTACTCAAAGTATAGCTCATTCATACTTATGACTAAATTATTATTTACAATGTGTTTGGAAACATTGTTTTCAAATTTTCTTTTGAATTTCATTTTCAAATTCAAGATTTAAAATGGAAACAAATTAACTAAAGTTTGAAACAATTTCAAAAATCCCCTTCCTTTCTTTCACAAGTTAATGAATTATTTATCTTATAATGGAAGTTAAAAGGATTTAAAACCCACTATCATTTTTAATTTCAAATCAATTTAAAATTCAACTAATTATTCAAAAAAAAAACAAATGATTTAAATTTAAAACTTCCTTTATTTCAGAACTAAGATTCAAATTATATTTGAATCCAGATTTAAATTTAACTTAAAAACTTATTTACAATTTAAAACTTTATTTTCAAATTCAAACTATTTAAACATTTAAGGTTGTTAAAACAATTCAAATTCTAAAAACTTTATTTTATTTAAACTCAGATTCAAACTATCTTTAATTCAAATCCACACTTAGATTTAAAATTTGCTTAATAATTTAAATTCAGTCATTAAAGTTTAGAAACAAATCAGGTTATTAAAACCTGCTACTCAGACATACCCGAGCTTTACCCATTCTTGCTTCGAGTCGCACAGGCATTCACGCGAGACCTAACCCGATGGAACATCATCCCTTCCCCGGACCGAAACTACCCAGTCACAACGATGGCACGGTGCACGTGCACACCGTTGATGATCGACTCCAGTCATCATCACGTCAACGAGCAAGTCGACTACCACCCACTGGTCCATCCACCACCATCAGAACCATGTCCATCATTCGAAAATCGAAAAAGTCGAACATGATACTAAAACCTGGAACGCACTACCCCACTTCCCGTCAAACCTGGCAACGTCATGCGTACGATGCTCCGACCACCGGAGGCCACCAAACTCTGGCCGCAGCTTCGTCCATCTCCCCTCTACCTCCCCTCAACTCGCGTGACACTCAATCGCCTGAACTGGCCATCCCTGAACAGTGAAAATTAGGTTTAAAAACTTCAAACCATCGCCGTCGCTTCCATGGTCATCGGCCGACCATCGCTGCATTTTCCCCGTGACCACCATAGACCCCTCCATCTCCACGTGGCAACTCGACCTCCCTAGATCGTCACAACGCCGGAAATCGATCGAAATACCTACCACGATCATCTTCGAACTGCTACCAAACCACCCAACTAAAAATCATAAAACCCACCTTAAAAACCATCGCTTCCGGTAAGGATTTAAGTTAGATACCTGAATCAATGATTTGTGAAGATTGAAATTTGGATAATCTTAAGTTTGTTCAGAAATTTGGGTTTCCAGAGAAATTTTTTTTGTTGTTTTAATCTTAATTGAATTTTTAAACTTAGTTTATAATGATACAAACATCCTTTGTTTGAATCTTAAGTTCAATCATCAATTAGAAAGAGGGAAAATGATTTTTGAAACCACAGTTTCCATTTTGAACTAAGAACAGATGCATTTTAAAACAATAGCCTGCATATTATACTTCAATCTTCCCATATACACAGATAATCATATATGCACAAACATACATATCTAAGATATACTTGCACAGATTTAAAACTTTAAATTTTGAAGGAAAATGTTACTCACAGTCTAAGGAAGAAGAACAGAGTTGCTACTTGAAATACTTTGAAACTGGCTTGACTTTTAAACTGGAAATTGCTTTGATCTTCCACCCAAATTTTCTTGCCTTTGTTTAATTAAATGATGCTTCAGTTTTAAAAAAAATGCTTGCTGTAGAATTTTCCAGTTGCTAAGTTGTGATGAACGAATGAAAATGAGGAAGGTGATATATATAAAAGAGAAGAAGTGTACAGGTTTGATATTAATAAACAAACTACAGGTTTATATTGTTTATTACTTTCTTTGTTTATAGGTTGAGATGATTCTTGTCTCGGTGGCTACAAATCTTATTTTGTATGCTTGCATTAAATGCTAGAAGTATGTTGCATTTATTACCTTAGTACTTTATGTCTTCTTTGATATTTCCTTTTATACTTTGTTTATGCTTGCCTACCTTTTCTCTAACTCGGCTGATATATGAAATTGAGTGGTACAGGGATATACATTGTTGTTTGTACAACATGCATGGCTGCATTAATTGCTTAAGTCTTGTTTGAATTCTGGATTATATTTGCTTTGCCTTATTATTTAGTCACATGAATATTAAGTAAAGATTGTTTGTTTTATGCTTTGTATTCTATTTTTTTTCTTCCTTTTGCAAGCTACATACTTGTATGCATTTTTGTTTTGTAATAATTCATTTATATGTTTACTTTACTATTTTATAGTCTATCTCATTTGTTTACGTACTATTTCACAAAACTATACAATTTATCTCATACACACATATATATATATATATTAATTTCTATTTTGTGATCTTAAATATTTTATTTTCAACTTAAATACTTGAGTGTATTTTTATTTATTTGAATCTTAACTAGGTGTATTTATATTTAAACCCCAATTCAAATTCAATTGTCAATCCATTTTATATACATGTTTATTTTCAAATATCGAATTTAATTCTTGATTAATTCAAAATTTATGTTAAAATTTATATTGGTTACCAATTTCTTCATAATTTTTTATTCAGAAATGAAATTAATTATCAATTCATACTCGATTTAAATCCGAGATCGTTACAGACTTCCCCTTTTAAAAGGACTTTCGTCCTCGAAATTCGCCAGAGAGAGATAAAGAAGATAGTTGAAAGATAGAAAAATATCTTTTCAGATCAAACTGGATATCAATTCTGCATTTGGTAAGCCAAATATGAATATCAACAATAGATACAAGAAATTATAATAGAATTTCAAATTTGTTTTTTTAAACGAAATTGTTTTATAGGTTCAATTCAATTTATCCTCCATATTTTATTTACCAATTTAACTCAATTTAAAATTTCCAATTCAAATTCATAAAGGTTTAAAATAAAAACTGATAAGAAATCGATGAAATACGAAGTAAGGATTTTCTACAATGATTCGTAGGGCATCATCGCGTCGAAACTTCTTCCCGTTGCTGGTACGAAGCATCAAAGAATTGAAATCGAATCAATGGAAATAGATAGAGAAAAATTGTATCCACTGTTGCAGGGCATTGACCATTTATAGTCGTATTCCCCTGTCCCCTATCTCGTTCTCTTCTTGCACTCATACTTACTATCAGTGGATTGTAAAAGAATTTACTGAGGCATACAGATGGATATCTTAGGGATACTCATTCTAGGGTATACTTCACCCTATCTCTAATGAGTTACTTAATGTGTTATACTCTTGAGCTAAAGTTTTAATCCTTAGCTCTGATACCAAATGTGACGAGAAGGATTTTTCGAGCTAGAAAATCGTCATGCATACTTTATATCGTACTCGAATGCCGTAGATTCGACCGTTCAAATCCGAGTCGCCGGAGCTTATAACACAATTAAGTAAACAACACAGCAAAATAAAAGAATAAGACATTGATATACAACTTTGATACAATATCCGATACAATGAATATCAATATACATCAGAGATATGATACAAGAAATAGCAGCGGAAAAGGAAAATAGATAACATCTAGCAGCGGAACAATATAACTCTAAGATAGTCTTCAAAAGTGAACTCCAGCAGCAGCAGCTCGTTTCAACATCACGATACGTAAAAATAAGTAAGTCTCGTCCACATCCAAAGACTGAACTAGCTCCAGATAATTCACTGAACCTATCTGAAAAACCCAACTCTAGACTGCTTGTGTAGAAAAAATTTTGAGCACCCAGAGTTTAGGAAAGAAAAAATAAACTCCGGATCAGTCATGGGACTGGTGTGAGCAACAAAAACAGTTTATCTTTAAAAACAAACAAAGAAATATTTTAAAAGATTCACAATGCTTTTTAGAAATGAGACTACCATAAGGCCTCCCCCCCCACACACACACACAATGCAAACGCAGAATCGGAGGAGATTTCTCCTTATGATAGTCAAAGATGCTTGATACGCATTAAAAAGAAACATTTGATATTATTACTAGTGCATAGTGTAGAAGAAATCATTTCGAAAGTAAAGATATAAATTTTAGCCAGCATAGGCATTTCGCACTTATGCCTACTATAGCTACCATGTTCAATAGCAGGTTACCGCCACATTCCATGGCAGGTTATGCAATTGCAATCGTAAAAGTTCGTATTGGATGAATGGATTTCCAACAAATGATCGGGCCAAGGAACTTCCCATTGCCACATGGAAACGCCTCTGGAAGGACGTCCCGAGAACCAAACCAGATCTCTGCCAAACAAGGCCTGCTAGCCCCCTTCCCGCGGAATATACAAAACCTCAGATATGCCACCCCCGATCCTTTGGGACCTTTATACGAGGCGCCTCTAAACCACCAACCACACAGAAATAAATATAGTGTGTCCACATGAGTAAGTATCAGGGCTCTATACCATGACACTACCCTTTTCCAGAAGGAATGGTCATACCCTAAGGAAGCTACCCTTGAAACCTTGTCGCACAATTCATGTTTCGACCATTACCAGTTTGTGAGGCTCGACGAAGTCTCGTCCAAAAAGCTATGCTTTTTACAAAAGCCACGCTTTGATCAACAAATGATCAGCAGCCCACAGCATGCCACATTACCAAGTGGGGAACATATCGCTGATTACCTTCAACTACATAACCTCTAAGGGTGTTAAGCTAAGAGAATAAATTCTCCGCCACCAATGGAAATGTGTTTGAAAGAAATCTGCTTTATATCTCAAAATGTAATGTCAGACATACAATCTATACAAGTCTGTTCTGGATTTAGAACAGAACCGAAGGCACTTCCAAAGAAGCCCTTGCAATCCGGGTATTCACAATCCCGATCGAACTTCCCATCACTTAGGGAATATCTATACCAGAGCAACTCAGTGCAGAGACCATCGGTAGGTCATCCTATCATTCTCGCAAATACACGGTCATCACCACCGGTCTTCAAATGCTGTCCATAACGACGTATCACATATTTAGAATGGGTTATACGACCCAAAAGTCCTTTCCCGGCTAACCCGAATAGTGAGCGCAACATTTAAAACATATGGATATGGGATTTCAATTAAGTCACAACTTAACAATTAAAAACTTTCTTTCAAATGGTTTAAACAAATTACCATTTTCAAATCTTTTAAACAAAAGATTTATTTCACTAAGTTCACCCATTTTCACAAAGATTCATTCCCGGATTTCAAAACAATTTCATCTCAATTGGATTAATTCATTTAAATCTTTAAATCAAGATTTTATCTTAAAGCTTTCAAACAGTTTCGATAACTTGGGAAATCATTTTCATTTTTAACACAATTTGGAAGTTCACTTCCTATATGAAAGCTTTTATTATTTGAAAACAAATAGTTTTTCTTTTGTTTCAGAAAGATCCAATTTTATTTACACGAGTTAAAGCCTTTGAATTTAAATTCAAATTTCCAAATCAATACCCTTAAAATAGTTTAACCCATATAAACTCACTTATAAGTTGAATAGCTTTTTAAACGCTAGTTTCCAAATTATAAAATTCAATTTCAAATATTGAATTTAAATTTGAATCAAAATATTTAAATTTCAAAACTCAATCAAATTATTCAAAATAAATTTCATCTTTGACATTCCATTTCTAAAGCTTTTCTCTTTAAACCCAATCCATTTTCAAAACATTTGAATTCAAATATTCAAATTTAAAACTATTTCAAAAATCTGTGACTTAATCGATTTCCTCGTGAAATCCATATTGGTGTGTGTTTAAGTGTGGTCCAGGGGTTTAACACAATAGTGCAATATCATTCAATCATCACAGATCAAACACAGAAAAATAGTTGATAAGCGATATAACTATAACGTTTATCGCTCATGCACAGATTCACGGATAATATACAGATGTATCATAAGTAAATGAATAAATTACACACAGCTCAATCCATAGAACAAAATGTCACAGATCAGATAGGACAATCAATTCAAGACATCTTATACAATACAATCATTCATAAGTAAGGTCAATCATTTAATAATCATTTATAAGCTGAATTAAATAAATTGATTAATCCTAATTGATTCAATTTATTTCCAAGTAAATTAATTACTTAGGAATTAATCACCCAAACCTGATAAATTAATTAACAATCATTTGATATAAATTAATTTATCAAACACTTTAATTAATTAATTAATTTAATTATTCTTAATTAACCATATTAATTAAATTAACCTTTAAACCAATTTCATAATTTATTGACTCCTTAGTTAATTATTTTAAGAAATTAAACCTTTAATTACTTACCATAAAGTAATTACACTTACACAATTTCAAAATGATTATCATTAATTTATTAATCTAAATTAATCATTAAAATTTTATCACATTATCCTTACATTAATTTTTGCTTAATTACTTGATTATCAATTTTAATCATTAATTAATATTTAATTAAAAATTATTAATCATAAATTAATATTTGATTGATAACCCTCAATCACTAATTAAGTTCTTCAACCCTTAAATTACTTCTTTAAATAATCCAATCATTAATAAATTAGATAATTAAATTATTCATTTTAATTAACTTAATTATAAATCATTAAATCTTTATTACTTAAAGTATAGCTCATTCATACTTATGATTAAGTTATTATTTACAATGCGTTTGGAAACATTGTTTTCAAATTTTCTTTTAAATTTCATTTTCAAATTCAAGATTTAAAATGGAAACAAATTAACTAAAGTTTGAAACAAATTCAAAAATCCCCTTCCTTTCTTTCACAGGTTAACGAATTATTTATCTTATAATGGAAGTTAAAAGGATTTAAAACCCACTTTCATTTTAAATTTCTAATCAATTTAAAATTCAATTTATTCTTCAAAAAAAAAACAAATGAATTAAATTTTAAAACTTCTTTTATTTCAGAACTAAGATTCAAATTATATTTGAATCCAGATTTAAATTTAACTTAAAAACTTATTTTCAATTTAAAACTTTATTTTCAAATTCAAACTACTTAAACATTTAAGGTTGTTAAAACAGTTCAGATTCTAAAAAAATTATTTTATTTAAACTCTGATTCAAACTATCTTTAATTCAAATCCACACTTAGATTTAAACTTTGCTTAATAATTTAAAATTAGTTATTAAAGTTTAGAAACAAATCAAGTTATTAAAACCTGCTACCCAGACATACCTGAGCCCTACACCCATTCTTGCTTCGAGTCGCACAGGCATTCACGCGAGACATTACCCGATGGAACATCATCCCTCCCCCGGACTGAAACTACCCAGTCACAACGATGGCACGGTGCACGTGCACACCGTTGATGATCGACTCCGGTCATCATCGCGTCAACGAGCAAGTCGACTACCACCCGCTGGTCCATCCACCATCATCAGAACCATGTCCATCATTCGAAAATCGAAAAAATCGAACTTGATACTAAAACCTGGAACACACTACACCACTTCCCCTCAAACCTGGAAACGTCACGCGTTCGATGCTCCGACCACCGGAGGCCACCAAACTCCGGCCGCGGCTTCGTCCATCTCCCCTCTACCTCCCCTCAAACCTGCATGACACTCGATCGCCTGAACTGGCCATGGTGATCGATATTCCCTGAACAGTGAAAATTGGGTTTAAAAACTTCAAACCATCGCCGCCGCTTCCATGGTCATTGGCCGACCATCACTGCAATTTTCCCGTGACCACCATAGACCCCTCCATCTCCACGAGGCAACTCGACCCCCCTAGATCGTCACAACGTCGGAAATCGATCGAAATACCTACCACGATCATCTTCGAACTGCCACCAAACCACCCCACTAAAAATCATAAAACCCACCTTAAAAACCATCGCTTCCGGTAAGGATTTAAGTTAGATACATGAATCAATGATTTGTGAAGATTGAAATTTGGCTAGTCTTAAGTTTGTTCAGAAATTTGGGTTTCCAGAGAATTTTTTTTAGTTGTTTTAATCTTAATTGAATTTTTAAACTTAGCTTATAATGATACAAACATCCTTTGTTTGAATCTTAAGTTTAATCATCAATTAGAATGAGAGCAAATGATTTTTGAAACCACAGTTTGCATTTTGAACTAAGAACTGATGCATTTAAAACAATAGCATGCATATTATACTTCAATCTTCCAATATACACAGATAATCATATATGCACAAACATACATATCTAAGATATACTTGCACAGATTTAAACCTTCAAATTTTGAAGAAAAATGTTACTCACAGTTTAAGAAAGAAGAACAGAGTTGCTACTTGAAATACTTTGAAACTGGCTTGACTTTTAAACTGGAAATTGCTTTTATCTTCCACCCAAATTTTCTTGCTTTTGTTTAATTGAATGATGCTACCATTTTAAAAAAAGTGCTTGCTATAGAATTTTCCAGTTGCTAAGTTGTGATGAACGAATGAAAATGAGGAAGGTGATATATAAAAGAGAAGAAGTGTACAGGTTTGATATTAATAAATAAACTACAGGTTTATATTGTTTATTACTTTTTTTGTTTATAGGCTGAGATGATTCTTGTCTTGGTGGCTACAAATCTTATTTTGTATGCTTGCATTAAATGCTAGAAGTTTGTTGCATTTATTACCTTAGTACTTTATGTCTTCTTTGATATTTCCTTTTATACTGTAACGACCCAGAATTTTTGATAATTAAAATTTGAATATTTAATTAATTTTAAATATTAATAAGTGAAATTATGAGTCAAATAAATTTTATTTCGAATAATTGGATTTAATTGGATAATTAAATCGATAATTTGATATGTTAAGTTATAGAAATAATTGAAAATTGAGTTAAAAATGATTGAAAATGATTTGTAAAATTTTATTTTATCATATTGGAGTTAGAATGATATTTTAGAACTTTTAAAATTGAATAAAAAGTTAATTTGTGAAAATTGAATATTTTAATATTAAAATCGACTAGTGAAAATAGTCAATTTTTGAACAGTCTCAGAATTGGACGAAACTAGTTCCATTGGATCCGTAATAGTTAGTTATTACCGGATTTCAATTTTCGTAGCAATTGGAGTTATCGTTTGATCGTGGCAGCTCGAAACGCATCGAATTGTTTTTAATATTAATTTGGCGAGTTAAAATAGCCATTTTTCAAAAAGTCTCGGATTTCGACGAAACCAGTTTCATCAGATCCATAATGTGATATTATTGTAAGGTTTCAAATTTCGTGTCAATTGGATTTACCGTTTGTCCGGTACAAATTAAAACGCCTAGAAAATCGTTTAAATCGGTTTAATTTAAATTGAACGTTTATTGCCATAACTCGCACAGATGTCCGAATTTGCTTCCGAAACCTGTTCCATTGTGTCCGGAACGCGAGGTAAACCCTAGAAACGCTGGTTACAGCGCGTAAATCGGAGTTTTGAAAACCCGGATGAATAGTGTCGTTCGATTCTCTATAAATAGGCTCATGATTCACAAAAAAAAAAGAGAACCCTAATCTAAACGCAGCCGCCACCCTAATATTCGAAGGCCGAAATTGTTCCATTTTCTCTCCTCAATCTCTTCAAACCCGTGCAATGATTCGAGAAACTTTCTACATGAAAAACGTAGAGCACGAGATGAGCTTTAAATCCATACGGTTGAGATGTTATATAGGTGAGTGAATCGATAGGAATTCGTGCTCAAAGTTGGCCGTTCACTTACGTTTCGCACTCAAGGGGAGGTGGCCGAGCTCCACAAGGTGGTGACCGAGCATAGAGGGGATGGAGGCGAGTTGAATGGAGGTCTTGGATCGGGTTGGAAGCGAGCAAGGTGGTCGAAAAATCTAACCCTAGTTTGTATATTGGGTTCGGCGGCTTCGTGAATGTCCTGGAGTTGAAGCGCGTGAGGGAGATGATGGGGTGGACGGTCCTGATGCTAGCAAGATGGATCCAACGGCCAGTAATTAGTGTGGGTTTAAATTAGTTAATTTATGTTGTAATTAGTTTATATAAATCGTGTAAAACTTTGAAAATTCATAACTTTTTCATACGAGGTCGAAAACACGCGAAACAAGAAGCGTTGGAATCGTATGGACGAGCACAACGCGATGGAGTTGGATTAGATTCGTTTGGAGTTAGTGAGAATTTTGGGTAAAATTAAACGTCCGTTTAATTTTATTCGAAATAAATCGCTAAAACGAAATTGAAATCAAGGTGAGAACTTCTCACTCAATCGAATCAGTTTCGATTTTATTTTTGATAGTTAGATTTAAAATATTTGAATGCATGCTTGAATGATGATTGTTATCTATTGATTGTTAAAATAGACATTATGCGCCGTTAGTAAGCGGATGTTATTTATTAAAAACATATACCGCGAATATTTCATAAACAGTGAAATTGGTATTATATATAATAGCATATATATATATATTGGCATATATATATATTGGAGTTATTGATTTCCCGCATTTGTATAGCGGATGAGACCCTATTGCGCCGTCTATTAAGCGGATAATACTTTAAATCCCATATACCGCAATAATTCCGTACTGGAGCGAAATTGGTATTGTGCTAATGTTTGTGGATGCAGGAAAACAGGTTGGAGGGATCCAACTGGATTCCTCAACAGTTTTTATTTGATTCCAGATATTTTGATATTTGATGGATTATCATATACGATATATGATGTCGTTGTTGTCGTGATTGACTATTTGGTATGTAGCATCATTGGACCAAGTTTTGGAATTTAAAAATGATTTTTAAAGTGATTTTTGAAAATATACTATATGTTTGGAATTGATTCATTTTAAATAAATAAACGTTATAATTTTTAATGTTATAAAAATTATGGTTTTTGAGAAATATAGTTAAAAAACTGATTTTTGAAAATATGGGTTAATAATTTTTATAAAATAGTTTAAATTGGATCTCTGAATTTATTATAAAGAGTTTAAATATAGGATTTATAAATTTGATTGTTTTATAAATCAAAAAGATGAAATTTTAAAGGAGATTAAAGATTTTTTAAAATAATAGTATAAATTGATTTTATAAAGGATTTATAAATTGATAATTTATAAATGAAAATATTTGAATTATAAAACGAGTTTTATAAGTGTTTGAATGAAGTGAAAATGGATTGCATAAGTGAATGGAATTTATAAAATTATAAATGGTGAAGTTATAAATGAAATTTATAAATAGTAAGATTTATAAATTTTGTGAAGTTATTAAAGAATATATTTGGATAAATAATTGAATCTTATAAGTTATAAGATATATAATTATGAAGTTTAAAAGAACAATTTTGTAAAATAATCGTTTTATAAGCATTAACTTATAATGTGAACTTTTGGGTTATAATGGAGTTATAAATCAAATAGGTTAATAAAGGAGATGTATAAAAAGGGAGTTGTTATAAAATAAATCGAAAAGGAATTTATAAACGTTGTTTTATGAAATTCGCAAATGACTTATTTTAAGAAGTAAATTGTTGTAACCTATTAATGGAGTTATATTCACATTTTTGACTGTGAATAATCCTTTAAAATGAAATGTATAAAAGGATGAAAATTGCTAACGTAGTATATTCACGTTTTTGAATAGTGAATAATATGTTAAAGAAAATGTTTAGAATGTGATATTTTAAATTTAATTAAAACGATCTAACGGTGTTTTAAGATATGTTAAGATTCGAAACCATAGATTTCAACATTCATTGTTGAAATAAACGTTTTCGAGAAATAAAAGGAAATAGTGGACTATAACACTGTTGTTATAGTAAATGATTTCCGAAAGGAAATGTTTTGTATAGTATTGGGATTTATATATCTATTTTAATTTCGAATCCCTATACTAGTGATTTTGGGACGTCGTAACGATGTTCTACGCAACATTCGTTTTGGCCCAAATAAATACGTTTTAGTGAATGATTACCTTAAAGAATGAAATATATACTTAATCTCGATTTAAGTATATTTGAATATTTTCCAAGGGTTGAAAATAAATGGATTGAGAATTACTTAATAAGTAAGTATGGAAATGTTTTCCAATATAAAGTGAATTATTTTTGAGCATTTATCTTTTTCAAGATAAATTGAAGTGAATAATTGAAGTCGTATATTCATAGATATTTTGGAATATAAATTCACTATGAAATTTGTAAAAGAAAGTGGAATTTGTTTAAAAATAAATATTGATTTATTTTTGAGATATTGAATTATATATCTTGTAAAGATATTTTTGGAAAATAAATAATTTGAAAAATTATTTGGAAACTGGTGATGTGTGCATATCCATTGATAGTTCAATAACCGACTATCAATATTTCCCTTTGAATGGGTAATTGATGTGATTTGTTTGAATTTGAATGCCACACTTATTTTTGAATAAGCGCTCACTATTCGGGTTAACCGGGAAAGGACCATGGGGTCGTATAACCCATTCCGAATATGTGATACGTCGTTATGAATTGCATTTGAAGACCGGTGTTGAAGACCGGATCGTTTTGAAAGCGAAAGGACAACTCGTCGATTGTCTTTGCACCGAGTAGCTACGGTATAGAGACTCCCTATGTGATGGGAAGTCCGGACGTGATTAGAGATTATCCGGATTGCAAGGACTTCTTTGTAAGTGCCTTCGGTTTTGTTCGAGCCCGGAACAGACTTGTATGGATTGTATGTCTGACGTTACAAATTGAGATATAAAGCAGATTTCTTTCAAATATATTTCTGTTGGTGGCGGAGAATTTATTCTCTTAGCTTAACACCCTTCTCTGAGACGTACGAGCTCAGAGGTTATGTAGTTGAAGGTTATCAGCGATATATTCCCAATTTGGTAATGTGACATGCTGAGTGTTGCTGTGAAATGATCATTGTGTTGATTATTTGTGATAGGATCATTTGTTTGATCGTCTATCTTGGTGATCATTTCTATGATCATTTGTCGACCCAAAGCATGGCTTTTGTATAAAGTATTTTTTTGTGGACGTGACTTCGTCGAGCCTCACACCTTGGGAATGGTCAAAACAGGAAAGATGCAGCAAGGTTATGAGGGGTAGCGCCCTTTAGGATATGTGCATTTCCTTCTGGAAAAGGGTGGTATCATGGTATGGAGCCCAGATACTTACTCATGTTGAAAACACTTTATGATTGTGTGAATTGATTGCAAGCGCTCGGTGAAAGGTCCCAAAGGACCGGGGGATGGCATATTCGGTCAGTTGTTACTCAATTAGGGGTTGCCCGGCCTTGTGTTGGTAGAGATCCGGTTTGGTTCTCGGGGATGTCCATCCAGAGGCATTCTCATGTGCCAATGGGAAGTTCCTTGGCCTGATCATTCGTTGGAAATCCAAAGAAACAATACGAGACTTGTACGGTATTAGTTGTAGAACCTGCCATCTAATATGGTAGCTATAGTAAGCATACTATAATGTTACCTATGCTGGCTAAGATTTATATTCTACTTTCGAAATGTTTCCTACACTATGCACTAGTAATAATATAAAATGTTTCTTTTTAATACGTATCAAGCATCTTTGATTATCATAAGAAGAAATCTCCTCCAAGTCTGCGTTTGCATTGTGTGTGTGGCGGGAGGTCTTATGGTAGTCTCATTTTTAAAAGCATTGCGAATTGACTAAAAAAATATTCCTCTACTTTATTTTAAAGAAAAATAAACTGTTTTAGTTCTCACACCAGTCTCATGACTGACTCGGAGTTTATTGTTTTCCTTCCTAAACTCTGGGTGCCCACCAATTTCCACACGGGCAGTTAAGAGTTAGGTTTATCAGGATATTCTGGAATTCAGGAGTTGCAGGAGGCAAGATGGATGGCATGGCGTATTACTAGTATATAGTATTTCTTTTTCCGCTGCACTGTTTGTTGTTGTAGTTGTTGTACACTCTGATGTAATGAAATGAAATGTGATAAAATGTAATAACTGATATAGTTCTTTGTTTAAAGATTTTTCATTTATCTATTATATGTTGTTCCGCTGCGATTGTGAGATTCTGATGTTGTTCAGTTGTTTTTCTGTTCCGTTCTATTTTCTATTTTCTTTTCTCTCTACTTTCTATCTTCTTCTGTCTTTTCTGTCTCTTTCTTTTTCTTAAAACCCTAAGTGTTTGGTTTTCCGTCGTTCGAGTGCTCGGCAGTCGATAAAGTGAGTATCGATGTTGAATTTTCGAAAGACGAAGAATCGGGTCCTTACATCTGGTATCGGAGCATATGGTTAAGCGACAACCATGGTTCTGTTGGGTATTACTCATTAGAGATAGAGTCAGTAGTACTCTAGAATGAGTTTGAGTGTAATAATAGCTATGAGAGCGTATTTGTTAGTGAATATAAAATTGTTTTATATTGTGATGATTGGTTTGTTGTGTGGTATCTAGATTCTGGTTAATACGAGTAATTAACGTTGTTGATAGGGATCTCTAAACACTTGTACAGAACAATTCGACACAGTATTGTTTTAAATTGGGTAAATGAAATAATTTTACCTCGATTATATTTTATATATAAAGAAAATAATTTTTCAGAATTATTAAAGTGTATATAAGTAGATTGTTTAGTTGTTTGAATAATCTAAATAAAAGAATTATTGTATAAGCAAATGAATTATAAGAATTTGATTATAATTAATGTGATTTACAATTGTGAAATAAACTTATGTATATAAGAAGTGAAACTATATGGATATATTTATGAATATGAGTTGTAATAAAAATGAATTTAAAGTTAAATGGAAATTTACTTTAGAATTTGGAAGCTGAATTGATTTATAAATTGGAATTTAAGTTAAGTAAAAACAAGTGATGTTTGTAAAATGGAATATAACTTAAAAGATGTTGAATGAAGTTCATATTGGTATCAAAGAAAATTAATAAAGTTAAGTGATAAATGTGAACTTAAGTTATGTAAATGAAATTCAACTTTTGTAATTGAATTGAATTAATGGATTAAATGTTAATCAATTGAATGTGAATTAAGTTGGTATGAAATAATGGATATAAGTGTTAATTCATTAAAATCTAATGTTATTAGAAGTTGAATAGTTGAATAAAAATCATTTAATTAAACCAATTGATAAGCAAAGTAATTTGGTTGTAATTAATATACACTGGTTGTTGTATGATTGTTAGTTGATTGTATATAATTCATTAAGTGTTAATGAAATTGGAAGCTAAAGTAATTAAAATTGGAATTCAATTGGAAGTTAAGTGAATCTTAAATAAAATTGAATTTGATTTTGAAGTGAACCAACTTGAATATGAATTAGTGAATATAAACTAATTGAAAATGAATGTTAGTAAGAACATCCAATGTTAATAAATCAAATGTGATTAAATTGAAAACCCATTTCATTGAATATTAATGAGAATATGAATGAATATATATTGGTTATGAATGCTAGTTGGTTGATGGTTGAGTATATTGCTTTTACTACATTTGCTATGTTGGCATGTATAGTTATTATGTTACTATATGATGTATATCGATACTATTATCTATATGCATGATTCTCATGTTGTTTGTTGAGTGTTAGTAGGTGCGGATCGCGTTTGCTTCGCATTTGGAGCTCGCTTTCGCGCTATATTAGCCGTATATGCTCGCTAATAAAATTATAAGGTACATATCTCGGATTACATATCGTACTTTTATACCTTTTTCCCTTCGGGATGCCTCATTACTTGATGAGATGTATATTTGTGATATATATACTGTCATTTTTTTTTCGGATCGAGCCGCGCAAAGGAGACTATGGCGAATTTTTTCGAAAATTTAAGGCGTTAGAAAAAATTTGAGAAAATTGGAAAATTTTTGAAAACTTTAACTTTGATTTGGAGTTTAAAGTTAAACAATAGTAGTTGTTTTTGAAAAGATAACTAAGTATGATTTGGAAACTTAGTAAAGTATTGTAAGAAATTTAATTATGGATTTTGGAAAGTTGATAGATTCTGTAACTTTTCTTACTTACTGATTTCGAGGACGAAATTCTTTTAAGGGGGAAAGATTGTAACGACCCAGAATTTTTGATAATTAAAATTTGAATATTTGATTAATTTTAAATATTAATAAGTGAAATTATGAGTCAAATAAATTTTATTTCGAATAATTGGATTTAATAGGATAATTAAATCGATAATTTGATATGTTAAGTTATAGAAATAATTGAAAATTGAGTTAAAAATGATTGAAAATGATTTGTAAAATTTTATTTTATCATATTGGAGTTAGAATGATATTTTAGAACTTTTAAAATCGAATTAAAAGTTAATTTGTGAAAATTGAATATTTTAATATTAAAATCGACTAGTGAAAATAGTCAATATTTGAACAGTCTCAGAATTGGACGAAACCAGTTCCATTGGATCCATAATAGTTAGCTATTACCGGATTTCAATTTTCGTAGCAA
Source organism: Allium cepa (assembly GCA_030765085.1). Lineage (NCBI taxonomy): Eukaryota > Viridiplantae > Streptophyta > Magnoliopsida > Asparagales > Amaryllidaceae > Allium > Allium cepa. The sequence goes on along the minus strand of CM060943.1, from coordinate 889,175,164 downwards.
TCGGAGTTATCGTTTGATCGTGGCAGCTCGAAACGCATCGAATTGTTTTTAATATTAATTTGGCGAGTTAAAATAGCCATTTTTCAAAAAGTCTCAGATTTCGACGAAACTAGTTTCATCGGATCCGTAATGTGATATTATTGTAAGGTTTCAAATTTCGTGTCAATTGGATTTACCGTTTGTCCGGTACAAATTAAAACGCCTAGAAAATCGTTTAAATCGGTTTAATTTAAATTGAACGTTTATTGTCATAACTCGCACAGATGTCCGAATTAGCTTCCGAAACCTGTTCCATTGTGTCCGGAATGCGGGGTAAACCCTAGAAACGCTAGTTACGGCGCGTAAATCGGAGTTTTGAAAACCCGGATGAATAGTGTCGTTCGATTCTCTATAAATAGGCTCATAATTCACAAAAAAAAAAAAAAGAGAACCCTAATCTAAATGCAGCCGCCACCCTAATATTCGAAGGCTGAAATTGTTCCATTTTCTCTCCTCAATCTCTTCAAATCCGTGCAACGATTCGAGAAACTTTCTACATGAAAAACGTAGAGCACGAGATGAGCTTTAAATCCATACGGTTGAGATGTTATATAGGTGAGTGAATCGATAGGAATTCGTGCTCAAAGTTGGCCGTTCACTTACGTTTCGTACTCAAGGGTAGGTGGCCGAGCTCCACAAGGTGGTGACCGAGCATAGAGGGGATGGAGGCGAGTTGAATGGAGGTCTTGGATCGGGTTGGAAGCAAGCAAGGTGGTCGAAAAATCTAACCCTAGTTTATATATTGGGTTCGGCGGCTTCGTGAATGTCCTGGAGTTGCAGTGCGTGAGGGAGATGATGGGGTGGACGGTCCTGATGCTAGCAAGATGGATCCAACGGCCAGTAATTAGTGTGGGTTTAAATTAGTTAATTTATGTTGTAATTAGTTTATATAAATCGTGTAAAACTTTGAAAATTCATAACTTTTTCATACGAGGTCGAAAACACGCGAAACAAGAAGCGTTGGAATTGTATGGACGAGCACTACGCGATGGAGTTGGATTAGAGTCGTTTGGAGTTAGTGAGAATTTCGGGTAAAATTAAACGTCCGTTTAATTTTATTCGAAATAAATCGCTAAAACGAAATTGAAATCAAGGTGAGAACTTCTCACTCAATCGAATCAGTTTCGATTTTATTTTAAATAGTTAGATTTAAAATATTTGAATGCATGTTTGAATGATGATTGTTATCTATTGATTGTTAAAATAGACATTATGCGCCGTTAGTAAGCGGATGTTATTTATTAAAAACATATACCGCGAATATTTCATAAACAGTGAAATTGGTATTATATATAATAGCAATATATATATATATATTGGCATATGTATATATTGGAGTTATTGATTTCCCGCATTTGTATAGCGGATGAGACCCTATTGCGCCGTCTATTAAGCGGATAGTATTTTAAATCCCATATACCGCGATAATTCCGTACTGGAGCGAAATTGGTATTGTGCTAATGTTTGTGGATGCAGGAAAACAGGTTGGAGGGATCCAACTGGATTCCTCAACAGTTTTTATTTGATTTCAGATATTTTGATATTTGATGGATTATCATATACGATATATGATGTCGTTGTTGTCGTGATTGACTATTTGGTATGTAGCATCATTGGACCAAGTTTTGGAATTTAAAAATGATTTTTAAAGTGATTTTTGAAAATATAATATATGTTTGGAATTGATTCATTTTAAATAAATAAACGTTATAATTTTTAATGTTATAAAAATTATGGTTTTTGAGAAATATAGTTAAAAAACTGATTTTTGAAAATACGGGTTAATAATTTTTATAAAATAGTTTAAATTGGATCTCTGAATTTATTATAAAAAGTTTAAATATAGGATTTATAAATTTGATTGTTTTATAAATCAAAATGATGAAATTTTAAAGGAGATTAAAGATGTTTTAAAATAATAGTATAAATGGATTTTATAAAGGATTTATAAATTGATAATTTATAAATGAAAATATTTGAATTATAAAACGAGTTTTATAAGTGTTTGAATGAAGTGAAAATGGATTGCATAAGTGAATGGAATTTATAAAATTATAAATGGTGAAGATATAAATGAAATTTATAAATAGTAAGATTTATAAATTTTGTGAAGTTATTAAAGAATGTATTTGGATAAATAATTGAATCTTATAAGTTATAAGATTTATAATTATGAAGTTTAAAAGAACAATTTTGTAAAATAATCGTTTTATAAGCATTAACTTATATTGTGAACTTTTGGTTTATAATGGAGTTATAAATCAAATAGGTTAATTAAGGAGATGTATAAAAAGGGAGTTGTTATAAAAAAAATAGAAAAGGAATTTATAAACGTTGTTTTATGAAATTCGTAAATGACTTATTTTAAGAAGTAAATTGTTGTAACCTATTAATGGAGTTATATTCACATCTTTGACTGTGAATAATCCTTTAAAATGAAATGTATAAAAGGATGAAAATTGCTAACGTAGTATATTCACGTTTTTGAATAGTGAATAATATGTTAAAGAAAATGTTTAGAATGTGATATTTTAAATTTAATTAAAACGATATAACGATGTTTTAAGATATGTTAAGATTCGAAACCATACATTTCAACATTCATTGTTGAAATAGACGTTTTCGAGAAATAAAAGGAAATAGTGGACTATAACACTGTTGTTATAGTAAATGATTTCTGAAAGGAAATGTTTTGTATAGTATTGGGATTTATATATCTATTTTAATTTCGAATCCCTATACTAGTGATTTTGGGACGTCGTAACGATGTTCTACGCAACATTCGTTTTGGCCCAAATAAATACGTTTAAGTGAATGATTTCCTTAAAGAATGAAATATATACTTAATCTCGATTTAAGTATATTTGAATATTTTCCAAGGGTTGAAAATAAATGGATTGAGAATTACTTAATAAGTAAGTATGGAAATGTTTTCCAACATAAAGTGTTAACCCTGTTCTACCAACGAGTTGAAACTTGGGCCGACTCATCCACTTAAGGTCTTTAACGACTCATTGGATTAACGACTCAAGGGGCTTCAGCAACTTAAAGAAAGGACCGACTCAACTGGTAGCGACTCAATTGGCTGACGAGCTAAGGCTCAAGGCAACTTAGAGGAATGAAACGACTCATGGAGGTTAACGGTTCATGGGACAGGCCGACTCAGTGAGTTACCGACTCAACGAAGTTCACGGCTCATATGAGACGACTCAAGGACTGGATCGACTCATCTACTCAAGGACTGGACCGACTCATCTGCTCAAGGTTCGTAACGACTTAGTGGATCAACGACTCAACGAGTTAATGCCTTAGTGGAGCAGAGTGGTTTAACTAGTTAGTGGTTTATGGGGCAGACCGACTCAGGGTTTCCAACGACTCAGGGTTTCCAACGACTCAAGGTGACTAACGACCTATCATAAGTCGCTGGCGACCTAAGCATACGAGGAACAAGCTCAATGCCATTTCATCTATGCTACTGCTTGCTGACTCGTGATATGTGAGTCGGTCACGGTTCATCCTGAGTCGGTCACGACTCATGACTTGATCAACAATTCCAGCCCAAAAATTTGCCTATAAATACATGGCCACCTCCAACATTCAAAGGACTTTTGGCTCATTCATTTCAAGCGCCGTTACTCTACTGCATTCCGAACTACTTCAACACTTAAAGCTTTTGAGATACAAAGAACGCCTCAAGGAACTTCACGAAGAAATCATACATGTCCAACATGAGTTCGAAGATTTTGATCGACATTGAAGTTTGAGCTATTTGTTCTAAGTCACTTGTAACTCGAAGTGTGTTGTAATCAAAGCGTAATTGCATCGACTTGTAATCAAATCGTCAATAAAGATATTCAAAGTGGACGTAGGCTCTCTCTTAAGCCGAACCACTATAAAATTGTTGTTGTTTACTGCTTTCCCGCTATTATCTGCTTATAATCTGTTCCCGAGCTATCGGGTGGTGCCTTTACAATTACACTTCATACACCGGAGTGTTAGCGTTCAAATTTTAGCCTTAACATTTTTGGTGCTTTCACTGAGAGCTGACCTCAGGCCAACCGTCATCATTGCTCCACGAAAGTTTGTTGAAGTAACCTCTCCGAAGACTAGAAGTTTATCTGAAATCATGGCTCCGGGGAGAAAGAGTAGATCTGTTAGATCTGGAAATGTTCAAGAGGGAACCTCCGCTTCCCCTGTATCGAATCAAGCCACTCCAGCTGTCGGAGTTACAAAGGCAAAGCTGGATGCTGCAATCTTAGGGCTGAACCAGCAGATAAATGCCCAAAATGCACAATTCGAGGCCCAGAATGCCCAAAATGCCCTAATTCTGAATAGGTTGAACGATTTGCTTGGGGCGAACCGTCAACCGGCAGGTAATGAAAGGAACTTTGCTGGCAGCATTCATGATGCTGAAGAAAGGAATGCTCCTGAGAGGGCTACTAGCCCCTTTGAACAAACACATCCTGAGGTTGGTGGATCTAGAACTCGACATGATGAGGAGTATCTTTCTGGAATGGTCCGACAAATCATGAAAGAGAGTATGCAGAGGGTTGAAGATGAGAAAGAATGGGGTTTTGCCCCAAGTAAAACTCCATTTACTGAGAAAATCTTAAAGGCTGAATTCCCAAGAAAGTTTGTCCCTCCAACCATTCCAGCTTACAAGGGGACAAGCGATCCGAACGAATTCTTATACAAGTATGATTGGCACATGACAGGTGCCAGAGCCTCTGATGAGATAAAGTGCCGATATTTTCCTGTATATCTAGAAGGTGTGGCTCTACTGTGGTTCACTAAGCTACCAGTCCGATCTATTGATCAGTTTTCGGACTTGACCCGGAAATTCAAGGAGCAGTTCAGACTATATGCTTCAAAAGCCAAGGACATCATGTCGTTGTCAAGTTTAGAACAGAATCCAGGGGAGACTATCAGATCTTTCTTAAACCGCTTTAATATAGCACTGGCCGAGGTGGACAATGCAGAACCGCGAATGATATTGACTTATCTGATGAGGGCTATCGACAAGTCGAGCGAATTTGGGAAATGGCTAAACATGAAGGAACCAAATTCCCTTGAAAAATTCTATAAAAAGCAGATGAATTCATACGCCTGGAAAGCCGTCCTGCACCGGTAAAGGCAGTGTTAGAAAAAGCTGAAGATAACATTGCTGCTCCACGCAAGAGCGAATCTGTAGGACAGAAACGGGAGAATAACGATGGAAAGAAACAGAAAAATCTGAAGAGGCCTCGTTCCTTCAAACCATTGGAATATACTCCTTTATCAGATACATCGGAGCATATATACCATGCCACTAAAGATTCTGTTGAATATCCTAAACCTCCTGTTCTGAAAACTGGGAGGAAAGCTGTGCAAAGTGGGAAGTTCTGTCGCTTTCATAATCAACCTGGTCATGATACCGACGAATGCCGCCAATTGAAAATTTTGATTGAAGAATTGATAAGGGAGAACAAGCTGCAGCAATTTGTGGAAAAGAATAGCAGCAATCCCGCTTCGACCAGTCAGGGGCAACGAGCTCCTGCTCATCAACCCAGGATAGGTGAAAAGACTACAGGGCATGAGTCCGGAAGTCCTGTTATCAATGTCATTACGGGAGGACCTCACCCAACAGGCAGGAGCTGGGGTGAGATGGAAAGGTATACCCGAGCTTTGAAGTATGTACCGACTGAGGAAGATGTATTTGTTTTGGAAGGTGCTATGCCCCTGAAGCAACAAAGAACTTTCAATGATGATATTGTGTTCAGTGCCAGGGATTCCGCAGGTGTTGAAGCTCCTACCTTGGATCCCTTAGTCATCTCGGCTGGTATCGGGCCAGCTATTGTCAGAAGAGTTCTCATTGATTGTGGCGCATCCTGCAATATCCTCTTCAAGAAAACATTCGACCAAATGAAGATCCCTATGGCTGATGTGCAAGCCTCATCGCAGAAAATCGCTGGCTTCACTGGGGAGCCAAAGCAGCCGATAGGAACCGTTGATTTGTTTGTGGAACTTGGAGAAGGAGAGAGAAAAGTGGTCCGCAAGCAAACTTTTGTGATTGTCGACGAATTTTCTGCTTACAATGCTTTCCTTGGCCGTCCAACTCTCGCAGCGTTCAAAGTTGTTCTGGCCCCATGGTGTCTCGCCATTAAATTTCCCACAGATAATGGAGTGGGAGTCATAAAAGGGGGTCAAAATGCAGGGCGGGAATGTTATCTAACAGAGCTACGAGAAACCAGAAAAAGAGAAATGGGAAAGGATGCGGCAGCCCCAGTCCGCATCAAAGAACCAGCCTTGTAGCAATTACAGGGCGGACCCTGCACTGGCGAGCACAGCGGAGCAAGGAAAGAAATGGATCCTAGAAAAGTCAGTGCAGGGGAGAATAGAGTGGTACCAGTGGAAACGACAGTACCAATACCTGTTGACCTAAAGGACCCAAACAAGGTGTTGAATGTGGGTTCACAACTTAATGCGTCAATTCAGAATATCTTAATATCTTTTTTAAAGGCAAATTTGGATGTTTTTGCTTGGACCCATGCCGATATGTGCGGAATATCCCCAGAAGTTGCAGGACACGCTCTAAATATTGATCCAAAATTTACACCAGTGAAGCAGAAAAGGAGAACTCAAGGTCCAGAAAGGTCGGCAGCGTTAAAAGAAGAAGTTGATCGGCTCATGGAGAATAATTTTATCAAAGAATCTACCTATCCGAATTGGGTTTCAAATCCAGTGCTGGTTAAGAAAGCCAACGGAAAATGGAGAGTATGCATCGATTTTTCAGATCTAAACAAGGCCTGCCTTAAAGACTGCTTCCCATTACCCAGAATTGATCAACTGGTAGATGGAACAGCGGGACACGAATTGTTATCTTTTATGGATGCTTACTCCGGATATAACCAGATCATGATGCATGAGCCAGATCAGGAGGACACGAGCTTTATCACCGACGTTGGTCTTTACTGCTACAGAGTTATGCCCTTCGGGCTGAAGAATGCAGGGGCAACATACCAAAGACTTGTTAATGCTATGTTCAAACCGCAATTGGGCAAGACTATGGAAGTCTACGTCGATGACATGTTAGTAAAGTCTAAGAAAGCAGTGGATCACATTGAACACTTAGCAGACATGTTCGTAGTCCTCCGAAAATACAGAATGAAGCTCAATCCTTTAAAATGTTCATTTGGAGTGGAATCCGGCAAGTTTTTAGGTTTCATCGTGAGCGCAAGGGGCATCGAGGCTAGTCCAGCTCAAATTACCGCCTTAAAGGAAATCAAAGCTCCTAGAACGAAGAAGGAATTGCAAAGTCTCAATGGAAAAGTCGCCGCCTTGAGTCGGTTCATTTCCAAAGCCACAGATAAATGCATCCCATTCTTTGACGCCCTAAAGAAAGGAAAGAAAAACTTCGATTGGACTCCCGAATGCCAAAAAGCCTTTGATGAATTGATTCGCCATATGGAAACGCCTCTAATACTTTCTAGGCCTGGCGATGGCGAGGATCTTCTTATATACTTGGCAGTATCATCTCATGCTTTAAGTGCAGCGCTGATACGAGAAGACAAGAGGATTCAACATCCAGTTTAATATATCAGCAAAAGACTCACTGGGGCAGAGATGAATTACTCTAAGTTGGAAAAACTCGCCTATTGCCTACTAATTGCATCTAGGAAGTTGAGGCAATATTTCCAAGCTCATCCTATCAGAGTCCTCACTGATCAACCTTTAAAGCAAGTCCTGTTTCGCCCTGAGACTTCGGGTCGTCTTCTAAAGTGGAATATTGAACTCAGTCAATATGACATCACTTATCATCCCCGAAAAGCAATCAATGGACAAGCTTTAGCGGATTTCATTGCAGAATTTACAGATAAGGGTAACAGTGAGGAGGAAACGATCGACGATTCCCCAATCCAATGGAAGTTATATGTCGATGGCGCGAGAAACGACTACTGTTCTGGAGCCGGAGTTGTACTTGAGACCCCTGAAGGTCGATCATTATGCTATGCACTAAGATTGGAATTTCCTTCAACAAACAATGAAGCAGAATACAAAGCCCTTATCGCTGGCTTAAGGATTGCTAAAGAACTAAGCATCAGAGCATTACAGATCTTCAGTGATTCTCAGCTTATTGTATGCCAAGTCAAAAAGGAATTCCAAACAAAAGGGGGGAATCTGCCCGCCTACTTGTCAAAGGCTTGGGAACTCCTGGGTGATTTCGATCATTACATGATAAGTCACATTCCTCGAGAAGAAAACATGAAAGCAGATTCTCTCGCAAAGTATTCTAGCACAGGCGAAGCTCAATTTCTGGGGTTAACTCCAGTGGAGATCCTGTCGACCCCAAGCATTGATGAGATGGATATTGATTGGATCATGAGCGTGTCTCAAGAGCAAGAATCATGGATGACTCCAATAACAGAATATCTGCTCAATGGATCTTTACCGGAAAATTCAAAAGAACGAAGGAAGCTGCTGAGGAAAGCCTCTCACTATATAGTCCAAGATGGCCAGTTATACAGACGGGGATTCTCAATGCCGTTACTTCGACGTGTATCCAGGGAAGAGTCCAAAACAATCCTAGCTGAGGTGCATGGGGGAGAATGTGGTGATCATTTAGGTGGTCAAACTTTAGCGAAAAAGATTCTCCGATACGGATATTTTTGGCCAGAAATTAATCGAGATGCAGCAGACTATTCCCGAAAATGTGACAGATGCCAAAGATTCGCCAAAATTCCTAGAGCTCCTTCCACTGAACTCACGCAGACGATTAGTCCATGGCCGTTGGCGATATGGGGAATAGACCTTGTAGGACCGTTACCAACCGCCAAATCTGGAATTAAATATGCCATTGTTGCTGTAGATTATTTTACTAAGTGGGCAGAAGCTGAACCACTGGCTACTATCACCTCAAAAAAGATGATAAGTTTTGTGACTAAAAGTATCATTTGCAGATACGGTGTGCCTCAAAAAATAATTACAGACAATGGTACTCAGTTCGAAAGTGAAGAATTCCAAGATTTTTGCAAACGATTCAAAATCCGAAAGAGCTTCTCAGCAGTAGCCCATCCGCAGGCAAACGGGCAAGTGGAAGCCATAAATAAAATTATCAAGTCAACCATCAAGAAGCAACTTGAAAGAGCAAAAGGTGGTTGGGTCGATAAGCTACCGCTGGCACTATAGGCCTACAGAACTACCCACAAAACTGCGACAGGGCATACTCCGTTTTCATTGGCATACAGATCAGAGGCAATGATTCCGGTAGAAACAGAGGTCCCTTCACATAGAAGAATCCATTTCAATCAAGCGGAGAATGAGAAACTACAGCTTGAGGCACTAGATCTCCTTGATGAAAAAAGAGAAGAGGCTGAGCTCAGAATCGCATCTCATCAGCAAAGGATAGCCAGACATTTCAATTCCAAAGTTCGCCAACGCAGCTTCGAAATTGGAGATTTAGTCCTAAAGAGAATTATGATGGCAACAGGTGTGTTTGGGCCAAATTGGGAAGGACCGTATGTCATAGGTCAAAAGCTTCTGGACGGCACATACAAACTCACTACTGTCGAAGGAGATCAAATTCCAAGAGCTTGGAACAGCAATCACTTACGTCCATACTTTACTTGATAGCTTTGTTGAAATATTGTAAAGAGAATTATGAATGTATGATTCCTGTAATTGAAAGCAATTGTAAAACTAATGCAAGTGAATAATGAAAGACTATAAAGTGGATGTAGGCCCAAATTCTTGGCCGAACCACTATAAATCTTGTGTTCCTTATTATTGATACATGTTTGCTTTATTTTCGATATGAAAAGTACATTGAATGTATTGCTGAAATGTCGATTTAAATTTTTGCAGGCAACGAAAACAAAACTTGCACATTACGAGGCCAAGTGATCCTTGTTATCATTCAACAAACAAATTCCAAGTCGCAAAATTCCCGAGCTTAAATCCTAGATAAGAAGTGAACGGTCAATGATTTCGCCGAAAACGGGCTTTAGCTAATAAATTGAGAAGTTTGAACAAACAAGCATCCAATTAAGAAGCTTATGTCCGTTCTCGTGAACTGGCCTAGCAATGAAGTACACTTCTTTGGATTAAACAAGCTACTTGTGAGAGAAGGGAGTGCAAGCTTAAAAGGAAAAAATAAAAATAGAGGATCACTGAAAAGGCGTAAGCAAGTGGACAAGGAACAACTAAAGTCCTCTTCGGAGGCACAACTCTTCGGAGGATAAAGACCTCTAACGAAGCATATGCCGTAAAAAAGAAAGTTCTCTACTCAACCAAAAAAGGTTGGAGGAGTCATGACCCTCCAACCATGAGAGAGTAACTTCCAGGCAATCTTCGGAGGCCCATTTCACCAGGAGTTGAAGTGTTACGACCGCTCTTCGAAATTTCATTTCACCAGAGTTGAAATGTAAAACAAAATAAAAGCCCTCTTCGGAGGCCCATTTCACCAGGAGTTGAAGTGTTACGACCGCTCTTCGGAATTTCACTTCACCAGAGTTGAAATGTAAAACAAAATAAAAGCCCTCTTCGGAGGCCCATTTCACCAGGAGTTGAAGTGTAACAGCCGCTCTTCGGAATTTCACTTCACCAGAGTTGAAATGCAAACAAAATAAAGACCTCTTCGGAGGCACATTTCACCAGGAGTTGAAGTGTAACAGCTGCTCTTCGGAATTTCACTTCACCAGAGTTGAAATGCAAACGAAAAAAAAAAAAAAAACCTCCTCCCGGAGACACAATCAAGAAGAAAGACCTCTTCGGAAGCCCACGTTTCACCGAGATTGAAATAAAACTTCCAAGTTTTGAAACGTGAAAAGGCTTCCTTCAAAGGCACAACTCTTTGGAGGTACACGTTTCACCAAGATTGAAATAAAACTTCCAAGTGTTGAAACGTGAAAAAATCCCTCCTCAGAGGTACAACTTTCTATGTAAAAAAAAAGAGAGAAATCCTCATCAAGAGCGCACTTTAACTTTCAAAGGAAGAGTGATTTACCTATTTTGGAAAATAACCTTCCTCAAAAAAAAAAAAAAGTTAAAGTACCCTTCAGAGGCCCGCTTTACCTCATAGAAGAATTCACTTGGTAAAACGTGTACATAAGCAAAAGAAAAGGTGATTCCTTCGAAGGACAAAGCGTAAAAACTTATATGAAGGGAGTTGTACTCTACGAAGAATTTCTTCAAGAATGAAATAATTATTCTTCAGAAAATAAGAGTGCAAGTCCCCTCGAAGTATAAAATATTGCAGTAAGCTTATGGTATGGGGCAACATGGTATAGTTGTATACAATATGGTATAGCCACATCGGCGAAAGTAATGCTCAAACAACATGCCATAAGCCCGCTGCAATATCATATAAATAAACTTGTGCAAAAATGAATAATAAATGCATTCTCAAATTCAAACAGGAGTCTGTACAAATAAAGGATCATTTTATTCAATTGTATTGCAGATACAAGTTTCAAAATAAAAAGCAGGGGCCGGTACCCGCACAGTTCTCGACCAGTACATGCAAAAGACAAGAAGCTAAAAGCTGGAATCTTCATTTCTTCTTGCCACCTTTAGACCCTTTGCCCGGCTGAATGGTTAGCTTTTCAGGACGGTCTGAAGGCATAAGGGAAGAAGGAGAGGGAGGTGCAACTGGTGCAATTTCCGGTTCCTCTTCTGTAGCAATGATTTTCTTCCCCCTCCTCTTCGATGTTCCGTGCTTCTTTCTCCTCTTCGTAGAAGACTCACTCCCTAGAGTAACAAGAGCAGACAAAATTACGTCATCAGAAGGAGTCCACTCCGGAGAGATCTCGCCTCCTTCAAGTCCCTCGTCTTTCTGCTCTTGCGAAGCGATAGGGTCATCTAAGCCATGAAGAGCCTCAATTTGCTCCTCTTGTGACCCGGGCCGTGAAGCAGAAGGAGGTGCCACCTGAAGAGACGGAGGAGGGATAACCGGAGGAGGCGAAGTTTGCACAGCACTTGGTGTTTCAACTGCAGAAGAAGAGAAATTAAAAATATTAGTATCTCCCCAAAAGAAGGGAGATATGGGTTCGTCGAGATTCAAGAAGTAATCGAGAAGCTCATCAAACTTTTGAGGAGCAAGCAGGCAATCTACCTGAATCAGACCAATGTCAAAATTACCTGAAGATATTTGCTTCGTTAGTTCAATCTCATAATTTTGAGCTCCAATATCCTCCAAAGCCTCATCAGCGGTAGGGGTAATTACCCCAGTTCTTGTAGGAGGCGGGGAATGAGCACTGGAACCTGTGATGTCAACTTCAGGAGAAACTAAAGGACGTTTGGAGGTAGTAGGTGGTAATTCTTTTTCAGAACATTCCTCTTCCGCCATCCCAGTCCGCACTCTGGCGAGTTGCTCTTTTCCCTTTGCAAGAGCAGCGCGAGTTTCCTCATCTAGGTAGCGCGCCTCAAGCTCTTCCTCGGTATACCCGGCGCCTTTGAACATGTCGAGAGCTGCTTCCCACACTTCAGCCAAAGTGATTTCGTATTTAGGACCGAGAAAAGAGAGACTGCCATGCCCTAAGACGCTGTGCAAGTAAAAGTCGAATAAAGTTGAACTGACGTTGGCTTCCATGGCATGAATAGATTCTTCAGGTGCGATTTTACCAGCCATGGCCTCATCTCATTCTTTTTCGGTTTTAGCAAGTTGGGCTTTTAATGCTTCAATCTCCATGTCTTGGGCGCTCATTTTACTTCGCAACTGAGCGGCATCAGTGCGGTAATTCTCTACAACCACTTCTAGCCTCTCAACTTTAGCTTCGGCATTTCTTTGGCCAGCATGTGCATCCCGCACTTGTTTTTGTAGCACCTCTTCTCTTTGAGTATAAGTGTTAGAAGAGGTGGCAAGATCATCTTTAAGCTGCTTGACTTCAGCTTCAAGTTTCTCGTTATACTCAGTTATGTTTTTCATCTCAATGTTGTGCTGGTCAAGAATCTTCTGCCATGCCAACTTATCGTTCTCCATGGTTAGCATCGCCTCGATATTGGCCCGATTGACCCTTTGGAGTTCATCAACGAGCTTTTGCAATCCAGACATTCTTTCAATATCGAGTCTAACGGCATCAAGATATTGGTACATGGCTTCTTTATCGATGGGAACTAAGTCAAGATCGAAGCGAACTCCCTTTAAACACCAATTCGGCAATCGGCTCTGTAGGGTCGGTGGGCCCCTTTCAACACGATATGAAGGCCTATTAAGAAGTGTTTGAATAGCGCTTCCTTCAAGAGCAGGGGATTTGGAAGGAATGTCGATAGAGATGGGAGCGTCAAACTTTTCAGATATTGCAGATGCGTGTTTCTCACTAGGCTTGGCCCGCTTGTTCGGGTCCTCAACAATGTGGCTCTTCCCCCGACCATCATGTGTTTTACGTTTGTGGGAGTCATCGCCTCTTGAAGAAGACTCATGTCGCACATCTACCCTCTCGTGACGTTCTTCATATTCTCTCCTCTCTCTAGCTTTTCGAGCAGCTCTCTGCTCGTTGGTTTCTCTGGGACCAGTAAGGTAGCGTCTGTAATCATAGTTGCCACGCCCTCCATAGCGCTGAAAGCCTTTATAATAAGAACCGCTGCCGCTACGCCCCATTGAAGGATCTGAAAGGCAAAAAGACAAGTCTTAAAAGCCTTTAGAAAAAAGAAGTCAAACACAAACAAGTGCTGAAAAATCCTAAGTGTGGTGTAATGTGTAAACTACACGCATCAAGTTACAGACCACTCTGTGGAGTAGAGGAGGTGATAACTTGAGTAGGAGGAGTTGGCATTTGTTGTAGAGAAGATGTCGCCTCGATTACAGAAGAGATAGTTTTGGAAACATCGTCTTTAAAAAGTTCTTGTGAAGTCACAATTAGGTCGCTCAACCCCTCAAAAACATCATCGCCATCATGCTTTTTGGGACTTGCTTTCTCAACTCCTTCCTCAGCAGATCTCCCGGAAGGTCGTGGAGGTTCTTCCTCTTCGATAACTGGGGAAAGTGTCAAAATGCTAGACGGCCCCGCAACATCAGTGAGAGTAAGGCACTTCACCAGTAAAGTTTCAGTGGAGGGATCTTTTGGCATAAGCTTTTCAGCCTTCGTTGGAGAATCGGGAACTTCACAAAGCTGAGTGGAACGAGAAGGGTGAAGGAGTCCAAATTGATGTAAAAATTCATCATTTAACAAAAACTTTATACTCCTCTCTTCTACCGCCACGGCATTCAGTCTTTCAAAAATTTGCTTATAGCATGGATCTCTAGAGGGAGGAGGAAGTGCTAAAACAAAAAGAAAAGAGAAGCGAAGTTAGCATTTAGCAACTCAGATTTCGAAAAGCTCAAGAATGGAGAAATAAAAACAGGAAATCTTACTTCCTACTCTCCAGATGGCATAAAACCCTGGAGGACAGCGAACGAAGAAATACTGATTTAGAAATCCATGAGCGCTATCAGGAAGATCAGTAATGAGTTTGCGGTTTTGAGCACACCTTATAACTACGATAGAGGGATGATCTTTGATTTTTGTGAATGAACAGAGGTAGCAGATTTCCCCAAAGCTCGGTAATCGGTCCAAAACTCTCCTAAATAGCACACATAACCCCATCAGAATGGCATGGCTGTTGGGGTGCAATTGGAATGGAGAGATAGATAACCGAAGCAGGAACTGCTGATGGAAGTCATTAAAAGGTGGGATGGCACCGCTCAAGCACATTTGGCGATTGACAGCAACAAAGCCAAGAGGGGGCCTATCTGCAGTATCATTTGGCCCCGGCAGTAAGGCATCAGCTTCGGCAATGCCAAACTGGATGCGCAATTGGTTAAACACCAGCTGATTCAGAGTTGTGGAAGTTCTCTCCGGTGGGTTATCCACTGGGTTAGCTATTGGGAAGACATCTTTAGCCGGGCCCATCGGTTCTTCTTGTTGAGAAGTCATTCTACACAAGCAACTGGATGTTCAAATGCGAAGGTGCACGTTTCCTAAAAGTGTGAAGTGTTGTGCAGAACTAATGAAAATAAACAAGTAAATATAACTGAAGTTAAGCTAGTTGGCAATTGATCAATTACTAAATTTCAGGACTTGTTAATTTAAAAATTCAGGTATAGTGTTGGTGCAAACCGGTCAATTTCAGTTGACTAGATCAATGTTGCTTTAGCACTCTACTTGAATTCGTTGATTTAAAGCACTTCATTCACGCAATCTATTTAAGTTAATTATCTTCTATTGACTAATCTGTCATTGGATGTGGGCAATCAATGGCAGTATATTCGTCCCGGTTTTCTGTGATTATTGTATTAAGCAGGTTGTATACTTGCAAATTGAAGCAATCTGTAAAACTAAGACATGCAACAAAGTTTAACAGGTTAGAGTCCAAACAAATCAATATTCAGGCAGTATATTTCAGCAATCCAAGTTAAAGTTCAAGTCAGAATTATGCCCCGAGATAGTTCAACGTGTTAACTCACCCACGATTTAAAAGTTATAAGGCGGCATAGGTCGTTTATGCTTTAAGTTATCAACACTTTGAGTCAGCAGCGTTTAAGTCGTAAGGCATAGAAGAGGGAATAGATTTCAGTTCAAAGTTATGAGAAAATTCTCCAAGTCCTATCTCGGCCCCGACTCAAGACTTGTGTCGTGAGGACTGGTAAGCCGGTCCAGAGTTGAGTCGCAAAGGATATTAGGTCGTCCAGAATTATTGAGTCGCATCTGAGGCAATGCTCCACTCTGATTGGCCAACTTACCATACAATTCCTAAACCGGTCTACCTTCTAGCTCTTAACCCATGAACCGTCTCCCTCCTATCCCGTGAACCTTCTAATTCCTAACCCATTAATCCAATAAGCTCTCAATCAACAATCCTAGCTCTATCGCACCACTAAACCGCCTCGAATCGTAAACCATCAGAACAGATAACCCTAAGTCCATTGATGACCAAAGCAACCAAATTCGCAGGGCTCAAAGGGGAAAATCGAAGATGGAGATGGGGCGCATAAGCTAGGGATGATCGAAAATCACAAGGAGAGCGAGATCGCTTACGCAATATGATGATAGAAATGATCGATGGAGAATCTGGTCGAAATCGCCTTTGAGAGCTTGAATGTGCGTTAATGGCAGACACGGTTTAAAGGTTGGGGAATGAGAAGAAAAGGGGAACGACTCAGGTTTTTATAACTTTGGGCAGTAGAGTTTGAGTCGGCACACGAGTTAAGATAAGTCGAAGCACACGACCTATGACTTAGGCGTGTACTTCGAGGGGCAAATGTTAACCCTGTTCTACCAACGAGTTGAAACTTGGGCCGACTCATCCACTTAAGGTCTTTAACGACTCATTGGATTAACGACTCAAGGGGCTTCAGCAACTTAAAGAAAGGACCGACTCAACTGGTAGCGACTCAATTGGCTGACGAGCTAAGGCTCAAGGCAACCTAGAGGAATGAAACGACTCATGTAGGTTAACGGTTCATGAGACAGGCGGACTCAGTGAGTTACCGACTCAACGAAGTTCACGGCTCATATGAGACGACTCAAGGACTGGATCGACTCATCTACTCAAGGACTGGACCGACTCATCTGCTCAAGGTTCGTAACGACTCAGTGGATCAACGACTCAACGAGTTAATGCCTTAGAGGAGCAGAGTGGTTTAACTAGTTAGTGGTTTATGGGGCAGACCGACTCAGGGTTTCCAACGACTCAAGGTGACTAACGACCTATCATAAGTCGCTGGCGACCTAAGCATACGAGGAACAAGCTCAATGCCATTTCATCTATGCTACTGTTTGCTGACTCGTGATATGTGAGTCGGTCATGGTTCATCCTGAGTCGGTCACGACTCATGACTTGATCAACAATTCCAGCCCAAAAATTAGCCTATAAATACATGGCCACCTCCAACATTCAAAGGACTTTTGGCTCATTCATTTCAAGCGCCGTTACTCTGCTGCATTCCAAACTACTTCAACACTTAAAGCTTTTGAGATACAAAGAACGCCTCAAGGAACTTCACGAAGAAATCATACATGTCCAACATGAGTTCGAAGATTTTGATCGACATTGAAGTTTGAGCTATTTGTTCTAAGTCACTTGTAACTCGAAGTGTGTTGTAATCAAAGCGTAATTGCATCGACTTGTAATCAAATCGTCAATAAAGATATTCAAAGTGGACGTAGGCTCTCTCTTAAGCCGAACCACTATAAAATTGCTGTTGTTTACTGCTTTCCCGCTATTATCTACTTATAATCTGTTCCCGAGCTATCGGGTGGTGCTTTCACAATTACACTTCATACACCGGGGTGTTAGCGTTCAAATTTTAGCGTTAACATAAAGTGAATTATTTTTGAGAATTTATCTTTTTGAAGATAAATTGAAGTGAATAATTGAAGTCGTATATTTATAGATATTTTGGAATATAAATTCACTATGGAATTTGTAAAAGAAAGTGGAATTTGTTTAAAAATAAATATTGATTTATTTTTGAGATATTGAATTATATATCTCGTAAAGATATTTTTGGAAAATAAATAATTTGGGAAATTATTTGGAAACTGGTGATGTGTGCATATCCATTGATAGTTCAATAACCGACTATCAATATTTCCCTTTGAATGGGTAATTGATGTGATTTGTTTGAATTTGAATGCCACACTTATTTTTGAATAAGCGCTCACTATTCGGGTTAACCGGGAAAGGACCATGGGGTCGTATAACCCATTCCGAATATGTGATACGTCGTTATGAATTGCATTTGAAGACCGGTGTTGAAGACCGGATCTTTTTGAAAGCGAAAGGACAACTCGTCGATTGTCTTTGCACCGAGTAGCTACGGTATAGAGACTCCCTATGTGATGGGAAGTCCGGACGTGATTAGAGATTATCCGGATTGCAAGGACTTCTTTGTAAGTGCCTTCGGTTTTGTTCGAGCCCGGAACAGACTTGTATGGATTGTATGTCTGACGTTACAAATTGAGATATAAAGCAGATTTCTTTCAAATATATTTCTGTTGGTGGCAGAGAATTTATTCTCTTAGCTTAACACCCTTCTCTGAGACGTACGAGCTCAGAGGTTATGTAGTTGAAGGTTATCAGCGATATATTCCCAATTTGATAATGTGACATGCTGAGTGTTGCTGTGAAATGATCATTGTGTTGATTATTTGTGATAGGATCATTTGTTTGATCGTCTATCTTGGTGATCATTTCTATGATCATTTGTTGACCCAAAGCATGGCATTTGTATAAAATATGTTTTTGTGGACGTGACTTCGTCGAGCCTCACACCTCGGCAATGGTCAAAACAGGAAAGATGCAGCAAGGCTATGAGGGGTAGCGCCCTTTAGGATATGTGCATTTCCTTCTGGAAAAGGGTGGTATCATGGTATGGAGCCCAGATACTTACTCATGTTGAAAACACTTTATGATTGTGTGAATTGATTGCGAGCGCTCGGTGAAAGGTCCCAAAGGACCGGGGGATGGCATATTCGGTCAGTTGTTACTCAGTTAGGGGTAACCCGGCCTTGTGTTGGTAGAGATCCAGTTTGGTTCTCGGGGATGTCCATCCAGAGGCATTCTCATGTGGCAATGGGAAGTTCCATGGCCTGATCATTCATTGGAAATCCAAAGAAACAATACGAGACTTGTACGGTATTAGTTATAGAACCTGCCATCTAATATGGTAGCTATTGTAAGCATACTATAATGGTACCTATGCTGGCTAAGATTTATATTCTACTTTCGAAATGTTTCCTACACTATGCACTAGTAATAATATCAAATGTTTCTTCTTAATACGTATCAAGCATCTTTGATTATCATAAGAAGAAATCTCCTCCAAGTCTGCGTTTGCATTGTGTGTGTGGCGGGAGGTCTTATGGTAGTCTCATTTTTAAAAGCATTGCGAATTGACTAAAAAAATATTCCTCTACTTTATTTTAAAGAAAAATAAACTGTTTTAGTTCTCACACCAGTCTCATGACTGACTCGGAGTTTATTGTTTTCCTTCCTAAACTCTGGGTGCCCACCAATTTCCACACGGGCAGTTAAGAGTTAGGTTTATCAGGATATTCTGGAATTCAGGAGTTGCAGGAGGCAAGATGGATGGCATGGCGTATTACTAGTATATAGTATTTCTTTTTCCGCTGCACTGTTTGTTGTTGTAGTTGTTGTACACTCTGATGTAATGAAATGAAATGTGATAAAATGTAATAACTGATATAGTTCTTTGTTTAAAGATTTTTCATTTATCTATTATATGTTGTTCCGCTGCGATTGTGAGATTCTGATGTTGTTCTGTTGTTTTTCTGTTCCGTTCTATTTTATATTTTCTTTTCTCTCTACTTTCTATCTTCTTCTGTCTTTTCTGTCTCTTTCTTTTTCTTAAAACCCTAAGTGTTCGGTTTTCCGTCGTTCGAGTGCTCGGCAGTCGATAAAGTGAGTATCGATGTTGAATTTTCGAAAGACGAAGAATCGGGTCCTTACATATACTTTGTTTATGCTTGCCTACATTTTCTCTAACTCGGCCGATATATGAAATTAAGTTGTACAGGGATATACATTGTTGTTTGTACAACATGCATGGCTGCATTAATTGCTTAAGTCTTGTTTGAATACTGGATTATATTTGCTTTGCCTTATTATTTTGTCACATGAATATTAAGTAAAGATTGTTTGTTTTATGCTTTTTATTCTATTTGGTTTCTTCCTTTTGCAAGCTACATACTTGTATGCATTTTTGTTTTGTAATACTTCATTTATATGTTTACTTTACTATTTTATAGTCTATCTCATTTGTTTACTTACTATTTTACAAAACTATACAATTTATCTCATACTTATATATTTTTTAATTTCTATTTTGTGATCTTAAATATTTTATTTTCAACTTAAATACTTGGGTGTATTTTTATTTGTTTGAATCTTAACTGGGTGTATTTATATTTAAACCCCAATTCAAATTCAATTGTCAATCCATTTTATATACATGTTTATTTTCAAATATCCAATTTAATTCTTGATTAATTCAAAATTTATATTGAAATTTATATTAATTACCAATTTCTTCACAATTTTTATTCAGAAATGAAATTAATTATCAATTCATACTCAATTTAAATCCGAGATCATTACAGGTTCAAAATGGATTTAAATTCAATTTAAATTCAAAAGATGAGTGTTTTAACCCACTCACAACTTCTAAGATTTCTTATGTTTGTTAAATTTATTTTTTATGTGATTTAAAATTTATTTATGATTATTTGGCATATTTTAATCATCATCTCAGTTGAATTTAATTTACTAAATTTAATTTTATTTAATTTATTATTGCATATAAACTGCTAGTTCGATAGATTATTTATTTTACTATTGAATATGAACTATCAGTAATTACTTGTTATTTATTATACACTCTATATTGATGTTATTGTTTAAATTGGATGATGACTGTAATAAATGGTTGATGATTGATATTGGATGAATGGATGTTGTATTTTATATTGTTTTAAACTGCAAATTGTTATGCACTTTATTTCATTCGGGATTGCGGTTTGAAATGTTATATAACAATTTTATTTTAAATTATGGATTGAAATTATAAATATCCGTATCAATTGACCAAAGGATAGAAAATTTTACACAGACACCGTCGGTCTATATATAAATATTTTAAAATGATTTCTATGGTTTTGGATAGAAATATACGGTTTAATAAGTATTGTTTTTTGATATTGCATAAATATTCTTTTTTTATAGTTAAATTCTTGGTTTTAAGCTATGTATAAAATTGTTTAAAGTATAAAATAAGTTTAATAATAAAGTTTGATTTTACTAAAATATAATATGGGTAAGTTTTACTTAAATTATATTTTAATATAGAGTTTATATTGTTTTTTATAAATCAAGGTTGAGAATATAGTTTTGAAATTGATTTGAGATTTTATTTAATTAAGAATTATATTTAATAAGAATCCATTTGGAACTTATTGAAATTTAGATTTTGAAAGAATTTGGTTTTATAACTAAATTCGGGGTTAAGGTGATTTAAGTGAATATATCAAGTCCAAATAAATTGAGGAATAGTCAATGATTGAAATTTGAAGTTTTAATTGAAGGATACTGGATTTATTAAGTAAATATTTCAAAACTAAATAGTAGTAAAGTGAATTTGGTGTATACATATGAATTATAAAATTTAGTTCTGACATATTGAATATTTAAGCTTTGAAATATATTGAATTTGAAAGGGTTTATTTTGTGGATCAAATCAGTAATGAAATTGACAAAATTTGAAAAAGTTTAATTGGAAACTGAATTTAATTGAAGTATATTATTTTGATTTCGAAGTGTTGAAATGTTTAAAATGTTATGATTTTTGTGAAAATGATATATTTGAAATAAAATGATATTATATTGATTTGGGTTTTATAAAAATAATATCATATTTGTTTGGGTTTTTAAAACGGAAATGATATCTGATTTATATGATTTTGAAATGGATATTTTATTCTGTTTTAAAAGTATAAACTATTTTGAAAAGACTTCGGTGTTATAATAACGTTTGACTATTGAAGAGACCGGGATCGGAAGTTGTAATACTCTCTGCCAACTCCCAAAACCACTTTAACGACCGTGTACACGGTGGAGATTCTAGAATGAAGAAGGATGGTGGGGGCGTTTCCTTTGAGGTAAATACGTGGACACGACTCCTGTGAGTTGGCATAAGGTGGATAAAACAGGAGCGATTGACAGGCAAAGAAGGTAGCACCTTTTTATCGGACACATCCCTTCGATATTATACTCTGACTTTGGATTTATGCGGTGGCCACCTTTGACTTTTGATTTTTGGGGGTGTTGTTCGAGTTGGGCGGTAGTTGCGCGCTACGCGCTACCAGCGGTCCGAAAGCGTAATTGGTATATCTACCGTGGCATTGCCTAGTTGTGTCGTGTCACCTACCATAGCGCACCTTGTACGAGTTTGATTTTCTCCCGTAGCCCCTAGAGTATTTTGGGTAGTCTCCTGATCCGGAGATGCGCTGGTACTGGATGGACTACTGGGACTATTATTGTGTTAAGGGGAATATTGGGTCACTCCTTAACGCTATTTAAAAGTAAGTTTATTTTACTATGGACATTATTATAATAGTGAAATATTACTACATAGTAAATAGTTTAACGGATCCTTAGAAGATATGAATCCCGAGCATCTCTTAAGTTACTGCACTCATATTTATTTACTATTGATTTAACTTACATAACATTTTTAGTTCCGACTCGAGTGTTTTGTCTTTTCAATTCGCTCGGGTCAGCCTGAGCATTTCAGGATTTGGAAGACCGTATTCTGGAGGGCGAAGACGAAGATTTATTATTACTTATTATAGTATTCCACTACACCATTGTGTTCCGCTGCATTATAAATATTCTCTGGTATATGTAACTCTGATATGTATTGTATAAGTAAAATCAAATATTTTGTAAAACAGCTTCATGAACTGTTTATTTGATTATTATATTTTGTCGTTCCACTGCAACATTCTATTTTGTTTTATTTCTTTCTCTGCTTTTTCTTATTTACCCCATAACAAGCCGCCCTTCTATATGGTTTAAGTCTGACGTGTGTCTTTTATCGTCGATTTAAAGCGTACAAATAGGAGTGACGCTACATCTGGTATCAGAGCTTTGGTTTAGCGATAAATCTTAGCTTCGTGGGGTTTGACTCTTTACTAGTAGGGTAGTAATACCCTATGATGATTCGCTGAGTGTATATATATGAGAGAGCGTATTTGTTAGTGTATAAAAGGTTTTAATATTGTGTGAATTTGTCCCGTTTTGTATTTATAAATTCTGGTTGGTGCATGGGATGCTATGACATCAATAAGGATTTCTAAACACTTAATAGGACAGACCGACACAATATTTGTTTTTGAATATAGGTGAATGAAATAATTTTGCCTATTACATTTTCTATATATAAAATAATTTTTTTAAGGTTATATTTGGTTGTAACACATGGTTGTTAGGTAGAGAAATTTATAGATATTGATTGGAAACAATATCTGAAGAAAGTGATAAAGAAAAAAGAATAAGTTGGAAATTTTAGAATCTAATTTCTGGGGTTTTTGAAATTTCTTCCGAATGATTTTGAAATATAATAATAATATTATTTAGATGTATTTTCTAATATAAATATTTCAATATGGATTGAAAGAAATATTTTAAAGAAACTTTGGAAAGAAATAAATTTTGTACTCCCCTCTATGTCGCTGTAAAATAATTTTGGTGATGAGTGCACGCATCATCGACGTTCATTTTCGTGTTTCGAAGTGGGAAGGCCACTGTAGTTGTTTTACTGCAGATTTATTTTGATAAGCAAAAATAAATTTTAAATTGTTTTAAATATAATAAGATATATATAAGTTGTAAGCATACATTTATCTAATAATTTGAAATAATTTGAAATTAAACCCGGTATTTAGTTCTTAACTTCCATTAATTAATAGTTCCAATTAGTATAGTGAAATGAAATTCAACTAATAATTGAAACCTCTAAAGGAAATAAGAGATTTAATGCTAAGTTGTAGATTAAATAAAAAGAAAATTTAAATTTGTAAGATATAAAACAAAGGATTTTATTAAATAATTAAAAGAATCGAGAAAGACTTGTATAACATTCAATTACATTCTTAATGGCATATATATAACTTACCAAAAGATGAAAAAGTTGAAATGTTAATACGAAAATATAATAGGATATTATGCAAGTAAAACTTAGAGTAATAAAGTATTCAATGAAGTCCTTAATAAATTAGAATTGATGCTATATTGTGGTAACTTAAGTTATAATTGAAATTTTACTATAAGAAAATATAATTAAAGGTAAGCATTATAGATAGATGATTATGAACTTAAGAAAATAAAATGGAAATGGTAAGAAATTGAATGGGACATGAATACTATTGATAAATGAATGTAAATAAATGAGGTTATGCAATAATAAATGGATGAATAATTATAATGCAATAAAAAGAAACTGGCATGACCTGAATAAATGAAAATGAATAATTGTAAGTAATAAATGAAAATAAATGAAAGAAGCACTGAATGAGTGAATGAAATTAAACGTTTGTAAGAAATAAATGTAAATTAAAAGAGATAATAATTTTATGAATAAAAAGGAAATCCAACAACAAATGTATGAAATGAAATTAATAAGAATGAAATTGATCTATTGTTTGGATTTGTTGTTTGTTTTGGTGTATAGTTGTCTGGGTAAGGATACTTTAAATTTGTTTGGATGTATAAATAATCTATTTGGTTCCATTGAAGACTGTTGAGTAAACGGTGCACTTAGTAGTTTATTCTTCATTTTATACGATTTTAATTATCCTAACCCAATCAAATTAATTGTTTGGCTTGCTTGGATGATTGATTTGTATGTGATGTGTACGCTGTGGTTGCAGGTGATTGTTATTGCTTGACATTGATCGTTTGTTAGTAGTTGGAACAACTTTAAATATTTAATTTTATATAATTATTAACTCTTTTTAGATCATATAAGTGAAATACAAGTTATGGAAGCAATGACTACTGCTTTTGGTTTCATAATTAAGAGTAAATTGTCCGACTAATAGGTACGTTTTTGGATTACGGTTTATAGCGTTATTTATGGTTTTTCCCATGTTGGGATATATATAATTTTAGAAGATATATGTTATATATTGTTATGTTTGATATTATACTTTCTCCCGACCCTCTCCTTACAATGGAGACTCTACCGAAATTTTCCAAAAATTTTGGACTTAGAAAAAATTTTGAAAAATATTTTCCAAACTTTATTAATTTGAGTATAAAAAGATTTAATTTTTATAAATTGGTATATTTTATTTTAATTAATTAATTTTGTAAAATTTTGTTTATAAAGTTAATATTTTTGAATAAGATATATTGTTTATTTAATCCTTTCTTTCCCTTCTTTTTCCTTTTCGGGGACGAAAATTTTTGAGTGGGGGAGAGTGTAATGATCCGTAAATTTTCAATAAGTAAATTTGGTTATTTTAATAAAAAATTTGTTATTAAATTTAGAAAGAAATAAAAAGTTTATAATTTATATTGAAGTAAATGTTAAGAGTGAATTGTAGCAATGGTTATTAAAACAATTTTTTGACAATTGAAGTGAAGACACAATGAAAACGTAATAGTATAAATTGTTGCCTTGGTTATTAAATAGAAAATGAGCAATAAACGTAAGTGTTGAATTTACCAATGAAATAATATTGCTTAATAATAACTGAACATAAATTTAGGTAATAACGTTAAAGCAAATTGATAAAATAATAAGTAATCATTTGTAGTTGATAGGATTAATGCTAGAGAGTAATTTTAATAGTTGTTGTTTGATAATAAAGTAAGAATTGGAACCAAGATTATTAATATAAAGGTAATAAAGTGGAATAACTGGAATTAAATGAAATTTGATGTTTGAATATTACGTAAATAAGAATTTAGATTAAATTGGGAAATATTAATGCATCAAGATATAACCAATGCTAATTTAAGGTTAATAAATAATGGATTGAGTGAAATGGGATTAATAAATGTTATATGCCTTATAAATCAAATGGAAGAATCAAACGCAAATATTGAATTATTAATGAATTAATATATATTGAATAGTAATTGAATGTAAATTAATGTAATAAGCTTGATGCAAGTTGATAAGTAAATAAATTTTTGCAATACCTATTGTTATAAATTGGAAACAAATTGTAAAGTTATCATGGATTGAAATGTGTAAATTGAGAATGAATTCAAAGTTATATAAATTGATGTAATAATACGTAATAAAGGGTAATTGAATAAAAATCAAATGTTTATTAGGAAAGTATAATATTTGTTAATTGATAACAAAGTAGAAATGGGGTTAAATTAGGAAAATGGTAAAATTATTAATTGTTTACCAATTTATTTAATCTATTAAATTAGATCTAAATCCTTTGCAATTAACGTAATTAATTTCAAGTTAATATGAATTGAGCTGATAACTATAAACCATTAGGGCAATTGGATATATAGTAGCGTTAAAGTTATCCATAAGATAATGGTCGATTTAATAAAAGGAGTGAGAATCAAGTTTTATTAACTTAAATTTAATAATTAGACTTATTGCAATTAAATGAAATTTAATATTTAATTATTGCGTTAATTGAGATTAAGATGAAATTTGAGAATAATAATGTAATAAACCATAAGCCTATGTTAATTTCATCCGTTGGATAATACTGAATTGAATGATAAGAATGAAAAGTAAATTCAATGGGATTATTGAGAATTTAAATTATAATTTGTGAATATAATGAAATTGAAAATTTCACACTGAAATTGATAAATTAATCAACTCTAAATTGACATCTGAATTTGGTTAAGTAAGTGTAAATGATTAAGAAAGTAAAAATTAATGAAATTAGTTAATTATAAGTTGAAATTGAAAAGTGATTTAGTTAATTTATTTTTAATTTATTTAATTAACGTAAAAATAGCCATTTTGGTCACTGACTCGGATTTCGACGAAACCAGTTTCATCAGATCCATAACGGTGAAATATTGTAGGATTTCAAGTTTCGTAACGATCGAGCTTGTTGTTTGATCGTATGGGCTTGAAAAGCCTTGAAATCGATTAATTGAAATCAATTTGAAATAAATTGATTTTAGCATACGAAGTGATTAACTTCTAATTAAGAATAATTAATTAAATAAGATTTGATTTTAATTAATGATTAATAATTAATTAATCAATTAATAATGGATTAATTAAGTTTTAATTAACACTTAATTATTTAATTAATTAGGGATTAATTAATGAGTTACTAATGATTAATTAATTTGGAATTAATAATGATTTAAAATAAGTTAATTATTTCAGATAAGTAATTAATAAATTGTTTACTAGTTAATGAAGGTCATTAACTAAAGATTATTTAATAATTAATTAATGTGATTAATTTTAATAATTAATTAGATTAATTAATTTAAAGATAATCATTTGAGTAAATTATTAAGTATAATCACTTATGGAGGTAATTAAGCAAATTAATTACTTATTGTAATTAATTGAGTTTAATTTGATTAGATTAAGTTAATTAATTCAGTTTAATTAATTTAAAATAGTCATTAAATGATTATGGAGTATAGTTACTTATAGTAATTAAATAAAGAGAAATTACTTAGAGAAGTAATTAATGGGTAATTACTGTATGTAATTAAGTGAAGGTGATTTGATAATTAAAGTAATTTAAGTATAATTACTTGGTGAATTAATCAAGGGATTAATTTGAGATAATTAATAATGGAGTAGTTAATTTGTTTGGTAAAGTAATTAAGAGTAATTAATTACTGAATAGGGTTAATCAAGAGGGATTAACAATTATGATTTAAATTAAGATTAATTTCTTAATGTAATTAATTTAAATAAGGTAATTAATTAAAATGTAATTAAAGATCATTAATTAAGATAATTAATGATGTAATTAAGATTGATTAATTAAGATTAATTAATCAATAATAAGTGATTAAGGTAATTAATTAATGTAATAAATTAAGAATTAATATAATTAATTATAGTCAATTAATTTGTGAAGTAATTAAAGGTTAATTCCTGAATTTGGTTGAGTATAATTGAATTGTGAAATTAATTATAGGATAATTACATAAATGTAATTAAGGAGTAATTAATCAAAGGTGATTAATTATAGTGATTAATTGGAAGATGATTAATTAATTAATTTGTAGTTAATTAATAGTTATGGAAGCAAGATTTATATTGATGAAGTAATTAATTTAATTCACTTTAAATTAATTTGAATGATGTAATTAATTTAATTCATTTTAAATTAATAATATTTGGAATGATAGATCATTGCTTATATGGATGGTTAATGTTGATTGCCTGAATGGATTGAATCTCAAATATGAGATAGATAATGTTCAGTGATTTGGATGTATTGGTTGCATTGTGATAATGATATAGATTATCTTTGATAATGATATTATGGATTATCCGTGTGATGATGATATTGATTACCTATTGTGAATCTATGATTTATCTATCTGTGTATATAGATAATTGAATTGTTTTAAACTTTTAAAACAACTTGGCCTTAAAAGACACGCTTTGGATTTCGATGAGACCGGGATCGGGTTTCCATATTTGGATATCCGAAAACCACATCGATCCAAATTAACGTTAGGTCGTGAATATAAGTGGAGCAAGTGAAGACTCGTGGTGTAAGGGCTATAAGCCAGTATAACTCTGTGGGTGATTCCGTAATGAGTTTGACGGAATAGTACTTATAAGTTCGAGATGGTGATTCAGAGTGCAAGGGTTATCGTCGTTAACTCTGAGGGTGATTCCAATACGAGTGTAAAGAGATAATGCCTTCGGTTTCGTTCGAACCCGGAACGAACTTGTATGGATTGAATGCTTTCAGAACGTCGTCAGGTGGACGATGAGCGTTCTAAGAGATGTGTTCTATAAAGGTAATCGTAGCCTCAAGCCTCATCAACCGAGAATGGCTAAAACAGGGGAGGTGCAGCAAGGCTTCGTGGGTAGCTCCCACTGGAGAGCAAGATTTTCCCCTGTCTAGAGGTCCCTTTTTATTCGGCTGTGTGGGCGGTTGGAACGTACGCCAACTGCGGGGTTGTCTTATTCGGAACTATTCAGTAAGGAATGGGTCCGGCTTTATGTTGCAGGGGGTCGGGAGTGATCCTCGGTACGTTGATCTAGGCCACGTACTGTGAGGGCGGTACCCCAGTAGCCCTGCCATTGTATGGAATCCACAATCCAATAAGTGCCAACGTTTTTGATTGTATTACCCACTTTTGTGGCTAGTAGCTGGAATTTAATAATGTAACAATTTCGGCTATTTCATATTTACTTGAAAACCCTAGACACTATTATAATATCACTGGATTTCCTATCAAATGTTTTGCTTAGCGTAAGGTAAAAACTTTTCCATGTTTATGTGTGGGAAGTCTTACGTGATACCTTTCTTTTCAAAAGGTTTTTGAAAGTTAAGCAACTTTAACCTGTTACTCACACCAGACCCATGTCTGACCCGGAGTTTATTTTTGTTTTCCATAAACTCTTGGGTACTCAAATTTTTACGAGTAGCCAAGGGATTCAGGTTAGCTTTGATGAATTATGGAGGAGCAATGGAGTAGGAGGCTTCTGCGTTAGATATATAGTATTCCGCTGTGTGTTCTGTGTTGTCTCTGGATTGAATTATGTTGTAAATACTAGATAGGTCTTTATAACTGTCTAGTATATGTTGTATATTTGTGTACTCTGATTAGTGTTGTATACTATGTAATATTTATGTTATTAATATAATTTATTCGTTCCGTTGTTTAGATTCTAATGTGTTGTTTCTTTCTTCTTCTCTTTCTTCCTATTCTCTAACCCTTTCTTTCTTATTAACGATGTGACTTCCTGGAGTCTGGAAGTTGGGTCGTTACATATTTTTGATAAGTTAATTTTTATAGCTTATTAAAGGAGATATATCTATGATTTTGGACAGTGGGTAATCCATTAAAATAAAATGTGTAGAAATGTTGAATTTGGTTAACAAAGTATATTCACGATTTTGGACAGTGAATAATATATTAAAGAAATGTTTTAGGCAAGTGATATTTTAAATAGAATTAAAACGATTTAAAGGTGCTTTAAAATGTATTAAGTATCGAAACCATAGATTTCAACATTCATTGTTGAAATAGACGTTTTCGAGAGAAAAAAGGGAATGGCGGACTATAACACTATTGTGATTTTCGAAAGTAAATGTTTTATATAGTATTGGGATTTATGTATCTATCATAATTTCGAATCCCTATACTAGTGATTTTGGGTTGTCGTAACGATGTTTTACGCAACATTTGTTTCGACTCAAATGAATGTGTTTAAGAGAATGTTTTCCTTAAAGAATAGAATATATACTAAATTCTGATTTAAGTATATTGAATATTTTCCAAATGTTGAAAATAAATAGATTTGTGAATTACTTATTATTAAACAAGCATGGAAATGTTCCAATATGAAGTGAAATGTTTTGAGATTTATATCTTTTAAAGATAAATTGAAGCGAATATTTGAAATCGATTTGAAAATCATATATCAGTGGATATTTGGAAATTTAAATTCACCATGGAATTTATAAAGGAAAGGGAAATTTGTTTAAAAATAAACATTGATTTATTTATGAAGTGTGGAAATAAATTTATGGATTTGGAACATAAATTTGAAGTAGATCGGTAAGGATTTATTTAATTGGTTTAAATGAACCATTTTGAAATGAAAGTGTATTCTCCCTGGAAAGCCGAATAAAATTTCTGAATAGCTTCGAAAGATATATACATATATGTATATAAAATTCTAGAATTGGTTTTTGAAAAGGATACTTTGGAGAAATTAACTTGTTAAATTGTTTTGAATCCTTTAAGTAAAGATTTATTAAGTTTATTTTAGAAATGGTTATTTCTAAGAATTAATAAATAATTGTTTTACAAAATAGTTATTTAAATAGTTATACTCTATTTACTAATTTTGTTTTGAAAATTAGTTTGGATTAAGTTATATGTAATATTGATATAATATTTTTATAACTAATATTTTAAGTAAAGTTTTTAAAGAAAAATGGTTTTATTTCAAAGTGTTTTCCCGATATCTTTTGGATGAGTGTTATAAATTATTTTAAAATATTTGAACTCGGTAGATTTCCAGTGAAAATGAATAAATATTTGAAAGTGTTTCCGCATAGAGAAAATGATTTGAAATTTATTTTCAAAAGTTGTAAAGGTGAAAAGTGATTTTATATTTGTTTTTAAATGGTCGAAGTGGAAAAAATATATCTTGTAAAGATAGATTTTGGAAAATAAATAATTTGGGAAATTATTTGGAATCTGGTGATGGTGTGCATATCTATTGATAGTTAAATAACCGACTATCAATATTTACCTTTAAGTGGGTATTTGTTTTGTGATTTTCTTGAATTTGAATGCTACACTTATTTTAAAAATAAGCCCTCGTTATTCTGTTTAGCCAGGAGAAGACCTTTGGGTCATGAATCCCATTCCGAATAGTGATACGTCGTAATGGATAACATTTGAAGACCGGTGTTGAAGACTGAATATTTTCGAAAATGGAAGGATTACCGTCGAATGTCTCTGCGTCGGCTGATCTCCGATATAGATATTTTATCATCCTTTGTGATGGGAATTCCGGATGTGATTAGTGAATATCCAGATTGCAAGGGAGTCTTTTGGAAGTGCCTTCGGCTCCGTTAGATCCCGGAACGGACTCGTATGAATGTGTGTCTGACGTTACAATTTTGAGATGTAAAGCTGGTTTCTATCAAATATATTTCTGTTGGCGGTGGAGAATTTATTCTCCTAGCTTAACACCCTTATCTGAGACGTACGAGCTCAGAGGTTATGTGGTTGGTGGTTACTAGTGATACATTCCCAATTTGGTAATGTGACATACGAAGTGCTGTTGATCATTTGTTGATCAAAGCATAGCTTTTGTGAAAAGCGTAGCTTTGTGGACGAGACTTCGTCGGACCTCACAACCCAGTAATGGTCAAAACAGGAAAGATACAACAATGTTTTTGGTAGTAGCGCCCCTTAGGGTATGTGCATTTCCTTCTGGATAGAAGTGGTATCATGGTATGGAGCCCAGATACTTAACTTATGTGAATGTCACAAATATATATGACTTTGTGATTGATGTTGGTTGAGGATCCTCGGATAAAGGTTTTTTACAACCCGGGGATGGCATACTCGTGTCAGTAGTTACCTACTTTTGTAGAGGTAAGCCAGCCTTGTGTTGGCAGAGATCCGGTTAGGTTCTCGGGGAGTCCCGCCAGAGGCGTTCTCATGTGGCAATAGGAAGTTCCATGGCCTGACCAATTTTTCGAAAATCCAAAGAAACAATACGAGCCCTGTACAGTTTTAGTTGCATAACCTGTCGTTTACTTATGGTGGCGCCCCACCGTTTAGATGGTAGCTATAGTAGGCATACGATAATGGTCGTATGTTGGATAAGATTTATATTATACTTTCGAAAGGTTTTCCACTATGCACTTATAATAATAATATCAAAGAAAATTTCTCGTATCAAGCATGTTTGACTATCATAAGGAGAAATCTCCTCCGATTCTGCGTTTGCATTGTGTGTGTGTGTGGGAGGCCTTATGGTAGTTACATTTTCTAAAAGCATTGCGGATCTATTAAAATATTTCTTTGTTTGTTTTAAAGATAAATTGTTTTAAGTTCTCACACCAGTCACATGACTGACCTGGAGTTTATTGTTCCCATTCTAAACTCTGGGTGCCCACCAATATCCACGCGGGCAGTCTAGAGTCAGGTTATCGGGTCATTCTGGAATTCAGGAGATGCTGTGGAGATCAGGATCAAGCTAGATGGCGTGGCGTATCAACTAGTTTACAGTACTTCTTTTCTGTTGTTTGTTGCTGTAAACTCTGATAATGTAATGTAATGTGATGTAATGTATAAAATGTACAATTCTTTTGATTTTAAAGATTATTCATTTCCTATTATATGTTGTTCCGCTGCGATTGTGAGATTCTGTTGTTGTTTCTGTTGCTTCTTCTTTCTTTCTTGTTCTACCTTTTCTTCTTTCTTTAAAACCTAAAGTCTCGTAGGTTTGTTCCTCTTTGGCTAAATTGTTATGGAAATTTCCCAGCTAAGAGGGGTACGGATTTGCGGCATTTTACATTATAAATGCAATTAAAAGCACATAAGTTGCAAATTTATGTAGATTGCTTGTTTATTTAAGGAGTTAAAATAAATTTTGGTAATCGATTATAATAAATCTTAATTTTACGTTGGTTAATGTAAATTTAAGTAATAGTTGATATAATAAAGGATGGAACCGAGGTAGATTAGCTAAGTGGATTTAAAATCTTAATTTGTGGGTGAAATTGACAAATTTAAATATGATTGAATTATAGGAGTTATTACACAATAAGTGGTATTAAAATAGTTAATACGAATAACGGTGAAATTAGAAGTATCAGTGTAATGAAACGTAAACAAATGTTAAATATGTTTATAGAATAATGATTGTTGAATAATAAGAATGGTAATCAGGATTTATTTATTTGAATGTAAAATTACCCATAAGATAATGATTGATTGAATTTAAAAAGAATAGAAAGTAAGATTTTTAATTTAATTGAGGTGTAAAAAAAATTCAATAATTAAATTAATGGCAAATAAATGAAATTTAACACTATATTATTACGTTAATAGAAAGTTAGATGGAATGTAATAATATTATGGTAATAGTTTGCAAATTCAATGTAAAATTTTATCCATTTAAGAATAGTGAATTGAATAGAATGAAAAGTGAATCTAATAGAATTTTTGAAATTAAATTTATAAATTTTGAATTTAATGAAATTAGGGTTAATATTGAAATCTATAAATTAATCATCTCTAAATTGACATTTAAAATTGTTTAAATCATTGTAAATGATTGAGGAATCATAAGTGATGAAATTTGTCAATTCTCGAATTGAAATTTAAAATTTCATTTAATTAGCTAATTTATTTATTTAATTAATTAATGGAAAAATAGCCATTTTGGCCACTGACTCGGATTTCGACGAAACTAGTTTCATCGGATCCGTAACGATGAACTATTGTAGGGTTTCAAGTTTCGTTGCGATCGGACTTGTCGTTTGATCGTACGGGCTCAAAACGCCTTGAAATCGATTAATTGAAATCAATTTGAAAAATATTGATTTGAACATAACTTCTTCATACGATGGAATTTGAACTTGAAACTTGTTCCATCGCATTTAAAATATTTTTAAACACCTATTTTGATATATGGGTTGACCTAATTTCGTTCCGGAGTCGAAACGGGTTTTTGGGCCACTATGGCGTTAACGCGTATATCTGTTTTATCCATCTATTTCTATTTTCAATTCTGCCTATAAATATCCTGCTATAAACCTAGCCTCCCTAATTCTCATTTGTCTGTACGTACATCTCAACTCTCTCCACCTCAATGGCAGACAAACAACTCTAGATCCAATTGCAATATTCAAAAAGCGAATGAAAATTCAAACTCCTCAGAAAAATTTGAAAAAAATATATATAGTAGATTGCATCGATACAAACTGCGGCAACTGTTCGTTTTTGAAAATTTTGCCCGGATCAGCGGGAAATTGCGGTCAAAGATCGAAAATTTCGAAACCCTAGGCTAATTGGGCCTTTTGATTTGGGAAGGAATTGACGAAATTGGTTTCTGGGTTTTGTCGAGAGGAGTGTCAGGAAGCTATCAATAGTGGTTGCATCTTCCAATTTGAGCTGTAGCTCTCGAATTTCGTGAAATAGGGTATCAGCCAAGCTAAAAAGGGCGGCGGCGGCATGCACCGGAGGGGGCGGAAATTTGGCTGAGGGTAGAGGGTGATGCGACGTGGAGATTGGAGGTATTGGCACGGCGTATCGAGGCTTTGGACGGCGAGAATCGATGGTCAAAGGGTTGATAAGTAGGTACATTTTTGGGTTCGAATTCCTATACGTGCGCGTTTCGGCCACGGGAAGATGCGTGTTGACGTGGCAATTGAGTATGAGTTGTTTTGTTTATTTATTTATTTTTAATTTCAATTTCCAATCGTTTAACGATGATAAATTTCCCATAGGAACTCCGTTTCACGCATGATTATTTTTGTTATGATCGTAATAAAATTCCGGACACTTTGGCACTAGTTTGGACGGATTCTGTGACCGTGCAATTTTTGGGTTTAAATTGGATTTGAATTCAATTTAAATTTAAAAGGTGAGTATTTTAACCCACTCACAACTTCTAAAATTTCTTATGTTTGTTAAATTGAAACATGATGTGATTTAAAATTTATTTGTGGTTGTTTGACATATTTTTTATCATCATCTCCATTAATTTCATTTATTTAAATTAAATTGCTATTTAATTTATTCATTTCATTTAAACTACCAGTTAAATTGTTAATTAATTATTCATTGCATATAAACTGTCAGTTAAATAGTTCTTTAATTTATTATTGAATATAAACTGCTATTTAATACCTGTTGTTTATTATTCGTTCTATATTGATGCTATTGTTTGATTTGATGATGATTGCGATAAATGGTTGATATTGGATGAATGGATGCTGTATTTTGTATTGTTATAAACTGCAAGTTATTATGCATTTTCATCTCATTCGGGATTACGGTTTGAAATGATATATAACCGTAATTTTTGTTTTTAAATTGCGGATTGAGGTGATAAATATCCATATCACTTGACCATAGGATAGAAAATTTTATATAGACACCGTGGTATATATATAAAAATATTTTGAAATGATTTTCTATGTTTTGTACAGAAATATATATATGGTTTATGAGATAATGATTTCGGATATTTGATAAGGGATATTTTATATATAGTTAAATTCTTGGTTTTAAACTATGTATAAAATTGTTTTAAAGTATGAAGTAAGTTTAATAATAAAGTTGATGTTATTAAAATATATTATGGATAAGTGTTTACTTACATTTTAACATAGAGTTTATATTGATTTTTATAAATCAAGGTTGAGAAGATAGTTTTGAAATTGATTTGAGATTTTATTTAATTGAGATCTTATTGAAATTCAGATTTAAAAAGAACATGGTGTTATAACTAAATTTGGGTTTAAGATGATTTAAGTGAATATATCTAGTCTAAATAAATTGAGGAATATTCAATTATTTAATTTGGAAGTTTTATATAAAGGATACTGGATTTATTAAGCAAGTATTTCAAAGCTAAATGATAGTAAAGGGAATTTGACATATATATATATATATATATATATATATATATGAATTAAAAATTTAGTTTTGAAATGGTGGAATATTAGAAACTTTGAGATATATGGAAATTTAGATGGTTTATTTGGGAATTCAAATCTGTATTTGGAATTGATTTAAGAAATTAAAAAGCTAATTTACTTTATAAAGTAATTTAGTATTAACCCATTTAAGTATTGAAAATTATGTTTCGAAGCTATGGGTTTAAAGTATATATATTCAAAAGTATTATGATTTTTGAAAAAGGATATATTTGAAATAAAATGATATCATATTGATTTGGGTTTAAAATAGAAATGATATTGTATTTATATGGTTTTGAAATGGATATTTTATTCTAGTTTTAAAGTATAAATTATTTGAAAAGACCGCGGTGTTATAATAATGTTTGGTTGTTGAAGAGACCGGGATCGGATGTTGTCATACTCTCTGCCAACTCCGAAAACCACTTTAACAACTATGTGCGCGGTGGAGATTCCAGAATGAAGTAGGATGGCAGCGGCGCTTCCTTTGAGGCAAATACGTGGACCCGACTCCCGTGAGTTGGGATAAGGTGGCTAAAACAGGAGCGATTCTCGGGCCAAGGAGGTAGCTCTTCTTATCGGACACATCCCATCGATATTATACTCTGACTTTTGGATTGATTCGGTGGCCACTTTTGATTTAGGGGTGTGGCTCGAGGTGGGCGGTAGCTGCGGCTATGGGTTACCACCAGTCCGGATAAGAGTTGGTATATCTACCCTGGCATTGCCTATTAGTGTCGTGTCACCTACCCTAGCACGCCATATACAATTTTGGTTTTGTACCATACCTATGGAGTGTCCTCTGACGACGCCTAGTACGGGGGAGATTACGGTACTATATAGACTATGGGAATATATAAAACGTGTTAAGGTGGAAAATGTAAAGCCTTAACGCTATTTTAAAGCAAGTTTCTTTTACAATTAGACACTATTATAATAGCGAAATATACTACATAGTAAATAGCTTAACGGATCCTTAAGAGATGTAAATCCCAAGCATCTCTTGAGTTACTACACTCATATTTATTTCTGTTGATTTAACTTACATAAGATTTTTTAGTTCTGACTCGAGTGTTTTGTCTTTTCAATTCGCTCGGGTCAGTCCGAGCATTTCAGGATCGAAGACTATATTTTCTGGAGGATGAAGATGAAGATATTATTACTATTATCTATTATATTATTCACTACATCATGTACTCCGCTGCATTGTTTTATTGGTATGTGTAACTCTAATATATGTTGTATAAGTAAAATCGTATATTTTGCAAAACAGCTTTATAAACTGTATAATTGATTAATATATTTTATCGTTCCGCTGCAAGATTCTATTTTGTTTTATTTCTTCCTTGTTTTTCTTATTCACCCTATAATAATCCGCCCTTCAGTATGGTTTGAATTGGCACGTGTGTCGATTTTAAGCGTGCGAAAAGGCGGGATGTTACAGGAAAGGTGGAGGTGGCCTTGGGCAGGCGCGCGGCAGGCGCGTGGTGCTACGATGATTTCGGTCGGCGCATGCAACGAAGTGCTGTGCTTTTCGTTTTCCTAAGATGCAGATCTCGTATTCAAATAGAAGAAGGCCTGTAGCCATGCGAGAAGGTGACGTGTTGACGTGGGCCACGTGGCAGTGAGGGGTAAAAATTTGTTCTTCTATTTTAATTCTTAAAATTGAAATTCAAACACATTTATCGCTATAACTTTAACATACGACCACCTATTGACGCGTGGTTTTTTTTTGTTAGGATCGTATTGAAATTTCGGACTCTTTGACGTTGGTTTGGACAGATTCCGAGACTGTGAAAATTTTGGGTTTAAATTGGATTTAAATTCAATTTGAATTCAAAAGGTGAGTGTTTTAACCCACTCACAACTTCTAAAATTTCTTATGTTTGTTAAAAATAATTTTGTTATGATTCTGCATTTATTTATGATTGTTTCGGATATTTTAATCATCATCTCAGTTACTTGCATTTATTTAAATTAGATTGTATTTAATTTATTATTGAATATAACTGCCAGTTAATTTCCTATTATATATTATCAGTTATATATTGATATTGATTGATGGTTTTGGATGCTGATTGTTATAAATGGTTGATGACTGATATTGGGTGAATGGATGTTGTATTGTATATTGTTATAAACTACAAGTTGTTATGCATTTTATTACATTCGGGATTGTGGTTTGAAATGATATATAACCGTATTTTATTTTTAAATTACGGATTGAAATGATAAATATCCGTATCACTTGACCATAGGATCGAAAATTATATACAGACATCGTGGTCTATATATATATATAATTATTTTGAAATGATTTTCTATGGTTTGGAAAGAAATATATGGTTTAATAAATATTAATTTTCGATATTATATAATTTTTTTTATATATATATTTAAATTCTTGAATTTAAGTTATGTATAAAATAGTTTAATAAAAATAAGTTTATTAATTGAGTTTGATTATTTTATATTATATGGTTAAGCACCTATTTAAGATATTGTACATATATAGAGTTTTTAAATGACTTAAATGAAATTTAAGTTGGAAGATAAATATGAAATTAGTTTGAATTGAATTATTTAGGAATTGTACTTGAATAAATTTCATTTGAAATTTAAATAAAAATGGAAATTTAGATAAAAATGGAGATTTTAAAGGGGATGATTTCTACAACTTGATTTGGTTTAAAGTGATAAATGAATATATAAGTTAAATAAATTGAAGAATATCCGTTGTTTGAAGTTAAAAGTTTTACTTAAATAATATTGGATTTATTAAGTAAACATTTCAAATCTAAATAATAGTAATTGAATTTGATATATATGGAATTATCAAAGAACTAGTTTGAAATGATGAAATATTTAAAGTTTTGAAATATATGAATTGAAATGGTTTATTTGGAGGTTCAAATCGGTATGGGGAATTTATTTGGGAAATTAAGAGGCTATTTTATTATATAAAGTAATTTAATAGTTAAACCATTTAAGAATTATAAGTTATGTTTCCAAGCTATGGGTTTCAAGGTATATAGATTTGAAAGTGCTATGATTTTGGAAAAAGATATAATTTGAAATACAATGATATCATATTGATTTGGGTTTTAAAACGGAAATGATATCGTATTTATATAATTTTGAAATAGATAATATATTCTGGTTTTGAAATATAAATTATTTTGAAATGATGAGGTGTTATAATAACGATTGGTTGGCAAAGAGACCGGGATCGGATACGGGCATAATCTCTGTCGATACCGAAAACCACTTTGACAACTGTGTATGCGGTGGAGATTCCAGAATGAAGTAGGATGGTGGTGGCGCTTCCTTTGAGGTAAATACGTGGACCCGACTCCCGTGAGTTGGCATAAGGTTGCTAAAATAGTAGCAATCTGCGGGCTAATGAGGTCATTCCTTTGATCGGACACACTCCTTCGCTATTATATTCTGACATGGAGATTTGTTTGGTGGCCACTTTTGATTCTTTTGATTTGGGGGTGTTGTTCAAGGTGGGAAGTAGTAGCTGCTACGTGTTACCACCGGCCCGGAAGTGTAATTGGTATATCTATCCTGGTATTGCCTAGTTGTGCCTTGTCACCTACCATAGCGCGCCTTGTACGAGTTTCTATTTGTGTCGTACCTATGGAGTATCCTCTGGTAGCCTTCCGATCAGGAGGTATTACGGTATTGTATAGACTACTGACATTATTTTTCTTAAGTGCTATATGAGTAACCCCTTAACGCTATTTAAAAGTAAGTTTATTTTAATATTAGACAATATTATAATAGCGGAATATTACTACGTAGTAAATAGTTTAACAGATCCTTAGGAGATGTGAATCCCGAGCATCTTTTAAGTTACTGCACTCATATTTATTTTTGTTGATTTAACTCATAAGATGTTTTAGTTCCGACTCGAGTGTTTTGTCTTTTCAATTCGCATGGGTCAGCCTGAGCATTTCAGGATTCGAAGATCGTATTCTGGAGGACGAAGACGAAGATTTATTATTATTATTATTATCGTATTCCACTACATTCATACTATTCCGCTGCAGTATTTATTTGTTTCTGGTATGTGTAACTCTGATATGTATTGTATAAGTATAATCGAATATTTTATAAAACAGCTTCATGAACTTTATATTTGATTATTATATTTTATCATTCCGCTGCAAGATTCTATTTTGTTTTTTGTTCTTTCTCTTCTTTTCTTACTTACCCCATAACAATCCGCCTTCTGTATGGTTTAAGTCTGACGTGTGTGGTTTATTGTCGATTTAAAGCGTGCAAAAAGGCGGGACGTTACAGATTTGATCCACAAAATAAACCCTTTCAAATTCAATATATTTCAAAGCTTAAATATTCAATATTTCAGAACTAAATTTTATAATTCATATATATATATATATATATATACACACACACACACCAAATTCACTTTACTATTTAGTTTTGAAATATTTACTTAATAAATCCAGTATCCTTTAAATAAAACTTCAAATTTCGATCACTGAATATTTCTCAATTTATTTGGACTTGATATATTCACTTAAATCACCTTAACCCCGAATTAAGTTATAAAACCATATTCTTTTAAAATCTAAATTTCAATAAGTTCCAAATGGATTTTATTAAATACAATTATTAATTAAATAAAATCTTAAATCAATTTCAAAACTATATTCTCAAGCTTGATTTATAAAAGTCAATATAAACTCTATATTAAAATATGATTTAAGTACATATATACCCATATTATATTTTAATAAAATCGAACTTTATTACTGAACTTATTTTATACTTTAAACAATTTTATACATAGCTTAAAATCAAGAATTTAACTATAAAAAAATAATATTTATGCAATATCAAAAATCAATACTTATTAAACCGTATATTTCTGTCCAAAACCATAGAAATCATTTTAAAATATTTATATATAGACTGCAGTGTCTGTATAAAATTTTCTATCCTATGGTCAAGTGATACGGATATTTATCATTTCAATCCGTAATTTAAAATAAAATTACGGTTATATATCATTTCAAACCACAATCCCGAATGAAATAAAGTGCATAACAATTTATAGTTTAAGACAATATAAAACCCAACATCCATTCATCCAATATCAATCATCAACCATTTATTACAATCATCATCCAATTTAAAACAATAACATCAATATAGAGCATATAATAAATAACAGGTAATTACTGACAATTTATATTCAATAGTAAAATAAACAATCTATTTAACTGGCAGTTTATATGCAGTAATGAATTAAATAAAATTTAATTTAGTAAATTAAATTCAACTGAGATGATTATTAAAATATGCCAAACAATCATAAATAAATTTAAAATCGCATCAAAAATTAATTTAACAAACATAAGAAATCTTAGAAGTTGTGAGAGGGTTAAAACACCCACCTTTTGAATTTAGATTGAATTTAAATCCAATTTAAACACAAAAATTAGACAGTCTAAGAATCCATCCAAACCAGCACCAAAATCTTTGGAATTCCAATAAGAACCTAGTGGAGAAAACCATGCGTGAACTAGTGTTCATATGTAAAAGTTATAGCGATAATTGTGTTTGAATTTCAATTTTGAAAATTAAATTAGAAGAACTAATTTAACCCCCTCTCACTGCCACGTCGTGCTACCTTCATCTTCCCAGGGAAATCATGCATGTATCATCGGTCTTCAACACGAGAAACCCAAAAGTCAACGGACCAATCGCCGAACTTTGACCGAGCTTCAGCGTTGCCTGGCGCATCGCGGCCCCCCCTCAAGCTCGCCGCCGACCAACGTGGCTCCGCCCCTGCCCCACCCGGCCCCACGACGTCGATCTTGACCAATAATTTACAGTAGCCGCTGCTTTTACTTCTTGCCCTAGGTCGAATTTTGTCTGTAGATTTAACCATCGATTCGCAAAACGGAGCATACCGATGAACTCCTCATCGTCCACTCTCCAAAACCCAGAAATGGTTCGTCGTTCCGACAACGTTCATTGACGTGCGATGGACAGCTATGAATTAAACCTCAAATTTTAGCCATCCAAAAACTCATATGGAGAAACAAATTGCAGATCTAACTTGTGCTCTTCGAGAGCTTCGATATATAATTTTTATGAATTTTTTGAGGAGTTTGAAATTTCACTTTGATTTTTGAATTGCAATTGGATTCGAAATTGTCTGCCATTTGAAATGAGGAGGTGAAGAGGAACTGTATGCACAGACGAATGAGAAATATAGGTAGGCTAGGGTTTATAACATGGTATATATAGGCAAGGTTGAAAAGAATAGATGGACCCGATTTATAAACGCGTTGAACGATGAATGGCCCGAAAAGCCCGTTCTGACTCCGTAACGAAATTGGGTCAACCCGTATATCAAAATAGATGTTTAAAAATATTTTAAACACAATGAAAAAGGTTTCAAGTCCAAATTCCATCGTATGAAGAATTTATGATTTTGATTAATTTATTTAATGGGGATCCGTGGTCATCTTTGTGAAGAAATCTGATGGAACTCTTAGGCTTTGCATTGATTATCGCAAGCTTAACGAGTTAACCATTAGAAATAGGTATCCATTGCCTAGGATCGATGATATGTTCGATCTATTGAG
Source organism: Allium cepa (assembly GCA_030765085.1). Classification (NCBI taxonomy): domain Eukaryota; kingdom Viridiplantae; phylum Streptophyta; class Magnoliopsida; order Asparagales; family Amaryllidaceae; genus Allium; species Allium cepa. Next base: position 889,132,635 of record CM060943.1, on the reverse strand, counting down.
TGGTGCTAAGGTCTTTTCTCAGCTTGACCTTGCCACGAGATTTCATCAATTACGAGTTGCGGAGGATAGCGTACCTCTTACCGCTTTCCGCACTCGATATGGTTCTTTTGAGTGGATCGTTATGCCGTTCGGTTTGACGAACGCTCCTGCTTTCTTTGTTGATCTCATGAATCGAGTATTCCGGGAATATCTCGATAAGTTCGTCCTTGTCTTCATTGATGATATCCTTATTTATTCTAAGTCTGAAGCAAAAATCATAGGAGGCAAGAAACTCGAGCCAACGCTGTTGTCTCATATTGAGTTCCTTTTGAGTCAATAAATACTTCAAAGATTTATGATCGGTATAGAGAATGAAGCGCTCGCCTAATAAATAGTGTCGCCAAATCTTCAAGGCAAAGACAATGGCGGCTAACTCAAGATCATGAGTGGCATAGCGAACTTCATTCGGACGCAGTTGCCTAGAAGCATAAGCAACCACCCGATCTCTCTACATAAGCACAGCACCGAGACCACTACCACAAGCATCGGTGTAGACAACAAGATCATGATTCCCTTCGGGAACCACAAGGATAGGAGCATTAGTGAGAAGTTCTTTCAATGTCTGAAATCATATCCTTCAATTCAATGGAAAAGGTTTGGATAGATTCTGAGACTGTCTAATTTTTGTGTTTAAATTGGATTTAAATTCAATCTAAATTCAAAAGGTGGGTGTTTTAACCCTCTCACAACTTCTAAGATTTCTTATGTTTGTTAAACTAATTTTTGATGCGATTTAAAATTTATTTATGATTGTTTGGCATATTTTAATCATCATCTCAGTTGAATTTAATTTACTAAATTAAGGATATCATCAATGAGGACAAGGACTATGTGTAATCTTACCTTAACTATTCACTAAATACGTCGAAAAGTAGAATCACTACCAATTCGACCTATTCAATAAATATTTAAAGCAAAACTACAATGGCTAGAGGATCTATCAGAACAGAATATAACAACTCAAATGCAATATACATCACAGAATAGTAAACCATCATATACACGCATATACTGATACCAAGCAGAGTATACAAAATAATACATGTCAAGTGGTATAGCAAACCACAATATACAGACGAGTCAATAGAATACATATCAGAGTTACAACAGATAAGGACTACAAAAGACGCTATAACAAAATGAAGCTAGCGAGTAGTCCATGCGGAAGCAAAATAGGCTAAGTCCAAAAGCACCTAACCTGAAACATCTCGGTCTGACTCGAGTATAAAATACACGGGCCAGTCTAGATAACAAATCAGTTAGATAAACTGAACAATAATAAACCTGCAAGGTCATACAATATAACAAATATCTCTAGAGGAGATAATGCAATCATCAACAAGAGATGAATCATATAGAACAAGCCTCATATCATCGGCAACTCAAATAAACAAAGGATATAAATATCCCGAAACAAGCCAAAAAGGCAAATAACAAATACCCATAAGGTATACAAGTTCCACGAGGAAATCGCTACTCTCCATGCGGCTCAAAAAGACCAACACGAAGGGCGATACCAAGGGAATATACATATCAATGAAATATCATAAAATTTGCTCGAGCTCAGTACTGTATAAACAAGGATCCATGAGCCCGAAGACTCCAAACCCAAGTATCACCCATGCGGCACATAAGGCCAACATCAGAGCGAAACTATATAGGGCAACAAACCCGAAGGCACACACCCGAAGGAAACATACCCGAAGGCAACAAACCTAGGGAGACAGTCCGAAGACACTATCCCAGAGGCAACAAATCGTAGTGGTGAAGGTCAAAGACCCAGTACTGGACACCACTAACTGGCGGAATGTGTCACAACTCTCGAAAAGGAATCCGAAAAGTGTTAACGTATGTCCCATAACCACTCGTTCGCACTAAACGGTTTACTATCCGTCAGTCACTTTCACACTCAAAGCAGTACAAATTTACCTCATATCATCGGTAAACTAAACCCGAAGGTCAAAACGATCAATTGAATAGGTTGGGGATTAATCGGAAGGATAAACGCACAGATTCATGGTCCGTGTTTTGCCCAACCATTTAATTATCCTTCCACTTCGCTCGAAGTGCAAAAGTGTGTGTTTTAAATATAATTAATAATTTGGAAAAGGGAGCTTTTAATAAGATTTGGAGAGATTATTTCTAAAACCCGTGAGTGAAGTCAAAAACAAGTCATCAAAGTCAATCGTGAAAGATAATCACAAACCAAGTCGACAAACATCGATAACCAATGAAATATCAACCAAGAATAGGCAAATAGGCAAAACAGGGGATTCCAGACGTCGGTAGGGTGCATTCAGACGTCTGGTTTCGTTTGTTGGAAAATCCCAGCAAAACAGACCAGACATCTGATTTTGCGAACCAGACGTCTGAAACCATTCAAACGTCTGAAACTGAGGGTCAGACGTCTGAGAGTGGTTTCTGACTTTCTTTCAACTGCCGTATGTTTATATTTTTCACTCCAGGTACAAACCAGACGTCTGAGCTTGGTTTCCAGACGTCTGAGCTTGGTTTCCAGACGTCTGGTCACCTCGTCTGGGCAACAATTTGTCTAGGCCAAAGTGGCCAAAATATATCGAAACCAATCGATCCAAATCCAATGCAATAGACATGAATAGAGGTTAGTAATTCATACCTAACCTCGACAAAAGCAATAGCTTAGATGTGAGTTCCAAAAACTCACCTTTTTACACAAAACAAAGAAGATGAAGGAGCTAAAATACAAGGAGAAGACTAACTAAACACCACTTCAACCAAACAAGCTTCAATCTGGAATCAAAGCAAGTATTTCCTAAGTTAGGGTTAGGAAATTACTGAAATTGAAGAGGAGAAGAGATGGAGAAGATGGAGATGAACTTACCAATGGATTCTCTTTGATTTTGGAGCAAGAAATCAAGTTGGAAGTTGAAACTAGGGCTTGCTAATTTCTATTTCTCTTTCCCTTCCACCATTTCAGTTTTTAAGCTTAAATTTTTAAGAAATGAATAAGTGAATGAGAGGAGTGGCTAAGCTAGGGTATTTAGATAAGCTAGTGGGCTGAACCCAAACCCAAAACCCAATAGAAAAAGGGTCAAAATTTCACAAACTCCAAACATATCAAAGATTATACTCAAAAAGACCGCAAACGCCATTTTGGAACCAATGGAGGTGGTTTCGAATTCCAATTCGGCCATTTGCAGAAAGTAACATTTCAGACCTCAAAAATCTGAATAACGACGCTATATTTAAATTAAACATTTAAATATAAAATCGTTAAATAGGCGGGTTGTTACAGATCTCCCCTCCTTACAAAATTGCGTCCCCGCAATTCCTAGAGACGATATTTGTAACAACTACATACATACAACATACAAAAGAAAGAAATAAGCTTGAGATACAGAAATAGACTTACCAATACGAAACAAAGATAGAAAACCTGGATAAGATCGCTCAATAAACTCTCTGGTTTCCCAAGTACAGTCATTGGGATTAGTGGACCATTGAACTTTAACGAGCGGCACGTCCTTGTTCCGAAGGTGTCACACCTCCGTGTCAAGCACGCGAATAGGTTGCTGTACAATAGATAAGTCCGGTGAGATCTCAAGCTCTTGCAAATCAGGAGAAGTAATAACAAAATCCGACTCCCGAAGACACTTCCGAAGTTGCGAGACGTGGAACACGTCATGAATGCCAGATAAATGAGCTGGAAGTGAACTCTATAAGCCACAGGACCAATACGTTCAGTAATAGAAAACGGTCCTATGTAACGAGGAGCCAATTTCCCAGTCGTACTGAAACGCATAACCCCTTTCAAAGGAGAAACACGAATAAAAATAAGATCACCAATTGAGAACTCGAGGGGTTTCCTACGGTTGTCCGCGTAGGATTTCTGGCGACTCTGAGCCTCTTTCATTCTCAATCGAATAAGATCAATCTTCTCGGAAGAATCACAAATAGAATCGGGACCAAGAATAAGCTTCTCTCCAGATTCCAACCAACAAGAAGGTGATCGGCATGGCCTTCCGTATAAGGCTTCGAAAGGAGCCATACCAATACTAGACTGAAAACTATTGTTGTAGGAGAATTCTACAAGAGGTAGGTGATCCTCCCAACTACCACCGAAATCAAAGATACAAATACGGAGAATGTGACGATCCTGGATTTCGGCCCTATTATTTTGATAAATATTTAATCTGACTAAATGAAAAGTAAACTGATCATTTTAAAATGAATAAATCTTTCGAAATAGATTGCCATTTATTTGTATATATTGGTATTTTAAAAGGGAAATTGATTTGAAAATTTGAAATAAAGTCTCTTAATAATATTTGTAATAAAATTTACTTTATATAATTAAATTAAATAACTTTGTCTTGGTAAGATGTGAGAAATAAATACATATGGATGATATTGTTTAAAATAAAATCTAATTCTATCAATATAAAATATGAATATAAGTAAGTAAACTCATGAATATAATTTAAATATTGATAGTTAAAACACAAATTGAAATAAAGGTAAAAACAAGATATCTTCATACAAAAGCCAAATGAATAAGTATGCATACAATATAACTTTAAAATTTGTAAGCAAAGTATTAAATGAAACCTGATATAAACATAAGAAACTATGATAAAAAGTATAAAAATAAATAATAAGTAAATGAAGTATTTGGTAGTCTAAGCTTAAAATAGAAATAAATATATATAAATAAATTGATGGTTATGTAGAATATAAAATAAACACAGGATAATTCTAGAAAACAATAACCTATGAAATATATGTATAAACAAGGCAAAGGGAAGAATTTTTTTTAATATATATAAATATCTACAAACAAAATCTATGCAGATAGATAGATGTAAACATATAGGGAAACATTTGCATTTAATAACATCACCTCAGCACAACAAAATATCAATTCAATTTGCAGAAAAATACAAAACAAAAATCTGACCAAAGGGAAGGAGCTTGTACTAGAAGCTACCCACCTGGTAAAACTTATACTCTTTATATATACTTACATATTGGTTCTTGTTCGTGTAAACAAGACTTGGCAAGCCTGAGAGAAAATAATATCGTCATCTTATAAACTCAAAACAGCATCCAAGATCAAAATAGAAGGATTTTCAGGAATCAAACTACAGCTTACACCACAAAAGTCGATCTCTGTTCAACAACATTTCTGTGAGTAAACCAAATTTTAATTTAGTTTGAAATCTGGATGCATGAATAAATCTTAAGTTGGATGTAAGAAGGTGTTTGCAAGTTGATGTATTTTATATGAATGTAAAACTGTATGCTTGTATGGATGTATCAGTGTTCTCTGTTTAAGATACAGGTTCAAATTCTAGATCAAATTCAAACTATCCTAACCTAGTCTCTATTTGGCTTAGGTATTTAAACAAATTATGTTTGTTAAAACTTATGCTAAAGCTTGAAATTTAAATTAAGTTAAATAAAACAACTGTTCAGGAGATTCATTGAAACTATGGTTGTATATGCTTTGATTTTGAATATCCCCCTATGTTGCAGTATACTTCTCTGTTAAATGGTTACAGGGTAAATATTTGTGCAGGGTAAATATTTGTTTACTCAAAATTATTCTCTTCTAATCATTGTTGGGCTTCAATTTTTCAATTAAACAATATGTTTAAAACCTAAATTTAGATTCTAAAAAACTGATTGAGGTCATGTTTGTAAGATATCATGACTGGAAACCTTGCTTACAGTAAATCAAATAATACTCTTCTAAATTCGGTTGTTATAAAAGGTTATTTCAAGTTTATATCTTGAATTCTTATCGCAAATTATGATTTTTAAAATAAAAATAAAGATTTTTAGATTAGCATTCCAAGACCAGTTAGTATTTGAACAAAATTTACATTTTTTCCAATTTCTAGTGATTGATTCAAAAATTCCTGTACAAATTTGGATTGAAGTAAGTATAGTCATCTATGATCTCGGGAAAATTATGGAATAATTTTTACATTGTATGAATTAATGAAACAAGATCATTTTAGGGTTTAGTTTCGAGTTTTTAAATGTGTCTGCAACGAAGGGGTGTTCGTCGCCTGTGTGCGATCGAGTTGCATGAGTTTTTGGAGTTCGGTAGCTTTGAGTGTTGTTGACATGTGGCCGAAGTTTGGGGCATCCTCGGTGGCGTGAGCGGCGGTGGGGAGGCGTATTTCGTCAGTGGTGGTGTTTGCAGTTCTTCAATTGAACTGCAATATTTCTATTTGATACTGTTGAAGGTGAATCGAATTCTGATTTCGAGTTTAGGGATGGTTAGTGACTTGCCGGTGGTCTTGGGAGTTCACCGGAGCTTCGCGCGTTGCCGTGCACATGTACGGCGATGTGTTGGTGTCAGTGTCGATGAGGGCATGCGAATCGAGTCGTACTCGAGTTTTGTGGGTGGTTGCTTCGGGTTTTGGGCCGGGCTTGTGAGTGAGTTATCTGATACTTGAATTGATACTTGAGTTAAATCTTAAGTTAAAAAAAAGGAGGGAAGAAGAAGCTGGATACGAGAGGGAGAGAGGTGACTCGGGGAAAAACTGGAGCAACTCGAAGTGTAACTCGAGCGAATCAGGGAGAGTCTCGGGTTCCAACTGTCGTTTTGTTTTTTTTTATTTAGCAAAAAAATATATATTTAAGTTAGGCAGTTTGTTTTGTTCTACAAGTTTTAAATACTGTAAAACTTATTAAAAAGTTCAACAGATTAAGTTAAGACTTAATTACAAGTTTTAATTATCTTGGTTAATGCTTAACAATGATTTTAACTCTTAATTAATTATTTTAATTGAGTGATTAAATTACGTTAAAAAAATTATGAACATTTAAAGTTTTGTAGATAGTAACAAATTAGTTTTCAAAGTTAAAGAAGATTTCTTTTGAAATGTTAGTTAAGATGACTAATTATTCAATTAATTATTTTTAGAAAGTAATTAAGGATAATTAAATTATAATTGTATTTGGGGTTTGGATTAATTAATGATAAATTGATAAATAAATTTATAATTAACTACTTAAAGTTAATTAATGGAAGATTAGTAGTTAAGTAATTTAATTAACAAATGAATAACGATTAATTTAACCGGAAATTAAGGAATACTTAATTTGACATTAAGTCGTGATAATCAATAATTAAGGTCTATTAATTATTGGTTAAAGAGTAATTAATATGAAAATTAAGATTTATTAATTAGGTTTAAGGGTAATTAAGGGATGGATTACCCGATTGAAATTAATTTATTAATTAAAGGTAATCTCTTAGTGATTAATTAATACAAATACTTGGTGAGACTTAGTGAAGTAATTCATAAATTGCAGGATGTAATAAATTAAAAGGAATTACTTAATGGGAAGTAATTAAAAGGTAATTACTTAGTGGAAGTAATTAAGGATAAATTACTTGGAGTAATTAATCTAAAGGATTAATAATTAAGAAGGGGTTAATTACTTAAGTTGGTAATTACAGAGGGGTACTTACTGTTTATGAGTAATTAGGGGTGATTAATGGATGCTATTGATTCATGGAGTTTGGTTAAGTATAGTTACTTAATGAAAGTAATTAGATAATGATAATAATTTTAATGTAATGAAAGAATAATTAATTAAGGAGGATTTACTAAGGTGAATGATTATGGGATGATAAATCAATTGGGTTGTAATTAATTAATAAGCAGGACTTAGAGGTAATTGATTTAATTCAATTATGGTTAATTGGATTTATTCGAGATTGAGTGATTGATTATCTTGCTGATGTATGAAAAGTGATTGGTTAAATGCCCTGAATTGATTGATACCCCTGATATGAAATGGTTTGTGATATAATGTGTTGGGTGGGCAATGATAATGTGGTTATGTATTAATGATGAATTGCTGAGTAAAGGTGACATCTTTATTTAAGATTTAAATTTATTTCACTTAAATGACATGTGTTAAGATGAACCGAATTCGAAGAGACCGGAGTCGGGTATTAGTTAATAACCGAAACCACTTCGATTCGTTATAGATTGATTTGTGAAATAAGTAGGCTGGATTGAAATGATTTAAGTGGACTGGATTATTTTATCTAAGTTTGGTACTTAGAAATTGATATATGAAATAAGTTTGTCTATAGAAAATGGTGAATTGGATAAATTGATATATGTTACCCGGGTTTATATAAGTTGAATTCTTAGTATTCCATGTTATTTGGATTTACTCACGCTGGTTTCCAGCCTGACCCGGGTGTTACTTTGGTGTAATGCTCGGGTCAGACCGAGTATTACATATTTCCAAGTTAGGACGTTCTTGAGCTCAGGAGGCGAGCTGGATGGCGATATCGTATAGAGTATATCCGCTGTATTTATATTATTGTTAAGCCGAGACATGATAATTGTATGTATTCAGTGGCTGTATATGTATGTGAAACTCTGATGTATATTAAATGTAATCGATAGATATAGTATTCTTTTGTGAACTATTATTATTTATTATTATATTTTATCCGCTGCGATTGTGAGATGTTTGGTGTTTCTGTTCTTCTATCTCTTTCTTCTTTTTCATAACTATCTGGGATTTTCGGGTTGGAAAATTTCGGGTCGTTACAGTTCGTATCAGAGCTGAAAGGTTAAGCGAGAACCTTGGCTCTGGTGGGGATTACTCATTAAATAGAGTTCGTAGAACTCTATGATGAGTTGAGTGTATATATATATGAGCGCGTACTTGTTATTTTATTATATAAAGGTTTTAAATGATTTTATATAAAAGTATATTTTGATATATAAAGTAGTATTTCCTTCTAATAAATATTAAGGTGATTGGGTGTTAATTATTGGAACTAAGTTAAGTAGGAATATAATACAACCAAATTAAAATTAAATAATTAAAAATGAAATTCTAGAATTAGAACTCAGAAATTAAAATTGTTTGAAACTTTAAATGAACAAAGTTAAATTTGGTTTAAAAAGGTTAAACCAATCTTTGTGAATTTAGCTCGAATTATATAATTCGAGATGGTTTACATTTGAAGTTGGAATTGAACTCATTCAAATTGAATCCGATTTGAATTAATTGGATTTGGGATGGAAGATGTATAGGTTCCAAAAATTTAATGGAAGATTTGAATTGGATTGAATTGAAAGGATTGAAATTGAAGTGGGTTCAATTGAATGGATACTAGTCCAAAGTAATTAAAATAATCTTGGAATTGTAATTAAAGTGGAATTGGTTTAAAATCAAAAAGGAATTTGAAATATAGATTGTAAATGTAATTTATAAATTGAAATAAACGTCATAAATAAATGAGATTATAAGTTGAAATAGAATTCCGGAGAATATTTGAAAATAAAGTGAGATGAAATTCCAGAGTAATGTTTAAATATGAATTGGATGGATGGGGAAGTTGGAATTGTTGGGAAAAATTTAGAATTCCTTTGGATTTGGAAGTGGTTTCCAAAGGTTTTGGAGAAATAATAGTATTATTTCGTAAATATTTTTGGTGTTGAATTGGAAATCTGGAAGATTTGAAATTAAAATTTTTTGGAAATGTTTTTAAAGAAATAAAAGCATTGAACTCTTTCGGTCACTGGAAAATAACGTCGGTGATGACTGCAGCATTATCGGTGTTTATTTTCAAGTTTCTAGAAGAAAAATTGCTACCAAATTGTTTTAAATTGGAATTGTTTGTGAACTGGGTTTGGTTTTGAAATTCAAAGGGATAATTAAATTCGCCAAAGAATTTTGGATATAGTTGAATTCTAAGGTGATATTGGAACTTTGGAAATTTGTTTAAACTCTGGAATCTTGATTAAATGTTTATGGAATGATAAAATATATTGGTTAAAAAAAAAATGTATAACTCCAAGTTAAAAGCAAGTGTGAATGTAATTGATTTTAAATAGAAGTTGAAAAAAAAAAATTAAATTATAATTAAAGTTGTACAAGTTTAAAGATCTAATGGAATTTGATTTGAAGTTGGAAGGGAATTGATATTGGAAAGAGTAATCAAATGTGAATATTTGATTTTGGGTAAACAAAGTTATATCTTTGTTATATATTCTTCCCTTGTTGAATCTATTGCTGGAAGAAAAGGATTTTGGAAGTGTCTGAAGTATAAAAGGAATTTTATATGAGTTTAAAGTGATCCAAGGTTTTAAAAAATTATATATATATATATATATATATATATATATATATATATATATATATAAAGGATCTATGAGGATTTTGGAAAAGGTTTTGGGAACGTTTGGATTTGGAAAGGCTTTTGATTTTTGGGTAAAATCAATATGGGAAATTGGAAAGCCTATTTTCAGAATTATCGATTTTGGAATAATCGATTTTGTATAAAGGAGCTTTGATAAAATTCATACTAGGTGTATGATTTGAAAGATACTATATGTATATAGTATAAAGTGTTTTGATGATAGCTCTTGGGAAAAAGGCGCTCCCTTGAAATGAACTTCTCAGGAGTGCCACCGGGTGGTACTGCCTTGAGCCCAAGGGGGTTCTAAAGTTGATCCTGTGGGGAGTCCGGACAAAACTAGTTCCTGAGGATTATGAGTTGAGTTGCCATAGCGTAAGTCGAGAGTGCCGCGGAGAGCCAACAGTTACATGGACTTTTGTTGTGACTGCAACGTAACCCAGGATGTAACTGCGACCTTTGGTAACATTGCGAAAGTCGTGTGTGCCGCTGAGAGCCAACTGTCTGCGTTTGAGTTTATCTTGGTAGACTGCGACCTATGTAGGAGTGGAGAAGTTTCATTTTGATAGCGAGATCAGAGGCCGCGGAGAGCCAACAGTTACATGGACTTTTGTTGTGACTGCAACGTAACCCTGGATGTAACTGTGATCTGTTGTGTGGGTTCCATGGCGTAATCGAGAGTGCCGCGGAGAGCCTGCAGTTACATGGACTTTTGTTGTGACTGCAACGTAACCCTGGTATGTAACTGTGACCATGGAATGGGGGTGATGATTTCCAGAGCATCCTCACTAAAAAAAAAAAATCCTCTATTTTCAAAATTGTTTTCTATATTTCAATAAAAATTATTTTCCAAGTATTTTCACTGGGTGTTGAAAACGGGTTTACCAAGTACTTATAGATTTTCAGTCTTACGCCTGATCAACGTATGACTGAATTTCTGTGAGAACAAGGATGGGCTGGTTGAGACATCGAGTTATAAGAAATATTTTTTATAAAAAGCTATTTTAATTGTATTGTCTAAATTTGAAGGCATTCCTAAATTTTAAAGTAAAAAGGGGATTTCAAACTGGAATTATAAAATAAAATTGGACTCGGGAAATTTCAATGAAGCGATTTTTTGAAATAAAATCGCATATTGATTTGAAAGTTGGAAGTAAGCTAATTAGCAAAATAATTATTTGATGGAGTATGTCAATAAAATTTAACTTTGGTTAATAAATGAATTGTAAAATTAATAATGGAGTTTGGAAATGAATTCAAATTGTAAATAGAACTCGACTTGGATTTAATAATGAAATAAATTAGAAGAGATGCAAAAATAAAATAGGGCTGGATTGAAAAAGAAATGTGATGGTTTGAATTATAAATAAAATTCAAGGGTGATTTGAATAATATTTAATGAGATTTGCAAGTGGATTGGATTTAAGAGAAGTGATTATAATAGAAATAGTTGAGTTGCAAAGTAAAATCCAAGTGAATAAAAATAAATTGAGATGGCCTTGTATTAATAAAATAAATTCAAAATAAACGAGTAAATTAAAAAATTTAATGGGATCACTGGACTTATATAATAAATGGATGAAGCCTGATGAAAAAAAAAATTTGAATCAAACTTTAATTGGAATTGGAATAACAGACTGGACTTAAGTTCGGTGACATATGTGCCTAGATATTGCTTTGATAAATTGAGATGGTGGATTAAATTTACAATGAAGGCGATTGGCTAACTGAATTAGATGGAATTTGATTTAATGAGAATCAAATTTAATGGAAGTGAACTTAAGTTGATGTTGGAATAAATTAAAGTAATTAACTTAAGTTTAAAGTTTATGGAAGCTTGGCTTCGAATAAGGGTAAAAGCCTATTAAGTTAAAGCTTGGATAAAATTAATTTGGAAATGGTTATAAATTTAGAAATATTGAATATGCTAAGTTTAATAAATAGTTTGAATGAAGTCAATAAGGTTGGTGAATTTGATTTTAATAAAATTGAGTTAAATGAATTAAAATGGAATTGAATTAAATAAAATTGAGTTGCAAATCATTGAATATTAATAAATCTGGTTTCGTACCTTTTCGAGGACGAAAAGATTTAAAGGGGGGAGGAATGTGACGATCCTGGATTTCGGCCCTATTATTTTAATAAATATTTAATCTGACTAAATGAAAAGTAAACTGATCATTTTAAAATGAATAAATCTTTCGAAATAGATTGCCATTTATTTGTATATATTGGTATTTTAAAAGGGAAATTGATTTGAAAATTTGAAATAAAGTCTCTTAATAATATTTGTAATAAAATTTACTTTATATAATTAAATTAAATAACTTTGTCTTGGTAAGATGTGAGAAATAAATACATATGGATGATATTGTTTAAAATAAAATCTAATTCTATCAATATAAAATATGAATATAAGTAAGTAAACTCATGAATATAATTTAAATATTGATAGTTAAAACACAAATTGAAATAAAGGTAAAAACAAGATATCTTCATACAAAAGCCAAATTAATAAGTATGCATACAATATAACTTTAAAATTTGTAAGCAAAGTATTAAATGAAACCTGATATAAACATAAGAAACTATGATAAAAAGTATAAAAATAAATAATAAGTAAATGAAGTATTTGGTAGTCTAAGCTTAAAATAGAAATAAATATATATAAATAAATTGATAATTATGTAGAATATAAAATAAACACAGGATAATTCTAGAAAACTATAACCTATGAAATATATGTATAAACAAGGCAAAGGGAAGAATTTTTTTTTAATATATATAAATATCTACAAACAAAATCTATGTGGATAGATAGATGTAAACATATAGGGAAACATTTGCATTTAATAACACCACCTCAGCACAACAAAATATCAATTCAATTTGCAGAAAAATACAAATCAAAAATCTGACCGAAGGGAAGGAGCTTGTACTAGAAGCTACCCACCTGGTAAAACTTATACTCTTTATATATACTTACATATTGGTTCTTGTTCGTGTAAACAAGACTTGGCAAGCCTGAGAGAAAATAATATCGTCATCTTATAAACTCAAAACAGCATCCAAGATCAAAATTGTAACGCCTCGAAAATTTTCGACTTTCGAAAATTCAACATCGACACTCACTTTATCGACTGCCGAGAAATCGAAGGTCCAAAAACCGGAATGTTATGGGTTTTAAAAAGAAGAAAGAAAGAAAAGAAAAAGGTAGAAGAAAATAGAAAGATAGAAAATAGAGAGAAGAGAGAAAAGAAGGTAGAACATTTTAAAATAGAAGAAAACAGAAAGAAAACAGAGAATTTGAAAAATAGAAGATAGAAGAATTTTAAAATAGAACGGACAAAAGAAAACAACAGAACAACAACAGAATCTCACAATTCGCAGCGGAACAACATATAATAATAAATGAATAATCTTTAAACAAAGAACTATATCAGTTATTACATTACATTATATCATATCATCAGAGTGTACAACAACATCATACAATAAACAGTGCAGCGGAAAAAGAAATACTATATAAACTAGTAATACGCCATGCCATCCAGCTTGCCTCCAGCAACTCCAGACTATCCAAAATATCCTGATAAACCTTAAACTCTTGACTGCCCGTGTGGAAATTGGTGGGCACCCAGAGTTTAGGAAGGAAAACAATAAACTCCAAGTCAGTCATGTGACTGGTGTGAGAACTCAAAACAGTTTATTTACTTTAAAATCAAAATAGAGGAATATTTTTAAAGTCAATTCGCAATGCTTTTAAAAATGAGACTACCATAAGGCCTCCCGCACACACACACATGCAAACGCAGAATCGGAGGAGATTTCTCCTTATGATAGTCAAAGGTGCTTGATACGCATTTAAAATAACATTTGATATTATTACTAGTGCATAATGTATAACAAATCATTTCGAAAATAAAGATATAAATCTTAGCCGACATAGACATTTCGAACTATGCCTACTATAGCTACCATCCAAACAGTGGTGACCACCATAAGTGAATGGCAGGTTCTACAACTAATACCGTACAAGTTTCGTATTGGGAATTGGATTTCCAACGAATGATCAGGCCAAGGAACTTCCCATTGCCACATGAGAATGCCTCTGGATGGACATCCCCGAGAACCAAACCGGATCTCTACCAACACAAGGCCGGGTTACTCCTAACTGAGTAACAACTGACCGAATATGCCATCCCCCGGTCCTTTGGGACCTTTTCACCGAGCGCTCGTAATCAATTCACACAATCATAAAGTGTTTTCAACATGAGTAAATATCTGGGCTCCATACCATGATACCACCCTTTTCCAGAAGGAAATGGACACATCCTAAAGGGTGCTACCCCTCATAACCTTGCTGCTTCTTTCCTGTTTTGACCATTCACGGGGTGTGAGGCTCGACGAATTCACGTCCACAAAAACATACTTTATACAAAAGCCATGCTTTGGGTCAACAAATGATCAACACAATGATCACTAAGATAGACGATCAAATAAATGATCCTATCACAATAATCAACACAATGATCATTTCAGCATCACTCAGCATGTCACATTACCAAACTGGGAATATATCGCTGATAACTTCAACTATATAACCTTTGAGCACATACGTCTCAAAGAAGGGTGTTAAGCAAAGAATAAATTCTCCGCCACCAACAGAAATATATTTGAAAGAAATCGGCTTTATATCTCAACTTGTAATGTCAGGCATACAATCCATACAAGTCTGTTCCGGGCTCGAACAAAACCGAAGGCACTTACAAAGAAGTCCTTGCAATCCGGATATTCACAATCCTGATCGGATTTCCCATCACTTAGGGAGTCTCAATACCGTTGCAACTCAGTGCAGAGACAATCGACAGGTCATCCTATCGCTTTTGCAAATACCGGTCTTCAACACCGATCTTCAATGCAATTCACAACGACGTATCACATATTCGGAATGGGTTATACGACCCCATGGTCCTTTCCCGGTTAACCCGAATAGTGAGCGCTTATTCAAAAATAAGTGTGCATTCAAATTCAATCAATTCACATCAAATACCCATTCAAAAGGGAAATACTGATAGTCGGTTATTGAACTATTAATCGATATGCACAACATCACCAGATTCCAAATAATTTTCCCAAATTATTTATTTTCCAAAATATCTTTACAAGATTTATAATTTCAACACTTCAAAAATAAATCAATATTTATTTTCACACAAATTCCACTTTCACATATAAATTCCATAATGAATTTATATTTCAAAATATTCATGCATATATGATTTCAATTATTCATTTCCAATTTATCTTCAAAAAGATAAATTCAAAATATTCACTTCATATTGGAAAATATTTCCATACTTATTTATTCATAAGTAATTCACAAATCTCTTTTATTTTCAACAGTTAGGAAATATTCAATATACTTAAATCGAATTAAGTATATATTTCATTCTTTAAGGAAATCATTCACTTATACTTATTTATTTGGGCCAAAACGAATGTTACGTAAAACATCGTTACGACAACCCAAAATCACTAGTATAGGGATTCGAATTAAAA
Organism: Allium cepa; assembly: GCA_030765085.1. NCBI lineage: Eukaryota > Viridiplantae > Streptophyta > Magnoliopsida > Asparagales > Amaryllidaceae > Allium > Allium cepa. Next base: position 889,116,866 of record CM060943.1, on the reverse strand, counting down.
TAGATATATAAATTCCAATACTATACAAAAACATTTCCTTTCGGAAATCATTTACTATAACAACAGTGTTATAGTCCACTATTTCCTTTTATTTCTCGAAAACGTCTATTTCAACCATAAATGTTGAAGTCTATGGTTTCGAATCTCAACACCTTTAAAACATCGTTAGATCGTTTTAATTCTGTTTAAAATATCACATTCTAAAACATTTTCTTTAACGTGTTATTCACTATTCAAAAATCGTGAACATACTTCGTTAACAAATTTCATCCTTTTATTCAATTTATTTTAAAGGATTATTCACTATTCAAAAATGTGAATATAACTCCATTAATAGGTTATAACAATTAACTTATCAAAATAAGTCATTTGCGGATTTATAAAACAACGTTTATAAATTCCTCTTCTATTTATTTATAAAAACTTCCTTTAATAAATTCCTTTATTAACCTATTCCAATTTATAACTAAATTGTAAACTAAACGTTCATATTATAAGTTAAATACTTATAAAACGATTATTTTATAAGATCGTTCTTTTAAACTTCATAATTATAAATCTTATAACTTATAAGATTCATTTATTTAACCAAATCTATTCTTCAATTAACTTCACAAATTTATAAATCTTACTATTTATAAATTTCATTTATAACTTCACAGTTTATAATTCTATAAATTTCATTCATTTATGAAATTCATTTTCACTACATTCAAACACTTATAAAAACTCGTTTTATAATGTCTATATTTCAATTTATAAATATCCATTTATAAATCTCTTAATATAAATCAGTTTATATTATTATTCTAAAACGTCTTTAAATTCCTTTATAATTTCATCATTTCGATTTATAAAATAATCAAATTTTATAAATCCTATATTTAAACTTTTATCATATATTCAAAAATCCAATCTAAATTATTTTATAAAATCATTAGTTCATATTTCTCAAAAATCGACTTTTAATCGTATTTCTAAAAATCAGCTTTTTTACTATATTTCACAAAAACCATAATTTTTATAACTTTAAAAATTATAACGTTTATTTATTTAAAATGGATCAATTCCAAAAATATAGTATATTTTCAAAATCACTTTTAAAATCATTTTAAAAATCCCAAAATCTGGGTCCAATGATGCTACACACCAAATAGTCAATCACGACTAACAACGATATCATATATCGATATGATAATCCATCAAATATCAAAATATCTGAAATAAAATAAATACTGTTGAGGAATCCAGTTGGATCCCTCCAACCTGTTTCCTGCATCCAAAAACATTAGCACAATACCAATTTCGCTCCAGTACGAAATTATCGCGGTACATGTTCTTATTAAATATTATCCGCTTAATAACGGCGTAATAGGGTCTCATCCGCTAAACAAAAAATGCGGGAAATCAACCAACTGCAATATATACATATGCCAATATATATATATTGATATTATATATAATACCAATTTCACTGTTTATGAAATATTCGCGGTATATGTTTTTACTAAATAACATCCGCTTACTAACGGCGCATAATGTCTATTTTAACAATCAATATATACAGTCATCATTCAAACATGCATTCAAATATTTTAAATCTAACTATTTAAAATAAAATCGAAATCTATTCGATTGAGTGAGAAATTCTCACCTTGGTTTTAAATTTCCGTTTTAGCTTTTATTTCGAATAAAATTAAACGCGCGTTTAATTTTACCCGAAATTCTCACTAACTCCAAACGACTCCAAACCAACTCCATCGCGTAGTGCTCGTCCATACGATTCCAACGCAACTGAGTTTGCATTTTTTCGACCTCGTATGAAAAAGATACGAATTTTACAAGATTGTACACGTTTTATATAAACTAATATAACATAACTTAATAAATTTTAACCTACAGCTCATCCTAGCCACAAGATCTAGATCCAACAGCCCCTGCTTTTCTTCCCCACTCACGAACATCTCCAGATAGAACAAAGATGGAGGCCGAACCCATTAGCTCAACTAGGGTTGAATTATTCTCCCCCGATACTTGACGAAACCCGATCACACCAACGCCATGACGAAGAGCACGACGCAAGCTACATCCACCTGCCACCATGGCCAACTCGGCCTGCATATGACGCGTGCGCACGCAAGTGCACAGCCCACGCACGGCCACCTCCTGACGCCTCCACGTTGCTCCGTTTCCGATCACAGCCGTTCAGATCGTAGAGCTTGACGTCCTCTTCAATTTGTTAGTTGAAACCTAAGGCTAGTTCTTGATGGATTTAGAGAAATCAAGGGGAAGAGGAAGATCATTTCTGGCCATTGACAGTTTTAGGGCCGGCTAGGGTTTGAGATATTATATTTTTTTTTTATTTTCTAAATGAAGGGTAGAGGCTTATTTATAAGGAACGAGCGACACTATTCATCCCGGATTTTCCGAACTCCGATTTAGACGCCGTAACCAGCGTACCTAGGGTTTATCCCGCGTTCCGGACACAATGGAACAGGTTTCGTAAGCTAATTCGGAAGTATGTGCGAGTTATGGCTATAAACGCTCAATTTAAATTAAACCGATTTAATTCGATTTCTAGGCGTTTTAATTCGTACCGGACAAACGGTAAATCCAAACGACTTGAAATTTGAAATCTTACAATAATATCACATTACGGATCCGATGAAACTGGTTTCGTCGAAATCCGAGACTTTTGGAAAAATGGCTATTTTGACTCGCCAAATTTAAATTAAAAATAAATCGATGCGTTTCGAGCTGCCACGATCAAACGATAACTCCGATTGACACGAAAATTGAAATCCGGTAATAACTAACTATTACGGATCCAATGAAACTGGTTTCGTTCAATTCTGAGACTGTTCAAAAATTGACTATTTTACAGTCGATTATTAAATATTAAAATATTCAATTTTCACAAATTAACTTTTAATTCGATTTTAAAAGTTCTAAAATATTTCTATAACTCCAGTATGATTAAATAAAATTTTCCAAATTATTTACAATCATTTTTAACTCAATATTCAATTATTATCATAATTTAACATATTAAATTATCGATTTAATAATCCAATTAAATCCAAAAATTCAAATAAAAATTTATTTGACTTATAAATTCACTTATAAATATTTAAAATTAATTAAATATTCAAATTTTAATTTAATAAAATTCTGGGTCGTTACAATCTTTCCCCCTTAAAAGAATTTCGTCCTCGAAATTACAAATAAGAAAGTTACAAAATCTATTAATTTTTCCAAAATTCATAGTTAAACTTCTTACAATAACTTTACTAAGCTTTCAAAATCATACTTAGTTATCTTTTCAAAAACAATTACTATTGTTTAACTTTCAACTTCAAAATCAAAGTTAAAGTTTTCAAAATTTTCCAAATTTTCTCAAATTTTTCTAACGCCTTAAATTTTCGGAAAAATTCGCCATAGTCTCCTTTGCGCGGCTCGATCCGAAAAAAAAATGACAGTATATATATCACAAATATACATCTCATCAAGTAATGAGGCATCCCGAAGGGAAAAAAGTGTAAAAGTACTGTATTTAATCCGAGATATGTACCTTATGTTTTATTAGCAAGCATATACAGCTAATATAGCGCTAAAGCGAACTCCAAATGCGAAGCAAACGCGATCCGCACCTACTAAACACTCAACAAACAACATGAGAACCATGCACATATGCAAATAATCTCAATATGCAACATATAGCAACATAACTATACATGTCACATAGCAAATGCAACTAAACAACAAATGCAAACATCAACCATCAACCAACTATAATCCATAACCAATAAATATTCATTTATATTCTCATTAATATTTAATGAAATGGTTTTCAATTTAAATCACATTTGATTCATTAATGTTGGAATTTACTAACATTCATTCTCAATTTTAATTAGTTTGCATTCACTAATTAAATCCTATTCACTTTCAATTCTATTCAAATTTATTTACTTCTAATTTGAATTCAATTTCATTAGCTTTCGATTTCATTAACACTTAATGAATTTTATACAATCATATAACAATCATATAACAACCAATTTATATTAATTACAACCAAATTCTTTTCACTTATATTCATTCAATTTGGTTTAACATTAAATTGATTTCCATTCCAATTTATTCAACTTCTAATAAAATTAGATTTTAATGAATTAACACTTTCATTAATTATTCCTTATCAACTTAAATTACATTCAATTGTTTTAACATTCAATCCATTCATTCAATTCAATTACAAAGTTGAATTCTATTACATAACTCAAGTTCATATTCATTTAATCCACTTGATTATTTACTTCGATACCAAAATCAACTTAATTCAATATCTCTTAAGTTATATTCCATTTAACTTTAAATCACTTCTTATATATATAAGTTTATTTCACAATTGTAAACACTTTAATTATAATTCAATTCTTATAATTCATTTGCTTATACAATTATTCTTTTATTTAGATTATTCAAACAACCTAACAATCAACTTATATATACACTTTAATAATTCTTGAAAAATTATTTCTTTATATATAAAATATAATCAAGGCAAAATTATTCCATTTACCCAATTTAAAATCAATATTGTGTCGAGTTGTTCTATTCAAGTGTTTAGAAACCCCTTCGGCATAGTTTGACTAACCGTGCTGAGGAAGGTTCATATGCCACTCAATAAACCAATCATCACAATATAAAACAATTTTATATTCACTAACAAATACGCACTCATATCTATTATTACACTCAAACTCATTCTAGAGTACTGCTGACTCTATCTCTAATGAGTAATACCCAACAGAACCATGGTTCTCGCTTAACCATCAGCTCTGATACCAAATGTAACGCCTCGAAAATTTTCGACTTTCGAAAATTCAACATCGACACTCACTTTATCGACTGCCGAGAAATCGAAGGTCCAAAAACCGGAATGTTATGGGTTTTAAAAAGAAGAAAGAAAGAAAAGAAAAAGGTAGAAGAAAATAGAAAGATAGAAAATAGAGAGAAGAGAGAAAAGAAGGTAGAACATTTTAAAATAGAAGAAAACAGAAAGAAAACAGAGAATTTGAAAAATAGAAGATAGAAGAATTTTAAAATAGAACGGACAAAAGAAAACAACAGAACAACAACAGAATCTCACAATTCGCAGCGGAACAACATATAATAATAAATGAATAATCTTTAAACAAAGAACTATATCAGTTATTACATTACATTATATCATATCATCAGAGTGTACAACAACATCATACAATAAACAGTGCAGCGGAAAAAGAAATACTATATAAACTAGTAATACGCCATGCCATCCAGCTTGCCTCCAGCAACTCCAGACTATCCAAAATATCCTGATAAACCTTAAACTCTTGACTGCCCGTGTGGAAATTGGTGGGCACCCAGAGTTTAGGAAGGAAAACAATAAACTCCAAGTCAGTCATGTGACTGGTGTGAGAACTCAAAACAGTTTATTTACTTTAAAATCAAAATAGAGGAATATTTTTAAAGTCAATTCGCAATGCTTTTAAAAATGAGACTACCATAAGGCCTCCCGCACACACACACATGCAAACGCAGAATCGGAGGAGATTTCTCCTTATGATAGTCAAAGATGCTTGATACGCATTTAAAATAACATTTGATATTATTACTAGTGCATAATGTATGACAAATCATTTCGAAAATAAAGATATAAATCTTAGCCGACATAGACATTTCGAACTATGCCTACTATAGCTACCATCCAAACAGTGGTGACCACCATAAGTGAATGGCAGGTTCTACAACTAATACCGTACAAGTTTCGTATTGGGAATTGGATTTCCAACGAATGATCAGGCCAAGGAACTTCCCATTGCCACATGAGAATGCCTCTGGATGGACATCCCCGAGAACCAAACCGGATCTCTACCAACACAAGGCCGGGTTACTCCTAACTGAGTAACAACTGACCGAATATGCCATCCCCCGGTCCTTTGGGACCTTTTCACCGAGCGCTCGTAATCAATTCACACAATCATAAAGTGTTTTCAACATGAGTAAATATCTGGGCTCCATACCATGATACCACCCTTTTCCAGAAGGAAATGGACACATCCTAAAGGGTGCTACCCCTCATAACCTTGCTGCTTCTTTCCTGTTTTGACCATTCACGGGGTGTGAGGCTCGACGAATTCACGTCCACAAAAACATACTTTATACAAAAGCCATGCTTTGGGTCAACAAATGATCAACACAATGATCACTAAGATAGACGATCAAATAAATGATCCTATCACAATAATCAACACAATGATCATTTCAGCATCACTCAGCATGTCACATTACCAAACTGGGAATATATCGCTGATAACTTCAACTATATAACCTTTGAGCACATACGTCTCAAAGAAGGGTGTTAAACAAAGAATAAATTCTCCGCCACCAACAGAAATATATTTGAAAGAAATCGGCTTTATATCTCAACTTGTAATGTCAGGCATACAATCCATACAAGTCTGTTCCGGGCTCGAACAAAACCGAAGGCACTTACAAAGAAGTCCTTGCAATCCGGATATTCACAATCCTGATCGGATTTCCCATCACTTAGGGAGTCTCAATACCGTTGCAACTCAGTGCAGAGACAATCGACAGGTCATCCTATCGCTTTTGCAAATACCGGTCTTCAACACCGATCTTCAATGCAATTCACAACGACGTATCACATATTCGGAATGGGTTATACGACCCCATGGTCCTTTCCCGGTTAACCCGAATAGTGAGCGCTTATTCAAAAATAAGTGTGCATTCAAATTCAATCAATTCACATCAAATACCCATTCAAAAGGGAAATACTGATAGTCGGTTATTGAACTATTAATTGATATGCACAACATCACCAGATTCCAAATAATTTTCCCAAATTATTTATTTTCCAAAATATCTTTACAAGATATATAATTTCAACACTTCAAAAATAAATCAATATTTATTTTCACACAAATTCCACTTTCACATATAAATTCCATAATGAATTTATATTTCAAAATATTCATGCATATATGATTTCAATTATTCATTTCCAATTTATCTTCAAAAAGATAAATTCAAAATATTCACTTCATATTGGAAAATATTTCCATACTTATTTATTCATAAGTAATTCACAAATCTCTTTTATTTTCAACAGTTAGGAAATATTCAATATACTTAAATCGAATTAAGTATATATTTCATTCTTTAAGGAAATCATTCACTTATACTTATTTATTTGGGCCAAAACGAATGTTACGTAAAACATCGTTACGACAACCCAAAATCACTAGTATAGGGATTCGAAATTAAAATAGATATATAAATTCCAATACTATACAAAAACATTTCCTTTCGGAAATCATTTACTATAACAACAGTGTTATAGTCCACTATTTCCTTTTATTTCTCGAAAACGTCTATTTCAACCATAAATGTTGAAGTCTATGGTTTCGAATCTCAACACCTTTAAAACATCGTTAGATCGTTTTAATTCTGTTTAAAATATCACATTCTAAAACATTTTCTTTAACGTGTTATTCACTATTCAAAAATCGTGAACATACTTCGTTAACAAATTTCATCCTTTTATTCAATTTATTTTAAAGGATTATTCACTATTCAAAAATATGAATATAACTCCATTAATAGGTTATAACAATTAACTTATCAAAATAAGTCATTTGCGGATTTATAAAACAACGTTTATAAATTCCTCTTCTATTTATTTATAAAAACTTCCTTTAATAAATTCCTTTATTAACCTATTCCAATTTATAACTAAATTGTAAACTAAACGTTCATATTATAAGTTAAATACTTATAAAACGATTACTTTATAAGATCGTTCTTTTAAACTTCATAATTATAAATCTTATAACTTATAAGATTCATTTATTTAACCAAATCTATTCTTCAATTAACTTCACAAATTTATAAATCTTACTATTTATAAATTTCATTTATAACTTCACAGTTTATAATTCTATAAATTTCATTCATTTATGAAATTCATTTTCACTACATTCAAACACTTATAAAAACTCGTTTTATAATGTCTATATTTCAATTTATAAATATCCATTTATAAATCTCTTAATATAAATCAGTTTATATTATTATTCTAAAACGTCTTTAAATTCCTTTATAATTTCATCATTTCGATTTATAAAATAATCAAATTTTATAAATCCTATATTTAAACTTTTATCATATATTCAAAAATCCAATCTAAATTATTTTATAAAATCATTAGTTCATATTTCTCAAAAATCGACTTTTAATCGTATTTCTAAAAATCAGCTTTTTTACTATATTTCACAAAAACCATAATTTTTATAACTTTAAAAATTATAACGTTTATTTATTTAAAATGGATCAATTCCAAAAATATAGTATATTTTCAAAATCACTTTTAAAATCATTTTAAAAATCCCAAAATCTGGGTCCAATGATGCTACACACCAAATAGTCAATCACGACTAACAACGATATCATATATCGATATGATAATCCATCAAATATCAAAATATCTGAAATAAAATAAATACTGTTGAGGAATCCAGTTGGATCCCTCCAACCTGTTTCCTGCATCCAAAAACATTAGCACAATACCAATTTCGCTCCAGTACGAAATTATCGCGGTACATGTTCTTATTAAATATTATCCGCTTAATAACGGCGTAATAGGGTCTCATCCGCTAAACAAAAAATGCGGGAAATCAATCAACTGCAATATATACATATGCCAATATATATATATATTGATATTATATATAATACCAATTTCACTGTTTATGAAATATTCGCGGTATATGTTTTTACTAAATAACATCCGCTTACTAACGGCGCATAATGTCTATTTTAACAATCAATATATACAGTCATCATTCAAACATGCATTCAAATATTTTAAATCTAACTATTTAAAATAAAATCGAAATCTATTCGATTGAGTGAGAAATTCTCACCTTGGTTTTAAATTTCCGTTTTAGCTTTTATTTCGAATAAAATTAAACGCGCTTTTAATTTTACCCGAAATTCTCACTAACTCCAAACGACTCCAAACCAACTCCATCGCGTAGTGCTCGTCCATACGATTCCAACGCAACTGAGTTTGCATTTTTTCGACCTCGTATGAAAAAGATACGAATTTTACAAGATTGTACACGTTTTATATAAACTAATATAACATAACTTAATAAATTTTAACCTACAGCTCATCCTAGCCACAAGATCTAGATCCAACAGCCCCTGCTTTTCTTCCCCACTCACGAACATCTCCAGATAGAACAAAGATGGAGGCCGAACCCATTAGCTCAACTAGGGTTGAATTATTCTCCCCCGATACTTGACGAAACCCGATCACACCAACGCCATGACGAAGAGCACGACGCAAGCTACATCCACCTGCCACCATGGCCAACTCGGCCTGCATATGACGCGCGCGCACGCAAGTGCACAGCCCACGCACGGCCACCTCCTGACGCCTCCACGTTGCTCCATTTCCGATCACAGCCGTTCAGATCGTAGAGCTTGACGTCCTCTTCAATTTGTTAGTTGAAACCTAAGGCTAGTTCTTGATGGATTTAGAGAAATCAAGGGGAAGAGGAAGATCATTTCTGGCCATTGACAGTTTTAGGGCCGGCTAGGGTTTGAGATATTATATTTTTTTTTTATTTTCTAAATGAAGGGTAGAGGCTTATTTATAAGGAACGAGCGACACTATTCATCCCGGATTTTCCGAACTCCGATTTAGACGCCGTAACCAGCGTACCTAGGGTTTATCCCGCGTTCCGGACACAATGGAACAGGTTTCGGAAGCTAATTCGGAAGTATGTGCGAGTTATGGCTATAAACGCTCAATTTAAATTAAACCGATTTAATTCGATTTCTAGGCGTTTTAATTCGTACCGGACAAACGGTAAATCCAAACGACTTGAAATTTGAAATCTTACAATAATATCACATTACGGATCCGATGAAACTGGTTTCGTCGAAATCCGAGACTTTTTGAAAAATGGCTATTTTGACTCGCCAAATTTAAATTAAAAATAAATCGATGCGTTTCGAGCTGCCACGATCAAACGATAACTCCGATTGACACGAAAATTGAAATCCGGTAATAACTAACTATTACGGATCCAATGAAACTGGTTTCGTTCAATTCTGAGACTGTTCAAAAATTGACTATTTTACAATCGATTATTAAATATTAAAATATTCAATTTTCACAAATTAACTTTTAATTCGATTTTAAAAGTTCTAAAATATTTCTATAACTCCAGTATGATTAAATAAAATTTTCCAAATTATTTACAATCATTTTTAACTCAATATTCAATTATTATCATAATTTAACATATTAAATTATCGATTTAATAATCCAATTAAATCCAAAAATTCAAATAAAAATTTATTTGACTTATAAATTCACTTATAAATATTTAAAATTAATTAAATATTCAAATTTTAATTTAATAAAATTCTGGGTCGTTACAAAAATAGAAGGATTTTCAGGAATCAAACTACAGCTTACACCACAAAAGTCGATCTCTGTTCAACAACATTTCTGTGAGTAAACCAAATTTTAATTTAGTTTGAAATCTGGATGCATGAATAAATCTTAAGTTGGATGTAAGAAGGTGTTTGCAAGTTGATGTATTTTATATGAATGTAAAACTGTATGCTTGTATGGATGTATCAGTGTTCTCTGTTTAAGATACAGGTTCAAATTCTAGATCAAATTCAAACTATCCTAATCTAGTCTCTATTTGGCTTAGGTATTTAAACAAATTATGTTTGTTAAAACTTATGCTAAAGCTTGAAATTTAAATTAACTTAAATAAAACAACTGTTCAGGAGATTCATTGAAACTATGGTTGTATATGCTTTGATCTTGAATATCCCCCTATGTTGCAGTATACTTCTCTGTTAAATGGTTACAGGGTAAATATTTGTGCAGGGTAAATATTTGTTTACTCAAAATTATTCTCTTCTAATCATTGTTGGGCTTCAATTTTTCAATTAAACAATATGTTTAAAACTTAAATTTAGATTCTAAAAAACCGATTGAGGTCATGTTTGTAAGATATCATGACTGGAAACCTTGTTTACAGTAAATCAAATAATACTCTTCTAAATTCGGTTGTTATAAAAGGTTATTTCAAGTTTATATCTTGAATTCTTATCGCAAATTATGATTTTTAAAATAAAAATAAAGATTTTTAGATTAGCATTCCAAGACCAGTTAGTATTTGAACAAAATTTACATTTTTTCCAATTTCTAGTGATGGATTCAAAAATTCCTGTAGAAATTTGGATTGAAGTAAGTATAGTCATCTATGATCTCGGGAAAATTATGGAATAATTTTTACATTGTATGAATTAATGAAACAAGATCATTTTAGGGTTTAGTTTCGAGTTTTTAAATGTGTCTGCAACGAAGGGGTGTTCGTCGCCTGTGTGCGATCGAGTTGCATGAGTTTTTGGAGTTCGGTAGCTTTGTGTGTTGTTGACATGTGGCCGAAGTTTGGGGCATCCTCGGTGGCGTGAGCGGCGGTGGGGAGGCGTATTTCGTCAGTGGTGGTGTTTGCAGTTCTTCAATTGAACTGCAATATTTTGATTTGATACTGTTGAAGGTGAATCGAATTCTGATTTCGAGTTTAGGGATGGTTAGTGACTTGCCGGTGGTCTTGGGAGTTCACCGGAGCTTCGTGCGTTGCCGTGCACATGTACGGCGAGGTGTTGGTGTCAGTGTCGATGCGGGCATGCGACTCGAGTCGTACTCGAGCTTTGTGGGTGGTTGCTTCGGGTTTTGGGCCGAGCTTGTGAGTGAGTTATCTGATACTTGGATTGATACTTGAGTTAAATCTTAAGTTAAAAAAAAGGAGGGAAGAAGAAGCTGGATACGAGGGGGAGAGAGGTGACTCGGGGAAAAACTGAAGCAACTCGAAGTGTAACTCGAGCGAATCAGGGAGAGTCTCGGGTTCCAACTGCCGTTTTGTTTTTTTTTATTTAGCAAAAAAAAAATATATTTAAGTTAGGCAGTTTGTTTTGTTCTACAAGTTTTAAATACTGTAAAACTTATTAAAAAGTTCAACAGATTAAGTTAAGACTTAATTACAAGTTTTAATTATCTTAGTTAATGCTTAGCAATGATTTTAACTCTTAATTAATTATTTTAATTGAGTGATTAAATTACGTTAAAAAAAAATTATGAACATTTAAAGTTTTGTAGATAGTAACAAATTGGTATTCAAAGTTAAAGAAGATTTCTTTTGAAATGTTAGTTAAGATGACTAATTATTCAATTAATTATTTTTAGAAAGTAATTAAGGATAATTAAATTATAATTGTATTTGGGGTTTGGATTAATTAATGATAAATTGATAAATAAATTTATAATTAACTACTTAAAGTTAATTAATGGAAGATTAGTAGTTAAGTAATTTAATTAACAAATGAATAACGATTAATTTAACCGAAAATTAAGGAATACTTAATTTGACATTAAGTCGTGATAATCAATAATTAAGGTCTATTAATTATTGGTTAAAGAGTAATTAATATGAAAATTAAGATTTATTAATTAGGTTTAAGGGTAATTAAGGGATGGATTACCCGATTGAAATTAATTTATTAATTAAAGGTAATCTCTTAGTGATTAATTAATACAAATACTTGGTGAGACATAGTGAAGTAATTCATAAATTGCAGGATGTAATAAATTAAAAGGAATTACTTAATGGGAAGTAATTAAAAGGTAATTACTTAGTGGAAGTAATTAAGGATAAATTACTTGGAGTAATTAATCTAAAGGATTAATAATTAAGAAGGGGTTAATTACTTAAGTTGGTAATTACAGAGGGGTACTTACTGTTTATGAGTAATTGGGGGTGATTAATGGATGCTATTGATTCATGGAGTTTGGTTAAGTATAGTTACTTAATGAAAGTAATTAGATAATGATAATAATTTTAATGTAATGAAAGAATAATTAATTAAGGAGGATTTACTAAGGTGAATGATTATGGGATGATAAATTAATTGGGTTGTAATTAATTAATAAGCAGGACTTAGAGGTAATTGATTTAATTCAATTATGGTTAATTGGATTTATTCGAGATGGAGTGATTGATTATCTTGTTGATGTATGATAAGTGATTGGTTAAATGCCCTGAATTGATTGATACCCCTGATATGAAATGGTTTGTGATATAATGTGTTGGGTGGGCAATGATAATGTGGTTATGTATTAATGATGAATTGCTGAGTAAAGGTGACGTCTTTATTTAAGATTTAAATTTATTTCACTTAAATGACATGTGTTAAGATGAACCGAATTCGAAGAGACCGGAGTCGGGTATTAGTTAATAACCGAAACCACTTCGATTCGTTATAGATTGATTTGTGAAATAAATAGGCTGGATTGAAATGATTTAAGTGGACTGGATTATTTTATCTAAGTTTGGTACTTAGAAATTGATATATGAAATAAGTTTGTCTATAGCAAATGGTGAATTGGATAAATTGATATATGTTACCCGGGTTTATATAAGTTGAATTCTTAGTATTCCATGTTATTTGGATTTACTCACGCTGGTTTCCAGCCTGACCCGGGTGTTACTTTGGTGTAATGCTCGGGTCAGACCGAGTATTACATATTTCCAGGTTAGGACGTTCTTGAGCTCAGGAGGCGAGCTGGATGGCGATATCGTATAGAGTATATCCGCTGTATTTATATTATTGTTAAGCCGAGACATGATAATTGTATGTATTCAGTGGCTGTATATGTATGTGAAACTCTGATGTATATTAAATGTAATCGATAGATATAGTATTCTTTTGTGAACTATTATTATTTATTATTATATTTTATCCGCTGCGATTGTGAGATGTTTGGTGTTTCTGTTCTTCTATCTCTTTCTTCTTTTTCATAACTATCTGGGATTTTCGGGTTGGAAAATTTCGGGTCGTTACAGAGAAGATCTTCCAAGGTACGATTTACCCGTTCAGTCTGTCCGTCAGACTGCAGATGATAAGCTATACTAAAATTAAGCTTTGTTCCCAAAGCTTGCTGAAGACTCTTCCAAAAATGACTCGTGAATAAAGGATCACGGTCACTCACAATAGAACTAGGAACACCGTGAAGTCTCACGATTTCCTTGATATTCAACTTAGCCAAATGCGAAGCAATCCAATTAGACTTAATAGGGACGAAATGAGCAGACTTAGAAAGGTGATCAACAATAACCCAAATGCTAGAATGGCCAGATCTCGAACGAGGTAGGCCGTCAATGAAATCCATAGAAATTTGATCCCATTTCCACAATGGAATCTCAAGAGGCTGAAGAAGACCAGAAGGACGCTGATGTTCGGCCTTCATACGTTGACAAGTCATGCAATTACTCACATAACTCGCCACATCGCGCTTCATACCTTCCCAATAGAAAAGGCGACGCATATCGGCATACATCTTGCTACTACCGGGATGAATGGTATACCTAGAACGATGGCAATCATCAAGAATATCATGCCTAAGTACAGAAACAGAAGGCACAACAAGACGGTTCTTCTTACGAAGACACCCATGAGAATCAATGCTGAAATCCTGCAACGCCTCATCACAAGATCCAGACTCACAAAGCTGAATAAGATGCAACAAATTAAGATCACACCGCTGAGCATCGGCAATACGATCCAACAAAGAGGGCCGTGCATCTAAACTGAATAGTGCAATCGAAGAATCAAAAGATAAATCACGATCACGAATTTCACAAAAAGATAGAGTCTCAAAAATATCCCATTCGGCTAGCATCATAGAAACAACAGCCGAATGTTTGCGACTAAGCGCATCTGCAACACGATTACCCTTACCAGGTGTATATTGGATATCAAAATCATAGGAGGCAAGAAACTCGAGCCAACGCTGTTGTCTCATATTGAGTTCCTTTTGAGTGAACAAATACTTCAAAGATTTATGATCGGTATAGAGAATGAAGCGCTCGCCTAACAAATAGTGTCGCCAAATCTTCAAGGCAAAGACAATGGCGGCTAACTCAAGATCATGAGTGGCATAGCGAACTTCATTCGGACGCAGTTGCCTAGAAGCATAAGCAACCACCCGATCTCTCTGCATAAGCACAGCACCGAGACCACTACCACACGCATCGGTGTAGACAACAAGATCATGATTCCCTTCGGGAACCACAAGGATAGGAGCATTAGTGAGAAGTTCTTTCAATGTCTGAAAGGAAGCTTCACACTTGTCGGACCAAATAAAACGAATGCCTTTTCGGGTAAGACTTGTGAGAGGAAGCACAACACGGGAAAAATCCTTGATGAACCGACGGTAATAACCCGCCAATCCAAGGAAACTACGAATCTCATGAACATTTCAGGCCTCTTCCAATTCTGGATGGCTTCGATCTTTGAGGGATCGACAAAAATGCCATCGGTAGATAAAACATGGCCTAAGAACTTAACCTTATTCTCCCAAAAGTGGCACTTGGAGAATTTGGCTTTAAGTTGATGTTGACGGAGAGTACTCAAGACAATTCTCAAGTGATTAGCATGCTCGGCTTCAGACTTAGAATAAATAAGGATATCATCAATGAAGACAAGGACGAACTTATCGAGATATTCCCGGAATACTCGATTCATGAGATCAACAAAGAAAGAAGGAGCGTTCGTCAAACCGAACGGCATAACGAGCCACTCAAAAGAACCACATCGAGTGCGTAAAGCGGTAAGAGGTACGCTATCCTCCGCAACTCGTAATTGATGAAATCCCGTGGCAAGGTCAAGCTGAGAAAAGACCTTAGCACCACTCAATAGATCGAACATATCATCGATCCTAGGCAATGGATACCTATTTCTAATGGTTAACTCGTTAAGCTTGCGATAATCAATGCAAAGCCTAAGAGTTCCATCAGATTTCTTCATAAAGACGACCGCGGATCCCCACGGAGAAAAACTAGATTGAATCAATTGCTTGGATTCAAGCTCTAAAAGCTGCTTCTTGAGTTCCTCATTTTCCTTTGTAGACATCCTCGTGGGAGGACGACTAACTGGCTGCGCGCCTGGAATGAGATCAATGTGGAACTCAATTGCCCGCTTGGGTGGCAAACCCGATACAGGCTTAAAAACATCAGAAAAGTCACAAGCAACAGGAACACGAGATATATCATCATCATCTCGCGAGTCAAGAGAATATAAAACCATCTCGGAATTATCCACATCCCGAAGAACAAGAGATAACTGAGAAGGCGAATCAGGATGACAAAGATATAAAATTCTCTCGAAACAAATAATCCTGGCATCGTACCTCACTAGCCAGTCCATACCAAAAATCATATCAAAACCCAAATGAGAAACAACGTGCAAATTCGCACGGAAAGAAAAACCACATAAAACAATCTCAATATCATCACAAAGGAAGCTAAGGGTCGCGGATCCCCCAATAGGATTCGAAATCCTTAAAGAAGTAACCATACAAGAAACATCCAAAGATAAATCATCTACAAGCTTCTTCGATACGAAAGAATGTGAAGCACCCGTATCGAAAAGAATTCGTATACAATGATCATGAAATAGAATTGAACCCTCCAAAATAGATGGAGACATACCTTTGGATTGAGATGAACCTCCAGAAGCATTAGCCACATTGAGCTTGCCAGATTTTGCATTAGCAGGAGCAGTAGGACAAGCTGAAACATGATGTCCTTCCTTCTTGCAATAGCGACAGAAGAGAGGCTTTGGACAAGCTCGAATTATGTGGTCCGGAGAACCACAATTGAAACACTTTCGAAAGAAAGGTGTTCCGAAAGACTGAGGCTGAGAGCTAGGACCACCGGTCTTATTTTTCTTAGAAGGAAAAGGCTTCTTCTGAATTGGAAACGGCCTCTTGTTGGGGTTCTTGGAAACCTCAACATTCTCACCACTATCACACTCCTTCTCGACAGCTTCGAGATGAAGTGCCGAATCAACCAATTCCTCGAAAGAAAGTTTAAGCTGGAGCAACAAGGACTTCTCAAGATATTTCTTAAGACTAGAAACAAACCTCAAATTCTACTTGTAAGAAGTGCTAATGAATTCAAGACCATATTTAGATAAGGCCTCAAAAGATGCAACATACTCTGAAACAGAAGATTTCCCTTGCTTCAACTCAAGGAAGCGACGGGTCAACAAAACTTTTTCAGATTCAGGAACGAACTTGAGTTCAAATCGCTCCCGAAACTGAGTCGAAGAAAGGGTAGACTCATCAATCTCGGCTACAAGAAGCTCATACCAATCAAGGGCACGCTCTTGCAATAAGCTAGAAGTCACAAGAACTCGATCATGGTCAGAAAGATCCATGCGAGAAAAGATACGTTCGCATGTGCGAAACCAAGCTTGGACTTCAAGAACAGACTCGGAACCCTTAAACGGTTTTCCTCCAAGATGAGAAAAATCACTACACTGACGTGCAAAGGCAGACTTGCGAGGTGGAGACACTCGAGGAGGAACGAGAGGCTGAGTGCTCCTAAACAACTCCATAAACTGGTCGGCAGACATATAAACGCCATCCGGATGTGAGCCACTAGATTGCCCAACATCCGAACGTCGACCTTTGCCTCTTCCAGACATAAGCTGAAAGTCAAGATAAGGAAAGGATTATTCACAAGGTAGATAGTTCAATATGGAATACTACGGAATTTTAAATGCATTCCTAGGCATATTCCCAAATCCTATCTAACCTTGATGGAATAAAGAGACACGATGATTCAAGGATCTGTATCACTCATACACTTTGATGTATCGTAATATGTGCTCTATTCTGTGTTTATCATATTTTGTTCTGAACACAGCTCTGATACCACGCTCTGACGCCCCACTCCAAGAGCCTCGTTAACAAGGAGTATTACCTAGATAATATTGTCGGCTAACGCGGACAATAGAGTATAATGGAAGCGACCATGTGTAATCTTACCTTAACTATTCACTAAATACGTCGAAAAGTAGAATCACTACCAATTCGACCTATTCAATAAATATTTAAAGCAAAACTACAATGGCTAGAGGATCTATCAGAACAGAATATAACAACTCAAATGCAATATACATCACAGAACAGTAAACCATCATATACACACATATACTGATACCAAGCAGAGTATACAACATAATACATGTCAAGTGGTATAGCAAACCACGATATACATACGAGTCAATAGAATACATATCAGAGTTACAACAGATAAGGACTACAAAAGACGCTGTAACAAAATGAAGCTAGCGAATAGTCCATGCGGAAGCAAAATAGGCTAAGTCCAAAAGCACCTAACCTGAAACATCTCGGTCTGACCCGAGTATAAAATACACGGGTCAGTCTAGATAACAAATCAGTTAGATAAACTGAACAATAATAAACCTGCAAGGTCATACAGTATAACAAATATCTCTAGAGGAGATAATGCAATCATCAACAAGAGATGAATCATATAGAACAAGCCTCATATCATCGGTAACTCAAATAAACAAAGGATATAAATATCCCGAAACAAGCCAAAAAGGCAAATAACAAATACCCATAAGGTATACAAGTTCCACGAGGAAATCGCTACTCTCCATGCGGCTCAAAAAGGCCAACACGAAGGGCGATACCAAGGGAATACACATATCAATGAAATATCATAAAATTTGCTCGAGCTCAGTACTGTATAAACAAGGATCCATGAGCCCGAAGACTCCAAACCCAAGTATCACCCATGCGGCACATAAGGCCAACATCAGAGCGAAACTATATAGGGGAACAAACCCGAAGGCACACACCCGAAGGCAACATACCCGAAGGCAACAAACCTAGGGAGACAGTCCGAAGACACTATCCCTGAGGCAACATACCGTAGTGGTGAAGGTCAAAGACCCAGTACTGGACACCACTAACTGGCGGAATGTGTCACAACTCTCGAAAAGGAATCCGAAAAGTGTTAACGTATGTCCCATAACCACTCGTTCGCACTAAACGGTTTACTATCCGTCAGTCACTTTCACACTCAAAGTAGTACAAATTTTCCTCATATCATCGGTAAACTAAACCCGAAGGTCAAAACGATCAATTGAATAGGTTGGGGATTAATCAGAAGGATAAACGCATAGATTCATGGTCCGTGTTTTGCCCAACCATTTAATCATCCTTCCACTTCGCTTGAAGTGCGAAAGTGTGTGTTTTAAATATAATTAACAATTTAGAAAAGGGAGCTTTTAATACGATTTGGAGAGATTATTTATAAAACCCGTGAATGAAGTCAAAAACAAGTCATCAAAGTCAATCGTGAATGATAATCACAAACCAAGTCGACAAACATCGATAACCAATGAAATATCAACCAAGAATAGGCAAATAGGCAAAACAGGGTATTCCAGACGTCTGTAGGGTGCATTCAGACGTCTAGTTTCGTCTGTTGGAAAATCCCAGCAAAACAGACCAGACGTCTGATTTTGCGAACCAGACGTCTGAAACCATTCAGACATCTGAAACTGAGGGTCAGACGTCTGAGAGTGGTTTCTGACTTTCTTTCAACTGCCGTATGTTTATATTTTTCACTCCAGGTACAAACCAGACGTCTGAGCTTGGTTTCCAGACGTCTGGTCACCTGGTCTGGGCAACAATTTGCCTAGGCCAAAGTGGCCAAAATATATCGAAACCAATCGATCCAAATCCAATGCAATAGACATGAATAGAGGTTAGTAATTCATACCTAACCTCGACAAAAGCAATAGCTTAGATGTGAGTTCCAAAAACTCACCTTTTTACACAAAACAAAGAAGATGAAGGAGCTAAAACACAAGGAGAAGACCAACTAAACACCACTTCAACCCATCAAGCTTCAATCTAGAATCAAAGCAAGTATTTCCTAAGTTAGGGTTAGGAAATTACAGAAATTAAAGAGGAGAAGAGATGGAAAAGATGGAGATGAACTTACCAATGGATTCTCTTTGATTTTGGAGCAAGAAATCAAGTTGGAAGTTGAAACTAGGGCTTGCTAATTTCTATTTCTCTTTCCCTTCCACCATTTCAGTTTTTAAGCTTAAGTTTTTAAGAAATGAATAAGTGAATGAGAGGAGTGGCTAAGCTAGGGTATTTAGATAAGCTAGTAGGCTGAACCCAAACCCAAAACCCAATAGAAAAAGGGTCAAAATTTCACAAACTCCAAACATATCAAAGATTATACTCAGAAAGATCGCAAATGCCATTTTGGAACCGATGGAGGTGGTTTCGAGTTTCAATTCGGCCATTTGCAGAAAGTAACAATTCGGACCTCAAAAATCCGAATAACGACGCTATATTTAAATTAAACATTTAAATATAAAATCGTTAAATAGGCGGGTTGTTACATAATCAAATTTAAACTTTGTTTTAACACATTACTTCATATTTAAATTTCAATTTAAATTCAAATTCTTTAAAATATTTGTAAACAATAAACCCTTTTTAAAATTATTTTTAAAGCAAATTTGAATTTAAATACTTCATCATTTCCTACTTGTGATTCAATTCAACTTGAATCCAACATTTAAGTTAGATTTAAAACTTACTTTAAATTCTTGCTTCCATTTTTAAATTTAGTTTTAAATTTTTGAAAACAAGACGAGTTTTCAAATTCTAACAAACTAGCCTAAGCTAAAAACTAAATAACTCGAGTAACACATTCACCTTAACATCAATTAAAACCAAAATAAAAAAAATAAGGTTTATACAAAACTTGTACTAACAGGTTTACCCAACTTTGAAACAACTTAAATACCCGAGATCTCATCTCCATTACTTCGAGCCCCAATCCCATTCCTTCGAGCAAAAACCCAGTTCCACTCGAGCATGACTCGAATGTCTTCTTCCCCCACACAGCTGCTGACGCATCAAGGTAGCCGTGCACCTGCACCACCATTATCGACACCTCCGACGTCTCGCGACTATCCACGCATGTCAGAAATCATCATCCAATACCAATACGACCTTCAAATCAAATGCAGGATCCCAATTTCAAAATCGAGTATTCAAGCTTCAAAATGGTAGCAAATGTCGCTACGGGAAATTTTGCCCAAACACAAATTTCCGATCATCAGCGATGTTCCAACTCCGGCTACAACTATTTCCATACCCCATCTATCTCTAGTTCGAATAGGGGATAACTCGATCATTTAATCAGGTCGCGGTGATCAATTTTTTAGATGAACACAAACTAGGGTTAAATCCTTAATTCCCATATCAACACTGCCTCATTGTTTTAATCCACTTTCCTACATTTTTTCTCAATCCTCCTATCACAATTCTATCACCAGGAACATCGCTGGCCACCCCTATCTCCTAGATCGACAATTACCACCCAAAACTTGATTTCTGGTTAAACCAGAAATGCTCCACCATATTTAAACTAAAAACTATAATTTAAGTTTTAAAATTCAATTTTTTGTATAAGAAATCATCTTATACATTTGAATCAATGAACAGAATAATTAGATTTCATTTACTAAATTATGTGTTCTGTTATATTAAGTTACTCAGAGACATTGCAATTTTTATCTTATTTTTCATACTAAATAAAAATTAAAACTGTAACTTATGTTAACAGCCCATTTTGATTAAATCTCGAATCTTAACACAGTTTAAACCCAATGGAATGAAATTTTAAAAACTTCCAGAATCTGGAAACTTAAATACAGAAAATAGATTTCATTTCAGCATGCACTACAACATACATTCATATATAAATATACCAGTAATGACTTGTAAAGAGCAAACAAACATGCATATTTCCAGAATAAATCAAACAACTAAATTTATACTTATGCTTATTCAATAAAAAAAAATGTTACTCACCTATTTCCTGAGCAGAGCAACCATGTACAGAAAATGCTTTGAATCCTGAATTTCTTCCTAAAAACTACAGCTTGTTTTTTTAATTTCCAAAACCTCCAGTTGCATCTTTATTATTTTTTTCTGTAAACTTAAACTTTGATTTACTGCAATGCTTCCAGATTTACATGTATGCTTCCAGATTCATTTGCAAGTTTCTCAGGGAAAGCAGAGAAAGGAAAATGCAGGCTTTGATTTAACTTTGTTGTTGCATGCAGGTTTTATGAAGTTGCAGTTGCAATTTTATTTTCTTAGGTCAATAAATTGCATTTCAGATTTTGGTCTAGAGGAGACAGGGGTTTCAGTTGGGTTTTTAAAAGGAAATTACAGATTTTTTTCTAGGAATTTGATCTTGAACAAAATTTTGATTTAGATTTGGTTTCGAGGGAAATTGCAGATCTTTCTTGTTTTGAATTGAAGGATATGATTTCAGATTTCATAGCTGAAGATTTCTCAAGTTTTGAAGAAAAATTGTAAAAAGAAAATGAGATGAGAAGAAATATTTACATAAGCAAGTATTTGATTTAATTAGAAGAAAAATGAAAAAGATTTAATTAGGACACTTGTATTAAATTTAAACATTTGTCACTTTAGTTTAATTTAAGACTAACACATGTCATCAAGGTGTTTTAGAGATATACACATGTAATTTAATAATATTTTAGTTTTAATTTAAATTGTTTATAATACTTTAAAACCTTAATTTATTATTCTTATGTATATAAATGAAAACAAACAAATATAAATACAAGCTTATTCAAATATTTTTAAATCCTTATCCTTTTAAATTTCAAAACATCAAAGTCAAATTCAAATTAAATTATAATTCAAAATAAAAATCAAGTTATATATGTGTGCATATATATAACTCTTATTAAATTTTAAAATAACAAATCCTATTTCTAACAAAATTTATGTATGTTTATAAAAGCTAAGTATTCACAATATCATTTGAAAATAATAAACTAAACAATATTTAAAATAATTTATAAAAGATATCATAAATTACTTCTATTACTTAATAAATTGAGATCATATGTAAATTTTATTTTAAATTCTTATATATAAATTCAAGTAATAATTTAAAAAGAAAATACAACTAAGTTTTTAATGCTAATCTAATTTTAAATTCATATTCAAGTTAATTAAATATAACTTTAAACAAATAAAATTTTCCTTTAATATAACCTACATAATTATTTATTAAATTATCTTGAAAAGTTAAATGTTAAGTTTAAATCAAATTTCCAATTTACCAAATATAAATTAAGATTAGATAACTGATTCATTTATAGAGTTTCAAATTAAAATTTATCAATTTACAATATATACAGTTATATATATTATAAACAGAAAAAAATTAATTAGCTTTAAAAATAAAATCTACCACTTTAAATATTTATTAAAAGATGATTATTAGATCAATTCAAATTTTATTATCAAAATTTATCTAATCAAAAAAATTTCTAAACACAGATTATTAAATTTATATTGCCAAATTTCCGGGATATCACAAATAAGTCGATTTCGGATTTATAAAACAATGTTTATAAATTCCATTTATATTTTATAACAACTTCAACTTATAAAATCACTTTATTAACAAATTCTATCCATATCCCATTTACACGCCAAAATCCAAATTATAAGCGAATTACTTATGATTCTCTATTTGCAAATTCATTCATTTTATAACTTCATAAATGCTAGATTCTAATCTTTTATAAAATCCATTTATAACATCATTTTAATACGTCTTTAAAACTCCTTTATAATTCCTTCTCTTTGATTTATAAAAATCCAATTTTTTTAAATCTTATTTATAAAGCTTTTATAATAATTTCAAAAGTCACCATTTAAATTACTTGATAAAAAATCAACTTCATATTTCCAAAAATTACCTTTCAACTATATTTCTCAAAACATCAAAAAATTTAATATAAACTTTCAACCTAAATTTTCAAAAATCAAATATATATTTATTTCCGATATCAAACGATCCAAAATTATATTCGGCTAAATTTTAGCCTTCAACGATTTCAATCACAAAGATAATCACACAGAGATTATAAATAATCAATACACAACATTGAAACAAATTCAATTATTTGAGGAATCCAGTTGGATCCCTCCAACCTGTTTCCCTGCATCCACAGATGTTAGCACAATACCAATCCCGTTTCAAGACGGAATATCGCGGTACATGGGTTTATATAAAATATTATCCGCTATTATGTGGCGCAATAGGGTCTCATCCGCTATATAACGTGGGAAAATCAACTCGAAGTACATATATAATACCAATTCCACTTCAAGGTGCAATATCGCGGTATATGGGTTTAATATAATAACCTCCGCTTAATATACGGCGTATAGGGTCTATTTCAATACAATAAATAGCAATTTATCATCCAATCACACAATGAAGAAATTTTAAATCTAACTATTTAAAATTTAAATCGAAACAAATTCGATTGAGTGAGAAGTTCTCACCTTGCTTCGAATAACCGTTACAGTGTTTTATTTCGAATAAAATTAAACACGCGTTTAATTTTACTCAAAATTCAAACTATCTCCATTCAACTCCAATCCAGCTCCATCACATAGTATTCGTCAATACGAACCCGACACAATTCGTTTCGTGCGAAACGGACTTCATATGAACAAGTTATGATTTTACAAAGATTACACAAATTTTACTATATTAATTTACAAATTCTTTTATTATTTTTAACCTCACTGAATCTCGGCCGCACGTTTCAAGCCCTAGCAATCTTGGCCGCACGCAATGTCTTCTTCTCCCCATAGAAAAAAACGCGACCGAACCAACCCAGTGAGCCGCCCCCTAACCCTAATTGCCGCAACCAATACGAGCATGTTCACGCTGATCAACCACCACCATTCGAACGACCATCTCAAACTCCACCTTCACCACGAATATGGGCAAACTCGGTCGCCCCATTGACGTGCAAAACACCTAGGAACGGCGTGGCTTTGAACTCAATTTGTTGTTGATCGGCTTCAACATTCTCGATCTTGACCGTTAATCTTCTAGAGCTCGAATAGCTCTACAAGTTTGCAGTTGGATGTTTTGTGAATAGGTAGATGGATTTGAAGAAATTAGGAGAGAAAGAAATTGAATTTTCGGCCATTGATTATAAGGGTGGCGGCCTGAAGCTTGAAACCCTAAATATTTTGCAAATTAGAAATTCTGAGGCCTTTTATAGAAATTTACGCGACACTATTCACTCGAAATTTTCCCGAACTCCAAACGAAGCTTGCCGCCTGGAGTTTTTTTATGTTTTACCCCTATTTCGAACGCAATGGAATATATATCGGGAGCCAATTCGATCGTATTTGAAAGTTAGGTTTTCAAATCGACTATTTAAATTTAAAATTCACTTAAACCGATTTCAGTGCGTTTTAGTTTGCCCCATACAAACCGTAAATCCGGTTGAAACGAAATTTGAAATCTTATAAAAATTTAACATTGTAGATCCGATTAAACTAGTTTCGTCGAAATCCAAGACTGTTTGAAAAAAGGCTATTTACTCATCAATTAAATATTAAAATATTCAATTTCCACAAATTAACTTTTAATTCGATTTTAAAAGTTCCATAACATAACTCTAACTCCAATATGATTAAATACAACTTTACAAATCAATTTTAATCACATTAAACCCAATTTCCAATTATTTCTATAATTTCAAATATTAAATTATCAATTAAATTATCCAATTAAATGTAGATATTCGAAATTAATTTATTCGACTTACAAATTTTACTTATTGATATTTAAAATCAATTAAATATACGAATTTCAAATAACAGAAATTTTGGGTCGTTACAAACTTCCCCCCTTAAAAGAATTTCGTCCCCGAAATTACTAAGTAAGAAAAAGTTACAGAATCCATAAACTTTTCAAAACCATTTGTTCAAATTAAATTTCAAATTCATTTAAACATTTTAACTTTTCTAATAACTTTACTAAGTTTTCAAATCACCCTGAGTTATCTTTCCAAAGCCAACTACATCGTTTAACTTTTCACTCCAAAAAAGTTATAGTTTTCAAATATTTCCAATTTTCTCAAAAATATTCTAACGCCTTAAATTTTCGAAAAATTTCACCAGCGTCTCCTTTGCGCGGCTAGCTCGGTACGACTACAAAAATGGCACCACGACCCCCAGATTTCAAAAAGAAAAGAAAATGCCATGTGGCTGGACAAGAAAATCATCAAATTTCATACTGAAATTAAAATACATACCATTGTCGAGCAATTCAATTTTTATCTTTGAAATCAAAATCCCAATTCCTTTAATCCACCTGTATATCCTGCTAACCATAATATCCATTTTCATTCAATCTCACATTATCAATTTCATTTGAATTCAATTTACCTTCTGAATATTGAATTTTATCAATTATTTTTCATTCACAACTGATTCATCTTGCTATTTTAAATTAGTTTCTTTTACTAATTCATTACAAGTTCTAACTCATTTCATCTCGCACAATTCAAGTTGGTTTTCGATATTCAGTTTTCAATTTCAGTTGTTATTCTTTTGTTCATTCCCAAACACAATTCAATTCGCTATTTTGGTTTATAACCACTTATATTTAAACTGGATTTCAAATTCAATATGAATTTAATTTACCCTTTGTTAAACAAGTTTCCATAATTCAAACTCAATTTCAATTCATTTGTTTCTACCCCGAATTTATTTTCAACTCAATAAATTTTATTCCATAACTATTTTTATCAGATTCCAAAGTCTTTCCAACATTTCAAAACCATTTTTGAAACCAATTCAAATTATTCTTTGAATTTCAAAACCCAAACCCAAATTTTCCACACAACTTCCATTTAAAACACCTTGGCCGCAATCCCTCTTTTGGAAACCCGAAAATGAGCACCGATGATGCTGCAGTCAACATCGAAGTTATTTTCCAGCGATCGAAAAGAGTTTTGAGCTTTTATCCCTCCAAAAACATTTTTCCAAACCCTTGAAAACCATGTTCAAACTCAAAAAGGAATTTAATCTGTCAGGACCTGATTCTTCGACTCCCAAATATCGACATCAATACGTCCACTGTATCGAATGCCAATCAGTCGGGTGCCGGAAAACCGAACACTGAGGGTTTAAGAAGAAGAAAGAGTAAAGAAAGAGGTAGAAGAAGAGAGAAGATAGAAAATAGAATGGAAAGAAATAACAGAACAACTTCAGAATCTCACAATTCGCAGCGGAACAACATATAATAGATAAATGAATAATCTTTAAACAAAGAACTATATCAGTTATTACATCACATTACATTTCATCATCAGAGTGTACAACAACAAACAGCGGAAAAAGAAATACTATATACTAGTGAATACGCCATGCCATCCAGCTTGCCTCCAGCAACTCCTGATGTAGCGATCCTGACTTGACCTTCGAAAATCGACATCCATACTTCATATCGTATTCGAATGCCATAGATTCGACCGTTCAAATCCGATTCGCCGGAGCTTATAACAACATTAAGTAAATAACACAGCGGAATAAAAGAATAATACATTGATATACAGCTTTGATGCAATATCTGATACAACAGATGATCCAGTAGATATCAATATACATCAGAGATAGGATACAATAAAATAGCAGCGGAAAAGAAAAATAGATAACATCTAGCGACGGAACAATATAACTCTAAGATAGTCTTCAAAAGAGAACTCCGAGAACTGCAACTCCATTTCCATGAATCAATCCAGCAATAGCTCGAACTCCCAATAACGATGCACAAAGATAAGCAAGAATGGTGCGATCCAAAGACTGAACTAGCTCCAGATAACCTACTAATCTGACTATCTAAAAAACCCAACTCTAGACTGCTCGTGTAGAAAATAATGAGCATCCAGAGTTTAGGAAAGAAACAATAAACTCCGGATCAGTCGTGGGACTGGTGTGAGCAACAAAAACAGTTTATCTTTTAAAACATTCAACAAAAGATTTTCAAAGTCAATTCGCAATGCTTTTTTAAAAATGAGACTACCATAAGGCCTCCCGCACACACACACAATGCAAACGCAGAATCGGAGGAGATTTCTCCTTATGATAGTCAAAGATGCTTGATACGCATTAGAAAGGACATTTGATATTATTACTAGTGCATAGTGTAGGAAAAATTTATTTCGAAAGTAGAGTATAAATCTTAGCCAACATACGACCATTATCGTATGCCTACTATAGCTAACCATGTTCAATAGCAGGTTACCGCCACATTCCATGGCAGGTTATACAACTAATACTGTACAAGGTTCGTATTGTTTCTTTGGATTTCCAACGAATGATCAGGCCAAGGAACTTCCCATTGCCACATGAGAATGCCTCTGGATAGACATCCCCGAGAACCAAACCGGATCTCCACCAACACAAGGCCGGGTTACCCCTAACTGAGTAACAACTGACCGAATATGCCATCCCCCGGTCCTTTGGGACCTTTCACCGAGCGCTCGCAATCAATTCACACAATCATAAAGTGTTTTCAGCATGAGTAAGTATCTGGGCTCCATACCATGATACCACCCTTTTCCAGAAGGAAATGCACATATCCTAAAGGGCGCTACCCCTCATAACCTTGCCGCATCTTTCCTGTTTTGACCATTCCCGAGGTGTGAGGCTCGACGAAGTCACGTCCACAAAAACATACCTTATACAAAAGCCATGCTTTGGGTCAACAAATGATCATAGAAATGATCACCAGGATAGACGATCAAATAAACGATCCTATCACAAATAATCAACACAATGATCATTTACAGCAACACTCAGCATGTCACATTACCAAATTGGGAATATATCGCTGATAACATTCAACTACATAACCTCTGAGCTTGTATGTCTCAGAGAAGGGTGTTAAGCTAAAAGAATAAATTCTCCGCCACCAACAAAAATATATTTGAAAGAAATCAGCTTTATATCTCAATTTGTAATGTCAGACACACAATCCATACAAGTCTGGTCCGGGTTCGAACAGAACCGAAGGCACTTACAAAGAAGTCCTTGCAATCCAGATATTCACTAATCACGTTCGGACTTCCCATCACATATGGAGTCTCTATACCGGGGCCATTCGATGCAAAGACATTCGACGAGTTGTCCTTACGTTTTCAAAAATATCCGGTCTTCAACACCGGTCTTCAAATGCAATTCATAACGATGTATCACATATTCGGAATGGGATATATGACACAAAGGTCCTCTCCCGGCTAAACCGAATAGTGAGCGCAATATTTCAAAAACATATGGATATTGGGATTTCAATTAAGTCACAACTTAAAACCCAAAAACTTTCCTTTTCAAATGGTTTAAACCAATTACCATTTCAAATCTTTATATTACAAAAAGATTTATTTCACAAAGATCAATTCATAGATTTCAAAACAATTTCCATTCCAATTGGATTAACTCGTTAAATCTTTAAATCCAGATTCAACTTATAGCTTTCAAAATTCGATTAACTTGTTGAATCTTTAAATCAAGATTCAACTTATAGCTTTCAAATCGTTTTCATAACTTGGAAATTATCTTCATTTTCAAACTTGAAATTCCTTTTAACACAATTTGGACGTTCATTTCTTACGTGAAAGCTTTTATTATTTGAAAACAACAGTTTTCGTTTCAGAAAAATCCAATTATATTTACACGAGTTAAAGCCCTTGAATTCTATTCACATCCCAAATCAATACTTTTTAAAATAGTTTAACTCATATATAACTGGTATAACATTTTTAATCCCCAGGTTAAATCATAGAATTCAGTTTCACATTTTGAATTTAAGTTCAAATCAAATTATTCAACTTCATATTTTATCGAGTAATTCAAATTAAATTTCATCTATGAAATTCCATTTCAAAAGCTTTTTACTTTAAACCCAATCCATTTCCAAAACATTTGAATTCAAATATTCAAATTTAAACTATTTCAAAAATCTGTGACTTAATCGATTTCCTCGTGAAATCCATATTGGTGTGTGTGTATAAGTGTGGTCCAGGGGTTTGACACAATAGTGCAACATCATACAATCATCACATATCAGAATACAGAAATATAGTTGATAAGCGATATAAAACTTATAACGCTCATCGTCCATTCACAGATTCACAGATAATATACAAATGCAAATGAATATACACTGCTCAATCTACAGAACAAAATATCACAAATCAGATAGGATAATCAATTCAAGGCATCTCATACAATACAATCATTCATAAGTAAGGTCATGCATTTAATAATCATTTATAAACAGGATTAATTAATCGTTTAATCCTAATTAATTCAATTTGATTTTCCAATTAAATTAATTTACTTATGAATTTTATTATCCTTTACTAATTACATTCAGTAATTATTATCTAATTACTTCCCTAAGTAATTCCACTTCATTAATTATATTAAGTAATCACACTTATCAATTTATCAAATGATTATCTTAAATTAATTAATCTAATTAATTAATAAAATTTATCAAATTAATTAATTATTAAATAATCCCTAGTTAATTATCTTCATTTTCTAATAACATTTCCTTAATTACCTTCTTAATTAATCTCTAATTACAAATTAACCTAAATCATTAATCTATTTAAATTAACTAATGACTCATCTTAATTACCTTAATAATTTAATGAACTATAAATCATTAAGGCCTAATTAACCTTAAGATGAACCTTAATCTTATTAATGATTTAATTCTCATTTACAAAGTAATTTAAAAACAATTTGCTTTTAAAATTCCTTTAAATTCCATTTTAAATTAAGATTTAAAATGAAATTAACTTTAACTTAAACAAAGTTTAACAATTCAAAACTCTTTAATTTCATGTTAAAGAATTACTCATCTTCTAAGGGAAATTAAAAATAGTTTTAAATCCATATTCAATTTCAATCAATTTAAAATATACTTTAAATGTTCGAAGTTGTTTTTAAAACATTTAAATAAAAAAAAACTTTATTTATTTTAACTAGAATTCAAACTAAGCTTTGAATTTAGATTTAAACTTAAATTTAAAAATCTTGTTTAAATCTCATTTTCAGATTTTAAAAACCACATTATAAACTACTTTAGCAAATTAAAGTTGTTAAAAACATTTCATTTTTTTTTTTATAAAACTTATTTATTTTGAAAACTAGAATTCAAACTCATTTTGAATTCAGATTTGAACTTATTTCAAAACCTCTGTATTAAACTTGCTTTATTTTTTTTATTTTTATTTTTTTTGTTTAAATTTAAAAAAAACTGTAACAATGACAGTTTTCTAAATCCTGTAACAAAATTTACTCGAGACTAATCAATTTTACTTCGAGTCTAACCTAATACAAACTCGAGCAACCTCAGCATTTACACGAGAATCCCTCGAGACAAAACTCCAACTTGTACTTCTTCTTCCCCAACCTTGTAACCCACAGGCACAACGACGTGTGTGCACGTGCACACCACCAACGACCAACTCTGGTCGACCCTACGCCATCAAACAAGTCGACGATCACCTTCAAACCATCCTCCGACCATTCGAACTCCACCATCCTCTCGCATTCGAAATTTCGAGTTTGAGCATGAAAAATAAAACCTGGAACACGTGAAACACATCCCTTAGCAAACCTGTCAACATCGCCTCGTCCTCCATGCTCCGACCACCGTTCGCCACCAAACTCCAGCCGCAGCTTCACCTACGACCCATCCACCATTCCTCCAAACCGCGTCGAACTCGATGCATCCAATAGGGAGAACGAATCAAAAGTTCTCGACACTCCAAAACTAGGGTTATAAAGCAAAACTCCTCGCCGCCGACTCCACAGTGAACCGGTGCACTTCCCACCATTTTTCCCCTACTCACCGTACTCCCCTCTACCTCCACGCGAAATCCCGAGCTCCAACAATTCTCTGATCACCTGAATTTACCCTAAACCCACTCCCAGTTCATCTTGAATGTGCTCTATATATACCCAATTTAAAATCGTCAATTTAGGCTTAAAAATCCTATCTTGCAGTGTTGATTCAAGTTATGAAATTGAATTTGTATTTCATGATATTCGAATTTTCCTTAAGTTTGAGTTTACTCTGTAAAAAAAAAAAATCAAGTTTTTACTTGCTATATATTTCTATTTCACTTGAAACTATTTTTTTTAGATGATAACTGATACTCAAACACACCTGTTTGTTTTGAAATTAAGGCCTAATAATGATTAGATGATAAAAGATTGGAGTTACTTGTTAAGTTGCAAACCTGTAACTCAGAAAAGAAAGAAAAATAAACAGAGGAGGTGAAGAAGAACAACATCCTATAGATCAACTTCACAAATATAACAGAGCTTCATACACGATATACTTATACTCAAACTTGATTATATTTAAGTATTCATAAAATTTGTTTATTCACTTGAAACCAGATTGAACAGAGAACACTTTGCTGTTTTGAAAACTGTTTTTGCTTGAACTTGCTTGATTGTCTCCTTTCTTTTAAGTTGTTAAGTTAGCTTCAGTTTTCAATCTTATTAAGTTTTCAACAAGACAATCACCGGTATAGGCATGCATACATTTAGTCATGCAACAAATAGCAGTAACAATTTTTTTTTTTTTTGCACAACATCAACAAGCAATCATCACAACATCAACATATAGATCTAAGATTCAGTTTTAAAGAGTTGCTCACTTTGAGAAATGGCAGAGAAGAACAGAAATCTGAAACTCGATTTATTTGAAGTCATTTGATCTTCTGCTTGATCAGGTTGCAGATTTTATTTTATTTATTTTCTGGAATGTTTGGTTTTGCCTTTGAACAAATTGGAACAAATACCCATATATAAAGGAGACGTGCAGGTTCAAGTAGAGTACTTAGTATTACTATCTTGTATAGTTTCTTTGTACTGAAGCAAGACTTTTTTTTTCCACTATTTCGAATGACTTGCTTATGGGCTAGGTTTTAAAGCATTTAATGCTCATGTTCTTCCCATCCTTGTATGTTTACAGCCTATGCTGTTTGATTTGTACTTGTTTATTTTTGTTGAGATGTAAGCATTCAATGCTTAAGTCCTTTATGTTTTTACTTATTTTTTTTTATTCATAGATATATTTTTTTCATTACTTTGTTTAGCCTGCATACTTACTTTTATGTATTTGTTTTGTTATTGGTTAGACTTTAACTTATATATGTACAAATATATTTTATTTTGTTTCTTTCTTTTGTTTTATATTTTGAAATATACATGAGTTCTATATTTAATTTGTTGTTAGAATTTGTTAAATGTGTTTTACTTTTATATTTATTTATTTGTTTGACTCGACATTTATTGTCTTGTATTTCTAGTTTATATTTTAATTGTTATTATTATAATTAGTCTTGTATTTAATATATATATTTTAACCATCAATAATAAATTAACAATTCACTTATTTATTCATTTCGTACTTGTGTCAATGTATATACTTTAATATTTATTTCTAACCATAAATCTATTTTTCAAAAATCATTTATTTAAGAATTTATTTAAAATCCAATATATACATATATATTCACATATATACAAATTTTCAAATTTATACGACTTAATATAATTTCTATTTGAATCGGGGAAACTCGCATCTCTTAAATCGATAAACTTACAATTTTAATTCAAAAATTCATTTAAATTATCAATTTAAATTCATAAAAATTTGGGTTCGTTACAAACTTCCCCCCTTAAAAGAATTTCGTCCTCGAAATTCGCAGGCACGAAAACAACACAGAGATCGACAGGTTCGATCTCCTATAATTCCTCAAATACAAGATATGGATTCCAAATTCAAGTCGAAATATCTCAAAATACATACCAATTTGTCCCTCTTCGGACTTCGACCAACCCAAGAAATTACTATAGAATTTCAAATTTGGTTTAAACGAAATCGTTTTTATTGATACAATTCAATTTATCCCTCATATTCTATTAATCAATTTTAACTCAATTTAAAATTTCTAATTTATTTAAAATTTTCAATCTCTAATTTTAAATTCATATTCATTAAAGTTTAAATCAGAAACTGATAAGAAATCGATAAAGATAAGGATTTTCTATAACGAATCGTAGAGCCACCATCATATCGAAACTGCTTCTGGAGCTGTCACGAAGCAATCAAAAGAATTGAAATCGAATCAAAGAAAATTGATAGAGAAAGATAGTTTCCACTATTGTTGTAGAGTTTTGACTATTTATAGTCGTATTTCCCTGTCCCCTATCTCGTTCTCTTCTTGCACTCATACTTACCATCAGTAAATAGAAAGAGAATTTACTGAGACATCCGAACAGATATCTTAGGGATTACTCATTCTAGGGTATACTTCACCCTATCTCTAATGAGTTACTTAATGTGTTACACTCCTGAGCTAAAGTTCAACCCTTAGCTTTGATACCAATTGTAGCGATCCTGACTTGACCTTCGAAAATCGACATCCATACTTCATATCGTATTCGAATGCCATAGATTCGACCGTTCAAATCCGATTCGCCGGAGCTTATAACAACATTAAGTAAATAACACAGCGGAATAAAAGAATAATACATTGATATACAGCTTTGATACAATATCTGATACAACAGATGATCCAGTAGATATCAATATACATCAGAGATAGGATACAATAAAATAGCAGCGGAAAAGAAAAATAGATAACATCTAGCGACAGAACAATATAACTCTAAGATAGTCTTCAAAAGAGAACTCCGAGAACTGCAACTCCATTTCCAAGAATCAATCCAGCAATAGCTCGAACTCCCAATAACGATGCACAAAGATAAGCAAGAATGGTGCGATCCAAAGACTGAACTAGCTCCAGATAACCTACTAATCTGACTATCTGAAAAACCCAACTCTAGACTGCTCGTGTAGAAAATAATGAGCATCCAGAGTTTAGGAAAGAAACAATAAACTCCGGATCAGTCGTGGGACTGGTGTGAGCAACAAAAACAGTTTATCTTTTAAAACATTCAACAAAAGATTTTCAAAGTCAATTCGCAATGCTTTTTTAAAAATGAGATTACCATAAGGCCTCCCGCACACACACACAATGCAAACGCAGAATCGGAGGAGATTTCTCCTTATGATAGTCAAAGATGCTTGATACGCATTAGAAAGGACGTTTGATATTATTACTAGTGCATAGTGTAGGAAAAATTTATTTCGAAAGTAGAATATAAATCTTAGCCAACATACGACCATTATCGTATGCCTACTATAGCTAACCATGTTCAATAGCAGGTTACCGCCACATTCCATGGCAGGTTATACAACTAATACTGTACAAGGTTCGTATTGTTTCTTTCGATTTCCAACGAATGATCAGGCCAAGGAACTTCCCATTGCCACATGAGAATGCCTCTGGATGGACATCCCCGAGAACCAAACCGGATCTCTACCAACACAAGGCCGGGTTACCCCTAACTGAGTAACAACTGACCGAATATGCCATCCCCCGGTCCTTTGGGACCTTTCACCGAGCGCTCGCAATCAATTCACACAATCATAAAGTGTTTTCAACATGAGTAAGTATCTGGGCTCCATACCATGATACCACCCTTTTCCAGAAGGAAATGCACATATCCTAAAGGGCGCTACCCCTCATAACCTTGCCGCATCTTTCCTGTTTTGACCATTCCCGAGGTGTGAGGCTCGACGAAGTCACGTCCACAAAAACATACCTTATACAAAAGTCATGCTTTGGGTCAACAAATGATCATAGAAATGATCACCAGGATAGACGATCAAATAAACGATCCTATCACAAATAATCAACACAATGATCATTTACAGCAACACTCAGCATGTCACATTACCAAATTGGGAATATATCGCTGATAACATTCAACTCATAACCTCTGAGCTTGTATGTCTCAGAGAAGGGTGTTAAGCTAAAAGAATAAATTCTCCGCCACCAACAGAAATATATTTGAAAGAAATCAGCTTTATATCTCAATTTGTAATGTCAGACACACAATCCATACAAGTCTGGTCCGGGTTCGAACAGAACCGAAGGCACTTACAAAGAAGTCCTTGCAATCCGGATATTCACTAATCACGTTCGGACTTCCCATCACATATCGAGTCTCTATACCGGGGCCATTCGATGCAAAGACATTCGACGAGTTGTCCTTACGTTTTCAAAAATATCCGGTCTTCAACACCGGTCTTCAAATGCAATTCATAACGACGTATCACATATTCGGAATGGGATATATGACACAAAGGTCCTCTCCCGGCTAAACCGAATAGTGAGCGCAATATTTCAAAAACATATGGATATTGGGATTTCAATTAAGTCACAACTTAAAACCCAAAAACTTTCCTTTTCAAATGGTTTAAACCAATTACCATTTCAAATCTTTATATTACAAAAAGATTTATTTCACAAAGATCAATTCATAGATTTCAAAACAATTTCCATTCCAATTGGATTAACTCGTTAAATCTTTAAATCCAGATTCAACTTATAGCTTTCAAAATTCGATTAACTTGTTGAATCTTTAAATCAAGATTCAACTTATAGCTTTCAAATCGTTTTCATAACTTGGAAATTATCTTCATTTTCAAACTTGAAATTCCTTTTAACACAATTTGGACGTTCATTTCTTACGTGAAAGCTTTTATTATTTGAAAACAACAGTTTTCGTTTCAGAAAAATCCAATTATATTTACACGAGTTAAAGCCCTTGAATTCTATTCACATCCCAAATCAATACTTTTTAAAATAGTTTAACTCATATATAACTGGTATAACATTTTTAATCCCCAGTTTAAATCATAGAATTCAGTTTCACATTTTGAATTTAAGTTCAAATCAAATTATTCAACTTTATATTTTATCGAGTAATTCAAATTAAATTTCATCTATGAAATTCCATTTCAAAAGCTTTTTACTTTAAACCCAATCCATTTCCAAAACATTTGAATTCAAATATTCAAATTTAAACTATTTCAAAAATCTTCTACTTAATCGATTTCCTCGTGAAATCCATATTGGTGTGTGTGTATAAGTGTGGTCCAGGGGTTTGACACAATAGTGCAACATCATACAATCATCACATATCAGAATACAGAAATATAGTTGATAAGCGATATAAAACTTATAACGCTCATCGTCCATTCACAGATTCACAGATAATATACAAATGCAAATGAATATACACTGCTCAATCTACAGAACAAAATATCACAAATCAGATAGGATAATCAATTCAAGGCATCTCATACAATACAATCATTCATAAGTAAGGTCATGCATTTAATAATCATTTATAAACAGGATTAATTAATCGTTTAATCCTAATTAATTCAATTTGATTTTCCAATTAAATTAATTTACTTATGAATTTTATTATCCTTTACTAATTACATTCAGTAATTATTATCTAATTACTTCCCTAAGTAATTCCACTTCATTAATTATATTAAGTAATCACACTTATCAATTTATCAAATGATTATCTTAAATTAATTAATCTAATTAATTAATAAAATTTATCACATTAATTAATTTTTAAATAATCCCTAGTTAATTATCTTCATTTTCTAATAACATTTCCTTAATTACCTTCTTAATTAATCTCTAATTACAAATTAACCTAAATCATTAATCTATTTAAATTAACTAATGACTCATCTTAATTACCTTAATAATTTAATGAACTATAAATCATTAAGGCCTAATTAACCTTAAGATGAACCTTAATCTTATTAATGATTTAATTCTCATTTACAAAGTAATTTAAAAACAATTTGCTTTTAAAATTCCTTTAAATTCCATTTTAAATTAAGATTTAAAATGAAATTAACTTTAACTTAAACAAAGTTTAACAATTCAAAACTCTTTAATTTCATGTTAAAGAATTACTCATCTTCTAAGGGAAATTAAAAATAGTTTTAAATCCATATTCAATTTCAATCAATTTAAAATATACTTTAAATGTTCGAAGTTGTTTTTAAAACATTTAAATAAAAGAAAACTTTATTTATTTCAACTAGAATTCAAACTAAGCTTTGAATTTAGATTTAAACTTAAATTTAAAAATCTTGTTTAAATCTCATTTTCAGATTTTAAAAACCACATTATAAACTACTTTAGCAAATTAAAGTTGTTAAAAACATTTCATTTTTTTTTATAAAACTTATTTATTTTGAAAACTAGAATTCAAACTCATTTTGAATTCAGATTTGAACTTATTTCAAAACCTCTGTATTAAACTTGCTTTATTTTTTTTATTTTTATTTTTTTTGTTTAAATTTAAAAAAAACTGTAACAATGACAGTTTTCTAAATCCTGTAACAAAATTTACTCGAGACTAATCAATTTTACCTCGAGTCTAACCTAATACAAACTCGAGCAACCTCAGCATTTACACGAGAATCCCTCGAGACAAAACTCCAACTTGTACTTCTTCTTCCCCAACCTTGTAACCCACAGGCACAACGACGCGCATGCACGTGCACACCACCAACGACCAACTCCGGTCGACCCTACGCCATCAAACAAGTCGACGATCACCTTCAAACCATCCTTCGACCATTCGAACTCCACCATCCTCTCGCATTCGAAATTTCGAGTTTGAGCATGAAAAATAAAACCTGGAACACGTGAAACACATCCCTTAGCAAACCTGTCAACATCGCCTCGTCCTCCATGCTCCGACCACCGTTCGCCACCAAACTCCAGCCGCAGCTTCACCTACGACCCATCCACCATTCCTCCAAACTGCGTCGAACTCGATGCATCCAATAGGGAGAACGAATCAAAAGTTCTCGACACTCCAAAACTAGGGTTATAAAGCAAAACTCCTCGCCGCCAACTCCACAGTGAACCGGTGCACTTCCCACCATTTTTCCCCTACTCACCGTACTCCCCTCTACCTCCACGCGAAATCCCGAGCTCCAACAATTCTCTGATCACCTGAATTTACCCTAAACCCACTCCCATTTCATCTTGAATGTGCTCTATATATACCCAATTTAAAATCGTCAATTTAGGCTTAAAAATCCTATCTTGCAGTATTGATTCAAGTTATGAAATTGAATTTGTATTTCATGATATTCGAATTTTCCTTAAGTTTGAGTTTACTCTGTAAAAAAAAATCAAGTTTTTACTTGCTATATATTTCTATTTCACTTGAAACTATTTTTTTTAGATGATAACTGATACTCAAACACACCTGTTTGTTTTGAAATTAAGGCCTAATAATGATTAGATGATAAAAGATTGGAGTTACTTGTTAAGTTGCAAACCTGTAACTCAGAAAAGAAAGAAAAATAAACAGAGGAGGTGAAGAAGAACAACATCCTATAGATCAACTTCACAAATATAACAGAGCTTCATACACGATATACTTATACTCAAACTTGATTATATTTAAGTATTCATAAAATTTGTTTATTCACTTGAAACCAGATTGAACAGAGAACACTTTGCTGGTTTGAAAACTGTTTTTGCTTGAACTTGCTTGATTGTCTCCTTTCTTTTAAGTTGTTAAGTTAGCTTCAGTTTTCAATCTTATTAAGTTTTCAACAAGACAATCACCGGTATAGGCATGCATACATTTGGTCATGCAACAAATAGCAGTAACAATTTTTTTTTTTTTTTTTGCACAACATCAACAAGCAATCATCACAACATCAACATATAGATCTAAGATTCAGTTTTAAAGAGTTGCTCACTTTGAGAAATGGCAGAGAAGAACAGAAATCTGAAACTCGATTTATTTGAAGTCATTTGATCTTCTGCTTGATCAGGTTGCAGATTTTATTTTATTTATTTTCTGGAATGTTTGGTTTTGCCTTTGAACAAATTGGAACAAATACTCATATATAAAGGAGACGTGCAGGTTCAAGTAGAGTACTTAGTATTACTATCTTGTATAGTTTCTTTGTACTGAAGCAAGACTTTTTTTTTCCACTATTTCGAATGACTTGCTTATGGGCTAGGTTTGAAAGCATTTAATGCTCATGTTCTTCCCATCCTTGTATGTTTACAGCCTATGCTGTTTGATTTGTACTTGTTTATTTTTGTTGAGATGTAAGCATTCAATGCTTAAGTCCTTTATGTTTTTACTTATTTTTTTTTTTATTCATAGATATTTTTTTTTCATTACTTTGTTTAGCCTGCATACTTACTTTTATGTATTTGTTTTGTTATTGGTTAGACTTTAACTTATATATGTACAAATATATTTTATTTTGTTTCTTTCTTTTGTTTTATATTTTGAAATATACATGAGTTCTATATTTAATTTGTTGTTAGAATTTGTTAAATGTGTTTTACTTTTATATTTATTTATTTGTTTGACTCGACATTTATTGTCTTGTATTTCTAGTTTATATTTTAATTGCTATTATTATAATTAGTCTTGTATTTAATATATATATTTTAACCATCAATAATAAATTAACAATTCACTTATTTATTCATTTCGTACTTGTGTCAATGTATATACTTTAATATTTATTTCTAACCATAAATTTATTTTTCAAAAATCATTTATTTAAGAATTTATTTAAAATCCAATATATACATATATATTCACATATATACAAATTTTCAAATTTATACGACTTAATATAATTTCTATTTGAATCGGGGAAACTCGCATCTCTTAAATCGATAAACTTACAATTTTAATTCAAAAATTCATTTAAATTATCAATTTAAATTCATAAAAATTTGGGTTCGTTACACCTGAATTCCAAAAATCCTGATAAACCTTAACTCTTGACTGCCCGTGTGGAAATTGGTGGGCACCCAGAGTTTAGGAAGGAAAACAATAAACTCCAAGTCAGTCATGTGACTGGTGTGAGAACTCAAAACAGTTTATTTATCTTTAAAATCAAAAAAAGAGGAATATTTTTAAAGTCAATTCGCTATGCTTTTAAAAATGAGACTACCATAAGGCCTCCCGCACACACACACAATACAAACGCAGAATCGGAGGAGATTTCTCCTTATGATAGTCAAAGATGCTTGATACGCATTAAAAAGAACATTTGATATTATTACTAGTGCATAGTGTATAAAACGATTTCGAAAATAGAATATAAATCTTAGCCAGCATAGACATTTCGAACTATGCCTACTATAGCTACCATCCAAACAGTGGGGCGCCACCATAAGTGAATTATAGGTTCTACAACTAATACCGTACAAGATCGTATTGTTTATTTGGATTTCCAACGAATGGTCAGGCCAAGGAACTTCCCATTGCCACATGAGAATGCCTTTGGAAGGACGTCCCCGAGAACCAAACCGGATCTCTGCCAACACAAGGTCGGGTTACCCCTAGCTGGGTAACAACTGACACGAGTATGCCATCCCCCGGTCCTTTGGGACCTTTAACCGAGCGCTCGTAATCAACATCACACCATAATAATAAGTGTTTCAACATGAGTAAGCATCTGGGCTCCATACCATGATACCACCCTTTTCCAAAAGGAAATGCACATACCCTAAAGGGAGCTACCCCTCATAACCTTGCCGCATCTTTCCTGTTTTGACCATTCCGGGGTGTGAGGCTCGACGAAGTCTCGTCCACAAAAACACGCTTTATACAAAAGTTGTGTTTTGGGTCAACAAATGATCATAGAAATGATCACAAAGATAAACGATCAAACAAATGATCATATCACAAATAATCAACACAATGATCATTTCACAGCAACACTCAGCATGTCACATTACCAAGCTGGGAATATATTGCTAATAACCTTCAACTATATAACCTCTGAGCTTGTACGTGTCAGAGAAGGGTGTTAAGCTAAGAGAATAAATTATCTGCCACCAACAGAAATATATTTGAAAGAAATCAGCTTTATATATCAATTTGTAATGTCAGACATACAATCCATACAAGTCTGTTCCGGGATCAAACAGAACCGAAGGCACTTCCAAAGAAGTCCTTGCAATCCGGATATTCACTAATCACGACCGGACTTCCCGTCACTAAGGGTGATAAAACCTCTATATCGGAGATCAGCCGATGTAGAGTAACTCGACGGTAATCCTTCCGTTTTCACAAATATCCGGTCTTCAACACCGGTCATCGAATGCAATCCATTATGACGTATCACATATTCGGAATAGGTTATACGACCCCAAGGTCCTTTCCCGGTTAACCCGAATAGTGAGCGCTTATTTTAAAAAAAAATAAGTGTGGCATTCAATTTCAAGCAAATCACAACAAATACCTATTTAAAGGTAAATATTGATAGTCGGTTATTGAACTATCAATAGATATGCACAACATTACCAGATTCCAAATAATTTTCCAAATTATTAACTTTTCAAAAATATCTTTACAAGATATAAATTTTCAATACTTCAAAAATAAATCAATATTTATTTTTAAACCCATTTTCCCAATTTCACTTTTAAATCCATATTGAATTTACATTTCCAAAATAACTATGAATATACATTTTCAAATTATTCATTTTCAATTTATCTTCAAAAAGATAAATTCTCTAAACTTTTCATTTCACATTGGAAAAACCATTTCTATACTTATTAAAAATAAGTAATTCGCAAATCTTTTTATTTTCTACACTTGGAAAATATTCAATATACTTAAATCGAAATTAAGCATATATTTCATTCTTTAAGGAAATCATTCTCTTAAACATATTTATTTGGGCCAAAACGAATGTTGCGTAAAACATTGTTACGACAACCCAAAAT
The DNA here is from genome assembly GCA_030765085.1 of Allium cepa. Classification (NCBI taxonomy): domain Eukaryota; kingdom Viridiplantae; phylum Streptophyta; class Magnoliopsida; order Asparagales; family Amaryllidaceae; genus Allium; species Allium cepa. The sequence continues at coordinate 889,074,209 of CM060943.1, read as the reverse complement.
CACTAGTATAGGGATTCGAAATTAAAATAGATATATAAATCCCAATACTATACAAAACATTTCCTTTCGGAAATCATTTATTATAACAACAGTGTTATAATCTACCATTTCCTTCTATTTCTCGAAAACGTCTATTTCAACAATGAATGTTGAAATCTATGGTTTCGATAGTTAATACATTTTCAAACATCTTTAGATCGTTTTAATTCTATTTAAAACATCACATCCAAAACATTATTTTAACATATTATTCACTATTCAAAAACGTGAATATACTTGTTAACCAATTTTATCATTTCTATTCATTTTGTTTTACAGGATTATTCACTGTCTAAACCGTGAATATAACTCCATTAATAAATTACAACAATTTACTTATCAAAATAAGTTGTTGCGGATTTATAAAATAATGTTTATAAATTCCATTTCTATTTATTTTATAACACTTCCTCTTATAAATTTCTTTTATTAATCTATTCGATTTATAACTCAATTATATACCGAAAGTCCATATTATAAGTTAAATGCTTATAATTTATTTGTTTACGAAAACGTTCTTTTAACTTCATAATTATAAATCTTATAACTTATAAGATTCATTTATTTATCCAAATCTATTCCCTAAATATCTTTATAAATTTTATTTATAAAATTCCATTTATAACTTCACCGTTATAATCCTATAGATTTCATTCATTTATGAAATTCATTCACAATTCATTCTAACACTTATAAAAGCTCGTCTTATAATTCCAATATTTTTAATTTATAAATATCAATTTATAAATCTTTTATATGGATCAATTTATATTATTCTTTTAAAACGTCTTTTAACTTCTTTATAATTCGTCATTTTGATTTATAAAATAATCGAATTCCATAAATCCTATATTTAAACTTTTTATAATAAATTCAGAAATCCAAGTTTAAACTATTTTATAAAATCATTAATCCCATATTTTCAAAAATCAACTTTTAACTATATTTCTCAAAAATCATAATTTTTATAATATTAAAATTATAACTTATATTTATTTAAGATGAATCAATTCAAAAAATATATTTTATAAACGTATACTTTCAAAAATCACTTTAGAAATCCCTTAAAAATCAAAATCGTTATTTTTAAACTTCAAAATTGGTTCCGATTATGCAACACATCAAATAGTCAATAACGACTTTCAAACATCATATATCGATATGATAAACAATCAAATATCACAAATATTTGAATCAAATAAATATTTGTGAGGAATCCAGTTGGATCCCTCCAACCTGTTTCCCTGCATCCACAGACATTAGCACAATACCCATTCCACTTAGAGGTGGAATATCGCGGTATATAGGATTTTATAAAATATTATCCGCTTAATAGGCGGCGCAATAGGGTCTCATCCGCTATACAATGCGGAAAATCATCAACTGCAATATATACATATGCCAATATATATATATATATATTGCTATATATATAGATATATCCTACTATATCTAATATCACAATCAAACAACAATCAATAAATAACTGCAAATCCAACTTATAAATTTTTGAGTGAGAAGATCTCAACTTAGCTTTTATTGTGCCATCCATTTCCCATCTTGACTCGATTTTCTTGATTTGTACCTTGTATAAATATTTACATAATTTATTAATATTCGAACAGATCGAATAATAAATTTTCATTTGATTTAACTAGTTTATAATTCAATTTGGGCTTAATCACTCATTCCGAACAAATTCCCTTTTAATTTTAAACAGATTGCTCCTAACAAATTTGTCTAGTTCAAATGAAACTTCAACTAAATCTACTTTAAACCAAAATCTCATTTTCATAAATATTTCAAATATTTGCTTATATAAATTTCTTCAATATTTTAGAATCCCTTTGTAAAAATTTCACTGTTATATATGTACATATATATTTATAAATCCTTATAGTTTTTAAAATTTTATATATTTATTAAATTTATTCCTAATTTCAAATAAATTAACAAACTGTTTCATTTTTTTTTTATCTTCTGTATATAAATTAAATTTTGAAAAACAAAAATTTTAAAATTACCTCACTGCAAATTTGCGAACCCAGACCATCGCCTCCCCTCCTCGAGTCGCGCGACACCCAACGCAGCCGCGACCACAAGAACCCTAGCCATCATCGAGCGCCACCTCGACATCGAACCACGGCCACCATTGTCGATCGCGACCCCCTGTCGCGATGCCCCACGCCGCCGCTTCAGCATCGCGAATCCCCTCCATGCTCCAGTTGCTCGCGAACCCCTGGCGCCTTCATCATCAATCGTGACTATGCCTCTTGCCTACGCACGCGCGCCTCGCGATTCCAGTAGCCGCGTTTTTCCCATTTTTTTCTTATTTGATTTTTTTTTACTGCCATAGGCTTTAATTTGTGGAAGAGGAATGGAAGAGGGGGAAGGAGAGGTAACGAATTTTTTTCCCTCTTTTGATTTTCTGGCTTCGGCCATTTTTTTCTTCTTTCTTTTGATTTTGAACTTGCGTGATATTTAACAGAGAGGGGGAACGTGACAAAATTGCATGAATTACGGCTGAAAGAAGGGAGAAGGATGCTTTGCACGATCTAGCCGTGATTTTAGGCGTATTTCTAGGGATGCTGCCATTTGTTTTAAATTTAAATTCAATTTGTTTCGATACAACTTTCAACGCGTTTACGTGTCGTATTCTCACACAACAACTCAGAAAAATACGAAATTTGAAATCCGAGAATAATTCAATATTACGGACCCAATGGAACTGGTTTCGTCGAATTCCGAGACTGTGCCTTGGACGGCTATTTTAAATATCGATTCAAACGATATAATTTCAAAACTGAACAATTCACTCCCAAATTCAATTCTGAAGCTTCTATTATCTTCAGTATTATCAATATGACTTTTACAAGCCTTTGATAATTTGAAATTCAAGTCAAACCATCATTCAAATATTTAAAATAAATTAAATATTTTCAATTTAAATTGTTCAAAATTCTGGGTCGTTACAATCTTCCCCCCTTAAAAGAATTTCGTCCCGAAATTACAAGTTAAGAAGAATGCCCTTATCTCGATTATCATTTTTCACAATCCAAATAGTTTTATCAACTTTCTAACCTAAATCTTTTTACTAGAGATTCATTATCATTTCAACTAGCTTTCCAACTTCAATTATAAGTTTCAAACAACATTGTTCTCCTAACAACTCAAATTTAGATTTAAATTCAAATTTCAAACTTTCAAAATTTTCTCAAAATTTTTCTAACACCCTAAATTTTCGAAAAATTTCGTCAGCGTCTCCTTTGCGCGGCTAGCTCGGTACGACTACAAAATGGCACCACGGCCCCTCAGAATCAAAAAGAAAAGAGAAAGCCAAGTGGCTGGAGAAGAAAATCATCAAATTTTATACTGAAATTGAAATACGTACCTTTTTGTCGAGCAATTCAAATTATCTTCTGAAATCAAAATTCCAATTCCATTTTTTTTAATACACCTATATATCCTGCTAGTCATAATATCCAATTCCAACATTCAAACTATTTTGCCAATTCATTACAAAATTTTCAATATATGCTTCTTATACATTTTTACTTCACTATTGAAGTTACGCATTCATTTTCATTCAATTTTTCATTTCAATTTCATTTCCATTCAATTTCATTTGAATTCAATTCATAATTTAAATTTCATTTGAATTCAATTCCCAATTAAATATTGAATTCTAACGATTAACTTTCATTTACTAATTCATATTACTACTTTAAATTAGTTTCATTCACTAATTCTTTTCAATTAGTACATTCACTTATTCATTTCAAATTTCCATATTCAATTAATCTCGAATTTACTTAATTACTAACAAAGGGAATTTCAATTTATTTCTTTTACTTACTTGAACTTATATACAAATTCAAATTTATCTTCAAATTTAGCTCACGACTAAACTTTAATTTAACCAATTCAAATTCCAATTTATCAGTCCAAGAATTTATCAAGTTAGTTTACTTGAATTCAATCCATTTTATTTCTTATTTAATTCCATATGATAATAATTTAATATTATTACTTCCTAACAATCATGCAACCATATACTAAAATAATTCATAGAAAGTCATTTCTTTTCTATACAAAAATAGTTTTGGGCAAAATTATCTTATTCACCCGATTCAAAAACAATTTTATATTCACTAACAAATACGCGCTCATATCTATTATTACACTCAAACTCATTCTAGAGTACTACTGACTCTATCTCTAATGAGTAACACCCAACAGAACCATGGTTGTCGCTTAACCATATGCACTGATACCACATTGTCAGGACCCGATTCTTCGACTCCCGAATATCGACATCAATACGTCCACTGTATCGAATGCCAATCAGTCGGGTGCCGGAAAACCGAACACTGAGGGTTTAAGAAGAAGAAAGAGTAAAGAAAGAGGTAGAAGAAGAGAGAAGATAGAAAATAGAACGGAAAGAAATAACAGAACAACTTCAGAATCTCACAATTCGCAGCGGAACAACATATAATAGATATATGAATAATCTTTAAACAAAGAACTATATCAGTTATTACATCACATTACATTTCATCATCAGAGTGTACAACAACAAACAGCGGAAAAAGAAATACTGTATACTAGTGAATACGCCATGCCATCCAGCTTGCCTCCAGCAACTCCTGAATTCCAAAAATCCTGATAAACCTTAACTCTTGACTGCCCGTGTGGAAATTGGTGGGCACCCAGAGTTTAGAAAGGAAAACAATAAAATCCGAGTCAGTCATGTGACTGGTGTGAGAACTCAAAACAGTTTATTTATCTTTAAAATCAAAAATAGAGGAATATTTTTAAAGTCAATTCTCTATGCTTTTAAAAATGAGACTACCATAAGGCCTCCCACACACACACACAATGCAAACGCAGAATCGGAGGAGATTTCTCCTTATGATAGTCAAAGATGCTTGATACGCATTAAAAAGAACATTTGATATTATTACTAGTGCATAGTGTATAAAACGATTTCGAAAATAGAATATAAATCTTAGCCAGCATAGACATTTCGAACTATGCCTACTATAGCTACCATCCAAACAGTGGGGCGCCACCATAAGTGAATGTTAGATTCTACAACTAATACCGTACAAGGTCGTATTGTTTCTTTGGATTTCCAACGAATGGTCAGGCCAAGGAACTTCCCATTGCCACATGAGAACGCCTCTGGAAGGACGTCCCCGAGAACCAAACCGGATCTCTGCCAACACAAGGCCGGGTTACCCCTAACTGGGTAACAACTGACACGAGTATGCCATCCCCCGGTCCTTTGGGACCTTTAACCGAGCGCTCGTAATCAACATCACACCATAATAATAAGTGTTTCAACATGAGTAAGCATCTGGGCTCCATACCATGATACCACCCTTTTCCAGAAGGAAATGCACATACCTTAAAGGGAGCTACCCCTCATAACCTTGCCGCATCTTTCCTGTTTTGACCATTCCGGGGTGTGAGGCTCGACGAAGTCTCATCCACAAAAACACGCTTTATACAATAGCTGTGTTTTGGGTCAGCAAATGATCATAGAAATGATCACAAAGATAAACGATCAAACAAATGATCCTATCACAAATAATCAACACAATGATCATTTCACAGCAACACTCAGCATGTCACATTACCAAATTGGGAATATATTTCTAATAACCTTCAACTATATAACCTTTGAGCTCGTACGTCTTAGAGAAGCGTGTTAAGCTAAGAGAATAAATTCTCCGCCACCAACAGAAATATATTTGAAAGAAATCAGCTTTATATCTCAATTTGTAATGTCAGACATACAATCCATACAAGTCTGTTCCGGGATCGAACAGAACCGAAGGCACTTCCAAAGAAGTCCTTGCAATCCTGTAACAACCCGGGGTTTCGTATCGATTGATCATCGTCATTGGACGATTAATATCGTTTGTTAATCGCTATTGGAGTTTTTAAATCGACTTAAAATTCTTTTGAAAAAAAAAATTGTTGTTAGGAGTAAATGAGCTTTAAATAAAATTGTAACCTAGGTTTCTTTTCTTTTTTTGTGGGACGTGAAAATTATCAAATAGGGGAACACCGTTCCTTCATTCTTCAATAACAAACTCGTTTCCTCCCCCATTTTCTCGATTCACCCTTCATTCTCTAACCCTAAGCAATAATAAACGAAGTGAAAATAAATAGAGGCCGTTCCTTTCGTTTGTTCTTCCTTTCGAAGCTGGGGCTTGAGAAAATATGAAGACGCCGACCTTCTATTGTTCATCTCCTTTTAGCTTGGCTCTCGGCTGCTTCTATTCGTCGATAAGGTGAGTGATTCTCTCACTCACATCTCAATTCATACTTAGCTTATTGTCTCGGTAGTTCGATTCTGTCTCGTTAGTGATTCGAGGTGAAAATTAATTTGGGGTTTTGCTTTTATGTTTTTTTTCTTTGTGTTCGAATCTGTGATTTGCTAATCCCTTGATTTTTATTTGCGTTGTTGGCTTCGGCCTTGGCTTCTCTGATGAACTACGGACATGTTGGGTTCATAACCACGGCTGGCTTTGCATTGACTTCGGTCACTTAATTTTATGGATTTTGGTTTTGTTGACAATACTAAGCTTCGGCTTTGATTTTTGTTTTGACGATTAACTATGGCATTTGTTTGTCCATTTGGTTTTCATTTTGCCTATACTTGATTTCATTTGACAATGTTGCTGGCTTCAAGCATAGTCTTCATTATATATAGATGATCTCGAGTTCATCCCTGTCTCAGCTTTGACCTTTTCTGATCATATTGCAATATAACCTGTTTTGACTTGTAGTTTGCACACTGCTTCCATCCTGTTGCTTTCACTTGCAGTTTTTAAATTGTACCATTCGAGGCAGATTGCTTATTCGTTGTGCACTGGCTTTACTTGAAGTTGTAGTTAGCACTCTTGTTGTTTCCAGTTGCACTTGATCATTTTGTATCGGCATCCTCAGTTGAGTAATTTACATTGCCTTCTTTGTACACATGAAATCCATTTATGGTTTTTGCATTCACATGAGACTGTATATTCATCATGGCAATTGTTCATGTGTCTGCACTTTGATATATAAGTTCGACCTTTATTTGTCTGTGATGTTGTTTTTTTTGGTGATATTCACACTGCGGCATTGAGTTGGTATTGATGCATATTAACCTCTTTGGTGTCGAGGCTGCTGTACTCTTTCCATTTTCTACCGCATCACCAGAGATGTATTATTCATGTACATTGCCTTCACACCTATGTTGTCTGGTTTCAATGTTTTTGCATTAAGTCAGATGAATCATTCATATGCATTGATGTTGACTTTTGTCACTTGCAAAACTGCTGTTGAACTTCGGGCATTGACTTGGGTTTTTACTGACCTATACCCATGTATTTGCCTGCATCCATAATGTCACTGTATCACGTATGATATAATTTGCATTTGAGTTGTACACTTGTGATGTTTGTATCGCTTGATGTACAGTGCATTGTTGCTTATGTACACTTGTGTTGTGTTGCTCTTGAGTTGAACTGATGCATTGCCTTTGTGGTCTTCATACCTGTAGTGTATAAGTATATTCAAATCACCTGTTGGTCAGTTGCATTGCATTGTTGCCAGTTGCATTGCATTGTTGCCAGTTGCATTGCATTGTTCAGTTCGTACTTGTAGTATCTGTGCTTCATTGTTCCACTATTGGCATTGCCTTGTATTTTGTTATTCGTGATGCCTGGCTATGTTGCCTTATCATAGGTGCACTGTCCAGCTTCGGGTTGTAACATTGATTTATATTAGTCGTTTTGGGGTTTGGTTTTGTACTGTCTGCATTTCGACTCATTCAAGCTAGTTCATATTGAACTAGTCCATTTTTGTGTTTCACCATGCAGTCATGTTCATTTGAAACCCTGTTGCATTTGGGTTAGTGGCTGCATTAAGTTGTTTTCATGTCTGATACTTGTGGTGACTGCAGTCTTGTTGCAGTATTGCCCTTGTATCCATTAGTGACTGCAGTTTCGTTTTTTTAAATGCAGTCTCACCTTGATGGTTTGAGTTGCATTGATGCAATTGGACTTGTTTTTCAAATTTCACCTGTGTTGAATCCGGCTTAAACGCTCGGGTTTGACCTCGTGCTCGCGTTGCGATTTTATTGGAATTTCATTTGTGTTGAACTCGACTTTTTCTTGGGTTTGACCTTATGTTCATCTATGAGTTTTCATAGAGCTTTTGTGTATTACCACTGTCTTGGCGAGGCAGTGCACGCATGCGTGCACTGCAACCAATCGACATTGAGGTTTTAAATGATATTTCAATTGTTTGAATTGATCTGATTTAAGTTGATGATTTTGTTGTTAATTGACGTTTAGGCAATTCTGATGTTTTCTAAAATTATCTTCATCGATATTCTTTTCATTATCTTTGTTGATGATTTAAATCTGCTGATTTGTTGTTTAACACTATTATGTGTTATATTCACCGTTATACGACTCCTTTTTAAAAGGGTCGGATAGACAAGATTTATTGTGACTGTCGTCTATTCATATTTAATTATTATTGCTTCTGTGCACTAATAACCGAGTTTGAATTAGACTGACCCGTGTATTATTTTCTTTTGAATTTAGTACTCGGGTCAGACCGAGTATTTACAGGTTGTTGATATCTTACTTTGGGTTGCTGTTAGAGCTATGAAGTCTTTTCACTTCTCTTGGAGTAGTCGTCGTTATTGTAGTAGTCAGTGTATTTGTATAGGATGTTGTATAGTCATGTATATTATTCACGATAATGTACTTGTTTATGTAGCTTCCAGAGTTGACAGTTGTAGTTGTATCATATGTATTGTATCACATGTATATCAACTGACATCAGTTATATATATATATATATATATATATATATATATATGAGACAATCTGTTATATCTGTGTTCTGCATTTATATTATCCATGTTATTATTATATATATTGTACTAAACTATTATGAACCATCGTAGTTCGTTTTATACTAGAATTAGGTATGTCGATGGGAGTATATAAATATGAGATGAAAAAAAAAATATACCACTCCTATCGAGGTAACTAATGCTAGTGTAAGGCCTAACTACGGATGGCCGCTCCTATCCAGCCTTATTCTTCGTGACAACAGACAATATTTCTTTTAATACTCTTTGTTATTGCGAGCATAGAGGTGGGGCATCACAGTTGGTATCAGAGCTTGGGGTTTATGGACATAATACAAAACATAACTTAAATGGAACATGTGTTACAACTAATTGTCGATGTTTTAGTTGTGCTTTGAGTCAAAACTAAAGTTTTGAAAATATGTTGAAATTTTTAAATATATCTGTTTAAAAATAAAAGTGAATTGTGTTTTGTTTATCAGAGTGCACAGCGAGAACAGTGAGACTGCTTCGCTGAGTACAGCTGATAATTATTTTGATAAAAAAAAAATCGAAATATGAAAATGAATTTAATTTCATTATGTTGTTTAACCAGCGGTTTGATTTGTTGAAATTCTTGCTGGTTTTCTGTGGTGCTAATCATATCTGATTAGATTTTAGCTGTTTTAAAATATCTTAATTGAAGATATAATAGAATGATTTCTAGGTTTATTTGGTAGTATGCGTGCAAACATGAGTTGCACGTTACTACATTAATTTTACGTTGAACCGATGCTTGGTTATGAAACGTATTTCGTTGCCATTATTTTTATAATGGGATTTTTACACCAATGCTATATTTTGAAGCAAGGTGTTTTGTTGACATTTTTAATCAATGAAAATTCACTGATATTATATTTTGATGCAAATTATCTAGATGAGATTTTGACGTTTAAAAATTACTGTCGCTTTGTCTTCAGTATCCGTCATATTTAAAGTGGATTTTCAAGCGGTTATCCCGCAATGCTGATTTTGAGCTCTGTTTCTACGGTGTTTTGAGAAGTACAATTTTCTTATTGAAATTGTCACTAATGTTGCTGTTTTATCACGGATTTTCGAATCGTTTTAAAAATAAAATTGTTTTTCAAAATTTTTATAGTTTATGCTTTCAAAAGAATGAGGAAGCGATTTAAACGATTCAGAAAAATCGAGGACTATGAACCCTTTCTTTTACTGATTCGCTTAATTCCGGACTTGTCCGTTTGAGAATGTAAATTATTACTTTTATAAAACAAATGAAATTGTTTTCAGAAGTTTTGCATTTCTCGCCTTCAGAAGAATGAGAAAGTGACTTAAACGTTTCAGAAAAATCGAGGACTATGACCCCTTTCTTTTACTGATTCGCTTAATTCCGGACTTGTCCGTTTGAAATTGTGAAATGTTATTTTTGGAATACACAATTTTGCACTTTCAAGGAAACGATGAAGAGAATCAAACGATTTAGTAAAACACGTGGTATGGGACATGTGCGTTTGCTTTTTCGGTTAATTCCGGACTCGTTAATTGAATATCTAATGATTTTATTTGGCTTTCGAGCCACTCTGCTGGACCTCCGGGTCATTTGTTGGGCTTTCGGGCCACTCTGCTGGACCTCCGGGTCATTTGTTGGGCTTTCGGGCCACTCTGCTGGACCTCCGGGTCAAATACTAGTACTAGACCTTCGGGTCACTCTGCGGACCTTCGGGTCAATCTGATGGGCGCCAAAATTATGTTGAGTACTTGGTAGGCTTCGGCCACTCTGAGATGCACGTGCGGCGTAGCTTAAAAACTCGCCATCTGATGGGATCGATCCAACCTTTTATGTTGATTTTCTAGAGTATCTTAATTGATTTCTAGATATTTGTTGAATCTAATTATCTGCAGGTAATTAGATATTTGATGTTTCTGATTATCGTTTTTGATAATTAGATATTTGATGCTTCTGATTATTGTTTTTTGATAATTAGATATTTGATGTTTCTGATTATCGTTTTGATAATTAGATATTTGATGTTTCTGATTATCGTTTTGATAATTAGATATTTTATGTTTCTGATTATCGTTTTTGATAATTAGATATTTGATGCTTCTGATTATCGTTTATGATAATCGAATATTTGCTGATTTGGGATTAATTATCGCTTTTGATAATTAAATATTTGCTGATTTGAGATTTAATTATCGCTTTTGATAATTAAATATTTGCTGATTTGAGATTTAATTATCGCTTTTGATAATTAAATATTTGCTGATTTGAGATTTAATTATCGCTTTTGATAATTAAATATTTGCTGATTTGAGATTAATTATCGCTTTTGATAATTAAATATTTGCTGATTTGAGATTTAATTATCGCTTTTGATAATTAAATATTTGCTGATTTGAGATTTAATTATCGCTTTTGATAATTAAATATTTGCTGATTTGAGATTTATTATCGCTTTTGATAATTAAATAATTGCTGATTTGAGACTTAATCATGGCTTTTGCTAATTAAATAATTGCTGAATTGACATTTGATTATCGTTTTTGATAATCGAATATTTGTTGATTTTATTATTGCTTTTGATAATCGAATATTTGTTGATTTGATTATCGTTTTTGATAATCGAATATTGCTGATGATTGCATTTATACCGTTTTGTTTTCTGATTATCTATTTGATAGTTAGATTTTATTGAAAATTTGTGAATTTCTTTTATGAAGTTAAAAGATTTCTTGGGCATTTATAATCTTGACATTTATTTTCTAGCTTAACTAGTTTATGTTAGAAAATTTATTGTTAGTGACGACCTTAATTATGAAAATTGCGGGGACGCAATTTTTATAAGGAGGGGAGTCTGTAACAACCCGGGGTTTCGTATCGATTGATCATCGTCATTGGACGATTAATATCGTTTGTTAATCAGTATTGGAGTTTTTAAATCGATACTTAGCTTATTGTCTCGGTAGTTCGATTCTGTCTCCTTAGTGATTCGAGGTGAAAATTAATTTGGGGTTTTGCTTTTATGTTTTTTTTTTGCTTGTGTTCGAATCTGTGAATTTGCTAATCCCTTGATTTTTATTTGCGTTGTTGGCTTCGGCCTTGCCTTCTCTGATGAACTACGGACATGTTGGGTTCATAGCCACGGCTGGCTTTGCATTGACTTTGGTCACTTAATTTTATGGATTTTGGTTTGGTTGATAATACTAAGCTTCGGCTTTGATTTTTGTTTTGACGATTCACTGTGGCATTTGTTTGTCCATTTGGTTTTCATTTTTGCCTATACTTGATTTCGTTTGACAATGTTGCTGGCTTCAAGCATAGTCTTCATTATATATAGATGATCTCGAGTTCATCCCTGTCTCAGCTTTGACCTTTTCTGATCATATTGCAATATAACCTGTTTTGACCTGTAGTTTGCACACTGCTTCCATCCTGTTGCTTTCACTTGCAGTTTTTAAATTGTACCATTCGAGGCAGATTGCTTATTCGTTGTACACTGGCTTTACTTGAAGTTGTAGTTAGCACTCTTGTTGTTTCCAGTTGCACTTGATCATTTTGTATCGGCATCCTCAGTTGAGTAATTTACACTGCCTTCTTTGTACACATGAAATCCATTGATGGTTTTTGCATTCACATGAGACTGTATATTCATCATGGCAATTGTTCATGTGTCTGCACTTTGATATATAAGTTCGACCTTTATTTGTCTGTGATGTTGTTTTTTTTGGTGATATTCACACTGCGGCATTGAGTTGGTATTGATGCATATTAACCTCTTTGGTGTCGAGGCTGCTGTACTCTTTCCATTTTCTACTGCATCACCAGAGATGTATTATTCATGTACATTGCCTTCACACCTATGTTGTCTGGTTTCAATGTTTTTGCATTAAGTCAGATGAATCATTCATATGCATTGATGTTGACTTTTTTCACTTGCAAAACTGCTGTTGAACTTCGGGCTTTGACTTGGGTTTTTACTGACCTATACCCATGTATTTGCCTGCATCCATAATGTCACTGTATCACGTATGATATAATTTGCATTTGAGTTGTACACTTGTGATGTTTGTATCGCTTGATGTACAGTGCATTGTTGCTTATGTACACTTGTGTTGTGTTGCTCTTGAGTTGAACTGATGCATTGCCTTTGTGGTCTTCATACCTGTAGTGTTTAAGTATATTCAAATCACCTGTTGGTCAGTTGCATTGCATTATTGCCAGTTGCATTGCATTGTTCAGTTCGTACTTGTAGTCTCTGTGCTTCATTGTTCCACTATTGGTGTAACAACCCGCATATTTATCGATTTTTATATTTAAATATTTTATTTAAATATTTTATCGTTAATCGGATTTTGGTCCGAAGCTACTTTTTGCAAACGGTCAAATTAGGACTCGAGACCACTTCCATTGAGTTTGAAACGTTGTTTGCAATCTTCTAAGTATAAACATTGATATGTTTGGGGTTAGTGGAATTTCACCACTTTTTCACTCGAGCCTTTGGTTTGGACTTTTAGCCCATTAGGCCCAAGTTCCACCCCCCCTTCTTCTTCATTGCTTCATTTCATTTCCTAACACTAAAGCTTCAACAAAAATGGTGAATGGAATGAGAAATTAAAACTCCAAAGTTTTTGTTTTATTTCAACTCCAACATTCAACTCCAAATTCAAGAAGAAGACATCGGATTCAAGCTTGTGGTTGCCTCCCCATTTGCCTTCAAGCTTTGTTCTTCATTTTCATTGGGTTTTGGAGCAAAGGTGAGATTTTTATCTCACAAATCTAGTCTATAACTATATTGGACTGTTGGGAATGATTCCCTATCACTTTCGCATGCACATTTGCATTTGGTTTGGATTGGATTGGCGAAAAACTCCAATTTTTAGTGTTTTTGGTGAAAAACTGCTCTTAGGTCGTTCTGTCTTCATTAGGTCGCTCGGGGTGGAAAAGTCACGGCCTTCGTATTTGACTCACTCGGTTTTAGGTCGTAGGTCGCAAGCCTTTTAGGTCGTAGGTCGTATGGTCGTTAGGTCGCTCTGCTTTGACTCTGGCCATTTTTGCTCACTCGCAGTTAGGTCGCTCACGACCTAGGACTTAGGTCGCTCGCGAGTTAGTGGCTTAGGTCGTTGGGTCATATAACCCATTAAGTCGCCCTCCTTTAGGTTGCGCCTCTTTTAGGTCGCGCCTCTTTTAAATCGCCCTGCTTGTTTGAGTTAGGTCGCGCCTCTTTTAGGTCACGCCTCTTTTAAATCGCCCTGCTTGTTTGAGTTAGGTCGCGCCTCTTTTAGGTCGCGCCTCTTTTAAGTCGCCCTTCTCTGGACCTTGTTAGGTCGCTCAACATTGACCTCGTTAGGTCGCTCAACACACCGTGTCGCTAGGTCGCTCGACTCTGGACCTCATTAGCTCGCTCAACCGTCTACCTTTATAGGTCGTAGGTCGTCTCTGACCTTAAACCACTCGGCCGCATTAGGTCGCCTACCTTTTAGGTCGCGTGTTGCACTAGGTCGTATGACCTTAGGTCGCTAGGTCGTATGACCTTAGGTCGCTAGGTCCTTGGGCCTCGTTTCTTCTTAGGTTGCTGCTTCTTATAGGTCGCTCGGCTCCTTAATTTCTTTAGGTCGTTTGAGTGTTAGGTCGCGAACCCATTTTAGGTCGCATGACCTATACCCTTTAGGTCGCTGGACCACTAGGTCGTGCCCCTTAGACCCCTAGGTCACAACCATTAGGTCGCTCGACCCTATCCCTCTTAGGTCGTTAGACCTCATTTTGTCTTCACTAAGTCGTACCATTTTGGACGAGGCGCTGCCCCGCACCCCGCCGGGGGCGCTGCCCCCTGGACCCCCGCGACCTGACCGGGCAGGTCGAACCCCGTAAGCGGTGGCGTTGCCCCCGCACCCCCACCTTGGGGGGTTGCCACCCCCCTGGACCCCCCCTCCGTAGGGGATCTTATCTGAAAAATATTCAACAGAACCTGCTGAGCTGATTTCCTTGGATTTTTATCACATCTTCGAATGTGACCTTTGTGATTGATTGTTTCTACAATCGCTTCTGTGATTTGTCACTTTAAAATATAAAGGTTTCAAAACTAGTAGTAAATATCAAAACTCTTTCAACAAAATGATTTCAACTCTATTTTTAATAACAAAGCTCTTTTCTTAAACCGTTTTCCAATCTATTAGTATATACAAGCCTTTACCTCACTCGGATGAGAAATCTAATTAAACGACTTAGTAAAACAAGTGGTATGAAACGCTTGCGTTCACTTCGTCGGTTAATTCTTGGACTTGTTCGATTGAACCTCTTGTGACAATTTTATTAGTGAAGATTTACAGTTTGTTCGTAAATATTTAAGTTAAGCAAGTGGTTATGGGACATGAAGCTAAACTTCTATATTTACTAGCTTAGTGTAATTGACACTTCTCGTTGATCTTGATGATCGCTTTATGAATTAGACTAGCAATTGCGCGATGTCTCTTTCATTGCGAGGTTAGACTAGACACCACTTGTGTGATTTTATTCACACATACCTTTTTGCTTTTTGGTTAGTCTAGACCTCAATCAGTGTGATTTCGACTCACACATATGGGGTAGCTCCCCATGGTCTTCGGACCGTCATGTGATAGGCCTCTTTCCCTTTTTATGATTTCTGGATTTCTTGTGTTGATTTCTGGAATTTATCTCTTTGACTTGTCATGAGTACAAGTTTAGGGTATGATGCCCTCTTTGGATCTTTGAGAAGATTCTTGTGATATTGATTTATCTCTTATCGGTTGATCTCCTGTTGATCATTATTTGCATACTTATAGTAGTATGTCAATATGGATATTTTATGTTTATGCCATATCTTTTATTTTATATCACGTCATCTGATATTTATAGCTAGACTAATCCGTTTATTATTTTCTTATAAATAATACTCGGGTCAGACCGAGATGTTACAGGTGCTACTGCTTGACTCCTCCCCCAGTGATTCACTACTCAGACTTTTGGCTACTTGTTTAGATTAGCAGCTTTTGTTGTTTACACTTGAGATATAGACTCATAGTTGTATTCTTTTGTATAGCACGCGTTGCTATTCTTTTGTATTATCGTGGATATTTTTAGACCACTACTCTGATGTACACTTTTATGTGATATATATTCATATCTCTTTCCGCCTTTGTGATATGGATATCTGTGATTGATTCGCATGTTATGCTTACTTCTATATTTGTTTCCGAAGATTATTTTATAGCCACTGTGTGATAAGAAATTACATGGATGGTCGCTCCTCAACAGCCTTATTCTCCGCGCTAGTTGACAGCACTACACCGTAGTGTTCTTGGCTAGCGTGGGTATAGAGGTGGGGCGTCATAATTGGCACTGCCTTGTATTTTGTTATTCATGATGCCTGGCTATGTTGCCTTATCATAGGTGCACTCTCCAGCTTCAGGTTGTAACATTGATTTATATTAGTCGTTTTGGGGCTTGGTTTTGTACTGTCTGCATTTCGACTCATTCATGCTAGTTCATATTCAACTTGTCCATTTTTGTGTTTCACCATGCAGTCATGTTTATTTGAAACCCTGTTGCATTTGGGTTAGTGGCTCCATTAAGTTGTTTTCATGTCTGATACTTGTGGTGACTGCAGTCTTGTTGCAGTATTGCCCTTGTATCCACTAGTGACTGCAGTTTTGTTTTTTTAAATGCAGTCTCACCTTGATGGTTTGAGTTGCATTGATGCAATTGGACTTGTTTTTCTAATTTCACCTGTGTTGAATCCAGCTTAAACGCTCGGGTTTGACCTCGTGCTCGCGTTGCGATTTTATTGGAATTTCATTTGTGTTGAACTCGACTTTTTCTTGGGTTTGACCTTATGTTCGTCTATGAGTTTTCATAGAGCTTTTGTGTATTACCACTGTCTTGGCGAGGCAGTGCACGCATGCGTGCACTGCAGCCAATCGATATTGAGGTTTTAAATGATATTTCAATTGTTTGAATTGATCTGATTTAAGTTAATGATTTTGTTGTTAATTGACGTTTAGGCAATTCTGATGTTTTCTAAAATTATCTTCATCGATATTCTTTTCATTATCTTTGTTGATGATTTAAATCTGCTGATTTGTTGTTTAACACTATTATGTGTTATATTCACCGTTATCCGACTCCTTTTTAAAAGGGTCGGATAGACGAGATTTATTGTGACTGTCGTCTATTCATATTTAATTATTATTGCTTCTGTGCACTAATAACTGAGTTTGAATTAGACTGATCCGTGTATTATTTTCTTTTGAATTTAATACTCGGGTCAGACCGAGTATTTACAGGTTGTTGATATCTTACTTTGGGTTGCTGTTAGAGCTATGAAGTCTTTTCACTTCTCTTGGAGTAGTCGTCGTTATTGTAGTAGTCAGTGTATTTGTATAGGATGTTGTATAGTCATGTATATTATTCACGATAATGTACTTGTTTATGTAGCTTCCAGAATCGACAGTTGTAGTTGTATCATATGTATTGTATCACATGTATATCAACTGACATCAGTTATATATATATATGAGAAAATCTATTATATCCGTGTTCCGCATTTAAATTATCCGTGTTATTATTATATATATTGTCCTAAACTATTATGAACCATCGTAGTTCGTTTTATACTAGAATTGGGTATGTCGATGGGTGTATATAAATATGAGATGAAAAAAAATATATATACCACTCCTATCGAGGTAACTAATACTAGTGTAAGGTCTAACTACGGATGGCCGCTACTATCCAGCCTTATTCTTCGACAACAGACAGTATTTCTTTTAATACTCTTTGTTATTGCGAGTATAGAGGTGGGGCGTCACAAATCCGGATATTCACTAATCACGACCGGACTTCCCGTCACTAAGGGTGATAAAACCTCTATATCAGAGATCAGCCGATGTAGAGTAACTCGACGTGGTAATCCTTCCGTTTTCACAAATATCCGGTCTTCAACACCGGTCATCGAATGCAATCCATTACGACGTAACACATATTCGGAATGGGTTATACGACCCCAAGGTCCTTTCCCGGTTAACCCGAATAGTGAGCGCTTATTTTAAAAAAAAATAAGTGTGGCATTCAATTTCAAGCAAATCACAACAAATACCTATTTAAAGGTAAATATTGATAGTCGGTTATTGAACTATCAATAGATATGCACAACATCACCAGATTCCAAATAATTTTCCAAATTATTAACTTTCCAAAAATATCTTTACAAGATATAAATTTTCAATACTTCAAAAATAAATCAGTATTTATTTTTAAACCCATTTTTCCAATTTCACTTTTAAATTCCATATTGAATTTACATTTCCAAAATAACTATGAATATACGTTTTCAATTTTTCATTTTCAATTTATCTTCAAAAAGATAAATTCTCTAAACTTTTCATTTCACATTGGAAAAACCATTTCCATACTTATTAAAAATAAGTAATTCACAAATCTTTTTATTTTCTACACTTGGAAATATTCAATATACTTAAATCGAAATTAAGCATATATTTCATTCTTTAAGGAAATCATTCTCTTAAACATATTTATTTGGGCCAAAACGAATGTTGCGTAAAACATTGTTACGACAACCCAAAATCACTAGTATAGGGATTCGAAATTAAAATAGATATATAAATCCCAATACTATACAAAACATTTCCTTTCGGAAATCATTTATTATAACAACAGTGTTATAATCTACCATTTCCTTCTATTTCTCGAAAACGTCTATTTCAACAATGAATGTTGAAATCATGGTTTCGATAGTTAATACATTTTAAAACATCTTTAGATCGTTTTAATTCTATTTAAAACATCACATCCAAAACATTTCTTTAACATATTATTCACTATTCAAAAACGTGAATATACTTGTTAACCAATTTTATCATTTCTATTCATTTTGTTTTACAGGATTATTCACTGTCTAAACCGTGAATATAACTCCATTAATAAATTACAACAATTTACTTATCAAAATAAGTTATTGCGGATTTATAAAATAATGTTTATAAATTCCATTTCTATTTATTTTATAACACTTCCTCTTATAAATTTCTTTTATTAATCTATTCGATTTATAACTCAATAATATACCGAAAGTCCATATTATAAGTTAAATGCTTATAATTTATTTGTATACGAAAACGTTCTTTTAACTTCATAATTATAAATCTTATAACTTATAAGATTCATTTATTTATCCAAATCTGTTCCGTAAATATCTTTATAAATTTTATTTATAAAATTCCATTTATAACTTCACCGTTATAATCCTATAGATTTCATTCATTTATGAAATTCATTCACAATTCATTCTAAGACTTATAAAAGCTCGTTTTATAATTCTAATATTTTTAATTTATAAATATCAATTTATAAATCTTTTATATGGATCAATTTATATTATTCTTTTAAAACGTCTTTTAACTCCTTTATAATTCATCATTTTGATTTATAAAATAATCAAATTTCATAAATCCTATATTTTAACTTTTTATAATAAATTCAGAAATCCAAGTTTAAACTATTTTATAAAATCATTAATCCAATATTTTCAAAAATCAACTTTTAACTATATTTCTCAAAAATCATAATTTTTATAATATTAAAATTATAACTTATATTTATTTAAGATGAATCAATTCAATTTTTTTTTTATAAACGTATACTTTCAAAAATCACTTTAGAAATCCCTTAAAGATCAAAATCGTTATTTTTAAACTTCAAAATTGGATCCGATGATGCAACACATCAAATAGTCAATCACGGCTTTCAAACATCATATATCGATATGATAAACAATCAAATATCACAATATTTGAATCAAATAAATATTTGTGAGGAATCCAGTTGGATCCCTCCAACCTGTTTCCCTGCATCCACAGACATTAGCACAATACCCATTCCACTTCGAGGTGGAATATCGCGGTATATGGGATTTTATAAAATATTATCCGCTTAATAGGCGGCGCAATAGGGTCTCATCCGCTATACAATGCGGGAAATCATCAACTGCAATAATTACATATGCCAATATATATATATATTGCTATATATATAGATATATCCTACTATATCTAATATCACAATCAAACAACAATCAATAAATAACTGCAAATCCAACATATAAATTTTTGAGTGAGAAGATCTCACCTTAGCTTTTATTTTGCCATCCATTTCCCATCTTGACTCCATTTTCTTGATTTATACCTTGTATAAATATTTACACAATTTATTAATATTGGAACAGATCGAATAATAAATTTTCATTTGATTTAACTAGTTTATAATTTAATTTGGGCTTAATCACACATTCCTAACAAATTCCCTTTTAATTTTAAACAGATTACTCCTAACAAATTTGTCTAGTTCAAATAAAACTTCAACTAAATTTACTTTAAACCAAAATCTCATTTTCATAAATATTTCAAATATTTGCTTATATAAATTTCTTCAATATTTTAAAATCCCTTTGTAAAAATTTCATTGTTATATATATACATATATATTTATAAATCCTTATAGTTTTTAAAATCTTATATATTTATTAAATTTATTCCTAATTTCAAATAAATTAACAAACTGTTTCATTTTTTTTATCTTCTGTATATAAATTAAATTTTGAAAAACAAAATTTTTAAAATTACCTCACTGCAAATTTGCGAACCCAGACCATCGCCTCCCCTCCTCGAGTCGCGCGACACCCAACGCAGCCGCGACCACCAGAACCCTAGCCATCATCGAGCGTCACCTCGACATCGAACCACGGCCACCATTGTCGATCGCGACCCCTTGTCGCGATGCCCCACGCCGCCGCTTCAGCATCGCGAATCCCCTCCATGCTCCAGTTGCTCGCGAACCCCTGGCGCCTTCATCATCAATCGCGACTACGCCTCTTGCCTGTGCACGCGCGCCTCGCGATTCCAGTAGCCGCGTTTTTCCCAATCGACGCCTCACGTTCGCCAGGTCGCCGTCGTGCCCTAGCCTCAAGCGCGCGCCCCCATTTTTTTATTATTTGATTTTTTTTTACTGCCATTGGCTTTAATTTATGGAAGAGGAATAGAAGAGGGGGAAGGAGAGGTAACGAATTTTTTTCCCTCTTTTGATTTTCTGGCTTCGGCCATTTTTTTCTTTCTTTCTTTTGATTTTGAACTTGCGTGATATTTAACAGAGAGGGGGAACGTGACGAAATCGCATGAATTACGGCTGAAAGAAGGAAGAAGGATGCTTTGCACGATCTAGCCGTGATTTTAGGCGTATTTCTAGGGATGCTGCCATTTGTTTTAAATTTAATTTTAAATTTAAATTCACTTTGTTTCGATACAACTTTCAACGCGTTTACGTGTCGTATTCTCACACAACAACTCAGAAAAATACGAAATTTGAAATCCGAGAATAATTCAATATTATGGACCTAATGGAACTGGTTTCGTCGAATTCCGAGACTGTGCCTCGGACGGCTATTTTAAATATCGATTCAAACGATATAATTTCAAAACTGAACAATTCACTCCCAAATTCAATTCTGAAGCTTCTATTATCTTCAGTATTATCAATATGAATTTTACAAGCCTTTGATAATTTGAAATTCAAGTCAAACCATCATTCAAATATTTAAAATAAATTAAATATTTTCAATTTAAATTGTTCAAAATTCTGGGTCGTTACATAATCTTCTCCAAATTGCAAACCCTTTCAAAATATTTCCAATATTCCTCTGGAATTTTACTTTAAATTACAAATCACATTTACAATTTATATTCTCCAATTCTATTTGTATGTGAATTTATCTCTTAACTTTGGGGTTACGATTTCAATCATCACTTTCTAGCAACCAAGCAATCATATATTATAATAATTCACAGAAATTTTTTCTCTTTTATATGTGGAAATAATTTAGGTAAAATTATTTCATTTACCCTATTTTAAAACGATATCGAGTCGAATTTGTTCTGTACAAGTGTTTCGAGATTCCTATCAATAACGTTATTTACTCAATAAACCAATCATCACAATATAAAACAATTTTTATATTCACTAACAAATGCGCACTCATATCTATTATTACACTCACACTCATTCTATAGTACTACTGACTCTATCTCTAATGAGTAACACCCAACAGAGCCAAGGTTATTCTTAACCAAATGCTCTGATACCAAATGTAAAATGCTGCAAATCCATACCCCTTATAGCTAAGAAATTTCCATAACAATTTAGCCAATAAGGAACAAACCTATGAGACTTTAGGGTTTAAAGAAAGAAGAAAAGGTAGAAGAAGAAAGGAAGAAGAAGCAACAGAAACAATAACAGAATCTCAGAATGAAGAAATTTTAAATCTAACTATTTAAAATTTAAATCGAAACAAATTCGATTGAGTGAGAAGTTCTCACCTTGCTTCCAATAACCGTTACAGTGTTTTATTTCGAATAAAATTAAACACGCGTTTAATTTCACTCAAAATTCAAACTATCTCCAATCTAGCTCCGTTGCGTAGTATTCGTCAATACGAACACGACGCAATTCGTTTCGTGCGAAAACGACCTCGTATCAACAAGTTATGATGTTACAAAGATTACACGAATTTTAATATATTAATCTACAAATTCTTTTATTACTTTTAACCTCGCTGAATCACGGCCGCACATTTCAAGCCCTAGCAATCCTGGTCGTACGCAATGTCTTCTTCTCCCCCCAGAAAAAAGGCGACTGAACCAACCCAATGAGCCGCCCCCTAACCCTAATCGCCACAACCAATACGAGCATCTTCACGCTGATCAACCACCACCATTCGAACGACCATCTCAAACTCCACCTTCACCACGAATATGGGCGAACTAGGTCGCCCCATTGACGTGCAAAACACCCATGAACGGCGCGGCTTTGAACTCAATTTGTCGTTGATCCGCTTCGACATTCTCGATCTTGATCGTTGATCTTCTAGAGCTCGATTAGCTCTACAAGCTTGCAGTTGGATGTTTTGCGAATAGATTGATGGATTTGAAGAAACTAGGAGAGAAAGAAATTGAATTTTTGGCCATTGATTATAAGGGTAGCGGCCTGAAGCTTGAAACCCTAAATATTTTGCAAATTAGAAATTCTTAGGCCTTTTATAGAAATTTACGCGACACTGTTCGCCCGAAATTTTTTCCGTACTCCAAATGAAGCGTGCCGCCTAGCGTTTATAATATTTTACCCTTATTTCGAACGCAATGGAATATATATCCGGAGCCAATTCAATCGTATTTGAAAGATAGGTTTTCAAATCGACTATTTAAATTTAAAATTCACTTAAACCGATTTCAGTGCGTTTTAGCTTGCCCCGGACAAACCGTAAATCCGATCGACACGAAATTTGAAATCTTATAATAATTTAACATTACAGATCCGATGAAAATGGTTTCGTCCAAATCCGAGACTGTTTGAAAAATGGCTATTTTTACTCATCAATTAAACATTAAAATATTCAATTTCCACAAATTAACTTTTAATTCGATTTTAAAAGTTCTATAACATCATTCTAACTCCAATATGATGAAATACAACTTTACAAATCAATTTTAATCACATTAAACCCAATTTTCAATTATTTCCGTAACTTCAAATATTAAATTATCGATTTAATTATCCAAATAAATCTAGATATTCGAAATATAATTTATTCGACTAACAAATTTTACTTATTAATATTTAAAATCAATTAAATATACGAATTTCAAATGAAAGAAATTCTGGGTCGTTACATATACGTTCGTTATTATATTAATAATCATTAAAGTAACTTTTATCATCAATAACTACATTATAATGTTTCTTAACAGACATTGATTTTGTAAATTTACAATTTATTACGTGTTCTTCATTAGTTAACATAATTCTGAATTCCTCTCCCAATTTACTAATTCAATCAATCCTAACTTTACCATCAGTTTCAATTTATACGGTGTGCACTAATTTAGTTATTGCGTTAATTCTTATTAATATAACATTAAGGTTCCTTTACTCTAATTGATTTCAAATTTTATTATAATCGAAATTGTAACGACCCGCCCTTCTGACTGCCCCCAGTCGGTAATTAAACCAACTTGAAAAGTTCAAAATGACGGATTGTTATTCAGTTTATAGAGTTTAAACAGAATCAACCACAGAAACATAGAATAATTATATTTCACATAATGAACTTTTTGTACATATATCAGAGTTTATACAATGCATTAAATTTTATACAGCGGAATATTTCATTAAGTACAAAAATATAACAATGAACTAAAGTGAGCTTTATCCCTCTCTCTCTAATCGCTGCCCGAAAATCTTCAAGCTGTAAAATTACTCGGTCTGACCCGAGTATTACGTTCAAAAGAAAATAATACAAAGGTCAGTCTAATTCAAACTCAGTTATTAGTGCATAGAGGCAATAATAATCAAACAACAATTAGACGACAGTCAAATATAAATTTACCTATCTGATCCTTTAACAAGAAATAGGATAACGGTAAATATAACACTTAATAGTGTTAAACAACAAAATAGTAGATTCAGATTATCAACGAAGATAGATGAAGGGATTCTTAATGAAGGTAATTTAGGAAGGAAAAAAAATATCAGAATTGCCTAAACGGCAATTAACAACAAAATCATCAAAATGCGATTCAAAATATATTGAATTGGCAACATAAAAATAAATTTCCATCAATAGAAAACATCAATTAAAACATTAGATTTGGTAGGGCTGCAGTACACACACGTGTGCACAGCCTCGCCGCATTTTTAAAATGTTAACTTCGTGTGGCTGCAGTTCACGCTTGCGTGCACTGCCTCACCACTACCGTAATGAAATATGCAAAAGATCATAAATCAAAACAAAATAGTATATCAATAAAAATCAATATCGTGTGGCTGCAGTTCACGCTTGCGTGCACTGCCTCGCCACAACAACCTGTGAAATCATCACAACAGAGAATACTATCAGAAATCAAAGCTGCAGAGGTCAAGTCAGTGACTCAATGCAACGGCAACAATCAAGGGCAAACTGCAACAAGAATGCAGCCACCTCAAGATCACGAGACTGCAACAAAAGAACTCAGATGCAAAACTTCAACAAATCAAAACAGCATCAAAGCACATGAGAATTGCCTATGTGCAATACAAATAAAATTACAACCACCACAAGTATGCAAGGGCAACTGCAAATATACAACTTCCATATTGGGTCAAGCAAGTGCAACATAGTGACAAGCTACCCAGGTTTCGAAATACAATCATGTACAACACGACTGCAAGATGTATGTAAATATAAGGCATGAAACCACAGTGCAACAATTCAACATGCAATACCAACACCAACAAGTAGTGCACACTGCGTGTGACAATTTCAAACTACCAGTGTAACAACAAGTGGTGCAACATACATATATACAAGCAAATCAAAAATATCATGTACAAGTCTGGACAACAAGAATGCCCAGACCCAACAAATGTCACAAGTGGATCAAATAAACAGTGACAAAATACATCACAAACCAGTTCAAAAAGGCACAAGAAAGTCAAAGTGCACAAGAGATACAAGTGAAGCTACAACATGAAATAATGTTTGCATGCCCAAAAGGTCAGAGGCAATATAAATGCAAACTGTACATGAATGAACACCACACGAGCTCAATGCATCCCAAATGCTCAAATATACAACAAGTGTATACATGTACATGAAGACAGCAGACAACATAACATGACCAAGAAATGCATATACAAGGATGAACATACATGCATCATAGGGTTTGGTATAAGAAACTACTCAAGTGAAACTACCAAATTTAAACAACAATACCAAATGAATGACAACCCCATGTGATATGCAGTAACACATTACCACCGAAAATCAAGTATAGGCAAAAATGAAAACCAAATGAACCAGAGGCAATAGCAGTTTTGAACAAAGACAACTGCAGTTTGAATCAATTGTAATACATCTTGAGGAACAATACTACTGAGATGTGTGGATACACAATGAAGACCAGAAGCAATAACAATCATATATACACACACAAATGCATATATATACATGATAATGGAAAGACACATATATGTACAAATGAAGACATATTACAATGAAGATAGTGGCTCAATATTAATGAATACGTTGAACATATCAGGGATGTGGTGGTAAAGAAACAAACAGTTCAGGTTCATGGAAAACAAGTATCAAAATGAATGAACTCACTAAGTCAGTAAATCATCCATGTCTAGAAATTCATCAAAGTACACGAGATCGATAAAACCAGAGATTGAAGTACGAACAGTTCAATATCGGACAAGCATATTTCAGAACGAAATAAACAAGTCCAAATCAAGTTTTAAAAATAGTCAAGGCCGAAGCCATAGCATAAAATGAGGTCGCAGGGATTACAAACCAGAAACCAAATCTAGTGATCAAATTCAAAGTAATTTCCCTTTTTCCAAAGACAACAGAAAAATGCTCGCAGCCGAAGCCATGGAAATCACCAAATTATATATATATATCAAGTGACCGAAGTCAATGCGAACCATACGAAACCAACATGCCCACAGTTCATTAGAGAAAACAAGGCCGAAGCCATCAAATGAAAGAGAATCAACTGCAACAGGTTATTCTCTTTTTTTTTCTTAAAACATCTTCAAATATTATCATGTTAGAAAAGAAAACTACAAAAATCAAGTTCAATATAGTCAAGGCCGAAGCCAACACAAAATCAATTTCCAGAAATTCGAACAAGTGAACCAGGAAATCATCATCACAGCAAACAATTTAACAAAATCCAAGTAACCCAAGTGTAACAACCCTGGGATTGGAGATTACCTGTAAAAATTAAAGTATAACGGTAGTTATGATTTAATATTTTGAATTAAAATAAAATTAGAGAAATTAAATTGCTTATTTGGAATAAACAATGAATTTGGGAAAAAATTATTGAAAATAAAGGATAAAGCTTTATTTTAATGGTTTGGGTGATAATAAATGTGGGAATAATTTTATTTGTGTAAAAATGCAATAAACTTGTTAATTGTTGCGTTGTGGCTTCTTTTAATAATTTTTTAAAAGAAGTAAGCTCTTTTATTAAGTGTTTACTTAAATAAAAGATGGAAATTGGGTTAAAAATAAGTTTTGGCTATAAATAATGTTTTGAAATGGTTTGAAATATTTTTCTAAGTGATAAAATAAATTTTGTGGAATTTTAGGAGCTAAAAACAAGGTTTTGTTCATTTATTTGAGTAAATAGTGCATTTTTGTTAAATAAAGGAATTTAATAAAAAAACCATTTAAAAATAAAAATTAATCTTTTTATATGATAGAAAATGTTTTATTTTCTATGTATACAAGTTTTCATAATCTTCTAGTGAAAAACTTGTGTGAAAATATTTTTTTTATATGTGTATATGTGATATACACACATATTTTGGCTAACTGTTGATTTTAATCTTAAGCCACCCTATTTTCTGTTTAATTTGGGTCCAATTTAGCCCATTAGTATTCCTTAGCCTAATTAAGAATGTAAGAAAACAGAGACAACCTGTACGTATATTTCTGTTCTCCTTTTCTTCTTCCTCCAGTGAGCAAAATAGAGAAACCCACTCCTCAAACATCAAAATCCAAGCCAAATCTTCAAACCAAATCAAAAACTTGTTGTTTTCTTTCAAACAAAAACATATTCTACAGGTAATCTACTCCAAAACTGAAATATTTCATCAAAATCTAATTTGTGATATAGGGTTTGTTTGTAATCTCTTTTTTTTGGCTTGCATGTTTCTATTTTGAGTTTTTGTAGGTATTTGAAGCAAATCCTAGCTCCAAGCTCTCATCTTTCAACCACAAATACAAGTCTTTTCATTGCAACAGCAAGGTGAGTTACAAAACTCACAAAAACTAGCTGATCCAAGCTCAAAATCGCCAAATTGCTTTGTAATTCGTTTTTACCTTCAATTTTGTTTGTGTCAAAACCTTCTCTGGTTGCTACTTTGAATGTTTGTAACTTTTGATTCCGGCAACGAAATGCTGCCGGATTTTATTCAGTTGATAGTTCATGTGTTTTAATATATATCTGCCAAATTTCATAACAAAAGAATTTCGTTTCCTATGTGAAAACCTTGCTGCAAAATCAATGCACAGCTTGAAATTTACCTGTACATTTGTGTTCCGAGTTGCTGCAAACATGGCCTGAGTCCATGTTTGCAATGTCATAACTCTTTCAATTCTTGATGAAATTGCGTGATTCTTTTTTTGTTTGAAATATTGAGTTTTATACTATAGGCTTACCAAATTTCAGGTAATTTTGATCGATATAGCATATAGAAATATGCTGCCGAACTTTGGTTCGGAGCATGTTTTTGCCCAGATTTTTACAGTGAAAACACTGTCTGGGTTCAATTTCAAGACATCATAACTTTCTCATATTTTATCCTAATTGCATGATTCTTTTTTAAAATTGAATTAGGAGTGTTGATTTATAATCCTGTAAAGTTTCATGAAAATCTGGGTTGGTTTGCTATTTCTAAACGGCTGTCAAACTTGTACTCGCAGCTTGCTAATTCAGTGTTTTAAACCTTGTTTTGGTCCGAATTTGAAACGACGCAGATTCTTCGTTTCAAATCGGATTTGAATGATTCTTTTTGCAAATTGAAGTATAAATGTTGAACTATATTTCTATCAAATTCCATGTCATTTGCACTCTGTTTGCAGGTCCAAACCTGCTATCGAACTTGGGTTCGCAGCATGTTGTCACCGGTTTTTATACTTGGAATAATCTCTGGCTTTTTCTGATATTTTCCGATTTCTTTGAGATTTTTCTCTAAATTCCGTACACGGGTTTTATAAAGCATTACAAAGTGTTTTTCAAGAAAATTGACTTTTGAAATTATTATTTAATATTAATTTAAGTATTAAATTAATTACTTCGTAATAGGAGAATTTTGAATGCAATTTCTAAAGCGATTTTGAAGCGTTCCTAAAACTCGTTTTCTTCAACTTAATTTCTATATAAAACACACAATTTTGCACTTCGAGCGAAGAGGGAGGAGAATTAAATGATTGGATAAAATGCGTGCTTTGTACACGTGCGTTTATCTTTTCAGTTAATTCCTAATCTATTCGTTTGATCGTTTTGGCCTACGGGTCTAGTTTACCGATGATACGAGGTGAACCTTTTACTGCTTTGAGTGTGAAATTTACTAGCGGTTAGTAAACCGTTTAGTGCAAACGGGTGGTATGAGACACACGTTATCACTTTTCGGATTCCTTTCCGAGAGTTTGTGACACATTTGCCTGTTGGCGTGCCAGTACTGGACCTTCGGGTCATTTGCCATTGCGGCGTATTTGTCTTCGGACATTTGCCATTGCGGCATATTTGCCATTGCGGCGTATTTGTCTTTCGACGTTTTCCTTTGGGCGAGGTACCTATTATATGAAACAGTACTCGGCAAAAATAGCACGTGCAAAACCTTTTTGAGATGATTTCTACCCTTGTGTGTTGTCATTTTGGAATCGGTCCTTTGAACCATTCGGTGGCGATTACTTTGGGATTTTTGGACTCTTTGGAGTTCTTTTGAGATTTTCCTTACCTACACTAGCGTGTTGAAATTTGCCTTTTGGCGTATATATATATTGAGATTGCCTATTGGCGTTATTTATGAGATTTGCCTTTTGGCGTTGTATGAGATTTTTATCTCTTTGTCGACATTTGCCTTATGGCTTATGTCGAGATAGCTTTTACTTATGTTTTTCTTGGAGTTGCCGATATGGCGGGTTTGGGAATTACTCTTTTAGGAGTTTACATTTTACTATTTCCTAAACCATTCTTATTGATTTATGATTGCCGATGATATGAGGCATGCTACATTTTAGCGATTCATGAGATTTTGTGTTTTATGCGTATTGAAGCAATAGTGTTTTATCATTTAGTATAACCATATATGCCATACATGTTCCGTATCCTCCATATAACCATAGTTAGCTTTCTTATGGTTTCTTCTTGTTTAAGAAGAATATCACTATGCTCTTATGCTCTATTAATCTACTATCACCCTTTACTGATTCGTTTAGCTAGACTGACCCGTGTATTTTATACTCGGGTCAGACCGAGGTGTTTCAGGTTAGGTACTTTTCGACTTAGCCTATTCTGCATCTGCATGGACTATTTTGCTGGCTCTTTTAGTTATAGCTTTTTGTGTAGTCCGTTTTGTTTTGCTACTCTGATATGTATATTCTTTTGACTCATGTTTGTATTGTGGTTTTCATACCACATATGTGATGTATCATTTTGTATACTTTGTGATGTATCTGTGTATGTGTGTATCTATGGGATTATCTGCTGTTCTGTGATGTGTTTTACATTTGAGTTATTGTATTTTGTTCTGATAGATCTTATAGCTACCTATGGCTTTGTATTAAGTATTTATTGGATATGTCGATCCACTTGAATCAAAAAAAATTAGGTGGCATTATCGACGTATTCAATAGATATTTAGACAAGGCTATAGAAGGTCGCTCCTATCCAGCCCTATTCTCTGCATTAGCAGACAGTATTACCCAGTAATGCTCTTTGTTAATGTGGGTCTCGGGGTGGGGCGTTACAGCTTGGTATCAGAGCTGAGTTCAGAACAAAATATGATAAACACAGAACTGAAACACATATTACGGTACATCAAAGAGTAATACAAATGTTACGTATCCCTAAATCATCATGCTTTCGTTCTTTTTGTGTCCTTTGAGGTAGATATAATTGTGGGAATATGTCTAGGAATGCATTTTAATTCCATAGTATTCCATATTTGAATTAACGATATCTACCATGTGAATAATCTTTTTCTTATCTTAACTTTCAGTTAATGGCTGGAAGAGGCAGAGGGCGACGTTCGGATGTGGGGCAGTCCAGTGGCTCCCATCCGGATGGAGTATATATGTCTGCCGATTAGTTTATGGAGTTATTTAGGAGCACCCAGTCTCCAGCTCCTACTCCAGCTTCTCCTTCGTGCAAGTCTCCTTTCACGCGCATGTGTAGTGATTTTTCACATCTCGGAGGCAAGCCATTCAAAGGCTCGGAGTCTGTTTTGGAGGTTCAGGCTTGGATTCGTTCTTGCGAGCGGATATTTTCTCGCATGGATCTTTTGGATTATCATAGGGTTCTTGTAGCATCTAGCATGTTACAAGAGCGTGCTCTTGATTGGTACGAGCTATTCACAGCCGAGCTCGACGAGTCTACTCTTACATGGACTCAGTTTCGGGAACGATTCGAGCTTAAATTCATTCTTGAGTCTGAGAAAGCATCTCTTGCCCGTCGCTTCCTCGAGCTAAAGCAAGGGAAATCATCTGTTTCAGATTATGTGTCTTCTTTCGAGGCTCTTTCTAAGTATGGCCTTGAGTATATTAGCACTCCATACAAGAAGAATCTCAAGTTCGTTTCCGGTCTTAAGAAGTATTTGAAGAAATCTTTGATGTTGCAGCTTAAGCTTTCTTTTGAGGAGCTAGTTGACTCGGCGCTCCATCTTGAAGCCGTCGAGAAGGAGATCGATAGCGGTGATGATGTTGAGGTTCGCAAGAACCCCAACAAGAAGCGGTTTCCTTTTCAGAAATCCAAGTTCTTTCCATCCAAGAAGAAGAAGCCAGTTGGTTCTACTTCTCAGCCTCGGTCTATCGAAGCACCTCCCTCTCGCAAGGGGTGTTTCAATTGTGGTTCGCCCGACCATATGATTCGACAGTGTCCTAAGCCTCTCTTTTGTCGATATTGCAAGAAAGAGGGCCATCGTATTTCCACTTGTCCTATTGCTCCGAATAATGCCAAATCTAGCAAGCTGAATGTAGCGGATGCTTCTGGAGGTTCTTCTCAGCACAAAGGTACTTCTCCTTCTATTCTTGAAGGTTCATTGTTATTTCGTGATCGTTCTATTCGAGTCCTCTTTGATACGGGTGCGCCGCATTCATTCTATCGAAGAAGCTCGTAGATGATTTGTCTTCGGATGTTTCTTGCATGGTTACTTCATTGATGATTGCGAATCCTATCGGGGGATCCGCAACCCTTAGCATGCTCTGTGATGATGTTGAGATTGTTTTATGTGGCTTTTCTTTTCGTGCGAATCTGCATGTTATTTCTTATTTGGGATTTGATATGATTTTTGGTATGGACTGGCTAGTGCAATATGATGCCAGGATTGTTTGTGCTCAGCGGATTTTATATCTTCGACATCCAGATTCATCTACTCAGCTATCACTTGTTCTTCGGAATGTGGATAATTCCGAAGTGGCTTTATATTCTCTTGACTCACAAGATGATGATGATATATCTCATATTCCTATTGTTGGTGAATTCTCTGATGTATTTGAGCATGTTTCGGGTTTGCCACCCAGGCGGGCGATTGAGTTCCACATTGATCTCATTCCAGGCGCGCAGCCAGTTAGTCGTCCTCCCACGAGGATGTCTACAAAAGAAAATGAGGAACTCAAGAAGCAACTTTTAGAGCTTGAGTCCAAGCAACTGATTCAGTCTAGTTCTTCACCGTGGGGTGCCGCGGTCGTCTTTGTGAAGAAGTCTGATGGAACTCTTAGGCTTTGCATCGACTATCGCAAGCTTAACGAGTTGACCATCAAGAATAGATATCCATTACCTAGGATCGATGATATGTTCGATCAATTGAGTGGCGCTAAGGTCTTCTCTCAGCTCGACCTTGCCACTGGTTTTCATCAACTCCGAGTCGCGGAGGATAGCATACCTCTTACAGCTTTCCGCACTCGATATGGATCTTACGAGTGGCTCGTTATGCCATTCGGTTTGACGAACGCTCCTGCTTTCTTTGTTGATCTTATGAATCGAGTATTCCGGGAATATCTCGATAAGTTTGTCCTTGTGTTCATTGATGACATCCTTGTTTATTCGAAATCTGAAGCGGAGCATGCTAATCATTTGAGAATTGTCCTGAGTACTCTTCGTCACCATAAGCTTAAAGCCAAATTCTCCAAGTGCCATTTCTGGGAGAATAAGATTAAGTTCTTAGGCCACGTTGTTTCTTCTTAAGGCATTTCTGTCGATCCTACGAAGATTGAATCCATCCAGAATTGGAAGAGGACTGAGAATGTTCATGAGATTCGTAGTTTCCTTGGATTGGCGGGTTATTACCGTCGGTTCATTAAGGATTTCTCTCGTATTGTGCTTCCTCTCACTAGCCTTACTCGGAAAGGCGTTCGGTTTATTTGGTCCGACAAGTGCGAAGCTTCTTTTCAGCAGTTGAAGGAGCTTCTCACTAATGCTCCTATTCTAGTGGTTCCTGAAGGGAATCAAGATCTTGTTGTCTACACCGATGCTAGTAGATGTGGCCTCGGTGCCGTGCTTATGCAGAAGGATCGGGTAGTTGCTTATGCTTCTAGGCAACTGCGACCGAATGAAGTATGCTATGCCACTCATGACCTCGAGTTAGCCGCCATTGTCTTCGCCTTGAAGATTTGGCGCCATTATTTATTAGGCGAGCACTTCATTCTCTATACCGATCACAAGTCCTTGAAATATCTATTCACATAGAAGGAGCTCAACATGAGGCAACAGCGTTGGCTCGAGTTCCTTGCTTCCTATGACTTCGATATCCAGTATACCCCTGGTAAGGGTAATCGTGTTGCTGATGCGCTTAGTCGCAAGCATTCGGTTGTTGCTTCTATGATGCTAGCCGAGTGGGATGTTCTAGAGACCTTATCCCTTTGTGATATTCGTGATCGAGCTCCATCTTCTGATTCTCCTATCTTATTATTTAGTTTGGAAGCTCGACCCAGTTTATTGGATCGTATTGCCGATGCTCAACGGCGTGATCCCAATCTTGTCCACCTTATTCAGATTTGTGAGTCTAAGTCCTATCATGAGGAGTTGAGGGATTTCAGCATTGATTCTCATGGGTGTCTTCGAAAGAAGAACCGTCTTGTTGTGCCTTCTGATTCTGCACTTAGGCATGACATTCTCGATGACTGTCATCGTTCTAAGTATACCATTCACCCTGGCAGTAGTAAGATGTATGCCGATATGCATCACCTTTATTATTGGGAGGGCATGAAGCACGATGTGGCGAGTTATGTAAGTAATTGCATGACTTGTCAACGTATCAAAGGCGAACATCAGCGTCCTTCTGGTCTCCTTCAGCCTTTAGAGATTCCATTGTGGAAATGGGATCAGATTTCGATGGATTTCATTGATGGCCTACCTCGTTCGAGATCGGGCCATTCTAGCATTTGGGTTATTGTTGATCGCCTCACCAAATCAGCTCATTTCATTCCTATTAAGTCTAATAGGAGTGCTTCTCATTTGGCCAAGTTATATGTCAAGGAAATCGTGAGACTTCACGGTGTTCCTAGTTCGATTGTTTGCGACCGTGATCCGCTATTCACGAGTCATTTCTGGCTGAGTCTTCAGCAAGCTTTGGGAACAAAGCTTAGTTTCAGCACAACATATCATCCGCAGTCTGATGGACAAACTGAACGGGTGAATCGTATCCTTAAGGATCTTCTACGTGCTTGCATTCTAGATTTTGGTGGTAGTTGGGAGGATCACCTACCCCTTGTAGAATTCTCCTACAACAATAGTTTTCAGTCGAGTATCGGTATGGCTCCTTTCGAAGCCTTATACGGAAGGCCATGTCGATCACCTTCTTGTTGGTTGGAAACTGGTGAGAAGCTTATTCTTGGCCCAGATTCTGTTCGTGATTCTTCTGAGAAGATTGATCTTATTCGTCAGAGAATGAAAGAGGCACAAAGCCGCCAGAAATCCTACGCGGACAACTGTAGGAAGCCTCTCGAGTTCTCGATTGGTGATCTCGTCTTTATTCGTGTTTCTCCTCTGAAAGGGGTTATGCGCTTCAGTACGACTGGAAAATTGGCTCCTCGCTTTATAGGACCATTTCCTATTACTGAACGTATTGGCCCTGTGGCTTATAGAGTTTCACTTCCAGCTCATTTATCTGGCATTCATGACGTGTTTCATGTCTCTCAGCTTCGGAAGTGTCTTCGAGAGTCGAATTCTGCCATCGATTCTCCTAATTTGCAAGAGCTTGAGATCTCACCGGACCTATCTATTGTGCAGCAACCTATTCGAGTACTTGCTTCGGAGGTGAAACGCCTTCGAAACAAAGACGTGCTACTCGTTAAAGTTCAATGGTCCGATAATCCCAATGATTGCACTTGGGAAACCAAAGAGTTTATCGAGCGATCCTACCCTGGTTTTCTTTCTTCGCATAGTGATGGTGGGAATCTATTTATCTCAAGCTTATTTCATTTCTTTTGATTAATGAAGTTAATAAGTTGAATACAAATTCTTCTCTAGAAATTGCGAGGACGCAATTTTGTTAAGGGGAGGAGTCTGTAACAACCCTAGGATTGGAGATTACCTGTAAAAATTAAAGTATAACGGTGGTTATGATTTAATATTTTGAATTAAAATAAAATTAGAGAAATTAAATTGCTTATTTGGAATAAACAACGAATTTGAGAAAAAATTATTGAAAATAAAGGATAAAGCTTTATTTTAATGGTTTGGGTGGTACTAAATGTGGGAATAATTTTATTTGAGTAAAAATGCAATAAACTTGTTAATTATTGCGTTGTGGCTTCTTTTAATAATTTTTTAAAAGAAGTAAGCTCTTTTAGTAAGTGTTTATTTAAATAAAAGATGGAAATTGGGTTAAAAATAAGTTTTGGCTATAAATAATGTTTTGAAATGGTTTGAAATATTTTTCTAAGTGATAAAATAATTTTTGTGGAATTTTATGAGCTAAAAACAAGGTTTTGTTCATTTATTTGAGTAAATAGTGCATTTTTGTTAAATAAAGGAATTTAATAATAAAAAAAACATTTAAAAATAAAAATTAATCTTTTTATATGATAGAAAATGTTTTATTTTCTATGTATACAAGTTTTCATAATCTTCTAGTGAAAAACTTGTGTGAAAATGTTTTTTTTTATATGTGTATATGTGATATACACACATATTTTGGCTAAGTGTTGATTTTAATCTTAAGCCACCCTATTTTCTGTTTAATTTGGGTCCAATTCAGCCCATTAGTATTCCTTAGCCTAATTTAGAAAGTAAGAAAACAGAGACAACCTGTACGTATATTTCTGTTCTCCTTTTCTTCTTCCTCCAGTGAGCAAAATAGAGAAACCCACTCCTCAAACATCAAAATCCAAGCCAAATCTTCAAATCAAATCAAAAACTTGTTGTTTTCTTTCAAACAAAAACATATTCTACAGGTAATCTACTCCAAAACTGAAATATTTCATCAAAATATAATTTATGATATAGGGTTTGTTTGTAATCTTTTTTTTTTTTTTTTTTTGCATGTTTCTATTTTGAGTTTTTGTAGGTATTTGAAGCAAATCCTAGCTCCAAGCTCTCATCTTTCAACCACAAATCCTAGTCTTTTCATTGCAACAGCAAGGTGAGTTACAAAACTCACAAAAACTAGCCGAGCCAAGCTCAAAATCGCCAAATTGCTTTGTAATTCGTTTTTACCTTCAATTTTGTTTGTCTCAAAACCTTCTCTGGTTGCTACTTTGAATGTTTGTAACATTTGATTCCGGCAACGAAATGCTGCCGGATTTTATTCAGTTGATAGTCCATGTGTTGTAATATATATCTGCCAAATTTCATAGCAAAACAGTTTCATTTCCTATGTGAAAACCTTGCTGCAAAATCAGTGCACCGCTTGAAATTTACCTGTACATTTGTGTTCAGATTTGCTGCAAACATGGCCTGAGTCCATGTTTGCAATGTCATAACTCTTTCATTTCTTGATGAAATTGCGTGATTGTTTTTTTTTTTGAAAGATTGAGTTTCATACTATATGCTTACCAAATTTCAGGTAATTTTGATCGATATAGCATATAGAAATATACTGCCGAACTTTGGTTCGGAGCATGTTTTTGCCCAGATTTTTACAGTGAAAACACTGTCTGGGTTCAATTTCAAGACATCATAACTTTCTCATATTTTATCCTAATTGCATGATTCTTTTTTAAAATTGAAGTAGGAGTGTTGATTTATATTCCTGTAAAGTTTCAAGAAAATCTGGGTTGGTTTGCTATTTCTAAATGGCTGTCAAACTTGTACTCGCAGCTTGCTAATTCAGTGTTTTAAACCTTGTTTTGGTCCGACTTTAAAACGACGCAGATTCTTCGTTTCAAATCGGATTTGAATGATTCTTTTTGCAAATTGAAGTAGAAATGTTTAACTATATTACTATCAAATTCCATGTCATTTGCACTCTGTTTGCAGGTCCAAACCTGCTGTCGAACTTGGGTTCGCAGCATGTCGTCAACGGTTTTTATACTTAGAATAATTTCTGGCTTTTTCTGATATTTCCCGATTTCTTTGAGATTTTTCTCTAAATTCCGTACACGGGTTTTATAAAGAATTACAAAGTGTTTTTAAATAAAATTGACTTTTGAACTTATTATTTAATATTAATTTAAGTATTAAATTAATTACTCCGTAAAAGGAGAATTTCGAATGCAATTTCTAAAGCGATTTTGAAGCGTTCCTAAAACTAGTTTTTTTCAACTTAATTTCTATATAAAACACACAATTTTGCACTTCGAGCGAAGAGGGAGGAGAATTAAATGATTGGATAAAGCGCATGCTATGAACACGTGCGTTTATCTTTTCAGTTAATTCCTAATCTATTCGTTTGATCGTTTTGGCCTACGGGTCTAGTTTAACGATGATACGAGGTGAATCTTTTACTGCTTTGAGTGTGAAATTTACTAGCGGTTAGTAAACCGTTTAGTGCAAACGGGTGGTATGGGACACACGTTAACACTTTTCGGGTTCCTTTCCGAGAGTTTGTGACACATTTGCCTGTTGGCGTGCCAGTACTGGACCTTCGGGTCATTTGCCATTGCGGCGTATTTGTCTTCGGACGTTTGCCATTGCGGCATATTTGCCATTGCGGCGTATTTGTCTTTCGACGTTTGCCTTTGGGCGAGGTACCTATTATATGAAACAGTACTCGGCAAAAATAGCACGTTCAAAACCTTTTTGAGATGATTTCTACCCTTGTGTGTTGTCATTTTGGAATCGGTCCTTTGAACCATTCGGTGGAGATTACTTTGGGATTTTTGGACTCTTTGGAGTTCTTTTGAGATTTTCCTTGCCTACACTGGCGTGTTGAAATTTGCCTTTTGGCGTATATATATATATTGAGATTGCCTATTGGCGTTATTTATGAGATTTGCCTTTTGGCGTTGTATGAGATTTTTATCTCTTTGTCGACATTTGCCTTATGGCTTATGTCGAGATAGCTTTTACTTATGTTTTTTTTGGAGTTGCCGATATGGCGGGTTTGGGAATTGCTCTTTTAGGAGTTTACATTTTACTATTTCCTAAACCATTCTTATTGATTTATGATTGCCGATGATATGAGGCATGCTACATTTTAGCGATTCATGAGATTTTGTGTTTTATGCATATTGAAGCAATAACGTTTTATCATTTAGTATAACCATATATGCCATACATGTTCTGTATCCTCCATATAACCATAGTTAGCTTTCTTATGGTTTCTTCTTGTTTAAGAAGAATATCACTATGCTCTTATGCTCTATTATTCTACTATCACCCTTTACTGATTCGTTTAGCTAGACTGACCCGTGTATTTTATACTCGGGTCAGACCGAGGTGTTTCAGGTTAGGTACTTTTGGACTTAGCCTATTCTGCATCTGCAGGGACTATTCTGCTGGCTCTTTTAGTTATAGCTTTTTGCGTCTTCCGTTTTGTTTTGCTGCTCTAATATGTATATTCTTTTGACTCATGTTTGTATTGTGGTTGTCATACCACATATGTGATGTATCATTTTGTATACTTTGTGATGTATCTGTGTGTGTGTGTGTCTATGGGATTATCTGCTGTTCTGTGATGTGTTTTGCATTTGAGTTATTGTATTTTGTTCTGATAGATCCTATAACCACCTATGGCTTTGTATTAAGTATTTATTGGATATGTCGATCCACTTGAATCAAAAAAAATTAGATGGCATTGTCGACGTATTCAATAGATATTTAAGACAAGGCTATAGAAGGTCGCTCCTATCCAGCCCTATTCTCTCCATTAGTAGACAATATTACCCAGTAATGCTCTTTGTTAATGTGGGTCTCGGGGTGGGGCGTTACACCAAGGAAATCACGAAATCGAAAAAATAAAATAGCTTGACAGTTTAAATTTAGATGTGAGTAAATTTAATTACTCACCTTAGTTCGACGAGGCCCAAGGATCGATCAAACGAAGATGAAGCTGAGCGAAAACCCTAACTTTTGGAAAGAGGAACGAACGATTTTAGGCCGCCATTATTTTCTTCGTTCGTTTTATTATATATATATATATATATATATATATATATATATATATATATATATATATATATATATATATATAATGAAAAGGAGGGGTTTCGAACGAGTATAAGAGAAGGGGAGATGTGATTTTTGCGTCATTTAGGGCGTAATGGAAGGCATGAGTGATGGCATGATTTTAGGCTGAAACAAGGGATTGGGTTAAGGCAGGTGTACTAATTATATTTATTTTTTTATTTTTATTTTTATTTTGAATTCAATTTTGTTTTGTATAATTATTTTCTTTACTTTGTTTTGTAAATTTTGTTGTTTGTATTTTTTTTTTACTATGTGTATTTCTTTATTTATTTTGTATTGATTAAAATTTTATTCCTTTTTATTTTAAAGAAAAGAAA
Organism: Allium cepa; assembly: GCA_030765085.1. Classification (NCBI taxonomy): domain Eukaryota; kingdom Viridiplantae; phylum Streptophyta; class Magnoliopsida; order Asparagales; family Amaryllidaceae; genus Allium; species Allium cepa. The sequence continues at coordinate 889,034,543 of CM060943.1, read as the reverse complement.
AATTTTATTTAAAACTAACCATCCATTTATAAATTTACATAAATAATAATTCCTGTATCCAAATTATTTTTCTAAGTCATTAGTTTGAATTTAAAATACAAATTCAATATTCAATAGATTAAATTCTAAAATTTAATCGCCAATTTATCCTGAAAATTTGAAATTCAAGTCAATCATCATTCTAATATTTAAAATTAATTAAATATTTTCATTTTTAAAATGTTCAAAATTCAGGGTTGTTACAATCTTCCCTCCTTAAAAGAATTTCGCCTCGAAATTATAAGTTGGGAAAAAAACGATTGTTAAAATCTCACCGATATTTATACCCTACACAATTTTACCAAGTTCTAAATTTATAAATAAATATAGGATTCATTCCATTTGTTTTATCTCCCTAGCTTTGTTCATTATTTTCTAAAATCAAGATGTAAAAGTCTTTTAGCCAAAATTTTCGACTTACAAAACTCAAATTTAAACTTGAAACTCTTCATGCTAAAGATATGCATATCATATATTTTTCCAAAGCTGTGGACTTTCAAGATATTTTAAAGATCTTCTTCTTTAATTCAATTAGGTTGGAATTATGTAATTCTAATTTCAGACTATTGATTTTCTATTTAAAGTTTTGAAAATACTTGTTAACTCGAAGTTTAACAAGTCCATCGTTGTTCTCACAGACATTAGGCATACGCTGGCCAGGCGCAGGACTAAAAATCTCCAAGTACTAAATATACTTGCTTCAACTCCCAGTGAAAATACTTTTAGAAATTCTTTTAAAAATGGATATGGAAAGCACGTTCCCCCATGGATCACAGTTTACCCGGCGGTTACGCTACTATCCCAGTAGAATCGCTTGTAACTGTAGATTTCACATCTCTCTTGAATTTCGCCATGGTTGTTGCCATAGATCGTGGTTCACACGGCGGTTTCGCTACTATCCCAGTAGAAACGCTTGTGACCGTAGGCATCTCGCCCCTCAAATTACGCTTTGGCCTCTAGATCGCAGTTTAGCGGCGGTTGCGCTACTATCCCAGTAGAATCGTTTGTAACTGTAGGCATCACGCCCCACGAATTACGCCAGCATACATCATCAATTCACATGATCCCAACACGATGATCCATCGTGGGGGATTCTAGTCCCAATGGACATTCCACTAATGGAAATTCTACGTAGCTACGATTTTCAAATGGACACTCACACCGAGTTTCAATCACCTTCACAAATTTTAAATGGAATGTACTTTTCCATATCCTTAGTTTAGAAAACATATGTCATATACATATAGTACTTCATTTCATATTTCGTACATATCATACCTATGTAAACTTACATAGGCTTTTCATAATAATGACTTTCTAAACTGATGGTTTTCGAATTATTACATTCACATATATAAGTTACGAAAACCACAATATCTCATATTCATAACAAATAGAGGATTCCAAAATTTTCCATCGCGTTCGAAATTTCCTCTAAATCGATTTGAAAATTTTAAGGTTATCTCAAACCCAATTCACATTCATAATCCAATTCATTATCGACTTCACATTCGATTTGGATTTCACGTTACATCGTCAATTCTCAACACGTAATTGATGTCTACCGATATATAACCTCTAAGCTCGTACGTCTCAGAGAAGGGTGTTAAGCTAAAAGAATAAATTCTCCGCCACCACAGATATATATTTAATAGAGATCAATTGCTATGTCATCAATTCACCATGCTAGACATACAATCCAAATCGACTATCCGAAATTCAAAGCTCAACTTATATTTGTTTTTGGTGTCGAAGTTAAACTCAATTTAACTCAAGATTCAATCTTTTTGAAAAAAATTCAAGTTGAACTAATTGTTCAAATTTCCCATCAATATCTTTACAAGATATATATAATTTTCCACACTTAACCATTTGAAACCAATTTCAAATATTCATTTTTCAATTTATCTTTAAAAGATAGAATTTCAAACTTTCCATTTCATATTGGAAAACATTTCCATACTTATTTAATAATAAGTAATTCACAAATCCATTTATTTTCAACACTTGAAAAATATTCAGTATACTTAAATCATAATCAAGTATATATTTCATTCTTCAAGGAAAGCGTTCTTTTAAACACATTTATTTGAGTCAAAACGAATGTTACGTAAAACATTGTTACGACAACTCAAAATCACTATTATAGGGATTCGAATTTAAGATAGATATATAAATCCCAATACTATAAAAAACATTTCCTTTCGGAAACCATTTATTATAACAACAGTGTTATAGTCCACCATTTCCTTATTTCTCGAAAACGCCTATTTCAACAAAGAATGTTGAAATCTATAGTTTCGATACTTAATGCATTTTAAAACATCTTTAAAACCATTAACTTCATTTCATAATATCACTTCCCTAAAACATATCCGTTTTATTTAATAATATATTCACTGTGCAAAATCGCAAATATACATCGTTTATTCAATTCAATGTTTCTACACATTTATTTAAAAGATTATCCACTGTCCAAAATCGTGGATAAAATTCCCAACCAACATTTACTATCACAATTTTTAACTTAAAGGATAATTCGCTGTCCAAAATCACGAATAAATCTCCTTTAATAACCTCTATGTTTCATTTATCAAATTCAATTGGTACCGAATTTAGAAACAATCTTTACAAATTCCATTTCTATTTATAAAACTTCGATAATTCAATTTATATAACTCAATTATATACCCAAAGTCCATATTATAAGTTAAGTACTTATAATCGATTTATTTACTAAATCATTCTTCAAAATGTTTGAAATCAATTTTTCAGAAGAATTCAGAATCAAATTTCCAAGTTATAGTTTAATGATCCTCTTAGCTTATACTAAATTGACATATCATTTTATTTCACAATTAATTTTCAGAATATTTGATTTAAACCAATTCATTAATTCACTTAACTTATACTTTTTATTTCATAAATCTCAGTAAATTCGATAATGGGTTTTTTTTCCGAAAAAGATTTGAATTTTCAAAATAACTTTTATTTTCAAAGAAAACAATTTTATACTTCATTAGCTTTGAAAAACGTTTTCTTTAAAGTGATTCTACTAACTATTCATATTAAACATCATAAACTGAGCTTTGTATAAACCAAAGCTCTGATACCACTTTTTGTAACGACCGCCATTCTGACCGCCCCCAATCGGTAATTAAACCAACTTGAAACGTTCAAAATGACGGATTGTTATTCAGTTTATAGAGTTTAAACAGAATCAGCCACAGAAACACAGAATAATTATATTTCACATAATGAATATTTGTACATATATCAGAGTTTATACAATGCATTAAATTTTATACAGCGGAATATTTCATTAAGTACAAAAATATAACAATGAACTAAAGTGAGCTTTATCCCTCTCTCTCTAACTTCGCTGCCCGAAAATCTTCAAGCTGTAAAATTACTCGGTCTGACCCGAGTATTACATTCAAAAGAAAATAATACACAGGTCAGTCTAATTCAAACTCAGTTATTAGTGCATAGAGGCAATAATAATCAAACAACAATTAGACGACAGTCAAATATAAATTTACCTATCCGATCCTTTAACAAGAAATCGGATAACGGTAAATATAACACTTAAAAGTGTTAAACAACAAAATAGTAGATTCAGATTATCAACGAAGATAGACGAAGGGATTCTTAATGAAGGTAATTTAGGAAGGAAAAAAACATCAGAATTGCCTAAACGGCAATTAACAACAAAATCATCAAAATGCGATTCAAAATATATTGAATTGGCAACATAAAAATAAATTTCCATCAATAGAAAACATCAATTAAAACATTAGATTTGGTAAGGCTGCAGTACACACACGCGTGCACGGCCTCGCCACATTTTTAAAATGTTAACTTCGTGTGGCTGCAGTTCACGCTTGCGTGCACTGCCTCGCCACTACCGTAATGAAATATGCAAAAGATCATAAATCAAAACAAAATAGTATATCAATAAAAATCAATATCGTGTGGCTGCAATTCACGCTTGCATGCACTGCCTTGCCATAACAACGTGTGAAATCATCACAACAGAGAATACTATCAGAAATCAAAGCTGCAGAGGTCAAGTCAGTGACTCAACGCAACGACAACAATCAACGACAACAATCAATAGCAGTTTTGAACAAAGACAACTGCAGTTTGAATCAATTGTAATACATCTTGAGGAACAATGCTACTGAGATGTGTGGATACACAATGAAGACCAGAAGCAATAACAATCATATATACACACACAAATGCATATATATACATGATAATGGAAAGACACATATATGTACAAATGAAGACATATTACAGTGAAGATAGTGGCTCAATATTAACGAATTTGTTGAACAGATCAGGGATGTGGTGGTAAAGAAACAAACAGTTCAGGTTCATGGAAAACAAGTATCAAAATGAATGAACTCACTATGTCAGTAAATCATCCATGTCCAGAAATTCATCAAAGTACACAAGATCGATAAAACCAGAGATTGAAGTACGAACAGTTCAATATCGGACAAGCATATTTCAAAATGAAATAAACAAGTCCAAATCAAGTTTTAAAAATAGTCAAGGCCGAAGCCATAGCATAAAATGAGGTCACAGGGATTACAAACCAGAAACCAAATCTAGTGATCAAAATCAAAGTAATTTCCCTTTTTCCAAAGACAACAGAAAAATGCTCGCAGCCGAAGCCATGGAAATCACCAAATTATATATATATATATATATATATATATATATATATATCAAGTGACCGAAGTCAATGCGAGCCATACGAAACCAACATGCCCACAGTTCATCAGAGAAAACATGGCCGAAGCCATCAAATGACAGAGAATCAACTGCAACAGGTTATTCTCTTTTTTTTCCCTCTTAAAACATCTTCAAATATTATCATGTTAGTAAAGAAAACTACAAAAATCAAGTTCAATATAGTGAAGGCCAAAGCCAACACAAAATCTATTTCCAGAAATTCGAACAAGTGAACCAGGAAATCGTCATCACAGCAAACAATTTAACAAAATCCAAGTAAGCCAAGGAAATCACGAAATCGAAAAATTAAAATAGCTAGACAGTTTAAATTTAGATGTGAGTAAATTTAATTACTCACCTTACGTCGACGAGGCCCAAGGATCGATCAAACGAAGATGAAGCCGAGCGAAAACCCTAACTTTTGGAAAGAGGAACGAACGATTTTAGGCCGCCATTATTTTCTTCGTTCGTTTTATTATATATATATTTTTTTAATGAAAAGGAGGGGTTTCGAACGAGTATAAGAGAAGGGGAGACGTGATTTTTGCGTCATTTAGGGCGTGATGGAACGCATGAGTGAAGGCATGATTTTAGGTTGAAACAAGGGATTGGGTTAAGGCAGTTGTACTAATTATATTTATTTTTTTATTTTTATTTTTATTTTGAATTCAATTTTGTTTTGTATAATTATTTTCTTTACTTTGTTTTGTAAATTTTGTTGTTTGAATTTTTTTTTACTATGTGTATTTCTTTATTTATTTTGTATTGATTAAAATTTTATTCCTTTTTATTTTAAAGAAAAGAAAATTGTTATTTAAAACTAACCATCCATTTATAAATTTACATAAATAATAATTCTTGTATCCAAATTATTTTTCTAAGTCATTATTTCGAATTTAAAATACAAATTCAATATTCAATAGATTAAATTCTAAAATTTAATCGCCAATTTATCCTGAAAATTTGAAATTCAAGTCAATCATCATTCGAATATTTAAAATTAATTAAATATTTTCATTTTTAAGTTGTTCAAAATTCAGGGTTGTTACAGAAATAAACAGGTAACCTTACAATACACTAAGGTTTATTATTGCCAACAAATAATCATAATTGCCTACAAAATATTTACTCACAACCGTTACTATTTTCATATTCCAAATCCTTATACAATGGTCATTTTATTTTTATTTATTATAACATTTATAACTTAAATGTTTGCCTTGATTTTCTTACATTAATAGGGTATTTATTTATTACAATATCAATGTTACCATTTATCCTATTATTTCACCCATTATTTAATTTAAATCTCAATTAAATTTATTTATCTAGATTTCACTCTTTTATTACATCATTTATTACTTTACAGAATAAACAAGCATTTAAACTCATAAAAGCAACACCAAATTTTAATTTAAATCCAATAGATTTCCAAATCAAAGTTTATACATATTTTAAAAAACTATTATAATTACTCCCAGAACATTAGTTTTATGAAATTACCATTTATTAATATTTAATTTTCTTAATTTAATTCGATTAATGTAACAATGTATCCTTTCATTAACAAATTCAATACCTACTTTATATTTTTATATTCAATTTACATCCAGGTATAACGCGTACACTATTTCATTTATTATAGTTTCATTTAATCTATAACAATTTTAGCTTTAATAATCATTGTTACACTTCATCATAGTTATTATTCCATTATTCATTTACACATTTATTTGTTTCAATATTATTCCTTTATCATTATAAGGTTTTTATTTCCATCTAAATTTAGTTATAAAATCTCATTACTTTAACCAAATTTATTTACCAAAATTTACGGGTCGTTGCACTCTCCCCCACTCAAAACTTTTCGTCCCCGAAAAGGAGAAAGAGGGAAAAGAAGAATTAAGAAGTAATATATCTTATTCAAAATTATTAACTTTATAAACAAATAGGTTTACAAAATTTAATAATTCAAATAAAATATCTCAATTTATAACTATTAAATCCTTTTATACTTAAATTAATAAAGTTTGGAAAATAATTTTCAAAACATTTCTAAGTCCAAAAGTTTACGTAAAATTTTAGCAGAGTCTCCTTTGTACGGAGAAGCTCTGGAGAAAATATAATATCAAATATAACAATATATAGCACATATTTTCCAAAATAAACGTATCTCCACACGGGAAAAACAATATAATAGCGCTATAAACCGTAATTCGAAAACATACCTATTTGTTAGGCAATAACGCTTAAATTATGAAAATAAAAGCAGTAGCAATTGCTTCCATAACCTGTATTCCACTTCTATAATCTGATAAGATTTAGCAATTATATAGAATGAAAATATTTAAGTTGTTCAACCACAATACGCAACAAACAGCATACAACCTTCATACAAAATCAACACAATTCAAACATTCATTAAAAAAAAACAGTTGTTTGGGTTCAAAACTTCAAACTGTACAGAATGAAAAATAAACTACTTAGTGCACCATTTACTCAATAGTCTTAGATGAAACTAAATAGATTATTTATTCATCCAAAAAAATCTTAGAGTATCTTTGCCTAAACAACTATAAGTCAAGCAAACAACAATTACACACAATAGATTAATTTCATTTTTATTAATTTCATTTATATAATAATTTATCCTTTTAATTTACATTATTTCTTACGATATTATTTAGAAATAACTTCAACTTATTTACTCATTCAATGTTTGTTTCATTTATTTTCACTTATTACTTACAATTATTCATTTCCAATAACTCAGGTCATGCCAGTTCCTTTTATTTCATTATAATTATTCATTCATTTATTATTGCATGATGTCATTTATTTACATTCACTTATCAATAGTATTCATGTCCCATTCAATTTCTTAGCATTTCCTTTTTATTTACTTAAGTTTATAATCATCTCTTTGTAATACTTACCTTTAATTATATTTACTTATAGTAAAATTTGAATTATAACTTAAGTTTATAACATTAAATTCTCATTTATAACAGCAAATTCATTGAATACTTTCATTACCTCAAGCTTTACTTGTAAGATTTCCCATTACATTTTCTTCTTAACATTATAACTTTTAATATATGGTAAGTTATATATATGCTTTAAGAATGTAATTGACAATTATACAAGTTTATTCTATTTCTTTTAATTAATTTAATGTTCAATAATAATATCTTTTGTCTTATAGGTTACAAATTTCAAATCCAATTTAATACCATTTATAACCTAGCATTTAATCTATTATTTCATTTTTAGGTTTCAATTATTAGTTAAATCTCCTTTCGCTAACGCAATTAAAACCATTAATTAATAGAAACTTAAGAATACAAATTCCGGGTTAAGTTTCAAATCATTTTGAAAATAATAGATAAAGGTATATGCTTAAAATTTATATATCCAATTATCTTTAAAGCAATTTAAAATTTATATTTGTTAATCAAAAATCATTCTGTAGTCGAACTGCTACAGTGGCCTTCTCACTTCGAAACTCGAAAATGAGTGTTAATAATGCGTGCACTCATCACCGAAATTATTTTCCTGCGACAAAGAGGGAAGTACATATGTGACGCCCCACCTCTATACCCACGCTAGCCAAGGACACTACAAGGTATTACCGTCAACTAACACGGAGAATAAGGCTGGTTGGGAGCGACCATCTATAGCCTTGCTCTAATTATCTATTGAATACATCGACAATAAACATACCAACCAGGTCGACATACCCAATGAATAATTAAAACAAAACCATAGGTGGTTGGATCTATCAGAACAGAATATAATAACTCAAATGTAATATACATCACAGAACAGTAAATCATCATATACACATATATCGATACACAACAGAGTTTACAAACAATACAAGTTAAGTGGTATAGCAGACCACAATATACAGACGAGTCAAAAGAATACATATATCAGAGTTACAACAGATAAGGACCACAAAAGACGCTATAACAAAATGAAGCTAGCGAATAGTCCATGCGGAAGCAAAATAGGCTAAGTCCCAAAAGCACCTAACCAGAAACATCTCGGTCTGACCCGAGTACAAAATACACGGGTCAGTCTAGATAACAAATCGGTTAGATAAACTGAACAATAATAAACCTGCAAGGTCATACAGTATAACAAATATCTCTAGAGGAGATACACAATCATCAACAAGAGATGAATCATATAGAACAAGCCTCATATCATCGGCAACATATAGAAACAAAAGATACAAATATCCCAAAACAAGCCAAAAGGCAAATAACAAATACCAATAAGGTATACAAGTTCCACAAGGTAAATGCTACGCATCATGCGGCTCATAATGACCAACACCGAAGGGCGATATCAAGGGAATATACATATGAATGAAACATCATAAAATTGCTCGAGCTCAGTACTGTACAAACAAGGATCCATGAGCCCGAAGACTCCAAACCCAATATCACCCATGCGGCTCATAACGACCAACATCGAAAGTGATACTAAAGGGCAACCCAATATCACCCATGCGGCTCATAACGACCAACATCGGAAGCGATACTAAAGGGCAACAAACCCGAAGGCACAAACCCGAAGGAAAATACCCGAAGGCAACAAACCGTAGTGGTGAAGGTCATAGACCCAGTACTGGACACCACTAACTGGCGGAATGTGTCACAACTCTCGAAAAGGAATCCGAAAAGTGTTAACGTATGTCTCATAACCACTCATTCGCACTAAACGGTTTACTATCCGTCAGTCACTTTCACACTCAAAGCAGCACAAATTTACCTCATATCATCGGTAAACTAAACCCGAAGGTCAAAACGATCAATTGAATAGGTCGGGGATTAATCGAAAGGATAAACGCACAGATTCATGGTCCGTGTTTTGCCCAACCATTTAATCATCCTTCCACTTCGCTCGAAGTGCGAAAGTGTGTGTTTTAAATAGAATTTATAAATTGGAGAAACGAGCTTTTAAATGCGATTCGAGAAATTATTTTATAAAAACCCATGGATGAAGTCAAGAGTAAGTTATCAAAGCCAAATATGCAATAACAACCACTAAAAAGCAACTTGAATCGATAAAGTCCGGAAAAATCAATCAAATATGCAAAATAAACAAACCAGGCAAAATAAAGCAGGTCGGTCGACCGGACTGCAGGGCTCGGTCGGCCGGCCAGATGCAGGGAGCAAAATAAGGCTCGGGGCAGCAGGTCGGTCGACCGAAGCCTGGACGCGGTCGGCCGAATCTGGTGATTTTGCACTTCCTTCCCTATTTCAATGAAAATGCAAATTCCTTCCAATTCCAAAACAATGGCACATGCATACTTGTTAGGAATTCATACCAACACCCATGAAATCAAGAGAAATAGATTTGAGTTCAAAACTCACCTTTAACCTCACAAACAAAGATGACGAAGAAGCACAAAAGCAAGGAATCAACCAACTACACTCCACTTCAACACTACAAGCTTCAATCTAGAATCAAAGCAAGTATTTCCTAAGTTAGGGTTAGGAAATTACTGAAATTGAAGAGGAGAAGAGATGGAGAAGATGGAGATGAACTTACCAATGGATTCTCTATGAATTTGGAGCAAGAAATCAAGATACAAAAGAGAAACTAGGGCTTGCTAATTTCTAATTCTCTTTCCTTTCCCCCATTTCAGTTTTTAGCTTAAGAAAGAAACGAAATGAAGATGAAATGAAGAGAAGGGTTGAGCTAGGGGGTTAAGCGAGCTAGTGGGCTGAACCCAAACCCAATAGAAAAAGTAGCCAAAATTCACAAACTCCAAACATATCAAAGATTATACTCAAAAAGATCGCAAACGCCATTTTGGAACCAATGGAAGTAGTTTCGAGTTCCAATTCGGCCATTTGCAGAAAGTAACATTTCAGACCAAAAATCCGACTAACGACGCTATATTTAAATTAAACATTTAAATATAAAATCGTTAAATATGCAGGTTGTTACAGATCTCCCCTCCTTACAAAATTGCGTCCCCGCAATTCCTAGAGACGATATTTGTAACAACTACATACAATCAATCAATCAAAAGAAAAGAAAATAAGCTTGAGATGAAAAGACATACTCACCGTTCTCAAGCTAAGAAAGAAAACCCGGATAAGATCGCTCAATAAATTCTCTGGTTTCCCAAGTACAGTCATTGGGATTAGCGGACCATTGAACTTTAATGAGCGGCACGTCCTTGTTCCGAAGGTGTCGCACCTCCGTGTCAAGCACGCGAATAGGTTGTTGTACAATCGATACGTCCGGTGAGACCTCAAGCTCTTGCAAATCAGGAGAAGTAATAACAGAATCCGACTCCCGAAGACATTTCCGAAGTTGCGAGACGTGAAACACGTCATGAATGCCAGATAAATGAGCTGGAAGTGAAACTCTATAAGCCACAGGGCCAATATTTTCAGTAATAGAAAATGGTCCTATAAAGCGAGGAGCCAATTTTCCAGTCGCACTAAAACGCATAACCCCCTTCAAAGGAGAAACACGAATTAAAACAAGGTCGCCGATCGAGAACTCGAGAGGCTTCCTACGGTTGTCCACGTAGGATTTCTGGCGACTCTGTGCCTCTTTCATTCTCAACCGAATAAGATCAATCTTCTCAGAAGAATCACGAACAAAATCTGGACCAAGAATAAGCTTCTCACCAGATTCTAACCAACAAGCAGGTGATCGACATGGCCTTCCGTATAAGGCTTCGAAAGGAGCCATACCGATACTAGACTGAAAACTATTATCGTACGAGAACTCTACAAGAGGTAGGTGGTCCTCCCAACTACCACCGAAATCAAAAATACAAATATGGAGAAGATCTTCCAAAATACGATTCACCCGTTCAGTCTGTTCGTCAGACTGCGGATGATAATCTGTAGAAAAATTAAGCTTTGTTCCCAAAGCTTGCTGAAGACTCTTCCAAAAATGACTCGTGAATAAAGGATCATGATCACTCACAATAGAACTAGGAACACCGTGAAGTCTCACGATTTACTTGACATATAACTTAGCCAAATGCGAAGCAGTCCTATTAGACTTAATAGGGACAAAATGAGCAGACTTGGAAAGGCGATCAACAATAACCCAAATGCTAGAATGGCCAGATCTCGAACGAGGTAGGCCGTCAATGAAATCCATAGAAATCTGATCCCATTTCCACAATGGAATCTCAAGAGGCTGAAGAAGACCCGAAGGACGCTGATGCTCGGCTTTAAAATGCTGACAAGTTATGCAATTGCTCATATAACTCGCCACATCGCGCTTCATGCCTTACCAATAATAAAGACGACGCATATCGGCATACATCTTGCTACTACCGGGATGAATGGTATACTTAGAACGGTGACAATCATCAAGAATGTCATGCCTAAGTGCAAAATCAGAAGGCACAAAAAGACGGTTCTTCTTACGAAGACACCCATGAGAATCAATGCTAAAATCTTGCAACGCCTCATCACAAGATCTAGACTCACAAAGCTGAATAAAATGCAACAAATCTGGATCACGCCGTTGACCATCGGCAATACGATCCAACAAAATAGGTCGATCTCCCAAACTAAATAATAGAATAGGAGAAACAGAAGATGAACCTCGATCACGATTTTCACAAAAAGATAGAGTCTCAAGAATATTCCATTCGGCAAGCATCATAGAAATAACAGCCGAATGTCTGCGACTAAGCGCATCAGCAACACGATTACCCTTACCAGGGGTATACTGGATATCAAAGTCAAAAGAAGCAAGAAACTCGAGCCAACGCTATTGCTCATATTGAGTTCTTTCTGAGTGAACAAATACTTCAAAGATTTATGATCGGTATAGAGAATGAAGCACTCGCCCAATAAATAATGTCGCCAAATCTTCAAGGTAAAGACAATGGCGGCTAACTCAAGATCATGAGTGGCATAGCGAACTTCATTCCGACGCAGTTGCCTAGAAGCATAAGCAACTACCCGATCCCTCTGCATAAGCACAGCACCGAGACCACTACCACAAGCATCGGTGTAGACAACAAGATCATGATTCCCTTCGGGAACCACAAGAATAGGAGCATTAGTGAGAAGTTCTTTCAATGTCTGAAAGGAAGCTTCACACTTGTCGGACCAATCAAAACGAATGCCTTTCCGAGTAAGGCAAGTGAGAGGAAGCACAACACGGGAAAAATCCTTAATGAACCGACGGTAATAACCCGCCAATCCAAGGAAACTACGAATCTCATGAACATTTTCAGGCCTCTTCCAATTCTGGATGGCTTCGATCTTTGAGGGATCGACAGAAATGCCATCGGAAGATACGACATGGCCTAAAAACTTAACCTTATTCTCCCAAAAGTGGCACTTCGAGAATTTGGCTCTAAGCTGATGACGGCGAAGAGTACTCAAGACAATTCTCAAGTGATTAGCATGCTCAGCTTTAGACTTAGAATAAATAAGGATATCATCAATGAAGACAAGCACGAACTTATCGAGATATTCCCGGAATACCCGATTCATGAGATCGACAAAGAAAGCAGGAGAGTTCGTTAAACCGAACGACATAACGAGCCACTCAAAAGAACCATAACGAGTGCGGAAAGCGGTAAGAGGTATGCTATCCTCCGCGACTCGTAACTGATGAAAACCTGTGGCAAGGTCAAGCTGAGAAAAGACCTTAGCACCACTCAATAGATCGAACATATCATCGATCCTAGGCAAAGGATACCTATTTCTAATGGTCAACACATTAAGCTTGCGATAGTCAATGCAAAGCCTAAGAGTTCCATCAGATTTCTTCACAAAGACGACTGCGGATCCCCACGGAGAAAAACTAGATTGAATCAATTGCTTGGATTCAAGCTCTAAAAGCTGCTTCTTGAGTTCCTCATTTTCCTTTGTAGACATCCTCGTGGGAGGAAGACTAACTGGCTGCGCGCCTGGAATGAGATCAATGCGGAACTCAATTGCCCGTTTGGGTGGAAAACCCGATACAGGCTCAAAAACATAAAAAAAGTCACAAGCAATAGGAATACGAGATATATCATCATCATCTCGCGAATCAAGAGAATACAAAGCCATGTCGGAATTATCCACATCCCGAAGAACAAGAGATAACTGAGAAGGCGAATCAGGATGACAAAGATATAAAATCCTCTCCGAACAAATAATCCTAGCATCGTACCTCACTAGCCAGTCCATACCAAAAATCATATCAAAACCCAAACAAGAAATAACGTGCAGATTCGCACGGAAAGAAAAGCCACATAAAACAATCTCAATATCATCACAAAACAAACTAAGGGTCGCGGATCCCCCAATTGGATTCGCAATCCTTAAAGAAGTAACCATACAAGAAACATCCAAGGATAAATCATCAACGAGCTTTTTCGATACGAAAGAATGGGATGCACCCGTATCGAAAAGAACTCGTATACTATGGTCATGAAATAAAATAGAACCTTACAAAATAGATGAAGATGTACCTTTGGGCTGAGAGGGACCTTCAGAAGCCTTAGCGGCATAAAGCCTGCTAGACTTGGCGCTAGCCGGAACAGTAGGGCAAGCTGAAACATGATGACCTTCCTTCTTGCAATAACGGCAGAAGAGAGGCTTAGGACAAGCTCGAATAATATGATCCGGAGAACCACAATTAAAACACTTTCGAACGAAAGATGTTCCGGAAGACTGAGGCTGAGAACTAGGACCACCGCTCTTCTTCTTCTTAGAAGGAAAAGGCTTCTTCTGAATTGGAAACGGCCTCTTGTTGGGGTTCTTGGAAACCTCAACATCAACATCACTATCACACTCCTTCTCGACAGCTTCGAGATGAATTGCCGAATCAACCAATTCCTCGAAAGAAAGCTTAAGCTGGAGCAACAAGGACTTCTTAAGATATTTCTTAAGACCAGAAATAAACTTCAAATTCTTCTTGTAAGAAGTGCTGATGAATTCAAGACCATACTGAGATAAAGCCTCGAATGATGCAACATACTCAGAAACAGAAGATTTCCCTTGCTTCAACTCAAGGAAGCGACGGGTCAATAAAACTTTTTCAGATTCAGAAACGAACTTGAGTTCAAATCGTCCCCGAAACTGAGTCCAAGAAAGAGTAGACTCATCAATCTCGGCTACAAGAAGCTCATACCAATCAAGAGCACGCTCTTGTAACAAACTAGAAGTCACAAGAACTCTATCATGGTCAGAAAGATCCATGCGAGAGAAGATACGCTCCCACGTGTGAAGCCAAGCTTGGACTTCAAGAACAGACTCGGAGCCCTTAAACGGTTTTCCTTCAAGATGAGCAAAATCAGTGCACTGACGTGCAAAAGCAGACTTGCGAGGTGGAGACACTCGAGGAGGAACGGGAGGCTGAGTGCTCCTAAACAACTCCATAAACTGATCGGCAGACATATAAACGCCATCCGGATGTGAGCCACTAGATTGCCCAGCATCCGAACGTCGACCTCTGCCTCTTCCAGACATAAGCTGGAAGTCAAGATAAGGAAAGGATTATTCACAAGGTAGATATTGCAATATGGAGAACTACGGAATTAAATGCATTCCTAGACGTATTCCCAAATTCTATCTAACCTTGATGGAATAAAGAGACACGATGATTCAAAGATTTGTATCACTTGTACCCTTTGATGTACCATAATATGTGCATCTATTCTGTGTTTATCATATTTTGTTCTGAACTCAGCTCTGATACCACGCTGTGACGCCCCACCTCTATACCCACGCTAGCCAAGGACACTACAAGGTAATGCCGTCAACTAACACGGAGAATAAGGCTGGTTTGGAGCGACCATCTATAGCCTTGCTCTAATTATCTATTGAATACATCGACAATAAACATACCAACCAGGTCGACATACCCAATGAATAATTAAAACAAAACCATAGGTGGTTGGATCTATCAGAACAGAATATAATAACTCAAATGTAATATACATCACAGAACAGTAAATCATCATATACACATATATCGATACACAACAAGTTTACAAACAATACAAGTCGAGTGGTATAGCAGACCACAATATACAGATGAGTGAAAAGAATACATATATCAGAGTTACAACAGATAAGGACCACAAAAGACGCTATAACAAAATGAAGCTAGCGAATAGTCCATGCGGAAGCAAAATAGGCTAAGTCCCAAAAGCACCTAACCTGAAACATCTCGGTCTAACCCGAGTATAAAATACACGGGTCAGTCTAGATAACAAATCATTTAGATAAACTGAACAATAATAAACCTGCAAGGTCATACAGTATAACAAATATCTCTAGAGGAGATACACAATCATCAACAAGAGATGAATCATATAGAACAAGCCTCATATCATCAGCAACATATAGAAACAAAGGATACAAATATCCCAAAACAAGCCAAAAGGCAAATAACAAATACCAATAAGGTATACAAGTTCCACAAGGTAAATGCTACGCATCATTCGGCTCATAATGACCAACACCGAAGGGCGATACCAAGGGAATATACATATGAATGAAACATCATAAAATTGCTCGAGCTCAGTACTGTACAAACAAGGATCCATGAGCCCGAAGACTCCAAACCCAATATCACCCATGCGGCTCATAACGACCAACATCGGAAGCGATACTAAAGGGCAACCCAATATCACCCATGCGGCTCATAACGACCAACATCGGAAGCGATACTAAAGGGCAACAAACCCGAAGGCACAAACCCGAAGGCACATACCCGAAGGCAACAAACCGTAGTGGTGAAGGTCAGAGACCCAGTACTAGACACCACTAACTGGCGGAATGTGTCACAACTCTCGAAAAGGAATCCGAAAAGTGTTAACGTATGTCCCATAACCACTCGTTCGCACTAAACGGTTTACTATCTGTCAGTCACTTTCACACTCAAAGCAGTACAAATTTACCTCATATCATCGGTAAACTAAACCCGAAGGTCAAAACGATCAATTGAATAGGTCGGGGATTAATCGAAAGGATAAACGCACAGATTCATGGTCCGTGTTTTGCCCAACCATTTAATCATCCTTCCACTTCGCTCGAAGTGCGAAAGTGTGTGTTTTAAGTAGAATTTATAAATTGGAGAAACGAGCTTTTAAATGCGATTCGAGAAATTATTTTATAAAAACCCGTGGATGAAGTCAAGAGTAAGTTATCAAAGCCAAATATGCAATAGCAACCACAAAAAAGCAACTTGAATCGATAAAGTCCGGAAAAATCAATCAAATATGCAAAATAAACAAACCAGGCAAAACAAAGCTGGTCGGTCGACCGGACTGCAGGGCTCGGTCGGCCGGCCAGATGCAGGGAGCAAAATAAGGCTCGGGGCAGCAGGTCGGTCGACCGAAACCTGCACTCGGTCGGCCGAATCTGGTGATTTTGCACTTCCTGCCCTATTTCAATGAAAATGCAAATTCTTTCCAATTCCAAAACAATGGCAC
This sequence comes from Allium cepa, assembly GCA_030765085.1. Classification (NCBI taxonomy): domain Eukaryota; kingdom Viridiplantae; phylum Streptophyta; class Magnoliopsida; order Asparagales; family Amaryllidaceae; genus Allium; species Allium cepa. Next base: position 889,017,322 of record CM060943.1, on the reverse strand, counting down.
ATGCATACTTGTTAGGAATTCATACCAACACCCATGAAATCAAGAGAAATAGATGTGAGTTCAAAACTCACCTTTTAACCTCATAGACAAAGATGATGAAGAAGCACAAAAGCAAGGAATCAACCAACTACACTCCACTTCAACACTACAAGCTTCAATCTAGAATCAAAGTAAGTATTTCCTAAGTTAGGATTAGGAAATTACTGAAATTGAAGAGGAGAAGAGATGGAGAAGATGGAGATGAACTTACCAATGGATTCTCTATGAATTTGGAGCAAGAAATCAAGATACAAAAGAGAAACTAGGGCTTGCTAATTTCTAATTCTCTTTCCTTTCCCCCATTTCAGTTTTTAGCTTAAGAAAGAAATGAAATGAAGATGAAATGAAGAGAAGGGTTGAGCTAGGGGGTTAAGTGAGCTAATGGGCTGAACCCAAACCCAAACCCAATAGAAAACGTAGCCAAAATTCACAAACTCCAAACATATCAAAGATTATACTCAAAAAGATCGCAAACGCCATTTTGGAACCAATGGAAGTAGTTTCGAGTTCCAATTCGGCCATTTGCAGAAAGTAACATTTCGGACCAAAAATCCGACTAACGACGCTATATTTAAATTAAACATTTAAATATAAAATCGTTAAATATGCGGGTTGTTACAACATAACTTATATCTTTTCCAAAATTTATTTAAAACAATACTTTCAATTTATTAAAATATTTATATCAGAAAATACTTCTTTTAATAATATTATTATATTTCGAAATCATTGGAAAGAAATTTCAAAACCCCGGAATTTAAGTTCTAAAATTCCAATTGATTTATTTTATTTTAAATCTTATTTCACTATTGTTTATAAATTTTCATTTCCTAACAACCAATATATTACAACCAAATATAACTTTTATAAAAATTTATTTTAAATATGGAAAATATAATAGGCAAAATTATTTCATTCATCTATATTAAAAACAAATACCATGTCGGTCTGTCCTATTAAGAGTTTAGAAATCCCTATTGGTGTCATAGCGTCCCATGCACAAACCAGAATTTATAAATACAAAACGGAACAGATTACCACAATAATAAAACATTTTTATAACACTAACCAGTACGCTCTCTCATATATATACGCTCAGCAACTCCCATAGGGTATTACTACCCTATTAGTAAAGAGTCAAACCCCACAAAGCTAAGGTTTATCGCTAAACCAAAGCTCTCATACCAGATGTAACATCCCGCCTTTTCGCACGCTTAAAATCGCGCATGTGCCAATTCAAACCATACGGAAGGGCGGATTGTTATGGGGTGAATAAGAAAAAGAAGGAAGAAATAAAACAAAATAGAATCTTGCAGCGGAATTATAAAATATAATAATCAAATATACAGTTTATAAAGCTGTTTTACAAAATATTCGATTTTACTTATACAACAAATATCAGAGTTACACATACCAATAAAACGATGCAGCGGAGTACATGATGCAGTGAATAATATAATAGATAATTGCAATAATATCTTCGTCTTCGTCCTTCAGAAATTACAGTCTTCGATCCTGAAATGCTCGGACTGACCCGAGCGAATTGAAAAGACAAAATACTCGAGTCAGAACTAAAAGATCTTATGTAAGTTAAATCAACAGAAATAAATATGAGTTCAGTAACTCAAGAGATGCTCGAGATTTACATCCCTTAAGGATCCGTTAAACTATTTACTATGTAGTATATTTCGCTATTATAATAGCGTCTAATTGTAAAATAAACTTACTTTAAAATAGCGTTAAGGCTTTACATTTTCCACCTTAACACATTTATATATTTCCATAGTCTATACAGTACCGTAATATCCCCCGTACTGGACGTCGTCAGAGGGCACTCCATAGGTATGGTACAAAAGCAAAAATGTATAAGGCGCACTAGGGTAGGTGACACGGCACAACTAGGCAATGCCAGGGTAGATATACCAATTGCTATCCGGACTGGTGGTAACGCATAGCCGCAGCTACCGTCCACCTTGAGCCACACCCCCAAATCAAAAGTGGCCACCGAATCAATCCAAAAGTCAGAGTATAATATCGAAGGGATGTGTCCGATAAGAGGGGATACCTCCTTGGCCCGAGAATCGATACTGTTTTAGCCACCTTATGCCAACTCACGGGAGTCGGGTCCACGTATTTACCTCAAAGGAAGCGCCACCACCATCCTACTTCATTCTGGAATCTCCACCACGTACACGGTTGTTAATGTGGTTTTCGAATTTGCCAGAGAGTATGACAACTTCCGATCCCGGTCTCTTCAACAACCAAACATTATTATAACACCGCGGTCTTTTCAAATAATTCATACTTTAAAACCAGAATAAATATCCATTTCAAAACGATATAAATACGATATCATTTCTATTTTAAACCCAAATCAATATGACATCATTTTATTTCAAATATATCCTTTTTTAAAAATCATAATACTTTCGAATATATATACTTTAAACCCATAGCTTCGAAACATAATTTTCAATACTTAAATGGTTTAATACTAAATTACTTTATAAAGTAAATTAGCTTTTTAATTTGTTAAATCAATTCCAAATACAGATTTGAATTCCCAAATAAACCATCTAAATTTTCATATATTTCAAAGTTTCTAATATTCCACTATTTCAAAACTAAATTTTTAATTCATATATATATATATGTGTGTGTCAAATTCCCTGTTCTATTATTTATTTTTGAAATACTTACTTAATAAATCCAGTATCCTTAATATAAAACTTCCAAATTCAATAGTTCAATATTCCTCAATTTATTTAGACTAGATATATTCACTTAAATCATCTTAAACCCGAATTTAGTTATAACACCATGTTGTTTTTAAATCTGAATTTCAATAAGATCTTAATTAAATAAAATCTCAAATCAATTTCAAAACTATCTTCTTAACTTTGATTTATAAAAATCAATATAAACTCTATGTTAGAATGTAAGTAAACACTTATCCATAATATATTTTAATAACATCAACTTTATTATTAAACTTACTTCATACTTTAAAACAATTTTATACATAGTTTAAAACCAAGAATTTAACTATATATAAAATAAGCCTTATCAAATATCCGAAATCAATATCTCATAAACCACATATACTTCTTTACAAAACATAGAAAATCATTTCAAAATATACACACACACACACACACAAAGCGCGGTGTCTATATAAAATTTTCTATCCTATGGTCAAGTGATACGGATATTTATCATTTCAATCCACAATTTAAAAATAAAAATTATGGTTACATATCATTTCAAACCGCAATCCCGAATGCGATGAAAATGTATAATAACTTGCAGTTTATAACAATATAAAATACAACATCAATTCATCCATTATCAACCATCAACCATTTATCGCAATCATCATCAAACTCAAACAATAGCATCAATATAGAACGGATAATAAACAACAGGTATTAAATAGCAGTTTATATTCAATAATAAATTAAATAACTGTTTAACTGATAGTTTATATGCAATGAATAATTAATTACAATTTAACTGGCAGTTTAAATGCAATGAATAAATTAAATATCAATTTAATTTAAATAAATGAAACTTGTAACGACCCATAATTTTTGATTATTAAAATATTAAATTAAATAATATTTTATAATTTTATATTGAAATAAAACTAAAAAAAATTGATATTACAAGGAGAAGAATAACTAGAATGTAATGTTAGTAATGTTAATATAAGGTAATTACTAACTATTTTAATCTAATTTCCAATTAATTGAAGTGACTTTAAGGTTATAATTAGTGATAACTAAAAATAAGGAAATACATTGAACGTTGAAATTATATGTAATCAATTAGAATTGGCTAATATTGAATATGAAATCAGTGGTGTTGTCTGAACGCTACCGATAAATATTTAAAGTAATTTCAAACTAGTTGAAATACATTGTTGGTTGACTTGATTATGATTGTAAATAATGAAATAAATTAAATGATGTAGATGGTGAACTTGTATGTAGTTAATTGAAATAGGTTAATATTGAATATAAAACCTTTTTGGGTAAGCAAATTATAACCCTTGGTTGTAAAGAATAAGATAAGGGGTATGAATTATTATTATAAATGATTATATTAACTATTTTCTCATTAATTTATCGTTTTAATATTGAATGGGTAATTAATTGAATTAAGGCAATTGAACGTTGGGTTTAATGTTGGAATTGTATGTTAGTGATTAAAGTAAGTGTAACGTTATTTGATGATAAGTTGAAATAAGGAAATGAATTAAATGTTATATAAAAGGGGAAATTATATGAAATTAATGGAAAATTGAGTATAATCAGGATTGTGTAAGTAGTCATAGCATTTGTTGTTGATAATAATATTGTAAATGTGATTAAGTAAGTAAAAGGTGACATTTGTCATTCATCACCTATTTATTTAATCCATTGAAATTAAATTGAAAATCAATTGCAGTTAATCTAATTACCTACTACAGTTAATATGAACTAAAGTGATAAATATAGAAGATTGAGGTAATGAAATGGTAAACCAAGGTTAAGTATATATATAATATGATAATTGATTGAATAATAAGATTAAAAAAATAAGTATATGTTGGAATTTAAATTAATTAATGAATTTGTTGCCATTAATTTGACTTGGAATCTTCTAATAAAAGGGAAAGAGAATTTATTTGAAATTAATGGCGTTTAATGAAAGAAATGTACGTTTGTTATAATCCGTTATAAGTGTAATTTTGAAATTAATTATGATTATGTCGATTTGGGATCTTTCAATTTTAAAAAAAAGAAACATTAATATTAATTTTTGGATTTAATGAAAGAAAATACAATATTGTAAAAAAATAAAAAGAACATTTTAATGAAAATAAAACGAACATTTTCATTTTTAAGGTAAAAATAATTCTATATAAAGAAGAAAAAATGAATTTTAAAACAATATTTTACAGTCATTAAGTATACATTTGAGGCTGTATATAAGTGATTTTAACACTAATCTTGAAGTTTAAATTTAATTGAGTTTTTAGGTTGTGCAATTCCCCTATGAGAAAAACATTATTTTGAAAGGAAAAAAAAAACTTGAATTTGAGATCTAGATCATCTTTTATTTTTTTGTAACATTACACTAGTTATTGTATTCAAATTTATTTACTATATGTTAATTATGCGTAAACAAGTGTGAAAAAGGGTATATTCAGTGATAATATATTTAATTGAGTGGATCATGCAATTAACTAGATCCTAAGTGGTCCCTTCATTTCCTTATTATTCAATACACCTGCCACCATTTCCACATTTGGTTTTATTGCAATTCCTTGATGTAATTGAAACGTGAATTTATATCCTTTCTTATTCTCCCGTTTTGTTTATTTATTTCCCAAAGCGTCTACTTAGATCATACAGTTTTGTTTTATTTGTCCCTTCCATACATATTTCATTTGTCCCTTCCCTTTCTTCTTTTGTTTTATATCGTATATCATTCTTTCCCCTAGAAATTTCTTATTTTTCAAACATCAGACCTCTAATTGTTTCCCTCAAAGTCTCAATGTCAGCATAGCTTTATACCTCTACTTAATTGCTGCTAATTCATTTTACTGAATCTATGTTTAGAAAAAGAAAAGAATAAAAGAGTGTGAGCATCCATTTCTTCCTTAACCACATCCGTACCTTTCCTCATCGCCTTGCCTTCTTTTGCAAGAAGCCTTCAAAAAAATTGAATAATGAGAATTAGCCTTAATGGTTTTGGCTTTCCACTTCTTGCCTTTGTTTTGGGTACATCAAATTTGAAAACATGAGTTATTAAAGTTTCTTTTTTGAAGAATTAAATATGTATGTATTTTTATTTTATTTTATATCCTTATAACCTGAATATCTTCCTCATACGAGCTTTGATACATGCGTAGTTTCTTCCCTTGGACTCGTATTGGAATTCCTAATAACATAAAATAGATTTGGCTGAGTTTGGAGACTATTGGAAAAGGCATCTTTGTTTGGATTTTTGCGTTCTAAATATCAAAGGTGAGTGTTTTGACCCACTCACGAATACTAGATTATCTTATGCTAGTTAAATTAAATTTGAAATGTGATTAGAAATTTATTAATTGCTTTTGGTATTATTAGATTGTCATTTAAGTTAAATTTGAATTTATATTGAATTGAATTTTCCATTTATTTAATAATGAATATAAATTGCAAGTTATACACCTGATAATGATAATCAATTGATTATTGTGATTTATTGGCTGATTTGGATGTTGGATTGTGATGGATGTTATTGGTTGTCATTTTGGATGATTGGATGTTTATTTATGTATATATCTTTGTTACCACTATGGTTTGAAATGATAACTCGAGCGGTTTCCATTGATTTGGAAATTTTGATTTGGATACTGGTTGAAATGACATATAACCGTGTAAATTCTTTAATTTGGATTATTTATTAGAATTGAATCATTTGAAAGATTTAAGTTTTAAATTTAAAATTCGGATCTATTTTAATTAAAATGATTAAGATTGGTATTTTTGAATCGTTTGAAATCTTTTAAATAATTAAATCCACATTGTACACTTGATAGGAGATGAAATTCCTGTTATACATCTCTGAATCCATTATAGTAATATTTCTATTCTACTTATTTTGATTTGACTTACATAAGATCTTTTAGTCCTGACTCGAGTGTTTTGTCTTTTTATTACACTCGGGTCAGTCTGAGCTCTTTTAGTGTATTGAAGACCATTATATTTTGGAGGATGAAGACAGAGACGAGTCTACTATTTATTATTAATTATTCCACTACATCATGTGTTTCGCTGCATTATTTATTAAGTTCTACTGTATGTATAACTCTGATTTGTATTGTAATAATCAAATGTTATTTGTAAAACAGCTTCATGAACTGTTTATTTGATTTTTATATTTTATCATTCCGCTGTGAGATTCTGTGTTTTATCTTTCCTTCTTTTCTATTATTTTCTTATTTACCCCATTAACAGTCTTACCTTTTGAATGATTTTAGTTGACATGTGTGGTTTATTGTCGATTTAAATCGTCTAAAAGGGTAGGATGTTACAGTTGGTATCAGAGCTTTGGTTTAGACATACCTTAGCCTGTTGGGGTTAACTCATTAGAGATATGGTAGTAATACCCTAGAATGAGTTGTCTAAGTGTATAAATGAGAGCTTGTATTTGTTAGTTTTATAAAAGTGTTTTATATATGTTTTGAAATGAATTTTTTCCTAATATTATATGATATGCAGAGGATTAAATTTTTATAACTAATATATTTATTTGTAATGTGTTTGATTTATGAAATGGTAATATTTAGTTATTATCATTTATTGTTGATTAGTTGCGTTTTATCAGTCTAAAAGCATTGGCTAATTATTGTTGTTGTGAATTTTGTTGTTTTTGACCGTAGTTCGACTATTGAAAAATGAAATATTTGGATATTTTGGATAATCAAAACCTTCTGAATTAGTATCAATTTAATGTGAATTGATTATAAATAAAACCATGACTTGTAAATTGATATGAAATAAATGGATGTTATAATAAATGGTTATAAATAAAGTTGTGATAACTTTAAACCTGAACAATGTCTTATAAAAAGGAATTATGTTTTTATATTTGGTTATAAACTTAAGAAAATTCCTTATGAAATGATTTGGTAATAAATGTAATATTAAATGAGAAATATTACATGTGGAATGAATGTAATTTAAATTGAAGAGACATATAAGCAATATTATGAGAATGAATAAATTAATGTTATATGTTAAATGGAGAAATTATGTGAAACAAATATTAAAGTATGAAATGATACTTTCATTAATCAATGAGATTAATAATGAATTTAGTTGAAGTATAATTGTGATGAATCAAATTGAAATAAATACATAAGTTATGCGTATATTATTTTATTCGCATAATTAATTTGATTCGGATTTGAGCACGTAAGTTTGAGGTGAATTACACCATTTCGCATTAGAATTTTTCATTCGATTCTTGATGGTGAATATTGATATGGATTTTTGGTTTGATTCTAGAGTTCTCTATCATAGTATATGGCTATGCAAGGAGAAATGATGGTTTCTAGTCAAGAAACCATATCGAAGTCCGCATTAGGGAAATTGAATGGACAATACTAGTTCGAAAGCAAACTTGTGTGATCGAGCGAACGATTGAATGTAATGTTGCGAAATGATGACATGTGTACATCTTATGTTCTAATATTATTGATATGCTTTGGCATTGAAATTGAAAGTTGTTGGGTTGGATATCTTTGTAATTTAAATTGGGATTTTCTTTTATGAAAAACTACTATTAATTTAAAGCCATTTTTCAAACTACTTTCTTTTATTTTCCTTACACAAACTATTTTCTTTAATTTTTCTTATACAAACTATTTTACAAACTATTTTATTTTCAAACAATTTTACAAACTATTTTATTTACAAACTATTTTCCACAACCATTTTATATACCAAACTATTTCACAAAATGATTGTATATATTTATAAAAAAGAACCATTCTAAATTCAAAACCTTTTGCAAAGCAAAAATGTTCAATTTCATATGGATCTTCATGCAGCGTAATTGATTTGCAAATTTTTTTTATTCTTGCATAAGACAGACTTTATATAAGTATAAGGTGATTTTTAAAAATGTTGATTTTGGAAGGTTTTTGATCTGAAGAGATAAATCTTATATATAACGGAATTTATATAAGAATGATTTGATATATTTGAGACTATTGATTTTGGAAAGTACTCTATCTGAAAATGAAATCTTATATATGATGGAATTTATATAAGTGCGATATTTGAAGCTATGATTCTGAATGGTGACTATATATGGTATGATATATTTTGAAATAATGATATGGGAAGTACCTTCCATCGGACCCCTTTGGTGGGTCATTTGTTGGATCCCTTTGGTGGGTCATTTATCGGATCCCTTTGGTGGGTCGTTATCGGATCCCTTTGGTGGGTCACTATCGGATCCCTTTGGTGGGTCACTTATTATATTCATTTGATATTATTGGATAGCGTAAATCGAGGGGTGAGATGCCTACAGCTATAATTGATTCCGCTGGGATAGCGGCATAACCATTGCGTAACTGCAATCCATGGGGGAACGTACTTTCCATATCTATTTTCAATGATTTTAAGTATTTTCATTGGGTGTTGAAACAGGTCTGCTAAGTACTTGGAGAATTCTAGCCATGCGTCTGATCAACGCATGGTCAGAGTCTGCAAGAACAAGGATAAACCTGTTAAAACATCGAGTTATAAAAGTATTTTGATAAAGTATTATATAAAAGATATTTTGATCATTTTTCCTTTCTAAATACTTTAAAATGTTTAAATATTGTTTATTTATGTACAACATGGTTTAGTAGTAAATTATTAGTGTTCTAAATATTGTCTGAAGTTATTAATTAAATAAAACATTTTAAAGTTAATGATTATTGATTTATTAATGATGTTTAAAAGTATTTGGAGATTTAAAACTAATAAAATTTAAACATAATGGATTTAAGGTTTTCAATAGCTTCTTTTTAAATATAAGTAATGATGTAAGTAATTGTTTTCAAATAATTTACATATATTTAAAAAGATGTTATTTAAAATTACTGAAATGGTATTAATAAATGAAGCAAGAAAATTTATAGAATTTTTTTTGTAAAGTATTAAAACATTAAAGATGATTGATTTGAAAATGAAGTTTTCAAATGAATTTTTTTTTGTAAATTTTTTTGTAAGTTTCTTTGAATGTATAATTTGAAGATATATTATATAAATGGAAAAAATGATTTGCGAAGTTTTAAATATACTTGGAAAATAAATTAGAATCTCAATTTTGGAAGTATGGTTTTAAATAATTACTTGATTTCGAAGTACTAGTAGTAAATTTATAGGTTTAGTTACTATTTGAATTTTGTACTAAACCATGATAAATGTTTTTCCCATGATTTGAATATTCATTTAAAACCAAGTGTGTAAAATTAATCATGAATCTATGAAAATTTATACTTTTATTTAGATATTTAGTGCAAGATTTGAGTATGCTATTAGTTTCACTTTAATAATCTAGAGTTTACACTTATTTTGGAATATTGAGTCTAATAAATTATCATATTTAAGGAACTTTATTTTTAAAATCTTATCATAATGTTTTAATATAAATTTTTGATACAAATTTCTAACATTGTTTAAACTTTGGGAAAGTCCTTGCATAATGCTATAAAGATGTTTTAAATTTATCTTATGTTCCTACTAAGTGAATGAGGTTAAATGTTTTAATTGAATTTTTAGATATATTGAAGTATTTCTTTTCTCTTCAAGGGCAAACACCAAAAACTTAAATTTTTATTCTATAACTAAATTAAGGTATAAAATTAAGTAAGGCTGTAGAAGCTTAAGTAATATTTTGTGAAATGATTCATTAATGGCTTAAATCTTTAACGGAAAACAAATTATGTAAGTGATTGGCCTTTATATAAATAATAATTAATTAAATAAATAAGAATGGAATTTTACGAATAAAATATATAAGAAATTAGAAATTTATAACTTGTAAATCAAAAGATATAAAAATTTAGAATATGTAATCATTGAATATTTTGTTAACTAACATGAATAAAATAAACTTGTATAACACTCAATTACATTCTTAAAACACATATATTTACCAAAAATGTTTAATAAGTTGAAATTTTAATGGAATATGTAATAGAATATTATACAGGTAAAACTTAAGTAATGGAAGCGTTCAATGAAATTATTTCTAAATAAGAATTTTGATGAACAAGAAATGTTATGTATGTAAGTTAATATTGTGAAATAATTTATGATGTACATGTAAGAAAAAGAAAAGGACGTTATATGAGAAAAAAAAGAATTGTAATGATGTAAAAAAAAAAAAAAAAACCATTTGAATAAACTTAAATATTGTGTTGAAATTATTGGTTATTTTGGCTTTTGAGATGATAGGAAAGGATACTTCTAACTCTACAAGGATGTATAGATAATATATCAAGTATTTATCTAAAGCTATTAAGCATAAGGTACACTTAATAGTCTATTTAACATCTTGTACGACTAAAAATATCTGAACCTGAACAAATCATCAGTTTGGTTGCAATGGACATATGATTGATTCCTTTGTTACATATGATGGTCATATTTTTTGTTTGCATGTGACTATTATTATATTGTGTTGATTTGTTTGTTTTTAATTGAAGCAACTTAAATATATCTCTTTTCACGTATTATTAACTTCTTTGGATTTTACAAGTGAAGTACAAGTTTATGGAAATAATAGCTACAGCTTTTGGTTTCATAAATAAAGCGTTCTTTTCCCGACTAATAGGTATATTTTTGGATTACAGGTTTCTAGCAATATTATATTGTTTCCCATGGTTTAGGATGTTTATTTTTTTAATATGATATATATATATGATGATTATAGATATTATTATTTCTCCGCGAACCTCACCGTACAAAGGAGACTCTGCCGAAATTTTTCGTAAATTTTAGACTTACAAATTTTGTGAAAAGTGAAATATTTTCAAAATTTTGGTAGACTTGAATATGAAGAATTACTTGTAATTAATTGTATATTCTATTTAAATTAATTAGTTATGAAAATTAATTGTTTATAAATTGAATACTTTGAATAAAATATCATGATTCCTTATTTTCTCCTTTTCCTAATTTCCTCCTTTTCCATTTTCGAGGACGAAAAGTTTTGAGTAGGGGAGAGTGTAACGACCCACAATTTTCGATTATTAAAATATTAAATTAAATAATATTTTATAATTTTATATTGAAATAAAACTAAAAAAAATTTAATGTTACAAGGAGAAGAATAACTAGAATGTAATGTTAGTAATGTTAATATAAGGTATTGCTAACTATTTTAATCTAATTTCCAATTAATTGAAGTGACTTTAAGGTTATAATTAGTTATAATAAAAAATAAGGAAATACATTGAACGTTGAAATTATATGTAATCAATTAGAATTGGCTAATATTGAATATGAAATCAGTGGTGTTGTCTGAACGCTACTGATAAATATTTAAAGTAATTTCAAACTAGTTGAAATACATTGTTGGTTGACTTGATTATGATTGTAAATAATGAAATAAATTAAATGATGTAGATGGTGAACTTGTATGTAGTTAATTGAAATAGGTTAATATTGAATATAAAACCTTTTTGGGTAAGCAAATTATAACCCTTGGTTGTAAAGAATAAGATAAGGGGTATGAATTATTATTATAAATGATTGTATTAACTATTTTCTCATTAATTTATCGTTTTAATATTGAATGGGTAGTTAATTGAATTAAGGCAATTGAATGTTGCATTTAATGTTGGAATTGTATGTTAGTGATTAAAGTAATTGTAACGTTATTTGATGATAAGTTGAAATAAGGAAATGAATTAAATGTTATATAAAAGGGGAAATTATATGAAATTAATGGAAAATTGAGTATAATCAGGATTGTGTAAGTAGTCATAGCATTTGTTGTTAATAATAATCTTGTAAATGCGATTAAGTAAGTAAAAGGTAACATTTGTCATTCATCACCTATTTATTTAATCCATTGAATTAAACTGAAAATCAATTGCAGTTAATCTAATTACCTACTACAGTTAATATGAACTAAAGTGATAAATATAGAAGATTGAGGTAATGAAATGGTAAACCAACGTTAAGTATATATATAATATGATAATTGATTGAATAATAAAATTAAAAAAAATAAGTATATGTTGGAATTTAAATTAATTAATGAATTTGTTGCCGTTAATTTGACTTGGAATCTTCTAATAAAAGGGAAAGAGAATTTATTTGAAATTAATGGCGTTTAATGAAAGAAATGTACGTTTGTTATAATCCGTTATAAGTGTAATTTTGAAATTAATTACAATTATGTCGATTTGGGATCTTTCAATTTTAAAAAAAGAAACATTAATATTAATTTTTGGATTTAACGAAAGAAACATACAATATTGTAAAAAAATAAAAAGAACATTTTAATGAAAATAAAACGAACATTTTCATTTTTAAGGTAAAAATAATTCTATATAAAGAAGAAGAAAAATAAATTTTAAAACAATATTTTACAGTCATTAAGTATACATTTGAGGCTGTATATAAGTGATTTTAACACTTATCTTGAAGTTTAAATTTAATTGACTTTTTAGGTTGTGCAATTCCCCTATGAGAAAAACATTATTTTGAAAGGAAAAAAAAACTTAAATTTGAGTTCTAGATCATCTTTTATTTTTTTGTAACATTACACTAGTTATTGTATTCAAATTTATTTACTATATGTTAATTATGTCTAAACAAGTGTGAAAAAGGGTATATTCAGTGATAATATATTTAATTGAGTGGATCATGCAATTAACTAGATCCTAAGTGGTCCCTTCATTTCCTTATTATTCAATACACCTGCCACCATTTCCACATTTGGTTTTATTGCAATTCCTTGATGTAATTGAAACGTGAATTTATATCCTTTCTTATTCTTCCGTTTTTTTTTTATTTCCCAAAGCGTCTACTTAGATCATACAGTTTTGTTTTATTTGTCCCTTCCATACATATTTCGTTTGTCACTTCCCTTTCTTCTTTTGTTTTATATCTTTATATCATTCTTTCCCCTAGAAATTTCTTATTTTTCAAACATCAGACCTCTAATTGTTTCCCTCAAAGTCTCAATGTCAACATAGCTTTATACCTCTACTTAATTGCTGCCAATTCATTTTACTGAATCTATGTTTAGAAAAAGAAAAGAATAAAAGAGTGTGAGCATCCATTTCTTCCTTAACCACATCTGTACCTTTCCTCATCGCCTTGCCTTCTTTTGCAAGAAGCCTTCAAAAAAATTGAATATCTTCCTCATACGAGCTTTGATACATGCGTAGTTTCTTCCCTTGGACTCGTATTGGAATTCCTAATAACATAAAATAGATTTGGCTGAGTTTGGAGACTATTGGAAAAGGCATCTTTGTTTGGATTTTTGCGTTCTAAATATCAAAGGTGAGTGTTTTTACCCACTCACGAATACTAGATTATCTTATGCTAGTTAAATTAAATTTATAATGTGATTAGAAATTTATTAATTGCTTTTGGTATTATTAGATTGTCATTTAAGTTAAATTTGAATTTATATTGAATTGAATTCGCCATTTATTTAATAATGAATATAAATTGCAAGTTATACACCTGATAATGATAATCAATTGATTGTTGCGATTTATTGGCTGATTTGGATGTTGGATTGTGATGGATGTTATTGGTTGTCATTTTGGATGATTGGATGTTTATTTATGTATATATCTTTGTTACCACTATGGATTGAAATGATAACTCGAGCGGTTTCCATTGATTTGGAAATTTTGATTTGGATACTGGTTGAAATGACATATAACCGTGTAATTTCTTTAATTTGGATTATTTATTAGAATTGAATTATTTGAAAGATTTAAGTTCTAAATTTAAAATTCGGATCTATTTTAATTAAAATTATTAAGATTGGTATTTTTGAATCGTTTGAAATCTTTTAAATAATTAAATCCATATTGTACACTTGATAGGAGATGAAATTCCTGTTATACATCTTTGAATCCATTATAGTAATATTTCTATTCTACTTATTTTGATTTGACTTACATAAGATCTTTTAGTCCTGACTCGAGTGTTTTGTCTTTTTATTACGCTCGGGTCAGTCTGAGCTTTTTTAGTGTATTGAAGACCATTATATTTTGGAGGATGAAGACAGAGACGAGTCTACTATTTATTATTAATTATTCCACTACATCATGTGTTCCGCTGCATTATTTATTAATTTCTACTGTATGTATAACTCTGATTTGTATTGTAATAATCAAATGTTATTTGTAAAACAGCTTCATGAACTGTTTATTTGATTTTTATATTTTGTCATTCCGCTGTGAGATTCTGTGTTTTATCTTTCCTTCTTTTCTATTATTTTCTTATTTACCCCATTAACAGTCTTACCTTTTGAATGATTTTAGTCGACATGTGTGGTTTATTGTCGATTTAAATCGTCCAAAAGGGTGGGATGTTACAAAACTAATGGAGATGATGATAAAAAATATGTCAAACAACCGCAAATAAATTTGAAATCACGTCATATATCAATTTAACAAACATAAGAAATTTTAGAAGTTGTGAGTAAAAACACTCAAATTCTGAATTTAAATTGAATTCAAATCCAATTTAAACCCAAAAATTGCACGGTCTCAGAATCCATCCAAACAAGTGCCAAAGTGTCCGGAATTTTATTACGATCCTAATAAAAAAATCGCGCGTGAAACGGAGTTCGTCTGTGAAAGTTATCATCGTTAAACGATTGGAAATTGAAATTAAAAATATATAAATAAAACAAAACAGCTCATACTCAATTGCCATGTCAACACGCATCTTCCCCTGGCCGAAACGCGTGCGTACAGAAATTCAAACCCAAAAACGCGCCCACTTATCAACCCTTTGACCGTCAATTCTCGCCGTCCGAGGCCTCGATACGCCGTGCCACCACCTCCAATCTCCACGTCGCATCACCCTCTACCCTTAGCCAAATTCAGGCCCCCTCCGGTGCATGCCACCGCCACCCCTTTTTAGCTTGGTCAAAACCCTATTTCATGAAATTCGAGAGCCACGGCTCGAATTGGAAGATGCGACCACTGCCGATAGCTTCCTGACACTCCTCTCGATAAAACCCAGAAACCAATTTCGTCGATTCCTTCCCAAATCAAAACGCCCAATTTAGCCTAGGTTTTCGAAATTTTCGATCTTTGACCGCAATTTCCCAATGATGCGAGTAAAATTTTCAAAAACGAACAGTCGCTGCAGATTTGTATCGATGCAATCTTCGATATATATTTTTTTCAAATTTTTCTGAGGAGTTTGAATTTTCATTCGATTTTTGAATTGTGCAATTAGATCTTGGGTTTGTTTGTCTGCCATTGAGGAGGAGATAGTTGAGATGTACGTACAGACAAATGAAAATTAGGGAGGCTAGGGTTTATAGCAGGATATTTTTAGGCAGAATTGAAAATAGAATAGATGGATAAAACAGATATAGGCGTTAACGCCAAAGTGGCACAAAAACCCTTTTCGACTCCGAAACGAAATTGGGTCAACCCATATATCAAAATAGGTGTTTAAAAATATTTTAAATCCAACGTAACAAGTTTCAAGTCCAAATTCGATCGTATGAAGAAGTTATGCTCAAACCAATATTTTTCAAATTGATTTCAATTGATTTCAATTTATCGATTTCAAGGCATGTCGGGCCTGTACGATCAAATGCCAAGTCCGATCGCAACGAAACTTGAAACCCTACAATAATTCACCGTTACGGATCCGACGAAACTAGTTTCGTCGAAATCCATGTCAGTGGTCAAAATGGCTATTTTTCCATTAATTAATTAAATAAATAAATTAGCTAATTAAATCAAATTTCAATTCGAAAATTGCCAAATTTCATCCCTTATGATTCCTCAATCATTTACAATGATTTAAGAAAATTTAAATGTCAATTTAGAGATCATTAATTTATAGAATTCAATATTAACCCTAATTTCATTAAATTCAAAATTTATAAATTTAATTTCAAAAATTCTATTAGATTCACTTTTCATTCTATTCAATTCACTATTCTTAAATAGATAAAATTTTACATTGAATTTGCAAACTATTACCATAATATTCTTCATTCCATCTAACTTTCTATTAACGTAATAATATGGTGTTAAATTTTATTTATTTGCCATTAATTCAATTATTGAATTTTTACACTTCAATTAGATTAAAAATCTTACTTTCCTTTCTTTTTAAATTCAATCAATCATTATCTTATGGGTAATTTTACATTCAAATAAATAAATCCTGATTCCCATTCTTAATATTCAACGATCATTATTCTATAAACATATTTAACATTTGTTTACGTTTCATTACACTGATACTTCCAATTTCACCTTTATTCGTATTAACTATTTTACTACCACTTATTGTTTAATAACTCCTATAATTCAATCACATTTAAATTTGTCAATTTCACCCACAAATAAATATTTTAAATCCACTTAACCAATCTACCTCGCTTCCATCCTTTATTACATCAACTGTTACTTAAATTTACATTAACCAATGTAAAATTAAGATTTATTGTAATCGATTGCCAAAATTTATTTTAACTCCTTAAATAAACAAGCAACCTATACAAATTTGCAACCTATGTGCTTTTAATTGCATTTATAAGTTCGTTATTATATTAATAATCATTAAAGTAACGTTTATCATCAATAACAACATTATAATGTTTCTTAACGGACATTGATTTTATAAATTTACTATTTATTATGTATTCTTCATTAGTTAACATAATTTTGAATTCCTTTCCCAATTTACTAATTCAATCAATCCTAACTTTACCATCAGTTTCAATTAATATTGTGTGCACTAATTTAGTTATTGCGTTAATTCTTATTAATATAACATTAAGGTTCCTTTACTCTAATTGATTTCAAATTTTATTATAATCGAAATAAACAGGTAACCTTACAATACTCTAAGGTTTATTATTTCCAACAAATAATCATAATTGCCTACAAAATATTTACGCACAACCGTTACTATTTTCATATGCCAAATCCTTATACAATGGTCATTTTATTTTTATTTATTATAACATTTATAACTTAAATGTTTGCCTTGATTTTCTTACATTAATAGGTTTTTTATTTATTACAATATCAATGTTACCATTTATTGTAACGACCCAGAATTTTTAGAAATTAAAATTTGAATATTTAATTAATTTTAAATATTAATAAGTGAATTTATAAGTCGAATAAATTTTATTTTGAATTTATTGGATTTAATTGGATTATTAAATCGATAATTTAATACGTTAAATTATAAAAATAATTGAAAATATAGTTAAATATGATTGAAAATGATTTGTAAAATTTTATTTTATCATATGGGAGTTAGAATGATATTTTAGAACTTTTAAAATCGAATTAAAAGTTAAATTGTGAAAATTGAATATTTTAATAATTAAATCGACTAGTGAAAATAGTCAATTTTTGAACAGTCTCAGAATTGAACGAAACCAGTTCCATTGGATCCGTAATAGTTAGTTATTACCGGATTTCAAATTTCGTGTTAATCGGAGTTATCGTTTGATCGTGGCAGCTCGAAACGCATCGATTTATTTTTAATTTAAATTTGGCGAGCTAAAATAGCCATTTTTCAAAAAGTCTCGGATTTCGACGAAACCAGTTTGATCGGATCCGTAATGTGATATTATTGTAAGGTTTCAAATTTCAAGTCAATTGGATTTACCGTTTGTCCTGTACAAATTAAAACGCCTAGAAATCGACTTAAATCGGTTTAATTCAAATTGAGCGTTTACAGCCATAACTCGCACATATTTCCGAATTAGCTTCCGAAACCTGTTCCATTGTGTCCGGAACGCGGGATAAACCCTAGGTACGTCAGTTTCGACACGTAAATCGGAGTTCGGAATTTCCGGATGAATAGTGTCGATCGGTTCTCTATAAATAGACCCACCTCTTCATAATTTGATAAAAAAAATAACCCTAACCCTAATCAAAACTGCACAGCCGGCCCTAACCAATGTATGGCCAGAATTGTCTCTCACTTTCCCCTCAATCTCTCTCAATCTACAAAGAATTAGCCTTAGGTTTCAACATGAAACTTGTAGAGCTCGACGAGAGCTTTAATTTCATACGGAGATGATCGGAAACGGAGTCGTGTGGAGGAAGCTACAGGGGGTCGACAGGGGGGAGCTACGCACGGATTTCCAAGCAACCTAGGTGGCCGTGCTTGCTGGGGTTAAGGCCGAACATGGCTCTTGCGTAGGGGGTCGAAATGGTGGTACTTGATCGAGCTAGAACGCGACGAGGAAGAAGAATTATTCAACCCTAGTTTTCATTGATGGGTTAGGCCGTGTTTTCTTGTTCCTGGAGACGTGCGTGTGTTTACTGATGATGGGGGAGAAGTAAGGGACGGTGAGGATGAGGGGCAGTGAGATCCAAGGGCCATGATTAATGATAGGTTGGAAATTAATTATGAAATGTTGTAATTAGCTATATATAAATCGTGTAATCTTCAAAAATTCATAACTTTTTCATACGAGGTCGAAAAATTACGAAACCAGTTGCATTGGAATCGTATAGACGAGCACTACGCGATGGAGTTGGTTTGGAGTCGTTTGGAGTTAGTGAGAATTTTGGGTAAAATTAAACGTCCGTTTAATTTTATTCGAAATAAATCGCTAAAACGGAATTTAAAACCAAGGTGAGAACTTCTCACTCAATCGAATCAATTTCGATTTTGTTTTAAATAGTTAGATTTAAAATATTTGAATGCATGTTTGAATGTTGATTGATATCTATTGATTGTTAAAATAGACATTATACGCCGTTAGTAAGCGGATGTTAGTTAATAAGAACATATACCGCGAATATTTCATAAACAGTGAAATTGGTATTATATATAATATCAATATATATATATATTAGCATATGTATATATTGGAGTTATTGATTTCCCGCATTTATTTGTTTAGCGGATGAGACCCTATTACGCCGTTATTAAGCGGATAATATTTAATAAGAACATATACCGCGATAATTTCGTACTGGAGCGAAATTGGTATTGTGCTAATGTTTGTGGATGCAGGAAAACAGGTTGGAGGGATCCAACTGGATTCCTCAACAGTATTTATTTAATTTCAGATATTTTGATATTTGATTGACTATCATATACGATATATGATATCGTTGTTGTCGTGATTGACTATTTGGTGTGTAGCATCATTGGACCCATATTTTGGGATTTTAAAATTATTATAAAGTGATTTTTTGAAAATATAAAATATTTTTGGAATTGATTCATTTTAAATAAATAAACGTTATAATTTTTAAGGTTATAAAAATTATGATTTTTGTGAAATACAGTAAAAAACTGATTTTTTGAGAATATGATGCTATTGAGTTTATAAAATAGTTTAATCGGGATTTTTGAATTTATTGTGAAAAGTTTAAATATAGGATTTATAAAATTTAATTATTTTATGAATCAAAATGGTGAAATAATAAAGGAGATTAAAGACGTTTTAAAAGGATAATATAAATTGATTTATATTAAGAGATTTATAAATGGATATTTATAAATTGAGATATTGAAATTATAAAACGAGTTTTTATAAGTGTTTGAATGAAGTGAAAATGAATTTCATTAAAGAATGAAATTTATAAAATTATAAACGGTGAGGTTATAAATGAAATTTATAAATAGTAAGATTTATAAATTTATGAAGTTATATTGAAGGAATAGATTTGGTTAAATAAATGAATCTTATAAGTTATAAGGTTTATAAATTGGAAAGTCTTTAAAAGAACGATTTTGTAAAATAATCGTTTTATAAGCATTTAATTTAGAATATGAACCTTTAGTTTATAATTAAGTTATAAATCGAATAGATTAATAAAGGAATTTATAAAAGGAAGTTGTTATAAAATAAATAGAAATGGAGTTTATAAACGTTGTTTTATAAATTCGCAAATAACTTATTTTGATAAGTAAATTGTTGAAACCTATTAATGGAGTTATATTCACGATTTTGACTGTGAATAATCCCTTGAAATAAAATGTATAAAAGAATGAAATTTATTAACGTAGTATATTCACGTTTTTGAATAGTGAATAAGATGTTAAAGAAATTGTTTTGAATGTGATATTTGAAATTGAATTAAAACGATCTAACGATGTTTTAAAAGGTGTTGTGATTCGAAACCATAGATTTCAACATTTATTGTTGAAATAGACGTTTTCGAGAAATAGAAGGAGATGATGGACTATAACACTGTTGTTATAGTAAATGATTTCCGAAAGGAAATGTTTTGTATAGTATTGGGATTTATATATCTATTTTAATTTTGAATCCCTATACTAGTGATTTTGGGTTGTCGTAACGATGTTTTACGCAACATTCGTTTTGGCCCAAATAAATATGTTTAAGAGAATGATTTCCTTAAAGAATGAAATATATACTTAATTTCGATTGAAGTATATTGAATATTTTCCAAGTGTTGAAAATAAATAAAAATTGTGAATTACTTATGAATAAATAAGTAAGGAATTGTTTTCCAATATAAAGTGAATATTTTAAGAATTTATCTTTTTGAAGATAAATTGAAAAGAAAATTGAAATGAATAATTGAAATCGAATATTCATTGATATCTTGGAATTATAAATTCGCTAAGGAATTTATAAAAGAAAGTGAAATTGGTTTAAAAATAAATATTGATTTATTTTTGAAGTATTGAAATTTAATATCTAGTGAAGATATTTTGGAAAATAAATAATTTGGAAAATTATTTGGAAACTGGTGATGTGTGCATATCCAGTGATAGTTCAATAACCGACTATCAATATTTCCCTTTGAATGGGTATATGATGTGATTTGATTGAATTTGAATGCTACACTTATTTTTAAATAAGCGCTCACTATTCGGATTAACCGGGAAAGGACCATGGGGTCGTATAACCCATTCCGAATATGTGATACGTCGTTGTGAATTGCATTGAAGATCGGTGTTGAAGACCCGGTATTTGCGAGAGCGATAGGATGACCTGTCGATTTACTCTGCACCGAGTTGCTCCGGTATAGAGTTCTCCATATGTGATGGTGAATCCGATCAGGATTGTGAATATCCGGATTGCAAGGACTTCTTTGTAAGTGCCTTCGGTTTTGTTCGAGCCCGGAACAGACTTGTATGGATTGTGTGTCTGACATTACAAGTTGAGATATAAAGCCGATTTCTTTCAAAGATATTTCTGTTGGTGGCGAAGAATTTATTCTTTTAGCTTAACACCCTTCTCTGAGACGTACGAGCTCAGAGGTTATATAGTTGAAGTTATCAGCGATATAATCCCAATTTGGTAATGTGATATGCTGAGTGATGCTGAAATGATCACTGTGTTGATTATTGTGATAGGATCGTTTATTTGATCGTCTATCTTAGTGATCATTGTGTTGATCATTTGTTGACCCAAAGCATGGCTTTTGTATAAAGTATGTTTTTGTGGACGTGACTTCGTCGAACCTCACACCCCGGAAATGGTCAAAACAGGAAAGATGCGGCAAGGTTATGAGGGGTAGCACCCTTTAGGGTATGTACATTTCCTTCTGGATAGAGGTGGTATCATGGTATGGAGCCCAGATATTTAACCTATGTGGTTACTGCGAATTTATTACTTTGTGGTTGTTGGCTATCGGGATCCCGTGAGAAAGGTCGTTTACGATCGGGGAATGGCGTGCTCGTGTCAGTAGTTACCCAGTTAGGGGTAACCCGGCCTTGTGTTGGCAGAGTTCCGGTTTGGTTCTCGGTGATGTCTTTCCAGAGGCATTCTCATGTGGCAATGGGAAGTTCCTTGGCCTGACCATTTGTTGGAAATCCAAAGAAACAATACGAAACTTGTACGGTTTTAGTTGTATAGCCTGCTATGGAATGTGGCGGTAACCTGCTATTGAACATAGTTAGCTATAGTAGGCATACGATAATGGTCGTATGTTGGCTAAGATTTATATTCTACTTTCGAAATGAATTTTTCCTACACTATGCACTAGTAATAATATCAAATGTTCTTTTTAAACGCGTATCAAGCATGTTTGACTATCATAAGGAGAAATCTCCTCCGATTCTGCGTTTGCATTGTGTGTGTGTGCGGGAGGCCTTATGGTAGTCTCATTTTTAAAAGCATTGCGAATTGAATTTAAAAATATTCCTTTATTTTGATTTTAAAGTAAATAAATTGTTTTGAGTTCTCACACCAGTCACATGACTGACTTGGAGTTTATTGTTTTCCTCCCTAAACTCTGGGTGCCCACAAATTTTCACACGGGCAGTCAAGAGTTAAGGTTTATTAGGATATTCTGGAGTTGCTGGAGGAAAGCTGGATGGCATGGCATATTACTAGTTTATATAGTATTTCTTTTTCCGCTGCATTGTTTATTGTTGTTGATGTTGTACACTCTGATGATATGATGTAATGAAATGTAATGTAATAACTGATATAGTTCTTTGTTTAAAGATTATTCATTTATTATTATATGTTGTTCCGCTGCGAATTGTGAGATTCTGATGTTGTTGTGTTGTGTTCTGTTTCTGTTCCGTCCTATTTTCTTCTGTTTTTCTTTTTCCTCTATTCTCTTTTCTTTCAATTTTAAAATTTTCTATCTTCTTTCCCCTATCTAAATCTTCTTCCCTTCTTTTCTTCTCTTAAAATTTTTCTTAAAACCCCTAAGGGTTCGTATTTTCGTTCATCTTGAATTAAACAAAGGAGATTAGTGTCTAATCAAGGAGTACGGACTTACGGGTCTTTACATCTGGTATCAGAGCTTATGGTTAAGCGACAACCATGGTTCTGTTGGGTATAACTCATTAGAGATAGAGTCAGTAGTGCTCTAGAATGAATTTGAGTGTAATAATAGCTATGAGAGCGTATTTGTTAGTGAATATAAAAACTGTTTTATATTGTGATGATTGGTTTATTGAGTGGCATATGAACCTTCGTCAGTACGGTATGTACAACTATGCCGAAGGGGTTTCTAAACACTTGAATAGAACAATTCGACACAATATGGTTTTAAAATTGGGTAAATGAAATAATTTTACCTTGAGTATATTTTGTATATGTAAAGAAATAATTTTCAGAATTATTAAAGTATATATAAGTTGATTGTTAGGTTGTTTGAATAATCTAAATAAAAGAATAATTGTATAAGCAAATGAATTATAAGAATTGGATTATAATTAAAGTGATTTACAATTATGAAATAAACTTATATATATAAGAAGTGAAACTATATGAATATGAATTGTAAATAAAAATAAATGTGAACTAAAGTTATGTAAATGAAATTCAACTGTTGTAATTGAATTAAATTAAATGGATTGAATAATAATCAATTAAATGTGAATTTAAGTTGATATGAAATAATGAATGTAAGCAAAGGAATTTGGTTGCAATTGATATACATTGGTTGTTATATGATTGTTAGTTGATTGTTGATTGATTGTATATAATTCATTAAGTGTTAATGGAAGTGAGTTAATGAAATTGGAAGCTAAATTAATTGAAATTCAATTGGAAGTTAAATGAATCTTAAATAGAATTGAATTTTATTTGGAAGTGAACCAACTTGAATATGAATTAGTGAATATAAACTAATTGAAAATGAATGTTAGTAAACCCAATATTAATAAATCAAATGTGATTAAATTGAAAACCAATTCATTGAATATTAATGAAAATATGAATGAATATCTATTGGTTATGAATGCTAGTTGGTTGATGTTTGAATATGTTGCATTTGCTATGTGACATATATAGTTGTTATGGAGATATATGTTGTATATTGAGATTATTTTCATATATGCATATTCTCATGTTGTTTGTTGAGTGATTAGTAGGTGCGGATCGCGTTTGCTTCGCATTTGGAGCTCGCTTTTGCGCTATATTAGCCGTATATGCTTGCTAATAAAATATAAGGTACATATCTCGGATTAAATACCGTACTTTTACACTTTTTTCCCTTCGGGATGCCTCATTACTTGATGAGATGTATATTTGTGATATATATACTGTCATTTTTTTTTCGGATCGAGCCGCGCAAAGGAGACTATGGCGAATTTTTCCGAAAATTTAAGGCGTTAGAAAAATTTTGAGAAAATTGGAAAATTTTGAAAACTTTAACTTTGATTTTGGAATTGAAAGTTAAACAATAGTAGTTGTTTTTGAAAGGATAACTAAGTATGATTTGGAAAACTTAGTAAAAGTATTATAAAAAGTTTAACTATGAATTATGGAAAATTAATAAATTCTATAACTTTCTTACTTAATAATTTCGAGGACGAAATTCTTTTAAGTGGGGAAGATTGTAACGACCCAGAATTTTTAGAAATTAAAATTTGAATATTTAATTAATTTTAAATATTAATAAGTGAATTTATAAGTCGAATAAATTTTATTTTGAATTTATTGGATTTAATTGGATTATTAAATCGATAATTTAATACGTTAAATTATAAAAATAATTGAAAATATAGTTAAATATGATTGAAAATGATTTGTAAAATTTTATTTTATCATATGGGAGTTAGAATGATATTTTAGAACTTTTAAAATCGAATTAAAAGTTAAATTGTGAAAATTGAATATTTTAATAATTAAATCGACTAGTGAAAATAGTCAATTTTTGAACAGTCTCAGAATTGAACGAAACCGGTTCCATTGGATCCATAATAGTTAGTTATTACCGGATTTCAAATTTCGTGTCAATCAGAGTTATCGTTTGATCGTGGCAGCTCGAAATGCATCGATTTATTTTTAATTTAAATTTGGCGAGCTAAAATAGCCATTTTTCAAAAAGTCTCGGATTTCGACGAAACCAGTTTCATCGGATCCGTAATGTGATATTATTGTAAGGTTTCAAATTTCAAGTCAATTGGATTTACCGTTTGTCCTGTACAAATTAAAACGCCTAGAAATCGACTTAAATCGGTTTAATTCAAATTGAGCGTTTACAGCCATAACTCGCACATACTTCCGAATTAGCTTCCGAAACCTGTTCCATTGTGTCCGGAACGCGGGATGAACCCTAGGTACGTCAGTTTCGACGCGTAAATCGGAGTTCGGAATTTCCGAATGAATAGTGTCGATCGGTTCTCTATAAATAGACCCACCTCTTCATAATTTGATAAAAAAAATAACCCTAACCCTAATCAAAACTGCACAGCCGGCCCTAACCAATGTATGGCCAGAATTGTCTCTCACTTTCCCCTCAATCTCTCTCAATCTACAAAGAATTAGCCTTAGGTTTCAACATGAAACTTGTAGAGCTCGACGAGAGCTTTAATTTCATACGGAGATGATCGGAAACGGAGTCGTGTGGAGGAAGCTACAGGGGGCCGATAGGGGGGAGCTGCGCACGCATTTCCAAGCAACCTAGGTGGCCGAGCTTGGTTAAGGCCGAACATGGCTCTTGCGTAGGGGGTCGAAATGGTGGTACTTGATCGAGCTAGAACGCGACGAGGAAGAAGAATTATTCAACCCTAGTTTTCATTGATGGGTTAGGCCGTGTTTTCTTGTTCCTGGAGACGTGCGTGTGTTTACTGATGATGGGGGAGAAGTAAGGTACGGTGAGGATGAGGGGCAGTGAGATCCAAGGGCCATGATTAATGATAGGTTGGAAATTAATTATGAAATGTTGTAATTAGCTATATAT
This sequence comes from Allium cepa, assembly GCA_030765085.1. Lineage (NCBI taxonomy): Eukaryota > Viridiplantae > Streptophyta > Magnoliopsida > Asparagales > Amaryllidaceae > Allium > Allium cepa. Next base: position 888,990,915 of record CM060943.1, on the reverse strand, counting down.
AAATCGTGTAATCTTCAAAAATTCATAACTTTTTCATACGAGGTCGAAAAATTACGAAACCAGTTGCATTGGAATCGTATGGACGAGCACTACGTGATGGAGTTGGTTTGGAGTCGTTTGGAGTTAGTGAGAATTTTGGGTAAAATTAAACGTCCGTTTAATTTTATTCGAAATAAATCGCTAAAACGGAATTTAAAACCAAGGTGAGAACTTCTCACTCAATCGAATCAATTTCGATTTTATTTTAAATAGTTAGATTTAAAATATTTGAATGCATGTTTGAATGTTGATTGATATCTATTGATTGTTAAAATAGACATTATACGCCATTAGTAAGCGGATGTTATTTAATAAGAACATATACCGCGAATATTTCATAAACAGTGAAATTGGTATTATATATAATATCAATATATATATATTGGCATATGTATATATTGGAGTTATTGATTTCCCGCATTTATTTGTTTAGCGGATGAGACCCTATTGCGCCGTTATTAAGCGGATAATATTTAATAAGAACATATACCGCGATAATTTCGTACTGGAGCGAAATTGGTATTGTGCTAATGTTTGTGGATGCAGGAAAACAGGTTGGAGGGATCCAACTGGATTCCTCAACAGTATTTATTTAATTTCAGATATTTTGATATTTGATTGACTATCATATACGATATATGATATCGTTGTTGTCGTGATTGACTATTTGGTGTGTAGCATCATTGGACCCAGATTTTGGGATTTTAAAATTATTATAAAATGATTTTTTGAAAATATAAAATATTTTTGGAATTGATTCATTTTAAATAAATAAACGTTATAATTTTTAAGGTTATAAAAATTATGATTTTTGTGAAATACAGTAAAAAACTGATTTTTGAGAATATGATGCTATTGAGTTTATAAAATAGTTTAATCGGGATTTTTGAATTTATTGTGAAAAGTTTAAATATAGGATTTATAAAATTTAATTATTTTATGAATCAAAATGGTGAAATAATAAAGGAGATTAAAGACGTTTTAAAAGGATAATATAAATTGATTTATATTAAGAGATTTATAAATGGATATTTATAAATTGAGATATTGAAATTATAAAACGAGTTTTTATAAGTGTTTGAATGAAGGGAAAATGAATTTCATTAAAGAATGAAATTTATAAAATTATAAACGGTGAGGTTATAAATGAAATTTATAAATAGTAAGATTTATAAATTTATGAAGTTATATTGAAGGAATAGATTTGGTTAAATAAATGAATCTTATAAGTTATAAGGTTTATAAATTGGAAAGTCTTTAAAAGAACGATTTTGTAAAATAATCGTTTTATAAGCATTTAATTTAGAATATGAACCTTTAGTTTATAATTAAGTTATAAATCGAATAGATTAATAAAGGAATTTATAAAAGGAAGTTGTTATAAAATAAATAGAAATGGAGTTTATAAACGTTGTTTTATAAATTCGCAAATAACTTATTTTGATAAGTAAATTGTTGAAACCTATTAATGGAGTTATATTCACGATTTTGACTGTGAATAATCCCTTGAAATAAAATGTATAAAAGAATGAAATTTATTAACGTAGTATATTCATGTTTTTGAATAGTGAATAAGATGTTAAAGAAATTGTTTTGAATGTGATATTTGAAATTGAATTAAAACGATCTAACGATGTTTTAAAAGGTGTTGTGATTCGAAACCATAGATTTCAACATTTATTGTTGAAATAGACGTTTTCGAGAAATAGAAGGAGATGATGGACTATAACACTGTTGTTATAGTAAATGATTTCCGAAAGGAAATGTTTTGTATAGTATTGGGATTTATATATCTATTTTAATTTTGAATCCCTATACTAGTGATTTTGGGTTGTCGTAACGATGTTTTACGCAACATTCGTTTTGGCCCAAATAAATATGTTTAAGAGAATGATTTCCTTAAAGAATGAAATATATACTTAATTTCGATTGAAGTATATTGAATATTTTCCAAGTGTTGAAAATAAATAAAAATTGTGAATTACTTATGAATAAATAAGTAAGGAATTGTTTTCCAATATAAAGTGAATATTTTAAGAATTTATCTTTTTGAAGATAAATTGAAAAGAAAATTGAAATGAATAATTGAAATCGAATATTCATTGATATCTTGGAATTATAAATTCGCTAAGGAATTTATAAAAGAAAGTGAAATTGGTTTAAAAATAAATATTGATTTATTTTTGAAGTATTGAAATTTAATATCTAGTGAAGATATTTTGGAAAATAAATAATTTGGAAAATTATTTGGAAACTGGTGATGTGTGCATATCCAGTGATAGTTCAATAACCGACTATCAATATTTCCCTTTGAATGGGTATATGATGTGATTTGATTGAATTTGAATGCTACACTTATTTTTAAATAAGCGCTCACTATTCGGGTTAACCGGGAAAGGACCATGGGGTCGTATAACCCATTCCGAATATGTGATACGTCGTTGTGAATTGCATTGAAGATCGGTGTTGAAGACCCGGTATTTGCGAGAGCGATAGGATGACCTGTCGATTTACTCTGCACCGAGTTGCTCCGGTATAGAGTTCTCCATATGTGATGGTGAATCCGATCAGGATTGTGAATATCCGGATTGCAAGGACTTCTTTGTAAGTGCCTTCGGTTTTGTTCGAGCCCGGAACAGACTTGTATGGATTGTGTGTCTGACATTACAAGTTGAGATATAAAGCCGATTTCTTTCAAAGATATTTCTGTTGGTGGCGAAGAATTTATTCTTTTAGCTTAACACCCTTCTCTGAGACGTACGAGCTCAGAGGTTATATAGTTGAAGTTATCTGCGATATATTCCCAATTTGGTAATGTGATATGCTGAGTGATGCTGAAATGATCACTGTGTTGATTATTGTGATAGGATCGTTTATTTGATCGTCTATCTTAGTGATCATTGTGTTGATCATTTGTTGACCCAAAGCATGGCTTTTGTATAAAGTATGTTTTTGTGGACGTGACTTCGTCGAACCTCACACCCCGGAAATGGTCAAAACAGGAAAGATGCGGCAAGGTTATGAGGGGTAGCACCCTTTAGGGTATGTACATTTCCTTCTGGATAGAGGTGGTATCATGGTATGGAGCCCAGATATTTAACCTATGTGGTTACTGCGAATTTATTACTTTGTGGTTGTTGGCTATCGGGATCCCGTGAGAAAGGTCGTTTACGATCGGGGAATGGCGTGCTCGTGTCAGTAGTTACCCAGTTAGGGGTAACCCGGCCTTGTGTTGGCAGAGTTCCGGTTTGGTTCTCGGGGATGTCTTTCTAGAGGCATTCTCATGTGGCAATGGGAAGTTCCTTGGCCTGACCATTTGTTGGAAATCCAAAGAAACAATACGAAACTTGTACGGTTTTAGTTGTATAGCCTGCTATGGAATGTGGCGGTAACCTGCTATTGAACATAGTTAGCTATAGTAGGCATACGATAATGGTCGTATGTTGGCTAAGATTTATATTCTACTTTCGAAATGAATTTTTCCTACACTATGCACTAGTAATAATATCAAATGTTCTTTTTAAATGCGTATCAAGCATGTTTGACTATCATAAGGAGAAATCTCCTCCGATTCTGCGTTTGCATTGTGTGTGTGTGCGGGAGGCCTTATGGTAGTCTCATTTTTAAAAGCATTGCGAATTGAATTTAAAAATATTCCTTTATTTTGATTTTAAAGTAAATAAACTGTTTTGAGTTCTCACACCAGTCACATGACTGACTTGGAGTTTATTGTTTTCCTTCCTAAACTCTGGGTGCCCACAAATTTTCACACGGGCAGTCAAGAGTTAAGGTTTATTAGGATATTCTGGAGTTGCTGGAGGAAAGCTGGATGGCATGGCATGTTACTAGTTTATATAGTATTTCTTTTTCCGCTGCATTGTTTATTGTTGTTGATGTTGTACACTCTGATGATATGATGTAATGAAATGTAATGTGATAACTGATATAGTTCTTTGTTTAAAGATTATTCATTTATTATTATATGTTGTTCCGCTGCGAATTGTGAGATTCTGATGTTGTTGTGTTGTGTTCTGTTTCTGTTCCATCCTATTTTCTTCTGTTTTTCTTTTTCCTCTATTCTCTTTTCTTTCAATTTTAAAATTTTCTATCTTCTTTCCCCTATCTAAATCTTCTTCCCTTCTTTTCTTCTCTTAAAATTTTTCTTAAAACCCCTAAGGGTTCGTATTTTCGTTCATCTTGAATTAAACAAAGGAGATTAGTGTCTAATCAAGGAGTACGGACTTACGGGTCTTTACATTTATCCTATTATTTCACCCATTATTTAATTTTAGTCTCAATTAAATTTATTTATCTAGATTTCACTCTTTTATTACATCATTTATTACTTTACAAAATAAACAAGCATTTAAACTCATAAAAGTAATGCCAAATTTTAATTTAAATCCAATAGATTTCCAGATCAAAGTTTATATGTACTTTAAACACCTATTATAATTACTCCCAGAACATTAGTTTTATTAAACGACCGTTTATTATTATTTAATTTTCTTAATTTAATTCAATAAATGTAACAGTGTGTCCTTTCATTGACTAATTCAATACCAACTTTATATTTTTATATTCAATTTACATTCAGGTATAACGCTTACACTATTTCATTTACTGTAGCTTCGTTTAATCTATTATAATTTTAGCTTTAATAATCATTGTTACACTTCATCATAGTTATTATTCCATTATTCATTTACACGTTTATTTGTTTCAATATTATTCCTTTGTACATTATAAGGTTTTTATTTCTATCTAAATTTGGTTACAAAATCTCATTAATTTAACCAAATTTATTTACCAAAATTTATGGGTCGTTACACTTCCCCACGACGCCGACCACCCTGGGCGAACCACAACCCTCAAATCACGCACCCACCGCATATGATTAAAACCGTAGTTTGAATATTTGCCGCAAATCCGACCGTCAATACGCGAAATGAAGCATACCGATGAACTCCCCATCATCCACTCTACAATACCCAGAAAGGATTCGACGATCCCACACCGTTCATAGACGCACGATGAACGGCCGTGAATGTTTGCTCGATTTCTGGCCACATCGAACCTCGAATTGAAAAATGAATTATATTTCTGACCTGCTCTCGTCAAGAGCTTTCCGACAATATAAAATATGATAATGTTTGGAGAGTTTGAATTTTGGATTTCGATTTGATTTGGAATTGTATTTGGGAATTAGGGTTTGCAGCCATTGGAAAGAGAAGATAATATAACATATAGAAATGAGGAACAGAGGCTGCTAGGGTTTATAGCAGGATATATATAGGCAAGCTGAAATTTGAATGGATGGATAAGATAGATACACGCGCTAATGACAAAGTGGCCCAAAAAGCCCGTTCTGACTCTAGAACGAAATTGGGTCAACCCATATATCAAAATAAATGTTTTAAAATATTTTAAACTCGATGGAACAAGTTTCAAGTCCAACTTCCGTCGTATGAAGAAGTTATGTTAAAATCAAAATTTTCCAAATTGATTTCAATTTATTTCAATTTTATTGATTTCTAGGCGTTTCGAGTCCGTACGATCAAAAGACCAGCATTACGGATCCGATGAAACTAGTTTCGTCGAAATTCGAGTCAATGGCCAAAATGCCTATTTTACATTAATTAAATAAATTAAAAAAAATAAATTAAATCACTTTTCCATTTAAATTCCAAAATTAACAAATCTTATCATTTTTGATTTCTTGAAAAATTTCCATAATTTAAACAATTTAGATGTTAATTTACAGTTGATTAATCCATCAATTCCAGTATTAGATTTCAATTCCATTATTATCCAGAATTTATACATTTACAACACCAAAATTGTAACGACTTGTAAAATTCGATGTTTAAAATGAATTAAATTAAAATGATTTTTAATTTAAATTTAGAAAGAAATAAAAATCTTATAACTTATATAAGGGGGGAATGTAGAAATTAGATGTATCAATTGTAATTAAAATCAACAATTTAAAATTTATATTGCATTTAATTGAAATAGTGCAAATTGTCATACTTGTTATAAGTTTAATATAAGAAACAAAAGGGAATGTTGAATTTGTGAATTACCAATAAAAATATTAACTAGAATGGAATTCAAATTTATATAATAATGGAAACTGTAAATTTGTTGCATTTGGGTATAAAATTTAAAATATAAGAAAATAAAAGTAGGCATTTAATTTACCGATTGAATAATACGTTGACTAACAGTAACTGTATATAAATTAAGGTAGTAATGGTAATGGCAGTTGATGAATAACCAATTTAATGCAATTCAAATTGATTGAAACGACTGTTTAGGTTAAAATTGATTGTAATAGGAATATTTGGAAATAAACTGAATGTTTGAAAACAAAAATGTAAGCATTGAATTAAATTAACGAATTCAAATTATAATAAATGGTCATTGAAAAATCAGTGTTCTGCTAGTAATTATGATGTTGTTATTGATAATAAACGTTACTTCAATGATTATTAATATATTAACGGAAGTGTGAATGAAAACTTAATAGAAACATAAATTTGTTTTAAGGAAACAAGAGATATATTGTACAAATTGATGAATTAGTATAAATTTAATGCTAATTCGATAAAATCAATATCATATGAGTCATTGCAACATTTGTTGTACACTATAAACCTATAAATGTGATTTAGGGCAAATAGTGATCGTTATTATTTGTTACAAGTTTACTTAGGCTATTAAGCTGTGAGTGGGAATCAATTGAGATTTAAAATGAAACTTGGTATTACAATTATGAGTTTAAGAAAATAATTACAAGATATAAATGTAATAAGATGCATAAAAATGTTGGGTATTTTGTAAAGTAATAAATGATGTAATTTGTGGTAATATGTGGTAATAATGTAAATTTAGGTAATAAGTGGTAATAATGTAAATTTAAATTGAGGTATTACGTTAATGTAAGTTTAGGTAATATGTGTGTTAACGCTAAAAATGTACGCTAACACCCCAGTGTGAGTTTGTGATATAGCGAAAGCACCACCCGTTAGTATGGGAATTAAAAGCAAGCAGAAAATAGCATAGAATAGTAAAGAGACAACAATTTTCATAGTGGTTCGGCTCAAAGTCAAGCCTACGTCCACTTAATCTCTTCTATTATTGATTTGATTACAAGTTTTACAATAATTCTTCAATTGCGACACCATTAAGGCAAGTAGTTAGAACTTTGATGCAGAAAAGCTCTTTGAATTCATGTTGAATGAACTTGATCTTTTCCCAAGGTTCTTTGAAGTGTCTTTGGCATTTGAAGTGTTGTAGAAGTCGTGAAAACAGCAAAGTCTCGGCGTTTGAGAAATCCCCCCCCCCCCAATGTGGAGTAGGCGGGGTATTGATAGGGGAGTTTCGGAGTTAGGTCATGTGGTGTAGGCTGTTGGCGGCTTAGGAGTTGAGTTAGGTCGCGGGCGACCTAATGGGTATGGGTTACGGCTTATCGTGGGTGTATTTGGCCATTTGCGTTGGCTGGTAGGTCGCAGCGACCTATGGGGTATGGAAGGCGATCCATAAGCTGAGGCATCAGGCGGAGCGACTTAAGATAGACATGGGAGAAGCAGCGACCTGAGCGACCTACATACAGATGGCATAAGGAGACGCGGCTTATTTAGGTGCAGCTGTGGGCTTATAACCCGCTAGGTCGCTAGGTCACCACCTCATTGAGTTGCTGTAGTTTTCAACCCACTGTCGTGTTTGAGTTGCTATGCCGTTGATCTGTTTAGGTCGCTTAACTCGTTGAAAGCCGTTGGGGGGTTGAGTCGTTAACTCATTGCAATGTTAGCTCGCCAGATGCTATAGGTCGTAAGTCGCTTGGAGCTGTGAACAGTTAAGTCGCTTGGGGTTTTGGGGTAGTGAACCCGTTGTTATGTTAGGTCGTTAAGTCGCCAGCTTTTCTTAAGCAGTTGGGTCGCCATTCAGAAAAGGGATTAACACTTTCCCCTCAAAGTACATGCCTAGGTTATAGGTCGTGTGCTTCGATTTAACCTTGCTAAGTCGTGGGCGACTCAAGGATCTTGCTAACTCGCGCTTATTCATCTTCCGCGTTTTCTTCTATATAAGCCGCCAAGCCGTTTCACCCTCTTCACTTTACTGTTTATCATCTTGCCGCCTTTGTTGTATTCAAGCTCAAAAGCTAAAGCGAAAATCCCTTCCTCGTATCTTCGGTTATCATTTTCAATAGCAAATCTAGGTAAATCCGATCATCTGACCATCGTGTTCACCATTGATTCTCCCATAACCAATTTCACGCAATTTTTTTTTACCATGTTGAAAGATTATACCCCGACTCACCTTTCGATCATCGTCAAATGTTGGTAATTGCGTTATTCTCGAAAAATGAATCGACTTATGGTTCCATGAAGTTATTAGGTGATTTTGGAGTTTATGGAGTTGATCATGGGTTTTGGAAGTTTGGAGGAGACGAGGAGGTTTTGGGTTAACGGATTTTTGGTTATGTTGTGGCGTTTCTGGTAAAGTAAAGGGGATGAACACATGGCAATGTGTGAGTGGCGAGCAGGACTTAGGTTTTTTTGTGGAAGAGAGCTCGTTATTTCTGGGATAAGCTTAGGGCGACTTAGGGCATGAGGCGAATTAATCATGTAGAGCGACTTACAGAGTTTAACGACCTAAGAGTCTTGATGACTTAGGGAGCCTGAGCAACATATGAGCCTGGAAACTCAAGGAGCCTAAGCGACATATGAGCCTGGAAACTTAAGGAGCCTGAGCGACTTATGAACTTTGGCGACTTAAGGGAGTCTGAACGACTTAGAGAGCTTACGACTTAAGCTAAGTCGTTGGAACAGAGCACATGAATAACTTTTTGAGAGACATAGTCATCCTGCAACTTAACTTAGGTCGTTAGAGCTCAATGGAATAACTTAAGAACTCAAGCGAATTAGGATATATAGTATACTGCTTCAGACGAGATAACTCCCTTAACGACCCATCTTTGGGTCGCACCATAATTTGGGCGAGTTAACTTTTTATGGCATAACCTTTAGGTCGCTCTTGTACTTGGAAGAGCTAAGACTTAAGCACATTTGCCTCGTCGTGACTTAAAGCCTTATAGCCTTAACCCGTGACCTTCTACCTTGCACATGCCTTATCATTCCATGGCTTTGGACAATATGAACAGCATAAGTTGAACAAGACAAAGTATCGCACTGCTTAATTCGTAAAATGTAACTTGACCTTTAACTTGAACTGCTTGCTTGAACTTTCAACTGCATCTAAACAGATTGCACCAACATTTGATTATTAATAACCTGTTATTATAATGCAGAAAACTAGGACGAATATACTCATCATCGACTGCCCACATCGAGTGATGGATTAGGTCAAAGAGATAATATTTTACTTAAGTAAAATAATATGAATCTAATTAAAAATGAAATGTTGTGAATCGACTGACTTATACGAAGAATCAACGTGAAATTCATACAGTTATAACTGCTTATTGCTGAATATTATCTGCAATGATACTACACTTAATTTTTATCCAATAACAAGCCTTGAATCTTCCTGAATTGACGTGCGCCAACCAGTATTATTTCAAGTTTTGCTTTATTTACTGGTTATTTCAGTAGCTTTGCACAACACTTCACATCCTTTTAGGAAACGTGCACCTTCATATTTTTGAATATCCAGTTCCTTGTGCAGAATGGCTTCTCAACAAGTGTGAGAAGAGATAGTAGAGCGGGCCGATGAAGTTTTCCCAATGGCTAACCCTTTGGAGAATCCTCCGGAAAGTGTTTCAACTACATTGAACCAACGGGCTTTCAGCCAGCTATGTATTCAATTCGGCATTGCTGAAGCGGATGCTCTGCTTCATAGGGTAAATGACACTGCCGATAGGCCGCCTCCTGGCTTCATTGCAGTCAATCATCAAATGCGTCTAAATGGAGCTATTCCCCCCTTCAACGATTTTCTTAGAACACTCCTCCTTCGACCAACTATTTCTCCATTCCAGTTGCACCCTAATGGCTATGCCATTTTGATGGGGTTGTGCGTACTATTTAGGAGGAGACTTAACCGCCTCCCAAGATTCGTGGAGATCTGCTATTTGTGTTCATTAAGAAGGAACAAAGATCACACATCCATTACTCTTGTAAGGAGTGCAAGAAACCACAAGCTGATTACGGATCTGCCCGAGAGCGCTCACAGGTATTTAAACCAGTTTTTCTTTGTCCGTTGCCCCTCGGGATTCTACGGTATCTGAAGTGTAGGAAGCAAGACTACCTATCTCCGTTCACTTCATTTCGAAGCCTTTCAAAATTCGAGTTGTCAAGTGCTAACTTCATTCTTTACTTTTGCAGCACTTCCTCCTCCCTCTAAAGATTTTAGTCACAAATCGACTTTCGAAAGATTGATTGCCGTAGCATCGATGAGAGAAGTATTAAGTTTCTACTGAATGACGAATTTTTGCACCAATTCGAACTCTTGCACTCTTCTCGATCCATTCAGTCCCATGATGCCCCCAGTTCTCAAGCAGAAGCGTCAGACGTCCTAGCCTCCGCAAATGAATTCGCACTTAAGGAACCTATTGTAGAGGCTTCATTAGTGAAATGCTCCAATTCCGTTGACGGTGTAGGATTATCTGGAAAATCTAAACTTCCCCCAGTTATTGAAGAAGAGGAATTTCCTCAACATTCTGGGAAGGCTACTAGAGAAGCAGACGAGGGAGCTGAGAAAGAAAGTTCCATTACGAAGAGTGTAAAGCGTGCTGAAGAGGGCACTGCAGATATGACCCATTCTGTTGGGCACGATGGTGATGATATCTTTGGAGGACCGAGCGATCTAATGGTGACTTCCCACGAGCTCTTTGAAGATGACACCACCACTTCTAAGCTTGTTTCTCCAGCAATCGAAGCGACATCCGTTTTGCGATCAATTCCATCAACCCAAGAGTTGACTCCTGCTGCAAAAGCCGACATCACTCCTAAGCCGAAGAGTGGTTTGTAGCTGGACGTGCGTAGTTCGCACGCCACACACACACTTAGGATTTTTGGCAATTATGCGCACATAGCTTCTTTATTTCGAAGAATTCAAAATTTTGTCTCTTCTTCACTTTCAGGTTCTCCCATGGGACGCAGGAGCTCATATTACGATGACTTTCAACGCTACGCGTGGCGTGATTCTTATGACCCCAGGTGCTATCTTCCTGTCCCTAGGGAGACTGATGAGGAAAGAGCAGCTAGGAAAGCTCGCAAAAGGCAGGCTTATGAGGGGCGTTATAGAAGAAGAGACGACCGAAAATACTCTTACCAGAGGGACGATGACTCCCATAAGAGAAAGTCTCATGACGGTAAGGGGAAGAGTTATGTCGCTGAAGATTCAAGCAAGCGAGCCAAGCTTAGCGAAAAGTCTACATCTGAAATTTCTGAAGTGCCCGCTGCTTCTATCTCTCTAGACATCCCTTCTTGCTCTCCTGCCCTTAAAAGAGCTGAAATTCAAGTAATCATTAATAGGCCTCCTTATTAAGTTGAGAAGCCTCCGTTTGCACTCCAAAGCCGATTTCTGCATTGGTGTTTGAAAGGAGTGCGTTTTGATCTGGACTTGGTTCCAATTGATAAGTAGGCCATGCTGAGAAATCTCGACACTGTGAAGCTTGATATTGAAAGAATGTCCGGCTGACAAAAACTAGTTGAGGAGCTTCAAAGAGTAAATCTTTTAAATCTCGAGGCTATGCTGACCATGGAAAGCGATAAGTCTGAGTGGCAAAAAATTCTTGATCAGTATAATACGGAGATGAAGAGCATTACCGCCTATAACGAGAAACTTGAGGCTGAAATCAAGAAGATTAAAAATGATCTTGCCACCTCTTCCACTTCTTATACTCAAAAGGAAGAGGTTCTTCAAAAGCAAGTAAGAGACGCCCACGCTACTCAACGAGATGCTGAGGCTAAACTTGAGGCGAAGCATAAAATTATGGAAATCTACCGCAATGATGCTGCTCAGCTGCGGGAAAAGACTAACTCCCAAGATTTGGAGATTACAATGTTAAAGGACCAGCTTTATAAGGCTGAAAAGGAGCGTGACGAGGCCATCGCTGGAAAAGCAGCAACTGAACAATCACATGAGGAGACTAAGGCCAACGTCAGCTCCACTCTCTTCGAGTTTTATATTATCAGCGTCTTGGGGCGTGGTAGTCTTTCATTTTTGGGCCCAAAGTATGAGGTTACCATGGCTGAAGTGTGGGAGGAAGTAGTTGAAATGCTTAGAGACGCTGGCTACGCTGAGGAGGATCTTGAGGCTTATTATTTGGATGATGAGGGTCATGTCGCCCTTGCCAGAGGGAAAGAACAACTTGCCAAGGAACGAGCCGAAGGGGCGGAAGGAGAGCATTTAGGGAAGGCACCTTTAGCCGACCCAACTCGTCCTTCGGCTTTGGTTGACATCGATATTATTGGCTCCAGTTCCCACTCTCCACCTCCTGCCAAAGCCGAAACCGAAACTACAACTGCTCATGCCGAAGACGAGGCCCAAGAAGACACCGAAGCCCAAGATCTTGAAATTGACGTGATAAAGCCAATCTCTCCAGGTAACTTCAACACTAATCCAGCTAAAATGGACTACTGGTTTGCTTCACATGAGCTTGATGAGCTTCTTGCTTATTACTTAAGCATCGACGTGCCACTATCTCATCTCTTTGCGAGGAATACTGATGTTCAACTTTTCTTCTTCTATAGTGAAAACAACAAGTGTTGTACAGGCTTCGCCTCCTCTAGTTATTGCCCCTCCGCCTCTTCAAGTTACTCATTCTTCTGCTTCTCAACCAGGGTCGCAAGAAGAACAAATAGGAGCTCTTCAAGGCTTAGATGACCCAACCGCTTCACAAGAGCAGAAAGCTGAATAACTTGAGGAGGGTGAGAGGACCCCGGAAAAATTTACAGCCTATGATATAAAGATGATTGATCTTATCACTCCGGCAGCGAATCCTCTTCAAAGAAGAGGGGATAGCGTGGAATTACGGAGAAAAAGAAGGGCACTTCTGCTAGCGATGAGAAAGCGGAAGAGGACCCAATTGCACCTCTTTCTCCTTTTTCTCCGACTCGTTCAGACCGACTCAAGAAGTTAACCATTAGGCCAGGCGAGGGCTCCAAAGGCGGCGAGAAGAAGAAGTAATGGGTCTGGTTTTATCCTTCTTGTTCTGCTTTTTAGCTTTTTGCTTGTATTAAAAGACTTGTATCGACTTGGAGATTGTGTGGGCACCGACCCCTGCTTTTTGAAACCTGCACATGTATACAAATCTTTTATAGTATGGAATAGAATGACTCTTTTTATTTGTACAATTTTTTGTCTGTATTTGTAAATGCATTTATTCCTTATTTTCACACAAGTTTCTATATTTTCTTTGTATGATATTGCAGTGAGCTCGTGGTATGTTGCTTGAGCGTTGCTTTTATTAATGTAGCTATATTATATTGCCCCCATATCATGGCTTATTGCAATCTTCTCCATTTTGAGAAGACTTGTACTCTTACTCTGGAGAATAATTCTTCCATTTTGAGGAAATATTATTCAGCTCTAGTAGAGTGTGCCTTGTATTGGAGAAGTTTTCTTTTTTTTTAGAAAATGTTTTTACACTTTGACTTTCGGAGATGGTCACTTTTATTTTTGAGAAGTGGATTCGCCTACGCAATAAAGCGGCCCTCCGAAGAAGGCTTTGATTTGTTTGCTAGAAAGTTACATCTCATCGCTAAGTGGGCCCACGGGACTGGAGTCAGCTGCTTTATCAGATATTTGTTTGCACAAACGATCGCGAGTAGTTAGCTATGGCCTAGAACCTTCTTTTTGAGAAGGTGCCCCTTCGGTGGTTCCACCAATGACTTTTTCAAGAGATAACATTACATTTTTGGGCGTGCCTCGTTAGAGGGCTTCATTTGGCACTTCAACTTTTTTGGGGAAGAATGTTCACATTATGGAGAAATTGATCGTCCCTTGAGAATAGAAGTGAGCCTCCTAAGAGGGCTTTTTGTTTGCCTGAAAGTTAGTTCTCGCAGTTAAATGGACACAAGGGGCGGACGCAAGCTACCTAATTGGATAATCGTTTGTACGGACGATCACAATTTGTTAGCAAGGTCCTGGTACCTTCATTTTGGGAAGGTGCCCCTTCGGTGGTTCCACCAACCTTTTTGTTTGAGAAAAACATTTCATTTTTTGGCGTGCCTCGTTGGAGGGCTTTCTTTGGCACTTCAACTTTTTTGGGGAAGAATGTTCTCATTATGGAGAAATTTATCTTCCCTTGAGAGTAGAAGTGTGCCTCCGAAGAGGGCTTTTTTTGGCACTTCAACCTTTTTTGGGAAGAATGTTCTCACTATGGAGAAATTGATCTTCCCTTGGGATAGAAGTGTGCCTCCGAAGAGGGCTTTTTTTGGCACTTCAACTTTTTTGGGGAAGAATGTTCTCATTATGGAGAAATTGATCTTTCCTTGAGAGTAGAAATGTGCCTCCGAAGAGGGATTTTTTTGGCACTTCAACTTTTTTGGGGAAGAATGTTATCATTATGGAGAAATTGATCTTCCCTTGAGAGTAGAAATGTGCCTCCGAAGAGGGATTTTTTTTATTTGCCAGGAAGGTTGCATCTCACAGTTAAGTGGATCCACGGAGCAGACGCGAGCTACCTAATTGGATGTTTGTTTGCACAAACGATCACAATTAACTAGCGAGGCCTGGAACCTTCACTTTAGGAAGGTGCCCTTCGGTGGTCCCACCAACCTTTTTATTGAGAGACAAGATTCCATTTTGGCTTTTTTTTGTCTACTATCCCATGTCTTTACACCATCTTCCCCTCAGCGATTCCTCGTTATCATTTCCATGTACATGTTCCTTTCTTTTGCAAGTTGTTTGTTTTTTTTCTAGAGAAGTGTATTTCATTGTTAAGTGAATCCACGGGGAAGGCGCAAGCTACTTAACCGGATGTCCGTTTGCACAAACGATCGCAATCAGTTAGCAAGGGCCTGGAACCTCCACATTAGGAAGGTGCCCCTTCGGTGGGATCACCAACTGCTTGTGAGAAGCACTTCTTATGTAGGAATTGAATCTGGAATTTTTGTGGCTTGACATTTGCTTGTTGAGTGATTTGTAGGAATCGCTTGGCCTTGTGATGCGTTGAATAGGTAAGCTTTGCTTTGATAGCAATACAAGAATGATACATCCACGATCATTTTACAAATTTAAGCATAGCTTCTAAGTAGAATATGGACGCAAGTGATTGCTGTTCCAGGCTCTCGAAATTAGATCTCCTTCGACAGTTGTAAGCTTGAAAGTGCCATCAAGAAGTTTTTTGCCTATGACGTATGGCCCTTCCCGTTTGTCCCAAATACTCTCGTTGATGTCATGACCCTTTTCAAGACTAGATCCCCAATTTCAAAGCTGCGTTGGTGAATTTTAGAATTGAAGTGCCTGGCTTTCCTTTGCTGATGGGCTGCAACTCTGAGCTTAGCCTCTTTCCTTCTTTTATCAAGCAAGTCAAGTGCTTCAAGTTGCAGCTTTTCATTTTCAGCATGGTTGAAATGAATTCTCCTGTGTGAGGGGACCTCTATTTCCACTAGAATCATTGCTTCTGATCCATATGCTAATGAGAATGGAGTGTGGCCAGTTGCAGTCTTGTGGGTAGTTCTGTATGCCCAAAGTGCTAGTGGAAACTCAATGACCCAACCACCTTTTGCTTTTTCCAGCTATTTTTTGATGGTTAATTTGATAATTTTTCTCACCGCCTCCACTTGCCTGTTTTCCTATGGATGAGCCACTACTGAGAAGCTTTTTTGGATCTTGAATCGCCTGCAAAAGTCCTGGAATTCTTCGCTTTCGAATTGGGTACCATTGTATGTGATTATCTTCTGAGGCACATCATACCTGCAAATGATATTTTTAGTCACAAAGTTTATCATCTTTTTAGATGTAATTGTAGCCAATGGTTCATATTCAGCCCATTTAGTGAAATAATCAATAGCAACAATAGCATATTTGATTCCGGACTTGGCAATCGACAAAGGCCCAATGAGATTTATCTCCCAAATGGCGAATGGCCATGGAACGACCATCTGTGTTAGCTCGGTGGAAGGTGCTCTTGGGATTTTCGCAAATCTCTAGCATCTGTCACACTTTCGGGAGTAGCTAGCAGCGTCTCGATTAATATCTGGCCAAAAATACCCATAGCGGAGAATTTTCTTTGCTAGATTTTGGCTACCTGAATGATCCCCACACTCTCCTCCGTGCACCTCGGCTAAAATTATCTTAGCCTCTTCCTTGGTTATACATCGGAGTAATGGCATTGAGAATCCTCGTCTGTACAACCGTCCGTCTTGAATTACATATCTCGGGGTATTACTTAATAGCTTCTGGCGCTCTATTAAGTTTTCTGGCAGGGAGCCGTTGAGTAGATATTCCTTGATCGGGGTCATCCACGACTCCTGCTCTTGAGACATAGCCATAATCCAGTCAATATCCATCTCATCAGTACTTGGAGCTGACAAGACTTCCACAGGGACCAATCCCAATAATTGAGCTTCGCCAGAGCTTGAATATTTTGCATGAGAATCTGCCTTCATGTTCTCTTCCCCGGGTATACGGCTTACTGTATAATGATCACAATCATCGAGAAGCTCCTAGGCCTTTGACAAATAGGTAGGCAGATATCCTCCTTTAGTTTGAAACTCTTTCTTGACTTGGCATACAATAAGCTGGGAATCACTGAAGATCTGCAATACTTTGATGTTCAGTTCTTTAGCAATCTTCAAGCCGACAACAAGAGCTTCATATTCAGCTTGATTATTTGTCGAAGGAAATTCTAATCTCAATGCATAGCACAATGACCGCCCTTGTGATTCCAAAACTAGGAGCCGCTTGATTTGACGCAGGAGAAGTGGCGGTGTTGTCATAAGCATTTCCAGATCTAGTAGATCTACTTTTTCTTCCAGGAGCCATAATTTCGAATAGATTTCTTGTTCTTAGGGAGAGTCTTTCAACAAATCTTTGTGAAGCAATGATGAGAGCACCCCTGAGTTCGGTTCTCGGTGAAAGCACCAAAAATGTTAACGCTAAAAATGTACGCTAACACCCCAGTGTGTGTTGTGATATAGCGAAAGCACCACCCGTTAGTACGGGAATTAATAGCAAGCAGAAAATAGCAAAAAATAGTAAAGAGACGACAATTTTTATAGTGGTTCGGCTCAAAGTCAAGCCTACGTCCACTTAATCTCTTCTATTATTGATTTGATTACAAGTTTTATAATAATTCTTCAATTGCAACACCATTAAGGCAAGTAGTTAGAACTTTGATGCAGAAAAGCTCTTTAAATTCATGTTGTATGAACTTGATCTTTTCCCAAGGTTCTTTGAAGTGTCTTTGGCATTTGAAGTGTTGTAGAAGTCGTGAAAACAGCAAAGTCTTGGCGTTCGAGAAATCCCCTCCCCCAATGTTGAGTTGGCGGGGTATTTATAGGGATGTTTCGGAGTAAGGTCATATGGTGTAGGCTGTGGGCGACTTAGGAGTTGAGTTAGGTCGCGGGCGACCTAATGGGTGCGAGTTGCGGCTTATAGTGGGTGTATTTGGCCATTTGCATTAGCTGGTAGGTCGCAGTGACCAATGGGGAATGGAAGGCGATCTATACGCTGGGGCATCAGGTGGAGCGACTTAAGATAGACTTGGGAGAAGCAGCGACCTATATATAGACGGCATAAGGAGACGCGGCTTATTTAGGTGCAGATGTGGGATCATAACCTGCTAGGTCGCTAGGTCGCTACCTCATTGAGTCGCTATAGTATTCAACCCACTGTCGTGTTTGAGTCGCTATGTCGTTGATCTGTTTAGGTCGCTTAACTCATGGAAAGCCGCTGGGAGGTTGAGTCGTTAACTCATTGCAATATTAGCTCGCCAGATGCTATAGGTCGTAAGTTGCTTGGAGCTGTGAACAGTTAAGTCGCTTGGGGTTTTAGGGTAGTGAACCCGTTGTTATGTTAGGTCATTAAGTCGCCAGCGTTTCTTTGGGTCGCTATTCAGAAAAGGGATTAACAATGTGGAAATAATGTAAATTTAGGTAATATGTGGTAATAATTTAATTTTAAATTTAGGTATTACGTTAATGTAAATTTAGGTAATATACGGTAAGAATGTAAATTTTATTCATAGAGTGCTAATGGATTTAATAAAAAGAATGAAATCAAGATGAATAAATAAATTAGGAGTATAAATTTTAATAAATGTGCGCATCGATTTATAGTAGGATTTAAAAGGCAATTAATAATTTAAAGGTTGATTTTTTAAGATAACAATGTGTAATGGATGGAAATGGAATAAGTGTAGTGTAGTGAGAGTTGTTGTAATAATTTTTTGTAAAGAATTAGCTTACAAATATTACAAAATGTATAATGGTGACAATTGGTGTTGTTACTAATTTAACTGATCAATTTCAAATAAATGTCAACAAAATGTTAAATTAATGTGGAATAAACCATAATTGTAGTGTGAACGTGATAAAAAGATATAGAAATGTTAATTGTATTCATAGTGTAATGATTGCTTTAATAGTAAGGAGTGAAAATCAAAATAAAAGAGTACAAATGAATAAGTTTTGTAAAAGAATAAAAATATGTTTATTTATTTGAAATGTTTGTTAGCTGAAAGATTGATTATAGAGATGAGTAACTATTATTTAATGAGAAATGTGCAATTACTATTTGTATCCAATAATGTAAATATGTTTAAATTACTATTAGATAGGAAAAATTGTTTTACTTCTCATTACATTCATTTGGTCCATTTTGAAACTTAATCAGCTGAAATGAATGTAATTGAAAATTTCTAATTAATAGAAGAGAGAATACTAATTGTAAATTAATAGGTGTAATTAAAAGCAGCTTATGTTTGTGAAAATAAAAGGAAAGTTTTGATTCAGTGAAAAAAAAATGTACATCAAATAAAATGAAGGTTTCATCTGTGAATGTAGGTTTAATTTTATTAAAATAAAGAACAGAAAGATTGATTTTAAAGAAAGAAATATATGCTTATTTGAACTGTGTTTTAGCTTACAGTATGATTACAAGAATAGGAAAATAATCTATTTATTACTCTTGTGTATAAACAATAAATTTATAAACGTGTTTAAATAAACAATTGTTCTAAATTTTTTTATCCATTTTAGGTGTCTGTTTAAAATTTAACTTTGTAGTTACTGTAATTAATGTAATTCAAATGTTTCAATTAAAAGGAAAGGAAAGGTTGATTGTAATTAATAGATTTGATAAAAAAACGCACATTTTGTGTTAAACAAAAAAAGGTGTTTTAATGGTAATAAGAGATCATTTTGGGAAAAACAAATCAAATGTTTTCATTTTTAAGGTAAGTATAAAAATTTATTATGCATAGGCAAAAAACCTAAATCCGTAGAAATTCGAATATTACTTGGGTTAATGAAGTTAATTAGGTTACATTTCCAAAAAAAATTGGATTTCAAAATCTTTTATTATTAATTGTTTCACGAACGTTTTAAAATAGTTACCTTACTATTAATACTTGATCCGTTTATTTCTCCATCTGTTTAATACCTAAGCACTTTTAGGTTGTATTTAATTCTTGCCGCCTCATTTTCACGTATACAAAATTCTACGTTCGTTTGCAAACTTTTCCATTCCTACATACATTTCCTTATGTATTATTAATACCTGAAGCTTTAATAATAAAACGTGACATTTATTTTTTCCCTCCGCATTCATTTCCTAACTATAAATAACCTACATCTTATTTCTTCTTTCTCCAACACCTCATATTCAAAAGCTCTTATTCTTGCAAATCCAAAAGCATTCTATTATAAAAATGATTTTTTTTTCATTTTCGTACACTTCCTGTCCTCAACTTAGTTGTTCTTCAATCTTTTCCTCAAGCCTCATCTTGAGAAAACGTAAGTATTAAAATTTGTTTATTTATATAAAATTTTAACGCATACTAATTTTTATTTTAATAATATTTCTTGTAACATGAATATCTTTTGCATATAAGCTTTGATTCACGCGCAATTTCTTCTGTTGAATTCAAATTTATATTCTGGACAAGGATGAAATTGATTTAGTTGAATTTGGAGATTGTTGAGTTTTGCGCTTCTATTTGGATTTTTATGGGCTAAAATCAAAGGTGGGTGTTTTAACCCGCTCACAACTTCTAAGATTTCTTATGTTTGTTAAATTCATTTATGATGTGATTTGAAATTTATCTATAGTTGTTTGGCATATATTTCATCATTATCTCAGTTAATTTGCATTTATTTAATTAACTTGTTATTTAATTTATTATTGCATATAAACTTCTAGTTAAATTATTATTTAATTTATTTTGCATAATAAACTGCCAGTAAATGTCGGTTATTTATTAGCTGTTATATATCGATGTATTTTTTTAATTGGATGATGATTGTGATAAATGGATGTATGATTTTATGATGGATGAATGGATGCTGTATTTTATATTGCATAAACTGCAAGTTACTATTCATTTTCATTTCATTCGGGATTGCGGTTTGAAATGATATATAACCGTAATTTTTATTTTAAATTACAGATTGAAATGATAAATATTTGTATCACTTGACCATTGGATAGAAAATTTATACAGACACCGCGGTATATATATATATTTTGAAATGATTTTCTATGGTTTCATAAAGATATATATATATATATATATATATATATATATATATATATATATGGTTTTTTGAGATATTGATTTCGGATATTTGATAAAGGTTATTTTATATATACTTAATTTCTTGGTTTTAAGCTATGTATAAAATTGTTTAAAGTATGAAGTAAGTTTAATAATAAAGTTGATTTTATTAAAATATATTATGGATAAGTGTTTACTTACATTCTAATATAGAGTTTATATTGATTTTTATAAATCAAAGTTGAGAAGATAATTTTAAAATTGATTTGATATTTTATTTAATTAAGATCTTATTGAAATTTAGGTTTAAAAAACATGGTGTAATAACTAAATTCGGGTTTAGGATGATTTAAGTGAACATATCTAGTCTAAATTAATTGAGGAATATTCAATTATTGAATTTGAAAGTTTTATTCAAAGGATTCTGGATTATTAAGTAAGTATTTCAAAACTAAATAATAGTAAAGTGAATTTGGCATATATATATATGAATTAAAAATTTAGTTTTGAAATGATGTAATATTTAATACTTTGAAATATATGGAAATTTAAATGGTTTACTTGGGAATTCAAATCTGTATTTGGAATTGATTTGAGAAATTAAAAAGCAAATTTACTTTATAAAGTAATTTATTATTAAATAATTTAAGTATTGAAAATTTTGTTTCGAAGCTATGGGTTTAAGGTATATATATTTGAAATGATATCGTAAGTATATGGTTTTGAAATGGACAATTTATTCTAGTTTTAAAGTATAAAATATTTTGAAGAGGCCGCGGTGTTGTAATAACGATTGGTTGTTTAAGAGATCGGGATTTGGAAGTTGTCATACTCTCTGCTAACTCCGAAAACCACTTTAATAACCGTGTATGCGGTGGAGATTCCAGAATGAAGTAGGATGGTGGCGGCGTTTCCTTTGAGGTAAATACGTGGACCTAACTCCCGTGAGTTGGCATAAGGTGGCTAAAACAGGATCGATCGACGGGTTAAGAAGGTAGCACTTTTTGTCGGACACAACCCTTCGCTATTCTACTCTAACTTAGGATTTTTCGTTGGCCCTTTTGATTTTTGATTTGGGGGGGTTGTTTGAGGTGGGCGGTTGTAGCTGCTGCGCGTTACCACCGACCCGGAAGCGTAATTGGTATATCAACCCTGGCATTACCTAGTTGTGCCATGTCACCTAACCTAGCGTGCCTTATACGATTTTGGTTTTGTACCATACCTATGGAGTGCCCTCTGACGACGTCCAGTGCGGGGGAGATTACGGTACTGTATAGACTATGGGAATATATAAATGTGTTAAAGTGGAAAATGTAAATCCTTAACGCTATTTAAAAGTTAGTTTATTTTACAATTAGACACTATTATAATAGCGAAATATACTACATAGTAAATAGTTTAACGGATCCTTAAGAGATGTAAATCCCGAGCATCTCGTGAATTATTGCACTCATATTTATTTCTGTTGATTTAACTTACATAAGATCTTTTAGTTGTGACTCGACTATTTTGTTATGACGCTCCACCTCTATACCCACGCTAGCCAAGGACACTACGGTTAATGTCATCAACTAGCACAGAGAATAAGGCTGTTGAGGAGCGACATCCGTGTAATTGCTTTGTGCGAGCAATGATATGTCAGATAGTACAACATACATTTGGTTTCAGGAGGAAATCCGCCATTGCGAAGCAAACTCAAAGCTACTACGCAGTGGCTATAGATATATTCTTCGAAAACAAACATAGAAATAAGATAACACAAATCAGTCATAGACATCCATATCACAAAGACGGAAATAGATATGAATATAACACATAAAAGTGTACATCAGAGCAGTGGTCAAATAAGGTCCACAATATCACAAAAGAATAGCTACAAGTTCTAGACAAAAGAATATGGATACATCAATGAGTTTATAACTCAAATGTATACAACAAAAACCACTAATCTAAGTTGTTAGCCAAAAGTTAGGGTGATAATCCCAGATACGAAGTCAAGCAGAAACACCTGTAACATCTCGGTCTGACCCGAGTATTGTTTAATAAGAAAATAATAAACGGATCAGTCTAGCTATCAGATAAAACGATATAGAATAAGAGATATGACATAAATATATGATAACCATAAGGCCATACTGTGATAAACATGCAACTGAAAAATCAACTAGGGATTAATCAATATCACGAGAATCTTCTCAAAGATCAAAAGGAATGTCATACTCCTTATTTACCAAATCACCAAACTATAAATACTGACAATAATATCAATGTCAATCACAAAAGTTAATGACACACAAATTCACCAATACACAAATATTGATAAAACTTATCAATGTAAATCACGAAAATTGGTGAAAACACAAATTCCAGAAATCATCAATGGAAATCCAGAAATCACAAAAAGGGGGAGGCCTATCACAAAACGGGAGCATGAAAACTCACCAACACGTGTATCACAAAATGGAACGCTATTCCGCGGTAGCTAACCAATAATTTTGAGCCGAAGCTCCATAGAAACGGGGTTTAGTCTCCCTCGTAGACAAAAAGACATCGCACATTTGCTAGTCTAAATCACAAAAATGATCATCGACGATCATCAAGAAGTGTCAATTACAGTAAGCCAGTAAATATATAAGCTTAGCTTCATGTCCCATAACCACTAGCTTAACTTAAATATTTAGGAACAAAATGTAGATCTCCACTCGAAAATTTTCACAAGAGATTCATTCGAAAAAGTCCAAGAATTAACCGGCGAATTAAATGCAAGCATTTCATAGCATTTGTTTTACTAAGTCGTTTAATTAGATTTCTCATACGAGTGAGGTAAAGTGACAGATCACAAAAATGATTGTAGGAACAATAAATCACAAAAATTCACATTCGAAGACGTGAATAAAATCCAAAGAAATTCAATTCCAAATTCATCAAAGTGGAATTACCCTTGCGACTTAACAACCATGACATACGACTTAACATATGTCAACACGAGAAATCAACGGCTCAAGAAATAACACACGGCTTAAAGCAGGGGCGACTTAAAGGGGTAGCGCGACCTACCTACATGCGGCATAATGGCCGAGGGACCTAAGGGGTAGCGGCATATGTGCAGGGGCAAGCGACCTAAGGGATGGTGTGGCTCAACAGTGCAAACGACCTAACATGGTCGAGCTATAGGGTGGAATGACCTAACGGATGCGGCCAAGGTTCCGCGACCTAAGGTGTACACGACTTAAGGAGTACGCGACCTAAGGAGCGAGCATGCGGCGTAAGTGGAGAACGAACTAATGAGCTAACAGCCTAACTTGCCGTGCGACCTAGGGGTTTCGACCCAAGTGGCGCGACCTATACGAGCTAGCGGCACAACAAGCCGAACGACCTAACAGGCCGAGCGACCTAACATGAGCGACCTAGCTGCAGGCCGAGGGAATGCAAGCTGAACGACCTAAGGATGTAAAGATGGCCGAGCGACCTAACGACCTATGGGGGAGGGACGACCTCAACGCAGGCCGAGAATCCTTCATATGCAGGCCGAGCGACCTAAGGGTTTTGAAGCTCAAAACTCACTCAATTTGCAACCGATCGACCACGAACGCTATGGGATTACGCCTATCGGCTACCCGGTCGTATTGGCTACTCGATGCATCACCAAAAACGTGTTCAAACATCAAAGATTGGATTTTTTTTAAGATATGAACCCAAAACACTAAAAATTGGGATTTTCACCAATTCAATCCAAATTAATAACAAATGCATATGTAAAAGTGTTAGGAATTCATACCCAACAATCAAAGGTAGTTATAGATAAAGATGTGGGATAAAAATCTCACCTTTACACAAAATCGATAAAGAAGGAGCTTGAGAGCAATGGAAGAATCAATGGCTTCTTCTTGAATTTGGAGTTGGAGGTTGAATTTGCAAATGGACTTGAGCTTGGAGTTTTAATTTCCCATTCCTTCCTCCATTTTTGATTAAGCTTTAGTGTTAGGAAGTGAAGTTATGAAGGGAAGGGGGTTGTGCTAGAGTAAATAGCTTAGGCTAATGGGCTAAACCAAACCCAAAACCCAAAGTGAAAAAGTCACAAAATTCCACTAACTCCAAACATATCAAAGTTTATACTCAAAAAATCGCAAACGGTGTTTTGGACTCAATGGAAGTGGTTCCAAGTCCTAATTCGACCGTATGCAAAAAGTAACTTTTCGGACCAAAAATCTGACTAACGATAAAATATTAAAATAAAATATTCAAATATTAAATCCTAAAATATGCGGGTTGTTACAGACTCCTCTCCTTAAAGAAATGGCATCCTCACAATATTTAAGAAGAAAATATAATGTAACAACCATGAAAGCATATCAACACAAAAGAAATTTGAAATAAGAAATTCACCTCAAAGAGCACAAGAAAGTAAGTCCGGATGTGTTCGCTCGATGAACTCTGTAGATTCCTAAGAGCAATCCTTAGGATTTGAGGACCATTGGACTTTAACAAGCGGAACATCTTTATTTCGAAGGCGCTTGACCTCCGAAGCAATAATACGAATAGGATGTTGCTCATAAGCTAAATTAGGTGAAACTTCAATTTCTTCCACAACACCGGGCTCAAGAACAGAATCGGAATCTCGAAGGTACTTCAGTAATTGAGAAACGCGAAACACGTCATGAATAGCAGAAAAATGAGCTGGTAATAAAAGGTGATAAGCCACGAAACCAATACGTTCTTTGATAGGAAATGGCCCAATATATCGAGGCGCTAATTTTCCCGATCGACTGAAACGTACAACACCCTTCATAGGTGAAACACGGATAAACACAAGATCGCCCACTGAAAAGTCTAATTTCCTTCTCCGGCCATCGGCATAGGATTTTTGTCTACTCTGGGCTTATTTCATCCTATGACGAATACGGTCAATCTTTTCTATGGAATCACGAATAAAATCTGGACCTAAAACCAGCTTCTCACTGGCCCCAAGCCAACAAGAAGGAGATCGGCATGGCCTTTCATAGAATTCCTCGAAAGGTGTCATACCAATACTGGATTGGACGCTATTATTATAGGAAAACTCAACAAGAGAAATATGATCTTTCCAACTTCCACCATAATCATGAACACATGCATGAAGAAGATCTTCAAGAGTTTGATTCACACGCTCAGTTTGCCCATCGGACTGGGGATGATAAGCGGTGCTAAAATTAAGCTTAGTTCCCAAAGCTTTCTAAAGACTCTTCCGAAATCCACTAGTAAACAATGGATCACGATCACTAACAATTGAAGTAGGGACTCCATGAAATTTAACAACTTCTTTGATAAAAAGTTTGGCCAAAATAGGAACGGCTCGATTGGACCGAACGGGAATAAAATGAGCGGATCTAGTAAGTCTATCGACTATCACCCATAAGCTATCATGACCCGAACGAGAACGAGGAAGGCCGTCTATAAAATCCATCGAAATTTGGTCCCACTTCCAAATTGGAATTTCTAAAGGTTGCAATAACCCACCGGGCCTTTGATGTTCGGCCTTAATGAGTTGGCAAGTCATGGAACACTTAACAAAGTTAGCAATATCAGATTTCATTCCCACCCAATAATAAAGTCGCTTCATATCCGCGTACATTTTACTACTACCAGGTTGAATGGTAAATTTAGAATGATGAGAATCTTCTAAAATGTCTTTATGAAAACCACTGATATTTGGCATGATAAGTCTACCAAATTTTCGAATACCGCCACAAGAATCAATATTAAAGTCTTTCAAACCTTCAATATCAATTTTATCCCTAAAATTTTGGCCAAGAAGAGCCAATTCGGGATCTAGCTTTTGAGCTTCAAGAATGCGGCCCAAAAGAGAAGGATGAGCCTCAAGGCTACATAAGGCAAGAGATGAACATAAACCAAAAACAAGATCTCGAATCTCACAAGTGGATAGGATTCCGAGATCATGCTATTCGGATATAATCATAGAAACAACCGCTTGTTGTTTTCGACTAAGTGCATCGGCAACACGATTTCCCTTTCCGGGGGTATAAAGAATATCAAGATCATAAGCTGCAAGAAATTCGAGCCAACGTTGTTGATGCAAATTAAGTTCCTTATGAGAAAATAGATACTTCAAGGATTTATGATCAGTATAAAGAATAAATTTTTCTCCCAAAAGATAATGACGCCAAATGCGAAGGGCAAAAACAATAGCCGCGAGTTCTAAATCATGAGTGGCACATCTAGTCTCGGCTGGTGTCAATTGTCTAGAAGCATAAGCAATAAAACGTTCTCTTTGCATAAGAATGGCACCCAAACCAACGCGACTAGCATCGGTATAAACAACAAAATCTTGTTTCTCCTCGGGAATCACTAGGATGGGAGCATCGGAAAGGAGTTTTTTTATTTTCTGAAAAGAAGCTTCACATTTGTCTGACCAAATGTATTTAACTCCCTTCTTTGTCAAACTAGTAAGAGGCACGAAAATTTTGGAAAAGTCTTTTATGAAACGGCGGTAATAACCTGCCAATCCAAGAAAACTATGGATTTCCATCACACTCTCTGGTCTCTTCCAATTCTGAATTGCTTCAATCTTTGAAGGATCCACGGAAATTCTGGATTCGGAAATAATATGACCGAGAAACTTCACACGAGATTGCCCAAAGTGGCATTTAGAAGTTTTGCTTTTAATTGATTACTCCTAAGAGTTTCCAACACAATTCGAAGATGCTTTTCATTTTCCTCCTCGGTTTATGAGTACACAAGAATATCATCAATAAAGATGAGAACAAACCGATCGACGAAGTCTTTGAAAACTCTATTCATAAGGTCAACGAAATAAGCCGGAGCATTCGTTAAACGAAATGGCATAACAAGCCATTCATAAGATCCATAACGAGTACAGAACGATGTCAAAGGAATGCTATCCTCTACAATACGAAGCTGATGAAAACCCGTAGCTAAGTCTAATTGTGAAAAGACTCTAGCACCACTAAGTTGATCGAACAGATCATCAATCCGAGGTAAAGGATATTTATTCTTGATAGTAAGATCATTAAGCTTGCGGTAGTCAACGCAAAGCCTAAGTGTACCATCGGATTTCTTCACATAAATAGCCGAAGCTCCCTAGGGAGAGGAACTAGAGCGAATAAATTGCTTCGTCTCCAATTCGGATAACTGTTTGCGCATCTCCTCATTTTCTTTATTGGACATACAAAAGGAGGACGAGTAATAGGTTGAGCTCCAGGGATGAGATTAATTCTGAACTCAATTGCTCGCTTAGGTGTTAATCCTAAAACGGACTCAAATATGTCGGAAAATTCACGAACAACGTGAATAAGAGAAATAATATCTTCCTCGTCATCATTATCTTCATCATGAGGATATAATGAATATAAAGATGCAACTAAGCTAGAATCCGAATCTTTAAGATCAATAGAAATCTACTTAACAGATTGAGGATGTCGAAGATAAATAGTCCACTTAGGACATAGGATTTGGGCTTTATAGCGGTTAAGGCAGTCCATTCCCAAAATCATTCCAAAGCCTAAGTAACGCATAACATGCAAATTGGCTCGGAAAGAAAAATCACACAAAATAATCTCGACATCTTTACACAATAAACTGATTGTTGCGGATTCACCAACCGGATTCGCAATTCTCAAAGAAGTCATCAAACAGAATACATCCAAAGAAAAAGTATCAACCAGTTCTTTTGAAATAAAAGAGTGGGACGCACCCGTATCAAAAAGAACTCGAATATGATGATCAAGAAATAAAATAATGCCATCAAGGATAGAATGAGAAATACCTTTTCCACGAGATGTGTTGCCAGGGGCTTGTGCAACATTAAGCTTTCCCTCCTTCCTATTTTGAAGTTTGGGACAAGAAGATAAATAATGATCCGGGCTTTTGCAATAGCGACAAGTACGAGGCTTCGAACACTTGTTCGCATAATGGTCCTTAAAACCATAGTTGTAGCATTGCCCACCACTTGGGGTAGAAGTCTTAGTTGTCGGAGGGACTTGCTTCCCTTTCTTATTGTTGGGATAAGGACCTTTAAACTTATTAGGCCTTTTCTTGTTGTTGAAGTTCGTTTTGGCGCCCATAACTTCAACATCACTTTCTTTATCTGCCTCTCCAAGTCGAAGAGCGATATCAACGAGTTGATCAAAAGAAACTACTAATTTTAGAAGTAATGGCTTCTTGAGATTTTTATTCAAGCCATAGACAAATCGTTGGTTTTTCTTCGATGGGGTGTTTATGTATTCGACCCCGTATTTAGAAAGTGACTCGAAGGATGCGACATAATCTGCCACAGAGGATTCACCTTGAACAAGGTCAATGAAACGACGAGCCAAAGTCACCTTCTCAGCTTCTGGCACAAATTTTAATTCGAAGCATTCCCGGAATTTCTCCCATGTAAGATGCGCTTCAAATATTTCAGAAGTAAGAAGCTCATACCAATCTAATGCTCTTTCTTGGAGCATACTAGAGGCCACCTGAACTCGGTGAAGATCAATAAGATTCATGCGAGAAAAGATTCGATCGCACGTTCTCAGCCAAGCCTGGATTTCAATAATGGTTTCAAAACCCTTGAATGGCTTTCCACTCAAATTGGTATAATCGCTGCACAAACGTGCAAATCCAGACCTAGGGTGAGTAGACTCCGGATTAGATCCAGCTGCTTGAGCATTCCTTACAAGATCAAGAAGCTGCTGGGCAGACATAAATACTCCATCTTGGGGAGTAGCACGAGATTGACCGGCGCTGGGACGGCCAGGTCTAACCATTTCTCTTCCTTTTTAAGGAAAGAAAGAAGAAGGATAAGGTTATTCACCAAAAGAATATCAAGCAGTCTTGATAGATAAACAAGGAATCATAAAGAAAAAAAGGATGAATCGGTACGAAGACTCGAATTAAATCCTAAAGTACGATTCCTAAGATGGACTTAGGACGATGATCCTTGTTAGATTATTCTACACCGTTTCGACGATTCGCTCTGATACCAAGCTGTGACGCCCTAACTCTATACCCACGCTGGCCAAGGACACTACGGGGTAATGCCGTTAACTAGCACGGAGAATAAGGCTCTTGAGGAGCGACCATCCGCGTAATTGCTTTTGCGAGCAACGATATGTCAGATAGTACAACATACATTTGGTTTCAGGAGGAAATCCAACATGCCGAAGCAAACTCAAAGCTACTACGCAGTGGCTATAGATATATTCTTCAAAAACAAACATAGAAATAAACATAACACAAATCAGTCACAGACATCCATATCACAAAGGTGGAAATAGATATGAATATAACACATAAAAGTGTACATCAGAATAGTGGTCAAATAAGATCCACAATATCACAAAAGAATAGCTACAAGTGCTAGACAAAAGATTATGGATACATCAATGAGTCTATAACTCAAATGTGTACAACAAAAACCACTAATCTAAGTAGTTAGCCTAAAGTCAGGGTGATAATCCCAGATACGAAGTCTAGCAGAAACACCTGTAACATCTCGGTCTGACCCAAGTATTATTTAATGTAACGACCCATAATTTTCGATTATTAAAATATTAATTAAATCAATTTTGTGACGCCCCACCTCTATACCCACGCTAGCCAAGAACATTACTGTGAATGCTGTCAACTAGCACGGAGAATAAGGCTGTTGAGGAGCGACCATCTGTATAATTGCTTTGTGCGAGTACCGATATACCGGATAAAAATATAACTTTTCATCTCTAGAGGAAATCCGACATACCGACACAAACTCAAAGCTACTACACAGCGGCTATAAAGGTCTTTGGAAACAAATATAGAAATAAACATAACACAAATCAGTCATAGACAATTCATATCACAAAGGCGGAAATAGATATGAATATTACACATAAAAGTGTATATCAGAGTAGTGGTCAAAAGATCCACGATAATACAAAAGAATAGCAACACGTGCTATACAAAAGAATACAACTATGAGTCTATATCTCAAGTGTACACAACAAAATAAACTACTAATCTAAGTAGTTTGCCAAAAGTAGGGATGATAGTCCGATAAGGAGTCAAGTAGAAGCACCTGTAAAATCTCAGTCTGACCCGAGTATTATTTAAGAAGAAAATAATAAACGGATCAGTTTAGCTATAAATATCAGAAGAAATGATATAGAATAGGAGATATGACATAAACGTATAATAATCACAATGCCAAGCTGTGATAAATAAGTAATTGAAAATCAACAAGAGATTAATCAATATCACAATAATCTACTCAAGATGAAAAGGAATGTCATACTCCTAATTTCGTTCACCAAGCCACAATAAATGACATATATATCAATGCCCATCGTAAAAGTTGGTGAAACATAAATTCCACAAATCAACACACGAAATCCAGAAATCACAATAAAAAGGAACAACGACGTCGTACAGCGGGACATCCGATGAACCAAATCACAATAAAAAGGATGGCCAATCCCACAAACTGGACATCGACGTACCTAGAAAGACACGCCCCATGAACAGTCGAACATCGACGCACCTAGAAAGATATGCCCCATGCTCTAGCATCGACGCACCTAGAAAGATACGCCCCATGCACAAATAAATAAACATCGATGCACCTAGAAAGATACACCCCATGCTCTAGCATCGACGCACCTAGAAAGATACGCCCCATGCACAAATAAATAAACATCGATGCACCTAGAAAGATACACCCCATGCTCTAGCATCGACGCACCTAGAAAGATACGCCCCATGCACAAATAAATAAACATCGATGCACCTAGAAAGATACACCCCATGCTCTAGCATCGACGCACCTAGAAAGATACGCCCCATGCACAAATAAATAAACATCGATGCACCTAGAAAGATACACCCCATGTAATGTCTAACATCGAAGCACCTAGAAAGATACACCCCATGCTAAGTCGAACATCGACGCACCTAGAAAGATACGCCCCATGCATAGACGAACATCGACACACCTAGAAAGATATGCCCCATGTCCCGACTTATTGAGCGATTGCTCCACGAAGTAAATAAACATTGATGCACCTAGAAAGATACACTCCATGCTCTAGCATCGACGCACCTAGAAAGATACGCCCCATGCACAAATAAATAAACATCGATGTACCTAGAAAGATACACCCCATGTAATGTCTAACATCGATGCACCTAGAAAGATACACCCCATGCTAAGTCGAACATCGACGCACCTAGAAAGATACGCCCCATTCATAGACGAACATCGACGCACCTAGAAAGATACGCCCCATGTCCCGACTTATTGAGCCGATTGCTCCACGAAGTAAATATACATCGATGCACCTAGAAAGGTACACCACATGCATAAATAAACATCGACGCACCTAGAAAGGTACGACCCATGTATAAAATGAGACGAAACTCAATAAAATGAGGAACAGTCCTCCACATAGACAAAGAGACATCGCACATTGCT
The DNA here is from genome assembly GCA_030765085.1 of Allium cepa. Classification (NCBI taxonomy): domain Eukaryota; kingdom Viridiplantae; phylum Streptophyta; class Magnoliopsida; order Asparagales; family Amaryllidaceae; genus Allium; species Allium cepa. Next base: position 888,958,735 of record CM060943.1, on the reverse strand, counting down.
AGTCTAAACCACAAAGATGATCGTCATGATCAAAGAGAAGTGTCAATTACAATAAGCTAGTAAATATATGAGCATAGCTTCATGTCCCATAACCACTAGCTTAACTTAAATATTTACGAACAAATTATAGATCTCCACTAGAAAATTGTCACAAGAGATTCAATCGAACAAGTCCAAGAATTAACCGACGAAGTAAACGCAAGCGTTTCATACCACTTGTTTTACTAAGTCGTTTAATTAGATTTCTCATACGAGTGAGGTAAAGGTTTGTATATACTAATAGATTGGAAAACGGTTTAAGAAAACAAGCTTTGTAATAAAATAGTGTTGAAATCATTTGAAGAAAGAGTTTTGATATTTACTACTAGTATAGAAAACCTTTATATTTTTAAAGTGACAAATCACAAAGAAGATTGTAAGAATGACCAATTACTAAATTCACATTCGAAGACGTGAATAAAATCCAAAGAAATCAATATCAAATCCATCAAAGTGGATATATCTAAAATTCCCAAAGAAAAGGTCATCAAAGTCATAATAGATGATAACAACAAATAGGAAACAACACGAATCGATTAAAGTTGGAAATATACTCAAAAATAGCCAAAATAGGCAAAACTGCACATTCCAGACGTCTGATTTGGAATCCAGACGTCTGGATTTGTTCTCTGGAAATAACCCAGAGAACACTCAGACGTCTGAAACCTCAAGTCAGACGTCTGAGACCTATCCAGACGTCTGGTTTGATGGTTCAGACGTCTGAAAATAGTCTCTGGCTTTTTTTTATAATATGCGTGCATACATTTTTACCTTCCAGGTCCAAACCAGACGTCTGGACTTGGTCACCAGACGTCTGGTCACCTGGTTTGGGCAACAATTTGCCTAGGCCAAAGTGGCCAAAACGTATCGGGAGCGATCGGACGAGCGACGACGACTAAGGATTTATGCCTAACGACAACCCGGTCTTATAGGCTCTCCGAAACACCTCTTAAAGCATGATCAAACATCAAAGTTATGATTTTTAGAGAATTGGCTTCAAACACCAAAAATGGAAATATTCACAAAACCAATCCAAATCAAAAGCAATTGCACATGAATAAATGTTAGGGATTCATACCTAACAACAAAGATAGATATAGACATAGATGTGAGATATAAATCTCACCTTTGAACTAAATTTATGAAGAAGATGCTATGAAGCAATGGCAAGAACAAGCACTCTTCAATTCCAACTCAACAAGCTTGAATCAATGGGTTCTTCTTGAGTTTGGAGCTAGGAATTTGATTTGCAAGGGAAGTTAGGGCTTGGAGTTTTAATTTCCACTCTCCACCTCCATTATTGCTAAAGCTTGAGTGTTAGGAAAATAGAAGAGAAGTGAATGAAGAGGAGAGTGTTGGAACTGAGTTAAGTGGTTAATTGGCTCAGCCCAACCAAAGCCCTAAGCGGGAAAAAGTAGCAAAAATCAACTTTCTCCAAACATATCGAAGCTTATACTCAAAAAGGTCGCAAACGGCATTTTGAACTCAATGGAAGTGGTCTCGAGTCCTAATTCGGCTGTTTGCAAAAACTAGCTTTTCGGACCAAAATCCGACGAACGATAAAATATTTAAATAAAATATTTAAATATAAAATCGATAAATATGCGGATTGTTACAAATTTATAAATCATCATCCAAATATTTCAATTAATATTGATTAACTATCTCTAATTACAATAAGTAATTAGCTTATAAGTTAATCACAAGTTAATTACTTAAACCCTTTGCAAACAATTAACTTGTATTACTAAATTAATTGATTAACTAAAATTAATCACATTAATTATTTTTCATTATTAATTACACCTTAATTAATCAATTCCAAATTAAATCGTATAATTAATTAATTAATGATTCTAATTACATTTAATAAATTATAAATTAATTACATAAGTAATTAATCTGAAATTAATCCACATATACATATTAATCACCCATGATTAATAACCATTCAGTAATTAACTACTTTAATTACTCATCCCATAATTAATTATTCTTAATTAATTATCTAAATTAATCCCCTTGATTAATTTCAAAGTAATTTAAATCCAATTACTTCTAAATCAAATATCTTAATTACATCCTGTAATTATTATTTAATTACTTCCTCAACAATCCATAAATGTTTGAATTAATTTAACTTAATTAATCTAAACTAATCACATTCATTAAATTAATTACACTAAGTAATTAATTCATTAATTACTTTCATAAGTAATTAAAACTTAAACAATTGATTATTATTAATTAATTAATCTAATTAATTATCAAAAATTAATCACATTAATTAATTGTTAAATAATCTTAAGTTAATGACCTTCATTAACATTTCTTAATTACTTAATTAAGAATTAACTTAAATTAATCATCATTAGTTATTAAGTAATTAATATTTAATTACTATTTAATTAATCTTTAATTATTAATTAACTAAGTGTTAATTCGAAACTAAATTATCTCTAATCACTTGATTAAATAAATCTTAATCATAAATTAAAATTTAATTAATCATCCTTAATTATAGATTAAATAACCTTAATTAATTAATCTCAAATCTAATTAATTAACTTAAAAATCATTAATTACTTTAATTAAACATCCACATAATTAATTAGTTAAATAATTAATATTCATCTTAATTACCTTAATAATTAAATGAATCCAATCATTAAATTTTATTTATCTTTTAGATAAACATTTCTTATTTAAAAACAAAATGTTTTTCAATTTACTTTTAATTTCTATTTAACCTCATTTTAAACTTAAGACTCAAATTTATCTTAAACAATTCAAAACTTAATCTTATATGTTAAAACATCTACCATATCAATAAGTTAAAACAATTTAAAATTTCAATTCAATTTAAATTCAAATCAATTTAAAAATTTCTTTAAATTTTCAAAATTGAAATACAACTCGAACTCTTTTTAGTTTTAACTCTTTAAAATTCTTTCTACAATCTACAACTTCAATTCAAATGCATATCATTTATTCATTTAAAAGTAATTTAAATTTAAACCTTTATTTTAAAAAACTGAAGTTTAAATTTAAATTCCAGATATAAAAACTCAGATTTGAATTCACTTTGAATTTCTAATTTAAATATTTAACCTTCCAATTCAAATGCAAAACACATATGCATTTACACTTGTAAGTTTGAAAACCAAATTTAAATTTAAAAACATGAATGATTTCAAATCTCAGAAAATCAAATTTGAATTCACATCAAATTTCAGATAAAAACTCAGTTTTAAATCTCCACCTGCAAAATTTAAATTTTACCTTTACATTTAAAAACAGAAAATTGTTCTCTGTTTTATTTAAAACCAAACTTTGAAATTTCTGAATTTAAATTATTTCAAAGAAACCAGAATTCAAACTTATTTGAATTCATATTTGAATTCAGTTTTAAAATCCTAAGTACAAATTTTAGTTTGCATTTCTTTCAAACTCTATAAAACTGGAAACAGGTTTTCCTGTTTTTCTTCTTTTTATATTTTTTTTCAAACAAACTTGAATTTCTGCATTTAAATTATTCCAAAATAAGAATTCAAACTGTTTGAATTCATCTTTAGATTCAAGTTTAATCCTAAGTTCAATTTCCAGATTTAAATTTAAACTTTACTTTTTAAATTTCTGAAAACAGAACAGGTTCTGTTTTGCTAAGACCTGAAACAAAAATACACTCGAGCAACCCCATTTTACTTCGGGTCAGTAACCCACTTACTTCGAGTTTCCCCTTAAAAATCCCGAGACTATCCCGAGACGAAAATCCCTGCACCCAACAATCATCACCCAAACCTGGAACAGACCAAACCCCCACCACCTAAAACCTGTCATCACCAATCTCTCCACTTCTCGACCCCCATCAACTTCCATACTCCGGCGACCACTCTATCAATACACCATTTACCATTACCCCAAAAATCTTTGAACTCGATTCACTGAGGAGTCCACAATCGACCCAAAAACAGTAACCCAAATAACTAGGGTTCATAACAGAAATGCAAAATTTCAATCCCAAACTTGAATTGCAAATCAATTCAGTAATTTTCCTATGATTTATGATAGATAAACTATCACTAGAAACAAATTCAACTAAACCAAATGCAAGCTTCAATTGAACTTGATTAAAATGTAAAATACAGTGTTCTTGGAACTGCACCATATTTACAACACAATAAATCGAAATTTTTGTTTTAAAATTCTTGAATTTACTTACTGATTCTATTAATAAACCTGGAACATTAATTTATAACATTTGAATTTTTACTCTAGGCAATTTGGTTCTGTGTAACTTAATTTTTTTTTAAGTTACAGACAATCATATGTAGTTCATATACTATTAAACTTACACCACTCTAAAGCAAACATAATTTGTTCAAAAATTTAAGTCCTAAACAGCAATCAAGACAAAGGAAAATTCAGAAATCAAATATAAGTTTGAAATTTTGAAGATCACACATGCACAATCATCTTCTTGTTTACTGACACATACTTGCAGGTCATTTCATATATATTTATCTGTAATTTATAAGCATGCACAACTACCTATTAAACAGTTTGTAAAAGTTGAGTTACTCACCTGTATTTATAAAATGCAGAGTACATTTCCAATTGCATGTTCCAGATTATGAAATGCAGGCCCTTTTGAAACTTTAAACTTGTGAACTATATGCATGCAGGCTTCTTGCTTCCAGATGCAAAGAAATGCAGACCTTTCTGCTTGCTTTTAATCTTGATTAATATATCCTTTCAGTTTTTTACATGCAGGCTTCAAATTGTTGCATGCAGGTCTTTTGTATTCAGGTTTTGAAAATGAATGCAGGTTTGTATTTTGGAAAAGAGGAGTTTGAATGCAAGTGTTTACTTGATTGAAAAATGTAAGTGTTTGCATGATTATGAAGAAGGTTTCAGATTTCTTTGTTTTTAGAATGAAAAATGAGAAAGAGTAGAGAAATGAGTAAATACATGTTTATATAACAATGTTTGATTTTAAATTAAAATTAAAGGAAAATAAAAAACTAAAATTTGACACTTGGTAAAAAGAATGGACACTTGTTAATTTCTCACATAAATTTTTAACACGTGTTACCTAAATCTTAAATTACCAACACATGTAAATTAAGCTTACATATGTTTTTTGTAATTGTTTTTGTTATTAAATTTAAGATTAATGAATATTTAAACTTGGTTAATTAGTTCATATACCTAGTTATGCATTTAAATAATTCTAAAGAAAAAAGCAAAACAATACACAATTAAATCATTTGAAAAAGAAACGTTTAAATAGTTAAAATGAATTTATAAAAGAGTTTGCAATAACTTACATGAATACATGTTTCATATATTAAGTTGTATTTTAAATTCACTAATTAAACTTACAAATCAAAATTATCAATCAATATTTTAAAAAGAATAACACAACATTTTTGTAACTTATTTTAATATTCAAACTTTAAAATAAAATAAAAATGAATTTTAAACTAATCAAAGCATTTATCTCATACTTAAAATCATATAGTATTTTATTAAATATTTTTGAAAAGCTTAAATTAAAAACGAATCAAATTTTCCATTTTTTTTTAAAACATTAAAATTATGCTATACTAATTTAATTAAAAAAAATCTTGTCTATTTAAAAATATATATAAATACATATACATTATTAAATAGAAAAAAATTTATTAACTCATTAAAAATAAATTCACAAATTAAATATTTAAATAAAGAAGATTATAGAATCAAATCCAATTTATTAATCAAAATTATCAATTCAATATAAATTTAAACACGGATTATTAAATTTATATTATCCAAAATTCCGGGATATTACAATCCTTCCCCCTTAAAAGAATTTCGTCCCCGAAATTTTAAACAAAGTTAATTTAATAATCTATTTACATATTTTATTTTTAAAACACAGCATATGCTAATCATATGCTAACAACCAAAGCAACCAATTCACACAATCAGAACAAATCTAATTATCCAAAAGAATTTTGGATAAGACTTTACGAGTTTCCCCGGTATATATATATATATATCGGGATACCCGCTCTATAAAATCCAATCAACCAATACTACTAAACTATAGAGCTCCTAATAACAACTCTATACAGAATATCAGACTACAAACGAGTCTGACTCAACAAACAAACCATCCTAAACTGCTGGTTCTACAACCAGAAATATCAAATACGCACTTCCTCAGAGATACGTGAAAACACCCTGAATTCCAGTTATCCAAACTGGCAATTCAACTCTAGAAAACCAAACACCGATCTTACCAATCACAGAAGAAACCAAAACACTACGGAGCTAGCTTCCCAAACTATAGCTCCCTGGATCAGAGAAAAACTTAACCAAAATCCAATCTCCGATTCCAGAATCCAAATTTCTCCGTCTCTTATCCATAAAAACCCTTCGGACGATCCTGGGCTACTAACATCATTCCTAATCAGCTCAACTCTTGCTGATTTCAAAAGAAACAGACTGAATCAGAACAATCCAATGATCTCCTCAAGATCAATCAAAATCAAGAACACACACCCAACTTTTCAACAACAGAAGACAGAACAAACTTCTCCTTATCCGGAAAAGAAACATTCCCAAACTACTTCCGCTGCTCAACTCTGATCCGCAACAGAAAAAAATGCTGACGAAGAACACAAGCACAGACTAGACAACCTAGCACTGAAATATGGTTCCACAGATCCATAAAGAAAAACTCAGATATTCCTCCTAAACCTGAGTTACTTCACCAACTTGTATTTCAAGGAACCATCCATCTACCAACTGAACCACCAGTTTCAAATCCTGAAAAGAAAACTCGATCTCCAGATGTAGACAAACTCTGATTTCTTGAAAGAAATCCGGATAATCTCCAACAAACACAAGAGAACATACTATCGCAAGTCACTTTTGCGATCAACTCAGCCTAAATCCAAAGAAACTGCTCTCTCTCAACCAAACAGAACAGCTTATGCTGGCTTAGCCAACTCTTCAAAGAAACGGATCTTCTCTACTGCTTCTGGACTTCATTTCAGAAAAACTACTCAGCCAGAAGACTCCCTACCAACTCAGAACATTCTGCTGGACTCAGCCACAACACCGAGCAGACTCACTTCTTATTCTCGTTCCAGAGAAACATCTTCGGAAATATCCATAGTCACTGCATCTCATCACGCAGCTACTACTTCTTGAGATATCAAGATATCATCACTTGCTTGCTTCTGCCCTAACGACAGATCAAAACTCAATTCTGCACTTCAAAGATGAACTCCGAACCTTTACAGGTTACCTTCAGAGATCGATGAAGTACTTCATCACAACAGAACTCTCTCGAGACGGTATTAGGTCTACACTCTCTACTAATACACTTCCAACCTCATCCATCAAACTCCAACCAATGGTAGTCGTGTTACACACACTTCTACCTCATCTACCTTTATAACTTATATTGGAAAAAAACTGAACGGGTAATCCAACAAATAGGTAGAACGAATTATATATATATATATATTAAAAATACAAATACGCTCTCTCAAGATAGACACCCCTACAGAGCCTAGGAATTCACTCAACCTAATGCTCTGATACCAACTGTCACGACCTGACTTTCCACTCCCATAAAATCGCATCATGAATTAAGAAAGAAAGGGATAGAAAAGAGAAAGAAAGAAGAGAAATAAGAAACAACACAAGAATCTCAACAGCGGAACGAATAAATTATATTAATAACATAAGTATTACATAGTATACATCAAATATCAGAGTTACACAGACATATTCAACACATACTAGACAGTTATAAACATCTGTCTAGTTATTACAACTCAATCACAATACAGAAACACTCAGAGATACCAACATAGCGGAACTATATAACTATATGCAGAAGTCTCCTGCTCCATATGCTCCTCCACAATTCGTCAAAGCTAGCCTGAATCCTAACTTGAATTCCCTTGACTACTCATAAAAATTTGAGTACCCAAGAGTTATAGAAAAACAGAAATAACTCCGGGTCAGACATGGGTCTGGTGTGAGTAACAGGTTAAAGTTGCTTAATTTTCAAAACCTTTTGAAAGAAAGGTATCACGTAAGACTTCCCACACATAAACATGGAAAAGTTTTTACCTTACGCTAACCAAAACATTTGATAGGAAATCCAGTGATATTATAATAGTGCCTAGGGTTTTCAAATAAATAAGAAATAGCCGAAATTGTTACATTTATTAAATTCCAGCTACTAGCCAAAAAAGTGGGTAATACAATCAAAACCGTTGGCACTTATTGGATTTTGGATTCCATACAATGGCAGGGCTACTGGGGTACCGCCCGTCACAATACGTGGCCTAGATCACCGTACCGAGGATTACTCCCAATCCCCTGCAACACAAAGCCGGACCCGTTCCCTACTGAACAGTTCCAAATAAGACAACCCCGACGATTGTCATGATCAATCGTCCACACAGCTGAAATATAAAGGGACCTTTAGACAGGGGTAAATCTTACTCTCCAGTGGGTGCGACTCACGAAGCCTTGCTGCACCTCCCCTGTTTTAGCCATTCCCGGTTGATGAGGCTTGAGGTTACGATTACCTTTATAGGACACATCACTTAGAATGCTCATCGTCCACCTGACGATGTTCTGAAAGTATTCAATCCATACAAGTTCGTTCCGGGTTCGAACGAAACCGAAGGCATTATCTCGTTACACTCATTTTGGAATCACCCTCAGAGTTAACGACAATAACCCTTGCACTCTGAATCACCATCTCGAATGTATAAGTACTATTCAGTCAACTCATTACGGAATCACCCACAGAGTTATACTGACGTATAGCCCTTACACCTCGAGTCTTCACTCGCTCCACTTGGATTAACGACCTAACGTTAATTGGAATCGATGTGGTTTGCGGATGTCCAAATATGGAAACCCGATCCCGGTCTCATCGAAATCCAAAGCGTGTCTTATTAAGGCCAAGTTGTTTTAAGTTTAAAACAATTCAATTCATTATCTAGATATACACAGATAGATAATTCACAACACAACGGATAATCAATATTATCAACAGATAATTCATATCAAATCAGATAATCCATATTATCAAAAGCAACCAATGCATCAATATCACATACACTACTCATCTCATAATTGTGATTACAAACCATAATAGGCAACCAATACCATTCATCAAACATAAGCAACTATCTAATGATCACATCATTTATAATTAATTTAAAATGAATTAAATTAATTACTTAATCTCTAATTAATTTAAAATGAATTAAATTAATTACTTCATCATTAAAATTCTGCTTAACTTAACCATCAATTGATTTCAAATCAATTTATAAATCATCATCCAAATATTTCAATTAATATTGATTAACTATCTCTAATTACAATAAGTAATTAGCTTATAAGTTAATCACAAGTTAATTACTTAAACCCTTTGCAAACAATTAACATGTAAGTACTAAATTAATTGATTAACTAAAATTAATCACATTAATTATTTTTCATTATTAATTACACCTTAATTAATAAATTCCAAATTAAATCATTAATTAATTAATTAATGATTCTAATTACATTTAATAAATTATAAATTAATTACATAAGTAATTAATCTGAAATTAATCCACATATAAATATTAATCACCCATGATTAATAACCACTCAGTAATTAACTACTTTAATTACTCATCCCATAATTAATTATTCTTAATTAATTATCTAAATTAATCCAATTGATTAATTTCAAAGTAATTTAAATCCAATTACTTCTAAATCAAATATCTTAATTACATCCTGTAATTATTAATTAATTACTTCCTCAAGTAATTACAAATTCGTAAATTACATAAAGTAATTATCAACAATCCATAAATGTTTAAATTAATTTAACTTAATTAATCTAAACTAATCACATTCATTAAATTAATTACACTAAGTAATTAATTCATTAATTACTTTCATAAGTAATTAAAACTTAAACAATTGATTATTATTAATTAATTAATCTAATTAATTATCAAAAATTAATCACATTAATTAATTGTTAAATTATCTTAAGTTAATGACCTTCATTAACATTTCTTAATTACTTAATTAAGAATTAACTTAAATTAATCATCATTAGTTATTAAGTAATTAATATTTAATTACTATTTAATTAATCTTTAATTATTAATTAACTAAGTGTTAATCCAAAACTAAATTATCTCTAATCACTTGATTAAATAAATCTTAATCATAAATTAAAATTTAATTAATCATCCTTAATTATAGATTAAATAACCTTAATTAATTAATCTCAAATCTAATTAATTAACTTAAAAATCATTAATTACTTTAATTAAACATCCACATAATTAATTAATTAAATAATTAAAATTCATCTTAATTACCTTAATAATTAAATGAATCCAATCATTAAATTTTATTTATCTTTTAGATAAACATTTCTTATTTAAAAACAAAATGTTTTTCAACTTACTTTTAATTTCTATTTAACCTCATTTTAAACTTAAGACTCAAATTTATCTTAAACAATTCAAAACTTAATCTTATATGTTAAAACATCTACCTTATCAATAAGTTAAAACAATTTAAAATTCAATTCAATTTAAATTCAAATCAATTTAAAAATTTCTTTAAATTTTCAAAATTGAAATACAACATCCAACTCTTTTTAGTTTTAACTCTTTAAAATTCTTTCTACAATCTACAACTTAAATTCAAATGCATATCATTTATTCATTTAAAAGTAATTTAAATTTAAACCTTTATTTTAAAAAACTAAAGTCTAAATTTAAATTCCAGATTTAAAAACTCCGATTTGAATTCACTTTGAATTTCTAATTTAAATATTTAACCTTCCAATTCAAATGCAAAACGCATATGCATTTACACTTGTAAGTTTGAAAACCAAATTTAAATTTAAAAACATGAATGATTTCAAATCTCAGAAAATCAAATTTGAATTCACATCAAATTTCAGATAAAAACTCAGTTTTAAATCTCCACCTGCAAAATTTAAATTTTACCTTTACATTTAAAAACAGAAAACTGTTCTCTGTTTTATTTAAAACCAAACTTTGAAATTTTTGGATTTAAATTATTTCAAAGAAACCAGAATTCAAACTTATTTAAATTCATATTTGAATTCAGTTTTAAAATCCTAAGTACAAATTTTAGTTTGCATTTCTTTCAAACTTTATAAAACTGGAAACAGGTTTTCCTGTTCTTCTTCTTTTTATATTTTTTTTTCAAACAAACTTGAATTTCTGCATTTAAATTATTCCAAAATAAGAATTCAAACTGTTTGAATTCATCTTTAGATTCAAGTTTAATCCTAAGTTCAATTTCCAGATTTAAATTTAAACTTTACTTTTTAAATTTCTGAAAATAGAACAGGTTCTGTTTTGCTAAGACCTGAAACAAAAATACACTCGAGCAACCCCATTTTACTTCGGGTCAGTAACCCACTTACTTCGAGTTTCCCCTTAAAAATCCCGAGACTATCCCGAGACGAAAATCCCTGCACCCAACAATCATCACCCAAACCTGGAACAGACCAAACCCCCACCACCTAAAACCTGTCATCCCCAATCTCTCCACTTCTCGACCCCCATCAACTTCCATACTCCGGCGACCACTCTATCAATACACCATTTACCATTACCCCAAAAATCTTTGAACTCGATTCACTGAGGAGTCCACAATCGACCCAAAAACAGTAACCCAAATAACTAGGGTTCATAACAGAAATGCAAAATTTCAATCCCAAACTTGAATTTCAAATCAATTCAGTAATTTTCCTATGATTTATGATAGATAAACTATCACTAGAAACAAATTCAACTAAACCAAATGCAAGCTTCAATTGAACTTGATTAAAATGTAAAATACAGTGTTCTTGGAACTGCACCATATTTACAACACAATAAATCGAAATTTTTGTTTTAAAATTCTTGAATTTACTTACTGATTCTATTAATAAACCTGGAACATTAATTTATAACATTTGAATTTTTACTCTAGGCAATTTGGTTCTGTGTAACTTAATTTTTTTTTAAGTTACAGACAATCATATGTAGTTCATATACTATTAGACTTACACCACTCTAAAGCAAACATAATTTGTTCAAAAATTTAAGTCCTAAACAGCAATCAAGACAAAGGAAAATTCAGAAATCAAATATAAGTTTGAAATTTTGAAGATCACACATGCACAATCATCTTCTTGTTTACTGACACATACTTGCAGGTCATTTCATATATATTTATCTGTAATTTATAAGCATGCACAACTACCTATTAAACAGTTTGTAAAAGTTGAGTTACTCACCTGTATTTATAAAATGCAGAGTACATTTCCAATTGCATGTTCCAGATTATGAAATGCAGGCCCTTTTGAAACTTTAAACTTGTGAACTATATGCATGCAGGCTTCTTGCTTCCAGATGCAAAGAAATGCAGACCTTTCTGCTTGCTTTTAATCTTGATTAATATATCCTTTCAGTTTTTTACATGCAGGCTTCAAATTGTTGCATGCAGGTCTTTTGTATTCAGGTTTTGAAAATGAATGCAGGTTTGTATTTTGGAAAAGAGGAGTTTGAATGCAAGTGTTTACTTGATTGAAAAATGTAAGTGTTTGCATGATTATGAAGAAGGTTTCAGATTTCTTTGTTTTTAGAATGAAAAATGAGAAAGAGTAGAGAAATGAGTAAATACATGTTTATATAACAATGTTTGATTTTAAATTAAAATTAAAGGAAAATAAAAAACTAAAATTTGACACTTGGTAAAAAGAATGGACACTTGTTAATTTCTCACATAAATTTTTAACACGTGTTACTTAAATCTTAAATTACCAACACATGTAAATTAAGCTTACATATGTCTTTGTAATTGTTTTTGTTATTAAATTTAAGATTAATGAATATTTAAACTTGGTTAATTAGTTCATATACCTAGTTATGCATTTAAATAATTCTAAAGAAAAAAGCAAAACAATACACAATTAAATCATTTGAAAAAGAAAAGTTTAAATAGTTAAAATGAATTTATAAAAGAGTTTGCAATAATGTAACGACCCAGAATTTTTATTAATTAAAATTTGAATATTTAATTTATTTTAAATATTAATAAGTGAATTTTTAAGTCAAATAAATTTTTATTTGAATTATTGGATTTAATTGAATATTTAAATCAATAATTTAATATGTTAAATTATGGAAATAATTGAAAATTGAGTTAAATATGATTGAAAATGATTTGTAAAATTTTATTTTATCATATTGAAGTTAGAACGATATTTTAGAACTTTTAAAATTGAATTAAGAGTTAATTTGTGAAAATTGAATATTTTAATATTAAATCGACTAGTGAAAATAGCCAATTTTTGAACAGTCTTAGAATTGAACGAAACCAGTTCCATTGGATCCGTAATAGTTAGTTATTATCGGATTTCAATTTTCGTATCAATCGGAGCTATCGTTTGATCGTGGCAGCTCGAAACGCATCGAATTGTTTTTAATATTAATTTGGCGAGTTAAAATAGCCATTTTTCAAAAAGTCTCGGATTTCGACGAAACCAGTTTCATCGGATCCGTAATGTGATATTATTGTAAGGTTTCAAATTTCGTGTCAATTGGATTTACCGTTTGTCCGGTACAAATTAAAACGCCTAGAAATCGATTTAAATCGGTTTAATTTAAATTGGACGTTTGTAGCCATAACTCGCACAGATGTCCGAATTAGCTTTCGAAACCTGTTCCATTGTGTCCGGAACGCGGGGTAAACCCTAGAAACGCTGGTTACGGCGCGTGAATCGGAGTTCGGGATTTCCGGATGAATAGTGTTCGAAAATTCTCTATAAATACACCTAAAAAATAAAAAAAATAAAAAAAAAGAAAACCCTAACCCTAAACGTTGCAGCCGCCACTCTCTTGCGTCCAATGGCCGAGGTTTTCCCTCGTTTCTACTCGATTTCCTCATAATCTATCGACTTTTAGGAGGATCTTCCAACTGGGAAGTCGTGGAGCATCTCGAGCTCAACGGATCTTTGCGGCGGTGATCGACTATCGAGTGTCGTGGTGGCCAGAAATTGGTGGCAAAGGACCTGCGTTTGAGCGCTTTTTCCCAAGCGACGACGTGACCGAGCTCGACCATATTTTGGCCGATGGAGGCGTTCGTGTTGCGCTATGATATGCTGGGCTCTGATCGAGGTATTTGTCGATGATGGTGGTTGCAAAATTCAAGAGAGGAAGGCGGCCGATGGGTCTCGTTTGTGCGCGTAAACTGGAAGATGAAGGAGAAGGAACGCGTGCGGTCCAGATGAGGGGGGGGGCAAGGGATCTACGGCTAAGATAATGTGTATGTTAAAATTTAAAAATAAATGTTGTAATTAGTTAAATAAAAATCGAGTAACTTCAAAAATTGATATCTTTTTCATACGAGGTCGAAAACGCGGGAAAGCAGTTGCGTTGGAATCGTATGGACGAGCACTACGCGATGGAATTGGATTGGAGTCGTTTGGAGTTAGTGAGAATTTTGGGTAAAATTAAACGTCCGTTTAATTTTATTCGAAATAAATCGCTAAAATGAAATTGAAATCAAGGTGAGAACTTCTCACTCAATCGAATCAGTTTCGATTTTATTTTAAATAGTTAGATTTAAAATATTTGAATGCATGTTTGAATGTTGATTGTTATCTATTGATTGTTAAAATAGACATTATGCGCCGTTAGTAAGCGGATGCTATTTATTAAAAACATATACCGCGAATATTTCATAAACAGTGAAATTGGTATTATATATAATAGCAATATATATATTGGCATATGTATATATTGGAGTTATTGATTCCCCACATTTTTTTGTTTAGCGGATGAGACCCTATTGCGCCGTTATTAAGCGGATAATATTTTAAATCCCATATACCGCGATAATTTCGTACTGGAGCGAAATTGGTATTGTGCTAATGTTTGTGAATGCAGGAAACATGTTGGAGGGATCCAACTGGATTCCTCAACAGTATTTATTTGATTTCAGATATTTTGATATTTGATGGATTATCATATCGATATATGATATCGTTGTTGTCGTGATTGACTATTTGGTGTGTAGCATCATTGGACCCAGATTTTGGGATTTTAAAATGATTTTTAAAGTGATTTTTGAAAATATAAAATATTTTTTTGGAATTGATCCATTTTATATAAATAAATGTTATAATTTTTTTTAGTTATAAAAATTATGATTTTTGGGAAATATAGTTAAAAACTGATTTTTGAGAATATGATGCTAATAATTTTATAAAATAGTTAAATCGGAATTTTTGAATTTATTATGAAAAGTTGAAATATAGGATTTATAAAATTTAATTATTTTATGAATCAAAAGGATGAAGTTTTTAAAGGAATTTGAAGACGTTTTAAAAGAATAATATAAATTGATTTATATTAAGAGATTTATAAATGGATATTTATAAAATTGAAATATGGACATTATAAAACGAGTTTTTATAAGTGTTTGAATGAAGTGAAAATGAATTTCATAATTGAATGGAATTTATAGAATTTTAAATGGTGAAGTTATAAAGGAAATTTATAAACAGTAGGTTTATAAAAATTTATAAAGTCATTAAAAGAATATATTTGGGTAAATAATTGAATCTTATAAGTTATAAGATTTATAATTATGAAGTTTAAAAGAACGATTTTGTAAAATAATCGTTTTATAAGCATTTAACTTATAATATGAACCTTTAGTTTATAATTGAGTTATAAATCGAATAGATTAATAAAGGAATTTATAAAAGGAAGTTGTCATAAAATAAATAGAAAGGGAGTTTATAAACGTTGTTTTATAAATTTGCAAACGACTTATTTTGATAAGTAAAATGTTGAAACTTATTTATGAAGCTATATTAACGTTTTAGACTGTGAATAATACTTTGAAATAAAATGAATAGAAGTGATGAAATTTGTTAACGTAGTATATTCACGTTTTTGAATAGTGAATAAGATGTTAAAGAAATTGTTTTGAATGTGATATTTGAAATAGAATTAAAATGATCTAACGAAGTTTTAATTGTGTTGAGATTCGAAACCATAGATTTCGACATTTACTGTTGAAATAGACGTTTTCGAGAAATAGAAGGAAATAATGGACTATAACACTGTTGTTATAGTAAATGATTTCCGGAAGGAAATGTTTTGTATAGTATTGGGATTTATATATCTATTTTAATTTCGAATCCCTATACTAGTGATTTTGGGTTGTCGTAACGATGTTTTACGCAACATTCGTTTTGGCCCAAATAAATATGTTTAAGAGAATGATTTCCTTAAAGAATGAGATATATACTAAATTTTGATTTAGGTATATTGAATATTTTCCAAGTGTTGAAAATAAAAGATTTGTGAATTACTTATTAAATAAGTATGGAATCGTTTTCCAATGTGAAATGGAATATTTTGAGAATTTATCTTTTTGAAGATAAATTGAAAAGGAATATTGAAATGAATAATCGAAATCGAATATTCATAGATATTTTGGATTATAAATTCACTATGGAATTTATGAATGAAAAGGAGAATTGGTTTAAAAATAAATATTGATTTATTTTTGAAGTGTGAAATTATATATCTAGTAAAGATATTTTGGGAAATAAATAATTTGGAAAATTATTTGGAAACTGGTGATGTGTGCATATCCATTGATAGTTCAATAACCGACTATCAATATTTCCCTTTGAATGGGTATTTGATGTGATTTGTTTGAATGTGAATGCCACACTTATTTTTGAATAAGCGCTCACTATTCGGGTTAACCGGGAAAGGACCATGGGGTCGTATAACCCATTCCGAATATGTGATACGTCGTTGTGAATTGCATTGAAGATCGGTGTTGAAGACCGAGTATTTGCGAAAGCGATAGGATGACCTATCGATTGTCTCTGCACTGGGTAGCTCCTGGTATAGAGATTCCTTAAGTGATGGGAAATTCGATCGGGATTGTGAATACCCGGATTGCAAGGGCTTCGTAAGAAGTGCCTTCGGTTTTGTTCGAGCCCGGAACAGACTTGTATGGATTGTATGTCTGACATTACAAATTGAGATATAAAGCAGATTTCTTTCAAATATATTTCTGTTGGTGGCGGAGAATTTATTCATTTAGCTTAACACCCTTCTCTGAGACGTACGAGCTCAGAGGTTATGTAGTTGAATGTTATCAGCGATATATTCCCAATTTGGTAATGTGACATGCTGAGTGTTGCTGTAAATGATCATTGTGTTGATTATTTGTGATAGGATCGTTTATTTGATCGTCTATCTTTGTGATCATTTCTATGATCATTTGTTGACCCAAAGCATGGCTTTTGTATAAAGTATGTTTTTGTGGACGTGACTTCGTCGAACCTCACACCCCGGAATGGTCAAACCAGGAAAGATGCGGCAAGGTTATGAGGGGTAGCGCCCTTTAGGATGTGTGCATTTCCTTCTGGAAAAGGGTCGTATCATGGTATGGAACCCAGATACTTACTCATGTTGAAAACACTTTGTTATGATTGTGTGAATTGATTGCGAGCGCTCGGTGAAAGGTCCCAAAGGACCGGGGGATGGCATATTCGGTCAGTTGTTACTTAGTTAGGGGTAACTCGGCCTTGTGTTGGTAGAGATCCGGTTTGGTTCTCGGGGATGTCCATCCAGAGGCATTCTCATGTGGCAATGGGAAGTTCCTTGGCCTGATCATTCGTTGGAAATCCAAAGAAACAATACGTGACTTGTACGGTTTTAGTTGTAGAACCTGCCATCTAATATGGTAGCTGTTAGTAGGCGTAATATAATGGTACCTATGCTGGCTAAGATTTATATTCTACTTTCGAAATTGTTTTATACACTATGCACTAATAATAATATCAAAATTGATTTGATTTTAATGCGTATCAAGCATCTTTGACTATCAGAAGGAGAAATCTCCTCCGATTCTGCGTTTGCATTGTGTAATTGAAATATTACAATTGAATAACCATGAAATCATAAGGAGAAATCTCCTCCGATTCTACGTATGAAATCAATTATTTTATACGTAAATTTATTAACCATGTTTGTAAATAATAAGTTAATAGATATGGATTATTAACATATAACCATTGTTTTATTTATTTTATTATTATTAAATCCGTTACAAATTTATTTGGTAGTTAATGGAGAATTAATGTAATTGAAATATTA
This sequence comes from Allium cepa, assembly GCA_030765085.1. Taxonomy (NCBI): domain Eukaryota; kingdom Viridiplantae; phylum Streptophyta; class Magnoliopsida; order Asparagales; family Amaryllidaceae; genus Allium; species Allium cepa. The sequence continues at coordinate 888,940,439 of CM060943.1, read as the reverse complement.
CAATTGACATAAGAAGAAACGTTAACTGTTGAGTGGTGAGTGTAAAACTTATGTTAATCAATTGCATAAGGGAATAGTTGATTTGATAATAAGAATGTAAATCAAAATAAAAGGATTTTTTTGGAATTTAAATATATAATGAACATGCTTTATTGTAGTTGTAATTAAATGTTGGAATTAAATTAGTATATAGATATTGGGTTTAACATAGGAAATTGAAATTCAAAGGAAACAATTGGATTAATTATCTCCCCTGCATTAGGGTATGTTTTGAGATTTAATCATTGTAATTAATAGTAATTATATCTTGTCGTTAATAAGAGATAGAAGTAAATGTTAATTTGTTTAATGATATGTGCAACATATGTTTTGTGTTAAAAATATAGTGAGAATTTTATTGAGAAATATTATGCTCAAATTGTGAGCACTTAAATTTGTTACAAATATAATGATAATATGAAATCAATTGATAAGAAATGATGTGGTTGTACGAAGTATTATTTCGGTGACTCTTTAATGGGATAATCTTTAAATATAAGTTGGTTTTAAAAGGGAGGTGTTATTTGAAAATTTATGTGTAATAAAAAGAATCATATGTCTGTTTATTTAAAATGTTTGGTAGATAAAAAAATTGATTTCAGAGATGATAAACTATTATTTGGTAAGAAATGTATAATACCTGATTTGTATCCAGTAGTGCATAAATATGTTTAAATCACTGTTTCATAGGAAATAAATTTTCTATTTCTCATTTCATTTATTTAGTCCATTTTGATGTTAACCTTTGTAATCAACTGAAATTGATGTAATTGAATAACCTCAATTAATAAGAGAGAGAACATTAAATTGTAAGTTTATAAGTGTAATTAAACGTAACTTATGTTTTGTGAAAATATAAGAAAAGTTTGATTTAATGAAAAGAAGAATGTTTATATCAAATAAAATAAATGTTTAATTTGTGAATGTAGACTTAATTTCAATAGAGTAAAGAATAGAATGATTTGTAAAAAAAAAAATTATTTGAACGCTGTTTTAGCATACAAATTGATTTCAAGAATAGGAATATAATTTAAGTAAGTGATTTATTACTGTGGTGTAGAATAACAAATTTATAAACATGTTTAAATGACGTAAGGAAACAATTATTCAATTTCTCATCCATTTTGGTTTATCTATTTTGAAATTTAACTTTGTTATTAATTGCAATTAATGAAATGGAATGATTCCGATTAAAAGGAAAGAAAACGTTGATTGCAATTAATAGATTAACAAAAGAAACGTACATTTTGTGTTAAACAGAAATGATGCTTTAATGGAAATAAAAGAATTGAACGTTCTCACTTTTAAGATAAGTATAATTTTATTAATTATGCGTAGATAAAATTTTATATGTGTACAAATTGATTATTATTTGAGTGAATGAAATTAATTGGGTTATGTTTCGAAAGAAATTGAATTTCAAAATGTGTATGTGGTCCTTTCATTTCTTTTTTTATTTATTGCATGTATATTTTGAAATAGTTACCACTTTATTAAAACTTGGTCCGTTCATTTCTCCTTTGGTTAATACCTAAGCCTAAGCTTTTAGGCTATATTTAATTCTTTCCATCTCATTTTTGGTTACAATTTTTTTTTTTTACCTTTGGTTTGCAAATTTTCTCATTCCTAGATACATTTCCTTATGCATTATCAATGCCTAAAGCATTTAAAACTAAACGTGCATTTTGTCCCTCCAACTTTATTTCCTTATTATTAAATAATCTAAAATTTTATTTCTTCAATTGCATTTTAATTCTTCAATCACCTCATAATCATTTAGTTCACATCTTTCAATACTACGTTTTAGGGCTGTTTATATTTTACTTTGTTTCAATTCCTAGTTTGTTTATATTACCTTATTAGCTTTTCATTTGTTTTCATCTTCATTCCTTTAGTCATATTTCATTCTCTAATCTCATCTTCTGTAGCTTCATTTCTCAAATAAAAATTCCATCTCATTTTTTTTCTCTCTTCACCTTCCTCCTTCTGTTTTCATTTTTTTCTTTTTTAAATCTCCTTTTTTTTGCTTCATTTTTTTTATCTTTTTGTTTCTTCTTTTTCAAATCTTCTTCTTCTTCTTTTTGAAAGCTTCCTTTTTTTCAATTCTTCATCTTCTTTAAATTTTCTTCTTTTCCAAACATTCTTCTTTTTTCTAAATCTTTTTCTTCAAATCCAGATCTATAACTTCTCTATATCATCCAAAACATTCTAAAAAAAGATTAAGATAGAAGGAAACAAATCTAAAGGAGGAAGTAGAAGCGGATCCAAATCTGACTAGAAAAGGGAAATCCAGAAGGTGAGTGTTTAAACTCACTCACGAAATACTAAAATTTTATTGCAAGTTAAACCAGGTCATGTAGTGATAAATTTTTGATTGTTGGTTTGGAATATTTATTAATATTTAATTTGAATAGCTAAATTCCAATATGTGACGACTAATAATTACTGTGACATGTTATTGAATTGGTTGATTTGTTGAATTGGTTGATTTGAATGTTGTTTGTATGTTGTGATAGATGCTATTGTGATTGAATGTATATTTGTTCATTTATTTGATATATCCTTGTTATCACTCTACAGTTTATTGTAATTATTTAAATTTTCATATTGATTATTTGCACACTAATTAAGGATGTAAAACCCATGAATTTCAAATATTTACATCAGAGGAAAATAGTATGTTTAGATTTACTATTTGAACCATAAAAATCATTTTGGAAAGTAAACCATCGTTACCTTACTTGAAAGTTTACAAAATTAAATTTTGAAACATTGGAAAGTTTCCAAAAAAGTGAATATTGAAACTTTGGAACATTTTTTATAAATCAAATCGCTCAAACTATAAAATTTAACTTGGAATTGTTCTGTAAATTTGTAATTTACTGGAATGGATCTATTGTGAAATCCATTTTATTTTGAATATGGAAACAATAACATTTCCAGAAATTTGAACCTTCAAAAATGTAGTTATCTGCATTCCTTATTTCATCTACTTTTCATTTAATTTGCATAAGAATTTTAGTTTTGACTCGAGTGTATTATTTTCCTTTATGCTCGGGTCAGCCTAAGTTTTTCAGCATTGAAGACTATTTCTGGTGGACGAAGACGGAGATTCAGTATATTATTGCTATTTATTATTCCACTACATTATGTGTTCCACTAAATTATTGGTTATTTATGATATATGTATAACTTTGATTTGATTTTGTAAAAGTTTAATCAAATGTTATTTGTAAAACAGCTTCATGAACTGTTTATTTGATTATTATATTTTGTTGCTACGCTCCGAGATTTTGTATTTTGTTTTTCTCTTTCTTTTTATTGTTATTTACCCCATTAACAATCCTCCCTTTTGAATGGTTTGGTTCTGACATGTGTGGTTTATTGTTGATTTGAACCATCCAAAAGGGTCGGTCGTTACAGTTGGTATCAGAGCCAGGTTTAGACATACCTTAGCCTGTTTGGGGTTAACTCATCAGAGATAGGGTAGTAATACCCTACAATGAGTTGTCTGAGAGTTCCGCTGCATTATTTGGTTATTTATGATATATGTATAACTCTGATTTGAATTTGTAAAAGTGTAATCAAATGTTATTTGAAAAACAGCTTCATGAACGGTTTATTTGATTATTATTTTTTTTGTTCCACTGCGAGATTCTGTATTTTGTTTTTCTCTTTCCTTTTTCTTCTTTTTTCTTATTTACCCGATTAACAATCCACGTTTTTGAATGGTTTGATTCTGACATGTGAGGTTTATTATCGATTGAACCATCCAAAAAGGTAGGTTCTTACAGTAATTATTAGTCATCACATATTGGAATTTAGCTATTCAAATTAAATATTAAAAAATATTCCAAACCAACAAACAAAAATTTATCACTATATGACCGGGTTTAACTTGCAACAAAATTTTAGTATTTCATGAGTGAGCTTAAACACTCACCTTTTGGATTTCCCTTGTCTAGTCGGATTTGAATCCGCTACTACTTCCTCCTTTTGATTTATTTCCTTGCCATCTTAATCTTTTTTTGGAATGTTTTGGAAGAGACAGAGAAGTTTGTATAGATCTGGATATGAAGAAAAGGATTTGGAAAAAGAAGAATGCTTGGAAAAGAAGAAGAAAATTTAAAGAGATGAAGAATTGAAAAAGAAAAGGAAGCTTTGAAAAAGAAGAAGAAGATTTGAAGAAGAATAAAAAAAGCATAAAAATGAAGCAAAAAAAGAGAAGAAGGAGATTTAACAAAAAAGGAAAAAGAAAAGGGAATGAGGAAGGTGAAGAGTGAAAAGAAATGAGATGAAAATTTTATTTGGAAAAATGAAGCTACAGAAGATGAGATTAGAAATGAGGCTACAGGAATGAAGATGGAAAAAATGAAAAGCTAATAAGGTATATATAAACAAACTAGGAATTGAAATAAAGTAAAATATGAATAGCCCTAAAATGTAGTATTGAAAGATGTAAACTAAAGGAATAAATATATCAATAAAGATAAAAATAAATCTTTCGTTTTAAATATGAAGCTTCAAGAATCGCGAATGAAAGGAAGCTACCAGAACTAATGATGCATAAGCAAAATAAACTTTTGAAACAGAAAATAGTAAATGCTAATTAGAGGGCATGCATATTAATTTGGATGTTCGCATTAAAAACGAAAAAAAAAGAAAAGGAAAAATTTCAGGTAAAGCATTTAAAAAGAGCAAACGAATAAAGGAGAAACAAATGAAAAGAATGTGGAAATTATTAATTATAAATAAATCAAATGAAGCAGCCATTAATTTATAAGAAATGAATGAGTAGTTTAATTATTAGAATACTTGAAAACGAAAAGAGAGAGATTGCAAGGTGATAATAAATGTAAAGTAAATGAAGGGACCACCTATTTCCTATAAACAAACCTTTTGGGTCCACATTCCAAAACTTACTCCAGCTAATTTATATCAATAAACCAAAATATACATATATTTACATTATTAAATTCCATGTTAAAACATTCGTTTTATGCTAATATATGTGCACACTACATTAACTCAATCAATCAATTAACAATCAACCAATCAATTAATCAAACATTCAATATATATTTCTTTACGGTACTCAAACAAATTTTATTGATTAATGAATATATATCAACCTATGCACTATAAAAATGATTTACTTTACTTTTTAACTACTATAATGGTCGCATTAATGCAACCCAGTTTCAAATTTTAACCATATATAAAATGGAAAATGAATATAAACTTACGTAATCAACATACAACTGCAAAAAAAAGTAATTTCTAATTGATTCCACGATATTTGCACAACCATGAACCCTCTGATATATTTAAAAGTTTGAATATTAATGTGCATGTGTGTGTATATGTTATTCTAAAATTCAAATTTTTTATCCAAAATCATTCTTGTTCAAAATGAAAGTTTTATTTTTATATGTCTCAAAATATGCAACAATTAATAACAAAAGAAATGAAGGGACCATATACGTCGCACAGCCTTTTTGAAATTCAATTTGTGAAACGTAACCAAATTGACTTCATTAACTCAAATAATATTCAAATTTGTACGCATTTAATTTTTTTATCTATGCATAATAAATAAAATTACTTACCATAAAAATGAAAACGTTCAATTTGGTTTTCCCAAAATGATCTTTTATTTCCATTAAAACGTCCTTTCTGTTTAACACAAAAGATGTGTTTCTTTTATTAAATCTATTAATTGCAGTCAACGTTTTCTTCCCTTCTCATTGAAATATTTCAATTATATTAATTACAGTTACCTATAAAGTTAAATTTCAAAACAGCCAACTAAAATGGATGAAAAATACAATAATTGTTTCCTTTAGTCATTTAAGCACATTTACAAATTTGTTGCTTATACAGTAGAGAAATAAATAACTTACTTAAATAAATTATTTTTCCACTCTTGTAATCCATCTATATGCTAAAACACAGTTCAAATATTGTGATATCCCGGAATTCTAGACATATGTGATTGTTAAATATTTGGGTTAATTAATAGGATATTGATTTATAGATTGAACAAATAGATATGATGATGAATATTTATATTTGGATAAATATTATTTGATATTCTTCTAGTATAATTATTTAAAAATAATAATAATAATATAAAAATATAAGTAATTATATATTGTTATCAATTTAATTATAGTAACAACTTATGTATAAAATTTAAATAAGAATTAATAAAAGAGTAAATATTCTTCGTCTCTAAATTACATAATTCATATAAACATAAAACATATGTAAACATAATGCACACCTATAAAGATAACACATAAACAAATATAATTTGTGACATTTAAACTTGAGTAATAAATAAATGGGTTATATTTATTTATTTTTTCTTTAAAATTTTTATTTGTATAAATTTGAGAAAGAGGAAAAAAAATAAAAGGGAGGGGAAACATCCATTAATTTACAAATGTATTCACTAATTAGATTAATTAATATAAAGGCTTTAAATATCATTTAAAAAAAATTGAATATGAAATAGTTACAAGTGTTGATCTATTAAGGCTTATAAGAGACACGTGTGGGTTAAGTAATAATAGATCATGACAAGTGTCACATTTGTAAATTATTTTCCTTAAATTTTAATAAAACAAAATTATATCTCTAAAAGATTATTACATCTTCATAATTTAAAACTTTTCATCCCATTTTCTAAAGAAGCAAAGAAAGAAAAAATCACTCCATCTTCAAAAAAAAAAAAGAAGAAGAAGTAACCAGCTGAAAACAAAATATACATGAGCAAGATCAACCCAGCAAAAAATTCAAATTCAACAAGTGCAACCTGATCAAGAGCAGGGATTAAAGCTTCAGCAAATCTAGGGAAAAATCAAATTAAAACTTTCAATTTTGAATCAGAAACTAAGAAGCATCTTAAGTTTGATAGGCAAGCAGATTCCAGTTTAAAATACCATAGAGGCCTCTGTTCGCCTTTGTGCAGGTGAGTAAACTTATATTTTAAAGACAGTTTTTGTTGTTGCATGTGATGATCTTATGTGATAAATTTGACATATAGTTTGCATGCTTATTTTATCTGGATATGTGTATGAAATTTCATGATTTCCAGTATGTGTCTGTGTATATTTATATTGGGCTCTATATTTGTAACAGACTTAATTATCATCATCAAACCAATTCCTATCTTCTCAAATAATCAATATTTGACTTTGGTTACTAAAAGAAGATTGTTAATAACAAGGTAACCTTGTTTATAAATGTAAAATTCAATTGATTATATTGATAAATATACTGCAAATTTAAATTTACAGTGAAAATTGGAAAATTGGTAAAATTCAATTATGATGATTCTCGAATTCACCAATAGGTTCTAGATTGTCTTCGAAATCTAGAAATTTTAAAAGTAAAATTGTGAAATTTAGTTTAGAATTCATGGAAGTTGTTCGGTGTTGTTCGTTTTGGGGTTTTGGTCTATTGCCATTGAACGGCGATGACTGTGTGCTTGAATTTTGGCACGAAGAAGGCTAGAGTGTAGAAGATTAATGGAAAAATACACGTATATTTTTTTGAAGATTGTGTTGAGCAATCGAAGGTGATTTAGGGTTTAATGGAAGAATTTGGGGGTTAGCTTTGCCGAGGTGAGGACGGCGACAGTGGCGCACCGAGTTCGATCGCACTTGTGGGGATAGCTTCGGTGGTTTGAGGCGCGTCTGAGGTTGCAGCAGTTTAGTTTCTGGTAGCGTGGTTCGTCACCGGTGGTTGGTTTTTCCGATCATGTGCATTTTCCAGTTTTCGATCGAGGTTGCAATTTTAGATTGCTTTCGTTTTCCGTTGTTCTGCTTGGTCGTGATGGTTGTTGAGATCACCTACGAGTTGCCGAAGGCCAGAGAGTTGGTCGGCATCGCAGTTTCTAGACGTGCACGTGCACGGTGGCCATTGAGTGCATATGAGTTTGATTTGGGAAGAAGAGGGGGCGAGCTCGGGTATTTCGTGTTTTGTCTCGAAGAAGTTAGGATTTGGTTTCGAAGCACTTTAAGCTCAGACCCGAAGAAGTTTGGGTAGGCTCGGTTAATAATTGTAACAGGTTTTGTTTTTTTCAGAAACCTGAGTCGTTTTGTCTTAAATCTTCAAACTAAGTTTAAGATGATAAGCAAAAGTTTTAAACTATGTTCCAAATCAAACCAAATTAAAAAATCTGGAGGCAAGTTAAGCTAAATCTTAGCTTTTTTTAATAAAGTTTTAAACTTGAATTGTAAAACTACTTTAGAAATGTTTAAGTAGTTTGGATTTAAATAAATAAATAAATAAAAAGTTTTAGAGTATAAGAAGAGGTTTAAAATATGAAGATTTAGCTGAAATAAAATTGTAAATAAGTATTTCAGTTTTGAAATGTAGGAACGATTTAAAATTTGAGATGATTTGAACTATTTGAAATATTTAAAGGGCAATTTAAATTGATCTGAATTTGAATATGAATTTGGTTTTAAATCCTTTAAGCTTCTTGATTAAATGAGTAAGTCTTTAGCCTGTGAAATGAAGGGTTAAGGAATGTGTTTTAAAAACCTTATTAAAGATTTGTAATTCATTTAATTTATAAGGAAATTTAATAGATAACTGATTTACTTGATAAATTAATCATTTGGGTTAATTAATTAGATATTCAAGATTTATTAATTTGAAATTAATAATGATTAATGTAAGCTAATTACTTAAAGAAAAGTAATTAAAGAAATAATAATAGTTAGTGATGGTCATTAACTAAGGATTATTTGGTAATTAATTAAAATGATTTTTTTATATTTAATTAGATTAATTGATTTATGATAATCATTTTTCGAGGAATTGATTAAGTTTAATTACTTGATGGGAGTAATTAAGAAATTAACTACTTAATGTAATTAATGAAGATTAATGTGATTGGTTTAAATTAATTAATTAAGTTTAATTAATTTTAATCACTTGATGATTTGATAGTAATTACTTAATGTAATTAATGGAAGTGTAATTACTTAAGGAAGTAATTAACGGTAATTATTGGATGTAATTAAAGATGGGAGAAATTTGGATTGAATTCCTAAGTAATTAATCAAGGGATTAATTAAAGAATAAATTAATGATTAATTTATTTAATGAAGAAATTAAGGGTAGTTAATTACTGGATGTTATTAATCAAGGGTGATTAATAATTATGGTTAATAATTAATTAATGAGGTAATTAAAGGTTAATTACTATAATTGGTTAAGGATAAATTAACTTGTGAAATTAATTATGGGATAAACAGAATGATATTGGAAAGCCTTTGATTAATTGTTGTCCCTAATATGTTGTTCGTGATGCTATGAGATAAGATATGTTTGGTTTAAACTGTGATGATGTGATTTTCTATTGATGATGAATTACTGTGACATCCTGTATTTAAAGTTGAATTGTATTTCACTTGGATAATTTAAGTTAGGATGACATTGGGTTCGAAGAGACTGGAGTAAGGTAATAGAAAATATCCGAAACCACTTCGATTCTTTATAAATTGTTATGTGAAATCAATATGTTGAAATGAAATGATTTCAGAGAATTGTACCATTTAATCTAAGGTTTTAGAACTTAGAAACTGATGTGTGGAATGAGTAATGTCTGTAATGACTTGTGAACTTGTAAATTGATATAAGTTACCCCGGGTTTTATATAAGTTGTATGCTTTTATATTCCATGTTAGATGGGTTTACTCACGCTGGTTTCTAGCCTGACCTGGGTGTTACTTTGATGTAATGCTCGGGTCAGACCGAGTATTACAGATTTTCAGGTAAGGACGTTCTGGAGCTCAGGAGGCGAGCTGGAGAGCAGGAACGTATGGAGAGAACCTGATGTTAATAGTAACTGAAACAGATAGACTTATATGTTCTGTGATTGTAAATCTGTTGTAACTCTGATATAATAAAGCGTAATTTGACAAGTACGGTTTCCTTTGTATAACTATTATTTATGTGATATTATATTTTATCCGCTGCGTATGTGAGATTTTGGGTTTAGTTTCCTATTTCTTCTTCTTTCTCTTTCTTCTTTCACTAACTATCTGGAAAATTCGGGATCGAAATTTCCGGGTCATTACATTTGGTATCAGAACTGAAGGTTAAGCGAGAACCTTGGCTCTGGTGGGATTACTCATTAAGGATAGGGTAAGTGATACCCTAGGATGAGTTGAGTATATAAGTATGAGAGAGCGTACTTGTTATTTTCTTATATAAAGGTTTTTAAACGATTTCAAAAGTATATAAATCTTATATAAGAAATAGATTATCTAATATATTTAAGAAATTGATTGTAGTATTAATTAAATTTAAAGTAATAGTAAGAATTAAATTAAGAAGTAATAGAATGCAACCAAATTGAAATTGAAATTGAAATTAAATAAAGATAAGTTTGAAATGAATTCAAAACTAAAATTGAAATCCTGAATTGGAAAAGTATTTCAGAATAAGATGAATTAGAATTGGTTTCAAACTAAGAAAAAATGGTTGTTGTATTTAATAATGAAATGTTTTAAGGAAGTAACCATTTAAAAAGGAGAATAAACTTGTAAATTAAGAAGGATATAAATAAAAGTGGGTTTCAAATTGTGAAGTTTGAATCTTAAGATTTAAAAACATTTGAAATTTGGTTTCATATTATTAAAAGAAATAATAAGTAATATTATTTGAATAAGAGAGTTTGATGCAAACAAGAGTTGTTTAAAGATTTAAACGAATTTGTTTTGAATTAAAAACCAAGGGTGGTTTTAAAATTTTAAAGTATAATTTGGTATGTAAAAGAAATTAATATGTATACATGAGGATATACATAATATCGAAGGTGGATGGAAATAAACTCTAAATGGTGAGTTTTGAATTTGGAATAAGATGTGATACCCAAAGTGATAAGTTTTTGAACTTAATAAGTGGGAAGATTATTTATGTGAAGTTTAAAATTTGAAAAGGAAATTCAAATTGGGCAAGGGTGACTGGATTAAGTGAATTGAGTTTAACTTGGGAAAAAGTTAAATAAGTTGGAATGATCAACATGATTTGGGAATTTCAAGATGGAATTGGAATTTAATTTGGGGAGTTAAATGGTCAATCTGAATTGGGAGTTTGTGTGATCTCAAAATGGGTTTGAGATCTGGAAATTGTAAATTGATGAATTTTTTAAGATGAATTAAATGATATCATCCTATTGTTGTTAAAAATCTTTAAGTTGTGAAATGGATTTGTTTAAATGAATGAGAAATGGAGTAAGGCAATCCATTGTTGGGATTAAAAGGTAAATTGATTTAAAGGAATTAAATCAACATTTGAAGTATTCACTCGAATTTATATAATTCGAGAAGGTTTAAATTTGAAATTTGAATTAGTACAAATTGATTTTGATTTGAAGTAATTGAAATTGTGATTGAGGATGTATGAGCATAAAATTCTAATGGAAAATTTGGATTGGATTAATTTGTAAAGATTTGAAATTGAAATGGGTTCAATTTAAATTAGTCCGAATTGATTTGAATAATTTGGAATTGTAATTAAAGTTGAATAATTTTAAATTCAAATGGAATTTGAATTGAATTTGGGAGGAAATTAGGAATAATTCAACTTAATTTGGAAATGGAGTTTCAAATTGGAATCAATTCAAACTGGAAATGAAATGAATTGAAATTGGAACTAGTTCAATTAAAATTTATTTGAATTAGCAGAATTTGAGATCAAGGTTGAATAAAGTTAAATTTGGAAAGAAACTGAGGTTAATTCAACTTGGATTGGGGTTAAATCAATTTTCAATGGAAATTGAAGTTATTTAAATTAGAGTTAAGTCAATTTAAATGGAAGTGGAATTTAAATTGAATTGATTGGGGATAGAGATTGGGAATTGAACAATTTTGACTCTGGACTATTTTTAATATAAATTGTTTTAATATAAACCTATTTTTCCAAGCTATTTATTATATATACAACCTTTCTTTTAAAAGCCAAACTATCTTATACTTGTTTTGCAATTATTTTTGAACTGTTTAACAATTTTCCAACTGTTTTATAAACTAATTACTATATTTTAACTATTTTATAAACTAATTACTATCTTACTATTATTTTGCAATTGTTTAAAATTTCTATAATTATTTTAGCTATTTTCTAACTACTTTACACCTATTTTACAAACTAGTAATTAATTTCCAACTACTTATCTACTGTTAAATTTTTTTCAAGCTATTTTCTTAATAAACTGGTTGGAGTTCAAACTGTTATTGGTTAAATACCCAATCGAGATAAGAATAGAGGTGATAATCCAAATAGATTGAAGCAATTGTGAGCAAGTGAATGAAAATCAAAGTGAATGTGAATAGAAATGGAATTAATTTGGCTAATAACCAATAAAGATTAATACGTAGGGTGTACGTATGTTATTCTATTCGTATAGTAATGTGATCCAGATTCGAGCATAGAATTTCGAGATAATTTTATCGATCCGAGTGGGATTTTTCACTCGATTTTTGACGGTGAACCTGGATATGGATTGTTAATTGGTTCTGGATGTTCTCTATCATAGTTAGGCTATGCAAGGAGAATGACGGTTTCTGATCAAGAAACCAGATCGGTGTCTGCACTAGAAAGTCGGGTGGACGATACTAGTTCGGAACTGAAATTGTGTGATCGAGTGGGCGATCAGATTGGTATAGCGTACGGATGATATGTGTACATCATACGAATTTGAATGAAATTGATATTGAAAAGAGTAATCTAATTTGAATATTTGATTTTGAATAAACAAAGTTATATATCTTTGTTGTATAAGATAAAACTCCCCTTGATGAATCTTTTGCCGGAAGAAAATGGTTTTTGGAGGTGTTTGAAGTATAAAGGAGTTTTATACAAGTTTGAAATGATCCAAAGTTTTAAAAATTATATATATCTGTATATATATATGTATGTAAAGGATCATATGAGGATTTTGGAAAAAGGTTTTGGGAACCTATGGATTTGAAAAGGCTTTTTATTTTTGGGTAAAATCAATATTATATTCGGAAAGCCTACTTTGAGAATTATCGATTTTGTGATAATCGATTTTGTACAAAGGAGCTTTGAATGAGATCATATTAGGTGTATGATTTAAAGATACTATATATAGTATAAAATGTTTTGATGATGGCTCTGGGGAAAAAGGCGATCCCTTGAAATGGACTTCTCAGGAGTACCACCGGGTGGTGCTGCCTTGAGCCCCAAGGGGAGGGGGGTTCTAAAGTTGATCCTGTGAGGAGTCCGGATAAAACTAGTTCCTGAGGATTATTGGGTAGCGAAAGTCGATAGCGCTGATGCCTACAAGGGCATTTGGGTTATGCTGTGACGACAGTGTAACTCAATGTCGCTGCGATCTACTGTGGGGACTATAGCGAAAATCGTGTGGAGGATGAGTGTCAACGGTCTACACTTGATTTTGCCGGGAAGGCAACGCAACATCGGTAGACTGCGATCTATGGTCAAGTGGAGTGGAGAAGTTTCATTCTTTTGGCAGCGAAATTCGAGGGCGCTGATGCCTACAGTTATATGGGTTTTTGCTGTGATAGCTACGTAACCCCAGTTGTAGCTGCGATCTGTAGCGGGTTCCATGGTGAAATCGAGGGGCGTGGAGGCCTACAGTTATCTATGGATTTTGTCGGGATGGCAATGTAACCATCGGGTTAACTGCGACCATGGATGGGGGTGATGATTTCCCGAGCATTCTCACCAAAGATATATCCTCTATTTTCAAAAATTGTTTTCTATGTTTTCAATAAAATTTATTTTCCAAGTATTTTCACTGGATGTTGATAACGAGTCTGCTAAGCATTTGTAGATTTTCAGTCTTACGCCTGATCAACGTATGACCGAATTTCTATGAGAACAAGGATGGACTTGTTGAGACATCGAGTTATAAAAAGTATTTTTATAAAAACTATTTTATAATATAAAATATATTTTTAAAGTTTTTCAAAGAAATTTTTCTAATAATAAGAATTTTAAACTCTGGTTTCGTTCCTTTTCGAGGACGAAAAGATTCAATAGGGGGAGGAATGTGATATCCCGGAATTCTAGACATATGTGATTGTTAAATATTTGGGTTAATTAATAGGATATTGATTTATAGATTGAACAAATAGATATGATGATGAATATTTATACTTGGATAAATATTATTTGATATTCTTCTAGTATAATTATTTAAAAATAATAATAATAATATAAAAATATAAGTAATTATATATTGTTATCAATTTAATTATAGTAACAACTTATGTATAAAATTTAAATAAGAATTAATAAAAGAGTAAATATTCTTCCTCTCTAAATTACATAATTCATATAAACATAAAGCATATGTAAACATAATTCACACCTATAAAGATAACACATAAACAAATATAATTTGTGACATTTAAACATGAGTAACAAATAAATGGGTTATATTCATTTTTTTTTCTTTAAAAGTTTTATTTGTATAAATTTGAGAAAGAGAAAAAAAAATAAAAGGGAGGGGAAACATCCATTAATTTACAAATGTATTCACTAATTAGATTAATTAATATAAAGGCTTTAAATATCATTTAAAAAAAAATTGGTTATGAAATAGTTACAAGTGTTGATCTATTAAGGCTTATAAGAGACACATGTGGGTTAAGTAATAATAGATCATGACAAGTGTCACATTTGTAAATTATTTTCCTTAAATTTTAATAAAACAAAATTATATCTCTAAAAGATTATTACATCTTCATAATTTAAAACTTTTCATCCCATTTTCTAAAGAAGCAAAGAAAGAAAAAATCACTCCATCTTCAAAAAAAAAAAAAAAAAAGAAGAAGAAGTAACCAGCTGAAAACAAAATATACATGAGCAAGATCAACCCAGCAAAAAATTCAAATTCAACAAGTGCAGCCTGATCAAGAGCAGGGATTAAAGCTTCAGCAAATCTAGGGAAAAATCAAATTAAAACTTTCAATTTTGAATCAGAAACAAAGAAGCATCTTAAGTTTGATAAGCAAGCAGATTCCAGTTTAACATACCATAGAGGCCTCTGTTCGCCTTTGTGACAGGTGAGTGAACTTATATTTTAAAGACAGTTTTTGTTGTTGCATGTGATGATCTTATGTGATAAATTTGACATATAGTTTGCATGCTTATTTTATCTGGATATGTGTATGAAATTTCTTGATTTCCAGTATGTGTCTGTGTACATTTATATTGGGCTCTGTATTTGTAACAGACTTAATTATCATCATCAAACCAATTCCTATCTTCTCAAATAATCAATATTTGACTTTGGTTACTAAAAGATGATTGTTAATAACAAGGTAACCTTGTTTATAAATATAAAATTCAAGTGATTATATTGATAAATATACAGCAAATTTAAATTTATAGTGAAAATTGGAAAATTGGTAAAATTCAATTATGATGATTCTCGAATTCACCAATAGGGTCTAGATTGTCTTCGAAATCTAGAAATTTTAAAAGTAAAATTGTGAAATTTAGTTTAGAATTCAAGGAAGTTGTTCGGTGTTGTTCGTTTTGGGGTTTTGGTCTATTGCCATTGAACGACGATGACTGTGTGCTCGAATTTTGGCACGAAGAAGGCTAGAGTGTAGAAGATTAATGGAAAAATACACGTATATTTTTTTGAAGATTGTGTTGAGCAATCGAAGTTGATTTAGGGTTTAATGGAAGAATTTGGGGGTTAGCTTTGCCGAGCTGAGAACGGCGATGGTGGCGCACCGAGTTCGATCGCACTTGTGGGGATAGCTTCGGTGGTTTGAGGCGCGTCTGAGGTTGCAGCAGTTTAGTTTCTGGTAGCGTGGTTCATCACCGGTGGTTGGTTTTTCCGATCATGTGCATTTTCCAGTTTTCGATCGAGGTTGCAATTTTAGGTAGCTTTCGTTTTTCGTTGTTCTGCTTGGTCGTGATGGTTGTTGAGATCACCTGCGAGTTGCCGAAGGCCAGAGAGTTGGTCGGCATCGGAGTTTCTAGCCGTGCACGTGCACGGTGGCCATTGAGTGCATATGAGTTTGATTTGGGAAGAAGAGGGGGAGAGCTCGGGTATTTCGTGTTTTGTCTCGAAGAAGTTAGGATTTGGTCTCGAAGCACTTTAAGCTCAGACCCAAAGAAGTTTGGGTAGGCTCGGTTAATAATTGTAACAGGTTTTGTTTTTTTCAGAAACCTGAGTCGTTTTGTCTTAAATCTTCAAACTAAGTTTAAGATGATAAGCAAAAGTTTTAAACTATGTTCTAAATCAAACCAAATTAAAAATCTGAAGGCAAGTTAAGCTAAATCTTAGTTTTTTTAAATAAAGTTTTAAACTTGAATTGTAAAACTACTTTAGAAATGTTTAAGTAGTTTGGATTTAAATAAATAAATAAAAAAAAAGTTTTAGAATATAAGAAGAGGTTTAAAATATGAAGATTTAGTTGAAATAAAATTGTAAATAAGTATTTCAGTTTTGAAATGTAGGAACGATTTAAAATTTGAGATGATTTGAACTATTTGAAATGCTTAAAGGGCAATTTAAATTGATCTGAATTTGAATATGAATTTGGTTTTAAATCCGTTTAAGCTTCTTGATTAAATGAGTAAATCTTTAGCCTGTGAAATGAAGGGTTAAGGAATGTGTTTTAAAAACCTTATTAAAGATTTGTAATTCATTTAATTTATAAGGAAATTTAATAGATAACTGATTTACTTGATAAATTAATCATTTGGGTTAATTAATTAGATATTCAAGATTTATTAACTTGAAATTAATAATGATTAATGTAAGTTAATTACTTAAAGAAAAGTAATTAAAGAAATAATAATAGTTAGTGATGGTCATTAACTAAGGATTATTTAGTAATTAATTAAAATGATTTTTTTATATATTTAATTAGATTAATTGATTTATGATAATCATTTTTCGAGGAATTGATTAATTTTAATTACTTGATGGGAGTAATTAAGAAATTAACTACTTAATGTAATTAATGAAGATTAATGTGATTGGTTTAAATTAATTAATTAAGTTTAATTAATTTTAATCACTTGATGATTTGATAGTAATTACTTAATGTAATTAATGGAAGTGTAATTACTTAAGGAAGTAATTAACGGTAATTATTGGATGTAATTAAAGATGGGAGAAATTTGGATTGAATTCCTAAGTAATTAATCAAGGGATTAATTAAAGAATAAATTAAGGATTAATTTATTTAATGAAGAAATTAAGGGTAGTTAATTACTGGATGTTATTAATCAAGGGTGATTAATAATTATGGTTAATAATTAATTAATGAGGTAATTAAAGGTTAATTACTATAATTGGTTAAGGATAAATTAATTTGTGAAATTAATTAAGGGATAAAAGGAATGATATTGGAAGCCTTTGATTAATTGTTGTCCCTAATATGTGGTTCGTGATGCTATGAGATAAGATATGTTTGGTTTAAACTGTGGTGATGTGATTTTCTATTGATGATGAATTACTGTGACATCCTGTATTTAAAGTTGAATTGTATTTCACTTGGATAATTTAAGTTAGGATGACATTGGGTTCGAAGAGACCGGAGTCGGGTAATAGAAAATATCCGAAACCACTTCGATTCTTTATAAATTGCTATGTGAAATCAATATGTTGAAATGAAATGATTTAAGAGAATTGTACCATTTAATCTAAGGTTTTGGAACTTAGAAACTGATGTGTGGAATGAGTAATGTCTGTAACGACTTGTGAACTTGTAAATTGATATAAGTTACCCCGGGTTTTATATAAGTTGTATGCTTTTATATTCCATGTTAGATGGGTTTACTCACGCTGGTTTCCAGCCTGACCCGGATGTTACTTTGATGTAATTCTCGGGTCAGACCGAGTATTGCAGATTTTCAGGTAAGGACGTTCTGGAGCTCAGGAGGCGAGCTGGAGAGCAGGAAAGTATGGAGAGCACCTGATGTTAATAGTAACTGAAACAGATAGATTTATCTGTTCTGTGATTGTAAATCTGTTGTAACTCTGATATAATAAAGTGTAATTTGACAAGTACAGTTTCCTTTGTATAACTATTATTTATGTGATATTATATTTTATCCGCTGCGTATGTGAGATTTTGGGTTTAGTTTCCTATTTCTTCTTCTTTCTCTTTCTTCTTTCACTAACTATCTGGAAATTTCGGGATCGAAATTTCCGGGTCGTTACAAATATACTTATATTTCTTCCTTTAAATCAATCATTCTATTCTTTATTTTAATGAAATTAAAACTACATTCACAAATGAAAGATCCATTTTATTTGATAATAAATGTTCTTTTCATTAAACCAACTAATATTTAAAGATTATCCCATTAAAGAGTCACAGAAATAATTCTTCGTACAACCACATCATTTCTTTATCAATTAATTTCATATTATCATTATATTTGTACCAAATTTAAGTGCTTACAATTTGAACGTAATATTTGTCAATGAAATTCTCATTATATTTTTAACATAAAACATTTGTTGCACATATCATTAATTAATTATCATTTACTTCTATCTCTTATTAATGGCAAGATATAATTACTATTACTTACAATGATTAAATCTCAAAACATACCCTAATACAGGAAAGATAATTAATCCAATTGTTTCCTTTGAAATCCTGTTTTCTACGTTAAACCTAATATCTATATACTAATTTAATTCCATCATTTAATTACAAATGTAATAAAACCTGTTCATTATATATTTAAATTTCGAACAAATCCTTTTATTTTGATTTACATTGTTATTATTAAATCAACTATTCCCTTATGCAATTGATTGACATAAGTTTTACACTCACCACTCAACAGTTAACGTTTCTTCTTATATCAATTGTAATATTTTAATTACGTTAATTCTCCATTAATTACCAAATAACTTTCTAACCGATTTGATAATAAGAAAATAAATGAAACAATAGTTATACGTTAATAATCTATATTTATTGACTTATTCTTTACAAACAAAGGTTAATAAATTTACGTACAAAATAATTGATTTCATACTCCATATTAAAACCCATTGCAATTAATAACTTAAGATTACATCAAATTATACATCATTTATTCTATTCCTTATTAACCTTTATTATTTAAATTGATTGAAATTACGTTAACATGGTATAGTAGTCAATTGCATTTAATCATATTAGCCAATTATATGTTTTATCTCATCAAATTATTTGTTTTAAGATTTATCTAATAAGATTCAATTTAATAAATCATAAATTTTAATTTTTGACAATATTAAAGCCAAAAATCTTATTAAATTTAATATTTTTAATTATCAAAATATGGGTTGTTACAGTCTCCCCCACTCAAAACTTTTTCATCCTCGAAAAGGAACAAGAAGGAATCGAGGAGTTTGAAATATTTTATTCAAAATGATCAATTTATAAACAATTTAACTTACATATTTGAATTTAATATAAATTTGAAAATAACTCCATTCGGTTATTGAATAAAAATTTAAGTTTTTTTGGGTATTTGCCCTTGAAGAGAAAAGAAATATTTCAACATATCTAAAAATTTAGTTAAAACATTTAACCTCATTCACTTAGTAAAAATATAAGATATATTTAAAACATCCTCAAAGCATAATGCAAAGATTTTTCAAAAGTCTACAAAAATGTTAGAAATTTATATCAAACATAATAATAAGCTTTAAAATAGGGTTCCTTAAATCCAAAAAATTTATTAGACTCATTATTTTTTAAAATAAGTATAAACTCAATATTATTAAACTGAAACTAAAAGTATACTCAAATCTTACATTAAATTTCTAAATCAAATTATAAAATTTCATACCTTCATATTTAATTTAAACACTTGTTTCAAAATGAATATTCTAATACAAAATTCAAATAGTAAATAAATCTATAAACTTTACTATTAGTACTTTAAAATCAAGTAAATATTTCAAACTATACTTCCAACATAGAGAATCAAATTTATTTGTCAAGTATATTGCTATAAATAAACTTCGCAAATCAAATTTTTTTCTTCTTTCCATTTAGGTGATATCTTTAAATTATACATTTAAAGAAACTTACATAAATTTTACTTGAAATATTCGTTTGAAAGCATTATTTGCAAACCAATCATCTTTAATACTTTTCAAAATTCATTTGTAAAGTTTCTTGCTTCATTTATAAATACCATTTAAATATTTTAAATAACATCTTTATAAATATATGTAAACTATTTGAAAATAATTATTTACATCATTACTTATATTTGCAAAGAAGCTATTAAAAACATTAAATCCATTATTTATAAATTTATTAATTTTACCTGAAGATACTTTCCAAACATTATTAATAAATCAATAATCATTTACTTTAAATATATTTTATTTAATTATTAACTTCTAAAATATTTACAACACCGATAATTTGCTGTTAAACCATGTTGTAAGTTATTAAACAATATTTTAAACATTTTAAAGTATTTAGAATTGACCAAAAAATGACCAAAATGTCTTTTATATAATACTTTATCAAAATACTTTTACAACTCGATGTCTTAACAGGTTTATCCTCGTTCTTGCAGACTCTGGCCATGCGTTGATCAGGCGCAAAGGTAGAATTCTTCAAGTACTTAGTAGACCTGTTTCAACAACCAGTGAAAATACTTGAAAAACCTTTAAAAACAGATATGGAAAGTATAATCCAAACAAAACAACCAAACCAAAACCTTTGTCCTACCATGGTTCGCAGATACACAATGGTTACATCTGGATCCCCCAGGAAACAACCCATATCCGTAAGTGTGAGGACCCGCAAATCCGTACTCCTTGAATATACACTAATCTCCATAGATTAACTCAAGATGAACAGAAATACGAATTCTCAATGTTTAAGAAAAAGAAAAAGAGGTAGAAGAAGAGAGAAAAGATAGAAAATAGAACGGACCAGAAAACAGCAACACAACATCAGAATCTCACAATCGCAGCGGAACAACATATAATAGATAAATGAATAATCTTTAAACAAAGAACCATATCAGTTATTACATTACATCATATCATCATCAGAGTGTACAACAACAAACAACAACAAACAGCGGAAAAGAAAATACTATATACTAGTAATACGCCATGCCATCCAGCTTGCCTCCAGCAACTCCTGAATTCCAGAATATCCTGATAAAGCTTAACTCTTGACTGCCCGTGTGGAAATTGGTGGGCGCCCAGAGTTTAAGAAGGAAAACAATAAACTCCGAGTCAGTCATGTGACTGGTGTGAGAACTCAAAACAATTTATTTTATCTTCAAAAACAAAATAGAGGAATATTTTTAAAGTCAATTCGCAATGCTTTTAAAAATGAGACTACCATAAGGCCTCCCGCACACACACACAATGCAAACGCAGAATCGGAGGAGATTTCTCCTTATGATAGTCAAATATGCTTGATACGTATTAAAAAGAACATTTGATATTATTACTAGTGCATAGTGTAGGAAAAATTATTTTCGAAAATAAAGATATAAATCTTAGCCAGCATAGGCATTCCGCACTTATGCCTACTATAGCTACCAGGTTCAATAGCAGGTTACCGCCACATTCCATGGCAGGTTATACAACTAAAATCGTACAAGATCGTATTGTTTCTTTGGATTTCCAACGAATGGTCAGGCCAAGGAACTTCCCATTGCCACATGAGAACGCCTCTGGAAGGACGTCCCCGAGAACCTAACCGGATCTCTGCCAACACAAGGTCGGGTTACCCCTAACTGGGTAACTACTTACACGAGTATGCCATCCCTCCGTCCTTTGGGACCTTTAACCGAGCGCTCGTAATCAACATCACACCAAATAATAAGTGTTTCGACATGAGTAAGTATCTGGGCTCCATACCATGATACCACCCTTTTCCAGAAGGAAATGCACATACCCTAAAGGGAGCTACCCCTCATAACCTTGCTGCATCTTTCCTGTTTTGACCGTTCCGGGGTGTGAGGCTCGACGAAGTCTCGTCCACAAAGCAACGCTTTATACAAAAGCTGTGCTTTGGGTCAACAAATGATCATAGAAATGATCACAAAGATAAACGATCAAACAAATGATCCTATCACAAATGATCAACACAATGATCATTTCACAGCAACACTCAGCATGTCACATAACCAAATTGGGAATATATCCCTTGTGATGACCCGTAAATCCGTACTCCTTGAATATACACTAATCTCCATAGATTAACTCAAGATGAGCAGAAATACGAATTATCAATGTTTAAGAAAAAGAAAGAGAGAGAAGAAGAGGGAAAAAGATAGAGAATAGAGCGGAAAGAAAATAGAAAATACAGAAAACACAACACAACAATATCAGAATCTCACAATTCGCAGCGGAACAACATATAATAAATAAATGAATAATCTTTAAACAAAGAACTATATCAGTTATTACATTACATTACACTTCATTACATTACATCATAGAGTGTACAACAACAAACAACAACAAACAGCGAAAAAGAAATACTATATACTAATAATACGCCATGCCATCCAGCAACTCCAGAATATCCTGATAAACCTTAACTCTTGACTGCACGTGTGGAAATTGGTGGGCACCCAGAGTTTAGGAAGGAAAACAATAAACTCCGAGTCAGTCATGTGACTGGTGTGAGAACTCAAAACAGTTTATTTATCTTTAAAATCAAAATAGAGGAATATTTTTAAAATCAATTCGCAATGCTTTTAAAAATGAGACTACCATAAGGCCTCCCGCAGGCACACACAATGCAAATGCAGAATCGGAGGAGATTTCTCCTTATGATAGTCAAAAATGCTTGATACGCATTAAAAAGAAACATTTGATATTATTACTAGTGCATAGTGTAGAGGAAATCATTTCGAAAATGAAGATATAAATCTTAGCCAACATACGACCATTATCGTATGCCTACTATAGCTACCATCCAAACAGTGGGGCGCCACCATAAGTGAATGATAGGCTCTACAACTAATACCGTACAAGATCGTATTGTTTCTTTGGATTTCCAACGAATGGTCAGGCCAAGGAACTTCCCATTGCCACATGAGAACGCCTCTGGAAGGACGTCCCCGAGAACCAAACCGGATCTCTGCCAACATAAGGTCGGGTTACCCCTAACTGGGTAACTACTTACACGAGTATGCCATCCCTCGGTCCTTTGGGACCTTTAACCGAGCGCTCGTAATCAACATCACACCAAATAATAAGTGTTTCGACATGAGTAAGTATCTGGACTCCATACCATGATACCACCCTTTTGCAGAAGGAAATGCATATACCCTAAAGGGAGCTACCCCTCATAACCTTTCTGCATCTTTCCTGTTTTGACCATTCCGGGTTGTGAGGCTCGACGAAGTCTCGTCCATAAAGCAACGCTTTATACAAAAGCTGTGCTTTGGGTCAACAAATGATCATAGAAATGATCACAAAGATAAAAGATCAAACAAATGATCCTATCACAAATGATCAACACAATGATCATTTCACAGCAACACTCAGCATGTCACATTACCAAATTGGGAATATATCGCTTGTGATGACCCGTAAATCCGTACTCCTTGAATATACACTAATCTCCATAGATTAACTCAAGATGAACAGAAATACGAATTATCAATGTTTAAGAAAAAGAAAGAGAGAGAAGAATTGGGAAAAAGATAGAGAATAGAGCGGAAAGAAAATAGAAAATACAGAAAACACAACACAACAATATCAGAATCTCACAATTCGCAGCGGAACAACATATAATAAATAAATGAATAATCTTTAAACAAAGAACTATATCAGTTATTACATTTCATTACATTACATCATCAGAGTGTACAACAATAAACAACAACAAACAGCGGAAAAGAAATACTATATACTAATAATACGCCATGCCATCCAGCTTGCCTCCAGCAACTCCAGAATATCCTGATAAACCTTAACTCTTGATTGCCCGTATGGAAATTGGTGGGCACCTAGAGTTTAGGAAGGAAAACAATAAACTCCGAGTCAGTCATGTGACTGGTGTGAGAACTCAAAACAGTTTATTTATCTTTAAATCAAAATAGAGGAATATTTTTAAAATCAATTCGCAATGCTTTTAAAAATGAGACTACCATAAGGCCTCCCGCACACACACACAATGCAAACGCAGAATCGGAGGAGATTTCCCCTTATGATAGTCAAAGATGCTTGATACGCATTAAAAAGAAACATTTGATATTATTACTAGTTCATAGTGTAGAGGAAATCATTTCGAAAATAAAGATATAAATCTTAGCCAACATACGACCATTATCGTATGCCTACTATAGCTACCATCCAAACAGTGGGGCGCCACCACAAGTGAATGATAGGTTCTACAACTAATACCGTACAAGATCGTATTGTTTCTTTGGATTTCCAACGAATGGTCAAGCCAAGGAACTTCCCATTGCCACATGAGAACGCCTCTGGAAGGACGTCCCCGAGAACCAAACCGGATCTCTGCCAACACAAGGCCGGGTTACCCCTAACTGGGTAACTACTGACACGAGTATGCCATCCCCCGGTCCTTTGGGACCTTTAACCGAGCGCTCGTCACCATCATCACACAATCATAAATAAAGTGTTTCAACATGTGTAAGTATCTGGGCTCCATAGCAAGATACCACCCTTTTTCAGAAGGAAATGCACATACCCTAAAGGGAGCTACCCCTCATAACCTTGCCGCATCTTTCCTGTTTTTACCATTCCGAGGTGTGAGGCTCGACGAAGTCACGTCCATAAAAACACACTTTATACAAAAGCCGTGCTTTGGGTCAACAAATGATCATAGGAATGATCACAAAGATAAACGATCAAATGAATGATCTTATCACAAACGATCAACACAATGATCATTTCACAGCAACACTCAGCATGTCACATTACCAAATTGGGAATATATCGCTGATAACCTTCAACTACATAACCTCTGAGCTCATACGTCTCAGAGAAGGGTGTTAAGCTAAAAGAATAAATTCTCCGCCACCAACAAAAATATATTTGAAAGAAATCTGCTTTATATCTCAATTTGTAATGTCAGACATACAATCCATACAAGTCTATTTCGGGATCGAACAGAACCGAAGGCACTTACAAAGAAGTCCTTGCAATCCGGATATCCACAATCTTGATCGGATTCCCCATCACATATGGAGAACTTTATACCGGAGCAACTCGGTGCAGAGTCAATCGACAGGTCATCCTATCGCTCTCGCAAATACCCGGTCTTCAACACCGGTCATCAATGCTATCCGTTACGTCGTATCACTATTCGGAATGGGTAATCCGAATAACGAGCGCAATAATTTAAAAATAAGTGTAGCATTCAAATTCAGCAAATCACAACAAATACCTTTCGAAGGTAAATATTGATAGTCGGTTATTGAACTATCAATGGATATGCACAACATCACCAGATTCCAAATAATTTTCCAAATTATTTATTTCCCAAAATTCATATCTTTACAGGATAAATAATTTTCACACTTCAAAAATAAATCAATATTTATTTTTTAAACAAATTCTCCTTTTCATTTATAAATTCCATAATGAATTTATATTCCAAAATATCTATGAATATACGATATCAATTATTCATTTTCAATTTATCTTCAAAAAGATAAATTCTCAAAACATTCACTTTATATTGGAGAACATTTTCATACTTACTTAATAAGTAATTCCCAAATCCATTTATTTTCTACACTTGGAAAATATTCAAATATACTTAAATCGAGATTTAGTATATATTTCATTCTTTAAGGAAATCATTCTCTTAAACATATTTATTTGGGCCAAAACGAATGTTGCGTAAAACATCGTTACGACAACCCAAAATCACTAGTATAGGGATTCGAAATTAAAATAGATATATAAATCCCAATACTATACAAAACATTTCCTTTCGGAAATCATTTGCTATAACAACAGTGTTATAGTCCACCATTTCCTTCTATTTCTCGAAAACGTCTATTTCAACAATGAATGTTGAAATCTATGGTTTCGAATCTCAACACGTTTAAAACATCGTTAGATCATTTTAATTCTATTTAAAACATCACACCCAAACATTTTCTTTAACATATTATTCACTATTCAAAAACATGAACATACTACGTTAACCAATTTCACCATTTCTATACGTTTCATTTTAAAGGATTATTCACTGTCTAAAACGTGAATATAACTCCATTAATAGGTTACAACAATTTACTTATCAAAATAAGTCGTTTGCGGATTTATAAAACAACGTTTATAAATTCCATTTCTATTTATTTTATAACTACTTCCTTTAAAAATCTCCTTTATTAACCTATTCAATTTATAACTCAATTAAAACCAAAGGTTCATATTATAAGTTAAATGCTTATAATTTATTCGTTTGCAAAAATCGTTCCTTTGAACTTCATAATTATAAATCTTATAACTTATAAGATTCAATTATTTATCCAAAAATATTCCTTTAATTACTTTACAAATTTTATAAACCCACTGCTTATAAAATTCCATTTATACTTCACCGTTTATTATTCTATAAATTTCATTCATTTATGAAATTCATTCACAATTCATTCTAACACTTATAAAAACTCGTTTTATAATTCCAATACTTTAATTTATAAATTAACAATTTATAAATTTCTTATATAAATCAATTTATATTATTATTTCAAAATGTCTTCAAAGTCCTTCATAATTTCACCATTTTGATTTATAAAATAATCAAATTTTATAAATCCTATATTTAAACATTTTATAATAAATTAAAAAATCCCGATTAAACTATTTTATAAAATCATTAGCCCCGTATTTTCAAAAATCAACCTTTAACTATATTTCTCAAAAACCATAATTTTTATAACATTAAAATTATAACGTTTATTTATTTAAAATGGATCAATTCCAAAAATATTTTATAAAACGTATAATCTTCAAAAATCACTTTAAAAATCCTTTTAAAATTCCAAAATTGGTCCAATGATGCTACATACCAAATAGTCAATCACGACAATAACGACATTATATATCAATATGATAATCAATCAAATATCAAAATATCTGAAATAAAATAAATACTGTTGAGGAATCCAGTTGGATCCCTCCAACCTGTTTTCCTGCATCCAAAGATGTTAGCACAATACCAATTCCGTTCCCGTACGAAATTATCGCGGTATATGGGATTTAAAATATTATCCGCTTAATAGACGGCGCAATAGGGTCTCATCCGCTATACAACGCGGGAAATCAATAACTGCAATATATACATATGCTAATATATATATATATATATATATATTGCTATTATATATAATACCAATTTCACTGTTTATGAAATATTCGCGGTATATGTTTTTAATAAATAACATCCGCTTACTAACGACGCATAATGTCTATTTTAACAATCAATAGATAACAATCAACATTCAAACATGCATTCAAGTATTTTAAATCTAACTATTTAAAATAAAAATCGAAACCGATTCGATTGAGTGAGAAGTTCTCACCTTGATTTCAATTTCGTTTTAGCGATTTATTTCGAATAAAATTAAACGGACGTTTAATTTTTCCCGAAATTCTCACTAACTCCAAACGACTCCAATCCAATTCCACAGCGTAGTGCTCGTCCATACGATTCCAACGCAACTGGTTTCGTGCGTTTTCGACCTCGTATGAAAAAGTTATGATTTTTACAAGTTTCAAGAATTTTTTATAACTAATTTACAACAAAATTTATAATTTATTTAACCAATATTATTTACAGCCGCATGATCCCTGCACCTTGAAATCCAGGCCATGCAACATCTTCATCTCCCACGCGCGTATCACCCAGATAACAAAAACACGCACAAAACCCATAAAGCTTTGAAACTAGGGTTAGATATCGCCATCCCCACGCTCTACTAAACTTCGATCAGAGACTGCCATTAGCAAGCTTGACTGCTGCTCTACCCACCACCACAAACCCATGCAACTCGGCCTCACCATTTCTCTCGATTTGCGTGCCCAACTGTAGCCGAACGCGGCCAATTTGAGGGCACCACAACACGATCCAGGCGATCATCGCCGTGTGGATCGATAGAACTCGCATAGATCTACGCTTTTGCAGTTGATAGTTTTCGATAATATTGAGTGGATTGAAAGAAATTAAGGAAGGAAGCATAAAGCAATTTCAGCCATCCATTGATAACTGGCGGCGGCTAGGGTTTAGGGTTTTTTTTTTTTTTGTGAAGTGGATGGTCTATTTATAGAAGTTCGAACGACACTATTCATTTTGGATTTTCCAAACTCCGATTCACGCGCCGTAACTAGAGTTTCTAGAGTTTACTCCGCATTCCGGACACAATGGAACAGGTTTCGAAAGCTAATTCGGTCATCTGTGCGAGATATGGCAATAAACGTTCAATTTAAATTAAACCGATTTAAACGATTTTCTAGGCGTTTTAGCTTGCACCGGACAAACGGTAAATCCGATTGACACAAAATTTGAAACCTTACAATAATATCACATTACGGATCCAATGAAATGGGTTACGTCGAAATCCGAGAATTTTTAAAAAATGGCTATTTTAACTCACCAATTTAATATTAAAACAATTTCGATGCGTTTCGAGCTGCCACGATCAAACGATAACTCCGATTGCTACGAAAATTGAAATCCGGTAATAACTAACTATTACGGATCCAATGGAACTGGTCTCGTCCAATTCTGAGACTGTTCAAAAATTGACTAATTTCACTAGTCGATTTAAATATTAAAATATTCAATTTTCACAAATTAACTTTTAATTCGATTTTAAAAGTTCTAAAATATCATTCTAACTTCAATATGATAAAATAAAATTTTACAAATCATTTTCAAACATATTTAACCCAAGTTTCAATTATTTCTATAATTTCACATATTAAATTATCGATTTAATTATTCAATTAAATCCAATTATTCAAAATAAAATTTATTCGACTTATAAATTTCACTTATTAATATTTAAAATTAATTAAATATTCAAATTTTAAATTAATAAAATTCTGGGTCATTACATACTTCCCCCCTTAAAAGAATTTCGCCCTCGAAATTATTAAGTAAGAAAAGTTATAGAATCTATTAATTTTCCAAAATCCATAGTTAAACTTCTTACAAATCTTTACTAAGTTTTCAAATCGTGCTTAGTTATTTTTTTTCAAAAGCAATTACTATTGTTTAACTTTCAATTCCAAATCAAAGTTAAAGTTTTCAAAACTTTCCAATTTTCTAAAAAATTTCTAACGCCTTGAATTTCCGGAAAAATTCGCCATAGTCTCCTTTGCGCGGCTCTATCCGAAAAAAAATGACAGTATATATATCACAAATATACATCTCATCAAGTAATGAGGCATCCTGTGATGCCCCACCTTTATACCCACGTTAGCAAAGAGTATTGTATAGATAATACCGTCTGCTAACATGGAGAATAAGGTTGGATAGGAGCGACCATGTGTAATCTTACCTTAACTATTCACTAAACACGTCAAAAAGTAGAATCACGAATAGTTCGACGTATTCGATAAATATTTAAAGCAAGACTAAAATGGCTATAGGATCTATCAGAACAGAATATAACAACTCAAATGTAATATACATCACAGAACAGTAAATCATCACATACACATACATAGATACATAACAGAGTATACAAAATGATACATATCAAGTGGTATAGCAAACCACAATATACAGACGAGTTCACAAGAATACATATCAGAGTTACAACATATAAGGACTACGAGAAAGCTAAGACAAAAAGAAACTAGCGGAATAGTCCATGCGGAAGCAAAAGAGGCTAAGTCCAAAGCACCTAACCTGAAACATCTCGGTCTGACCCGAGTATAAAATACCCGGGTCAGTCTAGCTAAACAAATCAGTTAGATAAACTGAACAATAATAAACCTGCAAGGTTACAAGGTATAACAAATATCTCTAAGGGAGATAACACAATCATCTAACAAAAGATGAATCATATGATAACAAGCCTCATATCATCGGCAACATATAGAAACAAAGGATAAGGATATCCCAAAGCAAGCCAAAGGCAATAAAAAATACCTATAAGGTATACAAGTTCCACAAGGTAATTACGACATATCGTGCGGTTCAAAAAGACCAACACCGAAGGTCGAAACCTAGGGAATATACATCTCAATTGAAACATCATAAAAATTGCTCGAGCGGTAACGAATGACCAACTCCGAAAGCAATACAATAGAGCAACCTAATATCACCCATGTGGCGCATAACGGCCGACATCGGAAGCGATACAATAGCAACCCAGTATCACCCATGTGGCGCATAACGACCAACATCGGAAGCGATACTATAGCAACCCAATATCAATCGAGCGGTGACGAATGACCAACTCCGAAAGCGATACAATGGGGCAACAAACCCGAAGGCGACAACCCAAGTATCTCTCGAGCGGTGACGATGGACCAACTCCAAAAGCGATACTATAGGGCGACAAACCGTAGTGGTGAGACCCAGTACTGGACACCACTACTGGCGGAATGTGTCACAACTCTCGAAAAGGAATCCGAAAAGTGTTAACATGCGTCCCATAACCACTCGTTCTCACTAAACGGTTTACTATCCGTCAGTTACTTTCACACTCAAAGCAGTACAAAGTTTATCTCATAACATCGGTAAACTAAACCCGAAGGTCAAAACGATCAATTGAATAGGTTGGGGATTAATCGGAAGGATAAACACACAGATTCATGGTCCGTGTTTTGCCCAACCATTTAATCTTCCTTCCACTTCGCTCGAAGTGCGAAATCGTGTGTGTACATTATAAATGGAATTTTTGGATTGGAGACGGAAGCTTTTAATACGATTTAGAAGGATTATTTATAAAACCCGTGAATGAAATCAAAAATAAGTTATCAAAATCAAAGATGCAATAACAAACACTAAAAACCAACTTGAATCGATAAAATCCGGAAAAATCAATCAAATATGCAAAATAGGTAAAACAGGCAGAACAGAGCAGGTCGGTCGACCGGACTACAGGGCTCGGTCGGCCGGCCAGATGCAGGAAACAAAATATGGCTCGGGGCAGCAGGTCGGTCTACCGGAGCCTGCGCTCGGTCGGTCGAAGGTTGTTTTCCAGCACTTCTTGCCCTTATCAAATTCCACTTCCTAATCTTTTTCAAATCAAAACAATAGCACATGAATATTTGTTAGGAAATCATACCCAACATCAATGATAGCAAGAGAGGTAGATGTGAGTTAAAAACTCACCTTTTTACACAAAACAAAGAAGATGAAGAAGCACAAATGCAAGGAATCAACCAACTACACTCCACTTCAACACTACAAGCTTCAATCAATGGATTCTCTTTGATTTTGGAGCAAGAATCAAGTTTACAGGAAGAAGCTAGGGCTTGCTAATTTCTATTTCCACTTCCTTTCCCCCATTTCAGTTGGAGCTTGAGTTTAGAAGAGTAAAATGAGAGAATGGAGAGGAGAAGGCTGAGTTAGGGTATTAGTTAAGCTAGTGGGCTGAACCCAAAGCCTAAACCAATAGAAAAAGTAGCAAAATTCAACTTACTCCAAACATATCAAAGATTATACTCAAAAAGATCGCAAACTACATTTTGGACTCAATGGAAATGGTTTCGAGTCCCAATTCGGCCGTTTGTAGAAAGTAGCTTTTCGGACCATAATCCGACAAACAACGCCATATTTAAATAAAATATTTAAATATACCACCGATAAATTTCGGGTTGTTACAGACTCCCCTCCTTAAAGAAATTGCGTCCTCGCAATTCTTAAGAAGAAAATAAAGAGTAACAACCAAAACATATCAACATATAAGAATAACAGAATAAGAAGTTCACCCTAAAGTGCACGAAAAGATAAGCCTGAACTTGCTTGCTCAAAGAATTCTATGGATTCCTAAGCTCAAAATAATTCGGAACACTGACGTGGTACAAACAATACGTCAAATGATCCAAAGCTCAGCAAAAGAAGTGCAACAAAATGTCCGATGAACTTGGTAAAAAGATCATTCCATTCGGACATCAATAAAGAAACAATCACTTGTTGCTTACAACTAAATGCATTGGCAACACGATTCCCCTTTTCGGGAATAAAAATAATATCAAGATCATAAGATGCAAGGAACTCGAGCCAACACTAAGTTCCTTATGAGAAACTAAACATTCAAAAATTATGATTGGTGAGGAGAACAAAATTCCTTTCCCAAAAATAATGATGCCAAATATAAAGAGCGAAAACAATAGCCGTGAGCACTAGATCATGAGTGGCATACCTAGTCTCTATCGGCTTTAATGATTTAGAAGCACAAGTGATAGCACGTTTTCTTTTGCAAGAGAATGGCATTCAAACCAACACGACTAGTATTGGTAAAAAGATAAAATCTTGGTTCCCCTCCAGGAATCACAAGAATAAGTGTATTAGAAAGAAAGAATTTCTTTTAAATAATCTTCTTTCCTGAAAAGTTAAAACTTTCAAAATTACATTTATCATTATGTAATAATCTTTCTAGAAAAGTTTACTATTTTCAAGTTAATATACTGTGTCTGATTGTCTCATCAAAGCGTTTAGGAAATTCCTATCGATAACGTTGATCAAGCGCATCGACCAAAATTCTTAAAGCACTCAATGGGCAATACAAACACAAAATCATCTTCTATAAGATAATCATGTTTCTAAAAACTTTTAAAAATTAACTTTGTTCATTTAAGAACAAAATCCCATTTATACTTATAAATAACTCTTATGAAAAAGATTTGCAAAAATTTTAAATTGCTAATTTCCATCCAAAACCAATAAAATACTAAAATGGAATCATTGAGATATTCATAGACTACTCGATTCATAAAATGGATGAAATGAGCTAGACAAACTAAATGACATAACAAATCATTTATAAGAATTACAACGAGTGCGGAATGCGGTAACTTCCGCAACTCGTAGTCAAATGAAAACCGGTGGTAAGGTCGAGCTAAAAACACCTTAACACTACAACAAAAGATTGCTTGGGTGATAATCCTAAGACAAGACCAGAAATACCAGAAAATTCTCAAACTACAAGAATGAGAGAAACAACACTTTCCTCGTCATGAGGGATTAAAGAATAAAATGATACCATCAAATTGGAATCGAATCACAAAGAAAATAGAGACCTACCAAAATAGATGGAGACATACCTTATGCGCGAGAAGAACCTCGAAAAGCATCAGCTGTATTTAAATTGCCAGCTGGAGAATTATTTGGAGCAATGGGACAAGTGGAACTACGATGGCCTTCCTTCTTGCAGTAGCGACAGAAGAGAGGCTTAGGACAAGCTCGAATCATATGATCTGGGGAATCACAATTGAAACACTTTCGAATGGAAGGTGTTCCAGCAGACTGAGACGGGAAATCAGATTCAACGGACTTTTTCTTCTTAGAAGGGAAAAATTCTGGCTCATCCAATGGAAACTTCTTCTTGTTGGGGTTCTTGCGAATCTCAACTCCATCCCCACAATCACACTCCTTCTCGAATGCTTCGAGATGAAGTGCCGAATCAAGCAACTCCTCAAAGGAAAGCTTAAGCTGGAGCATCAAAGATTTCTTAAGATATTTCTTAAGACCAGAAACAAAATTCAAATTCTTCCTATAGGATGTTTTAATGAATTCAAGACCATACATAGATAATGCCTCGAAAGATGCAACATATTCAAAAACGGAAGACTCCCCTTGCTTCAACTCAAGAAAGCGCCGGGACAACAAAGCTTTCTCAGATTCAGGAACGAACTTGAGTTCGAATCGTTCCCGAAACTGAGTCCAAGAAAGAGCAGACTCATCAATTTCGGCTACAAGAAGCTCGTACCAATCGAGGGCACGCTCTCGCAATAAGCTAGAAGTTACAAGAACTCTATCATGATTAGAAATATCCATTCGAGAGAAAATACGCTTGCACGTGCGAAGCCAAGCTTGGACTTCAAGAACGGATTCAGAGCCCTTAAACGGCTTTCCTCCAAGATGAGAAAAATCACTGCACAGACGTGCAAAGGCAGATTTGCGAGGCGGAGATACATGAGTAGGAGCTGGAGGATGGGTGCTCCTAAATAACTTCCATAAACTGATCAGCTGACATATAAACGCCGTCCGGATGTGAGCCATTGGATTGCCCAACACCCGAGCGTCGTCCTCTGCCTCTTCCAGCCATAATCTGAAAGTTGAAGAAGATAAAGATTAACTACAAGGTAGATATTTCAATAAGGAATACTACGGAATAAAATATATTCCTGGACGTATTCCCCAAATCCTATCTACCCCAAAAACACGGAGGGAATAAAAGTATGATGATTCAAAGATCTGTAACACTTGTTACACTTTGATGTACCATAATATGTGCTTCTGTTCTGTGTTTATCATATTTTGTTCTGAACACAGCTCTGATACCACGTTGTGACGCCCCACCTCTATATCCACGTTAGCAAAGAGTATTGTATAGATAATACCGTCTGCTAACACGGAGAATAAGGCTGGATAGGAGCGACCATGTGTAATCTTACCTTAAATATTCACTAAACACGTCGAAAAGTAGAATCACAAACAGTTCGACGTATTCAATAAATATTTAAAGCAAGACTACAATGGCTATAGGATCTATCAGAACAGAATATAACAACTCAAATGTAATATACATCACAGAACAGTAAATCATGACATACACATATATAGATACATAACAGAGTATACAAAATGATACATATCAAGTGGTATAGCAAACCACAATATACAGACGAGTTCACAAGAATACATATCAGAGTTAAAACATATAAGGACTACGAGAAAGCTAAGACAAAAAGAAACTAGCGGAATAGTCCATGCGGAAGAAAAAGAGGCTAAGTCCAAAGCACCTAACCTGAAACATCTCGGTCTGACCCGAGTATAAAATACCCGGGTCAGTCTAGCTAAACAAATAAGTTAGATAAACTGAACAACAATAAACCTGCAAGGTTACAAGGTATAACAAATATCTCTAAGGGAGATAACACAATCATCTAACAAAAGATGAATCATATGATAACAAGCCTCATATCATCGGCAACATATAGAAACAAAGGATAAGGATATCCCAAAGCAAGCCAAAGGCAATAACAAATACCTATAAGGTATACAAGTTCCACAAGGTAATCGCGACATATCATGCGGTTCAAAAAGACCAACACCGAAGGGCGAAACCTAGGGAATATACATCTTAATTGAAACATCATAAAAATTGCTCGAGCGGTAACGAATGACCAACTCCGAAAGCAATACAATAGGGCAACCTAATATCACCCATGTGGCGCATAACGGCCGACATCGGAAGCGATACAATAGCAACCCAGTATCACCCATGTGGCGCATAACGGCCAACATCGGAAGCGATACTATAGCAACCCAATATCAATCGAGCAGTGACGAATGACCAACTCCGAAAGCGATACAATGGGACAACAAACCCAAAGGCGACAACCCAAGTATCTCTCGAGCGGTGACGATGGACCAACTCCAAAAGCGATACTATAAGGCGACAAACCGTAGTGGTGAGACCCAGTACTGGACACCACTAACTGGCGGAATGTGTCACAACTCTCGAAAAGGAATCCGAAAAGTGTTAACGTGCGTCCCATAACCACTCGTTCGCACTAAACAGTTAACTATCCGTCAGTTACTTTCACACTCAAAGCAGTACAAAGTTTATCTCATATCATCGGTAAACTAAACCCGAAGGTCAAATCGATCAATTGAATAGGTTGGGGATTAATCGGAAGGATAAACGCACAGATTCATGGTCCGTGTTTTTCCCAACCATTTAATCTTCCTTCCACTTCGCTCGAAGTGCGAAATCGTGTGTGTGCATTATAAATGAATTTATGGATTGGAGACGGAAGCTTTTAATATGATTTAGAGGGATTATTTATAAAACCCGTGAATGAAATCAAAAATAAGTTATCAAAATCAAAGATGCAATAACAAACACTAAAAACCAACTTGAATCGATAAAATCCGAAAAAATCAATCAAATATGCAAAATAGGCAAAACAGGCAGAACAGAGCAGGTCGGTCGACCGGACTACAGGGTTCGGTCGGCCGGCCAGATGCAGGAAACAAAATATGGCTCGGGGCAGCAGGTCGGTCGACCGGAGCCTGCGCTCGGTCGGCCGAAGGCTGTTTTCCAGCACTTCTTGCCCTTATCAAATGAATTCCAAATCTTTTTCAAATCAAAACAATAGCACATGAATATTTGTTAGGAAATCATACCCAACATCAATGATAGCAAGAGAGGTAGATGTGAGTTAAAAACTCACCTTTTTTACACAAAACAAAGAAGATGAAGAAGCACAAATGCAAGGAATCAATCAACTACACTCCACTTCAACACTACAAGCTTCAATCAATGGATTCTCTTTGATTTTGGAGCAAGAATCAAGTTTACAAGAAGAAGTTAGGGCTTGCTAATTTCTATTTCCACTTCCTTTCCCCCATTTCAGTTGGAGCTTGAGTTTAGAAGAGTGGAATGAGAGAATGGAGAGGAGAGGGCTGAGTTAGGGTATTAGTTAAGCTAGTGGGCTGAACCCAAACCCTAAACCCAATAGAAAAGGTAGCAAAATTCAACTTACTTCAAACATATCAAAGATTATACTCAAAAAGATCGCAAACGACATTTTGGACTCAGTGGAAATTGTTTCGAGTCCCAATTCGGCCGTTTGTAGAAAGTAGCTTTTCGGACCATAATCCGACAAAAGACGTCATATTTAAATAAAATATTTAAATATACCATCGATAAATATGCGGGTTGTTACACATCCCGTAGGGAAAAAAGTATAAAAGTACGATATTTAATCCGAGATATGTACCTTATATTTTATTAGCGAGCATATACGGCTAATATAGCGCGAAAGCGAGCTCCAAATGCGAAGCAAACGCGATCCGCACCTACTAAACGCTCAACAAACAACATGAGAACATGCATATATGAAAATAATCTCAATATACATCATATAGCAACATAATAACGATACATGCCAACATAGCAAATGAAACAAAAGCAATATATTCAACCATCAACCAACTAGCATTCATAACCAATAAATATTCATTCATATTCTCATTAATATTCAATGAAATAGGTTTTCAATTTAATCACATTTGATTTATTTACATTGGATTTTACTAACATTCATTTTCAATTAGTTTATATTCACTAATTCATATTCAAGTTGGTTCACTTCCAAATCAAATTCACTTCTATTTAAGATTCACTTAACTTCCAATTGAATTTCAATTACTTTAGTTTTCAATTTCATTAACTCAATTTCATTAACACTTAATGAATTATATACAATCAACTAACAATCATATAACAACCAATGTATATCAATTACAACCAAATTCCTTTGCTTATTATTCATTCAATTTGGTTTAACACCTTCACTTTCAATTGGTTTAATTAAATCGATTTTCATTCAATTATTCAACTTCCAATAACATTAGATTTTTAATGAATTAACACTTATATTCATTATTCCATATCAATTATTCACATTCAATTGATTTACATTCAATTCATTAATTCAATTCAATTTCTAAAGTTGAATTTCATTTATAAAACTCAAGTTCACATTTATCACTTAACTTTATTAATTTACTTTGATACCAATATCAACTTCATTCAACATCTCTTAAGTTATACTTCCATTTTACAAACATCACTTGTTTTTTACTTAACTTAAATTCCAACTTATAAATCAATTCAGCTTTCAATTCTAAAGTAAATTCCCATTTAACTTTAAATTCATTTCTTTATTTATAACTCATATTCATAAATATATTCATATAGTTTCACTTCTCATATATATATAAGTTTTTTTTTCACAATTGTAAATCACTTTAATTATAATTCAATTCTTATAATTCTTTTGCTTATACAATTATTCTTTTATTTAGATTATTCAAACATCTTATTCAACAACCAAACAATCAACTTACATACACTTTAATAATTCTGAAAAATTATTCCTTTATATATAAAATATAATCAAGGTAAAATTATTTCATTTACCCAATTTTAAAACAATATTGTGTCGAATTGTTCTGTACAAGTGTTTAGAGATCCCTATCAACAACGTTAATTACTCGTGTTAACCGAAATCTATATACCACTCAACAAATCAATCATCACAATATAAAACAATTTTATATTCACTAACAAATACGCTCTCATAGCTATTATTACACTCAAACTCATTCTAGAGCACTACTGACTCTATCTCTAATGAGTAACAGCCAACAGAACCATGGTTGTCGCTTAATCATAAGCTCCGATACCACCTGTGATGACCCGTAAATCCGTACTCCTTGAATATACACTAATCTCCATAGATTAACTCAAGATGAACAGAAATACGAATTATCAATGTTTAAGAAAAAGAAAGAGAGAGAAGAAGAGGGAAAAAGATAGAGAATAGAGCGGAAAGAAAATAGAAAATACAGAAAACACAACACAACAATATCAGAATCTCACAATTCGCAGCGGAACAACATATAATAAATAAATGAATAATCTTTAAACAAAGAACTATATCAGTTATTACATTACATTACATTACATCATAGAGTGTACAACAACAAACAACAACAAACAGTGGAAAAGAAATACTATACACTAATAATACGCCATGCCATCCAGCTTGCCTCCAGCAACTCCAGAATATCCTGATAAACCTTAACTCTTGACTGCCCGTGTGAAAATTGGTGGGCACCCAGAGTTTAGGAAGGAAAACAATAAACTCCGAGTCAGTCATGTGACTGGTGTGAGAACTCAAAACAGTTTATTTATCTTTAAAACCAAAATAGAGGAATATTTTTAAAATCAATTCGCAATGCTTTTAAAAATGAGACTACCATAAGGCCTCCCGCACACACACACAATGCAAACGCAGAATCGGAGGAGATTTCTCCTTATGATAGTCAAAGATGCTTGATACGCATTAAAAAGAAACATTTGATATTATTACTAGTGCATAGTGTAGAGGAAATCATTTCGAAAATAAAGATATAAATCTTAGCCAACATACGACCATTATCGTATGCCTACTATAGCTACCATCCAAACAGTGGGCCGCCACCATAAGTGAATGATAGGTTCTATAACTAATACCGTACAAGATCGTATCGTTTCTTTGGATTTCCAACGAATGGTCAGGCCAAGGAACTTTCCATTGCCACATGAGAACGCCTTTGGAAGGACGTCCCCGAGAACCAAACCGGATCTCTGCCAACACAAGGCCAGGTTACCCCTAACTGGGTAACTACTGACACGAGTATGCCATCCCCCGGTCCTTTGGGACCTTTAACCGAGCGCTCGTCACCATCATCACACAATCATAAATAAAGTTTCTCAACATGAGTAAGTATCTGGGCTCCATACCATGATACCACCCTTTTCCAAAAGGAAATGCACATACCCTAAAGTGAGCTACCCCTCATAACCTTGCCGCATCTTTTCTGTTTTGACCATTCCGAGGTGTGAGGCTCGACGAAGTCACGTCCACAAAAACACACTTTATACAAAAGCCGTGCTTTAGGTCAACAAATGATCATAGGAATGATCACAAAGATAAACGATCAAATGAATGATCTTATCAGAAACGATCAACACAATGATCATTTCACAGCAACACTCAACATGTCACATTACCAAATTGGGAATATATCGCTGACAACCTTCAACTACATAACCTCTGAGCTCATACGTCTCAGAGAAGGGTGTTAAGCTAAAAGAATAAATTCTCCGCCACCAACAAAAATATATTTGAAAGAAATTTGCTTTATATCTCAATTTGTAATGTCAGACATACAATCCATACAAGTCTGTTCCGGGATCGAACAGAACCGAAGGCACTTACAAAGAAGTCCTTACAATCCGGATATCCACAATCCTGATCGGATTCCCCATCATATATGGAGAACTCTATACCGGAGCAACTCGGTGCAGAGTCAATCGATAGGTCATCCTATCGCTCTCGCAAATACCCGGTCTTCAACACCGGTCATCAATGCTATCCATTACGTCGTATCACTATTCGGAATGGGTAATCCGAATAACGAGCGCAATAATTTAAAAATAAGTGTAGCATTCAAATTCAGCAAATCACAACAAATACCTTTCGAAGGTAAATATTGATAGTCGGTTATTGAACTATCAATGGATATGCACAACATCACCAGATTCCAAATAATTTTCCAAACTATTTATTTCCCAAAATTCATATCTTTACAGGATAAATAATTTTCACACTTCAAAAATAAATCAATATTTATTTTTTAAACAAATTCTCCTTTTCATTTATAAATTCCATAATGAATTTATATTCCAAAATATCTATGAATATACGATATCAATTATTCATTTTCAATTTATCTTCAAAAAGATAAATTCTCAAAACATTCACTTTATATTGGAGAACATTTTCATACTTACTTAATAAGTAATTGACAAATCCATTTATTTTCTACACTTGGAAAATATTCAAATATACTTAAATCGAGATTTAGTATATATTTCATTCTTTAAGGAAATCATTCTCTTAAACATATTTATTTGGGCCGAAACGAATGTTGCGTAAAACATCGTTACGACAACCCAAAATCACTAGTATAGGGATTCGAAATTAAAATAGATATATAAATCCCAATACCATACAAAACATTTCCTTTCGGAAATCATTTGCTATAACAACAGTGTTATAGTCCACCATTTCCTTCTATTTCTCAAAAACGTCTATTTCAACAATGAATGTTGAAATCTATGGTTTCGAATCTCAACACATTTAAAACATCGTTAGATCATTTTAATTCTATTTAAAACATCACATCCAAACATTTTCTTTAACATATTATTCACTATTCAAAAACGTGAACATACTACGTTAACCAATTTCACCATTTCTATACGTTTCGTTTTAAAGGATTATTCACTGTCTAAAACGTGAATATAACTCCATTAATAGGTTACAACAATTTACTTATCAAAATAAGTCGTTCGCGGATTTATAAAACAACGTTTATAAATTCCATTTCTATTTATTTTATAACTACTTCCTTCAAAAATCTCCTTTATTAACCTATTCAATTTATAACTCATTTATAAACCAAAGGTTCATATTACAAGTTAAATGCTTATAATTTATTCGTTTGCAAAAATCGTTCCTTTGAACTTCATAATTATAAATCTTATAACTTATAAGATTCAATTATTTATCCAAAAATATTCCTTTAATTACTTTACAAATTTTATAAACCTACTGCTTATAAAATTCCATTTATACTTCACCGTTTATAATTCTATAAATTT
Organism: Allium cepa; assembly: GCA_030765085.1. NCBI lineage: Eukaryota > Viridiplantae > Streptophyta > Magnoliopsida > Asparagales > Amaryllidaceae > Allium > Allium cepa. The sequence goes on along the minus strand of CM060943.1, from coordinate 888,898,961 downwards.
CATTCATTTATGAAATTCATTCACAATTCATTCTAACACTTATAAAAACTCGTTTTATAATTCCAATACTTTAATTTACAAATTAACAATTTATAAATTTCTTATATAAATCAATTTATATTATTATTTCAAAATGTCTTCAAAGTCCTTCATAATTTCACCATTTTGATTTATAAAATAATCAAATTTTATAAATCCTATATTTAAACATTTTATAATAAATTCAAAAATCCCGATTAAACTATTTTATAAAATCATTAGCCCCGTATTTTCGAAAATCAACCTTTAACTATATTTCTCAAAAACATAATTTTTATAACATTAAAATTATAACGTTTATTTATTTAAAATGGATCAATTCCAAAAATATTTTATAAAACGTATACCCTTCAAAAATCACTTTAAAAATCCTTTTAAAATTCCAAAATTGGTCCAATGATGCTACATACCCAATAGTCAATCACGACAACAACGACATCATATATCAATATGATAATCAATCAAATATCAAAATATCTGAAATAAAATAAATACTGTTGAGGAATCCAGTTGGATCCCTCCAACCTGTTTTCCTGCATCCAAAGATGTTAGCACAATACCAATTCCGTTCCAGTATGAAATTATCGCGGTATATGGGATTTAAAATATTATCCGCTTAATAGACGGCGCAATAGGGTCTCATCCGCTATACAATGCGGGAAATCAATAACTGCAATATATACATATGCCAATATATATATTGCTATTATATATAATACCAATTTCACTGTTTATGAAATATTCGCGGTATATGTTTTTAATAAATAACATCCGCTTACTAACGGCGCATAATGTCTATTTTAACAATCAATAAATAACAATCAACATTCAAACATGCATTCAAGTATTTTAAATCTAACCATTTAAAATAAAAAACGAAACCGATTCGATTGAGTGAGAAGTTCTCACCTTGATTTCAATTTCGTTTTAGCGATTTATTTCGAATAAAATTAAACGGACGTTTAATTTTACCCGAAATTCTCACTAACTCCAAACGACTCCAATCCAATTCCACAGCGTATTGCTCGTCCATACGATTCCAACGCAACTAGTTTCGCGCGTTTTCGACCTCGTATGAAAAAGTTATGATTTTTACAAGTTTCACGAATTTTTTATAACTAATTTACAACAAAATTTATAATTTATTTAACCTATATTATTTACAGCCGCATGATCCCTGCACCTTGAAATCCAGGCCGTGCAACATCTTCATCTCCCACGCGCGTATCACCCAGATAACAAAAACATGCACAAAACCCATAAAGCTTTGAAACTAGGGTTAGATATCGCCATCCCCACGCTCTACTAAACTTCGATCAGAGACTGCCATTAGCAAGCTTGACTCCTGCTCTACCCATGGCCACAAACCCATGCAACTCGGCCTCACCATTTCTCTCGATTTGCGTGCCCAACTGCAGCCGAACGCGGCCAATTTGAGGGCACCACAACACGATCCAGGCGATCATCGCCGTATGGATCGATAGAACTCGCATAGATCTACGCTTTTGCAGTTGATAGTTTTCGATAATATTGAGTGGATTGAAAGAAATTAAGGAAGGAAGCAAAGAGCAATTTCGGCCATCCATTGATAACTGGCGGCGGCTAGGGTTTAGGGTTTTATTTTTTTTATTTTTTATTTTTTTTGTGAAGAGGATGGTCTATTTATAGAAGTTCGAACGACGCTATTCATTTTGGATTTTCCAAACTCCGATTCACGCGCCGTAACCAGCGTTTCTAGGGTTTACCCCGCGTTCCGGACACAATGGAATAGGTTTCGAAAGCTAATTCGGTCATCTGTGCGAGATATGGCAATAAACGTTTAATTTAAATTAAACCGATTTAAACGATTTTCTAGGCGTTTTAGCTTGCACCGGACAAACGGTAAATCCGATTGACACGAAATTCGAAACCTTACAATAATACCACATTACGGATCCGATGAAACTAGTTTCGTCGAACTCCGAGACATTTTGAAAAATGGCTATTTTAACTCGCCAATTTAATATTAAAACAATTTCGATGCGTTTCGAGCTGCCACGATCAAACGATAACTCCGATTGCTACGAAAATTGAAATCCGGTAATAACTAACTATTACGGATCCAATGGAACTGGTCTCGTCCAATTCTTAGACTGTTCAAAAATTGACTAATTTCACTAGTCGATTTAAATATTAAAATATTCAATTTTCACAAATTAACTTTTAATTCGATTTTAAAAGTTCTAACATATCATTCTAACTTCAATATGATAAAATAAAATTTTACAAATCATTTTCAATCACATTTAACCCAATTTTCAATTATTTCTATAATTTCACATATTAAATTATCGATTTAATTATTCAATTAAATCCAATTATTCAAAATAAAATTTATTCGACTTATAAATTTCACTTATTAATATTTAAAATTAATTAAATATTCAAATTTTAAATTAATAAAATTCTAGGTCGTTACATCGCTAATAACCATCAACTACATAACCTCAGAGCTCGTACGTCTCAAAGAAGGGTGTTAAGCTAAGAGAATAAATTCTCCGCCATCAACAAAAATATATTTGAAAGAAATCTGCTTTATATCTCAATTTGTAACGTCGGACATACAATCCATACAAGTCTGTTTCGGGCTCGAACAAAACCGAAGGTACTTACAAAGAAGACCTTGCAATCCGGATATCCACAATCCCGATCGGATTCCCCATCACATATGGAGAACTCTATACCGGAGCAACTCGGTGCAGAGTCAATCGACAGGTCATCCTATCGCTCTCGCAAATACCCGGTCTTCAACATCGGTCATCAAATGCAATCCATAACGACGTATCACATATTCAGAATGGGTTATACGACCCCAAGGTCCTTTCCCGGATAACCCGAATAGTGAGCGCTTATTCAAAAATAAGCGTGGCATTCAAATTCAAACAAATCACAACAAATACCTTTCAAAGATAAATATTGATAGTCGGTTATTAAACTATCAATGGATATGCACAACATCACCAGATTCCAAATAATTTTCCAAATTATTTATTTCCCAAAAATCATATCTTTACAAGATATATAATTTCAATACCTCAAAAATAAATCAATATTTATTTTTAGACAAATTCCCCTTTCTTTTATAAATTCCATAGTGAATTTATATTTCACAATATCTATGAATACGATTTCAATTATTCATTTTCAATTTATCTTCAAAAAGGTAAATTCTCAAAAATTCACTTTATATTGGAAAACATTTCCATACTTACTTATTAAGTAATTCTCAAATCCATTTATTTTCAACACTTCGAAAATATTCAATATACTTAAATCGAGATTAAGTATATATTTCATTCTTTAAGGAAATCATTCTCTTAAATATATTTATTTGGGCCTAAACGAATGTTACGTAAAACATTGTTACGACAACCCAAAATCACTAGTATAGGGATTCAAAATTAAAATAGATATATAAATCCCAATACTATACAAAACATTTCCTTTCGGAAATCACTTACTATAACAACAGTGTTATAGTCCACCATTTCCTTCTATTTCTCGAAAACGTCTACTTCAACAATGAATGTTGAAATCTATGGTTTCGAATCTTAACACATTTTGAAAACATCGTTAGATCGTTTTAATTCTATTTAAAATATCACATCCAAAACATTTTCTTTAACATATTATTCACTATTCAAAAACGTGAATATACTTCGGAACCAATTTTCATCATTTCTATTCATTTTACTTTAAAGGATTATTCACTGTCTAAAACGTGAATATAACTCCATAAATAAGTTATAACAATTTACTTATCAAAATAAGCCATTTGTGGATTTATAAAACAACGTTTATAAATTCCAATTCTATTTATTTTGTAACTACTTCCTTTATAGATCTCCTTTATTAACCTATTCAATTATAACTCAATTATAAACCAAAGGTTCATATTATAAGTTAAACACTTATAATTTATTTGTTTGCAAAACTCGTTCTTTTTAAACTTCCCAAATTATAAATCTTATGACTTATAAGATTAATTTGTTTACCCAAATCTATTCTTCAAATATCTTTACAAATTTTATAAACCTACTGCTTATAAAATTCCGTTTATAACTTCACCGTTTATAATTCTACAAATTTCATTCATTTATGAAATTCATTTACAATTCATTCTAACACTTATAAAAACTCGTTTTATAATTCAAATATTTTAATTTATAAATATCCATCTTATAATTCTTTTATATAAATCAATTTATACTATTATTTTAAAACGTCTTTAAAGTCCTTTATAATTTCACCATTCTCTTTGATTTATAAAATAATCAAATTTCATAAATCCTATTTTTTAACTTTTTATAATAAATTCAGACATCCCAATTTAAGCTATTTTATAAAATCGTTAACCCATATTTTCAAAAATCAACTTTTAACTATATTTCTCAAAAATCATAATTTTTATAACATTAAAATTTATAACGTTTATTTATTTAAAATTGATCAATTCCAAAAATATTGTATATTTTCAAAAATCACTTTAAAAATCCTTCCAAAATTCCAAAATTTGGCCCAATGATGCTACATACCAAATAGTCAATCACGACAACAACGATATCATATATCGATATGATAATCAATGAATATCAAAATATCCATAATCAAATAAATACTGTTGAGGAATCCAGTTGGATCCCTCCAACCTGTTTTCCTACATTCAAAGATGTTAGCACAATACCAATTCCGTTACAGTACGAAATTATCGCGGTATATGGGATTTAAAATATTATCCGCTTAATAGGCGGCGCAGTAGGGTCTCATCCGCTATATACTGTGGGAAATCAAATCCAAGTACATAAATAATACCAATTTCACTGTTTATGAAATATTCGCGGTATATGTTTTTAATAAATAACATCCGCTTACTAACGGCGCATAATGTCTATTTTAACAATCAATATATAACAATCATCATTCAAACATGCATTCAAGTATTTTAAATCTAAATATTTAAAATTAAAATCGAAACCGATTCGATTGAGTGAGAAGTTCTCACCTTGATTTCAATTTCGTTTTAGCGGTTTATTTCGAATAAAATTAAACGGACGTTTAATTTTACCTGAAATTCTCACTAACTCCAAACGACTCCAATCTAATTCCATAGCGTAGTTCTCGTCCATACGATTCCAACGCAATTGCTTTCGCGCGTTTTCGACCTCGTATGAAAAAGATATGATTTTTACAAGTTTCACGAATTTATATACATAAATTTACAATTTATTTTCTAAACCTAGATTCATTCAGAGCCGTTGATTCCCTTGCCACTGCATCTCAGCCGCTCCACACTTTTCTTTCTCACGCGCGTAAGCTCCAGGACGTGAACCCATCGCCGCCACTTCCCATTGAATTTCGCACGCCACCATACTCCACTTCGTGACGATCGGGTAGTGCCATTCGACTCGCCACCCCTAGCTCCACCTTCGTCTGAACCACGGTCGAGCTCGGTCGCATCTATCACTCGAAAAACATGAGTGTATGCCGGCCCTTCAAACCCATTTTCGCGACAATCCAAAGCTCGAATTTTGATCTCGACCGTTGGATTTATCGAGCTCGAGGAGATCTACAATCTTCTAGTTGAAAGTTTTCAGAATTATTGAGTGGATTTGAAGAATTTGAAGAGGGAAGAAGAGAATATTTCGGCCGTTGGTAACGTTAGAGGCAGCGGCTCCAACCTGAAACCGTAGGGGTTGATATATTTTTGCAAAATGAAATGTTTAGGGGGCTTTTATAGAAAATTTTCCAATTTACTATTCACCCGGAATTTCCGAACTCCAAACGAAGCGTGCCGGTTGGCGTTTCTACGGTTTACCCCGCGTTCCGAACACAATGGAATGTGTTTCGGGAGCTAATTCGGTCATCTGTGCGAGTTATGGCAATAAACGTTCAATTTAAAATTAAACCGATTAAACGATTTTCTAGGCGTTTTAGCTTGCCCCGGACAAACGGTAAATCCGATTGACACGAAATTTTAAACCATACAATAATATCACATTACGGATCCGATGAAATTGGTTTCGTCCAAATCCGAGACTGTTTGAAAAATGGCTATTTTAACTCGCCAAATTAATATTAAAACAATTTCGATGCGTTTCGAGCTTCCACGGTCAAACGAAAACTCCGATTGACATGAAAATTGAAATCCGATAATAAAAAACTATTACGGATCCAATGGAACTAGTTTCGTCCAATTCTGAGACTGTTCAAAAATTGGCTATTTTCACTAGTCGATTAAAAATTAAAATATTCAATTTTCACAAATTAACTCTTAATTCGATTTTAAAAGTTCTATAACATCATTCTAACTCCAACATGATAAAATAAAATTTTACAAATCATTTTTAATCATATTTAACCCAATTTTCAATTATTTCTGTATTTTCCAACTACTAAATTGTCGATTTAATTATCCAATTAAATCCAATTATTCGAAATAAAATTTATTCGACTTATAAATTTCACTTATTAATATTTTAAATTAATTAAATATCCAAATTTTAATTAATAAAAATTCTGGGTCGTTACATACTTCCCCCTTAAAAGAATTTCGTCCTCGAAATTACTAAGTAAGAAAAGTTACAGAATCTATTAACTTTCCCAAAATTCATAGTTAAACTTCTTACAATACTTTACTAAGTTTTCAAATCATACTTATTTATCTTTTCAAAAATAACTACTATTGTTTAACTTTCAACTCCTAATTAAATTTATAGTTTTCAAAACTTTCCAATTTTTCTCAAAAATATTCTAACGCCTTAAATTTTTGGAAAAATTCGCCATAGTCTCCTTTGCGCGGCTCGATCCGAAAAAAAAATGACAGTATATATATCACAAATATACATCTCATCAAGTAATGAGGCATCCCGCAGGGGAAAAAGTGTAAAAGTACGATATGTAATCCGAGATATGTACCTTATATTTTATTAGCGAGCCTATACGGCTAATATAGCGCGAAAACGAGCTCCAAATGCGAAGCAAACGCGATCCGCACCTACTAAACACTCAACAAACAACATGAGAACATGTATATAGACAATAGTATCGATATACAACATATAGCAACATAACAACTATATACGTCAACATAGCAAATGTTGTAGAAGCAATAAATTCAACCATCAACCAACTATCATACAACTAGCATTCAACTAACATCCATAACCAATAAATATTCATTCATATTCTCATAATATTCAATGAAATAGGTTTTCAATTTAATCACATTTGATTCATTAACAGTGGATGTTTTTAATAAAATTCATTTTAAATTAGTTTATATTCACTAATTCATATTCAAGTTGGTTAACTTCCAAATCAGATTCAATTCCATTTAAGATTCACTTAACTTCCAATTGGATTTCAATTACTTTAGATTTCAATTTCATTAATTCTTAATGAATTATATACAATCAACTAATAATCATATAACAACCAATGTATATTAATTACAACCAAATTTCCTTTGCTTTCAATTGGTTTAATTAAATTGATTTTCACTAAATTATTCAATTTCCAATAACATTAGATTTTAACGAATTTACACCTGCATTCATTATTTCATATCAACTTAATTTACATTCAATTGATTAACATTTAATCCATTAATTCAATTTAATTACAAAAGTTGAATTTCATTTATATAACTCAAGTTCACATTTATCACTTAACTTTATTAATTTACTTTGATACCAATATCAACTTCATTCAACATCTCTTAAGTTATACTTCATTTTATAAACATCACTTGGTTTTACATAACTTAAATTCCCACTTATAAATCAATTCAGATTCCAATTCTAAAGTAAATTTCCATTTAACTTTAAATTCATTTTTATTTACAACTCATATTCATAAATATATTCATATCGTTTCACTTCTTATATATATAAGTTTATTTCACAATTGTAAATCACTTTAATTATAATTCAATTCTTATAATTCTTTTGCTTATGCAATTATTCTTCAATTTAGATTATTCAAACAACTAAACAATCTACTTATATACACTTTAATAATTCTGAAAAATTATTCCTTTATATATAAAATATAATCAAGGTAAAATTATTTCATCTACCCAATTTAAAACAATATTGTGTCGGTTTATCTTATTTAAGAGTTTAGAAACCCCTATCTACGATAGTTAGCTAGACTACATCGACCAGGATCTATAAACAATCAACCGATAAGTCAACACAATACAAAACAATTTTATATTCACTAACAAATACGCTCTCATATCTACTATTACACTCAAACTCATTCTAGAGTACTACTGACTCTATCTCTAATGAGTAATACCCAACAGAGCCATGGTTGTCGCTTAACCATATGCTCTGATACCACCTGTGAGGACCCGCAAATCCGTACTCCTTGAATATACACTAATCTCCATAGATTAACTCAAGATGAACAGAAATACGAATTCTCAATGTTTAAGAAAAAGAAAACGAGGTAGAAGAAAAGAGAAAAGATAGAAAATAGAACGGAACAGAAAACAGCAACACAACATCAGAATCTCACAATCGCAGCGGAACAACATATAATAGATAAATGAATAATCTTTAAACAAAGAACTATATCAGTTATTACATTACATCATATCATCATCAGAGTGTACAACAACAAACAACAACAAACAGCGGAAAAGAAAATACTATATACTAGTAATACGCCATGCCATCCAGCTTGCCTCCAGCAACTCCTGAATTCCAGAATATCCTGATAAAGCTTAACACTTGACTGCCCGTATGGAAATTGGTGGGCACCCAGAGTTTAGGAAGGAAAACAATAAACTCCGAGTCAGTCATGTGACTGGTGTGAGAACTCAAAACAGTTTATTTTATCTTCAAAAACAAAAAAGAGGAATATTTTTAAAGTCAATTCGCAATGCTTTTAAAAATGAGACTACCATAAGGCCTCCCGCACACACACACAATGCAAACGCAGAATCGGAGGAGATTTCTCCTTATGATAGTCAAATATGCTTGATACGTATTAAAAAGAACATTTGATATTAATACTAGTGCATAGTGTAGGAAAAATTCATTTCGAAAATAAAGATATAAATCTTAGCCAGCATAGGCATTCCGCACTTATGCCTACTATAGCTACCATGTTCAATAGCAGGTTACCGCCACATTCCATGGCAGGTTATACAACTAAAACCGTACAAGATCGTATTGTTTCTTTGGATTTCCAACGAATGGTCAGGCCAAGGAACTTCCCATCGCCACATGAGAATGCCTCTGGAAGGACGTCCCCGAGAACCAAACCGGATCTCTACCAACACAAGGCCGGGTTACCCCTAACTGGGTAACTACTTACACGAGTATGCCATCCCTCGGTCCTTTGGGACCTTTAACCGAGCGCTCGTAATCAACATCACACCAAATAATAAGTGTTTCGACATGAGTAAGTATCTGGGCTCCATACCATGATACCACCCTTTTCCAGAAGGAAATGCACATACCCTAAAGGGAGCTACCCCTCATAACCTTGCTGCATCTTTCCTGTTTTGACCATTCCGGGGTGTGAGGCTCGACGAAGTCTCGTCCACAAAGCCACGCTTTATACAAAAGCTGTGCTTTGGGTCAACAAATGATCATAGAAATTATCACAAAGATAAATGATCAAACAAATGATCCCATCACAAATGATCAACACAATGATCATTTCACAGCAACACTCAGCATGTCACATTACCAAATTGGGAATATATCGCTAATAACCATCAACTACATAACCTCTGAGCTCGTATGTCTCAGAGAAGGGTGTTAAGCTAAGAGGATAAATTCTCCGCCACCAATAGAAATATATTTGAAAGAAATCTGTTTTATATCTCAATTTGTAACGTCAGACATACAATCCATACAAGTCTGTTTCGGGCTCGAACAGAACCGAAGGCACTTACAAAGAAGTCCTTGCAATCCGGATATCCACAATCCTGATCGGATTCCCCATCACATATGGAGAACTCTATACCGGAGCAACTCGGTGCAGAGTCAATCGACAGGTCATCCTATCGCTCTCGCAAATACCCCGTCTTCAACACCGGTCATCAAATGCAATCCATAACGACGTATCACATATTAAGAATGGGTTATACGACCCCAAGGTCCTTTCCCGGATAACCCGAATAGTGAGCGCTTATTCAAAAATAAGTGTGGCATTCAAATTCAAACAAATCACAACAAATACCTTTCAAAGGTAAATATTGATAGTCGGTTATTGAACTATCAATGGATATGCACAACATCACCAGATTCCAAATAATTTTCCAAATTATTTATTTCCAAAAATTCATATCTTTACAAGATATATAATTTCAGTACCTCAAAAATAAATCAATATTTATTTTTAAACAAATTCCCCTTTCTTTTATAAATTCCATAGTGAATTTATATTTCACAATATCTATGAATATACGATTTCAATTATTCATTTTCAATTTATCTTCAAAAAGATAAATTCTCAAAATATTCACTTTATATTGGAAAACATTTCCATACTTAATTATTAAGTAATTCTCAAATCCATTTATTTTCAACACTTGGAAAATATTCAATATACTTAAATCAAGATTAAGTATATATTTCATTATTTAAGGAAATCATTCTCTTAAATATATTTATTTGGGCCTAAACGAATGTTACGTAAAACATTGTTACGACAACCCAAAATCACTAGTATAGGGATTCGAAATTAAAATAGATATATAAATCCCAATACTATATAAAACATTTCCTTTCGGAAATCACTTAGTATAACAACAGCGTTATAGTCCACCATTTCCTTCTATTTCTCGAAAACGTCTATTTCAACAACGAATGTTGAAATCTATGGTTTCGAATCTTAACACATTTTGAAAACATCGTTAGATCGTTTTAATTCTATTTAAAATATCACATCCAAAACATTTTCTTTAACATATTATTCACTATTCAAAAACGTGAATATACTTCGGAACCAATTTTCATCATTTCTATTCATTTTACTTTAAAGGATTATTCACTGTCTAAAACGTGAATATAACTCCATAAATAAGTTATAACAATTTACTTATCAAAATAAGCCGTTTGCGGATTTATAAAACAACGTTTATAAATTCCAATTCTATTTATTTTATAACTACTTCCTTTATAAATCTCCTTTATTAACCTATTCAATTAATAACTCAATTATAAACCAAAGGTTCATATTATAAGTTAAACACTTATAATTTATTTGTTTGCAAAAATCGTTCTTTTAAACTTCCTAAATTATAAATCTTATGACTTATAAGATTCATTTATTTACCTAAATCTATTCATCAAATATCTTTACAAATTTTATAAACCTACTGCTTATAAAATTCCATTTATAACTTCACTGTTTATAATTCTACAAATTTCATTCATTTATGAAATTCATTTACAATAAATTCTAACACTTATAAAAACTCGTTTTATAATTCAAATATTTTAATTTATAAATATCTATCTTATAATTCTTTTATATAAATCAATTTATACTATTATTTTAAAACGTCTTTAAAGTCCTTTATAATTTCACCATTCTCTTTGATTTATAAAATAATCAAATTTCATAAATCCTATTTTTTAACTTTTTATAATAAATTTAGAAATCCCAATTTAAGCTACTTTATAAAATCATTAACCCATATTTTCAAAAATCAACTTTTAACTATATTTCTCAAAAATCATAATTTTTATAACATTAAAATTTATAACGTTTATTTATTTAAAATGGATCAATTCCAAAAATATTGTATATTTTCAAAAATCACTTTAAAAATCCTTTTAAAATTCCAAAATTTGGCCCAATGATCCTACATACAAAATAGTCAATCACGACAACAACGATATCATATATCGATATGATAATCAACGAATATCAAAATATCCATAATCAAATAAATACTGTTGAGGAATCCAGTTGGATCCCTCCAACCTGTTTTCCTGCATCCAAAGATGTTAGCACAATACCAATTCCGTTCCAGTACGAAATTATCGCGGTATATGGGATTTAAAATATTATCCGCTTAATAGGCGGCGCAATAGGGTCTCATCCGCTATATACTGTGGGAAATCAAATCCAAGCACATAAATAATACCAATTTCACTGTTTATGAAATATTCACGGTATATGTTTTTAATAAATAACATCCGCTTACTAACGGCGCATAATGTCTATTTTAACAATCAATAGATAACAATCATCATTCAAACATGCATTCAAGTATTTTAAATCTAACTATTTAAAATTAAAATCGAAACCGATTCGATTGAGAAGTTCTCACCTTGATTTCAATTTCGTTTTAGCGATTTATTTCGAATAATTTTACCCGAAATTCTCACTAACTCCAAACGACTCAAGTCCAATTCCATAGCGTAGTGCTAGTCCATACGATTCCAACGCAACTGGTTTCGCGCGTTTTCGACCTCGTATGAAAAAGATATGATTTTTACAAATTTCACGAATTTATATACATAAATTTACAATTTATTTTCTAAACCTAGATTCATTCAGAGCCGTTGATTCCCTTGCCACTACATCTCAGCCGCTCCACACTCTTCTTCCTCACGCGCGTAAGCTCCAGGACGTGAACCCATCGCCGCCACTTCCCATTGAATTTCGCACGCCACCATACTCCACTTCGTGACGATCGGGTAGTGCCATTCGACTCGCCACCCCTAGCTCCACCTTCGGCTGAACCACGGTCGAGTTCGGTCGCATCTATCACTCGAAAAACGTGAGTGTATGCCGGCCCTTCAAACCCATTTTCGCGACAATCCAAAGCTCGAATTTTGATCTTGACCGTTGGATTTATCGAGCTCGAGGAGATCTACAATCTTCTAGTTGAATGTTTTCAGAATTATTGAGTGGATTTGAAGAATTTGAAGAGGGAAGAAGAGAATATTTCGGCCGTTGGTAACGTTAGAGGCGGCGGCTCCAACTTGAAACCCTAGGGGTTGATATATTTTTGCAAAATGAAATGTTTAGGGGGCTTTTATAGAAAATTTTCCAATTTACTATTCACCCGGAATTTCCGAACTCCAAACGAAGCGTGCCGGTTGGCGTTTCTAAGGTTTACCCAGCGTTCCGAACACAATGGATCGTGTTTCGGGAGCTAATTCGGTCATCTGTGCGAGTTATGGTAATAAACGTTCAATTTAAAATTAAACCGATTAAACGATTTTCTAGGCGTTTTAGCTTGTCCCGGACAAACGGTAAATCCGATTGACACGAAATTTTAAACCATATAATAATATCACATTACGGATCCGATGAAACTAGTTTCGTCGAAATCCAAGACTGTTTGAAAGATGGCTATTTTAACTCGCCAAATTAATATTAAAATAATTTCGATGCGTTTCGAGCTGCCACGGTCAAACGAAAACTCCGATTGACACAAAAATTGAAATCCTATAATAACAAACTATTACGGATCCAATGGAACTAGTTCGTCCAATTCTGAGACTGTTCAAAAATTGGCTATTTTCACTAGTCAATTAAATATTAAAATATTCAATTTTCACAAATTAACTCTTAATTCGATTTTAAAAGTTCTATAACATCATTCTAACTCCAACATGATAAAATAAAATTTTACAAATCATTTTTAATCATATTTAACCCAATTTTCAATTATTTCTGTATTTTTCAACTATTAAATTATCGATTTAATTATCCAATTAAATCCAATTTTTCGAAATAAAATTTATTCGACTTATAAATTTCACTTATTAATATTTTAATTTAATTAAATATCCAAATTTTAATTAATAAAAATTCTGTGTCGTTACAGTAAGCTTTCTCAGCCCTGCGAGTTACGCCATGATGACTAGTAGGGTGCAGGATACACAATGGTTGCGTCTGGGTTCCCCTGGAAACAATCCGTACCCCTAGGCTGTCTCAGCCAGGCAGTTTCGCTACTAATGCAACCTACATAGATTGCAGGATACACAATGGTTACGTTTGGATCCCCCAGGAAACAATCCGTACCCTTAGGCCAGACTCAGCCAGGCAGTTGCGCTATGCAGTCGCGAGAGGAAAAAAACCATGGGTTACGCCACGGTGGGAACACTCGAGTATCACATTCGGAAAACCAAAACTCAGAGAGAATAATATCGATGGAATGAATCCACGATGTGGCCACAAAGCGGATATCAAATAGAAGGCACTTTCCATATCTTTACTTCGAAAATATATATCATATAGTACCTTTTCAAATCACTTTCAAATATCATACTTATATAAAGTCCATTATATATAGGATTCCATTTTCAAATCGAATACTTTCCAAATCAATAATCTCGATTATATCAAATCATTCTTATATAAATTCTGTTACATATAAAATTTATCTCTTCAGATCGTCCAAAATCAACTGTTTCAAAATCACTTGTACTTATACAAAGTCCATTTATACAAGAATAAAAATTTCCAAAATAAATTTCGCTATATCAAAAGCCATGTAGAATTGAACATCTTTGGTTTATAAAAGGTTTTGAATTTAGAATAGTTATGTATTTTTGTATATAAAACGGTTGTGTAAAATAGTTTGCAAAATAGTTTTGTACATAAAATAGTTTTGTGAAATAGTTTATAAAATAGTTTGGTAAATAAAATAGAATAAGATAGTTTGTATAAGAAAAATAAAAGAAATAGTTTTGTAAAAATGGTATTAAATCAATAGTAGTTTTGCATAGAAGAAAATTCCAATTTAAATTATGAAGATATCCAACCCTACAACTTTCAATTTCATCGCCAAAGCATATCAATAATATTGAACATAAGATGTACGTATGTCATCATTTCGCAAATTCACATTCGATCGCTCGCTCGATCACACAAGTTAGCTTTCGAATTAGTATTGTCCATTCAACTTCCCTAATGCAGACTTCAATATGGTTTCTTGACTAGAAACCATCATTCTCCTTGCATAGCCATATACTATGATAGAGAATTCTATAATCAAACCAAAAATCCATATCAAATATTCGCCATCAAGAATCGAATGAAAAATCTCAACACGAAGTGATGTAATTCACATAGAACTTGTGTACTCAAATCCGGATTAAATTAATTTTGTGAATAAAAAAATATAAATACAACTTATGTAATTATTCCAATTTGTTTCATCACAATTTCATTTCAATTAAATTCATTTTTAATCTCATCGATTAACACAAATATCACTTTATACGTTAGTATTTATTTCACAGAATTTCTCCATTTAATATAAACATTAATATATCCATTCTCATAATATTGCTTATATTTCTCTTTAATTTAAATTACATTCATTTCACATGTAATATTTCTCATTTAAAACTAATTTATTTGCAAATCATTTCATAAGGAATTTCTTTACGACCAATTTATAAAACTTAATTCCTTTTTATAAGATATTGTTTGAGTTTAAAGTTATCACAACTTTATTTATAACCATTTATTGCAACATCTATTTATTTCATAACAATTTACAAGTCATGGCTTTATTTGAAATCATTTCACTTTTAATTCATATTGTTTATTCCATTTAGTTTCACCTTTACCTTTAAATTTATTTATGACATGTTTCGTAAATGTTAATTAAGTTTATAAACATATTTTTCCAATTTAATCATATTTACAACATTTCCTTAATCACAATTTCAATTTAAAGATCCAAAGGCTTAAAGTACACACTTGTATATTATTACATTTCATGCCAAGAATGTATACCCCGATTCCATTCATATACTAAACATAGATATAACAAATTAAACCTTATTTTACTTGCTTTCAAATTAAGGTTGTCAATTCAACTATATAATTCAACCTAATTATCAAGTTTCACTCATATATTAATACAAAAGGGTGTCGATTATCCAAAATATCCAAATATTCCATTTTTCCAATAGGTGAAACTACATGTCAACAAACAAAAAAATTCACATCAACATTTCAATTTCATAAACAAATATCCTAATTATTCATTTTATTCTCTTTAATACACCATTAATAAACTCGTGTTTAGTCCATTAATTTAATCAACAATAATTAACCAATGTTTGTAATTTGATTAAATACAACAAGTCAACAAAATGATAATAATTAAATATTACCATTTCATAAATCAAACAATTACAAATAACTATACTAGTCTTAAAAATTTATTCCTTTATAAATATCATATAATATTAGGAAAAATAATTTCATTTCAAAATTTATATAAAACATGTTTATAACACTAACAAATATGTTCTCTCGTATATACACTCAGACAACTCATTCTAGGGTATTACTACCCTATCTCTAATGAGTTAACCCCAAACAGGCAAAGGTATGTCTAAACCTGGCTTTGATACCAACTGTAACGACCCACCCTTTTGGATGGTTCAAATCAACAATAAACCACACATGTCAGAATCAAACCATTCAAAAGGGAGGATTGTTAATGGGGTAAATAAGAAAAAAAAAGAGAAAAACAAAATACAGAATCTCGCAGCGTAACAACAAAATATAATAATCAAATAAACAGTTCATGAAGCTGTTTTACAAATAACATTTGATTACACTTTTACAAATTCAAATCAAAGTTATACATATATCATAAATAACCAATAATGTAGTGGAACACAGAATGTAGTGGAATAATAAATAGCAATAATATACTGAATCTTCGTCTTCGTCCACCAGAAATAGTCTTCAATGCTGAAAAACTCAGGCTGACCCGAGCATAAAGGAAGATAATACACTCGAGTCAGAACTAAAATTCTTATGCAAATTAAATCATAAGTATATGAAATAAGGAATGCAGATAACTATATTTTTTGAAGGTTCAAATTTCTGGAAATGTTATTATTTCCATATTCAAAATAAAATGGATTTCACAATAGATCCAATCTAGTAAATTTCAAATTTACAGAATAATTCCCAGTTAAATTTCATAGTTTTAGAGATTTGATTTATAAAAATGTTCCAAAGTTTCAATATTCACTTTTTTGGAGAATTCCCAATGTTTCAAATTTTAATTTTGAAAACTTTGAAGTAAGGTAACGACAGTTTGCTTCCCAAAATCATTTTTACGGTTCAAATAATAAATCTAAACATACTATTTTTCCTCTGATGTAAATACTTGAAATTCATGGGTTTTACATCCTTATTCAGTGTGCAAATAATTAATATGAAAATTTAAATAATTACAATAAACTATAGGGTGATAACAAGGATATATCAAATAAATGAATAAATATACGTTCAAGCACAATCCATTCAACATTCAAATCAATCAATTCAACAAATCAACCAATTCAATAACATGTCACTGTAATTATTAGTCATCACATATTGGAATTTAGCTGTTCAAATTAAATATTTATAAATATTCCAAACCAACAAACAAAAATTTATCACTATATGACCTGGTTTAACTTGCAACAAAATTTTAGTATTTCGCGAGTGAATTTAAACACTCACCTTTTGGATTTCCCTTGTCTAGTCGGATTTGAATCCGCTACTACTTCCTCCTTTTGATTTATTTCCTTGCTATCTTAATCTTTTTTTTCGGAATGTTTTGGAAGAGACAGAGAAGTTTGTATAGATCTGGATATGAAGAAAAGGATTTGGAAAAAGAAGAATGCTTGGAAAAGAAGAATAAAATTTAAAGAGATGAAGAATTTAAAAAGAAAAGGAAGCTTTGAAAAAGAAGAAAAAGATTTGAAGAAGAATAAATTTAAAAAAAAGCATAAAAATAAAGCAAAAAAAAGAGAAGAAGGAGATTTTAAAAAAAAAGAAAAAAAGAAAAGGGAATGAGGAAGGTAAAGAGCGAAAAGAAATGAGATGAAAATTTTATTTGGGAAAATGAAGCTACAGAAGATGAGATTAGAAATGAGGCTACAGGAATGAAGATGGAAAAAATGAAAAGCTAATAATGTATATATAAACAAACTAGGAATTGAAATAAAGTAAAAATATGAATAGCCCTAAAATGTAGTATTGAAAGATGTAAACTAAAGGAATAAATATATAAATAAAGATAAAAATAAATCTTCCGTTTTAAATATGAAGCTTCAAGAATTGCGAATGAAAGGAAGCTACTAGAACTAATGATGCATAAGCAAAATAAACTTTTGAAACGGAAAATAGTAAATGCCAATTAGAGGGCATGCATATTAATTTGGATGTTCGCATGAAAAACGAAAAAACAGAAAAGGAAAAAATTTCAGGTAAAGCATTTAAAACGAGAAAACGAATAAAGGAGAAACAAATGAAAAGAATGTGGAAATTATTAATTATAAATAAATCAAATGAAGCAACCATTAATTTACAAGAAATGAATGAGTAGTTTAATTATTAGACTGCTTGAAAATGAAAAGAGAGAGATTGCAAGGTGATAATAAATGTAAAGTAAATGAAGGGACCACCTATTTCCTATAAACAAACCTTTTGGGTCCACATTCCAAAACTTGCTCCAGCTAATTTATATCAATAAACCAAAATATACATATATTTACATTATTAAATTCCGTGTTAAAACATTCGTTTTATGCTAATATATGTGCACAGTACATTAACTCAATCAATCAATTAACAATCAACCAATCAATTAATCAAACATTCAATATATATTTATTTACGTTACTCAAACAAATTTTATTGATTAATGAATATATATCAACCTATGCACTATAAAAATGATTTACTTTACTTTTTAATTACTATAATGGTCGCATTAATGCAGCCCATTTACAAATTTTAACCATATATAAAATGGAAAAATGAATATAAACTTATGTAATCAATGTACAACTGTAAAAAAAAGTAATTTCTAATTGATTCCACGATATTTACGCAACCATGAACCCTCTGATACATTTAAAAGTTTGAATATTAATGTGCGTGTGTGTGTATATGTTATTCTAAAATTCAATTTTTTTATCCAAAATCATTCTTGTTCAAAATGAAAGTTTTATTTTTATACGTCTCAAAACATGCAACAATTAATAACAAAAGAAATGAAGGGACCATGTACGTCGCACAGCCTTTTCGAAATTCAATTTGTGAAACGTAACCAAATTGACTTCATTAACTCAAATAATATTCAAATTTGTACGCATTTAATTTTTTTATCTATGCATAATAAATAAAATTACTTACCATAAAAATGAAAACGTTCAATTTGGTTTTCCCAAAATGATCTTTTATTTCCATTAAAACGTCCTTTCTGTTTAACACAAATGATGCGTTTCTTTTATTAAATCTATTAATTGCAGTCAACGTTTTCTTCCCTTCTCATTGAAATATTTCAATTATATTAATTACAGTTACCTATAAAGTTAAATTTCAAAACAGACAACTAAAATGGATGAAAAATAGAATAATTGTTTCCTTTAGTCATTTAAGTACATTTATAAATTTGTTGCTTATACAGTAGAGAAATAAATAACTTACTTAAATAAATTATTTTTCCACTCTTGTAATCCATCTATATGCTAAAACACAGTTCAAATATACTTATATTTCTTCCTTTAAATCAATCATTCTATTCTTTATTTTAATAAAATTAAAACTACACTCACAAATGAAAGATCCATTTTATTTGATAATAAATGTTCTTTTCATTAAACCAACTAATATTTAAAGATTATCCCATTAAAGAGTCACAGAAATAATTCTTCGTACAACCACATCATTTCTTTATCAATTAATTTCATATTATCATTATATTTGTACCAAATTTAAGTGCTTACAATTTGAACGTAATATTTCTCAATGAAATTCTCATTATATTTTTAACATAAAACATATGTTGTACATATCATTAATTAATTACCATTTACTTCTATCTATTAATGGCAAGATATAATTACTATTACTTACAATGATTAAATCTCAAAACATACCCTAATACAGGGAAGATAATTAATCCAATTGTTTCCTTTGAAATCCAGTTTTCTATATTAAACCCAATATCTATATACTAATTTAATTCCATCATTTAATTACAAATGTAATAAAACCTGTTCATTATATATTTAAATTTCAAACAAATCCTTTTATTTTGATTTACATTCTTATTATTAAATCAACTATTCCCTTATGCAATTGATTGACATAAGTTTTACACTCACCACTCAACAGTAACGTTTCTTCTTATATCAATTGTAATATTTTAATTACGTTAATTCTCCATTAATTACCAAATAAATTTCTAACCGATTTAATAATAAGAAAATAAATGAAACAATGGTTATACGTTAATAATCTATATCTATTAACTTATTCTTTACAAACAACGGTTAATAAATTTTCGTACAAAATAATTGATTTCATACTCCATATTAAAACTAATTACAATTAATAACATAAGATTACATCAATTTATACATCATTTATTCTATTCCTTATTAACCTTTATTATTTAAATTGATTGAAATTAAGTTAACATGGTATAGTAGTCAATTGCATTCAATCAATATTAGCCAATTATGTGTTTTATCTCATTAAATTATTTATTTTAAGATTTATCTTAAAGTCAAAATTTCAAATCTAATAAGATTCAATTTAATAAATCATAAATTTTAATTTCTGACAATATTAAAGCCCAAAACCTTATTAAATTTAATATTTTTAATTATCAAAATATGGGTTGTTACAGGCTGGTGGTAACGCGGCAGCCACATACGACCACCTTGGAACGCATTCCTAAAATCATTGTGGCGCCCAAACAACCACAAAAGCAATGGAATGGTATCAAAGAAATGTGTCCGACCAAAGGAGCTACCCCTTTTGGCCCGAGATCACTCTTGTTCTAGCCACCTTATGCCAACTCATGGGAGTTGGGTCCATGTAATATACCTCTAGAATGTCGCCACCATCATACTTCATTCTGTAATCTCCACCGCATATACGGTTAGTCAAAGTGGTTTTCGGTATCGATAGAGAGTATGTCCATATCCGATCTCGGTCTCATTGCCAACCAATCGTTATTATAACCCGTGGTTATAACTTTAAAATAATATTTTATACTTGAAATATATATATCATTTCAATCCAAATCTTTATCAAAATAAAGATTAAATCATTTCCAAAACCATTTCAATACATCAACCTACCATATCTTTCAAATTCAAATATGTATCAAAATAAATATCAAGTCATTTCTAACCGTTTCAATATATTAAATTATCATATCCTTTCAAAACTTCCTTTCAAATCATTTTAATACATTAAAATATCATAACCTTTCAAAGCTTCTTTTCCAAAATATCATATCTTTCAAAACTTATTTTCAAATCATTTTAATGTCAAAATACCATATCTTTCAAAACTCCAATTCAAAACAATTTAATATATATCAAAATATCATATCTTTCCAAACTTAAATTCAAAACATTTAATATATCAAAATATCATATCATTAAAAACTTAAATTCAAAACATTTAATATATCAAAATATCATATCATTAAAAACTTTAATTCAAAACATTTAATATATCAAAATATCATATCTTTCAAAACTTCAATTTCACATCATCATAAAATTTCAAATCCAAATATTCAACTTTAAATACCTTTTAAATTCAAAGATATCATTCATTTTTTATCATTCCAAAACACCTTTTAAATAGCTTATATTTTAATTTAAATAATTCATTTAAACCATTTAAAATTTAAGTTTACATACTTTCAAATCAAGTTGTAAGGACCCGTAAATCCGTACTCCTTGAATAGACACTAATCTCCATTGATTAACTCAAGATGAACGGAAATACGAATTCTTAGGGTTAAAAAAAAAAGAAAAAGATAGAAGAAGAGAGAAAAGATAGAACAGAACAGAGAGAAAACAGCAGAACAATATCAGAATCTCACAATCGCAGCGGAACAACATATAATAGATAAATGAATAATCTTTAAACAAAGAACTATATCAGTTATTACATTACATCACATTATACTATCAGAATTTACAACAACAACAACAACAACAACAAACAACGGAAAAGAAATACTATATACTAGTGAATACGCCATGCCATCTAGCTTGCCTCCAGCAACTCCTGAATTGCAGAATATCTTGATAAACCTGACTCTTGACTGCCCGTGTGGAAATTGGTGGGCACCCAGAGTTTAGGAAGGAAAACAATAAACTCCGAGTCAGTCATGTGACTGGTGTGAGAACTAAAACAGTTTATTTTTAAAACAAAGTACCGAAATTTTTTAAAATAGATTCGCAATGCTTTTAAAAATGAAACTACCATAAGGCCTCCCAGCACACGCACAATGCAGACGCAGACATGGGGGAGATTTCTCCTTATGATAGTCAAAGATGCTTACTACGCAAAATCAAATCATTTTTCATATTATTATTAGTGCATAGTGTAGAAAAAATTTCGAAAGTATAATATAAATCTTAGCCTGCATAGGTACCATTATATTATGCCTACTATAGCTACCATATTAAATGGCAGGTTCTACAACTAAAACCGTACAAGGCTCTATTGTTTCTTTTGGATTTCCCACAAATGGTCAAGCCAAGGAACTTCCTTTTGCCACATGGAAACGCCTTTGGAATGACGTCCCGAGAACCAAACTGGATCTCTTCCAACACAAGCTGGGTTACCCCTAACTGGGTAACTACTGACATGAATATGCCATCCCCCGATCGTAACTGATCTACATCCGAGGATCCTCGATTTCCAACAACCACAAAGCAATAAATTTGCAGCAACAACATAGGTTAAGTATCTGGACTCCATACCATGATATAACCTCTATCCAGAAGGAATGACATACACTAAAGGGGCGCTACGCCCTAATAACCTTGCCGCATCCTTCCTGTTTTGACCATTTCCGAGGTGTGAGGTCCAACGAAGTCTCGTCCACAAAGCCACGCTTTATACAAATGTCGTGCTTTGATTAAACAAATGCTCAACAACACTTAACATATCACACTACCAAATTGGGAGTATATTACTAATAACCTTCAATTACATAACCTCTGAGCTCGTACGTCTCAGAGAAGGGTGTTAATGCCAAGAGAATAAATTCTCCACCACCAACAGATATGTATTTGAAAGAAATCAACTTTATATCTCAATTTGTAATGTCAGACATACTATCCATACAAGTCTGTTCCAGGATCGAACAGAACCGAAGGCACTTACAAAGAAGTCCTTGCAATCCGGATATTCACTAATCACGTCCGGACATCCCATCACATATGGAATCTCTATACCGGGGCCATTCGGTGTAGAAACATTTGACGGTAATCCTTCCATTTTTAAAAATATCCGGTCTTCAACACCGGTCTTTAAATGCAATTCATAACGACGTATCACATATTCGGAATGGGTTATACGACCCCAAGGTCCTTTCCCGGCTAACCCGAATAGTAAGCGCTTATTCAAAAATAAGTGTGGCATTCAAATTCAAGCAAAACACAACAAATACTCATTCAAAGGTAAATATTGATAGTCGGTTATTGAACTATCAATGGATATGCACAACATCACCAGATTCCAAATAATTTTCCAAATTATTTATTTTCCAAAAATATCTTTACAAGATATATATTTTCCACACTTCAACCATTTGAAAACAATTTTCAAATCACTTTTCACCTTTACCACTTTTGAAAACAAATTTCAAACATTTTCCTTACGCGGAAATACTTTCATCTCAACATGGTTCATTTCAAACAATTAAATAAATCCTTAACGATTTACTTTATATTTACGTTCCAAACCCGTAAATTTATTCTCACACTTCAAAACTAAATCAACGTTTATTTTTAAACAAATTCCCCTTTCTTTTATAAATTGCATAGTGAATTTATATTTCAAAATACCTATGAATATACGATTTTCAAATCGATTTCTAATATTCATTTCCAATTTATCTTTAAAGATAAAATCTTAAAATATTCACTTAATATTGGAAAAACATTTCTATACTTATTAAAAATAAGTAATTCACAAATCCATTTATTTTCAACAGTTGGAAAATATTCAATATACTTAAATCGAGATTAAGTATACATTTCATTTTTAAGAAAAACATTCTCTTAAAACACATTTATTTGGGCCAAAACGAATGTTGCGTAAAACATCGTTACAACGACCCAAAATCACTAGTATGGGGATTCGAAGTTAAGATAGATACATAAATCCCAATACTATGTAAAACATTTTCTTTCGGAAATCATTTACTATAACAACAGTGTTATAGTCCACCATTTCCTTCTATTTCTCGAAAATGTCATTTCAACAATGAATGTCGAAATCTATGGTTTCGAATCTTAACACATTTTAAAAACATCGTTAGATCGTTTTAATTCTATTTAAAACATCACATCCAAAAAAATTTCTTTAACATATTATTCGCTATCCAAAAACGTGAATATACTTCGTTAACCAGTTTCATCATTTCTATACATTTTATTTTAAAGGATTATTCACTGTCTAAAACGTGAATATAACTCCATTAATAAGTTATAACAATTTACTTATCAAAATAAGCCGTTTGCGGATTTATAAAACAATGTTTATAAATTCCATTTCTATTTATTTTATAACAACTTCCTTTTATAAATCTCCTTTATTAACCTATTTCAATTTATAACTCAATTATATACCAAAAGTTCATATTATAAGTTAAATACTTATAATTTATTTGTTTACCAAATCGTTCTTTTAAACTTCCCAAATTATAAATCTTATAACTTACAAGATTCACTTATTTACCCATAACTATTCTTTTAATAACCTTACAAATTTTATAAATCTACTGCTTATAAAATTCCATTTATAACTTCACCGTTTTTAATTCTATAAATTTCATTCATTTATGAAGTTCATTTACACTTCATTCTAACACTTATAAAAACTCGTTTTATAATTCAAATATTTTAATTTATAAATATCAATTTCATAAATCTTTTATATAAATCAATTTATATTATTATTTTAAAAACTTCTTTAAACTCCTTTATAATTTCACCATTTTCTTTGATTCATAAACTAACCAAATCTCATAAATCCTATATTTGAACTTTTTATAATAAATTCAATAACCCCGATTTAAACTATTTTATAAAATCGTTAACCCCATATTTTCAAAAATCAACTTTTAACTATATTTCTCAAAAATCATAATTTTTATAACAATATAACGTTTATTTATTTAATATGAATCAATTCCAAAAATATTTTATAACGTATACTTTCAAAAATCACTTTAAAAATCCTTTTAAAATTCCAAAATTAGCCCAATGATGCTACACACCAAATAGTCAATCACGACAACAACGACATCATATATCTGTATATGATAATCAACAAATATCAAAATATCTGAAATCAAATAAATACCGTGGAGGAATCCAGTTGGATCCCTCCAACCTGTTTCCCTGCATCCAAAGATGTTAGCACAATACCAATTCCGTTCAAAGCGGAATATCGCGGTATATGGGATTTATAAAATATTATCGCTTAATAGACGGCGCAATAGGATCTCATCCGCTATATAATGCGGGAAATCAACTCCAAGTACATAAATAATACCAATTTTACTCTACTATGAAATATTCGCGGTATTTGTTTTTAATAAATAACCTCCGCTTACTAACGGCGTATAACGTCTATTCTAACAATCAATAGATAACAATCTATTCAAACATACAATCAAGAATTTTAAATATAACTATTTAAAATTAAAATCGAAACCGATTCGATTGAGTGAGAAGTTCTCATCATTATTTCAATTTCGTTTTCAGCTTTTATTTCGAATAAAATTAAACGGACGTTTAATTTTACCCGAAATTTTCGCTAGCTCCAAATGACTCCAATCCAGTTCCATAGCGTAGTATTCGTCCATACGAACCCAACGCAACTTGTTTCGTGCGTTTTCAAGCTCGTATGAAAAAGATATGAATTTTTAAAGTTACACGAATTTAAAACATATAAATTTACAAATTTATTTTATATTTCTAAACCTAATTTGCATCACATTTGTCCATCTCACTGCCTGCAAATCTTGGCCGTCCATTACATCTTCTCCCCTCACGTTCCTCATTCCAAGTCGCGCAAAAGAAAACCCAAGGCAGCCACCCACTTCATGAATTTCGCACCCCACCACAGGCCACTTGAAGGCGATCAGGTTACAACTCTCGAATGCTCGTGACAAGAGCTACCTTCGGCCCCCATATCAAGAAGCTCGGCCCCTATCTTGACTCAAAAAACGTGCATCAACTCGTCCCCTTTGCAGCCAATTTGTCGTCGATTTATAACACTAGAAACGATCATAGCCGTTGGATGTCTAGAACTAAGAGTGCTCTACAACTTTCATGTTGAGAGTTTGTTGTAAATGTTGATGGATGAAGAGATAATTGAGGAAGAAGAAGATGTTGTTTCGGCCATTGATTTTTATATGGAGGTGGCCTGAATTGAAACCCTAGGGTTTGTTTTCATTTTGCAAAAGTGAATTTTAAGGGGCTTTTATAGAAAATTTCCCAAACACTATTCATCCCGGATTTTCCGAACTCCAAACGAAGCGTGCCAGTTGGCGTTTTTAAGGTTTACCCCGCGTTACGAACACAATGGAACGTGTTTCGGGAGCTAATTCGATCATCTGTGCGAGTTATGGCAATAAACGTTCGATTTTAGATTAAATCGGTAAATCAAATTTCTAGGCGTTTTAGCTTGCCCTGGAAAAACGGTAAATCCAATTGACACGAAATTTGAAACCATACAATAATATCACATTACGGATCCGATGAAACTAGTTTCGTCGAAATCCGAGACCGTTTGAAAAATAGCTATTTTAACTCGTCAATTAAATATTAAAATATTCAATTTTCACAAATTAACTCTTAATTCGATTTTAAAAGTTCCATAACATCATTATAACTCCAATATGATTAAATAAAATTTTACAAATCATTTTCGATCATAGTTAACCCAAATTATAATTATTTCTGTATTTCACATATTAAATTATCTATTTAATTATCCAATTAAATCTAATTATTCGAAATAAAATTTATTCGACTTATAAATTTCACTTATTAATATCTAAAATCAATTAAATATACAAATTTTAATTAATAGAAATTCTGGGTCGTTACAAACTTCCCTCCTTAAAAGAATTTCATCCTCGAAATTACCAAGTAAGAAAAGTTACATAATCTATTAACTTTCCATAACAAACCGTTCAATTTAGATTTTTACAAATCTCTTAAGTGTTTAACTTTTCCAAAGTTCATAGTTAAACTCCTTATAATAACTTTACTTAGTTTTCAAATCCAACTTAGTTATCTTTTCAAAAACAACTACTATTGTTTAACTTTCAACTCCAAATCAAAGTTATAGTTTTCAAAATTTTCCAATTTTTTCTCAAAAATATTCGAAGGCCTTAAATTTTCAGAAAAATTCGCTAGAGTCTCCTTTGCGCGTCTCGATCCGGAAAAAAAATGACAGTATATATATCACAAATATACATCTCATCAAGTGATGAGGCATCCCACAGGGAAAAAAGTGTAAAAGTACGATATTTAATCCGAGATACGTACCTTATATATTATTAGTGAGCATATACGACTAATATAGCGCGAAAGCGAGCTCCAAATGCGAAGCAAACGCGATCCGCACCTGCTAAACAGTGAACAAACAGATGAGAAACATGTATATAGACAATAATATCGATATACAACATATAACAACATAATAACTATATATGCCAATAAAGTAAATGCAGTAAAAGCAATATATTCAACCATCAACCAACTATCATCCAACTAGCATTCAACTAACATTCATAACCAATAAATATTCATTCATATTCTCATTAATATTCAATGAAATGGGTTTTCAATTTAAATCACATTTGATTTGTTAACAGTGGATGTTTTTACTAACATTCATTTTCAATTAGTTTATATTCACTAATTCATATTCAAGTTGGTTTACTTCCAAATCAAATTCAATTCTATTTAAGATTCACTTAACTTCCTGTAACAACTCTGTATTTTGTGATTTGTTTTTTTTTGTATATTTTAATTATTTTAATTGAATTTTTGATTTAAAAAGTTATTTTATTTATTTTGAATGATAAACTTTAGTTTTGATATGAATTATCATTCCAAAGCATGACTAAAAAGAATATTTTCCAAAAAGTGAATTTTTGGTCAAAATAGTCAAACTTTGACTTTTAGTTTAAATTTTTAAAAGTTTTAAAATTTAAATTTTATCTTTTATTATGAATGTACATAAAATTTTAAGAACACTGCCTTTTGTTTCGTTGGACACGGATTTAAATTGTGAAAGTTATGTATATTTCAATCTTGACTGCAATTTGTTTATTCTGCAATTTTGTTATTCTAAATAGTATAAATTTTATTTTTCTTTGTCATATTTTATTGTATTATGTATTGATATGCTATTTTATGTATGTTTTTGTCTTTTATTATTTTTGAAGTGAGGTAGGCATTTTTCTAGAGCTAGTAGTATTTTTCTTGTAATTTCCATGCTCTGTTTTCAATTTTTAAACATTTTCTTTAGTTCTTTTCCATTTTTCTCCAATTTAATTATTTATTTTATTTTAGAAATGACAAATAAATTATTTTATTTCAAAATTTTGCTTTAGAATATTTTTAAAATGAAGTAGATATTTTTCCAAAGCCATTGATGTTTCAATTGTAATTTTTGAACCCTGTTTTCAATTTTTAAGCAATTTCCTTAATTCTTTTTATATTTTCTTTAAATTTAATTATATATTTTTATTATTTTTCACTTTGTTTCGGTTTTTGGATGTACTTGCTGAAGTTTAATTTGTTTTACTTGATTTAAAAGAAAAGGAAGTATGGAAGGTTTTAAAAGCTAAGAAACGTAAAGTCGTTTCACTGTTTCTTTTACCGTTTCTTTTTCCAATCAATGCATTAATTTATTGTAGCCGTTCCTTTTCTTTTGCTTATTCACATGAAAGTTTCTCATTCCATCAATAATACACATCTATTTCAGATCTGAGCAAAGAAAAATAAGCAATGGCCTCTCTTCCTCCTCTCATTTTTCTACTTCTTCTTCTTTGTTTTGCTTAATTTTTGCCATGACCTCTCATTGCTTTGTTTGGCCTAACACCTCCAACATCTCCTCCACCGACCACCACCACTTCCTTTCCCACATCATACACGACCAAAACCCTTCCTCCTCTGACCAGCAAGTGCAATGACCATCCCATGATGCGAAATCCACAAAAACTATGTTAAAACTCCTTAAAAAGCATGTCTAGCCACCTAGTCTTCATCACCATCACCTTAGATGACCTTGGCCACCTCCTATTGCTCCACCACCACCTTGACACACCCCTAACTATCACCTTCATTGTAACGTTTGCAATTTTTCATTGCCAAAAACCAAAATGTTAGGGTTAAAGAAGAAGAAAAAGGTAGAAGAAGACAGAAAAAAAGATAGAATAGAACAGAAAGAAATAACAGAACAACATCAGAATCTCACAATTCGCAGCGGAATAACATATAATAAATAAATGAATATCTTTAAACAAAGAACTATATTAGTTATTACATTACATCATTTTATATTACATTACATCATCAGAGTGTACAACAACAAACAACAACAAACAGCGGAAAAGAAATACTATATACCAGCAATACGCCATGCTATCCAGCTTGCCTCCTGCAACTCCTGAATTCCAGAATATCGTGATAAACCTTACTCCTGACTGCCCGTGTGGAAATTGGTGGGCACCTTGAGTTTAGGAAGGAAAACAATAAACTCCGAGTCAGTCACGTGACTGGTGTGAGAACTAAAACAGTTTATTTATCTTTAAAATAAAAAAAAGAGGAATATTTTTAAAGTCAATTCGCAATGGTTTTAAAAATGAGACTACCATAAGGCCTCCCGCACACACACACAATGCAAACGGGAAATCGGAGGAGATTTCTCCTTATGGTAGTCAAAGATGCTTGATACGTATTAAAAAGAAACATTTGATATTATTACTAGTGCATAGTGTAGGGAAAATCATTTCGAAAATAAAGATATAAATCTTAACCAGCGTAGGCATTCCGCACTTATGCCTACTATAGCTACCATCCAGAAAGTGGGGCGCCACCATAAGTGAATGATAGGTTCTACAACTAAAACCGTACAAGTTCGTATTGTTTCTTTGGATTTCCAACAAATGGTCAGGCCAAGGAACTTCCCATTGCCACATGGTTACGCCTCTGGAAAGACAACCCGAGAACCAAACCGGATCTCTGCCAACACAAGGCCGGGTTACCCCTAACTGGGTAACTACTGACACGAATATGTCATGCCCCGATCGTAACCGATCTATCCGAGGATCCTCGATTTCCAACAACCACATAAGATTAATAATGCAATAACCACATAGGCTAAGTATCTGGGCTCCATTCCATGATACCACCTCTATCCAAAAGGAATGACATACACTAAAAGGGCACTACCCCCTAATAACCTTGCTGCATCCTTCCTTTTTTGACCATTTCCGGGGTGTGAGGTCCGACGAAGTCTCGTCCACAAAGCCACACTTTATACAAAAGCTGTGCTTTGGGTCAACAAATGATCAAAGTAATGATCACCAAGATAAATGATCAAACAAATGATCATATCACAAATGATCAAACAATGATCATTTCACAGCAACACTCAGCATGCCACACTACCAAATTGGGAGTATATCACTAATAACCTTCAACTACATAACCTCTGAGCTCGTACGTCTCAGAGAAGGGTGTTAAGCTAAGAGAATAAATTCTCCGCCACCAACAGAAATATATTTGAAAGAAATCAGCTTTTTATCTCAATTTGTAATGTCGGACATACAATCCATACAAATCTGTTCCGGGCTCGAATAGAACCGAAGACACTTACAAAGAAGTCCTTGCATTCCGGATAATTTCTAATCACGTCCGGACTTCCCGTCACTAAGGGTGATAAAACCTCTATATCGGAGATCAGCCAATGCAGAGTAACTCAACGGTAATCCTTCCGTTTTCAAAAATATCCGGTCTTCAACACCGGTCATCAAATGCAATCCATTACAACGTATCACATATTCGGAATGGGTTATACGACCCCAAGGTCCTTTCTCGGCTAACCCGAATGGTGAGCGCTTATTCAAAATTAAGTGTGGCATTCAAATTCAAGCAATTCACAACAAATACCTTTTTAAAGGTAAATATTGATAGTCGGTTATTTAACTATCAATAAAGATGGTCAACATCATCAGATTCCAAATAATTTTCCAAATAATTTATTTCTCAAAAATATTTTTACTAGATATAAACTTCCACACTTCAACCATTTGAAAACAATTTTTCAAATCACTTTTCCTTACTCGGAAATACTTTCATTTCAAAATGGTTCATTTAAACCAATTTAAATAAGTCCTTGCCGATTTACTTTATATTTACGTTCCAAATCCGTAAATTAATTCCCACACTTCAAAAATAAATCAACGTTTATTTTTAAACAAATTTCCCTTTTCTTTTATAAATTCCATAGTGAATTTACAATTTCAAAATATCTATGAATATACGATTGTCCAAATCGATATCTAATATTCATTTTCAATTTATCTTTAAAAGATAAAATCTCAAAATATTCACTTCATATTGGAAAAACATTTCCGTACTTATTTATTAATAAGTAATTCACAAATCCATTTATTTTCAACACTTGGAAAATGTTCAATATACTTAAACTGAAATTAAATTTATGTTTCATTCTTTAAGGAAATCATTCTCTTAAACATATTTATTTGGGCCAAAACGAATGTTGCGCAAAACATCGTTACGACAACCCAAAATCACTAGTATAGGGATTCGAAATGTAGATAGATATATAAATCCCAATACTATACAAAAACATTTCCTTTCGGAAATCATTTACTATAACAAAAGTGTTATAGTCCACCATTTCCTTCTATTTCTCAAAAACGTCTATTTTAACAATGAATGTTGAAATCTATGGTTTCGATATTTAATGCATTTTAAAATGTCGTTAAAATAACCAACTTCTTTTAATAATATCCATTTTGCCAAATATGACCATTTTATTCAATAATGTATTCACTGTCCAAAATCGTGAATATATTTCCTTTAAAAAACTTCAACATTTTATTTATCAAATTCAATTGATTTCGAATTTATAAAAAAAATGTTTATAAATTCCATTTCTATTTATAAGCTTTGATTTATAAATCTCATTTTTTAACAAATTCCATTTATATCTCATTTAAAAGCCAGAATCCCAATTTAAACCAACTTATTCTTTTAATAACTTAAAAATCGTTATTTAAAGCTTATATATTTCAAAATCATACTTTAGCATTATTTTCCAAAAATCATAACTTTTATGAAAATAAAATTTTAACGTTTATTTATTTTAACAATTCAAAATTTAATAAAACGTATACTTTGGAAAATCACTTTAAAATTCCTTTTAAAACCAAAAATCATTATTTTAAAACTTCAGAAATGGATCCGATGATGCAGCAGCACCAAATAGTCAATCACGACATCCACATATCATATATCGATGTGATAATCAACAAATATCAAAATATCTGTAAATAAATCAATACAGTTGAGGAATCCAGTTGGATCCCTCCAACCTGTTTCCCTGCATCCACAAACATTAGCACAATACCAATTCCGTTCCAGTGCGGAATTATCACGGCATATGGGATATATAAAATATTATCCGCTTAATAGACGGCGCAATAGGGTCTCATCCGCTATATAATGTGGGAAATCAACTCCAAGTACATAAATAATACCAATTTCACTGTACTGTGAAATATTCGCGGTATATGTTTTTAATAAATAACATCCGCTTACTAACGGCGCATAATGTCTATTTTAACAATCAATAGATAACAATTTATCATCCATGCACACAATCAACAATTTTAAATCTAACTATTTAAAATTAAAATCGAAACCGATTCGATTAAGTGAGAAGTTATCACCTTGATTTCAATTTCGTTTTAGCGATTTATTTCCGTTTCAGCTTTTATTTCGAATAAATTAAACACGCGTTTAAATTTACCCGAAATTCTCACTAGCTCCAAATGACTCCAATCCAATTCCATAGTGTAGTGCTCGTCCATACGATTCCAACGCAACTAGTTTCGCGTGTTTTCGACCTCGTATGGAAAGATAGGTATTTTTAAAGTTACACGATTTATATACACATGAATTTACAAATTTCTTTTTAATTTTAAACCTACAATGCATCACAGCCCTTGATCCCATGCTTCCTGCATCCAGGCTGCACGTCTCTTCCCTCCTCTCTCACGTTTCTTCTACAGGAAATACATGCAACCAAGAAACCCATAGCAATAAACTAGGTTAAAGATTTCGGCCACCACTACGAACGATTCAACGATCAAGTGATGCCATTCGAAAGCCCATCCCCTCCTCTTCACTCGGCTGCCATGGGGTGGAGCTCGGCCTCCATATGACATGGGAAAGCGTGCGCGACCTACAGGCCTTTGCGTCCAAATCCCCGCTGATCCAAAGCTCCAAACACGATCATAGCCGTTGAAGTTGTAGTTCGTGAGGTGCTCTACAGGTTTCATGTTGGAAGTTTCTTGTAAATGTTGATTGATGAAGAGATAATTGAGGAAGAAGAACATGTTGTTTCAGCCATTGATTATATAAGAGGGTGGCGGCCTGAAGATGAAACCTTAGGGGTTGTATTTTTTGCAAAAATGAGAAATAAGGGGGCTTATATAGAAAATTTCACAAACACTATTCATCCCGAATTTTCCGAACTCCAAACGAAGCGTGCCGGTTGGCGTTCCTAAGGTTTACCCCGCGTTTCCAACACAATGGAACGTGTTTCGGGAGTTAACTCGGTTATCTGCGCGAGTTATGGCAATAAACGATCGATTTAAAATTAAACCGATTAAACGATTTTCTAGGCGTTTTAGCTTGCACCGGACAAACGATAAATCCAATTGACATGAAATTTGAAACCATACAATAATATAAAATTACGGATCCGATGAAACTGGTTCCGTCGAAATCCGAGACTGTTTGAAAAAAAGGCTATTTTAACTCGCCAAATTAATATTAAAACAATTTCGATGCGTTTCGAGCTGCCACGGTCAAACGAAAACTCCGATTGTTACGAAAATTGAAATCCGGTAATAACTAACTATTACGGATCCAATGGAACTAGTTTCGTCAAATTCTGAGACTGTTCGAAAGTTGGCTATTTTTCAATAGATAATTAAATATTAAAATATTCAATTTTCACAAATTAACTCCAAATTCAATTTTAAAAGTTCTATAACGTCACTTTAACTCCAACATGATTAAATAAAATATTCCAAATCATTTTCAATCATATTTAACCCAATTTTCATTATTTCTGTATTTTAACATATTAAATTATCGATTTAATTATCCAATTAAATCCAATTATTTGAAATAAAAAAATTTCGACTTGTAAATTTCACTTATTAATATTTAAAATTAATTAAATATACAATTCTTAATTAATATAAATTCTGGGTCGTTACAGACTTCCCCCCTTAAAAGAATTTCGTCCTCGAAATTACTTAGTAAGAAAAAGTTACAGAATTCATTAACTTTCCAAAACAAACCATTCAAATTAGATTTTTTTCAAATCTCTTAAGTGTTTAACTTTCTAAAAATTCATAGTTAAACTTCTTACAAAAACTTTACTAAGTTTCCAAACCCAAACTTTAGTTTTCTTTTCAAAACCAACTACATCGTTTAACTTCCAATTCCAAAATCAAAGTTATAGCTTTTCACAAAATTTCCCAAAATTTTCAAATTTTTTTCCCAACGCCTTAAATTTTCGAAAAAATTCGCCATAGTCTCCTTTGCGCGGCTCGATCTGAAAAAAAAATGACAGTATATATATCACAAATATACATCTCATCAAGTGATGAGGCATCCCGCAGGGAAAAAAGTATAAAAGTACGGTATGTAATCCGAGATATGTATCTTATTTATTATTAGTGAGCATATACAGCTAATATAGCATGAAAGCGAGCTCCAAATACGAAGCAACGCCATCCGCACCTACTAAACACTCAACAACGACATGAGAATCATGCATATATGAAAATAGTATCAATATACAACATATAGCAACATAACAACTACATATGCCAACATAGCAAATGCAACAAAACAACAAATGCAAACATCAGCCAACTATCATCCATAACCAAATCAATATTCATTCATATTCTCATTAATATTCAATGAATTGGTTTTCAATTTAAATCACATTTGATTTATTTACATTGGATTTACTAACATTCATGCATATTCAATTTTCAATTAGTTTGCATTCACTAATTTAAATCCAATTCACGTTCAATTCTATTCAAATTTATTTACTTCCAAGTTGGATTCAATTACTTTAGCTTCTAATTTCGCTCATTCAATTTCATTAACACTTAAAGAATTTATATACAATCAATCAACAATCAAATAACAACCAATGTTTATTTAATACAACCAAATTTATTCACTTTACATTCAATTTGGTTCAACACATTTAATTCCAATTGGATCATATTTAAATTGACTTCCATTCAATTTATTCAATTTCTAATAACATTAGCTTCTAATGAATTAACACTTACATCCATTATCCCATATCAATTTTATTTACATTCAATTGATTTTCATTCAATTCATTAGTTCAATTCAATTGCTAATTCCTTTAACAATATAATGTTGAATTTCATTCATATAACTCAAGTTCAAATTCTTAATGACTTCATTTCATTAATTCACTTATTAATTTACTTCGATACCAGAAATCAACTTCATTCAACATCACTTAAGTTATATTCCATTTCAAACATCTTATCAAATCCAAATCAATTTATTTAACTTTCCTTTTGTTAAATTTCAAATCACATGTCTTTGAGGACAACTCAAATTTATTTCAACTTGGATTTTATGGATTTACTTATACTTCCTTTAATTTAACTCCATCCTTTAAGTTAAATTTACTCTATAAAAACTCAAATTGTATAAGTTATCAACTCATTTATCATTCCCATATATATTTAAAAATAGGATTCCAGAGTTTTTTTTTTCAACCTTTCAAAACCATTTTTGAAATCAATTCAATTATCTTTTGAATTTCAAAACCCAAACTCCAAATTTTCCAAACAACTTTTATTTAAAACAATTTGACAGCAATTTCTCTTTTGGAAACCCGAAAATGAATACCAATGATGTGGCCATCATCATCAGGATTATTTTCCAACGATCGAAAATAGTTTAGAGCTTTAATTTCTCCAAAACAATTTTCCAAATTATTAAATCCTTTCAAAACACTTCTCTGGAATTTTATTTTCAGATTATAAATCACATTTACAAACCCTTTTACTTATATAATTTCATTTCTTATATATAAGATTATTTCACAATTGTAAATTACATTAATTATAATTTCACACTTATAATTTATTTGCTTATATAATTATTCTTTAAAAATTATTGTTTTTATTCAACAACCAAACAATCAATTATATACTTTATTAATTCTGAAAAATTATTCTTTTATATATAAAATATAATCAAGGTAAAATTATTTCATTTACCCAATTTAAAACAATACTGTGTCGAATTGTTCTATTCAAGTGTTTAGAGATCCCTATCAACAACGTTAATTACTCTTGTTGACCAAAATCCATATACCACTCAACAAACCAATCATCACAATATAAAACAATTTATATTCACTAACAAATAACAGCTCGTATCTATTATTACACTCAAACTCATTCTAGAGTACTACTGACTCTATCTCTAATGAGTAATACCCAACAGAGCCATGGTTGTCGCTTAACCATAAGCTTTCATACCAAATGTAACGTTTGCGATTTTTCGTTGCCGAAAAACCAAAATGTTAGGGTTAAAGAAGAAGAAAAAGGTAGAAGAAGACAGAAAAAAAGATAGAATAGAACAGAAAGAAATAACAAAACAACATTAGAATCTCATAATTCGCAACGGAACAACATATAATAAATAAATGAATAATCTTTAAACAAAGAACAATATCAGTTATTACATTACATCATTTTATATTACATTACATCATCAGAGTGTACAACAACAAACAACAACAAACAGCGGAAAAGAAATACTATATACTAGTAATACGCCATGCTATCTAGCTTGCCTCCTGCAACTCCTGAATTCCAGAATATCCTGATAAACCATACTCCTAACAGCCCGTATGGAAATTGGTGGGCACCCAGAGTTTAGGAAGGAAAACAATAAACTCCGAGTCAGTCATGTGACTGGGTGAGAACTAAAACATTTTATTTATCTTCAAAATAAAAAAAAGAGGAATATTTTTAAAGTCAATTCGCAATGCTTTTAAAAATGAGACTACCATAAGGCCTCCCGCACACACACACAATGCAAACGCAGAATCAGAGGAGATTTCTC
This sequence comes from Allium cepa, assembly GCA_030765085.1. Taxonomy (NCBI): domain Eukaryota; kingdom Viridiplantae; phylum Streptophyta; class Magnoliopsida; order Asparagales; family Amaryllidaceae; genus Allium; species Allium cepa. The sequence continues at coordinate 888,861,390 of CM060943.1, read as the reverse complement.
CTTATGATAGTCAAAGATGCTTGATACGTATTAAAAAGAAACATTTGATATTATTACTAGTGCATAGTGTAGGGAAAATCATTTCGAAAATAAAGATATAAATCTTAGCCAGCATAGGCATTCCGCACTTATGCCTACTATATCTACCATCCAAACAGTGGGGCGCCACCATAAGTGAATGATAGGTTCTACAACTAAAACCGTACAAGATCGTATTGTTACTTTGGATTTCCAACAAATGGTCAGGCCAAGGAACTTCCCATTGCCACATGGGTATGCCTCTGGAAAGACGACCCGAGAACCAAACCGGATCTCTGCCAACACAAGGCCGGGTTACCCCTAACTGGGTAACTACTGACACGAATATGTCATCCCCCGATCGTAACCGATCTATCCGAGGATCCTCGATTTCCAACAACCACATAAGAATAATAATGCAGTAACCACATAGGCTAAGTATCTGGGCTCCATTCCATGATACCACCTCTATCCAGAAGGAATGACATACACTAAAGGGGCGCCACCTCCTAATAACCTTGCTGCATCCTTCCTGTTTTGACCATTTTTGAGGTGTGAGGTCCGACAAAGTCTCGTCCACAAAGCCACGCTTTATACAAAAGCTGTGCTTTGGGTCAACAAATGATCAAAGTAATGATCACAAAGATAAATGATCAAACAAATGATCATATCACAAATGATCAAACAATGATCATTTCACAACAACACTCAGCACGCCACACTACCAAATTGGGAGTATATCACTAATAACCTTCAACTACATAACCTCTAAGCTCGTACATCTTAGAGAAGGGTGTTAAGCTAAGAGAATAAATTCTCCGCCACCAACAGAAATATATTTGAAAGAAATCAGCTTTATATCTCAATTTGTAATGTCAGACATACAATCCATACAAGTCTGTTCCGGGCTCGAACAGAATCGAAGGCACTTACAAAGAAGTCCTTGCATTCCGGATAATTTCTAATCACGTCCGGACTTCCCGTCACTAAGGGTGATAAAACCTCTATATCGAAGATCAGCCGATGCAGAGTAACTCAATGGTAATCCTTCCGTTTTCAAAAATATCCGGTCTTCAACACCGGTCATCAAATGCAATCCATTACGACGTATCACATATTCGGAATGGGTTGTACGACCCCAAGGTCCTTTCCCGGCTAACCCGAATAGTGAGCGCTTATTCAAAAATAAGTGTGGCATTCAAATTCAAGCAATTCACAACAAATACCTATTTAAAGGTAAATATTGATAGTCGGTTATTTAACTATCAATAAAGATGGTCAACATCATCAGATTTCAAATAATTTTCCAAATTATTTATTTCTCAAAAATATCTTTACTAGATGTAAACTTCCACACTTCAACCATTTGAAAACAAATTTTCAAATCACTTTTCCTTACTCGGAAATACTTTCATTTCAAAATGGTTCATTTAAACCAATTTAAATAAATCCTTACCGATTTACTTTATATTTACGTTCCAAATCCGTAAATTAATTCCCACACTTCAAAAATAAATCAACGTTTATTTTTAAACAAATTTCCCTTTTCTTTTATAAATTCCATAGTGAATTTACAATTTCAAAATATCTATGAATATACGATTGTCCAAATCGATTTCTAATATTCATTTTCAATTTATCTTTAAAAGATAAAATCTCAAAATATTCACTTCATATTGGAAAAACATTTCCGTACATATTTATTAATAAGTAATTCACAAATCCATTTATTTTCAACACTTGGAAAATATTCAATACACTTAAACCGAAATCAAGTGTATATTTCATTCTTTAAGGAAATCATTCTCTTAAACATATTTATTTGGGCCAAAACGAATGTTGCGCAAAACATCGTTACGACAACCCAAAATCACTAGTATAGGGATTCGAAATGTAGATAGATATATAAATCCCAATACTATACAAAAACATTTCCTTTCGGAAATCATTTACTATAACAACAGTGTTATAGTCCACCATTTCCTTCTATTTCTTAAAAACGTCTATTTCAACAATGAATGTTGAAATCTATGGTTTCGATATTTAATGCATTTTAAAATGTCGTTAAAATAATCAATTTATTTTAATAATATCCATTTTGCCAAATATGACCATTTTATTCAATAATGTATTCACTGTCCAAAATGGTGAATATATTTCCTTTAATAAACTTCAACATTTAATTTATCAAATTCAATTGATTTCGAATTTACATAAAAATGTTTATATTCTATTTATAAGCTTTGATTTATAAATCTCATTTTTTAACAAATTCCATTTATATCTCATTTAAATGCCAAAATCCCAATTTAAACCAATTTATTCTTTTAATAACTTAAAAATCGTTATTTAAAGCTTATATATTTCAAAATCATACTTAAGCATTATTTTCCAAAAATCATAACTTTTATGAAAATAAAATTTTAACGTTTATTTATTTTAACAATTCAAAATTTAATAAAACGTATACTTTTGAAAATCACTTTAAAATTCCTTTTAAAACCAAAAATCATTATTTTAAAACTTCAGAAATGGATCTGATGATGCAGCAGCACCAAATAGTCGATCACGACATCCAAATATCATATATCGATATGATAATCAACAAATATCAAAATATCTGTAAATAAATCAATACAGTTGAGTAATACAGTTGGATCCCTCCAACCTGTTTCCCTGCATCCATAAACATTAGCACAATGCCAATTCCGTTCCAGTGCGGAATTATCGCGGTATATGGGATTTATAAAATATTATCCGCTTAATAGACGGCGAAATAGGGTCTCATTTGCTATATAATGCGGGAAATCAACTCCAAGTACATAAATAATACCAATTTCACTGTACTGTGAAATATTCGCGGTATATGTTTTTAATAAATAACATCCGCTTACTAACGGCGCATAATGTCTATCTTAACAATCAATAGATAACAATTTATCATCCATGCATACAATCAACAATTTTAAATCTAACTATTTAAAATTAAAATCGAAACCGATTCGATTAAGTGAGAAGTTATCACCTTGATTTCAATTTCGTTTTAGCGATTTATTTTCGTTTCAGCTTTTATTTCGAATAAAATTAAACGCGCGTTTAATTTTACCCGAAATTCTCACTAGCTCCAAACGACTGCAATCCAATTCCATAGCGTAGTGCTCGTCCATACGATTCCAACACAACTGGTTTCACGCGTTTTCGACCTCGTATGAAAAGATACTTATTTTTAAAGTTACACGATTTATATACACATGAATTTACAAATTTCTTTTTAATTTTAAACCTACAATGCATCACAGCCCTTGATCCCATGCTTCCTGCATCCAGGCCGCACGTCTCTTCCCTCCTCTCTCACGTTTCTTCTACAGGAAATACACGCAACCAAGAAACCCATAGCAATAAACTAGGGTTAAAGATTTTGGCCACTACGACGAACGATTCAACGATCAAGTGATGCCATTCGAAAGCCCATCCCTTCCTCTTCACTCGGCTGCCAAGGGGTGGTGCTCGGCCTCCATATGAAATGGGAAAGAGTGCTCGACCTACAGGCCTTTGAGCCCAAATCCCCGTTGATTCATAGCTCCAAACACGATCATAGCCGTTGAAGTTGTAGTTCGTGAGGTGCTCTACAAGTTTCATGTTGGAAGTTTCTTGTAAATGTTGATGGATGAAGAGATAATTGAGGAAGAAAAACATGTTGTTTCGGCCATTGATTATATAATAGGGTGGCGGCCTGAAGATGAAATCCTAGGGGTTGTATTTTTTTGCAAAAATGAGAAATAAGGGGGCTTATATAGAAAATTTTACGAACACTATTCATCACGAATTTTCCGAACTCCGAACGAAGCGTGCCGGTTGGCGTTCCTAAGGTTCACCTCGCGTTTCGAACACAATGGAACGTGTTTCGGGAGATAATTCGGTCATCTGTGCAAGTTATGGCAATAAACGATCGATTTAAAATTAAACCGATTAAACGATTTTCTAGGCGTTTTAGCTTGCACCGGACAAACGGTAAATCCAATTGACATGAAATTTGAAACCATACAATAATATAACAATACGAATCTGATGAAACTGGTTTCATCGAATTCCGAGACTGTTTGAAAAATGGCTATTTTAACTCGCAAAATTAATATTAAAACAATTTCGATGCGTTTCGAGCTGCCACGGTAAAACGAAAACTCCGATTGCTACGAAAATTGAAATCAGGTAATAACTAACTATTACGGATCCAATGGAACTAGTTTCGTCAAATTCTGAGACTGTTCGAAAATTGGCTATTTTTCAACTGATAATTAAATATTAAAATATTCAATTTTCACAAATTAACTCTAAATTCAATTTTAAAAGTTCTATAACATCACTTTAACTCCAACATGATTAAATAAAAAAATTCAAATCATTTTCAATCATATTTAACCCAATTTTCAATTATTTCTGTATTTTAACATATTAAATTATCGATTTAATTATCCAATTAAATCCAATTATTCGAAATAAAGAAATTTCGACTTATAAATTTGACTTATTAATATTTAAAATTAGTTAAATATACAATTTTTAATTAATATAAATTCTGGGTCGTTACATTCATCCTCTGTCCAGATCTGAAACATGCCATAGCCGAGCCATAGATCTATGTAGCCTAGCCCAACATAAACCAAAAACCCACCATTTGCATAAGCCTCTTCATATTCATGCATAGTAACTCCTCCACCACTTCAATACCTTGTAGCCATGCCTTATAGGATCCAAACCTGAACCAAAGTATGTCCAAACCTGAGCCAAAACATTCCCTAAGCCGTGCTAGCAAGTATAGAAGGCAAGACAAAAGACTTTGTATTCGTATCTCTTTTTATTTCAAAGTTATTCCTATTCAATGTTGTATTGAATTGTAATTTTATTTTGTTTTGTTTTGGGTTGTAACACAAGTTCTACGCTTGGATCTCTTCCCACTTGAGCCCATTGTTGTGTCATCGTGCCTTCTGGAATCCATTGTGTCATTTGTATTGCAATCTCCAGCACAAAAAGGTGAGTAAAGCTCACACGACATTTATACTTATGCAGTTGTGAAACAACAACAACTTAATGTGGAGAATTAAATATGATGTTATAACTACCATGTGATTATTTATATATGATGTCAAACCTGTTAAATTTCATGTCATATCATCTGTTATTATATATATGTTGTTACTGTTCATTTTTATATATGTTTATCACACTACAAGTTCCCTGTAGATTAGAAATCACTATGGGTTGAAATGATACATACCCGAACGAACTTTAGAATAGGGGAAAATCGTTATGGGCTGAAATGACAGGCCTGAACAATTTTCAACTTATTTTATTTACTTGGGACTGCGGGTTTGAAATGATAAAACCCAGATTTTTATTTGTAAATTACGGGTTGAAATGATATATTACCCGTATCACTTTACCTAACGTAGAAAATTATATACATGCCCGTAGTTAAAATATGTTTTTCTAAAAATTTTAAAATATTTTAGAAATTTAATTATTATAATATTTTTATTTAAAATTAAATAAAAATATAATTTTTGTAAAGTATTATTGATTTTCTGGAAATCTATAAGTTAAATAAATTATGGAAAAGCTAGAAAATCTGAAATGCAGGTTATTTTGGAAATTTTGATTTAATTTTTAATGGAATTTAGATTAACTTTGAAAATATGATAAATTTATGATATTTTGAATTTAAATTAATTTAAAATGATTTTATAACATATTAATGATTTTTGAATAAAGTTAAAATGTTAATGAGTGAATATTGAGTTGAATTTGGAAATATAACTTAAATTGGAATTTATGAATTTGGTTTAAAAGTGAAATTTTAAGTTAAGTTAAATAAAATGGAATTAAGTTATATTTGAAAATTTAAACTTAAGTGTTAAGTTGAAATTAATGAAATGAATTTAAAATTGAAGATTGCAATTTAATAAGTGAATTATTATTAAATCTTGATTTTTGAATGGAAAATTAACTTTATAAAATCATGAACTTGAGGAAAATTAAATGATGTTTATAAATGTGAAAATGTATGATTTTATGAGTTAAAAATGTTTTAAATAAAAAAAAATAATTGGTTGAGAAATTATATTGAATATTTGAAGTTAATTGACTGCATTTTTGAAATGCTATTAATTACCATGTAAATGATATTACAGCACTTGTAAATGCTGTAGTTGATGATAATGAACAAAAAGCTAAATTGAATTAAAAGCTATTATAGCAATTTTTGTAAGTGCTATAATTTTTGAATTTAACTAAGTTTATTTGAAATTTAAGTAAACCCTATCACAACATTTTAAATGTTGTCTTTTGTTAAATTGAACTGTTTTGAATGTATCTTTTCGTAGCGTTTTCTAAATGCCACGAAAAGTGAATTTTCACTGTTTTGATAAACTTACGTGAATAAATGAACTTTGGAAGTAGAAAATTTTGAAAATTTAATAATTTAATTATTGAACATAATAACTTCATTTTAATGATTAAAAATGATTTTTTTTTGAATATAAACTGTTTTGAAATGTGAATTGAAATGGTATTTTAAATTGAATAAAATGAATATGATTTGAAATGAATGTGGTTTTGATATTTTGATATATTAAATGATTGAAATGTGGTTTGAAAAGATATGATATTTTGATATATTAAAATGATTTTAAAATGAAGTTTTGAAAGATATGACATTTTGATATTAAAATAATTTGAAAGGAAGTGCTGAAGGATAAGATATTTTGAACGAAGTTTTAAAAGGTTATGATATTTTGATATATTAAAATGATTTGAAAGGAAGTTTTGAAAGGATATGATAATTTATTATATTGAAATGGTTAGAAATGACTTGATATTTATTTTGATAAATATTTGAATTGAAAGATATGGTATGACGATATATTGAAATGGTTTGGAAATCATTTAATCTTTATTTTGATAAAGATTTGGGTTGAAATGATATTTTATTTTGAAGTATAAATTTTTTTTTAAAGTTATAACTATGGGTTATAATAACGATTGGTTGTTAAAGAGACCGGGATCAGATATGTCTTATAGCCGGCCAATACCGAAACCACTTTAACAACTGTGTACGCGGTGGAGATTCCAGAATGAAGTAGTGTAACAACCCGTATATCTATCTGTTTTATATTTTATCGATACTCGGAAGTTAGTCCGAAAAGCTACTTTTTGCATACGGTCGAATTAGGACTCGTGACCAATCCTATTGAGTTCAAAACGCCGTTTGCGATCTTTTTAAGTGTAAATTTTGATATGTTTGGAGTTAGTGGAATTTTGCTACTTTTTCACTTAGGGCTTTGGTTTGGGCTGAGCCCAATAAGCCCACTTATGTATTCAGTCCCAACCCCTTCTCCTCTTCATTACTTCATTCCTCATTTCCTAATACTCAAGCTTTTATAACAATGAAGAGTGGAAGAGAAAATTAGAACTCCAAGCCCTAGTTTTATTTTGCAAATCAAACTCTAGCTCCAAACTAATAGAAGAACCCAATGGTAAGCCTTCTCTTCTTCTTCTCCAACTCATTCTCTTATCAATTTCAGAAATTCCTAAACCTAACTTTGGGAATGTTCTTCTTTTAAAGCTTAGAATCAAGCTTCTTGTGTTGGATTTGAAGAGTGGTTAATTCTCCTTTGCTTTCAAGCTTCTTCTTCATTGATTTGGGTTCAAAGGTGAGATTTTTATCTCACATCTTAGCCTATATTTATCTTCGATTGTTAGGTATGAATTCCTAACACTTATTCTTGTGCAATCGCTTTTGGTTTGGATTGATTTGGTGAATATCCTAATTTTTGGTGTTTTGGGTTCAATTCTTTAAAAATCATAATTTTGATGTTTGAACATGTTTTTGGTGGCGGATCGGAGAGCTAATGGAGCTGGGGTATCAATTGGCTAAGGCTCCTTAGGTCCATTGCTCGAACGGTCGCGTTTTGGGGGAATTTACACTTCATTGAAAAAGGGCAGGAACTGTAAAAATTTGCAGTTCGGCCGACCGAGCCCTGTCGCCGGTCGACCGACCTGCTACTAAAAGTGCATGGCACTTCTCTGCCTCAGGTCCGGTCGACCAACTACAGAGCTAGGTCGGCTGCTTCTCGAGAATTTTTCAGAACAGGGTCCGGTCGACCGAGCTCTGTAGCCGGCCGACCGACCTGTTGCTATTTTACCTATTTCGCCTGTATTGCGTGGTTTCCCAAATTTAATCGATTCTTGTTATTTCCCTATTTGTTGTTATCATTTGTTATTGACTTTGATGACTTATTTTCTTTGGGAATTCTTCGAATATCCATTTCGATGGATTCGGTATCGATTTCTTTGGATTTTATTCACATCTTCGAATGTGAATTTTAGTGATTGATTGTTCCTACAATCTTCTTTGTGATTTGTCACTTTAAAAATATAAAGGTTTTGAATACTAGTAGTGAATATCAAAATTCTTTCATCAAAACGATTTCAACACTATTTTATCACAAAGCTCGTTTCTTAAACCGTTTTCCAATCTATTAGTATATACAAGCCTTTACCTCACTCGTATGAGAAATCTAATTAAACGGCTTAGTAAAACGAGTGGTATGAAACGCTTGCGTTTACTCCGTCGGTTAATTCTTGGACTTGTTCGATTGAATCTCTTGTGACAATTTTCTAGTGGAGATCTACAGTTTGTTTGTAAATATTTAAGTTAAGCAAGTGGTTATGAGACATGAAGCTAAACTCATATATTTAATAGCTTAGTGTAATTGACACTTCTCGTTGATCATGACGATCATCTTTGTGATTTAGACTAACAATGTGCGATGTCTCATTGTCTGTGAGGGAGACTAAACCCCTTTTTGTGGAGTTTCGACTCAAATTGGTGGGGTAGCAACCCATGGTCTTCGGGCCGTTTATGGAGCTTCGGCTCAATTTGTGATGGTTAGCAACCATGGAATTTGCATTCCGTTTGTGATACACGTGTTGTTGAGCTTTATGCTCCCATTTGTGATAGGCCTTCCCCCTTTTTGTGATTTCTGGATTTCTTGAGATGATTTCTAGAATTTGTGTTTCACCAATTTTCGTGATTTTCATTGATAAGTTTTATCAATATTTGTGCATTGGTGAATTTGTGTGTCATTGACTCTTGTGATTGATATTGATATAATCGTCAATATTTATGGTTTGGTGAACGAAATAAAGAGTATGACATTTCTTTTGATCCTTGAGTAGATTTTTGTGATATTGATTAATCTCTTGTTGATTTTCAATTACTTATATATATCACAGCTTGGCATTGTGATTATTATGTGTTTAGTCGTACATCTTATTCTATATCGCTTCATCTGATATTTATAGTTAGACTGATCCGTTTATTATTCTTATTAAATAATACTCGGGTCAGACCGAGATGTTACAGGTGCTTCAGCTTGACTTCTCACTTGGAATTGATTTTTCTGACTTTTGGCTAACTACTTAGATTAGTAGTTTATTTTGTTGTATACACTTGAGATATGGACTCATAGTTGTATTCTTTTGTAAAGCACGAGTTGCTATTCTTTTGTATTATTGTGGATCTTTTTGACCACTACTCTGATATACACTTTCATGTGTTGGTTGTATATTCATATCTATTTCCGCCTTTGTGATATGAATTATCTATGACAGATTTGTGTTATGTTTATTTCTATATCTGTTTCCGAAGATTATATATAGCCACTGTGTAATAGCTTTGTGTTTGTATCGGTATGTCGGATTTCCTCGTAAGATTAAATGCATGTTATACTATCTGACATATCGGTGCTCGCGCAAAGCAATTACACGGATGGTCGCTCCTCAACAGCCTTATTCTCCGTGCTAGTTGACAGCATTACACTGTAGTGTTCTTGGCTAGCGTGGGTATAGAGGTGGGGAGTCAAGCTTGGTATCAAAGACAAACTTCGGAACAATGTAGAATTTTATAACAAGGATCATCGTCCTAAGTCTTTCTTAGGAGTCGTGCTCTAGGATTTAATTCGAGTCTTCTTAACGATTCATCCTATTTTCTTTATGATTCCTTGTTTTATCTATCAAGATTGCTTGATATTTATCTTAAGAATAACTTTTTCCTCTTCTTTCTTTCTTAAAGAAGAGAAATGGTTAGACCTGGTCGTCCCAGAGCTGGACCATCTAGTGCTCCACCCTAGGATGGAGTTTTTATGACTGCCCAGCAACTTCTTGACCTTGTCACGAATGCTCAAGCAGCTGGACCTAATCCGGAACCTACTCACCCAAAGTCGGGATTTGCGCGGTTGTGCAGCGATTATACCAATTTGGTTGGAAAGCCATTTAAAGGTTCTGAAACTATTATTGAAGTCCAGGCTTGGTTAAGGACAAGTGATCAAATCTTTTCTCGCATGAACCTCATTGATCTTCACCAAGTTCAGGTGGCTTCTAGTATGCTCCAAGAAAGAGCATTAGACTGGCACGAGCTTCTGATTTCTGAAATAAATGAAGCGGATCTCATTTGGGAGAAATTCCGAGAGCGCTTCGATTTAAAATTCGTACCAGAAGCTGAGAAGGTGACTTTGGCTCGCCGTTTTATTGACCTTGTTCAAGGTGAATCTTCCGTGGCAGATTATGTCGCGTCTTTTAAATCTCTCTCTAAATACGGGGTTGTATATATTAACACCCCATTGAAGAAAAATCAGAGATTTGTCTATGGCTTGAACAAGAGTCTCAAGAAGCCATTACTTCTAAAATTAGAAGTTTCTTTCGACCAACTCATTGATATCGCTCTTTGTCTTGAAGAGGCGGATAGGGAAAATGATGTTGAAGTGGTAGGTTCCAAACCAAGCTTCAACAAAAACAAGAAAAGGCCCAGCAAATTCAAAGGCCCTTATCCCAATAAGAAAGGGAAGCAAGCAACCCCTGTGGCAAAGACTTCTTCCTTTGGTCGTGGGGAATGCTATAATTGTGGTTTGAAGGACCATTACGCGAACAAGTGCCCAAAGTCTCTCTCTTGTCGCTACTGCAAAGGTCCCGGTCATGTTATATCTTCATGCCCCAAGCTTCAGGGAAGGAAGGAGGGAAAGTTAAATGTTGCTCAAGCCCCTGGCAACACATCTCGTGGTCAAGGTATGTCTCATTCTATCCTTGATGGCACCATTATATTTCGTGATCAACCCGTTCGAGTTCTTTTTGATACGGGTGCATCCCATTCTTCTATATGAAAAGAACTTGTTGATACTTTTTCTTTAAGTGTTGTTGCTTTAATGACTTCTTTGAGAATTTCGAATCCAGCTGGCGGATCTGCAACTCTTAGTTTGCTTTGTAAAGATGTCGAGATTATTTTGTGTGATTTTTCTTTCCTAGCCGATTTGCATGTTATGCGTTATTTAGGCTTTGGAATGATTTTGGGAATCGATTGGCTTAACTGTTATGAAGCTCATATCCTATGTCCGGAGTGGACTATTCATCTTCAACATCCTCAATCTGTTAAGCAGATTTCTATTAATCTTAAAGATTCGGACTCCAGCTTTGTTGCATCTTTATATTCTTTAAATCTTTGTGATGACGATAATGATGATGAGGAAGATGTAATTTCTCTTATTCACATTGTTCGTGAATTTTCTGACATATTTGAGACTGTTTTAGGATTACCGCCTAAGCGAGCAATTGAGTTCAGAATTAATCTTATCCCTAGAGCTCAACCTATTTATAACAACCCGCATATTTATCGGGTGTATATCTAAATATTTTATTTAAATATAACGTCGTTTGTCGGATTATAGTCCGAAAAGCTACTTTCTGCAAACGGTCGAAGTGGGTCTCCAGACCACTTCCATTGAGTTCAAAACATCGTTTACGATCATTTTGAGTATAAGCTTTGATATGTTTGAAGTAAGTTGAATTTTGCTACTTTTTCTATTGGGTTTTGGGTTTGGGTTCGGCCCACTAGCTAACTAAATACCCTAACTCAACCCTCTCCTCTTCATTCACTTATTTCAACTCCTCAAACTCAAGCTCCAACTGAAAATGGTGGAAGGGAAGAGGAAATTGAAATTGCAAGCCCTAGTTTCAACTTGCAACTTGAATTCTTGCTCCATAAATCAAAGAGAAGACATAGGTAAGCTCCTCTTCATCTTCTCTATCTCTTTCTCTCTTCAATCTCAGAAATTCCTAAACCTAAACTTAGGATAATACTTGTTTTATTCTTAGATTGAAGCTAGTTGAGTAGAAGTGAAGATTTGTTGGTCTTCTCCTTGCAAATTGAACTCCTTCTTCTTTGTTTTTGGATTAGACGGTGAGTTTTGAACTCACATCTACTTCTCTTGATTTCATGGATGTTGGGTATGAATTCCTAACAAGTATGCATGTGCCATTGTTTTGGATTTGGAAAGAATTTTCATTTCATTGAAAATAGGGCAGGAAGTGCAAATCATCAGGTTCGGCCGACCGAACTCAGGGTCCGGTCGACCGACCTGCTACCTCGGCACCTCCCTGCCTCTGTTTTGGAAGTGCAGAAATTTGGGCTTCGGTTAACCGACCCAGAGGTCCAGTCGACCGACCTGATGCCCCAAGAACTTCTCTGTTTCTGGCCCGGTCAACCGACAAAGGGGGTCCGGTCGACCGACCTGCTCCTGTTTCGCCAGTTTTGCCTATTTTTGCATATTTTGATTGGTTTTCCAAATTTTATCGATTCAAGTTGCTTTTTAGCAGTTGTTATTGCATCGTTGACGTTGATAACTTATTCTTGACTTCATCTACGGGTTTTTTATAAATAATCTTCTAAATTGCATTAAAAGTTCGTTTCTCCAATTTACAAATTCTATTTAAAACACACACAGTTTCGCACTCCGAGCGAAGTGGGAGGAGAATCAAATGATTAGATAAAACGTGTGCAATGAACACGTGCGTTCATCTTCTCAGTTAATTCCCAATCTATTCGTTTGAACGTTTTGACCTTTGTGTCTGGTTTACCGATGAGATGAGGTAAACTTTATACTGCTTTGAGTGTGAAATTAACTAACGGATAGTAAACCGTTTAGTGCGAACGGGTGGTAATGGGACTCACGTTACCACTTTTCGGATTCCTTTCTGGGTGTTTGCGACACATGTTGCCTTGGGATAGTGTCTTCGGACTGTCTCCTTCTGGCTTGTTGCCTTTAATATCGCTTTTGGAGTTGGTCCTTTGCCCCGGCTCGAGTGATATTTGGGGTGGTCGGTTACCTTTAGTATTGCTTTCGGAGTGGTTTTTCTTCACCACCGCTCGAGAGATATTGGAGTGGTTTCTTCACCACCGCTCGAGAGATATTTGGTTTTGTTGCAATTGGAATTTTCTGATGTTTTCATTGATATGTATATTCCCCAGGTATCGCCTTCGGTGTTGGTCTTTTTGAGCCACACAATATAGCAGTTACCTTGTGGAACTTATGTTAGCTTCATTGGTATTTGTTATTTGCCTTTTTGGCTTGCTTTGGGATATTCCTATCCTTTGTTTCTATATGTTGCCGATGATATGAGGCTTGTTATCATATGATTCATCTTTTGTTAGATGATTGTGTTATCTCCTTTAGGGATATTTGTTATGCTTTGTAACCTTGCAGGTTTATTGTTGTTCAGTTTATCTAACTGATTTGTTTAGCTAGACTGACCCGTGTATTTTATACTCTCGGGTCAGACCGAGATGTTTCCGGTTAGGTGCTTTTGGACTTAGCCTATTATGCTTCCGCACGGACTATTCAGCTTGTTCCTTTTTGTCGTAGCTTTTTGTGTAGTCCTATTTTGTTGTAACTCTGATATGTGTATTCTTTTGGCTCGTCTGTATATTGTGGTTTGCTATACTACTTAACGTGTATTATTTTGTATACTCTGTTATGTATCAGTATATGTGTATATGACGATCTACTGTTCTGTGATGTTTATTACATTTGAGTTCTTATATTCTGTTCTGATAGATCCTCCAACCACCTATGGTTTTGTTTTAAGTATTCATTGGATATGTCGATCTGCTTGGTATGATTATTGTCGATGTATTCAATAGATAGTTAGAGCAAGGCTATAGATGGTCGCTCCCAACCAGCCTCATTCTCCGTGTTAGTTGACGGCATTACCCTGTAGTGTCCTTGGTAGCGTGGGTATAGAGGTGGGGCGCCACACTATTACTCGTCCTCCTTATCGTATGTCCAATAAAGAAAATGTGGAGATGCGTAAACAATTGTCCGAATTGGAGACGAAGCAATTTATTCGCTCTAGTTCCTCGCCTTGGGGAGCTTCAGCTATTTTTGTGAAGAAATCCGATGGTACACTTAGGCTTTGCGTTGACTACCGCAAGCTTAATGATCTTACTATCAAAAATAAATATCCTTTACCTCGGATTGATGACCTATTCGATCAACTTATTGGTGCTAAAGTCTTTTCACAATTAGACTTAGCTACTGGATTTCATCAGCTTCGTATTGCAGAGGATAACATTCCTTTGACATCGTTACTTACTCGTTATGGATCTTACGAATGGCTTGTTATGCCATTTGGTCTAACGAATGCTCCGGCTTATTTCGTTGACCTTATGAATAGGGTTTTCAAAGACTTCCTCGACCGGTTTTTCCTCATCATTATTGATGATATTCTTGTGTATTCAAAAACCGAGGAGGAGCATGAAAAGCATCTTCGGATTGTGTTGGAAACTCTTAGGGGTAATCAATTAAAGACGAAGTTTTCTAAATGCCACTTTTGGCAATCTCGTGTGAAGTTTCTCGGTCATATTATTTCCGAATCCGGAATTTCCGTGGATCCTTCAAAGATTAAAGCGATTCAAGATTGGAAGAAACCGGAGAGTGTGGCGGAGATTCGAAGTTTTCTTGGATTGGAAGGTTATTACCGCCGTTTTATCAAAGACTTTTCTAAGATTGTCGTGCCTCTCACTAGCTTAACGAAGAAAGGTGTTAAATACATTTGGTCGGACAAATGTGAAACCTCTATTCAGAAACTGAAGGAACTTCTTTCTGATGCTCTATTCTTATTATTCCCGAGGGGAATCAAGATTTCGTTGTTTATACCGATGCTAGCCGCGTTGGTTTGGGTGCCGTTCTTATGCAAAGAGAACGTGTTATTGCTTATGCTTCTAGGCAATTGAAGCCTGCTGAGACTAGATATGCCACTCATGATTTAGAACTCGCGGCTATTGTTTTTGCTCCTCGGATTTGGCGCCATTATCTTTTAGGAGAGAAATTTGTTCTTTATACCGATCATAAGTCCTTGAAGTATTTATTATCTCAGAAGGAACTTAATTTGCGTCAACAGCGTTGGCTCGAATTTCTTGCTCCATATGATCTTGATATCATTTATACTCCCGGTAAGGGTAATCGTGTCACCGATGCTCTTAGCCGTAAACAACAAGCTGTTGTTTCTATGATGATATCCGAATGGAACAATCTCGAGATTTTATCCACTTGCGAAATTCGAGACCGTGTTTCTGATTTATGTTCATCTCTTGTTTTATGTAGCCTTGAGGCTCATCCTTCTCTTTTAGACCGCATTCTTGAAGCTCAAGGGCTAGATCCCGAATAGGCTCTTCTTGGCCAAAATATTAAGGATAAAATTGATATTGAAGGTTTGAAAGACTTTGATATAGATTCTCGTGGCAGCATTCGGAAATTTGGTAGACTTGTCATGCCAAATACTAGTGATCTTCGTAAGGATATATTAGAAGATTCTCATCATTCTAAATTTACCATTCATCCCGGTAGTAGTAAAATGTACGCAGATATGAAGCGGCTTTATTATTGGGAGGGAATGAAATCTGATATTGCTAACTTTGTTAAGTGTTGCATGACTTGCCAACTCATTAAAGCCGAACATCAAAGGCCCGGTGGGTTATTGCAACCTTTAGAAATTCCAATTTGGAAGTGGGATCAAATTTCCATGGATTTTATAGACGGCCTTCCCCGTTCTCGTTCGGGTCATGATAGATTATGGGTGATCGTTGATAGACTTACTAAATCTGCCCATTTTATTCCCGTTCGGTCTAACCGAACCGTACCTCTTTTGGCCAAACTTTTTATCAAAGAAATTGTTAAATTGCATGGAGTTCCTACTTCTATAGTTAGTGATCGTGATCCATTTGTTTACTAGTGGATTTTGGAAGAGTCTTCAAAAAGCTTTAGGAACGAAGCTTAATTTTAGCACCGCTTATCACCCCCAGTACAATGGACAAACCTAGCGTGTGAATCAAACTCTTGAAGATCTTCTTCGTGCTTGTGTGCTCGATTTTGGTGGAAGTTGGGAAGATCATATTTCACTTGTTGAGTTTTCCTATAATAATAGCTTCCAATCTAGTATTGGTATGGCACCTTTCGAGACACTCTATGGAAGGCCATGCCGATCTCCTTCTTGTTGGCTTGAGGCCGGTGAGAAGCTGGTTTTAGGTCCAGATATTATTCGTGATTCCACAGAAAAGATTGAACTTATTCGACATAGGATGAAAGAAACCCACAGTAGAAAAAATCCTATGCCGATAATCGAAGAAGGAAGTTAGAATTTTCTGTAGGAGAACTTGGGTTCATTCGTGTTTCACCTATGAAAGGTGTTGTATGTTTCAGTCGAACGGGAAAGTTAGCGCCTTGATATATTGGGCCATTTCCTATCACTGAACGCATTGGTTCCATGGCTTATCGCCTATCATTACCGGCTCAGTTTTCTCCATGCATGACGTGTTTCACGTTTCTCTATTACGGAAATGTCTTCGTGATTCTGATTCTATTCTTGAGCCCAGTGTTGTGGAAGAAATTGAAGTTTCGCCTAATTTAACTTATGAGCAGCATCCTATTCGAATTATTGCTTCGGAGGTAAAGCGCCTTCGAAATGAAGATGTTCCCCTTGTTAAAGTCCAATGGTCCTCAAATCCTAAGGATTGTTCTTGGGAATCTAGAGAGTTCATCGAGCGAACGCATTCTGACTTACTTTCTCATGCTCTTTAAGGTGAACTTCTTACTTCAAAATTCTTTTGTGTTAATATGCTTTTATGGTTGTTACTCTATATCTTCTTCTTAATTATTGCGAGGACGTAATTTCTTTAAGGAGGGGAGTCTGTAACAACCCGCATATTTATCGGTTTTATATTTTATCGATACTCGGAAGTTAGTCCGAAAAGCTACTTTTTGCATACGGTCGAATTTTGACTCGGGACCACTCCCATTGAGTTCAAAACGCCGTTTGCGATCTTTTTAAGTGTAAACTTTGATATGTTTGGAGTTAGTGGAATTTTGCTACTTTTTCACTTAGGGCTTTGGTTTGGGCTGAGCCCAATAACCCCACTTATGTATTTAGTCCCAACCCCTTCTCCTCTTCATTACTTCATTCCGCATTTCCTAATACTCAAGCTTTTATAACAATGGAGAGTGGAAGAGGAAATTAAAACTCCTAGCCCTAGTTTTCTTTTGCAAATCAAACTCTAGCTCCAAACTAATAGAAGAACCCATTGGTAAGCCTTCTCTTCTTCTTCTCCAACTCATTCTCTTATCAATTTCAGAAATTCCTAACCCTAACTTTGGGAATGTTCTTCTTTTAAAGCTTAGAATCAAGCTTCTTGTGTTGGATTTGAAGAGTGGTTAATTCTCCTTTGCTTTCAAGCTTTTTCTTCATTGATTTGGGTTCAAAGTTGAGATTTTTATCTCACATCTTAGCCTATATTTATCTTCGATTGTTAGGTATGAATTCCTAACACTTATTCTTGTGCAATAGCTTTTGGTTTGGATTGATTTGGTGAATATTCTAATTTTTGGTGTTTTGGGTTCAATTCTTTAAAAATCATAACTTTGATGTTTGAACATGTTTTTGGTGGCGGATCAGAGAGCTAATGGAGCTGGGGTATCAATTGGCTAAGGCTCCTTAGGTCCATTGCTCGAACGGTCGCGTTTTGGGGAAATTTGCACTTCATTGAAAAAGGGCAGGAACTGCAGAAATTTGCAGTTCGGCCGACCGAGCCCTGTCGCCGGTCGACCGACCTGCTACTAAAAGTGCATGGCACTTCTCTGCCTCAGGTCCGGTCGACCAACTACAGAGCTCGGTCGACCGACCTGCTTCCCGAGAATTTTTCAGAACATGGTCCGGTCGACCGAGCTCTGTAGCCGGCCGACCTACCTATTGTTGTTTTACCTATTTCGCCTATATTGCGTGGTTTCCCAAATTTAATCGATTCGTGTTATTTCCCTATTTGTTTTTATCATTTGTTATTGACTTTGATGACTTATTTTCTTCGAGAATTCTTGGAATATCCATTTCGATGGATTCAGTATCGATTTCTTTGGATTTTATTCACATCTTCGAATGTGAATTTTAGTGATTGATTGTTCCTACAATCTTCTTTGTGATTTTTCACTTTAAAAATATAAAGGTTTTGAATACTTGTAGTAAATATCAAAATTCTTTCATCAAAACGATTTCAACACTATTTTATTACAAAGCTCGTTTCTTAAACCGTTTTCCAATCCATTAGTATATACAAGCCTTTACCTCACTCGTATGAGAAATCTAATTAAACGGCTTAGTAAAACGAGTGGTATTAAACGCTTGCGTTTACTTCGTCGGTTATTCTTGGACTTGTTCGATTGAATCTCTTGTGACAATTTTATAGTGGAGATCTACACTTTGTTCGTAAATATTTAAGTTAAGCAAGTGGTTATGGGACATGAAGCTAAACTCATATATTTACTAGCTTAGTGTAATTGACACTTCTCGTTGATCATGACGATCATCTTTGTGATTTAGACTAGCAATGTGCGATGTCTCTTTGTCTGCGAGGAAGACTAAACCCTGTTTTGTGGAGTTTCGAATCAAATTGGTGGGGTAGCAAACCATGGTCTTCGGGCCGTTTGTCGAGCTTCGGCTTAATTTGTGATGGTTGGCAACCATGGAATTAGCGTTCCGTTTGTGATACACGTGTTGGTGAGCTTTATGCTCCCGTTTGTGATAGGCCTTCCCCCTTTTTGTGATTTCTGGATTTCTTGAGATGATTTCTAGAATTTGTGTTTCACCAATTTTCATGATTTTCATTGATAAGTTTTATCAATATTTGTGCATTGGTGAATTTGTGTGTCATTGACTTTTGTGATTGATATTGATATAATCGTCAATATTTATGGTTTGGTGAACGAAATAAAGAGTATGACATTTCTTTTGATCCTTGAGTAGATTTTTGTGATATTGATTAATCTCTTGTTGATTTTCAATTACTTATATATATCATAGCTTGGCATTGTGATTATTATGTGTTTAGTCGTACCTCTTATTCTATATCGCTTCATCTGATATTTATAGTTATACTGATCCGTTTATTATTTTCTTATTAAATAATACTCGGGTCAGACCGAGATGTTACAGGTGCTTCAGCTTGACTTCTCACTTGGAATTGATTTTTCTGACTTTTGGCTAACTACTTAGATTAGTAGTTTATTTTGTTGTATACACTTGAGATATGGACTCATAGTTGTATTCTTTTGTATAGCACGAGTTGCTATTCTTTTGTATTATTGTGGATCTTTTTGACCACTACTCTGATATACACTTTCATGTGTTGGTTGTACATTCATATCTATTTCCGCCTTTGTGATATGAATTATCTGTGACTGATTTGTGTTATGTTCATTTCTATATTTGTTTCCGAAGATTATATATAGCCACTGTGTAGTAGCTTTGTGTTTGTATCGGTATGTCGGATTTCCTCGTAAGATAAAATGCATGTTATACTATCTGACATGTCGGTGCTCGCGCAAAGAAATTACACGAATGGTCGCTCCTCAACAGCCTTATTCTCCGTGCTAGTTGACAGCATTACACTGTAGTGTTCTTGGCTAGCGTGGGTATAGGGGTGGGGCATCACAAGTAGGATCAAAATACCTAAAATCAAATAAATACTGTTGAGGAATCCAGTTGGATCCCTCCAACCTGTTTCCCTACATCCAAAGATGTTAGCACAATACCAATTCCGTTCAAAGCGGAATATCGCGGTATATGGGATTTATAAAATATTATCCGCTTAATTGACGGCGCAATAGGATCTCATCCGCTATATAATGCGGGAAATCAACTCCAAGTACATAAATAATACCAATTTCACTGTACTGTGAAATATTCGCGGTATATGTTTTTAATAAATAACCTCCGCTTACTAATGGCGTATAATGTCTATTCTAACAATCAATAGATAACAATCATTATTAAAACATACAATCAAGAATTTTAAGTATAACTATTTAAAATTAAAATCGAAACCGATTCGATTGAGTGAGAAGTTCTCACCTTGATTTAAATTTCGTTTTCAGCTTTTATTTCGAATAAAATTAAACGGACGTTTAATTTTACCCGAAATTTTTGCTAGCTCCAAACGACTCTAATCCAGTTCCATAGCGTAGTTTTCGTCCATACGAACCCAACGCAACTTGTTTCGTGCGTTTTCGACCTCGTATGAAAAAGAAATGAATTTTTAAAGTTACACGAATTTAAAACATATAAATTTACAAATTTATTTTATATTTCTAAACCTAATTTGCATCACAGCCGTCCATCTCACTGCCTGCAAACCTTGGCGGTCCTTTACATCTTCTCCCCTCACGTTCCTCATTCCAGGTCGCACAAAAGTAAACCAATGGCCGCCACCCACTTCATGAATTCCGCACCCCACCACAGGCCACTTGAAGGCGATCAGGTTACACCACTCGAATGCTCGTGACAAGAGCTACCTTCGGCCCCCATATCAAGAAGCTCGACCCCCATCTTGACTCGAAAAACGTGCATGAACTCGTCCCCTTTGCAGCCAATTTTTCGTCGATTTATAACACTAGAAACGATCATAGCCGTTGGATGTCTAGAACTAAGAGTGCTCTACAACTTTCATGTTGAGAGTTTGTTGTAAATGTTGATGGATGAAGAGATAATTGAGTAAGAAGAAGATTATGTTTCGGCCATTGATTTTTATATGGAGGCGGCCTGAATTGAAACTCTAGGGTTTGTTTTCATTTTGCAAAAGTGAATTTTAAGGGTATTTTATAGAAAATTTCTCAAACACTATTCATCCCGGATTTTCCGAACTCCAAACGAAGCGTGCCGGTTGGCGTTCCTAAGGTTCACCCTACGTTCCGAACACAATGGAACATGTTTCGGGAGCTAATTCGATCATCTGTGCGAGTTATGGTAATAAATGTTCGATTTTAAATTAAATCGGCAAATCAAATTTCTAGGCGTTTTAGCTTGCCCCGGACAAACGGTAAATCCAATTGACACGAAATTTAAAACCACACAATAATCTCACATTACGGATCCGATGAAACTGTTTCGTCGAAATCCGAGACTGTTTGAAAAATAGCTATTTTAACTCGTCAATTAAATATTAAAATATTCAATTTTCACAAATTAACTCTTAATTCGATTTTAAAAGTTCCATAACATCATTATAACTCAAATATGATTAAATAAAATTTTACAAATCATTTTCAATCATAGTTAACCCAAATTATAATTATTTCTATATTTTCACATATTAAATTATCGATTTAATTATCCAATTAAATCTAATTATTCAAAATAACATTTATTCGACTTATAAATTTCACTTATTAATGTCTAAAATCAATTAAATAAACAAATTTTAATTAATAGAAATTCTGGGTCGTTACACAAGTATTCAATTTTCCAAAGTTTTAAACCATTATGAGTTCATTTACTAAATTAAAACAATAAACATTGAAAATTTCAACCTTTCATAGCATTCAGCAAAAGCTGCTGAAATTTATACTTGAAAACTTTTCAATTTAAACCATTTAAACATTATAAAAATCATATTTTAACATTTAATGATGTTCATTAAAATACTCTTTAGCTTATGATTTTTATAAAGCAACATTTTATAATTAAATCAAATTTCACAAATCCACTTAAAAATTCAAGTGTAAACTTTCCCATTTTTACATTTAACATTTTATTAACATTTACATTTTCAAATTATCATTTCACAAACTAAACTAAATTTCCAATTTATTTAATTAACTTAAACCCTTAATTAAAACCAAATTCACATTTCCAGGACAAGTTCATTTTAAAATTACACTTTTAAGCGTTCATTCATTTAACCATTTTAATATATAGAAAAATCAATAATACTTTATTAATTTATTTAAACTCAAAATTAATAAAATCATCATATTTACCATTGTCCACATATAATTAACTTTCCATTTCACTTATATAACTTAAAATTCCCTTTTTAAACCAAAACCCAAATTTCCAGACTTTAAGTTATATTTCAATAATTCAACTTAACCATTCATTTATTCAACATTTTCCACTTGTACAAAAATCATAAATCCTTTATTTAAAACACTTTAAAATATCTTTAAATCAAATTATCATAAATTTACATTTAAACCACTTAATATTTTATTTATATAAATTAAATGTCATTTTAAAAGCCAAAGTCCAAATTTCCAAATTTAAGTTATATTCAAAAATTCACTTTTTACCATTCATTTGAATTACAATTTTAACTTCTAGAAAAATCCAAAATTTCTTTATTTAAACATTAAAATCCAATTTAAATCAAATTTCATAAATTTTTTCACTTTTAAAAATATTTAAAATATTTAAAATACTTCATAAAATATAACCACGGGCATGTATATAGTTTTCAAACCTAGGTCAAGTGATACGAATATATATCATTTCAATCCGTAGTTTAAAAAGAAAAATCCGGGTTTTATCATTTCAAACCCGCAATCCCAAGTTAAAAATAAAATAAATAAAAACTGTTCAGGCCTATTGTTTCAGCCCATAACGATTTTTTCCTGTTCTAAAGTCCGTTCGGGTATGTATTATTTCAACCCATAGTGATTCTAATATACAGGGAACTTGTAGTGTGATAAACTGATATAAATAACAGAATAGCATGGTATAATAGTAAAAGATGATATAACAGGTGTACAAATAGGGCGAACATCATATGATCATAACATAGTCAAGTATAGCATGATAATATAGTTCTACAGATTCATAGGGTGTCAATTTACTAATTGTATAAGTATAAAATGTCTGGTGAGAAATACTCACTTGTTTAAGCAAGAGATGACAACCAAAACACACAACAAAGAAGCTTTGAAGGCATGACAACACGAATATGATCTGAGTGGGAGGGCCAAAGAAAAATCTCCTTGGATACATTCAACAAAACAAATATAACAACACATAAGTTACATAACAAAATACCACTAAACAAAGCTAGAAATAGATGCATAAACAAAGTCAAAGTGTTTGCACTTGCTTCCTACCATCTATGCTTCATCTATAGATCTGAAATGGCATGGCTAAAGCATAGTTTTGATCTGGTTTTGGGTTGGTAAGGGTCGGTCTAACATAGGAAATGATGGTACAAAGGTATGAACACATGAATCTAACACTACAAGGCAACACATGATTTCTATGCAACAACATAGGCTCGGCCTAAGCCAAGGAGGGCACGACCATGGCTCAAGTGGGCTGGAGGTGATGTGGCAGGGTGTGTCAGGTCGAGAATTGGCTGGTGGTGGTGGTGCAAGTGGTGGCAAGGAGGAGTTTGAGGTGGTGGAAGCTAGGTAGGCTCGGCTAGGTGGATTTAGGTGGAGTTTGTTCATTTTTAGTTGGATCTACTTCATCATGGTGCACGGCTATGGAAATGAAATGGGCTGGAGGTGGTGTTGGTCAGAGGGGATGGTGTTGGAGACGGCGAAGATGGTGGAGGAGGGAGAGGAGCCGAGCCTAAAAGGAGAAGAAAGCAAGTGCAAAATCAATAAAAACAAGTAGAAAACAATGAAAAGGAAAGGAATTTTTACCAAATCTTTTACAGGTGATGTAACAACCCGCATATTTATCGATTCTATATTTAAATATTTTATTTAAATATTCCATCGTTCGTCGGATTTTAGTCCGAAAACATTACTTTTAGCAAACTGCCGAATTAGGACTCGGAACCACTACCATTGAGTTTAAAATGCCGTTTGCAACCTTTTTGAGTATAAGCTTCGATATGTTTGGAGTAAGTTGATTTTTGCTACTTTTTCACGTAGGGCTTTGGTTTGGGCTGAACCCTTTAATCAATTACTAACTCAGTCCCAACCCCCTCTCCTCTTCATTACTTCATTCCTCATTTCCTAACACTTCAAGCTAAAGCAAAAATGGGGGAGGGAGGAGGAAATTAAAACTCCAAGCCCTAGTCTTCATTAGAAAATCCAACTTCTAGCTCCAAATTCAAGAGAACCCATTGGTAAGCATCTCCTTCTTCTTCTCCAACTCATTCTCTTTCCAATTTCAGAAATTGCTAAACCTAACTTTGGGAATGTTCTTCTTTTTGAGCATAGATTTAAGCTCGTTTGGGTTGTGTTGAAGAGTGATTGATTCTCCCTTTGCTTTCAAGCTTCTTCTTCGTTTTGTTTGGGTTCAAAGGTGAGATTTTTATCTCACATCTTAGTCTATAATTATCTTCGATTGTTAGGTATGAATTCCTAACACTTATTCTTGTGCAATTGATTTTGGTTTGGATTGATTTTGTGTATATTCCAATTTTTGGTGTTTTGGTCTAATTTATGAAAATCCTCTTTATGGACATTTGGACATTGATATTTGAGGCGTATCGAACAGCCGTTAAGGCTGGGTTGTCACTCGACGTAAATCCTTAGTCGTCGTTGCTAGTCCAATCGCTTCCGGTATTCATTTCGGCCATTTTTGGTCTAGGTTCATGGAAAGCCCTGAACCCCAGTTTCAGACATCTGAAACGTAGTGTTCAGACATCTGAATATCATACTGGGAATTTTTATCCCCCAGTATTCAGACGTCTGAATTGGTTCATTTGGAACCAGAAAGGAAATAGGCTAAAATGTGCCTATTTCAGACGTTTGAAATCAAAGATTCAGACGTCTGAATTCTGTTTTGGAAAATATTTTATTTTCCAAATTCAGACGTCTGAATCCTTGATTTCAGACGTCTGAATATGCAGTCTTTTTCCTATTTGCCTATTTGCTTGAGAATTCCAACTTTAATCGATTCTGTTGATTCCCTTTTGTTATTATCACTTATTATCGACTTTGATGACATTTTCTTCGTGATTTTTGGGAATATCCATTTTATGGATTCGGTATCGATTTCTTTGGATTTTATCACGTCTTCGAATGTGAATTTTGATGATGGACTGTTTCTACAATCCTTTCTATGATTTGTCACTTTAAAAATATAAAGGTTTTCTATACTAGTAGTAAATATCAAAACTCTTTCTTCAAATGATTTCAACTCTATTTTCAATAACAAAGCTTGTTTTCTCAAACCGATTTCCAATCTATTAGTATATACAAACCTTTACCTCACGCGGATGAGAAATCTAATTAAACGGCTTAATAAAACAAGTGGTACGAAACGCTTGCGTTTACTTCATCGGTTAATTCTTGGATTTGTTCGATTGAAACTCTTGTGACAATTTTCTAGTGAAGATCTACAATTTGTTCGTAAATATTTAAGTTAAGCTAGTGGTTATGGGACATGAAGCTAAGCTCATATATTTACTATCTTACTGTAATTGACACTTCTTGATGATCATGACGGTCATTTTTATGATTTAGACTAGCAATTGTGCGATGTCTCTTTGTCTGTGAGGCTAGACTAGACACCATCTGTGTGATTTCGACTCACACATACCTCTTTGTTTGCAAGGTTAGTCTAGACCTCATCTGTGTGATTTCGACTCACACATGTCTCTTTGTCCATGTGGAGGACTGTACCTCATTTTTATTAAGCTTCGGCTCACCAGGAGGAGCTTCGGCTCAAAGTCCGCAATGGGGGACTATAACCTGTCAGGAGGATCTTCGGCTCAAAGTCCGCAATGGAGGACCGTACCCTGTCAGGAGGAGTTTTGACTCACCAGAAGGAGCTTCGGCTCAAAGTCCGCAATGGGGGACTATACCCTGTCAGGAGGAGTTTTGACTCACCAGGAGGAGCTTCGGCTCAAAGTCCGCAATGGGGGACTATACCCTGTTTGGAGGAGCTCCGGCTCATTTTTCTGGAATTGGCCATCATTTTCTTGTGATTTCTGGATTTCTAATTATTGATTCCTGGAATTTATGTTTCACCAACTTTTACGATTGGCATTGATATGTATGCCATTTACTGTGGCTTGGTGAATGAAATAAAGAATATGATATTCTTTTTGGTGTTATGAGATTCTTGAGATATTTGTATGATTTTCCTTTGTTGATTTTTCTATGTATACTTGTCGT
Organism: Allium cepa; assembly: GCA_030765085.1. NCBI lineage: Eukaryota > Viridiplantae > Streptophyta > Magnoliopsida > Asparagales > Amaryllidaceae > Allium > Allium cepa. Next base: position 888,835,102 of record CM060943.1, on the reverse strand, counting down.
AGTATGACATTTTTGGTTATCATACGTTTTTACTACATCTCTTCTTATATCTCATTTTATCTAATAATTATAGCTAGACTGATCCGTTTATTATTTTCTTCTTAAATAATACTCGGGTCAGACAGAGATTTTACAGGTGCTTCTGCTTGCCACCTTATCGGACCATCATATGATCTTTTGGCTAACTATTTTAGTTTGGTAGTTTTTGTTGTATGCATTAGAGAAATAGACTCCTTGATGTATACATATTCTTTTTTTTTCTAGCACTTGTATCTATTCTTTTGTGATGTTGTGGATCTTATTAGGCCACTACTCTGATGAACACTTTTATGTGTTATATATATTCATATCTATTTCCACCTTTGTGATATGAATTATCTGTGACTGATTTGTGTTATGTTTATTTCTATGTTTGTTTCCAAAGACATTATAGCCACTGTTTATGTAACGACCCGCAAAATTTTCGTCAATTAATTTTGTCATTTTAATAAGATTAGATAATTTAACTTTAGAAAGAAGTAAAGATTTATAATTTATAATGAAGCGTATGTTGAAAAGGAAATGAAACCATAGGAATTTAAGATAAGTATTATCGGTTGATATAAAATAAATTGAAATGATGTAAATGGTTATACTAGGCTAAGAAGAGAATATAGGAAAACATAGGGTAAGTTGTGAATTTATTTAATGGATTAATAATATTAGATAGTACATTGAATTAAATCAATGTCCTGTAAAGGTTAGAGTATGGTTAGTAATAAAAGCTATTTAAGGAAACCTTTAATTTATAAATGAAAATCAATGCATTAAATTAGGTGTAACTGAATGCATGTAAATAATTTTGTAAGAATAAGTTAATAAACAATTTATTTGCGCATACCCGATTTAATTGAAGTAACAGGAAAGACAAGAACTTGATTTGCCTAGGTATATATATATTGATAAACTATAACTAAATAGAAAGTTTGGTAGTAAATAGGATATAAGAAGACAATGGCAACTAGTAAATTAATAAATGAATTCATAATAATAAGTAGTAATTAATGCATATATATTTGGCATTTGTGATAATTTCAAAACTTTACCCATTTATCTAATTTATTTAATTAAATCTAAATCTATGGCAAAATTGTTGTAATGATGGTTGTAAGTGAATTTGAATGTAAAAGGGTAACAATTATTTAGGTTAACCATTTTGAGTATGTTAAGTTAAGAATGACAATCGATTGAAATAAGTCTAAATTAATTATTTTATTGTGGTTAATGTGTTCTAGTTAATAAAGGGGAGTTTATAAGAAATGAAGCATGCACTAATGAAATGTATTATAATTCAAATGTTATTAATACCCATAAAAGTGTCTATTTACTGAATAGTAAGATTTTTAAATCAATAAACAAATTTATTAAGGTTCCAATTAATAATTTATAACATTTAATGCTGACTCAATTATAATTAATTGATTTAGATTGTGCAGTAGCATAGATTTGGTTTGTGATTGAAGAGGGGTAACTTTATAAGACGAAATTTATGCTAATTCTTTTTATAAAAGGACCATTGGTTGGTTTAAAGTATAGAAAGCAGGATTTATAAAATTTAATTAGAGTATCAAATTCAACAATTGCATTTATTGCATAATAAAATGGAATTTAACGGTTAAATATTAAGTTATTGAAATTAAAATGGACTTTGAGAATAATAATGTGAAATCATGAACCAATGTTAGTGGAATCCTTATTTTGGATAAAAGGTGAGAATATAAAAGTTGAAAATCTAATAAATGGGTTTTTGAGGATTTAATTTATAATTCCTAAATATAAGGAAGTGGAGAAATTAACACTGCAATTGATAGACTTATCAACTTTTAATTCACATCTAAACTTGTTAGATCATTGAAATTGATTAAGAAATATATAAGCGATAAAATTTGGTCAATTTTTGAATTTAAATATAGAATTTGATTTTTATAATTTATTTTAATTTATTTAATTAATATAAAAATAGCCATTTTGGCCACGGACTCGGATTTCGACGAAACCAGTTTCATCGGATCCGTATCTGTGAATTATTGTAAGGTTTCAGGTTTCGTATCGATCGGACTTGTCGTTTGATCGTACGGACGCGAAACGCCTTGAAATCGATTTAACTAAATTCAATTTGAAATCAATTTGGAAATTGTGTTTTCGGCATAACTTCTTCATACGATCGAATTTGGACGCGAAACTTTTTTCATCGCGTTCAGAATATTTTAAAATACCTATTTGGATATATGGGTTTAATAGATTTCGTTCCGGAGTCAGAACGGGCTTTTTGGGCCAACTACCGTTTAACACGTTTATAATTCGTGCCCCACCTATCCAATTACAGTTTGTCTATAAATATGGGTTTAACCCCTAGCCTCCTTTCTATTCTATTCTTTTCTGCTGTACGTTCTTTTCTTCAACTCCTCCTCCTCAAATGGATGCAAACCTAGATCTATTTCAATTCAAAATTTCAAATGAAATTTCAAAGTCTCCAGAAAAATCCCTAAAAATTATATGCGGATGCTCTCGACGAGCGTAATTCAATGGTGCTGTTCATTTTTCGATTGGAGTTATCGTTTGCTCAGAAATTTGCCTTTTATCTTCGGCCGTTCATCAACGCCGCGACAGACTTGGTCGGATCGGGAAATGGTTTCTGGGTTTTGATGAGGGAACGTAGGGGAGTTGATCTGTGGTAACGGTTCGCTGTTTCAATGGTTGGATGTGGCGCAATTTGCGATTAGGGTTCGGGTTTTAAGCGGCGGCTGCTGCGTTTGGGCGTTGATCGTGGGGCCAGGTTGGTCGGAGCTTGGGTCGCGTGGGCTCAGGGAGGGTCGGCAATGATTTAATGGCTGGAGACGAGCTTGGGAGGTGGTCAAACATCTCGGTCAACGGCGAGTTCATGCGTTTGGGTTTGAATGGGAGCTGTTGTTCGCGTGCGCATATGTTTTCCAGAGAGAGACGTGATGACGTGGCTATGGGGTGAACATGTTCTCCTTTCTATTTTATTTTTATTTAAATTCAAATCTCAATTTTTGCTATATCTTTCACATACGACATCCGTTTCTCACGAAATTTTTTTCGTTAGGATCGTAATTAAATTTCGGATCTGGCGGCGCTGGTTTGGATAAATTTGAAGACCGTCAAATTTTTGGGTTTAAATTGGATTTAAATCCATTTTAAATTCCAAAGGTGAGTGTTTTAACCCACTCACAACTTCTAAAAGTTTTTATGTTTGTTAAATTTATTTTAGATATGAGTAGAAATTTATTTATAACTGTTTAGCATGTTTTTTTCATCATATTTGCTAAATCGCGTTATTTAATTTAACTATTAATTTATTTTATTTATTGCATATTAATTGACAGTTAGAATTTATTAATTTGCATAGGAACTGCTAGTAAACAGTTATAAAATTTATTACTAAATATAACTGTTAGTTTAATAGTTGATTAAATTTATTTTTGAATATAACCGCCAGTTATTACCTGATATATATTATCAGATATATATTGATATTGAATTATTATTGGATGATGATTGTGATTTGGATGATGGATGATGTTGATGAATGGATGTTTTATTTTATATCATTAAACTACAAGTTATCATGCATTTTTCGTTTCATTCGGGATTGTGGTTTGAAATGATATACAACCGCAAAATTTTATTTTTAAATTGCGGATTGAAATGATAAATATCGGTATCACTTGACCATAGGATAGAAAATTATATACAGGCACCGTGATCTATATATAAATTATTTTAAAGTGATTTCTATGGTTTGGATGGGATACGGTTTATAAAAATTTGATTTTGATATTTTATAAAATATTATTCTTCGATATATATACATATAAGTTAAAAATTTGAAAATTAAGTTGTGTATAAACCTGTTGAGTAAAAAATGAAAAATTGAGAAAATGGAATTTGGAAATTTATCTTATATGTTTAAGTTTGGAAATTTTAAGGTATGATATTTATAACTGGATTTTCCAAGATGAATTAAAAATGAAAATTCTAGTATAAAGTAAATTTGAGAAAATATTTAATTGCTAGAAATTGGAGTTTTATTTATGGAATTTATATGAATATTCAAGACTAAATAATAGAATATTAATTGTTGAAAGAAGAAAATCCAACTTTAGTTTTGAAATATTAATACTCCAAATGGATATATATATATAGAAATTGAAGGGGTTTTTGGAACTTGAAGTGATATTTAAATTATGGTTTAAACTTTAAATAAAGAAATATATTTAAAAAGCCATGGAAATTATTTTTCTTTACAAAGTAACTTTAAAGTTAAACCATTTATTTTACATTCGTTGAATATCCAAACCATTCAAGTTTTAGAAGTTATGGTTTTAAAATTTTGAATTTCGAAATATTATGCTTTGAAAGTATATTTCAAATATTTGGTTTCCAGATATTTTAAATTTTAAACCAGCATGATTTTGGAAAAGAATTATATTTGAGATAAATGATATCATATTGTTTTGGGTTTAAATTGATATCGTATTCACAGTTTTGAAATGGAAAATTTTATTCTGGGTTTAAAGTATAAACTATTTTTAAATGACTGCGGTGTTATAATAACGATGGGTTGGCAAAGAGACCGGGATCGGATATGGACATACTCTCTATCGATACCGAAAACCACTTTGACTAACCGTGTACGCGGTGGAGATTCCAGAATGAAGTAGGTGGTGGCGACGTTTCCTGTAAGGTAAATACGTGGACCCGACTCCCGTGAGTTGGCATAAGGTGGCTAAAACAGGAGTGATTCTCGGGCCAATGAGGTCATACCTCTGATCAGACGCTCCTCTTCGATATTATACTTTGACTTTGGATTGATTCAGTGGCCACTTCTATTTTTGATTTTGGGGGAGTTTGTTCGAGGTGGCCGGTAACTGCGGCTACGCGTTTCCACCAGCCCGGATAGCAATTGGTATATCTACCCTGGCATTGCCTAGTTGTGTCGTGTCACCTACCATACCGAGCCTTTACTACGAGTTTTGTTTTGTACCATACCTATGGAGTGCCCTCTGACGACGCCTAGTACGGGGGAGATTACGGTACTGTATAGACTATGGGAATATATTCTGTGTTAAGGGCTATATGGGTAACCCCTTAACGCTATTAAAAAGTAAGTTTATTTTACAATTAGATACTATTATAATAGCGCAATATACTACATAGTAAATAGTTTAACGGATCCTTAGGAGATGTAAATCACGAGCATCTCTTGAGTTACTGCACTCATATTTACTCCTGTTGATTTAACTCACATAAGATCTTTTAGTTCTGACTCGAGTGTTTTGTCTTTTCAATTCGCTCGGGTCAGTCCGAGCGTTTCAGGATTTGAGGATTTAGCTCTGGAGGACGAAGACGAAGATTTGTATTACTAGTATCTACTATATTATTCCACTACACCATTTAATTCCGCTGCATTGTTATTGGTATGTGTAACTCTGATATGTAGTATATAAATGTTTTGTAAATAGATTTATAAACTATACATTTTATTATTATATTTTATCCTTCCGCTGCGAGATTCTGTTTTCTTTTATTTCTTTCTCGTTTTTCTTATTTACCCCATAACAATCCGCCCTTCCGTATGGTTGAACTGGCACGTGTGTCGGTTTAAATCATGCGAAAAGGCGGGACGTTACAGTTGGTATCAAAGCTTTGGTTTAGCGATAAACCTTGGCTTTGTGGGGTTTGACTCTTTGTTAATAGGGTAGTAATACCCTATGGGAGTCGCTGAGTGTATATATATGAGAGAGCGTATTTGTTAGTGTTATAAAAAGATTTTAATATTGTGTTAATCTGTTCCGTTTTGTATTTATAAATTCTGGTTGACGCATGTTTAACGTCCCGCCTTTTCGCACGATTTAAACCGACACACGTGCCAGTTCAACCATACGGAAGGGCGGATTGTTATGGGGTAAATAAGAAAAAAACGAGAAAGAAATAAAAGAAAACAGAATCTCGCAGCGGAAGGATAAAATATAATAATAAAATGTATAGTTTATAAATCTGCTTACAAAACATTTATATACTACATATCAGAGTTACACATACCAATAACAATGCAGCGGAATTAAATGATGTAGTGGAATAATATAGTAGATACTAGTAATACAAATCTTCGTCTTCGTCCTCCAGAGCTAAATCCTTAAATCCTGAAACGCTCGGACTGACCCGAGCGAATTGAAAAGACAAAACACTCGAGTCAGAACTAAAAGATCTTATGTGAGTTAAATCAACAGGAGTAAATATGAGTGTAGTAACTCAAGAGATGCTCGGGATTTACATCTCTTAAGGATCTGTTAAACTATTTACTATGTAGTATATTGCGCTATTATAATAGTGTCTAATTGTAAAATAAACTTACTTTTTAATAGCGTTAAGGGGTTACCCATATAGCCCTTAAAATATATTCCTATAGTATATACAGTACCGTAATCTCCCCCGTACTGGGCGTCGTCAGAGGGCACTCCATAGGTATGGTACAAAACAAAAACTCGTAGTAAAGGTTCGGTATGGTAGGTGACACGGCACAACTAGGCAATGCCAGGGTAGATATACCAATTGCTATCCGGGCTGGTGGAAACGCATAGCCGCTGTTACCGCCCACCTCGAACAAACTCCCCCAAAATCAAAAATAGAAGTGGCCACTGAATCAATCCAAAGCCAAAGTATAATATCGAATAGGAGCGTCCGATCAGAGGTATGACCTCATTGGCCCGAGAATCACTTCTGTTTTAGCCACCTTATGCCAACTCACGGGAGTCGGGTCCACGTATTTACCTTACAGGAAACGTCGCCACCACCTACTTCATTCTGGAATCTCCACCGCGTACACGGTTAGTCAAAGTGGTTTTCGGTACCGACAGAGAGTATGTCCATATCCGATCCCGGTCTCTTTGCCAACCCATCGTTATTATAACACCGCGGTCATTTAAAAATAGTTTATACTTTAAAACCAGAATAAAATTTCCATTTCAAAACAATGAATACGATATCAATTTAAAACCCAACACAATATGATATCATTTTATCTCAAATATAATTCTTTTCCAAAATCATGCTAGTTTAAAATTTAAATATCTGGAAACCAAATATTTGAAATATACTTTCAAAGCATAATATTTCGAAATTCAAAATTTTAAAACCATAACTTCTAAAACTTGAATGGTTTGGATATTCAACGAATGTAAAATAAATGGTTTAACTTTAAAGTTACTTTGTAAAGAAAAATAATTTCCATGGCTTTTCAAATATATTCCTTTATTTAAAGTTTAAACCATAATTTAAATATCACTTCAAATTCCAAAAACCCCTTCAATATATATATATATATATATATATATATATATATATATATATATATATCCATTTGGAGTATTAATATTTCAAAACTAAAGTTGGATTTTCTTCTTTCAACAATTAATATTCTATTATTTAGTCTTGAATATTCATATAAATTCCATAAATAAAACTCCAATTTCTAGAAATTAAATATTTTCTCAATTTTACTTTATACTAGAATTTTCATTTTTAATTCATCTTGCAAAATCCAGTTATAAATATCATACCTTAAAATTTCCAAACTTAAACATATAAGATAAATTTCCAAATTCCATTTTCTCAATTTTTCCTTTTTATTCAACAGGTTTATACACAACTTAATTTTCAAATTTTTAACTTCATATGTTTATATATCGAAGAATAATATTTTATAAAATATCAAAATCAAATTTTTATAAACCGTATCCCATCCAAACCATAGAAATCACTTTAAAATAATTTATATATAGACCACGGTGCCTGTATATAATTTTCTATCCTGTGGTCAAGTGATACGGATATTTATCATTTCAATCCGCAATTTAAAAATAAAATTTTGCGGTTGTATATCATTTCAAACCACAATCTCGAATGAAACGAAAAATGCATGATAACTTGCAGTTTAATGATATAAAATAAAACATCCATTCATCAACATCATCCATCATCCAAACCACAATCATCATCCAATGATAATTCAATATCCATATATATCTGATAATATATATCAGGTAATAACTGGCGGTTATATTCAAAAATAAATTTAATAACTATGAAACTAATAATTTATATTTAGTAATAATTTTTATAACTGTTTACTAGCAGTTCCTATGCAAATAAATAAATTCTAACTGTCAATTAATATGCAATAAATAAAATAAATTAAAAGTTAAATTAAATAACGCGATTTAGCAAATATGATGAACAAAACATGCCAAAGAGTTATAAATGAATTTGTACTCATATCTAAAATAAATTTAACAAACATAAAAACTTTTAGAAGTTGTGAGTGGGTTAAAACACTCACCTTTTGAATTTAAATCGAATTTAAATCCGATTTAAACCTAAAAATTCGACTATCTCCAAATCTGTCCAAACCAGTGTCTAAAGATCTGGAATTTAGTTTCGATCCTAACAAAAAAAATTGCGTGAAACGGAGTCCGTATGTACGAGTTATGATTATTAGAACTAATTGAAATCAAAATTAAAAAAATAAATTAAACAAAAATAAAATACCATGCCACATCCACTCTTGCCTGGTGAAAAATGCGTATGCTTCTTCTTGATTGCTAACTTTGTTCCGTAATTTTTCTTTTATTTCGATTTACTTTAATTTTCCTCCTTATTATATGAAAGTATGTATTTTAAAAAGATTTGAAAGAAAAAAGAGGATCTGAAAAAGAAGAATTGAAAAAAAAATGATTAAAATAAGGACTGTAAATGGAAGAGAAGATCTAGATTTGAAAAGAAAGAAGAAAGTTTGAAATAGAAGTAAATTTGAAGAAGAAGAAGAAGAATATTTGAAGGGAAAGGAAAAATTAAAATGAGAGATAATAAGGAGCTTTGAGAAAAACAAGAAAAAAGAAGAAGAAGAAGAAGAAGAGTAGCATGGAGGCTAGAGTTAGAGTTAGGAGAAACAAAATGTAAAAAAAGAATAAGATGTAGGTTATTTAGAATTAGGAAATGAATGGAAAGAAATAAAGTAAATATGAACAAACTTGGTTTTGAAATATAGTAAATATGAACAACCTTTTTAAAAGTAGCAGGTATTAAAAAGAGGTAATTATTTATTAGAAAGGGAATGAATGGACTAACTCTATACTGTAAACATACTTTTAGGATTCAAATTTCAAAACAATTGTTTACTTAATAAATTTTGTTAACCCTAAACACACCAAAATTAACTTCATTAACTCAAGTAATATTCGAATTTCTACGCATTTGGGTTTTTGTCTATGCATAATAATTTTTTATAATTACCTTAAAATGAAAACATTTGATTTGTTTTTCCCAAAATGATCTCTAATTACCATTAAAACACCCTTTTTGTTTACCATAAAACGCGCGTTTTTTTATTGTTAAATCTATTAATTGCAATCACCGTTTTCTTTTCTTTGAATTGAAATATTTGAACTACATTAATTGCAATCACACAAAATTAAATTTTAAAACAGACAACTAAAATGCATAAAAATAAAAAAATAGAAAAATTGTTTATACACAAGAGTAATAAATAGATTATTTTCCTATTCTTGTAATTAGTTTGTAAGCTAAACACAGTTCAAATAAACATATATTTCTTTCTTTAAAAATCAATCTTTCTATATTTTTATTTAAATTAAATTAAACCTACATTTATAGATGAAACATTCATTTTATTGATGTAAATGTTTTTTTTTTTGAATCAAAACTTTTCTTATATTTCACAAAACATAAGCTGCTTTTAATTGCACCTATTACAATTAGCATTCTCTCTCCTATTAATTGAAAATTTTCAATTACATTAATTTCAGTTGATTAAGTTTTAAAATGGGCTAAATGAATGTAATGATAAGTAGAACAATTACTTCCTATTAACGTAATATTTAGATGTTAAATGTTCATTTATTTTGCAATACTTCAATTAAATTAATAAATATTGCTCTCTATATTTAAATCTGTATTAACAAAACGTTAGCTTTGGATTGGTAGAATTTGATTTACCAAAGTTTACTTACATAATACAAACTATATTAATTTGCCACCTATTAGTTCTTATTATATTTTTAAGTTCGTTACCTATCCACCTTGATTATAATTCCATCTATAAAGCAAATTTAGTTAGCCTTAACATTACTACACTAAATCAACAATCAGTTTCAATTGATATAGAATTATATCTTAAATACTTACCATTTATTTATAAATTAGGTTACCTTCCAATAAATTTTATTCCTAAGTATTTGATTGGATTGCCATCTTTACTATGTCTATTATTAATTAGCTTCAAATTCTGCAATTTCACTTCTTAAATCCACCCTTTGCTATATTATAAATAAAATTTGCATTGGTTACATTTCACATAAATGTATCATTTATTTACATTTATTACAAACTTATTTCCAATTCCAACTAAAAATCTAAATAAATGAATAGGCAACCTACCATAAACATTACCGTTACCTTTTTGTCACATACAAAATCTTTTATTACAAAAATCAATTTTTGCATATATTTTCATACTACAAATTCAATTTACTTATGTTCAAATTATAGCCAAACCTGACTTTTAAATTATTTTATATAAAATTGGAATTTCATTAAGTTTATTAATTATTACCCTTAATTGGCATTTATCACCTTGTATTCTCGTTATCATTTCATAGATATGATTCCCAATTCCTTATTATTGACTTAAATTGGCATTACTAACATTGCATTAAACATTGCTACTTAAATCTCTACCCAATTGTAATTAATACTCTAAATAAATACGCTTACTCCTTTCGTTATTTATTAATTATCACAAGAAACGTTTTATCATTTCAACAACATTGTAATTTCAAATTACCTACATTGATTATCATTTATTAGAATTCTATTCAACTTTCCATCTTATGCATATAGTTAACCTTTCTATTGATTTTTCCTTCAAAATTTTTAGTTACTTCTTAACTTACAAAAAGGCAATGATTAATTACATTTAATCGCTATAAATTAAATGCATTGGTAATGAACAATAGCTGTCACCATTATACAATTTATAACATTTGTAATTTATTCTCTACAACAATTATTACCTATCAATATTATTTCGCCCATAAATACAAACTTGCAATTTTTCTTATTATCGTATTCCATTTACTGTTAACAATGTTTATTACATTATATTAGTTTAATATTTTCCTCAAATTCCTCATATTCAACTCATATATAGGTAAAATTCTTTTCACCACTTAAAATCATTTGAATTAACTTCAAATTACTATAAGTAGGTTTTTAATTTATTTTTCTTCTAAATTTAATTACAACTTATTAATTTAACCAAATTAAATCCATAAAATCTACGGGTCGTTACACTCTCCCCCACTCAAAACTTTTCGTCCCCGAAAAGGAAAAGAAGGGAAAACGAAGAACTAAGAAATCAATATACCTCATTCACACATTAACTTTATAAACAATTAAATTTATAAAATTAATTAATTTAGATAAAATATATCAATTTATAACCATAAAAAAAATTTATATCTAAATTACTAAAGTTTGGAAAAACATTTCAAAATATTTCTAAGTTCAAAATTTACGTAAAACTTTTGGCAGAGTCTCCTTTGAACGGAGAGACTCGGGAGAAAATATAATATCAAAATATAACAATTATATTACATATTTTATCCAAAATATTATATCTCAACCCGGGAAAATATATAAATAGCGCTATAAATCGTAATCCGAAGCGTACCTATTTGTCGGGCAATTTACGCTTAATTTATGGAACCAAAAGCAGTAGCAATTGCTTCCATAACCTGCATTTCTCTTATAAACATCCAAAGGTTTAACAATTTATATAAAGCGAAATATTTTCATGGTTTCAACTACTAACAACACCAAATATACAATCATAAATTTCAACAAACAGCATACACAACAAAACAACCATTCGATCAAACAAGCAAATAGTTGTTCGGGTTCAAAACTTGAAATGGTACGGAATGAAAAATAACTACCCAGTGCATCATTTACTCAACAGTGTTAGATGGGATAGAATAGATTATTTATTCATCCAACTACTTCAAATTTCCTTACCCGACCAACCATAGATCAAACAATGTCGATTTAAACCAACAAATCAAATTAACTTATATAAATTTTTTACCTCCTACACTAGCTGTTTGCCGTTTTCATTCATATAACAGTTTATCTTTTATTTTCATTTATTTTCACTTATTACTTACAATTATTTATTCAGGTCATGCAGATTTCTTTTATTTGTATTATATTTAATACACTTCTCAATTTCAATCATTTATTAAATGCTTACATTTATATTATATTTAATTATGGCAACCCTTTTTAATTTCACTTAATTCATAACTTTATAACATCCATTCTTATAAGTAAGTATTTTTTATTAATTCTTTAACTAGGGTTTACAGTCATTTATTTATATTACCTACTTTCTATTATATTAAACTAGTAATATTTAAATCATACTTAAGTTAATAACCCTACACATCAATCTTTATTTATTAAAGAATCACATTTTATTTACTTAAGTTTAAAATCACCTATTAATAATACTTATCTTTAATTTTTGTAAGATTTCAATTTATAACTTAAGTTTTCAGCATTAAATTCTTATTTATAATAGCAAATTTATTGAATACTTCACTACCTACTTTTACTTGTACAAATTTCTATTACATCACTTATTAACATTTCAACTTTTAAATGTTTGGTAAGTTATATATATGTTATATAAGGGTGAAATTCGGAAGTTATACAAGTTTTCTATTTACCTATGATTAATTAAATGTTCAATAATAATATTCTTTATTTCGTAGGTTACAAATTTCAAATTTCATTTAATACCATTTATAACCTATCATAAAATCTCTTATTTCCTACAGCGAGTGAAATTTATTAATTAGCTACGTTCCAATTCATTACAGTAATTGAAACTATTAATTAATTCATTGTTCCATAAATTTTACAATTTCAGCTTACCTTTAATTTATTTAATGCTTCCATTCTAATGTTTTAATTATATTAACATTTTAATTAAACTTACATTTACAACTTTATATCATCAATTCTTATCAATAAAGAATTTCATTAATTCAATTTCTATGGTTTACAACACTTATTTACCTTTTTCTTATCTGTCTATTATATTAAATTTTTACTTCAATTAAGGGTTCCAATTATTTATTACTAACCCTTCATTTCACTACAATAATTGAAACAATTAATTAATGGAAATTAAAAATTAAATACCGGGTAAAATTTCGATTTATTTTAAAATAATAGATAAATTATTCTTATAACTTATATACCTCTAATTATATTTAAAGCAATTTAAAATTTATATTTTTTTTTTCAAAAATGGATCTGCAGTAGAACAACTACAGTGGTCTTCCCCCTACGAAACTCGAAAATGAAAGTCGATGATGCGGCCGCCATCACCGAAATTATTTTCCAGCGACAAAGAGGAAAGTACAAAACTTTTTCTTCAAAATCTTCTTTAAAACAATTTTTCCGAATTATAATGAAATATTTATATTGGAAAATACTTGTTGTAACAACCCGCATATTTAACGATTTTATATTTAAATGTTTGATTTAAATATAGCATCGTTATTCGGATTTTGGGGTCCGAAATGTTACTTTCTGCAAATGGCCGAATTGGAACTCGAAACCACCTCCATTGGTTCCAAAATGGCGTTTGCGATCTTTTTGAGTATAATCTTTGATATGTTTGAAGTTTGTGAAATTTTGGCTACTTTTCCTATTGGGTTTGGGATTGAGTTCAGCCCACTAGCCCACTTAACCCCCTAGCTCAACCCTTCTCTTCATTTCATCTTCATTTCATTTCTTTCTTAAGCTAAAAACTGAAATGGGGGAAAGGGAAGAGAATTAGAAATTAGCAAGCCCTAGTTTCTCTTTTGTATCTTGATTTCTTGCTCCAAATTCATAGAGAATCCATTGGTAAGTTCATCTCCATCTTCTCCATCTCTTCTCCTCTTCAATTTCTATAATTTTCCTAACCCTAACCTAGGAAATACTTTCTTTGATTCTAGATTGAAGCTTGTAGTGTTGAAGTGGAGTGTAGTTGGTTGATTCCTTGCAATTGTGCTTCTTCATCTTCTTTGTTTTGTGTAAAAAGGTGAGTTTTGAACTCACATCTACTTCTCTTGATTTCATTGATGTTAGGTATGAATTCCTAACACCTTGTTCATATGCACTTGCATTTGGTTTGGGTTGAATTGAGGAATAATCCAATTTTTAGTGTTTTGGGTTAAAATCTTTGAAATCCTAACTTTGATGTTTTAATCATGTTTTGGTGATGCATCGAGGAACATATAGGGCCGGGTTGTCGATTGGCATAAGCCCTTAGAGCCAATGTTCGTCCGATTGCATTTTGGGAGAGTTTGCTCTTCATTTGAATAAGGCTGGAAAACAGCCCAGGCAAGATTCAGTCGACTGAAAACTCTGCACAGTCGACTGAACCTGAAACCCGAGAGTTTCCAGGCATGATTCAGTCGACTGAAAAACTCTGCACAGTCGACTGAACCTGGAAACAGAAAGTTTCCTGAACCTAGAAAATTTCCAGGTACAGGGTCAGTCGACTGAAAAAATCTGTTCAGTCGAATGAACCTGCTGTTTCAACCCACCTTGCCTTTTGGGATTGAATTTTCAATTTGAATTGATTCATGATGATCCTATGTATGATTATCAATTGTTTTGACTTTGATGGTTCCTTTTAATTTTAATCCACGGGTTTTTATGAAATAATCTCTCGAATCGCATTTAAAAGTTCGTTTCTCTAATTTATAAATTCTATTTAAAACACACACACTTTCGCACTTCGAACGAAGTGGGAGGGTGATTAAATGGTTGGGCAAAACACGGACCATGAATCTGTGCGTTTATCCTTCCGATTAATCCTTGACCTATTCGATTGATTGTTTTGACCTTCGGGTTTGGTTTGTCGATGATATGAGGTAAACTTTGTACTTCTTTGAGTGTGAAAGGGACTGATGGATAGTAAACCGTTTAGTGCGAACGAGTGGTTATGGGACATACGTTAACACTTTTCGGATTCCTTTTCGAGAGTTGTGACACATTCCGCCAGTTAGTGGTGTCCAGTACTGGGTCTTCGACCTTCACCACTACGGTTTGTTGCCTCTGGGATAGTGTCTTCGGACTGTCTCCCTAGGTTTGTTGCCTTCGGGTATGTTGCCTTCGGGTGTGTGCCTTCGGGTTTGTTGCCCTATATAGTTTCGCTCTGATGTTGGCCTTATGTGCCGCATGGGTGATACTTGGGTTTGGAGTCTTCGGGCTCATGGATCCTTGTTTGTACAGTACTGAGCTCGAGCAAAATTTCATGATGTTTCATTGATATGTATATTCCCTTGGTATCGCCCTTCGGTGTTGGTCTTTGTGAGCCGCATGGAGTATAGCGATTACCTTGTGGAACTTGTATACCTTATGGGTATTTGTTATTTGCCTTCTGGCTTGTTTTGGGATATTTGTATCCTTTGTTTCTATATGTTGCCGATGATATGAGGCTTGCTCTGTATGATTCATTTCTTGTTGATGATTGTGTTATCTCCTCTAGAGATATTTGTTATACTGTATGACCTTGCAGGTTTATTATTGTTCAGTTAATCTAACTGATTTGTTATCTAGATTGATCCGGGTATTTTATACTCGGGTCAGACCGAGATGTTTCAGGTTAGGTGCTTTTGGAGACTTAGCCTATTTTGCTTCCGCATGGACTATTCGCTAGCTTCATTTTGTTATAGCATCTTTTGTAGTCGTTATCTGCTGTAACTTTGATTTATACTCTTTCGTCTCGTCTGTATATTGTGGTCTCCTTTACCACCTGACATGTATTATTTTGTATAATCTGTTGTGTATCGGTGTATGTGTATATTATTATTGACTGTTCTGTGATGTATATTACATTTGAGTTGTTATATTTTCTTCTGATAGATCCTATAGCCATTGTAGTTTTGCTTTAAATATTTATTGAATAGGTCGAATTCTAATGTGTTTCTACTTTTCGACTTATTTAGTGAATAGTTAAGGTGAGATTGCACATGGTCGCTTCCATTATACACTATTGTCCGCGTTAGCCGACAATATTATCTATGTAATACTCTTTGTTAACGAGGCTCTCGGAGTGGGGCGTCACACTTATAAACAAAATTATTATTTTTCAAAATCCTTTGAAAGCAATTTTTCAAAATCCCGGACTTAAGTCCTAAAATTTTCAATTTCCATTGATTTTAATTTCAATCTATAAATTTTATTCCTAACAACCAATCTATTGCAACCAAATATATCTTTTGGAAAATTTATTTTATATATAGAAAATATAATAGGCAAAATTATTTCATTCACCTATATTAAAACAGATATTATGTCGGTCTGTCCTATTAAGTGTTTAGAAATCCCTATTGATGACATAGCGTCCTATGCATCAACCAGAATTTATAAACACAAAACGGAACAGATTAACACAATATTAAAATCTTTTTATAACACTAACAAATACGCTTTCTCATATATATACACTCAGCGACTCCCATAGGGTATTACTACCCTATTAACAAAGAGTCAAACCCCACAAAGCCAAGGTTTATCGCTAAACCAAAGCTCCGATACCAACTGTAACGTCCCGCCTTTTCGCACGATTTAAACCGACACACTTGCCAGTTCAACCATATAGAAGGGCGGATTGTTATGGGGTAAATAAGAAAAAAATGAGAAAGAAATAAAAGAAAACAGAATCTCGCAGCGGAAGGATAAAATATAATAATAAAATGTATAGTTTATAAATCTGTTTACAAAACATTTATATACTACATATCAGAGTTACACATACCAATAACAATGCAGCGGAATCAAATGATGTAGTGGAATAATATAGTAGATACTAGTAATACAAATCTTCGTCTTCGTCCTCCAGAGCTAAATCCTCAAATCCTGAAACGCTCGAACTGACCCGAGCGAATTGAAAAGACAAAACACTCGAGTCAGAACTAAAAGATCTTATGTGAGTTAAATCAACAGGAGTAAATATGAGTGTAGTAACTCAAGAGATGCTTGGGATTTACATCTCTTAAGGATCCGTTAAACTATTTACTATGTAGTATATTGCGCAATTATAATAGTGTCTAATTGTAAAATAAACTTACTTTTTAATAGCGTTAAGGGGTTACCCATATAGCCCTTAACACAGAATATATTCCCATAGTCTATACAGTACCGTAATCTCCCCCGTACCGGGCGTCGTCAGAGGGCACTCCATAGGTATGGTACAAAACAAAAACTCGTAGTAAAGGCTCGGTATGGTAGGTGACACGACACAACTAGGCAATGTCAGGGTAGATATACCAATTGCTATCCGGGCTGGTGGAAACGCGTAGCCGCAGTTACCGCCCACCTCGAACAAACTCCCCCAAAATCAAAAATAGAAGTGGCCACTGAATCAATCCAAAGTCAATGTATAATATCGAAGAGGAGCATCCGATCAGAGGTATGACCTCATTGGCCCGAGAATCACTCCTGTTTTAGCCACCTTATGCCAACTCACGGGAGTCGGGTCCACGTATTTACCTTACAGGAAACGTCGCCACCACCTACTTCATTCTGGAATCTCCACCGCGTACACGGTTAGTCAAAGTGGTTTTCGGTATCGACAGAGAGTATGTCCATATCCAATCCCGGTCTCTTTGCCAACCATCGTTATTATAACACCGCGGTCATTTAAAAATAGTTTATACTTTAAAACCAGAATAAAATTTCCATTTCAAAACTATGAATACGATATCAATTTAAAACCCAACACAATATGATATCATTTTATCTCAAATATAATTCTTTTCCAAAATCATGCTGGTTTAAAATTTAAATATCTGGAAACCAAATATTTGAAATATACTTTCAAAGCATAATATTTCGAAATTCAAAATTTTAAAACCATAACTTCTAAAACTTGAATGGTTTGGATATTCAACGAATGTAAAATAAATGGTTTAACTTTAAAGTTACTTTGTAAAGAAAAATAATTTCCATGGCTTTTCAAATATACTCCTTTATTTAAAGTTTAAACCATAATTTAAATATCACTTCAAATTCCAAAAACCCCTTCAATTTCTATATATATATATATATATATATATATATATATATATATATATATATATATATCCATTTGGAGTATTAATATTTCAAAACTAAAGTTGGATTTTCTTCTTTCAACAATTAATATTCTATTATTTAGTCTTGAATATTCATATAAATTCCATAAATAAAAATCCAATTTCTAGCAATTAAATATTTTCTCAAATTTACTTTATACTAGAATTTTCATTTTTAATTCATCTTGGAAAATCCAGTTATAAATATCATACCTTAAAATTTCCAAACTTAAACATATAAGATAAATTTCCAAATTCCATTTTCTAAATTTTTCCTTTTTATTCAACAGGTTTATACACAACTTAATTTTCAAATTTTTAACTTCATATGTTTATATATCGAAGAATAATATTTATAAAATATCAAAATCAAATTTTTATAAACCGTATCCCATCCAAACCATAGAAATCACTTTAAAATAATTTATGTATAGACCACGGTGCCTGTATATAATTTTCTGTCCTATGGTCAAGTGATACGGATATTTATCATTTCAATCCGCAATTTAAAAATAAAATTTTGTGGTTGTATATCATTTCAAACCACAATCCCGAATGAAACGAAAAATGCATGATAACTTGCAGTTTAATGATATAAAATAAAACATCCATTCATCAACATCATCCATCATCCAAATCACAATCATCATCCAATAATAATTCAATATCCATATATATCTGATAATATATATCAGGTAATAACTGGCGGTTATATTCAAAAATAAATTTAATAACTATTGAACTAACAGTTTATATTTAGTAATAAATTTTATAACTGTTTACTAGCAGTTCCTATGCAAATAAATAAATTCTAACTGTCAATTAATATGCAATAAATAAAATAAATTAACAGTTAAATTAAATAACGCGATTTAGCAAATATGATGAACAAAACATGCCAAAGAGTTATAAATGAATTTGTACTCGTATCTAAAATAAATTTAACAAACATAAAAACTTTTAGAAGTTGTGAGTGGGTTAAAACACTCACCTTTTGAATTTAAATCGAATTTAAATCCGATTTAAACCCAAAAATTCGACTATCTCCAAATCTGTCCAAACCAGTGTCAAAAGATCTGGAATTTAGTTTCGATCCTAACAAAAAAAATTGCGTGAAACAGAGTCCGTATGTACGAGTTATGATTATTAGAACTAATTGAAATCAAAATTAACAAAAATAAATTAAACAAAAATAAAATACCGTGCCACATCCACTCTTCCCTCGTTAAAAATGCGTATGTTTCTTCTTGATTGCTAACTTTGTTCCGTAATTTTTCTTTTATTTCGATTTACTTTAATTTTCCTCCTTATTATATGAAAGTATGTATTTTTAAAAGGTTTGAAAGAAAAAAAGAAGATTTGAAAAAGAAGAATTGAAAAAAAATGATTAAATTAAGGACTGTAAACAGAAGAGAAGATCTAGATTTGAAAAGAAAGAAGAAAGTTTGAAATAGAAGTAAATTTGAAGAAGAAGAAGAATATTTGAAGAGAAAGGAAAAATTAAAATGAGAGATAATAAGGAGCTTTGAGAAAAACAAGAAACAAAAATAAGAAGAAGAAGAAGAAGAAGAGTAGCATGGAGGCTAGGGTTAGAGTTAGGGGAAACAAAATGTAAAAAAAGAATAAGATGTAGGTTATTTATAATTAGGAAATGAATGGAAAGAAATAAAGTAAATATGAACAAACTTGGTTTTGAAATATAGTAAATATGAACAACCTTTTTAAAAGTAGCAGGTATTAAAAAGAGGTAATTATTTATTAGAAAGGGAATGAATGGACTAACTCTATACTGTAAACATACTTTTAGGATTCAAATTTCAAAACAATTGTTTACTTAATAAATTTTGTTAACCCTAAACACACCAAAATTAACTTCATTAACTCAAGTAATATTCGAATTTCTACGCATTTGGGTTTTTGTCTATGCATAATAATTTTTTATAATTACCTTAAAAATGAAAACATTTGATTTGTTTTTCCCAAAATGATCTCTAATTACCATTAAAACACCCTTTTTGTTTACCATAAAACGCGCGTTTTTTTATTATTAAATCTATTAATTGCAATCACCGTTTTCTTTTCTTTGAATTGAAATATTTGAACTACATTAATTGCAATCACACAAAATTAAATTTTAAAACAGACAACTAAAATGCATAAAAATAAAAAAAAATAAAAAAATAGAAAAATTGTTTATACACAAGAGTAATAAATAGATTATTTTCCTATTCTTGTAATTAGTTTGTAAGCTAAACACAGTTCAAATAAACATATATTTCTTTCTTTAAAAATCAATCTTTCTATATTTTTACTTAAATTAAATTAAACCTACATTCAAATATGAAACATTCATTTTATTGATGTAAATGTTTTTTTTTTGAATCAAAACTTTTCTTATATTTCACAAAACATAAGCTGCTTTTAATTGCGCCTATTACAATTAGCATTCTCTCTCCTATTAATTGAAAATTTTGAATTACATTAATTTCAGTTGATTAAGTTTCAAAATGGGCTAAATGAATATAATGATAAGTAGAACAATTACTTCCTATTAACGTAATATTTAGATGTTAAATTTTCATTTATTTTGCAATACTTCAATTAAATTAATAAATATTGCTCTCTATACTTAAATCTGTATTAACAAAACGTTAGCTTTGGATTGGTAGAATTTGATTTACCAAAGTTTACTTACATAATACAAACTATATTAATTTGCCACCTATTAGTTCTTATTATATTTTTAAGTTCGTTACCTATCCACCTTGATTATAATTCCATCTATAAAGCAAATTTAGTTAGCCTTAACATTACTACACTAAATCTACAATCAGTTTCAATTAATATAGAATTATATCTTAAATACTTACCATTTATTTATAAATTAGGTTACCTTCCAATAAATTTTATTCCTAAGTATATGATTGGATTGTCATCTTTACTATGTCTATTATTAATTAGCTTCAAATTCTGCAATTTCACTTCTTAAATCCACCCTTTGCTATATTATAAATAAAATTTACATTGGTTACATTTCACATAAATGTATCATTTATTTACATTTATTACAAACTTATTTCCAATTCCAACTAAAAATCTAAATAAATGAATAGGCAACCTACCATAAACATTACCGTTACCTTTTTGTCACATACAAAATCTTTTATTACAAAAATCAATTTTTGCATATATTTTCATAGTACAAATTCAATTTACTTATGTTCAAATTATAGCCAAGCCTGAATTTTAAATTATTTTATATAAAATTGGGATTTCATTAAGTTTATTAATTATTACCCTTAATTGGCATTTATCACCTTGTATTCTCGTTATCATTTCATAGATATGATTCCCAATTCCTTATTATTGACTTAAATTGGTATTACTAACATTGCATTAAACGTTGTTACTTAAATCTCTACCCAATAGTAATTAATACTCTAAATAAATACGCTTACTCCTTTCGTTATTTATTAATTATCATAAGAAACGTTTAATCATTTCAACAACATTGTAATTTCAAATTACCTACATTGATTGTATACATTTTCCATTATTATCATTTATTAGAATTCTATTCAACTTTCCATCTAATGCATACAGTTAACCTTTCTATTGATTTTTCCTTCAAAATTTTTAGTTACTTCTTAACTTACAAAAAGGCAATGATTAATTACATTTAATCGCTATAAATTAAATGCATTGGTAACGAACAATAGTTGTCACCATTATACAATTTATAACATTTGTAATTTATTCTCTACAACAATTATTACCTATCAATATTATTTCGCCCATAAATACAAACTTGCAATTGTTCTTATTATCATATTCCATTTACTGTTAACAATGTTTATTACATTATATTAGTTTAATATTTTCCTCAAATTCCTCATATTCAACTCATATATAGGTAAAATTCTTTTCACCACTTAAAATCATTTGAATTAACTTCGAATTACTATAGTAGGTTTTTAATTTATTTTTCTTCTAAATTTAATTACAACTTATTAATTTAACCAAATTAAATCCATAAAATCTACGGGTCGTTGCAGCATGGGACGCTATGTCATCAATAGGGATTTCTAAACACTTAATAAGACAGACCGATATAATATTTGTTTTTGTATAGGTGAATGAAATAACTTTGCCTAATATATTTTCTATATATAAAAATATTTTATAAAGATATATATATTTGGTTGCTATAGTTTGGGTGCTAGGTAATAAAAAATATTTATAATAATTAAAGCTAAGTTGAAGTTATAATAAATCAAATTTGGAAATTTTAGAACTTAAGTCCGGGATTAGGAAAATTTGCTTTCAAAGGATTTATGAAATATAATAATTTTGTTATAAGTATTTTCTTATATAAATATTTAGTATAATTCGGAAGAATTGTTTTAAAGAAGATTTTGGAGAAAATAAATTATGTACTTTCCTCTCCGTCGTTGGAAAATAATTTCGGTGATGGCGGCCGCATCATCGACTTTCATTTTCGAGTTTCAAAGGGGAAATGCCACTGTAGTAAATTCTACTGCAGATTTATTTTGAAATTATTTAAAATTTTAATTGTTTTAAATATAATTAGAGATATAAAAGTTGTAAGAAATTATTTATCGATTATTTTTAAAATAATTTGAAATTTGGCCCGGTATTTAATTCTTAAATTTCCATTAATTAATTGTTTATATTACTTTGTGAAATAAAAGGTAAGTAATTGATGAATTGAAACCTCTAATTTAGGTAAGAGAATTAATGCTAAGCTATAAAGGAAGTTAAAATTTTAACTTATAAGGAAAAATTTAAAGATTTATTGAACATTAAATTTAGTTATAAGATGAGATAAAACTTGTATAAGTTCTTTCGCATTTTTTTTTTACATAAATAACTTACCAAATATGAAAAGTTGAAATGTTAAATAAGAAGATTGGAATAGAATATTATACAAGTAGAAATTTTGGAAATAATGAAGTATTCAATGAATTGCTATTATAAATAAGAATTTAATGGTATAAACTTAAGTTATAATTGAAATTTTACTAAAATTAAAGGTAAGTACTATAATAGGTGATTTTAAACTTAAGTAGATAAAATGAAATTCTTAAATAAATAAAGATTGATGTGTAGGGTTATAAAAACTTAAGTATGATATAAATGCTACTAGTTTAATATAATGGAAGGTAGGCAATATAAATAAATGACTGCAAACCATAGTTAATGAATAAATAAAATCCTTTACTTATAAGAATGAATGTTATAAGGTTAAGAATTTAAGTGTAATTCAAAATGATTACTATAATTAAATAATAGAAATGTAAGCATTTAATAAATGATTGAAAGTGAGAAGTTCATTAAATGTAATACAATAGAAGAAGCTTACATGACCTAAATAAATGGAAATGGATAGTTGGAGGTAATAAGTGATAATAAATGAAAATAAAAGGTAAGCTGTTATATGAACGAAAAGATCAAACAGCTAATGTATGAAATAAAAATTTATAATGAGTTAATTGATTTGTTGGTTGAATTGTTATTGTTTGATTTATGGTTTGGTCGAGTAAGGAAATTTGAAGTAGTTGGATGAATAAATAATCTATTCTGTCCCATCTAACACTGTTGAGTAAATGATGCACTGGATAGTTATTTTTCATTCCGTACCATTTGAAGTTTTGAACCCGAACAACTATTTGCTTGTTTGATTGAATGGTTGTTTTGTTGTGTATGTTGTTTGTTGAAATTTATGATTGTATATATAGTGTTGTTAGTAGTTGAAACCATAAAAATATTTCACTTTATATAAATTGTTAAACCTTTGGATGTTTATAAGTGAAATGCAGGTTATGGAAGCAAGTGCTACTGCTTTTGGTTCCATAATAATAAGCGTAATATGCCCGACAAATAGGTACGTTTCGGATAACGACTTATAACGCTATTTATATATTTTTCCCGTATTGGGATATATTATTTTGAATATTATATATGATATTTTGTTATATGTAATATTATATTTTCTTCCGAATCTCTCCGTACAAAGGAGACTCTGCCAAAATTTTCTGCAAATTTTGGACTTAGAATTTTGTTGAAAATGTTTTTCAAACTTTAATTATTTAAGTATAAAAGGATATAATGATTATAAAACGGAAATATTTTATTTAAGACAATAAATTTAGTAAATTATTGTTTACAAGTTAATTTTTGAAATAAGATGTACTGTTATTAAGTACTTCCTTCTCTTTTCTTTTTCCTTTTCGGGGACGAAAAGTTTTGAGTGGGGGAGAGTGTAACGACCCGTAAAATTTTCGTCAGTTAATTTTGTCATTTTAATAAGATTAGATTATTTAACTTTAGAAAGAAGTAAAGATTTATAATTTATAATGAAGCATATGTTGAAAAGGAAATGAAACCATAGGAATTTAAGATAAGTATTATCGGTTGATATAAAATAAATTGAAATGATGTAAAATGTTATACTAGGCTAAGAAGAGAATATAGGAAAACATAGGGTAAGTTGTGAATTTATTTAATGGATTAATAATATTAGATAGTACATTGAATTAAATCAATGTCCTGTAAAGGCTGGAGTATGGTTAGTAATAAAAGCTTTTTAAGGAAAACCTTTAATTTATAAATGAAAATCAATGCATTAAATTAGGTGTAACTGAATGCATGTAAATAATTTTGTAAGAATAAGTTAATAAACAATTTATTTGCGCATACCCGATTTAATTGAAGTAACAGGAAAGACAAGAACTTGATTTGCCTAGGTATATATATATTGATAAACTATAACTAAATAGAAAGTTTGGTATTAAATAGGATATAAGAAGACAATGGCAACTAGTAAATTAATAAATGAATTAATAATAATAAGTAGTAATTAATGCATATATATTTGGCATTTGTGATAATTTCAAAACCATACCCATTTATCTAATTTATTTAATTAAATCTAAATCTATGGCAACATTGTTGTAATGATGGTTGTAAGTGAATTTGAATGTAAACGGGTAACAATTATTTAGGTTAACCATTTTGAGTATGTTAAGTTAAGAATGGCAATCGATTGAAATAAGTCTAAATTAATTATTTTGTTGTGGTTAATGTGTTCTAGTTAATAAAGGGGAGTTTATAAGAAATGAAGCATGCACTAATGAAATGTATTATAATTCAAATGTTATTTATACCCATAAAAGTATCTATTTACTGAATAGTAAGATTTTTAAATCAATAAACAAATTTATTAAGGTTCCAATTAATAATTTATAACATTTAATGTTGACTCAATTACAATTAATTGATTTAGATTGTGCAGTAGCATAGATTTGGTTTGTGATTGAAGATGGGTAACTTTATAAGACGAAATTTATGCTAATTCTTTTTATAAAAGGACCATTGGTTGGTTTAAAGTATAGAAAGCAGGATTTATAAAATTTAATTAGAGTATCAAATTCAACAATTGCATTTATTGCATAATAAAATGGAATTTAACGGTTAAATATTACGTTATTGAAATTAAAATGGACTTTGAGAATAATAATGTGAAATCATGAACCAATGTTAGTGGCATCCTTATTTTGGATAAAAGGTGAGAATATAAAAGTTGAAAATCTAATAAATGGGTTTTTGAGGATTTAATTTATAATTCCTAAATATAAGGAAGTGGAGAAATTAACACTGCAATTGATAGACTTATCAACTTTTAATTCGCATCTAAACTTGTTAGATCATTGAAATTGATTAAGAAATATATAAGCGATAAAATTTGGTCAATTTTTGAATTTAAATATAGAATTTGATTTTTATAATTTATTTTAATTTATTTAATTAATATAAAAATAGCCATTTTGGCCACGGACTCGGATTTCGACGAAACCAGTTTCATCGGATCCGTATCTGTGAATTATTGTAGGGTTTCAGGTTTCGTATCGATCGGACCTGTCGTTTGATCGTACGGACGCGAAACGCCTTGAAATCGATTTAACCAAATTTAATTTGAAATCAATTTGCAAATTGTGTTTTCGGCATAACTTCTTCATACGATCGAATTTGGACGCGAAACTTTTTCCATCGCGTTCAAAATATTTTAAAATACCTATTTAATAGATTTCGTTCCAGAGGCAGAACGGGCTTTTTGGGCCAACTACCGTTTAGCACGTTTATAATTCGTGCCCCACCTATCCTATTACAGTTTGTCTATAAATATGCTGTGATAAACCCCTAGCCTCCTTTCTATTCTATTCTCTTCTGCTGTACGTTCTTTTCTTCAACTCCTTCTCCTCCTCAAATGGATGCAAACCTAGATCTATTTCAATTCAAAATTTCAAATGAAATTTCGAAGTCTCCAGAAAAATCCCTAAAAATTATATGTTGATGCTCTCGACGAGCGTAATTCAATGGTGCTGTTCATTTTTCGATTGGAGTTATCGTTTGCTCAGAAATTTGCCTTTTATCTTCGGCCGTTCATCAACGCCGCGACAGACTTGGTCGGATCGGGAAACGGTTTCTGGGGTTTGATGAGGGAACGTAAGGGAGTTGATCTGTGGTAATGGTTCGCTGTTTCAATGGTTGGATGTGGCGCAATTTGCGATTAGGGTTCGGGTTTTAAGCGGTGGCTGCTGCGTTTGGGCGTTGATCGTGGGGCCAGGTTGGTCGGAGCTTGGGTCGCGTGGGCTCAGGGAGGGTCGGCAATGATTTAATGGCTGGAGACGAGCTTGGGAGGTGGTCAAACATCTCGGTCAACGGCGAGGTCATGCGTTTGGCTTTGAATGGGAGCCGTTGTTCGCGTGCGCATATGTTTTCCAAAGAGAGACGTGATGACGTGGCTATGGGGTGAACATGTTCTCCTTTCTATTTTATTTTTATTTAAATCCAAATCTCAATTTTTGCTATATCTTTCACATACGACATCCGTTTCTCACGAAATTTTTTTCGTTAGGATCGTAATTAAATTTCGGATCTGGCGATGCTGGTTTGGATAAAGTTGAAGAACGTCAAATTTTTGGGTTTAAATTGGATTTAAATCCAATTTAAATTCCAAAGGTGAGTGTTTTAACCCACTCACAACTTCTAAAAGTTTTTATGTTTGTTAAATTTATTTTAGATATGAGTAGAAATTTATTTATAAGTGTTTAGCATGTGTTGTTCATCATATTTGCTAAATCGCGTTATTTAATTTAACTATTAATTTATTTTATTTATTGCATATTAATTGACAGTTAGAATTTATTTATTTGCATAGGAACTGCTAGTAAACAGTTATAAAATTTATTACTAAATATAACTGTTAGTTTAATAGTTGATTAAATTTATTTTTGAATATAACCGCCAGTTATTACCTGATATATATTATCAGATATATATTGATAATGAATTATTATTGGATGATGATTGTGATTTGGATGATGGATGATGTTGATGAATGGATGTTTTATTTTATATCATTAAACTACAAGTTATCATGCCTTTTTCGTTTCATTCGGGATTGTGGTTTGAAATGATATACAACCGCAAAATTTTATTTTTAAATTGCGGATTGAAATGATAAATATCCGTATCACTTGACCATAGGATAGAAAATTATATACAGGCACCGTGATATATATATAAATTATTTTAAAGTGATTTCTATGGTTTGGATGGGATACGGTTTATAAAAATTTGATTTTGATATTTTATAAAATATTATTCTTCGATATATATACATATGAAGTTAAAAATTTGAAAATTAAGTTGTGTATAAACCTGTTGAATAAAAAATGAAAAATTGAGAAAATGGAATTTGGAAATTTATCTTATATGTTTAAGTTTGGAAATTTTAAGGTATGATATTTATAACTGGATTTTCCAAGATGAATTAAAAATGAAAATTCTAGTATAAAGTAAATTTGAGAAAATATTTAATTGCTAGAAATTGGAGTTTTATTTATGGAATTTATATGAATATTCAAGACTAAATAATAGAATATTAATTGTTGAAAGAAGAAAATCCAACTTTAGTTTTGAAATATTAATACTCCAAATGGATATATATATATATATATATATATATATATAGAAATTGAAGGGGTTTTTGGAACTTGAAGTGATATTTAAATTATGGATTAAACTTTAAATAAAGAAATATATTTGAAAAGCCATGGAAATTATTTTTCTTTACAAAGTAACTTTAAAGTTAAACCATTTAATTTACATTCGTTGAATATCCAAACCATTCAAGTTTTAGAAGTTATGGTTTTAAAATTTTGAATTTCGAAATATTATGCTTTGAAAGTATATTTCAAATATTTGGTTTCCAGATATTTTAAATTTTAAACCAGCATGATTTTGGAAAAGAATTATATTTGAGATAAAATGATATCATATTGTTTTGGGTTTAAATTGATATCGTATTCATAGTTTTGAAATGGAAAATTTTATTCTGGGTTTAAAGTATAAACTATTTTTAAATGACTGCGGTGTTATAATGACGATGGGTTGGCAAAGAGACCGGGATCGGATATGGACATACTCTCTGTCGATACCGAAAACCACTTTGACTAACCGTGTACGCGGTGGAGATTCCAGAATGAAGTAGGTGGTGGCGACGTTTCCTGTAAGGTAAATATATGGACCCGACTCCCGTGAGTTGGCATAAGGTGGCTAAAACAGGAGTGATTCTCGGGCCAATGAGGTCATACCTCTGATCGGACGCTCCTCTTCGATATTATACTTTGACTTTGGATTGATTCAGTGGCCACTTCTATTTTTGATTTTGGGGGAGTTTGTTAGAGGTGGGCGGTAACTGCGGCTACGCGTTTCCACCAGCCCGGATAGCAATTGGTATATCTACCCTGGCATTGCCTAGTTGTGCCGTGTCACCTACCATACCGAGCCTTTACTACGAGTTTTGTTTTGTACCATACCTATGGAGTGCCCTCTGACGACGCCCAGTACGGGGGAGATTACGGTACTGTATAGACTATGGGAATATATTCTGTGTTAAGGGCTATATGGGTAACCCCTTAACGCTATTAAAAAGTAAGTTTATTTTACAATTAGACACTATTATAATAGCGCAATATACTACATAGTAAATAGTTTAACGGATCCTTAGGAGATGTAAATCCCGAGCATCTCTTGAGTTACTGCACTCATATTTACTCCTGTTGATTTAACTCACATAAGATCTTTTAGTTCTGACTTGAGTGTTTTGTCTTTTCAATTCGCTCGGGTCAGTCCGAGCGTTTCAGGATTTGAGGATTTAACTCTGGAGAACGAAGACGAAGATTTGTATTACTAGTATCTACTATATTATTCCACTACACCATTTAATTCCGCTGCATTGTTATTGGTATGTGTAACTCTGATATGTAGTATATAAATGTTTTGTAAACAGATTTATAAACTATACATTTTATTATTATATTTTATCCTTCCGCTGCGAGATTCTGTTTTCTTTTATTTCTTTCTCGTTTTTCTTATTTACCCCATAACAATCCGCCCTTCCGTATGGTTGTACTGGCACGTGTGTCGGTTTAAATCGTGCGAAAAGGCGGGACGTTACAGTTTAGTAGCTTTGAGTTTGTGTCAGTATGTCGGGCTTCCTCTTGAAAGAATGCAAGTTATATATTTCTGTCATATCGGTACTCGCACAAAGCAATTATACAGATGGTCGCTCCTCAACAGCCTTATTCTCCGTGCTAGTTGACGGCATTACACCGTAGTGTCCTTGGCTAGCATGGGTATAGAGGTGGGGCGTCATAGCTTGGTATCAGAGCCAAACTTCGGAACAATGTAGAATAATCTAGCAAGGATCATGTCCTAAGTCTTTCTTAGGAGTCGTGCTTTAGGATTTATTCGAGTCTTCGTACCGTCTAATCCTATCTTCTTTAATGATTCCTTGTTTTAACAATCAAGTTTGATTGAAATTCATTTTGTGAACAACTTTTTTCTTCTTTCTTTCTTTCTTTCTTTCTTAAAGAAGAGAAACGGTTAGACCAGGTCGTCCCAGCGCCGGTCAATCTAGTGCTACTCCTCAGGATGGAGTATTTATGTCTGCCCAGCAGCTTCTTGATCTAGTAAGGAACGCTCAGGCTGCCAGACCCATTCCAGAGCCTACTCATCCTAGATCTGGTTTTGCATGCTTGTGCAGAGACTACACCGATTTGGGTGGAAGGCCATTCAGGGGATCCGAGAGTGTTATAGAAATTCAAGCTTGGCTCAAATCATGCGATCGTATCTTTACTCGCATGAACCTTATTGATCTACATCGAGTCCAAGTGGCTTCTAGTATGCTCCAAGAAAGAGTGTTAGATTGGTATGAGCTCTTGACTTTGGAGATTATCGAAGCGGATCTTACTTGGGAGCAATTCCGGGAACGATTCGAACTAAAGTTTGTGCCGGAGGCTGAAAAAGTAACTTTAGCATGGCGTTTTATTGACCTTGTTCAAGGTGGATCTTCTGTGACAGACTTTGTCGCATCTTTCAAATCTCTTTCCAAATACGGGGTAGAATACATTAACACCCCATTGAAGAAAAATCAGAGATTTGTTTATGGCTTGAATAAAAATCTTAAGAAGCCATTACTCCTGAAACTTGAGGTTTCATTTGATCAGCTTATTGATATCGCTCTTCGTCTTGAAGAGGCCGATAGAGAAAGTGAGGTCGAGGTTGGGAGTGCCAAACCGAACTCCAACAACAACAAGAAGAGGCATCCCTTTATTAGGTTCGAAAGTCCTAATCCTAACAAGAGGGCGAAGCAAGAGACTTCTATAGCAAACACTTCCATCCCTAATCGCGCAGAATGCTACAATTGTGGCTCTAGGGACCACTATATAAATAGGTTTCCGAGGCCAATTTCTTGCCGCCATTGCAAAAGTGCGGATCATTATATATCTTCGTGTCCCAAGCGTCAAAGCAAGAGAGAAGGAAAGCTGCAAGCCCCTAGCAACTCTTCTCTTGGTCAAGGTATTTCTCATTCAATCCTTGATGGCATTATTTTATTTCGTGATCTTCTTATTTGAGTTCTTTTTGATATGGGTTTCACCTCATTATTTTTATATCAAAAGAACTTGTGATTCTTTTTGTTTAAACATTTTTGGATTTGTTGACTTCTTTGAGGATTGTGAATCCGGATTAATGGATCCGCAACACTCAATTTGCTTTCTATTGATGTCGAAATTATTTTATGTGATTTTTCTTTCCGAGCCGATTCTTACTTAGGCTTCGGAATTGATTTTTGTAAGGATTGGATTAATCGTTGTGGAGCCCATATCCTATTTTCCGGGTGGACTATTCATCTTCGACATTTTCTATCTGTTAAGCAGATTTCTATTTTTTCTTGTGATTTCGATTTCAAATTTTTGAAGGCATCTCTTTAAGCCCTCAAGATGAGAAAAGTGTTATTTCTCTTATCTAAATAACTTGTGAAACTTTTACGGTATTTGTGAGTTTGTCTTAGGATTATTACCTAAGAAATCTTTTGTGTGGTGTTAAGGTCTTTCTAGTTCGACCTTGCCACCGACTTTCATTTGGTTACGAGTCGCGGGAGTTAGCATTCCACTTACCGCATTCCACTCGTTATGATTCTTATGAATGACTTATTTTGTCGTTCAGTTTGTCCAGCTTATTTCATCCATTTTATAAATCGAATATTCTATGAATATTTCGATGAGACCATTCTTGTATTTATTGATTTTGGATGAAAATAGCAATTTAAAAATTTTTGCAAATCTTTTTCATAAGATTTATTTATAAGTATAAATAGGATTTCTATTTTTAGAACGAACAAATTCAAAAAGTTTTTAGAAACATGTTTATCCTATAAAAGATGATTTTGTGATTGTATTGCCCATCTAGTGTTTTAAGAATTTTGGCCGATGCGCTTGATCAACGTTATCGATAGAAATTTCCTAAACGCTTTGATGAGACAGTCAGACACGATATATGGACTTGTAAAAATGTAAATTTTTCTAGAAAGATTATTACATAAAGATAAATGTAATTTTGAAAGTTTTAACTTTTCAGGAAAGAAGATTATTTAAAAGAAATTTTTTCTTTTCGATACTCTTATTCTTGTGATTCCCGTTGGTAACCAAGACTTTATCTTTTGTACCAATACTAATCGTATTGGTTTGGATGCAGTTCTCTTGCAAAAGATGACGTGCTATCACTTGTGCTTCTAAATCATTAAAAGCCGATTGAGACTAGGTATGCCACTCATGATCAAGTGCTCGCGGGTATTGTTTTCGCTTTTAGAGTTTGGCATCATCATTTTTGGGGGAGAAATTTGTTCTCCACCTCGATCATAAATCTTTGGAATATTTATTTTCGCATAGGGAACTTCATGTCGACTCGAGTTCCTGGCATCTTATGATCTTGATATTCTGGAAATCGTGTTGCCAACGCGCTTTGTCGTAGGCAACAAGTAGTTGATTCTTTGATGTTGTCTGAATGGAATTATCTTTTTATCAAGTTCATTGTAACGACCTAGAAATTTTAGTAATTAAAATTTGAATATTTAATTAATTTTAAATATTAATAAGTGAATTTATAAGTCGAATAAATTTTATTTCGAATAATTGGATTTAATTGGATAATTAAATCAATAATTTAATATGTTAAATTATGGAAATAATTGAAAATTGAGTTAAATATGATTGGAAATGATTTGTAAAATTTTATTTTATCATATTGGAGTTAGAACGATATTATAGAACTTTTAAAATCGAATTAAAAGTTAATTTGTGAAAATTGAATATTTTAATATTTAAATCAACTAGTGAAAATAGTCAATTTTTGAACAGTCTCAGAATTGGACGACACCAGTTTCATTGGATCCGTAATAGTTAGTTATTACCGGATTTCAATTTTCGTGTCAATCAGAGTTACCGTTTGTCCGGTACAATTTAAAACGCCTAGAAAATCGTTTAAATCGGTTTAATTCAAATTGAACGTTTATTGCCATAACTCGCACAGATGTTCGAATTAGCTTTCGAAACCTGTTCCATTGTGTTCGGAACGTGGGGTAAACCCTAGAAACGCTGGTTACGGCGCGTAAATCGGAGTCCGGAAATTCCGGAATGAATAGTGTCGTTCGTTTTCTTATAAATAGCCCCCTCACTCAAATAAAAAAAAACAAAAAAAAAAACCTAACCCTAAACTTTTGCAGCCGCCACCTCCCTGATGAAAGGCCGAAATTCTATCAACTTCTTCCCCTCCGATCTCTCAATCCATCAACACTCGTTAGAAACTCTCAACTACAATCTTGAAGAGCTCGATGAGATCTTTAATATCAACGGTCAAGATCGAGAATAGCTTCACGAATCAACGACAAATCGCCCATGAAGGCTGGGACTTCGAGCACGAATTTCGAGGCATAAACAGAACCGAGCATAAGGGGATTCCGGCCGAGTGTAGTATGGGAGGTGGGCTATCGATTGGCGTTCCCTGATCGGCCTGGAGGTGCTTGTATATGTCGCGTGTATTAGGGTTTAAGGTGGATTAAGGGTTCGGCGGCTTCGTGAATGTCCAGGAGAAGAACGTGAGGGAGATGGGGGTGCAGCCCTGATCTTGGGCAAGGAAATCAAAGGCCCAGATCTGTTAGGTTGAAAATAAATAAATAGAATTGTAAATTTTAATTTATTTAAATTTGTACAATGTTTAAAATACAATATCTTTTTCATACGAGGTCGAAAACGCGCGAAACCAGTTGCGTTGGAATCGTATGGACGAGTACTACGCTATGTAATTAGATTGGAGTCGTTTGGAGTTAGTGAAAATTTCATGTAAAATTAAACGTCCGTTTAATTTTATTCGAAATAAATCGCTAAAACGAAAATAAAATCAAGGTGAGAACTTCTCACTCAATCGAATCAGTTTCGATTTTATTTTAAATAGTTATATTTAAAATATTTGAATGCATGTTTGAATGATGATTGTTATCTATTGATTGTTAAAATAGACATTATGCGCCGTTAGTAAGCGGATGTTATTTATTAAAAACATATACCGCGAATATTTCATAAACAGTGAGATTGGTATTATATATAATAGCAATATATATATATATTGGCATATGTATATATTGGAGTTATTGATTTCTCGCATTTTTTAGCGGATGAGACCCTATTGCGCCGTCTATTAAGCGGATAATATCTTAAATCCCATATACCGCGATAATTCCGTAGTGGAGCGGAATTGGTATTGTGCTAATGTTTTTGGATGTAGGAAAACAGGTTGGGGGGATCCAACTGGATTCCTCAACAGTATTTGTTTGATTATGGATATTTTGATATTCGTTGATTATCATATCGATATATGATATCGTTGTTGTCGTGATTGACTATTTGGTATGTAGCATCATTGGACCAAATTTTGGAATTTAAAATGATTTTTAAAGTGATTTTTGAAAATATACTATATGTTTGGAATTGATCCATTTTAAATAAATAAACGTATAATTTTAATACTATAAAAATTTTGATTTTTAAGAAATATAGTTAAAAGTTGATTTTTGAAAATATGGGATTAATGATTTTATAAAAGAGTTTAATCGGGATTTTTGAATTTATTATGAAAAGTTGAAAATATAGGATTTATAAAATTTAATTATTTTATGAATCAGAAATGATGAAATTATAAAAGATTTATAAATTGATAATTTATAAATTAAAATATTGGAATTATAAAACGAGTTTTTATAAGTGTTAGAATGAATTGTGAATGAATTTCATAAATGAATGAAATTTATAGAATTATAAACGGTGAAGTTATAAATGGAATTTTATAAGCAGTAGGTTTATAAAATTTATAAAGTTATTAAAAGAATGGATTTGGATAAATAATTGAATCTTATAAGTTATAAGATTTATAATTATGAAGTTCAAAGGAACGATTTTGATAAACAAATAAATTATAAGTGTTTGACTTATAATATGAACTTTTAGTATATCATTGAGATAAGAAATTGAATAGGTAAATAAAGGAATTTATAAACATTGTTTTATAAATTCGCAAACGACTTATTTTGATAAGAAAATTGTTGAAACCTATTAATGGAGTTATATTCACGTTTTAGACTGTGAATAATCCTTTAAAATAAAATGAAATAAAGGATGAAATTGATTAACGTAGTATATTCACGTTTTTGAATAGTGAATAATATGTTAAAGAAAATGTTTAGATTTGGTGTTTTAAATAGAATTAAAACGATCTAACGATGTTTTAAAATGTGTTGAGATTCGAAACCATAGACTTCAACATCTATTGTTGAAATAGACGTTTTCGAGAAATAGAAGGAAATAATGGACTATAACACTGTTGTTATAGTAAATGATTTCCGAAAGGAAATGTTTTCTATAGTATTGGGATTTATATATCTATTTTAATTACGAATCCCTATACTAGTGATTTTGGGTTGTCGTATCGATGTTTTACGCAACATTCATTTTGGCCCAAATAAATATGGTTAAGAGAATGATTTCCTTAAAGAATGAAATATATACTTAATTTCGATTGAAGTATATTGAATATTTTCCAAGTGTTGAAAATAAATGGATGTGAGAATTACTTAATAAGTAAGTATGGAAATGTTTTCCAAATATAAAGTGAATATTTTGAGAATTTATCTTTTTGAAGATAAATTGAAATGAATAATTGAAATCGTATATGCATGGATATTTTGGAATATAAATTCACTATGGAATTTATAAAAGAATGGGGAAATTAGTTTAAAAATAAATATTGATTTATTTTTGAAGTGTGAAAATTATATATCTTGTAAAGATATCTTTGGGAAATAAATAATTTGGAAAATTATTTGGAATCTGGTGATGTGTGCATATCCATTGATAGTTCAATAACCGACTATCAATATTTACCTTTGAAAGGTATTTGTTGTGATTTGCTTGAATTTGAATGCACACTTATTTTTAAATTATTGCGCTTGTTATTCGGATTACCCATTCCGAATAGTGATACGACGTAATGGATAGCATTGAAGATCGGTGTTGAAGACCCGGTATTTGCAAGAGCGATAGGATGACCTGTCGATTGACTCTGCACCGAGTAGCTACGTTATTGAGTTCTCCATATGTGATGAGAAATCCGATCAGGATTGTGGATATCCGGATTGCAAGGACTTCTTTGTAAGTGCCTTCGGTTCTGTTCGAGCCCGAAACATACTTGTATAGATTGTATGTCTGACGTTACAGATTGAGATATAAAGCAGATTTCTTTCAAATATATTTCTGTTGGTGGCGGAGAATTTATTCTTTTAGCTTAACACCCTTCTCTGAGACGTACGAGCTCAGAGGTTATGTAGTTGAAGGTTATCAGCAATATATTCCCAATTTGGTAATGTGACATGCTGAGTGTTGCTGTTAAATGATCATTGTGTTGATTATTTGTGATAGGATCATTTATTTAATCGTCTATCCTGGTGATCATTTCTATGATCATTTGTTGACCCAAAGCATGGCTTTTGTATAAAGTATGTTTTTGTGGACGTGACTTCGTCGAGCCTCACACCTCGGGAATGGTCAAAACAGGAAAGATGCAGCAAGGTTATGAGGGGTAGCGCCCTTTAGGGTATGTGCATTTCCTTCTGGAAAAGGGTGGTATCATGGTATGGAGCCCAGATACTTACTCATGTTGAAAACACTTTGTTATGATTGTGTGAATTGATTACGAGCGCTCGGTGAAAGGTCCCAAAGGACCGGGGGATGGCATATTCGGTCAGTTGTTACTCAGTTAGGGGTAACCCGGCCTTGTGTTGGTAGAGATCCGGTTTGGTTCTCGGGGATGTCCATCCAGAGGCATTCTCATGTGGCAATGGGAAGTTCCTTGGCCTGATCATTCGTTGGAAATCCAAAGAAACAATACGATCTTGTACGGTTTTAGTTGTAGAACCTGCTTCCTCAGGAAGTAGCTATAGTAGGCATAATATAATGGTACCTATGCTGGCTAAGATTTATATTCTACTTTCGAAATTGTTTTCTACACTATGCACTAATAATAATATCAAATGTTTCTTTTAATGCGTATCAAGCATCTTTGACTAACATAAGAAGAAATCTCCTCCAAGTCTGCGTTTGCATTGTGTGTGTGGTGGGAGGTCTTATGGTAGTCTCATTTTTAAAAGCATTGCGAATTGACTTTAAAAATATTCCTCTATTTTGATTTTAAAGACAAATAAACTGTTTTGAGTTCTCACACCAGTCACATGACTGACTCGGAGTTTATTGTTTTCCTTCCTAAACTCTGGGTGCCCACCAATTTCCACACGGGCAGTCAAGAGTTAGGTTTATCAGGATATTCTGGATATTCTGGAGTTGCTGGAGGCAAGCTGGATGGCAAGGCGTATTACTAGTATATAGTGTTTCTTTTCCGCTGCATTGCTTGTTGTTGTTTGATGTTGTACACTCTGATGTAATGAAATGTAAAGTATAAAATGTAATAACTGATATAGTTCTTTGTTTAAAGATTATTCATTTATTATTATATGTTGTTCCGCTGCGAATTGTGAGATTCTGATATTGTTCTGTTGTTTTCTATTCCGTTCTATTTTCTATTTTCTTTCCTCTCTATTTTCTATCTTCTTATCTCTTCTTCTGTCTCTCTTTCTTTTTCTTAAAACCCTAAGTGTTCGGTTTTCCGTCGTTCGATTGCTCGGTAGTCGATAAAGTGAGTATCGATGTTGAATTTTCGAAAGTCGAAGAATCGGGTCCTTACATCTGGTATCAGAGCATATGGTTAAGCGACAACCATGGTTCTGTTGGGTATTACTCATTAGAGATAGAGTAAGCAGTACTCTAGAATGAGTTGAGTGTAATAATAGCTATGAGAGCGTATTTGTTAGTGAATATATAAAATTTGTTTCATATTGTGATGATTGGTTTATTGAGTGGTAAATGAACCTTCGTCAGCACGGTCTGTACAACTATGCCGAAGGGGTTTATAAACATTTGAATAGAACAATTCGACACAATATTGTTTTAAATTGGGTAAATGAAATAATTTTACCTTGAGTATATTTTGTATATGAAGGAATAATTTTTAAGAATTATTAAAGTGTATATAAGTTGATTGTTTGGTTATTGAATAAGATGTTTGAATAATCTAAGCAAAAGAATTATAAGAATTGAACTATAATTAAAGTGATTTACAATTGTGAAATAAACTTATATATATGAGAAGTGAAACTATATGAATATATTTATGAATATGAGTTGAAATAAAAATGAATTTAAAGTTAAATGGAGTATAACTTAAGAAATATTGAATGAAGTTGATATTAGTATCGAAGTAAATTAATAAAGTTAAGTGATGGATATGAACTTAAGATTATGAAATGAAATTCAACTTTAGAAATTGAATTGGATTGAATGTAAATCAATTGAATGTAAATTAAGTTGATATGAAATAATGAATATAAGTGTTAATTCGTTAAAATCTTATGTTGTTGGAAGTTGAATAATTGAATGAATATAAGCAAAGGAATTTGGTTGTAATTAATATACATTGGTTGATATATGATTGTTAGTTGATTGTATCAAATTCATTAAGTATTAATGAAATTGAGTTAATGAAATTGAAAGCTAAAGTAATTGAAATTCAATTGGAAGTTAAGTGAATCTTAAATAGAATTGAATTTGATTTGGAAGTGAACCAACTTGAATATGAATTAGTGAATATAAACTAATTGAAAATGAATGTTTGTAAAAACATCCACTGTTAATGAATCAAATGTGTTTTAAATTGAGAACCTATTTCATTGAATATTAATGAGAATATGAATGAATATTTATTGGTTATGAATGTTAGTTGGATGATAGTTAGTTGATGGTTGAATATATTGCTTTTACTACAATTGCTATGTTGGCATATATAGTTATTATGTTGCTATATGTTGTATATCGATGCTATTTTCATATATACATGCATGTTCTCATGTTGTTTGTTGAGTGTTTAGTAGGTGCGGATCGCGTTTGCTTCGCATTTGGAGCTCGCTTTCGTGCTATATTAGCCGTATATGCTCGCTAATAAAATATAAGGTACATAACTCGGATTACATACCGTACTTTTATACTTTTTTCCCTTCGGGATGCCTCATTACTTGATGAGATGTATATTTGTGATATATATACTGTCATTTATTTTTTCGGATCGAGCCACGCAAAGGAGACTATGGCGATTTTTTTTGAAAATTTAAGGCGTTTGAAAAAATTTGAGAAAATTGGAAAATTTTGAAAACTTTAACTTTGATTTGGAATTGAAAGTTAATCAATAGTAGTTGTTTTTGAAAAGATAACTAAGTATGATTTGAAAACTTAGTAAAGTATGGTGAGAAGTTTAAAATTTGTTTTGGGAAAGTTAATAGATTCTGTAACTTTTCTTACTTGTTAATTTCGAGGACGAAATTCTTTTAAGGGGGGAAGATTGTAACGACCCAGAAATTTTAGTAATTAAAATTTGAATATTTAATTAATTTTAAATATTAATAAGTGAATTTACAAGTCGAATAAATTTTATTTCGAATAATTGTATTTAATTGGATAATTAAATCAACAATTTAATATGTTAAATTATGGAAATAATTGAAAATTGAGTTAAATATGATTGAAATGATTTGTAAAGTTTTATTTTATCATATTGGAGTTAGAACGATATTATAGAACTTTTAAAATCGAATTAAAA
Source organism: Allium cepa (assembly GCA_030765085.1). NCBI lineage: Eukaryota > Viridiplantae > Streptophyta > Magnoliopsida > Asparagales > Amaryllidaceae > Allium > Allium cepa. The sequence continues at coordinate 888,795,143 of CM060943.1, read as the reverse complement.
GTTAATTTGTGGAAATTGAATATTTTAATATTTAAATCGACTAGTGAGAATAGTCAATTTTTGAACAGTCTCAGAATTGGACGACACCAGTTTCATTGGATCCGTAATAGTTAGTTATTACCGGATTTCAATTTTCGTGTCAATCGGAGTTACCGTTTGTCCGATACAATTTAAAACGCCTAGAAAATCGTTTAAATCGGTTTAATTCAAATTGAACGTTTATTGCCATAACTCGCACAGATGTCCGAATTAGCTTTCGAAACCTGTTCCATTGTGTCCGGAACGCGGGGTAAACCATAGAAACGCTGGTTACGGCGCATAAATCGGAGTCCGGAAATTCCGGAATGAATAGTGTCGTTCGTTTTCTTCTAAATATCCCCCTCACTCAAATAAAAAAAAATAAAAAAAAACCCTAACCCTAAACGTTTGCAGCCGCCACCTCCCTGATGAAAGGCCGAAATTCTCTCAACTTCTGCCCCTCTGATCTCTCAATCCATCAACAATCGTCAGAAACTCTCAACTACAATCTTCAAGAGCTCGATGAGATCTTTAATATCAACGGTCAAGATCGCGAATAGCTTCACGAATCAACGGCAAATCGCCCATGAAGGCTGCGACTTCGAGCACGAATTTCGAGGCATAAACAGAACCGAGCATAAGGGGATTCCGGCCGAGTGTAGTATGGGAGGTGGGCTATCGATTGGCGTTCCCTGATCGGCCTGGAGGTGCTTGTATATGTCGCGTGTATTAGGGTTTAAGGTGGATTATGGGTTCGGCGGCTTTGTGAATGTCCAGGAGAAGAACGTGAGGGACATGGGGGTGCGGCCCTGATCTTGGGCAAGGAAATCAAAGGCCCAGATCTGTTAGGTTGAAAATAAATAAATAGAATTGTAAATTTTAATTTATTTAAATTTGTACAATGTTTAAAATGCAATATCTTTTTCATACGAGGTCGAAAACGCGCGAAACCAGTTGCGTTGGAATCGTATGGACGAGTACTACGCTATGGAATTGGATTGGTGTCGTTTGGAGTTAGTGAAAATTTCGTGTAAAATTAAACGTCCGTTTAATTTTATTCGAAATAAATCGCTAAAACGAAAATAAAATCAAGGTGAGAACTTCTCACTCAATCGAATCAGTTTTGATTTTATTTTAAATAGTTATATTTAAAATATTGGAATGCATGTTTGAATGATGATTGTTATCTATTGATTGTTAAAATAGACATTATGCACCGTTAGTAAGCGGATGTTATTTATTAAAAACATATACCGCGAATATTTCATAAACAGTGAAATTGGTATTATATATAATAGCAATATATATATATTGGCATATATATATATTGGAGTTATTGATTTCCCGCATTTTTTAGCGGATGAGACCCTATTGCGCCGTCTATTAAGCGGATAATATCTTAAATCCCATATACCGCGATAATTCCGTACTGGAGCGGAATTGGTATTGTGCTAATGTTTTTGGATGTAGGAAAACAGGTTGGGGGGATCCAACTGGATTCCTCAACAGTATTTATTTGATTATGGATATTTTGATATTCGTTGATTATCATATCGATATATGATATCGTTGTTGTCGTGATTGACTATTTGGTATGTAGCATCATTGGACCAAATTTTGGAATTTAAAATGATTTTTAAGTGATTTTTGAAAATACACTATATGTTTGGAATTGATCCATTTTAAATAAATAAACGTATAATTTTAATACTATAAAAATTTTGATTTTTAAGAAATATAGTTAAAAGTTGATTTTTGAAAATATGGGATTAATGATTTTATAAAAGAGTTTAATCGGTATTTTTGAATTTATTATGAAAAGTTGAAAATATAGGATTTATAAAATTTAATTATTTTATAAATCAGAAATGATGAAATTATAAAAGATTTATAAATTGATAATTTATAAATTAAAATATTGGAATTATAAAACGAGTTTTTATAAGTGTTAGAATGAATTGTGAATGAATTTCATAAATGAATGAAATTTATAGAATTATAAACGGTGAAGTTATAAATGGAATTTTATAAGCAGTAGGTTTATAAAATTTATAAAGTTATTAAAAGAATGGTTTTGGATAAATAATTGAATCTTATAAGTTATAAGATTTATAATTATGAAGTTCAAAGGAACGATTTTGATAAACAAATAAATTATAAGTGTTTGACTTATAATATGAACTTTTAGTATATCATTGAGATAAGAAATTGAATAGGTAAATGAAGGAATTTATAAACATTGTTTTATAAATTCGCAAACGACTTATTTTGATAAGAAAATTGTTGAAACCTATTAATGGAGTTATATTCGCGTTTTAGACTGTGAATAATCCTTTAAAATAAAATGAAATAAAGGATGAAATTGATTAACGTAGTATATTCACGTTTTTGAATAGTGAATAATATGTTAAAGAAAATGTTTAGATTTGGTGTTTTAAATAGAATTAAAACGATCTAACGATGTTTTAAAATGTGTTGAGATTCGAAACCATAGATTTCAACATCTATTGTTGAAATAGACGTTTTTGAGAAATAGAAGGAAATAATGGACTATAACACTGTTGTTATAGTAAATGATTTCCGAAAGGAAATGTTTTGTATAGTATTGGGATTTATATATCTATTTTAATTACGAATCCCTATACTAGTGATTTTGGGTTGTCGTATCGATGTTTTACGCAACATTCGTTTTGGCCCAAATAAATATGGTTAAGAGAATGATTTCCTTAAAGAATGAAATATATACTTAATTTCGATTGAAGTATATTGAATATTTTCCAAGTGTTGAAAATAGATGGATGTGAGAATTACTTAATAAGTAAGTATGGAAATGTTTTCCAAATATAAAGTGAATATTTTGAGAATTTATCTTTTTGAAGATAAATTGAAATGAATAATTGAAATCGTATATGCATGGATATTTTGGAATATAAATTCACTATGGAATTTATAAAAGAATGGGGAAATTAGTTTAAAAATAAATATTGATTTATTTTTGAAGTGTGAAAATTATATATCTTGTAAAGATATCTTTGGGAAATAAATAATATGGAAAATTATTTGGAATCTAGTGATGTGTGCATATCCATTGATAGTTCAATAACCGACTATCAATATTTACCTTTGAAAGGTATTTGTTGTGATTTGCTTGAATTTGAATGCACACTTATTTTTAAATTATTGCGCTCGTTATTCGGATTACCCATTCCGAATAGTGATACGACGTAATGGATAGCATTGAAGATCGGTGTTGAAGACCCGGTATTTGCAAGAGCGATAGGATGACCTGTCGATTGACTCTGCACCGAGTAGCTACGGTATTGAGTTCTCCATATGTGATGAGAAATCCGATCAGGATTGTGGATATCCGGATTGCAAGGACTTCTTTGTAAGTGCCTTCGGTTCTGTTCGAGCCCGAAACATACTTGTATGGATTGTATGTCTGACGTTACAGATTGAGATATAAAGCAGATTTCTTTCAAATATATTTCTGTTGGTGGCGGAGAATTTATTCTTTTAGCTTAACACCCTTCTCTGAGACGTACGAGCTCAGAGGTTATGTAGTTGAAGGTTATCAGCAATATATTCCCAATTTGGTAATGTGACATGCTGAGTGTTGCTGTTAAATGATCATTGTGTTGATTATTTGTGATAGGATCATTTATTTAATCGTCTATCCTGGTGATCATTTCTATGATCATTTGTTGACCCAAAGCATGGCTTTTGTATAAAGTATGTTTTTGTGGACGTGACTTCGTCGAGCCTCACACCTCGGGAATGGTCAAAACAGGAAAGATGCAGCAAGGTTATGAGGGGTAGCGCCCTTTAGGGTATGTGCATTTCCTTCTGGAAAAGGGTGGTATCATCGTATAGAGCCCAGATACTTACTCATGTTGAAAACACTTTGTTATGATTGTGTGAATTGATTACGAGCGCTCGGTGAAAGATCCCAAAGGACCGGGGGATGGCATATTCGGTCAGTTGTTACTCATTTAGGGGTAACCCGGCCTTGTGTTGGTAGAGATCCGGTTTGGTTCTCGGGGATGTCCATCCAGAGGCATTCTCATGTGGCAATGGGAAGTTCCTTGGCCTGATCATTCGTTGGAAATCTAAAGAAACAATACGATCTTGTACGGTTTTAGTTGTAGAACCTGCTTCCTCAGGAAGTAGCTATAGTAGGCATAATATAATGGTACCTATGCTGGCTAAGATTTATATTCTACTTTCGAAATTGTTTTCTACACTATGCACTAATAATAATATCAAATGTTTCTTTTAATGTGTATCAAGCATCTTTGACTAACATAAGAAGAAATCTCCTCCAAGTCTATGTTTGCATTGTGTGTGTGGTGGGAGGTCTTATGGTAGTCTCATTTTTAAAAGCATTGCGAATTGACTTTAAAAATATTCCTCTATTTTGATTTTAAAGACAAATGAACTGTTTTGAGTTCTCACACCAGTCACATGACTGACTCGGAGTTTATTGTTTTCCTTCCTAAACTCTGGGTGCCCACCAATTTCCACACGGGCAGTCAAGAGTTAGGTTTATCAGGATATTCTGGATATTCTGGTGTTGCTGGAGGCAAGCTGGATGGCAAGGCGTATTACTACTATATAGTATTTCTTTTCCGCTGCATTGTTTGTTGTTGTTTGATGTTGTACACTCTGATGTAATGAAATGTAAAGTATAAAATGTAATAACTGATATAGTTCTTTGTTTAAAGATTATTCATTTATTATTATATGTTGTTCCGCTGCGAATTGTGAGATTCTAATATTGTTCTGTTGTTTTCTATTCCGTTCTATTTTCTATTTTCTTTCCTCTCTATTTTCTATCTTCTTATCTCTTCTTCTGTCTCTCTTTCTTTTTCTTAAAACCCTAAGTGTTCGGTTTTCCGTCGTTCGATTGCTCGACAGTCGATAAAGTGAGTATCGATGTTGAATTTTCGAAAGTCGAAGAATCGGGTCCTTACATTCATCGGACGTTTTGATATACTTCGTTTTATTGAGCTTTATCTCATTTTTTTTATGGACTAGCGTCCGATGTTCTTTTATGGTGATCGGTTCATCGGATGTACTATTATTATACTACATCGATGTTCCATCTTATCTGGATCAATGGATGTACCATTATTATACTACGTCGTTGTTTCGGTTTATCAGTTCATTGGACGTACCAATTTTGTACTACGTCGGTGTTCCAAATTATTTGAGTTTCTAGTTTCTTGGGCGTACCGTTTTTGTACTATGCCGTTGCACTGGCTCAATTTTCTGCTGTTCTTGATGTTTTCCACGTCTTTTAACTATGGACATGCTTTTAGGTTTCCTATTTTATTCTTGAGCCCGGTGATATTGAGGAAATTGAAGTTTCACCAGATTTGACTTTTAAGCAACATTCTATTCGCATCATTGCTTCGGAGGATGAGTGCCTTCGAAATAAAGATGTTCTTTTTTGTGAGAGTTCAATGGTTCTCAAATCCTATGGATTGCTCTTGGTAATCCAGAGAATTCATCGTGCGAACCCGGAACGGACTTCATGGTTGAATGCTTTTAGAACATCGTCCGGAGGACGATGTTCATTCTAAGTGATACGCTTCTATGGTTGTTACTTCTTATTTTCTTCTTAAGTATTGCGAGGACGCAATTTCTTTAAGGAGGGGAGCCTGTAACAACCCGCATATTTATCGATTCTATATTTCAATATTTTATTTAAATATTTCATCGTTCGTCGGATTTTAGTCCGAAAACCTACTTTTAGCAAACTGTCGAATTAGGACTCGGACCACTGCCATTGAGTTCAAAATGTCGTTTGCAACCTTTTTGAGTATAAGCTTCGATATGTTTGGAGTAAGTTGATTTTTGCTACTTTTTCACGTAGGGCTTTGGTTTGGGCTGAACCCTTCAGTCAATTACTAACTCAGTCCCAACACCCTCTCCTCTTCATTATTTCATTCCTCGTTTCCTAACACTTCAAGCTAAAGAAAAAATGGGGGAGGGAAGAGGAAATTAAAACTCCAAGTCCTAGTCTTCATTAGCAAATCCAACTTCTAGCTCCAAATTCAAGAGAACCTATTGGTAAGCATCTCCTTCTTCTTCTCCAACTCATTCTCCTTCCAATTTCAGAAATTGGTAAACCTAACTTTGGGAATGTTCTTCTTTTTTAGCATAGATTTAAGCTCGTTTGGGTTGTGTTGAAGAGTGGTTGATTCTCCCTTTGCTTTCAAGCTTCTTCTTCGTTTGTTTGGGTTCAAAGGTGAGATTTTTATCTCACATCAGGGTCTATAATTATCTTCGATTGTTAGGTATGAATTCCTAACACTTATTCTTGTGCAATTTATTTTGGTTGGACTGATTTTGTGTATATTCCAATTTTTGGTGTTTTGGTCTAATTTATAAAAATCCTTTTTATGGCATTTGGACATTGATATTTGAGGCGTATCGAACAGCCGTTAAGGCTGGGTTGTCACTCGACGTAAATCCTTAGTCGTCGTTGCTCGTCCGATCGCTTCCGGTATTTATTTCGGCCATTTTTGTTCTAGGTTCAGGGAAAGCCCTGAACCCCAGTTTCAGACGTCTGAAACGTAGTGTTCAGATGTCTGAATATCATACTGGGAATTTTTATCCCCCAGTATTCAGACGTCTGAATCTATATTTCAGACGTCTGAATTGGTTCATTTGGAACCAGAAAGGAAATAGGCTAAAATGTGCCTATTTCAGACGTCAGAAATCAAAGATTCAGACGTCTGAATTCTGTTTTGGAAAATATTTTATTTTCCAAATTCAGACGTCTGAATCCTAGATTTCAGACGTCTGAATATGCAGTCTTTTGCCTATTTGCCTATTTGCTTGAGAATTCCAACTTTAATCGATTCGTGTTGATTCCCTTTTGTTACTATCACTTATTATCGACTTTGATGACATTTTCTTCGTGATTTTTGGGAATATCCATTTGATGGATTCAGTATCGATTTCTTTGGATTTTATTCACGTCTTCGAATGTGAATTTTGATGATGGACTGTTTCTACAATCCTTTCTATGATTTGTCACTTTAAAAATATACAGGTTTTCTATACTAGTAGTAAATATCAAAACTCTTTCTTCAAACGATTTCAAATCTATTTTCAATAACGAAGCTCGTTTTCTCAAACCGATTTCCAATCTATTAGTATATACAAACCTTTACCTCACTCGGATGAGAAATCTAATTAAACGGCTTAGTAAAACAAGTGGTATGAAACGCTTGCATTTACTTCGTCGGTTAATTCGTGGACTTGTTCGATTGAAACTCTTGTGACAATTTTCTAGTGAAGATCTACAATTTGTTTGTAAATATTTAAGTTAGGCTAGTGGTTATGGTACATGAAGCTAAGCTCATATATTTACTATCTTACTGTAATTGACACTTCTTGATGATCATGACGGTCATTTTTATGATTTAGACTAGCAATTGTGCGATGTCTCTTTGTCTGTGAGGCTAGACTAGACACCATCTGTGTGATTTCGACTCACACATACCTCTTTGTTTGCAAGGTTAGTCTAGACCTCATCTGTGTGATTTCGACTCACACATGTCTCTTTGTCCACGTGGAGGACTGTACCTCATTTTTATTGAGCTTCGGCTCACCAGGAGGAGCTTCGGCTCCAAGTCCGCAATGGGGGACTATACCTGTCAGGAGGGGTTTTGACTCACTAGGAGGAGCTTCGGCTCAAAGTCCGCAATGGGGGACTATACCCTGTCAGGAGGAGTTTTGACTCACCAGGAGGAGCTTCGGCTCAAAGTTCGCAATGGGGGACTATACCCTGTCAGGAGGAGTTTTGACTCACCAGGAGGTGCTTCGGCTCAAAGTCCGCAATGGGTGACTATACCCTGTCTGGAGGAGCTCCAGCTCATTTTTCTGGGATTGGCGATCCTTTTCTTGTGATTTTTGGATTTCTAATTAATGATTTCGGTAATTTATGTTTCACCAACTTTTACGATTGGCATTGATATGTATGTCATTTAATGTGGCTTGGTGAATGAAATAAAGAATATGATATTCTTTTTGGTGCTATGAGATTCTTGAGATATTTGTATGATTTTCCTCTGTTGTTTTTCTATGTATACTTGTCGTTGTATGAAATTTTTGGTTATCATACGTTTTTACTACATCTCTTCTTATATCTCATTTTATCTGATAATTATAGCTAGACTGATCCGTTTATTATTTTCTTCTTAAATAATACTCGGGTCAGACAGAGATTTTACAGGTGCTTCTGCTTGCCACCTTATCGGACCATCATATTATCTTTTGGCTAACTACTTTAGTTTAGTAGTTTTTGTTGTATGCATTTGAGAAATAGACTCCTTGATGTATACATATTCTTTTTTTCTAGCACTTGTATCTATTCTTTTGTGATGTTGTGGATCTTATTAGACCACTACTCCGATGAACACTTTTATGGGTTATATATATTCATATCTATTTCAGCCTTTGTGATATGAATTATCTGTGACTGATTTGTGTTATGTTTATTTCTATATTTGTTTCCGAAGACATTATAGCCACTGTGTAGTAGCTTTGAGTTTGTGTCGATATGTCGGACTTCCTCTTGAAAAGAATGCAAGTTATATTTTTCTGTCCTATCGGTACTCGCACAAATCAATTATACAGATGGTCGCTCCTCAACAGCCTTATTCTCCGTGCTAGTTGACGGCATTACACCGTAGTGTCCTTGGCTAGCGTGGGTATAGATGTGGGGCGTCACAGGTGATGATTGCCTAGATTTTTGGTGTTGAGAAATATTTTGATACGTGAAAATGAGGTGAGGAAGTCGGCTAAAAAAAAAAGGAACGGCCAAAGAAATGAATGCAAGAGTTAGGAAATGAAAAGGTGAAAGTAGGTGAAAAGACTTAAGCAACTAATGAGTTACAAACCTTACAAATTTCTCATATATATTTATATACATTTAAATAACTGAAAATACTTATAATTTCAGTTAAAATTCAAAAATATAACAGATAAACAAAATATTAGTAATTAAATATTCATTAGATATGATTAGAATAAGAAAATAGCACAAAAAAAAGGAAAATTAGTCTACAAAATTTAAAATTAAATGGAACAAACTTTGAAAAATGTATATGTACATGAAAAATATTTATAAATGAAGATAAGAACATAAAATAAAAATGCATTCACAAAAAATGAATAAATAAATTTTAATAAAATATAATTTAATTGAAGAAAATAGCAGAAAGTTAGAAACTAGCCTTTAAAAATAGAAAATAAATTCAATAAGCTTTTGAAAAATCTTACCATCACTTTAAAAATATTTTAAAAGACAAAAATATATGTAAAATAACATATAATATGAATTATAATAAGATATGACAAATAAAAATAAAATTTATATAATTTGAAAATTAAGAATATTGTTAAATAATTCAATATACACACAATATTGTAAAGCGTATAACTTTCACAATTTAAATCCGATCTTAAAGAAACGAAAAGAAGTATTCATGATATTAAATCTATTTTCATAATAAAATATAAAATTTAAGAATTCATATTTAAATTGAAAATTTAAAAGTCAAAGTTTGACCAGTTTTGACCACAAATCCATTTTTCTGGGAAAATATTCAATTTATACCAGTTTGAAATTATAATTCACATAATAATCAAAATTTATATTTTAAAATGAAATGTTTGAAATAAAACAAGTTTAAAACAATTTCAAAATAAAATAAACTCAAATTTAAATTATATGCAAAAAAATCTAGGGTTGTTACACTCTCCCCCACTCAAAACATTTCGTCCTTAAAAAGGAATGAGGTACGTGAAAGCACAAAAAATAGAAATGAAATAAGATTAAGACAAGGTGACAAGAGGATTGAGATTTGTACCTGATAACTGTTGTTATCGATAAGTTTAACAAGGTGGAGATAATCTTCCCAAGATTCTCCAGAATCAGAAAAAAAGCATGAAAAGGGTGGATTCAAAATGAGTACCAAAGATTATAGAAAGATTTCTAAACATAAAGATTATAGAAAGATGCCTATAACAGTCTGAAGCAAGATAAGGAAAATAAGGACAACCAAAAGATAGTTTGAAAATCAAAATAAGATAATAAGCTAGAAACCGTGGAAATTTCAACTTAGATAGATAATTAATCTTTACACAAGTTAAATAAGTCTTAACTATCTCAAATTTTATTATCTTATCTTCTAATCATCTTAAATTAACAATTTCTAAGATCATGGATTTGAAAAATAATCATTCATTATACTCATAATGTAAATAATAATTTTAATTCTTCTTTATTTCTACTTAAAGTTAAATTTATTCCTCTCAATATATTTATCACTTATGTCAAATATACTTGCACTTATTATCACTGCTTTATTTTATTCTTAGTTCTTTTAACATCATTTTATTGTAAGTTATTCAATTACCCTTTATTATATTTACCTATATTATTCGTTTTATAACAAAAATTTAAGTGTATAACATTTATTATAAGCACTCAAATTTTATTTGTAAAATCTTTTTATATTGTATATTATCCTATTACATTGTTAACTTTAGAAATTAAGGTAAGTTATATTTGAATGCAATTAGTTAGAACATGTTAATGTAGTTCTACAGATCCACAGGGTGTCAATTTACTACTTATATAAGTACATAATGTCTGGTGAGAAATACTCACATTTTTATGCTGGAGATATTAATTTGAATGACACAACGGATCCAGAAGGCACGGCCTTTGATTTTGAGTGGAGAGAAATAGTCGAGATATCATCTTGTAAACAACCCCAAAACAAGACAATATAACTTATGAATATTCAACCAAAATATATTGAAATAAATTGACACTGAAAGGCAATAAAGACAAGATAATTTGACCTTGCTACAACCATTCAAAAGCTCGACTAAAGGGTTCATTTTCTTAGCCATGATGATGATATGAGTGTGGGAGAGACAAGGCTAATAGCCTTGCAAACATTCAAACAAAACAAACAAATAACATAAGTTTTCAAACCCAAATTCAAAAAAACAATGTTAGAATTAATTGCATAAAACAAAGCCAAAGTTTTTGCACTTGCTTTCTACCGCCTATGCTTCAACTATAGATCTGAAATACATGTCTAAGGAGTGTGTTAGGATCAGGTCTTGGGCTCATTAGGGTCGGCCATAGCTTGGAAGTAATGGTGCAAAGGTGGATGGACATAGGTGCAACAAAACAACAACTACAAGGCAAATTCATCACTTCTATGCTATAAATGGTTTCGGCCATAGGCTATAGGGGCATGGCCAGTGGGTCCAGGTGGTGGTGGGTGATGTGGAGGAGGGTGGAGGTCAGGTCAGAGGTTGTGGTGGTGGTGGAAGTGGCGGCAAAAGGTGGATGAAGGTGATGGTACCAAAACTAGGTCAGCTTGAGTGCATAGGTGATGGATTTGTGGATTTTGGTGGTGGTGTTTGCTTTGGGGTTGCTTGGCCTGCCATGGTGGTGATCTAGGGTGGATGATGATCAAAGAATAAAGTGGTGGAGGTTGGCCTAGATCTGGTTGAGGAGGAATGGAGCCATGAAGTTGAGAAAAAGTTGCAAAATCACATAGAAAAACTAGAAAACAAGAGAAGAAGATTTTACCAATTTTTTGCAAGCTGGAGGCCATGATTTTTTTTTTAGGGTTGAGAAGCTTTGAAAATACGTGAAAAAGGTGAGAGAATGCAGTTGAAAAGAATAGAGAAAGGTACGGCCAAAATAAATGGTGTATTGATTGAAAAAGAAACGGTAAAAGAAACGGTGAAACGACTTTACGTTTCTTAGCTTTTAAAACCTTCCATACTTCCTTTTCTTTTAAATCAAGTAAAACAAAATAAACTTCAAAAAATACATCTAAAATCGAAAAAAGCGAAAAATAAATAAAAATATTTAATTAAATTTAAATAAAATTTAAAAAGAATTAAGGAAATTGCTTAAAAATTGAAAACATGGTTCAAAAATTACAATTAAAACATCAATGGCTTTGGAAAATATCTACTTCATTTTAAAAATATTCTAAAGCAAAATTTTGAAATAAAATAATTTATTTATCATTTCTAAAATAAAAAAATAATTAAATTGGAGAAAAATAGAAAAGAAATAAAGAAAATGTTTAAAAATTGAAAACAGGGCATGGAAATTACAAGAAAAATACTACTAGCTCTAGAAAAATTCCTACCTCACTTCAAAAATATTAAAAGACAAAAACATACATAAAATAACATATCAATACATATTAAAATAAAATATGACAAAGAAAAATAAAATTTATACTATTTAAAATAACAAAATTGTAGAATAAACAAATTACACTCAATATTGAAATATACATAACTTTCACAATTTACATCCGTTTCCAACGAAACAAAAAGCAGTGTTCCTAAAATTTTATGTAGTTTCAAAATAAAAGAAAAAATTTAAATTTTAAAACTTTTAAAATTTTAAAATAAAATTCAAAGTTTGACTATTTTGACCAAAAATTCACTTTTTGGAAAATATTCTTTTTAGTCATGCTTTGGAATGATAATTCATATCAAAACTAAAGTTTATCATTCAAAATAAATAAAATAAGTTTTTAAATCAAAAATTCAATTAAAATAATTAAAATATACAAAAAAATAAATCACAAAATAAAGGGTTGTTATAGTTTTAATTTATTTTATTTTTTTCTACTAAATTTAATTACAACTTACTAATTTAACCAAACTAAATCCATGAAATTTACGGGTCGTTACACTCTCTCCCACTCGAAACTTTTCGTCCCCGAAAAGGAAAAGAAGGGAAATGAAGAGCTAAGAAATCAATATACCTTATTCAAACATTAACTTTATAAACAATTAAACTAATAAAATTAATTAATTTATATAAAATATATCAATTTATAACCATTAATTTTTTATATATATATACTTAAATTACTAAAGTTTGGACAAACATTTTCAAAAATATTTCTAAGTTCAAAATTTATGGAAAATTTTGGAAGAGTCTCCTTTGTACGGGGAGGCTGGGGAGAAAATATAATATTAAATATAACAACCTACAACATATATTTTTCAAATTAATGTATCCTTACACGGGAAAATATATAAATAGCGCTATAAACCGTAATCCGAAACGTACCTATTTGTCGGGCAATTTACGCTTAATTTATGAAACCAAAAGCAGTCGCAATTGCTTCCATAACCTGCATTTTTCACTTGTAAAATCCAAAGGCTAACAATTTATGTAAAGTGAAATATTTAAGTGGTTTCAATCGCTAATAACAATTCAATACAACAACCATCAATTTCAACAAACAGTATACACAACAAATGCAAAACAACCATTAAATCAAACAAACAAATAGTTGTTCGGGTTCAAAACTTTTAAATTGTACGAAATGAAGAATAAACTACTAGCGCATCATTTACTCAACAGCCTTAGATAAACTAAATAGATTATATTTTCCATCCAAACAATTTTGAATCTCCTTACCCAAACAACCATAACCAAACAACAACAATTCCAACTAACCAATCAAATAACTCGTTATTAATTTTATTTCATAAGTTAGTTGTTTGATTCTTTTCATTCATATATTTGTTGATTAATTTTTCTTTTTATTCATACCACATAAATTTTCCTTTTATAATTTACATTTATTTCTAATAAACTTTTAATTCCATTTATTTCTTTTAAATTTTTTTTCATTTTATTTCTTTCAATTTTATTTAGAATTAACTTCAACCCTTTTTCTTAAGTTTACAAATTCTCTTTATTATATTACATTCATTTGTTTTCACTTACTACTTACTATTATTCATTTCCATTAACTCAGATCAAGCCAATTTCCCCCTTTTTTCCACTATAATTATTCACTCATTTATTATTGCATGACCTTATTTATTTACACTTTAATTTCTTAAGTTTATAATCATCTATTTGTCATACTTACCTTTAATTATATTTACTTGGTAAAATTCAATTATAACTTAAGTTATAACATTAAATTCTCATTTAACAGCAATTTTGTTGAATACTTCCATTATTTCAAATTTCTACTTGTATAATGTTCTATTACAATCTCTTATTAACCATTTCAACTTTTAATATTTGGTAAGTTATATATATGTTATTTAAGGGTGAAATTGAAAGTTATACAAGTTTTCTCATTTCTTTTAATTAATTCATTGTTCAATAAATTTTTACCTTTTTGTCTTATAAGTTACAATTTCAACTTCCTTTTTATTTCCTTTATAAATTAGTATTAAATCTCTTACCTAATTTAGAGATTTCAATTATTAGTTACTTACCTTTTATTTCACTACAATAATTGAAACAATTAATTGACGGAAATTTAAGAATTTAATACCGGGTAAAATTTTCAATTTATTTTAAAACAATAGATAAATATATTCTTACTACTTATATATCTCTAATTATATTTAAAACAATTCAAAATTTATATATTTTTCAAAATGAATCTGCAGTGGAACTACTACAGTGGCCTTTCCACTTCGAAACTCGAAAATGGAAGTCGATGATGCGGTCGTCATCATCGAAATTATTTTCCAACAACAGAGAGGAAAGTACAAAACTTATTTTCTCCAAAATCTTCTTTAAAACAATTTTTTCCAAATTATATTAAATATTTATATCGGAAAGTACTTATAAACAACATTATTATATTCCAAAATTATTCGAAAGAAGTTTCAAAACCCCGGAACTTAAGTTCTAACTTTCCAAATTTCATTTATTTTATTTTTCAATCTTATTTCTATTATTATTTACACTTTATTACCTAACAACCAATCTATTGCAGCCAAATACAGATATCATTTGAAATTTTTATTTTATATAGAAAATATAATAGGCAAAATTATTTCATTCACCTATATGAAACAAATATTATGTCGGTCTGTCCTATTGAGTGTTTAGAAATTCCTACTGATGTCACAGCGTTCCATGCACCAACCAGAATTTATAACTACAAAACGGAACAGATTAACGCAATATTAAAACATTTTTATAACACTAACAAATACGCTCTCTCATATATACACACTTAGCGACTCCCATAGGGTATTACTACCCTATTAATAAAGAGTCAAACCCCACAAAGATAAGGTTTATCGCTAAACCAAAGCTCTGATACCAACTGTAACGTCTCGCCTTTTTTGCACGTTTTAAATCGACACACGTGCCAATTCAAACCATACGGAAATGCGGATTGTTATGGGGTAAATAAGAAAAACAAGGAAGAAATAAAACAAAATAGAATCTCACAGCGGAAGGATAAAATATAATAATCAAATGTACAGTTTATAAAGTTGTTTTATAAAATGTTCGATTATAATTACAACATTTCTCAGAGTTAACGTACCAATATCAATACAGCGGAACAATATGAGTGTAGTGGAATATAATAAATAATAATAATAGAAGTCTCCATCTTCGTCCTCCAGAGCTAAAGTCTTCGATCCTGAAACGCTCGGACTGACCCGAGCGAATTTGAAAAGACAAAAACACTCGAGTCAGAACTAAAAGATCTTATGTGAGTTAAATTAAAAGAAATAAATATGAGTGCAGTAACTCGAGAGATGCTCAGAATTACATCTCCTAAGGATCCGTTAAACTATTTACTATGTAGTATATTTCGCTATTGTCTAATTGTAAAATAAACTTACTTTTAAATAGCGTTAAGGCTTTACATTTTCCACCTTAACACATTTATATATTCCTATAGTCTATACAGTACCGTAATCTCCCCCGTACTGGGCGTCGTCAGAGGGCATTCCATAGGTATGTTACAAAATCAAAATCGTATAAGGCACGCTAGTGTAGGTGACACGGCACAACTAGGCAATGCCGGGGTAGATATACCAATTACGCTTCCAGGTCTTTGGTAACGCGCAGCCGCAGCTACCGCCCACCTCGAGCCACACCCCCAAATAAAAAAAAATCAAAAGTGGCCACCGGATCAATCCAAGTGTCAAAGTATAATATCGAAGGGATGTGTCCGATCAAAGGTGCTACCTTATTAACCCATCAATCGCTCCTGTTTTAGCCACCTTATGCCGACTCAAGGGAGTTGGGTCCAAGTATTTACCTTACAAGAAATGTCGCCACCAACCTACTTCATTTTGGAATCTCCAACGCGTACACGGTTGTTAAAGTGGTTTTTGGAGCTGGCAGAGAGTATGACAACTTTCGATCCCGGTCTCTTCAACAACCAAACGTTATTATAACACCGTGGTCTTTTAAAAATAATTTATACTTTAAAACCAGAATAAAATTATCCATTCCAAAACCCATAAATACGATATCATTTTCTTTTAAAACTCAAATCAATATGATATCATTTTATTTCAAATATATTTCTTTTCAAAATCATACCACTTTTAAAATTTATAATACCTCGAAACCAAATATTTGAATTTCAACTTTCAACATAATACTTCGAAATCCATAGTTTTAAAACCATAACTTCAAAACTTAAATGATGTGGATATTCGACAGTATATAAAATAAAACAGTTGAATTTAAAATTTCTTAAAAAATAAATAATTTCCACGCCTTTACAATTGTATTCACTTTAAATTCCGTCTAAACCCATTGTTGGGGATGCGGATTAAGGATCTTAAGGCAGAAATAACACTAGAGGGGGGGTGAATAGTGTTTTAAAGAATATATGAACTATATGACTAAATTAAAAATTTCAACACAAATCTAAACAGAATTCTAACACAGAATGATCACAGAACATATAACAAATGTAAATAGTAAAGTAAAGCAAGTAAAAGGAAAGAACACACCAGATTTTATACTGGTTCGGAATCCTCCTACATCCAGTCTTGCACTAAGGCAATATCCTTGTACAGATTTTTATAAGCCAATATCCAAATTACAACCCTCAATTTCTAAGGCCTTGAGGAACCCTCCTATCTCCGAGTCTGGGGTAAACTCTCTTGATTTACGGGACACAAGATCACCCTAATAATTCTTAATAAAAATCCTTTTGAATGGATAGACTCTATGGACTTTTTGAATACAAATTAATCCTATAACTCTGAATAGCACTTTGATCTTTAGTAGAATGATGGAGAATCAAATAGAGAGAGTATCTAAATGATTTTCTATTGAGAATTTGGCAGAATGATGGCACGATCTTGAAAATATGAATTTTTATGGATATGGAATGGTGGAGAAGAAAGAGTGAAGAAAATAAGAAAGGAGTTGTTAAAAAAATTCGTTTTGGAAGCCTTTATATAGATGCACAACAGTCATAACCATTAGCGAAAGGTTTTCGAACGAATGGACACTTCTTTTGAAAATTGAATTTTGAATCCAACTGTCACCATGTCGACATGGGGTATCCCCTTATGTCGACATCCCTTAGTTCAAAATTATAGAGATGTTGTTTTGTAAAGACATTTGAATTTAAAACAAGTTGAAACTTCTCTGAAGCAAAGTAAAGTGTTTAAACAATATTTTGAGATAGAGAATAAATATAAAACATTATTTTAAATATATATATATAATTTATATAGACCGTCAATTATATAAATAATATTTAAAATCAGAATAAGTTTTGATGTTTTAAAAATAGAAGTTTTTAAAATCCGAATAGAGGAATATTTCAAGGCTAAAACAACGTTTGAAAATATTTTTGAAAACATGATTTTGAAAGCTAAAACATTTTGAAAACAGATTTAAAAACATTTTTAGAAATCTATTCAAACTGAAATTACAAGAACCTTCCTACAGAGCTCCTCCATAGGTCTCAAGAACTTGTACAAAGTAGTTTAAATGGTTTTGATTTTCGTGGGTTTGTAAGCCACTTGTCGTAGGTTTGTAAGCTACTTGTCGTGGGTTTGTAAGCCACTGGTTTCGATAGAAATTGGGTTCCATCCCAAAATAAAATTGGAAGAAAGATGAGAGTGCTATTATGAAGTTTTAAAAAAATACTAGACACTTATCTTGAGATCTTGAAATCTTGATTCTCTAGAGTCTTGACTCTTGAATCTATAATTTTCATCTTGATGCTTGAGTCTTTATACTAATCAGTATTCGATGATACCTGCATATACTTCCTATACACACACACACACACACACATATATGGAAATGTTAGTATATATTTCTTAAAGTAAAGTATAATAACTATATAAGGTTGTTGTCATCAAAACATCATCAAATAAGTTCCTAACAATCTCCCCCTTTTTGATGATGACAACCTTTATTTATAAAATATTCTTACCATACCATAACTCCCCATAACTCCCCCTTACTCCATGACTTCTTCTTAAAACTACAACTCCCCCTTACTCCATGACTCCCCCTTACACCAAGCACATATATTTTTATAACTTTCTCCCCCTTTGTCATCAACAAAAAGAATTAAAGATTTACCTGTTCTAAGATAATCAAGTATATATAGAATAAAAGTGTAAAGTGAACGTGTAAGTGATCAAGTGTGTTAGCATATATATAAGTGTAACTTGACAATCAAATCAATATCATACATAGCAAACCAATCATGTATAGTATATGAAGTTATATACAAACCAAATCCAAATGAAACTTAAGTAAACAATTCAATCAAATCCTAATCAAATCTAAATCAAATCAAACAAACAAACAAACATACATAATGATCAGACATTCCTTGGGACTTCCACCCATCCATCTTCTCCAAAGATAGGATCGGTTTTGATAACATCCCAATTATCTTTGTCGAGAGTGACCGGTGGATTTGCTTCGGGTTCGTCTTTGCTAAGGCTTGAGATCATCCAAAGAAGTGCGTCGAAGTGTTTCTCTTGCTCTTTGATCATCTGCATTTGGCTTAATTATAAGTGCCTTTGATTTCTAAGTATAAAAGAGAGAATATTCTTGAAAGAAGTAAGAGTTTCTTCAAGATTTTTACTGAAATTCTTAATTGGAGAAGCCATAATTTAATAAATAAGTTGAAATATGAGAGGAGATGAATAAAAATGGAGGTAGAGAAGTTTTTCTGGAAGAAATAGGTATTTATAGGAGTTATTGGCCGTTCAAAATGAATTGTCACTTGGTAGTTACAAGAATTTGAAGTTAGAAATTGTAACTACTTTTTGACTGTTATATGTCGACATGGGGGGATGGGGCATGTCGACATAGTCTAGAAAGAATGACCAAGTTGAGTTATTTTTTATTTCTAAGTTTATTTTTATACTAGTGGACCTATATAAACTTAAAATAAATAACTATCTGAGATATATAAAGATGGAAAACAGAGAATAAGATAGCATTACTTATATTATTTAACATTACATAATATTAACCAAAAAAATAGAAAATACAAAGATAGATAAACGATAACTAGAGAGATAATGGCTTGGATTAGTTTGATGAAGATGATGTTGAGGACAAGCCAAGTTTCCTGCCTATCTTACCATAGAACTTGCCGATCTTGGTAGAGATTTTATCCATTTTCTTGCTAAAAGATCTCTTAAGAACCTTTTGGTTTTGAGCAAGTATCTTTTGGTTCTTGAGTATGGTTTTGTTGGACGGATTGGCGGGTGTATGTGGATACTCTATACTTTCCAAACAGGTTTCTTCATCTTCCTCTTCTTCTTCAATTTCCATTCCTTCCCCTTCTTCTTCCTCTTCCTCTCCCTCTTCTTCCATCTCTTCATGAGCAAGTTTCTCTTCCTTTTCAGTAAGTGTTTCATACGGTTGAAACATAAGTGGGATTTTCATAAGAGAAATGTTCCCATGATTGAACACTTTCCTACTTACAAACTCTTCCTTTTTAACATCCACACCAAAATAATTGAAAATCCGAGTAAGATAAATTCCATGATAAAGAGTGTTTTCTCCCATAGTAAAATTTTTGGGTCTTAACTCATCCAAAATAGTTTGTGCCCAATTAATATCATATTTTCCAAATATAGCAAAAAGAGCTTTACACACTTTTGAGGTGGGATTATTGTAGTTTCCCGACCTAGGAATAATGGTGTGTTGAATAAGAAGGTTGACAATTCTTGCTTTTGGGCGGAAAAAGCGATTCTTAAAATCCATGTGGTCATCGCTTTCAAAAATGTGATGAAAAGTCTTTCGATCGGTTTCATTGATTTGAAATTGCGAGAGATTCATACCGGTAGATTTGCAATCCAAAATAGTACCCAAAATATCGGAATTCAAAACAATAAGTGTTCCTTTAACACTACTCCAAATTTGATCTTCATTTCCGTTATAAAATTCACGGTTTAGGTTTACATAAAACATTTTGACAAGGTTTGGATAACAAACGAAATCATTTTGCTTGTTATCAATCAAGCTAAGAATGGAGTTTTCTTCAAAAAGTTGATCGATTTCATAAGAAGGAAAATCATCAAAAATAGCAAATTTTCCCGTATTGACTTTACCATAGTTTACATAATTTATGTAAGCTTTGATAGGCACCGGGTCATTAAAAAGATCATTTTTGATGGATTTGGTCGGCCTCATAGTTGGTGGGGTACTTGAGGAAGCCATTGATGAGTGTTTGAGAGAAGTAGAAGATAATGAAGAAAGTTTGAATTATGAGAATAAAGTGAAAAGAGATGATAAGAGAAGTATATTAAATAGATTCTCTAAAGTCATGTTCTCTGGTCAAGAGGTATCTTTTTAGAATTTTGAAGTAAGTGAAAAGGTGGAGGGAAATTCAAAAGTTTGAATTCAATTTTGAAATCAAATTTCTGAGAGACATGTCGACATGGGGTATCCTGGCATGTCGTCATGTGCCTGTTGAATTTGAAAAGAGGTGTCTATTCCTAAAATCTAAGAAATTCCTAAAATCTTAAGAAAGCTAATCTATAATTTATATCTTTATATAATTCCAGTAATAATATTAAATATAATAATATTAACATATTTTAATATTTAAAATATTATTAAAATAATATTATTTTGAATTTAAAAATTCAAATTTCAAAGGGTGATTTTGAATTTAAAAATTCAAGGAATTGCAAACAAAATCAAAACAAACAAGCATCCAATAAAATTAAAATAAATGTGTACCTATTTTTAGATCCAAACTCCGATCGTCTTCCAATTCGAGAATAGCAGTGAAGCACATATTTGAATTATCAGTTTTCTTCTCATCATCACTGGATGAATCTGAATCGTCAAGAGTTGCTGCATATGCCTTCTTTCTTTTCCATAGTTGCTCGTTGTTTAGTTGAAATGTCTGTTTGTCTGGATATGGACAATCTATCTTGTAGTGCCCTGTTTTGTTGCAGTTGTAGCATCTATCATCATTGTTGTTGTTGTAATTGTTGTTGTTCTCCAAAGTATTTCTGGAATTCCTTTGATCATTTCTTTTAAAGTTATTCATCTTTCTATACTTCAGAAACTTTCTGAAATTTCTGGTCATGAAAGCAATTTCTTCATCACTATCTTGTTCTAAATCTCCAGTTGTTGCTTTGAATGCGATCGATTTCTTTTTCGTTGCCTTAGATTCTTTTCTCCCTTGTAGTTGAACTTCATAAGACATTAGATTACCGATTAACTCTTCGATCTTCATTTGACTAACATCATTTGCCTCTTCAATAGTAAGTGTCTTTTGATCCCATTCCGAAGTGAGTGAATTGAGTATCTTTCTGACTTGATCTTCTTCTGAGAAACCCTTTTCTAAAGCAATTAATGAATGTATAATATCTTGAAATCGACAATACATGTCGGAAATGGACTCATTTTCATGCATTTTAAACAATTGAAACTGGTTAGTTAATATGGGAATTTTAGTCTGTTTTACTTTGCTTGTTCCTTCATGAATTACTTGCAAAGTTTTTCAGATTTCAAATGCAGACTTACAAACAGAGACTCTATTAAACTCATTCCTATCTAGTGAACAAAATAGTGTATTCATAGCCTTAGAATTGTTTTGTGCAACCGTCTTTTGCTCAGTAGTCCACTGGAAAAAATTAGTAGTCGGTTCAACATATTCAGTTTGTGTCATATTCCGAGTATCTAAACTTATGGATTGTAAATAAATTTTCATCCTACATGCCTAATATGCATAATTACTGCCATTAAAAAGTGGTGGTCTGACAGTAGACCGACCTTCTACAAATGAACTAGTGTTAGTACTTGTGTTGGCAGAAGTAGTGATGACAGGAGTGACATTATTAGTGTGTTGTGCCATTAAAACTTTTCAAAATTTTAGATTATGAAAATAATTAAAACCTCGCTCTGATACCAATTGTTGGGGATGCCGATTAAGGATCTTAAGGCAGAAATAACACTAGAGGGGGGGGGGGTGAATAGTGTTTTAAAGAATATATGAACCATATGACTAAATTAAAACTTTCAACACAAACCTAAACAGAATTCTAACACAAAATGATCACAGAACATATAACAAATGCAAATAGTAAAGTAAAGCAAGTAAAAGGAAAGAACACACCGGATTTTATACTGGTTCGGAATCCTCCTACATCCAGTCCTGCACCAAGGCAATATCCTTGTACAGATTTTTATATGCCAATATCCAAATTACAACCCTCAGTTTCTAAGGCCTTGAGGAACCCTCCTATCTCCGAGTCTGGGGTAAACTCTCTTGATTTACGGGACACAAGATCACCCTAATACTTCTTAATAACAATCCTTTTGAATGGATAGACTCTATGGACTTTTTGAATACAAATTAATCCTATAACTCTGAATAGCACTTTGATCTTTAGTAGAATGATGGAGAATCAAATAGAGAGAGTATCCAAACGATTTCCTATTGAGAATTTGGCAGAATGATGGCACGATCTTGAAAATATGAAGTTTTATGGATATGAAATGGTGGAGAAGAAAGAGTGAAGAAAATAAGAAAGTAGTTGTTAAAAAAATTCGTTTTGGAAGCCTTTATATAGATGCACAACAGTCATAACCATTGGCGAAAGTTTTTCGAACGAATGGACACTTCTTTTGAAAATTGAATTTTGAATCCAACTGTCACCATGTCGACATGGGGTATCCCCTTATGTCGACATCCCTTAGTTCAAAATTATAGAGATGTTGTTTTGTAAAGACAATTGAATTTAAAACAAGTTGAAACTTCTCTGAAGCAAAGTAAAGTGTTTAAACAATATTTTTAGATAAAGAATGAATATAAAACATTATTTTAAATATATATATATATATATATATATATATATATATATATATATATATATAATTGATAGACCGTCAATTATATAAGTAATATTTAAAATCAGAATAAGTTTTGATATTTTAAAGATAGAAGTTTTTAAAATCAGAATAGAGGAATATTTCAAGGCTAAAACAAAGTTTGAAAATATTTTTGAAAACATGATTTTGAAAGCTAAAACATTTTGAAAACAGATTTAAAAACATTTTGAAAAATCTATTCAAACTGAAATTGCAAGAACCTTCCTACAGAGCTCCTCCATAGGACTCGAGAACTTGTACAAAGTAGTTTAAATGATTTTGATTTTCGTGGGTTTGTAAGCCACTTGTCGTAGGTTTGTAAGCTACTTGTCGTGGGTTTGTAAGCCACTGGTTTCGATAGAAATTGGGTTCCATCCCAAAATAAAATTGGAAGAAAGATGAGAGTGCTATTATGAAGTTTTAACAAAATACTAGACACTTATCTTGAGATCTTGAAATCTTGATTCTCTAGAGTCTTGAATCTTGAATCTCTAATCTTCATCTTGATGATTGAGTCTTTATACTGATCAGTCTTCGATGATACCTGCATATACTTCCTATATACATATACATACATATACATATATATATATATATATATCTATATGGAAATGTTAGTATATATTTTATAAAGTAAAGTATAATAACTATATAAGGTTGTTGTCATCAAAACATCATCAACTCAGTTCCTAACACCCATAACTTTTAAATTCACTTTCATTAAATAAACCACTTCAAATTAAATATATTTCTAACTTTGAGTATTTAAAAATTTCAAACTTAAGGTTTGGAATTTCTATTCAACAATTCATTGTCCTATCATTTAGTTTTGAATGTTTACGTAATAGATTCATAACCATTTAAAATAAACTCAGTTTATTAACGCTAGTTATTTCCTTCCATTTATTTATACTAGAATTATTTATTAAATCCAGTTACAAATATCATATCTTTAAAATTTCCAATTTTAATAAGTTTACATCAACTATGGAGTTAAATTTTCAAATAAGCTCAATTTCAATTAAATTTACAATTTATCTTTCAATCCTAATTGATTTAAATCATTGAAACTCCATTATCCAACTTATTTAGTTTATTTAACAAATTTATACATAGCTTAAATTCAACAATTTAACTATATATGTATAAAAAAAATACTTATAAAATATCAAAATTAAATATTTATTAAACCATATCCTACCCAAACCATAGAAATTTTTTCAAAAAATAATTTTATATATATGTATACCACGGTGCCTGTATAAAATTTTCTATCCTATGGTCAAGTGATATGGATATTTATCATTACAATCCGCAATTTAAAAATAAAAATTTGCGGTTATATATCATTTCAAACCGCAATCCTGAATGAAATGAAATGCATAATAACTTGCAGATTATATAATATAAAACATATCATCCATTCATCAAACATCAATCATCAACCATTTATTACAATCATCATCAATTTAAACAAACATCAATAGAGCATATAAAATATAACATGTATCAATGAATAGTATATATTCAAAAAAACTAAATAAATAAATAAATAGCTGTTTAATTATTAGTTTATATACAAATAAATAAATCTTAACTGTCAATTTATATGCAATAATAAAATTAATTAACAGTTAAATTAAATAAATGCGATTTAACTGTTGATGATGAATAAATTATGCAAAACAGTCATAAATAAATTTCTACTCATATCTTAAATCAATTTAACAAACATAAGAAAACTTAGAAGTTGTGAGTGAGTTAAAACACTCAACTTTTGAATTTAAATCGAATTTAAATCCGATTAAACCCAAAAATTGGACAGTCTCCAAATTTTTCCAAACCAGCGTCATTAAATCCGGAATTTCAATACGATCCTAACAAAAAAATCTTGCGTGAAACAGATAATGTATGTGAAAGTTACATCGATTCAAATTGTTTGAAATAAAAATTTAATTAAAACAAAAACTTACATAAATAATTTGCCACGTCACCTCCCCCCAAGTTTCTTCCTCACCCAGAAAACACGACTACAGTGGAAACCGAACCCAAAAAATAACGCCCTTGACCGAGCTTTGACCAACGTTCGAACGCGCCACCGGCTACCTGCCTACCGCCGAACACCACCGCCGAACGCCGCTCGGCCAGCCGCACCCATAGACCTAGGTCCGGTCCTCCCCCTTCGCCGCCGGCCGCCACTCGATTTATAACCCTAATAGAACCTTGTGCTAAATCCAACCGTTAAAATACCAAACCAATGACACCGATTCGAAGCGTACGAGCCTCTCCACAATACCTAGAAAGGGTTTGACGATCTGACCCCGTTCATCGACGATCAACGAACGGTCGTGAATGTTTGCTCGATTTCTGGCCACGTCGAACCTCGAATTGAAAAAGGAATTTTAGATCCGAGTTACGCTCTTCGAGAGCTTCAACATATATTTTTTCGGAAATTTTCTGAGGAATTTGAATTTCTGACTTTTTATTTGACTTGAAATTGGATCTAGGGTTTGCACCCATTGAGGAAGAGGAAGAACTGATGAAATTTACACATAGACAAATGAGAATAGGCGAAGGCTAGGGTTTAGTAGGGTATTTATAGATAAAGTTGAAAAATAGATGGATCGGGTTGGATATACGTGTTAACGCTTACGTGGCCCAAAAATCCCGTTTTGAACCCGGTACGAAATTGAGTAAACCCATATATCGAAATAGGTGTTTTAAAATATTCTGAACGCGATGGAAAAAGTTTCATGTCCAAATTCGATCGTATGAAAAAGTTATGCTGAAATCAATATTCTCAAATTGATTTCGAATTGATTTCAATTAAATCGATTTCAAGGCGTTTCGCGTTCGTACGATCAAAGGACAAGTCCGATCGCTACGAAACTTGAAACCCTACAATAATTAACCGATATGGATCCAATGAAACTGGTTTCGTCGAAATCCGAGTCCGTGACCAAAATGGATATTTTTATATTAATTAAATAAATTAAGAATTAGTAAAAAATCCAATTTTTATATTTCAGTTTCAGAATTGGAAAATTTTATCACTTATGATTACTCAATCATTTACAATGATTTTAAACAAATTTAAAAATGTAAATTTAGATGATTCATTTATAAATTTCAATATAAATTCTCAATTTCATTAAACTCAAAATTCAAAATTAACTTTCTAATAATTCTATTAAATTAATGAATCCATGATTATTCCATTCATATATTTTCAAATAGGAGGGTTTACCATTGGATTTAAAATTATTACATAAATATTTCCCAATTTTCAACTTAATTTTTAATTTAGCGTAATAATTAAAATTTGATTTCATTTATTTCAATAAGTCCGACTATTATAAATTAAAAAATTAACTCACTATTAAAGATTCAAATTCAATAATTCATAAACTTCATCATCTTGATTTACTTATTAATTCATAATTCTTTAAACCAAATTCCCTTATCAATTTTAAAGTAACTTAATTTACCAATCATAGTATTTATTTCAACCTCTTAAAATAACCCCTTCATTATAAATTGAATCCAATTTATTATAATAAGTTTCCAATTTAAGGAATTAGATTCAATTTTAACTTTTATCTTACACTTAAGTTTAGGTCATAATCAATTCATAACGTATTTCTTTCTTAGTTATTACTTTACATACTTCTCGTATAAATTTCACAATTAAACATAAATTTTAAAGTAACGCTTATAATAATTACGACGCTATAATTACTTAACATTTAAACGAACGTTATTTCATTTTCAATTAGTGTAACATTCATTTATTTTATTATCACTTTTTACAGATTCTAATTCCATTAACAAATAAGCAGGTAATTTATAATATATGTTACAAATCTTAAATTAATCACTATTCATTATTATTGACTTTAATTTAGCATTAATTACCTTGTATTACATTGTTACTTAAAATCCCTATCCAATTTCAATTTATATTCTAATGAGTACATTTACACTTTCCGTTATGTTATAAATTATCAACAAAGAAACATTTATTAGTTTAACGACATTGTAATTTACTAATTACCTACATTGATTGTATACGTTTTCCATTATTATCATTTATTAGAATTCTATTCAACTTTCCATCTTATGTGTTGGGCGCATTTCTAAACAATGCCGAACCATACCATCTCCAAGCATTGCCGGTCCAAGCTCCCTCTCCATCCACCACACGCTACCGGACCAACCTACCTCGCCTACCACCGAATAACCTACCATCGAACCAAAGCCCCACCGGTCCATTCATCTCCTACCACCGAACCATCCTAACTGGACCACCAATCCAACCTACACCGAACCAACATTGCCAGGCCAGATCGTTTCAGCCTAGGCCCGCCAGCAGCTATATACATCCGGAGCCCCTGCCCCCAGCCTGACTCTATAAATAGAGGGGCAGGGGTACAACAATGGCAGATAAGTTTGAGAGCTCAAGCACGGAAGGAACTTTCAAACAACATTCATATACTTGTATACAAAGTTTTGTACTTATACTTGTACTTGTAATCTGAAAGAAAAAGGAGAATAACATATAAAGTGGACGTAGGCACGTTCTGGCCGAACCACTATAAATCTGTGTGTCTTTTACAGTTTTGTCCATCTATTTTATATACTTGCGTAAGTCACCCAAATCGTTAGAAACAACATAAAATCAACTAATTCATACGACTTGGAGGTGTTTGCCTATTTTTTGTGCAAACATTTTTGGTGCTTTCACTGAGAGAAGAAGGAGCTCGAAGCTTCAGCTTCTCCCACTCATCCCTTTTCCTATCAACATTGTTCATTGCTTGGAAAATATGGCTCCCGGACGGAAGAAGGATACTAACAAAGGAAAGAATGTTGCAACTGGCAGTATCCCAGATCCAGTGATCAGGGACCAAGACAATCATCAGGTTCCAACGGCAAATTTAAATCAGGCAAATCCGACAGCCCCCGCTACGGAACAACAAATTACAAGGGCGGATCTGGACAGGATTATGGCTGAAGTAACTAACTGCTTCGCATCTCAACAAGAAGCCTTGGTGGACCAACTCATGTCACGCTTAAGGGATGCTGAAGAATCCAACCGTAACACCGAATCATGGGGTGAGTCCCAGTCTGGAGGATCTAAGAGACGACAAGGGTCTTTCTTCTTCGAAGAAGCCAACAAAAGAAACAGCCATGGTAGGAACCGAGGCCGGACTCAGCCCGAATTCCGACCCGAGGAAACACTTGGAACCGAACCCAACGGAGGAGGTGCCAGGCAGGAGTCGGATGTGGCTGAGCCTGTCATGCTACCTAACCATGAAAACACCAGTAGACGGGGCCGAACTGGAGTCCGGCCCGAAGTTGGACCCGAGGAAGTGCTGAGAACAGAACCCAGTAGGGGAAGATCAAGGCAAGGGCCAATTGTGGCTGACCCCAGCATGCCCCCAGAAGACCAGAGGCAGCCATTGGAGAATGTTATGAGTGACAGACGATACCATCCCTATAAGCCGTCTGGACGGAATCAGTCCCGCAGGGAAGAACCAAACTCATTTCTATCCGCTCCAAGTTCCGATGAAAGGATGGCGCGATTGTTCAGAGAGTTCGTCCAACGGGAGCAAAGGGATCGGGGGATAGGTGCTAGGGTAACCAGCCCCTTCACCCGCAATATCGAAACCGCCATCACCCCCCGGGAATGGAAAATGCCAACAATGAAACCTTACAAGGGAACCTCTGACCCCATAGTACACTTACAGAGATACAACCAGCATATGCTCATGAGCGGAGCAACGGAGGGAGTATTGTGTAAATGCTTCCCACTTTTCTTGGCAGATCTAGCTACCTCCTGGTTCTGCCACCTACCCCAAAGGTCCATCAGCTCATGGGAAATGTTGAAAGAAAAGTTTATCAGCCAGTTCCGCATTCATGTGGAACAACCCAAGGACGCTTATTCCTTATCTAATATCAAACAGAAACCCGGAGAGACAGTGCAACAATATCTAACCCGATTCAACGCCACGGCGGTTGCAGTCCAAGATGCCGACGAGAAACTTATCCTAATGGCTCTCTGCAGTGGAGTACATCCGGATACTAAATTTGCTAGGAGACTAACCAAGGAAAAGCACGCTACTTTACCTGATTTCTTCCATGAAGCTGGAAAATATATGAGACTTGAAGACGCTGCCACTGAGAGGCAGTCAGGGCAATAGGCTAAAACAGCTACAGACAGGGTTCCCACTGCAACAAAGGATGTTCGGAGAAATGACTCTACAGAAAATGCTGGGGGCAAGAAGGGGGAAAGCGCCTATATCGACCTGGACCAAGATTTGACTCTTACACTCCTTTGAATGAAACAATCGAAAACATCTTCCTAGCTACTCAAGACGAAGTTAGATACATGTGCCCCCCGCAGAAGAAGGAGTCAGATAACGCACTCAAAACTGGAAAGTTCTGCCGCTTCCACGAATCCCATGGACATGACACCAATGAATGCCACCATCTCCGGGACTTGATTGTAGAACACATCAGAAGGAAGAAACTGGAACGCTATGTTAAAAACCAGAACAGGACTTCGACTCCTGCCAATGAGAATCCTGGGCTGCCCCTCCCAGATGTAGGCGGAGGAAATTGCAACACCAGCGGCTCTAGTCAAGAGAAGATAGTGGTCCATACCGTATCAGGAGGACCACACATCGCCGACAGAAGCTGGGCAGAGATGGAAAGATACGGTAAGTCACTTAGAAACGATGAAGGCTACGTTAACTCTGTTATGGAAGAACGCCACCCGAAACGGAAAGAGAATGACGACATCACATTCAGTAGGCGTGATTTAGAGGGAAGACAGTACCCACACATGGATCCTATGGTCATCTCTGCCTGGTTCGGTCCAGCCAAAGTTTTTCGAATTTTAGTAGACACTGGAAGCTCGGTAAATATCCTATTCAAGCATGCTTTCGACAAAATGAAGCTGTCAATGAATGATGTGTCTCCCTGCAACAAACCACTACATGGTTTCACTGGAGATGCGAAGATGCCCCTCGGGCAACTGGACCTTTTTGTTGAAACAGGAAGTCATCCCCGCTCCGTTGTGCGAAAACAAACGTTTGTACTAATAGAGAACCACTCGGCCTACAATGCCTTTTTGGGAAGACCAGCCGTGTCTGACTTCCAAATTGTCCTAGCCCCGTGGTGCTGAAGATGAAATTTCCAACCGATAACGGAATAGGAAAAATGGAGGGGGATCAAGACGCAGCTCGAGACTGCTATGTAACTGAACTTCGCAATAACCGCAGAAAAGATAAAGGGAAAAATGCAGAGACTACTCTCTGCATGAAAAACTTGGAAGCATAGCAACTAAAGAAAGCCCCTCCTCTTCGATATACCAGTGACCCTTTCAATGAATTAGACCCCAGGGACAAAGAGGAGGAGGCCACCGCCGAGCCTGTAGAGGCTATGGAATTCGTAGCTGTAGACAAATATGACTCAAGTAGACTATTGAAAATCGGATCTCAACTAAAAGAAGAATTAAAGGAACAACTTATTGATTTTCTTCGCCACAATATGGATGTATTTGCATGGACGCACGCTGATATGACAGGAATCTCCCCAGATGTAGCATGCCACGTACTGAACATCGATCCCACCAAGGCGCCAGTAAAGCAGAAAAAGAGAAGCATGGGGGCAGAACGATCAGCAGCCCTAGAGGAAGAAGTGAAGAACCTACTTGCCAATAACTTCATACGAGAAGCCATCTACCCAGAATGGATCGCCAACTCGGTACTGGTAAAGAAAGCTAATGGGAAGTGGCGAACATGCATCGACTTCTCCAACTTAAATGACGCTTGTCCGAAGGACTGCTTCCCGCTTCCTCGAATCGATCAGCTCGTGGACAGCACAGCCGGACACGAACTCTTATCCTTTATGGACGCATACTCAGGATATAACCAGATCCCTATGCACGCCCCCGATCAAGACCACACTAGCTTCATCACTGACCGAGGATTTTACTGCTACAGGGTAATGCCTTTTGGACTTAAAAACGCCGGAGCTACTTATCAGCGCCTCGTCAACAAGATGTTTGCAGAACTAGTAGGACGAACTATGGAAGTTTATGTGGATGACATGCTGGTAAAAACGAGGAAAGCCAACGACCATATAAACCACCTGGATGAGATGTTTCAAGTACTTCGCCAATATGGAATGAAGCTGAACCCTCTGAAGTGCTCCTTCGGAGTATCGTTGGGAAAGTTCTTGGGATTCATCGCCCATGCCAGGGGGATTGAAGCAAACCCCGAACAAGTTCGATCTTTGCAAGATATCAAGATACCATCCACTCGAAGAGAGATGCAAAGCCTAAACGGAAAAGTGGCCACCCTAAGCAGGTTCATATTTAAAGCAACCGACAAATGCATCCCTTTCTTTGAAGCTCTAAAGAAAGACAAAGGAAAGTTCGAGTGGACTGACGAATGTTCGATGGCCTTCCTTAACTTAATCGAACACCTCCAGAGACCACCAGTACTCTCAACTCCGAATGAAGGCGAAGAACTATACCTATACCTTGCTGTATCGTCCCACGCTTTAAGCGCCGCTTTGGTTAGAGAAGACAACCACGCACAGCGACCCGCATACTTTGTGAGCAAGAGATTTACAGGGGCAGAAGCCAGATACCCTAAACTTTAAAAGCTAGCATACTGTTTGCTAATCACGTCACGGAAACTGCGACACTATTTCCAATCTCACTCCATCAGAGTCTTGACCGACCAACCGTTAAGGCAAGTACTCCATCGCCCCGACACTTCTGGGCGACTACTTAAGTGGTGCATTGAACTGAGTCAATATGATATCACCTACCATCCTCGCACCGCTATCAAGGGGCAAGCCATAACCGATTTCATTGCCGAATTCACTACTAACGAAGGTAAGGAGCATTCTGAAATAGCAGAAGATATCAAGTGTAATCTCTTCGTAGATGGGGCATCAAATGAACAGGGCTCGGGGGCAGGTGTTGTGATAATCACCCCCAGGGGAAGGAAGCTGCACTACGCCCTAAGGTTGGAATTCACTGCCACCAACAATGACGCAGAATACGAAGCAGTGATAGCCGGATTAGAACTTTCCCTGGAGATTGGAGTCGGTTCTTTATGTCTCCATAGTGATTCTCAACTTATTGTAAATCAAATACTGGGAGAATTCCAGACTCGAGGAGAACGACTCACAGCATATCTAAAGAAGACCAAGTTGCTGCTCAATCAGTTGGATCACTACTTAATCAAACACATTCCTCGAGAAGAGAATCAGGAGGCCGACGAACTGGCAAAGCAAGCTAGCATGAAGGACAGCGCCGCTTCCCGAACAATAACCATCTCACAACAACTGGCCCCGAGTTACGAGACAACGAACATGATAGCTGCAATCGAAGAGGAAACTTGGATGACTCCTGTCTGGAAATATTTACAAGGTGGCACACTACCGACGAGCGTAACGAAGCCAAGAAAATCTTGAGGAAAGCTTCCCGCTACACGATACAAGAAGGCATCCTCTATCGACACGGCTTCTCTAATCCCTTGTTAAGGTGTGTCGCTAGAAGGGAAGCCAAGGAGATCTTATGCAACATACATCGAGGAAGTTGCGGAGATCACACTGGGGGGCAGACTCTGGCAAAGAAGATTCTTCGATATGGATATTACTGGCCCACCTTAAACAAAGACGCCCTAGACTTCGTCAAAAGATGTGACAGATGTCAGAAATTTGCTAAGATTCCTCGACTACCAACAAATGAAATTACTCAGATGACCAGCCCTTGGCCCTTTGCAATATGGGGAATTGACTTGATTGGCGAACTGCCAATAGGCCGAGGCGGAGCTAAATATGCCATAGTGGCAGTTGACTATTTCACCAAATGGGTGGAAGCGGAACCTCTAAATAAAATATCTTCGGCAAAAGTTATTAACTTCTTGATCAAAAATGTTTTATGCAGGTACAGGGTTCCACTCAAAATCATATCGGACAATGGACTTCAATTTGACAACGAGGAATTCGTCGACTGGTGCCAAGAGCACGGAATTCACAAAAGCTTCTCATCTGTGGCTTACCCCCAGGCAAACGGACAAGTCGAAGCTGTCAACAAAATCCTCAAAACCTTAATCAAGAAGAAATTTGAAAAGTCAAAAGGCGCTTGGGTGGATGAACTTCCTACGGCACTTTGGACTTACCGCACATCTTACAGAACATCAACAGGGCATACTCCTTTCTCTTTGGCATACAGATCGGAGGCCATGCTCCCAGTTGAAACTGTAGTGCCTTCCCACCGCAGGATCCACTACAACCCAGAAGAGAACGAAGAACTCCTCCACATGTCTTTGGATCTAATTGAAGAAAGAAGAAACGATGCAGCACTCAAAGCAGCAGCTCATAAGCAAAAAGTTGCAGCACAATACAACTCCAAAGTCAAGGACCGCAGCTTACAAGAATGAGATCTTGTCCTCAAGCGGATCTTCCCACGCCCCGGAGTGCTAGATCCAATCTGGGAAGGACCCTATGTAATTCATAAAGATCTCCGCAATGGAGCCTATATTTTTTCAACAGTGGACGGAGAGGTGTTCCGGAGGGCATGGAACATCCGACACCTCCGTCGATACTTTTCTTAACTTGTACTGCCCATATGAAGTGAATTAACAAAGAGAATCAGTGGATGTAGGCATTTTCATGCCGAACCACTTTAAAAATCTTGTCTCTTTTTAACTTGTTCCTTTATATCTTGGCTGCTTGTTAAGCTTTATCCTTTTCTGTTGAATAAATCTTGTATAACGACATTTCCATACTGAAACTTCACGGCGCAACCTCACCTGGACAAGACCCAACAGGTACTATGCGATTCTATGCACTCGCCAATGAGACACTTTTACTCCATCATCCCTCTGCTGCGGGTTAACTCATTGCTCGCTACTGCCCTCAAAGCCAACTATAATGAGCCGATTATAAGCCATCAAGAAGGCCGACTATAGCCGATGGCAGCTCATTACGGCGATCGGCTCGCCGACAACTGTGAACCTACTTTAAGCCCCAACATAAGGTATGGCCAGCCAGGGGTAGTTCACGGTTGACGATCGGCACCCACTCTAGCCGGCCACAGTAAATCGAATAATACCCACGATTACGGGCCATAATGGCTCGGCTAATTACTGTGCGCGATCTCGGCTCCGATATGTCTTAAGTGCGGCTATGGTAAAAAAGATAAACTCCCCGCGGAGGCATAAGATGGGTGACAAATGTCTCCAAGACCCATAGCTAGGGAAAGTGACTACAAAACTTGTTTGCCACGAACTTAAGCATATCGACGGCCTTCCGTGATTGGAAGTTTTACTGTTTCTCATATTTCCATTTCATTCAAAAACTTTTCTCCTATTCTATATAACAATCCTTAAAGTACAGGTCACAAAATAGGGGAACTCTCGCTTGTGGAAATATGAACTCCCATCCGGATGACGGAACACTCAGCTACATTCCATACTCAGTCACGCAAGACATTCAAAGCAACCCTCTACAACTAAAACACGAAGGGCGGTACTATCTTCTCTTGTATACAAATATGTAGCTTTAATTTATTCACACGTCATATTGGCATTACAAGACATGAAACAATATTGTGAGAAGAAACTTAGCATCAAATGCGATTAAGTCACATGCATAAACACGCAGCTATATTTCTTATGCAACATATCAAAATAACAACCACATTTGAGCATAACAGAATCAGCTTATGTTATAAAATTACAGAAGGTCATTCTTTATAAATAATATAATTACAAGTTACATTAATGTTTCGGACTAACATATACGGCAACCAAAATATGTACAAGTCAAGTCAAGGAATCGAAGCTTTGCCTCCATCCCGCTAGCCCTCCGGATCTACTTAACTACAGGGTCAGAACCCCCCGCATGTATTCCAGTGGTCCCGCCTGCCCAATTCAAAAGAGAATCCATCAATAATCACGAAAGATAAGCAATCAAATCATGAAAATGTTAAAAGGAAAGACTTACCAACGTCTGCTCCCTGATCATCATCATCTAGCTGCACGCCTACCTCATCCGCAGCAAGCAGCCGCATGCCCTCCTTAACCGCCACCTTCTCTTCCTTAGTGAATTGGGCCGTAACCACATCCATCCTGAAAGCCGCACCACCTTCCTTATCCGCATCGGCCTTAGCTTCTTCCAAAGCCCGGAGATATATCGTAGCCATAACCCGGGGATAATCGTCCATCCAGGACAAGTTGCCCTGCCTCCAAGTACGGAAATACATGTCCTGGAGCATCTCGTTCATCATCCCCTCATTCTCCTCAAACTCTTTCATCCGGGCCTCAGAAGCCGACAGTCGTGCGACAGCAGCATCTCTCTCCAATCGGTATCTCGAGCAGTCAGCCTGAAGGGACTTCCACATCACTTCCATCTCCTCCTTCAGCTTGGCCTGAGCAAGCTCTGCGGCCTCAAACCTCCCAGATAACTCTTCTACCTGCTCAAGATCCGCTCTCCGAACCTCGTCCACCGTTGCGATGGCCATGTCAATCCGTTCCTTGCAGGCATCCTCCATCTTTCGTAGTTCTGCCTTACTAGCCACTTCCATAGTCTTCTTCAACCGCCTGGAGGCTGCCTCATGCTGAGAAATCTGAATGGCTTGATCGGCAAGCTGTTTGGCCTGATCAGCAACCTTTAGCCGCAACCGAATGTTGGCACTTCTGATTTCCTCCCCAGCCTTGGCCAGTCGAGCGTGATGCTCCATAAGCCTCTTGGTCTCTTCAGCCACCCGATCGATGTTTGCCTTGGCCTCATTCCCCATGGCCACAATCCGTGTAGTAAGCAAATCGAGGTCTAAGGACTTAGCCTCATCAAGCACCCGTACCATGGGATTACGGGGAAGAAGATGCTCGCCCGTGGCCTCGTCAAAAGAGATGTCCTGAAAACTCGGGTCCAGATCCGGATGGCCGGCAAATGGGTTGCGAACCAAACCAGGATGGTCTATCGGAGTGACGGTTGGATTTTCGGACGGATGTGGGGAAGGCATAAGCTCAGTATCCTCCTCAGTAATATCATGGATATGCTGGACTGGAGGCTGAGGGCCAGGTGAAGGTTCAAACGAAGATCGGCCCCTCTTTCTCTTTTGCATATCTTCTTCAATAACTCCGAGAAGAGGGCGATATCTAACCGCACCTCCAGGACGGCTAGCTGACGGCTTTAGTTTGGCAGAAGCTTTGAGTAGCTTGTACTGTTCAAGGCGGTGCCGAATATCTGATGTCTTGGCCACCTTACCTGTTCCTGGAATAAAAACCAGGTGTTACAAGCATGCATGAAACTATGATCCAAGAAATATGTTAAGTAGGAAAACACGCTTATTTTACAAACCCTGAGGGGGTGAGGGATACTGCAATAAGTCCTGAATTTCATTTCAGGACAGGAGCTGGCCGTAAAATATTCCTAAGTCCTTATCATAAAGGGAGTCTGTAGAAATCAAGAATTCACCTTGAGTAACCCTAGCTGGAGGACCCTTAGAAGATGAATCGGCACCAGTCTCAGCCTTGTCAGCCTTCTTCACCTTCTCCACCGAGGCTGATCCTTCCTCCAACCCCTCAAAAGCCTGGCGAAAGGCATCATCCGCCCACTCCTGGATCTCCCCTGCCTGCTCAGAAGACAAAGGCCCGGCACCACTACCACCCTGTCCTTCACCTTCTCCATCTCCTCCGCTCTCCTCCTCGCCTCTCTCCTCTTCTCCACCTTCCTCCTCCGGAATATCTGGGCATGTGTTAGGGGAGGGTCCGTCAGACTTCTTAAGCTTCTTTCCCCCGACGACTGGGGGTACCGAGAAAGGTCTCCTCTTGCTACTCTTCGCAGTGGCCCCATCTTTAGCTTTAGCAGTCCTCTCCTCGGTTGTATCTCTCTGCTTAACCACAGATTGACGTGGCAAAATCAAGTTGTGCTCCAGGAGAGTGGCATTTCGGATCAGGTAAGAAGCCGATCTATCCCTTCCTGAGACAGCCTCTACCTCCACAGCCATCTAAACAAGGTGATCGTTCTCCACGACCGCAAAGCCACCTGTCGCTAGCAAGAAATAAAAGCTCGTAAGAAGAAGCATTGTAGTCGGGACAAAGAAATTACGAATGGAATTCAACTTACAGCCAAAAGTGAAAAGG
Organism: Allium cepa; assembly: GCA_030765085.1. Lineage (NCBI taxonomy): Eukaryota > Viridiplantae > Streptophyta > Magnoliopsida > Asparagales > Amaryllidaceae > Allium > Allium cepa. Next base: position 888,757,766 of record CM060943.1, on the reverse strand, counting down.
CGAAAAGAAAAGGAGTCGTCCTTGACGAAGAACCATTCCTTCTTAAACATGGTAAAATTCGAGTATAAGTCCAAGACCGGCTTGAAGGACATGGCCGACTCTAAACTAATGTACGGAGACCCCTTCTTGTAGCCCCTCAGATTATATAGGTATCGGATTTCCCGGTTAGAAGGGGGCGCCCACATTTCCTCTGAAAAATGATGAACAAACACACCAGGATAGCATAAGAGTTGGGCTGAAGCTGGAAAGGATCCACTTTCAGATAAGTAATTGTGACGTCCCGCCTTTCTCAACCCCAGAAAGATGTTTCATCATTAAGAAAGAAACGGATAGAAATAGAAAAGAATAGAAAGAAAGAACAACAACATCAGAATCTCACAGCGGAATGGAACAAAATATAATACATCACATATCTATTACATAGTTATACATACATCAGAGTCGTACAATATCATATAACAGGACTGTCATATACATACATGACCATACATACATCCGAAATACAGCATCACTAACTACACAACGGAACTACATATATAGATACATACGTCTGGTCTTCTCCCAAAATAGCTCCTCCAGAAAAGCAACACTTCTAGATACCTATCACTTGGCTACTCGTAAAAAATTTGAGTACCCAAGAGTTTATGAAAACACAAAATATAAACTCCGGGTCAGACATGGGTCTGGTATGAGTAAACAGGTTAAAATTGCTTAACTTTGAAAATCATTTGAAAATAAAGGTATCACGTAAGACTCCCCACAAATAAGTACGGGTAAGTTTTTACCTTACGCTAACTAAAACATTTTATAGGAAATTCTGTGATATTATAATAGTGTCTAGGGTTTTCAAGTAAATAGAAAATAGCCGAAATTGTTACATTCATTAAATTCCAGCTACTAGCCACGAAAGTGGGTAATACAAATCAAAACCGTAGGGTCTCTTAGGGTAAATGGATTTCCAACAATGGCAGGGCTACTGGGGTACCGCCCGTCACAGTACGGGGCCTAGATCACCGTACCGAGGATTACTCCCTTCATTCCCTGCAACACAAGGCCGGAACCATTCCTTACTGAACAGTCCCGAACAAGATAACCCCGCAGTTGTGGCCAACAACTGCCCACTAAGCCCAAATAAAAAGGGACATCTAGACAGGGGAAAATCTTGTCCTGCTTGGGCATGACCCACCTGACCTTGCTGCATCTCCCCTGTTTTAGCCATTCTCGGTTGATGAGGCTTGAGGCTACGATTACCTTTAAAGAATATATCACTTAGAATGCTCATCGTCCGCCTGACGATGTGTTGAAAGCATTCGATCCATACAAGTTCGTTCCGGGTTCGAACGAAACCAAAGGCATTATCTCGTTACACTCATTTTGGAATCACCCTCAGAGTTAACGACGATAACCCTTGCATTCTGAAACTCCATCTCGATCTCCATTTGATAAGTTACGACCTATCGTTTAATTTGGATCGATGTGGTTTTCGGAGAATCAAAATTGATTCTTCCGATCCCGGTCTCATCGGATCCAAACGCCATTTTAAGGGCCAAGTTGTCTATTTAACTTAACAGTTTAATTAAAAATCAGAAATTAACATAACAGATATATCAGATAAATCATATACAGTTATCACAGATATCCATAATATATCATAACATATCACAGGAATATCATCACGGATATCACAGTTAACCAAACAGAGTTATCAATGCATATCAAACAATTTGGTTTTACTTAACTAAATTATCTGCTTAAGAATAAACTATTTTATTCTGTAAATTAATTACTGATTAATTAGCTGATTAATGATCAATTAATTAATTAGCTATTCATTAATTAGTAATTTATAAATTATCTAACCTTTATTTAATTATTTAATTAATTAACTTCTATTCATTAACTATTACCCAATTACTCAAATAATTAGTTGATTCTTAATTATTAATTATTAAAATGAATTAATTATTTAATTATTACAAATTACTTTAATTATTAATTTAATTAAAATGTAATATCTTTAATTAATCTCGTATGTTAACTTTCATTCACTAATTAACTTTTTTAATGATAAACTTATGTTCATTAGATTTGGATTGATTAAATCTTTATTTCAAAATCAGCTTAAAGTTATTAATTTAAAATTCAAGTATAAATTTTCATCAACATTCCAACACTTACTGACAAACTTCTTCCTTTATATATATTTACTTAAATCAAGTCTTTAATTAAAACATTAGCTTAATTAATTATCAAATATTATTGATCCAGTTATAAACCTGTACAAAATCAGTGCATGCCCATTTTAAAGCACCGAGACAACATCGTGCCTTACTCGAGAAAAAACCCGAGTTTCCCACGTCTCACTCGTGCTCTCCCCTTCCCTTCTTCTCTCCAGTTCTTCTCTTCTTCTTTTTTTTTTAAGTTGAAACGCTAACTGCTGAAGTTCTCTAGCACGCGACTCGGAGGAAACTCAAAAATTACTCGAAGCGACCTCACCACTGTCTCGAGCAACCCCACGCGATAACCCAGAACCCACAAACAGACGCGACACTGATCTCCAAACTCCACTTCGCCACCATGCACGTGCACGGTGGCTCACCTTGCCTGCGGCGACTCCCTACAGTCCCCACACACCACAAAACACCCACTTAAGTGAATTCGAAGCCCAAAATCCAAATACGAGTCAAAATGAAGAATTCGACCTGCAGCTCCAACAATCGAAAACATCACTGATGAACCAAACACGCACGCACCACCACCTAGCTCCTCCAAACGTCGCCTACACCACCACCTAGCTCCTCCAAACGTTGCCTACACCAAGACGTCGCCTACACCACCACCTAGCTCCTCCAAACGTCGCGGCCAACTCGATTTGTTATTTGAGCTGAAATCACATTTTTACAGAGCTTAAAAAAAGATTGGGCTTAAACCCTACTTGTGATTGAAACACAAAACACTTACATTTGAAAAATAATTCAACATTTTTCTGTTGTTGATATCTCTTTAATCTTGCTTCATGCCAGATTTCAGGAATTACAATTTACTCTATTACCCACAATTTACAAAAACCCATTTTTATTTTATTTCGAAACTGCTCTTCATACCTTTGCATAAAAATCATAAATTATATGTTAAAAATCATAATTTCTTGTATGAAATCTAAATATGTTATTGAATTTTCAAATTGAAATATTTGAATTTTAATCTTTGATTTCTTGTTTACCTATAGTTGGATATACAGTATTAGTATCATACTGTTAAATCTTAAACATATTTGCAGGCTTATTTCATATAAACAAACTTGAATTCATTCAATACAAAATTTAAATGGATATATGACTAAGGTCTGTAAATTTATTTGCTTCACTTTGTAACAACTTGAAATATTCATCAAGAACAGCTATAAGAGTTTCCAGATCAAACCAACATACACGAAGCAGTAAATTAAACTATATAAAGCACATATCATAAACAAAAATACAAACTAAAGTTGAAATTAGTTTGTTTACTCGCCAAATCAAATTTGAGCAGAAGATGTTGAAGAAGTTACTGCAAAAGAAGCTTTCCTGAAACTCCCCTCTACTCTTCTTTTCTGTTTCTATTTCTTTGCTTGCAGTTTTTACTTTTTTTTTTTAACAGTTTAAGTTATTCAGTGTTCATATGTAAACTGAAGGTTATAAGTGATATATATATATATAAACTGATGATATATAAGTAGATTCATATAGAAGCTTAATACAGGTTGTAGCTGGCCAGTTATTATTTGCAAGTCACTCTTTCTTTTTATTGGTTAAGAGTTAATAACCTGCAGAAGAAAATTATGCTCAGGATCTCGGCTGTGTACTAATTGAACAATATGTTATGCTAATAAATGTTATGTTATTAATTATGACAGCAAGTTATTAATGGTTACTGACAGTTTCTATTTATTACAAAGATATTTATGTGTTTTCTTACTTTGTTGTATAAGGTATTATCATTTCGGCCAGTAAGTTTTACAGCTACAGATTTAAATTTTATTTTGTTTTTATTATCTTTGAGTTGAAAAAATGGTTTTCAATTGAAGTTGACTCTGATTTCTTAGGCCTGAATGTTTTTATTCGTTAAGTAACTTATCTTGTTTCTTTGCTTCATTCCATTTGCATATGCAGGTTATATGTTTTACAAACTTCCTGATATGATTATATTGTTAACATGTTTTTTTTTTGTTTACTTATTTTTGTTAGTTATATTCTCTATGAAATTTCATACTTGTTCAAATGATGTTTTTAACAGTTTATTTAAGATTGTTGTGTTGTGGATGTTGACGATCATTGTTTTTTTAAAAATACTTGTTTTTATATATTTCAAATAATAATTTATATGTTGTATTTTTATGTTACTTTGATTACAAATATAATATATGATTGTGTTTTATACTAACTTTGTATGTTTACACTTATATTGTTTTGCACTTCCATATTTTATGTTAAATAATTTCATGTTTGTTTATTTTAAAACTTATCATATTAAAAACTAAAATTGTATTCATATGTATTTTATCAGATATCAGATAGTGAAACTTTGATTTAATTTTATTGAATAAGTCAGATTTTGTTTTTAAATAGTTTTGAATTATTTAAATTTTAAATTACAAATCAAAATTTCCTATTATAAACATATATAACTGTTAAACATTTAATATCTCATCAATTTAAATATTGACAAGCTTATATTTGATTTAATTTAGATTAAATATTTATTAAAATATGCTGTCAAAATTCCGGGTCGTTACAGTAATGAAGCTGACTATCCACGCATTAATCGGAGGGATGGCCCCGCACATGAAATGGTATTGGCTATACGCGAAGTATCCTTCAGGGGGATTATATGGCATGACCCCCTCCCCTGGCAACAACATGCATTCTCTATCAATCCCAAAGGAGCGGGAGATAACGTCAAGTTGCTCCTCTCTGAGAGAGCTCGGAAAGCAATCAGGAGGAGAGTTCAGAAGCTCTTGGGGACCATACCCGTCTACCAGCGACCTCGGGAAGGGCCCACGACGTTCCGGTCCGGGCTGGGCCGGGGGCACAACGGGGGACTCTCGTCTATCCGCAGATTTTCTCTTTTCTGATCGAGTTTCTACTTTGCGAGACATTTATCTGTACCGGAAAAACATATTGTTAGAGCAGAGGAAATAAACAAGCAAGTGTATATAGTCTGAAATTTCACCCATAAATCAAAACGCTCAAGCCCCCAGGGTCATTCGGTAAAGAAATGTAAAATTTCATTCGGTATTCAAGGTCTCAGGTTCATCCGGTGGCTCAAATACATGTTCATTCGGCATTTCCCCTTCTCATTCGGCAGTTCAAACCCACAAGGTTCATTCGGTACTCAGAATCCACGAGTCCATTCGATGATTCAAGTATATAAGATCGTTCGGCAAAAGAACGTCTCACCTGGTTCGGCAATCAAGAATTGATTTGGCACTTCAAATAGTTCGGCGAACAAGACTGGTTCGGCACTTGGTTGACTCGGCACTTGGTTGATCCGGTATTCAAAATGATTCGGCTATCTCAAAACGACAAAGGGATAACGAAGGCCTGGCACCCTATTTATAAACGAGCACAGGACGACCGGACCGTATGGTTCGGCACACAAGACCGGGCGAAAATCACCTAAGCTGAAGCAAAGCACGACATATGATGGCATACGCCCCACTTTGGGGGGCAAGTGTTGGGCGCATTTCTAAAAAATGCCGAACCATACCATCTCCAAGCATTGCCGGTCCAAGCTCCCTCTCCATCCACCACACGATACCGGACCAACCTACCTCGCCTACCACCGAATCACCTACCACCGAACCAAAGCCCCACCGGTCCATTCATCTTCTACCACCGAACCAAAGCCCCACTGGTCCATTCATCTCCTACCACCGAACCAAAGCCCCACCGGTCTATTCATCTCCTACCACCGAACCATCCTAACTGGACCACCTATCCAACCTACACCGAACCAACATTGCCAGGCCAGATCGTTTCAGCCCAGGCCCGCCAGCAGCTATATACATCCGGAGCCCCTGCCACCAGTCTGACTCTATAAATAGAGGGGCATGGGTACAACAATGGCAGACAAGTTTGAGAGCTCAAGCACGGAAGGAACTTTCAAACAACTTTCATATACTTGTATACAAAGTTTTATACTTATACTTGTACTTGTAATCTGAAAGAAAAAGGAGAATAACATATAAAGTGGACGTAGGCACGTTCTGGCCGAACCACTATAAATCTGTGTGTCTTTTACAGTTTAGTCCATCTATTTTATATACTTGCGTAAGTCACCCAAATCGTTAGAAACAACATAAAATCAACTAATTGATACAACTTGGAGGTGTTTGCCCATTTTTTGTGCAAACATTATGCATATAGTTAACCTTTCTATTGATTTTACCTTCAAAATTTTTAGTTATTTTCTTAACTTACAAAAAGGCAATGATTAATTACATTTAATCGCTATTAATTAAATGTATTGGTAACGAACAATAGTTGTCACCATTATACAATTTATAACATTTGTAATTTATTCTCTACAACAATTATTACCTATCAATATTATTTCGCCCCTAAATACAAAACTTGCAATTGTTCTTATTATCATATTCCATTTACTGTTAACGATGTTTATTACATTAAATCAGTTTAATACTTTCCTTAAATTTCTCATATTCAATTTATATACAGGTAAAATTCTTTTCACCACTTAAAATCATTTGAATTAACTTCGAATTACTATAAGTAGGTTTTAATTTATTTTATTTTTTTCTACTAAATTTAATTACAACCTATTAATTTAACTAAATTAAATCCATGAAATTTATGGGTTGTTACACAAAAAATTTCTTATCTTACCTTTATTTCAAAACCAGCCTCCCATTTCTAAATCAATTTAAATTTCAACTTCCATATTTCACTAATTTAACTATTTAATTCAAAGAAACTTAATCTTTATTAATTTGCTTTATATTCATGTAACGACCTGTAAATTTTAGTAAATAAATTTGTTAATTTAATTAAGATTTTGTAATTTAAATTTAGAGAAGAAAATAAAAACTTTATAATTTATATTAGAGTAGTAGAAATTGTAAATAAAATTAACAATTTAAATTTTATATGGCAATTTATTGAAGTAACGTAAATTGCCATACTTGGCTTTAAGTTTATTATAGGAAATAAAGGGGAATGTTGAATTAGTGAATGAATTTTTTTTAACTAGAATGGAATTCAAATTAATATGAAAATGGAAGTTGTAAATTATATGCATTAAGTTATAATGGGATATAAGGGTTTATACCTGGATATAAAGCGAATATGTGAAATTAGAGGTAAGTATTGAAAAGATTAATGTGCTAAAACATGGTTAACAATAATTGGATGTAAATTTAGGAAATACGTTTTTGCAAGTTAATAATTAATGAACATTTCCAATGTAATACAATCATTCAGTTGTTATGACTTAGTTTTAAATGGAGCATAGTATAAACAAATGCAATCAATGTATTATTGTGTGGAATAATATATTTATTTATTTGTTACTAAATGTAAATTAATGCAATTATATTAATGTATGTTAATAAATAATTAATCTTGCGCAACCCCAAATTTATTGAAATAACTGAAAGGTCAAAAATTGATTGCATTAAATAAATTGGGAATTTAATTTCATTAAAGGTAATTTAATATTATCTTAATGTAATAGATAAATTTTGGAATTAAATGCTAACTCCATTCAGAATATGACAAATGGGTGTAATATTTGGATTGTAAGTATATATTATAAGTTAACTGCTTAATTGGTTGATAGAATTAGAACTTGAAATAATTGTTAATACAATAAATAAAAGTTACATTAATATGAGAAGTAATACCATGTTTAGAAGTTGTTAATTTAGAGTATATTAAGACTTAGAAATTGAATTTTTAATCAATTGGAATAAAAAAAAATACGATAATATTAATTAAGGGATATTTGAAAATAACGTTAACGGTATTCATAATAGAACTAGTTGTTGAATTTGAGGAATGGAAGAATAGATTTATTAATGTATACTTGATAAATGGAAAGGAAAGATCTGGGGAATTATTGAAATTTGTTATAATTGATTTTGAGTTTGAAATGTAAGAAACAAATGGGAACTTTGATTTTGACAAATTAAAGCGTATTAATGTGACTAAAGCTTAGAGTAACAATTATTGTATGTTGCCAATTTTGGTAACTTTTTAATTTACAATTTTGAAATCGGTTACAATAATTATAATTGAGTATTGAGTTAATGTTAATTAAAGTAGTATTTGAAACAATGTGAAGACTTTTCATATTGGATAGTTTGTTGTAATATAAGACTTGGAAATAAAGTTATTAACGTATTGGAAACGATTACATTTAGATGAAATTAATTGTCTCAAATTTGGGTAAGAACTGTAATTGAAAGGTATAAAGGTGATGAGCAACGGAAATGCATATTTATTTCATAAGTTAATATAAAAGAACGAAACATATTTAATGAATTAATTGAGTTTCTAATTTTAGCACATGTATATAGTTGGGTTGGAATAATAATTTGGAATAACAACTTCAATATATTTGGAAATAATAATTTATACAAAGGGAAGCTGGAAATTTGAATATATATGGAATGAAATGTGAGACAAGTGTTAACCGCGTTACAAAATAATGATAGGCTCAATTAAAGCGTTGGAATTGAATCTCATCGGTTTAATTGGAAACTTATTAAAATAAATTTGGATTGGGTGATTTATTTCCAATTAAATCAGTTCACGTTTAAAAATATAATGCTAGTTTATTGCAATATGTTTATACCTGAATTTAAACTTATGTTTAGATCCAATAAGATCATTAAAAAGAAAGGATTATTTATAATATGAAGATAGGCTAGTTTAAGGTTTGTAATTAATGGATGGAATGAAATGGGTTTAATGTAAATCAATTTGTAATAAATTTTTATTTAATTGGAAGGTAATCGATAATTTATGAATTTGATGGTAAGTAATTAGGATCAAATTCTATACTAATTGAAACTGGATGTAATTTAATAAGGTTAGTGCAATACCATTTAATTTAAATTATAAGGTTGAAATTGATTGGGATTCAATTTATAATAAATATAATTTTTGTAGCAATTGAAATTTTATGTTTTGCAATTAAACGTAATTAAAAAAAACTATATTAATATGAATTTAGTTGATAACTGTAAAGAAATTGAGGTAATTGGATATATACTAATGTTAAATATATACATAAGATGATGATTGTTGATTTAATAAAGTGAATTGAATACGAATGGTATAAAATTTCATTGAAATAAGATTTTATAATTTATTGAATATACTTTAATTAAAGGTAAACACTAAAATTTTTGCAATAAATCCTTATTTTATATGGAGGTCTGGTTAATAAATTTGAAGCTAATTGCAATCTGAAATGATAGAAATGGTAAGTTGACCATTTATTCGTAATAAGATCTAAAAATCAAATAAATGGATTTTTGGAATTTAAATTGACAAATTGTGAATTCATTTAAATTCGGATCCATCTATCTATTCCAACTTCATCTATAAATATCCCGCTAAACCCTAACCTCCGCCTACTCTCATTTGTCTGCGCGTAAAATTTCTTCATCTCCTCCTCCTCGGTGGCAGACAAAATTTCAGATCCACATCCAATTCAAAATCAGAGTCAAAAAGTCAAAGTCGTCAGTAAAATCTCAAAATAATATATGTTGAAGCTCTCGACGAGCGTAATTCAATGGTGTAATTCATTTTTCAATTCGATGCATCGTTTGACGAGAAATCGCGGTCAAAATTGATTTAGGCGTTTTTGACTGGTGCGTCTGATCGGAAAATCCCTTCTGGGTTATGTAGAGGGGCTAGCACGTTGTTCATCGGCGAAGTTTTGCGGCGAATTGTTGGTCGAATTGGTGGTTAGGCGTGGTCAAAGATCGACCAAACGGAGGGGTGTTGGGTTCCACTTGCTGTGCGCGCGTTTATGAAAAAAGGGAGTGAGGTTGATGTGGCATGTTGCAAGGTGAATTGTGTTCTTTTTTTTTGTTATTTTATTTTTGAAATCCAAGCGCAATTTTCGCTATATTTTTCACATACGAACTCCGTTTCATGCGCGGTTTTTTTTTGTTAGGATCGTTATAAAATTCCGGTCGCTATGACGCTGGTTCGGACAGATTTGGAGACCATCGAATTTTTGGGTTTAAATCGGATTTAAATTCGATTTAAATTCAAAAGGTGAGTGTTTTAACCCACTCACAACTTCTAAGTTTTCTTATGTTTATTAAATTGACTTAAGATATGAGTAGAAATTTAGTTATGATTGTTTGACACGTTTTATTCATCATCTCAGTTAAATCACATTTATTTAATTTAACTATTAATAAATTTTATTATTCCATATAATTTGACAGTTAAAAATTTATTTATTTGCATAAAAATTGCTAGTTAAACAGTTATTAAATTTATTATTGAATACAAACTGGTAGTTAATACATGTTATTTATTACATGTTATATTTTATACGCTCTATATTGTTGATTGGTTAAATTGATGATGATTGCAATAAATTGGTTGATGATTGATATTGGGAGAATGGATGATGTGTTCTATATTATATAAACTGCAAGTTATTATGCATTTTCATTTCATTGGGATTGCGGTTTGAAATGATATATAACCGTAATTTTTATTTTTAAATTGCGGATTGAAATGATAAATATCCGTATCACTTGACCATATGATAGAAAATTATATACAGGCACCGCGGTATATATATATATATATAATTATTTTTGAAATAATTTTTCTATGGTTTGGATAAGATACGGTTTAATAAATATTAATTTTGACCTTATATAAAATCTTATTTTATGTACATATATAGTTAAATTATTAAATTTAAGCTATGTATAAATTTGTTAAATAAACTAAATAAGTTGAATAATGGAGTTCTAATGATTTAAATCAATTTAGACTAGAAGGTAAATTAAAATTTAATTGGAATTGAGCGTATTTAAGAATTAAACTCTATAAGTGATGTAACTTATTTAAACTTGGAAATTCTAAAGGTATGATATTTATAACTGGATTTTATTCAAGATAAATTAAATGAATATTTCTAGTATAAATAAATTGAAGGAAATATTTAATTGTTATAAATTTTGAGTTTTATTTTATGGATTTATTTTATGAATATTTCAAAACTAAATAATAGGACAATAAATTGTTGAATAGAATTTCTAACCTTAAGTTTTGAAAATGTTAAATACTCAAAATTAGGAATATATTGAAATTGAAGTGGTTTATTTAACTGGAAGTGAATTTGAAATTTATGGATTTAGACTAAATTTTAAATGAATAAATTTGTAAAGCCATGAAGATTATTTACTTTATTAAGTAATTTAAACTCAACTATTTTATTTTATATACCATTTCAATATCCAAACCAATCAAGTTTTAGAAGTTATGGTTTTAAAGCTATGAATTTTGAAGTATTATGTTTTGAATGTTATAATTCAAATGTTCAGTTTCCAGATATTAAAATTTTTAAAGCAGTATGATTTTGGAAAAGAAAATAATATTGAAATAAAATGATATTATTGATTTCGATTTTATAAAAATAATATCAAAATGAATTGTTTGTAAATGGAAATGATATCATATTTATGGGTTTTGAAATGGATAATTATATTCTGGTTTTAAAGTATATACTATTTTTAAGACCGCGGTGTTATAATAATGTTTGGTTGTTAAAGAGACCGAGATCGGAAGTTGTCATACTCTCTGCCAACTCCGAAAACCACTTTAACAATCGTGTACGCGGTGGAGATTCCAAAATGAAGTAGGTTGGTGGCGGCGTTTCTTATGAGGTAAATACATGGACCCGACTCCCATGAGTTGGCATAAGGTTGCTAAAACAGGAGCGATTCTCGGGCCAATGAGGTCATTCCTCTGATCAAACGCACTCCTTCGTTATTATACTCTGACTTTTGGATTGATTCGGTGGCCACTTTTGATTTTTGATTTGGGGTGTTGTTCGAGGTGGGTGGTAGCTGCGCGCTGCGTGTTTCCACCAGCCCAGATAGCAATTGGTATATCTACCCTGGCATTGCCTAGTTGTGCCGTGTCACCTACCCTATCGCACCTTGTACGAGTTTGGATTTCTCCCGTAGCCCGTGTGGTATCCTCTGGTGGCTTCTCGATCAGGAGGGACTATGATATTGGATGGACTACTGGGACTATTACGTGTTAAGGGCTATATGGGTAACCCCTTAATGCTAAGAAAAAAGTAAGTTTATTTTACAATTAGACACTATTATAATAGAGCAATATACTACATAGTAAATAGTTTAACGGATCCTTAGGAGATGTAAATCCCGAGCATCTCTTGAGTTACTGCACTCATATTTATTTCTGTTGATTTAACTTACATAAGATCTTTTAGTTCTGACTCGAGTGTTTTGTTTTTCAATTCGCTCAGGTCAGTCCGAGCGTTTTCAGGATTTGAAGTTTTAGCTCTGGAGGACGAAGACGAAGATTTGTATTACTATCTACTGTATTATTCCACTACATTATTTAATTCCGCTGCATTGATATTATTGGTATGTGAACTCTAGTATTTATTGTATAAAGAAGAATCAAATGTTTGGTAAACAGTTTTATGAACTGTATATTTATTATTTTATTTTATCCTTCCGCTGTGAGATTCTGTTTTGTTTTATTTCTTTCTCGTTTTTCTTATTTACCCCATAACAATCCGCCCTTCCGTATGGTTTGAATTGGCACGTGTGTCGATTTGAACCGTGTGAAGAGGCGGGATGTTACACCTGGTATCAGAGCTTTGGTTTAGCGATAAACCTTAGCTTTGTGGGGTTTGACTCTTTACTAATAGGGTAGTAATACCCTATTGGAGTCGCTGAGTGTATATATGAGAGAGCGTATTTGTTAGTGTTATAAAAAGGTTTTAATATTGTGTTAATCTGTTTCGTTTTGTATTTATAAATTCTGGTAGGTGCATGGGACGCTGTGTCATCAATAGGAATTTCTAAACACTTAATAGGACAGACCGACATAATATTTGTTTTTGATATAGGTGAATGAAATAACTTTGCCTATTATATTTTCTATATATAAAAATATTTTATAAAGACATATTTTTTTTTGCTATAGATTGGGTGTTAGGTAATAAAATATAAATAATAGTTGAAACTAAGTTGAAAATAAAATAAATGAAAAGTGGAAACTTAGAACTTAAGTTCTGGGGTTTTTGAAGATTTCTTTCAATGGATTTTGGAATATAATAATAATATTGTTAGAAGTATTTTCTGATATAAATATTTCATTAGAATTTGAAAGAAATGTTTTAAAAGAAATAAGTTGTACTCCTCTCTCTGTCGTAGGAAAATAATTTCGGTGATGGCGGCCGCATTATCGACATTCATTTTCGAGTTTCAAAGTGGGAACCCCACTGTAGTAGTTTTACTACAAGAATATTTTGGTAGACAAATAAATATTTTTAAATTTTTTTAATTATAATTGGATATATAAATTTTAAGTATATATTTATCTATTATTTTAAAATGATTTTAAATTTAACCCGGTACTTAATTCTTAAGTTCTGTTAATTAATAGTTTCAATTAAGTATAGTAAATTGGAATATTACTAATTTATAATTGGAACTTTTACTAAAAATAAGTGATTAAATGCATGGGTATAAATGAAGTTTAAAAGAAACTTGGAATTATAACCTATGAAACAAATAATGTAAATATTTAACCATTAATCAATTAGAGGAATTGAGAAAAATTTGTATAACTGTTATGCCAAGTAACTAAAATTGAACAAAAATATTATTAATAAATGAATAAATAAAATCTAGTAAATGAAATTGAGAAATGAATGAGTGTAACGCAAATAAAGAAATAAATGAAAATTAAAAGAAATCATTATATGAGTAAAAAGGGAAATCAAACAACAATGTATGATATGAAATTAATAAGAATGAACTTAATTTATTAATTGAAATTGTTGTTTGTTTTGTTTGTTTTGTGGTTGTTGGGTAAGGATACCTTAAAGTTGTTGGATGAATAAATAATCTACTTAGTTTCATCAAAGACTGTTGAGTAAAAGGTGCACTAAATAGTTTATTTTCCATTATGTGCAATTTAAAGTTTGAACCCGAACAACTATTGTCTGTTTGATATGAATGAATGATTGATTTTAAGGTTGTATGCCTTGTTGCAAGTGTTTGTTGTATTGATTGTTTTTGTGGTTGAAACAACCTTAAATATTTCATCTTATATAAATTGTTAACCCTTTTAGATTATATTAGTGAAATGCAGGTTATGGAAGCAATTGCTACTGGTTTTGGTTCCATAAATAAGCGTTAATTGCCCGACAAATAGGTACGTTTTCGGATTACAGTTTATAGCGCTACTATATTGTTTTCCCGTGTTGGGATATATATTATTTTGGAAAATATATGTTATATATTATTATATTTTATGTTATATTTTCTCCCAAGCCTCTACGTACAAAGGAGACTCTGCCAAAATTTTCCGTAAATTTTGGACTTAGAAAATATTTTGAAAATGTTTCCAAACTTTATTAAATCTGAGTATAAAAAGATTTAATTGGTATATATTGTTATATTTTAATTTAATTAATTAATTTGGTAAATTATTGTTTTATAAAGTTGATATTTTGAATAAGATATATTGTCTATTTAATTCTTTCTTTTTCCTTTTTTTCCTTTTCGGCGACGAAAAGATTTGGGTGGGGGAGAGTGTAATGACCCGTAAATTTTGGTAAATAAATTTGTTAATTTATTTAAGATTTTGTCACTTAAATTTAGATAAGAAAATAAAAAATTTATAATTTATATTAGAGCTGTAGAAATTGTAATTAAAATTAACAATTTAAATTTTATATGGCAATTTATTGAAGTAACGTAAATTGTCATACTTGGCTTTAAGTTTAATATAGGAAACAAAGGGGAATGTTCAATTAGTGAATGAATATTTTTTTTAACTAGAATGGAATTCAAATTAATATGAAAATAGAAGTTGTAAATTGTATGCATTAAGTTATAATGGGATATAAGGGTTTATACCTGGATATAAAGCGAATATGTGAAATTAGAGGTAAGTATTGAAAAGATTAATGTGCTAAAACATGGTTAACAATAATTGGATGTAAATTTAGGAAATACGCTTTTGCAAGTTAATAATTAATGAACATTTCCAATGTAATACAATCATTCAATTGTTATGACTTAGTTTTAAATGGAGCATAGTATAAACAAATGCAATTAGGTATTATTGTATGGAATAATATATTTATTTATTTGTTACTAAATGTAAATTAATGCAATTATGTTAATGTATGTTAATAAATAATTAATCTTGCGCAACCCCAAATTTATTGAAATAACTGAAAGGTCAAAAATTGATTGCATTAAATAAATTGGGAATTTAATTTCATTAAAGGTAATTTAATATTATCTTAATGTAAAATTTAGATAAATTTTGGAATTAAATGCTTACTCCATTCAGAATATGACAAATGGGTGTAATATTTGGATTGTAAGCATATATTATAAGTTAACTGTTTAATTGGTTGATAGAATTAGAACTTGAAATAAATGTTAATACAATAAATAAAAGTTACATTAATATGAGAAGTAATACCATGTTTAGAAGTTGTTAATTTAGAGTATATTAAGACTTAGAAATTGAATTTTTAATCAATTGGAATAAAAATAAATAAATTTTTACGATAATATTAATTAAGGGATAGTTGGAAATAACGTTCACGGTATTCATAATAGAACTAGTTGTTGAATTTAAGGAACGGAAGAAAAGATTTATTAATGTAAACTTGATAAATGGATAAATGGAAAGGAAAAGTCTGGGGAATTATTGAAATTTGTTATAATTGATTTTGAGTTTGAAATGTAAGAAACAAATGGAGACTTTGATTTCTAGAAATTAAAGCATATTAATATGACTAAAGGTTAGAGTAACGATTATTGTATGTTGCTTATTTTGGTAACTTGTTAATTTACAATTTTGAAATCAGTTACAATAATTTTAATTGAGTATTGCGTTAATGTTAATAAAAGTAGTATTCGTAACAATGTTAAGACTTTTCGTATTGGATAGTTTGTTGTAATATAAGACTTGGAAATAAAGTTATTAACGTATTGGAAACGATTACATTTAGATGAAATTAATTGTCTCATTTATGTGGGTGAGAACTGTAATTGAAAGGTATAAAGGTGATGAACAACGGAAATGCATATTTATTTCATAAGTTAATATAAAAGAATGAAACCTATTTAATGAATTAATTGAGTTTCTAATTTTAGCACATGTATATAGTTGGGTTGGAATAATAATTTGGAATAACAACTTCAATATATTTGGAAATAATAATTTATACAAAGGGAAGCTAGAAATTTGAATATATATGGAATGAAATGTGAGACAAGTGTTAACTGCGTTACAGAGTAATGATAGGCTCAATTAAAGGGTTGGAATTGAATCTAATCAGTTTAATTGGAAACTTATTAAAATAAATTTGGATTGGGTGATTTATTTCCAATTAAATCAGTTCACGTTTCAAAATATAATGCTATTTTATTGCATATATGTTTAAACCTAAATTTAAACTTATGTTTAGATCCAATCAGATCGTTAAAAAGAAAGGATTATTGATAATATGAAGATTGGCTAATTTAAGGTTAGTAATTAATGGGTGGAATGAAATGGGTTTAATATAAATGTTATATTAGGCTGTAAATCAATTTGTAATAAAATTTTATTTAATTGGAAGGTAATCGATAATTTATGAATTTGATGGTAAGTAATTAGGATCAAATTCTATACTAATTGAAACTGGATGTAATTTAATAAGGTTAGTGCAATACCATTTAATTTAAATTATAAGGTTGAAATTGATTGGGATTCAATTTATAATAAATATAATTTTTGTAGCAATTGAAATTTTATGTTTTGCAATTAAACGTAATTAAAAAAAACTACGTTAATATGAATTTAGTTGATAACTTGCAAGAAATTGGGGTAATTAGATATGTACTAATGTTAAATATATACATAAGATGATGATGATTGTTGATTTAATAAAGAGAATTGAATACGAATGGTATAAAATTTCATTGAAATAAGATTTTATAATTTATTGAATTTACTTTAATTAAAGGTAAACACTAAATTTTTTGCAATAAATCCTTATTTGATATGGAGGTTTGGTTAATAAATTTGAAGCTAATTGCAATCAGAAATGATAGAAATGGTAAGTTGACCATTTATTCATAATAAGATCTAAAAATCAAATAAATGGATTTTTGGAATTTAAATTGACAAATGGAGAATTCATTTAAATTCGGATCCATCTGTCTATTCCAACTTCATCTATAAATACCCCGCTAAACCCTAGCCTCCTCCTACTCTCATTTGTCTGTGCGTAAAATTTCTTCAGCTCCTTCTCCTCCTCAACGGCAGACAAAATTTCATATCCAGATCCGTTTCAAAATCAGAGTCAAAAAGTCGAAGTCGTCAGAAAAATCTCAAAATAATATATGTTGAATCTCTCGATGAGCGTAATTCAATGGTGTAATTCATCTTTCAATTCGATGCATCGTTTGACCAGAAATCGCGGTCAAAATTGATTTGGGCGTTTTTGACTTGTGTGTCTGATCGGAAAATCCCTTTTGGGTTATGTAGAGAGGCTAACACGTTATTCATCGGCGAAGTTTTGCGGCGAATTGACGGTCGAATTGGTGGCTAGGCGTGGTCAAAGATCGGTCAAACGGAGGTGTGTTGGGTTCCACTTGCTGTGTGTGTGTTTATGAAAGAGGGGAGTGAGGTTGACGTGGCATGTTGCAAGGTGAATTGTGTTCTTTTTTTATATTTTATTTTTGAAATTCAAGCGCAATTTTCACTATATTTTTCACATACGAACTCCATTTCACGCACGGTTTTTTTTGTTAGGATCGTAATAAAATTCCGGACGCTTTGACCCTGGTTTGGACAGATTTGAAGACCGTCGAATTTTTGGGTTTAAATCGGATTTAAATTCGGTTTAAATTCAAAAGGTGAGTGTTTTAACCCACTCACAACTTCTGAGTTTTCTTATGTTTGTTAAATTGACTTAAGATATGAGTAGAAATTTATTTATGACTAATTGACATATTTTATTCATCATCTCAGTTAAATCGCATTTATTTAATTTAACTGTTAATAAATTTTATTATTGCATATAATTTGAGTGTAAAAAGTTTATTTATTTGCATAAAACTGCTAGTTAAATAGTTATTAAATTTATTATTGAATACAAACTGGTAGTTAATGCCTGTTATTTATTACCTGTTATATTTTATACGCTCTATATTGTTGATTGGTTAAATTGATGATGATTGCAATAAATTGGTTGATGATTGATATTGGGTGAATGGATGGTGTGTTCTATATTATATAAACTGCAAGCTATTATGCATTTTCATTTCATTCGGGATTGCGGTTTGAGATGATATATAACCGTAAGTTTTATTTTTAAATTGCGGATTGAAATGATAAATATCCGTATCACTTGACCATAGGATAGAAAATTATATACAGGCACCGCGGTATATATATATAATTATTTTTGAAATAATTTTTCTATGGTTTGGATAAGATACGGTTTAATAAATATTAATTTTGACCTTATATAAAATCTTATTTTATGTACATATATAGTTAAATTATTAAATTTAAGCTATGTATAAATTTGTTAAATAAACTAAATAAGTTGAATAATGGAGTTCTAATGATTTAAATCAATCTAGACTGGAAGGTAAATTAAAATTTAATTGGAATATTTAAGAATTAAACTCTGTAAGTGATGTAACTTATTTAAACTTGGAAATTTTAAAGGTATGATATTTATAACTGGATTTTATTCAAGATAAATTAAATGAATATTTCTAGTATAAATAAATTGAAGAAAATATTTAATTGTTATAAATTTTGGGTTTTATTTTATGGATTTGTTTTATGAATTTCAAAACTAAATAATAGGACAATAAATTGTTGAATAGAATTTCCAACCTTATGTTTTGAAATTCTTAAATACTCAAAGTTTGGAATATATTGAAATTGAAGTAGTTTATTTAACTGGAAGTGAATTTAATTTTTTTGGATTTAGACTAAATTTTAAATGAATGAATTTGTAAAGCCGTGAAGATTATTTACTTTATAAAGTAATTTTAAACTCAACTATTTTATTTTATATACCGTTTCAATATCCAAACCATTCAAGTTTTAGAAGTTATGGTTTTAAAGCTATGAATTTTGAAGTATTATGTTTTGAAAGTTATAATTCAAATGTTCAGTTTCCAGATATTAAATTTTTTAAAGCAGTATGATTTTGGAAAAAAAAAATATTGAAATAAAATGATATTATTGATTTGGGTTTTATAAAAATAATATCAAAATGAATTGTTTGGAAATGGAAATGATATCGTATTTATGGGTTTTGAAATGTATAATTATATTCTGGTTTTAAAGTATATACTATTTTAAGACCACGGTGTTATAATAACGTTTGGTTGTTAAAGAGACCGGGATCGGAAGTTGTCATACTCTCTGCCAACTCCGAAAACCTCTTTAACAACCGTGTACGCGGTGGAGATTCCAGAATGAAGTAGGTTGGTAGTGGCATTTCCTATGAGGTAAATACGTGGACCCGACTCCCATGGGTTGGCATAAGGTGGCTAAAACAGGAGCGATTCTCGATGAGGTCATTCCTCTGATCAAACGCACTCCTTCGTTATTATAGTCTGACTTTTGGATTGATTCAGTGGCCACTTTTGATTTTTTGATTTGGGGATGTTGTTCGAGGTGGGCGGTAGCTGCGCGCTGTGCGTTTCCACCAGCCCGGATATCAATTGGTATATCTACCCTGGCATTGCCTAGTTGTGCCGTGTCACCTACCCTATCGCGCCTTGTACGAGTTTGGATTTCTCCCGTAGCCCATGTGGTATCCTCTGGGGGCTTCCCGATCAGGAGGGACTATGATATTGGATGGACTACTGGGACTATTACGTGTTAAAGGCTATATGGGTAACCCCTTAATGCTAAGAAAAAAGTAAGTTTACTTTACAATTAGACACTATTATAATAGTGCAATATACTACATAGTAAATAGTTTAACGGATCCTTAGGAGATGTAAATCCCGATGTAACGACCCGGAATTTCTATTAATTAAAATTTGAATATTTAATTAATTTTAAATATTAATAAGTGAAATTTATAAGTCGAATGAATTTTATTTCGAATAATTTGATATAATTGGATAATTAAACCGATAATTTAATATGTGAAAATACAGAAAAAATTGAAAATCGAGTTTAATATGATTGAAAATGATTTGTAAAATTTTATTTTATCATATTGGAGTTAGAACGATGTTATAGAACTTTTAAAATCAAATTAAGAGTTTATTTGTGAAAATTGAATATTTTAATATTTAATCGACTAGTGAAATTAGCCATTTTTCGAACAGTCTTAGAATTGGACGAAACTAGTTCCATTAGATCCGTAATTGTTTGTTATTACCGGATTTCAATTTTCGTAGCAATCAGAATTTTCGTTTGATCTTGGCAGCTCGAAACGCATTGAAATTGTTTTTAATATTTTTTTGGCGAGTTAAAATAGCCATTTTTCACACAGTCTCGGATTTCGACGAAATTAGTTTCATCGGATCCGTAATGTGATATTATTGTATGGTTTCAAATTTCATTTCAATCGGATTTACCGTTTGTCCGGTGCAAGCTAAAACGCCTAGAAATTTGATTTGCCGATTTAATTTTAAATTGATCGTTTATTGCCATAACTCGCACAGATGACCGAATTAGCGCCTGAAACACGTTCCATTGTGTTCAGAACGTGGGGTAAACCTTAGGAACGCCAACCGGCACGCTTCGTTTGGAGTTCGGAAAATCCGGGATGAATAGTGTCGTTGGAATTTTCTATATAAGGACTTGTAAATTTCATTTTGCAACAAAAATAAAAACCCTAGTTCTAAGCTCAGGCCGCCACCTCCATTATATACGAATGGTCGAAAATCCCCTATCTTCCTCCCTCAATTTCTTCGAATCCAAGCAACGATTCACAAAACTTCCAACTAGCAAATTTTAGATCTCGGAGTGAACTAGATATCCAACGGTTAAGATTTCAAATGGTGGAGTAGATCAACGGCAATTTGCAGTCAAAGGGGGTGCGTTCGAGCTCGTTTTTCGAGAAAAAGGGTGAACCGAGTGCGTGCGGTCTGGGAGTATTGGTGCGGCACGTCCCGAGCTTCGAAGTGGGGAAGCCCGATGGTCTTCAAGTTGTGTATATTGGCCGCGAAAATTCGAGGCAAAACGGCGGCCGTGGGTTCAAAATCACGTTCGAATTCCTGATGTTGGGGAAGAAGATAGGAAACACGACCCAGATTTCTTTCTAAAGCAATAAAGGGTTGGATGCAAATCTAGGTTGAAATTAAAATATAAAGTTGTAAATTATTTATATAAACATTTTATTAACTTATAAATGCCATAACTTGGTCATACGAGGTCAGATTGTGACGAAACCAGTTGCGTTGGAATCGTATGGACGAGCACTGCGCTATGGAATTAGATTGGAGTTGTTTGGAGTTGAGAATTTCGGGTAAAATTAAACGCACGTTTAATTTTATTCGAAATAAATCGCTAAAACGAAATTGAAATCAAGGCGAGAACTTCTCACTCAATCGAATCGGTTTCGATTTTAATTTTAAATAGTTAGATTTAAAATTCTTGATAGTATGTTTGAATGATGATTGTTATCTATTGATTGTTAAAATAGACATTATGCGCCGTTAGTAAGCGGATATTATTTATTAAAAACATATACCGCGAATATTTCATAAACAGTGAAATTGGTATTATTTATGTACTTGGAATTGATTTCCCGCATTATATAGCGGATGAGACCCTATTGCGCCGTCCATTAAGCGGATAATATTTTAAATCCCATATACCGTGATAATTTCGTACTGGAACGGAATTGGTATTGTGCTAATGTTTGTGGATGCAGGGAAACCGGTTGGAGGGATCCAACTGGATTCCTCAACTGTATTGATTTATTTACAGATATTGTGATATTTGTTGATTATCATATCGATATATGATATTTGGATGTCGTGATTGACTATTTGGTGCTGTTGCATCATCGGATCCATTTTTGAAGTTTTAAAGTAACGATTTTGATTTTTAAAAGGGTTTTAAAGTGATTTTTCAAAGTATATGTTTTTATTAAATTTTGAATTGATTCATTTTAAATAAATAAACATTATAATATTTAAAGTTATAAAAGTTATGATTTTTGAGAAATATAACCGAAAAAGATTTTCGAAATAAATAGTGATTAATTTATAAAATGGTTTAATTTGGAATTTTGAATCATTATAAAAGATTTTTAAATTGATATTTATAAGTTAAAAATATTGGAATTATAAAACGAGCTTTTATAAGTGTTAAAATAAAGTTTGTACCTAGATTTATAAGTAAATAAGAATTTAGATTTATAAATTGATGTTGATATTAATGAATGAAATTTATAGAATTATAAACGGTGAAGTTATAAATGGAATTTTATAAGCAGTAGGTTTATAAAATTTGTAAAGTTATTAAAGGAATAGATTTGGGTAAATAAATGAATCTTATAAGTTATAAGATTTATAATTTGGGAAGTTAAAGGAACGATTTTGCAAACAAATAAGTCGTAAATATTTAACTAACATTATGGACTTTTGGTTTATAATTGAGTTATAAATTGAATAGGTTAATAAAGGAGATTTATAAAAGGAAGTTGTTATAAAACAAATAGAAATGGAATTTATAAACGTTGTTTTATAAATTTGCAAACGACTTATTTATAAGTAAATTGTATAACTTATTAATGGAGTTATATTCACGTTTTAGACAGTGAATAATCCTTTAAAATAAAATGTAAAGAAATGATGAAATTAGTTAACGAAGTATATTCACGTTTTGGATAGTGAATATTATGTTAAAGAAAATGTTTTGGATGTGATATTTTAAATAGAATTAAACGATCTAACGATGTTTTCAAAATGTGTTGAGATTCGAAACCATAGATTTCAACATTCATTGTTGAAATAGACGTTTTCGAGAAATAGAAGGAAATGGTGGACTATAACACTGTTGTTATAGTAAATGATTTCCGAAAGGAAATGTTTTGTATAGTATTAGGATTTATATATCTATTTTAATTTCGAATCCCTATACTAGTGATTTGGGGTTGTCGTAACGATGTTTTACGCAACATTCGTTTTGGCCCAAATAAATATGGTTAAGAGAACGATTTCCTTAAAGAATGAAATATATACTTAATTTCGATTTAAGTATATTGAATATTTTCCAAGTGCAGAAAATAAAAAGATTTGTGAATTACTTATTAAATAAGTATGGAAATGTTTTCCAATATAAAGTGAATATTTTGAGAATTTATCTTTTTAAAGATAAATTGAAAATGAATAATTGAAATCGTATATTCGTAGATATTTTGGAATGTAAATTCACTATGGAATTTATAAAAGAAAGGGGAATTTGTTTTAAAATAAATATTGATTTATTTTTGAGGTATTGAAATTTTATATCTTGTAAAGACATTTTTGAGAAATAAATAATTTGGAAAATTATTTGGAATCTGGTGATGTTGTGCATATCCATTGATAGTTCAATAACCGACTATCAATATTTACCTTTGAATGGGTATTTGTTATGATTTGTTTGAATTTGAATGCCACACTTATTTTTGAATAAGCGCTCACTATTCGGGTTAGCCGGGAAAGGACCTTGGGGTCGTATAACCCATTTCGAATATGTGATTCGACATTATGGATAGCATTTGAGGACCGGTGTTGAAGACCGGGTATTTGCGAGAGCGATAGGATGACCTATCGATTGACTCTGCACCGAGTTGCTCCGGTATAGATTTCTCCATATGTGATGGGGAATCCGATCAGGATTGTGGATATTCGGATTGCAAGGACTTCTTTGTAAGTGCCTTCGGTTCTGTTCGAGCCCGGAACAGACTTGTATGGATGGTATGTCTGACATTACAAATTGAGATATAAAGCTGATTTCTTTCAAATATATTTCTGTTGGCGGCGGAGAATTTATTCTCTTAGCTTAATACCCTTCTCTGAGACGTACGAGCTCAGAGGTTATGTAGTTGAAGGTTATCGGCGATATATTCCCAATTTGGTAATGTGACATGCTGAGTGTTGCTGTTAAATGATCATTGTTTGATCATTTGTGATATGATCATTTGTTTGATCACTTATCTTTGTGATCATTTCTTTGATCATTTGTTGATCCAAAGCATGGCTTTGTACCAAAGCGTGGCTTTGTGGACGAGACTTCGTCGAACCTCACACCCCGGAATGGTCAAAACAGGAAAGATGCAGCTAGGTTATTGGGGGTAGCGCCCCTTAGGGTATGTGCATTTCCTTCTGGAAAAGGGTGGTATCATGGTATGGAGCCCAGATACTTACTCATGTTGAAACACTTTATTTATTATGGTGTGATGTTGGTTACGAGCGCTCGGATAAAGGTCCCAAAGGACCGGGGGATGGCATACTCGTGTCAGTTGTTACCTAGTTTGAAACGTAACCCGGCCTTGTGTTGGCAGAGATCCGGTTAGGTTCTCGGGGACGTCCTTCCAGAGGCGTTCTCATGTGGCAATGGGAAGTTCCTTGGCCTGACCATTTGTTGGAAATCCAAAGAAACAATACGATCTTGTACGGTTTTAGTTGTATAACCTGCCATGGAATGTGGCGGTAACCTGCTATTGAACATGGTAGCTATAGTAGGCATAAATGCGGAATGCCTATGCTGGATAAGATTTATATCTTTACTTTCGAAATGATTTTTCCTACACTATGCACTAGTAATTATATCAAATGTTCTTTTTAATGCGTATCAAGCATCTTTGACTATCATAAGGAGAAATCCCCTCTGATTCTGCGTTTGCATTGTGTGTGCGTGCGGGAGGCCTTATGGTAGTCTCATTTTTAAAAGCATTGCGAATTGACTTTAAAAATATTCCTCTATTTTGATTTTAAAGATAAATAAACTATTTTGAGTTCTCACACCAGTCACATGACTGACTTGGAGTTTATTGTTTTCCTTCCTAAACTATGGGTGCCCACCAATTTCCACACGGGCAGTCAAGAGTTAAGTTTTACCTGGATATTCTAGAATTCAGGAGTTGCTGGAGGCAAGTCGGAGGGCATGGCGTATTCACTTGTATATAGTATTTCTTTTCCGTTGTTTGTTGTTGTTGTTGTTGTTGTACACTCTGATGATATGATGTAATGTAATGAAATGAAATGTAATGTAATAATTGATATAGTTCTTTGTTTAAAGATTATTCATTTATCTATTATATGTTGTTCCGCTACGAATTGTGAGATTCTGATGTTGTTCTGTTATTTCTTTCTGTTCTGTTCTATCTTTTTTCTCTCTTCTTCTACTTTTTCTTCTTCTTTAACCATAACGGTACGGATTTCCGGCCTTCGATTGCTCGACAGTGGATACAGTGGACGTATTGATGTCGGCGTTCGTGGACGAAAAATCGCCAGACGTTACACCTGAGCATCTCTTGAGTTACTGCACTCATATTTATTTCTGTTGATTTAACTTACATAAGATCTTTTAGTTCTGACTCGAGTGTTTTGTTTTTCAATTTGCTCTGGTCAGTCCGAGCGTTTTCAGGATTTGAAGTTTTAGCTCTGGAGGACGAAGACGAAGATTTGTATTACTATCTACTATATTATTCCACTACACTATTTAATTCCACTGCGTTGATATTATTGGTACGTGAACTCTAATATTTATTGCATAAAGAAGAATCAAGTGTTTTGTAAACAGTTTTATGAACTGTATATTTATTATTATATTTTATCCTCCCATTGTGAGATTCTGTTTTGTTTTATTTCTTTCTCGTTTTTCTTATTTACCCCATAACAATCCGCCCTTCCGTATGGTTTGAATTGGCACGTGTGTCGATTTGAACCGTGTGAAAAGGCGGGACGTTACAATTCAAGTTATACCAAATTTCGTATTTTATTCCTTAACTTAAATCCCATTTGTTTTACAAATCCAAATTTTCAAGATAAACTTATACTTTAAATTTCTAACATTATTTACATATTTAACTAGTATAATATCAATAATAAAAATCATTTAAATCCAAAAATTTGCATTTAATAATTCAAAAAATACATACATATATATATATAACCAAGGGTCGGTATAATATTTTCTAATCTAGGTCAAGTGATACGAATAGTATATCATTTCAATCCGTAAATTACAAAGAAAATTGGGTTCTATCATTTCAAACCCGTAATCCCAAGTTAAATAAATAACCAAATAAATAAATAAATAAATATCGTTTAGGCCTATCATTTCAGCCCGAAACAATTCAATTCTACAGGGAACTTGCAGTGTGATTTAAACAGTGCATAATAAATAAATAGTGTAACATCATAAATAAATGGTATATAATATAACTGATGATGTATAGGTTTAATAACGGGAATTTTTATTTACATCATCAATTTATATCATAGTCAAATAAAATGGAATAATATTTATTCTACAATCACACTTGTTATCAATTTACATATATATAAGTACGTTTGTCACGTGAGAATACTCACCTTTACGAAGCTGAAGATTTTGAGTCGAAACTACGGTAACCACAAGAAAATAGCGTACAGATGGCACGATCAATGATTGGAAGATGAACCAATCCGATTCAGATCATGAACAAGATAAACGAATAACTAATTACGCGAAATTCAAAACGATTAAAATTTTAAATAACAATTGGAACGAGATCAAAATAAAAGGATGATTGCCATAATTTCTCGACCACTCCACCCAAGACTTGACCCCATTCTCAAAGCTCGGCCCAAATTTCTATTTGAATTATATGAATGCTAAAGAGTGAACAGTGGGAAATTTGGTTATAAAGTCTGTGATCAAAAAGTGGTGCACGTACACTTATTTTTTCCAACAATGCAAAAGGTGATGAAACTTTGGTTTAAAATTTTGAACACGCAACTACTATTCTCGGCCATTTATGCACGTTATTATTATTTTTCTTTCTTAAATTAAAACCAAATATTATAACGTGCCAGATAAAAAAAAAGAAAAATAAGCTAAACTTAGGTTGCTCATGCCTATATCCTATTCACTTGCAATGTATTCACGTTGAAAATTTACGAAATCCAGCCTATAACCCACCTACATTTTCACCGTGCTTATGCAAATTGATTTCCTTTTTTATTTTGATTTTTATATGAACGCGAGTTCACACAGTAAGATACTGTTAGGCATAAAGTTTGCAAAAGGTGGAGAATGAAAATGGAATTTCAAAGCTTTAGGTAGAGCAGCTGAGTGAAGTAAAAGAAATCAAAGAAAAAGAAAAAGAAAATAAAAGGAAGAAGAAAGAAAATAACTGCCATTACTTGAAGCTCTACACAAGCTAGGAGACGAAGTCCAAAAGATGAGGTAAAGAAAATGTGTTCGTGACTGGTATTTATCAATGAGCTATGCGTTGATTTAGGCAAGAAATAAAGTTTTGGGCAAGAAGAATATAAATATTTTAAAAAGGGCCATGAGTTGATTGTGCACAGATTTATTCCTTGTTATACACAGCCACTTGGTTCTATTCTTATTATAAGCAATAGGTAGGAAATCTATTGTGTGATGGAATTATGCCATGTGTTTCATAATTAAGGAGAACATAAAACGGAAAGCAATCAATTTGCTTTAAAACGGAAATGGAAAATTGACCAAAACAAGTAAATATTAAAGAGAATATCTTGCGTTGATTTTTAGGTAACCATGGCAAGAATAAAATATGAACGGTTATGGAATTTGAACAATTTGCGAACGTGCTTGATAATGAGAAGAAACTAGCATTGATATCGGAGGAAACGACAAAAATATTAGATTTGAACGTTACTTTATTCAAAGATTTTATACTAAATAAAAATTGTTGCAGCAAAAAGGGAAGTGGGATATCTTTAAAAAGGTAAATGTCCAGTCACGGTCAAATGAAAAATTGAAACGGATATGCTTCTCTCCTACTCGAAAATGCACGTTTACTGATTTATTTAACCATTTTCAGTTAAGGTATATATTTTTGGAATGCGCAATATAGACGCAATAACCAACTCAAAAATTACGCTCATATTTTTAACAAAAATAATGCTTAAATTTTTATACATTTTAAGAATATTTAATAGAAATACGTATCATTTATGTCAACCAAATTTTATCAAAACGGATATAGACATACAACTTAAAGTTGTAATTAAATAGATTATTCACCCCATAAATCTTTTTATTACTTAATTTACCTTTGATTTATTTACCATTTATTAAGAACTAATGTATGTGCGTAAAATTATATTTCTTTCACCCAATATAAATTACTTATATTAAAGGTATATAACCAAATTTTGAAAGGACAAAAGTGAAGTTATAGAATGCTTGTTACAAATTAGAGTTTAAAAGATAAAAATTCCAATTAGAGTTAATCTTTAACTAAAGGCAAAATTTTAGAAATCTTATCTTTTATTCAAAAATTTGGGCAATGATTTGATAAATTTAAAATTTAAATTTTTATATAATAAATCCCAAAGTTCTAAAAATAAAATGAAAAATACTTGTTAAATTTGGGCTGTTACACTCTCCCCCACTCAGAACTTTTAGTCCTCGAAAAGGAACGAAGGAAGGAAAACAATGGAAGATAAAATAAAAGGGTAAAGTACATTAAACGAATCAGATTCAAAACACGAATGCTCACCTCCGTCTCCCAGGTGCAATCCCGTTCATTAGTGCTCCATTGCACTTTGACCAGGCGGACAGACTTTCTTCTTAGCTGTTTCGTATCTCGATCGACGATACGAAGCTTTCCTTTCAATAGTTAGGTCAGGCTCAATGTCCAAACTATCAAGAGCAGAAGGCTGGATAATAAGAGATGGATCATATAGACAGCGACGAAGGTGGGATACATGGAATACATTATGTATTCCAGCGAATTTCTCAGGCAACTCCAATCGATAAGCAAGAGCCCCAATCCTTTCCAAGATGCGGAATGGACCAATGAACCTAGGAGCAAGCTTCCCTCTACGCCCAAACCGAACCACACTCTTAAGGGAGAGACCTTAAGAAAAACCAAATCTTCGACTGCGAACTCCAAGCTTCTTCTACGACGATCCGCGTACTTCTTCCGCCTATCCTGAGCAATCCTTAACCTTCTCTTAATCTCTTCAACTTTCTCCGAAGCTTCCAAAATATATCGGGTCCTAGAACTAAGCGATTACCGGATTCAATCCAGCAGGATAGAGATCTACAGGGTCGCCCGTAAAGAGCAGCAAAAGGGGACATCTTAAGATTAGCCTGAACAAAAGATATAATGAGATGAATAGGGGATTAAGATAAGATACGAACAGAGGATTGGAATTTATACCTAATAACTATTGTTATAGGTGAATTCCACAAGATGGATTCCTAAGATCCTCCATAATCCAAAATGCAAGCACGGATAAGATCCTCTAGAATCTGATTCACCCTTTCTGTTTGACCGTTAGTCTGTGGGTGGTAAGCGGTGCTCAGATTCATATGAGTACCCAAGGATTCCTAGAAGGCTTTCCAAAACTGACTAGTGAAAATAGGGTCTCGATCGCAAACAATGCTGAGGGGAACACCATGGAGGCGAACAATCTCCCTCATATAAACCTCAAATAAGCTTGAAGTCGTACGGGTAGACTTGACCAGAATAAAATGAGCGGACTTGGTCAGTCTATCCACGATAACCCTGATACTCTCATTTCCCTTCCTAGATCTTGGTAAACCATCGATGAAATCCATAGAAATTTGCTCCCACTTCCAGTTGGGAATCTCCAGAGGCTGCAACAAACCCGATGTCTTCTGATGATCCGCCTTGACTTGTTGACAAGTTGCACACTTGTTGACCAAGATAGAGACGTCGCGCTTCATACCCTTCCACCAATAAAGTTTCTTCAAATCCTGATACATCTTCGCTACCCCAGGATGAATGGAAAGTCTGGATTGATGATGTTCTCGAAGTCACTCTTGTCTTAAACCACCTACATTCGGGACACAAATCCGATTATTAATCCTTAAAATCCCTTCATCATCAATCTGAGCTCTACTACCATCAAGACTACTATTCCTACCAACTCTGCTATGGACACTTCCCTTCATACGCCTAAGCATCTCGTCTTCATCTTGCTTAGCCTTAATACGATCCACAAGAGGAGAAGAAACAATAAGCTGGCACAATAAAGATTTCTTCCTACTCAACGCATCCGCCATTTCATTTACTTTCCCAGGGGTATATTTGATGTCAAGATCATAAGAAGCAAGAAACTCGAGCACTGAACCTGTCTCTGATTCAAATCCTTATGGGTGAAGATATATTTCAAAGACTGATGATCGGTGAAGAGGTCAAACTTAGCCCTCAAGAGATGATGTCTCCAAAGCTTCAATGCAAATACAACGGCCAGCAATTCTAAATCATGAGCAGCATAATTAGCCTCAAGAGTCTTCAACTAACGACTAGCATATACAATTACCTTCCCATCGTGCATTAATACTGCTCCCAAAGCTTCTCAACAAGCATCGGTGAATACCGTTAATCTCTCATTTCCATTTGGAATGGTAAGCACTTGTGCGGAGGTAAGCTTGTCCTTCAAATCTTTGAATCCTGCTTTACACTTATCGCTCAATATAAACTTAGCATTCTTTCGAGTCAGAGCAGTCATAGATGCAGAAATCCGAGCAAAGTTCTCAATGAACCTTCGATAGTAACCGGCAAGGCCCAGAAAACTGGGAATATCAGTTGGAGTATTAGGTTCTTCCCAATCATTGATCGCTGCGGTCTTGACTGGATCAACAGAAACTCCTTCACTAGAGACAATATGTCCGAGGAATCGGACTTCCTCTTCCCAGAAATGGCATTTTGAGAATTTGGCTTTTAATTGGTGACTCCTAAGGGTCCCCAACACAAAGATCAAGTGGGATTTATGCTCTTCCTCAGACTTGGACAACACAAGGATATCGTCAATAAAAACTAGAACAAATTTATTGAGCACATCGCGAAAGACATGATCCATCAAGTCGGAAAAGAAGGCAGAAGCGTTAGTCAAACCAAAAGGCATAACTAGCCATTCAAAGAACCTGATTATATAAGATGAAGAAAAGGAAAGAACTAGCTGGAAAAATTTATTTTTCAAAACAGGAAAGTTTTTATAACAAATTACTTCTTTGAAAAACCCTTTAAAATTCATTTTATACTTTAAAGTACGTTCACCCACAAGGAAAGGATTCTAAGATTCGACTTCACTCATTCTTCTACCCTATCTCTAATGAGTTTTGCTCCTCAGTGTAACATCCTAGAAATTGTTAAATTAAATTAGTGACCTATTTGAACTTTTAAAATTAAATTTTTGCAATTTCAAGAGAAATAGAAATGTTATTTATATTAATATTACAAATTCGTACGGAATTTATAGATATATGATAATAAATAAATAAATAAATCTAACAAGCAAGAAAAATTGTTTAAACAATAAAATATAATATGTGGTGAATTAAATGTTCATAATTAAAAGAAATACTTTCATTCAGCAAAAGTAAATGAGAAAACAAAGTAACAAGCAAGGGAAGTAAAACAAGACCAAGATTTGATCACATAAGAAAAGACATACATTTGAAAGTAAGTTGTAACAAAAATATATGGTTATAGAAATGACCTAGTATAAACCTCTATGAAATTTTTAATAAACAAGAAACTTAAGTTTGCAAGTGGAACTATAAACCAGGAAATAATCAACAGCTAATACAAGAGCAAAATAAGAAAAGTGTATACATAATGTACTTGCAAGGATAAAAATAAGATGGCTGTTACATTGAAGCATGAAGCATTTAATGCTTTCAAACCAGCCCATAATACAAGATCCCATCAGCCAAGTAAAAGCATGGTTTTAGTCTTCTTTTTATAATATCAACCTGTACTTGCCTATACTCACCCTGCACAAACTATTCTTCTATATTTACACCATACTCCTTCAGCCGTTCCAACTATATTTTACAAACCTAAACAAAGAAAATAAAATAGCAAAGTTAGGAAAAAAAAGATAGAAGTAAAACATCACCTTGTTTACAGACCTAAGCTAATCATTCTGGGCAAGACAACATCTTCATTCTCTTTTTTTATAAACTGAAGTTAACAAATTCAAAATCAAGCTAAGAAGAAAAAGAAAAGAGAGTCCAGATTTTTGATTTTCAGATAGGAAACTGTCACAGGAAAACAGGTGAGTAAACATACACTTTCAAGTTTAAGTTTTGATCACAACAGTATAGGCTATTCATTTGAAAATATGTGTTGTTTGTGATTTATCTTTGAAAATAATCCTGTGTATATTTATATATAGAATGTTCTACATACTTTACTGCCCTGTTTATTGATTGCAGGGCCAAATATTTATTCAAATTCGAATTCATTTCATCAATCATTATAAAGCTTTAATTTTTTTCGACAAAGCAAGATGTTCAAACCCAAGTCAGGACTTTTAAAATTTGTTTTAAAACAAAATAGTGAACTATGCTCTGGGATTAAGTTTACAGGCAAACAAGAATTTTTTTGATGATAAATTTGATTTTTGTAAAAGGCTAATTCAGATGTATAACTTGAATCCTTACTGAAAGATAAGATTTCTAAAACAAGAATGGGAATTTTTAGTGATGTATGCTTTGAGCAGTTCATAAATGAATAGGATAGGCTTTTTGATCAATTTCTAGTAATCAAATGAATTTTGGATGTTGTAATTTGGGTTGAAGCAGGTTTGAACATCATGGAGTTTAGGAAAATTGTAAAAAAAAAATTATCTGTTGCAAAAATTTAGGGGACGAGAGCAAATTAGGGTTTAAAGGTCCATTTTAGACGAGGAAGCAAATGAGGTCGCGGCGACGTCATCATAGCATCGAGCGCTACGGGGTCTTGGGAGATGGTAGAGGGGATCATGACGAGTAGTTGGTCGAAGTTATGGCGTCGCTTGTGGTCGAGGATGCCGAGGCGAAGCAATTGAAGACCGGTGATGAAGTTCCAGGGTTCGAACGAAAAGCTAAAATTTGATTCAGTATGGTTGGCTTTGAATTTAACTTGGATTTCGAGTGCTGCAATGATTTGCGACTTGTCGAGGAGTTTGGAGCTCGCCGTAGTGGCGGCGCGACGTCATGCACATGCACGACGTCGATCTTGTGTCAGGCAATTTTGGGCCTGGGAGATACTCGAGTGAATGCTCGAGTGAAATGGTTGACTCGGGTAACAGATTGATTTGTTTCGAGTTGGATTGGGCGCGTTATTTTGTTATTCTGTATAAAGTTTTTTTTAAAAAAATATTAAACTTAGCTGAAGTTAAGGAAAAAAAACAAAAGAAGAAGAAGAAAGGAACAAGAGAGGGAAGTGGAAGAACTCGAGTGGCACCTGGGTTTTTTTTTTGGGTTTGTTTTAAAATGGGTCCAAGCCCAAAATAAATTTCAAGCTATAATATTAAAGAAGTGAATTAGTACTTTAATGAGAGTTAAGGGTTAAGGTCAATTAAAACTTTTTATACTGTAATAAATTGATTTCAAAGTAAGGAAATTTTTTTAAATGTTATTAAAGTAAATAATCACTATTAATTAATTGTGTTGAAAATTTTTAAGTATGATTTATAATAATTTCTGATTGGTTAAATAACAATAAAGCGTCAAAATTATTTATAATTGAGAGTTGTTAATTAGATAAGTTAATCAATTTATAATCAGTAGTTAATTAAAATATTTAATTAAGGAATAATAAATAAATCAAGTTGAAAAAAAATTAATTAATAATTTTTTTTTCAAATTTAATCATTGGTTAAAATAGTCAATACAAATAATTACGTGGTTAATAAATCACACTCACATTGATTGAAAATAAGTAACCATTGTTGTGCACTGAATCGATATTTCTGTTGTGCTTGTAACACTGCGTGATCTGAATTATTCTGCGCTGAATTGTGATTTGTGATTTGATTTTGTATTGAAGTGAAAACCCTGTTGCCCGTAAAACGGCTTTTGGAATTTCAATGCGATGGGGAGTCAGATTTAAGTTGACTATCTGAAACCCACATCGAATGAGTGAGTCTTTGTGAAGGACATCCACATGTTTTAAAATTGACACTCACTATTCGAATTAGCCGGGAGAGGACCCTTGTGTCATATAACCCACTTCGAATATGTGATTCGACGTTATGGATAGCATTTGAAGACCGGGTATTTGCGAGAACGATAGGATGACCTATCGATTGTCTCTGCACTGAGTTTCTCCGGTATAGAGATTCCCTAAGTGATGGGAAGTTCGATCGAGATTGTGAATACCCGGATTGCAAGGACTTCTTCGGAAGTGCCTTCGGTTCTTTTCGAACCCGGAATAGACTTGTATGGTTGTATGTCGGGCACTACAAATTGAGATGTAAAGCTGATTTCTTTCAAATACATATCTGTTGGTGGCGGAGAATTTATTCTTTTAGCTTAACACCCTTCTCTGAGACGTACGAGCTCAGAGGTTATGTAGTTGAAGGTTGTTATTGATATATTCCCAATCTGGTAGTGTGACATGCCGAGTGCTGCTGATCATTTGTTGATCGAAGCATGGCTTTGTGAAAAGCGTAACTTTGTGGACGAGACTTCGTCGAACCTCACTACCCGATTATGGTCCAAACAGGAATCGTGGCAGCAAGGTTATTTGGGGATAGCTTCCCCTGAGGGTATGTCCATTTTCTTCTGGATTATGAGTGGTATCATGGTATGGAGCCCATATACTTACTTCGTGGTTGCTGCAAATTTATTACTTTGTGGTTGTTGGTTGAGAAGCGCTTCAAATAAAGGTTGGTAACGACTGGGAAGTGGCATACTCGTGTCAGTTGTTACCTAGACATAAAGGTAACCCGGCCTTGTGTAGCAGAGATCCGGTTATGATCCGGGAACGTCATTCCAGAGGCGTTCCATTTTATATGGGAAGTTCCTTTGCTCGACCATTTTTGGAAATCCAAACAAAACAATACGAGTCCTGTACAGTTTTAGTTGTAGAACCTGCCATTTAACATGGCAGCTATAGTAGGCATACCATCATGGTAGGTATGCTGGCTAAGATTAATATTTTCATTTTTGAAACGCTTTCTACACTACGCACTAGTAATAATAACAAGAAAATTTCCCCGTAGCAAGCATATTTGATTATCATAAGAAGAAATCTCCTCCAATTCTGCGTTTGCATTGTGTGTATGGCGGGAGGTCTTATAGTAGTTTCATTTTTAAAAGCATACCGAAAAATTCTTTTATAAATCTAGTTTCTTTAAAAGCAACTGTTTTGTTTACTCATACCAGTCCCATGACTGATTCGGAGTTTATTTTTCCTTTCCTAAACTCTGGATGCCCATAATTTTCCACACGGGCAGTCTAGAAGCAAGTTATCCGTGTTTTGGAGCTAGCTTAGATTTGAAGTCTTCTGAAAGCTTTGGATTTTGGAAATCTTTTGAAGTATTGGAGTTTGAAGACCTTGTCGAAGTTGAAGTATGTTGAAGTTTCTATTGTCACATTATTGTTGTATCATATTTGTATCACTCTGATATTTGGGATCGATGTTGTATTGGATATTGTATCATGTTGTATCTATGTTGATATATGACATTCATTTTGTTTCCGATGTTTTATATTCATCTATTGTTGTTATAAGCTCCATCCGAACTAGAATTTGACGTTCGAATCTCCGGTGGTCGAATACAAGTGAGGTATTTGGCATCGATTTTTGAACGCTGGATTTTGGGTCGTGACAAAAATGGTATCGGAGCTTTTGGTTGAGTAATAACTTTAGCTATGGAGTATAACACATTAGATGACTCATTAGAAATAGAGTGAAGTGTACTCTAGAATGAGTATAAACCAAAATACTGGAACCCAAATTTTCTTGGTCTATTCCTTTTAAATTGTTGATGTTTCTTAAGATATGTTTTCTGTATGCTTAAATCAAGTTTTCTTGCTATTTACAGATAGTAAGAATGAGTGGAAAAAGAGGACAAGGTAGGGAATGGGGAACTACCACCGCAACTGGTCAAGTTCCTGTAACTGCAACTGTGTCTACTCAATCTCATCCAAATCTGACTGATCTATATAAAAATTTCTCGAGACTTGGTGGAAAGCTGTTTACTAGCAAGGAATCTGTTGTAGAAGCCCAAGCTTGGATCTGATCTTGTGAAAGAATTTAAAGGATTGAAGTTGGAAGATGATCAAAAGCGACTAATAGCTTCTTGGCAACTCCAAGAAGAAGCATCAGCTTGGTGGGAGACAGTTACTACGGATGAGTCAGAAGATAAATTTACTTGGGAACGATTTAAAGAAGCGTTTGAGCAGCGATATATTCCATCTGCTGGTATCTCTCGAATGTACCAAAAATTTCTAGATTTGAAGCAAGGAAGACTATCATTTGAAGAGTACTTGAATAAATTCAATGAATTGTCTCGATTTGGTCCGGAACTTGTTAGTTCACCTTTGATGAAATATGAAAGATTCATTCGGGGAATGAATAAGGAGTATCACGAGAGAATGACAACCCACATTAAAGAATCTTTTTCAGACTTGATTGATATGGGTTATCGATATGCTACTCTAGATATGCAGGAAGTTCCGAAAGAGAAGGGGAGTTCAAGTAGTTCGAATAGGAAGAAAAGAAAATTCGAAGGAAAGAAACTTGTTCGAGGTAAGAAGAAAAAGAAGAGGAGTACTCAAGAAAATTCGGCTTGAAAGGTTGTTTGTTTTATTTATCAGGAGAAAGGCCAATTTAATAAATGACTGTGAGAAGCCAAAGCAACCAATTAAGAAGAATCAACTTGTAAAGGCAAGTCGAAGATCCAAGGAATGCTATTGTTGTCACCGGCCAGGTCATGGAGTTAAGAATTGCCCGAAAAAGAGACAAGCACAAATAGCGAAAGTGCGCGCAATAAATGATTACGCCTCAACTTCTAAGGCGAATGAAGGACAAGGAGTTTTGGAGGGTAACCTTATTATCGGTGAAAGAATTATTAGAGTTTTATTCGACACGGGAGATTCACATAGCTTTATCTCCCAGCAGCTCGTGGATGAATTAAAACTTAAACTCAGATTTGTCGTTGAGCCTATTTGTGTGAAGAATCCAGCGGGTGGTCCGACAAATCTTTGTCTATATTGTAGGACAGTGCCTATCTCTTATTATGGCCATCGCTTTCCTATTAACCTTTATGTTCTCGACTTCAATGAATTTGAAATCATACTCGGGATGAATTGGTTATCGAAATATGAAGCCAAGTTAGATTGCAGCAATCGAATGATTCTAATCCAAACTAAAATTGGAGATTCCATTGAAATTTCTTGTGAAGACCCTAGTCCGAAAAGAGATAAACTGATGTATATGTTGGGGTATGCAGAACCTAATCTGGAGTCCATTCCTATTGTCCAATATTTTCCCGATGTATTCAAAGAAGTGGAGTCTTTGCCTCCACGTAGAGAGATTGAATTCAGAATTGACTTAATTCCGATTGCTCCTCCCGTCGTTCACGCAAGTCGTAGGATAGCACCCAGGGAAAAGATTGAATTGGTTCAACAAACTGATGATCTACGAGCAAAGGGATTAATTCGTCCTAGTGTCTCTGAATGGGGCTCAGCGGTAGTATTTGTGGCTAAATCTGATGGGTCTTTGAGATTGTGTGTTGACTATCGCGCTCTCAATAAGCAAACTCTTAAGAATAAGTTTCCTTTACCCAGGATCGACGATTTATTCGATCAACTTCAAGGTGCACGGTTCTTTTCTAAGATGGATCTAGTTCAGGGATTCCATCAGTTGCGAATTGCCGAAGATTGTGTTCACCTAACTGCTTTTAGAGGTCCGGATATGTTCTACGAATGGTTAGTCATGCCTTTCGGACTAACTAACGCTCCTGCGTACTTCGTAGATCTGATGACCCGTGTGTTTCGGGAGGTGCTGAATAAATTTGTTCTTGTATTTATCGATGATATCTTAATCTACTCCAAAACTGAAGAAGAGCATGCCGAACATCTTAGAATCGTTTTGGAAATTTTGAGAAGGAATGTTTTATTCGCTAAATTTTCTAAATGTCACTTTTGGGTCAAAGAAGTCAGATTCCTTGGCCACGTTGTTAATGAGGAAGGGATTTCTGTTGATCCGAGCAAAATTTCCACTATTCTTGACTGGAAGCAACCCACTACTCCGAAAGAAGTTTGAAGTTTTCTTGGTTTATTAGGCTAATACCGGAAGTTTGTTCAGGACTTTTCTTAAATTGCTAGCCCACTGACCAAGCTAACCATAAAGAATACCATGTTCAATTGGACCCCAAAATGTGATGAAGCTTTTCAAGAATTAAAAAGGAGATTGACTATTGCTCTTGTTCTCGCTATTATTAACGGGAACCAAGGCTTATCTGTCTATACTGACGCTTGTGGTGATGGGGTAGGTGCAGTGTTAATGCAAAATGGAAAGGTGATTGCCTACGTGGGTAGACAATTACGTCCGCACGAGAGAAACTACCCAGCACATGATTTGGAGCTTTTGGCTTTTGTTTTCGCCTTAAAAATCTGGCGACATTATTTTCTGGGTAAGAATCTCCTTCAGCTTTTCTAAAAGAAAATTTTAAAGTTCAACTTGACTTAATACATACTAAATAAATTTTTCTCGTTTAGGTGAAAAATTTGAATTATTCACCGACCATAAATCCTTGAAATATCTCTTCATCCAGAAAGATTTGAATCTATGACAACAACGTTGGTTGGAATTTCTGGCAACCTATGACTTAGATATTCTGTATACACCAGGGAAAGCCAATGTAGATGCCGAAGCTTTAAGTAGGAGACATGCTGTTCTTGCCTATCTTGTTATCACTCCTACTCTCCTTGAAAAGATTGCCAACAAGCAAAAAGAGGACAATTTGCTTCAGGAAATATATGGGAGAATTCGACGAGGTGAGGATTCTAGTTTTGTGATTGATGATAATGGGGTCATAAGGATGAAAGGAAGGATTTGTGTTCTAGACTTCTCTGATCTGAAACGTGAAGTTTTAGACGAATGCCACAAGTCCAAATTCAGTATCCATCCAGGAGTCAACAAAATGTATCGTGATATTAAAAGAACTTTCTGGTGAAAGACGATGAAGAGGGACATTTCTATTTATGTGAGTCGCCGTGCTACTTGTCAACAAATTAAAAGCGATCAAAAGAAAGTAGCCGGTTTACTTCAGCCTTTAGAAGTACCGAAGTGGAAATGAGATCAGGTTTCGATGGATTTTATCGACGGATTGCCACGTACCAGAAAGGGAAATGAAGCAATTTGGGTTATAGTGGACCGTCTAACCAAAACTGCTCACTTTATTCCAGTAAAATCCACTCGGACTGCAGCAAGCTTAGCAGACTTATATGTAAAAGAGATTGTTCGTCTCCACGGTATTACGAGCAGTATAGTGAGTGATCATGATCTGATCTTCACTAGCAGATTTTGGGAGGCATTCCAAGCCGCGTTGGGAACAAAGCTGAACTTTAGTACTGCTTATCATCCACAATCTGATGGACAGACAGAAAGGGTTAACCGAATTCTAGAAGATCTATTGCGTGCTTGCATTCTTGACTTTGGTGGTTCTTGGGATGACCATTTACATCTGGTTGAGTTTTCATAAAACAATAGTTATCAAGCCAGTATTGAAATGGCTCCTTTTGAAGCTTTATATGGTCGTCCGTGTCGATCACCTGCATGCTGGATTGAATCAGGTGATAGACTCGTCATAGGACCAGATATGATTAAAGAAGCCACAGAGAAGGTAGATTTCATTCGAAAGAAGTTATTAACTGCCCAAAGTCGTCAGAAAAGCTATTATGACCGCCGACGAAGAGATTTGGAGTTTCAATTTGGGGATTCTGTATTTCTGAAAGTGTCTCCGTTGTGGGGAGTATTGAGGTTTGGGAAAACTGGAAAGCTAGCACCGCGTTATATTGGTCCTTTTCCTATTCTGGAAAAGATTGGTCCCCTAGCATATCGAGTGCAGCTACCCAGCTTGTTGTCTGGCGTGCATGATGTGTTTCATGTTTCTAGTCTTCGGAAATATGTGCACGACCCAGATAGTATTATTGAGGAGGCATCTCAACAGGATCTTGAGATCATTCCTAACTTGGCAGTAGAAAGAGAGCCAATAAAGATTGTAGATCGTGATGAGAAGCGATTGAGAAACAAAGTTGTGAAGCTGGTCAAAGTTTAATGGAGTGGTGATCCAAAGGACTGTACTTGGGAGACCGAAGTTAATATGAAGGAATCATATCCGAATTGCAGAGTAGATATTTCGGCTTAAAACTGTATGTCATTTCCTTGTTTTCTAAATTTGTATATTCTTTGTTTGCGTTTTTCTCTCTTTCAAATTTCGAGGACGAAATTTTCTTAAGGAGGGGATATTGTAACATCCTAGAAATTGTTAAATTAAATTAGTGACTTATTTGAACTTTTAAAATTAAATTTTTGCAATTTCAAGAGAAATATAAATGTTATTTATATTAATATTACAAAGTCGTATGGAATTTATAGATATATGATAATAAATAAAAAAATAAAAAATCTAACAAGCAAGAAAAATTGTTTAAACAATAAAATATAATATGTGGTGAATTAAATGTTCATAATTAAAAGAAATACTTTCATTCAGAAAAAATAAATGAGAAAACAAAGTAACAAGCAAAGGAAGTAAAGCAAGACCAAGATTTGATCACATAAGAAAATACATACATTTGAAAGTAAGTTGTAACAAAAATATATGGTTATAGAAATGACCTAGTATAAACCTCTATGAAATTTTTAATAAACAAGAAACTTAAGTTTGCAAGTGGAACTATAAACCAGGAAATAATCAACAGCAAATACCAGAGTAAAATAAGAAAAGTGTATACATAATGTACTTGCAAGGATAAAAATAAGATGGCTATTACATTGAAGCATGAAGCATTTAATGCTTTCAAACCAGCCCATAATACAAGATCCCATCAGCCAAGTAAAGGCATGGTTTTAGTCTTCTTTTTATAATATCAACCTGTACTTGACTATACTCACCCTGTACAAACTATTCTTCTATATTTACACCATACTCCTTCAGCCGTTCCAACTATATTTTACAGACCTAAACAAAGAAAATAAAATAGCAAAGTCAGGAAAAAAAAAGATAGAAGTAAAACATCACCTTGTTTACAGACCTAAGCTAATCATTCCGGGCAAGACAACATCTTCATTCTCTATTTTTATAAACTGAAGTTAACAAATTTAAAATCAAGCTAAGAAGAAAAAGAAAAGAGAGTCCAGATTTTTGATTTTCAGATAGGAAACTGTCATAGGCAAACAGGTGAGTAAACATACACTTTCAAGTTTAAGTTTTGTTCACAACAGTATAGGCTATTCATTTGAAAATATGTGTTGTTTGCAATTTATCATTGAAAATAATCCTGTGTATAATTTATATATAGAATGTTCTGCATACTTTACTGCCCTGTTTATTGATTGCAGGGTTAAATATTTATTCAGATTCGAATTCATTTCATCAATCATTATAAAGCTTTAATTTTTTTTCGACAAAGCAAGATGTTCAAACCCAAGTCAGGACTTTTAAAATTTGTTTTAAAACAAAATAGTGAACTATGCTCTGGGATTAAGTTTACAGGCAAACAAGAATTTTTTTTATGATAAATTTGATTTTTGTAAAAGGCTAATTCAGATGTATAACTTGAATCCTAACTAAAAGATAAGATTTTTAAAACAAGAATGGGAATTTTTAGTGATGTATGCTTTAAGCAGTTCATAAATGAATAGGATAGGCTTTTTGATCAATTTTTAGTAATCAAATGAATTTTGGATGTTGTAATTTGGGTTGAAGCAGGTTTGAACATCATGGAGTTTAGGAAAATTGTCAAAAAAAAATTATTTGTTGCAAAAATTTACGAGGCGAGAGCAAATTAGGGTTTAAAGGTCCATTTTAGACGAGGAAGCAAATGAGGTCGCGGCGACGTCATCATAGCATCGAGCGCTACGGGGTCTTGGGAGATGGTAGAGGGGATCATTACGAGTAATTGGCCGAAGTTATGGCATCGCTGGTGGTCGAGGATGCCGAGGCGAAGCAATTGAAGACCGGTGATGAAGTTCCAGGGTTCGAACGAAAAGCTAAAATTTGATTCAGTATGGTTGGCTTTGAATTTAACTTGGATTTCGAGTGCTGCAATGATTTGCGACTTGTCGAGGAGTTTGGAGCTCGCCGTAGCGGCGGCGCGATGTCGTGCACGTGCACGACGCCGATCTTGTGTCAGGCAATTTTGGGCCTGGGAGATACTCGAGTGAATGCTCGAGTGAATTGGGTTGACTCGGGTAACAGATTGATTTGTTTCGAGTTGGATTGGGCGCGTGATTTTGTTATTTTGTATAAAGTTTAAAAAAAATTAAACTTAGCTGAAGTTAAAGGAAAAAAAAAGAAGAAGAAGAAAGGAACAAGAGAGGGAAGTGGAAGAACTCGAGTGGCACCTGGGTTTTTTTTTTCGGGTTTGTTTTAAAATGGGTTCAAGCCTAAAATAAATTTCAAGCTATAATATTAAAGAAGTGAATTAGTACTTTAATGTGAGTTAAGGGTTAAGGTCAATTAAAACATTTTATACTGTGATAAATTGATTTCAAAGTAAGGAAATTTTTTTAAATGTTAATTAAAGTAAATAATCACTATTAATTAATTGTGTTGAAAATTTTTAAGTATGATTTATAATAATTTCTGATTGGTTAAATAACAATTAAGCGTCAAAATTATTTATAATTGAGAGTTGTTAATTAGATAAGTTAATCAATTTATAATCAGTAGTTAATTAAAATATTTAATTAAGGAATAATAAATAAATCAAGTTGAAAAAAAAATTTAATTAATAATTTTTTTTCAAATTTAATCATTGGTAAAAATAGTCAATACAAATAATTATGTGGTTAATTAAATCACACTCACATTGATTGAAAATAAGTAACCATTGTTGTGCACTGAATCGATATTTCTGTTGTGCTTGTAACACTGCGTGATGTGAATTATTCTGCGCTGAACTGTGATTTGTGATTTGGTTCTGTATTGAAGTGAAAACCCTGTTGCCCGTAAAACGGATTTTGGAATTTCAATGCGATAGGGAGTCAGATTTCAGTTGACTATCTGAAACCCACATCGAATGAGTGAGTCTTTGTGAATGACATCCACATGTTTTAAAATTGACACTCACTATTTGAATTAGCCGGGAGAGGACCCTTGTGTCGTATAACCCACTTCGAATATGTGATTCGACTTTATGGATAGCATTTGAAGACCGGTGATGGAGACCGGGTATTTGCGAGAACGATAGGATGACCTATCGATTGTCTCGGCACTGAGTTGCTCCGGTATAGAGATTCCCCTAAGTGATGGGAAGTCCGATCGAGATTGTGAATACCCGGATTGCAAGGACTTCTTCAGAAGTGCCTTTGGTTCTGTTCGAACACGGAATAGACTTGTATGGTTGTATGTCGGACACTACAAATTGAGATGTAAAGCTGATTTCTTTCAAATACATATCTGTTGGTGGCGGAGAATTTATTCTTTTAGCTTAACACCCTTCTCTGAGACGTACGAGCTCAGAGGTTATGTAGTTCAAGGTTATTATTGATATATTCCCAATCTGGTAGTGTGACATGCTGAGTGCTGCTGATCATTTGTTGATCGAAGCATGGCTTTGTG
The DNA here is from genome assembly GCA_030765085.1 of Allium cepa. NCBI lineage: Eukaryota > Viridiplantae > Streptophyta > Magnoliopsida > Asparagales > Amaryllidaceae > Allium > Allium cepa. The sequence goes on along the minus strand of CM060943.1, from coordinate 888,713,725 downwards.
AAAGGCGTAGCTTTGTGGACGAGACTTCGTCGAACCTCACAACCCGGTTATGGTCGAAACAGGAATCGTGGAAGCAAGGTTATTCGGGGATAGCTTCCCCTGAGGGTATGTCCATTTTCTTCTGGATTATGAGTGGTATCATGGTATGGAGCCCAGATACTTACTTTGTGGTTGCTGCAAATTTATTACTTTATGGTTGTTGGTTGAGAAGCGCTTCGAATAAAGGTTGGTGATGACCGGGAAGTGGCATACTCGTGTCAGTTGTTACCTAGACATAAAGGTAACCCGGCGTTGTGTAGCAGAGACCGGTTAGGATCCGGGAACGTCATTCCAGAGGCGTTCCATTTTATATGGGAAGTTCCTTTGTCCGACCATTGTTGGAAATCCAAACAAAACAATACGAGCCCTGTACGGTTTTAGTTGTAGAACCTGCCATTTAACATGGTAGCTATAGTAGGCATACCATCATGGTACGTATGCTGGCTAAGATTAATATTTTTATTTTCGAAATGCTTTCTACACTATGCACTAGTAATAATAACAAGAAAATTTCCCCGTGGCAAGCATATTTGACTATCATAAGAAGAAATCTCCTCCAATTCAACGTTTGCATTGTGTGTGTGGCGGGAGGTTTTATGGTAGTTTCATTTTTTAAAAGCATACCGAAAAATTCTTTTATAAATCTAGTTTCTTTAAAAGCAACTGTTTTGTTTACTCATACCAGTCCCATGACTGATCGGAGTTTATTTTTCCTTTCCTAAACTCTAGATGCCCATAATTTTCCACACGGGCAGTCTAGAAGCAGGTTATCCGTATTTTGGAGCTAGCTTAGATTTGAAGTCTTCTGAAAGCTTTGGATTTTGGAAATCTTTTGAAGTATTGGAGTTTGAAGACCTTGTCGAAGTTGAAGTATGTTGAAGTTTCTGTTGTCACATTATTGTTGTATCATATTTGTATCACTCTGATATTTGGGATCGATGTTGTATAGGACATTGTATCATGTTGTATCTATGTTGATATATGACATTCATTTTGTTTCCGCTGTTTTATATTCATCTATTGTTGTTATAAGCTCCATCCGAACTAGAATTTGACGTTCGAATCTCCGGTGGTCGAATACAAGTGAGGTATTTGGCATTGATTTTTGAACGTTGGATTTTGGGTCGTGACAATCAGGCTATGGTTAAACCTAAGCTCTGATGCCAACTGTAACGACGCATTATTTTGTACCATTCAAATTCGACAATAAATTAAAATAAGTCAAGCTTGAATAGTTCAAAACAATAGATTGTAAATAAAATTAGGAGCAAATGAAATCAAATCATAGAATCGCAGACACAGAAATCAGAATACTCGTAGCGGAATTTAACATAAATTAGTGGTTTCATGAAGCCGCTTTCACAAAGTCTCAAATAAATAAAATTTACATTGTCTTTAAAACCAAATATAGTTCAAGTCAATAATAGAACAATCAAAATTTATTTGTTTCCATACATAAACTAAGGTAAAAACTGAAAGGAAATTGACATCAGCTTGAAGGGTGATCAGTAGAAGCCCTAGCTCCGAAGGTGAAGTCTAAACTGAAATTCAGGCTGACCCGAGCGTAAAATAAAAACATAAACACTCGAGCCAGGACATACGTAGTTATACAGTGTAAGCTAATTCAAGTGAATTGTAATAAAGTACAAGTAACTTAAAGGATGCTTGGGACCGCCTATCCTCTAAGGATCCGTTAAACTATTTACCGTGTAGTAATATTTCACTTTTATAATAGTGTCTATTAGTAAAATAAAATTACTTTTAAATAGCGTTAAGGGGTTACCCATATAGCCCTTAACACATAATATATTACCATAGTCTATACAGTACCGTAATCTCCCCCATACTGGGCGTCGTCAGAGGGCACTCCATAGGTATGGTACAAAACCAAAATCGTATAAGGCTCCCTATGGTAGGTAACACGGCACAACTAGGCAATGCCAGGGTAGATATACCAATTGCTATCCGGACTGGTGGTAACGCATAGCTCCTACTATCGCCCAACTCGAACAACACTCCCAAATCAAAGGTGAGCACCAAAACAATCACAAAAGTAATAGAATGGCATACGAAGAAGTGCGTCCGATTAGAGGTGCTACCTCATTAATCTGAGAATCGCTCTTGTTTTAGCCACCTTATGCCAACTCACGGGAGTCGGGTCCACGTATTTACCTCAAAGGAAACGTCACCCCATCCTACTTCATTCTGGAATTTCCACCGCGTACACGGTTGTCAAAGTGGTTTTCGGTACCGACAGAGACTATGCCCATATCTGATCCTGGTCTCTTTAACAACCCATGTTATTATTACCCGTGGTTATAAATTCAAAAATAGCTATATTAAAATCAAATACTATATTCAAATTACATCCCAAAGGTTATACCTTAGTTCATTTGAGAAACTTAATATTTCATCTTCAATATGGTTTCAACAATAATTAAACAGATAATTTATGTAATCATATTTCCACCCTTTAAATAGTCATTTAAATTGCTCAATAAATTATGATTCTTATAAAGTATATTTTACAAATATATATCTAACTTCTTTATATTTTACTTAATAAAATCAAGTGCAAAATTTTCTATAAATTTACTTAAAATTAAGTTGAATTCCCATATCCAAAATAAACTAATTTCCAATTAATTTTTTATCTTAACTTTATTTCAAAACCAGCCTCCCATTTCTAAATCAAGTTAAATTTCAACTTCCATATTTCACTAATTTAACTATTTAATTCATAGAAACTTAATCTTTTTTAATTCGCTTTATATTTAAGTTATACCAAATTTCATATTTTATTCCTTAACTTAAATCACATTTGTTTTACAAATCAAAATTTTCAAGATAAACTTATACTTTAAATTTCTAACATTATTTACATATTTAACGAGTATAATATCAATAATAAAATCATTTAAATCCAAAAATTTGCATTTAATAATTCCAAAATTGCATACACACACACACACACACAAACACATATATATATATGTATATATAACCACAGGTCGGTATAATATTTTCCAATCTAGGTCAAGTAATATGGATACTATATCATTTCAACCGTAAATTACAAAGAAAACCAGGTTCTATCATTTCAAACCCGCAATCCCAAGTTAAATAAATAACTAAATAAATAAATAAATATCGTTCAAGTCTATTATTTCAGCCCGAAACGATTCCATTCTGCAGGGAACTTGTAGTGTGATTTAAACAGTGCATAATAAATAAATAGTGTAACAGCATAAATAAACGATATATAATATAACTGATGATGTATAGGTTTAACAACGGGATTTTTTTTACATCATCAATTTATATCATAGTCAAATAAAATGAAATAATAATTATTCTACAATCACACTTGTTATCAATTTACAGATATATAATTACGTTTGTCAGGTGAGAATACTCAACTTTACGAAGCTGAAGATTTTGATTCGAAACTACGGTAACCACAACAGAACAGCGTACATAAGGCACGATCAATGATTGGAGGATGAGCCAATCCGATTTAGATCTTGAACAAGATAAATGAATAACTAATTACGCGAAATTCAAAACGATCAAAATTTTAAATAACAACTAGAACGAGATTAAAATAAAAGGATGATTGCCACAATTTCTCGACCACTCCACCCAAGACTTGACCCCATTCTCAAAGCTCGGCCTAAATTTCTATTTGAATTATATGAATGCTAAAGAGTGGACAGTGGGAAATTTAGTTATAAAGTCTATGACCAAAAAGTTGTGCACGCACACTTATTTTTCCAACAATGCAAAAGGTGATGAAACTTTGATTTAAAATTTTAACACGCAACTACTATTCTCGGCCATTTATGCACGTTATTATTATTTTTCTTTCTTAAATTAAAACCAAATATTATAACATGCTAGATAAAAAAAAGAAACAATAAGCTAAACTTAGGTGGCTCTGCCTATATCCTATTCACATGCAACATATTCATGTTGAAAATTTATGAAATCCATCTTATAACCCACCTACATTTTCACCGTGCTTATGCAAATTGATTTCCTTTTTTTTTATATGCACGGGAGTTCACACAGTAAGATACTGTAAGGCATAAAGTTTGCAAAAGGTGAAGAATGAAAATGGAATTTCAAAGCTTCAAGTGGAGCAACCGAGTGAAGTAAAAGAAAACAAAGAAAAAGAAAAAGAAAAGAAAAGGAAGAAGAAAGAAAATAACTGCCATTACCAGAATCTCCACACAAGCTAGGAGACGAAGTCCAAAAGATGAGGTGAAGAAAAAGTGTTCGTGACTGGTATTTATCAGTGAGCTATGCGTTGGTTTAGGCAAGAAATAAATTCTGGGCAAGAAGAATATAAATATTTTAAAAAGGGCCATGAGTTGACTGAGCACAGATTTATTCCTTGTTATACACGGCCACTTGGTTCTATTCCTATTATAAGCAATAGGTAAGAAATCGATTGTGTGATGGAATTATGCCACGTGTTTCGTAAATAAGGAGAACATAAAACGGAAAGCAATCAATTTGCTTCAAAACGGAAATGGAAAATTGACCAAAAGAATAATTTGTGTGAACGTGTAAATATTAAAGAGAATATCTTGCGTTGATTTTTAGGTAACCATGGAAAGAATAAAATATGAACGGTTATGGAATTTGAACAATTTGCGAACGTGCTTGATAATGAGAAGAAACTAGCGTTGATATCGGAGGAAACGACAAAAATATTAGATTTGAACGTTATTTTATTCAAAGATTTTATACTAAATAAAAATAGTTGCAGCAAAAAGGGAAGTGGGATATTTTTAAAAAGTTAAATGTCCAGCCGTGGTCAAAGGAAAAATTGAAACGGATATGCTTCTCTCCTACTCGAAAACGCATGTTTGCTGATTTATTTAACCATTTTCAGTTACGGTATATATTTTTGGAATGCGCACTATAGACACAATAACCAACTCAAAAATTACGCTCATATTTTTAACAAAAATAACGCTTAGATTTTTATACGTTTTAAGAATATTTAATATAAATACGTATCATTTATGTCAACCAAATTTTATCAAAGAGGATATAAACATACAACTTAAAGGTGTAATTAAATAGATTATTTACCCCATAAATTTTTATGTTACTTAATTGACCTTTGATTTATTTACCATTTATTAAGAACTAATGTATATGTGTAAAATTATATTTCTTTCACCCAATATAAATTACTTATATTAAAGGTATATAACCAAATTTTAAAAAGGACAAAAGTGAAGTTATGGAATGCTTGTTACAAATATATTAAAAGAATTGGAAATTTGAGTTTAAAAGATAAAAATTCTAATTAGAGTTAATCTTTAACTAAAGGCAAAATTTTAAAAATCTTATCTTTTATTTAAAAATTTGGGCAATGATTTGATAAATTTAAAATTTAAATTTTTATATAATAAATCCCGAAGTTCTAAAAATAAAATGAAAAATACTTGTTAAATTTGGGCTGTTACAGCAGGGAATGTTCCAAAATTCAAATGAAATTCGAATTAAAGAGGAAAGATTCAAACTCGAACTAAAGTGATTCTGTTACTTATTTACCTTATATTCTAAGTTTTGCCTCAAAGCCAAAGCTTTGATACCAAATGTAACAGGTCGTACCAGTGGGGTAACACGCCCACCGTAGCATACATTGGTACCTGTATTCTGCCTTTACGACCAGCCTCTCGACTGCACCACCAATCCCCATGGGGACATTTAGGAGTAAGAGCCAACCATTTGCTACCAAACCAGGAAGCGAGAACCCCCTATCATGCTGCACCCTCCAACTGCAATGGCGGACACACATGTCGGACTTGAATTGCTCAAAATATCGCATTGTAAATAAAATTTGGCAAATCTCAGAATACACAGTAAATGAAATCTCAGATCACAGACACTGAGTGTGAGGATTACAATTTTTAACTCCCGAAAATCGACATTAATACGTCCACTGTATCAACTGCCGAACAATCGAATGTCGGAAAACCTTACCCTTAAGGTTTAAGAAGAAGAAAAAGATAGAAGAAGTAAGAAAGAAAAAGAAACAGAATAATATCAGAATCTCACAATCGCAGCGGAACAACATATAATAGATAAATGAATAATCTTTAAATCAAAGAATTATATCGGTTACTACATTACATCACATGACATTACATTATAAGACTTTACAAGAACAAAACAGCAGAAAAGAAATACTATATACTAGTTAATACGCCACGCCATCCAGCTCGCCTCTTTAGCTCCACAACAACTTCTGTATTCCAGAATGACCTGATAATCTGAGTCTAGACTGCCCGTGTGGAATTTGGTGGGCACCCAGAGTTTAGGAAGGGAACAACAAACTCCAGGTCAGTCATGTGACTAGCATGAAAGCTTAAAACAGTTATTTATCTTTAAAACAATAAAGAAATATTTTAAAATAGATCCGCAATGCTTTTAGAAAATGAAACTACCATAAGGCCTCCCGCACACGCACACAATGCAAACGCGGAATCGGAGGAGATTTCTCCTTATGATAGTCAAACATGCTTGATACGCAGAAAAATCTCTTCGATATTATTACTATAAGTGCACAGTGGAAAACCTTTCGAAAGTATAATATAAATCTTAGCCATCATAGATATTTCGTACTATGCCTACTGTAGCTACCATCTAAACAGTGGTGACCACCATAAGTAAATGGCAGGTTCTACAACTAAAACTGTACAAGGTGCGTATTGGAGTTTGGATTTCCAACAAATGGTCAGGGCAAGGAACTTCCCATTGCCACATGGGTACGCCTCTGCCGAGAAGCCCCGAGAACCTTACCGGATCTCTGCCAACATAAGGCTGGGTTACCTCTGCAAAAGTAGGTAACTACTGACACGAGTATGTCATCCCTCTGTTGTAAACAACCTTTATCCGAGGATGCTCAACCAACAACAATCACAAAGTCATACATATTTGCAACATTCACATAAGTTAAGTATCTGGGCTCCATACCATGATACCACTTCTATCCAAAAGGAAATGCACATACCCTAATGGGCGCCACTCCCTATAACCATGCTGCATTTTTCCTGTTTTGACTATTACAGGTTGTGAGGTCCAACAAAGTCTCGTCCACAAAGCTACACTTTTCACAAAAGGTATGCTTTGATCAACAAATGATCGGTAGCACTTCGTATGCCACATTACCAAATTGGGAATGTATCACTAGTAATCATCAACTACATAACCTCTGAGCTCGTACGTCTCAGAGAAGGGTGTTAAGCTAAGGGAATAAATTCTCCGCCACCAACAGAAATGTATTTGATAGAAACCAGCTTTACATCTCAAATTGTAACGTCAGACACACATCCATACAAGTCCGTTCCGGGATCGAACGGAACCGAAGGCACTTCCAAAGAAGCCCTTGCAATCCGGATATTCACTAATCACGTCCGGAATTCCCATCACAAAGGGTACAAAATCTCTATATTGGGGATCAGCCGATGCAGAGACATTCGATGGTAATCCTTCCATTTTCGAAAATATCCAGTCTTCATCACCGGTCTTCAAATGCTATCCATTACGACGTATCACTATTCGAAATGGGATTCATGACCCAAAGGTCCTCTCCCGGCTAAACCGAGCGCTTACTTTTAAAATAAGTGTAGCATTCAAATTCAAGCAAATCACAACAAATACTCATTTAAAGTTAAATATTGATAGTCGGTTATTTAACTATCAATAGATATGCACAACATCACCAGATTCAAATAATTTCCCAAATTATTCATTTTCCAAAAATATCTACACAAGATATATTTTTCCACACTTCAACCATTTGAAAACAAATTTCAAATCACTTTTCACCTTTACAACTTTTGAAAACAAATTTCAAATCATTTAACTTGCACGAAAACACTTCCAAAATATTTATTAGTTTTCACTGGTAATATGCCGACTTCAAATACTTTAAAATAATTTATAACACTTATCCAAAATATATCGGGAAAACGCTTTGAAATAAAACTATTTTTCTTTAAACACTTTACTTAAAGTATCAATTATAAAAATATTATACCAATATTACATATGACTTAAGTCCAAACTAATTTTCAAAATAAAAATAGTAGATAGAGTACAACTATTTAAATAACTATTTTATCTTAGAAAAAATCTTTTCTATATCAACTTAATAAATCTTTACTTAACGTATTAATACAATTTAAGAAGTTGAACTCTCCAAAGTATCCTTTTCAAAACCAAATCTAGAATTATATATATATATATATATTTCAAAGCTATTCTGTGACGACCCAGAATTTTTATTAATTAAAAATTTGAATATTTAATTTATTTTAAATATTAATAAGTGAATTTATAAGTCGAATAAATTTTATTTCGAATAATTGGATTTAATTGGATAATTTAATCGATAATTTAATATGATTGAATTATGGAAATAATTGAAATATTGAGTTAAATATGATTGAAAATGATTTGTAAAATTTTATTTTATCATATGGGAGTTAGAACGATATTTTAGAACTTTTAAAATCGAATTAAAAGTTAATTTGTGAAAATTGAATATTTTAATAATTAAATCGACTAGTGAAAATAGTCAAGTTTTGAACAGTCTCAGAATTGAACGAGACCAGTTTCATTGGGTCCGTAATAGTTACTTATTATCGGATTTCAATTTTCGTGTCAATCGGAGTTACCGTTTGATCGTGGCAGCTCGAAACGCATCGAATTATTTTTAATATTAATTTGGCGAGTTAAAATAGCCATTTTTCAAAAAGTCTCGGATTTTGACGAAACCAGTTTCATCGGATCCGTAATGTGATATTATTGTAAGATTTCAAATTTCGTGTCAATTGGATTTACCGTTTGTCCGGTACAAATTAAAACGCCTAGAAAATCGTTTAAATCGGTTTAATTCAAATCGAACGTTTATTGCCATAACTCGCACAGATGTCCGAATTAGCTTCCGAAACCTGTTCCATTGTGTCCGGAATGCGGGTTAAACCCTAGAAACGCTGGTTACGGCGCGTGAATCGGAGTTCGGAATTTCCAGATGAATAGTGTTCGATATTTCCTTATAAATAGCCCCAACACCTTCATAAATTAGAAAAAAAATAATATAAACCTAATTTCTAAACCCTAGCCGCCACCTCCCTGATAAACGGCCAGAAAACACCCACATTCATCCCTCAATCTTTCTCAATCCACTCGTTTTTAGCCAAAATTGTTAACTACAACATTATAGAGCACGATGAGATCTTGAAATCTATACGGATTTGATGGGTTTTGGAGCATCGGAGGAGGAGCTAAGGGGGGCCGACCGTGGCCAGTTGCGCACGCAACTCGAGGTGGAATAGGCAGCCGAGCTTCAAGTGGTGCATGGTGGAGGTAGCTCTTGCAATGGGCTTCGACATGGCGGTGATGTGATCGAGTATAGTCGAGTATAGGCGGAGTAATTTGGAACCCTAGTTACATGCTAATGGGTTTTGTTTTACGGGATGTTGGCTGTAGATGGGAACATGAAGAAGATGAAGAGGGGATGGCCTAGATTCAATGGAGAAAGGATCATGTGGCTGTGATGAGCTTAGGTTTATAATTATAAAGTTTGTGTTGTAATTTTTATATTTAAAATTCTTGTAACTTCAAAAATTCATAACTTTTTCATACGAGGTCGAAAACGCGCGAAACCTGTTGCGTTGGAATCGTATGGACGAGCACTACGCGATGGAATTGGATTGGAGTCATTTGGAGTTAGTGAGAATTTTGGGTAAAATTAAACGTCCGTTTAATTTTATTCGAAATAAATCGCTAAAACGAAATTAAAATCAAGGTGAGAACTTCTCACTCAATCGAATCAAATTCGATTTTTTTTTAAATAGTTAGATTTAAAATATTTGAATGTATGTTTGAATGATGATTGTATCTATTGATTGTTAAAATAGACATTATGCGCCGTTAGTAAGCGGGTGTTATTTATTAAAAACATATACCGCGAATATTTCATAAACAGTGAAATTGGTATTAGATATAATAGCAATATATATATATATATATTGGCATATTTATATATTGGAGTTATTGATTTCCCGCATTTTGTTTAGCGGATGAGACCCTATTGCGCCGTCTATTAAGCGGATAATATTTTAAATTCCATATACCGCGATAATTTCGTACTGGAGCGAAATTGGTATTGTGCTAATGTTTGTGGATGCAGGAAAACAGGTTGGAGGGATCCAACTGGATTCCTCAACAGTTTTTATTTGATTTCAGATATTTTGATATTTGATGGATTACCATATCGATATATGATATCGTTGTTGTCGTGATTGACTATTTGGTGTATAGCATCATTGGACCAAATTTGGAATTTTAAAATGATTTCAAAGTGATTTTTGAAAGTATACGTTATAAAATATTTTTGGAATTGATTCATTTTAAAATAAATAAACGTATAATTTTTAATGTTATAAAAATTATGATTTTTGAGAAAAATAGTTAAAAACTGATTTTTGAGAATATGATGCTAATGATTTTATAAAATAGTCTAATTGGATTTTTGAATTTATTATGAAAAGTTTAAGAATGGGGTTTATAAAATTTGATTATTTTATAAATCAAAATGATGAAGTTTTTAAAGAAGTTTAAAGATGTTTTAAAAGATTAATATGAATTGATTTATATTAAGAGATTTATAAATGGATATTTATAAATTGAAATATGGACATTATAAAACGAGTTTTTATAAGTGTTTGAATGAAGTGAAAATGAATTTCATAATTGAATGGAATTTATAGAATTTTAAACAGTGAAGTTATAAATGGAATTTTATAAATAGTAGGTTTACAAAATTTATAAAGTTATTAAAAGAACGATTTTGTAAAATAATCGTTTTATAAGTGTTTAACTTATAATGTGAACTTTTGTTTTATAATTGAGTTATAAACTGGAATAGGTTAATAAAGGAATTTATAAAAAGGAAGTTGTTATAAAATAAATAGAAATGGAATTTATAAACGTTGTTTTATAAATTCACAAACGACTTATTTTGATAAGTAAATTCGTTGTAACTTATTTCTGGAGCTATATTCACGTTTTAGACAGTGAATAATCCTTTAAAATAAAATGAATAAAAGGATGAAATTGTTAACGAAGTTTATTCACATTTTTAATAGTGAATAACACGTTAAAGAAAATGTTTTGGATTTGGTGTTTTAAATAGAATTAAAACGATCTAATGATGTTTTAAAATATGTTGAGATTCGAAACCATAGATTTCAACATTTATTGTTGAAATAGACGTTTTCGAGAAATAAAAAGGAAATGATAGACTATAACACTGTTGTTATAGTAAATGATTTCCGAAAGGAAATGTTTTGTATAGTATTGGGATTTATATATCTATCTTAAAATTCGAATCCCTATACTAGTGATTTTGGGTTGTCGTAACGATGTTTTACGCAACATTCGTTTTGGCCCAAATAAATATGTTTATGAGAATGATTTCCTTAAAGAATGAAATATATACTTAATCTCGATTTAAGTATATTGAATATTTTCTAAGTGTTGAAAATAAATAAAATTTGTGAATTACTTATGAATAAATAAGTATGGAAATGTTTTCCAATATAAAGTGAATACTTTGAGAATTTATCTTTTTGAAGATAAATTGAAATGAATAATTGAAATCGTATATTCATAGATATTTTGAAATATAACTTCACTATGGAATTTATAAAAGAAAGTGGAATTTGATTAAAAATAAATATTGATTTTTTTTTGAAGTATTGAAAATAATATATCTTGTAAAGATATTTTGGAAAAGAAATAATTTGGAAAATTATTTGGAAACTGGTGATGTGTGCATATCCATTGATAGTTCAATAACCGACTATCAATATTTCCCTTTGATTGGGTAATTGATGTGATTTGTTTGAATTTGAATGCCACACTTATTTTTGAATAAGCGCTCACTATTCGGGTTAACCGGGAAAGGACCATGGGGTCGTATAACCCATTCCGAATAAGTGATACGTCGTTGTGAATTGCATTTGAAGATTAGTGTTGAAGACCGGATCTTTTTGAAAGCGAAAGGACAACTCGTCGATTGACTCTGCACCGAGTAGCTACGGTATTGAGTTCTCCCTATGTGATGGGAAGTCCGGACGTGATTAGAAATTATCCGGATTGCAAGGACTTCTTTGTAAGTGCCTTCGGTTTTGTTCAAGCCCGGAACAGACTTGTATGGATTGCATGTCTGACATTACAAGTTGAGATATAAAGCCGATTTCTTTCAAATATATTTCTGTTGGTGGCGGAGAATTTATTCTTTTAGCTTAACACCCTTCTCTGAGACGTACGAGCTCAGAGGTTATATAGTTGAAGTTATCAGCGATATATTCCCAATTTGGTAATGTGACATGCTGAGTGTTGCTGTAAATGATCATTGTGTTGATTATTTGTGATAGGATCATTTGTTTGATCGTTTATCTTGGTGATCATTTCTATGATCATTTGTTGACCCAAAGCATGGCTTTTGTATAAAGTATGTTTTTGTGGACGTGACTTCGTCGAGCCTCACAAACCGATAATGGTCGAAACAGGAATTGTGCGGCAAGGTTTCCAGGGATCGCTTCCCTAGGGTATGACCATTCCTTCTGGAAAAGGGTAGTATCATGGTATGGAGCCCGAATACTTACTCATGTTGAAAACACTTTATGATTGTGTGATGATGGTGACGAGCGCTCGGTTTAAAGGTTCCAAAGGACCGGGGGTGGTATATCTGAGGGTTTGTAATATCCCTTGGGAAAAGGGATTCCCGGCTTTGTTTAGCGGAGAACGGTGGTTCTCGGGGCATCCTTCCAGAGGCGTTTCCATGTGGCAATGGGAAGTTCCTTGGCCTGAACATTTGTTGGAAAATCCATTCTTCAAATACGAGCCTTGTACGGTTTTAGTTGTATAACCTGTCATGGAATATGGCGGTAACCCGCTATTGAACATGGTAGCTATAGTAGGCATAGTTCGAAATGTCTATGTCGGCTAAGATTTATATCTTTATTTTCGAAATGAAATTTTCTCTACACTATGCACTAGTAATAGTATCAAATGTTATTTTTAATGCATATCAAGCATCTTTGACTATCATAAGGAGAAATCTCCTCCGATTCTGCGTTTGCATTGTGTGTGTGTGCGGGAGGCCTTATGGTAGTCTCATTTTTAAAAGCATTGCGAATTAACTTTAAAAATATCCCTCTATTTTGATTTTTAAAGATAAATAAACTGTTTTGAGTTCTCACACCAGTCACATGACTGACTCGGAGTTTATTGTTTTCCTTCCTAAACTCTGGGTGCCCACCAATTTCCACACGGGCAGTCAAGAGTTAAGGTTTATCAGGATATTCTGGATATTCAGGAGTTGCTGGAGGCAAGATGGATGGCATGGCGTATTACTAGCATATAGTATTTCTTTTTCCGATGCACTGTTTGTTGTTGTATATTGTTGTACACTCTGATGATATGATGTAATGAAATATAATGTATAAAATGTAATAACTGATATAGTTCTTTGTTTAAAGATTATTCATTTATTATTATATGTTGTTCCGCTGCGATTGTGAGATTCTATTGTTGTTCTGTTGTTTTCTATTCCGTTCTATTTTCTTTCTGTTCTATTTTCTATTCTCTGTTTTCTTTTCCCTCTATTCTCCTTTCCCGCTATTTTCTACTATCTTTTTCTCTCCTCTTCTTTCTTTTCTTAAATTCTTTTTAAAACCCTCAGTGTTCGGTTTTCCGTCGTTCGATTTCTCGGCAATCGATAAAGTGAGTATCGATGTTGAATTTTCGGAAGACGAAGAATCGGGTCCTGAAAATTTGGTATCAGAGCATATGGTTAAGCGACAACCATGGTTCTGTTGGGTATTACTCATTAGAGATAGAGTCAGTAGTACTCTAGAATGAATTTGAGTGTAATAATAGCTATGAGTGCATATTTGTTAGTGAATATAAAATTGTTTTATATTGTGATGATTGGTTTGTTGAGTGGTATATGGATTCTGGTTAATACGAGTAATTAACGTTGTTGATAGGGATCTCTAAACACTTGTACAGAACAATTGACACAATATTGTTTTAAATTGGGTAAATGAAATAATTTTACCTTGAGTATATTTTATATATAAAGAAATAATTTTTCAGAATTATTAAAATGTGATTAACAATTGTGAAATAATTATATATAAAGAAATATTGTTTCAGAATATAAGTTGATTGTTTAGTTGTTTGAATAATCTAAATAAAAGAATAATTGTATAAGCAAAAGAATTATAAGAATTGAATCATAATTAATGTGATTAACAATTGTGAAATAAACTTATATATATAAGAAGTGAAACTAAATGAATTGAATGAATGGATTGAATGTTAATCAATTGAATATAAATAAAGTTGATATGGAATAATGAATATAAGTGTTAATTCATTAAAATCTAATGTTATGGAAAGTTGAAAGATTGAATGAAAATCAATTTAATTAAACCAATGAGATTAAATGTAAAGTGAATATACTTTGGTTGTTATATGGTTGTTAGTTGATTATATAAAGTTCATTAAGTGTTAATGAAAGTGAATTAGCGAAATTGGAAGCTATGTAATTGAATTCAAATTGAAAGTAAATAAGTTTGAATAAAATCGAAAGTGAATTGGATTTAATTAGTGAATATAAACTAATTGAAAATGAATGTTAGAAAACATCCACTGTTAATGAATCAAATGTGATTAAATTGAAAACCCAATTCATTGAATATTAATGAGAATATGAATGAATATTTATTGGTTATGAATGTAGTTGGATGATAGTTGGTTGATGGTTGAATATATTGCTTTTACTGCATTTGCTATGTTGGCATATATAGTTATTACGTTACTATATGATGTATATCGATACTATTGTCTATATGCATGGTTCTCATGTTGTTTGTTGAGTGTTTAGTAGGTGCGGATCGCGTTTGGTTCGCATTTGGAGCTTGCTTTCGCGTTATATTAGCCGTATATGCTTGCTAATAAAATATAAGGTACATAACTCGGATTAAATATCGTACTTTTATACTTTTTTCCCTTCGGGATGCCTCATTACTTGATGAGATGTATATTTGTGATATATATACTGTCATTTTTTTTTCGAATCGAGCCGCGCAAAGGAGACTATGGCGAATTTTTCCGAAAATTTAAGGCGTTAGAAAAAATTTGAGAAAATTGGAAAATTTTAAAAACTTTAACTTTGATTTGGAATTGAAAGTTAAACAATAAGTAGTTGTTTTTGAAAAGATAACTAAGTATGGTATGGAAAACTTAGTAAAGTATTATAAGAAGTTTAACTATGGATTTATGGAAAATTAATAGATTCTGTAACTTTTCTTACTTAATAATTTCGAGGACGAAATTCTATTAAGGGAGGAAGATTGTGACGACCCAGAATTTTTATTAATTAAAAATTTGAATATTTAATTTATTTTAAATATTAATAAGTGAATTTATAAGTCGAATAAATTTTATTTCGAATAATTGGATTTAATCGATAATTTAATATGATTGAATTATGGAAATAATTGAAATATTGAGTTAAATATGATTGAAAATGATTTGTAAAATTTTATTTTATCATATGGGAGTTCGAACGATATTTTAGAACTTTTAAAATCGAATTAAAAGTTAATTTGTGAAAATTGAATATTTTAATAATTAAATCGACTAGTGAAAATAGTCAATTTTTGAACAGTCTCAGAATTGAACGAGACCAGTTCCATTGGGTCCGTAATAGTTAGTTATTACCGGATTTCAATTTTCGTGTCAATCGGAGTTACCGTTTGATCGTGGCAGCTCGAAACGCATCGAATTATTTTTAATATTAATTTGGCGAGTTAAAATAGCCATTTTTCAAAAAGTCTCGAATTTCGACGAAACCAGTTTCATCGGATCCGTAATGTGATATTATTGTAAGGTTTCAAATTTCGTGTCAATTGGATTTACCGTTTGTCCGGTACAAATTAAAACGCCTAGAAAATCGTTTAAATCGGTTTAATTCAAATCGAACGTTTATTGCCATAACTCGCACAGATGTCCGAATTAGCTTTCGAAACCTATTCCATTGTGTCCGAAACGCGGGGTAAACCCTAGAAACGCTGGTTACGGCGCGTGAATCGGAGTTCGGAATTTCCGGATGAATAGTGTTCGATATTTCCTTATAAATAGCCCCAACACCTTCATAAATTAGAAAAAAAATATAAACCTAATTTCTAAACCCTAGCCGCCACCTCCCTGATAAACGGCCAGAAAACACCCACATTCATCCCTCAATCTTTCTCAATCCACTCGTTTTTAGCCAAAGTTGTTAACTACAACATTATAGAGCACGATGAGATCTTGAAATCTATACGGATTTGATGGGTTTTGAAGCATCGGAGGAGGAGCTAAGGGGGGCCGACCGTGGCCAGTTGCGCACGCAACTTGAGGTGGAATAGGCAGCCGAGCTTCAAGTGGTGCATGGTGGAGGTAGCTCTTGCAATGGGCTTCGATATGGCGTTGATGTGATCGAGTATAATCGAGTATAGGCGGAGTAATTTGGAACCCTAGTTACATGCTAATGGGTTTTGTTTTACGGGATGTTGGCTGTAGATGGGAACGTGAAGAAGATGAAGACGGGATGGCCTGGATTCAATGGAGAAAGGATCAGGTGGCTGTGATGAGCTTAGGTTTATAATTATAAGGTTTGTGTTGTAATTTTTATATTTAAAATTCATGTAACTTCAAAAATTCATAACTTTTTCATACGAGGTCGAAAACGCGCGAAACCAGTTGCGTTGGAATCGTATGGATGTTATTAAGCGGATGTTATTTATTAAAAACATATACCGCGAATATTCCATAAACAGTGAAATTGGTATTAGATATAATAGCAATATATATATTGGCATATGGATATATTGGAGTTATTGATTTCCCGCATTTTATTTAGCGGATGAGACCCTATTGCGCCGTCTATTAAGCGGATAATATTTTAAATCCCATATACCGCGATAATTTCGTACTGGAGCGAAATTGGTATTGTGCTAATGTTTGTGGATGCAGGAAAACAGGTTGGAGGGATCCAACTGGATTCCTCAACAGTTTTTATTTGATTTCAAATATTTTGATATTTGATGGATTACCATATCGATATATGATATCGTTGTTGTCGTGATTGACTATTTGGTGTGTAGCATCATTGGACCAAATTTGGAATTTTAAAATGATTTCAAAGTGATTTTTGAAAGTATACGTTATAAAATATTTTTGGAATTGATTCATTTTAAAATAAATAAACGTATAATTTTTAATGTTATAAAAATTATGATTTTTGAGAAAAATAGTTAAAAACTGATTTTTGAGAATATGATGCTAATGATTTTATAAAATAGTCTAATTGGATTTTTGAATTTATTATGAAAAGTTTAAGAATGGGGTTTATAAAATTTGATTATTTTATAAATCAAAATGATGAAGTTTTTAAAGAAGTTTAAAGACGTTTTAAAAGATTAATATGAATTGATTTATATTAAGAGATTTATAAATGGATATTTATAAATTGAAATATGGACATTATAAAACGAGTTTTTATAAGTGTTTGAATGAAGTGAAAATGAATTTCATAATTGAATGGAATTTATAGAATTTTAAACAGTGAAGTTATAAATGGAATTTTATAAATAGTAGGTTTACAAAATTTATAAAGTTATCAAAAGAACGATTTTGTAAAATAATCGTTTTATAAGTGTTTAACTTATAATGTGAACTTTTGTTTTATAATTGAGTTATAAACTGGAATAGGTTAATAAAGGAATTTATAAAAAGGAAGTTGTTATAAAATAAATAGAAATGGAATTTATAAACGTTGTTTTATAAATTCACAAACGACTTATTTTGATAAGTAAATTCGTTGTAACTTATTTCTGGAGCTATATTCACGTTTTAGACAGTGAATAATCCTTTAAAATAAAATGAATAAAAGGATGAAATTGTTAACGAAGTTTATTCACATTTTTGAATAGTGAATAACACATTAAAGAAAATGTTTTGGATTTGGTGTTTTAAATAGAATTAAAACGATCTAACGATGTTTTAAAATATGTTGAGATTCGAAACCATAGATCTCAACATTTATTGTTGAAATAGACGTTTTCGAGAAATAAAAAGGAAATGATAGACTATAACACTGTTGTTATAGTAAATGATTTCCGAAAGGAAATGTTTTGTATAGTATTGGGATTTATATATCTATCTTAAAATTCGAATCCCTATACTAGTGATTTTGGGTTGTCGTAACGATGTTTTACGCAACATTCGTTTTGGCCCAAATAAATATGTTTATGAGAATGATTTCCTTAAAGAATGAAATATATACTTAATCTCGATTTAAGTATATTGAATATTTTCTAAGTGTTGAAAATAAATAAAATTTGTGAATTACTTATGAATAAATAAGTATGGAAATGTTTTCCAATATAAAGTGAATACTTTGAGAATTTATCTTTTTGAAGATAAATTGAAATGAATAATTGAAATCGTATATTCATAGATATTTTGAAATATAAATTCACTATGGAATTTATAAAAGAAAGTGGAATTTGATTAAAAATAAATATTGATTTATTTTTGAAGTATTGAAAATAATATATCTTGTAAAGATATTTTGGAAAAGAAATAATTTGGAAAATTATTTGGAAACTGGTGATGTGTGCATATCCATTGATAGTTCAATAACCGACTATCAATATTTCCCTTTGATTGGGTAATTGATGTGATTTGTTTGAATTTGAATGCCACACTTATTTTTGAATAAGCGCTCACTATTCGGGTTAACCGGGAAAGGACCATGGGGTCGTATAACCCATTCCGAATAAGTGATACGTCGTTGTGAATTGCATTTGAAGATCGGTGTTGAAGACCGGATCTTTTTGAAAGCGAAAGGACAACTCGTCGATTGACTCTGCACCGAGTAGCTACGGTATTGAGTTCTACCTATGTGATGGGAAGTCCGGACGTGATTAGAAATTATCCGGATTGCAAGGACTTCTTTGTAAGTGCCTTCGGTTTTGTTCGAGCCCGGAACAGACTTGTATGGATTGTATGTCTGACATTACAAGTTGAGATATAAAGCCGATTTCTTTCAAATATATTTCTGTTGGTGGCGGAGAATTTATTCTTTTAGCTTAACACCCTTCTTTGAGAGTACGAGCTCAGAGGTTATATAGTTGAAGTTATCAGCGATATATTCCCAATTTGGTAATGTGACATGCTTAGTGTTGCTGTAAATGATCATTGTGTTGATTATTTGTAATAGGATCATTTGTTTGATCGTCTATCTTGGTGATCATTTCTATGATCATTTGTTGACCCAAAGCATGGCTTTTGTATAAAGTATGTTTTTGTGGACGTGACTTCGTCGAGCCTCACAAACCGGTAATGGTCGAAACAGGAATTGTGCGGCAAGGTTTCCAGGGATCGCTTCCCTAGGGTATGACCATTCCTTCTGGAAAAGGGTAGTATCATGGTATGGAGCCCAGATACTTACTCATGTTGAAAACACTTTATGATTGTGTGATGATGGTGACGAGCGCTCGGTTTAAAGGTTCCAAAGGACCGGGGGTGGTATATCTGAGGGTTTGTAATATCCCTTGGGAAAAGGGATTCCCGGCTTTGTTTAGCGGAGAACGGTGGTTCTCGGGGCGTCCTTCTAGAGGCGTTTCCATCTGGCAATGGGAAGTTCCTTGGCCTGAACATTTGTTGGAAAATCCATTCTTCAAATACGAGCCTTGTACGGTTTTAGTTGTATAACCTGTCATGGAATATGGCGGTAACCCGCTATTGAACATGGTAGCTATAGTAGGCATAGTTCGAAATGTCTATGTCGGCTAAGATTTATATCTTTGTTTTCGAAATGAAATTTTCTCTACACTATGCACTAGTAATTGTATCAAATGTTATTTTTAATGCGTATCAAGCATCTTTGACTATCATAAGGAGAAATCTCCTCCGATTCTGCGTTTGCATTGTGTGTGTGTGCGGGAGGCCTTATGGTAGTCTCATTTTTAAAGGCATTGCGAATTAACTTTAAAAATATCCCTCTATTTTGATTTTTAAAGATAAATAAACTGTTTTGAGTTCTCACACCAGTCACATGACTGACTCGGAGTTTATTGTTTTCCTTCCTAAACTCTGGGTGCCCACCAATTTCCACACGGGCAGTCAAGAGTTAAGGTTTATCAGGATATTCTGGATATTCAGGAGTTGCTGGAGGCAAGATGGATGGCATGGCGTATTACTAGCATATAGCATTTCTTTTTCCGCTGCACTGTTTGTTGTTGTATATTGTTGTACACTCTGATGATATGATGTAATGAAATATAATGTATAAAATGTAATAACTGATATAGTTCTTTGTTTAAAGATTATTCATTTATTATTATATGTTGTTCCGCTGTGATTGTGAGATTCTATTGTTGTTCTGTTGTTTTCTATTCCGTTCTATTTTCTTTCTGTTCTATTTTCTATTCTCTGTTTTCTTTTCCCTCTATTCTCTTTTCCCTCTATTTTCTACTATCTTTTTCTCTCCTCTTCTTTCTTTTCTTAAATTCTTTTTAAAACCCTCAGTGTTCGGTTTTCCGTCGTTCGATTTCTCGGCAGACGATAAAGTGAGTATCGATGTTGAATTTTCGGAAGACGAAGAATCGGGTCCTGACATATTCAGAAATTTTATTCGGCTTTCCAGGGAGAATACACTTTCATTTCAAAATGGTTCATTTAAACCAATTAAATAAATCCTTACTGGTTTAATTTAATTTACGTTCCAAATCCGTAAATTTATTTCCACACTTCAAAAATAAATCAAAGTTTATTTTTAAACAAATTTCCCTTTCCTTTATAACCTCCATGGAGAATTTAAATTTCCAAATATCCACTGATATATGATTTTCAGATCGATTTCAAATATTCACTTTCGATTTATCTTTAAAAGATATAATCTCAAAATATTTCACTTCATATTCGAAAACATTTCCATACTTAATAAGTAATTCACAAATCTATTTATTTTCAACATTTGGGAAATATTCTATATACTTAAATCACAATTAAATATATATTTTATTCTTTAAGGAAAACATTCTCTTAAACACATTCATTTGAGTCAAAACGAATGTTGCGTAAAGCATCGTTACGACAACCCAAAATCACTAATATAGGGATTCAAAATTAAGATAGATATATAAGTCCCAATACTATATAAAACATTTCCTTTCGAAAATCATTTACTATAACAACAGAGTTATAGTCCACTTTTTCCCTTTTATTTCTCGAAAACGTCTATTTCAACAATGAATGTTGAAATCTATGGTTTCGGTACTTAATACATTTTAAAACACCTTTAAATCGTTTTAATTCTATTTAAAATATCACTTCCCCAAAACATTTCTTTAATATATTATTCACTGTCCAAAATCGTAAATATACTTCGTTAACCAAATTCAACATTTCTACACATTTTATTTTAAAGGATTATCAACTGTCGAAAATCGTGGATATATCTCCTTTGATATAATAATTAACTTGTCAAAAATAATTCAATTTCGCATTTATAAAATAATGTTTATAAATTCCATTTATATTTTATAACAACTTCAACTTATAAAATCACTTTATTAACAAATTCAATCCATATCCCATTTACACGCCAAAACCCAAATTATAAGCAAATTACTTATAATTCTTTTATTTTTCAAACGCTTTAAAAACCGTATTCTGGATAAATTCTTCAACCTTTTAATAATATTACCCGAAATCCATTTATTAAAGCTTTTCCCATATTTTGAAATTTTATTCAATAAGATTAAAAATAAAACTTTATTATTTTAGAATTCCTTCTATTAAATTTATCCAATTCTCAAAAATAAATTTTAATATAACTTTCAACCTTAATTTTCAAACATCAAATCTTTACCTATTTCCGGTATGTAACGATACCAAAATTATATTCATTTAAATTTTAGCCTTCAACGATTTCAATGACAAAGATAATCACATAGAGATTATAAATAATCAACACACAGCATAGAAACATATTCAATTATTTGAGGAATCCAGTTGGATCCCTCCAACCTGTTTTCCTGCATCCACAGATATTAGCACAATACCAATTCCACTTCGAGGTGGAATATCGCGGTATATGGAATTTATAAAATATTATCCACTATTATGCGGCGCAATAGGGTCTCATTCGCTATATAATGCGGGAAATCAACTCCAAGTACATATATAATACCAATTCCACTTCAAGGTGAAATATCGCGGTATATGTGTTTAATATAATAACCTCCGCTTAATATGCGGCGTATAGGGTCTATTTCAATACAACAGATAACAACCATCATTCAATCACAAAATCAAGCAATTTTAATCTAACTATTTAAAATTTAAATCGAAACCAAATCGATTGAGTGAGAAGTTCTCACCTTGCTTCCAATACCAGTTCCAGTGTTTTATTCCAAATAAAATTAAACATGCCTTTAAATTTTACCCAAAATTCCATTAGCCCAAATAAATTCCAATGCAGCTCCATTGCGTAGTGCTTGACAATACGATTCCAATGCAAGTTGTTTCGTCAAATCCCGACCTCGTATGAACAAGTTATGACGTTTTAAAGTTTATACGAATTTATAATATAGTAGTTTCAATTTCTATTTTTTTTAATAAACTTTTTTATCACGGCCGTTCTTTTCTGCTAAACAAGATCTTGGCTATGCATTCATTCTTCTTCCACCCAGTTGAAACACGAACGTAAGCAAACCCATATACGCGGCCATATTTTGAACGACGCGACCACGTCTTGAAGTTTGAAGATGATCGGCATACTTCATTTGAATGGCCATCACTTGCACTACCACCGGCTCGAATATTGGCGAACTCGGTCGTCCATCGACCACGAAAACTCGCTAGAAAATATGGCATTCATAGGTCGATTTCTTCTTGATCATTGCATCATATACGATCATCGCCATATATATTCGAAGGTCTCGCGATGCTCTATAGTTTATTAGTTGGAAGTTTTTGAAAATTGTCGATGGATTTAGAGAGATTAAGGGAAGAAGGAACGAACGTTTTCGTCTATTAAAACATTTGCTGGCGGCTAAGGTTAAATGTAACATCCCGATATTTTCAACCATTCGCATCCATCATAAGTGTATAGGTAGACACTCATGCCGGAATTGAATTGCTCAAAATACCGCGTTGTAAATAAAAATTGAAAGCAGGGCATGGAAATTACAAGAAAAATACTACTAACTCTAGAAAAATTCCCACCTCACTTTAAAATATTAAAAGACAAAATATACATAAAATAACATATTAAAATAAAATATGACAAATAAAATATAATTTATACAATTTAAATTAACAAAATTGCAGAATAAACAAATTGCACTCAATATTGAAATATACATAACTTTTACTGTTTAACTCCATTTTCAACGAAATGAAAAGCAGTTTTCAAGTTATTACATCTATTTTCATAATACAAAAAAATTTAAGATTTCAAATAATTTAAATTTGAAGTTTAAAAGTCAAAGTTTGACCAGTTTGAACAGAAATTCACTTTTCAGTAGAATATTCAATTTATACAAGTTTGAAATTATAATTCACATAAAAATCAACATTTATATTTAAAATAACCTAACTTATTCGTTTTAATAAATAAAATAAAAATCTTAAAAAAAATTCAAATAGAATAATCAAAATAAACAAAAAAAAATCACAAAATTCAGGGTGTTTACACTCTACCCCACTCAAAACTTTTCGTCCCCGAAAAGGAATGAGGTACGGGAAAGCATAGAAAAAGATAGAGTGAAATAGGATTAAGATAAGATGACATGAAGATTGAAATTATACCTGATAACTGTTGTTATTGGTAAGTTTAACAAGGTGGAAATGATCTTTCCAAGAGATTCTCCAAAATCAAGAACACAAGCACGCAAAAATAGATTCAAAATGAGTACCAAAGATTATCAAAGACTATAGGAAGATTTCTAAATAGAAAGATTATAGAAAGATGCCTATACCAGTATATAGCAAGATAAGGATGATAAGGACAACCAAAAAATAGTTTGAAAAACAAAATAAGGAAATAAATTTGAAAGCATGGAAATTTCAACTTAAATAGAGAATAAATTTTTACACAAGTTAAATAAATCTTAACTATCTCAAATTTCATTATCTTATTATCCAATCATCTTAAATTAACAGTTTTTTTTAAAACCCTGGGTTTGAAAAAATAATCATTTATTACACTCACAATGTGTAATATCCCAGAATTTTGGGCAATTTAAATTTAATAATCTGGGTTTAAATTTAAATTGAATTGATAAGTTTTGTTAATAACTTTGATTTGATTTAATAATTTTCTTTATTTAAATATTTAATTTGTGAATTTATTTTTAATAAACTAATAAATTGTTTTCTATTTAATAATGTATATGTATTTATATATATTTTAAATAGATAAGTTGTTAAATTAGTATAGCATGATTTTAATAATCTGAAATTAGGAATTGTGATTTATTTTTAAATTCAAGTTTTCAAAAATATTTAATAAAATACTATATGATTTTAAATATGTAAAATAAATGTTTTATTGGTTTAAAAATTCATTTTTAACTTAAAGTTTGTATATTAAAAAAATGTTACAAAATATTTGTGTTATTCTTTTTAAAATATTGATTGATAAAATGTGATTTGTCAACTTAATTTGAAATTTAAAATACAATTTAAAATATTAACATGCATTCATTAAGTTTAATTTTCTTTAACACTTAATTTAAATAACAAAAACATTTATTAACACTTAAATAACAAGACATTTACAAATACATGTGTAAACTTATCATCAATTTAAAATGGCAAATGTAATAGCTCAAGCCATGTGTCATTGTTTGAGTTTGTTTTCCTTTAATTTTAATTTAAATCAAACATTGTTATTTAAACTTGCATATATTCATTTCTTTAGCTCTTTCTCATTTTTTTCATTCTAAAAAGAAATCTGAAATTTGGCTCAAATTGCATTTCTCAAAATCTGTAAACAACTTGCATCAACTCCTCTTTTTTTTCAAACATTCAAAAACCTGCAAAAATCAAAAATCATAACCTGTAACTCCTCAAACCCAAAATACAAAACCTGCAAGCAACAAACTATAGTCTGCATTTATGAATCTGGGAGGAAGAAAAAAACTACTGCATGCATTTTTTTTCAAACTTGGAGACATGCAAGTTTATCAACATCATCCAACATTCAAGTTTAAAGCTTCCTGCAAGATAATGGCATTTTAAATCAAGTTTTAAAAGCATTTTCAAACAAGTTTTCTACAAGCATTCAGGCAATTGAATCTGGGTTTGCATTTATTCCAGGTGAGTAACTCATTCTTTTAAAATTTGTTAATAGGTAATATTGTACATGCTTTTTACTTTAGGAATGAATTTATATGAAACTGCTATGAATCTTTTACCTGTAAATATATGTATGTATACTCGAGGTTAACTGCACCATGTTTGTGTTTCAAAACCCCAAGCTTCTGATTGATTTCTTGAATTCTTTCCCTTAACTTATGGATGTTATGTCTTAAACAATTGAAATAAATCTGTTTGTTTAGAATAGAGTAAATACAAATTTTATATGATTTAAGATTTAATTATCTGTAACCTGAGATATCAAGTTACACAAAGCAAATTAGCATAAGGAAAAATTCAAACTATATGATTTATTGTTGCAGATTTATAAATTGAAACATCAAGTGAATTCAAGAATTTTAAAAAAAAAAATTTCAATTTGTAGTGCTGAGTATATAGTGCAGTTTCAAACATATTGCATATTACATTTTCGTCAAGTTCAGTAGGAACTTGCATTAGATTTGTGTGAATTTGATTATAGAGATAGTTTAGCTATCAAATTTTATTACATTTTCTTCAGATTTTTTTACTCAGTTTTGATGGACAAATTGGAATAAATAGATTGATATATATGAGAATGGAGCTTACATATTAGTATAGTTAGTACAGTGTGAACATTGTTTTGTTCTGTACAAAAGGTATGGTTGAGTTGCTTGTGTTATGGGCTGACATGATTTTAGAGGTATGGAAGATCTTTGTTTATTCTTATATCTTGCCTTCTTTAACTCGGCTGATAGCATTTTGCTTTTGAATGATTTTCTTCTTTTGGCTATTACTTACTTCTTTTATTTGTCTGTACTGACTCTTTGTACTTAGATATATTTTTTCTGTCTTTTGCAAGCTACATACTTGTATGTATTTTTTTTGTTTTGTTTAGCAATACTTTGTTTATGTTTTACACCGCAACATACTTGTTGTATGCATACATTTTTTTATTCTTTTGCCTGGTTATTATTATTTCTTGTTTTGTTTACTTTATTTGTTTTGTTTTATTTGTTTGTTTGAATCTTAACTAATTTGTTTAAATGTGTTTCATTTTATGTTTTATTTCTTTTCCTTTTCTACATATATTTATTTTTATTATTTTTGTTTGTATGTATACATATCATTTAAAAGACAATGGTTTGAAATTTAATGCATATCAAAGGAATTACATATATGTATTTACTAAATTCGATCAATTTACATTTTTTTTAATTCAAAAATTAATTTAATTATCAATTTAAAATTAATAAAAATTCGGGATCGTTACAGACTTCCCCCCTTAAAAGGAATTTCGTCCTCGAAATTCGTCAGAGAGATAACGAAGATAGATGAAAGATAAAGAAATATCTTTTCAGATCAAACTGGTTATCAGTTCTATATTTGACTCACTAAATCAGAATATCAACAACAGATACAAGAAATTACAATAGAGTTCCAAATTCGGTTTTTAAACGAAATCATTTTATCGATACAATTCGATTTAGCTTCATCTTTTATTAATCAATTTTAACTCAATTTAAAATTTCTAATTTATTCAAAATTTCTAATTTATTCAAAATTTCTAATTTCTAATTCATTTATTAGAGTTTAAATCGAAAAGCCGATAAGAAATCGATAAAGATACGAAGTAAAAATTACTTACAACGATTCGTAGGCCACAATCGTATCGAAACTTCTTTCTGGAGCTGCCACGAAGCAAATCAAAAGAAATTTGGAAACGAATCAAAGAAATTTGATAAGAAAGTTATTTCCACTGTTGCAGGGTATTGACCATTTATAGTCGTATCCCCCTGTCCCCTATCTCGTTTTCTTCTTGCACTCATACTCATTATCAGTGGATAGTAAGAGAATTTACTGAGGCATTCAAACAGATATCTTAGGGATGTACTCATTCTAGGGATACTTCACCCTATCTCTAATGAGCTACTTAACGTGTTACACTCCTGAGCTAAAGTTTTAACCCTTAGCTGTGATACCAAATGTAACGTTTCGAATTTTTCCCGCTCAAAAATCGACATCCATACTTCAAATCGTATTCGAATGCCATAGATTCGACCGTTCAAATCCGATTCGCCGGAGCTTATAACAACATTAAGTAAATAACACAGCGGAATAAAAGAATAATACATTGATATACAGCTTTGATACAATATCTGATACAACAGATGATCCAATAGGTATCAATATACATCAGAGATATGATACAATAAATAGCAGCGGAAAAGAAAACAATAACATCTAGCAACGGAACAATATAACTCTAAGATAGTCTTCAAAAGAGAACTCCGAGACCTGCAACTCCATTTCCAAGAATCAATCCAGCAATAGCTCGAACTCCCAATAACGATGCACAAAGATAAGCAAGTGTGGTGTGATCCAAAGACTGAACTAA
Source organism: Allium cepa (assembly GCA_030765085.1). Lineage (NCBI taxonomy): Eukaryota > Viridiplantae > Streptophyta > Magnoliopsida > Asparagales > Amaryllidaceae > Allium > Allium cepa. The sequence continues at coordinate 888,685,785 of CM060943.1, read as the reverse complement.
CTCTAGATAATTCACTGAACCTAACTATCTGTAAAACCCAACTCTAGACTGCTCGTGTAGAAAATAATGAGCGCCCATAGTTTAGGAAAGAAAACAATAAACTCTGGATCAGTCGTGGGACTGGTGTGAGCAACAAAAACAGTTTATCTTTTAAAACATTCAGCAAAAGATTTTCAAAGTCAATTCGCAATGCTTTTTAAAAATGAGACTACCATAAGACCTCCCGCCACACACACAATGCAAACGCAGACTTGGAGGAGATTTCTTCTTATGTTAGTCAAAGATGCTTGATACGCATTAAAAAGAAACATTTGATATTATTACTAGTGCATAGTGTAGAACAAATCATTTCGAAAGTAGAATATAAATCTTAGCCAGCATAGGTACCATTATATTATGCCTGCAATAGCTACCTCCTGAGGAAGCAGGTTCTACAACTAAAACCGTACAAGATCGTATTGTTTCTTTGGATTTCCAACGAATGATCAGGCCAAGGAACTTCCCATTGCCACATGAGAATGCCTCTGGATGGACATCCCCGAGAACCAAACCGGATCTCTACCAACACAAGGCTGGGTTACCCCTAACTGAGTAACAACTGACCGAATATGCCATCCCCTGGTCCTTTGGGACCTATCACCGAGCGCTCGAAATCAATTCACACAATCATAAAGTGTTTTCAACATGAGTAAGTATCTGGGCTCCATACCATGATACCACCCTTTTCCAGAAGGAAATGCACATACCCTAAAGGGCGCTACCCCTCATAACCTTGCCGCATCTTTCCTGTTTTGACCATTCCGGGGTGTGAGGCTCGACGAAGTCACGTCCACAAAAACATACTTTATACAAAAGCCATGCTTTGGGTCAACAAATGATCATAGAAATGATCACCAGGATAGACGATCAAATAAATGATCCTATCACAAATAATCAACACAATAATCATTTCACAGCAACACTCAGCATGTCACATTACCAAATTGGGAATATATCGCTGATAACATTCAACTACATAACCTCTAAGCTCGTACGTCTCAGAGAAGGGTGTTAAGCTAAGAGAATAAATTCTCCGCCACCAACAGAAATATATTTGAAAGAAATCGGCTTTACATCTCAATTTGTAATGTCAGACATACAATCCATACAAGTCTGTTCCGAGCTCGAACAGAACCGAAGGCACTTACAAAGAAGTCCTTGCAATTCGGACATTCACAATCCCAATCGGATTTCCCATCACTTAGGGAGTCTCTATACAGTTGCAACTCAGTGCAGAGACAATCGATAGGTCATACTATCGTTCTTGCAAATACCCGGTCTTCAACACCGGTCTTCAAATGCTATGCATAACGACGTATCACATATTCGGAATGGGTTATACGACCCAAAGGTCCTTTCCCGGCTAACCCGAATAGTAAGCGCAACATTTAAAACATATTGATAAGGAATTTCAATTAAGTCACAACTTAATAATCCAAAACTTTTCTTTCAAATGGTTTAAACAAATTACCATTTCAAATCTTTTTAACAAAAGATTAATTTCACAAAATTCCATTTACGGATTTCAAAACAATTTCCATTTCAATTGGATTAACTCATTAAATCTTTAAATCAAAGATTTAACTCATAGCTTTCAAAATTCGATTAACTTGTTGAACCTTTAAATCAAAGATTCAACTTATAGCTTTCAAAATCATTTCCAAAGATTCATTCATAGCCTTTCAAAAACAATTTCAATTCAAGTTGGATTAACTCATTCGGTCTTTGAATCAAAGATTTATTTCATAGCTTTCAAAACATTTCAATTCTATTTCAGCTTGAAAACTTTTCAACATAATTGGGAGATCCTTTCTTTAAAATGAAAGCTATTATTATTTGAAAACAAGTAGTTTTCGTTTCGAAGAAATTCGATCTTATTTATACAAGTTAAATCTTTTGGGTTAATTCAAATTCCCAAAAACAACACTTCAAAAATGGTTTAAAACCCATATAAACTTGTATACCGTTTAATATCATAAATACTGAATATAGAATTCAATTTCAGATATTGAACTCCAATTTTAATCAAATTATTCAAATTTCAAACTTAATCAAGTTGTTCCAAATAACTTTCATGTTTGAAATTTCATTTCAAAAGCTTTTCACTTTAATCTCAATGCATTTCCAAAACATTTGAATTCAAATATTCAATTTTATAAATCATTTCAAAATCTGTGACTTAATCGATTTCCTCGTGAAATCCATATTTGTGTGTGTATAAGTGTGGTTCAGGGGTTTAACACAATAGTGCAACATCATTCAATCACCATAGATCAGAACACAGAAATATACAAATATAAATCAATGAATGAATCATACACAGCTCAATCCACAGTACAAAATATCACAAATCAGTTAGGACAGTCAATTCAAAGTATCTTATACAATACAATCATTCATAAGTAAGGTCAAGCATTTAATAATCATTTATAAACTGGATTAATTTATTATTTAAACCCAAAATTAATTCAATTTAATTTCCAATTATATCAATTACTTATGAATTAATTATCCAATCCTGATTAATAAATCACAAATCGTTTGATATAAATCAATTTATCAAATACATAAATAAATTAATTATTCTTAGTTCATCATATTAATTAAATCAACATTTTAAACCAATTTCCTAATTAATTAACTTTAATTAATTATTCAAAGAAATTAAATCTTTTTAACTTCTTACCATTAAGCAATCATCTCATACAAATAAATCATTAATCACCAGTTAACCTTTAACAATAAATTGATCAAAATATCCAATTTGAAATTACACTTCGTAATTAACCTCTTAATTACTTTCATTAAGTAATTAACAATTTGCATTTGATTATCTTAATTTATAAATCCAATTAATTATCAAAATTAACCACATTAATTTAATTACTTAATATCTCTAGTTAATTATCTTCATTAACTAACAACATTTCCTTAATTACTTTCTTAAGAAATTACCTTAATTAATCATTATTAATCATCTTTAATTATACATTTATCTAAATCATTATTTTAAAATCAAATAATTAAGTCATTCCTTAATTCTTTTATAAATTAAATTCTTTTATTATCTTAATTATTTTCTTTAATTTACATTACATTTTTATTTTACTTACAATCTTAATTTATAAAGGAATTTTATCAAAAGTCGAGTTTTAAATATTTGTTTGAAAACAAATTTACTTTTAAATGCTATTTTAATTTAAACTTGTTTTTAAAACATTCTGATTCAAGAACTGATTTGAATTTCTAGATTTGGATTCAAAATAAACTTGAATCCATTATTTTAAACATTTGATTTTAAACTTTGTTTTCAAACCCTTAGTTTTAAATCTTGATTTAGAATCCAAATTTTCATTTTAAAATTTCAAGATTTAAAAGTTTATTTGAATCTAAGCTTCAAACTGGATTTAAACTTTATCTAACTCTAACTCATAAATTTAAATAAAATTTAAATTTGTTTAAATTCAAGTTACAGCCAGGTTTACAAAAACCTGTAACCAGACTAAACTAACCCGTGGGAAACAATATATATCTTCGAGCTCCACACCCTAAAACTCCGAGTAAATCACGAGATAACTCGAGTAATACCCGAGAGAAAAAAACTCACGTACACCCTTGCAACCACCCAGGCAAAGCAACTCCAGGTTCCAAAGCAACGTGCTCGTGCACGTGCACGTCGCCTACGTCAACTCCGGTCGTTTGCAGATCATCGAGTCAAGTCGCCGATCCTCCACGAGTCACTTTCCCGACCACTCAATCTCCTCATCATCTCAAAAACGAAATCAAGATAAAAGTCGAAACCTGGAACACGAAAGCCACTTCCATCTCATACCTGTCAACGACTCGTCCATGCGACTCCTGCTACCAGAAAATCCCATACTCCGGCCATCACTTCGTCGCCTCAGCCTCTACCACCACCCAACAGCCCATAGCACTCGATCATCTACAAATGCCAAAATGACCGATTCTATCTAACCAGTAAAACTAGGGTTCCAGAAGGAAACCCACTACCGCAACCTCCATGGTGAATTGCATCACCATCTACCATTTTTCTCAAATGCTATGATCACTCCTCCATCATCAAGCAGAACCCCGACCCCCTTCAGTCACGAAGATCATCAGAGAAACCCAATTTTTATATTTCATTCAAACAAAAAATGCTCATTCAATACTTAACTAAAAAATGTGATTTTAGTTTTAAAAATTTAATTTTGGTATTAGCATTTGATACATATACCTTAATCAAAGAATCTTGACATTTTATTTTTGACTTAATTTAGGTCTGCTGTGTTGGTTTGTTATATCCAGAGACAAATGCAATTTGTTTGTAACTTAAACAAATTTTAAATTAAAACCGATGACATAACAAATATATTTGGTTCGACACTTAAATCATAACATAGATTGGATTATTAGCAAATGTTTTTTTTTTTTTTGTTTTTTTTTTCTTTTGAACCTGGAACTAAAGCCAAAGACCAGAAATTCAAACACACAGCATTTCACACACCAACATATCTATATATACACAGAATTTTCAAATATATTCACAAGCATATTATACTTCAAAGATAAGCAGGCAACCTAATTATATACTTAACAATTTAAAATGGTGATGTTACTCATAGATAAGTATTCAACAGTTTTACTTTTGAGTTTAAAACAAAAGTTACTCACCTTGAAATATGGGTAAACAGAGACTCTGGTTTTGAGAATAATTGCAGTTTTGATCTTCTTTTCCTTTTTCCTTTTTTCTCAGCAAATTGTTTTCAAGCTTGTGTATAAAGTGATGTTTGTTTTTCTCTTCTTTTTTTTTTCTGATCTTTGCTAAGTTGTTTTTAAATTGAAGCTTTTTGTTTAAGTCTGTGATGAGATTTTCTTCAGATTTTTTTACTCAGTTTTGATGGACAAATTGGAATAAATAGATTGATATATATGAGAATGGAGCTTACATATTAGTATAGTTAGTACAGTGTGAACATTGTTTTGTTCTGTACAAAAGGTATGGTTGAGTTGCTTGTGTTATGGGCTGACATGATTTTAGAGGTATGGAAGATCTTTGTTTATTCTTATATCTTGCCTTCTTTAACTCGGCTGATAGCATTTTGCTTTTGAATGATTTTCTTCTTTTGGCTATTACTTACTTCTTTTATTTGTCTGTACTGACTCTTTGTACTTAGATATATTTTTTCTTCCTTTTGCAAGCTACATACTTGTATGTATTTTTTTTGTTTTGTTTAGCAATACTTTGTTTATGTTTTACACCGCAACATACTTGTTGTATGCATACATTTTTTTATTCTTTTGCCTGGTTATTATTATTTCTTGTTTTGTTTACTTTATTTGTTTTGTTTTATTTGTTTGTTTGAATCTTAACTAATTTGTTTAAATGTGTTTCATTTTATGTTTTATTTCTTTTCCTTTTCTACATATATTTATTTTTATTATTTTTGTTTGTATGTATACATATCATTTAAAAGACAATGGTTTGAAATTTAATACATATCAAAGGAATTACATATATGTATGTACTAAATTTGATCAATTTACATTTTTTTTAATTCAAAAATTAATTTAATTATCAATTTAAAATTAATAAAAATTCGGGATCGTTACAGTTTGAATAACTGGAAGTCAGTGTGTTTGACGTATCTCTGAGGGAGTACGTGTTTGATATTTCTTGGTTGTTACAAAATTCAGGGTTGTTACATTAAAGGTATTAGGGTTTGTGATAAATTGAAGATAACAAGGCCTTTTATAGAAAATTTACACGCACTATTTATTCGAAAATTTTTCGAACTCGAAACGAAGCGTGCCACCTGGCGTTTATAATGTTTTACCCCTATTCCAAACGCAATGGAATATATATCGGGAGCCAATTCGATCGTATTTGGAAGATAGGTTTTCAAATTGACTATTTAAATTTAAAATTCACTTAAACCGATTTCAGTGCGTTTGAGCTTGCCCCGGACAAACCGTAAATTGGCTTGACACGAAATTTGAAATCTTAAAATAATATAACATTATGGATCTTATGAAATTGGTTTCGTCGAAATCCGAGACTGTTTAAAAAATGACTATTTTTACTCGTCAATTAAATATTAAAATATTCAATTTCCATAAATTAACATTTAAATCAATTTTAAAAGTTCTATAACATCATTCTAACTCCAATATGATTTAATACAATTTTACAAATAAAATTTAATCATATTATACCCAATTTCCAATTATTTCTGTAATTTCAAATATTAAATTATCGATTTAATTATCCAATTAAATCTAGATATTCAAAAAAAAATATTCGACTTACAAATTTTTACTTGTTAATATTTAAAATCAATTAAATATACGAATTTCAAATGACAGAAATTCTGGGTCGTTACAAACTTCCCCCCTAAAAGAATTTCGTCCTCGAAATTACCAAGTAAGAAAAAATTACAAGATCCATTAATTTTTCAGAACCATTTGTTCAAATTAAATTTCAAATTCATTTAAACATTTTAACTTATCCAAAATCCATAGTTAAACATATTACAATAACTTTACTAAGTTTTCAAATCATACTTAGTTATCTTTTCAAAACCAACTATATCGTTTAACTTTCCACTCCAAAATCAAAGTTATAGTTTTCAAAAAAAATTCCAATTTTCTCAAAAATATTCTAACGCCTTAAATTTTCGAAAAATTTCTACAGCATCTCCTTTGCGCGGCTAGCTCGGTACGGCTACAAAAATGGCACCACGGCCCCCCAGATTTCAAAAAGAAAAGAAAAAGCCAAGTGGCTGGACAAGAAAATCATCAAATTTCATACTGAAATTCAAATACACGCCTTTTGTCGAGCAATTCGATATTTTTATCTACGAAATCAAAATCCCAATTTCCTTTAATCCATCTGTATATCCTGCTAACCAAAATATCCATTTTCATTCAATCTCACATTATCAGTTTCATTTGTATTCAATTTACAATTTCCATTCTATTTGGACTCAGTTTGCCTTCTGAATATTGAATTTTATCAATTATTTTTCATTCACAACTGATTCATCTTGCTATTTTAATTAGTTTCTTTTACTAATTCATTACAAGTTCTAACTCATTTCATCTTGCACAATTCAAATTGGTTTTCGATATTCAGTTTTCAATTTCAGTTTTTTAATCTTTTGTTCGTTCCCAAACACAATTCAATTCACTATTTCGGTTTAAAACCACTTATATTTCATCTGGATTTCAAATTCCATATGAATTTAATTTACCCTTTATTTATAAATGTTGAATTCAATTCATTTCAACTCAAATTTATCTCAACTCAATAAATTTATTCCATAACTATTTTTATCAGATTCCAGTGTCTTTCCCACGTTTCAAAACTATTTTTTTGAAATCAATTCAAATTATCGTTTGGATTTCAAAACCCAAACCCAAATTTTCCAAACAACTTCTATTTAAAACAACTTGGTAGCAATCCCTCTTTTGGAAACCCGAAAATGAACACCAATGATGCTCAGTCATCACTGAAGTTATTTTCCAGTGATCGAAAAAGTTTAGAGCTTTTATCCCTACAAAAACATTTTTCCAAACCCTTCAAAACCATTTTCAAACTCAAAAAGGAATTTAATCTTTTCCAAATTGCAAACCCTTTCAAAACATTTCCAAATATTCCTCTGGAATTTTACTTCAAATAACAAATCACATTTACAATTTATATCTCCAATTCTATTTATATGTGAATTTATTTCTTAACTTTGGAGTTATGATTTCAATTTCTTTTTCAACTTTAATGATAATAATTTAATATCATCACTTTCTAGGAACCAAGCAATCATATATTATAGTAATTCACAGAATTTTCTCTCTCTTTTATATACGAAAATAATTTAGGTAAAATTATTTCATTTACCCTATTTTAAAACGATATTGTGTCGAATTTGTTCTGTACAAGTGTTTGGAGATTCCTATCAATAACGTTAATTACTCGTATTGACCAGAATCCATATACCATCCAACAAACCAATCAACACAATATGAAAAAAAAAATTATATTCGCTAACAAATACGCACTCATATCTATTGTTACACTCACACTCATTCTAGAGTACCGCTGACTCTCTCTCTAATGAGTAACACCCAACAGAGTCAAGGTTGTCGCTTAACCAATTGCTCTGATACCAAACGTGAGGATTACAATTTTTGACTCCCGAAAATCGACATTAATACGTCCACTGTATCAACTGTCGAACAATCGAATGCCGGAAAACCGTACCCTTAAGGTTTAAGAAGAAAAAAAAGATAGAAGAAGTAAGAAAGAAAAAGAAACAGAACAATATGAGAATCTCAAAATTGCAGCGGAACAACATATAATAGATAAATGAATAATCTTTAAATCAAAGAACTATATCAGTTATTACATTACATCACTTTACATTACATTACCAGACTTGACAACAACAAAACAGCGGCAAAGAAATTCTATATACTAGTTGATACGCCCCGCCGTCCAGCTCGCCTCTTTAGCTCCACAGCAACTCCTGAATTCCAGAATGACCTGATAACCTGACTCTAGACTGCCCATGTGGAAATTGGTGGGCACCCAGAGTTTAGTAAGGGAACAATAAACTCCAGGTCAGTCATGTGACTAGTGTAAGAACTTAAAACAGTTATTTATCATTAAAAAACAAAGAAATTGTTAACGTAAAAATCAAACGCTAACACCCCGGTGCGAGTTGTGTAAGTGTGAAAGCACCACCCGTCGATACGGGAATCAGAAATAAGCAGGAAAATCTCAGAAAAGCAGCAAAAGACACAGTTTTTATAGTGGTTCGGCTTATAGTCAAGCCTACGTCCACTTTCAATCTCTTTATTGCCGACTCAAGTACAACTTATACAACTTTCTTCAATTACAACACACTTTAGACTAGTAGTTCAAACTTTGATGTAGAATAATCTTTCGCATCCATGTCGAATGATGTAGATTTTCTCTTGAAGTTTGTCGTAATGTCCTTGGTGTTTGGAGTGCTTGAAGTGCTGTTCGAGTTGAGAAAATGGCAGAGTATTGGCGCTTCGAGAATGAGCTAAAAGTCCCCCTCCCCATATTATAGTAAGGGCTGTATTTATAGGAGATTTCCTGGGCGAGGTATAAGTCGTGCACGACCTAAGGTGGGTAATAGGTCACTGGCGAGTTAAGGGAATACGAGCTACGGCTTAACTAGTTCGCACTTGGTCATTTGAATTAGCTGGCGGATGGTAACGACCTAGAGGAAAGTGGCACAATTTTATCACCAAGTACTAGGTCGTGAACGACCTAGGGTAAGTCGTAGGTCGCCGGTGACTTATAGGAGTAGTTAGCGACGCAACAACGTAGAGATATCCAATGTAGCGACCTAGGCTGGGTTGTTGAGCCACCTCACTCCTTATATCGTTAAGTCAGCAGGTCATGAGTCGTTGGACCATTGAGGCGCCTAGCATTCAAGCTGCTGGATCATCTAATCTTTTAGGTCGCTGCTTTCCTTAAGTCGTTACCTGTTAGGTCGTTTGGCAGTGTTCTACCTTTTAAGTCGCCGGAGCTCTTAGGTCGCTGAGGACTAAAGTTATTAGGTCGTTCAACCTTTAGGTCGTGGGGCCATAATTTTTAACTTGTTTATGCTTGTCGCTTACGAGCCGCTTCATGTGTTAGGTCGTTAGGTCCTTATCTTGTTAACTCGTAGGTCGCTTCGGTCTCTAAGTCGCTAAGTTGTGATGCAGAGTCTCATTCCAGTTGCCTCGCTATTGCCTTGGGTCGCTGAGTCGCTTAACATGGAAGTTAACATTTGCCCCTCGAAGTACACGCCTAGGTCGTAGGTCGTGTGCTTCGATCTAGTTTTGTGAAGTCGTGAGCGACCCAAGAGATGATTCGTATGGCCATTCGTCTTCTTCTTTTTACCCTATTTAAACCATTGACTCGCTCCTTCCCCTTAACTGAACTGTCTTAATAACCTCCTCCGCCATTAATGATCTTTCGAGCTTCCTAAGGCAAATCCTTCCCAATCAAGCTGTCAATTCATCACTACTTTCACATTGTGTAAGTGAATTCAACTTTTACCCAACCATGATCACCTTTGAACCTCGAAACCCCATCGTCTAATCCAATCCAACTTTGTGTGCTTCGCTTCACTTTCGATCGCGATGAGCCACTGTTGCGATTCATGGGAGCAAAGCAGTGAGATGGATTTGAGATGATTCGAATCGGAGTTGGGTGTGCTGGTGGTATGAATAACGGACTTAGCGGAGAGGATGATGGATTTTTCGTTGTTTGAGCGATAGTGGGTTATCAGGTTGGAGATGAGCTAGCGGGTTAAAAAGATAACTTGAAATTGCCGAATAATCACCTGAAGCGACCTAATAGACTTTGGGCAACCTTGAAATTCTTGCAATTTAATTGATTTGCACAGTTTTCGAATTGACCGACCTAAGAACTTTTGCGACCTTAATTGCACGCGACTTAACCTCTTAGGTCGTGTTAGCTTCCTGACGACCTTAATTGTACGCGACTTAACTTCTTAAGTCGTGGTAGCTTCCTGACGACCTTAATTGTACGCGACTTAACTTCTTTAGTCGTGGCCGAGCTTGGACTTGAGCAATTTTGCGGCATTTTGACTTGAAGCTTTATTCTTTAACATGCATCACAACCTTAACTCGCCGAAGGATGATAATGAACTTTTTGACTTAAAAGAATGACTTAATGGAACTTTGTCGTATATTAAGTTGCTTAAACTTGTTTTCTTGCAAAAAATTGACATAACTTAATTTGAATCTCCAAATTGAACAGCTAGAGTGAACTGCCTGAACTCTGTTGCACTTCTTTACAGATTATACTAACTTAGAAGCTAAGAACCTGTTAAATACAACATTTGCAGAAAATGGGACGAATATACTGCCACTGATTGCCCACATCGAATGACAGATTAGCCAATAAAATATAATCAACTTAAAGAAATTATATGAAATGTTGTGAACCAACAAATTCAAGTGAAGTAGTAAAGCAATGTTAATCAACTAAAGTCGATTGTTTGCATCAATATTGCACCTGCATCTGGACTTAAGGCGACAAGTCCTGAAATTTTACACTTGTCATATGTTTATTAATTTTTAATTCCAGTTATACTTGCTTGTCACTTTGTTAGTTTTACACAGCACTTCACACATTTAAGAAACGTGCACCTTCATATTTGAATATTCAGTTCCTTGTGTAGAATGTCTTCTGAAGAAGAAATAATCGAGCAACCTGAAGGAGTCTTCCCGATAGCTGAACCATTGGTTGATCCTCCGGAGAGAACTCCAACTACCTTGAGTCAGCGGATATTCAATCAACTACGTGTTCAATTTGGGATTGCCGAAGCAGATGCTAGACTTCCTGGCCCAAATGATACTACCGACAGCCCGCCTCTTGGTTTTGTTGTCGTCAATCGTCATATGTGCCTTTGTGGTGCCATTCCCCCTTTCAATGAGTTTCTTCATCAACTCCTTTTTCGGCTAACCATCTCTCCCTTTCAACTACATCCCAATGGCTACGCCATCCTGATGAGATTGTGTGTTTTGTTCAGGAGGACACTTAACCCTCTTCCGAGCTTCGAAGAAATTTGTTACTTCTGTGCATTTGAAAAGAATAAAGACCACCCCTCCTTTATATTTTTGAGAAGTGCCAGAAATCGCAAACTTATTACTGATCTTTCCGAAAGTGCTCACGGCTTTCTGAATCAATTCTTCTTTGTCCGCTATCCTCTAGGGTTTTATGCCATTTCGAGAAAAGGAAGTGAGATTGCTCATCCCTGTTTCTTTGTTTCAACTTTCAAAGATTCGAATTTCTAAGTGCTAACTTCATTCTTTTCTTTTACAGCACTTCCTCCTCCCTCTAGAAACCCCATTCACAGGACGACCTTTGATAGATTAAGTGTCGTGCCGGCTGAAGAAAGAAGTATTAAGTTTTTGCTGAGAGATGAACTTCTGCACCAATACAAGCTTTTGCACTCTTCTTGCTCCACTCAACCTCACGAAGTTCCCGATTCTCCGGCCAAATCGCCAGATGCCCCCATTTCTGTTGAGGAACCCATACTGAAGGAACCTACTTCTGAAGCTCTACTTGTGAGGTGCTCTACTTCTACTGATATTGCGGGGCCATCTGACAAGCTTACACTTGCCCCGATCATCGAAGAGGAAGAGCCTTTTCATCATTCAGGGAAATCCGGTGATGAGGGAACTGAGAGAGCGAGTCCTGCCAAGCAGAGTGGGGATGACATTTTTGAAGGGTTGAGCGATCTGATGATCACTTCAGAGGAGCTCTTTAAAGGCGACCCTATTTCTGCTAGAGCTACCTCTTCAGCCGTTGAAGCAACATCCACCTTACAACAGACTTCGTCAGCACAAGAGTTGACGTTAGCCATAAAACCCATCATTTCCCCGCAACCGAGGAGTGGTTCATAGTTCGACGCGCGTAGTTTGCACGTTTCACACACTTAGGATTTTTAGCATTCTTATGCACTTACATGCACTTTACTTCGAAGATTCTCAAGCTTTGCCTCTTTTCCATTTTCAGGTCTTTCAATGGGGCGACGCTCTTATTACAACGACTTTCAGAGCTACGGGAGATGCGGCTCTTTTGATCCCAAGAGATATCTTCCTTCTTATAGGGAAATTGACGAAGAAAGAGCCGCACGAAAAGCTCATGAAAGGCGTGCCCACGAAGAACGCCATGAAAGACGGGACGAGCGACACGATTCTTCCTAGAGGGAAGATTATTCTTATAAACGGAAGTCCCGTGACATCAAGGGGAAAATTCAGATTGCCGAAGATGTGAGTAAAAGAGCCAAACATGGCGAAAAACCAGCATCCGAGACTTCCGAACAACCTACGGCTCCTGTACTGCCTCAATCTCCTGCCTTGACACGTACTGATATTCAAACAATCATTAGAAGGCCCCCATATTGAGTTGGTCCAGGCCCAGCTACTCTTCAGAGCCGATTCCCGAACTGGTGCCTGAAAGGAGTGCGCTTTGATCTTGACCTGGTCCCGATCGATAAGCAGGCTATGCTGCGCAACCTTGATGCTGTCAAACTTGATATCGAAAGAATGTCAGGTTGGCAAAAGCTTATCGATGAGCTCCAAAGGGTAAATCGTGCGAATCTTGAAGCCATGTTAACAATGGAAAATGAAAAATCTGAATGGCAGAAGATACTTGAGCAACATGATGCGGAAATGAGAAGCATTGCTACTTATAATGAAAAGCTCGAAGCGGAAGTTGAGAAACTCAAAGAAGAGCTTGCCACTTCCTCCACTTCCTATTCGCAAAGGGAGCAAGTGCTTCAACATTAGGTGCGAGATGCTCATGCAGCTCAAAGAGATGCCGAAGATAGGCTTATTGTGCAAAAAAGAATTAATGAGGGCCATATTGCTGACATCGCAGAGTTGCGAAAGAAGACTAGCTCCAAGGACGTGGAGATCGAAATGCTAAAACTTCAACTCTCTAAAGCTGAAAGAGAGCGTGATGAGGCTGTTGCTGGTAAAATTACAGCTGAAGAGTCTCATGAAGCAACGAAGGCCAATATCAACTCAACATTGTTTGACTTCTACTTGCATAGCGTCCTGGGGCGTGGTAGTCTCTCCTTTCTAGGCCCCAAATATGAAATATCTCTAGCCGAAGTGTGGGAGGCCATACTTGACATGTTTGGCAGTGCTGGCTATACTGAGGCGGATTTAGAAGCAAATTATCTTGATGACGATGCCCGCGCCGCTCTTGCCAGAGGAAAGGAGCAACTGGCCGAAGAGAGAGCCGGATTGGCCGAATGAGAACATGTAGGAAAGGCAACTTTAACCGACCCAGTTCAACCTTCGATTTCAGCCGATATCGACATTATTGGTTCCGGTTCCCATTCTACGCCTCCTACTAAAGCCATCACTGAAGGTGCAACTGCTCACAATGGAGATGATAGTCAAGAGAGTGGTGACGTGCGGGGCTTTGAAGTTGACATAGTAAAGCCTGCTTCGCCAGGTAACCTTACTGCTGATCTTGCTCAAGTGGACTGCTCGTTCGCTTCACATGAGTTTGATGAACTTCTTGATTATTTTTTAAATCTCGACACGCCACTAACTCCTCACTTTTCGAGAGATACCGACTTTAACTTCTTTTCTTCTGTAGAGAAAGTACCGAGCATTGTTCATACTTCCCCTCCTCCAGTTATTCCTTCCCCGTCTCTTCAGGTCACTCCTCCTTCTGCCTCTCAACCGGGGTCATAAGAGGAGCAAATAGAAGCTCTCCAAGACTTGGATGATCCCATTGCTTCACAAGAACACAGGGGAGAAGAAACTGAAGAGGGCGAAAAGACTCCGGAACTTACTGGTTCTAATTATATGCCGTTAGCCACACTTTTTACTCCAGGAAGCGGGTCTTCTTCTAAGAAAAGGGGGAAAAGTGGAGTCTCAAAGAAGAAGGAAGCTTCAGCCGGCGAGGAAAAAGCAGAAGCAAGTCCAATTGTTCCCCTTTCTCCTTCTCCCCCTACTCTTTCAAGCCGGCGCAAGAAGTTGGTCATCAGGCCAGGTGCATGCTCAAAAGGTGGAGGGAAGAAGAAATGATGGCTTTGGTCCTGTGCTTTTTATCTCGCTCTTTGCTTTTTGCTTGTATATAAGCTTGTGTTGACTGGAGATTGTACGGGTACCAGTCCCCGCCTTCTTTTACTTTGAAACTTGCACATGTATAAAATTCTCATAGTATGGAATAAAATGATTCTTTTACTTATACAAATTTCTGTCTGTATTTGAGAACGCATTTATTTTCCGTTTTCATGAAAGTTTCTCTATTCTCTTTATGTGAAGTTGCAGTAAACCTATGGTATGCTGCTTGAGCATTGTTTTTATTTTTGCGATGACTATATTGCATTGCCCCCATACCATGGTTTATTGCAATCTCTTTCACATTGGCAAAGTTTCAGAGAACAACTCTTCTGTTTCGAGAAGACTTGTACTCTTCCTTTAGAGAATAACTCTTCCATTAGAAGGAGGTTTGCATTTGTACATTATAGGATAATATTTCCGTTCCAAGGAAATATTTTTCTAATTTAGTAGAATGCACTTCATATTGGAGGAGTCTTCTCTCTCTCTCTTTTTTTTTGTTGCGAAGTTTTAACACTTCACTTTTGGAAAAAGTCACTTTTTCTTTGGCAAGTGAATTTTACTTCATAGTACAGTGGGCCTTTTCGAAAAAGGGCTTCAACCTGCTTGTGCCTCGAAGAGGGATTTTTGTTTGATTGCGCCTTTGGAAAGAGGTCTTTTTATTTGGTTGCGCCTCTGGGAAGAGGTCTTTTTGTTTGATTGAGCCTCTGGGAAGAGAGGTCTTTTTATTTGGTTGCGCCTCTGGGAAGAGGTCTTTTTGTTTGATTGTGCATCTGGGTAGAGGTCTTTTTGTTTCTGCCTCTTGGGAGAGGCTTTTATCTTTTCCCTGTTCGCTGGGAAGCGGGCCTCCGAAGAGGGCTTTTCACATTTCGACTGGTGTGAAGTTTTATTTCAGACCACGGTGAAATGTGTGCCTCTGAGTAGGGCTTTTGCCTGGAAGTTTGGAGTTTCCTTCTCTCTGTTGGATGGATTCACGGGGCAGACACGAGTGTTCTGTACCACCGATCAGTCCGCAACTTTCTGTCGACAAAAAGCTCTCTTTTTCTGGCGAGGCCCGTTAGAGGTCTTTTAGCATTTCAACTATGGTGAAATGGGCCTCCGAAGAGGGCTTTTCACATTCCAGCACTTGTAAAGTTTTATTTCAAATCTCGGTGGAATGCGTGCCTCCGAGTATGCCCGAAAGTTTCTTCCTCGTGGTTGGATGGATTCACGGGGCGGACGCAGTTACTTGGACGCTTATTTGTGCAGACTGTCTCAGCTAGTGAACAAGCGCCTTGCCTTCCACTTGAGAAGGTGCCTCCGATCATCGCATGGATTCACGGGGCAGACGCAAGATACTTGGACGCTTGTCTACGCAAACTATCTCAGCTAGTGAACAAGCGCCTTGCCTTCCAGTTAGGAAGGTGCTCCCGGTCATTCCATACCAATCTTTTCTGTTGAGAAAGAAGACATTCGTTTTCTGGCATGCCCCGTTTGAGGTCTTTGTCCTCTGAGGAGTTGTGCCTCCGAAGAGGGCTTCTGCCTACGAAGAGGTCTTTGGCTGTTTGATGCTTGCTCGCCCATGTCTCTTTGCCATTGATTCATATCGGCGATCCCCATTATCTTTTCCAAACACACTTCTCTTTCAATTGCCAACAATTTCCTTTATCCAAAGAAGTATACTTCATAGTTAAGCGAGTTGGTAGGGGCAGACACAGGATATTTAACTAGATGCTCGTTTGTACAAACCACCACAATTAGTTAGCAAGGGCCCACTTCCAGCAGAATCACTAACTTTTTACTTGAAGCACTTATTTTATAGGATTTGAGTATGGAAATTTTGAACGGCTTAGCATTTTCTTGTTGGGTGATGTCAGGGATTGCTTGGTCTTGTGATGGGTAAGCTTTGTTTTAATGGCCTGCATTATTAAATCGACATTTTAGCAATACAATTGACGTATTTTATATATCGAAATAAAACAAGCAGTTTATAATAGTAAAGAACACAAGATTTATAGTGGTTCGGCCAAGAACTGGGCCTACATCCACTTTATAGTTCTTATTATTCACTTGCACTGGCTTTACAATGGCTTTCAATACAAGAATCATGCATTCATCATTCTTTTACAATATTTTATTAAAGCCTTTAGGGGGCGCAAATGATTGCTGTTCCAAGCTCTTGGAATTGGGTCTCCTTCGACGGTTATGAGTTTGAATGTGCCATCAAGAAGTTTTTGGCCTATGACATACGGCCCTTCCCAGTTTGGCCCAAACACGCCTGTAGGTGCCATAATTCTTTTCAAGATTAGGTCCCCAACTTCAAAGCTGCGTTGGCGAACTTTGGAATTGAAGTGCCTGGCTATTCATTGTTGATGAGCCGTAATTCTGAGCTCAGCCTCTTCTCTTTTTTCATCAAGAAAGTCAAGGGCTTCAAGTTGCAGCTTTTCATTTTCAGCTTGATTGAAATGGATTCTACTATGTGAAGGGACCTCTATTTCTACCGGAATCATTGCCTCTGATCCATATGCCAGTGAAAATGGAGTGTGTCCTGTCGCAGTTTTGTGGGTAGTTCTGTATGCCCATAGTGCTAATGGCAGCCTATCGACCTTACCACCTTTTGCTTTCTCAAGCTGTTTTTTAATGGTTGACTTGATAATTTTGTTCACTGCTTCCGCTCGCCCGTTTGTCTGCGAATGAGCCACTGCTGAGAAGCTTTTCTAGATCTTGAATTTCATGCAAAAATCTTGAAACTCTTCACTTTCGAATTGGGTTCCATTGTCTGTGATTATCTTTTGAGACACACCATACCTGCAAATGATATTCTTAGTTACAAAGTTTATCATCTTCTTAGAGGTAATACTAGCTAATGGTTCAGATTCAGCCCATTTAGTAAAATAATCAACAGCAACAACAACATATCTGATTCCGGATTTGGCAGTTGGCAAAGGCCCGATGAGATCTATTCCCCAAATAGCAAATGGCCACAGACTGACCATCTGCATTATCTCAGTGGAAGGTGCTCTTGGGATTTTTGCAAATCTCTGGCATCGATCACATTTTCGGGCGTAACTTGCAGCATCACGATTAATATCTGGCCAAAAATACCCATAACGGATAATTTTCTTTGCCAGAGTTTGACCACCTGAATGATCTCCACACTCTCCTCCATGTACCTCAGTTAGAATTGTCTCAGCTTCTTCCTTGGTCACACATCGGAGTAATGGCATTGAGAATCCCCGCCTATACAATCGACCATCTTGAATTATGTATCTGGAGGCTTTTCTTAACAATTTCTGCCGTTCTTTTAAGTTTTCTGGTAGAGAACCGTCGTGCAGGTATTTCAGTATCAAATTCATCCATGATTCTCGCTCCTGTGATATAGTCATGATCCAGTCAATATCCATCTCATCAATACTTGGAGTTGACAGGACTTCCACAGGAGCTAGTCCCAATAATTGAGCTTCACCAGTGCTTGCATACTTTGCGAGAGAATCTGCCTTCATGCTTTCTTCCCGGGGTATATGATTTATCGTATAATGGTCAAGGTCATCAAGAAGCTCCCAGGATCTTGACAAGTAAGCGGGCAGATTTCCTCCTTTAGTTTGAAATTCTTTTTTGACTTGACACACAATAAGCTGTAAATCACTGAAGATCTGCAACATTTTGACATTCAATTCTTTAGCAATTCTCAAGCCGGCAATAAGAGCTTCATACTCTGCTTCATTGTTTGTCGAAGGGAATTCCAATCTTAAAGCATAACAAAATGACCGCCCTTCAGGGGTTTCAAGCACATCCCCAGCCCCGGAACAGTAATTGTTTCTTGTGCCATCAACATACAATTTCCATTGAATTAGGGGATTATCGGTCACTACTTCCTCACTATCACCTTTGTCTGTACATTCTGCGATGAAATCTGCCAAAGCTTGTCCATTGATTACTCTCTGGGGATGATAAGTGATGTCATATTGACTGAGTTCAATATTCCACTTCAAAAGGCGACCCGAAGTCTCAGGGCGAAAGAGGACTTGCTTCAGAGGCTGATCAGTGAGGACTTTGATTGGATGAGCTTGAAAATATGGCCTCAATTTTCTTGATGCGATTAGTAGACAATAGGCGATCTTCTCCAACTTTGAATAATTCATTTCTACCCCAGTAAATCTTTTGCTAATATAGTAGACTGGGTGCTAAATTTTGGCGTCTTCTCGCACAAGTGCCGCACTAAGAGCATGAGCTGAGACTGCCAAGTATACAAAAAGATATTCACCATTGTCGGGCTTAGAAAGTATCGAAGGAGTTTCCATATGACAAATTAATTCATCGAAAGCTTTCTGGCATTCTGGAGTCCAGTCAAAGATTTTCCTTCCTTTCTTCAGAGCATCAAAGAATGGAATGCATTTATCAGTAGCTTTGGAAATGAACCGGCTTGAAGCAGCGACTTTCCCATTAAGACTTTGCAGTTCCTTCTGCGTTCTAGGAGCTTTGAATTCTCTTAAGGCAGTGATTTGAGCAGGATTAGCCTCAATGCCCCTAGCACTCACAATGAAACCCAAGAACTTTCCGGACTCCACCCCGAATGAACACTTCAAAGGATTAAGCTTCATTCCATACTTTCGTAGGACGGCGAACATTTCCGCTAAGTGGTCCATATGGTCTACTGCTTTCTTTGATTTAACCATAATATCGTCAACATAAACTTCCATGGTCTTTCCAATCCATGGCTTGAACATCGCATTAACAAGTCTTTGGTAAGTTGCCCCCGCATTCCTCAGTCCGAAGGGCATGACTCTGTAGCAGTAAAGACCGACATCGGTAATGAAGTTCGTGTCCTCTTGATCTGGCTCATGCATCATGATCTAGTTATATCCGGAGTAAGCATCCATAAAAGATAACAATTCATGTCCCGTTGTTCCGTCAACCAACTTGTCAATCTGGGGTAGTGGAAAGCAGTCTTTGGGGCATGCTTTGTTTAAATCCGAAAAGTCGATGCATACTCTCCACTTTCCATTAGCTTTCTTAACTAGTACTGGATTTGAAACCCAATTCGGATAAGTAGATTCTTTAATAAAGCCATTCTCCATGAGCCGATCTACCTCTTCTTTTAATGCCGCTGACCTCTCGGGACCCTGGGTTCTTCTTTTCTCCTTCACAGGTGTAAATTTCGGATCAATATTCAAAGTATGTACTGCAACTTCTGGTGATATTCCACACATATCAGCATGGGTCCAAGCGAATACATCCAGATTTGCTTTCAGGAATGATATCAAAATATTCTGAACCGCCGTATTAAGTTGTGAACCCACATTCAGCACCTTGTTTGGGTCTTTTGGATCAACAGGTACTGGTACCGTTACTTCCACTGGCACCACTCGATTCTCCCCTGCACTGGCTTTTCTGGGATCCATTTTTCTTCGTGCTTCGCTACATTCACCAGTACAGGGTCCGCCCTATAATTGCTACAAGGTTGATTCTTTGATGCAGACTGGGGCTGCCGCATCCTTTCCCATCTCTCTCTTTCTTGCTTCACGCAATTCTATCAGATAACATTCCCGCCCCGCATTCTGATCCCCTTTAACCACACTGACTCCATTATCTGTGGGGAATTCATGGTAAGGAACCACGTGGCGAGGATTGCTTTAAAGGCTGCAAGAGTTGGACGGCCTAGGAAGGCGTTGTAGGCAGAAAATTCATCAACAATTACAAAAGTCTGCCTTCGAACGACCTTCTTCTGCCCCTCTCCAAGTTCCACGAACAGGTCAATAGTCCCAATCGGCTGCCTGGGTTCCCCAGTAAACCCAACAATCTTTTGCGACAAAGCTTGAACATCAGCCATTGGGATCTTCATCTGATCGAAGGTCTTTTTGAAAAGAATATTGCAAGAAGTACCGCAATCAACAAGTACTCTCCTTACAATAGCTGGCCCAATGGCAGCAGAAATAACCAAGGGATCTATGGTAGGGGCTTCAACACCCATAGAATCCCTGACTCTGAAGACAATGTCATCATTAAAAGTTTTCTGCTGCTTCAGAGGTGCAGCATCTTCCAACACAAAAACACTTTCCTCTACTGCCGCATATTTCAATGCACGAGCGTACCGTTCCATCTCACCCCAGCTTTTGCCAGTTGGGTGAGGTCCTCCTGTAATCACATTAATAACGGGCCTTTCTGATTCATGAGCTGTTGCCTTTTCACTTGAGCTAGGACGATGAATAGGAGCATGTTGCCCTTGAGTTGACGAAGTTGGTCCATTCCTGTTCCTCTTTACATATTGCTGGAGCTTGTTTTCTTTTAATAGTTCTCGATCAACTCCTTCAAGTGACGGCACTCATTGGTATCATGCCTGGGTTGGTTATGGAACTGGCAAAACCTTCCATTCTTCTCAGCTTTCTTATTAACCCTCTGCTTAGCTAGTGCGGGGAATTCAACCGTGTCTTTGTTTGCAAAGTAGATATTCTCCAGGGTATCAGTCAGAGGGCTGAAGTTGGAAGGACGATTTTTCTTTGCATCTCCTTGCTTCTTCTGACCATCGTTTCCCCTCTTCTGATTGCCAGATTCCTTCTTATTTGGAACAACATTACTATTTCTAGCCCCTGTCGATACCACCTTAATCGATGCTTGGAGGCTTTCCAAGCGCATGAATTCATCGGCTTTCTTATAAAACTTGTCAAGCGAATTCGGTTCTTTCATTTTCAACCACTTCCCGAACTCACTTGCCTTATCAATAGCCCTCATCAAGTATGTTAAAATCATTCTCGGCTCTGCGTTGTCTACTTCAGCCAAAGCTATATTGAAGCGATTCAAGAAAGATCTTATGGATTCTCCAGGATTCTGCTCCAAGCCAGACAACGACATTATATCTTTCGCCTTTGAAGCGTACAATCTGAACTGTTCCTTAAACTTTCGAGTCAAATCAGAAAACTGGTCTATCGACCGGATCGGCAGCTTTGTGAACCAAAGTAAATCAACTCCTTCCAAGTAAACCGAAAAATACTGGCATTTGATCTCATCAGAAGCTCAGGCACCCGTCATGTGCAAATCATACTTGTACAGAAATTCATTAGGGTCACTCGTCCCCTTATAAGCTGGAATGGTTGGAGGAACGAACTTCCTAGGAAACTCTATTTTCAGAATGCTTTCAGTGAATGGAGTCTTGCTCGGAGCGAACCCCCATTCTTTTTCGTCTTTCTCCCTTTGCATACTTTCCTTCATGATTTGTCGGACTATCCCTGATAAATATTCCTCATCATTAAGGGGCTCAGCAGGACAGACATCGGCCATCTTCTCAGAAGTTTGCCTTGACAGGCGCTCACGGAAAGTTGGTTGTTGTCCCGATCCTCCAACTTGGGGAGGTGTGTCTTTGACTGGGCCAGCTGCCCTTTGAGGAACATCTCTTTCTTCAACATCATGAACATTATCAGCAAAGTTTGGTTCGTTATTCACCGGTTGACGGTTAGCCCCAAGCAAAGCGTTCAACCTTTTCAACATCAGATTGTTTTGGGATTCCATCTGCTGATATAGCCCAGAAACCGCGGCATCCAATTCTGCTTGCGTTGCTCCAACAGTTGGAGTTGTTTGACTTAAAGGAGGAGAAGTGGTTGTAGTCTCGCGAACATCGTCGGATCTAACAGACTTGCGCTTTCTTCCAGGAGCCATTATTTCTGATAAACTTCTGGTTTTTAGAGAGATCCTTTCCACAAATTTCTACGAAGCTATGATGACAGTATCCTGAGTTCAATTTTCAGTGAAAGCACCAAAATGTTAACGTAAAAATCAAACGCTAACACCCCGGTGCAAGTTGCGTAAGTGTGAAAGCACCACCCGTCGATACGGGAATCAAAAATAAGTAGGAAAATCTCAGAAAAGCAGTAAAAGACACATTTTTTATAGTGGTTCGGCTTATAGTCAAGCCTACTCCACTTTCAATCTCTTTATTGCTGACTCAAGTACAACTTATACAACTTTCTTCAATTACAACATACTTTAGACTAGTAGTTCAAACTTCGATGTAGAATAATCTTTCGAATCCATGTCGAATGATGTAGATTTTCTCTTGAAGTTTCTCGTAACGTCCTTGGTATTTGGAGTGCTTGAAGTGCTGTTCGAGTTGAGAAAATGGTAGAGTATTGGCGCTTTGAGAATGAGCTAAAAATCCCCCCCATATTGGAGTAAGGGCTGTATTTATAGGAGATTTCCTGGGCGAGGTATAAGTCGTGCACGACCTAAGGTGGGTCATAGGTCGCTGGCGAGTTAAGGGAATACGAGCTACGACTTAACTGGTTCGCACTTGGTCATTTGAATTAGCTGGCAGATGGTAACGACCTAGAGGAAAGCGGCACAATTTTATCACCAAGTACTAGGTCGTGAACGACCTAGGGTAAGTCGTAGGTCGGCGGTGACTTATGGGAGAAGTTAGCGACCCAACAACGTTGAGATATCCAATGTAGCGACCTAGGCTGGGTTGTTGAGCCACCTCACTTCTTATATCGTTAACTCAGTAGGTCGTGAGTCGTTGGACCATTAAGACGCCTAGCCTTCAAGCTGCTGGATCATCTAATCTTTTAGGTCGCTGCTTTCCTTAAGTCGTTACCTGTTAGGTCGCTTGGCAGTGTTCTACCTTTTAAGTCACCGGAGCTCTTAGGTCGCTGAGGACTAAAGTCATTAGGTCGTTCAACCTTTAGGTCGCGGGGTCCATAATTGTTAACTTGTTTATGCTTTAAGTCGCTTACGAGCCGCTTCATGTGTTAGGTCGTTAGGTTCTTATCTTGTTAACTCGTAGGTCGCTTCGGTCTCTAAGTTGCTAAGTTGTGATGCAGAGTCTCGTTCCAGTTGCCTCGCTATTGCCTTGGGTCGCTGAGTCGCTTAACATGGGAGTTAACAGAAATATTTTAAAATAGATCCGCAATGCTTTTAAAAAATGAAACTACCATAAGGCCTCTAGCACAAACATAATGCAAACGCAGAGTCAGAGGAGATTTCTCCTTATGATAGTCAAACATGCTTGATACGCAGAAAAATCTCTTTGATATTATTACTATAAGTGCACAGTGGAAAACCTTTCGAAAATATAATATAAATCTTAGCCAACATAGACATTTCGTACTATGCCTATTATAGCTACCATTTAAACAGTGGTGACCACCATAAGTAAATGGCAGGTTCTACAACTAAAACCGTACAAGGTGCATATTGGAGTATGGATTTCCAACAAATGGTCAGGCCAAGGAACTTCCCATTGCCACATGGGTACGCCTCTGGAGAGACGCCCCAAGAACCTAACCGGATCTCTGCCAACGCAAGGCCGAGTTACCTCTGCAAAAGTAGGTAACTACTGACATGAGTATGTCATCCCCCGGTTGTAAACAACCTTTATCCGATGATCCTCAACCAACAACAATCACAAAGTCATATATATTTGCGACATTCACATAAGTTAAGTATCTGGGCTACATACCATGATACCACTTCTATCCAGAAGGAAATGCACATACCCTAAGGGGCGCTGCTCCTTATAACCATGCTGCATCTTTCCTGTTTGACCATTACCGGGTTGTGAAGTCCAACGAAGTCTCGTCCACAAAGCTACGCTTTTCACAAAAGCTATGCTTTGATCAATAAATGATCAGCAGCACTTCGTATGCCACATTACCAAATTGGAAATGTATCACTAGTAACCACCAACTACATAACCTCTGAGCTCGTACATCTCAGAGAAGGGTGTTAAGATAAGAGAATAAATTCTCCGCCACCAACAGAAATGTATTTGATAGAAACCAGCTTTACATCTCAAGATGTAACATCAGACACACATCCATACAAGTCCGTTCCGGGATCGAACGGAATCGAAGGCACATCCAAAGGAGCCCTTGCAATCCGGATATTCACTAATCACGTCCGGAATTCCCATCACAAAGGGTGATAGAATCTCTATATCGGAGATCAGCCGATGCAGAGACTTCGACGGTAATCCTTCCGTCTTCGAAAATATCCGGTCTTCATCACTGGTCTTCAAAAGCTATCCATTACGACGTATCACTATTCGGAATGGGATTCATGGCCCAAAGGTCCTCTCCGGCTAAACCGAATAACGAGTGCTTATTTTTAAAGTAAGTGTAGCATTCAAATTCAAGCAAATCACAACAACTACCCATTTAAAGGTAAATATTGATAGTCGGTTATTTAACTATCAATAGATATGCACAACATCACCAGATTCCAAATAATTTCCCAAATTATTTATTTTCCAAAAATATCTATACAAGATATATTTTTCCACATTCAACCATTTGAAAACAAATTTCAAATCACTTTTCACCTTTACAACTTTTGAAAACAAATTTCAAATCATTTTCCTTGCGCGGAAACACTTCCAAAATATTTATTCACTTTAACTGGAAATCTGCCGAGTTCAACTACTTTAAAATAATTTATAACACTTATCCAAAATATATCTGGAAAACACTTTGGAATAAAACTATTTTTCTTTAAACACTTTACTTAAAGTATCAGTTGTAAATATATTATACCAATATTACATATGACTTAAGTCCAAACTAATTTTCAAAATAAAAATAGTAGATAGAGTATAACTATTTAATAACTATTTTCTAAAACAATTATTGAACAAATCTTAGAAAAAATCTTTTCTATATCAACTTAATAAATCTTTACTTAATGTATTAATACAATTTAAGAAGTTAAATTCTCCAAAGTATCCTTTTCAAAACCAAATCTAGAATTATATATATATATATATATATATATATATATATATATATATATATATATATATATATATATCTTTCAAAGCTATTCAAAAAATTTATTTGGCTTTCCAGGGAGAGTACACTTTCATTTCAAAATAATTCATTTAAACCAATTATATAAATCCTTACCGATTTAATTTAATTACGTTCCAAATCCATAAATTTATTTCCACGCTTCAAAAATAAATCAAAGTTTATTTTTAAACAAATTTCCCTTTCCTTTATAAATTCCATGGTGAATTTAAATTTCCAAATATCCACTGATATATGATTTCCAAATCGATTTCAAATGTTCACCTTCAATTTATCTTTAAAAGATATAATCTCAAAACATTTCACTTCATATTGGAAAACATTTCCATACTTAATAAGTAATTCACAAATCTATTTATTTTCAACATTTGGGAAATATTCAATATACTTAAATCACAATTAAGTATATATTTTATTCTTTAAGGAAAACATTCTCTTAAACACATTCATTTGAGTCAAAACAAATGTTGCGTAAAACATCGTTACGACAACCCAAAATCACTAGTATAGGGATTCGAAATTAAGATAGATATATAAATCCCAATACTGTATAAAACATTTCCTTTCGAAAATCATTTACTATAACAACAATGTTATAGTCCACTTATTCCCTTTTATTTCTCGAAAACGTCTATTTCAACAATGAATGTTGAAATCTATTGTTTCGATACTTAATACATTTTAAAACACCTTTAAATCGTTTTAATTCTATTTAAAATATCACTTCCCCAAAACATTTCTTTAATATATTATTCACTGTCCAAAATCGTGAATATACTTCGTTACCAAATTCAACATTTCTACACATTTTATTTTAAAAGATTATCCACTTTCCAAAATCGTGGATATATCTCCTTTAATAAGCTATAATAATTAACCTATCAAAAATAAGTCGATTTTGGATTTATAAAACAATGTTTATAAATTCCATTTATATTTTATAACAACTTCAACTTATAAAATCACATTATTAACAAATTCTATCCATATCCCATTTACACGCCAAAATCCAAATTATAAGCAAATTACTTATAATTCTTTTATTTTTCAAACTCTTTAAAATCCGTATTCTGGATAAATTCTTCAACCTTTTAATAATATTACCCGAAATCCATTTATTAAAGCTTTTCCCATATTTTGAAATTTTATTCAATAAGATTAAAAATAAAACTTTATTATTTTAGAATTCCTTCTTTTAAATTTATCCAATTCTCAAAAATAAATTTTAATATAACTTTCAACCTGAATTTTCAAAAATCAAATCTTCATTTATTTCCGATATCTAACGATACCAAAATTATATTCGGCTATACTTTAGCCTTCAACGATTTTAATCACAAAGATAATCACATAGAGATTATAAATAATCAACACACAACATTGAAACAAATTCAATTATTTGAGGAATCCAGTTGGATCCCTCCAACCTGTTTTCCTACATCCACGGATTTTAGCACAATACCAATTCCACTTCGAGGTGGAATATCGCGGTATATGGGATTTATAAAATATTATCCTCTATTATGCAACGCAATAGGGTCTCATCCGCTATATAGTGCGGGAAATCAACTCCAAATACATATATAATACCAATTCCACTTCAAGGTGAAATATCGCGGTATATGTGTTTAATACAATAACCTCCGCTTAATATGCTGCGTATAGGGTCTATTTTAATATAACAGATAGCAACCATCATTCAATCACAAAATCAAGCAATTTTAAATCTAACTATTCAAAATTTAAATCGAATCAAATTCGATTGAGTGAGAAGTTCTCACCTTACTTCTAATACCAGTTGCAGTGTTTTATTCCGAATAAAATAAAACACACGTTTAAATTTTACCCAAAATTCCATTAGCTCAAATAAATTCCAATCCACCTCCATTGCGTAGTGCTTAACAATATGATTCCAACGCAATTCGTTTCGTCAAATTCCGACCTCGTATGAACAAGTTATGACGTTTTAATGTTTTACGAATTTATAATATAATAGTTTCAATTTCTATTTTTTTTAATAACCTTTTTAATAACGGCCGTTCTTTTCTGCTAAATAAGATCTTGGCCATGCATTTATTCTTCTTCCACCCAGGTGAAACACGAATGCAAGCAAACCCATATACGTTCCCATATTTTGAATGACGCGGCCACGTCTAGAAGTTTGAAGACGATCGGCCTACTTCATTTGAACGGCCATCACTTGCTCTACCATCGGCTCGAATATCGACGAACTCGGTTGTCCATCGACCACGAAAAAATCGTTCGAAGGTACAGCATTCATCCGTCGATTTCTCCATGATCGTTGCATCATATACGATCATCACCATATACATTCGAAGGTCTCGCGATTCTCTATAGTTTATTAGTCGAAAGTTTTTGAAAATTGTCGATGGATTTAGAGAGATTAAGGAAAGAAGGAACAAACGTTTTCAGCCATTAAAACATTTGATGGTGGCTAAGGTTAAAGGTATTAGGGTTTGTGAAAAATTGAAGAAAACGAGGCCTTTTATAGAAAATTTACACGCACTATTCATCCGAAAATTTTTCGAACTCGAAACGAAGCGTGCTGCCTGGCGTTTATAATGTTTTACCCCTATTACGAACGCAATGGAATATATATCTGTAGCCAATTTGATCGTATTTGGAAGATAGGTTTTCAAATTGGCTATTTAAATTTAAAATTCGCCTAAACCGATTTCTGTGCGTTTTAGCTTGCCCTGGACAAACCGTAAATCCGATTGACACGAAATTTGAAATCTTATAATAATATAACATTACGGATCCGATGAAACTAGTTTCGTCAAAATCTAAGACTGTTTGAAAAATGACTATTTTTACTCGTCAATTAAATATTAAAATATTCAATTTCCATAAATTAACATTTGATTAAATTTTAAAAGTTCTATAACATCATTCTAACTCCAATATGATTTAATACAACTTTACAAATCAAATTTAGTCATATTAAACCCAATTTCCAATTATTTCTGTAATTTCAAATATTGAATTATCGATATAATTATCCAACTAAATCTAGATATTCGAAATAAAATTTGTTCGACTTACAAATTTTTACTTATTAATATTTAAAATCAATTAAATGTACGAATTTCAAATCACAGAAATTCTCAGTCGTTACATAGAGTAATAATAGTGCAGCGGAAGAAAAAGAGATAGTAGTTCCTGAAGCTACTATATGAATACATCCGAGTTAAATAAGATACAACAGAAGAAATAAAGTACAAAAGAAATCTCCGTATGATAACCAAGTACTAGCTGAATAGAACAATAGAACTGAAATAGATAAAACTAGACAAGCAGATAATCTCCAGCGATTCCAATCTCCAGAAGGTGGAATCCAAATCAGTGAATAACTCAGGCTGACCCGAGCGTAAATAAAAATACAAATACTCGAGTCAGGACATACATACTTATACAATGTAAACCAACTCAAGTGAACTGTAGTAAAAGTAAAAGTAACTTAAAGGATGCTTGGGACCGCCCATCCTCTAAGGATCCGTTAAACTATTTACTATATAGTAATATTTCGCTATTATAACAATGTCTAGCAGTAAAATAAACTTACTTTTTAATAGCGTTAAGGGGTTACCCATATATCCCTTAACACAAATAATGCCAGTAGTCTATAAAACAACTGCATATCCCTGATCGGGAGACTACGAGAAGATGCTCCATAGGTACGACACAAATAGAAACTCGTAGTAAAGGCTCGATATGGTAGGTGAGACGGCACACAAGGCAATGCCAGGGTAGATATACCAATTACGCATACGGGCTGGTGGTAACGCAGCAGCCACATACGCCCACCTCGGAACACATTCCCAAAATCGAAGGGGCGCCCAAACAATCACAAAAGCAATAGAATGGTATCGAAGAAATGTGTCCGACCAGAGGAGCTACCCCTTTTGGCCCGAGATTGCTCCTGTTTCAGCCACCTTATGCCAACTCACGGGAATTGGGTCCACGTAATATACCTCAAGAATGTCGCCACCATCCTACTTCATTCTGGAATCTCCACCACGTACATAGTTAGTCAAAGTGGTTTTGGGTATCGACAGAGAGTATGTCTATATCGGATCCCGGTCTCTTTGCTAACCAATCGTTATTATAACCCGTGTTTATAACTTTAAAATAATATTTTATACTTAAAATATAAATATCATTTCAATCCAAATCTTTATCAAAATAAAGATTAAATCATTTCCAAAACCATTTCAATATATCAACCTACCATATCTTTCAAATTCAAATATTTATCAAAAGAAATATCAAGTCATTTCTAACCGTTTCAGTATATTAAATTATCATATCCTTTCAAAACTTCCTTTCAAATCATTTTAATATATTAAAATATCATGACCTTTCAAAGCTTCTTTTCCATAATATCATATCTTTCAGAACTTCTTTTCAAATCATTTTAATGTCCAAATATCATATCTTTCAAAACTCCAATTCAAAACATTTTAATATACATCAAAATATCATATCTTTCCAAACTTCAATTCAAAACTTTTTAATATACATAAAAATATCATATCTTTCCAAACTTCAATTCAAAACATTTAATATATCAAAATATCATATCTTTTAAAACTTTAATTCAAAACATTTAATATATCAAAATATTATATCTTCCAAAACTCCAATTTCAAATCATCATATAAGTTCAAATCCAAATATTCAACTTTAAATACCTTTTAAATTCAAAGATATCATTCATTTATTATCATTTCAAATCACCTTTTAAATAGCTTATATTTTAATTTAAATAATTCATTTGAATCATTTAAAACTAAGTTTATATACTTTCAAATCAAATATTCAATTTTCCAAAGTTTTAAACCATTATGAGTTCATTTACTAAGTTAAAACCATAAACATTGAAAATTTCAACCTTCCACAGCATTTACAAAAAGCTGCTGAAAGTTATACTTGAAAACATTTCAATTTAAACCAATTAAACATTATAAAAATCATATTTTAACATTTAAAGATGTTCATTCAAATACTCTTTAACTTATGATTTTTATAAAGCAACATTTTATAATTAAATCAAATTTCACAAATCCACTTAATAAATTCAAGTGTAAACTTTCCCATTTTTACATTTAACACTTTATTAACATTTACATTTTCAAATTATCATTTAAAAAATTAAACTAAATTTCCAATTTAATTAATTAACTTAAACCCTTAACTAAAACCAAATTCACATTTTCAGGTCAAGTTCATTTTAAAATTAGACTTTTAAGCATTCATTCATTTAACCATTTTAATACTTAGAAAAGTCAATAATACTTTATTAATTCATTTAAACTCAAATTTAATCAAATCATCATAATTACCACTTTCCACGTATAATTAAATTTCCATTTTATTTATATAACTTAAATTTCCTTTTTAAACCAAACCCCAAATTTCCAGACTTTAAGTTATATTTCAATAATTCAACTTAACCATTCATTTATTTAACATTTTCCACATATAAAAAATCATAAATCCTTTATTTAAAACACTTTAGAATCTTTTTAAATCAAAATTATCATAAATTTACAATTAAACCACTTAATATTTTATTTATATAACTTAAATGTCATTTTAAAAGCCAAAGTCCAAATTTCCAAATTTAAGTTACCATTCAAAAATTCACTTTTTACCATTCATTTGAATTACATTTTTAACTTCTAGAAAAATCCAAAATTTCTTTATTTAAACATTAAAAATCCAATTTAAATCAAATTTCATAGAAAATTTCACTTTTAAAAATATTCAAAATACTTTATAAAATATAACCACGGGCTTGTATATAATTTTCTAACCTAGGTCAAGTGATACAGATATATATCATTTCAATCCGTAGTTTAAAAAGGAAAATCCGGGTTCTATCATTTCAAACCCGCAGTCCCATGTTAAAAATAAAATAAATAAAAACCATTCAGGCCTATCATTTCAGCCCATAACGATTTTTCCCTATTCTAAAGTCCGTTCGGGTATGTATCATTTCAACCTATAGTGATTCTAATCTACAGGGAACTTGCAGTGTGATAAACTGATATAAATAACAGAATAACATGATATAATAGTAACAGATCATATAACAGGTGTACAAATAGGGTGAACTTCATATGATCATAACATAGTCAAGTATAGCATGATAATATAGTTCTACAGATTCATAGGGTGACAATTTACTAATTATATAAGTACAAAATGTCTGGTGAGAAATACTCACTTGTTTAAGCTAGAGACGACAACCAAAACACACAACACAAAATCTTTGAAGGAACGAAAAAACGAATATGATTCGAGTGGGAGGGCCAAAGATAAATCTCCTTAGATACATTTAACGAAACAAGTATAACAACACATAAGTTACACAACAAAATACCACTAAACAAGGCTAGAAATGGATGCATAAACAAAGTCAAAGTGTTTGCACTTGCTTCCTACCATATGCTTTAGCTATAGATCTGGAATGGAACGGCTAAAGCATAGGTTTGATCTAGTTTTGGGTTGGTAAGGGTCGGTCTAACATAGGAAATGATGGTACAAAGGTATGAACACATGAATCCAACACTACAAGGCAACACATGATTTCTATGCAACAATATAGTCTCGGCCAAAGCCAAGGAGGGCACGGCCATGGCTCAGGTGGGCTAGAGGTGATGTCGCAGGGTGTGTCAGGTCGAGAATTGGCTGGTGGTGGTGGTGCAAGTGGCGGCAAGGAGGAGTTAGAGGTGGTGGAAGCTAGGTAGGCTCGGCTAGGTGCATTTAGGTGGAGCTTGTTCATTTTTAGGTGGATCTACTTCATCATGGTGCACGGCTATGGCAACGGAATGGGCTGGAGGTGGTGTTGGTCAGAGGGGATGGTGGTGGAGGCAGCCAAAATGGTGGAGGAGAGAGGAGCCGTGCCTAAAAGGAGAAGAAAGCAAGTGCAAAATCAACAAAACAAGTAGATAACAATGAAAAAGAAAGGAATTTTGACCAAATCTTTTACAGGTGAAGATGGCTGAGATTTTTGGTGTTGAGAAATATTTTGATACGTGAAAAAGTGGTGAGGAAGTCGGCCGAAAAAATAAATAAGGAACGACCAAAGAAATGAATGCAAGAGTTAGGAAATGAAAAGGTGAAAGTAGGTGAAAAGACTTAAGCAACTAATGAGTCACAAACCTTTCAAATTTCTCACATATATTTATATACATTTAAATAACTAAAAAAACTTATAATTTCCGTTAAAATTCAAAAATATAAAAGATAAACAAAATATTAATAATTAAATATTAATTAGATATGATTAAAATAAGAAAATAGCATTAAAAAATGGAAACCAGTCTAGAAAATTTAAAACTAAATGGAACAAACTTTGAAACATTTATATGTGCATGAAAAATATTTATAAACAAAGATAAGAACATAAAATAAAAATGCATTCACAAAAAATGAATAAATAAATTTTAATAAAATATAATTTAATTGAAGAAAATAACAGAAAAATAGAAACTAGCCTTTAAAAATAGAAAATAAATTCAATAAGCTTTTGAAAAATCTTATCATCACTTTAAAAGTATTTCAAAGGAAAATACTGTAAAATAACATATAATACGAATTAGAATAAGATATGACAAATAAAAATATCATTTATATAATTTAAAAATGAAGAATATTGTCAAATAATTCAATATACACACAATATTGTAAACGATATAACTTTCACAATTTAAATCTAATTTCAACGAAACGAAAAGTAGTATTCATGATATTAAATCTATTTTCATAATATGAGATAAAATTTAAGAATTCAAATATTTAAATTTAAAATTTAAAAGTCAAAGTTTGACCAGTTTTGACCACAAATTCATTTTTCAGGGAAAATATTGAATTTATACCAGTTTGAAATTATAATTCATATAATAATCAAAATTTATATTTTAAAATGAAATGTTTGAAATAAAACAAGTTTAAAATAATCTTAAAATAAAATAAAGTCAAATTTAAATTATATGCAAAAAATCTAGGGTTGTTACAAAATTAATTAAAAAAAATATACCAATTTATAACCTTTAGATCTTTTTATACTTAAATTAATAAAGTTTAAAAAACATTTTCAAAATATTTTCTAACTCCAAAATTTATGGAAAATTTCGGCAGAGTCTCGTTTGTATGGAGAGGCTCTGGAGAAAATATAATATCAAATATAACAATATACAACATATATTTTCCAAAATAATAACGCTAGAAAACCGTAATCCGAATGTGTACCTATTTGTCGGGCAATCTACGCTTATATTATGAAACCAAATGCAGTAGCAATTGCTTCCATAATCTGTATATCACTTATATAATCTAAAAGGGTTAACAATTATATAAAATGGAATATCTAAAGTTGTTTCAACCACAAGCAAACAATCAATACAACAACAGTCAATTGCAACAAACATCACACACATCAAACACAAATCAACCATCCAAGCAAGACAAACGATTGGTTTGTTCGGGTTAAGACACTTTACATCATATAGAATGACGAATAACTATGAAGTATTCGAATTACTCAACAGTCTTAGATAACTAGATAGATTAATCTCTCTCTTTTCCTCCTTTTTCTTTTTTTTTTTTTCTTTTTTTTTTTATTTTTTTTTATTTTTTTTGTTTTTTTTCTTTTTTTCTATCCTTATTAATTTCATTTCATAACCTTTGTTGTTTGGTTTCCTTTTATTTCATTTAATGATTTCTTTTAATTCACATTTATTTCTTGCAAATTTTCATTTCATTTATTTATTTATTTGCATTACATTCATTCATTTCACTGCTTAATTTCATTTATTTACAGTATTCATCTTTCTTCTTATTTTCAAAATAAATAACTTCAATCATTTACTTAAGTCTATAATTACTTGCTTACAACATTTACCTTCTATCATATTTTATTATAGTAAGATTTCCATTACAATTTAAGTTTATAACAATTACAACATCAATTCTTAAGAATAAAAGCAATTTATTGAACACTTCATTATACTTTCACTTGTACAATTTCCCTTACATTTTCTTATTAAACATTTCAACTATTAATATTTGGTAAGTTATATATATGCTTTTAAGAATGTAAATAAAATCATACAAGTATATTGTAACATCCTGCCTTTTCACACGCTTTAAATCGACACACGTGCCAATTCAAACCATACGGAAGGCCGGATTGTTATGTGGTAAAAAATACCAAGAAAGAAATAAAACAAAACAGAATCTCACAGCGGAAGGATAAAATATAATAATCAAATATACAGTTCATGAAGCTGTTTTTCAATATATTTATGATCTTTCTGTTTAGAAATCTTTCTATAATCTTTGATAATCTCCACCTTGTAAAACTTACCTATAACAACAGTTATCAGGTATAACTTCAATCTTCTTGTCATCTTATCTTAATCCTATTTCACTCTATCTTTTCTATGCCCTTCCATACCTCATTCCTTTTCGGGGACGAAAAGTTTTGAGTGGGGGAGAGTGTAACAACCCTATATTTTGTAATTATTTTATTGTATATTTTAATTATTTTTAATGTAATATTTTGTTTTAAAAACTTATTTTACTTATTTGAAATAATTAAGTTTATTATTTAAATATAATCTTGATTTTTATATGAGTTATAATTCCAAAATTTTGTAAGTTGAATATTTGCCTGAAATGCTGATTTTGGTCAAAATAGTCAAACTGTGACTTTCAACTTAAAATTTTAAAAGTTTAAAAATTTAAAGTTTTTTCTTTTATTATGAAAGTACATAAAATTATAAGGACACCACTTTTCGTTTCGTTGAAATTGGATGTAAATTGTGAAAGTTATACCCTTTACAATATTGTGCGTATATAGGGTTATTTAACAATGACTATTTTAAATTGTATAAATTACTTCTTCTTTGTTTTATTTTATTTTAATATTTGATAATTTAATATATAATGTATATTTTGACTTTTATGTATTTTTAAAATGATAATATAATTTTTCTAAAGTTCATTTGAATTTATTTCTAATTTTAAAAGCCTAGTCTACAATTTTAAGCCATTTTCTTAATTTAATTATATATAATTAAAATTTATTTATTTATTTTATGCACTCACTGTTATTTGCTATGTTTTACTTTATTTTATTCATTTTACATATATTTAAATTAAAGTAAATTTTTCCAAAGTGTATTGAAGTTATTTCTAATTCTTAAGTCAAGTTTTCATTTTCTGTGTTATTTTTCTTATTTTAATCATATCTAATTAATATTTAATTATTAATATTTTGTTTATCTGTTATATTTTTGAATTTTAACTGAGATTTTAATTATTTTCAGTTATTTAGATGTATATGAATATATATATATATATATATATATATATATATATATATATATATATATATATAGAGGAAGTTTGAAAGGTTTGAAAGCAAAGAAACGTAAAACCGTTTTAACGTTTCTTCTTCCGTTTCTTTTCCAATTAATAGATTTAATTTCCTTTGATCGTTCCTTTCTTTATTGTAGCTGTGCATTTCTTATCTCATTTTCACATGAAAACATTCCTTTCCACTTCATAATAATTTTATAATGAAATGTATAATTTTCCAAGACTAACAGTGATTTATGCACAATTTTAGAACACTGTTTGGTATTTTTAAGGCATTTTCTTCATTATTTTATATTTTTTTCAAATTATACTATTTATTACCTCATATTTCTAATTGATTTCGGTTTGTAAAGTATTTTCTCCTGAAATTTTGTTTATGTAAAGTTTTAAAAGGAAAAGAATATGGAAGATTGTAAATCACTTTGAAACGTAAGCCCTTTTATTTGCCCAAACCCTTCATTTCCTTAAACTCCTCAATTAATTGCCTTAGCCGTGTAAAACCCTAATGTAGCCGTCATCTCATTAGGTTTTCACGTGAAAAAAAAAGATCATTTTCATTTATTTCTCACGGCTTCAAAGATCTGGTAATGGCTTCCCTTTCTTTTTCTTACTTTTCTACTTGTTTTCCCTAAATTTTAATTTTTTTCATTTATTTAAAGACTTTGGCTTTTGTTTTCTTAAAAATCTAATTTTGGAAATTTTCTTGAAATGATTTCTGATCATTTGTCCAAATAAAAATAAACAATGTCTGAAAATTTGATTTGGATAAAAAGTGTAACTTTAATAGAAATTCTAAATTTTATAATTCTAAAGGCAAATTTTTCATCTTGAACTGTATACAATTGTGTAACATTTGTTTTGGTCAGATTTGTTGTATACTTTAAAAAAAAGTTAGTAATAATTAGTGTGAAACGGGAAATAAACTTTACATTTCTTTTACATATGTTTACATCTGTTTCTTAACTTTATATTTAACAATCAATTGGATGAAGCTAAATCAAATGTTATTAATTATGGTACAATAGCTATTAAATTTTGATTTAAAGTGATGGTTTATTTTCCTAATAGAAACGTTAGTATTTTAAATTTATTTAATAAGAGAAACAAAATAATTTGTACGTTATTTAATAAGAGAAACAAAATAATTTGTACGTTACTTTGGGCATATATTTAATTGTTGCTCTTGCCTTTTCGTTATCTATTTGATTTTTTTTCTTGCGTTAACAATGCAAAGTTTTCAGCCGTATATTCTCTTTTGAGAATCCAAAATCTTGCTCAAATCTTGCCTTAAATCATTTCCGTGTGTGAATTATTTCTTTCCCTCTTGCCTCCCATACGTTTCCACCTATTGGATAGAATTGAATGCCTTAATTGCCTCTACCGTTCAAGCATTTTTCTCTTGCCTGCCCTCTACATAAATTAGTGAGCAAATGTTAATATATATTTCACGTTCAAAAGTTCCATACCATAAATTATTCATTTTGCTTCCATCAAAATTTGCGTAAGCATCTCCAGATGGTATGAACCGTCGCATGCTTTTCCTTTCATTTTTTTTTCTCTTTTTTTTCTTTCTTTCTTCTTTTCACTCTTGTTTTATTTCATTTGTTCTCCTTTCATTGTTTTGCTTTGGGTTGTTGATACAAAATCATATCTTGGCTATCTTTCAACTCAAATCAAAATTCGTGAAATTGTGCTTGTCGTGCCTTTGGAGTCGTGCTTGTATGTTGTTTTGGTTTCTAGCTTTGAAAAAGGTGAGTCTTTCTCACTCTGACATATATACTTATGAAAAGTGGATTGATTACAAGTGTTTAGTAATGTAAAATGTTTATGCAAGTTAATGATGATCATATGATATGCTATGCCATGTTATTACCATGTTAAAACTGTTAATTTTCACCTGACATTTGATACATGACTGTATATTGTGATATTGACATTGTTTATATTATTTCTGTATATGATCACACTGCAAGTTCCCTGTTAGGATAAAAATCATTATGGGCTGAAATGATAGGCCTGAGTTATTTTATTTATTTATTTAAACTTGGGATTGCGGGTTTGAAATGATAGAACCCGGATTTTTACCTTTTAAACTGCGGATTGAAATGATACATATCTGTATCACTTGACCTAGGTTAGAAAACTATATACAGATCCGTGGTTATTCTATAAAGTGCTTTGAAATATTTAAGTATTTTAAAATTATAAATTATGAAATTTGATTTAAATAGATTTTGAAAGGTTTTATTTGATTTTTCTATGTGTTAAAAATGTAATTTATGAATGGATTAACTGGATTTTGAAATATAACTTATGTTTGAAATTTGGAATTTTGACTAAAAATGATATTTAAGTTACATGAATAAAATGGACTTTAATTTTATTTGGAAAATGGTAAATATGATAAATTGATTTATATTTGAATTTAAGTGATTTATTAAAGAATTTTTGATTTTTCTATAAATTTAAGTGGTTGAATAAATGACTGTTGAAAAATGAAATTTTAAAAGATAACTTGACTTGAAAATGTGAAATTTGAGTTTTAACTAAAGATGTTAAATTAATTAAATAAACTGGAAGTCTAGTTAAATTTGTGAAATGGTAATATAAATCTGAAATGTTAAGTTTATTTGTTGAAAAGTGAAGAAACGTATAGGTTTTAATTTATGAAAGAAACGTATAGGTTTTAATTTATGAAAGAAACGTATAGGTTTTAATTTATGAAAGAAACGTATAGGTTTTAATTAATGAAAGAAACGTGTAAAGTCCTAATTAATGAGAGAACATGAAAGTTTTAATTAATGCAAGAACATGTAAACTTTTAATTAAGAAAGAAACATATAAAGTTTTAAGTAGTGTGGTATTGATTTAATTAATAAATGTTTATCATTGTAATAGGAATATAAAATTTAAAACGTACATTTGACACGTAGATTTTAATCAATGTAATGGTGTATTTTAAATTGATTAAAATGATAAATGTTACTTATTGTAATAATAATGTAAGTTAATAAGGTGCTTTTAACTTAACATAAGAATTTCGGTTTAAATTGTATATTACAGTAAGAAAGTTTATTTATCTATAAGGCTATGATAAATTGACATGTTAAAATTTTAAGCTTATCAATACTTTGATTATATACAATGTAAAGTGGAAAGTAGTACATTCCAAAAATGCTATGATTCCTTAAGGTAACATTTTCAAAATGCTATGATAATTTAAAGGAATATTTCAAGTTAATAAATTTAAAGAAATATTGAATGATTTGAAAATTTGGGTTTTATTTGAATGATATAATATTGAATTATTTTTGAAATGGAAATGATACAATTGTGATATTGTTTTGAAATGAGTATGATATTTTGGTCTTGAAAGTATAAGTTATTTGAAATAAATATCCATGGGTTATAAAAACGATTAGTTGTTAAAGAGACTGGGATCGGATATTGTCTTATAGCCGGACAATACAGAAAACCACTTTAACAACTGTATACGCGGTGGAGATTCCAGAATGAAGTAGGATGGTGGCGACGTTCTCGAGGTATGTTACGTGGACCCAACTCCCGTGAGTTGGCATATATGACTAAAACAGGAGCTATACCGGGCTACACAAAGGGTCGCACCCTTTCATCAAGCATGCTCCATCGGAAACTATTCTATTACTGTTGTGATTCGATTCGGTGGCGCCACTTTGATTCGGGGGTATTGTTCGAGGTGGGCGGAAGCTGCTGGCTTGCCGTCACCACTGGTCCGGGAGTGCAAACGGTGTAACCACCCTGGCATTTCCTTGCGTGCCGTGTCATATCCTTATATCGAGCCCACTACGATTTTGGTTTTAAAGATCCGACCGCGTTAAGGTTCACCATCCCCTTAACGCTATTTTCTATGTGATTATACTTTACTGATTAGACACTACCGTATATAGCGTATATTACTACATAGTAAATAGTTTAACAGATCCTTAGAGGATGGGCGGTCCCAAGCATCCTTTAAGTTACTGATGCATTTTGTTACTGTTCACTTGAGTTGATTTACAGTTTATAAGTATTTATGTCCTGACTCGAGGGTTTTGTGTTTTGCTTTACGCTCGGGTCAGATTGATTGAGTTAGCATTCAAGATTCACCTTCGGCGTTGGAGCTTTCCTTGAAGATCCAGCCATCTATTTTGTTTCAGTATCCAGTGGTTCAGTGATGTATCTGATTTGTACCTGATGTATCCTGTTACTCTTCTGTTGTATCTTATTTAACTCTGATGTATCTCATATTTTATATAGTAGCTTCATGAACTACTATCTCTTTTCTTCCGCTGCATTTTTATATACTCTGTGTCTGTGATCTGTGATTTTTATTTACTGTATATTCTGAGATTTGCCAAATTTTTATTTACAACGCGGTATTTTGAGCTATCCAATTCCGGCATGAGTGTCTACCTATACACTTATAATGGATGCGAATGGTTGAAAATATCGGGTCGTTACAATATTATATATCGATTCAAAGCTCTCGACGAGCGCTACTCAAATTTGCTGCTTTTTTTGCAATCGGATTTGTGCGGTATTGGTCAAATCATTTGCGGTCATTCATCGTGTCTTGATCAACTTGCACGGATCGTCGATTGGGTGGTATAGATGGTGGAGATTGTCGGGTGTAGTTCATCTGTATGGTTCGTAGGTGAAATGACGGCTGGATCGCCGTTGATAATTCAATTAGGATTTGTAAATAGCGGCGGTGGCTGAGGCTATTTGGCGATCAGAGTGTGGCCACGAATGGGTGTGGAGGCTGAGCAAGGGGTGGCGGAGCGTCGGGTTGGACGACGCTTGGCTGCGGCTAGCTGTGGCAGTGCATAGGTCGATCTTCGTAGCTGGCACCTGATGCTCTTCATTCGTTCCTAGGGTTAGCGGTTGATGGTTACGAAGTTGACGTGTATATTAATTATTATCATTTTATTTTTTTATATTATATATCTTATAACTTCTAAAATATATAACTTGTTCATACGAGCTCGGATTCACGAGCGATTTGTTCCGTTGGGATTGTATCGAAATTTTAGACATTTTGGAACTAGTTTGGTCGAATTTTAAGACTATTCAAATTTGGGCCTTTATTTGGATTTTAAATCAATTTGAAACCAAAGGTGAGTGTTTCGACCCCCTCACAACTACTAAACTATCTAATGTTAGTTAAATTAAA
Organism: Allium cepa; assembly: GCA_030765085.1. Lineage (NCBI taxonomy): Eukaryota > Viridiplantae > Streptophyta > Magnoliopsida > Asparagales > Amaryllidaceae > Allium > Allium cepa. The sequence goes on along the minus strand of CM060943.1, from coordinate 888,644,736 downwards.
TTTATGATGTGATTTGAAATTGATTGATTTATGTTTGGTACATTTAAATTGTCATTCCAGTTAACTATGGCTTTTATGGCATTTAATCGTTATTTAATTTAATATCAAAATTTTAATTCGCCAGTTTATACTTGTTAAAGATAATCAGTTATCTTTTGTTGTTTATTGATTGATTTGGATGACTATTGTGATGGATGTTTGATTGTTGATATTGGATGACTAAATGTTATATCTCTATGTTGTTATAACACTTCAAGTTTCTTATGGGTTGAAATGATAAATACCCGAACGATCTGATATATTAGGGAGAAATCGTTATGGTTTGAAATGACAGACTCGAGCGATTTAATGTATTTGAAATTAATTTTTGGGATTCTGGTTGAAATGATATATAGCCATAAAATTTTAAATTGCGGATTGAAATAATAAATATCCGTATCACTTGACCATATGGTAGAAAATTATGTACGGACACTGGATTGGTTAAATTAAATGATTTTTAATTCTTTAAATTTTGAATTCAGTTAATTGGCATTTTGAAATAGAAACTGATTAATATAAACTGAATTATTTTCGATAATCCAAGCATTAATGCTTAAATTGGAATTGATTTAATGAATTGTTCAAAGGATTAAATTGGAATTTCAAAGCTGAAGTGCAAATATAAATGAATTTATAGGAATTGAGTTACTGAAAATGTTTGGATATAACTTTGATATCTATTTTAAACTAATCTAAACTATTTTAATTAATTTAAACTATTTTAATCAATTTAAATTGTTTTAACTTATTTTAATCTATTATCACCTATTTAATCCAATTTAATCTATTTTACATATTTTAAACTAATTAAATTTATTTAATCTATTTTAATTCTATTTAATATAATTTAACTCTATTTAATCTATTTAAAATCTACTTAATATAGTTTAAATCTATTTAATCTATTTTAAATCTATTTAAATCATTTTAAATCTAATTAAATCAAATTTAAATCTATTTAAACTATTTTACTACTTTAATCTATTTTAAAACCATTAAAACTTTTTATGACTATCTAAATTATTTTCTAAAAATTTCAGATGGTGTGAAATGGTGCTTATAATTAAAGCCTTGATTTTAATGAAAATAAGGTTTAATGATGTTATAACATATGTTGAGAGGTGAAATGATATTTGCTAGTGAAATGACGCGCTAGTGAAATATAATGATTTTAAATGAGGATTTATTCTATTTTTGAATATATGAATTCGAAAGTGATACGATTTCAAATGTGATATAAAAGTAAATGTGATTTTCAAATTGATATGGTTTTAAGAATATGATATTTTGATATCAAATTGTGAATTGACTTTTGAAATGTAAAGGAACCATCTGGTGTGAAATAATCGTGTGGTTTTTAAAGAGACCGGGATTGGAAACTGTCATACTCTCTGCCGTACAAAAGCACTTTAACAACTGTGTACGTGATGTAGATTCCAGAAATGAAATAGGATATTATGGCGAATGATTCTGTATGAGGTATTTACGTGACCCTGACTCCCGTGAGTCGGCTTAGATGTGACTAAAATAGGAGCCATGCAAGGCCAAGTGAGGTCGCACCTCCGATCGAACACATTTCTTTGATACCATATTATGAATTTATGATGATTTGTTGGCCACCCCTTGATTTTGATTATGGGAGTATGTTCCAAGATGGGCGGTAGTAGCTGCTCTGCGTAACCACCAGTCCAGATCCGCAATTGGTATATCTACCCTGGCGTTGCCTCGAGTGTCGTGTTCACATGTCATATCGCAACTTCTACGAGTTTGGTTTGTACCATAATTATGGAGTGACCTTTAGTAGCCCTCTAATTTACGGAGTAATTTCGGTACTGTATAGACTATGTGAATATATAAAAATGTGTTAAGGGCGATATTGGTAATGCCTTAATGCTATTTTAATATTTAATTTACTGTAGACACTATTATAAGAGTGTGTTGTACTACATAGTAGATAGTTTAACAGATCCTTACGAGATGGAAATACCAAACGTCTCTTAAGTTATTGCACTCACGTTAGACACTAGATAGGAGGTGTCAAAACCCGTAAACATCTCCGACGTCGTTACACTCATATTTGTTTAATGTTGATTTAACTTACTTAAGATCTTTTAGTCCTGATTTGTGTGTTTTGTCCATTCAATTCGCTTGGGTCTGTATGAGCATTTTAGTTTATCGAAGGCTGATTTCTTGAGGATGAAGACGAAGATTTTGTACTATTATTATTTATTATAATTATTCCACAACATCATGTTGTTCCCATGCATTTATTTATTATTTATTCTTGTTGTATGTAACTCTGATCTGTATTATAAAAAATTAGTCAATGTTATTTGTAAACAGCTTCATGAATTGTTTATTTGATTATTATATTTTGTCATTCCACTACGAGATTCTTTATTTATTTCCTTTCTTTCTCCATTTTTTCTTATTCGCCCCAAACAATCTTTCCTTTTGAATGGTTTGAGTCTGACATGTGTGGTTTATCATCGATTTAAACCATCCAAAAAGGCCGATCGTTACAAATCCTGACTATGGGCCCAAACTAACTAAAAAACAAAAGCCAAGTGGCTCAATCATAAAGCCATCAATCAATCAACAATATAAACATGTACTTATTAGTCGAGCAACCCAATTTTCTTACGAAATCAAATGCATCAAATTAGATCTTGCTTTAAATATACCTGCATCTTTTTTCTCAATGATGTCTAATTATATAATTAAAAATAATGCAAACTTGCATTCCAATTTCCAATATTTGCTTTACTTAAGCCCGTACAATGTACATATATCATACATATGCAATATCAAATCAAATTGCTCACTCGATCACACAATTCTTCTTCCAAACTAGTAACGTTCACACGACCACTCTAGTGTGGACTCGGATCTTGTTTCCTGATTTGAAACCGTCATTCTCCTTGCATAGCCATATATTATGATAGAGAATCCCAGAATCAATCAAAAATCAATATCCGGTGTTCGCTGTTGAACACCGAGTGAAAAATCGCAACTTAGATCGATATAAATTATCTTCAAATTCTATGATCGAATCTGGATCAAATTGTTATGTGAATAAAATAATATACGAACAAATGACATATTTATTTTCATTGATTTCATAGCAATCCCAAATTCTTTTTATTCACCTTTATCCCGTTCTCATTTACTTTATTCTATTGATCTGCATTCAATTTATCCACATTGAAATTTCACATTTCTTTATTTACTTAGTATATTTCTTTAATACTAATTTCACTTAAGAATTATTCCCTCAAATTTCCTTAAGTCTATTATAAACAAAAGTTCTTATGTTTATTACCACTTCACAATTTAAGTCCTTATTCATTCCTAACAAAATTCAATATCATTCTCTAATTTCAACATTTGAGTTTATCAATCAACATTTTAAACCTTATCCAATTCACTAATTAACTAAATAAGTTTCATCATTAATTTATTTCAAATCTCAATCAATTTCATTTTCAACAATTACTTCATCCAGCCTAACTTAGGCTAAATTTTCAAAATTCACTTTATTTAACTTAATTTAAGTTAAATTCCATTCCATAGTTCAATTTCAAATTTTTACATTTCTTGCATTCGTATTCAACAATTTAAACAGCTTTAACTTGCTAATTTTCAAATTTTATATGTTTTGATACTTATTTTCTCACATTTCCAACAAAACGTTTTAAATGAAAATCCTAGAGTTTAAACAACCTGTTATGAAATATTTCGAACCATTTTTGAAATAGTATATACACACACACACAATTCCCTAGGTATATCAAATCATCTTTTTGGATTTTAAAATCAAAACTAGTTTTATCATAACAAAACTCTGATCATAGCAATTCCTCTCTTGGAAACTCGAAAATGAATGTAGATGATGTTGTAGTCATCACCGAAATTATTTTTCAACGACCGAAGTGAGTTCAATGCTTTCTATTCCTATTTACACCCGTTTGAAAACATTTCTATTCAATTTTTTTTTCCAAATAATATTATTATTCTCCAAAACTTTGATAAATCATTTCCAAGCCAACGGAATTTAATTTCCACATTTCCAGCTTTTGAATCCTTTATAAATTGTTTTTATAAATCATATTTATACTATACTTTTGAAATTTCATTCCCTTTCAATTTATAAATCACATTTATAAATCATGTTTATATAATCCCATTTTTTTAATATAAAATCACTCCTTAATTCTTAATCTTGTTTGCATTACAATAATGACAACTTTTATTTGATCACAACAACAACAAATGATGATGATAAAATATTATCATCCTCTAACAACCAAATACACCATATACAACCACAATAATTTCATAAAAAATTATTACTTTCTATATAAAATATAATCCAGGTAAAATTATTTGAGTTACCTAATTTCAAAACAATACCGTGTCGAATTGCTCTTTCAAGTGTTTAGAGATCCCTATCAATAACGTTATTTACTCGTATTGACCAGAATCCATATGCCACTAAACAAATCAACCAACACAATATAAAATATTTTTATATAACTAATATTTGCGTGCTCATACACACACACTCAAACTCATTCTAGGGTGCTACTGACCCTATCGCTAACGAGTTACTCCATCAAAGCCAAGGTTCTCGCTTAACCTTCAGCTCAGATACCAAATGTAACGACCAGGATTTTCGACCCTCGAAAATTGACACTAATATGTCCACTGTATTACATGCCGAGAAAACGAATGCAAGAAAACCAGATTGTTTGGAAAAAAGAAGAAGAAAGAAGATAAGAAGAAAAATAACAACATAGAATCTCACAAATCGCAGCGGAACTATGTAAAATAGATAAGTACAGATTTTTAAAAAGAAACCGTAACTGATAATATAAATACAATCATGAGAGTACAACAGTCAACATAGAAATATGGACAGTTATAATAACTTGACCTCACAAGTACTGAATATACAGTTTAACACACACAGCGAAAAATATAACCATTTACGTGAATACGTCTCTGGGCCTCCAACTCGATCTCTTGAAGCTCCAAGCATGCATACTAGTCTATAATATACTCGGTCTGACTCGATCATTGTAATAAAATAACACCCGAGTCAGTATGGAAAAACAGTGTGAGAAAACAGACCCAACTGTATTTAAAGTCATAAGAAAATCTTTGAAGACGAAATGTATCTTGTAAGATCACGCCACACATAAACACGATGGGTTTTTACCTTACGATAAGAAAAACACTTTTATATAAAAATGTAGTGATATTATAATAGTGTCTAAGTACAAATATTTAATAAAATAGCCGAAATGCTTACATCTCACATTTCAACATAGTTGGGCACAATCAATACCGTACGGTGCTTATTGGAGAATGGATTCTGAAACACCCCACACCCCTCAGTAGTCCCAAAAAGGGCACACCAAGGAATGTGGTGCATTATAGGTATAGCTGAAGCATCATGGAAACTAAGATTCACACGAAAAATATGTAAAAACAGCGAAAACATTTAAATAATAACTTATCTTTCAAAATTAAACTTCATCTCAAAATAAGTCTTAAAAACATGACATATATCAAAAACTCAAAATGTGTCATGTCTCATGAAAATACATCTCAGTCTCATAAAATCAGAGTATAAAGATAACAATAATAATCATAATGTAACTACCCTTAAATTTTGATTATTAAATTTGTTAGTTTAATCTAAATTTTGCAATTTAATTTAGGAAGAAATAAAATTTCTAGAAGTTATAATGAAGCAAATGTTAGGAATTTAAATTTAGCAATTGAAATTAAGATTTACAAATTCAAAATGTAATTGCAGTCAATTGAAATTGTGAATCTTTGTCATCCTGGGTTATAAATTTAATATAAGAAACAAACGGGAATATTAAATTAACAAATGAAATGTTATAATCAGAAGTATTATGGAAATGCTACTAATTTAATATAATAAAAAGGTAAGTGGTAAATAAATGATTGTAAAGTTAGTAAATGAATTAATGTGCAAAGAAATTGAATTTAACAAGAATAGCATGAATATAAATAAATGAAATTATGTAATAATTAATAAATGATGGCATTAATGAATGAAATAAGGTTTGTTAGTAATATAGGAATAACTAAAATAAACATCTAACCAAGGAATAAAAGAGAAAGGTCGTAAGAAGTAAAATGCAATTCAAATGTGATTTAAATGACTATTTAGGTTATAATGGAGTGTAAATAGAAATAGTGGAAAACATTTTAATTTGTTAATTAAATATGATCGTGTAATTAATACTAAAAGAAATAAAATTGGAAATAGTATCAATGAAATAATAACTAAAAAGAATTGCAACTGTATAAATGGGAGTAAATTGTTAATAAATGGATTTAAATATTAATTAATTGGTCAATGAATTTATTGGGAATAAAGTTCGTTTAAATGTTGAGTGATTATAATATTGTTATTGATAATAAATGTTTCTTTAATAATTATTAGTATAGCAACGAAATGTAAATGTAAATGTTATAACTTGGTTACAAAATGTATATATGGAAGTGGATGTAATTTTGAATTAATTAATGTATGCTTTTTTTATGGGATAAAACGTAAATTAATGTAATAAATATAATGCAGGTTTATAAGTATGCATAATGGTTGTGTTGATGTTAAACGTTATTTTAATGATTGTAATATAAAACAACAGAAGTTGAAATGGAAATTTATATAAACGTAAACTTATTTTAAGGTGGTAATCGAAGAATTGGGAATTTAATTCAAAGGTTATATTAATTGAGGAAATAATACGTATTAAATTTCACCTTAATTTAATCAATGCAAATTAAGTAATTATAATAAATTGTAGTTGGTAATTAAGGATGAATGTGAGGAAATTTGGCATTTTATGATAATTATAAAATTTTACCCTTTCATCTAATTTATTTAATCTAAATCAATGACAACATTGTTGTTAATGATGGTTGTAAATGAATTTGAATGTTAAAAGGTAACAACTATTTAGGTTAACCATTTATTTAGTATATTAAGTTAAGAATGGCAATCGATTGCAAATAAATCTAAATTAATTATTTTCGTTTTGTTAATGTGATTTAGTTAATTAAGGGAAATTTATAAGAAATAAAGCATGCATTAATGAAATGTATTAAAATTTAATGTTATTTATAGCCATAAAATGTCTATTTATGAAATAGCAAGATTTATTTATTTAACTGAAGTATAAAAATTCAATAATTGAAGTATTGCAAAAAATTAAACGTTTAAATACAACTGTAACAACCCGATATTTTCAACCATTTGCATTCGCACTTGTCGGACTTGAATTGCTCAAAATACCGCGTTGTAATTAAAAATTTGGCAAATCTCAAAATATACAGTAAATAATAATCACAGATCACAGACCAGAGTATTTAATAATGCAGCAGAAGTAAAAGAAATAGTAGTTCATGAAGCTACTATATAAATATATCAGAGTTAAATAAGATACAACAGAAGAAATAAAATACAATAGAAGTCTCAATATGATAACTAAGTACAAGCTGAATAAAACAACAGAACTGAAATAAGATAAGACTAGATAAACAGATAATCTCCTGCGATTCCAATCTCCTGAAAGTGGAAATCCAAATCTGTGAATACCCAGGCTGACCCAAGCATAAATAAAAATACAAACATTCGAGTCAGGACATACATACATATACAATGTAAACCAACTCAAGTGAACTGTAGTAAAGGTACAAGTAACTTAAAGGATGCTTGGGACCGCCCATCCTCTAAGGATCCGTTAAACTATTTACTATGTAGTATACCGCGCTATTATAATAATGTCTAATAGTAAAATAAACTTACTTTTAAATAGCTTTAAGGACTGACCCAATACTCCACTTAACACAAATAATGCCAATAGTCTATACAGTACTTGCATATCTCCTTATCGGGAGACTACGAGAAGATACTGCATAGGTACGACACAAATAGAAACTCGTAGTAAAGGCTCGATATGGTAGGTGACACGGCACACAAAGCAATGCCAGGGTAGATATACCAATTACGACACTCGGGCTAGTGGTAACGCAGTAGCCACATACGCCCACCGCAGAACACACTCCCACAAAATCGGAGGGGCGCCCAAACAATCACAAGTAATAGTATGGTATCGAAGAAATGCGTCCGCTACGAGGTGCGACCTCAACTGGCCCGAGACCGCTCTTGTTTCTGCCACCTTAAGCCCACTCACGGAAGTTGGGTCCACGTAACATACCATAAGAACGTCGCCACCATCCTACTTCATTTTGGAATCTCCACCGCGTACACGGTTAGTCAAAGTTGTTTTCGGTATCAATAGAGAGTATGCCCATATCTCATCCCGGTCTCTTTGCCAGCCAAACGTTATTATAACTCGTGGTTATAACTTAAAAATAATATTTTATACTTCAAACAAAATATCATTTCAATCCAAATCGTTATCAAAATAAAGATTAAATCATTTCCAAACTATTTCTATATATCAACATACCATACCTTTTTAATTCAAATAGTTTTCAAAATAAATATCAAGTCATTTCTAACCATTTCAATATATTAAATTATCATATCTTTTCAAAAATTCTGTTCAAATCATTTTAATATATTAAAATATCATATCCTTTCAAAACTTTCTTTCAAATCATTTTAATAACAAAATATTATATCTTTCAAAACCTAATTTTTAAATCATTTTAATATCAAAATTTTATATCTTTCAAAATTTCATTTCAAATCATTTTAATATCAAAATATCATATCTTTCAAAAACACATTTCAAATCATTTTAATATATATCAAAATATCATATCTTTCAGAACTTCATTCAAATCATTTAATATATATCAAAATATCATATCTTTCAGAACTTCATTTCAAATCATTTTAATATATCAAAATATCATATCTTTTCAAAACCACATTTCAAATCATTTTAATATATAAAAATATCATATCTTTTCAAAACCACATTTCAAAACATTTTAATATCAAAATATCATATCTTTTAAAACTTCATTTCAAAACATTTATTATATATCAAATATCATATCTTTCAAAACTTCATTTTAAACATTTAATATATATCAAAATATCATATCTTTCCAAAACTTCATTTCAAAGCATTTAATATATGTCAAAATATCATATCTTTCCAAAACTTCAATTTCAAATCATCATATAAGTTCAAATCCAAATATTCAACTTTAAATACCTTTTAAATTCAAAGATATCATTCATTTATTATCATTCCAAATCACCTTTTTAAATAGCTAATATTTTATTCAAAATAATACATTTAAACCATTTAAAATTTAAGTTTATGTACTTTCAAATCAAGTATTCAATTTCTAAAGTTTTGAACCATCATGAGTTCATTTACTAAGTTAAAACCATAAATATTGAAAACTTCAACCTTTCACCGCATTCAGAATGTTAACGCAAAAATCGAACGCTAACACCCCGATGTAAGTAGAGAAAAAGTGAAAGCACCAACCGTCAATACAGGAATTAGAAACAAGCAGGAATTACAGAAAAACAGTAAAGAGTCAATAGTTTTATAGTGGCTCGGCTTCAAGTTAAGCCTACATCCACTTTAATCTTCTTTATTGCTGAATCGATTACAATTTACAACAATCTTCGATTACAACACTACTAAGACAAATAGCTAGAACTCCGATGTAGAAGAACTCTTTGAATCCATCTCTAATGTGTTAGATTTCTTCTTGAAGTTCGTTGAAGTGTCTTACGTGTTTGAAGTGTCGGGTGAGTCGAGAAATCAGCAAAGTATCGGTGTTCCAGAAATGAGCCAAAGGTCCTTTTTCAGTTAGAGTAGGGGGTATTTATAGGGAGAAATCTGGACAAGTCGTAGGTCGTGAGCGAGCTAGGGATAAGTCGTAGGTCGTGAGCGAGCTAGGGATAGGTCGTAGGTCGTGAGCGACCTAGGGAGCACGAGCTACAGCTTAACATGGTTGCACCTGGTCACTTGAACAAGCTGGTAGGTCATAGCGACCTAGGGGAGAAGCGGCTTAAGAAGTTATCTTGGCCTGTTTAAAGCGCGAGCGACCTAATGGAGTGGTAGTGTGCATGCGGCCTCATTCTGTCTTAACTTGTTAGGTCGCTAGGTCGCCTGGTTCATTAGGTCGATAGGTCGCTGCATCCCTCTGTTGCAATAAACTGTTGCCCTGTGTTGGTTACTACGTCGCTAGGTCATCACATGCTTAGGTCGCTTATCACGTTAGGTCGCTGGAACCTTCAAGTGGTTAGGTCGTGAGGTCATAGCGGTCTTTAGGCCGCTTAACTTGCCAAGCCGCTCTCATGTTAGATCGCTGAATGCTAAGATCATTAGGTCGCTTGCCTTTGAACTATTTAGGTCGCTTCAAGTACTTAAGTCGTTGTTCAGGATGGTGTTAACATTTGCCCTTCGAAGTACATGCCTATGTCATAGGTCGTGTGCTTTGACCTAACTGCTTTAGGTCGTAGACGACTCATTAGGCTCGGTAGGTCGCGTGCCGCTATATCTTCCTTTCTTTTCCCCCTATATAATCCATTAGGTCGTTTCTTCTTCCTTATTCAATTGCTTGTATTCTGCCGCCGCCATTGCTATTTTTGAGCTCGAGAATCATCACAGCAAAACTCCTTACTACTCCAATCACCACTCCTAACAACAATTTTAGGTGAATCGATCCCCTCTCCATTGTTTTTGCCATTGATTTCCTTGTAACCACTTCCATACGGTTTTTGTCACCCCGCCTAAGACTTCCTCTTGATTCGCCCTCCGGTCACCATTGAATTGTCTGCAATTGCTCTCAGAAATGAACCGGCCTATCATTTCTCATAGTTGTTTGGCGAATGCTTTGAATCTGAGGAGTTTACAGCTTTTCCTGGAAACTTGGAGGAGATAATGGAGTTTTAGGCGTTTGGGGAAGATGAGTAGATGTTAGGTTAACGGGTTAGTGGATAGCGAGTTACGCCGTGGTGCCTTTGGGTGATGAAATGGTGATGGACACGTTGCAACACTTGAGTGGAGGACATGTCTTAGGGTTCGTTAATGGAGATAATGTTACACTGCCGAGCTATTAAATCGAACGACCTAATAAATCGAACGACCCAAGTGCCTTGCGACCTAAGAGAAACCGAGCGACTTACGTATTTGCGACTTAAGGAAATCAGACCGACCTATCTTAATCGACTTATGAACTTTGCGACTTATGACATATGGCATCTTGCTTCGGATGAGTTATCCCTTTTAACGACCTAGCTTTAGGTCGCACTAGGGTTTGGGGTGAGCTAACTCTTTGTCACACAACTTGTAGGTCGCGGATGAGCTAATACTTGGACAATTTTGGACTGCCTTGACCTGAAGCCTAACTTTAACTTGTAGAAGCATGAACAATGAACTCTTTGTGACGACCCGGAATTTTTAAGCATTTAAAATTGGAATATTTAATAAATTTTAATATTTAAAAGTAAATTTGTAACTTAAATTTCAAATATCGCTATTATTTGGAATTTAATTATTGGATTTAATTTTTGGAAATTTGGGTAAAATATCGAATCCTGAATTCTAAGCCTGTTAAGAATAATTTGAAAGCTTATAAAATTTATATTGATAATATTGAAGACAATAAAAGTGTTAAAATTGAACTTAACAGTGATTTGTTCAGTTTTGAAAATATATCGTTTAGATTGAATTTAAAAATAGCCTTCTGGACACAGTCTCGGATTTCGATGAAACCAGTTCCATTCGATCCGTAATAATGTTTTATTATCGGATTTCAAATTTCGTAGCTATCGGGGTTATCGTGTAATCATACGAGATATAAACGTCTAGGAAAAATTAATTGAATTAGCTTTAATTATCGATCGGATTTGGACTGAAACCCGCGTTCAGAATAGGGGCTTATGGCTAGTGATACCTCTCGGTAGCACATCTAAAATGTAATTTGCCAAAATAGGAAATTTGGTTAAATATATATGTATATATAATAAAAAAAGGGGAAGGTTATTCAAACACTCCACTTTCTTTTCCACGTCTAAGTCAGCCGCTTCCTATGAAGTCATAGCAGCCTTCCTCTTCACGTTTTATATTTCCATTCCTCCTTTTGCAAAATCGTGAAAGTAATACATGCCCTTATTTCAAATCCCTAAATTCCTATTCCTTTTCAGAATCACGAAAACGAAAATAAAAAATAAAAAAATAGAGAGAGGGCCGCTCGCTCGCACGACGATGGGGAGATTCGCGAAGCTCGCGACGTTTCGCGACTCGGAGGCGGAGTCGATTGGCGAAGCTGCGTAGTTCGTCAACAGTGGGACGCTTCAGTGTTTTGGGAAGGGATTTGCTGCGTTTGAGGTAATTACGTTTGCGAATGCTGGAGGGAGGAAGTCGCGACGTTCACGACCTGGTGTTGCGACGAGCGATGGTGGAAATCGCGGCAACGTGGAGGAAGCCAATGGAGGCGGTGGTTTGATTCGCGGCGAGGGTAGGTTCATCGGCAGGGAGCAGCAAGGTGTCGAGTGATGGTGGCGAGCTCGAGTCGCGTGTACGTGTGAAGGTGAGGTCTTCGACTTTATTTCTCAAATTTGAATTTTGATTCGGTAATATATATATACATATATATATATATATGGGTATATTAGAGGAAATATATATACACAATAAAAAAATAAACATATAAGGTGAAAGATAGAGCATGATATTTAATTTAGTTATAAACTGTTAATTTGAATAAAGTTTAAAGTTAGTTTTGATTTGTGAGTAGAATAATAGTAAACAGGAAAATATATATAGTTGTTGATAAGAATTGGAAAATATAAGAAGTTTTATAAAATTAGATTTTTGAGATCTGTAATTTATTTCGGCAAGTAAACATGTAGTTTTAATAAAAAATAAAACAATTATACATATTCACATTTTAAACTTATCAGTTGTTTAAAATAATATATTGAGGTGATTAATTTATTTAATTAAATTATCTAAATTATTTCGGTTGCTAAGAAAATTATTTAAAAAGAAATTAGTTTAAATTTTAATTTATAGTAGATTAAATTTTGTGGAGATAATAAAATTTATGGGAATTTAATTTTTCAATTGACTCGAATATTAATAAAACACCTAATGTTTATACAAGGTCTGAAAATCCAGGAATCAAATCGAGAATGAAGTGGGTTGCAAAACAGGAATCAAAGGTGAGTTAATCTCACTCAGCTGAATTATAATTTAAATTTAATTGGTTAAATTTAAATAATTGATTGATTGATTGGCTTTGGTGTGTTATAGTATATATAATAGTATATATTACACCTTGGAATGATTGATTCCCCACATTATATAGCGAAGATATTTATGTTTGTGCTAACATCTGTGGATGCAGGGAAAATAGGTTGGAGGGATCCAACTAGATCCCTCAACATTTATTTAAATTATTTAATACCCTCTATTGTGATTATTTGATATTCTATGATGAATTATATTGGAATATTGAATGCTATGGTTCGATTGGATATAATTGGTTATGATGAATTACCAAAAATATATAAATTGGATTTTGGAAAGATAATAAAAGAAGTGAAATTGTAAGTAAAATAAGTATAGAAATTTGAATAAATTTAAAAATGAATTGGAAAAGAAATAAAGAGACTTTAAAATTCTAATAAATAAATTTTCAGTATAGAAAGGGAAATTTCGAATAATCAGGAGGTTAATGAATTTTAAACTTCAGTACTATTATTTTCAAAGAACAAAACATTTATTCAAAATTTAAGATTTAAATTTTGAAAAGAATAAAGAAAAATTGGGAAAAAGTTGAAATTTGTATATTTCAGTTAAAAGGATTTAAAATCAAATGGAAAATAATAACAATAATAATTAAGTCCATAATTAATGAATTATGAAATGAATTGAGTAATTAAAGAAACTTATTTCAAAGGGAATAAATTGGAAATCAATTTGGGAAATTGATTTAAGTGATTGAAGTTAGAATTCTCCCTGGATAACCAAGTACGTTTTCAAAGTAAATTTTTAAATATAAGTTAAATGATTTGGAAAATTTATTATTTCTATATATTTAAATTCTAAAGTAAGTATTTTCTCAAATCTATTATGGTAGTAATTATTTACGGAATGACTTAGTATTTTGTTTTTAAAAGTGAAAATCTAGTTTTATATTTTATTAAGTAACCTTATTTTCAAATATTCATATAGTATGTATTTTTAACAAATTATTGAAGTATTTTAACTTAAAGTATATTTCAAAGTAAAGTGTTTTAAATTATTTTAAAAATCTCGTTTTATGCTTGGTGATTTCAGTGGAGATAGAAAATTTTTAGGAAGTTTATTCTTAAAAAGAAAGATGGTTTGAAACTGTTTTTAAAGGGTTGAAAATAGAAATATATATTGTGAAGATATCTGAGATAAATAAATAATCTGGGAAATTATTTATTGTTTGATGGTTGTTTGTGAATATTAATTGATAGTTAAATAACCGACTATCAATATTGGCCAAATGCGTTGATCGTTTCGAAGAGACCGGGATCGAGATTTATTTCTCGAAAACCACTTTGATCCGGTTTGTACGTTTCGTGGAAACGAGTTTGGATTCAAAGATGGAGCAATGAAGTGCAAGGGCTAGTCGCTAATAATCCTGAGGATATTTCCAAAATGGATGTAGTAGGAATAGTGCCTTCAGTTCCGTTCAAACCCGGGAAGGACTTGTATTGGATGAATGTTTTCGGAACATCGTCAGGTGGACGATGGGCATTCTAAGGGATATTGTTCTAAATGTTAATGCTTAGCCTCAAGCCTCATCACATGGGAATGACTGAAGATCAGGGGTTATGTAGCAAGGCTAGGTTGGTAGCACCCAAGCAGGGTGAGGTCATCCTTGTCTAGATGTCCCTTTTTATTTCGGCTTAGTGGGAAGTTGCTGATCCCAACTGCAGGGTGATCTCACTCGGGATTATCTAGTAAGGGGCAGTCCCAGTCTTGTGTTGCAGGGGAGCGAGCGTACTCCTCGGTACTGTGATCTAGGCCATGTACTGTGACAGGTGGTACCCTGGTGCCTAGTCATTAGTTGGAAATCCATTCTCCCTACAAGCCTTGTATGAGTTTTGTTTGTATTACCCACTCTGTGGCTAGTAGGTGGAATTTAATAGATGTAACAATTTCGTATATTTTATAAATATTTGTATATATACCATATTATAATATCAGAGGATTTCTATAAAAATGTTTTAGCTATCATAAGGTAAAAACCCGACATGTTTATTTGTGGCATGGTCTTACGAGATGCTTTTGTTTTCAAAGGATTTTTGAAACTTTAATAATCAATTGAGTGTGATTTTCTCACGCTGGTATTCCAGACTGACTCGGGTGTTATTTAACTGTAATGCTCGGGTCAGACCGAGTATTATAGATACAGGATTTGATGTTGTGGAGCTCAGGAGACGAGCTGGATGACGATGCGTATTTTTCATACATGTTATATATATATATATATATATATTCCGCTGTGTTGAGTAGCTGTGTATCCAGTTGTATATTATTGATGTTGTTAGACTCTGATGATGATGTATGTATAAACCATAAACCAGATATATATTTGTTTCTGTGTAAAGATCATTTATTATCTATTATATTTTATTCCACTGCGATGGTTAGATTCTGATGTTGATTTCTATTTTCTTCTTCTATCTCTTCTTCTTTAACCTAAATGGTTCGTATTTCTGTGCAACTTGAGTTGATTTATGTAGAATAGTGTTGACTCTAGGGGTACGGATTTGTGGTTCGTTACAGTTGGTATCAGAGCTTAGGTTGGTGATAACCTTGGCTCTGGTGGGAATTACTCATAGAACAGAGTCCGTAGTACTCTAGAATGAGTTTGAGCGTATCAATAGATATGAGCGCGTATTTGTTAGTGAATATAAAATTGTTTTTATATTGCGTTGATTTATCGGTTGAGTGTTTATGGATTCTGGTCGATACATGCGACGCCATGTCATCGATAGGGATTTCTAAACTCTTGAACAAGATTTAAACCGACACGGTATTGTTTTAAATAGGGCAAATGAAATAATTTTACCCAAAATTGTTTTGTATATAAAGGGAATAATTTTTCGTAAATTATTATAGTTATATATGGATGTTTGGTTGTTAGAAATAATAACATTAAGTTATTATTATTAATGTGTAAAATTGAATAAGAAATTAAAATAATAACTAAAGATTAAGGAATTGAATTCATAATTAAAAACTAAGAAAAAAATTCATATATAAATGAAATTTGTAAATGTAAACGATGAATATGAATTATAGTGTGATTAATAATAATTAAAAATAAAATTCCAAGGTAATGTTTGAATATAAATTTAAAGATTTGGAATTTGCAAATTTGGGAACTTAAGTTCCTTTGAATTTGGAAATGATTTCCAAAGGTTGGGAAAGATAATATATATTGAGAAATATTTTTGAATGGGATGTGAAATCTAGGGAGATTTGGAATTTCAAAATATTTGAAGGGTTTTAAAAGAGATAAAAGCAATGAACTCTTTACGGTCACTGGAAAATAATTTTGATGATGGTCACGACATCATCGGTGTTCATTTTCGAGTTTCCAAAAGAGGGATTGCTACTAGTATGTTTTGGATTAAAGTTTGTTGGAGAAATTTGGTTGATTTTGAAAATGAAAGGAATAGTTTGGTTAGATATATATGTTTTCAAAAATTTAATGTTGAACTTAAGTTTGAAAAAAAAATTAGTCGGGTTAGGCTGTATAAAACAATGTTTTGAGATTTAACATTTATAAGTAACGGATAAATTTATATGGTGGGCGGTAGTTGCGCGCTACGCGTTATCACCGACCCAGAAACGTAATTGGTATATCCACCTTGTCATTGCCTAGTTATGCCGTGTTACCTACCATAGCGCGCCTTGTACGAGTTTGGCTTTCTCCCGTAGCCCGTGGAGTATTTAGGGTAGTCTCCCGATTTGGAGATGCGCTGATACTGGATGGACTACTGGGACTATTATTGTGTTAAGGAGAATATTGGGTCACTCCTTAAAGATATTTAAAATTAAGTTTTTTTTACTATAGACATTATTATAATAGCGAAATATTACTACATAGTAAATAGTTTAACGTATCCTTAGGAGATGTGAATCCCTAGCATCTCTTAAGTTGCTGCACTCATATTTATTTACTGTTGATTTAACTTACATAAGATCTTTTAGTTCTGACTCGAGTGTTTTGTCTTTTTCAATTCGCTCGGGTCAGCCTGAGCATTTCAGGATTTGGAATACCGTATTCTGGAGGACGAAGACGAAGATTTATTATTATTTATTATAGTATTCCACTACACCATTGTATTCTGTTGCATTATGAATATTCTCTGGTATGTGTAACTCCGATATGTATTATATAAGTAAAATCAAATATTTTGTAAAACAGCTTCATGAACTGTTTATTTGATTATTATATTTTGTCGTTCCACTGCAAGATTCTATTTTATTTTATTTCTTTCTCTGCTTTTTTTTATTTACCCCATAACAATCCGCCCTTCTGTATGGTTTAAGTCTGACGTGTGTGGTTTATCGTCGATTTAGGCGTACAAAAAGGCGTGACGTTACATCATCCTTAGCAACGTAAAGATTAAGCACGAACTACCGACGCATGCGCTTGCTTTCGTCAGAGGAGGAGGAGGCACGTCCTACTGGAGGGCCACGATTTCGACGAAGGGGCTGTGGCGAACCCCGGGCAAAAGTGGTCGGTTTTAGATCACGCGATGGTGGGAAATTCTAGGTTAGGGAAGTCGTTTCGTCCCTTGTAGCTGACCGATGTGGGTTTGCTAGCGGTGGTGTGGACAGAGGCGGCGAGGCGGTGGGCTTCGGTGGCTCGTGTGAGTCGAGGGTGAGGATGCGATCCTAGAGCTCAGTCGCGAATGAAGGTGAGTGTATTATCCTTAGCATAATAAAAAAAATGGTGAACTTATATAGAATGAAAGAAAAATTCACAGTAGATATTAACAATTCTATTTTTACATTTATATATATAAGGATTAAAAAAATACATGTGGAGAAGAAAAGAAAAATATACGTACATGTTCTAGCTTACTTTTTATTTAAAAAAGAAAAAAAAGATATTTTTAGGTATAAGCTATTTTAGAAAAAAAAGAGGTAAGAATTTTACAATGGTTGAAAGTTTACATAAAAGTAGATTTTGGAAGCTATATAGATTTTTATAAGTATATATGTAGTTTCAAAAAGAAATTAAAGATACAATTGTGTTTAAGGGAAATTTTGTTTAATTAAAATTATTAGCTTAAATTAAATAAATAAATGGTCATTGATTGTCCTATTATTTCAAATTCTAATAAACTATATAACGTTTATACAAGGTCAAAAATAGTGGAGAGGCTAGCCGGTTTGGAGTGGATTGCAATCAAAAAGATAAAGGTGAGTTAATCTCACTCAAATTGGATTACTACTAAATTTTAATAGTAAGAATTTAAACTATTTGGGGATTGCTTAAATTGATAATTTATTATCAGTCTGGATGTGATGTTATATATATATATATATATATATATATATATATATATATATATATATAGTAGTATACATATTGGAGTGATTGATATTCTCACATTATATAGCGGATGAGACCCTATGCGCCC
This sequence comes from Allium cepa, assembly GCA_030765085.1. Lineage (NCBI taxonomy): Eukaryota > Viridiplantae > Streptophyta > Magnoliopsida > Asparagales > Amaryllidaceae > Allium > Allium cepa. The sequence continues at coordinate 888,626,000 of CM060943.1, read as the reverse complement.
CGCATAACAGCGAATGGCCTATACCGTGATATCCCCCTCGAAGTGGGATGGTATTTTTATATTGTGCTAAAATATGTGGATGCAGAGAAATAGGTTGGAGGGATCCAACGGGATTCCTCAAAAATGTTGAATTTATTTCATATTCAGTGATGTGATTTATTTGATAAATTGTGATAAATTATATTTGTAACGACCCGGATTTTTGAACGATTAATTTGCAATATTTAAATATATAATTTGAACTTTAATTTGATTTTTAATATGAACAGTTTGATTTTACATGATAGAAAGGATTCAGAATTCAAATATAACGACCTGCTGAATTAATTAATTATTAAAATAGTAATTGAATATTGGGCAAAATATTAAATCGAGGGTAGTAAGCTTGTTTAAAATATTTTAAAGGCTTATAGAATTTATATTGTTAATACTGAAAATAATGGATGAGTTAAAATTTGAGTTTAGCAATGGTTTGTCCAATTTTAAAAGTATATCGTCTAAATTAATATTTAAAAATAGCCATCCGAGGCGTAGTCTCGGAATTCGATGAAACCAGTTCCGTTGGATCCGTAATATTCAATTATTATCGGGTTTCAAATTTCGTAATTTTTGGAGCTACCGTTTGATTGTACGATAAACAAACGCGCTAAAATTTAATTGGAATTCGAGAAGATTTAAATATAAAGTTTAAAATAAAATAATTAACCTAGCTTCCTCAACACACTTTCGTCCCATAAGAACACTATTTTTCGTCTTCTTGTATACGCTTTCATTTTTCTTTAAAATCACGTTGCTTCTTGTTGCTCTCTTCGATCAGAAAACTAAAATTTATTAATGGCCGCTACTTCTATCATCTTTTCCCCAATCGAACGAGAATCCTTCGTTTTATTCTTTCCCTCAAAGCTCGAAATCGAAACCCTCCTCGTTTCATTTTTTCTTCATGAAGCCGATTCACGGCATACTTAAAAAAATGCCCCAATTCGAACCTCTGAAATCTAGTGGCGATCGATCACGCGCTAGTGGAGGGAAGGTTTGCGGTCGTGAGCCGGTTTGAGCGAAGTCAAGGCGACCTACGGGTTTGGGTGGAGTCGGCAAATCAGATGGTGGAAGACGAGGCAAGGGGAGGCTCTCGATTTGGTCGCGTCGAGGCCGCGTTCGTATAGGAGTATGGCGAGGTGACAGGGAGGGAGTCGCGTAGTCGGCAAGGGGTTTGGGTGAGAATGCAAGGGGCAGTGGAGGCCGAGTCGAAGTAGTCATGAAGCCGCTCGTTTCAGTGAGGTATAATTCCTCTTTTTCTATATTTATAAAAAAAAGGGCTATTACAGTAAAGAGATCTATTGTTTTGTATTTACAGAAATTAGAGAAGAGGAATTCAATTTACAGTAAGGCATATATGTGTATTTATTTTTATAAATATACAAGGGAATATACAGTAAAGGAAAAGTTACAAAAAAAAGAAGAATTTTTTTATTAAGGTTAAGCAGTTTTTAATTTCAGTTTTAGTCAATCTTAATTTGATTTAATCATATGTAGGTAAACAGTGAAATAGTAAAAATATATATAGGGTTTTGAAAGAATAAGGGTTTATATAAAGATTAGATTTTTAAAATAAATACAGGTCATTTTGGTATAAGTAATTACAAAGAAGAGGTTAAAATAAAATAAATATACATCTCTACAATTTAAATATTGTTAGTTCATTTAAAAATAATTTACTTAGGTGATTAATTTGTTTAATAAGTCACTAAAAGATTTTTATAAAGGAGAATTAGTTTAAAATTTAATTATTTGGTTAAAATTAAATTATTAGAGTTAAAGAATAAATTTATTTAAACAGAAATTAATTGTTCGATCTGTTCAAATATTAATAAAATCATATAATTGTTTATATAAGGTCAAAAGTCGAAAAACAAGTCAAGATTGGGAAGGATTGCAACTTAAAAGCAAAAGTGAGATTTTCTCACTCATTTTGTAACAACACTGTATTTTGTAATTATTTTATTGTATATTTTAATTATTTTTAACGTAAGATTTTGATTTAAAAACTTATTTTACTTATTTGAAATGATTAAATTTATTATTTAAATATAATCTTGATTTTTATGAGTTATAATTCCAAACTTGTGTAAGTTGAATATTTGTCTGAAATGCTGATTTTGGTCAAAATAGTCAAACTGTGACTTTAAAAATTTAATTTTTTTCATTTATTTAAAGACTTTGGATTTTTTTTTCTTAAAAATCTAATTTTGGAAATTTTCTTGAAATGATTTCTGATCATTTGTCCAAATAAAAATAAACAATGTCTGAAAATTTAATTTGGATAAAAAGTGTAACTTTAATAGAAATTCTAAATTTTATAATTCTAAAGGCAAAATTTTCATCTTGAACTGTATACAATTGTGTAACATTTGTTTCACTTTTGTTTTGGTCAGATTTGTTGTATACTTTTTTTTTTAAAAAAAGTTAGTAATAATTAGTGTGAAACGGGAAATAAACTTTACATTTCTTTTACATATGTTTACATCTGTTTCTTAACTTTATATTTAATAATCAATTGGATGAAGCTAAATCAAATGTTATTAATTATGGTATAATATCTATTAAATTTTGGTTTAAAGTGATGGTTTATTTTTCCTAATAGAAACGTTAGTATTTTAAATTTATTTAATAAGAGAAACAAAATAATTTGTACGTTACTTTGGGCATATATTTAATTGTTGCTCTTGCCTTTTCGTTATCTATTTGATTTTTTTCTTGCGTTAACAATGCAAAGTTTTCGGCCGTATATTCCCTTTTGAGAATCCAAAATCTTGCTCAAATCTTGCCTTAAATCATTTCCGTGTGTGAATTATTTCTTTCCCTCTTGCCTCCCATACGTTTCCACCTATTGGATAGAATTAAATTGCCTCTACCGTTCAAGCATTTTACTCTTGCCTGCCCTCTACATAAATTAGTGAGCAAATGTTAATATATATTTCACGTTCAAAAGTTCCATACCACAAATTATTCATTTTGCTTCCATCAAAATTTGCGTGAGCATCTCCTGAAGGTATGAACCGGCGCATGCTTTTCCTTTCATTTTTTTTTTCTTTTTTTCTTTTTTTCTTCTTTTCACTCTTGTTTTATTTCATTTGTTCTCCTTTCATTGTTTTGCTTTATCCTATTGCTTTCCACCGTGCTTGGCCATTCACCATATTTTTCCGACCCTACCCATGCCAGACCACCGAGCCTTGTTAGAGAAAAAAAAGGAATGAAAAAAATTCCATTTTTGTCGCCTTTGTATTTTGTTTTTGAAGTAATATTGCCACCGAGCCTTGTTTTGAAAAAAAAAAGGGAAATGAAAAAAAAAGTTGCTTTTGTCACTTTGTATTTTTGAAGTTATAATCTATTTTTCCATTGGCCCTTGTTCTGGAAAAAAGAAATGAGAAAAAAAAATTGTTTTGTCACCTCTGTAATTTGCCATTCTAGTCTATATTCCCTCCGCCCTTTTGTTTGAAAAAAAAAGAAATGAACAAAATTTGTTTTGTCACCTTTGTTTTGAAGTTATAGTCTATTTTAGAAGTGGTCTTGTATTTTTGAAGTCATAGTTTATTTTGTTTTTATAAAATTAAATAGAAAAGGAAATTTGAAAGGCCTTAAACTTTCTATCTTTCTATGGGCCTTTATAGTCCACCCTTTTACTTTTAACCTAACCTTTCACCAATTAACCCTAACACCTCCTCGTATCATCTCCTACCACTTCACATTTTTGTGCTTGCCATGCCTTTGTGATGGCAAACTAGATCCTTTTCCACCTGAAAACATGTGTGGCCTAGCCCTAAGCATGTATGGCCGAGCATTTGTTGCTTCTACTTTTTTATTGTTCATTTGTATTTGGTAATGTCATTTGTTGCTTCTACTTTTTTATTGTTCAACAAATCTTTATATTGTATGCATATGTTTATATGGTCTTGTTTATTTGTTGTATACAAGATCATTATCAAGGCTTTCCATTCATTCAATTCAAATCGTGTTTGTCGTGCTTTTGGAATCGCTCTTGTGTTTGTTGTTTTGGTCTCTAGCTTCGAAAAGGTGAGTCTTTCTCACTCTGACATATATACTTATGAAAATTGGATTGATGACAAGTGTTTAGTAATGTAAAATGTTTATGCAAGTTAATGATGATCATATGATATGCTATGTCGTATTATTACCATGTTATTACCATGTTAAAATTGTTAATTTTCACCTGACATCTGATACATGACTGTATATTGTGATATTGACATTGTTTATATTATTTCTGTATATGATCACACTGCAAGTTCCCTGTTAGGATAAAAAATAATTATGGGCTGAAATGATAGGCCTGAGTTATTTTATTTATTTATTTAAACTTGGGATTGCGGGATTGAAATGATAGAACCCGGATTTTTACCTTTTAAACTGCGGATTGAAATGATACATATCCGTATCACTTGACCTAGGTTAGAAAACTATATACAGACCCGTGGTTATTCTATAAAGTTCTTTGAATATTTTAAGTATTTTAAAAATATAAAATTATGAAATTTGATTTAAATAGATTTTGAAAGGTTTTAAAATAAATAAATTATGATTTTTCTATGTGTTAAAAATGTAATTTATGAATGGATTAACTGGATTTTGAAATATAACTTATGTTTGAAATTTGGAATTTTGACTAAAAATGATATTTAAGTTACATGAATAAAATGGACTTTAATTTTATTTGGAAATGGTAAATATGATAAATTGATTTATATTTGAATTTAAGTGATTTATTAAAGAATTATTGATTTTCTATAAATTTAAGTGGTTGAATAAATGACTGTTGAAAATGAAATTTTAAAATATAGCTTGACTTGAAATGTGAAATTTGAGTTTTAACTAAAGATGTTAAATTAATCAAATAAATTGGAAGTTTAGTTAAATTTGTAAAATGGTAATATAAATCTGAAACGTATAGGTTTTAATTTATGAAAGAAACGTATAGGTTTTAATTTATGAAAGAAACGTATAGGTTTTAATTTATGAAAGAAACGTATAGGTTTTAATTAATGAAAGAAACGTATAGGTTTTATTTTATGAAAGAAACGTATAGGTTTTAATTTATGAAAGAAACGTATAGGTTTTAATTTATGAAAGAAATGTATAGGTTTTAATTTATGAAAGAATCGTATAGGTTTTAATTAATGAAAGAAGCGTATAGGTTTTATTTTATGAAAGAAACGTATAGGTTTTAATTTATGGAAGAAACGTATAGGTTTTAATTTATGAAAGAAACGTATATGTTTTAATTTATAAAAGAAACGTATAGGTTTTAATTAATGAAAGAAACATATAGGTTTTATTTTATGCAAGAAACGTATAGGTTTTAATTTATGGAAGAAACGTATAAGTTTTTAATTAATGAAAGAAACGTATAAAGTCCTAATTAATGAGAGAACATGAAAGTTTTAATTAATGCAAGAACTTGTAAAGTTTTAATTAAGAAAGAAACATGTAAAGTTTTAAGTAGTGTGGTATTGATTTAATTAATAAATGTTCATTATTGTAATAGGAATATAAAATTTAAAACGTACATTTGACACGTAGATTTTAATCAATGTAATGGTGTATTTTAAATTGATTAAAATGATAAATGTTACTTATTGTAATAATAATGTAAGTTAATAAGGTGCTTTTAACTTAACATAAGAATTTCGGTTTAAATTGTATATTACAGTAAAAAAGTTTATTTAACTATAAGGCTATGATAAATTGACATGTTAAAATTTTAAGCTTATCAATACTTTGATTATATACAATGTAAAGTGGAAAGTAGTACATTCCAAAAATGCTATAACTCCTTAAGGTAACATTTCCAAAATGCTATGATAATTTAAAGGAATATTTCAAGTTTAATAAATTTAAAGAAATATTCAATGATTTGAAAATTTGGGTTTTATTTGAATGATATAATATTGAATTATTTTTGAAATGGAAATGATACAATTGTGATATTGTTTTGAAATGAGTATGATATTTTGGTCTTGGAAGTATAAATTATTTGAAATAAATATCTATGGGTTATAATAACGATTGGTTGTTAAAGAGACCGGGATCGGATATTGTCTTATAGCCGGACAATACCGAAAACCACTTTAACAACTGCGTACGCGGTGGAGATTCCAGAATGAAGTAGGATGGTGGCGACGTTCTCGAGGTATGTTACGTGGACCCAACTCCCGTGAGTTGGCATATCTGACTAAAACAGGAGCTATACCGAGCTACACAAAGGGTCGCACCCTTTCATCGAGCATGCTCCATCGGAAACTATTCTATTACTTTTGTGATTCGATTCGGTGGCGCCACTTCGATTCGGGGGTATTGCTCGAGGTGGGCGGTAGCTGCTGGCTTGCCGTCACCATCGGTCCGGGAGTGCAAACGGTGTATCCACCCTGGCATTGCCTCGCGTGCCGTGTCATATCCTTATATCGAGCCCACTACGATTATGGTTTTAAAGATCCGACAGCGTTAAGGTTCACCATCCCCTTAACGCTATTTCCTATATGATTACTGATTAGACACTACCGTATATAGCGTATATTACTACATAGTAAATAGTTTAACGGATCCTTAGAGGATGGGCGGTCCCAAACATCCTTTAAGTTACTGATGCATTTTGTTACTGTTCACTTGAGTTGATTTACAGTTTATAAGTATTTATGTCATGACTCGAGGGTTTTGTATTTTGCTTTACGCTCGGGTCAGATTGATTGAGTTAGCATTCAAGATTCACCTTCGGCGTTGGAGCTTTCCTTGAAGATCCAGCCATCTATTTTGTTTCAGTATCCAGTGGTTCAGTGATGTATCTGATTTGTACCTGATGTATCCTGTTACTCTTCTATTGTATCTTATTTAACTCTGATGTATCTTATATTTTATATAGCAGCTTCATGAACTACTATCTCTTTTTCTTCCGCTGCATTTTTATATACTCTTTGTCTGTGATCTGTGATTTTTATTTACTGTATATTCTGAGATTTGCCAAATTTTTATTTACAACGCGGTATTTTGAGCAATCCAATTCCGGCAAGAGTGTCTACCTATACACTTATAATGGATGCGAATGGTTGAAAATATCGGGTCGTTATAGTTGGTATCGGAGCTTTAGTTAGCTCTAGGCAAAACTCAGCATATGGAGTAGATGTATTTACAGAATCACTTTCATTCGAGTTGAATCTCTCTCTTTTGACTCGATTCCTTTGAATTTTGGAACGTTCCTGCGGTTCCAAAAATCCATTCTTATTCCCCGCTACTCATCTTCACTTGATTCTGGAGTATCCCATAACTCCACTTCGAATGATCTTTATAGTGAATTGGCGGTCCCGCCAATCTCACAAATTTTCTTGTAAAAGGAGTGAAACTCCTTTACAACAACATCGATTCACCAAAAATTTTATATCCTCGGTTTAGATGCTAGTATCTCCTATTATCCCAAACTCTATCTCTTGAGGTCGAATGTAGATTTACCCTAGAAAATCCACTTCGATCTTATACTTTAAGTCACGGTTGACCCGATTAAGGTTGCCTGTGATTTATTTTAGCTTATCCGCCTCCCTACTCTGTATTTAATCATCTTGTCTTTTGTTTCCAACATATTTTCAAACATTTTGAATTGTATTTGTCAATCTATATTCTGTTTATGTATTGTGTTGTTTGAGTTGTTGATGTTGAGTTGGGTTTCCGATCGATTCGTCAGATAAACGCTATCGATAGGATTTCTAAAACACTTTGACATAACAAACTGACATGATATTATTTTAAAATTTGGTTAATGAAATAAAATTTTGATATATATATTTACGGAACTTAATAAAATGATTCAAATTGATAATTTAAATGATAATACTTGATTTATCATTTATTGTTCTATAAATGAATTTATAAATAATTGTTTATAAATTTATATGGGAACTTAAATGAATTTAGAAAAAGAAATTTGAGAATTTAATTCCCGATGGTTCCAAACCTTTGTTTAAAAGTTTAAAGGGATATAATATTTAAAATATTTTCAAATAGAAATTTGTTTCCAAAGAATTTTAAGTTTAAAATTAGTACTCTTCTCTTTGTCGCTGGAAAATAACTTCGGTGATGACTGCAGCATCATCGACGTTCATTTTCGAGTTTCGAAGTGAAGAGACTGTTCTGTAGTCTTGCTACAGCTTTGTTTTGGGAAATTAAATTGATTTGAATTTCTAAAATATGACTTAATTTATAATATATATAGATATATGATTTAAATTTGATTTGACATATTATATATATATTATTACTTGTCTCTAAATAGTTTGAAGAAATCGGAAATTTAATTCTTAAATTTTATTTTTAACAATAATTTCAATTATAAAAAGAAAATCAAATTTTTTTGGATAAATGATTAAACTTGAGATAATTGAATTGGAAAGTTTTATTTGTATGACACAATTCCATTCCAATATAACTTACCTTAATTTCAGAAGTTAACAATGTAATTGGGTAATATACAATATAAAAAGATTTTATAAATAAAATTTTGGTGGTTATAATAAATGTTATACACTTAAATTTTAATTATAAAATGATTAACAGAGGTAAATATAATAAAGGGTGATTGAATAACTTACAATAAAATGATGTTAAAAGAACTAAGAATAAAAGAAAGCCCATATCAATTAATTCAGAAAAAGATTCCTTGACGTGAGTAGTCATCCGTTCCTGAAACTCCTTGTTCATTCCCCGAATAAACTTTTCATTCTTCTTTAACGGTGTATTCACCAATTCTGGACCAAATCGAGATAATTCAATAAATTTGTTCAAGTACTCCTCAAACGATAAACTCCCTTGCTCTAAATCCATAAACTCCTGATACACTCTAGAGATACCAGCAGACGACATATATCGCTGCTCAAACACTTCCTTGAAACGACTCCAAGTAAATTCATCTGTCGACTCATCCACGGTAACAGTTTCCCACCAAACTAAAGCCTCTTCCTGGAGTTGCCATGAAGCTATCAATCGCATCTGATCATTTTCTAATTTTAGTCCTTTGAAAAACTTTTCGCACGATCGAATCCAGGCATGTGCTTCGATAACGGTTTCTTTGCCAGTGAATGACTTTCCACCAAGTCTACAAAACTTTTGATACAAATCAGCCAAATTCAATTGAGATTGAATAGGAATATCTGTCGTTGCAGGGTTTTGACCAGCTAAAGTAGTACTTTCCTGTCTCCTATTTCGTCCTCTTCTTCCACTCATTCTTACTATCTGTAAATAGTAAGAAATCTAATTTAGGCATTCGGACGAAATATCTTAGATAATAACAATAGATAAAGAAAATAGATAAAGAAATTTGGATTTTGGTTCCACTGGTTGTACTCATTCCAGGGTATACTCCACCCTATCTCTAATGAGTCATCTAAGGTGTTACACTCCGTAGCAAAAGTTCTTACCCTACCTTCAGCTCTGAGACCAATCTGTCACGACCCAAACTCGATGTCCAACAAACAACATCAAATTTGTTTCGCGGGAGCTTGCAACACCATTAAATGATAAATAACACAGCGGAAATAAAAGATGATATCACTGATATAACATGAATAAAATATCCGATACATCAATTTGATACAATGATAATCATCAACATCAGAGAATATACAACACAAAATACAGCGGAACACGATACAATATGAAATAAGTCTTCTCAGAATATAATACTGCAACTCTGATCCAAAAAGCTCCGAAGACAGAGCTCCAAAACTCCTATCTCGATCCACCATCAAGATTGCACCAAGCTAAGCAAGTCTCGTCCATATCCAAAGAAAACTGAACTAGCTCCAGTAATCTGCTGAACCTAATTATCTGAAAAACCAAACTCTAGACTGCCCGTGTAGAAAAATTTTGAGCACCCAGAGTTTAGGAAATAAACAATAAACTCTGGATCAGTCAAGGGACTGGTGTGAGCAAACAAAAACTGTTTATCTTTAAAACAATCAAAGATTTAAACTTTTATAATCGCAGTGCTTTTAAAAATGAGACTACCATAAGGCCTCCCACACACACACAATGCAAACGCAGAATCGGAGGAGATTTCTCCTTATGATAGTCAAAGATGCTTGATACGCATTAAAAAGAACATTTGATATTATTACTAGTGCATAGTGTAGAGAAAATTCATTTCGAAAGTAAAGATATAAATCTTAGCCAGCATAGACATTTCGTACTATGCCTACTATAGCTACCATGTTCAATAGCGGGTTACCGCCATATTCCATGGCAGGCTATACAACTAAAACCGTACAAGGCTCGTATTTGAAGAATGGATTTTCCAACAAATGGTCAGGCCAAGGAACTTCCCATTGCCACATGGAAACGCCTCTGGAAGGACGCCCCGAGAACCCAACTGGATCTCTGCCAAACAAGGCCGGGAACCCCTTTTCCCAAGGGATATTATAAACCCTCAGATATGCCACCCCCGGTCCTTTGGGACCTTTAAACGAGAGCTCTCTAACCAACATCACACCATAATAATAAGTGTTTCAACATGAGTAAGTATCTGGGCTCCATACCATGATACTACCCTTTTCCAGAAGGAATGGTCATACCCTAGGGACGCTATCCCTGAAAACCTTGCCGCATAATTCCTGTTTCAACCATTACCGGTTTGTGAGGCTCGACGAAGTCACGTCCACAAAAACACACTTTGTACAAAAGCTGTGCTTTGGGTCAACAAATGATCATAGAAATGATCACAAAGATAAAAGATCAAACAAATGATCATATCACAAATGATCAACACAATGAACATTTCACAGCAACACTCAGCATGTCACATTACCAAATTGGGAATATTTCGCTGATAACCATCAACTACATAACCTCTGAGCTCGTACGTCTCAGAGAAGGGTGTTAAGCTAAAAGAATAAATTCTCCGCCACCAACAGAAATATATTTGAAAGAAATCTGCTTTATATCTCAAATTGTAATGTCAGACATAACAATCCATACAAGTCTGTTCTAGGTTCGAACAGAACCGAAGGCACTTACAAAGAAGTCCTTGCAATCCGGATATCCACAATCCTGATCGGATTCCCATCACATATGGAGAACTCTATACCGGAGCAACTCGGTGCAGAGTCAATCGACAGGTCATCCTATCGCTCTCGCAAATACCCGGTCTTCAACACCGGTCTTCAAATGCTATCCATAACGACGTATCACATACTCGGAATGGGTTATACGACCCAAAGGTCCTTTCCCGGCTAACCCGAATAGTGAGCGCAAAATTTAAAACATATGGATATTGGATTTCGATTAAGTCACAACTTAATAATTCCAAAGTTTCTTTCAAATGGTTTAAACCAATTACCATTTCAAATCTTTTAAACAAAAAGATTTATTTCACAAAGTTCACTCAGTTTCATAAAGATTCATTGACGGATTTCAAAACAATTTCCGTTTCAATTGGATTAACTCATTAAAATCTTCAAATCAAAGATTTATCTCATAGCTTTCAAAACTTGTTTCCAAAGATTCATTCATAACTTGGAAAATCATTTTCGATTCAAACTTGAAATCTCTTTAATATAAATTGGAAGTGCATTACTCATATGAAAGCTTTCTATCACTTAGAAATAATAGTTTTATTTTGGAAAAACCCCGATTCCATTTATACAAGTTACAATTTTTAATTCGAATTCAATTTCAGATTTCTTTTGAATTTCAATCTAAATCCGATTATTTAAATTCCACATCTTTATTAGTTATTCAAAAATAACTTTTATTCTTAAAACAGCTTTTCAAAAGTTTTCCACATTAAACTTAATTTATTTCCAAAAATATTTGAATTAAAAATTCAAATTCAAACTTATTTAAAAATCTGTGACTTAACCGATTTCCACGTGAAATCCATATTTGTGTGTGTATAAGTGTGGTCCAAGGGCTTAACACAATATTGCAACATTATTCAATCATCACAGATCAAATACGACAATATATCCGATAAGCGATATAAACTATAACGCTTGTCTTCATTCGCAGATCATAGATATACATATCACAGGTAATGAATTACATCATAGATAATTAATTATATTACAGATCACAATACGAATCAGGATATAACACAAAGCATCACATGTCAGGGATATCAAACAATTCATCATCCAATATAATCCAAACATCCATAAATATGGTCAATTTAATTATATGATTAATTTAAATCAGATTAATGTCAATGAGTAAATTTGCTAGTCATAGTAAATTAATAATCAATTGATTTCAAAACATTTAATAAATTATCTTTTAATTAAATCATTAATTAACTTTTCATTAAAAAATAATCCTTAATTAAGTAATTAAATCTTTAATTATTTATTTAATTAACCCAAATCATTAATTAATTTAAATAATAAATTATCCTTTTTAATTAACTTAATTTAGAAATTAATTCATATTCCTTTTCAAATTATTAAATTAATAAATTATTCTGAAATATATTATTAGGTCTAAATTACTAAATTTATTACTTTAAATCATTAAGTAAAAATCTAGATTATAAATCAATGATCACTTAATTTTGTTTTAAAATAGTTTACTTGGTCTACTATTATGTTTTACAGCCATGGAAGAAAGACCCGAGCCATCTCCCCAAATTTCTCGAGTAACACTCAAGTGCTTCCCTTATCTTCCCCGAAACCTCTCCCTGTTCCCATGTTTCTTCTTCTTTTTTTTTTCTAACCTGAAGCTACAAGATGCTCGCTCAAACCCAAAACAAAACAAAAACTCGAGCCAAAGCATCACGTACTCGAGCGTTCTCTCGAGTTTCCCCTTCCCCCTCGGCCCAAACTTTCCTGACACTAATCAGTGTCGTGCACGTGCACACGAACCGCCGCCACCTCCGGTGGCCATCGCGACCCTCAACAAGTCGCGAATCCTTCCTATACTCCAAATCAGGTCTCAATTCGACAACATCCACAATAAATCAAAAATAAGTGTTTCGATCGAAACTTGAAGCCTAAAACACCACCACAAAACGCCTCGCTACGCCGCCACCTAGTGCCAGAACCCACGCAACTTCGTCCACAACCGCGCCACGTCTTGCTACGACGATCCCCCCCAGTGCGATAAGCTTCAGTTGACCCACGACCGATCGAAAGTGCTCCAAAACTAGTCTACAAAAACTGCTGCTCAAACCCTACTTTGATCTCGTCCCCTTAATCCACACAATCGAAAAAATTTCTAACATTTTTCCTAACCTCGTAACCCATTAAGCTAGCTTCAAGCAGAATTTCGTGAGCAAATATTCATTTGATCATCAGGAAATGATCAAAAAACCAAACCCATACAACTCACGATTCCCCAAATTTTAGCAAACTAAAAATCTCGGCTTCATCACTAAAATTCATCATTTCATATTACAATTCAGTTTATAAATTCCAAACTAGAGATTAAAATGTTTTGTTTTTATCATTTTCAAGAAGTTTACTGTAATAGTTAACTTTAGGGACAACCCTTAACAAATACAGTTGGAAATATATTTTTTTTCTTTTTAAAATTAGCATTGTGTTGTTAGAATCAACTTCCACTCAAAAATTAACACCTAAAACACATCGAGGAAGAAGTATTTGTTTTTTTTTTGGGTTTGGTCTGTTAAAATGTTAATAGAGGAAGAAGAAAGTGTAGATACCCCTGTAACAGCAATGTATATATTTACAGTCGCATATATACAGACATAACCATACTCATCCCATTCATACTTCACACAATCAATATTGATTACATTAAATCCAAGGGGTGTTCATAAATTTTAGAGTTTGCTCACTGTTTTGAGAAGAGGAAGAACAGAGGTGGTTTAAAACTTGAAATGACATGCACAGGCTTATATATATTGATATGTGAACAAATAGGCATTTTTAACATCTACTCAAGCATATTTCACAACAAACTTCAGATATCAATCACAAACAATTCAGATAAAAACAGATTCTACTGTTTTGAATGAAGGTTTACTCACCTATATGCACAAAGTAGAGAAGCCAGGGAAGAACAGAGACAGTGAAGCCTGTTTTGCTTTTGTTAAACTTGAATGATGTTTGAACTTGTAAATGGTGATTTGCAACTTTTGTTTTGCTTGATTCTTCCAAGTTTGAAGTTGTTTCAGTTGCAACTGAAACTTCTCTTTTTTTTTCTAGTAGGCTTTAATTTGTTTTCAGATTTTCTTTTTCTTTCAGGCTGCTAAGTTTGGTTTTGAACTAAATGAAATAAAGCAGACATATACATATATAAATATATAGAGAGGACAGTGTGTATAGGCATGTTTGAAATCATTTCATGAAAGTATGTAAGTAACCCTTTCATTTATTTGCAGCATGCCGTGCTCCATGCTAGACAGTATATGCATTCAATGCTCATCCATACTTGTTTGATACTTACTGCATATTTAGATTTAATTCTTTATATATATATATATATATATATATATATATATATATATATATATATATATATATATGTAAGTGCTGTTTTGATTCATTTAAACACTTACTTTCTTGTTTTACTTTGGTTACTTTGTATTCACTTTATATTTTATATGTGCTTAGATTTTCATTTGTATGTAAATTTTCTTTTATTTGTTTACTTAATATTTTGTAATTTATCTTATAATTATATTTCAAACTTAAGTATTAAATTTATAACACATATTTTATCCTATACACTTATATTCTATATTGATAAGTAGTTTTATTTTATTTATACTTTAAACATTTTATTTAAAATTCAATTCAGCTGAAAATATTCATTTTTGAGTTTCAAATCAAATTCAAAAACAAATAAGTAAATACATCTTATTAAATTTGAAAAAATTCAACCAAATCCATAATTTAATCTAAAATTCAATTAAATTATAAATTTAAATGCGTCTTTAAAACTGGGATCGTTACAGACTTCCCCCCTTAAAAAGAATTTCGTCCTCGAAATTCGCCAGAGAGATAACGAAGATAGATGAAAGATAGAGAAATATCTTTCCAGATCAAACTGGATATCAATTCTGCATTTGTTTTACCAAATCAGAATTATTAACAATAGATGTGAGAACAAACTCAATTAAGTACGAAACAATTGGGTTATCTGATCTACGAAGTATACAGAGGTATTGGTTAGATCGAAGGGATAACTAACCATTCGTAGAATATATCGAAACCCAATGAAATAGATAGAAATAGATTCGATTACGATTTCAGATTCAAGATTTAATTCATTTATGATTTGCTGAGAAATACAACTAATGATAGTTCCAGTGTCGAACAAAATTCGAACAATTTAATCGTAAACGAGAAGATTACCTTATAAAATTCATTTCCTTAATCGGATGTTGAGGTTGAAGAATCATCTCTGATTGCATACCCTCTCCTTACTAAAGTTTGCTTCTTGGCTGGACAATTTTTGATCCTATGTCCCGGCTTGCGGCATTTATAGCATCCAGTAGATTCCTGATCTGGCCTCATAGATGGCTCTCTCATTCCTGGCTTCCAATCATTCTTGCATTTATCCGACTAGTGACCTTTTTCCAGGCAATTGAGACAAGTAACATCCTTCGTTTTCTTTTGCATACTTTTCTTTCCTTTATTTTTCCTCGATTTCATTCCGCCAAACTTCCTTTTTCTCCAATTCAGATTACTTGCATCTACATTCTCCTCCGGATCTTTTTTCTTTTCCAGAGTATCGTATCTATAGCCCATATCAATTAATTCAGAAAAAGATTCCTTGAAGTGAGTAGTCATCCGTTCCTGAAACTCCTTGTTCATTCCCCAAATAAACTTTTCATTCTTCTTTAACGGTGTATTCACCAATTCTGGACCAAATCGAGATAATTCAATAAATTTGTTCAAGTACTCCTCAAACGATAAACTCCCTTGCTCTAAATCCATAAACTCCTGATACACTCTAGAGATACCAGCAGACGACATATATCGCTGCTCAAACACTTCCTTGAAACGACTCCAAGTAAATTCATCTGTCGACTCATCCACGGTAACAGTTTCCCACCAAACTAAAGCCTCTTCCTGGAGTTGCCATGAAGCTATCAATCGCATCTGATCATTTTCTAATTTTAGTCCTTTGAAAATCTTTTCGCACGATCGAATCCAGGCATGTGCTTCGATAACGGTTTCTTTGCCAGTGAATGACTTTCCACCAAGTCTACAAAACTTTTGATACAAATCAGCCAAATTCAATTGAGATTGAATAGGAATATCTGTCGTTGCAGGGTTTTGACCAGCTAAAGTAGTACTTTCCTGTCTCCTATTTCGTCCTCTTCTTCCACTCATTCTTACTATCTGTAAATAGTAAGAAATCTAATTTAGGCATTCGGACGAAATATCTTAGATAATAACAACAGATAAAGAAAATAGATAAAGAAATTTGGATTTTGGTTCCACTGGTTGTACTCATTCCAGGGTATACTTCACCCTTTCTCTAATGAATCATCTAAGGTGTTACACTCCGTAGCAAAAGTTCTTACTCAACCTTCAGCTCTGAGACCAATCTGTCACGACCCAAACTCGATGTCCAACAAACAACATCAAATTTGTTTCGCGGGAGCTTGCAACACCATTAAATGATAAATAACACAGCGGAAATAAAAGATGATATCACTGATATAACATGAATACAATATCCGATACATCAATTTGATACAATGATAATCATCAACATCAGAGAATATACAACACAAAATACAGCGGAACACGATACAATATGAAATAAGTCTTCTCAGAATATAATACTGCAACTCTGATCCAAAAAGCTCCAAAGACAGAGCTCCACAACTCCTATCTCGATCCACCCTCAAGATTGCACCAAGCTAAGCAAGTCTCGTCCATATCCAAAGAAAACTGAACTAGCTCCAGATAATCTACTGAACCTAATTATCTGAAAAACCAAACTCTAGACTGCCCGTGTAGAAAAATTTTGAGCACCCAGAGTTTAGGAAATAAACAATAAACTCTGGATCTGTCATGGGACTAGTGTGAGCAAACAAAAACAGTTTATCTTTAAAACAATCAAAGATTTAAACTTTTATAATCGCAATGCTTTTAAAAATGAGACTACCATAAGGCCTCCCGCACACACACACAATGCAAATGCAGAATCGGAGGAGATTTCTCCTTATGATAGTCAAAGATGCTTGATACGCATTAAAAAGAACATTTGATATTATTACTAGTGCATAGTGTAGAGAAAATTCATTTCGAAAGTAAAGATATAAATCTTAGCCAGCATAGACATTTCGTACTATGCCTACTATAGCTACCATGTTCAATAGCGGGTTACCGCCATATTCCATGGCAGGTTATACAACTAAAACCGTACAAGGCTCGTATTTGAAGAATGGATTTTCCAACAAATGGTCAGGCCAAGGAACTTCCCATTGCCACATGGAAACGCCTCTGGAAGGACGCCCCGAGAACCCAACTGGATCTCTGCCAAACAAGGACGGGAACCCCTTTTCCCAAGGGATATTATAAACCTCAGATATGCCACCCCCGGTCCTTTGGGACCTTTAAACGAGAGCTCTCTAACCAACATCACACCATAATAATAAGTGTTTCAACATGAGTAAGTATATGGGCTCCATACCATGATACTACACTTTTCCAGAAGGAATGGTCATACCCTAGGGACGCTATCCCTGAAAACCTTGCCGCACAATTCCTGTTTCGACCATTACCGGTTTGTGAGGCTCGACGAAGTCACGTCCACAAAAACACACTTTATACAAAAGCTATGCTTTGGGTCAACAAATGATCATAGAAATGATCACAAAGATAAAAGATCAAACAAATGATCATATCACAAATGATCAACACAATGATCATTTCACAGCAACACTCAGCATGTCACATTACCAAATTGGGAATATTTCGCTGATAACCATCAACTACATAACCTCTGAGCTCGTACGTCTCAGAGAAGGGTGTTAATCTAAAAGAATAAATTCTCTGCCACCAACAGAAATATATTTGAAAGAAATCTGCTTTATATCTCAAATTGTAATGTCAGACATAACAATCCATACAAGTCTGTTCTGGGTTCGAACAGAGCCGAAGGCACTTACAAAGAAGTCCTTGCAATCCGGATATCCACAATCCTGATTGGATTCCCCATCACATATGGAGAACTCTATACCGGAGCAACTCAGTGCAGAGTCAATCGACAGGTCATCCTATCGCTCTCGCAAATACCCGGTCTTCAACACCAGTCTTCAAATGCTATCCATAACGACGTATCACATACTCGGAATGGGCAATACGACCCAAAGGTCCTTTCCCGGCTAACCCGAATAGTGGGCGCAAAATTTAAAACATATGGATATTGGATTTCGATTAAGTCACAACTTAATAATTCCAAAGTTTCTTTCGAATGGTTTAAACCAATTACCATTTCAAATCTTTTAAACAAAAAGATTTATTTCACAAAGTTCACTCAGTTTCATAAAGATTCATTTACGGATTTCAAAACAATTTCCGTTTCAATTGGATTAACTCATTTAAATCTTTAAATCAAAGATTTATCTCATAGCTTTCAAAACTTGTTTCCAAAGATTCATTCATAACTTGGAAAATCATTTTCGATTCAAACTTGAAATCTCTTTAATATAAATTGGAAGTTCATTACTCATATGAAAGCTTTTTATCACTTGGAAATAATAGTTTTATTTTGGAAAAACCCCGATTCCATTTATACAAGTTACAATCTTTAATTCGAATTCAATTTCAGATTTCTTTTGAATTTCAATCTAAATCCGATTATTTAAATTCCAAATCTTTATTAGTTATTCAAAAATAACTTTTATTCTTAAAACAGCTTTTCAAAAGTTTTCCACATTAAACTTAATTTATTTCCAAAAATATTTGAATTAAAAATTCAAATTCAAACTTATTTAAAAATCTGTGACTTAACCGATTTCCACGTGAAATCCATATTTGTGTGTGTATAAGTGTGGTCCAAGGGTTTAACACAATATTGCAACATTATTCAATCATCAGAGATCAAATGCGACAATATATCCGATAAGCGATATAAACTATAACGCTTGTCTTCATTCGCAGATCATAGATATACATATCACGGGTAATGAATTACATCACAGATAATTAATTATATTACAGATCACAATACGAATCAGGATATAACACAAAGCATCACATGTGAGGGATATCAAACAATTCATCATCCAATATAATCCAAACCATAAATATGGTCAATTTAATTATCTGATTAATTAAAATCAGATTAATGTCTATGAGTAAATTTGCTAGTCATAGTAAATTAATAATCAATTGATTTCAAAACATTTAATAAATTATCTTTTAATTAAATCATTAATTAACTTTTCATTAAAAATTAATCCTTAATTAAGTAATTAAATCTTTAATTATTTATTTAATTAACCCAAATCATTAATTAATTTAAATAATAAATTGTCCTTTTTAATTAACTTAATTTAGAAATTAATTCATATTCCTTTTCAAATTATTAAATTAATAAATTATTCTGAAATATATTATTAGGTCTAAATTACTAAATTTATTACTTTAAATCATTAAGTAAAAATCTAGATTATAAATCAATGATCACTTAATTTTGTTTTAAAATAGTTTACTTGGTCTACTATTATGTTTTACAGCCATGGAAGAAAGACCCGAGCCATCTCCCCAAATTTCTCGAGTAACACTCAAGTGCTTCCCTTATCTTCCCCGAAACCTCTCCATGTTCCCATGTTTCTTCTTCTTCTTTTTTTTTTCTAACCTGAAGCTACAAGATGCTCGCTCAAACCCAAAACAAAACAAAAACTCGAGCCAAAGCATCACGTACTCGAGCATTCTCTCGAGTTTCCCCCCTTCCCCTTCGGCCCAAACTTTCCCGACACTAATCAGTGTCGTGCACGTGCACACGAACCGCCGCCACCTCCGGTGGCCATCGCGACCCTCAACAAGTCGCAAATCCTTCCTATACTCCAAATCAGGTCTCGATTCGACAACATCCACCATAAATCAAAAATAAGTGTTTCGATCGAAACTTGAAGCCTAAAACACCACCACAAAACGCCTCGCTACGCCGCCACCTAGTGCCAGAACCCACGCAACTTCGTCCACAACCGCGCCACGTCTTGCTACGACGATCCCCCCCAGTGCGATCAGCTTCAGTTGACCCACGACCGATCGAAAGTGCTCCAAAACTAGTCGTCAAAAACTGCTGCTCAAACCCTACTTTGATCTCGTCCCCTTAATCCACACAATCGAAAAAATTTCTAACATTTTTCCTGACCTCGTAACCCATTAAGCTAGCTTCAAGCAGAATTTCGTGAGCAAATATTCATTTGATCATCAGGAAATGATCAAAAAACCAAACCCATACAACTCACGATTCCCCAAATTTTAGCTAACTAAAAATCTCGGCTTCATCACTAAAATTCATCATTTCATATTACAATTCAGTTTATAAATTCCAAACTAGAGATTAAAATGTTTTGTTTTTATCATTTTCAAGAAGTTTACTGTAATAGTTAACTTTAGGGACAACCCTTAACAAATACAGTTGGAAATATATATTTTTTTCTTTTTAAAATTAGCATTGTGTTGTTAAAATCAACTTCCACTCAAAAATTAACACCTAAAATACATCGAGGAAGAAGTATTTGATTTTTTTTTTGGGTTTGGTCTGTTAAAATGTTAACAGAGGAAGAAGAAAGTGTAGATACCCCTGTAACAACCATGTATATATTTACAGTCGCATATATACAGACATAACCATACTCATCCCATTCATACTTCACACAATCAATATTGATTACATTAAATCCAAGGGGTGTTCATAAATTTTAGAGTTTGCTCACTGTTTTGAGAAGAGGAAGAACAGAGGTGGTTTAAAACTTGAAATGACATGCACAGGCTTACATATATTGATATGTGAACAAACAGGCATTTTTAACATCTACTCAAGCATATTTCACAACAAACTTCAGATATCAATCACAAACAATTCAGATAAAAACAGATTCTACTGTTTTGAATGAAGGTTTACTCACCTATATGCACAAAGTAGAGAAGCCAGGGAAGAACAGAGACAGTGAAGCCTGTTTTGCTTTTGTTAAACTTGAATGATGTTTGAACTTGTAAATGGTGATTTGCAACTTTTGTTTTGCTTGATTCTTCCAAGTTTGAAGTTGTTTCAGTTGCAACTGAAACTTCTCTTTTTTTTTCTAGTAGGCTTTAATTTGTTTTCAGTTTTTTTTTTTCTTTCAGGCTGCTAAGTTTGGTTTTGAACTAAATGAAATAAAGCAGACATATACATATAAATATATAGAGAGGACAGTGTGTATAGGCATGTTTGAAATCATTTAATGAAAGTATATAAGTAACCCTTTCATTTATTTGCAGCATGCCGTGCTCCATGCTAGACAGTATATGCATTCAATGCTCATCCATACTTGTTTGATACTTACTGCATATTTAGATTTAATTTTTTTATATATATATATATATGTAAGTGCTGTTTTGATTCATTTAAATACTTACTTTCTTGTTTTACTTTGGTTACTTTGTATTCACTTTATATTTTATATGTGCTTAGATTTTCATTTGTATGTAAATTTTCTTTTATTTGTTTACTTAATATTTTGTAATTTATCTTATAATTATATTTCAAACTTAAGTATTAAATTTATAACACATATTTTATCCTATACACTTATATTCTATATTGATAAGTAGTTTTATTTTATTTATACTTTAAACATTTTATTTAAAATTCAATTCAACTGAAAATATTCATTTTTGAGTTTCAAATCAAATTCAAAAACAAAAAAGTAAATACATCTTATTAAATTTGAAAAAATTCAACCAAATCCATAATTTATTCTAAAATTCAATTAAATTATAAATTTAAATGCGTCTTTAAAACTGGGATCGTTACACCATGCTTTCAAATTCATTTTCTTATTTTGTTTATCAAACTATCTTTTGGTTGTTCTTATCGTCCTCATCTTGCTATAGACTGGTATATGCATTTTTCTATGATCTTTCTGTTTAGAAATCTTTTTATAATCTTTGATAATCTCCACCTTGTAAAACTTACCTATAACAACAGTTATCAGGTATAACTTCAATCTTTTTGTCATCTTATCTTAATCCTATTTCACTCTATATTTTCTGTTCCCTTCCATACCTCATTCCTTTTCGGGGACGAAAAGTTTTGAGTGGGGGAGAGTGTAACAACCCTGTATTTTGTAATTATTTTATTGTATATTTTAATTATTTTTAACGTAAGATTTTGATTTAAAAACTTATTTTACTTATTTGAAATGATTAAATTTATTATTTAAATATAATCTTGATTTTTATGAGTTATAATTCCAAACTTGTGTAAGTTGAATATTTGTCTGAAATGCTAATTTTGGTCAAAATAGTCAAACTGTGACTTTCAACTTAAAATTTTAAAAGTTTAAAAATTTAATTTTTTTCATTTATTTCAAGACTTTGGCTTTTGTTTTCTTAAAAATCTAATTTTGGAAATTTTCTTGAAATGATTTCTGATCATTGTCCAAATAAAAATAAACAATGTCTGAAAATTTGATTTGGATAAAAAGTGTAACTTTAATAGAAATTCTAAATTTTATAATTCTAAAGGCAAAATTTTCATCTTGAACTGTATACAATTGTGTAACATTTGTTTCACTTTTGTTTTGGTCAGATTTGTTGTATACATTTTTTTAAAAAAAAGTTAGTAATAATTAGTGTGAAACGGGAAATAAAGTTTACATTTCTTTTACATATGTTTACATCTGTTTCTTAACTTTATATTTAATAATAAATTGGATGAAGCTAAATCAAATGTTATTAATTATGGTATAATATCTATTAAATTTTGGTTTAAAGTGATGGTTTATTTTTCCTAATAGAAACGTTAGTATTTTAAATTTATTTAATAAGAGAAACAAAATAATTTGTACGTTACTTTGGGCATATATTTAATTGTTGCTCTTGCCTTTTCGTTATCCATTTGAATTTTTTCTTGCGTTAACAATGCAAAGTTTTCAGCCGTATATTCCCTTTTGAGAATCCAAAATCTTGCTCAAATCTTGCCTTAAATCATTTCCGTGTGTGAATTATTTCTTTCCCTCTTGCCTCCCATACGTTTCCACCTATTGGATAGAATTAAATTGCCTCTACCGTTCAAGCATTTTACTCTTGCCTGCCCTCTACATAAATTAGTGAGCAAATGTTAATATATATTTCACGTTCAAAAGTTCCATACCACAAATTATTCGTTTTGCTTCCATCAAAATTTGCGTGAGCATCTCCTGAAGGTATGAACCGGCGCATGCTTTTCCTTTCATTTTTTTTTCTTTTTTCCTTTTTTTCTTCTTTTCACTCTTGTTTTATTTCACTTGTTCTCCTTTCATTGTTTTGCTTTATCCTATTGCTTGCCACCGTGCTTGGCCATTCACCATATTTTTCGGACCCTACCCATGCCAGACCACCGAACCTTGTTTGAGAAAAAAAGGAATGAAAAAAATTATATTTTTGTCGCCTTTGTATTTTGTTTTTGAAGTAATATTGCCACCGAGCCTTGTTTTGAAAAAAAAAGGGAAATGAAAAAAAAAGTTGCTTTTGTCACTTTGTATTTTTGAAGTTATAATCTATTTTTCCATTGGCCCTTGTTCTGTAAAAAAGAAATAAGAAAAAAAAATTGTTTTGTCACCTCTGTAATTTGGCATTCTAGTCTATATTCCCTCCGCCCTTTTGTTTGAAAAAAAAAAAGAAATGAACAAAATTTGTTTTGTCACCTTTGTTTTGAAGTTATAGTCTATTTTAAATGTGGTCTTGTATTTTTGAAGTCATAGTTTATTTGTTTTTATAAAATTAAATAGAAAAGGAAATTTGAAAGGCCTTAAACTTTCTATCTTTCTATGGGCCTTTATAGTCCACCCTTTTACTTTTAACCTAACCTTTCACCAATCAACCCTAACACCTCCTCGTATCATCTCCTACCACTTCACATTTTTGTGCTTGCCATGCCTTTGTGATGGCAAACCAGATCCTTTTCCACCTGAAAACATGTGTGGCCTAGCCCTAAGCATGTATGGCCGAGCATTCATGGAGTTGTGGTCAAGCAAAAGTGGTTGAAAAGCTTGGTAATGTCATTTGTTGCTTCTACTTTTTTATTGTTCAACAAATCTTTATATTGTATGCATATGTTTATATGGTCTTGTTTATTTGTTGTATACAAGATCATTATCAAGGCTTTCCATTCATTCAATTCAAATCGTGTTTGTCGTGCTTTTGGAATCGCTCTTGTGTTTGTTGTTTTGGTCTCTAGCTTCGAAAAGGTGAGTCTTTCTCACTCTAACATATATACTTATGAAAATTGGATTGATGACAAGTGTTTAGTAATGTAAAATGTTTATGCAAGTTAATGATGATCATACGATATGCTATGTCGTGTTATTACCATGTTAAAACTGTTAATTTTCACCTGACATCTGATACATAACTGCATATTGTGATATTGACATTGTTTATATTATTTCTGTATATGATCACACTACAAGTTCCCTGTTAGGATAAAAAATAATTATGGGCTGAAATGATAGGCCTGAGTTATTTTATTTATTTATTTAAACTTGGGATTGCGGGTTTGAAATGATAGAACCCGGATTCTTACCTTTTAAACTGCGGATTGAAATGATACATATCCGTATCACTTGACCTAGGTTAGAAAACTATATACAGACCCGTGGTTATTCTATAAAGTGCTTTGAATATTTTAAGTATTTTAAAAATATAAAATTATGAAATTTGATTTAAATAGATTTTGAAAGGTTTTAAAATAAATAAATTATGATTTTCTATGTGTTAAAAATGTAATTTATGAATGGATTAACTGGATTTTGAAATATAACTTACGTTTGAAATTTGGAATTTTGACTAAAAATGATATTTAAGTTACATGAATAAAATGGACTTTAATTTTATTTGGAAATGGTAAATATGATAAATTGATTTATATTTGAATTTAAGTGATTTATTAAAGAATTATTGATTTTCTATAAATTTAAGTGGTTGAATAAATGACTGTTGAAAATGAAATTTTAAAATATAGCTTGACTTGAAATGTGAAATTTGAGTTTTAACTAAAGATGTTAAATTAATCAAATAAACTGGAAGTTTAGTTAAATTTGTAAAATGGTAATATAAATCTGAAAGTATAGGTTTTAATTTATGAAAGAAACGTATAGGTTTTAATTTATGAAAGAAACGTATAGGTTTTAATTTATGAAAGAAACTTATTGGTTTTAATTTATGAAAGAAACGTATAGGTTTTAATTAATGAAAGAAACGTATAGGTTTTATTTTATGAAAGAAACGTATAGGTTTTAATTTATGAAAGAAACGTATAGGTTTTAATTTATGAAAGAAACGTATAGGTTTTAATTAATGAAAGAAGCGTATAGGTTTTATTTTATGAAAGAAACGTATAGGTTTTAATTTATGGAAGAAACGTATAGGTTTTAATTTATGAAAGAAACGTATAGGTTTTAATTGATGAAAGAAATGTATAGGTTTTAATTAATGAAAGAAACGTATAGGTTTTATTTTATGCAAGAAACGTATAGGTTTTAATTTATGGAAGAAACGTATAAGTTTTTAATTATTGAAAGAAACGTATAAAGTCCTAATTAATGAGAGAACATGAAAGTTTTAATTAATGCAAGAACATGTAAAGTTTTAATTAAGAAAGAAACATGTAAAGTTTTAAGTAGCGTGGTATTGATTTAATTAATAAATGTTCATTATTGTAATAGGAATATAAAATTTAAAACGTACATTTGACACGTAGATTTTAATCAATGTAATGGTGTATTTTAAATTGATTAAAATGATAAATGTTACTTATTGTAATAATAATGCAAGTTAATAAGGTGCTTTTAACTTAACGTAAGAATTTCGGTTTAAATTGTATATTACAGTAAATGTAACGACCCAGAATTTTTATTAATTAATTTTTGAATATTTAATTAATTTTAAATATTAATAAGTGAATTTATAAGTCAAATAAATTTTTATTTGAATTATTGGATTTAATTGAATAATTAAATCGATAATTTAATACGTTAAATTATAGAAATAATTGAAAATTGAGTTAAATATGATTGAAAATGATTTGTAAAATTTTATTTTATCATATTGAAGTTAGAACGATATTTTAGAATTTTTAAAATCGAATTTAAAGTTAATTTGTGAAAATTGAATATTTTAATATTAAAATCGACTAGTAAAAATAGTCAATTTTTGAACAGTCTCAGAATTGAACGAAACCAGTTCCATTGGATCCATAATAGTTAGTTATTACCGGATTTCAAATTTCGTGTCAATCGGAGTTATCGTTTGATCGTGGCAGCTCGAAACGCATCGAATTGTTTTTAATATTAATTTGGCGAGTTAAAATAGCCATTTTTCAAAAAGTCTCGGATTTCGACGAAACCAGTTTCATCGGATCCGTAATGTGATATTATTGTAAGGTTTCAAATTTCGTGTCAATTGGATTTACCGTTTGTCCGGTACAAATTAAAACGCCTAGAAATCGATTTAAATCGGTTTAATTTAAATTGAACGTTTATAGCCATAACTCGCACAGATGTCCGAATTAGCTTTCGAAACCTGTTCCATTGTGTCCGGAACGCGGGGTAAACCCTAGAAACGCTGGTTACGGCGCGTAAATCGGAGTTCGGAATTTCCGGGATGAATAGTGTCGTTCAAAACTCTATAAATAGACCACCACCATCACAAAATAAAAAAAATAAAAAAATTGAAACCCTAGCTCATTAGCCAGCCGCCACCCACATAACCAACGGCCAGAAACACGCAACCTTCCTCCCTCGATTACTCCAAATCCGTCGACAATTAGGCTAAACTTCCAACTAGGAAATGGTAGAGCACGACGAGAGCTTGAAGTTCAATGGTCATGATCAAAAATGGAGTGACGTGGTGGCGTCTAGGGGGCCGCGTTCGGCAGCACTTGCGCACGCAATTCGAGATAAGGGGGGACCGAGCTTGGGGATATTCAGGCCGAGCATGGACGTGGGTGAGGGCTTCGCGATGGCACATCCCGATCGCCTTCAAGTGGAGCGAGGTGGTGGATAATGGGAACCCTAGTTGGCTAAGGAGTGGGTTTGTGGTGCGGCTATGAACTGGAAACGTGAAAGAGGAAGGAGAAGGGGAGGCCGTTGGATCTGGAGATGGACGGCTATGGATTGTGTAGGGTTTTAAAATTTTATATTTATGTTGTAAATATTAGTTTAAATCGTGCAAACTTATAAAATTCATAACTTTTTCATACGAGCTCGAAAACGCGCGAAACCAGTTGCATTGGAATCGTATGGACGAGCACTACGCGATGAAATTGGATTGGAGTCGTTTGGAGTTAGTGAGAATTTTGGGTAAAATTAAACGTCCGTTTAATTTTATTCGAAATAAATCGCTAAAACGGAATTTAAAATCAAGGTGAGAACTTCTCACTCAATCGAATCAGTTTCGATTTTATTTTAAATAGTTAGATTTAAAATATTTGAATGCATGTTTGAATGATGATTGTTATCTATTGATTGTTAAAATAGACATTATGCGCCGTTAGTAAGCGGATGTTATTTATTAAAAACATATACCGCGAATATTTCATAAACAGTGAAATTGGTATTATATATAATAGCAATATATATATATATTGGCATATGTATATATTGGAGTTATTGATTTCCCGCATTTTTGTTAGCGGATGAGACCCTATTGCGCCGTCTATTAAGCGGATAATATTTTAAATCCCATATACCGCGATAATTTCGTACTGGAGCGAAATTGGTATTGTGCTAATGTTTTTGGATGCAGGAAAACAGGTTGGGGGAATCCAACTGGATTCCTCAACAGTATTTATTTGATTTCAGATATTTTGATATTTGATGGATTATCATATCGATATATGATATCGTTGTTGTCGTGATTGACTATATGTAGCATCATTGGACCAAGTTTTGAAATTTTAAAATGATTTATAAAGTGATTTTTGAAAATATACTATATGTTTGGAATTTGATCTATTTTAAATAAATAAACGTTATAATTTTTAAAGTTATAAAAATTATGATTTTTGAGAAAAATAGTTAAAAACTGACTTTTGAGAATATGATGCTAATGATTTTATAAAATAGTTTAATCGGGATTTTAGAATTTATTGTGAAAAGTTTAAATATAGGATTTATAAAATTTAATTATTTTATGAATCAAAATGGTGAAATAATAAAGGAGATTAAAGACGTTTTAAAAGAATAATATAAATTGAATTATATTTAAAGATTTATAAATGGATATTTATAAATTGAAATGTTGAAATTATAAAACGAGTTTTTATAAGTGTTTGAATGAAGTGAAAATGAATTTCATAAATTGAATGAAATTTATAGAATTATAAACGGTGAAATTATAAATGGAATTTTATAAACTGTTGGTTTATAAAATTTATAAAGTCATTAAAAGAATGGTTTTGGATAAATAATTGAATCTTATAAGTTATAAGATTTATAATTATGAAGTTCAAAGGAACGATTTTTGTGAACGAATAAATTATAAGTATTTAACTTATAATATGAACCTTTAGTTTATAATTGAGTTATAAATCGAATTGGTTAATAAATAAAATTTATAAAAGGAAGTTGTTATAAAATAATTAGAAATAGAATTTATAAACGTTGTTTTATAAATTCGCAAACGACTTATTTTGATAAGTAAATTGTTGAAACTTATTAATGGAGTTATATTCACGTTTCTGACTGTGAATAATCCTTTAAAATAAAATGAATAAAAGGATGAAATTTGTTAACGTATTATATTCACGTATTTGAATAGTGAATAATATGTTAAAGAAAATGTTTAGAATGTGATGTTTTAAATAGAATTTAAAACGATCTAACGATGTTTTAATTGGGTTGAGATTCGAAACCATAGATTTCAACATTGATTGTTGAAATAGACGTTTTCGAGAAATAGAAGGAAATGGTGGACTATAACACTGGAGTTATAGTAAATGATTTCCGAAAGGAAATGTTTTGTATAGTATTGGGATTTATATATCTATTTTAATTTCGAATCCCTATACTAGTGATTTTGGGTTGTCGTAACGATGTTTTACGCAACATTCGTTTTGGCCCAAATAAATATGTTTAAGAGAATGATTTCCTTAAAGAATGAAATATATACTTAATTTCGATTTAAGTATATTGAATATTTTCTAAGTGTTGAAAATAAATAAAATTTGTTAATCACTTATGAATAAATAAGTATGGAAATGTTTTCCAATATAAAGTGAATATTTTGAGAATTTATCTTTTTGAAGATAAATTGAAAAGGAATATTGAAATGAATAATTGAAATCGTATATGCATGGATATTGTGAAATATAAATTCATTATGGAATTTATGAATGAAGAGGGAAGTTGTTTAAAAATAAATATTGATCTATTTTTGAAGTGTGAAATTATATATCTTGTAAAGATATCTTGTGAAATAAATAATTTGGAAAATTATTTGAAATCTGGTGATGTGTGCATATCCATTGATAGTTCAATAACCGACTATCAATATTTCCCTTTGAATGGGTATTTGATGTGATTTGTTTGAATTTGAATGCCACACTTATTTTTGAATAAGCGCTCACTATTCGGGTTAACCGGGAAAGGACCATGGGGTCGTATAACCCATTCCGAATATGTGATACGTCGTTATGAATTGCATTTGAAGATCGGTGTTGAAGACCCGGTATTTGCGAGAGCGATAGGATGACCTGTCGATTGTCTCTGCACTGAGTTGCAACGGTATAGAGACTCCCTAAGTGATGGGAAATCCGATCAGGATTGTGAATATCCGGATTGCAAGGACTTCTTTGTAAGTGCCTTCGGTTTTGTTCGAGCCCGGAACAGACTTGTATGGATTGTATGTCTGACGTTACAAATTGAGATATAAAGC
Source organism: Allium cepa (assembly GCA_030765085.1). NCBI lineage: Eukaryota > Viridiplantae > Streptophyta > Magnoliopsida > Asparagales > Amaryllidaceae > Allium > Allium cepa. The sequence continues at coordinate 888,595,899 of CM060943.1, read as the reverse complement.
CGATTTCTTTCAAATATATTTCTGTTGGTGGCGGAGAATTTATTCTTTTAGCTTAACACCCTTCTCTGAGACGTACGAGCTCAGAGGTTATGTAGTTGAATGTTATCAGCGATATATTCCCAATTTGGTAATGTGACATGCTGAGTGTTGCTGTGAAATGATCATTGTGTTGATTATTTGTGATAGGATCGTTTATTTGATCGTCTATCCTGGTGATCATTTCTATGATCATTTGTTGACCCAAATCATGGCTTTTGTATAAAGTATGTTTTTGTGGACGTGACTTCGTCGAGCCTCACACCCCGTGAATGGTCAAAACAGGAAAGAAGTAGCAAGGTTATGAGGGGTAGCGCCCTTTAGGATGTGTGCATTTCCTTCTGGAAAAGGATGGTGTCATGGTATGGAGCCCAGATACTTACTCATGTTGAAAACACTTTGTTATGATTGTGTGAATTGATTACGAGCGCTCGGTGAAAAGGTCCCAAAGGACCGGGGGATGGCATATTCGGTCAGTTGTTACTCAGTTAGGGGTAACCCGGCCTTGTGTTGGTAGAGATCCGGTTTGGTTCTCGGGGATGTCCATCCAGAGGCATTCTCATGTGGCAATGGGAAGTTCCTTGGCCCGATCATTCGTTGGAAATCCAAAGAAACAATACGAGACTTGTACGGTTTTAGTTGTAGAACCTGCTTCCTCAGGAAGTAGCTATAGTAGGCATAATATAATGGTACCTATGCTGGCTAAGATTTATATTCTACTTTCGAAATGATTTTTTCCTACACTATGCACTAATAATAATATCAAATGTTCTTTTTAATACGTATCAAGCATCTTTGACTATCATAAGGAGAAATCTTCTCCAAGTCTGCGTTTGCATTGTGTGTGTGGCAGGAGGTCTTATGGTAGTCTCATTTTTAAAAGCATTGCGAATTGACTTAAAAATATTCCTCTATTTTGATTTTAAAGATAAATAAACTGTTTTGAGTTCTCACACCAGTCACATGACTGACTCGGAGTTTATTGTTTTCCTTCCTAAACTCTGGGTGCCCACCAATTTCCACACGGGCAGTCAAGAGTTAGGTTTATCAGGATATTCTGGATATTGGAATTGCTGGAGGCAAGCTGGATGGCATGGCGTATTACTAGTATATAGTATTTCTTTTTCCGCTGCACTGTTTGTTGTTGTATGTTGTTGTACACTCTGATGATATAATGAAATGTATAAAATGTAATAACTGATATAGTTCTTTGTTTAAAGATTATTCATTTGTCTATTATATGTTGTTCCGCTGCGAATTGTGAGATTCTGATGTTGTTCTGTTGTTTTCTGTTCTTTCCGTTCTATTCTGTTCTATTTTCTATTTTCTATTTTCTTTATTCTCTATTTTCTATTCCCTTTCTTCCCTCCATTTTCTACCTTCTTCTCTCTCTTTACTTTTTCTTCTTTTCTTTTTTTTAAAACCCTAACTATTCGGTTTTTCGGCAACGAAAAATCGCGGGCGTTACAGTAAAAAAGTTTATTTAACTATAAGGCTATGATAAATTGATAGGTTAAAATTTTAAGCTTATCAATACTTTGATTATATACAATGTAAAGTGGAAAGTAGTACATTCCAAAAATGCTATGATTCCTTAAGGTAACATTTCCAAAATGCTATGATAATTTAAAGGAATATTTCAAGTTTAATAAATTTAAAGAAATATTCAATGATTTGAAAATTTGGGTTTTATTTGAATGATATAATATTGAATTATTTTTGAAATGGAAATGATACAATTGTAATATTGTTTTGAAATGAGTATGATATTTTGGTCTTGGAAGTATAAATTATTTGAAATAAATATCTATGGGTTATAATAACGATTGGTTGTTAAAGAGACCGGGATCGGATATTGTCTTATAGCCGGACAATACCGAAAACCACTTTAACAACTGCGTACGCGGTGGAGATTCCAGAATGAAGTTGGATGGTGGCGACGTTCTCGAGGTATGTTACGTGGACCCAACTCCCGTGAGTTGGCATATATGACTAAAACATGAGCTATACCGGGCTACACAAAGGGTCGCACCCTTTCATCGAGCATGCTCTATCGGAAACTATTCTATTACTTTTGTGATTCGATTCGGTGGCGCCACTTTGATTCGGGGGTATTGTTCGAGGTGGGCGGAAGCTGCTGGCTTGCCGTCACCACCGGTCCGGGAGTGCAAACGGTGTATCCACCCTGGCATTGCCTCGCGTGCCGTGTCATATCCTTATATCGAGCCCACTACGATTTTGGTTTTAAAGATCTGACCACGTTAAGGTTCACCATCCCCTTAACGCTATTTCCTATATGATTATACTTTACTGATTAGACACTACCGTATATAGCGTGTATTACTACATAGTAAATAGTTTAACGGATCCTTAGAGGATGGGCGGTCCCAAGCATCCTTTAAGTTACTGATGCATTTTGTTACTGTTCACTTGAGTTGATTTACAGTCTATAAGTATTTATGTCCCGACTCGAGGGTTTTGTATTTTGCTTTACGCTCGGGTCAGATTGATTGAGTTAGCATTCAAGATTCACCTTCGGCGTTGGAGCTTTCCTTGAAGATCCAGCCATCTATTTTGTTTCAGTATCCAGTGGTTCAGTGATGTATCTGATTTGTACCTGATGTATCATGTTACTCTTCTATTGCATCTTATTTAACTCTGATGTATCTTATATTTTATATAGTAGCTTCATGAACTACTATCTCTTTTTCTTCCGCTGCATTTTTATATACTCTTTTCTGTGATCTGTGATTTTTATTTGCTGTATATTCTGAGATTTGCCAAATTTTTATTTACAACGCGGTATTTTGAGCAATCCAATTCCGGCAAGAGTGTCTACCTATACACTTATAATGGATGCGAATGCTTAAAAATATCGGGTCGTTACAGTTGGTATCAGAGCTTTGGTTAGCTCTAGGCAAAACTCAGCATATGGAGTAGATGTATTTACAGAATCACTTTCATTCGAGTTGAATCTCTCTCTTTTGACTCGATTCCTTTGGATTTTGGAACGTTCCTGCGGTTCCAAAAATCCATTCTTATTCCCCGCTACTCATCTTCACTTGATTCTGGAGTATCGCATAACTCCACTTCGAATGATCTTTATAGTGAATTGGCGGTCCCGCCAATCTCACAATTTTTCTTGTAAAAGGAGTGAAACTCCTTTACAACAACATCGATTAACCAAAAATTTTATATCCTCGGTTTAGATGCTAGTATCTCCTATTATCCCAAACTCTATCTCTTGAGGTCGAATGTAGATTTACCCCAGAAAATCCACTTCGATCTTATACTTTAAGTCACGGTTGACCCGATTAAGGTTGCCTGTGATTTATTTCAGCTTATCCGCCTCCCTACTCTGTATTTAATCATCTTGTCTTTTGTTTCCAACATATTTTCAAACATTTTGAATTGTATTTGTCAATCTATATTTTGTTTATATATTGTGTTGTTTGAGTTGTTGATGTTGAGTTGGGTTTCCGATCGATTCGTCAGATAAACGCTATCGATAGGATTTCTAAAACACTTTGACAGAACAAACTGACATGATATTATTTTAAAATTTGGTTAATGAAATAAAATTTTGATATATATATTTATGGAACTTAATAAAATGATTCAAATTGATAATTTAAATGATAATACTTGATTTATCATTTATTGTTCTATAAATGAATTTATAAATAATTGTTTATAAATTTATATGGGAACTTAAATGAATTTAGAAAAAGAAATTTGAGAATTTAATTTCCGATGGTTCCAAACCTTTGTTTAAAAGTTTAAAGGGATATAATATTTAAAATATTTTCAAATAGAAATTTGTTTCCAAAGAATTTTAAGTTTAAAATTAGTACTCTTCTCTTTGTCGTTGGAAAATAACTTCGGTGATGACTGCAGCATCATCGACGTTCATTTTCGAGTTTCGAAGTGAAGAGACTGTTCTGTAGTCTTGCTACAGCTTTGTTTTGGGAAATTAAATTGATTTGAATTTCTAAAATATGACTTAATTTATAATATATATAGATATATGATTGAAATTTGATTTGACATATTATATATATTATTACTTGTCTCAAAATGGTTTGAAGAAATCAAAAATTTAATTCTGAAATTTTATTTTTAACAATAATTTCAATTATAAAAAGAAAATCAAATTTTTTTGGATAAATATTAAACTTGAGATAATTGAATTGGAAAGTTTTATTTGTATGACACAATTCCATTCCAATATAACTTACCTTAATTTCAGAAGTTAACAATGTAATTGGGTAATATACAATATAAAAAGATTTTATAAATAAAATTTTGGTGGTTATAATAAATGTTATACACTTAAATTTTAATTATAAAATGATTAACAGAGGTAAATATAATAAAGGGTGATTGAATAACTTACAATAAAATGATGTTAAAAGAACTAAGAATAAAAGAAAGCCCATATCGATTAATTCAGAAAAAGATTCCTTGACGTGAGTAGTCATCCGTTCCTCAAACTCCTTGTTCATTCCCCGAATAAACTTTTCATTCTTCTTTAACGGTGTATTCACCAATTCTGGACCAAATCGAGATAATTCAATAAATTTGTTCAAGTACTCCTCAAACGATAAACTCCCTTCCTCTAAATCCATAAACTCCTGATACACTCTAGAGATACCAGCAGACGACATATATCGCTTCTCAAACACATCCTTGAAACGACTCCAAGTAAATTCATCTGTCGACTCATCCATGGTAACAGTTTCCCACCAAACTAAAGCCTCTTCCTGGAGTTGCCATGAAGCTATCAATCGCATCTGATCATTTTCTAATTTTAGTCCTTTGAAAATCTTTTCGCACGATCGAATCCAGGCATGTGCTTCGATAACGGTTTCTTTGCCAGTGAATGACTTTCCACCAAGTCTAGAAAACTTTTGATATAAATCAGCCAAATTCAATTGAGATTGAATAGGAATATCTGTCGTTGCAGGGTTTTGACCAGCTAAAGTAGTACTTTCCTGTCTCCTATTTCGTCCTCTTCTTCCACTCATTCTTACTATCTGTAAATAGTAAGAAATCTAATTTAGGCATTCGGACAAAATATCTTAGATAATAACAACAGATAAAGAAAATAGATAAAGAAATTTGGATTTTGGTTCCACTGGTTGTACTCATTCCAGGGTATACTTCACCCTATCTCTAATGAGTCATCTAAGGTGTTACACTCCGTAGCTAAAGTTCTTACTCAACCTTCAGCTCTGATACCAATCTGTCACGACCGAACTCGATGTCCAACAAACAACATCAAATTTGTGTCGCGGGAGCTTGCACCACCATTAAATGATAAATAACACAGCGGAAATAAAAGATGATATCACTGATATAACACGAATACAATATCCGATACATCAATTTGATACAATGATAATCATCAACATCAGAGAATATACAACACAAAATACAACGGAACACGATACAATATGAAATAAGTCTTCTCAGAATATAATACTGCAACTCTGATCCAAAAAGCTCCAAAGACAGAGCTCCAAAACTCCTATCTCGATACACCATCAAGATTGCCCCAAGCTAAGCAAGTCTTGTCCATATCCAAAGAAAACTGAACTAGCTCCAGATAATCTACTGAACCTAATTATATGAAAAACCAAACTCTAGACTGCCCGTGTAGAAAAATTTTGAGCCCCCAGAGTTTAGGAAATAAACAATAAACTCTGGATCAGTCATGGGACTGGTGTGAGCAAACAAAAACAGTTTATCTTTAAACAATCAAAGATTTAAACTTTTATAATCGCAATGCTTTTAAAAATGAGACTACCATAAGGCCTCCCGCGCACACACACAATGCAAACGCAGAATCGGAGGAGATTTCTCCTTATGATAGTCAAAGATGCTTGATACGCATTAAAAAGAACATTTGATATTATTACTAGTGCATAGTGTAGAGAAAATTCATTTCGAAAGTAAAGATATAAATCTTATCCAGCATAGACATTTCGTACTATGCCTACTATAACTACCATGTTCAATAGCGGGTTACCGCCATATTCCATGGCAGGTTATACAACTAAAACTGTACAAGGCTCGTATTTGAAGAATTGATTTTTCAACAAATGGTCAGGCCAAGGAACTTCCCATTGCCACATGGAAACGCCTCTGGAAGGACGCCCCGAGAACCCAACTGGATCTCTGCCAAACAAGGCCGGGAACCCCTTTTCCCAAGGGATGTTATAAACCCTCAGATATGCCACCCCCGGTCCTTTGGGACCTTTAAACGAGAGCTCTCTAACCAACATCACACCATAATAATAAGTGTTTCAACATGAGTAAGTATCTGGGCTCCATACCATGATACTACCCTTTTCCAGAAGGAATGGTCATACCCTAGGGACGCTATCCCTGAAAACCTTGCCGCACAATTCCTGTTTCGACCATTACCGGTTTGTGAGGCTCGACGAAGTCACGTCCACAAAAACACACTTTATACAAAAGCTGTGCTTTGGGTCAACAAATGATCATAGAAATGATCATAAAGATAAAAGATCAAACAAATGATCATATCACAAATGATCAACACAATGATCATTTCACAGCAACACTCAGCATGTCACATTACCAAATTGGGAATATTTCGCTGATAACCATCAACTACATAACCTCTGAGCTCGTACGTCTCAGAGAAGGGTGTTAAGCTAAAAGAATAAATTCTTCGCCACCAACAGAAATATATTTGATAGAAATCTGCTTTATATCTCAAATTGTAATGTCGGACATAACAATCCGTACAAGTCTGTTCTGGGTTCGAACAGAACCGAAGGCACTTACAAAGAAGTCCTTGCAATTCGGGTATCCACAATCCTGATCGGATTCCCCATCACATATGGAGAACTCTATACCGGAGCAACTCGGTGCAGAGTCAATCGACAGGTCATCCTATCGCTCTCGCAAATACCCGGTCTTCAACACCGGTCTTCAAATGATATCCATAACGACGTATCACATACTCGGAATGGGTTATACGACCCAAAGGTCCTTTCCCGGCTAACCCGAATAGTGAGCGCAAAATTTAAAACATATGGATATTGGATTTCGATTAAGTCACAACTTAATAATTCCAAAGTTTCTTTCAAATGGTTTAAACCTATTACCATTTCAAATCTTTTAAACAAAAAGATTTATTTCACAAAGTTCACTCAGTTTCATAAAGATTCATTGACGGATTTCAAAACAATTTCCGTTTCAATTGGATTAACTCATTTAAATCTTTAAATCAAAGATTTATCTCATAGCTTTCAAAACTTGTTTCCAAAGATTCATTCATAACTTGGAAAATCATTTTCGATTCAAACTTGAAATTTCTTTAATATAAATTGGAAGTTCATTACTCATATGAAAGCTTTTTATCACTTAGAAATAATAGTTTTATTTTGGAAAAACCTCGATTCCATTTATACAAGTTACAATCTTTAATTCGAATTCAATTTCAGATTTCTTTTGAATTTCAATCTAAATCCGATTATTTAAATTCCAAATCTTTATTAGTTATTCAAAAATAACTTTTATTCTTAAAACAGCTTTTCAAAAGTTTTCCATATTAAACTTAATTTTTTCCAAAAATTTTTGAATTAAAAATTCAAATTCAAACTTATTTAAAAATCTGTGACTTAACCGATTTCCACGTGAAATCCATATTTGTGTGTGTATAAGTGTGGTCAAGGGTTTAACACAATATTGCAACATTATTCAATCATCACAGATCAAATACGACAATATATCCGATAAGCGATATAAACTATAACGCTTGTCTTCATTCGCAGATCATAGATATAAATATCACAGGTAATGAATTACATCACAGATAATTAATTATATTACAGATCACAATACGAATCAGGATATAACACAAAGCATCACATGTCAGGGATATCAAACAATTCATCATCCAATATAATCCAAACATCCATAAATATGGTCAATTTAATTATCTGATTAATTTAAATCAGATTAATGTCTATGAGTAAATTTGCTAGTCATAGTAAATTAATAATCAATTGATTTCAAAATATTTAATAAATTATCTTTTAATTAAATCATTAATTAACTTTTCATTAAAAATTAATCCTTAATTAAGTAATTAAATCTTTAATTATTTATTTAATTTACCCAAATCATTAATTAATTTAAATAATAAATTATCCTTTTTAATTAACTTAATTTAGAAATTAATTCATATTCCTTTTCAAATTATTAAATTAATAAATTATTCTGAAATATATTATTAGGTCTAAATTACTAAATTTATTACTTTAAATCATTAAGTAAAAATCTAGATTATAAATCAATGATCACTTAATTTTGTTTTAAAATAGTTTACTTGGTCTACTATTATGTTTTACAGCCATGGAAGAAAGACCCGAAACATCTCCCCAAATTTCTCGAGTAACACTCAAGTGCTTCCCTTATCTTCCCCGAAACCTCTCCCTGTTCCCATGTTTCTTCTTCTTCTTTTTTTTTCTAACCTGAAGCTACAAGATGCTCGCTCAAACCCAAAACAAAACAAAAACTCGAGCCAAAGCATCACGTACTCGAGCGTTCTCTCGAGTTTCCCCCCTTCCCCCTCGGCCCAAACTTTCCTGACACTAATCAGTGTCGTGCACGTGCACACGAACCGCCGCCACCTCCGGTGGCCATCGCGACCCTCAACAAGTCGCGAATCCTTCCTATACTCCAAATCAGGTCTCGATTCGACAACATCCACAATAAATCAAAAATAAGTGTTTCGATCGAAACTTGAAGCCTAAAACACCACCACAAAATGCCTCGCTACGCCGCCACCTAGTGCCAGAACCCACGCAACTTCGTCCACAACCGCGCCACGTCTTGCTACGACGATCCCCCCCAGCGCGATCAGCTTCAGTTGACCCACGACCGATCGAAAGTGCTCCAAAACTAGTCGACAAAAACTGCTGCTCAAACCCTACTTTGATCTCGTCCCCTTAATCCACACAATCGAAAAAATTTCTAACATTTTTCCTGACCTCGTAACCCATTAAGCTAGCTTCAAGCAGAATTTCGTGAGCAAATATTCATTTGATCATCAGGAAATGATCAAAAAACCAAACCCATACAACTCACGATTCCCCAAATTTTAGCAAACTAAAAATCTCGGCTTCATCACTAAAATTCATCATTTCATATTACAATTCAGTTTATAAATTCCAAACTAGAGATTGAAATGTTTTGTTTTTATCATTTTCAAGAAGTTTACTGTAATAGTTAACTTTAGGGACAACCCTTAACAAATACAGTTGGAAATTTATTTTTTTCCTTTTTAAAATTAGCATTGTGTTGTTAGAATCAACTTCCACTCAAAAATTAACACCTAAAACACATCGAGGAAGAAGTATTTGATTTTTTTTTTTGGGTTTGGTCTGTTAAAATGTTAACAGAGGAAGAAGAAAGTGTAGATACCCCTGTAACAGCAATGTATATATTTACAGTCGCATATATACAGACATAACCATACTCATCCCATTCATACTTCACACAATCAATATTGATTACATTAAATCCAAGGGGTGTTCATAAATTTTAGAGTTTGCTCACTGTTTTGAGAAGAGGAAGAACAGAGGTGGTTTAAAACTTGAAATGACATGCACAGGCTTATATATATTATATGTGAACAAACAGGCATTTTTAACATCTACTCAAGCATATTTCACAACAAACTTCAGATATCAATCACAAACAATTCAGATAAAAACAGATTCTACTGTTTTGAATGAAGGTTTACTCACCTATATGCACAAAGTAGAGAAGCCAGGGAAGAACAGAGACAGTGAAGCCTGTTTTGCTTTTGTTAAACTTGAATGATGTTTGAACTTGTAAATGGTGATTTGCAACTTTTGTTTTGCTTGATTCTTCCAAGTTTGAAGTTGTTTCAGTTGCAACTGAAACTTCTCTTTTTTTTTCTAGTAGGCTTTAATTTGTTTTCAGATTTTTTTTTCTTTCAGGCTGCTAAGTTTGATTTTGAACTAAATGAAATAAAGCAGACATATACGTATAAATATATAGAGAGGACAGTGTGTATAGGCATGTTTGAAATCATTTAATGAAAGTATGTAAGTAACCCTTTCATTTATTTGCAGCATGCCGTGCTCCATGCTAGACAGTATATGCATTCAATGCTCATCCATACTTGTTTGATACTTACTGCATATTTAGATTTAATTTTTTTTTATATATATATGTAAGTGCTGTTTTGATTCATTTAAATACTTACTTTCTTGTTTTACTTTGGTTACTTTGTATTCACTTTATATTTTATATGTGCTTAGATTTTCATTTGTATGTAAATTTTCTTTTATTTGTTTACTTAATATTTTGTAATTTATCTTATAATTATATTTCAAACTTAAGTATTAAATTTATAACACATATTTTATCCTATACACTTATATTCTATATTGATAAGTAGTTTTATTTTATTTATACTTTAAACATTTTATTTAAAATTCAATTCAGCTGAAAATATTCATTTTTGAGTTTCAAATCAAATTCAAAAACAAATAAGTAAATACATCTTATTAAATTTGAAAAAATTCAACCAAATCCATAATTTAATCTAAAATTCAATTAAATTATAAATTTAAATGCGTCTTTAAAACTGGGATCGTTACAGACTTCCCCCCTTAAAAAGAATTTCGTCCTCGAAATTCGCCAGAGAGATAACGAAGATAGATGAAGGATAGAGAAATATCTTTCTAGATCAAACTGGATATCAATTCTGCATTTGTTTTACCAAATCAGAATTATTAACAATAGATGTGAGAACAAACTCAATTAAGTACGAAAAAATTGGGTTATCTGATCTACGAAGTATACAGAGGTATTGGTTAGATCGAAGGGATAACTAACCATTCGTAGAATATATCGAAACCCAATGAAATAGATAGAAATAGATTCGATTACGATTTCAGATTCAATATTTAATTCATTTATGATTTGCTGAGAAATACAACTAATGATAGTTCCAGTGTCGAACAAAATTCGAACAATTTAATCGTAAACGAGAAGATTACCTTATAAAATTCATTTCCCTAATCGGATGTTGAGGTTGAAGAATCATCTCTGATTGCATACCCTCTCCTTACTAAAGTTTGCTTCTTGGCTGGACAATTTTTGATCCTATGTCCCGGTTTGCGGCACTTATAGCATCCAGTAGATTCCTGATCTGGCCTCATAAATGGCTCTCTCATTCCTGGCTTCCAATCATTCTTGCATTTATCCGAGTAGTGACCTTTTTCCAGGCAATTGAGACAAGTAACATCCTTCCTTTTCTTTTGTATACTTTTCTTTCCTTTATTTTTCCTCGATTTCTTTCCGCCAAACTTCCTTTTTCTCCAATTCAGATTACTTGCATCTACATTCTCCTCCGGATCTTTTTGCTTTTCCAGAGTATCGTATCTATAGCCCATATCAATTAATTCAGAAAAAGATTCCTTGACGTGAGTAGTCATCCATTCCTGAAACTCCTTGTTCATTCCCCGAAAAACTTTTCATTCTTTTTTAACGGTGTATTCACCAATTCTGGACCAAATCGAGATAATTCAATAAATTTGTTCAAGTACTCCTCAAACGATAAACTCCCTTGCTCTAAATCCATAAACTCCTGATACACTCTAGAGATACCAGCAGACGACATATATCGCTGCTCAAACACTTCCTTGAAACGACTCCAAGTAAATTCATCTGTCGACTCATCCACGGTAACAGTTTCCCACCAAACTAAAGCCTCTTCCTGGAGTTGCCATGAAGCTATCAATCGCATCTGATCATTTTCTAATTTTAGTCCTTTGAAAATCTTTTCGCACGATCGAATCCAGGCATGTGCTTCGATAACGATTTCTTTGCCAGTGAATGACTTTCCACCAAGTCTAGAAAACTTTTGATATAAATCAGCCAAATTCAATTGAGATTGAATAGGAATATCTGTCGTTGCAGGGTTTTGACCAGCTAAAGTAGTACTTTCCTGTCTCCTATTTCGTCCTCTTCTTCCACTCATTCTTACTATCTGTAAATAGTAAGAAATCTAATTTAGGCATTCGGACGAAATATCTTAGATAATAACAACATATAAAGAAAATAGATAAAGAAATTTGGATTTTGGTTCCACTGGTTGTACTCATTCCAGGGTATACTTCACCCTATCTCTAATGAGTCATCTAAGGTGTTACACTCCGTAGCTAAAGTTCTTACTCAACCTTCAGCTCTGATACCAATCTGTCACGACCCTAACTCGATGTCCGACAAACAACATCAAATTTGTTTCGCGGGAGCTTGCAACACCATTAAATGATAAATAACACAGCGGAAATAAAAGATGATATCACTGATATAACATGAATACAATATCCGATACATCAATTTGATACAATGATAATCATCAACATCAGAGAATATACAACACAAAATACAGCGGAACACGATACAATATGAAATAAGTCTTCTTAGAATATAATACTGCAACTCTGATCCAAAAAGCTCCAAAGACAGAGCTCCAAAACTCCTATCTCGATCCACCATCAAGATTGCACCAAGCCAAGCAAGTCTCGTCCATATCCAAAGAAAACTGAACTAGCTCCAGATAATCTACTGAACCTAATTATCTGAAAAACCAAACTCTAGACTGCCAGTGTAGAAAAATTTTAAGCACCTAGAGTTTAGGAAATAAACAATAAACTCTGGATCAGTCATGGGACTGGTGTGAGCAAACAAAAACAGTTTATCTTTAAAACAATCAAAGATTTAAACTTTTATAATCGCAATGCTTTTAAAAATGAGACTACCATAAGGCCTCCCGCACACACACAATGCAAACGCAGAATCGGAGGAGATTTCTCCTTATGATAGTCAAAGATGCTTGATACGCATTAAAAAGAACATTTGATATTATTACTAGTGCATAGTGTAGAGAAAATTCATTTCGAAAGTAAATATATAAATCTTAGCCAGCATAGACATTTCGTACTATGCCTACTATAGCGACCATGTTCAATAGCGGGTTACCGCCATATTCCATGGCAGGCTATACAACTAAAACCGTACAAGGCTCGTATTTGAAGAATGGATTTTCCAACAAATGGTCAGGCCAAGGAACTTCCCGTTGCCACATGGAAACGCCTCTGGAAGGACGCCCCGAGAACCCAACTGGATCTCTGCCAAACAAGGCCGGGAACCCCTTTTCCCTAGGGATATTATAAACCTCAGATATGCCACCCCCGGTCCTTTGGGACCTTTAAACGAGAGCTCTCTAACCAACATCACACCATAATAATAAGTGTTTCAACATGAGTAAGTATCTGGGCTCCATACCATGATACTACCCTTTTCCAGAAGGAATGGTCATACCCTAGGGACGCTATCCCTGAAAACCTTGCCGCACAATTCCTGTTTCGACCATTACCGGTTTGTGAGGCTCGACGAAGTCACGTCCACAAAAACACACTTTATACAAAAGCTGTGCTTTGGGTCAACAAATGATCATAGAAATGATCACAAAGATAAAAGATCAAACAAATGATCATATCACAAATGATCAACACAATGATCATTTCACAGCAACACTCAGCATGTCACATTAACAAATTGGGAATATTTCGCTGATAACCATCAACTACATAACCTCTGAGCTCGTACGTCTCAGAGAAGGGTGTTAAGCTAAAAGAATAAATTCTACGCCACCAACAGAAATATATTTGAAAGAAATCTGCTTTATATCTCAAATTGTAATGTCAGACATAACAATCCATACAAGTCTGTTCTGGGTTCGAACAGAACCGAAGGCACTTACAAAGAAGTCCTTGCAATCCGGATATCCACAATCCTGATCGGATTCCCCATCACATATGGAGAACTCTATACCGGAGCAACTCGGTGCAGAGTCAATCGACAGGTCATCCTATCGCTCTCGCAAATACCCGGTCTTCAACACCGGTCTTCAAATGCTATCCATAACGACGTATCACATACTCGGAATGGGTTATACGACCCAAAGGTCCTTTCCCGGCTAACCCGAATAGTGAGCGCAAAATTTAAAACATATGGATATTGGATTTCGATTAAGTCACAACTTAATAATTCCAAAGTTTCTTTCAAATGGTTTAAACCAATTACCATTTCAAATCTTTTAAACAAAAAGATTTATTTCACAAAGTTCACTCAGTTTCATAAAGATTCATTTACGGATTTCAAAACAATTTCCATTTCAATTGGATTAACTCATTTAAATCTTTAAATCAAAGATTTATCTCATAGCTTTCAAAACTTGTTTCCAAAGATTCATTCATAACTTGGAAAATCATTTTCGATTCAAACTTGAAATCTCTTTAATATAAATTGGAAGTTCATTACTCATATGAAAGCTTTTTATCACTTAGAAATAATAGTTTTATTTTGGAAAAACCCCGATTCCATTTATACAAGTTAAAATCTTTAATTCGAATTCAATTTCAGATTTCTTCTGAATTTCAATCTAAATCCGATTATTTAAATTCCAAATCTTTATTAGTTATTCAAAAATAACTTTTATTCTTAAAACAGCTTTTCAAAAGTTTTCCACATTAAACTTAATTTATTTCCAAAAATATTTGAATTAAAAATTCAAATTCAAACTTATTTAAAAATTTGTGACTTAACCGATTTCCACGTGAAATCCATATTTGTGTGTGTATAAGTGTGGTCCAAGGGTTTAACACAATATTGCAACATTATTCAATCATCACAGATCAAATACGACAATATATCCGATAAGCGATATAAACTATAACGCTTGTCTTCATTCGCAGATCATAGATATACATATCACAGGTAATGAATTACATCACAGATAATTGATTATTTTACAGATCACAATACGAATCAGGATATAACACAAAGCATCACATGTGAGGGATATCAAACAATTCATCATCCAATATAATCCAAACATCCATAAATATGGTCAATTTAATTATCTGATTAATTTAAATCAGATTAATGTCTATGAGTAAATTTGCTAGTCATAGTAAATTAATAATCAATCGATTTCAAAACATTTAATAAATTATCTTTTAATTAAATCATTAATTAACTTTTCATTAAAAATTAATCCTTAATTAAGTAATTAAATCTTTAATTATTTATTTAATTAACCCAAATCATTAATTAATTTAAATAATAAATTATCCTTTTTAATTAACTTAATTTAGAAATTAATTCATATTCCTTTTCAAATTATTAAATTAATAAATTATTCTGAAATATATTATTAGGTCTAAATTACTAAATTTATTACTTTAAATCATTAAGTAAAAATCTAGATTATAAATCAATGATCACTTAATTTTGTTTTAAAATAGTTTACTTGGTCTACTATTATGTTTTACAGCCATGGAAGAAAGACCCGAGCCATCTCGCCAAATTTCTCGAGTAACACTCAAGTGCTTCCCTTATCTTCCCCGAAACCTCTCCCTGTTCCCATGTTTCTTCTTCTTGTTTTTTTTTTCTAACCTGAAGCTACAAGATGCTCGCTCAAACCCAAAACAAAACAAAAACTCGAGCCAAATCATCACGTACTCGAGCGTTCTCTCGAGTTTCCCCCCTTCCCCCTCGGCCCAAACTTTCCTGACACTAATCAGTGTCGTGCACGTGCACACGAACCGCCGCCACCTCCGGTCGCCATCGCGACCCTCAACAAGTCGCGAATCCTTCCTATACTCCAAATCAGGTCTCGATTCGACAACATCCACCATAAATCAAAAATAAGTGTTTCGATCGAAACTTGAAGCCTAAAACACCACCACAAAACGCCTCGCTACGCCGCCACCTAGTGCCAGAACCCACGCAACTTCGTCCACAACCGCGCCACGTCTTGCTACGACGATCCCCCCCAGTGCGATCAGCTTCAGTTGACCCACGACCGATCGAAAGTGCTCCAAAACTAGTCGACAAAAACTGCTGCTCAAACCCTACTTTGATCTCGTCCCCTTAATCCACACAATCGAAAAAATTTCTAACATTTTTCCTGACCTCGTAACCCATTAAGCTAGCTTCAAGCAGAATTTCGTGAGCAAATATTCATTTGATCATCAGGAAATGATCAAAAAACCAAACCCATACAACTCACGATTCCCCAAATTTTAGCAAACTAAAAATCTCAGCTTCATCACTAAAATTCATCATTTCATATTACAATTCAGTTTATAAATTCCAAACTAGAGATTAAAATGTTTTGTTTTTATCATTTTCAAGAAGTTTACTGTAATAGTTAACTTTAGGGACAACCCTTAACAAATACAGTTGGAAATATTTTTTTTTCTTTTTAAAATTAGCATTGTGTTGTTAGAATCAACTTCCACTCAAAAATGAACACCTAAAACACATCGAGGAAGAAGTATTTGATTTTTTTTTTGGGGTTTGGTCTGTTAAAATGTTAACAGAGGAAGAAGAAAGTGTAGATACCCCTGTAACAGCCATGTATATATTTACAGTCGCATATATACAGACATAACCATACTCATCCCATTCATACTTCACACAATCAATATTGATTACATTAAATCCAAGGGGTGTTCATAAATTTTAGAGTTTCCTCACTGTTTTGAGAAGAGGAAGAACAGAGGTGGTTTAAAACTTGAAATGACATGCACAGGCTTATATATATTGATATGTGAACAAACAGGCATTTTTAACATCTACTCAAGCGTATTTCACAACAAACTTCAGATATCAATCACAAACAATTCAGATAAAAACAGATTCTACTGTTTTGAATGAAGGTTTACTCACCTATATGCACAAAGTAGAGAAGCCAGGGAAGAACAGAGACAGTGAAGCCTGTTTTGCTTTTGTTAAACTTGAATGATGTTTGAACTTGTAAATGGTGATTTGCAACTTTTGTTTTGCTTGATTCTTCCAAGTTTGAAGTTGTTTCAGTTGCAACTGAAACTTCTCTTTTTTTTTCTAGTAGGCTTTAATTTGTTTTCAGATTTTTTTTCTTCTTTCAGGCTGCTAAGTTTGGTTTTGAACTAAATGAAATAAAGCAGACATATACGTATAAATATATAGAGAGGACAGTGTGTATAGGCATGTTTGAAATCATTTAATGAAAGTATGTAAGTAACCCTTTCATTTATTTGCAGCATGCCGTGATCCATGCTAGACAGTATATGCATTCAATGCTCATCCATACTTGTTTGATACTTACTGCATATTTAGATTTAATTTTTTTTTTATATATATATATATGTAAGTGCTGTTTTGATTCATTTAAATACTTACTTTCTTGTTTTACTTTGGTTACTTTGTATTCACTTTATATTTTATATGTGCTTAGATTTTCATTTGTATGTAAATTTTCTTTTATTTGTTTACTTAATATTTTGTAATTTATCTTATAATTATATTTCAAACTTAAGTATTAAATTTATAACACATATTTTATCCTATACACTTATATTCTATATTGATAAGTAGTTTTATTTTATTTATACTTTAAACATTTTATTTAAAATTCAATTCAACTGAAAATATTCATTTTTGAGTTTCAAATCAAATTCAAAAACAAATAAGTAAATACATCTTATTAAATTTGAAAAATTCAACCAAATCCATAATTTATTCTAAAATTCAATTAAATTATAAATTTAAATGCGTCTTTAAAACTGGGATCGTTACACCATGCTTTCAAATTCATTTTCTTATTTTGTTTTTCAAACTATCTTTTGGTTGTTCTTATCGTCCTCATCTTGCTATAGACTGGTATATGCATTTTTCTATGATCTTTCTGTTTAGAAATCTTTCTATAATCTTTGATAATCTCCACCTTGTAAAACTTACCTATAACAACAGTTATCAGGTATAACTTCAATCTTCTTGTCATCTTATCTTAATCCTATTTCACTCTATATTTTCTGTTCCCTTCCATACCTCATTCCTTTTCGGGGACGAAAAGTTTTGAGTGGGGGAGAGTGTAACAACCCTGTATTTTGTAATTATTTTATTGTATATTTTAATTATTTTTAACGTAAGATTTTGATTTAAAAACTTATTTTACTTATTTGAAATGATTAAATTTATTATTTAAATATAATCTTGATTTTTATGAGTTTTAATTCCAAACTTGTGTAAGTTGAATATTTGTCTGAAATGCTAATTTTGGTCAAAATAGTCAAACTGTGACTTTCAACTTAAAATTTTAAAAGTTTAAAAATTTAATTTTTTTCATTTATTTAAAGACTTTGGCTTTTGTTTTCTTAAAAATCTAATTTTGGAAATTTTCTTGAAATGATTTCTGATCATTTGTCCAAATAAAAATAAACAATGTCTGAAAATTTGATTTGGATAAAAAGTGTAACTTTAATAGAAATTCTAAATTTTATAATTCTAAAGGCAAAATTTTCATCTTGAACTGTATACAATTGTGTAACATTTGTTTCACTTTTGTTTTGGTCAGATTTGTTGTATACTTTTTTTAAAAAAAAAGTTAGTAATAATTAGTGTGAAACGGGAAATAAACTTTACATTTCTTTTACATATGTTTACATCTGTTTCTTAACTTTATATTTAATAATCAATTGGATGAAGCTAAATCAAATGTTATTAATTATGGTATAATATCTATTAAATTTTGGTTTAAAGTGATGGTTTATTTTTCCTAATAGAAACGTTAGTATTTTAAATTTATTTAATAAGAGAAACAAAATAATTTGTACGTTACTTTGGGCATATATTTAATTGTTGCTCTTGCCTTTTCGTTATCTATTTGATTTTTTTCTTGCGTTAACAATGCAAAGTTTTCAGCCGTATATTCTCTTTTGAGAATCCAAAATCTTGCTCAAATCTTGCCTTAAATCATTTCCGTGTGTGAATTATTTCTTTCCCTCTTGCCTCCCATACGTTTCCACCTATTGGATAGAATTAAATTGCCTCTACCGTTCAAGCATTTTACTCTTGCCTGCCCTCTACATAAATTAGTGAGCAAATGTTAATATATATTTCACGTTCAAAAGTTCCATACCACAAATTATTCATTTTGCTTCCATCAAAATTTGCGTTAGCATCTCCTGAAGGTATGAACCGGCGCATGCTTTTCCTTTCATTTTTTTTTCTTTTTTTCTTTTTTTCTTCTTTTCTTCTTTTCACTCTTGTTTTATTCCATTTGTTCTCCTTTCATTGTTTTGCTTTATCCTATTGCTTGCCACCGTGCTTGGCCATTCACCATATTTTTCCGACCCTACCCATGCCAGACCACCGAGCCTTGTTTGAGAAAAAAAGGAATGAAAAAAATTCCATTTTTGTCGCCTTTGTATTTTGTTTTTGAAGTAATATTGCCGCCGAGCCTTGTTTTGAAAAAAAAAGGAAAATGAAAAAAAAAGTTGCTTTTGTTTGTATTTTTGAAGTTATAATCTATTTTTCCATTGGCCCTTGTTCTGGAAAAAAGAAATGAGAAAAAAAAATTGTTTTGTCACCTCTGTAATTTGGCATTCTAGTCTATATTCCCTCCGCCCTTTTGTTTGAAAAAAAAAGAAATGAACAAAATTTGTTTTGTCACCTTTGTTTTGAAGTTATAGTCTATTTTAAAAGTGGTCTTGTATTTTTGAAGTCACAGTTTATTTTGTTTTTATAAAATTAAATAGAAAAGGAAATTTGAAAGGCCTTAAACTTTCTATCTTTCTATGGGCCTTTATAGTCCACCCTTTTACTTTTAACCTAACCTTTCACCAATTAACCCTAACACCTCCTCATATCATCTCCTACCACTTCACATTTTTGTGCTTGCCATGCCTTTGTGAGGCAAACCAGATCCTTTTCCACCTGAAAACATGTGTGGCCTAGCCCTAAGCATGTATGGCCGAGCATTCATGTAGTTGTGGTCAAGTAAAAGTGGTTGAAAAGCTTGGTAATGTCATTTGTTGCTTCTACTTTTCTATTGTTCAACAAATCTTTATATTGTATGCATATGTTTATATGGTCCTGTTTATTTGTTGTATACAAGATCATTATCAAGGCTTTCCATTCATTCAATTCAAATCGTGTTTGTCGTGCTTTTGGAATCGCTCTTGTGTTTGTTGTTTTGGTCTCTAGCTTCGAAAAGGTGAGTCTTTCTCACTCTGACATATATACTTATGAAAATTGGATTGATGACAAGTGTTTAGTAATGTAAAATGTTTATGCAAGTTAATGATGATCATATGATATGCTATGCCGTGTTATTACCATGTTATTACCATGTTAAAACTGTTAATTTTCACCTGACATCTGATACATGACTGTATATTGTGATATTGACATTGTTTATATTATTTCTGTATACGATCACACTACAAGTTCCCTGTTAGGATAAAAAATCATTATGGGCTGAAATGATAGGCCTGAGTTATTTTATTTATTTATTTAAACTTGGGATTGCGGGCTTGAAATGATAGAACCCGGATTTTTACCTTTTAAACTACGGATTGAAATGATACATATCCGTACCACTTGACCTAGGTTAGAAAACTATATACAGACCCGTGGTTATTCTATAAAGTGCTTTGAATATTTTAAGTATTTTAAAAATATAAAATTATCAAATTTGATTTAAATAGATTTTGAAAGGTTTTAAAATAAATAAATTATGATTTTTCTATGTGTTAAAAATGTATTTATGAATGGATTAACTGGATTTTGAAATATAACTTATATTTGAAATTTGGAATTTTGACTAAAAATGATATTTAAGTTACATGAATAAAATGGACTTTAATTTTATTTGGAAATGGTAAATATGATAAATTGATTTATATTTGAATTTAAGTGATTTATTAAAGAATTAATTCAATAAATTTAAGTGGTTGAATAAATGACTGTTGAAAATGAAATTTTAAAATATAGCTTGACTTGAAATGTGAAATTTGAGTTTTAACTAAAGATGTTAAATTAATCAAATAAACTGGAAGTTTAGTTAAATTTGTAAAATGGTAATATAAATCTGAAACGTATAGGTTTTAATTTATGAAAGAAACGTATAGGTTTTAATTTGTGAAAAAAACGTATAGGGTTTAATTTATGAAAGAAACGTATAGGTTTTAATTTATGAAAGAAACGTATAGGTTTTAATTTATGAAAGAAACGTATAGGTTTTAATTAATGAAAGAAAAGTATAGGTTTTATTTTATGAAAGAAACGTATAGGTTTTAATTTATGAAAGAAACGTATAGGTTTTAATTTATGAAAGAAACGTATAGGTTTTAATTAATGAAAGAAGCGTATAGGTTTTATTTTATGAAAGAAACGTATAGGTTTTAATTTATGGAAGAAACGTATAGGTTTTAATTTATGAAAGAAACGTATAGGTTTTAATTTATGAAAGAAACGTATAGGTTTTAATTAATGAAAGAAACGTATAGGTTTTATTTTATGCAAGAAACGTATAGGTTTTAATTTATGGAAGAAACGTATAAGTTTTTAATTAATGAAAGAAACGTATAAAGTCCTAATTAGTGAGAGAACATGAAAGTTTTAATTAATGCAAGAACATGTAAAGTTTTAATTAAGAAAGAAACATGTAAAGTTTTAAGTATTGTGGTATTGATTTAATTAATAAATGTTCATTATTGTAATAGGAATATAAAATTTAAAACGTACATTTGACACGTAGATTTTAATCAATGTATTGGTGTATTTTAAATTGATTAAAATGATAAATGTTACTTATTGTAATAATAATGTAAGTTAATAAGGTGCTTTTAACTTAACATAAGAATTTCGGTTTAAATTGTATATTACAGTAAAAAAGTTTATTTAACTATAAGGCTATGATAAATTGACATGTTAAAATTTTAAGCTTATCAATACTTTGATTATATACAATGTAATGTGGAAAGTAGTACATTCCAAAAATGCTATGATTCCTTAAGGTAACATTTCCAAAATGCTATGATAATTTAAAGGAATATTTCAAGTTTAATAAATTTAAAGAAATATTCAATGATTTGAAAATTTGGGTTTTATTTGAATGATATAATATTGAATTATTTTTGAAATGGAAATGATACAATTGTGATATTGTTTTGAAATGAGTATGATATTTTGGTCTTGGAAGAATAAATTATTTGAAATAAATATCTATGGGTTATAATAACGATTGGTTGTTAAAGAGACCGGGATCGGATATTGTCTTATAGTCGGACAATACCGAAAACCACTTTAACAACTGCGTACGCGGTGGAGATTTCAGAATGAAGTAGGATGGTGGCAACGTTCTCGAGGTATGTTACGTGGACCCAACTCCCGTGAGTTGGCATATATGACTAAAACAGGAGCTATACCGGGCTACACAAAGGGTCGCACCCTTTCATCGAGCATGCTCCATCGGAAACTATTCTATTACTTTTGTGATTCGATTCGGTGGCGCCACTTTGATTCGGGGGTATTGTTCGAGGTGGGCGGAAGCTGTTGGCTTGCCGTCACCACCGGTCCGGGAGTGCAAACGGTGTATCCACCCTGGCATTGCCTCGCGTGCCGTGTCATATCCTTATATCGAGCCCACTACGATTTTGGTTTTAAAGATCCGACCGCGTTAAGGTTCACCATCCCCTTAATGCTATTTTCTATATGATTATACTTTACTGATTAGACACTACCGTATATAGCGTATATTACTACATAGTAAATAGTTTAACGGATCTTTAGAGGATGGGCGGTCCCAAGCATCCTTTAAGTTACTGATGCATTTTGTTACTGTTCACTTGAGTTGATTTACAGTTTATAAGTATTTATGTCCTGACTTGAGGGTTTTGTATTTTGCTTTACGCTCGGGTCAGATTGATTGAGTTAGCATTCAAGATTCACCTTCGGTGTTGGAGCTTTCCTTGAAGATCTAGCATCTATTTTGTTTCAATATCCAGTGGTTCAGTGATGTATCTGATTTGTACCTGATGTATCCTGTTACTCTTCTGTTGTATCTTATTTAACTCTGATGTATCTTATATTTTATATAGTAGCTTCATGAACTACTATCTCTTTTTCTTCCGCTGCATTTTTATATACTCTGTGTCTGTGATCTGTGATTTTTATTTACTGTATATTCTGAGATTTGCCGAATTTTTATTTACAACACGGTATTTTGAGCAATCCAATTACGGCAAGAGTGTCTACCTATACACTTATAATGGATGCGAATGGTTGAAAATATCGGGTCGTTACACATTTGGATGCCATAAATAAAATTTAAATCATTGGATGTGTTTGCTTGATTTATAATAATTTATTCAGGATGATATTATAAACCCATATACTGCAATATTCCACCTTGAAGTGGAATTAATATTTTATTTTGTGCTAACATCTGTGGATGCAGGAAAACAGGTTGGAGGGATCCAACAAGATTCCTCAAAAATATTTATTGATCGTAATATGTTGTCATGTGACAGGTTGGATGAATTAATATGGAATTGCATGTGAATTGAATTATATAGTGTTGAATAACAGGGAAGTTGGAATTTGGTAATTTTTAAATACCATAAATAATTAAATTATTTCTATTGAGAATAAAGTAAAACAAAAAGAATATTTATTGCTTGGGTTATACTTAAAAATTGGTTAAATTTGAGTTCGGGAAAAAGGGTAAATTATATACTAAAAGACTTGAAGAAATATTGTAATCGATGAATGGATTTGAAGTAAAGCGAAACTTTATTAATAAATAAAATAAAAGAACTTTATTAAGAAATGAAATGGAATTTTATTAAGGAATAATATGGAATTGTATTGAAGAATAAAATTTTAAAATAGGATTTTTGAATAAATTGTTTTTATAAATAAATAAAAAAGAAAAACTCAGGGAGTTATAAAATTTATAAACGGAGTATATTAAAGAGATATGAAGTATCGGTGGATACGTAAAGAGCTAAGTCAAGGTGAGGACTTAATTTGAGTTATGGAAATTGGTTTTGAAAGGAAATAGTTGAATATTTCCGAAAGTAAGAAATGAGAATATGGTCAAGAGGAATTATGAGTGAATATTGGATTTTCTAAAACTATAAATTTGTTTTAAAGGAATATTTTAAAAAAAAAATTACTATGCCATATAATTTGTAAAGAACTATTATCTAGATTTAGAATATTTCGAAAAAGTTATTTTGAATGCTTAGTATTTATTATAATAAACTATTGTTTTCTAAACCAGCTTCGAAAATTCATTAATAACAGGATATGAATTTTAGCATTTATATTTAATTTTACCTTAAACCATAATTTGAAATAAAACCATTGTTCTACTTTACAAGTCAAGATGTTTTCAAAAATGTTTTGAAAACCCAATTATAAATCCTCTTGAAGTAAAGCAAGTACGATTAATTTGAATAAGATCTTTAAGGAAGATTTTATAGAGGGTTATGAGAACTTGAATAAATCCCAAGTTTAAGATTAGTGAATTTCGAAGTGAGATAAAATTCATAAGAAGAGCAGGAACGAAATGTTAAATATTAATAAGCTAAATGGCTTTGGAAAATTTACAAATGAGACTGTAAATGATTTTGAGGAAACTATTTTATGGTTGCTTATGAATGATTAAGATAGTTAAATAACCGACTCTCAATATTGGATAATGCGCTGATCGTTTCGAAGAGTCCGGGATCGGATTTAATTATCCGAAAACCACTTCGATCCGGTTCGTATGATTACGAATGTAGACCGTGAAGAGTTGAAGACGGTGATTCGGTTTGTCCAGACCCAGGGCAACTTGTATGGATTGAATGCTTTCAGAACATCGTCAGGTGGACGATGAGCATTCTAAGTGGGACTCGTTCTTGAAAGGTAATGCTCAGCCTCAAGCCCCATCAACCGGGAATGGGTAAAACAGGGGAGGTGAAGCAAGACTTCGTGGGTAGCCCCCACTGGAGAGTAAGGTTTCCCCTGTCTAGATGTCAATTTTATTTCGGCTTAGTGGGTGGTTGGTCGCGCCAACCACGTGGTGATCTTGCTTGGGACGATCCAGTAAGGGATGGTTCCGGTCTTGTGTTGTAGGGGTATTAGGTTGGCTCCTCGGTACTCTGATCTAGACCAGGTACTATGACGGACGGTACCCCAGTAGCCCTGCCATTGTATTGAATCCAATCTCCAATAAGCGCCTGTACGGTTTTGATTGTGCCCAACTATTGCTGAAACGTGAGATGCAAGCATTTCAGCTAGATTCTACTTTACATTCTATAGACACTATTATAATATCAGACGAATTTAATTAAAATTGTTTTGGCTATCGTAAGGTAAAAACCCGACATGTTTATTTGTGGCGTGGTCTTACGAGATGCTTTTGTTTTCAAAGGATTTTTGAAAATATAATAATCCAATTGAGTGTGATTTCTCACGCTTGTTTTCCAGACTGACTCGGGTGTTGTTTTATATGATGCTCGGGTCAGACCGAGTTAAATAGGTTCAGGTTAAAGCTAAGGAGTTCAGGAGACGAGCTGATGACAGAGCGTACTTCCGTATTGACTATTATTTCCGCTGTGTATGGACAATTGTTAAGTTGTCTCTGTATGGCTGTTTGTTGTACTCTGATGTTGGTATGTATGTATATGTATACAGTACAGATTTCTTTGTATTTAAAAGTTGTTATTATATATTATATTTTGTTCCGCTGCGATTGTGAGACTCTGATGTTGTTTTCTTTTCTTCTTCTTCTACCTCTTTCTTCTTTTACCCGAAGACTCGTCCTTTTGTGCCACTTTGGATAGAACTGTTATGGAATTTTGTTAGTTTAAAGGGGTACGGATTTGCGGGCCTTTACACTTGGAATCAGAGCTGAAAGGTTAAGCGAGAACCTTGGCTCTGGTGGGGATTACTCATTAAAGATAGAGTCATTAGTACTCTAGAATGAGTTGAGCATATTAATAGATATGAGTGCGTATTTGTTAGTGAATATAAAATGGTTTTATATTGTATTGATTGATTTATTGAGTGGCATATGAACCTTCGTCAGCACAGTCTGCACAACTATGCCGAAGGGGTTTCTAAACACTTGAATAGAACAATTCGATACAATATTGTTTTCGAAAGCGGGTAAATGAAATAATTTTACCCAAATATATTTGATATAAAAAGAAATGATTTTCTGCAAATTATTGTGTATAATTAAAGTGTTTGGATGATAGTATTATAGAAAAATAAGATTATAAGATTTAAAATGGCTTATATAACCAAGGAAAATATGAGATTGAATTTTTGTGTTAAAATTAAAATGAAGTCAAAAATGAGGATTTAACTTGGATTAAAATTTAAAACTTGAACTTTAATTAATGATTTGGAAGGGATAAATTAGTAGATTTAAATGAAGTTGAAATGAGAAATAAAACTTAAAGTGGATTGAAATTAATTTAAGTTATGGGAATGGAAGTAAATTGAATTAAACTGAAAATAAAATTCTGTTGTATTTGAATTAAATTGAAATTTGAATTAAAAATGGGATTAGGTGATGAAACCCGAGTTATAAATAGAAATGCCATTGAAATGGTAAGTAAAATTAAATATGAATCACATGGGATTTGATCTAGATGAGTATCAAATAATTTAGAAATGAATTTAAGTAAGAAGTTGCAATAAATTAACTAACTTAAGATCTAAAATTTATGGAAAGGTGATTTCGAAGAAAGTGAAAATTTATTGAATAAAATAGATTGGATGGTAAATAGCAAATTTAATTGGATTGAAAAATTTGATTGAACTGGAATTATCTTAATCTAAGTGAATGTTTGAATTTGAATGAAGATGAATTAAATTGAGATGCAGATGATATTGTAATAAAACTCTCACTTGGGTAAAATTCATAATAATGAAATGAGGTTGAATTTAATGTAAGCCGAGTTAAGTGAAATTTGAATTTGAATAAATAAGACATTGATTGCTTATAAAAGAATTGAGAAGCGTTGAAATAAAAATATATACTTGGCTAAGTAAAAATGTATAAACCCGAATTAAAAAAAATGGGAATGTGGTTAACTGTAAATGAATGGAAGTGTGAAGATAAATAAGAAATAGGACTTATATAATTAAGATGGAATGAATAAGTCAAATAGAATTGTTTGAATTTGGGAAATGAATAGAAATCCGAACCTGAATTACAAAATAGAATTGAACCAAAGAAATTTAAATGAAGAGATTTTTGAAGCTAAAAAATCAAGTATTGAATTATAAATATAAAATTCAACTTGGATTGGTTAGCAAATAAAATGAAATTGGATTAAATATAAATGGTTAGAAGTGCAAACAAAATCCAATTGTGTATAAATAAAGTGAAAATGGTCTTGTAATAAGTTAAATAAGTTCAAGAATGAATCGAACATGGGAATTGAAATTTTTAAATGAAATAACTAATCGAGCTAAGAAGTAAATGAAAGAGATTTGATTTAAATAAAATCAAATTAAATTGGAAAAGAATTTATGGGCAAATGATATAAACTTAAGTTATGAAAATTAAATAATTTGAAGTAAATTAACTTAAGTCTAAAATCCAATGAAGCGTGACTTATATAAATTTGGGACATGATTGTTAAATTTTAAGCATTGAGGTTGTCGAGCTTAATAAAAATGGTTTGAATAAAATCAATGCAAAGATATGGTTTAAAAATAAATTAGAATGGAATGAAATTTCATATAACTTGAGTTGGAATGAATTTTAAAACAGTTATAAAACTAAAGAAATTGTTTGTTTGAATGAATATTGTTGGGCGAATTCTCACCACCGATCCAAGGCCTCACCGAACCCACCTACCACCGGACCAAACACCAACTCACCTACCACTGGACCAAACACCAACTCACCTACCACCGGACCAAACACCAACTCACCTACCACCGAATCAACTACTACCGAACCAATTCTCAATCACCACTCTCCACCGGATCAACCACTACCGAATCAACCACTACTAGACCGAAAGCCACTCCAACCATCTCCGGACCAAGGCTTTGCCGAACCAACATTGCCAGGCCAGATTAAATCAGCCCAGGCCCACCAACAGCTATGTACATCCAAGACCCCTACCCCCATCCTCACTCTATAAATAGAGGGGTAGGGGTGCAACAATGGCGGACAAATTTGAGAGCTCAAGCACGGATAGAACTTTCAAACAACTTTCATATACTTGTAATCAAAGCTTTGTACTTGTAATATGAACAGAAAAGGAGAATAACATATAAAGTGGACATAGGCACATTCTGGCCGAACCACTATAAATCTGTGTGTCTTTTACTGTTTAGTCCCTGCTTTTTACATATTTGCATAAATTACCCAAATCGCTAAGAACAACGTAAAATCGATTAAATTACACGACTTGGACGTGTTTGCCCATTTTTTGTGCAAACATTTTTGGTGCTTTCGCCGGGAAATCGAGCTAGAAGCTTCAGCTTCTCCCACTTAACCCTCTTCCCGACAACAACGCTCATTGCTTGAAAGACATGCCTCCCAGGAAGAAGAAAGATGTTAGCAAAGGAAAGAACATCGCAACTAGAAGCATTCCAGATCCAGTGATCACAGATCAAGAGAACCGTCCCTTTTCAACAGCAGTACGAAATGGAAATCAGGCAAATCAGACAGCCCCTGCCACAGAACAACCAACAACAATTACTAGGGCAGATCTAGACAGGGTTGTGGCTGAAGTGACTAACCGCTTCACATCCCAACAAGAAGCCTTCGTGGACCGACTCATGTCACACTTAAGGGATACTGAAGAATCCAACCGCAACACTGAATCATGGGATGAGTCCCAATCTGGAGGATTTGGGAGGCGACAAAGATCTTTCTTCTTCGAAGAAGCTAACAACGGAAACAACAATGACAGGAGCCGAGCCCGAACTCAGCCCGAACTCCGACCCGAGGAAACACTTGGAACCAAACCCAACGGGGGAGGTACTAGGTGAGGGTCGGCTGTGGCTGAGCCGGTCATGCTACCTAGCCATGGAAACACCAATGAACGGGGCCGAGCTAGAGTCTAGCCCGAAGTTGGACCCGAGGAAGTGCTCATAACAGAACCCAACAGGGGAAGATCAAGGCAAGGGCCAACTGTAGCTGACCCTAGCATGCTCCCAGAAGACCAAAGGCAGCCACTGGAAAATATTAGGAGTGATAGACGATACCACCCCTACAGATCATCCAGACGGAATCAATCCCGCAGAGAAGAACCAAACTCATTTCTATCCGCTTCAAATTCTGATGAAAAGATAGCGCGATTGTTCAGAGAGTGCGTCCAAGAGGATTAAAGAGACCGAGGGATAGGCGCTAGGGTAACCAGCCCTTTCACCCGCAATATCGAAATTGCAATCACCCCCCGAGAATGGAAAATGCCAACAATGGAACCTTACAATGTAATATCTCACCCCGTTGTACACTTGCAGAGATACACACAACATATGCTCATGAGTGGAGCCACAGAAGGAGTATTGTGCTAATGCTTTCCACTATTCTTGGAAGATCTAGCTACCTCCTGGTTCTGCCACCTACCCCAAGGATCCATCAGCTCATGGGAAATGTTGAAAGAAAAGTTCATCAGCTAGTTCCGCATTTATGTGGAACAACCCAAGGACGCTTATTACCTATCTAATATCAAATAGAAGCCTGGAGAGACAGTGCAGCAATATCTAACCCGATTCAATGCTGCAGCGGCCGCAGTCCAAGATGCCGATGAGAAACTTATCTTAATGGCCCTCTGTAGTGGAGTGCATCCGGATACTAAGTTTGCTAGAAGATTAAAGAAAGAAAAACTAGCTACCTTACCCGATTTCTTTCATGAAGCCGGAAGATATATGAGACTTGAAGACACTGCCACTGAAAGACAGACAGGACAACAAACCAAGGCAGCTCATGGCGACACACCCACTGTAGCAAAGGACGTTCGAAGAAATGAGTCTAGAGACAATGCCGGGGGTAAAAAGGGAGAAAAACATCTATATCGGCCAGGACCGAGGTTTGACACTTACACTCCTTCGAATGAGACAATCGAAAACATCTTCCTGGCCATCCAAGATGAAGTTAAATATAGACGCCCTCCACACAAGAAGGAATCAGATAACGTAATTAAGTCTAGAAAGTTCTGCCGCTTCCACGAATCTCATGAGCATGATACCAATGAATGCCATCATCTCCGGGACTTAATTGAAGAACACATCAGAAAGAAGAGACTAGAATGCTATGTAAAATGTCAGAATAGGACCCCAGCTCCTGCCAATGAGAACCCAAGGCTACCTCTCCCAGAAACAGGAGGGGGAAATCGCAACACCGGCGGACCTAGTCATGAGAAGATAGTGGTCCATACCATATCGGGAGGACCACACATCGTCGATAGAAGCTGGACAGAGATGGAAAGATACGGAAAGTCACTTAGAAACAATGAAGGCTACGTTAATTCTGTTATGGAAGAACGCCACCCGAAGCGAAAAGAGAATGATGACATTACATTCAATAGGCGTGACCTGGAAGGAAGGCAGTACCCTTACATGGATCCTATGGTCATCTCCGCCCGATTCGGCCCAGCCGAAGTTTTCTGAATTCTAGTAGACACTGGAAGCTCAGTAAATATCCTATTCACGCATTCTTTCGACAGAATGAAGCAGTCAATGAAGGATGTGTCGCCCTGCAACAAACCACTACACGATTTCACTGGAGACGCGAAGATGCCCCTCGGGCAATTGGACCTTTTTGTTGAAATAGGAAGTCACCCCCGCTTCGTTGTGCGGAAACAAACATTTTTGCTGATAGATAACCACTCGGCATACAACGCCTTTTTAGGAAGACCAGCCTTGTCTGACTTCCAAATTGTCTTGGCCCTGTGGTGCCTGAAGATGAAATATCCAACAGACAATGGAATAGGGGAAGTAGAGGGAGATCAAGACGCCACTCCAGATTGCTATGTAATCGAGCTTCGCAATAATCGCAGGAAGGATAAAGGAAAGAATGCAGAGACTACTCTCTGCATGAAAAACATGGAAGCATAGCAACTAAAGAGAGCCCCTCCTCTTCGATGTACCAGTGATCCTTTCAATGAATTAGACCCCAGGGATAAAGAGGAGGAGGCCACCGCCGAGCCTGCAGAAGCTATGGAATTTGTACCAATAGACAAACACGATTCGAGTAGACTGTTGAAAATCGAATCTCAGCTAAGAGCAAAATTGAGGGATCAACTCATTGATTTTCTCCGCCACAACTTAGATGTGTTTGCATGGACGCACACTGACATGACTGGAATCTCCCCAGACGTGGCATGCCACGTACTAAACATCGATCCTACCAAGGCACCAGTAAAGCAGAAAAAGAGAAGTATGGGGGAAGAACGATCAGCAAGCCTCGATGAAGAAGTAAAGAACCTACTTGCCAATAACTTCATACAAGAAGCCATCTACCCAGAGTGGATCGCCAACCCGGTACTAGTAAAGAAGGCTAATGGGAAGTGGCGAACATGCATTGACTTCTCCAACTTAAACGACGCTTGCCCGAAGGATTGCTTCCCACTCCCCCGAATCGATCAGATTGTGGACAGCACCACCGGGCACAAACTCCTATCTTTTATGGACGCATACTCAGGATATAACCAAATTCCTATGCATGCCCCGATCAAGACCACACTAGTTTCGTCACTGACCAGGGATTGTACTGCTATAGAGTAATGCCTTTTGGACTCAAAAACGGCGGGGCTACCTATCAGCGCCCCGTCAACAAGATGTTTGCAGAACTGATAGGACAAACTATGGAGGTTTATGTGGATGACATGCTAGCAAAATCCAGGAAAGCCAACGATCACGTAAGCCACCTGGGCGAGATGTTTCAAGTACTTCGCCAATATGGAATGAAGCTGAATCCTCTAAAGTGCTCATTCGTAGTATCGTCAGGAAAGTTCTTGGGATTCATCGTCCATGCCAGAGGAATTGAAGCAAGCCTCGAACAAGTCCGAGCCCTGAAAGATATCAGGATACCTTCCACTCGAAAAAAATGCAAAGCCGGAATGGGAAGGTGTCCGCCCTAAGCAGATTCATCTATACAGCGACTGACAAGTGCTCTCAACTCGAGAAGAGACCACCAGTACTCTCAACTCCAAATAAAGGCGAAGAGCTATACCTATAACTTTCTGTGTCATCTCATGCTCTAAGCGCCGCTTTGGTGAGAGAAGAAAACCGCGTGCAACGACCAATATACTTGGTAAGCAAGGGGTTAACAGGGGCAGAAGCCAGATATCCTAAACTTGAGAAGCTAGCATACTGTTTACTAATCATGTCACGGAAACTGCGACACTATTTCCAATCTCATTCCATCAGGGTTCTAACCGATCCACCGCTAAGGCTACTCCATCGTCCCGACACTTCTGGACGACAACTTAAGTGGTGCATTGAACTGAGTCAATATGATATCACCTACCATCCTCGCACCACCATCAAGGGACAAGCCATGGCTGATTTCATTGCCGAATTCACTACCCACGAAGGTAAGGAGCAATCTGAAATAGCAAAAGACATTAAGTGTAATCTCTTTGTGGATGGAGCTTCAAACGAACAAGGCTCGGGGGCAGGTATTGTAATAATCACTCCCAAGGGAAGGAAGCTACACTATGCTCTAAGACTGGAATTCGTTGCCACCAACAACGATGGAGAATACGAAGCAGTAATAACTGGATTAGAACTTGCCCAAGAGATTGGAGTTAGTTCTTTATGTCTTCATAGTGATTCCCAGCTTATTGTAAGCCAAATACTAGGAGAATTTCAGACTCGAGGAGAACGACTCACAGCATATCTAAAGAAGACCAAGCTGCTACTTGATCAATTGGATCACTATTTAATCAAACACATCTCTCGAGAAGAGAACCAAGAGGCCGACGAGCTGGCAAAGCAAGCTAGCATGAAAGACTGCACCACTTCCGGAACAGTAGCCATCTCAAAACAACTAACCCCGAGTTTCGAGCAAGTGAATCCGGTAGCTGCAATCGAAGAAGAAACTTGGATGAATCCCATCCAAAAATTCTTACAAGATGGCACACTGCTCAGCGAGCGTAACGAAGTCAGGAAAATCTTGAGGAAAGCTTCCCGCTACACAATACAAGAAGGAATCCTCTATCGGCGCGGCTTCTCTAACCCCTTATTAAGATGTGTCGCTGGAAGGGAAGCTAAGGAAATCTTATCCAACATCCACCAAGGAAGCTGCGGGGATCACACTAGAGGGCAGACTCTGGTAAAGAAAATACTCCGATATGGATATTTCTAGCCCGCCTTAAACAAAGATGCCTTAGACTTCGTTAAAAAATGTGACAGATGTCAGAAATTTGCCAAGATTCCTTGTCTACCAACAAATAAGATTACTCAAATGACCAGCCCTTGGCCCGTTGCAGTATGGGGAATTGACCTGATTGGCGAACTGCCAGTGGGTCGAGGCGGAGCCAAATATGCTATAGTGGCAGTTGACTATTTCACCAAACGGGTGGAAGCAGAACCTCTAAATAAAATATCTTCGGCAAAAGTTATTAACTTCTTGATCAAAAATGTTCTATGCAGGTACGGGGTTCCACTCAAAATCATATCGGACAATGGACTTCAGTTTGACAGCGAAGAGTTTGCCGACTGGTGCCAAAAGCATGGAATTCGCAAAAGCTTCTCATCTATGGCTTACCCCTAGGCAAACGGACAAGTCGAAGCTGTCAACAAAATTCTCAAAACTCTAATAAAAAAGAAGCTTGAAAAATCGAAAGGCGCTTGGGTGGATGAACATCCTACGACACTTTGGGCCTACCGCACATCTTTCTAAACATTAACGGGGCATACTCCTTTCTCTTTGGCATACGGATCGGAGGCCATGCTCCCAGCCGAAACTGTAGTACCTTCCCACCGCGGGATCCACTATAACCCAGAAGAGAACGAAGAACTCCTTCACATGTCTTTGAATCTAATTGAAGAGGGGAGAAACGATACAGCGCTCAAAGCAGCAGCTCACAAGCCAAAAGTGGCGGCGCAATACAACTCCAAAGTCAAGCATCGTAACTTACAAGATGGAGATCTTGTCCTCAAACGAATCTTCCCGCGCCCCGGTACACTAGATCCAATCTGGGACAGACCATATGTAATTCATAAAGATCTCGACAACGGAGCTTATACTTTGTCAACAGTGGACGGAGAGGTGTTCCAGAGGGCATGGAACATCTAACACCTTCGTCGATACATTTCTTAACTTGTACTGCCCATATGAAGTGAATTAACAAAGAGAATCAGTGGACGTAGGCATTTTCGTGCCGAACCACTTTAAAAACTTGTCTCTTTTTAACTTGTTCCTTTATATCTTGGCTGCTTGTTAATTTTATCCTTTTCTTTTGAACAAAATCCTGTGTAATGGCATTTCCATTCAAGACAAATCACGGCGCAACCTCCTCTCGACAAGACCTAACAGGTACTATACGAATCCATGCCCTCGCCAATGAGATACTTTTGCTCCAGCATCCCTCTGCTGCGGGTTAACTCATTGCTCGCGATCGGCCCTTAAAGCCAACTGTAATGAGCCGATTATAAGCCACCGAGAAGGCCGACTATAGCCGAGGCAGCTCATTACGACGTTCGGCTCGCCGGCAACTGTGAACCTACTTTAAGCCCCAACATAAGGTGTGGCCAGCCAGGGGTAGTTCACGGTTGACGATCGGCACCCACGCTAGCCGGCCACGGTAAATCGAATAATACCCACGATTACGGGCCATAATGGCCCGGGTAGTTACTGTGCGCGATCTCAGCTCTGATGTGTCTTAAGTACGGCTGTGGTAAAAAAGAAAACTCCCCGCGGAGGCGTAAGATGGGTGACAAATGTCCCCAAGACGCACAGCTAGGGAAAGTGACTACAAAACCCGTTTGCCACGAACTTAAGCACATCGAAGCCCTTCCGTGATTCGAAGTTTTACTATTTCTTATATTCCTATTTTATTTAAAAACTTTACCCCTATCCTATATAACGATCCCTAATGTACAAGGCACAAAATAGGAGACACCCACAAATGGGGATAGGAACTCACAACTAGATGACAGGACACTCAACTGCATTCCATACTCAGTCACACACGACATTCAAAGCTACCATCTACAACTAAAACACAAAGGGCGGTACTCTCTTCCTTTGTCTATGAATGCGCAGCTATAATTTATTCACACATTACAATAACATTGCAAGATATGAAATTATATTTTAAGCAAGAACTTGACATCAAACACAATTGAATCACAGGCATATGCATAGCTGCATTTCTTATGCAACACACCAAAATAACGAAAGCATTTAAATATAACAGAACCAATTTAAGTTAAAAAATTACATGCCCAAAAATGAAGTTGTTCGTTACAAGTAACATAATTACAGCCTAAAAGTTACATTAATGTTTTGGGACTAGCATAGACAACAATTTCAGGTAAACCAAAAGATGTCCAGGTCATGTCAGGGAGTCGGCTGCATCAGAGCTTCACCTCTATCCTACTGGCCCCCTGAGATCTACTTAACCGCGGGATCGGAACTCTCAGCAAGCTGACCAGAGGCAGTTGGTGCTCCAGGGGTCCCGCCTGTCCAATTCGGGAAAGAATCCATTAATAGTCGCGAACAATAAGCAATCAAGTTACGAAAGACTGAAAGGGAAGACTTACCGGCATCTGCTCCTTAATCATCATCCACCAACTGCACCCCTACCTCCTCAACGATAAGAAGCCTCATACCCTCCTTCACCGTCGTTTTCTCCTCCTTGGTAAACTGGGCCGTGACCACGTCCATTATGAAGGCCACGCCACCCTCCTTATCCGCATCGGCCTTAGCCTCCTCCAGGGCCCTAAGGTAAATCCTGGCCATGACTCGGGGATAATCATCCATCCAGGATAAGTTGCCCTGTTTCCAAGTGCGAAAGTACATATCCTGAAGCATCTCATCCATTATTCCCTCATTCTCCACGAACTCACTTATTCGGTCCCCAGAAGCTAGCAGCTTTGCAACGGCAGCATCCCTCTTCGATCGGTATCGCGAGCAGTCAGCCTGAAAGGATTTCCTCATCGCCTCCATCTCCTCCTTCAGCTTGGTTTGAGCAAGCTCTGCAGCTTCAAGCTCCCCAGATAACACATGTACCCGCTCAAGATCCGATTTTCGAACCTCATCCACCGTTGCAATGGCCATATCAATCCGTTCCTTACAAGCGGCCTCCATTTTCCGCAATTCTGCCTGGGTCGCCTCTTCCATGGTTCTCTTTATTTGCCTAGAGGTGGCCTCATGTTGAGAGATCTGGATGGCCTGATCAGCGAGTTATTTGGCCTGGTCGGAAACTATTAACCGCAGTCGAATGTTGGCTCTCCCAATTTATTCCCCAGCCTTGACCAGTCGGGCATGATGTACCATCAGCTTCTTGGTCTCCTCAGCAACCCGGTCGATGTTTGCCTTAGCTTCGTCCCCCAAAGTTACAACCCAAGTGGTAAGCAAATCAAGGTCCAGGGACTTAGCTTCATCGAGTACGCTTACAATAGGATTGCGAGGGAGAAGGTGCTCATCGGTAACCTCATCAAAGGTAACATCACAAAAACCTAGATCCAGATCCGGATGACCCGCAAACGGATTACGGACTAAATCGGGACGATCTATCTGTGTAACGGTAGGATTTTCAAACGGATGTGGAGAAGGTATAAACCTAGTACTCTCCTCCGTGGTATCCTGGGGAGGGTGAGTTGGAAGTTGAGGACTAGGTGAAGATTCAAGCAAGGAGAGACTCCTCTTCTTCCTTTGGATATCCTCTTCGATAACTCCAAGAAGAGGACGGTGGACGACTACGTCTCCGGGGCGGTTAGTCGGAGGATTTGGTTTAGTATAAGCCTTGAGAAGTTTGTATTGTTCGAGACGGTGTCGAACGTCCGATGTCTTGGCCACCTTACCTGCTTCTGTGATATGAAACCAAGTGTTACAAGCATACACTGAACTATAATTCAAGAAATATATCAAGTTAAGAAGAGTAAAGAAGTGCTTTGTTATACAAACCCTGGGGAGGAGTAGGATACTGCAATAAGTCCTGTATCTCACTCCAGGACGGAAGCCGATCATAAAATATTTCTAAATCCTTATCATAAATGGAGTCTGCAGGAGTTAAAAATTCACCTTGATTCGCAGGAGTTGCCTTTGTTGAAATGCTCTTAGAAGATGAATCGGCACCAGTCCCGGCCTTGTCAGCTTTCTTTGGCTTCTCCACCATGGCCGATCCTTCCTCCAACCCCTCAAAAGATAGGCGGAAAGCATCATCCGTCCACTCCTGGATCTCACCTACCTGCCCAGAAGACAAAGCCCCAGTGCCATCACCGCTCTGTCCTTCGCCGCCATCATCACCGCGACCATCACGATCGCCTTCTCCACCACTTCCACTCTCCGCCTCACCTCCTTTATCCTCGCCTCTTTCCTCCTCCACATCTTCCTCCTCCGGAACTTCTAGACATGTGCTGGGGGAGGGTCCATCGGACTTCTTAAGTTTCTTCCCCCCGGCGACTGGATGTTTCGAGAAGGGTTTCCTTTTGCTGCTCTTCGCCGTATCCCCGCCTTTAGCTTTGGCAGCCTTCTCCTCGGTTGTGTCTCTTTGCTTGACCATAGACTGGCGTGACAGAATCAAGTTGAGCTTCAAAAGAGTAGCATTCCTAATCAAATAAGAGGCTGCCCTCTCCCTTTCCGGAATGGTTTCTATCTCCGCAGGCATTTGAACCAGGCGATGGCTCTCCACAACCGCGAAACCACCCGTCGCTAGCAAGAAATAAAGCACATAAGGAGGAGCATTGTAGTTAGAACAGAAATTATAAATAAGATTCAACTTACAGCCAGAGGTGAAGCGGTGGAAAGAAACAGAGTCATCCTTGACAAAAAACCATTCCTTCTTCAACATGCTGAATTTCGAATACAAGTCCAGGACTGGCTTGAAAGACACGGCTGACTCTAAGCTGATATATGGAGACACCTTCTTATAGCCTCTCAAGTTGTACAGGTACCGAATCTCCAGGTTGGAAGGGGGATGCCCGTACTTTCTCTGGAAGATAATAAATAGACTCACCAAGATGGAATAAGATTTGGGCTGAAGCTGGAAAGGGGCCACCTTCAAATAGGTGATGAAGCCGACTACCCAAGCGTTGATCGAAGGAATGGCCCCGCACATGCAACGGTACCTACTATAAGTGAAATATCCTTCAGGGGGATTATACGGCATCACTCCTTCCCCCGGCAACAACATATGTGCTTTGTCGATCCCGAAAGAGAGAGATATAACATCAAGCCGCTCATCTTTGAGGGAGCTGGGAAAGCAGTCTGGCGGTGAATTCAAGAGCTCTTGAGGACCGTACCCATCTATTAACGATCTCGGGGTTGGTCCATAACGTTCTGCCCGAACTGGGGGCACTATGGGGGACTCTCCTCTGTCTTTGGATTTCTTCTTATCAGAACGAGTTTCTACTTTATGAGACATTATCTGTAACACGAGAAAACATATTGTTAGAACAAGGAAAGTAGAGATATAAACAAGCAAGTGCGTACAGTCTGGAATTTCATTTGTAATTCAAAACATAAAAGGCTCAAAGTTCATTCGGCATTCAAACTCCCCGATCTCATTTGGTATTTCCAACATAAAGTTCATACGACATTCAAACTCCCCGACCTCATTCGGTAAGTCAAAGCTAAAGATTCATTCGACACTTGGAATCCCAGAGCTCATTCGGTAAGTCAAAGCGAAAGCTCATTCGGCAGAAGAGGGCCTCACCTGGTCCGGCAGTTGAGGTCTGGTGATACGTTTGATTCGGCAAAGACAAGAGTTTGGTTCGGCTAGTACGGAATAACAGAGGCACGAAGCCCCTACTTATAAACCAACACAGACGACCGAATCAACTGGTTCGGCACATGAGACCAAATAAGAGTGTCCAAGTTGAATGGCCTAAAACAAAGTGCGACATATGCAGGCATAAGCCCCACTTTAGGGGGCAAATGTTGGGCGAATTCTCACCACCGATCCAAGGCCTCACCGAACCCACCTACCACCGGACCAAACACCAACTCACCTACCACCGAATCAACTACTACCGAACCAATTCTCACTCACCACTCTCCACCGGATCAACCACTACCGAATCAACCACTACTGGACCGAAAGCCACTCCAACCATCTCCGGACCAAGGCTTTGCCGAACCAACATTGCCAGGCCAGATTACATCAGCCCAGGCCCACCAGCAGCTATGTACATCCAAAACCCCTTCCCCCAGCCTCACTCTATAAATAGAGGGGTAGGGGTGCAACAATGGCGGACAAGTTTGAGAGCTCAAGCACGGATAGAACTTTCAAACAACTTTCATATACTTGTAATCAAAGCTTTGTACTTGTAATCTGAACAGTAAAGGAGAATAACATATAAAGTGGACGTAGGCACATTCTGGCCGAACCACTATAAATCTGTGTCTCTTTTACAGTTTAGTCCCTGCTTTTTACATATTTGCATAAATCACCCAAATCGCTAAGAACAATGTAAAATCGATTAAATTACACGACTTGGAGGTGTTTGCCCATTTTTATTGCAAACAAATATTGTCGAATTTGTATAGAAATAATTGTTGTTGTCGTAAACAAGATTAAATAAAGTTGAATGGAATAATAGAAGTAAATAAACTTGATTTTTGAATAAATTGCCATGAATACAAAACAGTTCGGATTAAGAATGAATTGAATAAAAGAATGATGTGAAAATCCTTCCGAATTGGATAGGATGACATAAATCAAGTAAAAGCAACTGAATTAATCAGGAAACTTTATTACTTGTTTATAAAACTTGATTCACGTATAATCGTTTATAAAATATGGTTTTGAATTGATAAGAAGCAGAAATTGATTTTTGAAATCAATTAAATTGAAAATGGGTTTGTTTGGACAGAATTATGAATTGAAGATAAGTAAATGAGTTGTAACTCACTTAAAGCTGAATGCAAATGGTATATAATCGATTAAAAACAAATTGAACTAAAGTTAGGAACCACACCAATTGCATACCTAAGTCATTTGGAATGCATTGCTTATGTTATTGATTGTTGTGGTTGTTTGAATGAGTAAAATGTTATAGATTTCATAAGTATGTTGCTTATATGTTTAAATTGAGTAAGTACAGGTACCGGAAGACCCTTTAGCGGGATTTTGGACGCGCAAATGCTTAAAAAAATACGCCGCTTGCTTCAAATGCTAAATAAGGTACGCCTACGCAATACAACCTAGGAAATATGAACTGTTTTTGTTTTTTCGACCGTGTGGGTCGATGTATATATATTTATATCTATTGTCAAATTGCAAAAGCTCCTCCGTACAAAGGGGACTCTGTCAAAAAATTTCGGAAATTTTGGGAGTTAGAAATTTTTTTTTGAAATTTTTGTTAACGACAAACGTTTTCAAATTAGAAATTGAAATAAATTAGTGAATGAAACTAATTTAAAATAATGACATGAATTTTTTATAAATGAAAAATAGAATTTAAACATTCAAAATTAAAGATAAATTGTATTCATATGGAAATGGAAGAATCAATTTGAATAAGAATAGATACAAACTAAAGTGGTAAGATGAAAATAAATATAAGAAACACATAAAATGCTTATACTAACTTAAGTAAGGAATGATGAATTCTCAATTGGGAATTGATATTTCAAATATAATCTAAAATAATATTTGAATGAATAGATATTGACATTTGTATGAAAGTCGATAAAATGTTTTGAATATTGTGATTAGACATATTGCTGTGTAAGATATGCAGGTAATATAAAGGTAAAGAGAATTGATTTTGATTTCAGAAGATAAATCTGAAATGCTCGACAAAAAGGTATGTATTTAAATTTCTATATGAAAATTGATTGGGATTTTGATCGAGCCACTTGGCCTTTTGTTTTCTTTTGGGATTTTGGAGGCCGTAGAGCCATTTTGTAGTTGTACCGAGCTAGTCGCGCAAAGGAAACGCTGGCAAAAATTTTCGGGAATTCAGGGAGTTAGAAAAATTTTGAGAAAATTTTGATAATTCAAAATTTGGTTTTAGATTGAAACTTGAATGATTGAACCAATAGTATAGTTTGAAACTAGGGAAAAGTTTGGAAAGTTAATAAGAATGGTAATGTGTCTTTTATTAAAATGATAGTTGGTAGGATGTTGAACTGTTGATTTTGGAGAAATATTAACGGGTATTGGACCATTCTTCCTAACTAGTAATTTCGGGGACGAAATTCTTTTAAGGGGGGAGGAATGTAACGACCCGGATTTTTGAACGATTAATTTGCAATATTTAAATATATAATTTGAACTTTAATTTGATTTTTAATATGAACAGTTTGGTTTTGTATGATAGAAAGGATTCAGAATTCAAATATAACGACCTATTGAATTAATTAATTATTAATAGTAATTGAATATCGGGAAAAATATTAAATCGGGGGTAGTAAACTTGTTTAAAATATTATAAAGGCTGATAGAATTTATATTGTTAATACTGAAAATAATGGATAAGTTAAAATTTGAGTTTAGCAATGGTTTGTCCAATTTTAAAAGTATATCGTTTAAAATAATATTTAAAAATAGCCATCCGAGGCACGGTCTCGGAATTCGACGAAACCAGTTCCGTTGGATCCGTAATATGGAATTATTATCGAATTTCAAATTCCGTAATTTTCGGAGCTACCGTGTGATTGTACGATAAACAAACGCGCTAAAATTTAATTGGAATTCGAGAAGATTTAAATATAAAGTTTAAAATAAAATAATTAACCTAGCTTCCACAACACACTTTCGTCCCATCAGAACAATTGTTCCTCTTCTTATATACACTTTCCTTTTTCTTCAAAATCACGTTGCTTCTTGTTGCTCTCTTCGATCAGAAAACTAAAATTTATTAATGGCCGCTACTTCTATCATCTTTTACCCAATCGAACGAGAATCCTTCGTTTTATTCTTTCCCTCAAAGCTCGAAATCGAAACCCTCCTCGTTTCATTTTTTCTTCCTGAAGCCGATTCACGGCATACTTAAAAAAATGCCCTAATTCAAATCTCTCAAATCTAGTGGCGATCGAGCACGCGCTAGTGGAGGGAAGGTTTGCGGTCGTGAGCCGGTGTAAGCGAAGTCATGGCGACCTACGGGTTTGGGTGGAGCCGGCAAATCAGATGGTGGAAGATGAGGCAAGGGGAGGCTCTCGATTTGGTCGCGTCGAGGCTGCGTTGGTATAGGAGTACGGCGAGGTGACAGGGAGGGAGTCGCGTACTCGGCAAGGGGTTTGGGTGAGCATGCAAAGGGCAGTGGAGGCCGAGTCGAAGTCGTCATGATGCCTTTCGTTTCAATGAGGTATAATTCCTCTTTTTCTATATTTATAAAAAAAAGGGGCTTTTACAGTAAAGAGATCTATTGTTTTGTATTTACAGAAATTAGAGAAGAGGAATTCAATTTATAGTAAGGCATATGTGTGTATTTATTTTTATAAATATATAAGTGAATATACAGTAAGGGAAAAGTTACAAAAAAAAAGAAGAAAATTTTTATTAAGGTTAAGCAGTTTTTAGTTTCATTTTTAGTCAATCTTAATTTGATTTAATCATATGTAGGTAAACAGTGAAACAGTAAAAATATATATAGGGTTTTGAAGGAATAAGGGTTTATATAAAGATTAGTTTTTTAAAATAAATACAGGTCATTTTGGTATAAGTAATTTCAAAGAAGGGATTAAAATAAAATAAATAAACATCTCTACAATTTAAACATTGTTAGTTCGTTTAAAAATAATTTACTTAGGTGATTAATTTGTTTAATTAGCCACTAAAAGATTTTTATAAAGGATAATTAGTTTAAAATTTAATTATTTGGTTAAAATTAAATTATTAGAGTTGAAGAATAAATTTATTTAAACAGAAATTAATTGTTCGATCTTTTCAAATATTAATAAAATCATATAATTATTTATATAACGTCAAAGGTCGGAAAACAAGTCGAGATTGGGAAGGATTGCAACTTAAAAGAAAAGTTAAGATTTTCTCACTCATTTGGATGCCATAAATAAAATTTAAATGTTATATTTAAATCATTGGATGTGTTTGCTTGATTTATCATAATTTATTCAGGATGATATTATAAACCAATATACTGAAATATTCCACCTTGAAGTGGAATTAATATTTTATTTTATGCTAACATCTGTGGATGCAGGAAAACCGGTTGGAGGGATCCAACACGATTCCTCAAAAATATTTATTGATCGTAATATGTTGTCATATGACGGGTTGGATGAATTAATATGGAATTGCATGTGAATTGAATTATATAGTGTTAAATAACAGGGAAGTTGGAATTTGGTGATTTTTAAATAC
This sequence comes from Allium cepa, assembly GCA_030765085.1. Classification (NCBI taxonomy): domain Eukaryota; kingdom Viridiplantae; phylum Streptophyta; class Magnoliopsida; order Asparagales; family Amaryllidaceae; genus Allium; species Allium cepa. Next base: position 888,552,478 of record CM060943.1, on the reverse strand, counting down.
CATAAATAATTAAATTATTTCTATTGAGAATAAAGTAAAACAAAAAGAATATTTATTGCTTGGGTTATACTTAAAAATTGGTTAAAGTTGAGTTTGGGAAAAAGGGTAAATTATATACTAAAAGACTTGAAGAAATATTGTAATCGATGAATGGATTTGAAGTAAAGCGAAACTTTATTAAGAAATAAAATAAAAGAACTTTATTAAGAAATGAAATGGAATTTTATTAAGGAATAATATGGAATTGTATTGAAGAATAAAATTTTAAAATAGGATTTTTGAATAAATTGTTTTTGTAAATAAATAAAAAAGAAAAACTCAAGGAGTTATAAAATTTATAAACGGAGTTTATTAATGAGATACGAAGTATCGGTGGATACGTAAAAAGATAAGTCAAGGTGAGGACTTAACTTGAGTTATGGAAATTGGTTTTGAAAGGAAATAGTTGAATATTTCCGAAAGTAAGAAATGAGAATATGGTCAAAAGGAATTTATGAGGTGAATATTGGATTTTCTAATACTATAAATTTGTTTTAAAGGAATATTTTTTTAAAAAAAATTATTGTACTATATAATTTGTAAAGATCTATTATCTAGATTTAGAATATTTCGGAAAAGTTATTTTGAATGCTTAGTATTTATTATTATAAACTATAGTTTTCTAAACCAGCTTTGAAAATTCATTAATAATAGGATATGAATTTTAACATTTATATTTAATTTTACCTTAAACCATAATTTGAAATAAAACCATTATTCTACTTTACAAGTCAAGATGTTTTCAAAAATGTTTTGAAAACCCAATTATAAATCTTCTTGAAGTAAAGCAAGTACGATTAATTTGAATAAGATCTTTAAGGAAGATTTTATAGAGGGTTATGAGAACTTGAATAAATCCCAAGTTTAAGATTAGTGAATTTCGAAGTGAGATAAAATTCACAAGAAGAGCAGGAATGAAATCTGAAATATTAATAAGCTAAATGGCTGTGGAAAATTTACAAATGAGACTGTAAATGATTTTGAGGAAATTATTTAATGGTTTCTTATGAATGATTAATTGATAGTTAAATAACCGACTCTCAATATTGGACAATGCGCTGATCGTTTCGAAGAGTCCGGGATCGGATTTAATTATCCGAAAACCACTTCGATCCTGTTTGTACGATTATGAATGAAGATGGTGAAGAGTTGAAGACGGTGATTCGGTTTGTCCAGACCCAGGGCAACTTGTATGGATTGAATGCTTTCAGAACATCGTCAGGTGGACGATGAACATTCTAAGTGGGACTCATTCTTGAAAGGTAACGCTCAGCCTCAAGCCCCATCAACCGGGAATGGCTAAAACACGGGAGGTGCAGCAAGACTTCGTGGGTAGCCCCCACTGGAGAGTAAGGTTTCCTCTGTCTAGATGTCCCTTTTATTTTGCCTTGGAGGGTGGTTGGTCGCGCCAACCATGGGGTGATCTTGCTTGGGACTGTCCGGTAAGGGATGGTTCCGGTCTTGTGTTGCAGGGGAGTTAGTGTGGCTACTTGGTACTCCGATTTACACAAGGTACTGTGATGGGCGGTACCCCGGTAGCCCTGCCATTGTAGGGAATCTAATCTCTAATAAGCGCTTGTATGGTTTTGATTGTGCCCAACCATTGCTGAAACGTGAGATGCAAGCATTTCAGCTAGATTCTATTTTACTTTCTATAGACACTATTATAATATCAGACGAATTTAATTAAAATTGTTTTGGCTATCGTAAGGTACAAACCCGACATGTTTATTTGTGGCGTGGTCTTATGAGATGCTTTTGTTTTCAAAGGATTTTTGAAAATATAATAATCTAATTGAGTGTGATTTCTCACGCTGGTTTTCCAGATTGACTCGGGTGTTCTTTTATATGATGCTCGGGTCAGACCGAGTTAAACAGGTTCGGGTTAAAGCTAAGGAGTTCGGGAGACGAGCTGATGACAGAGCGTATATCCGTATTTGACTATTATTTCCGTTGTGTATGGACAATTATTAAGTTGTCTCTGTATGGATGTTTGTTTTACTCTGATGTTGGTATGTATGTATATGTATACAATACAGATTTCTTTGTATTTAAAAGCTGTTATTATATATTATATTTTGTTCCGCTGCGATTGTGAGACTCTTATGTTGTTTTCTTTTCTTCTTCTTCTACCTCTTTCTTCTTTTATCCGAAGACTCGTTCTTTTGTGCCACTTTGGACAGAACTGTTGTTGAATTTTGTTAGTTCAAAGAGGTACGGATTTGCGGGCCTTTACAATATTGATTTTATTGGGAATTGAAATGATTGAATGCTATGGTTTGGATGAATAGATTTTGCATATTTTGAGATATCAAGAATATAAAGATTGGATTTTTGAAGGCAAATGAAAGATAGAATTTTAAGAAAAAGAATTATAGTGAATTTGGATAAATTAAAAGAATGAATTTGGAAAAGAATAAAAAGTTTTGATTTTAAAAATCCTATTTAATAAATTCTGGAATATGGGAAAAGAATAGAGTCTTTGAATAAATGTGAATTAAAGGATTTTAAAATTACGGACATAAGAAATATTAATTTTAAGGTGCAAAGGATCTAATTTTAAGTTAATGAGTTGGGAAAAATAAAAGGAGAATTTTGATATAGAGTATGAAATTGATATTACATATTTAAAAAAGATTTTAAATCATAACAAAGAGTAAAACTGGAATTAATGGCTTTTTAGAATAAATTGGGATAAATCAAGAATTTTTTTAAAGGGAATTTAATTCATAAAAATCGATTTGAAAATCGATTAAGTGTTGGAAATGGTGATTAAAAGGAGAATGGGACTATGTAATTTATAAACGGGGTTTATAAATAAAGTGAAGTAAATATTAGTGGATATTTGAGATTTTAAATTCACGGTGGGAATTTATAAATGAATGAGTAAATCGTTTTAAAAATAAAAGAGTAGTTTTATTTTTAAAAGCATGAAAAAGAAAATTTACAAAATTGAGTCGTAAATTAAATTGGGATAAGTCGAGAAGGATTTGTAAATGATTAGATGGGTATATTGGAATGAAAAGTGTGTTTTCCTGAAAAGCCGAGTGTAATTTCAAATGAGATTTTTAAGTATAAATTAAAAGTTTTAAAAGAGGTTTTGAAAGAATATTTTAAAAAAATTATTATTTAGTTGTTTTAAAATTGTTAAAGTAAATATTTATTAAGTTAACTATAGTAGTAATTATTTAAAGGTTAAACTAGTTTTTTGATGTAAAGGATAACTATTAAATTTTATACCTTATATAATACTTTATTTTAAATTAGTTTCGGCTAGAGTTTTACTTGGGAAATTATTATAGAATTTCATAACTATTATTTTGAATAAAGTGGTTTAAGTAGTTTTTTTTTAAATGTTTTAAGTGTATATTTTTGGATAAAGTGATTTAGTTTATGTGAAAACTAAATTTAATAAGACTTGATGCTTTTCGGTGGAAATAAAACATTTGGCTTGTGAATGTTATTTGATAGTTAAATAACCGACTATCGATATTGGCCAATGTGCTGATCGTTTCTAAGAGACAAGGATCGGGTTTAATTATCCAAAACCCACTTCGATCCGGTTTGTACGTTTGCAAATGAAGACCGTGAAGATGATGAAGATGGTGATTCGGTTTGTCCGAACCCAGGGCAACTTGTATGGACGAATGCTATTTGACCATCGTCACGAGGATGAGGAGCATTCTAAGTGAAATGTGTTCTAAAAAGGTAACAAATAGCCTCAAGCCTCATAACCGGGAATGTCTAAAATAGGGGAGGTGTAGCAAGGCTAAGTGGGTAGCACCCAAGTAGGGTAAGGTCATCCCTGTCCGGAGTTCCTTTTTGGTCTCGGCTTAGTGGGCGGTTGCTGATCCCAACCACGAGATGATCTTATTCGGACTATCCAGTAAGGGGTAGATCCGGTCTTGTGTTGCAGGGGATCGGGAGTGGTCCTCGGTACACTGATCTAGGCTAAGTACTATGATGGGCGGTACCCCAGTTGCCCTGCCATTGTATGGAATCCAATCTCCAATAACTGCACGTACGGTTTTGATTGTGCCCAACTATGCTGGAACGTGAGATGCAAGCATTTCAGCTAGATTCTATTTTATTTTCTGCAGACACTATTATAATATCAAACGAATTTGAAAAAAATGTTTTGGTTATGTTAAGCTAAAATCCCGACATGTTTATTTGTGGTGTGGTCTTACGAGGTACCATTTATTTTAAAAGAAATTTTGAAAACTTTAATAATCTAATTGGGTGTGTTTTCTCACGCTGGTTTTCCAGACTGACTCGGGTGTCATTTTATTATAATGCTCGGGTCAGACCGTGTATTACAGATACAGGACAGGATGATATGGTGCTCAAGAGACGAGCTGGATGACGAGGCGTATTTTCATAGATTTGTATATTCCGTTGTGTAAGAACAAGTTACTAGACTGTCCAGATTTGACGTGATGATTGTGTACTCTGATGATTGTAAGTATTAAACAGTTTCAGATTCTTTTATATGAAAATCTGTTGTATATGTTATATATTGTTCCACTGCCATTGTGAGATTATGATGTTGGTTTCAATTTCCTCTTCTACCTCTTCTTCTTTAACCCGAATGGTTTGTATTTCAGTCTAATTTGAGTTGAACTGATGGAGAATATTGGCGACTCAAAAAGGTTCCGGTTTGTAGGCTGTTACAAAATCTTTAAAAGTTACTAAGTAGAAAATTATTCAAAATTATTTTGTCTCCTGTTAACGCTAAAATTTGAACACTAACACCCCGGCGTGTAAAGTGTAGTTGTGAAAGCACCACCCGATGATTCGGGAACAGACTATAAGCAGAAAACTGTAGAAAAAACAGTAAACAATAGCGATTTTATAGTGGTTCGGCTTAATAGTTTGCCTACGTCCACTTTGAATATCTTTATTGATGAATTCGTTACAGATTGATACAATTCTTCCCAAGTACAATACACTTTGAATTACTAAACACTTCGAACGAATGGCTTAAACTTCTATGTGAGTGAAAGTCTCCAAATCCATGTCGGATGTATGAGATTCCTTCTTGAAGTTGTTGGTAGCGTTCTACGTGTCTTGAAAGCTTTGAGTGTCGAGTCGGTTTGGAATGCAGCAGAGTATCGGTGCTTGGAAAGAATGAGCCAAAAGGTCCCCCTCATGTTGGAGTTAGCCCTCTATTTATAGAGAATTCTAGGTAGCGGTTTTCGCCGAAGTCATGAGTCGTGAACGACTCATGGAGAGTCGTAGGTCGCACTCGACTCAAGGTTCAAGAGTCAGCAGGCAGTGGAGTAGGTGAAGTGGTACTGAGCTTTTCTTCGTTCATCTGGATACAAGTCCTAACTCGTTCGCGAGTTAAGAGGTCACGGTTTAAAGTGAGGCAGCACTAAAATCTTGGTTCTGTGGTTTTAGGTCGTGTACGACTTAAACTAGGTCGTAAGTCGTCAACGAGTCATCTTATTATAGCATGGTACTGAACTTGCTCTCCAAGTCTTAGGTCGTGAACGACTTATCTGCAGTTATAAGTCAGCAGCGACTTAAGTGTTGTTGACTCTTCCTTTTAGTGCTTTGAGTCATCACTCCTTTAGGTCGCTAGGTCGTAACGTCTTTAAGTCGTGGACTTTCTTAAGTCGTGACATTCCGTAAGTCGCTTAGGTCTTAACCTGTTAGGTCGTTAGCTCCTTAACTCGTAAGCTTTTAACTCACAGGCTCTTTAACTCGTAGACTCCTTAACTCCTGTACCTCCCCTGAGTCATGACATATCTTAAGTCGCAGAGGCCTTAAGTCGCAGATTTCTCTGAGTAGTGAGTCGCTTAGTCTGTTAACTCATTAAGTCGTTCTATCCTTAAGCCGTAAACCGTTCACCTCCTTAAGTCGTAAGTCGCACAATTCCTTAAGTCGTGCAACTCCTCAATTCGTTGAGTCGGCAATCAGTTGAGTCTTGAAGTACCTTGAGTCGTAAATCCACTGAGTCGCTGAGAACTTTATCTGATGAGTCGGCCCAGGCCTTAACTCGTTGACAAAACGGGGTTAACATTTGCCCCTCGAAGTACACGCCTAAGTCGTAGGTCGTGTACTTCGACTCATCTTGACTCGCGCGTGCCGACTCATCTTCCACTACCCCGAGGTATAAATGGCTTAGGTCGTTTCTTCTCATTACTTTATCTCTTCAGTTGCATACTTCCGCCATTAACGACCTTCGAAACTTTAAGAGATGAAATCAATCAATTTTCCTCATTTCCAACCAAGTTCCTACAATCTTCGTCATCACACTACGTAAGTAAACTCCTCGCTCATCCAATTGCTCGACTACCGTTAACCTTTGAGCATGGTTTCCCAATTTTCTAACCCCAAACCGAATCTTCACACCATATTTCATCTCGAGTCACGTCATGATTAACTGTTGACAAGCTTAGAGCGGTTTGATTGAGTTTTTATATGATCCGCAGGGAGAAGATGATGGGTTACCATATTTCGAGTCAGTTGATTAACGAATTTTAGAGGAGACGGTACTATCTCATATGGGTTAACGGGTTAGGAGTTAGGAGGATGACGGGTTATGGATCTGAGAAGGGGTTGGTCGTAACATTAGCTTTGGCGCGACTCAGTAATTTCGAACGACCTAAGAACCTTCACAATTTAAACCTTGACCGACTTAAAAACCTTTGCGACTTACCCCTTAAGTCGCGGCCGAGTTAGAACTTGGAGGAATTTTTGGTTGCTTCGAACTGGAGCTTTTCCTCCTTTCCATGACTTACGACTTAAGAAATTCTTCCTATCGTTGCCAACACTTAAGCCTTTGCCGAGTCAACACTTAAGTTGTCGCAGTTTACAATTTTGCTTGAACCTTGAACTTTAATTTGATTTTCTAAGATATACTGCTTGAGTGCTGAATTGTTTGGACTTTAACCTGTTAAATTCTTTTTGCGTTTTCTTCACAGGTCACTTTTGCAAACTAATAACCTGTCTAATTCAACATTTACAGAATAATGGGACGAATATACTGCCATTGATTGCCCACATCAAATGACAGATTAGTTAATAACCGATAATTAACTTAAATAAATTGTGTGAACGAAGTGCTTTCAACTCATCAATTTCAAGTAAAATATTAAAGAAACACTGAAATAGTCAATTGAAACTGACCAGCCTGCACTAATATTATGCTTGAACTTTAGATTAACAAGTTCTGAAATTTTGTAGTCGATCAATCTTCGACTAGTTTAATTCCAGTTATATTTATTTGTTATTTTTATTAGTTCTGCACGACACTTCACACTTTTAGGAAACGTGCACCTTCACATTTGAATATCCAGTTGCTTGTGTAGAATGACTTCTCAGGAAGAAGATACAACGGTTCAGACTGGAGAGGCAACTGTTATTCCGGCTCCACTAGTCAATCCTCCCGAAAGAGCCTCTTCTACTTTATCGTACAAAGTTTTTCGCCAATTGTGCGCTCAGTTTGGCATTGCTGAAGCAGATGCCATTCTCCCTGAAAAAGGTGACACTGCTGATGTAGCACCCCTGGCTTTGTAACGGTCAATCGACAAATGTGCCGAAGTGGGGGCGTTCCTCCTTTCAATGACTTTTTCCAACAACTTCTTCGTCAATTGGCCATCGCCCCATCCTAATTACACCCCAATGGCTATGCCATTTTAATGGGGTTGTGTGTACTGTTTAGGAGGACGCTTGATCGATTCCCAAGCTTTGACGAGATTTGCTTCCTATGCTCTTTCACCAGGACTAAAGATCACCCCTCTATTACTGTCGTGAGAAGTGCTCGAAATCGTAAATTGATCGTTGGCCTCCCTGATACTGCCCATGGGTTCTTAACTCAATTCTTCTATGTCCGTTGCCCCCCGGGGTTTTATGCTGTGTGGAGAGAAGGAAGTAAGATCACCTACCTTTCCCTCCTCTATACTCTGAGTTTTTTGAAGTTCGAATTGCCAAGTGTTAACTTCATCATCATTTTTTTAATTTCAGCGCTTCCCCCTCCTTGTAGAGATCCCAGTCATAAGCCAACTCTGGAGAGGCTTGTAGCTGTACCGGTTGAAGAGCGGGATATGAAATTTTTGCTGAACGACGAATTCCTTCACCAGTTCGGACTTCTTCACCCTTCTCGCTACACACACACCTGCGAGGTTCTAGACTCCCCACCTAAAGCATCAGATGCCCCGGTTTCTTCTGACGTACCTGTACCAAAAGATCCCGCTCCCGAAGCTGCTTTAGTGAAGTGCTCCACTTCTGTTGATGTCGCGGGGTCATCTGGCAAACTTGCCCCGGTCACTGAAGAAGAAGAGCCTCGGGATTCTTCTCTGCATTCAAAGGAGCCTTGTGACGAAGAAGCTGAGAAAACCAGCCCTGTCAAGCAGAGCAGGGACGACACTTTCGAAGGACTGAGTGACCTCTTTGCCACCTCGCAAGAGATCTTTAAAGATGATCCTATTACTACCGGGGTTTCTTCTTCAGTAGTCGAGGCGACTTCTATTCTGCAACAGACCCCGTCAACTCAAGAGTTGATGTTAACTTCTACTCCCATAACTACTCCACTATTAAAGAGTGGTTCGTAGTTCGATGCGCGTAGTTTGCACATTACACACACTTAGAGTCTTTCGGCACTTTTATGCTTCTGACTTTTTGTATTTTGAAGAATTCTAAAATTTAGCTCTTTATTTCAGATCCTCCGATGGGACGCAGCGGATCCTACTATGATGACTTCCAGCGCTACGGGAGGCATAGCCAATATGATTATAGGCGTTACCTCCCCTCTTACAGAGAATCCGATGAAGAAAGAGCCGCCCGAAAGGCTCAAGAGAAGAGGGCTCAAGAGGAGCGCTATGAAAGAAGAGAGAGGGAGGAGCGCCACGATTCTTCGCAGAGAGGCGACGATTCCCATAAAAGAAAATCCCATGATGACCGAGGAAAAAGTCATATGGTTGAAGATTCGAGCAAGCGAGCCCGACATGGTGAGAAGCACACCTCTACAACTCCTGAAAAGGTTACTGCCCCTGCCTCGCTTGACATTCCTTCTGGCTCTCCAGCTCTTGGGAAAGCAGATATTCAAACAATAATCAACAGGGCCAAATTCCAAGTTGGACCGGGCCCGGCCACTTTGCAAAGTCGGTTTCCATAGTGGTGTCTAAAGGGAGTAAGGTTCAACCTTGACTTGGTCCCCATTGACAAGTCTGCCATGTTACAAAACCTCGATGCCGTCAAGCTTGATATTGAGAGGATGTCAAACTGGCAAAAACTTGTTGACGAGCTCCAAAGGGTTAATCGTGCAAATTTAGAGGTCATGGTCACTATGGAAAATGATAAAGACGAATGGCAAAAGGTTCTCGAACAACACGATACTGAAATGAGGAGCATTGCTTCTTACAATGAAGAGCTTGAAGCAAAAGTTGAGGAACTGAAACAAGAACTTGCTACTTCCTCTACTTCTTATTCTCAAAAAGAAGAAGTGCTCCTAAAACAAGTGAGAGATGCTCATGCTAGCCAAAGGGATGCCGAAGATAGGCTTGAAGTGCAAAAAAGAATTAGTGAGGGCTATGTTGCTGATATTGAAGAGCTTCGGAAGAAAAACAGCTCCCAAGAGGAGGAGATTCAAATGCTTAAGCTTCAACTTTCCAAAGCTGAAAGGGAGCGTGATGAGGCTGTTGCCGGCAAAATTGCAGCTGAAGAATCTCACGAGGCAACGAGGACCAACATCAGCTCAACATTATTTGATTTCTATCTGCATAGCATCTTGGGGCGCGGTAGCCTCGCCTTTCTAGGCCCCAAGTATGAAATTACTCTGGCTGAAGTTTGGGAGGCCGTACTCGATATGCTTCGTGGTAAAGGCGCTGACTATGCTGAGTCATCTCTTGAGGAGCATTATCTTGATGATGATGCTCGCGCCGCTCTTGCCAAGGGGAGAGAACAGCTTGCAAAATTAAGGGCCAAAACAGCGGCAGGAGAATATTCGGGAAAAACTATCTCAACTGTTCCACTTCAGCCTTCTCCTTCGGCTGAAATTGACATTATCGGTTCTAGTTCTCATTCTCTATCTCCTACCAAAGTTACCACCGAGATCACAAGCATACACGGTGGAGATGAAGGCGAAGAGGGTGCCGAGGCACAGGCTTACGAGGTTGATGTCAGAAAACCGACTTCTGCAGGTAACCCTACTGTTAATCTTGTCCAAGTAGACTGCTCATCTGTTTCTTACGAGCTTGATGAGCTTTTTGACTACTTCTTGAACCTCAGCGAACCTTTATCTCCGCTTTTTACTGACTTGAATTTTTTTCCTTCTGTAGAGAAAACGTCGAGCATCGTTCAAACTTCCCCACCTCCAATTATTCCTCCTCCATCTATTCAGGTGACTCCTCCTTCTGCCTCGCAACCAGGATCGCAAGAGGAGCAAATAGAAGCTCTTCAAGACTTGGACGATCCCATTGCTTCACAAGAACACAAAGGAGAAGAAACCGAAGGGAGTGAGAAGACTCTAGAAGCGACTGGTTCCGATGATGAACCACTAATTAAACTTCTTACTCCAGGGAGTGGGTATTCCTCCAAGAAGACAGGAAAGCAGGGAGTTTCCAAGAAGAAGAAGAAGGGATCTTTAACTGGCGAAGAAAAAACGGAAGAAAGTCCGACTAAGCCCCTTTCTCCTTCATCCCCTACTCTTGCAAGCCGGCCTAAGAAGTTGGTTATTCGGCCGGGTGCGGGTTCAAAAGGTGGACGGAAGAAGAAATGATGGCTCTGGTTCTGTGGCTTTCATATCGCTTTTTGCCTTTTTTGCATGTACCGACCGGAAATTGTGCGGGTACCGGCCCCCGTTTTCTTTATTTCGAAACTTGTATCTGTAAGAAATTGTAACAGAATTAAATAAAATGATTCTTTATTTGTACAAACTTCTTGTTTGAATTTGAGAATGCAGTTATTATTCACTTTTATACAAGTTTCTTTGTATGATATTGCAGTGAGTTTGTGGTATACTGTTCGAGCGCAATTTTATTGATGTAGTTATACCATGTTGCCCCTATACCATAAGCTCATTGTAATATTTTATTTTATGAGGAACTTGTGCTTTTTTTTTTAAAGAATAATTATTCCATACTTGGAGGAATATTATTTCGTTAAAAAACAGAGTACAAATTCGTTTTTATGCTTCATCCTTCGAAGATATCACTTTTTCTTTTGTGCATATACACATTTTACCAAGTGAATTCTTCTATGTGGTAAAGCGGGCCTCTGAAGCGAACTTTGACTTCTTTCTGAGGAAGATTATTTTCCAGAATAGGTAAATCATTCTTCCTTTGAAAGTTAAAGTGTGCCTTTGATGAGGATTTTTTTTTATATATATACCACAGTAAAGGGCCTTTTGATTTTCATTTCTTTGAAAAGTTGCACCTCTGAGGAAGGCTTTTTCACGTTTCAACACCTGGAAGTTTTATTTCAATCTTGGTGAAACGTGTGCCTCCGAAGAGGTCTTTCTGCTTTATTGTGCCTTTGGGAGGAGGTCTTTTCATTTCTGCCTCTGGGAAGAGGTCTTTTTTTTTATTACTATTTTTTTTTTAAATTTTGCATTTCAGCTTTGGTGAAGTGAAACTCCGAAGAGCGGCTGTTGCACTTCAACTCCTTGTGAAATGTGCCTCCGAAGAGGGCTTTGCTTTGTTTTGCATTTCAACTCTGGTGAAGTGAAACTCCGAAGAGCGGCTGTTGCACTTCAACTCCTGGTGAAATGTGCCTCCGAAGAGGGCTTTGCTTTGTTTTGCATTTCAACTCTGGTGAAGTGAAACTCCGAAGAGGGGCTCTTACACTTCAACTCCTGGTGAAATGTGCCTCCGAAGAGGACTTTTGATTGCCTGGAAGTTACTCTCTCATGGTTGGAGGGTCATGACTCCTCCAATCTTTTTTGTTGAGTAGAGAACTTTCTTTTTTGCGGCATATGCCTCGTTAGAGGTCTTTATCCTCCGAAGAGTTGTGCCTCCGAAGAGGGCTTATGCCTCCTAAGAGGGCTTTAGTTGCTCCTTGTCCACTTGCTTATGCCTTTTCAGCGATCCTCTATTTTTCTTTTCAAGCTCACACTCCCTTCTCTTACAAGTAGTTTGTTTAATCCAAAGAAGTGTACTTCATTGCTAGGGAAGTTCGCGAGAACGGGCATAAGCTTCTTAATTGGATGTTTGTTTGTTCAAACGATCTCAATTTATTAGCAAGGGCCCGTTTTCGGCGAAATCATTGGCCGTTCAATTGAAGCACTTCCTATCTAGGATTTGAATTCGGGGCTTTTGTGGCTCGAAACTTGTTTGTTGAATGATAACAAGAATCACTTGGTCTTGTAACGTGCAAGTTTTATTTTCATTATCTGCAAAAATTTAAATCGACATTTCAGCAATACATTTAATGTACTTTTCATATCGAAAATAAAGTAAACATGTAATAATAATAATAAGGAACACAAGATTTATAGTGGTTCGGCCAAGAATTTGGGCCTACATCCACTTTATAGTCTTTCGTTATTCACTTGCATCGGCTTTACAATTGCTTTTAATTACAAGAATCATACATTCATAATTTTTTTTTTTTACAATATTTCAACAAAGCTTTCAAGTAAAGTATGGACGCAAGTGATTGTTGTTCCAAGCCCTTGGAATTTGATCTCCTTCGACGGTAGTGAGTTTGAATGTGCCGTCAAGAAGCTTCTGACCTATGACATATGGTCCTTCCCAATTTGGCCCAAACACACCTGTTGCCGTCATAATTCTCTTCAGGACCGATCTCCAATTTCAAAGCTGCGTTGGCGAACTTTGGAATTGAAATGTCTGGCTATCTTTTGCTGATGAGCTGCAATTCTGAGCTTAGCCTCTTCTCTTTTTTCATCAAGGAGATATAGTGCCTCAAGTTGTAGTTTTTCATTCTCCACTTGATTGAAATGGATTCTTCTATGTGAAGGGACCTCTGTTTCTACCGGAATCATTGCTTCTGACCCGTATGCCAATGAAAATGGAGTATGCCCAGTCACAGTTTTGTGGGTGGTTCTGTACGCCCATAGTGCTAGTGGTAGCTTATCGATCCAACCACCTTTTGCTCTTTCAAGTTGCTTCTTGATGGTTAACTTGATAATTTTGTTTACTGCTTCCACCTGCCCGTTTGCCTGCGGATGAGCCACTGTTGAGAATCTTTTTCGGATTTTGAATCGCTTAGAAAAATCTTGGAATTCTTCACTTTCGAATTGAGTACCATTGTCTGTAATTATCTTTTGAGGCACACCATATCTGCAAATGATACTTTTAGTCACAAAATTTATCATCTTTTTAGAGGTGATCGTAGCCAATGGTTCAGGTTCAGCCCATTTAGTAAAATAATCTACAGCAACAACGTCATATTTGATTCCAGATTTGGCAGTTGGAAAAGGTCCTATAAGGTCTATCCCCCAGATTGCAAATGGCCATGGACTGACCATCTGTGTGAGTTCAGTGGAAGGTGATCTAGGAATTTTGGCAAATCTCTGGCACTTGTCACATTTTCGGGAATAGTCTGCAGCATCTCGATTAATTTCTGGCCAAAAATATCCGTATCGGAGAACCTTTTTTGCTAAAGTTTGACCACCTAAATGATCACCACATTCTCCTCCATGTACCTCAGCTAGGATTGTTTTGGACTCTTCCCTGGATACACATCGAAGTAATGGCATTGAGAATCCCCGTCTGTATAATTGGCCATCCCGGACTATATAGCGAGAGGCTTTCCTCAGTAGCTTCTGCCGTTCTTTTGAATTTTCCGGTAAAGAGCCATTGAGCAGATATTATGTTATTGGAGTCATCCATGATTCTTGTTCTTGAGACACACTCATGATCCAATCAATATCCATCTCATTAATGCTTGGAGCCGACAGGACTTCCACTAGAGTTAACCCCAGAAATTGAGCTTCGCCTGTGCTAGAATACTTTGCGAGAGAATCTGCCTTCGTGTTTTCTTCTCGAGGAATATGGCTTATCGTGTAATGATCGAAGTCACACAGGAGTTCCCAGGCCTTTGACAAGTAGGCAGGCAGATTTCCCCCTTTCGCTTGGAATTCCTTCTTGACTTGGCATACAATAAGCTGAGAATCACTGAAGATCTGTAATGCTCGGATGTTTAGTTCTTTAGCAATTCTCAAGCCAGCGATAAGAGCTTCGTATTCTGCTTCATTGTTCGTTGAAGGAAATTCCAATCTTAGTGCATAGCATAATGACCGACCTTCAGGGGTTTCAAGTACAACCCCTGCTCCAGAACAATAGTCATTTCTCGCGCCATCAACATATAACTTCCATTGGATTGGGGAATCATCGATCGTTTCCTCCCCACTGTTACCCTTATCTGTGAATTCTGCGATGAAATCCGCTAAAGCTTGTCCGTTGATTGCTTTTCGGGGGTGATAAGTGATGTCATATTGACTGAGTTCAATGTTCCACTTAGAAGACGACCCGAAGTCTCAGGGCGAAACAGGACTTGCTTTAAAGGTTGATCAGTGAGGACTCTGATAGGATGAGCTTGGAAATATTGCCTCAACTTCCTCGATGCAATCAGTAGGCAGTAGGCGAGTTTTTCCAACTTGGAGTAATTCATCTCTGCCCCAGTGAGTCTTTTGCTGATATAGTAAACCGGATGTTGAATCCTCTTGTCTTCTAGTATCAGTGCTGCACTTAAAGCGTGAGATGATACTGCCAAGTATATAAGAAGATCCTCACCATCGCCGGGCCTAGAAAGTATTGGAGGCGTTTCCATATGGCGAATCAATTCATCAAAGGCTTTTTGGCATTCGGGAGTCCAATCAAAGTTTTTCTTTCCTTTCTTTAGAGCGTCAAAGAATGGGATGCATTTATCAGTAGCTTTGGAAATGAACCGACTCAAGGCGGCGACTTTTCCGTTGAGACTTTGCAATTCCTTCTTCGTTCTAGGAGCTTTGACTTCTTTTAAGGCGGTAATTTGAGCTGGACTAGCTTCAATGCCCCTAGCGCTCACGATGAAAACTAAGAACTTTCCGGACTCCGCCCAAATGAACATTTTAAAGGGTTAAGCTTCATTCCGTATTTCCGGAGGACTGCGAACATTTCTGCTAAGTGTTCTATGTGATCCACTGCTTTCTTAGACTTTACTAACATGTCGTCGACGTAGACTTCCATAGTCTTGCCCAGTTGCGGTTTGAACATAGCATTAACAAGTCTTTGGTAGGTTGCCCACGCATTCTTCAGCCCGAAGGGCATAACTCTGTAGCAGTAAAGACCAACATCGGTGATAAAGCTCGTGTCGTCCTGATCTGGCTCATGCATCATGATCTGGTTATATCCGGAGTAGGCATCCATAAAAGATAACAATTCATGTCCCGCTGTTCCATCTACCAGTTGATCGATCCTGGGTAATGGGAAGCAGTCTTTGGGGCAGGCCTTGTTTAGATCTGAAAAATCGATGCACACTCTCCATTTTTCGTTGGCTTTCTTAACCAGCACTGGATTTGAAACCCAATTCGGATAGGTGGATTCTTTGATAAAGTCATTCTCCATGAGCCGATCAACTTCTTCTTTTAATACTGCTGACCATTCTGGACCTTGGGTTCTCCTTTTCTGTTTCACAGGCGTAAATTTTGGATCAATATTCAGAGCGTGTACTGCAACTTCTGGGGATATTCCGCACATATCGGCATGAGTCCAAGCAAAAACATCCAAATTTGCTTTTAAAAAAGATATTAAGATATTCTGAATTGACACATTAAGTTGTGAACCCACATTCAACACCTTATTTGCGGGTCAACAGGTACTGGTACTGTCGTTTCCACTGGTACCACTCTATTCTCCCCTGCACTGGCCTTTCTAGGATCCATCTCTTTTCGTGCTCCGCTGTGCTCGCCAGTGCAGGGTCCGCCCTGTAATTGCTACAAGGTTGGTTCTTTGATGCGGACTGGGGTTGCCGCATCTTTTCCCATTTCTCTTTTCCTTGCCTCTCGCAGCTCTGTCAGATAACACTCCCTCCCGGCATTTTGATCCCCTTTTATAACTCCTACTCCATTGTCTGTGGGGAATTTAATGGTGAGGCACCATGGGGCCAGAACAGCTTTGAACGCTGCAAGAGTTGGACGGCCACGGAAAGCATTATAAGCGGAAAACTCGTCAACAATCACAAAAGTTTGCTTGCAGACTACTTTTCTTTCTCCCTCTCCGAGTTCTACAAGCAAATCAATGGTTCCTATCGGCTGCTTTGGCTCCCCAGTGAAGCCAGCGATTTTCTGTGACGAGGCTTGCACATCATCCATAGGGATCTTCATTTGGTCAAATGTTTTCTTGAAGAGGATATTACAGGATGCACCACAATCAATGAGAACTCTTCTGACAATAGATAGCCCGATACAAGCCGAGATGACTAAGGGATCCAAGGTAGGAGCTTCAACACCTGTGGAATCCCTGGCTCTGAACACAATATCATCATTGAAAGTTCTTTGTTGTTTTAGGGGCGTAGCATCTTCCAAAACAAAGACATCTTCTTCGGCCGGTACATATTTCAAAGCTCGGGTATACCTTTCCATCTCACCCCAGCTCCTGCCCGCTGGGTGAGGTCCTCCCGTAATGACACTGATAACAGGCCTTCCGGATTCATGCCCTGCAGTCTTCTCACTTGTCCTAGGTTGATGAGCAGGAGCTTGTTGCCCCTGACTAGACGAAGCAGGATTGCTGCTAATCTTTTCCACAAATTGCTGCAGCTTGTTTTCCCTTATCAACTCTTCAATCAAATTCTTCAATTGGCAGCATTCGTCGGTATCATGACCGGGTTGATTATGGAAGCGGCAGAACTTCCTGCTTTGTATAGCTCTTTTCCCAGTTCTCAGAACAGGAGGTTTAGGATAGTTAACAGAATCTTTAGTGGCAAAGTAAATACGCTCCGGCGTATTTGATAAAGGAGTATATTCCGATGGCTTGAAGGAACGAGGCTTCTTCAGATTTCTCTGTTTCTTCGCATCGTTATTTTCCCTTTTCTGTCCTACAGATTCATTCTTGCGTGGAGCAGCAATGTTATCTTCAGCTTCTTCCAATACTGCCTTTACCGGTACAGGACGGCTTTCCAGGCATATGAACTCATCTGCTTTCTTGTAGAATTTTTCAAGGGAATTTGGTAGCCATTTTCCAAATTCGCTCGACTTATCGATGGCCCTCATCAGATAAGTCAAGATCATCCGTGGTTCTGCATTGTCTACCTCGGCCAGCGCTATATTAAAGCGATTCAAGAAAGATCTGATAGTTTCCCATGGATTCTGTTCTAAACTTGACAACGACATGATATCTTTGGCTTTTGAAGCATATAGTCTGAAATGCTCCTTGAATTTTTGGGTTAGGTTAGAAAACTGATCTATAGACCGGATTGGTAGCTTGGTGAACCAAAGCAGAGCTACACCTTCCAAATATACAGAAAAATATCGACACTTTATTTCATCAGAAGCTCTGGCACCTGTCATGTGCCAATCATACTTATACAAGAATTCGTTCGATTCACTTGTCCCCTTGTAAGCTGGAATAGTTGGAGGGACGAACTTCCTCGAAAACTCAGCCTTTAAGATCCTTTCGGTAAACGGGGTATTACTTGGAGCGAAACCCCATTCTTTCTCGTCTTCATCCCTTTGCATGCTCTCTTTCATGATTTGTCGAACCATTTCAGAAAGGTACCCCTCATCATTTCGAGCTTTAGATCCACCAACTTCAGGAAACGTCTGCTCAAAGGGGCTAGTAGCCCTTTCAGGAACGTTTCTTTCTTCAGCATCATGAACGTTGCCAGCAAAGTTCCTTTCATTACCCGTTGGTTGACGGTTTGCCCCAAGCAAATCATTCAACTTATTCAAAATTAGGGCATTTTGGGCATTCTGAGCCTCCAATTGTGCACTTTGGGCTTTTGTCTGCTGGTTCAGCCCTAAGATTACAACATCCAACTCCGCTTTTGTAACCCCAACAGGTGGAGTGGCTTGATTAGGTACTGGGGAAGCGGAGGTTCCCTCTTGAACATTTCCAGATCTAACAGACCTACTCCTTCTCCCCGGAGCCATGATTTCAGATAAACTTCTAGTCTTCAGAGAGATTACTTCAACAAACTTTCGTGGAGCAATGATGATAATTCGCCCGAGTTCGCTTCTCAATGAAAGCACCAAAAAGTTAACGCTAAAATTTGAACGCTAACACCCCGACGTGTAAAGTGTAGTTGTGAAAGCACCACCCGATGATTCGGGAACAGAGTATAAGCAGAAAACTGTAGAAAAACAGTAAACAACAGCGATTTTATAGTTGTTCGGCTTAATAGTTTGCCTACGTCCACTTTAAATATCTTTATTGATGAATTCGTTACAGATTGATACAATTCTTCCCAAGTACAATACACTTTGAATTACTAAACACTTTGAACGAATGGCTTAAACTTAAATGTGAGTGAAAGTCTCCAAATCCATGTCGGATGTATGAGATTCCTTCTTGAAGTTGTTGGTAGCGTTCTACGTGTCTTGAAAGCTTTGAGTGTCGAGTCGGTTTGGAATGCAGCAGAGTATCGGTGCTTGGAAAGAATGAGCCAAAAGGTCCCCCTCATGTTGGAGTTAGCCCTCTATTTATAGAGAATTCTAGGTAGCGGTTTTCGCCGAAGTCATGAGTCGTGAACGACTCATGGAGAGTCATAGGTCGCGCTCGACTCAAGGTTCAAGAGTCAGCAGGCAGTGGAGTAGGTGAAGTGGTACTGAGCTTTTCTTCGTTCAACTGGATACAAGTCCTAACTCGTTCGCGAGTTAAGAGGTCACGGTTTAAAGTGAGGTAGCACTAAAATCTTGGCTCTGTGGTTTTAGGTCGTGTACGACTTAAACTAGGTCGTAAGTCGTCAACGAGTCATCTTATTTCAGCATGGTACTGAACTTGCTCTCCAAGTCTTAGGTCGTGAACGACTTATCTGCAGTTATAAGTCAGCAGCGACTTAAGTGTTGTTAACTCTTCCTTTTAGTGCTTTGAGTCGTCACTCCTTTAGGTCGCTAGGTCGTAACGTCTTTAAGTCGTGGACTTTCTTAAGTCGTGACATTCCCTAAGTCGCTTAGGTCTTAACCTGGTAGGTCGTTAGCTCCTTAACTCGTAAGCTTTTAACTCACAGGCTCTTTAACTTGTAGACTCCTTAACTCGTGTACCTCCCTTGAGTCATGGCATATCTTAAGTCGTAGAGGCCTTAAGTCGCAGATTTCTCTGAGTTGTGAGTCGCTTAGTCTGTTAACTCATTAAGTCGTTCTATCCTTAAGCCGTAAACCATTCACCTCCTTAAGTCGTAAGTCGCACAATTCCTTAACTCGTGCAACTCCTCAATTCATTGAGTCGGCTATCAGTTGAGTCTTGAAGTACCTTGAGTCGTAAATCCACCGAGTCGCTGAGAACTTTATCTGATGAGTCGGCCCAGGCCTTAACTCGTTGACAAAACGGGGTTAACATCTCCACTTTAAAAAAATCACATAAAAAGCTTCTGTCTTGAGGAAGATATAATCAAAATAACATAGGTGTTTTCTGAGTTGAAAATCCAAGTTCAAAAATACTTCGAAAATGTTTGAGTTTTTGTCATAGCTAATTAAGGAATTTGAAGAACTGATCTAAGATGAATTTGAAGCCACTAGAAAAATAAATGATTTGAAAAAAATAATCGCACAATTTGATTCATACCAAATGGAGATATGATTGATACAATATGGGGTATTTTCGGACAAAACTGGATCCGGAAAAGGACTTAAAAAATAGAGTTTTTGATATAGAAATATTCGTAATGGGAAGAAGGGTTCAACAACAAAGTTGTTCCCATTAATATTATACACAGTTTCAAAAAAACTTATTTGATTTGGAGTAGCTTAGCGGAATATAAAAACCATGGAAATAAGGGAAGAAAAAAGGAAAAAGGGAAGGGAAAAAGAAGGGAAAAAGAAGAAAGAAGAGGAGAGAGAAGATGGGGCTTTGGGCATGGGTTACCGGCGTGGGTGGTGGGTGGTGATGGAGGTGGATGGTAGCAAGAGGAGAGAGGTCAGCTTAGGGTTTTGAAAGAGGAAGGATGGAATTTGATTTGGTGATTTAGGAGTTTTCTGTAGATTTGAGTAAGAAGAAGAAGTAGAGTACGCATAAAGTTTCTGAACTGAGGAATTTCTATGCGTACTTGGTTTCAATCAGATATGAAATAGAAGGTCAATGGGTGGGAAAAGAAAGGGTCCAAAGTCTGTTAGAGTTTGTAGGATCTCTGGGTTTACTAAGGAGCCCATTATTCTAACACAAACTGTAACGATCCCAATTTTGAATCAAATTTAAATTGATAGTCAATGTAAATTTTGGAATATATTTTGGAATAAAATATGAATGTGACTTTAGAATTTGAATTTGAATATAGAATTTGTATTTGAATTTAAATTTAAATAAATGACTTAGAAAATTGATTTGGATTTAAAAATATTATTTATGAAAATAAATTTATGGGTAGTTAGTTTTAAAAGTATAAAAAAATACATTAATATGAATTAAATGTTTGATAGTTGAACTTTCAAACAAAGAAATAAAAGTAAATATTTATAATAGAAATAAGATATAAAAATATATAAGCGATTTTTGGGTGTACAACATAAGTTAAAACTGAAATGGAAAAAAATGTATTCAAGAGAAAAAAACAAGTGTAGGCAAGATGATAAGATAAAAATCTATGTATAAAATAAATAAAATCTAACAATATATATGAAGTACGATAGAAACAAAAGGATGAATGCAAGAAAAAAATCTACAAAGCACAAAACAAGAAATCATCTCAACACAAACAAATCATTTCAGCCGAAAAGAAACAAAATGATAAGCATAAGCTTGTAAAGGAAGACAATATTATTATAAAAAAAGTATGTACTCATGAAAATAAGACAATGATAATTAATACTTGTATCCTTAGCACATAAAGCCCATCATCTCAACACAAATAAAATATGTCATCCAAAAACAAGAAATCTGCTTAGCCACCAGAACAAGAAAAAATCTTTGATCAAATCAAACTAAGAAAAAAGAAACAAGCTAACCCAGTAAGTACCTCCCCTCTGTAAACAATCTGCCTCTTATATATATACATCTAATTTATGTTTTTGTTCATTCAACAATTAAGCAAAACAAAACTTGGAAAGAAATTATAAATCCGAGTGAAAAAAAATCAAGAAGCATTTCAAAGCAAATCAAGTCATAAGATTAAAGTACAACAATCAGTTTCCAGTTTTTTTCAAACAAAATCACTCGAGGCATAAGCTTTCTCCTCTATTCTTTAAAAACAATGCGAGCAAACTTACTTATCTTCGTTTTATGTTTTGATGTTTGTGATTGATAATGTTATGGAATGTTGCCTAGCTATTGAATACACTTTCATGCTGCATACATATATATAGGTGAGCTAAATCATGTGTATACAGGCATATATTCTTGTACTTATGGTTACAGGCTTGAAAATTTATTTCAAGAATTCACATCTCATGATCTATACAAATTTGTGTTATGGTTATTAAACAAAAGATGATTTAAATAGGACAATATCCATGTTAAAAACAAATCCAAGTTTTTTTGTTGTGAATTTACTTCAAGAATGAGAAAAACATCGAAATAATAAACTATATCGAAATCTCGACCAGAATGATTCATTGTTCCAAGTAAATGAGTAGATTTGTTATCAAAATCTATGAATTTTAAAATGATAATCATGATTTTTAAGCTCGAATTTCAAGCGAAATTGCAAGTTGAACAGAAAACATAAACCGAGTAATCTCTGATGAACGAGGAGTAATGAGCTTCGATACTTACGTTGAAGGAAGTTCGAGTGTTTTGGATTATTGGAAAAATAGTCAACAAATTTATAATTAACTAGAATGATCATACGAAATCAAACTAGGGTTTCAGTTCATGTTTTGGTCATGGTTGGAAAAATGATTGCCACAACTTCATCTGAGCATCGGAATTAATCGCATGGTGATGGGCCAATGCATCATGATGTGGCGGAGTTTTGAGCTTGGTGGCTCGTCTTCAGGTGGTCGGAATCATGGTGGCAGGTGGATTTTGTGGAGAAGGGTTGGTTCCAGATTTTGGTCGTGATTCTCGATTTTTATTCCTAGATGTTTTTGATCGAATTGTGTCGTGGAGTTTGTTGCCTAGGGTAAGGGCAACTCATCGCAGGCAGTATGGATGATCGGAGTGGCGTCGACGTACTGTGCATGTGCACCGGTGCACATTCGTATCTGGGTGTGGTTTTGGCTCGAGAAAGAAGAAAGCTTGTTCGTTTGTTGTTCAAGTTTCAAAGCATTTGACTCGAAGTAATTTAACTCGGGCTTGTTGAATGGAAACATGTTACAGGTCTTTAAAATTTTGAAAATTAAATCTGTACTAGGTTTTAAGTTATTAAATATCATACCAAAGTTTAAAACTAAAGAAAGAACAAGACCTGGTTTTGGAAACCAAAATATTAAGATAAGTTTGTAAGCTTAAAGATAAAAGCAAAAGTTTTTATTTAGGTTATGTTAAACAAGGTTTTTAGAACAAAGTGTTAACAAAATTTCCCAGCAAATTTTTCCAAGTTTAACGTGTTAATTTAAATGTTTTGAAATTCAAATTTGCTTCGATTTGGATATTTTATCCCAAAGTGTTCTCAAAATAAAATAAAATGATTACTTAAAGCTTAATTACTTAGTGAATGATTAATTAATTAATAATAATTAATCAAGGGATTTATGTATAATCGCTCGATGTAATTAAATTGTGATTTATTAAAATAAGTAATTAAGGATAAGCACTTAATGTAATTAATTAAGAATAATTAATTAAATGGTAAAAAATTAAGGTCGATTAATATATTTAATTAAGGGAAATCAATTAAAGTAAAATTGAATAAGTAACAAATAATTAAAGGTTGATTAATTTGATTAATAAATGATTAAAGGACAATTAATCAAATTATTTGAAATCGATTAATGTTAATTAACATGATTTATGATCTGTCTGATTTAAATTAATCAGATAATTAGTTGAGTTCACTTATGGACGTTTTGAATTCTATTGATTGTTGAACTGTTTGATATTTCCGATATGTTATGCTTTGTGCTATGAATTGTTTCAGTGTGATATGTGATTGAGTGTAATTTATTTATCTGTGGTAAATTTATATTATTTATCTGTGAATATGTGGATTAACGATAAGCATTATAGATTATACCGCTTATCAATATCGATGTGTTTAAATATGTGATGTGATGATTGATGATGTTGCACTACCGTGTAAAACCCCTGGACTACACCATACACACACAAATATGGATTGCACAAGGAAATCGGCTAAGTCACATATTTCTAACAATTTTAGTAATTGAATTCTTGAATCTAAATAGTTTGGAATTGGAACTGAAAGCTTTTGGAAATGAGTTTCAAAAATAAAAGTTATTTTAAATAACTTAACAAAACTTCAAATTTAAATAATTTGATTTAAAATTTGAATTCAATATTTGAAATTGAATTCAATGATTTGGAAATTATGGTCTGAAACGATTATACGAGTTTTAAAGGTGTTTATACGGGTTTTTAACCATTTAAAAAGTATGGTTTTGGAAATTTAAATTTAAATCCAAGTTCTATACTTGAATGTCTTTAACTTATAATAATCAATTTTTTTCCAAAACGAGAACTATTTGTTTCAAATAATAATAACTTTCATAAAAAGAAAGGACTTTCAATTTGTGTCGAAAGATTTCAAGTTGGAAATGAAATTGTAAATAGTTTGGGTAAAACTATGAATTAACCTTTGCGAAGACGAATAAATCTTGTTTTGAAATCAAAGAGGATTTTAAAGGGTATATCTTCCATATTTAAGATTTGAATTGGAATTTGAAAGTTATGAATTAAATCTTAAACTGAAAGATTGGATAGTTAATCCAATTTGAAATGGAACTGTTTGGAAAGCCGTAAATAAATCTTTATGAAAGGTGGGTGAACTTTGTGAAGTAAATCATTTTATTCAAAAAGATTTGAAATGCTAATTTGTTTAAACCATTTGAAAGAAAAGTTGGATAATAAGTTGTGACTTAACTAAAATCCCATATTCATACGTTTTTAAATATTGCGCTCATTATTCGGTTTAGCTGGGAGAGGACTTTGTGCCATATAACCCATTCCGAATAATGATACGTCGATATGGATAGAATTTAAAGATCAGTGGTGAAGGCCGAATATTTTCGAAAATGAAAGGATAACTCGTTGATTATCTCTGCACTGAGTCGCGCCGGTATGGAGATTCCCTAAGTGATGGGAAGTCCGATCGGGATTTTGAATACCCGGATTTCCAAGGGCTTCTTTGGAAGTGCCTTCGGTTCTGTTCGAACCCAGAGTAGAATTGTATGGATGTGTGTCTGACATTACACTTTGAGATGTAAAGCTAGTTTCTGTCAAATACATTTCTGTTGGTGGCGGAGATTTATTCTCTTAGCTTAACACCTTCTCTGAGACGCATGAGCTCAGAGGTTGTGTAGTTGATGGTTACTAGTGATAGATTCCCATTTTGGTAATGTGGCATGTTAAGTCATGTTGTGTGTTGATAATCATTTATTGATCATTTGTGATCGAAGCATGGCTTTTTGAAAAAGCGTAGCTTTCTGGACGAGACTTCGTCGAGCCTCACAACACGGTAATGGTCGATACAAGAATCGTGGCAGCAGGGTTATTTGGGGGTACCTCCTCCTGAGGTTATGACCATTTTCTTCTGGATAAAAAAGTGATATCATGGTATGGAGCACATATATTGACTTATGTTGATTTTTATATAAAGTGGTTCGTGGTATGGAGCCCAGATACTTTACTGTGTGGTTGTTGGATTGGCCCTCGAATAAAGGTCGGTAACGACCGGAGGATGGCATGCTCGTGTCAGTTGTTACTTAGTTACTGAGGTAACCCAGCCTTGTGTAGCAGAGATCCGATTAGGTTCTCGGGGGCGTCCCTCCAGAGGCATTCCATTTTATGCGGGAAGTTCCTTTGCCTGACCATTTGTTGGAAATCCAAACAAAACAATGTGCGCCATTGTACGATTTTAGTTGTAGAACCTGCCATTTAAAATGGTAGTTATAGAAGGCATAATATAGGGTACCTATGCTATCTAAGATTAATATTATACTTTCAAAAGGTTTTCTGCACTATGCACTAATACTAATATCAAATTGGATTTTGCGTATTAAGCATTTTTTACTGTCATGAGGAGAAATTTCCTCCAAGCTCGCGCTCGCAATTTGTGTGTGGCAGGAGGCCTTATGGTAGTTTCATTTTCCAAAAAGCATTGCGGATTTCAATTTAAATTCTTTTGTTTGTTTTAAAGATAAAAACTGTTTTTGTTGCTCACACTAGTCCCATGACTGACCTGGAGTTTATTGTTCCTTTCTTAAACTTTGGGTGCCTACAATTTTCCACACGGGCAGTCTAGAGTTGGATTTTTCAGATAGTCGAATAGTAGGAATTGATTCGATAGCCTTCGAAGCCTTTTTGGATGTGGACCGCATTTTCTACACTTCAGCTTTCATGGCTGACCTTGCTCAGCTTGGTGCAACTTGATGGTTGCTCGAGCTATCTTTAGTTGGGAGATGGAGTTTCTTGAAGTTTGGCATTGAAGATATTTTTTTCCGCTGCTATTTCTTGTATCTCTGATATATATTGATATCTATTGTATCATCATTGTATATGATATTGTATCAAGTGTTGTATATGATATTATTCTTTTACTTCCATTGTGTTGTTGTACTTAATGTGTTATAAGCTCCCTCGACGTTTGAATCTGCAGCATTTGAATATGAGTCTCGTATTCAGTGTCGATTTTCGAAGGCCGAGTCAGGATCGCTACATTTGGTATTAGAGCTGAAGGATGAAACTTTAGCTCAGGAGTATAACACATTAAGTAGCTCACTAGAGATAGGGTGAAGATACCCTAGAATGAGTGTATCCCTAAGATATCCGTCTATACGCCTCAGTAAATTTCTAGATAAGTTTCTATTCTTTTATTCGATTTCAATTCTTTGATTGGCTTAGTGGCAAGAGAAGCTTCGGTATGGTGGTGCCCTTACGAATCGTATAGATAAGTTTCTATTCCGTATTCTCTTCGTTAAATTTCTGTCAGCTTTTCATTTTTGAACTTCAATGAATTTGAAATTCTAATTGAAATAAATTGGTAAATTAAATATAAATTTGAATATGAAGATTTGTATCAATAAAACGATTTCGATTAAAACCAAATTTGAAATTCTATAGTAATTTCTTATGAATATCAAAGTCTAAAAAGGGACAAGTTATATATACTTTAGGATATTTCAACTTGAACTGAATCCATTTATCTATCATTGGGTCTCGACATATTCTACGAGTGGTTAGTTATTCATTCGAACTAACTAGTGCCCCTGCATATTTCATTGATTTGATGACCCGAGTATCCTATGTCATATTGAATGTGTTTGTTCTCATATTGGTGATATTCTGATTTGGTGAGCCAAATACATGATAGATATCCAGTTTGACCTGGAAAACTATTTCTCTGTCTTTGTGAATCTATCTTTGTTTTTATCTCCATGGAAAATTTCGGGGACGAAATTTTTTTAAGCGGGGAATCTGTAACTATCCCAATTTTGAATAAAATTTAAATTGATAGTTAATGTAAATTTTGGAATATATTTTGGAATAAATTTTGAATTTGACTTTAGAATTTGAATTTGAATATAGAATTTGTATTTGAATTTAAATTTAAATAAATGACTTTGAAAATTGATTTGGGTTTAAAAATATTATTTACGAATATTAATTTATGGGTAGTTAGTTTTAAAAGTATAAAAAAATACATTAATAGGAATTAAATGTTTGATAGTTGAACTTTAAAACAAAGAAATATAAGTAAGTATTTATACTAGAAATAAGATATAAATATATAAGTGATTTTTGGGTGTACAACATAAGTTAAAACCGAAAAGGAAAAAAATGTATTCAAGAGAAAAAAACAAGTGTGGGCAAGATGATAAGATAAAACTCTATGTATATAACAAATAAAAATCTAAGAATATATGAAGTATGATAGAAACAAAAGAATGAATGAAAGAACAAAAAATATCTACAAAGCACAAAACAAGAAATCATCTCAACACAAACAAATTATTTCAGCCGAAAAGAAACAAAATGATAAGCATAAGCTTGCAAAGGAAGACAATATTTTTGTAAAACAAGTATGTACTCATGAAAATAAGACAATGATAATTAATGCTTGTATCCTTAGCACACAAAGCATATCATCTCAGCACAAATAAAATATGTCAGCCAGAAACAAGAAATCTGCTTAGCCACCAAAACAAGAAAAAATCTTTGATCAAATCAAATAAAAAAAGAAATAAGCTAACCCAGTAAGTGACTCCCCTCTGTAAAAATTCGAATTCAAAACTTATTTAGAAATCTGTGACTTAACCGATTTCCACGTGAAATCCATATTTGTGTGTGTATGAGTGTGGTCCAGGGATTTTACACAATAGTGCACAACATCAATTATTTCAGAGATATCAACATTGATAAGCGATATAATCCATAACGCTTATCTCTATTCACATAATCATAAATAAATAAATTTATTAATCACAAAGATTCATCATTACGATTCGATGTGGGTTTCGGATAGCCAACTGAAATCCGAATCCCTGTCGCATCGAAATTTAAATGCCGTTTACGAGGAAATGGTCACAGAAACAAATCACGATTTATAGTATAGCACAAGGCAGTTCACATCACACAGTATCATAATTACAAACAGAAATGTCAATCTAGTGCACGACATCTGATGATAGTCAATCATCTTTAATTCAAAGTGAAGGTGATTTAAAAGAATTAAGTACGTAGATATTTTCAATGATAAATAATTTTTTTTTAAATCAGTTAACTCAATTAATTACAAATTACAGATTAATTAACTTTAATTATTTAATTAACAATCTTAAATTACAAATTAGTCAAATGCTTAATTATTAACTAACCAATCTTTAATTATTTCTTAATAAACTTAATTATTAATCAGTAAAATTTATTCATCCATTTATTAACTGTTAATTACTTAATGAATCATTTATTAATTCTTGATTAAATTCCTCAATTAATTAACTATAAATCATTCATAAATTAACTTATGTGGTTAATTATAATTTGTGAATTAATTATTAATCTATTTGTGAATTAATTAGTAATCTTACATTCTCAAATCTCTTAATAAATTTTAAACCAAATCCTAACTTACAACTTGCTAACATTTTTTATTTAATTAATATTATCCTTGTTTAACATTTTAAAAACTTTCCTTTAATAAATTTGTAGATCAAATCTTAACTTAAGACTTGACAACATTGTTAACATAATAAATATTAAGCATGTTTAACTTTTTAACTTGGAAGTATTTAGGCTTACCCATAGAAAATGGAACCCACGTTCCTCTTACCCTTCTCCTTAACAAAACCCAGACTCTCCTTTTCCCTTTTCTTTTTAAAACTTTTATGGTTTAACCTTCAACTATATACCATATCTCGCCAAAAACCCGGCCCAACCCAATTTCTTTGAGTTCGTCCCAGCTAAACACATCGCCCTTCCCAAACGAACGAACCCGAAGTCAACCCTTTCTTCCCCATCACACAATTCCATCACCCAATCTCCACAGTACACCAACATGCACGGTGCATGTGCACATGGTCCCCCGCCACCTCCGATCAACTTGGCCGTCACCCACAACCCACCGATGATCGACTCGAGCTCAGCGACCCCACAGAACCCATCGTTTCATTAACGATTGAAATCGAGGCAATTCGATCGAACTGGAATGAAATACCTCGATCGACAATCACCTCGCCCCGCCGCCTGATGCCACCGGAACCCTATCCACTTCGACCACAGTTACTTCGATGACCCCTGAACCTATTCCCCCCGGTGCGATCAGCTTCAGTTGACCCACGACCGATTGAAAGTGCTCCAAAGCTAGTCAAAAAAAAACTGCTGCTCGAACCCTAGTTTGATCTCGTCCCCTTAATTCGCTCAATCGAAACTTATTCTGATAATTTTCACGAAAACACCTATGTTTATACTTGCTTCAAAACGAATTTCAATATTTATTAACGATTCAATCACTTGCAATTGGTAAAAATACAATATTTGTTCAAATGCAACCCGCTCTTGAATTACTGAACTAAAAATCTTCCTTTTTGTTTTAAAAATCATAAATTCCCAAGTCAATTCAAGTTACGTATTCAAATCAAAGAATTGTATCAATTGTTTTTAACATAAAAAAAAAACTACTGTTGTTTCTATTTCCAGTAAAAAAAAATTCTTGCTAAATTCACTTAGCAATGTTTTTAAGACCTAAGTCATCATCATACAAACAAGTTTTTGTTTAAATTTCAAAGCTTAACATAGAGTGGAGATAAAGGGTTTTGATTTCTGCTTTGATTAGGGATGAAGTTTGAATCCTGTTGTCAAAAACAGAAGTAAAGATCCCTATTTCCAGACATACATACACACATCTAATTACCCACATAAATACATATACACTTGCTAAGGTGTGTAAAAAAATAAAACAACATCTTTAATCACCACCATCACAGAACAAAACGAAATCGAAGAATTGGTTTAAGAATCAGGATTTGCTCACCAGTATATGAAGAACAGAGGTGGTAAAAGTTGTACAGGACATTCACACATTCATTTCAATACAATTTTCTTTTTCTTTTTATTGTTTTTGTTTTAAAGATCTTATTTTTTTTAAAGATGTTTCCAGATGTATACTTGAATCAATAAACTCAACATTTAATTTTACATGTTTTACAAGATCCTATGTATTTTATTTGCCAGTAAAAAGATAAAAATATAACTGGAAGTTACTTTTGCTAACATCATCTTCTTCTTCTTTTTTTCTAAATTCCTTAGCCAAATATTGGTTGGACAGGGAGTTTGAAATTTTAAACTTGAATTCAAAACCCTGTAACTCTAACAGGGACCTATATATGTATATCTGAACACACCTATATCATCATAAGCATGCATACATAACATAATCATGCAAGCACATCAAGATTTAAAGTTTTAAATATAGGAGGTTTGCTCACCTGAAAACAAGATTTGAACAGAGAGGCCAGAGTTGTTTGAAGACTGCATATTTTTTCTTCTTTGAATCTGTTTGCTTTGGGTTTCCAGATTTTTTTTTGATTTTTTTTTTAAACTTGCTTTGTTGTTAAATTGAATTGCATGCTTGAACTTGCTTCATTGTTTCAAGTTGTAGTGTTTTTTTCTTCTTTTTTTTCATTAATACTCAACCTTTTGTAAGTGAACAAACTGATAAGAGAAGCTAAAGTATATAAGAAGTTTACAGGTGATATCATATATATTTTGTACAAGTGGTAAAATTTGGTTTGTACCATATCAAAGATATTTTCTCTACCAGGCAAGATTTTTGCAACTAAAAATAATTTGGTAAATATTCCGAATGACATTGAGTTGAGCTAGCATTAATTACACAAGTACTTTATGTCTTCGTTTGCAACCCATGCCTGTATACATTTCATTTGTTTACTTTGTATAAGCATGTATAAGTGTACTTTTGCCTATTTTTTATTTTGTTTTATACTTGCCTTGCCTACTACTTTAACTCGGCTGATATAAGAAAAATGTGTGCTAAGATATTTTTGCATTAATTACTTTTGTCTTGTTTTTATTTTATCTTCTTTTACAAGCTTGTGCTTATATACTTTTGTTTATAACTTATACTATTTAATTATGTATGCATATGCTTCGTATTCTGTAAGTTGTTTCCTTCTTTTGCAAGCTTACTTATATGTTTGCTTTGTTTGTTTTCATATTTGTTTTATGCTTCGTATTCTATTTTTTTCTTACTTTATATTCTATATGTACTTAGATTTTCATTTGTATTTCTTTTGTTATTACTCTATAGTTTTATCTTAAACATTTAATTTATAATTGAATTCAACTGAAAATATTCATTTTTGAGTTTCAAACCAAATTCAAAAACAAATAAGTATGTATTTCTTATTAATTTTGAAATTTTCAAACAAATCCATAATTTAATCCAAAAATTTAATTAAATTACGAATTTAAATTCGTCATTAAAACTGGGATCGTTACAATCAGCAACCATCAAATTGAAGCCCTTCGAGAGCTCTACCCTTAGCATGAAAGAAGTGGAGCTCGGCCCTTCCTATACTTTGATTTCCGTGCATGAACATCAGCCGATACTTCCAACTAACAAAACGTAGAGCTCGTCGAGAGCAACGTTCTCAACGGTGGTGATTGGAATCAAGTTGGTAGATTGGTGGCAATGTTCGTTCGAACAGTGAACGTTCAAGCATGTTTTGCTCGTGCTTGGGCTGACCGAGCTCCATGGATTTGTAGCCGTAGGTGGCGCACGTGAAGGCGGAGGTGGCGACACTCCCTGATCAACGAAATGACGAACGATGTGGTCGCGGTTCGAAGCCCTAGGCGGCGACTTGTTGGGTTCCTACGTGCGATGTTTCACTGGGAAGAAGGTGCGCACGGTCACGATTGAAGGGTGATGGATCTACGGCTGTGATTTGGCTTGGGTATTAAAAACAAAATTTAAGTTGTAAATTATTAAGTTAAAAATCGTGTAAACTTGTAAAAATCATATCTTTTTCATACGAGGTCGAAAACGCGCGAAACTAGTTGCGTTGGAATCGTATGGACGAGCACTACGCTATGGAATTGGATTGGAGTCGTTTGGATTTAGTGAGAATTTCGGGTAAAATTAAACGTCCGTTTAATTTTATTCGAAATAAATCGCTAAAACGAAATTGAAGTCAAGGTGAGAACTTCTCACTCAATCGAATAGTTTCGATTTTAATTTTAAATAGTTAGATTTAAAATACTTGAATGCATGTTTGAATGATGATTGATATCTATCGATTGTTAAAATAGACATTATGCGCCGTTAGTAAGCGGATGTTATTTATTAAAAACATATACTGCGAATATTTCATAAACAGTGAAATTGGTATTATTTATGTACTTGGAATTGATTTTCCCGCAGTATATAGCGGATGAGACCCTATTGCGCCGTCTATTAAGCGGATAATATTTTAAATCCCATATACCGCGATAATTTCGTACTGGAACGGAATTGGTATTGTACTAACATCTTTGGATGCAGGAAAACAGGTTGGAGGGATCCAACTGGATTCCTCAATAGTATTTATTTGATTTCAGATATTTTGATATTTGATGGATTATCATATCGATATATGATATCGTTGTAGTCGGGATGGACTATTTGGTATGTAGCATCATTGGGCCAAATTTTGGAATTTTAAAAGGATTTTTAAAGTGATTTTTGAAGAGTATACGTTTATAAATTGTTAACGATAAGAATAGTTTTAACGCTAACACCCGGTGTATCTCGTGATGAAGTGAAAGCACCACCCGTTTATACGGAAAACAAAGTAAAAAGAAAAGTCGCAGAAAAGTAAAAGAGACAGAGATTTTTATAGTGGTTCGGCTTCGAGTAAGCCTACATCCACTTTACATTCTTCATTATCTTCTTTGTACATACTTTTACAAGATTACAACACTTTTACAGCATGATCTCTCGATTACAACACGATCTTACAATTACAACATGAACGGAGAAAGAAGTTAGAACGTTGATAGTGAATTGCTCTTCGAATCTCTCTTAGATGAAGTAGATCTCTTGATGAAGAATCTTCGATGGTTGAGGTGCTCGGAGAGTCCAGAAATCAGTAGAGTGTAGGCGCCCTCCAATCCATAAAAAGTCCCCTCCTAGTTGGAGTAAGCGGAGTATTTATAGGAGAGCTCGGAGTTAGGTTGGCTGGGTTTAGGTCGTGAGCGACCTAAGGTAGGTCGTAGGTCGTGTAGGAGATTTGGAGTTAGGTCGGCTGGGTTTAGGTCGTGAGCGGCCTAAGGTAGGTCGTAGGTCGTGTGTTGCCGAGTTACGACCTAAGAGGATGGGTTGGCAAGTGGCTTATCATGCTGAGGTACCAGGAGCGACTTACGGTTTAGGTCGTGAGCGACCTATGGGTTAAGGAAGGAAGGTAATGATTTATGGAGTTGGCAGTAGGTCGTTAGCGACCTAATCATTAAGAGGGGCACGAGCTAAAGGAGTGGCGACCTAACTGAATAGTCGCTAGGTCGTTCTGAGCTGCCTTAAGTCGTGGATTCTTTAAGTCGTCCCACTTTTAGGTCGTCCCACTTTTAGGTCGCGGTATCTTTTAAGTCGCTGCACCCTTAGGTCGCGACTTCCTGTGAGCTGTTAAGTCATTTAGTTTTAGGTCGATGGACCACTTTATGCCTTAAGTCGCGGAGCTGCTTGAGTCGGTCATGCTTTAGGTCGTGAGGTCTTCGTGGTGGCTTAGGTCGCGAACTCCTTCAAGCAGTTAGGTCGCTGGAAGCTCTAACCCGTTAACTCGCTGGAAGCTTTAGCCCGTTGGAGACTCCATTCTCTAAGTCGCATATCGTTTTGGACGGGGCGCTGCCCCGCACCCTGCCGGGGGCACTGTCCCCTGGACCCCTGCGACCTGACCGGTCAGGTCGAACACCGTAGCGGTGGCATTGCCCCCGCACCCCCACCTTGGGGGGTTGGCACCCCCCTGGACCCCCCCTCCGTAGGGGATCTTAGATGAAAAATCATTCAACGGAACTTTCTTTGTTGAGATGTTGAATTAACCGATCTTTGAGACGAGCTATCTTGCTTTTCTCGGTCGATCTTTTGATATCACGGCCTTGCTGAAAAAGGCGGGATAACACTTGCCCCCCAAAACATGCCTTGCGGTAGGAAGGTGTGTTTTGTAATGTCACAATCCAGACGTTCATATCCTGTGGGTAACCTGTAAAAGAACTGACAGTTTTATATGGCCCCAAATGACGACCGTTCGGGATCGATTTATTTGGAACGAAGCGCGGCCGCTCATGGTCAAGCGCTTTACTTCGAATGATGACCATTTGTGATCGAATCATTTGAGGTGAAGTGCAGCCCTGCGCGGTCAAGCGTCTAAATCCATGTGACGATCGTCTAGGATCGGGTCACTTGCGATGAAATGTGATCATTCATGGTCAAGCGCTTTACTTCGAATGACGACCATTTGGGGTCAAACCATTCGTGGTAAAGTGCGGCCCTGTGCGATCAAAATGATAACTGTTCATGGTCAAGCGCTCTACTTCAAATGACGACCATTCGGGGGTCGAGCCACTTGTAGTAAAGTGCGTCCCTGAGCGATCAAGTGGTAAAGCGCGGCCGCTCGCGGTCAAGCGCTTAACTTTAAATGACGATCGTCCGGGATCGAGCCATTTGAGGTGAAGCACGGTCGTCCGTGGTCAAGCACTCAACTTTTCATGATGGTCGGGATCGAGCCAAGTGAGCTGAAATGCAACCGTTCACAGTCAAGCGCTTTACTTCAAATGGCGACCATTCGGGGTCGGGCCATTTGAGGTGAAAGTGCGACTGTTGGCGGTAGGAAGCGCGGCCGTTCATGGTCAAGCGCTTAACTTCAAATGACGACCATTCGGGATCAAGTCATTTGAGGTCAAGTGCGGCCCTGCGCGGTCAAGCACTTAAATCTATGCGACGATCGCTTAGGATCGAGTTATGAATTGAAGCGCGGCCGACCACAGTCAAGCGACTGTTGGCGGTCAAGCATTTTAATTCATGAGTTTTTGACTGTTCAAATTCTGGTGCCTGTTCATAGGACTTAATCATTAAGACTGTTCGAAGTCGGGTGCCTGTTCGTAGGGCTTGATGATGCCTGTTTGTAGGGCTTACACATTTCGAAATCATGAAAAATCAAATATTCAACTGAAAATTTGTCAATTAGAAATGCCTGGAAAAGTCAAATCCAAACATTCAAAGCAAATCGTGAAAGCAATGTGGAATCAAATCCAAATATCGGAAGCAAATCATGAAAGCACAGTGGAATTAAATCCAAACATCAGGGTCAAAACATGAAAGCAAAGTAGAGTAAAACTCAATCATCAGAAACAAATCATGAAAGCAACGTCAATCCTAGTCCAAAAACAGAAGGCAAAGTAATAAATCATTAGAAGTAAAATACAAAAGTAAAGTAGTCAACCATTAGCAGTAAAATTCAAAAGCAAAGGATTGACGTCCGGGTGCAAACATCTACATCAGTATGATTTATAGTTGTATCAGAGCATGCCTGGGGATCGATCATGGTCCCATACATGTGTGAACAACTTAATTGTGTTGATGTAGATTTTTCCACTCATTCGTCAAACCTCAATTATTCGATGATAGGTCGACGGTTTGATCCTGAGGCGTCCCTAGTTGGTGCAGGCGGTCGTTCTTGTTCCGCCGTTGCAATCTTCTTTTTCACATATTATGAGAGTAAACCATCCCGGATGTGTCCCTCAGTTTCATCTTTCAAGTGCCTGCAGTCATTCGTGCTATGACCATTTAGCTCATGGAACAAACAGTACTTGTCTGACTTTTTCTCGCTATTGGTCGGATCTCTCTTAATTGGCTTTCGATAAGGAATCTGTCCCTTGGTCTCTTGGTAAATCCGTTCCAGAGTCTCATTTAACTCCATGTATGAGGTGAATCTTGATCCCTTTTGCTGCCGTGCTGATTTATCGTTATTATCTTCAGCTTTTCGTTTACTTTTGTTAGTTTCTACACCTTTCTCAGAAGGATTCCCACCTCTGACTGCAAAAACATCGATTCCTTCTCCTTCCTCCATTTCAGCCTTTGCGTCCTCTAATCGCAAGAACCCTTCGGCCTCATGGAAAAATTCTCCTAAATCCATAGGAGGATCTTTGGTCAATGAATTCTTGAACTCTGTGCCGTTAGCTATGCCTGACACGGCTGCCATTAGGACCATGGATGGATCTGGCCGGTCCACCGATGTCGCAGCTGCATTGAATCGCGTTAAAAAGCTTCTCAAAGATTCTCCAGTTCTTTGTTTTAGTGTTGTCAAACTCATGACATTCTTAGGCCTCGAGATGTGGACCCTGAATTGTCTCATAAATTTTTCGATCAAATCATTCCAAGTCTTGATTGATCCATTCTCCAGTTGTCTGAACCATAATGATGCAATATCCGTCAAATATAATGGAAAACACCGGGCCATCACTTCCTCTGGTGCCCCCAGCACTTCCATATGCCTCATATATTTTGTCAAATGAACTGTAGGGTCAGTCCTTCCATTATACATATCCAATGATGGTAGCTTAAAGTTTGGTGGGTTCTTAGCTCGCCTGATTGATGTGGTAAAAGGACTCCTATTCACGTCCTCCAAGTCCTTGTTTACCAAACCACCTCTCATAGCCTTTTTGACCATTTCCACCAATCTATCATTGTCGCCAAGTGATTGTCCTCGTCCAATACTCTCGTCTTGCCCCCCGAGTTCATGAGGGGATGGTGGAATCTGTTCCTCCGGTTGTGCATCTGCTCCTCTTTGACTTTGTGCTCCAAGTTACCCAATTTGATGGAACAAATTCTGGATCAAGTCCTCTTGCCTTTTCATCATTGCCTCCATCTCCTCTCTCGTAATGAAGGCTGAAGTGTGGCTTGCCCTCGAAGAAGCCTCTTGACTTCCTTCGTGATGACTATCCTCCGGTCTTTTCAATCTACTGGATCGCCTCACCATAATTCTTCAAATTTCTCAATCTCTCGGATTCAAGTCTTGATTAGCTGAATTCCTGAGTTCAATTCTCAGTGAAAGCACCAAAATGTTAACGATAAGAATAGTTTTAACGCTAACACCCGGTGTATCTTGTGATGAAGTGAAAGCACCACCCGTTTATACGGGAAACAAAGTAAAAAGAAAAGTCGCAGAAAAGTAAAAGAGACAGAGATTTTTATAGTGGTTCGGCTTCGAGTAAGCCTACATCCACTTTACATTCTTCATTATCTTCTTTGTACATACTTTTACAAGATTACAACACTTTTACAGCATGATCTCTCGATTACAACATGATCTTACAATTACAACATGAACGGAGAAAGAAGTTAGAACGTTGATAGTGAATTGCTCTTCGAATCTCTCTTAGATGAAGTAGATCTCTTGATGAAGAATCTTCGATGGTTGAGGTGCTCGGAGAGTCCAGAAATCAGTAGAGTGTAGGCGCCCTCCAATCCAGAAAAAGTCCCCTCCTAGTTGGAGTAAGCGGAGTATTTATAGGAGAGCTCGGAGTTAGGTTGGCTGGGTTTAGGTCGTGAGCGACCTAAGGTAGGTCGTAGGTCGTGTAGGAGATTTGGAGTTAGGTCGGCTGGGTTTAGGTCGTGAGCGACCTAAGGTAGGTCGTAGGTCGTGTGTTGCCGAGTTACGACCTAAGAGGATGGGTTGGCAAGTGGCTTATCATGTTGAGGTACCAGGAGCGACTTACGGTTTAGGTCGTGAGCGACCTATGGGTTAAGGAAGGAAGGTAATGATTTATGGAGTTGGCAGTAGGTCGTTAGCGACCTAATCATTAAGAGGGGCACGAGCTAAAGGAGTGGCGACCTAACTGAATAGTCGCTAGGTCGTTATGAGCTGCCTTAAGTCGTGGATTCTTTAAGTCGTCCCACTTTTAGGTCGTCCCACTTTTAGGTCGCGGTATCTTTTAAGTCGCTGCACCCTTAGGTCGCGACTTCCTGTGAGCTGTTAAGTCGTTTAGTTTTAGGTCGCTGGACCACTTTATGCCTTAAGTCGCGGAGCTGCTTGAGTCGGTCATGCTTTAGGTCGTGAGGTCTTCGTGGTGGCTTAGGTCGCGAACTCCTTCAAGCAGTTAGGTCGCTGGAAGCTCTAACCCGTTAACTCGCTGGAAGCTTTAGCCCGTTGGAGACTCCATTCTCTAAGTCGCATATCGTTTTGGATGGGGCGCTGCCCTGCACCCTGCCGGGGGCGCTGCCCCCTGGACCCCTGCGACCTGACCGGTCAGGTCGAACACCGTAGCGGTGGCGTTGCCCCCGCACCCCCACCTTGGGGGGTTGGCTCCCCCCCTGGACCCCCCCTCCGTAGGGGATCTTAGATGAAAAATCATTCAACAGAACTTTCTTTGTTGAGATGTTGAATTGACCGATCTTTGAGACGAGCTATCTTGCTTTTCTCGGTCGATCTTTTGATATCACGGCCTTGCTGAAAAAGGCGGGATAACATAAATATTTTTGGAACAATATCCATTTTAAATGAATAAACGTTATAATTTTAATGTTATAAAAATTATGATTTTTGAGAAAAATAGTTAAAAGTTGATTATTGAAAATATGAGGTTAATGATTTTATAAAATAGTTTAAATTGGGATTTTTGAGTTTATTATAAAAAGTTTAAAAATAGGATTTATGAAATTTGATTATTTTATAAATCTAAGAAAATGGTGAAATTATAAAGGAGTTTAAAGATGCTTTAAAATAATAGTATAAATTGATTTATATAAAAGATTTATAAATTGATAATTTATAAATTAAAACATTTGAATTATAAAACAAGTTTTTATAAGTGTTAGAATGAATTGTGAATGAATTTCATAAATGAATGAAATTTATAGAATTATAAACGGTGAAGTTATAAATGAAATTTTATAAGAAGTAGGTTTATAAAATTTGTAAAGTTATTTGAAGAATAGATTTGGTTAAATAAATGAATCTTATAAGTTATAAGATTTATAATTTGGAAAGTCTTTAAAAGAACGATTTTGTAAAATAATCGTTTTATAAGCATTTAACTTGTAATATGAACCTTTGGTTTATAATTGAGTTATAAAGTGAATAGGTTAATAAAGGAGGTTTATAAAAGGAAGTAGTTATAAAATAAATAGAAATGGAATTTATAAACGTTGTTTTATTAATTCGCAAACGACTTATTTGGATAAGTAAATTGTTGTAACTTATTAATGGAGTTATATTCACATTTTAGACAGTGAATAATCCTTTAAAATGAAAAGTATAGAAATGATGAAATTGGTTAACGTAGTATATTCACGTTTTTGAATAGTGAATAATATGTTAAAGAAAATGTTTTGGATGTGATGTTTTAAATAGAATTAAAACAATCTAATGATGTTTTTAAAAGGTGTTAAGATTCGAAACCATAGATTTTAACATTCATTGTTGAAATAGACGTTTTCGAGAAATAAAAGGAAACGGTGGACTATAACACTATTGTTATAGTAAATGATTTCCGAAAGGAAATGTTTTGTATAGTATTGGGATTTATATATCTATTTTAATTTCGAATCCCTATATTAGTGATTTTGGGTTGTCGTAACGATGTTTTACGTAACATTCGTTTTGGCCCAAATAAATATGGTTAAGAGAATGATTTCCTTAAAGAATGAACTATATACTTAATTTCGATTTGAGTATATTGAATATTTTCCAAAGGTTGAAAATAAATAAAATTTGTGAATTACTTATGAATAAATAAGTATGGAAATGTTTTTCTAATGTAAAATGAAACGTTTTGAGAATTTATATTTTTGAAGATAATGAATAATTGAAATCGTATATGCATGGATATTTTGGAATGAAAATTCACTATGGAATTTATAAAAGAAAGGGGAATTTGTTTAAAAATAAATATTGACTTATTTTTGAGGTATTGAAATTTTATATCTTGTAAATATATTTTTGGGAAATAAATAATTTGGAAAATTATTTGGAATCTGGTGATGTTGTGCATATCCATTTATAGTTCAATAACCGACTATCAATATTTACCTTTGAAAGGTATTTGTTGTGATTTGCTGAATTTGAATGCCACACTTATTTTTAAATTATTGCGCTCGTTATTCGGATTACCCATTCCGAATAGTTATACGACGTAATGGATAGCATTTGATGACCGGTGTTGAAGACCGGGTATTTGCGAGAGCGATAGGATGACCTGTCGATTGACTCTGCACCGAGTTGCTCCGGTATAGAGTTCTCCATATGTGATGGGGAATCCGATTAGGATTGTGGATATCCGGATTGCAAGGATTCTTTGTAAGTGCCTTCGGTTCTGTTCGAGCCCGAAACAGACTTGTATGGATTGTATGTCCAACATTACAAATTGAGATATAAAGTAGATTTCTTTCAAATATATTTCTGTTGGTGGCGGAGAATTTATTCTCTTAGCTTAACACCCTTCTCTGAGATGTACGAGCTCAGAGGTTATGTAGTTGATGGTTATCAGCGATATGTTCCCAATTTGGTAATGTGACATGCTGAGTGTTGCTGTGAAATGATCATTGTGTTGATCATTTGCGATAGGATCATTTGTTTGATCGTTTATCTTTGTGATCATTTCTATGATCATTTGTTGACCCAAAGCACAGCTTTTGTATAAAGCGTGGCTTTGTGGACGAGACTTCGTGGAGCCTCACACCCCGGAATGGTCAAAACAGGAAAGATGCGGCAAGGTTATGAGGGGTAGCTCCCTTTAGGGTATGTGCATTTCCTTCTAGAAAAGGGTGGTATCATGGTATGGAGCCCAGATACTTACTCATGTTGAAACACTTTATTTATGATTGTGTGATGTTAATTACGAGCGCTCGGTTAAAGGTCCCAAAGGACCGTGGGATGGCATACTCGTGTCAGTAGTTACCCAGTTAGGGGTAACCCGGCCTTGTGTTGGCAGAGATCCGGTTTGGTTCTCGGGGACGTCCTTCCAGAGGCATTCTCATGTGGCAATGGGAAGTTCCTTGGCCTGACCATTTGTTGGAAATCCAAAGAAACAATACGATCTCGTACGGTATTAGTTGTAGAACCTACTTCCTCAGGAGGTAGCTATAGCAGGCATAATATAATGGTACCTATGCTGGCTAAGATTTATATTATACTTTCGAAATGTTTTCTACACTATGCACTAATAATAATATCAAAAATGATTTGATTTTACATAGTAAGCATCTTTGACTAACATAAGAAGAAATCTCCTCCAAGTCTGCGTTTGCATTGTGTGTGTGGTGGGAGGTCTTATGGTAGTCTCAATTTTAAAAGCATTGCGAATCTATTTCAAAATTATCCTACTCTTTGTTTTAAAGATAAACTGTTTTGAGTTCTCACACCAGTCACATGACTGACTCGGAGTTTATTGTTTTCCTTCCTAAACTCTGGGTGCCCACCAATTTCCACACGGGCAGTCAAGAGACAGGTTTATCAAGATATTCTGGAGTTGCAGGAGGCAAGCTGGATGGCATGGCGTATTACTAGTATATAGTATTTCTTTTTCCGCTGTTTGATGCTGTTTGTTGTTGTACACTCTGATGTAATGAAATGTAATGTGATGTAATGTAATAACTGATATAGTTCTTTGTTTAAAGATTATTCATTTATTTATTATATGTTGTTCCGCTGCGATTGTGAGATTCTGATATTGTCTGTGGTTTTCTTTCTGTTTCGTTCTATTTTCTTTCCGTTCTATTTTCTATCTTTTCTCTCTTCTTCTACCTTTTCTTCTTCTTTTTAAACCCTAATGGTTCGTATTTCTGTTCATCTTGAGTTAATCTATGGAGATTAGTGTATACTCAAGGGGTACGGAAAAGCGGACTATTACATTTGGTATCAGAGCATATGGTTAAGCGACAACCATGGTTCTGTTGGGTATTACTCATTAGAGATAGAGTCAGTAGTACTCTAGAATGAGTTTGAGTGTAATAATAGCTATGAGAGCGTATTTGTTAGTGAATACAAAATTGTTTTATATTGTGATGATTGGTTTGTTGAGTGGTATATGGATTCTGGTTAATACGAGTAATTAACGTTGTTGATAGGGATCTCTAAACACTTGTACAGAACAATTCGACACAGTATTGTTTTAAATGGGTAAATGAAATAATTTTGCCTTGATTATATTTTAATATATAAAGAAATAATTTTTCAGAATTATTAAAGTGTATATAAGTGGATTGTTTAGTTGTTTGAATAATCTAAAAAAGAGAATAATTGTATAAGCAAATGAATTATAAGAATTGAATTATAATTAAAATAATTTACAATTGCGAAATAAACTTATATATATAAAAAGTGAAACTATATGAATATATCTATGAATATGAGTTGTAATAAAAATGAATTTAAAGTTGAATGAAAATTTACTTTAGAAATTGGAATCTGAATTGATTTATAAGTGGGAATTTAAGTTAAGTAAAACCAAGTGATGTTTGTAAAATGGAAATATAACTTAAGAGATGTTGAATGAAGTTGATTTTGGTATCAAAGTAAACTAATAAAGTTAAGTGATGGATATGAACTTGAGTTATATAAATGAAATTCAACTTTTGTGATTGAATTGAATTAATGGATTGAATGTTAATCAATT
Organism: Allium cepa; assembly: GCA_030765085.1. Lineage (NCBI taxonomy): Eukaryota > Viridiplantae > Streptophyta > Magnoliopsida > Asparagales > Amaryllidaceae > Allium > Allium cepa. The sequence continues at coordinate 888,510,125 of CM060943.1, read as the reverse complement.
GAATGTAAATTAAGTTGATATGAAATAATGAATGTAGGAGTTGATTCATTAAAATCTAATGTTATTGGAAAGTTGAATGATTGAATGAAAATTAATTTAATTAAACCAATTGAAAGCAAAGGAATTTGGTTGTAATTAATAGATATTGGTTGTTATATGATTGTTTGTTGATTGTATATAATTCATTAAGTATTAATGAAATTGAGTTAATAAAATTGAAAGTTAAAGTAATTGAAATCCAATTAGAAGTTAAGTGAATCTTAAATAGAATTGAATTTGATTTGGAAGTGAACGAACTTGAATATGAATTAGTGAATGTAAACTAATTGAAAATGAATGCTAGTAAAAACATCCACTGTTAATGAATCAAATGTGATTAAATTGAAAACCTATTTCATTGAATATTAATGAGAATATGAATGAATATTTACTGGGTATGGATGTTAGTTGAATGCTAGTTGGTTGATGGTTGAACATATTGCTTTTGCTGCATTTGCTATGTTGGCATATATAATTATTATGTTGCTATATGTTGTATATCGATACTATTGTCTATATACATGTTTCTCATCTATTTGTTGAGTGTTCAGTAGGTGCGGATCGCATTTGCTTCGCATTTGGAGCTCGCTTTCGCGCTATATTAGCCGTATATGCTCGCTAATAAAATATAAGGTACATATCTCGGATTACATATCGTACTTTTACACTTTTTTCCCTGCGGGATGCCACATTACTTGATGAGATTTATATTTGTGATATATATACTGTCATTTTTTTTCGGATCGAGCCGCGCAAAGGAGACTATGGCGAATTTTTCCGAAAATTTAAGGCGTTAGAATATTTTAGAAAAAAATTAAAAAATTTGTGAAAACTATAACATTGATTTGGAATTGAAAGTTAAACAATAGTAGTTTGGTTTGAAAAGATAACTAAGTATGATTTGAAAACTTAGTAAAGATTTGTAAGAAATTTAACTATGGATTTTGGAAAAATTAATAGATTCTGTAACTTTTCTTACTTGATAATTTCGAGGACGAAATTCTTTTAAGGGGGGAAGTATGCAACGACCCAGAATTTTAATTAATTAAAATTTGAATATTTAATTAATTTTAAATATTAATAAGTGAAATTATAAGTCGAATAAATTTTATTCTGAATAATTGGATTTAATTGAATAATTAAATCGATAATTTAATGTGTTAAATTACAGAAAAATTGAAAATTGGGTTAAATATGATTGAAATTGATTTGTAAAATTTTATTATATCATATTGAAGTTAGAAAGATGTTTGTGAATTTTTAAAATCGAATTTAAAGTTTATTTGTGAAAATTGAATATTTTAATATTAAATCGACTAGTGAAATTAGCCATTTTTCGAACAGTCTCAGAATTGGACGAAACCAGTTTCATTGGATCCGTAATAGTTAGTTATTATCGGATTTCAATTTTCGTAGCAATAGGAGTTATCGTTTGATCGTAGCAGCTCGAAACGCATCGAAATTGTTTTAATATTAATTTGGCGAGTTAAAATAGCCATTTTTCAAAAAGTCTCGGATTTCGACGAAACTAGTTTCATCGGATCTGTAATGTGATATTATTGTATGGTTTAAAATTTCGTGTCAATCGGATTTACCGTTTGTCCGGTGCAAGCTAAAACGCCAAGAAAATCGTTTAATCGGTTTAATTTTAAATTGAACGTTTAGTGGCATAACTCGCACAGATGACCAAATTAGCCCCCGAAACATGTTCCATGTGTTCGAAACGCGGGGTAAACCTTAGAAATGCCAACCGGCACGCTTCGTTTGGAGTTCGGAAAATCCGGATGAATAGTAAATTGGACAATTTTCTATAAAAGGACCTCATATTCACCATTTGCAAACTAAAACTAGGGTTTCTTATAGTAGCCGCCTCCATTATCATGTATGGCCAGAAAACTCCCATCTTCTCCTTCAATTATCTCCCAATCCGTAAATATTTAGCCGAAACTTCCAACTAACAAAACGTAGAGCTCGTCGAGAGCAACGTTCTCAACGGTGGTGATTGGAATCAAGTTGGTAGATTGGTGGCAATGTTCGTTCGAACAGTGAACGTTCGAGCACGTTTTGCTCGTGCTTGGGCTGACCGAGCTCCATGGATTTGTATCCGTAGGTGGCGCACGTGAAGGGGGAGGTGGCGACACTCCCTGATCGACGAAATGACGAACGATGTGGTCGCGGTTCGAAGCCCTAGGCGGCGACTTGTTGGGTTCCTGCGTGCGATGTTTCACTAGGAAGAAGGTGCGCACGGTCACGATTGAAGGGTGATGGATCTACGGCTGTGATTTGGCTTGGGTATTAAAAACAAAATTTAAGTTGTAAATTATTAAGTTAAAAATCGTGTAAACTTGTAAAAATCATATCCTTTTCGTACGAGGTCGAAAACGCGCGAAACCAGTTGCTTTGGAATCGTATGGACGAGCACTACGCTATGGAATTGGATTGGAATCGTTTGGAGTTAGTGAGAATTTCGGGTAAAATTAAACGTCCGTTTAATTTTATTCGAAATAAATCGCTAAAACGAAATTGAAATCAAGGTGAGAACTTCTCACTCAATCGAATAGTTTCGATTTTAATTTTAAATAGTTAGATTTAAAATACTTGAATGCAGGTTTGAATGATGATTGATATCTATTGATTGTTAAAATAGACATTATGCGCCGTTAGTAAGCGGATGTTATTTATTAAAAACTTATACTGCGAATATTTCATAAACAGTGAAATTGGTATTATTTATGTACTTGGAATTGATTTTCCCGCAGTATATAGCGGATGAGACCCTATTGCGCCGTCTATTAAGCGGATAATATTTTAAATCCCATATACCGCGATAATTTCGTACTGGAACGGAATTGGTATTGTGCTAACATCTTTGGATGCAGGAAAACAGGTTGGAGGGATCCAACTGGATTCCTCAACAGTATTTATTTGATTTCAGATATTTTGATATTTGATGGATTATCATATCGATATATGATATCGTTGTAGTCGGGATGGACTATTTGGTATGTAGCATCATTGGGCCAAATTTTGGAATTTTAGAAGGATTTTTAAAGTGGTTTTTGAAGAGTATACGTTTATAAATATTTTTGGAATTGATCCATTTTAAATGAGCAAACGTTATAATTTTAATGTTATGAAAATTATGATTTTTGAGAAAAATAGTTAAAAGTTGATTATTGAAAATATGAGGTTAATGATTTTATAAAATAGTTTAAATTGGGATTTTTGAGTTTATTATAAAAAGTTTAAAAATAGGATTTATGAAATTTGATTATTTTATAAATCTAAGAAAATGGTGAAATTATAAAGGAGTTTAAAGATGTTTTAAAATAATAGTATAAATTGATTTACATAAAAGATTTATAAATTGATAATTTATAAATTAATACATTGAATTATAAAACAAGTTTTTATAAGTGTTAGAATGAATTGTGAATGAATTTCACAAATGAATGAAATTTATAGAATTATAAACGGTGAAGTTATAAATGAAATTTTATAAGCAGTAGGTTTATAAAATTTGTAAAGTTATTTGAAGAATAGATTTGGTTAAATAAATGAATCTTATAAGTTATAAAATTTATAATTTGGAAAGTCTTTAAAAGAACGATTTTGTAAAATAATCGTTTTATGAGCATTTAACTTATAATATGAACCTTTGGTTTATAATTGAGTTATAAAGTGAATAGGTTAATAAAGGAGGTTTATAAAAGGAAGTAGTTATAAAATAAATAGAAATGGAATTTATAAACGTTGTTTTATAAATTCGTAAACGACTTATTTTGATACGTAAATTGTTGTAACTTATTAATGGATTTATATTCACGTTTTAGTAAGTGAATAATCCTTTAAAATGAAAAGAATAGAAATGATGAAATTGGTTAACGTAGTATATTCACGTTTTTGAATAGTGAATAATATGTTAAAGAAAATGTTATGGATGTGATGTTTTGTAATGACCCGTATATTTAAAGAATTAAACTCGTTAATTTAATAAGATTTTTGCAACTAAATTTAAGAAAAAAAAATCCTTTATAATTTATAATGAAGTGAGTGGTAACTAAATGTTTTTCGATATTATCATAATATCTGTTGTTATACCCATTCCCTAAAAATAATGAAAGGGGAAAATTTGTAACATATTAAAATGGATAATTAATTATGTTAATTGGGTAGGTTATGACATGCAAATCATGTTGGTGGAATATTGTCAATTTTGACATATTAATTATGTTAGTGGTGAACATTGTTAAGCAATTTAAAAAAATGGAACTTGCAATCAATTTATTTGATGAATCTACCTTATTCCTAGTTAGCAATTCAAAACTTGAATAAAGGCATATACGCATATTTTAAAATAGAGTTAATGACAATTAATAGGGAAATTAATTGTAAAATTTCAGTAGTTGACCAGAATTAATTTATTGAATAATTAATGCAAGTTAATTTAATTGATGAAAGATAAATAAGTAAATTCTTTTGGTTAATGGCATGAGGACGTGAGGTTAATCCCCATTTTGTAGGAGAAATCTGCCCATGTAACCAGTCCGGCTACCAGTTCCTACAAAGTGGACGGATTAATGTGAGACGTCGCAGGATTGATAATTAAACCAAAAAGGTTAATTAACTAATTAAGTTAGTAACCAAATCTGAATATGTAATTAAAGGAGATTGATTGACATGAAGGAATATGGTAATTAATTGAAATCAATTAAGGAGGATAATTAATTGGTAATATGGTAATTAATTGAAATCAATTAAGGAGGTTAACTAAAAGGGATAAGGTAATCAATTGAAATCAATTAAAGGCAATTAAAGAGGAATTAATTGATTTGAAGAATATGGAAATCAATTAGAGAGAATTAACTAATATAAAAATATTAGGTAAGGAATTGGGGCTAGATTGCTAGATGTCCCAATGGTAGAAATCAAAAAGTGGAAACCCATAGGGAAAATTGAAATCTTAACAAGTGGAATTAATAGAAATAAAACACAGTTGTTTAAAAACGTTCAAACCATAAATTTGTGACGTTTTATTCCACTTAAATCAACGCCATCTAAAAATTTAGTGCTTACCACTTTCTTTCCTTGAATCAACGCATTCACTCCCAATTTAGTTTGAACGCACGTTATTCCTTGTAAAATTTTATCACTTGATTTACGCCCCTTTTTAATGCAGCAAAATTTGTTAATTTCCTTTACTGTTTCAAAGTCTAATTTGCTTTAAATTTGATATAAATCATTGTCTAATAAAACTTTACCGTTTCTTTATAAATCAATGCTATCTGTAAATTGATTGCCATTTCCTTTACCAAAAGCAATACGTGATATCCTCTTTACACTAAAAGTTCAAACTCATTAAATCAATGCTGGTTATAAAAATTCAAATCCATGCACAACTTCATTTTGTTAATAGGTATATAATATGTAATTTCCTTTTACCATTCTCAGCAATTAATTCTTTCCTCTTTTCTTTCCTATAATTAAGCGCGTAAATTTAGGCTTGTTCGTTTTCTCTTGCTTCCTAACTATTTTCCATATTCCCTTCATCTAAATACTGGAAACGTGCATCTCATTTGTAGCTCTGGGAATAAACGTTTAGTGGAAGCAACTTATCCCTTACCTGTGAGAACAAAATTTCTAAACCTCTAAAGAAATAAATCATGCAGCTTCCTATTTTTATAACACGTTCAAACAAAAAGGATAAAATAAACGCATTCAATATTATTTGAAAATATTATCCCAAAATCTAATCTTAAGTACCCGTTTCTTTTGCTTTAATTTCGTAGCCATTTGCGTTCAATTGATAAAAATCAAGTAGCCGTGTATAATCTGGTAATGAATCAGTGCTCAATCAACTCATGCTTTTTTTTAAAATAAAAAAATCAATATTTATATTCTTCCTGCCTATTTGCTCATCTAAATCAGCGCACGTTTCTCTTAAAATAGTATCTTGGATCAATCAAATTTCTTTTACGCATTTATTTTTTTTCAACCGTTACTTGAAATGTACGCAATCTTATAAATGCAAGAAGTCATTTCTTTTAATGTTGAATTTCAAATGCAAAGATTTCCTGCCTTTTTTTTCACGCATTAAATTTTTCTCCTTACCTGAAATCTTGCTCATCCTTAAAATCAACGTGACCTTCCCCTATATTTATACAACACACGTTCAAAACAATTTTTACATCACCTGGAGAGCTTCACCTTCTTTTCTTGTTTGCGTGTGTTGAAGGTACGCATCTGTCTTTTATTTTATTTTTATTTCTACTTCTCATGCTTTTCACGTTGCATACTTTGCTCCTTCTCCTCGTTCCACCGTGCTCCGACTACTCCACCTCTCAAGTATGTTGTTGCATCCCTGATAAGTATGCATCTCCTTTCCTCCTGATCTTGCCGGGCATGTCCAGTAATATAGGGAATCAAGCCTTGTTTCTTTCTTTTGCATGCTGTAGAACATATTAACATGCGTCCCTGTAGTTGTGGCCACGTGAAATTGAATAAGGGTGTCACTTTTGAATAAAATGTTAACAAACAAAATAAATATCTTTCATTTTTTGCATCACTGGAGAAGAAACCATATACGCCTGTAGTTTTGGTGGACATGTGAATTTGCATGCGTGAGCCACTTTGAAGATTTTAACAAATGGAAGTGTGTAATGGAGACAAACCTGGAAAATGATTTGTGGTTTATTAGTTGCATGTGAAACAAATCACACGACCTTGTCATTTCATAAGTGCATGCATACATTTTTTCAAAGTAATTTTTTTTATGAAAATCTAATAACGTTTTGTTTCAAGACTCAGCCTATTTGATTTAACAAAGCATTTTTTACAAAGCATTTTTTCCCAAAGCATTTAAATAACAAATTTGGAAAGGGAAGAGGATTGGAGATGTTGAACAAATTGAGTGATGGAGTGGTCAAGCTGCGGGTATCAAAAATCTTTTAATTTATAAATCTCGTTCCGGTTGTTATTAAATTTTGCTTTGATCGCTTCATAATCACGTAATTTATTATTCGTTTATTTTTCAAGTTCGAAATTGAGGCGTCACATCTGCTGGATTTATCCTGCCTCTGTTCATTTCTTTCGAGATAGATACTGTTGTTTGATTTGAATCTTCAGCAGCGAAAAGGTGAGTATTTCCCATCAGACAAACATACCTATATATCTGTGAATTTATCACAAGTGTAACTGTAAATTTATTTAATTTTATCTGCCTATGATATAAACGTATGTTGCTAAACCCCATTATCAATTGACACATCATCAGTTGTTTGTTTATTTTAATATTATTGCAGTTATACTATTTAATGCTTATTTACTGTTAATCACTGCAAGTTTCCTGTAAATTTGAGATCGTTATAGGCTGAAATGATAGGCCTGAACGATAAATTTTTTTCATTTATTTATTTAATTGTTTAATTATTTATTTTTAACTTGGGATTGCGGGTTTGAAATGATAGAACCCGGTTTTTTTGTAAATTGCGGATTGAAATGATATATATCCGTATCACTTGACCTAGGCTAGAAAACTATATACAGACCCGTGGTTTATATAATATTTTATGGAATGTTTTAAAAATATTTTAAATAGAAAATTTATGATATTCTGGCTTAAATGCATTTATAGATTTTATGAAATATATAATGATTTTTGAATGAGTCAAAATGTTAAATAAATGGAAGTTTAAGTAAAATTTTGGAATATAACTTATTCTGAATTTTTGTTAAAAGTGAGATTTTAGTTAAGTAAAAGAATTGATAATAAGTTATATTTGGGTATTTAAAATTAATTGTTAAGTTAATAATTTATTTCAGCACTTAAATGCTGTCTTTTGTAAATGAACTGTTTTAACCTATGACTTTAGGTAGCATTTTTTAAGTGCTTCGGAAACTGAATTGTTGATTGTTTTAATAAAATTTAATGGAAATAATCTTTAGGAAAGGGGCTTAAATTTTGGAATTTAATATGTAATTAATTGACTTTAAATGGTTTTAAATGGAAAATTTTAACTTTTAAATGTGAGTTAAAAGGCAATTAATTCCAAAAAAAATTGAATAGATTTAAATGGTATTTTATATTAAATAAAATGACTGATGTTTAAATAAATGATGTTTGAAGTGATATTATGATATTGAAATGTATTTGAAATTTATTTTGATTTTTAAAGTATAAATACCATTTTTAAAAGTTGTAACCACGGGTTATAATAACGTTTGGTTGTTAAAGAGACCGGGATCGGATATCTGGCATACTCTCTGTCGATACCGAAAACCACTTTGACAACCGTGTACGCGGTGGAGATTCTAGAATGAAGTAGGATGGTGGTGGCGTTTTCTATGAGGTAAATACGTGGACCCGACTCCCGTGAGTTGGCATAATGTAACAACCCGCATATTTATCGAGTTTGTATTTAAATATTTTATTTAAATATTAACTCGTTAATCGGATTTTGGTCCGAAAAGCTACTTTTTGCAAACGGTCAAATTAGGACTCGAGACCACTTCCATTGAGTTCGAAATGTCGTTTACAACTTTTTTAAGTATAAACATCGATAGGTTTGGAGTTAGTGAAATTTCACTAACTTTTCCCGCTTTGGACTTTGGGTTAGTTTAGCCTATTAAGCCCAAGTTCCAACCCTCTTCTCCTCACTCTTCATAAATTTCCTAACTAATCAAGCTTTGGCATTAATGGTGGAGGGAATGGGAAATTAAAATTCCAAAACTCAAATTCAATTGCAATCCATCTTTCTACTCCAAATTCAAGAAGAAGACATTGGATTCAAGCTTCTTGTGCTTAGATAGAAGAAGGATTGATTCTTGCTTGCTTAAAACTTCATTTTCATTGATATTTGGTGCAAAGGTGAGATTTTTATCTCACAATTCTAGTCTATATCTATCTTGGGCTATTGGAAATGCATCCCTATCATGTTTGCATGCACATTTGCATTTGGTTTGGATTGGATTGGCGAAAAACTCCACTTTTTAGTGTTTTGGGGTGAATTTCTGGCTTAGGTCGCTCTGTCCCCCTTAGGTCGCCCAGCATCTATAGGTCGTTCGCGTGGAAAAGTCGTCACCTTCATTTGGGTCGTTTCTGGCCTTAGCCCATTCGTCCACTATTGGTCGTTAGGCCTTAGGTCGCTTGGAGTTAGGTCGTAGGTCGGCAGGTCTTCAGCTCGCACGCGTTGAAAAGGCGCGTCTGGAGTTAGGTCGTTCGCGAGTTAACGTTAGGTCGTTTGCGAGTTAGCGCCCTAGGTCACTCGCGTATAGCTCGTTCGGAGTTAGGTCGTTAGGCCTTAGCTCGTATGGCCTATGCAATTTGGTTAGGTCGTCCAACCTCAACACCTTAGGTCGTAAGACCTTAGGTCGTACCCCTTAGGTCGTTAGACCTTAAGCCTTCACTATTGGAACTCGTTAGGTCGTAGCAACCATAGGTCGTAGGTCGCTCACACGGAGTTAAGTCGTAGGTCGTCTCCGACCTTATATCGCTCAGCCAGGTTTCACTTTAAGTCGTTAGGTCGTTTGGACCTTGTTTCCAGTTAGGTCGCAAGACCCTTAAACCGTTAGGTCACTAGGTCGCGATGTTTTAGGTCGCTGCACCATATGCCTCTATAGGTCGTTCGACCTTGCTAACTTTTAGGTCGCGAGTTTTATAAGTCGCTCGCCTCCCTTAGGTCTTCACTAGGTCGCGATGTTTTAGGTCGCTGCACCCTATGCCTCTATAGGTCGTTCGACCTTGCTAACTTTTAGGTCGCGAGTTTTATAGGTCGCTCGACCCTATTCCCCTTAGGTCGTTAGACCTCATTTTGTCTTCACTAGGTCGTACCGTTTTGGTCGGGGCGCTGCCCCGCACCCCGCCGGGGGCGCTGCCCCCTGGACCCCCGCGACCTGACCGGGCAGGTCGAACCCCGTAGGCGGTGGCGTTGCCCCCGCACCCCCACCTTGGGGGGGTTGCCACCCCCCCGGACCCCCCCTCCGTAGGGGATATTATCTGAAAAACATTGAGCTGATTTCCTTGGATTTTATTCACATCTCCGTATGCGATTTTTGTGACTGATTGTTTCTACAATTGCTTCTGTGTTTTGTCACTTTATAATATAAAGGTTTCAATACTAGTAGTAAATATCAAAACTCTTTTAACAAACAATTTCAACTCTATTTTTAATAACAAAGCTGTTTTCTTAAACCGTTTTCCAATCTATTAGTATATACAAACCTTTACCTCACTCGGATGAGAAATCTAATTAAACGACTTAGTAAAACAAGTGGTATGAAACGCTTGCGTTCACTTCGTCGGTTAATTCTTGGACTTGTTCGATTGAACCTCTTGTGACAATTTTATTAGTGAAGATTTACAGTTTGTTCGTAAATATTTAAGTTAAGCAAGTGGTTATGGGACATGAAGCTAAACTTCTATATTTACTAGCTTAGTGTAATTGACACTTCTCGTTGATCATGACGATCATTCTGATGATTTAGACTAGCAACTGTGCGATGTCTCTTGTTGCGAGGTTAGACTAGACACCACTTGTGTGATTCCACTCACACATACCTTTTTGCTTTTTGGTTAGTCTGGACCTTAATCTGTGTGATTCCATTCACACATGTGGGGTAGCTCCCCTTGGTCTTCGGACCATCATGTGATAGGCCTCTTTCTCTTTTCTATGATTTCTGGACTTCTTGCATTGATTTCTAGAATTTATGTCATTGACTTGTTATGAGTACAAGTTTGGGGTATGATGCCCTTCTCGAATCTTTGAGAAGATTCTTGTGATATTGATTATCTCTTATTGATTGATCTTCTGTTGATCATTATTTACATACTTATAGTGGTATGTCATTATGGATGTTTATGTTTATGCCATATCTTTTATGTTATATCATGTCATCTGATATTTATAGCTAGACTGACCCGTTTATTATTTTCTTAAATAATACTCGGGTCAGACCGAGATGTTACAGGTGCTTCTGCTTGACTTCTTCCCAGGGATTCATCACTCTGACTTTTGGCTAACTGTTTAGATTAGCAGTTTTTGTTGTATACACTTGAGATATAGACTCATAGTTGTATTCTTTTGTTTAGCACGTGTTGCTATTCTTTTGTATTATCGTGGGACTTACTGACCACTACTCTGATGTACACTTTCATGTGTTAGTTATATATTCATATCTTCTTCCGCCTTTGTGATATGGATGTCTGTGAATGATTTGTGATATGATTATTTCTATGTTTGTTTCCGAAGATTATTTATAGCCACCGTGTGATAAGCAATTACATGGATGGTCGTTCCTCAACAGCCTCATTCTCCGCGCTAGTTGACAGCACTACTCCGGAGTGTTCTTGGCTAGCGTGGGTATAGAGGTGGGGCGTCACACATAAGGTGGCTAAAATAGGAGTGATTGACGGATTAATGAGGTAGCACCTCTGATCGGACGCACTTCTTCGTATGTCATTCTATTACTTATGTGATTGTATTGGTGCGCACCTTTGATTTGGGAGTGTTGTTCGAGGTGGGCGGTAGCTGCGCGCTGCGCGTTTCCACCGGTCCGGATGCGTAATTGGTATATCTACCCTGGCATTGCCTAGTTGTGCCGTGTCACCTACCATAGCGAGCCTTGTACGAGTTTGTTTTTCTCCCGTAGCCCGTGTGGTATCCTCTGGTGGCTTCCCGATCAGGAAGGACCATGATATTGGATGGACTACTGGGTCTATTACGTGTTAAGGGGAATATTGGGTCACTCCTTAACGCTATTTAAAAGTAAGTTTATTTTAATATAGACACTATTATAATAGCGAAAATATTACTACATAGTAAATAGTTTAACGGATCCTTAGAGGATGGGCGGTCCCAAGCATCCTTTAAGTTACTTGCTCTATATTACAGTACACTTGAATTAGCTTACACTATATAAGTATGTATGTCCTGACTCGAGTGTTTATGTTTTATGTTACGCTCGGGTCAGCCTGAGTTGCAGTTCAGTTTCATCCGGAGCTAGGATTTCTGTAGATCACCTTCAAGCTGCTAGCAAACTTCCTTTCCAGTTCTTTATCTAAATTTTTGAAATCAAGACTAGTGGACATTTGGATTGTTCTACTGATGATTTAAAACTATATTTGGATTAAAGACTATGTAATTTTTATTCGATTGAGACTATTTATAGTGGCTTCATGAACCACTAAGTATTTTTAAATTCCGCTGCGAGTATTCTGATTCTGTGTTTGTGATTCTGTGATTAATTATTTACTGTATATTTTGTGATTTGCCAAATTTTATTTACAACGCGGTATTTTGAACAATTCAAGTCCGACTTGTGCGGATGCGAATGGTTGAAAATACCGGGTCGTTACATTTGGTATCAGAGCTTTGGCTCTAGGCAAAACTTAGAATGTATGGTAAATTTGATTTACAGAATCACTTTCATTCGAGCTTGAATCTCTTCCTTTTCGAATTGTGGAACGTTCTCTGCGGTTCCGAAGTTCACTCGTGTCCCTCACTATTCATTTTCTTTCGATTCTGGAGTATCCCATAACTCCACTTAGGATGATCTTTATAGTGAATTGGCGGTCTAGCCAATATTCTACTAAAGGGGTGAAACTCCTTTACAACTAGCATTGATTCACCAGAGATTTATATTTATCCTCGGTTTATATGCCAGTATCTTTGGTTATTCTGAACTCTATCACTTCAGATCGAATGTAGATTTACCCCAGAAAATCCACATCGATCTTATTCTTTAAGTCACGGTTGACCCGGTTAAGGTTGCCCGCGATTTATATAAACTTATCTGGTTCCTTATTCTGTTATTTAATCATCGGATCTTTTGATTCCAACTTATCTTTAAATCAAAATTCTCTTTGGTTTGAGTCCTTCAAATTTGAATCTCTATAATTGTTTTGAAAAAAAATTATTCTTATATTTTGGAAAAATCTAATATTATAACTTTCAGAATTTAACTAGTTGTTTAGAGATAATAGTGTTTGATTTTATTTATGGTTTTGTAAACCATTGGTTTTGTCTTATATAAATAATTATAAAGCATGGTTATGAATTTATTTGGAAACAGAAATGTATTTAAAACAAGAATTTAAGAATTTAATTTCTGATAGTTTCAAACCTTGTGTTTAAAGTCTTAAAAGGATATGTTATTATTTAAATTATTTTCGAATATAAATTTGTTTCCAAAGAATTTTAAAGTTTTAAAAATTAGTGCTCTTCTCTTTGTCGTTGGAAAATAATTTCGGTGATGACTACAACATCATCGGCATTCATTTTCGAGTATCGAAGTAAAGAGACCACGCTGTAGTTTTGCTTCAAAAATTTAATTGATTTGAATTTCTAAATATGACTTAATTTATAATATATATAAATATATGATTTAAATTTTGGCAAAGCCAGCGGGGTTAAATGGCCCCTTCCATATTATTTATAATTATAAGATAACTTACAATCATAAACTGAAGACATAGATAACAAAGAGCAGAGAGAAGGGGGGAAACAAAGGAAAAAATATTAAATACAACAAAGAGAATAAAAAAGAAAGAGCTGGGATTATGATGCCCAAAGCTCAATCAAGCCCGGGACAAAAGCATAAGGAGAACTCTTCAATGCATAGTGGATCTGCTTGCTGATTGTGTAGAAGACGTCCAACCTATTTTTGTTACCTCCATTAAAGAGTTTATCATTCCTGTCTTTCCAAATTTCAAGCACTGTCACTTTCAGATACAACAGTAGTGCATATGCTGAAGGTACTTTCCATCTTGTTGCTTGGTATATGTTGTGCCATTCCAACGTACTGTTCATACTAGGGTTACCATAATAAGCTTTCTGCCTGACATGCTTCCATATATAATAGGTGAAGGGACAGCTGAAAATCAGATGATGAATATCCTCCTTATCAAGCTGACAGTATACACAAAACGGATTTACACTGATCCCCTTCCTTATCAACTTCTCTTTTGTATGCAAAGCATCCTTCAAAACCTTCCATAAAGCTAAATTATGTCTCTCACTAGTATGGGACAGCCATACTCTTTTATTCCATGGGAATCTAGGGTATAGGGTGTGATTAGACAAAGATTCATATAAGCTTTGAATAGAGTGTTGAGATTTCTTCTCCGTCCACAAGTACTTATCCATATCTCCCCATAGGTAAGGTTTGTGGTTGTATCTTCCCCAATCACCAACACACATCCGAATGATCGAATCAGGCAGGGTAGTTCTGTTGCCTCTGATGTAAGAAACAGCCTTAGCATTAGTAGGGATTCCAGAGGCAATTATGTCATCATACTGCATAGACTTGCCAAGAATTTGACCCACACCTAACCAGGGCGTAAACCAGAATTTCAGTTTACTCGAGGTGGACATATGAACGTATGCGAAGGGCAGAACAAGGTCTCTAACTTTTAGCATGAGTTTCCATACCCAGCTGCTGTGTTGCTTTGGGGCAACAGTCCATATTTCCTTATCCGCCAAGTTGTACTTAAGACACCAGCTGACCCAAAGGGTATTGTTTTTGTTTAGCAGGCTGTTGAGATGAGAAGAAACGGCAGCTAGGTTCCATACTCTCAAGTTAAGCATTCCAAGCCCTCCCTTAGATTTTGGAAGTTCCAGTTTACTGAAAGCAATAGGAGGCAGTTTTTTGGTGTGTATCGAGCCAGACCATAAAAAGTTAATCATAGCAGTTCTCAGCATGGAGATAAGTTTAGAAGGAAGTAAGAAGGTCCTACTCCAGTAAACTGACATGGAGAATATAACCGATTTTAGAAGGGTGATCCTGCCTGCTTGGGAAAGATATTTATTGTGCCATTTATCAAAAACAGCAGTAATCTTCTCATACAGAGGAGTACATTGAGACAAGGTGATTCTCTTAGTTGCCATTGGAATACCCAGGTAAGACATAGATGACTCAAATGGAAGCATTCCAGTGATAGACAAGCAGTGTTGGATTTGAGATGTCGGAAGTCCAGCCACTAGAATGTGAGATTTCTGAGGGTTGATTTTCAAGCCAGTAAATGTGTAGAAAGATTGTAATGTTGCCATAATAGATTCCAGAGACTTTGTTGTTGGCTTTGTGAAGATGATTAAATCATCAGCAAAGGCAAGAGAAGTCACCATGGGGTTTCTGCACTTTGGATGAAGTTGATAGTTTTTCAGTCTAACTTGGTTCTGAAAAGAAATGGTCAGCGTCTCCATCATGATAATAAATAAGTAAGGGGAAATGGGGTCACCCTGTCGAAGACCATTGAAGCCCTTGAAATACCCCACAGTCTTTGCATTGTAAATCAAGGAATATCTGACTGTAGAGATACACAGTTCAATCCATTTAATAAATTTAGATGGGAAATTCATTATGGCCATAATGTGAAGGAGGGGAGGCCACTGGATAGAATCAAATGCCTTCATGATGTCAATTTTCATCATAGCTCTTGGAGATATGATTTAAATTTGATTTGACATATGCTATATGTATGTATTTATTTATCTCTAAAGGGTTTGAAGTTAATTGGAAATTTAATTCATAAATTTATGTTAAAAGGTGATTCTAATGATAAAATAAAGTCAAATTTTGAATGAATATTTAAACTTGAATAATAGAATTGGAAAATTTTTACTTGTATAATTGCATGCCAATATAACTTACCTAAATCATTCAGAAATTAACTATGTAATTGGCTAATGTACACTATAAAAGGATTTTATAAATAAAATTTGAGTGGTTATAATACATGATATACACTTAAAGTTTCAGTTACAAAAAGACAAATAGAGGTAAATAGAATAAAAAAATAGTTGAATAATATATAATATCAAATGGTGTTAAAGGAAAATTTGGAAATAAATTCGAATATTTATAATAAATGTAATCTACTTAATATGCGCGATAAGATATATTAAGTAGAATATATTTAATAATAATCTGGAATAAAGAAGAATTAAATTTGTTGAATAAAAGATGATTATTTTAAATGACTATACAAATTTATGATTTTAGAAATTGTTAATTTCAAAATAATTGGATAATAAGATAACTAATAGTTAAGATTGATTTATCTTCAGTAAAAATCAAATGAACTAAATCAATTATTGAATATTAATTAATTTAAATTGAATTTATACGGTTTAAATAAATGACTCCATTTTGAGTTTCAATTTAGTTTTCTTTCAGGGTGTTTCTATTCTCCTACCTCTTTCCTTTTCGGGGACGAAAAGTTTTGAGTGGGGGAGAGTGTAATGACCTGTAAATTTAAAGAATTAAACTCGTTAATTTAATAAGATTTTTGTAACTAAATTTAAGAAAAAAAAACTTTATAATTTATAATGAAGTGAGTGGTAACTAAATGTTTTTCGATGTTATCATAATATCTGTTGTTATACCCATTCCCTAAAAATAATGAAAGGGGAAATTTTGTAACCTGTTAAAGTGGATAATTAATTATGTTAATTGGGTAGGTTATGACGTGCAAATCATGTTGGTGGAATATTGTCAATTTTGACATATTAATTATGTTAGTGGTGAACATTGTTAAGCAATTTAAAACAATGGAACTTGCAGCCAATTTATTTGATGAATCTACCTTATTCCTAGTTAGCAATTCAAAACTTGAATAAAGGCATATACAGATATTTTAAAATAGAGTTAATGACAATTATTAGGGAAATTAATTGTAAAATTTCAGTAGTTGACCAGAATTAATTTATTGAATAATTAATGCAAGTTAATTTAATTGATGAAAGATAAATAAGTAAATTCTTTTGGTTAATGGCATGAGGACGCGAGGTTAATCCCCATTTTGTAGGAGAAATCTGCCCGTATAACCAATCCGGCTACCGGTGCCTAGAAAGTGGACGGATTAATGTGAGACGTCGCAGGATTGATAATTAAACCAAAAGGGTTAATTAACTAATTAAGTTAATAACCAAATCTGAATATGTAATTAAAGGAGATTGATTGACATGAAGGAATATGGTAATTAATTGAAATCAATTAAGGAGGATAATTAATTGGTAATATGGTAATTAATTGAAATCAATTAAGGAGGTTAACTAAAAGTGATAAGGTAATCAATTGAAATCAATTAAAGGCAATTAAAGGGGAATTAATTGATTTGAAGAATATGGAAATCAATTAGAGGGAATTAACTAATATAAAAATATTAGGTAAGGAATTGGGGCTAGATTGCTAGATGTCCCAATGGTAGAAATCAAAAAGTGGAAACCCATAGGGAAAATTGAAAACTTAACAAGTGGAATTAACAGAAATAAAACACATTTGTTTAAAAACGTTCAAACCATAAATTTGTGACGTTTTATTCCACTTAAATCAACGCCATCTAAATATTTAGTGCTTGCCACTTTCTTTCCTTGAATCAACGCATTCACTCCCAATTTAGTTTGAACGTACGTTATTCCTTGTAAAATTTTATCACTTGATTTACGCCCCCTTTTAATGCAGCAAAATTTGTTAATTTCCTTTGCTGTTTCAAAGTCTAATTTGCCTTAAATTTGATATAAATCATTGTCTAATAAAACTTTACCGTTTCTTTATAAATCAATGCTATCTGTAAATTGATTGCCATTTCCTTTACCAAAAGCAACACGTGATATCCTCTTTACACTAAAAGTTCAAACTCATTAAATCAATGCTGGTTATAAAAATTCAAATCCATGCACAACTTCATTTGGTTAATAGGTATATAATCTGTAATTTCCTTTTACCATTCTCAGCAATTAATTCTTGCCTCTTTTCTTTCCTATAATTAAGCGCGTAAATTTAGGCATGTTCGTTTTCTCTTGCTTCCTAAATATTTTCCATATTCCCTTCATCTAAATACTGGAAATGTGCATCTCATTTGTAGCTCTGGGAATAAATGTTTAATGGAAGCAACTTATCCCTTACATGTGAGAACAAAATTTCTAAATCTCTAAAGAAATAAATTATGCAGCTTCCTATTTTTATAACACGTTCAAACAATAAGGATAAAATAAACGCATTCAATATTATTTGAAAATATTATCCCAAAATCTAATCTTAACTACCCGTTTCTTTTGCTTTAATTTCGTAGCCATTTCCGTTCAATTGATAAAAATCAAGTAGCCGTGTATAATCTGGTAATGAATCAGTGCTCAATCAACTCATGCTTTTTTTAAAATAAAAAAATCAATATTTATATTCTTCCTGCCTATTTGCTCATCTAAATCAGCGCACGTTTCTCTTGAAACACTACAAGAAAAGTTCCTTTTCTTTGCATAAACTAACGGCGTTTTTTGAACGGTTGCCATCAAAAATAATAATTAAGCGGTAAATCAGTAAAACCTAAAGTTGTGCGCGCTGTCTTCTAAATTTCTTTCCTTTCCCTCCATCTCTACGTACTCCTTAAAAAAGAAAACTTCCCTAAATTTTAGTTCCCTGCTCCAAATTTAATTACATAATTTCCTCCTCCGAATTTTTTTTTCAGCGCCATTAGCTTTCATAATCGTTCGTCAATAGCTTTAATCGCCATTTGCAGTCGTCCTCGTTGCAGGCTCGTAAGTGAAAACGAATCGGCGGCCTTCACACTGTTAACCCTATTTCCCGGTGTAGTCGATTGGCTCATCGATGGAGACGAATTGGTAGCCATCATCGCCAGTAGCCAATTCCTTCGTTCTTCAAGTTTCAGAGTAAGTTGCAGCCATGCCTTTATTTTTATAACTAGTCGATTCTCTACTACTGTTTTATCTGTATTGAATCTTTTATAGATATAAACTATTTGATAAATGGTTGGACATAGTTTCTTGCAAAATTAAACTAGTTTTAATTGAGAAAATTTGCAAAATTAAGAACTACAGTTTTTTTGTCAAGTTATACCTCATTTGATGTCTTATAATAGTTGTGGAGATTCAGTATTGTCTGCCTCGTATCAAGTCCCATTTACAATAATATGTATGTTATGGGTGATGAAGGTAGAATATACACTTATGCCAATGGGTATGTAATATATACTTGTAATTTACTTTATGGATTTTTAAGTCAATGACTGATATATTTTAATTACAATCAAGCATGCTTTCTAGAAGTGTAAACCAAAGCTAGCATCTATCAAAAGAAAATTTATCTACCTCTAGCCATTTTTCTGTTAACTTTGGACTACAGTACTATTCCTAGATTTCAAACGAGGACTAATAAGCCATAAGATGATATAGTTGAGTGCATAATGCTTAAGATGATATAGTGTGCCTAATCTCACTGCTTATTGGATATAAGGTACTCTAAAATTAAAAAAGAAAAAAGGGAAAAAATCATGTTGTTGAATGGTTAGAATTTACAATTTGATTTCAAAAGTAGGAAAAAATAAATTGCATATATTTCTTAAGCCAAAGGACAAATATCATTTACTATATTGGCCAGTTGATTTCATATAGCAAGCACACTAAAAAGCTCTACTAGCAGACGTAGGTGAGATTATACTGAATTTGGAAATATATGAAGTATGACCTCAACTTCATATAATGTCGATTTGATTAGCATATAAATGAGCTGAGAATATCTTTTCATTAGCATGCTGAGACATTTTTGACAAACAAGTACATTACTAGGTGTGAGCAAATAGTTATATAAACTATGTAACCCCAGACATAAATAATCATTTATAGGTCTGTAGGTACAATCTTTTGGTCACAGAAGGATTAAATTACCAATTTGTTCGGATACTTTCACTGTAATATGTCTCTGGCCCTTGCGGTTGCTGTAAGATAATGTATATGTACGATAATAATAATTGTTATTAGTGTTCCACTATGATACTAATTACTGAACTATGCTATCATTATTCAAAGCAAATTTCTAACCCTCAATAACTTTGTGTTTTCTTATGTTTACTATATGGATTGTTTGCAAAAGTTGTTGCCTTTATTTTAAATAACGTTTTAAATATTACTGTTAGCCTGTGAGCGGTTGAAAATCTCTACCCGACTTGCCATACTTTTTTTATGACTTAGTGGAGTATTTGAAGCAAAGCTCATGCTCGTTTGAGGATAGCCTTGGTAGTGATTTTACTGTTCTCATTATATGAAGTAGTTCAGAACTTATGACATTGGTTAAAACATGAACACAGTCGCTGAAAAAAAGAGAACCTTAGATCCTTTTAAACTATAAACTTTGAATTCTGTCATTCTAATTTTATAGGACAATGGGTTGGTGATGAACGATTGGAACTAAATTTACTAAAAATTTAGAACATCCAATTCTAAGATATGCTTAACATGATAGTGTTAATTTATATAAGTAGTTTCAGGCATCACACTATGTACTTTGATTTTACTCAGTTTAGTTTTTTTTCTTCTGAAGGAGTTTGAAAGAGCTGTTTTTTATATGTGAAGGAGCTTTAGTGTTAAGTTAATTAATTAAGAAGCAAACCAAGTGTCCCGAGTTTGATTGGTACAAGGTATGTGTAGCAGTTTATTAGCTAGCAGTATTAATTGTAAGAATAATACTAAACATCTACCAACACTTAATGTGTGGATTTTTAACATAAATTTTTATTTATACTCACGCAATTATCTGTAGTTTTTAATCAACTATTTTTTCCGTCGATTTATCACCATATTTGATAATATATTTTCATATACAACCATCAGCGAATGGATATGAAGTGGAGTGGGTGCGATCACTTAACATAACATCTAAGCCAAAAACAAAGAGTATTCTTTCTTCCATGGAGCTATCGGTTTCATTGACCATCTGCCTCACATTGTTCTTCTCAGGTATTTAGCTTCTTCGCTTGTATGATTGATTTTAATAATTCCAACATTAATCTATATATACACACACACGTATATCTCATCAGTATTTCTACTGTAGGTTTTTTAATCTTTGTGCTGAAATTGTCGTGCAATGACAGATTATAATTTATCACAACTATCATTTTAGTACTGCTACTTTATCTTCTCAATGACAAACTGCAGTAAAGTTTTCTTGAACCTACAATCTATTGACATAAAAGTAAGCTTAGTCATGGCAAGTGCTTACCAAAGCTTACGAAAAATGCAGGGAAACATAAGTCCAATAATGGCTGTTGTTGGGCCTAAAGAAGTTGAGTCACAAATAGTTAGGACTTGATTTGGTGGTGAACTGCACTATAGAGAAAATAGTGCTTCCATATTGCAGAAACTGGTATGTCCACTAATAGGTAAATCCATTATATATATATTTAATTTTGTTTAGTCGATGCATTTATTGTATCATATTTGTTACGTGTCTTGGATAAGCTAGATATCAATGTGTAAATGTTAAAAATCCAAATTTCATATAACTTGGTATTTTGTATTTACTAATTTCTTATATATATGCATAAATTGGCCTGATATCAATTCCGTCACACATAAAAAATACATTAGTTGAGTTTGTGCTCCATTTACTTATTTATAATTCTACGCTTGTTTTGTAACTCATTCCCTAAGTACATTGGAAACTGAAATAATAATAATTAATACCTTAAATATCTATCACAATGAATGAATGAATGAATTTAGTGCATACCATGCATTAGCATGATTTATAATTATAATATGTTCCTTAAGTATACTTAATTTATATGGGATATTTCCATCAACTAATTTTTCTTGTTACTTGATTAATTTATTCGTCTTTGTAACTTTTCAATAGATAACAATGTCACATATAATAATGCTCTACTGTCACAATCCAGTTTCCCATAACAGAAGGATCATGGCATTTCCTTCTTCCATAAACAAATAAATTATATCCAAAAATTTGAATAAAGGTTTCAACATCATATTATGGACACGAAGTTATTAAAAAAAAAATTCAAGACTGATGAGTTGAATTTATCTTCCTTTTTTAACTTTTCTTCCATGATGTTATTTACTAATGACTTTTGTCTACTAAATAAGGAAGTGAGGTTAATATGGATGTTGAGGAGGATGTTGGTTTTGTTAATTTTATATGAGATGGGGTTTTCAGGTTGTTGAACGGGCTTGGGGTGTTATTGTCTAGAATCAGATGTTGATTGGTCGTTTGTTGTTCAAAATTGAGGGTAGTGCTAATAATGATGTTCTTGAACTTAAAGGAGGAGGATTAGCTTGAGGGATGCTTGTTTTGTTTAATTTATAGGAGTTGCAACTGTCTTAGTGGGTTGTATTCGTATTTAGTGTAATAGAATTGTGCATGTCAGTGTTTGGGTCTGTTTCGTCAGCTGGTTGTTGGCTAAGCGGATCTGGCTAAGTGCATGTCGATGTTCGGGTCTGTCCATGTTCTATAAAATGCTGGTTAGATACTACAACAAGCAAATCCACTTTGCTAGATCCAATTGTTAGGGTCACTACTGACACCTCCGGTTGGTGCTTCCGCGGTTGCTATAAGTGGTTGTCGGTGCAATAACTGATCATGTCTTCACTTCTAGTGTAAACGATGTATATGGCATCATATGCTTCAGCCAGCAGCTTGCTTAACTGAGCTTCTTCAACTACTACATAGTTTTTGTTTATTTCATTCTTAATCTGCTTGCTGCAGTTACATTTAGTCCTTTTGAATCATTTTTAATTATACTTTTCTTATCTAAATTTAGTGTCTTTTTAACAACCTCCATTTTAGTTTATATTTGATCCTAGTTGTTGAATTTCCTCGTTATATGTAGTTGAGGACTATTTGTCCTTAAAATTAGCAAGGTGTTGCATATTAAATTTTTTAAGTTCTTTTCAATGTAGTGAGCAAATGGTTTATATGACTTTCAGATTTTTTTTTACTGAATCTTATCATGTTATCCTCGCCAATGTGAGAGATAAGCTATGTTACAGTCATAAACGAGGTAAACAGTTGTTGTTAATTGGATCTTCTGATATCCCTAACGAACCAACATTCTGAATGTGGAGCAGGTTCTTTTTTGTCGCCTGGTAAACTTAGTTGACTGATTACCATTGCACTCATCGACTGATTACTTCGAAATTTCTACGGGGGACAAATTCTTCAGTTATGAAACTTTGGTACAGTTATTACATTGTAATTATACTGTGAAGGGCAACGTACTGAACCCCTTAAGGATAGCGTTTTTCTCCATTCCGAATATAGAAAACATTTGCAACTCCCCAGATTTGACAATCGTATTCTTTTATGTAATCTGGATTATATGTTGTCTTATATGTTATTGTCTCCCCCCTCCCCAATTTGTAGTAGGTGCAGTACTAGTGTGACGTTTATTAACTAATTTTTTTTACTTTGCTATATAGGTACAAAAAACATTCCTTTGCTATATGGAAGACTGCTAGCTAAAGTTGCTAATAATAGGTATGTTTTTATGCATTTGAATGTATACGCTATTATGTAGTGTATTTTGTTATATATGATATATATCCGATCTCGTTTTAATCGTGTAAATGTATATTGAATTGGGTGTGCGGGAAAACACTAACTGCGCAAAGGAGGTGCTGTCGAAAATTCATGAAATCCGATAAATTTATAAAAATCAGCAAAGTTTATAAGAATTAACTACATCAACCAAGTTTTATAAAAATTAAATAATTTTCTAAAAATTTACTAATTTTTATAAAATTAAATTAATATCTAAGTATTAATAAAATTTTATAAAATTTAAATAAATTTATGAAAATTAACTAAGTTTAAAATTTTAACTAAGATAATTAAGTTATATAAAAATGATTAAAATTAATTTTTTTTGTAAAAGTTAACTACATTATCAAGTTTTATACAAATTTAACTAGATTAACTAAAAGTTTGTAAAAAAATAACTAATTCTTATAAAATTTAACTACGTTATGTAAAAACTAACTAAAATTATTTAACTAATTTGTAAACTAAGTCTTATAAATATTCAACTAAGTTAATTGAGTGAGTTTTATAAAAATTAACTAAAAGATATAAAAATTAACTAAGTTATATAAACAATTAAGTTTATGTATGAAAATATATACTATTACAAATTATATTACATAGATTATACCTTGGACCAAGATATTAGTGCCCTGACAAAAGGCTTTATCTTCTTGTATTTTTCTAGCAACGATTCTACTATCTCAATGTCCTCCTTTAAAACATTTATGAAATGTCTCCAGTCGAATATATCTTTGAACCCACTGTCAAAAACCAATGTATACGTTAATAATATTATTATGGGTCCAACAAAATATCGTAATTTGTAAATTTAGATATTCACACTACAAGAAAATATACATTTGTCCAAAAGCATGCAAAGTTTTATTCAAAGGCTAACTAGTCACCATCTTGTTTTACAGTTTTATTCAAAAGCATGCAAAGTTCTATCAAATTTATGATCTATCAAATTGCTTAGTTTTGTTAAAAGTCAAATTGCTTAGTTTAACTCACCATTTGGTGCAAGTTTATCAAAGTGAATGTTCTAGTTTTTAAACCTTTTATACATATTGTTTTACTGATTCTCATTTATCCCAAAGCATTTTGTATGAACTTGTCCACTTACATCATACATATATACATGATTTTATATCTTCATTTCAACCTTGATATAAATATAAATCTCGGGCTTGACCAAATAAATTAGAAGTTCAAATACGAGAAGTTATGAATAGCTACTAATAGTATCCGTCCATTATGTGTTAACAATATTTTGATAATTTATTTTTAACTTCCATACTTATTGATTCATACTCAACTATAATTACTGGCTAAGTGTTAAAATTACCCTTTTAAATTATCGTGCATTTAGTAACATTAGATCATTACTCAGATATATGCACGTATTGTTTTCTTTTCAGTGCAAGTGGTGTGTCTGTGTCAATTTAAAAGTGATATTCCAACAAACAATGGCCTACTAGCACCAAGACTAAAGATAAACTAATTTAGTTACAAATGCCTAAATAAACAAGAATAAAAAAGAAAAGGTTTAGATTATGCCTGCCACGTAAAATTATATTAAATCAGTTATGGTAAATGATGTAAAATCATTACTTTTGAACTACAGGAGATGCTTATGAAATGGCTTTTGGTTTTAATATTAAAATTGAAATGCCTTCCATTTAAATTTTCTATTTGAGATATTTTGTTAAGTTTTCCATTTTTACCTAAAATTATTGAGGTACATGTATCATGATCAAAATATACCAATATCAACATGTGCATCCGTAGAATAAATTGTATTTTGTGTTATATAAACAGTTGCAGTCCCAATATTTGCAGCTTTTGGTTCAGTGCACTTGAAGTCTTTAGAAGAAATAATCTAAAAGGTCCTTTTCCCAGTCACTTTATAATTAACTTGTCATGGATTTCCTTAACCAATATTATACCGATTTATTTCTACAGACACAAATTCTAGTTTTTATCTTCACATTTCACAGAGGTTTAAAATAAATAAATAAAAGGTAACTTCTATTGGATTAAAAAATGAAGAAAATATTGTAATACCAAGCACTCGAAATGGCATATGCTATCATTTATATATATTATGTATTTCATTGTGTTGTTAAGCATATTGACTAACATCCAATTTGCAAGTGGCTTTTCTGTTTACTGTCGTTGGAACTACAGGATTTCTTGGTGTATTCACTGGTCAACTGCCTAGGGTATTACTATATGCTCACATTTAGAAGTTCAATTACAAAAATGAATTGTGAATTCAGATTCATTTTTCCAATAAACAATTATAGTTTGAGTCTACATGTTACAATTTTAGGAATAAGATTATTTTGTGCCCTACTTACTTGGAAGCATTTCACTTGCTCTGGTTGTAGTCTGTGTTTCACCTTGGTATTTCTATATTAAGTTCTTCATATACTGATGCATTTATTCATACACATATGTACATATAATTTTGTTCTAAAATGCATATAATCTTAATTTAGACTTTGCAAGCTGCTACAGACAGTTTCTCAACCTTTTTCACCAACTACCAAGAAAGGATCTCTAGCCATGAAGTAGCTCGTTGCTTGGGTAATTTTTAGAGCTTATCATTATAAAAGAAGACTGTACATTTGTGCCACATAAATCCATCTCACAGTGAAACATTCATGATATGATTATTCAAAATACTTCGGTAATATTTCATATATGAGATTGTCTTCTGTTTGATGTAGTAACTCTTTTGAATGAAACATACATACATCGTATGATTATCCAAAATATTTTGGTAAAGAAGCTCCTTTTGACAGCTTGTTGCGGTACAATCCCCAATAAAGATAATACACAAATTTAACGTGGCTGCAAAGTATTCTCAAAGAACAATGAGTTGTTTGGGTTGTTTGTTATGGGTGTATGAGTTGTGAGGTGAGGGAAGTCGTAGATGGTTGCATGGGTTGTTTGGTATGAAGGGGTTGGTGATTTGGCACTGGTTGATATTTGCGGGGTAGGAAAGTGATGGAAGGCAGGGGCTGTGGTGGAAGAGACAGTGGGTAACAGTGGAGCTGCTGTTTGTATGGAGACAAGTGGAATGGCAAAGTTTATAGTTTGGCAGTTGTTTGAAGTGATATTTGTATATGTCGAAGTGGTTGCTGTGGTTTGGTAGAAGATGTGTGAAACGAGGCCTTTGTTTTTTATGAAGGTGCACAGTTGCACAGGAGATGTGCAGGCAGGAATGTTGTGAGTGTAGCAGTTTGAATTTGATACTTGTTCAATATTTTTTTTTGAGCTATTGACGACAAACTATTTATGTTTGGTGTAAGAATATTGTATATTTTGAATATGAAATTTCATACGTTGGTTATCAAATATGTGTCCAAAATGTGGTATTGATATAATATGTTGATTTTGAATTGTGATATTGATATAATATGTTTTGAAATGTGATACTGATATAATATGCTAATTTTGAAATGTGTATATACACACATTATGGTTGATGGTTGGTGAAATGGACTTAAACATTTAACAGCGTTTTAAAAATGCTGTTAAAACCTTCCATAGCGTTTATAAAACGCTGTTGAAAGTTTTAACAGCGTTTATTTCCTGTCATTGTATATCCCTGACTTTTAACTGCATGTCGATATACAGCATACATAAAAACGCTGTTAAAAGTTTTTATAGCGTTTTTAAAACGCTGTTAAAACCTTCCATAGCGTTTCTAAAACGCTGTTGAAAGTTTTAACAGCGTTTATTTCCTGTCATTGTATATCCCTGACTTTTAACTGCATGTCGATATACAACATACATAAAAACGCTGTTAAAAGTTTTTATAGCTTTTTTAAAACGCTGTTAAAACCTTCCACAGCGTTTATAAAACGCTGTTGAAAGTTTTAACAGCGTTTATTTCTTGTCATTGTATATCCCTGACTTTTAACTGCATGTCGATATACAGCATACATAAAAACGCTGTTAAAAGTTTTTATAGCGTTTTTAAAACGCTGTTAAAGGCCCTGTTTGTTGTAGTGAAATAGTATCTTGGATCAATCAAATTTCTTTTACGCATTTATTTTTTTTCAACCGTTACTTGAAATGTACGCACTCTTAAAATTGTAAGAAGTCATTTCTTTTAGCGTTGAATTTCAAATGCAAAGATTTCCTGCCTTTTTCTTTCACGCATTAAATTTTTCTCCTTACCTGAAATCTTGCTCATCCTTAAAATCAACGTGACCTTCCCCTATATTTATACAACACACGCTCAAAACAATTTTTACATCACCTGGAGAGCTTCACCTTCTTTTCTTGCATGCGTGTGTTGAAGGTACGCATCTGTCTTTTATTTTATTTTTATTTCTACTTCTCATGCTTTTCACGTTGCATACTTTGCTCCTTCTCCTCGTTCCACCATGCTCGACTACTCCACCTCTCAAGTATGTTGTTTCCATCCCTGATAAGTATGCATCTCCTTTCCTCCTAATCTTGCCGGGCATGTCCAGTAATATAGGGAATCAAGCCTAGTTTCTTTCTTTTGCATGCTGTAGAACATAATAACATGCGTCCCTGTAGTTGTGGCCACGTGAAATTGAATAAGGGTGTCGCTTTTGAATAAAATGTTAACAAACAAAATAAATATCTTTCATTTTTGGCATCACTGGAGAAGAAACCATATACGCCTGTAGTTTTGGTGGACATGTGAATTTGCATGCGTGAGCCACTTTGAAGATTCTAACATATGGAAGTGTGTAATGGAGACAAACCTGGAAAATGATTTGTCATTTCATAAGTGCATGCATACATTTTTTCAAAGTAATTTTTTTTATGAAAATCTAATAACGTTTTGTTTCAAGACTCAGCCTATTTGATTTAACAAAGCATTTTTTTTACAAAGCATTTTTTCCCAAAGCATTTAAATAACAAATTTGGAAAGGGAAGAGGATTGGAGATGTTGAACAAATTGAGTGATGGAGTGGTCAAGCTGCGGGTGTCAAAAATCTTTTAATTTATAAATCTCGTTCCGTTGTTATTAAATTTTGCTTTGATCGCTTCATAATCGCGTAATTTATTATTCGTTTATTTTTCAAGTTCGAAATTGAGGTGTCACATCTGCTGGATTTATCCTGCCTCTGTTCATTTCTTTCGGGATAGATACCGTTGTTTAATTTGAATCTTCAGCAGCGAAAAGGTGAGTATTTCTCACCAGACAAACATACCTATATATCTGTGAATTTATCACAAGTGTAATTGTAAATTTGTTTAATTTTATCTGCCTGTGATATAAACGTATGTTGCTAAACCCCATTATTAATTGGCACATCATCAGTTGTTTATTTATTTTAATATTATTGCAGTTATACTATTTAATGCTTATTTACTGTTAATCACTGCAAGTTCCCTGTAAATTTGAGATCGTTATAGGCTGAAATGATAGGCCTGAATGATAAATTTTTTTCATTTATTTATTTAATTGTTTAATTATTTATTTTTAACTTGGGATTGCGGGTTTGAAATGACAGAACCCGTTTTTTTGTAAATTGCGGATTGAAATGATATATATCCGTATCACTTGACCTAGGCTAGAAAACTATATACAGATCCGTGGTTTATATAATATTTTATGAAATGTTTTAAAAATATTTTAAATAGAAAATTTATGATATTCCGGCTTAAATGCTTTTATAGGATTTTATGAAATTTATAATGATTTTTGAATGAGTCAAAATGTTAAATAAACGGAAGTTTAAGTAAAATTTTGGAATATAACTTATTCTGAATTTTTGTTAAAAGTGAGATTTTAGTTAAGTAAAAGAATTGAAAATAAGTTATATTTGGGAATTTAAAATTAGTTGTTAAGTTAATAATTTATTTCAGCACTTAAATGCTGTCTTTTGTAAATGAACTGTTTTAAACTATGACTTTAGGTAGCATTTTTTAAGTGCTTCGGAAGCTGAATTGTTGATTGTTTTAATAAAATTTAATGGAAATGATCTTGAGGAAAGGGGCTTAAATTTTGGAATTTAATATGTAATTAATTGACTTTAAATGGTTTTAAATGGAAAAAATTTAACTTTTAAATGTGAGTTAAAAGGCAATTAATTCCAAAAAAAATTGAATAGATTTAAATGGTATTTTATATTAAATAAAATGACTGATGTTTATATAAATGATGTTTGAAATGAT
The DNA here is from genome assembly GCA_030765085.1 of Allium cepa. Lineage (NCBI taxonomy): Eukaryota > Viridiplantae > Streptophyta > Magnoliopsida > Asparagales > Amaryllidaceae > Allium > Allium cepa. The sequence continues at coordinate 888,480,587 of CM060943.1, read as the reverse complement.
ATTATGATATTGAAATGTATTTGAAATTTATTTTGATTTTTAAAGTATAAATACCATTTTTAAAAGTTGTAACCACGGGTTATAATAACGTTTGGTTGTTAAAGAGACCGGGATCGGATATCTGGCATACTCTCTGCCGATACCGAAAACCACTTTGACAACCGTGTACGCGGTGGAGATTCCAGAATGAAGTAGGATGGTGGTGGCATTTTCTATGAGGTAAATACGTGGACTCGACTCCCGTGAGTTGGCATAAGGTGGCTAAAACAGGAGCGATTGACGGATTAATGAGGTAGCACCTCTGATCGAACGCATTTCTTCGTATGCCATTCTATTACTTATGTGATTGTATTGGTGCGCACCTTTGATTTGGGAGTGTTGTTCGAGATGGGCGGTAGCTGCGCGCTGCGCGTTTCCACCGGTCCGGATGCTTAATTGGTATATCTACCCTGGCATTGCCTAGTTGTGCCATGTCACCTACCATAGCGAGCCTTGTACGAGTTTGTTTTTCTGCCGTAGCCCGTGTGGTATCCTCTGGTGGCTTCCCGATCAGGAGGGACCATGATATTGGATGGACTACTGGGACTATTACGTGTTAAGGGGAATATTGGGTCACTCCTTAACGCTATTTAAAAGTAAGTTTATTTTAATATAGACACTATTATAATAGCGAAAATATTACTACATAGTAAATAGTTTAACGGATCCTTAGAGGATGGGCGGTCCCAAGCATCCTTTAAGTTACTTGCTCTATATTACAGTACACTTGAATTAGCTTACACTATATAAGTATGTATGTCCTGACTCGAGTGTTTATGTTTTATGTTACGCTCGGGTCAGCCTGAGTTGCAGTTCAGTTTCATCCCGGAGCTAGGATTTCTGTAGATCACTTTCAAGCTGCTGGCAAACTTCCTTTCCAGTTCTTTATCTAAATTTTTGAAATCAAGACTAGTGGACATTTGGATTGTTCTACTGATGATTTAAAACTATATTTGGATTAAAGTGTGACGACCCGAAATTTTTAAGCAATTGAAATTGGAATATTCAATTGAATTTGAATATTTAAATGATAATTTTTACTCGAATTCAAATATTACCAATTATTTGATAATTAAATTATTGAATTAAATAAGTGAAATTGGGTAAATTGTTGAATCTAGAATTTTAAGCCTGTTAAAAATAATTTGAAGGCTTGTAAAATTTATATTGATAGTACTGAAGATAATAGAAGTGTTAAAATTGAATTTGGAAGTACTTTGTTCAGTTTTGAAATTCTATCGTTTAAATTGAATTTAAAAATAGCCTTCCGAGGCACGGTCTCGGAATTCGACGAAACCAGTTCTGTTGGGTCCGTAATATTGAATTATTATCGGGTTTTAATTTTTGTAGTTTTTGGGTTTGTTGTGTGGGCGTACGAGATAAAAACACCTAGACGATAAATATCGACTTAAATTTAAATATCTATATCTGAAAGAAAATCAAATCAGCCGAAATCTTTCCTGAGAAGCCGACTTCTTTCCGTATTAATGTTTCTTCTTTTTACAACATCACGCAAAATTTTTACTTTAATAATGGAACCCAGTTCCCTTCCTTCAAATCAAAAAAATAAAATCAAAAGTTCAGAAGAAAGAAAAAATTGTCGGCCGAAGCCTTTTCACAAAACAAAATGGCTGTTCCCTTTCGATAGAATCAATTCGCTCTTAATCTTGGCGTGAAATCGAATTCATTCAGGGCTCTCAGATCGTTGAGTTGTGGAATCTGGGCAAAGTCGAGTTGATGCGTTCGAGCTCGGGAAAGGGATTCGACTTTTATGGTGGAGCTAGGGCAGAGATTAGTCGTGATTGGAGAGGCAATGGCCTCTAACATCGGTCCAGATAGGGTTTCGGCCCAGGTCGAGTGTGTAGCACTGATTCGAGAGGGGAAGGGGCTGCTATTCTAGTTGTTGGGCGTGGCTTGTCGTGTTACCTTTTGAAGCTCCGGGTCGCGAGCAGTTTTGCTGCCCAGATGCACATGGCGGAAAAGGATGTGTAGTGGGTGCGCGCGCAGTTGGGAATGACGGCGGGTAGAGGGCTGGTGATCGTCTCAGATGGTTGAGGCTAGGGTTGGGAAGCGGGATGCTGCGTTAACGTCGGCATCCTAAAAGATGTTGGATTTTAGGCTTCTTCTTGCTGTGAGTATCCTCTGTCTCAATTAAATCTTCTATGTAAATATATATATACAGGTTTCAGAGTACATGTATATATGTATATTATAACTGAAGTTGAAGTTTTAAAATACAGTAAGATATTTACAGTGAGGTATTTATTCATTTAATTTTGAATTAATGAATATATATAAGTATATATATGTTTTAAAGAGAAGTTATCAGTTAAATTAAATAGTGAGTTTTTGAATGATAAAGTTTTGTAGAATTAGACTTTTGAAGTCTATAAATTATTTAGGAAAATATGAAGGGATTTTGTATGTTGAAGTTAGTATAAAAGTAGATTTTTAAATCTATGTAAATAATTTTTATAAGTAGATAAAATAATCTCAGAAGAAATAAATATAACAAGTACACATTTTGAAGTTACTAGTTTAACTTCAAAGTAATATATTTGTTTAGTTAACTTAATTAAAATCTATTTTAGTCACTAAAGGATTATTCAAAGGGAAATTAGTTCGAAATTTAATTATCCATTAAAAATTTCAAATCATTGGTTAAAATTAAATGAAATTGTAAAACGGAAATTTATTGTTCGATTAATGCAAAATATTAATAAATTGAATAATGTTTATCCAAGGTAAAAATTTGAAGAAGTAAGACGAATTGGGTCGGATTGCAAATGCAAAGGTGAGTTAATCTCACTCAGTTAAATTTTTAATTTAAATTTACAGGATTAAATTTAAATAATTGTTTGAATGGCTTAATTGATTGATGTGCTATAATGTGGTATATTCTAGATTTGGCAGATTATATTGTGCTAAAATATGTGGATGCAGGGAAAACAGGTTGGAGGGATCCAAATGGATCCCTCACCATTTATTTAAATTATTTAATACCCCTGATGTGATTATTTTATATTCTGTGTTGAATATTACTGATAATTGGAAGTAATGAATGCTATGGCTTGGGTGATATAATTGGATATAGTGGATTACCAAAATAATATATAAAAATTGGATTTTTAAAGAAAATAAAAGAAGTGAATCTGTAAGTAAAGTAATTATAGAATAAATTTAAGAATGAACTGGAGAAGAAATAATGTGACTTTAAATTTCTAATAAATAAATTGTGAGTATAGAAAGGAAAATTTGAATAAACAGGAAGTTAATAAATTTTAAAATTTAGTGTTACTATTTTAAAAAGAACAAAACATTTATTTAAAATTCAGGATTTAAACCACTGGAAAGAATGAAGAAGGAATTGGGAGTAACCTGAAATTTGTATACTTTAGTTAAAAGGAATTGAAATCAAATAGAAAATAATAATAATAAAGTCCATAACTAACGAATTTTTAAATGAACTGATAAGTAAAGAAATTTATTTCAAGTGGAATAAATTGGAAATCAATTTGGGAAATTGATTTAAGTGACTGAGATTTGAAATTCTCCCTGAATAACCAAGTACGTTTTCAAAGTAAATTTGTAGATATAAGTTAAACGTTTAAAATTGTTTTTAAAGGTATGTTTTGAAAAATTTATTATTTCTAATATTTATAGTCTAAAGTAAGTATTTTCTCAAATCTATTATAGCAAGTAATTATTTAAAAAGTGACTTAGTATTTTGTTTTTAAAAGTATAAATCTAGTTTTATATTTATTAAGTAACGTTATTTTCAAATATTCATATAATATGTATTTTTAACAAATTATTGAAGTAGTTTTAATTTAAATGTTTTAAAGGTATATATTTCAAAGTAAAGTGTTTAAAAATTATTTTTAAAATCTAGTTTTGTGCTTGGTAATTTCAGTGGAGATAGAAAGTTTATTCTGGAAAGAAAGATGGTTTTGAAACTATTTTCAAAGGATTGAAATAGAAATATATCTTGTAAAGATATTTTGAAGGTAATAAATAATTTGGGAAATTATTTATTGTTGGATATTTGTTTGTGAATATTAATTGATAGTTAAATAACCGACTATCAATATTGGCCAAACTGCGTTGATCGTTTCGAAGAGACCGGGATCGAGATTTATTTCTCGAAAACCACTTCGATCCGGTTTGTACGTTTTATGCGAAAAACGTGTTCGGAGTCGAAGATGGAACAGTGAAGTGCAAGGGCTAGTCGCTACTAATCCTGGGAATGTTTCCAAAATGGATGTAGTAGGAATAGTGCCTTCGGTTCCGTTCGAACCCGGGACGGACTTGTATGGATGAATGCTTGCGAAACATCGTCAGGTGGACGATGGGCATTCTAAGTGAAACGTTCTTAAAAGGTAACGCTTAGCCTCAAGCCTCATCAAATGGGAATGACTGAAAATCAGGGGATATGCAGCAAGGTTAGGTGGGTCATGCCCAAGCAGGACAAGATAATTCCCCTGTCTAGATGTCCCTTTCTATATATTTCGGCTTAGTGGGTGGTTGGTCGCACCAACCACGGGGTTTATCTTGTTCGGGACTGTTCAGTAAGGAATGGTTCCGGCCTTGTGTTGCAGGGGATGAAGGGAGTAATCCTCGGTACGGTGATCTAGGCCCCGTACTGTGACAAGTGGTACCCCAGTGCCTAGTCATTGTTGGAAATCCATTCTCCCTACGAGCCTTGTACGAGTTTTGTTTGTATTACCCACTCTGTGGCTAGTAGCTGGAATTTAATAATGTAACAATTTCGGCTATTTTATAAGTATTTGTATATAGACCCTATTATAATATCAGAGGATTTCTATAAAAATTGTTTTAGCTATCGTAAGGTAAAAACCCGACATGTTTATTTGTGGCGTGGTCTTACGAGATGCTTTTGTTTTTCAAAGGATTTTTGAAACTTTAATAATCAATTTGGTGTGATTTTCTCACGCTGGTATTCCAGACTGACTCGGGTATTATTTAACTGTAATGCTCGGGTCAGACCGAGTATTATAGGATACAGGATATGATGCTGTGAAGCTCAGGAGACGAGCTGGACAACGATACGTATTTACGTACTTGTTTATGTATATATTTCCGCTGTGTTGAGTTGTTGTGTACCCATTGTATGTTATTGATGTGAGCCGTGACTGATGTACTCTGATGATGTAATATTTTTAAACTGATATATTTGATTTTGAGTAAAGATTATTAATTCTCTATTATATTTTATTCCGCTGCGATGGTTAAATTCTGATGAAAATTTTGTTGTCTCTTCTTCTACCTCTTCTTCTTTAACCCAAATGGTTCGTATTTCTGTGCAACTTGAGTGGATTGTTGTAGAATAGAGTTGACTCAAGGGGTACAGATTTGCGGGTCGTTACACTTGGTATCAGAGCTTAGGTTGGTGATAACCTTGGCTCTGGCGGGAATTACTCATTTAAATTAGAGTCCGTAGTACTCTAAAATGAGTTTGAGCGTATTAATAGATATGAGCGCGTATTTGTTAGTAAATATAAATTGTTTTAATATTGTGTTGATTGGTTTATTGAGTGGCATATGAACCTTCGTCGACACAGTCTGCGCAACTGTATTGAAGGGGTTTCTAAACACTTGAATAGAACATTTGACACGGTATTGTTTTAAATGTGGGTGAATGAAATAATTTTACCCAAAATATATTTTGATAGAAAAGAAAAGTTTTTGTAAACTATTTTAACTAATATATGGTTGCTTTGATGTTAGAGATGATAATATTAAATTATTATCATTGTTAAGTAAAAATTTCAACTAGAAATTGAAAATATAACAAAGGGTTAAGGAAATAAATGAAATTTATAAGTGTGAATTATAAAAGTGATTCACAAATTGCAATATAATTAAATGGGAATTTCGTATGAGTATAAATTATACAAATGAATTATAATTAGAATTTGAAAACCCCGGAGATTTTGAAAGTGTTTTCAAAGTGTTTTGAAGATAACAATAGCATTATTGTTTAGATATTTCTGAAAGAAAATTTGTTTAAAATGAGTTTTGAAAGTGGTATAGCAGTGAAACCACTTGGATTATTGGAAAATAATTCTAATGATGACGGCCGCATCATCAGTATTCATTTTCAAATTTCTAAGTGACGAAGTGCTACCAAATTTGAATTGTTCGGAAAAGCTAGTTGTTTTTGAAAATTTTAATGGAAATTATTGAGGTAAAACCAAGATTGGTTTATTTTTTTTGAAGTGTGATTTTGAGATGTTGAAGATTTCAAAATAATTTGAAACCAAAAGCCGGGAGTTTAAAAATCTTGATGAGATAAATTGTAAGCTTATAAAATTGAGATGAGTTTTAAATCAGGAAGGAAATATAAGCTTTAAATGTTGGAATTTGAATTTAAGATGAAAGGTTAAAAATGAAATTAACTTGGATTGGGAAATAAGAAAAAAAAAATTTGACTGGATTGAAATTAATTGAAAAGGGTTGAAAATAATATCCAGTTGTATTCGAATTAAGTTGAAATCTAATTGAGTTAAATAAATCCGAGTTAAAATAAAAATTGAATTGGAATAAAGAAATTCAATTGAGTTATCAAATGGAATTAGATTCTTACCTGATTAAATGGAAATAAGTTGGGTAAGGATTGGAATTGAAATAAATAAATCAGAATAACTTATAAGAGAATTAAAAATCCATAGAAATAAAATATGCTTGGGCTATAAATAAATAGAAGGCTTGAGTTAAAAATAAAAGAAGAATATATTCAAACCTATAATGAATGGAAATGTGTAAAATAATAAGTTGTGACTTATAGAATGGAAAGGTGTGAAAGAAAACCCAAAATAAATATTATTGATAAATTGTCGAATAAAATAAAAATCAAAACTTGAATTATAAACTAAGTTGAACTAAGAAAAAATAAATGTAGTGATATTGGGAAGAAAATTCAAGTGTTGGATTATAAATAAGGGAAGAACTAATTGATAATAAATTAGTAAAGGAAATGTGAAAATGAAACCAATTGTAGTTAGTAGAAGTTGAATTGGTGGGTTAATATTGAAGTTTGGAAATTGAACTCAAGTTATAAGTCAAATTCGACTTGAATCATAGTGAAGAAAATATAATTGGAAGTGGCCTTGCAATTAATTAAATAAATTGAAAATGAAATTTGATTTGTAAGTTAATAAATTGATGGTAATTTAAAAGGGTGAATGGAAAAATCAGAACTGGAGTTATTAATTAAAATTCGACTTGAAGTGGTAACAAATTAAATATAATTGAAGCTGTTGCCAAATAAAAAGGAATTGGATTAACATGGTAATGGTTTGAGTTGCGAATAAAATCCAATTCGAGTATAAATGAGTTAAGAATGTGCTTGGGTATTGTTTTGATGAATTGAGAAGGTGGATTAAAATTAAATAGAATTTGATTAGATGAGAATCAAATTGGAAGTGAACTTAAGTTGAAATGGAATAAATTGAAGTAAATTAACTTAAGCTAATTAGATGGGAAAGTTGAATTAAATTCATCATAAACTAAGTTTGATGGTATTGGGTTGGGTTTAATCAAGTGAAAATAAAATTCAGCTTGGAATAAAGTGAAGAAATTAAATTTTTGAAACTTAAGTATGGAATTGAAATGGGATAGACAAATTAAATAATGGGAGAAAATCAGACTGGGGGTTGTTTCAAATTTTTGGTAGGTTAAATGTTGTGAAAAGTGGGGTCTGTAGTGTTTAGGATATGTTAGTGAATTTTGTAGGCAGTACAGTGCAGTGGAACATTGATTTGCATAGCAATGTGTAGTTTGTAAGTAAAAGGATTAAAAATTTATAATGCAATGAGAATGAAAATTCTTATATTGTAAATAAATTTAAAATGGAATGAGATTTATGTAAATTGAGTTGGAATCAATTTAAATTGGTTATAAACCTTAAGTAATTATTTATGCACATGATATCGTCAAAATTGCATAGAATAAATTGTCCTTGGATGTAAATGGAAGAAATTTAAATGTTATGAATTCATAGAAGTAAAATAAGTTGATTTTGAGAACAATTGGATTAAAAATAAGTTCGTTTGCTTAAAAATAAATTAATGTAGGCTTGTGAGTTGTTAACCATTCGAATTAAGTAAACGATGTGTAGTTTGGTTGTAAGAAAATTAAAATTTGGTAGCGAAATTCTTGCATATGCATATGAAAATTTTATAGCACGCATTGTTCATGGGATTCATGTTATGTAAGTAAATATGAAATGATAATAAATCACATGTATTTCATACTTATATATTTCAGTTGAGTAAGTACAGGTTCAGGAAAGCCGTTTGGCTGGTTTTGGACGCAAAATGCAAACAAAGTAAACCGCTTGCTTAAGAATGCTAAATAAGGTACGCCAACACAAAAGAATTCAAAATAGGAGATATGAACTGCATATATTGATATATATTGTGATTTCTGGCCTGAGGCCGATGTATATATATATCTGTGTATCCTGCGATATCGCAGAAGTCCCTCCGTACAAAGGAGACTCTGCCAAAAATTTTCAGAAATTTTGGGAGTTAGAATATTTTTGGAAATTTCTGAAAATTTTTGTTAACAATAAAACAATTTCAAACTGAAAATTTTAATAAATTAGTAAACGCACCTAATTTAAAGTAATGAGATGAATCAAACTATAATGGAAGATAAGAATTCAATATGTTGAATTGAAGATAATTGAATTCATATGGAAATGGAAGAATCGATTTAAATAGAAATAGATATAAACTAAAGTAGTAAAGTGGGAATAAATATAAGAAGCATATAAAATGCTTATACGAAACTTAAGTAAGAAATGGAAATTTTTTAATTGGAAATTGAATATTGTAAATATATTCTAAGTTGATATTTGAATGAATAAATATTGACATTGGTAAGGAAGTTGATAAACTGGGAATATTGTGATTGGATATTATTGTCAAGTAGGATATGCAGGTGCTAACCCTGCCTCGGCCATGGCTCACCGATCCAAGATAATAAACGACCTAACACTCTGCCGACTTAACGAAGGATGCCGACTTAAGGTTCGAAGGGATGCCGACCTAGTATCTTAATATGGAAGACCGACCTAACTGCATGAGACCTAGGAGGGATACCGACCTAAGGGCCTTGAGAAGCATGCCGACCTAATGCCTTAAAGGAAGTTCCGACCTAACGTCTTGAAATGATGCCGACTTAAAGCTCAAAGGAAGTTCCGACTCAACAGCCTTAGCTTGTTGCCGACCTAACGAATGAACCAACTCAGAATAAGTGACGACTCAACTTATTACCGACTTAACAGGGACAACGACTCACCGGGTTATAACCTTGATGCTTCAAAGATGTTGGCCGACTCATGGGAAAACCGACCTAAGGCCTATGGTGGGTCGTTCACGACCTAAGCAAGCGAATCGGATACCTCATCATTTCGTGACCTGGCCCCATAACTCGTTTACGACATTGGACTTGCATGAGATTAGGTAGGTCGGCTTAACTCTACTAGACCGTGAATTTGCCTCTATAGGTCGGCCGCGACTCAACTAAAGTCGGTGACGGCTCGGGACTTGGGAAAAATTCTTAAACAGATTTGCCTATAAATAGAAAGCCATCTCCAACATTCAAGGGACTTTTGGCCAATCATTTCAAGCGCCAATACTCTGCCGAATCCTCAACTCACCCGACACTTCAAGTTCGAAAGGCATTTCAACTAACTTCAAGGGAAAATCTAACGCAATCTACATGGATTGGAAGAACTCTTCTCTACCAAAGTTCTAGTTGTTTGTCTCGTCGTAATTGTAATTGAAGATTGTTGTAAAGTTGTAATCGATTTAGCAATAAAGAGAATTAAAGTGGACGTAGGCTTGCCTTGAGCCGAACCACTATAAAATCGTTGTTATTCACTGCTTTTTCTGTGACTTTCTGCTTATACTCTGTTCCCGAATCATCGGGTGGTGCTTTCACAACTACACTTTATACACCGGGGTGTTAGCGTTCAAATTTTAGCGTTAACATTTTTGGTGCTTTCACTGAGAATTGAACTCAGGCAAATTATCATCATTGCTCCACGAAAGTTTGTTGAAGTAACTTCTCTAAAGACTAGAAGCTTATCTGAAATCATGGCTCCGGGGAGAAAAAGTAGATCTGTTAGATCTGGAAATGTTCAAGAGGGAACCTCCGCTTCCCCAGTACCTAATCAAGCCACTCCACCTGTTGGGGTTACAAAAGTGGAGTTGGATGCTGTAATCTTAGGGCTGAACCAGCAGATAAATGCCCAAGGTGCACAATTGGAGGCTCAGAATGCCCAAAATGCCCTAATTTTGAATAAGTTGAATGACTTGCTTGGAGTAAACCGTCAACCAACGGGTAATGAAAGGAACTTTGCTGGCAACATTCATGAGGATGAAGAAAGAAACATTCCTGAGAGGGCTGCCAGCCCCTTTGAGCGGACATTTCCTGAAGTTGGTGGATCTAAAGCTCGAAATGATGAGGGGTATCTTTCTGAAATGGTTCGACAAATCATGAAAGAAAGCATGCAAAGGAATGAAGACGAGAAGGAATGGGGTTTCGCTCCAAGTAAAACCCCGTTTACCGAAAGGATCTTAAAGGCTGAGTTCCCAAGGAAGTTCGTCCCTCCAACTATCCCAGCTTACAAAGGAACAAGTGATCCGAACGAATTCTTGTATAAGTATGATTGGCACATGACAGGTGCCAGAGCTTCTGATGAAATAAAGTGTCGATATTTTCCTGTATATTTGGAAGGTGTAGCTCTGCTTTGGTTCACCAAGCTACCAATTCGGTCCATAGATCAGTTTTCTGACCTAACCCGGAAATTCAAGGAGTAGTTCCGACTATACGCTTCAAAAGCCAAAGATATCATGTCGTTGTCAAGTTTAGAGCAGAATCCAGGGTAAACTATCAGTTCTTTCTTGAATCGCTTTAATATAGCGCTGGCCGAGGTGGACAATGCAGAACCACGAATGATCTTGACCTATCTGATGAGGGCCATCGACAAGTCAAGTGAATTTGGAAAATGGCTTAACATGAAGGAACCAAATTCCCTTGAAAAATTCTACAAGAAAGCAGATGAATTCATATGCCTGGAAAGTCGTCCTGTACCGGTAAAGGCAGCATTGGAAAAAGATGAAAATAACATTGTTGCTCCACGCAAGAGTGAATCTGTAGGACAGAAAAGGGAAAATAACGATGGGAAGAAACAGAAAAATCTGAAGAAGCCTCGTTCCTTCAAGCCATCGGAATATACTCCTTTATCAGATACGCCAGAGCGTATTTACCTTGCCACTAAAGAATCTGTTGATTATCCTAAACCTCCCGTTCTGAGAACCGGGAAAAAAGCTGTACAAAGCGGAAAGTTTTGCCGCTTCCGTAATCAACCCGGTCATGATACCGATGAATGCCGCCAATTGAAAAATTTGATTGAAGAATTGATAAGGGAAAACAAGCTGCAGCAATTTGTGGAAAAGAATAGCAACAATCCCGCTTCGTCTAGTCATGGGCAACGAGCTCCCACTCATCAACCCAGGACAGGTGAGAAGACTGCAGGGCATTAATCCGGAAGGCCTGTTATCAATGTCATTACGGGAGGACCTCACCCAGCAGGCAGGAGCTGGGGTGAGATAGAAAGGTATACCCGAGCTTTGAAGTATGTACCGACCGAGGAAGATGTATTTGTTTTGGAAGGTGCTACGCCCCTGAAGCAACAAAGAACTTTCAATGATGATATTGTGTTCAAAGCCAGGGATTCCACAGGTATTGAAGCTCCTACCTTGTATCCCTTAGTCATCTCAGCTGGTATCGGGCCAGCTATTGTCAGAAGAGTTCTCATTGATTGTGGCGCATCCTGCAATATCCTCTTCAAGAAAACATTCGACCAAATGAAGATCCCTATGGCTGATGTGCAAGCATCATCGCAGAAAATCGCTGGCTTCACTGGGGAGCCAAAACAGCCGATAGGAACCGTTGATTTGCTTGTAGAACTTGGAGAGGGAGAAAGAAAAGTGGTCCGCAAGCAAACTTTTGTGATTATCGACGAATTTTCTGCTTATAACGCTTTCCTTTGCCGTCCAACTCTGGCAGCATTCAAAGCTGTTCTGGCCCCATGGTGCCTCACCATTAAATTTCCCACAGATAATGGAGTGGGAGTTATAAAAGGGGATCAAATTGCTGGGCGGGAGTGCTATCTGACAGAGCTACGAGAAACAAGGAAAAGAGAAATGGGAAAGGATGCGGCAACCCCAGTCCGCATCAAAGAACCAGCCTTGTAGCAATTACAGGGCGGGCCCTGCACTGGCGGGCACAGTGGAGCACGGAAAGAGATGGATTCTAGGAATGCCAGTGCAGGGGAGAATAGAGTGGTACCAGTGGAAACGACAATACCAGTACCTGTTGACCCAAAGGACCAAAACAAGGTGTTGAATGTGGGTTCACAACTTAATGTGTCAATTCAGAATATCCTAATATCTTTTTTAAAGGCAAATTTGGATGTTTTTGCTTGGACTCATGCCGATATGTGCGGAATATCCCCAGAAGTTGCAGTACACGCTCTGAATATTGATCCAAAATTTACACCTGTGAAGCAGAAAAGGAGAACTCAAGGTCCGGAAAGGTCAGCAGCGTTAAAAGAAGAAGTTGATCGGCTCATGGAGAATAACTTTATCAAAGAATCTACCTATCCGAGTTGGGTTTCAAATCCAGTGCTGGTTAAAAAAGCCAACGGAAAATGGAGAGTATGCATCGATTTTTCAGATCTAAACAAGGCCTGCCCCAAAGACTGCTTCCCATTACCCAGGATCGATCAACTGGTAGACGGAACAGCGGGACACGAATTGTTATCTTTTATGGATGCCTACTCTGGATATAACCAGATCATGATGCATGAGCCAGATTAGGAGGACACGAGCTTTATCACCGACGTTGGTCTTTACTGCTACAGAGTTATGCCCTTCGGGCTGAAGAATGCAGGGGCAACATACCAAAGACTTGTTAATGCTATGTTCAAACCGCAATTGGGCAAGACTATGGAAGTCTACGTCGATGACATGTTAGTAAAGTCTAAGAAAGCAGTGGATCACATAGAACACTTAGCAGACATGTTCGCAGTCCTCCGAAAGTACGGAATGAAGCTCAACCCTTTAAAATGTTCATTTGGAGTGGAATCCGGAAAGTTTTTAGGTTTCATCGTGAGCGCTAGGGGCATTGAGGCTGGTCCAGCTCAAATTACCGCCTTAAAGGAAGTCAAAGCTCCTAGAACGAAGAAGGAATTACAAAGTCTCAATGGAAAAGTCGCCGCCTTGAGTCGGTTCATTTCCAAAGCCACAGATAAATGCATCCCATTCTTTGACGCCCTAAAGAAAGGAAAGAAAAACTTCGATTGGACTCCCGAATGCCAAAAAGCCTTTGATGAATTGATTCGCCATATGGAAACGCCTCCAATACTTTCTAGGCCTGGCGATGGCGAGGATCTTCTTATATACTTGGCAGTATCATCTCATGGTTTAAGTGCAGCGCTGATACGAGAAGACAAGAGGATTCAACATCCAGTTTACTATATCAGCAAAAGACTCACTAGGGCGGAGATGAATTACTCTAAGTTGGTAAAACTCGCCTATTGCCTACTGATTGCATCCAGGAAGTTGAGGCAATATTTCCAAGCTCATCCTATCAGAGTCCTCACTGATCAACCTTTAAAGCAAGTCCTGTTTCGCCCTGAGACTTCGGGTCGTCTTCTAAAGTGGAATATTGAACTCTGTCAATATGACATCACTTATCATCCCCGAAAAGCAATCAACGGACAAGCTTTAGCGGATTTCATCGCAGAATTCACAAATAAGGGTAACAGTGAGGAGGAAATGATCGATGATTCCCCAATCCAATGGAAGTTATATGTCGATGGCGCAAGAAACGACTATTGTTCTGGAGCCGGAGTTGTACTTGAGACCCCTGAAGGTCGATCATTATGCTATGCACTAAGATTGGAGTTTCCTTCCACAAACAATGAAGCAGAATACAAAGCCCTTATCGCTGGCTTAAGGATTGCTAAAGAACTAAACATCCAAGCATTACAGATCTTCAGTGATTCTCAGCTTATTGTATGCCAAGTCAAGAAGGAATTCCAAGCGAAAGGGGGAAATCTGCCCGCCTACTTGTCAAAGGTTTGGAAACTCCTGGGTGATTTCGATCATTACATGATAAGTCATATTCCTCGAGAAGAAAACATGAAAGCAGATTCTCTCGCAAAGTACTCTAGCACAGGCGAAGCTCAATTTCTGGGGTTAACTCCGGTGGAGGTCCTGTCGACTCCGAGCATTGACGAGATGGATATTGATTGGATCATGAGCGTGTCTCAAGAGCAAGAATCATGGATGACTCCAATAACAGAATATCTGCTCAATGGCTCTTTACCGGAAAATTCAAAAGAACGAAAGAAGCTACTGAGGAAAGCCTCTTGCTATATAGTCCAGGATGGCCAGTTATACAGACGGGGATTCTCAATGCCGTTACTTCGATGTGTATCCAGGGAAGAGTCCAAAACAATCCTAGCTGAGGTGCATGGGGGAGAATGTGGTGATCATTTAGGCGGTCAAACTTTAGCGAAAAAGATTCTCCAATACGGATATTTTTGGCCAGAAATTAATCGAGATGCAGCAGACTATTCTCGAAAATGTGACAGATGCCAAAGATTCGCCAAAATTCCTAGAGCTCCTTCCACTGAACTCACAAAGATGGTCAGTCCATGGCCGTTTGCAATATGGGGGATAGACCTTGTAGGACCGTTACCAACTGCCAAATCTGGAATTAAATATGCCATTGTTGCTGTAGATTATTTTACTAAGTGGGCAGAAGCTGAACCACTGGCTACTATCACCTCAAAAAAGATGATAAGTTTTGTGACTAAAAATATCATTTGCAGATATGGTGTGCCTCAAAAAATAATTACAGACAATGGTACTCAGTTCGAAAGTGAAGAATTCCAAGATCTTTGCAAACAATTCAAAATCCGAAAAAGCTTCTCAGCAGTAGCTCATCCGCAGGCAAACGGGCAGGTGGAAGCAGTAAATAAAATTATCAAGTCAACCATCAAGAAGCAGCTTGAAAGAGCGAAAAGTGGTTGGGTCTATAAGCTACCACTAGCACTATGGGCATACAGAACTACCCACAAAACTGCGACTGGGCATACTCCGTTTTCATTGGCATACGGATCAGAGGCAATGATTCCGGTAGAAATAGAGGTCCCTTCACATAGAAGAATCCATTTCAATCAAGCGGAGAATGAAAAACTACAGCTTCAGGCACTAGATCTCCTTGATGAAAAAAGAGAAGAGGCTGAGCTCAGAATCGCATCTCATCTGCAAAGGATAGCCAGACATTTCAATTCCAAAATTCGCCAACGCAGCTTTGAAATTGGAGATCTAGTCCTAAAGAGAATTATGACAGCGATAGGTGTGTTTGGGCCAAATTGGGAAGGACCATATGTCATAGGTCAGAAGCTTCTTGACGGCACATTCGAACTCACTACCGTCGAAGGAGATCAAATTCCAAGAGCTTGGAACAGCAATCACTTGCGTCCATACTTTACTTGATAGCTTTGTTGGAATATTGTAAAAAGAATTATGAATGTATGATTCCTGTAATTGAAAGCGATTGTAAAACCGATGCAAGTGAATAATGAAAGACTATAAAGTGGATGTATGCCCAAATTCTTGGCCGAACCACTATAAATCTTGTGTTCCTTATTATTATTACATGTTTGCTTTATTTTCGATATGAAAAGTACATTAAATGTATTACTGAAATGTCGATTTAAATTTTTGCAGGCAACGAAAACAAAATTTGCACATTACAAGACCAAGTGATTCTTGTTATCATTCAACAAACAAATTCCAAGTCACAAAATTCCCGAGCTTAAATCCTAGATAAGAAGTGCTTCAACTGAACGGTCAATGATTTCGCCGAAAACGGGCTTTAGCTAATAAATTGAGAAGTTTGAACAAACAAACATCCGATTAAGAAGCTTATGTCCGTTCTCGTGAACTGGCCTAGCAATGAAGTACACTTCTTTGGATTAAACAAACTACTTGTAAGAGAAGGGAGTGCAAGTTTGAAAAGAAAAAAATAATAGAGGATCACTGAAAAGGCATAAGCAAGTGGACAAGGAACAACTAAAGCCCTCTTCGGAGGCAAAAGTCCTCTTCGGAGGCACAACTCTTCGGAGGATAAAGACCTCTAACGAAGCATATGCCGCAAAAAAGAAAGTTCTCTACTCAACCAAAAAAGATTGGAGGAGTCATGACCCTCCAACCATGAGAAAGTAACTTCCAGGCAATCTTCGGAGGCCCATTTAACCAGGAGTTGAAGTGTTACAATCGCTCTTCGGAATTTCACATCACCAGAGTTGAAATGTAAAACAAAATTAAAGCCCTCTTCGGAGGCCCATTTCACCAGGAGTTGAAGTGTTACAACTTCTCTTCGGAATTTCACTTCACCAGAGTTGAAATGTAAAACAAAATAAAAGCCCTCTTCGGAGGCCCATTTCACCAAGAGTTGAAGTGTTACAACCGCTCTTCGGAATTTCACTTCACCAGAGTTGAAATGTAAAACAAAATAAAAGCCCTCTTCGGAGGCCCATTTCACCATGAGTTGAAGTGTTACAACCGCTCTTCGGAATTTCACTTCACCAGAGTTGAAATGTAAAACAAAATAAAAGCCCTCTTCGGAGGCCCATTTCGCCAGGAGTTGAAGTGTAACAACCGCTCTTCGGAGTTTCACTTCACTGGAGATGAAATGCTAAAAAAAGAAAAAAAAAAAAAAAGAGAGCCTTTCCCAAGGGGCAGAAACAGAAAGACCTCTTCCCAGAGGCACAATAAGACGGAAAGACCTCTTCCCAGAGGCAGAAATGAAAAGACCTCCTCCCGGAGGCACAATCAAGCAGAAAAGACCTCTTTAGAGGCACACGTTTCACCAAGATTGAAGTAAAACTTCCAAGTGTTGAAACGTGAAAAAGTCTTCCTCAGAGGTGCAACTTTTCAAAGAAACAAAAATCAAGAAGCCCTTTACTGTGGCAAGTAAAAAAAAATCCTCATTAAGAACACACTTTAACTTTCAAAGGAAGAGTGAATTACTTGTTCTAGAAAATTCTCTTCCTCAAAAAGAAGTTGAAGTACTTTACAAATACCCGCTTTACCACATAGAAGATTTCATTCAATAAAATGTGTATATGCACAAAATAAAGATTGATATCTTCGAAAGTTGAAGCGTAGAAACTTATTTGTGCTCTATTTTTAAATGAAATCATATTCCTCCAAATGTGGAATAATTATTCTCTAAAAAATAAAAGCACAAGTTCCTCATAAAATAAAATATTACAATGGGCTTATGGTATAGGGGCAGCATGGCGTAACTACATCGGTAAAATTGCGCTCGAACAATATATACCACAAGCTCACTGCAATATCGTACAAAGAAACTTGTACAAAAATGAATAGTAAATGCATTCTCAGATATAGACAGAAGTTTATACAAAGAAAAGAATCATTTTATTCAACACTATTTTATATACAGGTACAGGTTCCAACAAAAGAAAAGCGGGGGGCCGGTACCCGCACAATTTCCGGTCATTGCATGCAAAAAAGGCAAAAAAAGCGATATGAAAGCCACAGAACCAGAGCCATCATATCTTCTTCCGCCCACCTTTTGAGCCCGCACCTGGCCGAATGACCAACTTTTTTGGTCGGCTTGTAAGGGTAGGGGATGAAGGAGAAAGGGGCTCGATCGGACTTTCTTCTGTCTCTTCTCCGCCAGTTAAAGATTCCTTCTTATTCTTCTTCTTGGAAACTCCATGCTTCCCTCTCTTCTTGGAGGAAGGCCCACTCCCTGGAGAAAGAAGTTTGGCTAGCGGTTCAGCGTCGGAGCCAGTGGGTTCTGGCGTCCTCTCGCTTCCTTCAGTTTCTTCTCCTTTCGGATCTTGAGAAGCAACGGGATCATCTAAGTCGTGAAGGGCATCTATTTGCTCTTCCTGTGACCCGGGTTGCGAGGCAGAAGGAGGAGTGACCTTAGGAGGCGGAGAAGGAATAATTGGAGGAGGAGAAGCCTGAACAATGGCCGACGTTTTCTTTATAGAAGGAAAAAAGTTTAAGTCAGCAAAAAGCGGAGATAAAGGTTCGCTGAGATTCAAGAAGTAGTCAAAAAGCCCATCAAGTTCATAAGAAACAGATGAGCAGTCTACTTGGGCAAGATTGTCAGTAGGGTTACCTGCAGAAGTCGGTTCCCTGATGTCAACTTCGTAAGCCTGTGCCTCGGCACTCTCGCCGCCCTCATCTCCACCTTATATGCTTGTAATATCAGTGGTGACTTTAGTAGGAGATGGGGAATGAGAACTAGAACCGATAATGTCAATTTCGGCTGAAGGAGAAGGTTGAATTGGAGTAGTTGAGGTGATTTTTCTTGAATATTCTCCTGCCGCTGTTTCGGCCCTTAATTTTGCAAGCTGTTCTCTCCCCTTGGCAAGAGCGGCGCGAGCATCATCATCAAGATAATGCTCTTCAAGAGCTGACTCAGCGTAGCCAGCGCCTTTACCACCAAGCATATCGAGTGCAGCCTCCCAAACTTCAGCCAGAGTAATTTCATACTTGGGGCCTAGAAAAGCGAGGCTACCACGCCCCAAAATGCTGTGCAGATAGAAATCAAATAATGTTGAGCTGATGTTGGCCCTCGTTGCCTCGTGAGAATCTTCAGCTGCAATTTTGCCGGCAACGGCCTCATCACGCTCCATTTCAGCTTTAGAAAGTTGAAGCTTAAGCATTTGGATCTCCGCCTCTTGGGAGTTATTCTTCTTCCGAAGCTCTTCAATGTCAGCGAGATAGCCATCGCTAATTCTTTTCTGCACTTCGAGCATGTCTTCAGCATCCCTTTGGCTAGCATGAGCATCTCTCACTTGTTTTAGGAGCACTTCCTCTTTTTGAGAATAAGAAGTAGAGGAAGCAGCAAGCTCTTGTTTCAGTTCTTCAACTTTTGCTTCAAGCTCCTCATTGTAAGAAGCAATGCTTCTCATCTCGGTGTCATGTTGCTCAAGCACCTTTTGTCATTCGGCTTAATCATTTTCCATGGTGAGCATGGCCTCTATGTTTGCACGATTAACCCTCTGAAGCTCGTCAACAAGTTTCTGCCAGTTCGACATCCTCACAATATCAAGCTTGACGGCGTCAAGGTTTCGTAACATGGCAGACTTGTCAATGGGGACCAAGTCAAGGTCAAACCTTACTCCCTTCAGACACCACTGAGGAAACCGACTTTGCAAAGTAGCAGGACCCGGTCCAACTTGGAATTTGGGTCTGCTAATTATAGTTTGGATGTCTGACTTCCCGAGAGCGGGAGAGCCGGAAGGAATATCAAGCGAGGCGGGGCAGTAACCTTTTCAGGAGTTGTAATGGTGTGCTTCTCCCCATGTTGGGCTCGCTTGCTCGAATCTTCAACCACAAGACTTTTTCCTCTGTCATCATGGGTTTTTCTTTTATGGGAATCGTCACCTCTCTGTGAAGAATCGTGGCGCTCTTCCCTCTCTCTTCTTTCGTAGCGCTCCTCTTAAGCCCTCTTCTCTTGAGCCTTTCGGGCGGCTCTTTCTTCATCGGATTCTCTGTAAGAGGGGAGGTAACGCCTATAATCATATTGGCTACGCCTCCCGTAGCGCTGGAAATCATCGTAGTATGAGCTGCTGCGCCCCATCGGAGAATCTGAAATAAAAAGAGATAAGTTTTAGAGGTCTTCAAAGTACAAAAAGTGAGAAACATAAAAGTGCCGAAAAGAAATTCTAAGTGTGTGTGGGGTGCAAACTACGCGCATCAAACTACGAACCACTCTTTAATTGAGGAGTGGTTGTGGGTGTAATAGTCAGCGTTAACTCCTGAGTCGACGGAGTCTGCTGCAGGACAAAAGTTGCTTCAACTACTGAAGAAGAAACCCCAGTAGTGATAGGATCATCTTTAAAGATCTCTTGCGAGGTGGCGAAGAGGTCGCTCAGCCCTTCGAAAGTATCATCCCTGCTCTGCTTGGCAAGGCTAGTTTTTTCGGCTTCTTCGCCAGATTTCTGTGACAGTCGGGGAGATCCCTAAGGCTCTTCTTCCTCAACAACCGGGGCAGGTTCGTCAGATGGCCCCGCAACATCAACAGAAGTGGAACATTTCACTAGCAAAGCCTCGGGAGCAGGTCCTTTCGGTTTGGATGTATCTGTAGAAACTGGGGCATCCAATGCTCTAGCCGGGGAATCTGGAATTTCATGAGGATGTGTAGAACGAGAAGTATGTAAAAGCCCGTATTGGTGCAAAAATTCATCCCCCAACAAAAACTTGATGCTTCTCTCTGCTACGGCCACGGCACTCAATCTATCAAAAGTCTGCTTATGGACCGGATCTCTAGAGGGAAGAGGAAGTGCTGAAAAGAGCAAAGAATGAAATTAGCAATTGGTAATTCGGGTCTCGAGAAAGTTTAAAAATGGAGACAAGTAATCTTACTTCCTACTCTCCAATCGGCATAAAACCCTGGAGGGCAGCGAGCAAAGAAAAATTGGTTCAGAAATCCATGAACACTTTCGGTAAGGTCAGAAATAAGTTTGCGGTTTCTAGCACTCCTCACAATTATAAGGGAAGGATGATCTCTACTCTTTGCAAACGAGCATAAGTAACGAATTTCTTCAAAACTTGGTAAGCGATCAAAAGTTCTTCTGAACAAAACGCACAACCCCATCAAGATGGCATAACCATTAGGATGAAGTTGGGACGGAGAGATTGACAACCGAAGGAGAAGAATTCGGAGAAAGTCATTAAAAGGAGGGATCGCTCCGCTTAAACACATTTGACGATTGATTGCAATAAAGCCACGGGGAGGACTGTCAGGAGTATCACTTGGCCCAGGGAGCAGGACATCACTCTCAGTAAAACCAAATTGAGTGCGCAGCTGAGTAAATGCTCTCGGGGTTAGAATGGTTGGAGTTCTCTCTGGAGGGTTCTCTATAGGTAGAGCTACCGGAAAAGTTTCTTCCTCTTGAGCTGCCATTTCTTCTTGATGGGAAGTCATTCTACATAAATAACTGGATATTCAAACATCAAGGTGCACGTTTCCTAAAATGTGTGAGGTGTTGTGTAAAATTAACAAAGCAATAAACAAATATAACTGGAATGAAAACTAGCAAGCATTTGTTAGTTATGAAACCCAGGGACTATTGTTTTAAGCTTAAATATGCAAGTATAATGTTGATGCAGACAAATCAGTTCAGATTGTTGATATTTTGCATTGATGTTTAACTTTAGTTGATTGATTCACAAACATTTCATGCAACATATTTAAGTTGCTTGTTTCATCTCGACTAATCTGTCATTCGATGTGGGCAGTCAATGGCAGTATTCTCGGCTTGGTTTCTTTGTTTGTTATTTTCAGCAGGTTGACAGCTTATAAGTTAATACGGTCTGTGAAATAATACAATGAGATTCAAGCAAATTTAAAGTTGGGGCAGTTCAGAATTTAGGCAAACTTAGTTCGGCAGTTCAAGTCAAATACTCAAAGTGGGTCTATGCTCCTAAATGACAACACGTCCAAAGCTTAAGCATTAGGTCGGCTACGATTTAACACGTCCAAAGCTTAAGTATTAGGTCGGCTACGATTTTAAAAGTCTTTCGCGAGATAAGGCTAGGTCGGTAGCGGGTCGGAGTCAAAGTTAGTTCGGCAGCTCAGTCCTCTAGGTCGCAAGGAAGAGATAAGAAAGTAAGCTCCGATCCAAAAGGCAGGAACTTCTCCAAGTATTGACTCGGTCACGATCCAAGCCTTAAAGTTTAAATCGGCAACTTTCCTTCAAGCATTATCTCAACCACGACTTAAGGTCACTAAGAGTCAGGTCGGCCAAAGGCTAAACCACCCAAGTTCACTAACTCGCTCCCAAACCAACATCACACTCCATCGACCCGCTAACCAAATAGCCGTTCCATCAACAACAGCCTTCATTTCATTCAAGCTATCGGATCGCCCAATAAAAAGCTCAAAGTTGTCACAGATCCATTGCCCTGCCATCAGAAATCATTGAGCCTGGGGTGGTAAACCATCTTCATCGTCTCAACTGTCGTCTGAAGCCAAAATCGAGCTACCTAAGCCTCAAGCATTGAACAAGGAGGCAGTTCGAGTTCGAGTGGCGGAATTCATGGACTAACAGTAATCTATGATCGAGAAGAGAGCAGGACCACTTACGCGATGAATAGCAGAGATTACCAATGATCGATTGGAATGAGATCGCCTTTAGGAGCTTGAGAAAATTTTAATGGTGGAATCGAACAAGGGGGTAAGTAATAAAGATGGAAAAGAAAAGAAAATGGACGACTTATATCTTGCTGTGGTAGAGGCTGAAGTAACTTAGGCCGTCTAACTGTTAGGTCGTTTACGACCTACCGATCTAAAAAAGGAACGGGTTAAAGAGTATCGAAGCATACGACCTAATCATTAGGCGCATGCTTCGAGGGGCAAATGTTAACCCTGCCTCGGCCAAGGCTCACCGATCCAAGATAATAAACGACCTAACACTCTGCCGACTTAACGAAGGATGCCGACTTAAGGTTCGAAGGGATGCCGACCTAGTATCTTAATATGGAAGACCGACCTAACTGCATGAGACCTAAGAGGGATACCGACCTAAGGGCCTTGAGAAGCATGCCGACCTAATGCCTTAAAGGAAGTTCCGACCTAACGTCTTGAAATGATGCCGACTTAAAGCTCAAAGGAAGTTCCGACTCAACAGCCTTAGCTTGTTGCCGACCTAACGAATGAACCGACTCAGAATAAGTGACGACTCAACTTATTACCGACTTAACAGGGACAGCGACTCACCGGGTTATAACCTTGATGCTTTAAAGATGTTGGCCGACTCATGGGAAAACCGACCTAAGGCCTATGGTGGGTCGTTCACGACCTAAGCAAGCGAATCGGATACCTCATCATTTCGTGACCTGGCCCCATAACTCGTTTACGATTTTGGACTTGCATGAGATTAGGTAGGTCGGCTTAACTCTACTAGACCGTGAATTTGCCTCTATAGGTCGGCCGCGACTCAACTAAAGTCGGTGACAGCTCGGGACTTGGGAAAAATTCTTAAACAGATTTGCCTATAAATAGAAAGCCATCTCCAACATTCAAGGGACTTTTGGCCAATCATTTCAAGCGCCAATACTCTGCCGAATTCTCAACTCACCCGACACTTCAAGTTCGAAAGTCATCTCAAATAACTTCAAGGGAAAATCTAACGCAATCTACATGGATTCGAAGAACTCTTCTCTACCAAAGTTCTAGTTGTTTGTCTCGTCGTAATTGTAATTGAAGATTGTTGTAAAGTTGTAATCGGTTTAGCAATAAAGAGAATTAAAGTGGACGTAGGCTTGCCTTGAGCCGAACCACTATAAAATCGTTGTTATTCACTGCTTTTTCTGTGACTTTCTGCTTATACTCTGTTCCCGAATCATCGGGTGGTGCTTTCACAACTACACTTTATACACCGGGGTGTTAGCGTTCAAATTTTAGCGTTAACAGCAGGTATTATAAAGGGAAATGAGAATTTGTTTTTGACTTCAAAGGATAAATTTGTAATGCTCGACAAAAAGGTATGTATTTAAATTTCGGTATGAAATTTGATTGGGTTTGGATCGAGCCACTTGGCTTTTTGTTTTCTTTTTGGATTTAGGGGGCCGTAGAGCCATTTTGTAGTTGTACCGAGCTAGCCGCGCAAAGGAGACGCTGGCGAAATTTTTCAAAAATTTAGAGAGTTGGAAAATTTTGAGAAACTTTTGATAATTCAAAACTTGGTTTTAAATTGAAAACTTGAATAATTGAGCAAATAAATTTTGATTGCAAATTATGGGGAAGTTTGGGAAGTTAGTGAGTATGGTAATAGGTCTTTTATAAAAGATAGTCAGTTAGACGTTGAATTGATGGTTGTGGGAATAAGTAAATGGGTATTGGACCATTCTTCCTAACTAGTAATTTCGGGGACGAAATTCTTTTAAGGGGAAAGGAATGTGATGACCCGAAATTTTTAAGCAATTGAAATTGGAATATTCAATTGAATTTGAATATTTAAATGATAATTTTTACTCGAATTCAAATATTACCAATTATTTGATAATTAAATTATTGAATTAAATAAGTGAAATTGGGTAAATTGTTGAATCTAGAATTTTAAGCCTGTTAAAAATAATTTGAAGGCTTGTAAAATTTATATTGATAGTACTAAAGATAATAGAAGTGTTAAAATTGAATTTGGAAGTACTTTGTTCAGTTTTGAAATTCTATCGTTTAAATTGAATTTAAAAATAGCCTTCCGAGGCACAGTCTCGGAATTCGACGAAACCAGTTCTGTTGGGTCCGTAATATTGACTTATTATCGGGTTTTAATTTTTGTAGTTTTTGGGTTTGTTGTGTGGGCGTACGAGATAAAAACACCTAGACGATAAATATCGACTTAAATTTAAGTATCTATATCTGAAAGAAAATCAAATCAGTCAAAATCTTTTCTGAGTAGCCGACTTCTTTCCGTATTAATGTTTCTTCTTTTTACAACATCACGCAAAAATTTTACTTTAATAATGGAACCCAGTTCCCTTCCTTCAAATCAAAAAAATATAATCAAAAGTTCAGAAGAAAAAAAAATTGTCGGCCGAAGCCTTTTCACAAAACAAAATGGCTGTTCCCTTTCGATAGAATCAATTCGCTCTTAATCTTGGCGTGAAATCGAATTCATTCAGGGCTCTCAGATCGTTGAGTTGTGGAATCTGGGCAAAGTCGAGTTGATGCGTTCGAGCTCGGGAAAGGGATTCGACTTTTATGGTGGAGCTAGGGCAGAGATTGGTCGTGATTGGAGAGGCAATGGCCTCTAACATCGGTCCAGATAGGGTTTCGGCCCAGGTCGAGTGTGTAGCACTGATTCGAGAGGGGAAGGGGCTGCTATTCTAGTTGTTGGGCGTGGCTTGTCGTGTTACCTTTTGAAGCTCCGGGTCGCGAGCAGTTTTGCTGCCCAGATGCACATGGGGGAAAAGGATGTGTAGTGGGTGCGCGCGCAGTTGGGAATGACGGCGGGTAGAGGGCTGGTGATCGTCTCAGATGGTTGAGGCTAGGGTTGGGAAGCGGGATGCTGCGTTAACGTCGGCATCCTAAAAGATGCTGGATTTTAGGCTTCTTCTTGCTGTGAGTATCCTCTGTCTCGATTAAATCTTCTATGTAAATATATATATACAGGTTTCAGAGTACATGTGTATTTGTATATTATAACTGAAGTTGAAGTTTTAAATTACAGTAAGATATTTACAGTGAGGTATTTATTCATTTAATTTTGAATTAATGAATATATATATAAGTATATATATGTTTTAAAGAGAAGTTATCAGTTAAATTAAATAGTTAGTTTTTGAATGATAAAGTTTTTGTAGAATTAGACTTTTGAAGTCTATAAATTATTTAGGAAAATATGAAGGGATTTTGTATGTTGAAGTTAGTATAAAAATAGATTTTTAAATCTATGTAAATAATTTTTATAAGTAGATAAAATAATCTCAAAAGAAATAAATATAACAAGTACACATTTTGAAGTTACTAGTTTAACTTCAAAGTAATATTATTTGTTTAGTTAACTTAATTAAAATCTATTTTAGTCACTAAAGGATTATTCAAAGGGAAATTAGTTCGAAATTTAATTATCCATTAAAAATTTCAAATCATTGGTTAAAATTAAATGAAATTGTAAAACAGAAATTTATTGTTCGATTAATCCAAAATATTAATAAATTGAATAATGTTTATCCAAGGTAAAAATTTGAAGAAGTAAGACGAATTGGGTCGGATTGCAAATGCAAAGGTGTGTTAATCTCACTCGGTTAAATTTTTAATTTAAATTTAAAGGATTAAATTTAAATAATTGTTTGAATGGCTTAATTGATTGATGTGCTATAATGTGGTATATTCTAGATTTGGCAGATTATATTGTGCTAACATATGTGGATGCAGGGAAAACAGGTTGGAGGGATCCAACTGGATCCCTCACCATTTATTTAAATTATTTAATACCCCTGATGTGATTATTTTATATTCTGTGTTGAATATTACTGATAATTGGAAGTAATGAATGCTATGGCTTGGGTGATATAATTGGATATAGTGGATTACCAAAATAATATATAAAAATTGGATTTTTAAAGAAAATAAAAGAAGTGAATCTGTAAGTAAAGTAATTATAGAATAAATTTAAGAATGAATTGGAGAAGAAATAATGTGACTTTAAATTTCTAATAAATAAATTGTGAGCATAGAAAGGAAAATTTGAATAAACAGGAAGTTAATAAATTTTAAAATTTAGTGTTACTATTTTAAAAAGAACAAAACATTTATTTAAAATTCAGGATTTAAACTACTGGAAAGAATGAAGAAGGAATTGGGAATAACCTAAAATTTGTATACTTTAGTTAAAAGGAATTGATATCAAATAGAAAATAATAATAATAAAGTCCATAACTAACGAATTTTTAAATGAACTGATAAGTAAAGAAATTTATTTCAAGTGGGGTAAATTGGAAATCAATTTGGGAAATTGATTTAAGTGATTGAGATTTGAAATTCTCCCTGAATAACCAAGTACGTTTTCAAAGTAAATTTGTAGATATAAGTTAAACGTTTAAAATTGTTTTTAAAGGTATGTTTTGAAAAATTTATTATTTCTAATATTTATAGTCTAAAGTAAGTATTTTCTCATATCTATTATAGCAAGTAATTATTTAAAAAGTGACTTAGTATTTTGTTTTTAAAAGTATAAATCTAGTTTTATATTTATTAAGTAACGTTATTTTTAAATATTCATATAATATGTATTTTTAACAAATTATTGAAGTAGTTTTAATTTAAATGTTTTAAAGGTATATATTTCAAAGTAAAGTGTTTAAAAATTATTTTTAAAATCTAGTTTTGTGCTTGGTAATTTCAGTGGAGATAGAAAGTTTATTCTGGAAAGAAAGATGGTTTTGAAATTGTTTTCAAAGGATTGAAATAGAAATATATCTTGTAAAGATATTTTGAAGGTAATAAATAATTTGGGAAATTATTTATTATTGGATGTTTGTTTGTGAATATTAATTGATAGTTAAATAACCGACTATCAATATTGATCAAACTGCGTTGATCGTTTCGAAGAGACCGGGATCGAGATTTATTTCTCGAAAACCACTTCGATCCGGTTTGTACGTTTCATGCGAAAAACGTGTTCGGAGTCGAAGATGGAACAGTGAAGTGCAAGGGCTAGTCGCTACTAATCCTGAGAATGTTTCCAAAATGGATGTAGTAGGAATAGTGCCTTCGGTTCCGTTCGAACCCGGGACGGGCTTGTGTGGATGAATGCTTGCGAAACATCGTCAGGTGGACGATGGGCATTCTAAGTGAAACGTTCTATTTCAACAATAGTGTTATAGTCCACCATTCCTTGTATTTCTCGAAAACGTCTATTTCAACAATGAATGTTGAAATCTATGGTTTCGATACTTTATACATTTTAAAATATCTCTAAATCATTTTAATTCTATTTAAATTATCACTTTCCCAAAATATTTCTTTAATATATTATTCACCGTCCAAAATCGTGAATATACTTCATTAACCAAATTCAATTTGTACATATTTTATTTAAAGGATTATCCACTGTCCCAAAATCGTGGATATATCTCCTTTAATAAGCTATAATAATTAAACTTATTAAAATAAGTCGATTTCGGATTTATAAAACAACACTTATAAATTCCATTTATATTTTGTAACAACTTCAACTTATAAAATCACCTTATTAACGGATTCTATCCATATTCCATTTACACGCAAAAAATCTGATTTATAAGTTAATTACTTATAAATCTTTAATTTTTCAAAATCTATTCATTTTATAACTTCATAAATTATAAATCAATAGGTTTCATCTACTTATGAAATCCATTTATATTTCATTTTAATACTTATGAAGACTCGTTTTATAATTTTAATATTTTAATTTATAAATATCAAATTTATAAATCTTTTATATAAATCATTTATAATGATTCAAAAATTCCAATTTAAACCATTTTATAAATTAACCAACTACCTATTTCAGAAATCACATTTGGTTATATTTAACAAAAAATCATAATTTTTATAACATAAAAATTACAACGTTTATTTATTTAAGACGAATTAATTCCAAAATTAAATTTTATTATGAATTCTCAACTTAAATTTTCAAAAATCCAATTTTATTTATTTTCGGCATCTAACGATATCAAAAATATATTCGGCTAAAATTTAGCCTTTAGCGATTTCAATCACGAAGATAATATATTTTTCTGTGTTTCCGTACCTCATTCCTTTTCGAGGACGAAAAGATTTGAGTGGGGGAGAGTGTAACAACCCTATATTTGTGATTATTTTTAATTGCATATTTTGATTATTTTAATTGCATTTTTGATTTAAAAACTTTATTTTATTTATTAAATGAATAAATTTTGTTATCGTAAATGTAAATTTTGATTTGTATATGAACTATAATTCCAAACATGAATAAATGGAATATTTTCCAAAAATGTGAACTTTGGTCAATATGGTCAAACTTTGACTTTAAAACATTTTTAAAGGTGTAGTTGAAATTTCCTATGTCAGGTGTATCTATTCACAATTTTTAATTCTAGTTTCCATTAAATAAAGTATATTCTTTATTTATTTCCTACTTTTCCTAAAACTATTTACTTATTTTTCATAATATCTATCTCTACCTTATCTTTCTATTTTATTTATTTGGACATTGATTTATTAATTGAATGGTTATGTGTTTAGATACCTTATTTGTTTCTTGGAAAGAAATTTCAAATAGATATTCGTTATTGACTTAAATGCATATCTTTTATAATTTATTTATCAAACGTTATTGTATTTATTTGTTTGTGAAAGCTTCTTGTATACACCTTTCTTTAAATTAGGAAACACACCAATTAAGATACGTTACCTATTTTTAATTATAGGCATACGTTACGTTTGATTTCTTGCCTTTTATCTCTCCGTCCCTTGATTTCCTACCGTAAATTCTCCACATTTGTTGTCGTTCATTGCTTAATCCCTAGCCACCTATATCACTATTTTCACGTGAGAAAATTTCTTCCCATCTTCATTTCTCACGGCACTTCAGATCTGAGAAAAAAAGTAAGCAATGGCCTCTCTTTTTCTCTCCTTTCCTCTTTTTTTTCATTTGTTTTTGCTTTTTCATCTCCAGCTTTGCTCGGCCTAACCCCTTCCCCACTTCACGGACCACCACATCACTTCCTTCTCCCCATGATCCATAGCCTGACCTCCTCCTCCTTTGACCAGTAGAGGCCGAGACCATCCCATGGTGCAAAACTCCACAAACCAATGAAAATCCCCTTGAATATGCCTAGCCTAGCCAATATCCCCCCCTTCCCTTCATTTGTAGCCACGTCCACCACCCTAGACCACCATCACCTGCGTGCATCACCTTTGGCCATCACTTCAAATATCACCTGACGTGTAGAAACCCCTGGACGAGCCTATAGACCCCTTAACCGAACCAATATGTTGACCAAAACTCCTCTTTTTAGCCTTTCCCTTTGACATTTCCCACTTGTAACTCAAAAACTCTTCCCATTCCTATGCTAGCTGTGAGTTATGATCTAAACCAGACCCATTTCACCAATTAGACCATCAAGGCCGAGCCTAAATCGTGTTTTGGACGAGCAAAGTTGAGTTATGGTCAAGCAAAACTATATTTCAAAGTGGTGATGTCTTTTGTTTACTTTGATTTCCTTTTTGTTCTTTATATTTGTGATTGAATCTATATTTATATATGGCTTCGTTTCGTTGTTGAATACAAGATTAACATCTTGAAACTCTCTCTCCACTCAAATCAAAGTTGTATCGTGCTTTCTAGAATTCATTTGTATAGTTTGATTTGCTAGCTCCAGCTTGGAAAAGGTGAGTAATCACACCTGACATTTATACTTATATGACTGTGAATTGATAGCAAGTGGAAGTGTAGAAATTATTACATCATGTTATACCTGCCTGTGTTATAAATTATATGATGTTAATCTTGTTTATTTATTTGTCATATCATCTGATACTGCTATATGTTGGTATACTGTTCATTTTATTTTGATCATCACTGCAAGTTCCCTGTTAGTATAGAAATCACTATGGGTTGAAATGATACATACCCGAATGGACTTTAGAAAAGGGAAAAATCGTTATGGGCTGAAATGATATGCCTGAACGATTTTTATTCATTTTAATTTAACTTGGGATTGTGGGTTTGAAATGATAGAACCTGGATTTTTCTTTGTAAACTGCGGATTGAAATGGTATATATCAGTATCACTTGACCTAGGTTAGAAAACTATATACAGACCCGTGGTTAATTTTAAAATGTTTTTGAATATTTTAATTATTTTTAAATTGTAAATTTATGATTATTTAACAGAATTTCAAAAATGTTTTAAATAAAGAATTTATGATATTTCTATAAGTTAAAAATGCTGAATAAATTAATGGTTAAATTGAATTTTTGAAATATAACTTAAATTTGGAAATTTGATTTTGGCTTTTAAAACGACATTTAAGTTATATAAATAAAATGTAAACTAAGTTATATTTGGAAAATGGTAATAAAAATTTAAGTGGTAAGAAATTGTTAAAATGTGAAGAATAGAAAATTGTACTCTTGAATTTGTTAAGTGAATTATTGAAAATTTGATTTTATTTATAAGAAATTTACTTTATAAAAATCATAAGTTAATGGTATTTTAATGAACATTTTTTAGTGTTAAAAATGATTGTTATAATGTTTAACGTGTTAAAATCAATGTTTATTTGTTGCTGGAATTACATTGAAATCTGGAAATTAAATAACAGCAGTTCAGAAATGCTATCATTGCTGTAGTTAACTTAAAATCTGAAGTAAATGATATTAGAGCACTTTGTAAGTGCTGTGGTTGATGCAAATGAACTACAGCTAAATTTTAACCAAGGCATATTACAGCACTTGGTAAGTGCTGTGGTTGCTGAATGAAACCAAAAACTTTAAGCTAATTAAAGGGCTAAAACAGCACTTGAAAAGTGCTGCAGTAGGCTGAAATTAACTGTTTTCGAATGAAATGGAATACTACAACAGTTTTATTTAAATGTTGTCAGTGGCTGAAATGAATTGTTTCAAGTATAACTTACAACAGCATTTTTCTAAATGCTGTGAAAGACTGAAATTTTCAACGTTTACGGTTTTTAGGTGAATAAATGAGCTACAAAAAAGGCTAAATTTTTGGGAATTGAATATTTGATTTGTAAGTATAATGACTTCACTTTTAATGGTTTAAATGAATGATTTTAATTCGAAATTATAAACCATTTGAAATTTATGACCACGGGTACACTTCTCTGTAGTCGTTTGATTTCCTAGTGATTATTTTGATGCACACCTTCAATGTGATTGTGTGACTAGAGGTGAGCGATTACCACAGCTCTGCGCTACCCTAGTCACATTTACATTGTTAGTTGCATGGTTTACTTTAATATGGACATTTCTATGATAGCGTTTATTTCTGTTTAATTGATGGTTTAATGGATCCTTAAAGGATGTGCGATCCCAAGCATCCTTTAAATTATTATGCAATGCTATTATAGTTCACTTGAGTTGGTTTACATTGTATAAGTATGTATGTCCTGACTCGAGGGTTTTGTGTTTTACTTTACGCTCGGGTCAGCCTGAGAGTCACAGCTTTGGATTCACCTTCTGGAGCTAGAGATTTGTTTGAGCTTATCTGTCTATCTATTCGTCTGTCCTGATCCAGTTATTTTATTATTCGGTATTTTCTTCTGTATTATTGATTTATGTATCAAGACTCCTATTGTATCCATTTTTAAACTATGATATTTCGTACTTTATTTTAAGATTTTTGAAGGATCTAGATTAACCCTAGATGGGGGGTGAATAGGGTTATAGCAAATTTTCTCGATTTAAACAAGGAAAACAAACTGCAGAAATAAATATGCTGAAAAGTAAATCACACACAAAATTTACCCAGCTTCGGCAACCCCTGCCTACTGCTGCATTCCCAGATTTCTATTAGAATTAAACAGTATCCCGCTTACAAACACTCTACTAGACTCACAAACCTTTTCTCCCGCTCACAAACACTCTACTAAACTCGCACACCCTGCTCCGCCTATAGAGTTTCGTTTACTCGCAAAATCTGCTCCCGCCTATTGAGTTTTGCAAACTCGCACACCCTCCTCACTGAACTAATTCTAACTAGACAATTTGACACTACCTACAACCTAGGTGGTGATTTACCAAGTTTTAATTTGAAAAATAAAAATAACAATTAAAAGACAAATAACACTTAAACCCTAATTAAAAAATTAAACTTAAGCCTTTATAATTAAACTAGACCGGCCCTATTTTCTCATCCTCTTTATTTTAGCCAGGTTCTTCTTGCTCGTTCCTCTTTGAGATGGCGGCTTGTTCTTCTCTGCAACTAAATTAGGGCTTCGGCTCTTTTGCTCCTTGCCTCCAAAATATGGTTGTGAAATAAGCCACCGATAGTTGCTCGAACGTATGATTGATTTTGGCTCCTCTCTATGTCGATCGATTAATTTTCTGAGTTGCTCACTACTGCTTGATAGAGTTCGACGTTTGCGATTTTGGTATGTAATTTATCCTTTTGCTTTACTGGGTTGATGCTTGAACTCGATGCTCTTCTCTATATCGATGATGACAATTGGTGTTTGGTATTTATATGAATTCGAATCACTTGTTTTCGTTCGTATCAATTTGATACTTTCCTAATTTGTTCTTTCCTGATATATTTACTACTTGATGCTCACGGCATTAACTTGAGAACGTTTGATTTTCTCTTGATTGTTACAGCAGAAACATTCCCTTTTATTTGTTGCTGACTTTTTCAAAGATACGAATTTGATACACATGCGTTGAATTCTGACTTGACACGGCTTCGAATTGCTGCTTTGAATGGCCGTGCTCATCACGGTGTTGATTTTTGACTTCATCAATACTGCATACGCACTTGAATTTTTATCACTGCGTTGATTTGCTTTGACCATGTTGATTTCATTCTATATTTTCTGTACTGCTGGCTTCGGTCTTGGCTTTGATTCATTTCGTCTCTGGCCATCTTTTTCTAGTTGGTATTGTGTATGGTTCTCTGTTCATGTTGGCACTGGATTTGTACGTACTCGGTTTCAAGCATTGTCTTCATTGCATTCAGATGTTGTCCAGTTGTTCACTGTTTGCATCACTTCAGTACTTCATTACTTCATGTGCTTGTTTGTATGTTGTAAATGCTGCATTCATGTCTCAGTGCTTTGATGCATTTGCATGAATTTTGTTCATTGTTTCATTTGAAATTCTAGTGGCTGATCTTCTTGCTGTTCACGGCCATTATATCCTTACTTTCATATTTTGCTTCACTGTTGCATTCATTGTCATTCATTGGTGTCTTGTATCAATGCTCGGCCATGTTGCATAATGGACATCGATTCATTTCCACTTGATTCTTAATTTGGTTGTTGCATTCCTATGATGTTTGTCACTGTTGTATTGTATACTTGGGGTTTGAAAATTTTTAACCTGATGCATCTGGACTTGAGCATACTTGATGCAATTGTTGTCTGGTCATTGTTTTGTATCTGTACATGTCACTGTGTTTATGACCACTGGTTCATCGTGAAGCATGGTTTACTGGTGCATACATGTGAGTTGTGTTTCATTTGCGGTTTAGTTGTGCACTTGCTTGAAGTCATTTGATCTTGATTACTTGTTGGAGTCTGGTGGATGCTGTCTTGATTTGTTGCTGCCGTGTCTTTGATGTTGGGTCCATTGTTGCATCTCTGACCTGTGCATTCCATTCTCGTGTGTTCATCCCTGTAGTATATGCTACTGTCTACTTGAGTTTGCTTTGATGCACTGTTGAATTTGTGTAGACTGTGCATTACACTTGAGTTGAATCCAGTTTCACAACTCGGGTTTGACCTTGTGCTGAAGTCGAGATTTCATTTATGTTGCACCTGAGTTGAACCCGTATTTTTATTTGGGTTTGACCTTGTGCTCACCTGTCCCTGTAGCATTATCAAGTGTATATATCGGTGTGCACGGCCTTGTGGCATATATAGTGATACACTGTGTATGTCACAAGTTGTTCGTGTATGACGAATTCAAATATGTATGATGACGAATAACCCAAATAACCGAGGCAAATATTATTTTCAAAAACCATATTTTATTTTATATCGCAAAAGTATTTTATTTTCAATTTTACTGCGTTAGTGAATATTTTTGTAGATTTCTCAGATGTTGGATTCAAACTGAAATGCAGTTGAAAAAAAAATATGAGTGTGAGTGATATGTAGTGAGGTTATTAATGTAAACTGAATTGTGATGTAATTGTGATGTAATCAAAAATGTATATGTATAGTGAGAGCTTGATTTGTATGATTCAAGATTGTAATAAATATTTGTTTGAATAAAATTTCTGTTTGAATTCAAATTCAAATTCTGTGTAATTTATTTTATTCAACAAATATTTATTTAATCTATGAAAATCAAAATAGTACATTACCAAATACATTTAAATGAATATATATGTTTATTATCATCAAACAAAAACATATAAGCGCATAAGCGCATATTCATAAAATCTCCCCCCTTTTGATGATAACAAACATATATTTAAGATTTTGACAGTGTTAAATGTATTTGATCAATGATATACTCTAATTGCTCCCTCTATTTAAATACTTCCTCTCTTCATGATGCTCCCCCTACATATATGCATCCAAATAGAAATATATAAATGAGCCTATATGCAAATGGAAAATTATTTGACCTTTGCTTGATTCTATTTGACAAAATCTTAACTTTTCTCTCCCCCTTTTGTTATCAGCAAAAGAATAATAGTGTGAGAGAAAAAATAGAGGTAAAGTGATCGATATTAATCTAACATTAAACTCAAATTGAATATAAATATTAAACTTCAATAAGAATCAAACAAAAACCATAACTACCCTTGTTAGGCGCATATTCCACTTTTAGAAATAATGGAAATGATGTTCTAATATAAAATCATACAGTTGAATCTTCTTGTTGTATATTTATATCAGGAATTTTGAATATTTACTAATCATGCATAAC
Source organism: Allium cepa (assembly GCA_030765085.1). Lineage (NCBI taxonomy): Eukaryota > Viridiplantae > Streptophyta > Magnoliopsida > Asparagales > Amaryllidaceae > Allium > Allium cepa. The sequence goes on along the minus strand of CM060943.1, from coordinate 888,445,285 downwards.
CGTTAGGACTTTTAAATGAGATTAGTAGTATTCCAATTTAATTTTAAAAATGAAATCAAGTATCTTCTAACCACGCATGACCGTGAGGACTTTTAAATGGGATTAGAATCAACGAGTCTATTTAATCAATTAATTTTGATATGCGTTCCATACATGCATAACGTAAGGACTTTTAAACGAGCATGGAAGCACATAATCAAAAATCCAAGTAATTCACCGATGCATAACCGTGAGGACTTTTAAATGAGAGTGAATACTTTGGATATTTTATTTGTACAAAAAAAAATGTGAAATGAAAAACAAACAATCCCTGAATATAGTATCACATATCGACAAACTATATTGAATATTTGATAAACCATGGTCGATAGATATAGAAATGATCATGGAATTTCTACCCAACAAAAAGTTTTATAACTCTTGTTTAAATTCCTAAAGAAATTTTCCAAATATACTCTCTTGAGTAATGTATGTTAAATATCAACACTCATCACCTTTTCAATCACTATTTATCTTTTTGATAATTAGTAGGGAGTCGGATTAGTCAAAATTTGTCATTTAAAATCAAATCAAAGACTAATCTGAAAATATGGTCAAACAATTATTTTCTCGAAGGGGTTATATGAGAAAAAAAACTCTGCTAAATGAAAAATTAATTCAAGTGAAAAATATGCAGATGTTTTCTTTGAAAAACGATGCAACAAATGAATGTTTCAAAAATTTATCACGTTACACTAGTAATTTTTCTATCAACTATATTACCAGTGTAATCTGCATCTGAATTTCTCTTTTACTCCAAAATATCACTAACTAAATTTGATAGACCAGATCATGAAGTATGCAACAAAATATCTCAACATCAAGTTTAACAGCTTTTCAAATGACATTCTCTTGAATTTGAAACGAAGCCATGTAAATAATCAGAAAAAGAGAATATAGAGTTAGCCGAATTATGACCAAATGTATCCACCAAAACACAATGTTTAATCCAAACAAATATGTATGAAGTAATTCAAAGAATAGTGATTTTGGTATAAATGTAATTGGCTAATTATGTAGACCAAGTCAGAATCAAAAAATCAACTCTTTTCAACATCTCAATAGTGGCTGATTTCATTCAGAATACGGTGCAGATTATCACAATTAATATATCGATCGGATAAGTACACCTTCACCTGTTTTACCTTTACGATAATTTTTCATGATTGCTCATTGTGATTCTGTCACCATTATACTAGGCTAAGGAACTTTTCTTTGTTTCCCGTTGTGTTTCTGGAACAGCCAGAATCTAGAGAACACCGTTGTTGTAACGTACGTGGATTTTCGTTGCCGAAAAACCGAATAGTTATGGGTTTTTAAAAAGAATTTAAGAAAAGAAAAAGACAGAAGAAGAGAGAAGAAGACAGAAAATCAGAAAATGGAGAATTTGAAAATAGAAGAGAAGAAAGATAGAGAAGAGATAGAAAATGGAGGGGAAAGAAAAAAATAGAAAAATAATTTTAACATAGAACGGAACAGAAAACAAGAACAACATCAGAATCTCCCAATTCGCAGCGGAACAACATATAATAATAAATGAATAATCTTTAAACAAAGAACTATATCAGTTATTACATTTTATACATTTCATTTCATCATATCATCATAGTATACAACAACAACAAACAGCGGAAAAAGAAATACTATATAAGTAATATGCCATGCCATCCAGCTTGCCTCCAGCAACTCCAGAATATCCAGAATATCCTGATAAACCTTACTCTTGACTGCCCGTGTGAAAATTGGTGGGCACCCAGAGTTTAGGAAGGAAAACAATAAACTCCAAGTCAGTCATGTGACTGGTGTGAGAACTCAAAACAGTTTATTTATCTTTAAAATCAAAATAGAGGAATATTTTTAAATTCAATTCGCAATGCTTTTAAAAATGAGACTACCATAAGGCCTCCCGCACACACACACATGCAAACGCAGAATCGGTGGAGATTTCTCCTTATGATAGTCAAAGATGCTTGATACGCATTTAAAATAACATTTGATATTATTACTAGTGCATAATGTAGGAAAAATTATTTCGGAAGTAGAATATAAATCTTAGCCAACATACGACCATTATCGTATGCCTACTATAGCTACTATGTTCAATAGCAGGTTACCGCCACATTCCATAGCAGGTTATACAACTAAAACCATACAAGTCACGTATTGTTTCTTTGGATTTCCAACAAATGGTCAGGCCAAGGAACTTACCATTGTCACATGGAAACGCCTCTGGCTGGACGTCCCCGAGAACTTAACCAGCTCTCTACCAACACAAGGCCGGGTTACCTTTATCACTAGGCAACTACTACACGAATATGGCATCCCCCGGTCCCATTGGACCTTTTAACCGAGCGCTCGTCACCAACAACACCACACAGTAATAAATATAGTGTATCAACATGAGTAAGTATCTGGGCTCCATACCATGATACCACCTTTTCCAGAAGGAAATGCACATACCCTAAAGGGAGCTACCCCTCATAACCTTGCCGCATCTTTCCTGTTTTGACCATTCCGGGATGTGAGGCTCGACGAAGTCACGTCCACAAATACATACTTTATACAAAAGCCATGCTTTGGGTCAACAAATGATCAACACAATGATCACAAGGATAGACGATCAAATAAACGATCCTATCACAAATAATCAACACAATGATCATCTCAGCATCACTCAGCATGTCACATTACCAAATTGGGAATATATCGCTGATAACATTCAACTACATAACCTCTGAGCACGTACGTCTCAGAGAAGGGTGTTAAGCTAAAAGAATAAATTTTCCGCCACCAACAGAAATATATTTGAAAGAAATCGGCTTTATATCTCAACTTGTAATGTCAGACATACAATCCATACAAGTCTGTTCCGGGCTCGAACAAAACCGAAGGCACTTCTTACGAAGCCCTTGAAATCCGGGTATTCACAATCCCGATCGAATTTCCCATCACTTAAGGAATCTCTATACCAGGAGCTACCCAGTGCAGAGACAATCGATAGGTCATCCTATCGCTTTCACAAATACTCGGTCTTCAACACCGATCTTCAATGCCATTCACAACGACGTATCACATATTCGGAATGGGTTATACGACCCCATGGTCCTTTCCCGGTTAACCTGAATAGTGAGCGCTTATTCAAAAATAAGTGTGGCATTCAAATTCAAACAAATCACATCAAATACCCATTCAAAGGGAAATATTGATAGTCGGTTATTGAACTATCAATGGATATGCACACATCACCAGATTCCAAATAATTTATTTTTCCAAAATATCTTTACAAGATATATAATTTCACATTTCAAAATAAATCAATATTTATTTTCATACAATTTCCACTTTCTTTTTATAAATTCCTTGGTGAATTTATATTCCAAAATATTCATGCATATACGATTTCAACTATCAATTTTCAATTTATCTTCAAAAAGATAAATTCTAAATATTCACTTCATATTGGAAAACATTTCCATACTTATCTATTCATAAGTAATTCACAAATCTTTTTATTTTCAACCTTAGAAAATATTCGATATACTTAAATCGAATTAAGTATATATTTCATTCTTTAAGGAAATCATTCACTTAAACATATTTATTTGGGCCAAAACGAATGTTGCGTAAAACATCGTTACAACAACCCAAAATCACTAGTATAGGGATTCGAAATTAAATAGATATATAAATCCCAATACTATACAAATATTTCCTTTCGGAAATCATTTACTATAACAACAGTGTTATAGTCCATCATTTCCTTCTATTTCTCGAAAACGTCTATTTCAACAATAAATGTTGAAATCTATGGTTTCGAATCTCAACACCTTTTAAAACATCGTTAGATCGTTTTAATTCTATTTAAAACATCATATTCTAAACATTTTCTTTAACGTGTTATTCACTATTCAAAAATGTGAATATACTTCATTAACAAATTTCATCCTTTTTATTCATTTTATTTTAAAGGATTATTCACTGTCTAAAACGTGAATATAACTCCATAAATAAGTTATAACAATTTTACTTATCAAAATAAGTCGTTTGTGAATTTATAAAACAACGTTTATAAATTCCATTTCTATTTATTTATAAAAACTTCCTTTTTATAAATTCTTTTATTAACCTATTCCAGTTTATAACTCAATTATAACTCAAAGTTCATATTATAAGTTAAGTGCTTATAATCTATTTGTTTGCAAAAATCGTTCCTTTGAACTTCATAATTATAAATCTTATAACCTATAAGATTCAATTATTCACCCAAATCTATTCCTCAATTAACTTCACCAATTTATAAATCTTACTATTTATAAATTTTATTTATAACTTCACAGTTTATAATTCTATAAATTTCATTCATTTATGAAATTCATTTTCACTTCATTCAAACACTTATAAAAACTCATTTTATAATGTCTATATTCAATTTATAAATATCCATTTATAAATCACTTAATATAAATCAATTTATATTATTCTTTTAAAACATCTTTAATCTCCTTTATAATTTCACCATTCTCTTGATTTATAAAATAATTAAATTTTATAAATCCTATATTTAAACTTTTCACAATAAATTCAAAAATATCTCGATTAAACTATTTTATAAACTCAATAGCATCATATTCTCAAAAATCAGTTTTTAACTATATTTCTCAAAAATCATAATTTTTATAATATTAAAAATTACACGTTTATTTATTTAATATGGATCAATTCCAAACATAAAGTATATTTTCAAAAAATCACTTTATAAATCATTTTAAAATCCCAAAATCTGGTCCAATGATGCTACACACCAAATAGTCAATCACGACAACAACGATATCATATATCGATATGAAAATCAATGAATATCAAAATATCCGTAATCAAATAAATACTGTTGAGGAATCCAGTTGGATCCCTCTAACCTGTTTTCCTGCATCCAAAAACATTAGCACAATACCAATTTCGCTCCAGTACGAAATTATCGCGGTATATGTTTTTATTAAATATTATCCGCTTAATAACGGCGTAATAGGGTCTCATCCGCTAAAAAAATACGGGAAATCAATCAACTGCAATATATACATATGCCAATATATATATATTGATATTATTTATAATACCAATTTCACTGTTTATGAAATATTCGCGGTATATGTTTTTAATAGATAACATCCGCTTACTAACGGCGTATAATGTCTATTTTAACAATCAATAGATAACAATCAACATTCAAACATGCATTCAAATATTTTAAATCTAACTATTTAAAATAAAATCGAAACTGATTCGATTGAGTGAGAAGTTCTCACCTTGATTTCATTTTCCGTTTTAGCGATTTATTTCGAATAAAATTAAACGCGCGTTTAATTTTACCCGAAATTCTCACTAACTCCAAACGACTCCAAACCAACTCCATCGCGTAGTGCTCATCCATACGATTCCAATGCAACTGGTTTTGCATTTTTTCGACCTCGTATGAAAAGGTTATGAATTTTTGAAGTTACACGTGTTTAAACTATATATATATATATATATATTACAACTTTTAATTAAATTTATAACCTAAGAAAATCTGGACCATCCATCCCCAAGCCCTAGCATCTAGGCCGACCATGCTTTCTTCCTTCAGCATCAGGTGTTCACGATCAAACAACCCAACTCGGCCGCCCCCTTTCGTTGAATTAATCTCCTCCCCTGTCGACTTTGAAGACGATCGGCCTACGCCACTACGAAGGCCTCGACGAATATCACCTCCACCCTGGACCACGTGCAGCTCGGCCATCACCACCATGCGAAAAACGAAGACAAGCGGCCACGAAAGGAAGCCCCTATCTCCCTCGTCCAGCCACCATATTCAATCTCCACCGTTGATCTCGTGGAACTCGATGTGCTCTACAATACTCTAGTTGAAAGATTCTTGAATCGTTGCACGGATTTGAAGATTTGGAGGGAGGAAGTTCATTGATTTTCGGCCGTGTATACGTGAGTGGCGGCTGCAACAATATATTAGGGTTTCTCTTTTTATTTTATTTTTCTAAAGGGTTAAGGGCTATTTATAAGGAAATTCTCAAACACTATTCAATCCGGAAATTCCGAACTCCGATTTACGCGCCGTAATCAGCGTTTCTAGGGTTTATCCCGCGTTCTGGACACAATGGAACAGGTTTCGTAAGCTAATTCGGATATCTGTGCGAGTTATGGCTGTAAACGCTCAATTTGAATTAAACCGATTTAACTCGATTTCTAGGCGTTTTAATTTGTAACGGACAAACGGTAAATCCAATTGACTTGAAATTTGAAACCTTACAATAATATCAGATTACGGATCCGATGAAACTGGTTTCGTCGAAATCCGAGATTTTTTGAAAAATGGCTATTTTCACTCGTCAAATTTAAATTAAAATTAAATCGATGCGTTTCGAGCTGCCACGATCAAACGATAACTCCGATTGACACGAAATTTGAAATCCGGTAATAACTAACTATTGCGGATCCAATGGAACTGGTTTCGTTCAATTCTGAGACTGTTCAAAAATTGACTATTTTACAGTCGATTATTAAATATTAAAATATTCAATTTTCACAAATTAACTTCTAAATCGATTTTAAAAGTTCTAAAATATCGTTCTAACTCCCATATGATAAAATAAAATTTTACAAATCATTTTCAATCATATTTAACTCAATTTTCAATTATTTTTATAATTTAACATATTAAATTATCGATTTAATTTCTTCAATTAAATTCAATAATTCAAATAAAAATTTATTTGACTTAAAAATTCACTTATTAATATTTAAAATTAATTAAATATTCAAATTTTAATTAATAAAAATTCTGGGTCGTTACAATCTTTCCCCCTTAAAAGAATTTCGTCCTCGAAATTAACAAGTAAGAAAAATTACAGAATCTATTAATTTTCCAAAAATTTATAATTAAACTTTTTATAATACTTTACTAAGTTTTCAAATTATACTTAGTTATCCTTTCAAAAACAACTACTATTGTTTAACTTTCAATTCCAAAATCAAAGTTAAAGTTTTCAACATTTTTTCAAATTTTCTCAAATTTTTCTAACGCCTTAAATTTCCGGAAAAATTCGCCATAGTCTCCTTTGCGCGGCTCGATCCGAAAAAAAAATGACAGTATATATATCACAAATATACATCTCATCAAGTAATGAGGCATCCCGAAGGGAAAAAAGTATAAAAGTACGATATTTAATCCGAGATATGTACCTTATATTTTATTAGCGAGCATATGCGGCTAATATAGCGCAAAAGCGAGCTCCAAATGCGAAGCAAACGCGATCCGCACCTACTAATCACTCAACAAACAACATGAGAAACATGCATATAAAGCATAGTATCGATATACAACATATAGCAACATAATTACTATATATGCCAACATATCAAATGAAACAAAACAACAAATGCAAACATCAACCAATTATCATCCATAATCAATATCAATATTCATTTATATTCTCATTAATATTCAATGAATTGGTTTTCAATTTAAATCACATTTGATTTATTAACATTGGATTTTATCAACATTCCTTCTCAATTCAATTAGTTATCACTTACTAATTCATATTCAAGTTGGTTCACTACCAAATCAAATTCACTTCTATTCAAATTTATTTACTTCTAATTTGAATTCAATTTCATAGCTTCCAATTTCATTAATACTTAATGAATTATATAAAATCAACTAACAATCATATAACAACCAAAGTATATTAATTACAACCAAATTCCTTTGCTTCACTTACATTCATTTTGGTTTAACAGCTTTAATTAAATTGACTTCCATTCAATTTATTCAACTTCCAATAACATTTGATTTCAATGAATTAACACTTATATTCATTATTTCATATCAATTATTTACATTCAATTGATTAACATTCAATCCATTCATTCAATTCAATTATAAAAGTTGAATTTCATTTATATAACTCAATTTTATATTCATTTACTTTATTGATTTACTTTGACACCAATATCAACTTCATTCAACATCACTTAAGTTATACTCCATTTAACTTTAAATTCATTTTTATTTACAACTCACATTCATAAATATATTCATATAGTTTCACTTCTTATATATATATAAGTTTATTTCACAATTGTAAATCACTTTAATTATAATTCAATTCTTATAATTCTTTTGCTTATACAATAATTCTTTTATTTAGATTATTCAAACCACTAAACAATCAACTTATATACACTTTAATAATTCTGAAAAATTATTCCTTTATATATAAAATATAATCAAGATAAAATTATTTCATTTACCCAATTTAAAACAATATTGTGTCGAATTGTTCTATTCAAGTGTTTAGAGATCCCTATCAACAACGTTAATTACTCGTATTAACCAGCATCTATATACCACTCAATAATCCAATCATCACAATATAAAACAATTTTATATTTACTAACAAATACGCTCTCATAGCTATTATTACACTCAAACTCATTCTAGAGTACTACTGACTCTATCTCTAATGAGTAATACCCAATAGAACCATGGTTGTCGCTTAACCATATGCTCTGATACCAAATGTAACGTACGTGGATTTTCGTTGCCGAAAAACCGAATAGTTATGGGTTTTTAAAAAGAATTTGAAGAAAAGAAAAAGACAGAAGAAGAGAGAAGAAGACAGAAAATCAGAAAATAGAGAATATGAAAATAGAAGAGAAGAAAGATAGAGAAGAGATAGAAAATGGAGGGGAAAGAAAAAAATAGAAAAATAATTTTAAAATAGAACGGAACAGAAAACAAGAACAACATCAGAATCTCCAATTCGCAGCGGAACAACATATAATAATAAATGAATAATCTTTAAACAAAGAACTATATCAGTTATTACATTTTATACATTTCATTTCATCATATCATCATAGTATACAACAACAACAAACAGTGCAGCGGAAAAAGAAATACTATATAAGTAATATGCCATGCCATCCAGCTTGCCTCCAGCAACTCCAGAATATCCAGAATATCCTGATAAACCTTACTCTTGACTGCCCGTGTGAAAATTGGTGGGCACCCAGAGTTTAGGAAGGAAAACAATAAACTCCAAGTCAGTCATGTGACTGGTGTGAGAACTCAAAACAGTTTATTTATCTTTAAAATCAAAATAGAGGAATATTTTTAAATTCAATTCGCAATGCTTTTAAAAATGAGACTACCATAAGGCCTCCCGCACACACACACATGCAAACGCAGAATCGGAGGAGATTTCTCCTTATGATAGTCAAAGATGCTTGATACGCATTTAAAATAACATTTGATATTATTACTAGTGCATAATGTATGAAAAATTATTTCGGAAGTAGAATATAAATCTTAGCCAACATACGACCATTATCGTATGCCTACTATAGCTACTATGTTCAATAGCAGGTTACCGCCACATTCCATAGCAGGTTATACAACTAAAACCATACAAGTCACGTATTGTTTCTTTGGATTTCCAACAAATGGTCAGGCCAAGGAACTTCCCATTGCCACATGGAAATGCCTCTGGCTGGACGTCCCCGAGAACTTAACCAGCTCTCTGCCAACACAAGGCCGGGTTACCTTTATCACTAGGCAACTACTACACGAATATGGCATCCCCCGGTCCCATTGGACCTTTTAACTGAGCGCTCGTCACCAACAACACCACACAGTAATAAATATAGTGTATCAACATGAGTAAGTATCTGGGCTCCATACCATGATACCACCCTTTCCAGAAGGAAATGCACATACCCTAAAGGGAGCTACCCCTCATAACCTTGCCGCATTTTTCCTGTTTTGACCATTCCGGGATGTGAGGCTCGACGAAGTCACGTCCACAAATACATACTTTATACAAAAGCCATGCTTTGGGTCAACAAATGATCAACACAATGATCACAAGGATAGACGATCAAATAAACGATCCTATCACAAATAATCAACACAATGATCATCTCAGCATCACTCAGCATGTCACATTACCAAATTGGGAATATATCGCTGATAACATTCAACTACATAACCTCTGAGCACGTACGTCTCAGAGAAGGGTGTTAAGCTAAAAGAATAAATTTTCCGCCACCAACAGAAATATATTTGAAAGAAATCGGCTTTATATCTCAACTTGTAATGTCAGACATACAATCCATACAAGTCTGTTCCGGGCTCGAACAAAACCGAAGGCACTTCTTACGAAGCCCTTGAAATCCGGGTATTCACAATCCCGATCGAATTTCCCATCACTTAAGGAATCTCTATACCAGGAGCTACCCAGTGCAGAGACAATCGATAGGTCATCCTATCGCTTTCACAAATACTCGGTCTTCAACACCGATCTTCAATGCCATTCACAACGACGTATCACATATTCGGAATGGGTTATATGACCCCATGGTCCTTTCCCGGTTAACCCGAATAGTGAGCGCTTATTCAAAAATAAGTGTGGCATTCAAATTCAAACAAATCACATCAAATACCCATTCAAAGGGAAATATTGATAGTCGGCTATTGAACTATCAATGGATATGCACACATCACCAGATTCCAAATAATTTATTTTTCCAAAATATCTTTACAAGATATATAATTTCACATTTCAAAATAAATCAATATTTATTTTCATACAATTTCCACTTTCTTTTTATAAATTCCTTGGTGAATTTATATTCCAAAATATTCATGCATATACGATTTCAACTATCCATTTTCAATTTATCTTCAAAAAGATAAATTCTAAATATTCACTTCATATTGGAAAACATTTCCATACTTATCTATTCATAAGTAATTCACAAATCTTTTTATTTTCAACCTTAGAAAATATTCGATATACTTAAATCGAATTAAGTATATATTTCATTCTTTAAGGAAATCATTCACTTAAACATATTTATTTGGGCCAAAACGAATGTTGCGTAAAACATCGTTACAACAACCCAAAATCACTAGTATAGGGATTCGAAATTAAATAGATATATAAATCCCAATACTATACAAATATTTCCTTTCGGAAATCATTTACTATAACAACAGTGTTATAGTCCATCATTTCCTTCTATTTCTCGAAACGTCTATTTCAACAATAAATGTTGAAATCTATGGTTTCGAATCTCAACACCTTTTAAAACATCGTTAGATCGTTTTAATTCTATTTAAAACATCACATTCTAAACATTTTCTTTAACGTGTTATTCACTATTCAAAAACGTGAATATACTTCATTAACAAATTTCATCCTTTTTATTTATTTTATTTTAAAGGATTATTCACTGTCTAAAACGTGAATATAACTCCATAAATAAGTTATAACAATTTTACTTATCAAAATAAGTCGTTTGTGAATTTATAAAACAACGTTTATAAATTCCATTTCTATTTATTTATAAAAACTTCCTTTTTATAAATTCTTTTATTAACCTATTCCAGTTTATAACTCAATTATAACTCAAAGTTCATATTATAAGTTAAGTGCTTATAATCTATTTGTTTGCAAAAATCGTTCCTTTGAACTTCATAATTATAAATCTTATAACCTATAAGATTCAATTATTCACCCAAATCTATTCCTCAATTAACTTCACCAATTTATAAATCTTACTATTTATAAATTTTATTTATAACTTCACAGTTTATAATTCTATAAATTTCATTCATTTATGAAATTCATTTTCACTTCATTCAAACACTTATAAAAACTCGTTTTATAATGTCTATATTTCAATTTATAAATATCCATTTATAAATCACTTAATATAAATCAATTTATATTATTCTTTTAAAACATCTTTAATCTCCTTTATAATTTCACCATTCTCTTGATTTATAAAATAATTAAATTTTATAAATCCTATATTTAAACTTTTCACAATAAATTCAAAAATATCTCGATTAAACTATTTTATAAACTCAATAGCATCATATTCTCAAAAATCAGTTTTTAACTATATTTCTCAAAAATCATAATTTTTATAATATTAAAAATTATATGTTTATTTATTTAATATGGATCAATTCCAAACATAAAGTATATTTTCAAAAAATCACTTTATAAATCATTTTAAAATCCCAAAATCTGGTCCAATGATGCTACACACCAAATAGTCAATCACGACAATAACGATATCATATATCGATATGAAAATCAATGAATATCAAAATATCCGTAATCAAATAAATACTGTTGAGGAATCCAGTTGGATCCCTCCAACCTGTTTTCCTGCATCCAAAAACATTAGCACAATACCAATTTCGCTCCAGTACGAAATTATCGCGGTATATGTTTTTATTAAATATTATCCGCTTAATAACGGCGTAATAGGGTCTCATCCGCTAAAAAAATACGGGAAATCAATCAACTGCAATATATACATATGCCAATATATAAATATTGATATTATTTATAATACCAATTTCACTGTTTATGAAATATTCGCGGTATATGTTTTTAATAGATAACATCCGCTTACTAACGGCGTATAATGTCTATTTTAACAATCAATAGATAACAATCAACATTCAAACATGCATTCAAATATTTTAAATCTAACTATTTAAAATAAAATCGAAACTGATTCGATTGAGTGAGAAGTTCTCACCTTGATTTCATTTTCCGTTTTAGCGATTTATTTCGAATAAAATTAAACGCGCGTTTAATTTTACCCGAAATTCTCACTAACTCCAAACGACTCCAAACCATCTCCATCGCGTAGTGCTCGTCCATACGATTCCAACGCAACTGGTTTTGCATTTTTTCGACCTCGTATGAAAAAGTTATGAATTTTTGAAGTTACACGTGTTTAAACTATATATATATATTACAACTTTTAATTAAATTTATAACCTAAGAAAATCTGGACCATCCATCCCCAAGCCCTAGCATCTAGGCCGACCATGCTTTCTTCCTTCAGCATCAGGTGTTCACGATCAAACAACCCAACTCGGCCGCCCCCTTTCGTTGAATTAGTCTCCTCCCCTGTCGACTTTGAAGACGATCGGCCTACGCCACTACGAAGGCCTCGACGAATATCACCTCCACCCTGGACCACGTGCAGCTCGGCCATCACCACCATGCGAAAAACGAAGACAAGCGGCCACGAAAGGAAGCCCCTATCTCCCTCGTCCAGCCACCATATTCAATCTCCACCGTTGATCTCGTGGAACTCGATGTGCTCTACAATACTCTAGTTGAAAGATTCTTGAATCGTTGCACGGATTTGAAGATTTGGAGGGAGGAAGTTCATTGATTTTCGGCCGTGTATACGTGAGTGGCGGCTGCAACAATATATTAGGGTTTCTCTTTTTATTTTATTTTTCTAAAGGGTTAAGGGCTATTTATAAGGAAATTCTCAAACACTATTCAATCCGGAAATTCCAAACTCCGATTTACGCGCCGTAATCAGCGTTTCTAGGGTTTATCCCGCATTCCGGACACAATGGAACAGGTTTCGGAAGCTAACTCGGACATCTGTGCGAGTTATGGCTGTAAACGCTCAATTTGAATTAAACCGATTTAACTCGATTTCTAGGCGTTTTAATTTGTAACGGACAAACGGTAAATCCAATTGACTTGAAATTTGAAACCTTACAATAATATCACATTACGGATCCGATGAAACTAGTTTCGTCGAAATCCGAGACTTTTTGAAAAATGGCTATTTTCACTCGTCAAATTTAAATTAAAATTAAATTGATGCGTTTCGAGCTGCCACGATCAAAAGATAACTCCGATTGACACGAAATTTGAAATCCGGTAATAACTAACTATTACGGATCCAATGGAACTGGTTTCGTTCAATTCTGAGACTGTTCAAAAATTGACTATTTTACAGTCGATTATTAAATATTAAAATATTCAATTTTCACAAATTAACTTCTAAATCGATTTTAAAAGTTCTAAAATATCGTTCTAACTCCCATATGATAAAATAAAATTTTACAAATCATTTTCAATCATATTTAACTCAATTTTCAATTATTTTCATAATTTAACATATTAAATTATCGATTTAATTTCTTCAATTAAATTCAATAATTCAAATAAAAATTTATTTGACTTAAAAATTCACTTATTAATATTTAAAATTAATTAAATATTCAAATTTTAATTAGTAAAAATTCTGGGTCGTTACAGTTGTTGTTCCTTAGCCTGCCACCATACCTACACGATGAAAGATTTTTGTGACCTATTTATAGGTCCACGATTGTTAGTGGCAGAAGCATTATGAATAAACAAACCTTTTGGAACCCAAACTTGTTTAGTCCTTTCATTCTTGTTCCAATAGACATGAAATTTGTTTGTAGAATTCTTAGGAACCCAAACTTGTATAAATTTTGTGTTCTTGTTCCTATGACTACAATTTTCAACACGATGTCCAATTATTTCACATCTACCAAAGACACCCTTACCTTTTGCGTCATCTTCAACTTGTGTTTTCCCAAAACCTAGTCCTTTTCTGTTGTTAGCAAAAATTTGATTTCCCAATAACATGTTGAATGATTTTTCTCCTCTTGAAAAGTTATTCAGAGATTTCTCAAGATTTTGAACTTTGGTTTTGAGTGATGTGTTTTCAGTGACAAGTGAGGTGCATCGATTTATAAAATCCTTTTTCCTAGTATCGATGGTTTCCTTAAGATTCAAGTTTTCTTTTTCAAGATTCTCAAAGTTATTCTTAAGTCTTGTCAATTCTGAATCTAAAATTTTACATTTTTTACATTCTAGGTTTTGAATATTTTCAAGTTCAGTTTCTAACCTAAAATTTTCACGAGCAAGTTCTCTCCTATCAAATTTTAGTTTTTCAATTTTAGATTCAAGAGCATCAACTACTTTAGTGAGATCAAGACACATAAAAACAAGATCTCTATAGGAATACTCACCTGCCTCACTAGATTCCTCTGAGCTTGCTTCTGAATCTGATTTCGCCATAAGACACAAGTTAGCCTCCTCTGAGCTGCTATCCGAAACTTCTTCTCCTTCTTCATCATCCCAAGTCGCTGCAAATGCCTTCTTTTTCGTTTTCTTTTTCTTTTCTTTGTTGTTTTTGAGAAGTGGGCATTGTTGTTTGAAGTGGCCAGGCTTGTTGCAGTTATAGCACGTCAATTCATTATCGGAATTGTTAGACTCTCTTGACCTATTGCTAGATGTTTTCTTCTTGCATGGTTTGAATCTTGACCATTTTCTAAGATTATTGACAGCCATTGCAAGCTCTTCAATCAGATCTTCTTCACCTTCATCGCTCTCTTCTTTGCTCTTTAAGGCAATCGTTTTCTTCTTTGATTCCGAGTTGTTGCGTTCTTCCTTTGCTTTTAGCTCAAGCTCATATGTCATCAAGTTGCCAATCAACTCCTCCATGCTTAGTTTACTCAGATCTTTCGATTCTTGTATTGCCGTGACTTTTGCCTCAAAGTTCATCGGTAAAACTCGTAGCACCTTCCTCACAAGCTCTACTTCAGTGAATACCTTCCCAAGCGCTCTAGCGTTGTATACCAAGGTTGAAAGCGTCCAAACATGTCCTTTATGCTCTCGCCTTTGTCCATCACAAAGTTCTCGTATTCATTGCTGAATAGGGCTAGACGAGACTCCATGACTTGAGAAGTTCCTTCATGTGTCACCTCCAAAGTGTGCCAAATTTCCTGTGCTGTTGTACAATGAGAAATTCTATTAAATTCATTTTTATCAAGAGCACAGATCAAAGCGTTCATTGCTTTGGCATTTGTAGTTTTTAATTTCTTATCGTTAGCATCCCACCTATCCTTAGGTTTAGGAATCTTAGTACGACCAACAGTTATAGTAGGAGGTTTATAGCCAGTTTCAATAATATCCCAAACATCATAATCAACGGAACTAAGGTGAATACTCATCCTAACTTTCCAATAAGCATAATCATTTCCGTTAAACATGGGTGGCCTAACAATAGATTGCCCCTAAGAAAAAGCATTATTTGATGAATTCATGACTCTAGAGTTAAAGAAAAATGCCAGGCTCTGATACCACTTGAAGGATCTAGATTAACCCTAGAGGGGGGGGGGAGAATAGGGTTACAGCAAATTTTCTCGATTTAAACAAGGAAAACAAACTGCAGAAATAAATATGCTGAAAAGTAAATCACACACAAAATTTACCCAGCTTCGGCAACCCCTGCCTACTGCTGCATTCCCAGATTTCTATTAGAATTAAACAGTATCCCGCTTACAAACACTCTACTAGACTCGCAAACCTTTTCTCCCGCTCACAAACACTCTACTAGACTCGCACACCCTGCTCCGCCTATAGAGTTTCGTTTACTCGCAAACTCAGCTCCCGCCTATAGAGTTTTGCAAACTCGCACACCCTGCTCACTGAACTAATTCTAACTAGACAATCTGACACTACCTACAACCTAGGTGGTGATTTACCAAGTTTTGATTTGAAAAATAAAAAAAACAATTAAAAGACAAATAACACTTAAACCCTAATTAAAAAATTAAACTTAAGCCTTTATAATTAAACTAGGCCGGCCCTATTTTCTCATCCTCTTTATTTTAGCCAGGTTCTTCTTGCTCGTTCCTCTTTGAGATGGCGGCTTGTTCTTCTCTGCAACTAAATTAGGGCTTCGGCTCTTTTGGTCCTTGCCTCCAAAATATGGTTGTGAAATAAGCCGCCGATAGTTGCTCGATCGTATGATTGATTTTGGCTCCTCTCTATGTCGATCGATTATTTTTCTGAGTTGCTCACTACTGCTTGATAGAGTTCGACGTTTGCGATTTCGGTATGTAATTTATCCTTTTGCTTTACTGGGTTGATGCTTGAACTCGATGCTCTTCTCTATATCGATGATGACAATTGGTGTTTGGTATTTATATGAATTCAAATCACCTGTTTTCGTTCATATCAATTTGATACTTTCCCAATTTGTTCTTTCCTGATATATTTACTACTTGATGCTCACGGCATTAACTTGAGAACGTTTGATTTTCTCTTGATTGTTAAAGCAGAAACTTTCCCTTTTATTTGTTGCTGACTTTTTCAAAGATATGAATTTGATACACTTGCGTTGAATTCTGACTTGACACGGCTTCGAATTGCTGCTTTGAATGGTCGTGCTCATCACGGTGTTGATTTTTGACTTCATCAATACTGCATACGCACTTGAATTTTTATCACTGCGTTGATTTGCTTTGACCATGTTGATTTCATTCTATATTTTATGTACTGCTGGCTTCGGTCTTGGCATTGATTCATTTCGTCTCTGGCCATCTTTTTCTAGTTGGTATTGTGTATGGTTCTCTATTCATGTTGGCACTGGATTTGTACGTACTCGGTTTCAAGCATTGTCTTCATTGCATTCAGATGTTGTCCAGTTGTTCACTGTTTACATCACTTCAGTGCTTCATTACTTCATGTGCTTGTTTGTATGTTGTAAATGCTGCATTCATGTCTCAGTGCTTTAATGCATTTGCATGTATTTTGTTCATTGTTTCATTTGAAATTCTAGTGGCTGATCATCTTGCTGTTCACGGCCATTATATCTTTACTGCCATATTTTGCTTCACTGTTGCATTCATTGTCATTCATTGGTGTCTTTTATCAATGCTCGACCATGTTGCATAATGGACATCGATTCATTTCCACTTGATTCTTAATTTGGTTGTTGCATTCCTATGATGTTTGTCAATGTTGTATTGTATACTTGGGCTTTGAAAATTTTCAACCTGATGCATCTGGACTTGAGCATACTTGATGCAATTATTGTCTGTCAATGTTTTGTATCTGTACATGTCACTGTGTTTATGACCACTGGTTCATCGTGAAGCATGGTTTACGGGTGCATACATGTGAGTAGTATTTCATTTGCGGTTTAGTTGTGCACTTGCTTGAAGTCATTTGATCTTGATTACTTGTTGGAGTCTGGTGGATGCTGTCTTGATTTGTTGCTGCCGTGTCTTTGATGTTGGGTCCATTGTTGCATCTCTGACCTGTGCATTCCATTCTCGTGTGTTCATCCCTGTAGTATATGCTACTGTCTACTTGAGTTTGCTTTGATGCACTGTTGAATTTGTGTAGACTGTGCATTACACTTGAGTTGAATCCAGTTTCACAACTCCAGTTTGACCTTGTGCTGAAGTCGAGATTTCATTTATGTTGCACCTGAGTTGAACCCGTCTTTTTATTTGGGTTTGTCCTTGTGCTCACCTGTCCCTGTAGCATTATCAAGTGTATATATCGGTGTGCAAGGCCTTGTGGCATATACAGTGATACACTGTGTATGTCATAAGTTGTTCGTGTATGACGAATTCAAATATGAATGATGACGAACAACCCAAATAACTGAGGAAAATATTATTTTCAAAAACCATATTTTATTTTATATCACAAAAATATTTTATTTTCAATTTTACTGCGTTAGTGAATATTTTTGCAGATTTCTCAGATGCTGGGTTCAAACTGGAATGCAGTTGAAGACAAAATATGAGTGTGAGTGATATGTAGTGAGGTTATTAATGTAAACTGAATTGTGATGTAATCAAAAATGTATATGTATAGTGAGAGCTTGATTTGTACTATTCAAGATTGTAATAAATATTTGTTTGAATAAAATTTCTATTTGAATTCAAATCCAAATTCTGTGTAATTTATTTTATTCAACAAATATTTATTTAATCTATGAAAAACAAAATAGTACATTACCAAATACATTTAAATGAATATATATGTTTATTATCATCAAACAAAAACATATAATCGCATAAGCGCATATTCATACAATTTTGTTATAGTAGCTTCATGAACTACTATGGTATTTTTATTTCCACTACGAGTTATTCTGATATTTCTGTGTTTGTGATTCTGTGAATGATTTTATTTGCTGCAAATTTTATCACAATCTGTTATTTTGAATTATTCAAGTCCGACATGTGTGGATTATTGTCGACTTGAATGGTCCAAAATAGTGGGTCGTTACATGTCGTATCACAGCGCATCATTATCCACCGATGGTTTACTGGTGTTTTATATGCAAACTATACGTCAATGCTTAAAAATGCCCTAAGGGGGATCAATGTAAAGCATTAGCGCTACGAAAAGTATTTATTTTACTGATTAGACATTATATATATAGCGTATTCTACTATATATAAATATTTCGACGGATCCTTAAGAGATGGAAAATCCCATAACATCTTTTGAGTTATTACACGCACCTTATACACTGGATAGGAAACGTGAAACCCTATAAACATCTCTGAAGCCACGACAATCATGTTATATGCAATATCGATTTGACTCACATAAGAACATTTTAGTCCTGACTCGAGTGTTTTGTCCTTCATTATGCTCGTGTCGGCCTTGAGGTTTTTAGCACATTGACGATTATTCTGGAGGACGAAGATGAAAATTTAGTATATTATCACTGTTATTATTCCAGCATCATGTTTTTTACGGCATTACTTTATTTATCCCTGATGCATACATAACTCTGATAGATGTTGTTTAAATTAAAATCAGATGTATAATATAAACAACTTCTTGAATTGTTTGTTCGATTATTATATTTTATCGTTCCGTTGCATGATTTTGTGTTTGTTTTCTTCTTCTTTTCTTATTTTTCTTAATTGACCCCATTGATTATCTATGTTGCGGATTGTTTAAGTCAGACATCGGTTTAAACCTTCTGAAATGTGGGTCATCACAACCATAATTCTGGGTCGTTACATTCTTCCCCCTTTAAAAGAATTTCGTCCCCTAAATTTCCAACCTAGGAAAAATGTCCAAACCCATTTCTTTTCTAAAACAAATTAGTTGAAATAACTCCCCAAATTCAGTTAAGTCTTTAACTTTCTAGAACCAATATGTTGAAACCATGTTATTGCTTTTACTAAGTTCTCAGATTCATTCTATATTCCAAATAATATTATCCATTCAATCATTTTATCTTATAATCTATTATCAAATTTTAGTCATTAAAAATTTTCCTCCAAATTTCATCGAAATTTTTCTAACTTCTTTAAATTTTAGAAAAATTACGCCAACGTCTACTTTGCATGGCTAGATTAGAACAATTACTAATCATGTACCCATAGTTTTCGATAATTAAAAATAGTTGATTTAGTAAGGTTTTGTTATTTAATGTTGGAAGAAATAAAAATTTATGATTTAATAATAAGAATATAACTGGAATGAAATGCAATAGTATTAATTTAAAGTAATTGATGGTTGCTTTAAATGAAATTCCAATTAATTGAAATGATTAAAAAGTTATAATTGATTATAGATTGTAAAGTAAATGTAATAATGTGTGTATTAATTGATAACTGGATCAAAATAAAAATTGATAATTTAAAATGTGGTATTAGTCAATGAAATAATATGTAATAAATTGTGATTGGATTAAATTAGTGTTACGTAAGTAGTTAGGATAGTTGTGTGTTGACAACAAACTTACAAATGTTATTAAATGTGAGAAAGGTGACAATTGCTAGTTGTTACCAATTTATTTAATCAACTACAAATGAATGTAAATAAAAGTTACGTTCATGTGAGTTAAAACAATAATTGCAAATTGTGAATGTAATAAAATGTATAGAAATGTTAATCATATTCATAAGTAAATTCAATAAAAAGAGTAAAACAAAGATAAATAAATTTATAGGGATTTTAAATTATAATAAAATTGACAAAAATTCAATGTAATTGAAATATTGCAACTAATATGGTAAAGGATGATAATTGTAGAATATTAGTGTAATAAGATACAAACAAATATTAACTATATCTATAAAGTAATAATTGATTGAATAAAAAGACCAAAATCAAAACAAAGTCAATTTATTTGAAATTAAATTATAATTAGTTAGAATTAATTGCAGTTGAAATTGTACACTGTAATTTGTGTAATATTTTACACTGAATTGATATGTAAATTTATTTAGAATTATTGTAAATGTCCAAGTGATCGAAAATGATGAAAATTGTTAGTTATTAAATTTGAAATTAAAAATTAATTATTTAGTTAACTTGAAAATAGTCATTCTGGCCACCATCTCGGATTTCGATGAAACCAGTTTCATTGGATTCGTAACGGTGAATTATTGTAGGATTTCAAGTTTCGTAGCGATCAGATTTGTCGTTTGATCGTATGGGCTTGAAACCTGTAGAAATCAATTTAATTAAAATCAATTTGAAATAAGCTGATTTTAAGCTAACTTCTTTATACGATGGAAATAGGACTTGAAACCTATTCCATTGAGTTTAAAATATTGAAAACATCTATTTTGATATATGGGATGTTCCACTTTCGTTTCGGAAGCGAACCGGGCTTTTCGATCGCTATTCGTCGTTGTACAGATTATTTCTTTTCAGGCTTTGTTAATATAAATAGTCTTGTTTCCCCAAACCCTAGCAGTAATTTTTATATTCTATACGTACATCAACCTCCATCTATTCCTTCTCCTCAAATGGTAGAAACCCAAAATTCCCAAATTCAATTGCAAATCAAATTCAAATCGAAAAATTTAAACTCCTCAAACAATATCATATTATATATCGATTCAAAGCTCTCGACGAGCGCTACTCAAATTTGCTGCTTTTTTTGCAATCGGATTTGTGCGGTATTGGTCAAATCATTTGCGATCATTCATTGTGTCTTGATCAACTTGCACGTATCGTCGATTGGATGGTATAGATGGTGGAGATTGTCGGGTGTAGTTCATCTGTATGGTTCATAGGTGAAATTGACAGCTGGATCGCCGTTGATAATTCAATTAGGATTTGTAAATAGCGGCGGTGGCTGAGGCTATTGGGAGATCAGAGTGTGGCCGCGAATGGGCGTGGAGGCTGAGCAAGGGGTGGTTGTGGCGTTGGGGTGGACGACGCTTGGCCGCGGCTAGTTGTGGCAGTGCATAGGTCGATCTTCGTAGCTGGCACCTGATGCTCTTCATTCGTTCCTAGGGTTAGCGGTTGATGGTTACGAAGGTGACGTGTATATTAATTATTATTATTATTTTATTTTTTTATATTATATATCTTATAACTTCTAAAATATATAACTTGTTCATACGAGCTCGGATTCACGAGCGATTTGTTCTGTTGGGATTGTATCGAAATTTTGGACATTTTGGAACTAGTTTGGTCGAATTTTAAGACTATTCAAATTTGGGCCTTTATTTGGATTTTAAATCAATTTGAAACCAAAGGTGAGTGTTTCGACCCACTCACAACTACTAAACTATCTAATGTTAGTTAAATTAAATTTATGATGTGATTTGAAATTGATTGATTGATGTTTGGTACATTTAAATTGTCATTCCAGTTAACTATGGCTTTTATGGCATTTAATCATTCTTTAATTTAATATCAAAATTTTAATTCGCCAGTTTATACTTGTTAAAGATAATCAGTTATCTATTGTTGTTTATTGATTGATTTGGATGACTATTGTGATGGATGTTTGATTGTTGATATTGGATGACTGGATGTTATATCTCTATGTTGTTATAACACTTCAAGTTTCTTATGGGTTGAAATTATAAATACCCAAACGATCTGATATATTAGGGAGAAATCATTATGGTTTGAAATGACAGACTCGAGCGATTTCATGTATTTGAAATTAAATTTTGGGATTCTGGTTGAAATGATATATAGCCATAAAATTTTAAATTGCGGATTGAAATAATAAATATCCGTATCACTTGACCGTATGGTAGAAAATTATGTACGGACATTGGATTGGTTAAATTAAATGATTTTTAATTCTTTAAATTTTGAATTCAGTTAATTGGCATTTTGAAATAGAAACTGATTAATATAAACTGAATTATTTTCGGTAATCCAAGCATTAATGCTTAAATTGGAATTGATTTAATGAATTGTTCAAAGGATTAAATTGGAATTTCAAAGCTGAAGTGCAAATATAAATGAATTTATAGGAATTGAGTTACTGAAAATGTTTGGATATAACTTTGAAATCTATTTTAAACTAATTTAAACTATTCTAATTAATTTAAACTATTTTAATCAATTTAAATTGTTTTAACTTATTTTAATCTATTATCACCTATTTAATCCAATTTAATCTATTTTACATATTTTAAACTAATTAAGTTTATTTAATCTATTTTAAATCTATTTAATATAATTTAACTCTATTTAATCTATTTAAAATCTCTTAATATAGTTTAAATCTATTTAATCTATTTTAAATTTATTTAAATCATTTTAAATGTAATTAAATCAAATTTAAATCTATTTAAACTATTTTACTACTTTAATTTATTTTAAAACCATTAAAACTATTTATGACTATCTAAACTATTTTCTAAAAATTTCAGATGGTGTGAAATGGTGTTTATAATTAAAGCCTTGATTTTAATGAAAATAAAGTTTAATGATGTTATAACATAAGTTGAGAGGTGAAATGATATTTGCTAGTGAAATGACGCACTTGGGAAATATAATGATTTTAAATGAGGATTTATTCTATTTTTGAATATATGAATTCGAAAGTGATATGATTTCAAATGAGATATAATTTTGAAAGTAAATGTGATTTCAAATTGATATGGTTTTGAGAATGTGATATTTTGATATCAAATTGTGAATTGACTTTTGAAATGTAAAGGAACCATCTGGTGTGAAATAATCGTGTGGTTTTTAAAGAGACCGGGATCGGAAACTGTCATACTCTCTGCCATAACAAAAACCACTTTAACAACTGTGTACGTGGTGTAGATTCCAGAAATGAAATAGAATAGTTTGGCGAATGATTCTGTATGAGGTATTTACGTGACCCTTACTTCCGTGAGTCGGCTTAGATGTGACTAAAATAGGAGCCATGCAAGGCCAAGTGAGGTCGCACCTCCGATCGAACACATTTCTTTGATACCATATTATGAATTTATGATGATTTGGTGGCCACCCCTTTATTTTGATTATGGGAGTGTGTTCCAAGGTGGGCGGTAGTAGCCGCTCTGCGTAACCACCAGTCCAGATCCGCAATTGGTATATCTACCCTGGTGTTGCCGTATTCACATGTCATATCGCAAATTCTACGAGTTTGGTTTGTACCGTAATTATGGAGTGACCTTTAGTAGCCCTCTAATTTACGGAGTAATTTCGATACTGTATAGACTATGTGAATACATAAAAATGTGTTAAGGGCGATATTGGTAATGCCTTAATGCTATTTTAATATTTTACTTTACTGTAGACACTATTATAAGAGTGTGTTGTACTACATAGTAGATAGTTTAACAGATCCTTAGGAGATGGAAATACCAAACATCTCTTAAGTTATTGCACTCACGTTAGACACTGGATAGGAGGTGTCAAAACCCGTAAACATCTCCGACGTCGTTACACTCATATTTGTTTAATGTTGATTTAACTTACTTAAGATCTTTTAGTCCTGATTTGTGTGTTTTGTCCATTCAATTCGCTTGGGTCTGTATGAGCATTTTAGTTTATCGAAGACTGATTTCTTGAGGATGAAGACAAAGATTTTGTACTATTATTATTTATTTTAATTACTCCACTACATAATGTTGTTCCCATGCATTTATTTATTATTTATTCTTGCTGTATGTAACTCCGATCTGTATTATAAAAAATTATTCAATGTTATTTGTAAACAGCTTCATGAACTGTTTATTTGATTATTATATTTTGTCATTCTGCTGTGACATTCTTTATTTTTTTCCTTTCTTTCTCCCTTTTTTCTCATTTACCCCAAACAATCTTTCCTTTTGAATGGTTTAAGTCTGACATGTGTGGTTTATCATCGATTTAAACCATCCAAAAAGGCCGATCGTTACAAATCCTAACTATGGGCCCAAACTAACTGAAAAACAAAAGCCAAGTGGCTCAATCATAAAACCATCAATCAATCAACAATATAAACATGTACTTTTTAGTCGAGCAACCCAATTTTCTTACGAAATCAAATGCATCAAATTAGCTCTTGCTTTAAATATACCTGCATCTTTTTTCTCAATGATGTCTAATTATATTATTAAAAATAATGTAAACTTGCATTTCCAATTTCCAATATTTGCTTTACTTAAGCCCGTACAATATACATATATCATACATACGCAATATCAAATCTAATTGCTCACTCGATCACACAATTCCACTTCCAAACTAGTAAGGTTCACACGACCACTCTAGTGTGGACTCAGATCTTGTTTCTTGATTTGAAACCGTCATTCTCCTTGCATAGCCATATATTAAGATAGAGAATCCCAGAATTAATCAAAAATCCATATCCGGTGTTTGCCGTTGAACATCGAGTGAAAAATCCCAACTTAGATCGATATAAATTATCTTCAAATTCTATGATCGAATCTGGATCAAATCATTATGTGAATAAAATAATATACGTACAACTGACATATTTATTTTCATTGATTTCATAGCTATCCCAAATTCTTTTTATTCACCTTTATCCCGTTCTCATTTACTTTATTCTATTGATCTGCATTCAATTTATCCACATTGAAATTTCACATTTTTTTATTTACTTAGTATATTTGTTTAATACCAATTTCACTTAAGAATTATTCCCTCAAATTTCCTTAAGTCTATTATAAACAAAAGTTCTTATGTTTATTACCACTTCACAATTTAAGTCCTTATTCATTCCTAACAAAATTCAATATCATTCTCTAATTTCAACATTTGATTTTATCAATCAACATTTTAAGCCTTATCCAATTCACTAATTAACTAAATTAGTTTCATCATTAATTTATTTCAAATCTCAATCAATTTCATTTTCAACAATTACTTCATCCAGCCTAACTTAGGCTAAATTTTCAAAATTCACTTTATTTAACTTAATTTAAGTTAAATTCCATTCCATAGTTCAATTTCAAATTTTTACTTTTCTTGCATTCGTATTCAACACTTTAAACAGCTTTAAGTGGCTAATTTTCAAATTTTATAAGTTTTGGAACTTATTTTCTCACATTTCCAATAAAACGCTTTAAATGAAAATCCTAGAGTTTAAACACCCTGTGATGAAATATTTCGAATCATTTTTGAAATAGTATATATACACACACACAATTCCCTAGGTATATCAAATCATCTTTTTGGATTTTAAAATCAAAACTAATTTTATCATAACAAAACTCTGATCATAGCAATTCCTCTCTTGGAAACTCGAAAATGAATGTCGACGATGTTGCAGTCATCACTGAAATTATTTTTCAACAACCGAAGTGAGTTCAATGCTTTCTATTCCTATTTACACCCGTTTGAATACATTTTGATTCAATTTTTTTTCCAAATAATATTATTATTATTCTCCAAAACTTTGATAAATCATTTCCAAGCCAACGGAATTTGATTTCCACATTTCCGGCTTTTGAATCCTTTATAAATTGTTTTTATAAATCATATTTATAGTATACTTTTGAAGTTTTATTCCCTTTCAATTTATAAATCACATTTATAAATCATGTTTATATAATCCCATTTTTTATATATAAAATCACTCCTTAATTCTTAATCTTGTTTGCATTACAATAATGACAACTTTTATTTGATCACAACAACAACAAATGATGATGATAAAATATTATCATCCTATAACAACCAAATACACCATATATAACCATAATAATTTCATAAAAAATTATTACTTTCTATATAAAATATAATCCAGGTAAAATTACTTGAGTTACGTAATTTCAAAACAATTGAATTGCTCTTTCAAGTGTTTAGAGATCCCTATCAATAACGTTATTTACTCGTATTGACCAGAATCCATATGCCACTAAACAAATGAACCAACACAATATAAAATATTTTTATATAACTAATATTTACATGCTCATACACACACACTCAAACTCATTCTAGGGTGCTACTGACCCTATCTCTAATGAGTTACTCCATCAAAGCTAAGGTTCTCGCTTAACCTTCAGCTCAAATACCAAATGTAACGACCAGGATTTTCGACCCTTGAAAATCGACACCAATATGTCCACTATATTACATGCCGAGAAAACGAATGCCAGAAAACCAGATTGTTTGGAAAAAAGAAGAAGAAAGAAGATAAGAAGAAAAATAACAACATAGAATCTCACAAATCGCAGCGGAACTATGTAAAATAGATAAATACAGATTTTTAAAAAGAAACCGTAACTGATAATATAAATACAATCATCAGAGTACAATAGTCAACATAGAAATATGGACAGTTATAATAACTTGACCTCACAAGTACTAAATATACAGTTTTACACACACAGCGAAAAATATAACCATCTACGTGAATACGTCTCAGGGCCTCCAACTCGATCTCTTGAAGCTCCAAGCATGCATACTAGTCTATAATATACTCGGTCTGACTCGAGCATTGTAATAAAATAACACCCGAGTCAGTATGGAAAAATAGTGTGAGAAAACAGACCCAACTGTATTTAAAGTCATAAGAAAATCTTTCAAGACGAAAGGTATCTTGTAAGACCACGCCACACATAAACACGATGGGTTTTTACCTTACGATAAGAAAAACACTTTTATATAAAAATCTAATGATATTATAATAGTGTCTAAGTACAAGTATTTAATAAAATAGCCGAAATGCTTACATCTCACATTTCAACATAGTTGGGCACAATCAATACCGTACGGTGCTTATTGGAGAATGGATTCTGAAACACCCCACACCCCTAAGTATTCCCAAAAAGGGCACACCAAGGAATGTGGTGCATTATAGGTATAGCTGAAGCATCATAGAAACTAAGATTCAGAAGAAAAATATGTAAAAACAGCGAAAACATTTAAATAATAACTTATCTTTCAAAATTAAACTTCATCTCAAAATAAGTCTTAAAAACATAACATATATCAAAAACTCAAAATGTGTCATGTCTCATGAAAATACATCTCAGTCTCATAAAATCAGAGTATAAAGATAACATTAATAATCATAATGTAACTACCCGTAAATTTTGATTAATAAATTTGTTAGTTTAATTTAAATTTTGCAATTTAATTTAGGAAGAAATAAAATTTCTAGAAGTTATAATGAAGCAAATGTTAGAAATTTAAATGTAGCAATTGAAATTAAGATTTACAAATTCAAAATGTAATTGCAATCAATTGAAATTGTGAATCTTTGTCATACTTAGTTATAAGTTTAATATAAGAAACAAACGGGAACATTAAATTAAGTAGTGAAATGTTATAATCAGAAGTATTATGGAAATGCTACTAATTTAACATAATAAGAAGGTAAGTAGTAAATAAATGATTATAAAGTTAGTAAATGAATTAATGTGCAAAGAAATTGAATTTAATATGAATATCTTGAATATAATAAATGAAATTATGTAATAATTGATAAATGATGGCATTAATGAATGAAATAAGGTTGGTTAGTAATAAAGGAATAATTAAAATAAACATTTAACCAATGAATAAAAGAAAAAGGTCGTAAGAAGTAAAACGCAATTCAAATGTGATTTAAACGACTGTTTAGGTTATAATGGAGTGTAAATAGAAATAGTGGAAAACATTTTAATTTGTTAATTAAATATGATCGTGTAATTAATACTGAAAGAAATAAAATTGGAAATAGTATTACTGAATAACTAAAATGAATTGCAACTGTATAAATGGAAGTAAATTATTAATAAATGGATGTAAATATTAATTAATTGGTCAATGAATTTATTAGGAATAAAGTTCGTTTAAATGTTGAGTGATTATAATATTGTTATTGATAATAAACGTTTCTTTAATAATTATTAGTATAGTAACGAAAGTGTAAATGTAAATGTTATAACTTGGTTACAAAATGTATATATGGAAGTGGACGTAATTATGAATTAATTAATGTACGCCTTTTTTATGGGATAAAACGTAAATTAATGTAATAAATATAATGCAGGTTGATAAGTATGCATAATGGTTGTGTTGATGTTAAACGTTACTTTAATGATTGTAATATAAAACAACAGAAGTGGAAATGGAAATTTATATAAACGTAAACTTATTTTAAGGTGGTAATCGGAGAATTGGGAATTTAATTCAAAGGTTATACTAAATGAGGAAATAATACGTGTTAAATTTCACCTTGATTTAATCAATGCAAATTAAGTAATTATAATAAATTGTAGTTGGTAATTAAGGATGAATGTGAGGAAATTTGGCTTTTTATGATAATTATAAAATTTTACCCTTTCATCTAATTTATTTAATTAAATCTAAATCAATGACAACATTGTTATTAATGATGGTTGTAAATGAATTTGAATGTTAAAAGGTAACTACTATTTAGGTTAACCATTTATTTAGTATATTAAGTTAAGAATGGCAATCGATTGCAAATAAATCTAAATTTAATTATTTTCATTTTGTTAATGTGATTTAATTAATTAAGGGAAATTTATATGAAATAAAGCATGCATTAATGAAATGTGTTACAATTTAATGTTATTTACAGCCATAAAATGTCTATTTATGAAATAGCAAGATTTATTTATTTAACTGAAGTATAAAAATTCAATAATTGAAGTATTGCAAACATAAATGAAATTAAACGTTTAAATTCAACTGTAACAACCCGGTATTTTCAACCATTCGCATTCGCACTTGTCGGACTTGAATTGCTCAAAACACCGCGTTGTAAATAAAAATTTGGCAAATCTCAAAATATACAGTAAATAATAATCACAAATCATAGACCATAGTATTTAATAATGCAGCGGAAGTAAAAGAAATAGTAGTTCATGAAGCTACTATATAAATATATCAGAGTTAAATAAGATACAACAGAAGAAATAAAGTACAACAGAAGTCTCAATATGATAACTAAGTACAAGCTGAATACAACAACAGAACTGAAATAAGATAAGACTAGATAAACAGATAATCTCCAGCGATTCCAATCTCCAGAAAGTGGAAATCCAAATCTGTGAATAATCAGGCTGACCCAAGCATAAATAAAAATACAAACACTCGAGTCAGGACATACATACTTATACAATTTAAACCAACTCAAGTGAACTGTAGTAAAGGTACAAGTAACTTAAAGGATGCTTGGGACCGCCCAACCTCCAAGGATCCGTTAAACTATTTACTATGTAGTATATTGCGCTATTATAATAATGTCTAATAGTAAAATAAACTTACTTTTAAATAGCGTTAAGGAGTGACCCAATATTCCCCTTAACACAAATAATGCCAATAGTCTATACAGTACCTGCATATCTCCTTATCGGGAGACTACGAGAAGATACTGCATAGGTACGACACAAATAGAAACTCGTAGTAAAGGCTCGATATCGTAGGTAGCACGACACACAAGGCAATGCCAGGGTAGATATACCAATTACGACACTCGGGCTAGTGGTAACGCAGTAGCCACATACGCCCACCGCGGAACACACTCCCACAAAATCAGAGGGGCGCCCAAACAATCACAAGTAATAGTATGGTATCGAAGAAATGCGTCCGCTACGAGGTGCGGCCTCAACTGGCCCAAGACCGCTCCTGTTTCTGCCACCTTATGCCAACTCACGGGAGTTGGTCCACGTAACATACCATAAGAACGTCGCCACCATCCTACTTCATTCTGGAATCTCCACCGCGTACACGGTTAGTCAAAGTGGTTTTCGGTATCGACAGAAAGTATGCCCATATCTGATCCCGGTCTCTTTGCCACCAATCGTTATTATAACCCGTGGTTATAACTTAAAAATAATATTTTACTTCAAAACAAAATATCATTTCAATCCAAATCTTTATCAAAATAAAGATTAAATCATTTCCAAACTATTTCTATATATCAACATACCATATCTTTTTAATTCAAATGTTTTCCAAAATAAATATCAAGTCATTTCTAACCATTTCAATATATTAAATTATCATCTTTTCAAAAATTCCTTTCAAATCATTTTAATATATTAAAATATCATATCCTTTCAAAACGTTCTTTCAAATCATTTTAATATCAAAATATTATATCTTTCAAAACCTAATTTTCAAATCATTTTAATATCAAAATTTTATATCTTTCAAAATTTCATTTCAAATCATTTTAATATCAAAATATCATATCTTTCAAAAACACATTTCAAATCATTTTAATATATATTAAAATATCATATCTTTCAGAACTTCATTTCAAATCATTTAATATATATCAAAATATCATATCTTTCAGAACTTCATTTCAAATCATTTTAATATATCAAAATATCATATCTTTTCTAAACCACATTTTAAATCATTTTAATATATAAAAATATCATATCTTTTCAAAACCACATTTCAAAACATTTTAATATCAAAATATCATATCTTTTAAAACTTCATTTCAAAACATTTAATATATATCAAATATCATATCTTTCAAAACTTCATTTCAAACATTTAATATATATAAAAATAACATATCTTTTCAAAACTTCATTTCAAAACATTTAATATTTGTCAAAATATCATATCTTTCCAAAACTTCAATTTCAAATCATCATATAAGTTCAAATCCAAATATTCAACTTTAAATACCTTTTAAATTCAAAGATATCATTCATTTATTATCATTCCAAATCACCTTTTTAAATAGCTTATATTTTATTCAAAATAATTCACTTAAACCATTTAAAATTTAAGTTTATATACTTTCAAATCAAGTATTTAATTTCTAAAGTTTTGAACCATTATGAGTTCATTTACTAAGTTAAAACTATAAATATTGAAAATTTCAACCTTTCACAGCATTTAGAATGTTAACGCAAAAATTGAACGCTAACACCCCGATGTAAGTAGAGAAAAAGTGAAAGCACCACCCGTCAATACGGGAAATAGAAACAAGCAGGAATTATAGAAAAAATGTAAAGAGACAATAGTTTTATAGTGGCTCGGCTTCAAGTTAAGCCTACATCCACTTTAATCTTCTTTATTGGTGAATCGATTACAACTTTACAACAATCTTTGATTACAACACTACTAAGACAAATAGCAGAACTCCGATGTGGAAGAACTCTTTGAATTCATGTCAAACGTGTTAGATTTCTTCTTGAAGTTCGTTGAAGTGTCTTTCGTGTTTGAAGTGTCGGGTTAGTCGAGAAATCAGCAAAGTGTCGGTGTTCCAGAAATGAGCCAAAGGTCCTTTTTCAGTTGGAGTAGGTGGTGTATTTATAGGGAGAAATCTGGACAAGTCGTAGGTCGTGAGCGAGCTAGGGATAAGTCGTAGGTCGTGAGCGAGCTAGGGATAGGTCGTAGGTCGTGAGCGACCTAGGGAGCACGGGCTACAGCTTAACAGGGTTGCACCTGGTCACTTGAATAAGCTGGTAGGTCGTAGCGACGTAGGGAGAAGCCGCTTAAGAAGTTATCTCGGCCTGTTTAAATCGCGAGCGACCTAATGGAGTGGTAGTGTGCATGCGGCCTCATTCTGCCTTAACTTGTTATGTCGCTAGGTCGCCTGGTTCATTAAGTCGATAGGTCGCTGCATCCCTCTATTGCAATATACTGTTGCCCTGTGTTGGTTGCTAGGTCGCTAGGTCGTCACATGCTTAGGTCGCTTATCACGTTAGGTCGTTGGAACCTTCAAGTGGTTAGTTTGTGAGGTCATAGCGGTCTTTAGGCCGCTTAACTTGCTAAGCCGCTCTCATGTTAGATCGCTTAATGCTAAGATCATTAGGTAGCTTGCCTTTGAACTAGTTAGGTCGCTTCAAGTACTTAAGTCGCTGTTCAGGATGGTGTTAACATTTTCCCCTCGAAGTACATGCCTATGTCATAGGTCGTGTGCTTCGACCTAACTGCTTTAGGTCGTAGACGACTCATTAGGCTTGGTAGGTCGCGTGCTGCTATATCTTCCTTTCTTTTCCCCCTATATAATCCATTAGGTCGTTTCTTCTTCCTTATTCAATTGCTTGTATTCTGCCGCCGCCATTGCTATTTTTGAGCTCGAGAATCATCACAGCAAAACTCCTTACTACTCCAATCACCACTCCTAACAACAATTTTAGGTAAATCGATCCCCTCTCCATTGTTTTTGCCATTGATTTCCTTGTAACCACTTCCATACGGTTTTTGTCACCCCGCCTAAGACTTCCTCTTGATTCGCCCTCCGATCACCATTAAATTGTCTGCAATTGGTCTTAGAAATGAATCTGCCTATCATTTCTCATAGTTGTTTGGCGAATGCTTTGAATCTGAGGAGTTTACAGCTTTTCCTGGAAACTTGGAGGAGATAATGGAGTTTTAGGTGTTTGGGGAAGACGAGTAGATGTTAGGTTAACGGGTTAGTGGATAGCAAGTTACGCCGTGGTGCCTTTGGGTGATGCAATGGTGGACACGTGGCAGCACTTCAGTGGAGGACAGGTCTTAGGGTTTGTTAATGGGAGATAATGTTACACTGCCGAGCTATTAAATCGAACGACCTAATAAATCGATCGACCCAAGTGCCTTGCGACCTAAGAGAAACTGAGCGACTTACGTATTTGCGACTTAAGGAAATCAGACCGACCTATCTTAATCGACTTATGAACTTTGCGACTTATGACATACGGCATGTTGCTTCGGATGAGTCATCCCTTTTAACGACCTAGCTTTAGGTCGCACTAGGGTTTGGGGCGAGCTAACTCTTTGTCACACAACCTGTAGGTCGCGGACGAGCTAATACTTAGACAATTTTGGACTGCCTTGACCTGAAGCCTAACTTTAACTTGTAGAAGCATGAACAATGAACTCTTTGTGACGACCCGGATTTTTTAAGCATTTAAAATTGGAATATTTAATAAATTTTAAATATTTAAAAGTTAATTTGTAACTTAAATTTCAAATATCGCTATTATTTGGAATTTAATTATTGGATTTAATTTTTGGAAATTTGGGTAAAATGTTGAATCCTGAATTCTAAGCCTGTTAAGAATAATTTGAAAGCTTATAGAATTTATATTGATAATATTGAAGACAATAAAAGTGTTAAAATTAAATTTAATAGTGATTTGTTCGGTTTTGAAAATATATCGTTTAGATTGAATTTAAAAATAGCCTTTTGAGACACAGTCTCAGATTTCGACGAAACCAGTTCCATTGGATCAGTAATAATGTTTTATTATCGGATTTCAAATTTCGTAGCTATCGGGGTTATCGTGTGATCATACGAGATATAAACGTCTAGGAAAAATTAATTGAATTAGCTTTAATTATCGATCGGATTTGGACTTAAACCCGCGTTCAGAATAGGGGCTTATGGCTAGCGATACCTCTCGGTAGCACATCTAAAATGTAATTTACCAAAATGGGAAATTTGGTTAAATATATATGTATATATAATAAAAAAAAGGGAAGGTTTTCAAACACTCCACTTTCTTTTCCACGTCTACGTCAGCCGTTTCCTATGAAGTCATAGCAGCCTTCCTCTTCACGTTTTATATTTCCGTTCCTCCTTTTGCAAAATCGTGAAAGTAATACATGCCCTTATTTCAAATCCCTAAATTCCTATTCCTTTTCAGAATCACGAAAACGAAAATAAAAAATAAAAAAAATAGAGAGAGGGCCGCTCGCTCGCACGGCAATGGGGAGATTCGCGAAGCTCGCGACGTTTCGCGACTCGGAGGCGGAGTCGATTGGGGAAGCTGCGTAGTTCATCGACAGTGGGACGCTTCAGTGTTTTGGGAAGGGATTTGCTGCGTTTGAGGTAATTGCGTTCGTGAATGCTGGAGGGAGGAAGTCGCGACGTTCACGACCTGGTGTTCCGACGAGCGATGGTGGAAATCGCGGCAACGTGGAGGAAGCCGATGGAGGGGTGGTTTGATTCGCGGCGAGGGTAGGTTCATCGGCAGGGAGCGGCAAGGTGTCGAGTGATAATGGCGAGTTCGAGTCGCGTGCAAGTGTGAAGGTGAGGTCTTCGAATTTATTTCTCAAATTTGAATTTTGATTTGGTAATATATATATATATATATATATATATATATATATATATATATATATATATATATATATATATATGGGTATATTACAGGAAATATATATACACAATAAAAAAAATACATATAAGGTGAAAGATAGAGCATGATATTTAATTTAGTTATAAACTGTTAATTTGAATAAAGTTTAAAGTTAGTTTTGATTTGGGAGTAGAATAACAGTGAACAGGAAAATACATATAGTTGTTGATAAGATTCGGAAAATATAAGAAGTTGTATAAAATTAGATTTTTGAGACCTGTAATTTATTTCGACAAGTAAATATGTAGTTTTAATAAAAAAATAAAACAAATATACATATTCACATTTTAAACTTATCAGTTGTTTAAAATAATATATTAAGGTGATTAATTTATTTGATTAACTTATCTAAATTATTTCGGCTGCTAAGAAAATTATTTAAAAAGAAATTAGTTTAAATTTTAATTTATAGTAGATTAAATTTTGTGGAGATAATAAAATTTGTGGGAATTTAATTTTTCAATTGACTCGAATATTAATACAACTAATGTTTATACAAGGTCTGAAAATCCTGGAATCAAATTGAGAATGAAGTGGGTTGCGAAACAGGAATCAAAGGTGAGTTAATCTCACTCAGCTGAATTATAATTTAAATTTAATTGGTTAAATTTAAATAATTGATTGATTGATTGGCTTTGGTGTGTTATAGTATATATAATAGTTTATATTACACCTTGGAATGATTGATCCCCCGCATTATATAGCGAAGATATTTATGTTTGTGCTAACATCTGTGGATGCAGGGAAAACAGGTTGGAGGGATCCAACTGGATCCCTCAACATTTATTTAAATTATTTAATACCCTCTGTTGTGATTATTTGATATTGTATGATGAATTATATTGGAATATTGAATGCTATGGTTCGATTGGATATAAATGGTTATGATGAATTACCAAAAATATATAAATTGGAGTTTGGAAAGATAATAAAAGAAGTGAAATTGTAAGTAAAATAAGTATAGAAATTTGAATAAATTTAAAAATGAATTGGAAAAGAAATAAAGAGACTTTAAAATTCTAATAAATAAATTTTCAGTATAGAAAGGGAAATTTTGAATATTCAGGAGGTTAATGAATTTTAAACTTCGGTACTATTATTTTCAAAGAACAAAACATTTATTCAAATTTAAGATTTAAATTTTGAAAAGAATAAAGAAAAATTTGGAAAAAGCTAAAATTTGTATATTTCAGTTAAAAGGATTTAAAATCAAATGGAAAATAATAACAATAATAATTAAGTCCATAATTAATGAATTATGAAATGAATTGAGTAATTAAAGAAACTTATTTCAAAGGGAATAAATTGGAAATCAAATTGGGAAATTGATTTAAGTGATTGAAGTTGGAATTCTCCATGGATAACCAAGTACATTTTCAAAGTAAATTTTTAAATATAAGTTAAATGATTTGGAAAATTTATTATTTCTAAATAT
This sequence comes from Allium cepa, assembly GCA_030765085.1. NCBI lineage: Eukaryota > Viridiplantae > Streptophyta > Magnoliopsida > Asparagales > Amaryllidaceae > Allium > Allium cepa. Next base: position 888,408,836 of record CM060943.1, on the reverse strand, counting down.
TTAATTCTAAAGTAAGTATTTTCTCAAATCTATTATAATAGTAATTATTTAAAGAATGACTTAGTATTTTGTTTTTAAAAGTGAAAATCTAGTTTTATATTTTATTAAGTAATCTTATTTTCAAATATTCATATAGTATGTATTTTTAACAAATTATTGAAGTATTTTAACTTAAAGCGTATTTCAAAGTAAAATGTTTTAAATTATTTTAAAAATATAGTTTTATGCTTGGTGATTTCAGTGGAGATAGAAATTTTTTGGGAAAGTTTATTCTTAAAAAGAAAGATGGTTTGAAACTGTTTTTAAAGGGTTGAAAATAGAAATATATCTTGTGAAGATATTTGAGATAAATAAATAATCTGAGAAATTATTCATTGTTTGATGGTTGTTTGTGAATATTAATTGATAGTTAAATAATCAACTATCAATATTGGCCAAATGCGTTGATCGTTTCGAAGAGACCGGGATCGAGATTTATTTCTCGAAAACCACTTCGATCTGGTTTGTATGTTTCGTGGAAACGAGTTTGGATTCGAAGATGGAGCAATGAAGTGCAAGAGCTAGTCGCTACTAATCCTGAGGATATTTCCGAAGTAGATGTAGTAGGAATAGTGCCTTCAGTTCCGTTCAAACCTGGGACGGACTTGTATTGGATGAATGTTTTCGGAACATCGTCAGGTGGACGATGGGCATTCTAAGGGATATTGTTCTAAAAGGTAATTCTTAGCCTCAAGCCTCATCACATGGGAATGACTGAAAATCAGGGGTTATGCAGCAAGGCTAGGTGGGTAGCACCCAAGCAGAGTGAGGTCATCCCTTTCTAGATGTCCTTTTTTTATTCGGCTTAGTGGGCGGTTGCTGATCCCAACCGCATGGTGATCTCACTCGGGATTATCCAGTAAGGGGTTGTCCCAGTCTTGTGTTGTAGGGGAGCGGGCGTACACCTCGGTACTATGATCTAGGCCACATACTCTGACAGGTTGTAACAACCCGCATATTTATCGATTTTACATTTAAATATTTTGTTTAAATATTTTGTCGTTAATCGGATATTGGTCCGAAAAGCTACTTTTTGCAAACGGTCAAATTCGGACTCGAGACCACTTCCATTGAGTTCGAAATGCCGTTTACAAGTTTTTTAAGTATAAACATCGATAGGTTTGGAGTTAGCGAAATTTCACTAACTTTTCCCGTTTTGGACTTTGGGTTAGTTTAGCCTATTAAGCCCAAGTTCCAACCCCCTTCTCCTCACTCTTCATAAATTTCCTAACTAACTCAAGCTTGGGCATTAATGGTGAAAAGAATGGGAAATTAAAACTCCAAGCACAAATTCAATTGCAAATCCAACATTCAACTCCAAATTCAAGTAGAAGATATTGGATTCAAGCTTTGAATTGCTTCTCCTTGCTTTCAAGCTTCATCTTCATAAACTTAATGTAACGAGACGAATTTTGCCCGCTCGAAAATCGACATCCATACTTCAAATCGTACTCGAATGCCATAGATTCGATTGTTCAAATCCGATTCGCCGGAGCTTATAACAACATTAAGTAAACAACACAGCGGAATAAAAGAATAATACATTGATATACAGCTTTGATACAATATCTGATACAACAGATGATCCAATAGATATCAATATACATCAGAGATATGATACAATAAAATAGCAGCGGAAAAGAAAAATAGATAACATCTAGCAGCGGAACTAATAACTCTAAGATAATCTTCAAGGAAGAACTCCAGAAACTGCAACTCCATTTCCAAGAACTAATCCAGTAATAGCTTGAATCTCCAATAACGATGCACCAAGCTTAGCAAGTCTGGTCCGATCCAAAGACTGAACTAACTCCAGATAATCTACTACATCTGACTATCTGAAAAACCCAACTCTAGACTGCTCGTGTAGAAAATAATGAGCACCCAGAGTTTAGGAAAGAAACGATAAACTCCGGATCAGTCGTGGGACTGGTATGAGCAACAAAAACAGTTTATCTTTTAAAAACATTCAACAAAAGATTTTCTGAGTCAATTCGCAATGCTTTTGAAAAATGAGACTACCATAAGGCCTCCCGCACACACACACATGCAAACGCAGAATCGGAGGAGATTTCTCCTTATGATAGTCAAAGATGCTTGATACGCATTTTAAAATAACATTTGATATTATTATTAGTGTATAGTGTAGAAAAAATTCATTTCGAAAGTAGAATATAAATCTTAGCCAGCATAGACATTTCGAACTATGCCTACTATAGCTACCATCCAAACAGTGGTGACCACCATAAGTGAATGGCAGGTTCTACAACTAATACCGTACAAGTTTCGTATTGGGAATTGGATTTCCAACAAATGGTCAGGCCAAGGAACTTCCCATTGCCACATGAGAATGCCTCTGGAAAGACATCCCCGAGAACCAAACCGGAACTCTGCCAACACAAGGCCGGGTTACCCCTAACTGGGTAACTACTGACACGAGCACGCCATTCCCCGATCGTAAACGACCTTTTTCACGGGATCCCGATAACCAACAACCACAAAGTAATAAACTCGTAGTAACCACATAGGTTAAATATCTGGGCTCCATACCATGATACAACCTCTATCCAGAAGGAAATGTACATACCCTAAGGGGAGCTACAGCAACCCCTAATAACCTTGCTACATCTTTCCTGTTTTGACCATTTTCGGGATGTGAGGCTCGATGAAGTCACGTCCACAAAAACACACTTTGTACAAAAAGCCGTGCCTTGGGTCAACAAATGATCAACACAATGATCACTAAGATAGACGATCAAATAAATGATCCTATCACAAATAATCAACACAATGATCATTTCAGCATCACTCAGCATGTCACATTACCAAACTGGGAATATATCGCTGATAACTTCAACTATATAACCTCTGAGTTCGTACGTCTCAGAGAAGGGTGTTAAGCCAAAAGAATAAATTCTCCGCCACCAACAGAAATATATTTGAAAGAAATCGGCTTTATATCTCAACTTGTAATGTCCGGCATACTATCCATACAAGTCTGTTCTGGGTTCGAACAGAACCGAAGGCACTTACAAAGAAGTCCTTGCAACCCGGATATTCACAATCCCGATCGGATTTCCCATCACTTAGGGAGTTTCTATATCGGCGCGACTCGGTGCAGAAACAATCGATAGGTCATCCTATCGCTTTCACAAATACCCGGTCTTCAACACCGGTCTTCAAATGCTATCCATAACGACATATCACATATTCGGAATGGGATATATGACACAAAGGTCCTCTCCCGGCTAAACCGAATAGCGAGCGAAAATATTTCAAAAACAATGGATAATGGGATTTCAATTAAGTCACAACTTAATAATTCAAAACTTTCTTTCAAATGGTTTTAATCCAATTACCATTTCGATCTTTAAACAAAAAGATTCATTTTCACAACCTTTAACGGTTTAAGCAATTTTCACATTTTTTATCTTTTACACAAAAGATTCATTCACCGATTTTTCAAATAAATTTTCATTTCAATTTGATTAACTCGTTAAATCTTTCAATCAAAGATTTAACTTATAGCCTTCAAAACAATTCCATTTCAATTTGATTTAAACAAATCATCATTTAAATCTGTTAAAAATAAACAGATTTAATTCATAGCTTTGAAAAAGAATCATCTATAACTTAGGAAAATCCTTCTCTATTCAATCTTGAAATTCCCCTAATTAACCGGAATCTCAGTTCTCATCTAAAAGTGTTTATCATTTGAAAACAACAGTTTTCATTTTGGAAATCTGATTTATTTATACGAGTTGAAATCCTTGGGTTAAATTCAAATTCCCAAAAATAATACTTTAAAAATGGTTTAACTCATATATAACTAGTATAATATCGTTAATCCCTAATTTCAAATTACAGAATTCAATTTAAATATTGAATTCAAATTTAAATTAAAGTACTTAAATTCCAACACTTAATCCAGTTATTCAAAATAAATTTCCATCTTTGAAATTCCATTTCAAAAGCTTTTCTCTTCTATTCCAATTCCATTTCCAAAACATTTGAATTCAAATATTCAAATTTAAACTATTTCAAAAATCTGTGACTTAATCGATTTCCTCGTGAAATCCATATTTGTGTGTGTATGGTGTAGTCCAGGGGTTTTACACAATAGTGCAACATCATACAATTATCACAGATCAAAACACAGAAATATGATTGATAAGCGATATAAACTATAAAGCTTATCGTCCATACATAGATTCACAGATAATATACGAATGTAAATAAATAAATAAATTATACACGGCACAAATCACAGAATAAAATATCATAAATCAGGTAGGACAATCAATTCAAGGCATTTCATACAATACAATCATTCCTAAGCAAGGTCAAGTATTCAATAGTCATTTATAAGCAGGATTTATAAATTATTTATCCTAATTAATTCAATTTATTTCTAAGTAAATAAATTTAATTAGTTATGAATCTATTATACAATCTTGATTTATTAATCCCAATCATTTGATATAAACAAATTTATCAAACACTTTAATTAATTAAATTATTATTAATTAATCATATTAATTAAATCATTCCTTTAAACCAATTTCATAATTAATTATCTTTAATAAATCAAAAGATCCAAATATTATTTCTATAAGCGATTAATCTTTAATTACTTTCATTTAGTAATTACATTTAAATAATTTATAATTGATTATTTAAATAAATTAATCTAATGAATTATCAAAATTAATCACATAAATTTAATTTCTTAATAATCTCTAGTTAATTTATCTTCATTAACTAATAATATTTCCTTAATTACTTTTAACTAATCTCTAATTATAAATAGATCTAAACCATTAATTTATAAATTTAATAAATTATCCCTATTTATAATATTAGTAAATTTACTTAATTATCGTATTATCTTTAAGGTAATTCATTTCTTTGTTAATGACTTCAATAATATTAAAGTGTAAAACAAATTATTTAACTTTCATTTAAAGACCTTTTATAAAGGAAGTTTATCAAAAATCAAGTTTAAATAATTGTTTCTAAAAAAAACTATTTGATTTTAAACTTGCTTAAAACACAGTTAGATTTAAAAACTGATTCAAATTTCCAGGATTAAAAATGAATTGGAATCCTCTAATTTAACATTGATTTAAACTTGCTTAAAATTCTTGATTTTAAATTCTTTATTTAAAATTCAACTTTATTTTAAAACTTAAAGATTTAAGAGTTTATTTGAAAACTAAACTTAACTTTAAAATTTTGAACCACTGTTTAAATCTTGTTTCCAGTTTCAAATTCATTTGAATTGCCTTAAAATTTCAATTTGCAGACAGGTTTTTTTTTTTTTTTTTTTTTAAAAAAAAAAACTGGAAACTCATCTACTCGAGCCACTACTTTGTTTTCTTCGAGACCAACGCGAGTTTTCCCCGAGATTGTCACTCGACTGCTTCGAGTCTTCCCCGAGCATCCCCACCTCCTTCCCAAAACTAACATCATCAGGCAAATATACCACCGTGCATATGCACGGTGGTTCCAGCCACCGTTGATCATCAACACCGATCGCCACACATCAGTACTTGCCTCAACATCTCATCTCGACCATCGAAATGCGTCCAATCACCTGAAATCGAAAACGAGCTTCCCATTCCGAAACCTGGACATTGCATCTTCCTCCCTACCCATACCTGGCAACGCGCCACATCATCATCTCCGACCACCAGGCCTCGTGCCACCTCGGTCACACCATCTCCGATCCCTCACGAGCCTATCCCCAGAATCCCATCCAACTCGATGCACCCTGAGATCATCAGCGACCCATTTTTCCACCTTAGACTAAAACTAGGTTTAGAAACTTTATTTGCCTACCGCTGTCGCCACGATGATTAGTGACAACTCCGAGCATTTTTCCCAGCGATGCCGTAAACTCCTCTACCTCCACACAAAAATCCAACCCCTCCAGTCGACTAGATCACCCATGGCAACTTGAAATGTCAAATGCAGATACATACAAATTACTCTCAATCCTTATCACTAAAAATCAGGCGTTAAACTTTAAAAATCATGTTTTAGCATCTAGATTCCATTCGCATACCTGACTTTGAAAATTGAGAGTTTCGAAAATTTACCCATCTTAAGTTTGTTCCAAGAATTTGGGTTTCCAGAGAATATTTGCAAACTGTTTTAACTTAAACAAATTTCTAAGCTTTAATAGATGCTATAACAAACAGTTTTGTTTTAATCCTAAGTGTTAATAGTTTGTTAGATCAAGAGATAAGGATTTGATTTCACATCTGAGTCTGGGAAAATAAGAACAGAGGTGCCTCAAATTTGTACAGACATACATATTTAATACATTCATATATTCACCCAGGAATAAATTCAACATACTAATTTTCCAGATATAAACTTGAAGCTAATGTAGGTACTTAAGGTTTTAAAAGAAGAGTTACTCACTTTAACTTGAAGAACAGAGGCAGTATATGTATATGCATATCAAACTACTCCAGATTTCAAACTTAACAAACAACAACTAAATATATTCAGTTTAATTTAAAGTTGTTTACCCACATATTTATTCTTCAAATTGTTTTAATGAAATGTTACTCACCTGCTTAGAGAATGAACAGAGCATTCTTCAGGGTTGAACTGGAAGCTGAATCTTCCTTTGCTTGTCTGGATTTTGTATTATTGTTTTTAAGGTTGAACTGATGTTCATTTTTGATTTTCCTCAGTGATGATGCTCGAACTAAAATGAGGATTGATGTATATAAAGAGAAGTATGCAGGATGTTTTCATTTTGTACAACAAGTCATGGCTGAAGTATGCTTGCATTCAATGCTAAAGGCTTGTTGCATTAATTACCCTGCTTACCTCCCTTTTTCTTTTATTTACAGCCCATGCTTTGTATTAATTGCTGATACTTTCCCTTGTATGCTAGAGATACTAGCATATATTATTAAGTACTTCCTATTTGCTTGAGTACTTTATGTTTTCATATCATATTGTCTTATTATTTTTGACTATATTATATTTTCTTCTTTAGTACATGTTGCTGCATTGTTTTCCAGGTTAGAGTATATCATCTTACTTGCTTTATTTATATTTGTTTTATTTTGTTATACTTTATTTGTTTGCAGTTTTATATTGAGCTGAGTTTGTTTACATACCTTTTCTTATGTGTATTTCTTCTTTTGTTTTATCACTTGTCATATGAATACATTTCAAATCACATTTGAATGCATATTGTTTCTTTTCGTTTGCAAGCCTACACATTTCTATTTTTATCTTGAGTATTTATTTTATCTTACATACAAATTGTTTTGTATCTTTCTATGCTGAAATGTATTATATTATGTACTTTATTTTATTTATTTCATTTTGTTGATTTGATTACTTTGACTTTATAGTTTATAGTTTATCTCACATATATTTCTATTTCTAGAATAAATAATAATTATTATTATTTTACTTCAAATTCATTATCTTATGTTATTTTTATAAACTCAAATCATTATTAACCATCAATTCAAATATTTATTATTACTTATTTATTTATTTTATACTCAGGTCAAATATATGTATTTTATGATTATTTTTAAACCATTTACTTGAGATTTTAACTCAAGTTCAATATATACATATATATATTATATAAAATTTGCTCATATATACCCAAATATATATACATTCAATATATACTCATATTTACAGTATTTTAAATGTAAATGATTTATACAGAATATACTTGGATCCGGGGAAACTCGCATCACTTAATCAATTAATTTCACAAATTTTATTCAAAATGAAATTACTTAACAATTTTAAATTCAAAAATTCAATTAATTATCAATTTAAATATTTATAAAATCCGGGGTCGTTACAGACTTCCCCCCTTAAAAGAATTTCGTCCCCGAAATTCGCAGGCACGAAAACAACACAGATGGATGAAAGATAAAGAAATATCTTTTCAGATCAAACTGGATATCAGTTCTGCAATTGGCTCACCAAATCAGAATATCAATAATAGATACAGGAAATTATAAATAAAATTTCAAATTTTGGTTTTAAACAAAATCATTTTATCGATACAATTCTAATCATTCTTCATATTCTATTAATCAATTTAATTCAATTAAAATTTTCAATTTCTAATTCATTTATTAGAGTTTAAATCGAAAAGCCGATAAGAAATCGATGAAGTACGAAGTAATAATTTTCTGCAACGATTCGTAAGGCCACCATCACATCGAAACTTCTTTTTGGAGCTGTCGCGAAGAATTCAAAAGAATTTAGAAACGAATCAAAGAAAATTTGATAAGAAAGATGTTTCCACTATTGTTACAGAGTATCGACCAATTATAGTCGTATTTCCCTGCCCTCTATCTCGTTCTCTTCTTGCACTCATACTTACTATCAGTAGATAGTAAGAGAACTTACTGAGGCATTCAAACGGATATCTTAAGGATTACTCATTCTAGGATTTACTTCACCCTATCTCTAATGAGCTACTTAATGTGTTACACTCCTGAGCTAAAGTTTCACCTTAGCTCTGATACCAAATGTAACGTTTCGGATTTTGCCCGCTCGAAAATCGACATCCATACTTCAAATCGTACTCGAATGCCATAGATTCGATTGTTCAAATCCGATTCGCCGGAGCTTATAACAACATTAAGTAAACAACACAGCGGAATAAAAGAATAATACATTGATATACAGCTTTGATACAATATCTGATACAACAGATGATCCAATAGATATCAATATACATCAGAGATATGATACAATAAAATAGCAGCGGAAAAGAAAAATAGATAACATCTAGCAGCGGAACTAATAACTCTAAGATAATCTTCAAGGAAGAACTCCAGAAACTGCAACTCCATTTCCAAGAACTAATCCAGTAATAGCTTGAATCTCCAATAACGATGCACCAAGCTTAGCAAGTCTGGTCCGATCCAAAGACTGAACTAACTCCAGATAATCTACTACATCTGACTATCTGAAAAACCCAACTCTAGACTGCTCGTGTAGAAAATAATGAGCACCCAGAGTTTAGGAAAGAAACGATAAACTCCGGATCAGTCGTGGGACTGGTATGAGCAACAAAAACAGTTTATCTTTTAAAAACATTCAACAAAAGATTTTCTGAGTCAATTCGCAATGCTTTTGAAAAATGAGACTACCATAAGGCCTCCCGCACACACACACATGCAAACGCAGAATCGGAGGAGATTTCTCCTTATGATAGTCAAAGATGCTTGATACGCATTTTAAAATAACATTTGATATTATTATTAGTGTATAGTGTAGAAAAAATTCATTTCGAAAGTAGAATATAAATCTTAGCCAGCATAGACATTTCGAACTATGCCTACTATAGCTACCATCCAAATAGTGGTGACCACCATAAGTGAATGGCAGGTTCTACAACTAATACCGTACAAGTTTCGTATTGGGAATTGGATTTCCAACAAATGGTCAGGCCAAGGAACTTCCCATTGCCACATGAGAATGCCTCTGGAAAGACATCCCCGAGAACCAAACCGGAACTCTGCCAACACAAGGCCGGGTTACCCCTAACTGGGTAACTACTGACACGAGCACGCCATTCCCCGATCGTAAACGACCTTTTTCACGGGATCCCGATAACCAACAACCACAAAGTAATAAACTCGTAGTAACCACATAGGTTAAATATCTGGGCTCCATACCATGATACAACCTCTATCCAGAAGGAAATGTACATACCCTAAGGGGAGCTACAGCAACCCCTAATAACCTTGCTGCATCTTTCCTGTTTTGACCATTTTCGGGATGTGAGGCTCGATGAAGTCACGTCCACAAAAACACACTTTGTACAAAAAGCCGTGCCTTGGGTCAACAAATGATCAACACAATGATCACTAAGATAGACGATCAAATAAATGATCCTATCACAAATAATCAACACAATGATCATTTCAGCATCACTCAGCATGTCACATTACCAAACTGGGAATATATCGCTGATAACTTCAACTATATAACCTCTGAGTTCGTACGTCTCAGAGAAGGGTGTTAAGCCAAAAGAATAAATTCTCCGCCACCAACAGAAATATATTTGAAAGAAATCGGCTTTATATCTCAACTTGTAATGTCCGACATACTATCCATACAAGTCTGTTCTGGGTTCGAACAGAACCGAAGGCACTTACAAAGAAGTCCTTGCAACCCGGATATTCACAATCCCGATCGGATTTCCCATCACTTAGGGAGTTTCTATACCGGCGCGACTCGGTGCAGAAACAATCGATAGGTCATCCTATCGCTTTCACAAATACCCGGTCTTCAACACCGGTCTTCAAATGCTATCCATAACGACATATCACATATTCGGAATGGGATATATGACACAAAGGTCCTCTCCCGGCTAAACCGAATAGCGAGCGAAAATATTTCAAAAACAATGGATAATGGGATTTCAATTAAGTCACAACTTAATAATTCAAAACTTTCTTTCAAATGGTTTTAATCCAATTACCATTTCGATCTTTAAACAAAAAGATTCATTTTCACAACCTTTAACGGTTTAAGCAATTTTCACATTTTTTATCTTTTACACAAAAGATTCATTCACCGATTTTTCAAATAAATTTTCATTTCAATTTGATTAACTCGTTAAATCTTTCAATCAAAGATTTAACTTATAGCCTTCAAAACAATTCCATTTCAATTTGATTTAAACAAATCATCATTTAAATCTGTTAAAAATAAACAGATTTAATTCATAGCTTTGAAAAAGAATCATCTATAACTTAGGAAAATCCTTCTCTATTCAATCTTGAAATTCCCCTAATTAACTGGAATCTCAGTTCTCATCTAAAAGTGTTTATCATTTGAAAACAACAGTTTTCATTTTGGAAATCTGATTTATTTATACGAGTTGAAATCCTTGGGTTAAATTCAAATTCCCAAAAATAATACTTTAAAAATGGTTTAACTCATATATAACTAGTATAATATCGTTAATCCCTAATTTCAAATTACAGAATTCAATTTAAATATTGAATTCAAATTTAAATTAAAGTACTTAAATTCCAACACTTAATCCAGTTATTCAAAATAAATTTCCATCTTTGAAATTCCATTTCAAAAGCTTTTCTCTTCTATTCCAATTCCATTTCCAAAACATTTGAATTCAAATATTCAAATTTAAACTATTTCAAAAATCTGTGACTTAATCGATTTCCTCGTGAAATCCATATTTGTGTGTGTATGGTGTAGTCCAGGGGTTTTACACAATAGTGCAACATCATACAATTATCACAGATCAAAACACAGAAATATGATTGATAAGCGATATAAACTATAAAGCTTATCGTCCATACATAGATTCACAGATAATATACGAATGTAAATAAATAAATAAATTATACACGGCACAAATCACAGAATAAAATATCATAAATCAGGTAGGACAATCAATTCAAGGCATTTCATACAATACAATCATTCCTAAGCAAGGTCAAGTATTCAATAGTCATTTATAAGCAGGATTTATAAATTATTTATCCTAATTAATTCAATTTATTTCTAAGTAAATAAATTTAATTAGTTATGAATCTATTATACAATCTTGATTTATTAATCCCAATCATTTGATATAAACAAATTTATCAAACACTTTAATTAATTAAATTATTATTAATTAATCATATTAATTAAATCATTCCTTTAAACCAATTTCATAATTAATTATCTTTAATAAATCAAAAGATCCAAATATTATTTCTATAAGCGATTAATCTTTAATTACTTTCATTTAGTAATTACATTTAAATAATTTATAATTGATTATTTAAATAAATTAATCTAATGAATTATCAAAATTAATCACATAAATTTAATTTCTTAATAATCTCTAGTTAATTTATCTTCATTAACTAATAATATTTCCTTAATTACTTTTAACTAATCTCTAATTATAAATAGATCTAAACCATTAATTTATAAATTTAATAAATTATCCCTATTTATAATATTAGTAAATTTACTTAATTATCGTATTATCTTTAAGGTAATTCATTTCTTTGTTAATGACTTCAATAATATTAAAGTGTAAAACAAATTATTTAACTTTCATTTAAAGACCTTTTATAAAGGAAGTTTATCAAAAATCAAGTTTAAATAATTGTTTCTAAAAAAAACTATTTGATTTTAAACTTGCTTAAAACACAGTTAGATTTAAAAACTGATTCAAATTTCCAGGATTAAAAATGAATTGGAATCCTCTAATTTAACATTGATTTAAACTTGCTTAAAATTCTTGATTTTAAATTCTTTATTTAAAATTCAACTTTATTTTAAAACTTAAAGATTTAAGAGTTTATTTGAAAACTAAACTTAACTTTAAAATTTTGAACCACTGTTTAAATCTTGTTTCCAGTTTCAAATTCATTTGAATTGCCTTAAAATTTCAATTTGCAGACAGGTTTTTTTTTTTTTTTTTTTTTTAAAAAAAAAAACTGGAAACTCATCTACTCGAGCCACTACTTTGTTTTCTTCGAGACCAACGCGAGTTTTCCCCGAGATTGTCACTCGACTGCTTCGAGTCTTCCCCGAGCATCCCCACCTCCTTCCCAAAACTAACATCATCAGGCAAATATACCACCGTGCATATGCACGGTGGTTCCAGCCACCGTTGATCATCAACACCAATCGCCACACATCAGTACTTGCCTCAACATCTCATCTCGACCATCGAAATGCGTCCAATCACCTGAAATCGAAAACGAGCTTCCCATTCCGAAACCTGGACATTGCATCTTCCTCCCTACCCATACCTGGCAACGCGCCACATCATCATCTCCGACCACCAGGCCTCGTGCCACCTCGGTCACACCATCTCCGATCCCTCACGAGCCTATCCCCAGAATCCCATCCAACTCGATGCACCCTGAGATCATCAGCGACCCATTTTTCCACCCTAGACTAAAACCAGGTTTAGAAACTTTATTTGCCTACCGCTGTCGCCACGATGATTAGTGACAACTCCGAGCATTTTTCCCAGCGATGCCGTAAACTCCTCTACCTCCACACAAAAATCCAACCCCTCCAGTCGACTAGATCACCCATGGCAACTTGAAATGTCAAATGCAGATACATACAAATTACTCTCAATCCTTATCACTAAAAATCAGGCGTTAAACTTTAAAAATCATGTTTTAGCATCTAGATTCCATTCGCATACCTGGCTTTGAAAATTGAGAGTTTCGAAAATTTACCCATCTTAAGTTTGTTCCAAGAATTTGGGTTTCCAGAGAATATTTGCAAACTGTTTTAACTTAAACAAATTTCTAAGCTTTAATAGATGCTATAACAAACAGTTTTGTTTTAATCCTAAGTGTTAATAGTTTGTTAGATCAAGGGATAAGGATTTGATTTCACATCTGAGTCTGGGAAAATAAGAACAGAGGTGCCTCAAATTTGTACAGACATACATATTTAATACATTCATATATTCACCCTGGAATAAATTCAACATACTAATTTTCCAGATATAAACTTGAAGCTAATGTAGGTACTTAAGGTTTTAAAAGAAGAGTTACTCACTTTAACTTGAAGAACAGAGGCAGTATATGTATATGCATATCAAACTACTCCAGATTTCAAACTTAACAAACAACAACTAAATATATTCATTTTAATTTAAAGTTGTTTACCCACATATTTATTCTTCAAATTGTTTTAATGAAATGTTACTCACCTGCTTAGAGAATGAACAGAGCATTCTTCAGGGTTGAACTGGAAGCTGAATCTTCCTTTGCTTGTCTGGATTTTGTATTATTGTTTTTAAGGTTGAACTGATGTTCATTTTTGATTTTCCTCAGTGATGATGCTCGAACTAAAATGAGGATTGATGTATATAAAGAGAAGTATGCAGGATGTTTTCATTTTGTACAACAAGTCATGGCTGAAGTATGCTTGCATTCAATGCTAAAGGCTTGTTGCATTAATTACCCTGCTTACCTCCCTTTTTCTTTTATTTACAGCCCATGCTTTGTATTAATTGCTGATACTTTCCCTTGTATGCTAGAGATACTAGCATATATTATTAAGTACTTCCTATTTGCTTGAGTACTTTATGTTTTCATATCATATTGTCTTATTATTTTTGACTATATTATATTTTCTTCTTTAGTACATGTTGCTGCATTGTTTTCCAGGTTAGAGTATATCATCTTACTTGCTTTATTTATATTTGTTTTATTTTGTTATACTTTATTTGTTTGCAGTTTTATATTGAGCTGAGTTTGTTTACATACCTTTTCTTATGTGTATTTCTTCTTTTGTTTTATCACTTGTCATATGAATACATTTCAAATCACATTTGAATGCATATTGTTTCTTTTCTTTTGCAAGCCTACACATTTCTATTTTTATCTTGAGTATTTATTTTATCTTACATACAAATTGTTTTGTATCTTTCTATGCTGAAATGTATTATATTATGTACTTTATTTTATTTATTTCATTTTGTTGATTTGATTACTTTGACTTTATAGTTTATAGTTTATCTCACATATATTTCTATTTCTAGAATAAATAATAATTATTATTATTTTACTTCAAATTCATTATCTTATGTTATTTTTATAAACTCAAATCATTATTTACCATCAATTCAAATATTTATTATTACTTATTTATTTATTTTATACTCAGGTCAAATATATGTATTTTATGATTATTTTTAAACCATTTACTTGAGATTTTAACTCAAGTTCAATATATACATATATATATTATATAAAATTTGCTCATATATACCCAAATATATATACATTCAATATATACTCATATTTACAGTATTTTAAATGTAAATGATTTATACAGAATATACTTGGATCCGGGGAAACTCGCATCACTTAATCAATTAATTTCACAAATTTTATTCAAAATGAAATTACTTAACAATTTTAAATTCAAAAATTCAATTAATTATCAATTTAAATATTTATAAAATCCGGGGTCGTTACACTTTAGTGCAAAGGTGAGATTTTTATCTCACAAATCTAGTCTATAACTATATTGGACTGTTGGGAATGATTCCCTATCACTTTTGCATGCACATTTGCATTTGGTTTGGATTGGATTGGCAAAAACTCCAATTTTTAGCGTTTTGGTGAATTTTCTGCACTTAGGTCGTTCTGGCCATTTTCATGTGTTCGGAGTTAGGTCGCTCGCGACCTAACCCTTAGGTCATAGGTCGTTTCTGGCCTTAAATTCCCCCTGCAGCGTTAGGTCGTTAGCCTCGGAATTAGATCGTTGAGCCTTAGGTCGTAGGTCGTATGGACCTTAGGTCGTAGGTCGTCTTGGCCATTTCTAACGTCTTCGGAGTTAGGTCGAATAGACCTTTGGTCGTAGGTCGTATGAACCTTAGGTCGTTAGGTCGTATGGCTTTAGGTCGCTAGGTCGTATGACCTTAGGTCGTTAGGTCGTTTGGCTTTTAGGCCGCTTCCGCGCTAGGTCGTTCGACTCTTAGGTCGTAACACTTAGGTCGCTCGCCTCTTAGGTCGTCGGTCGTTCGAATGTTAGGTCGCTCGGCCCTTATCTCCTTAGGTCGCTAGGTCGTGACATTTTAGGTCGCTAGGTCGCGACGTTTTAGGTCGCTGCATCCTATGCTTCTAAAGGTCGCTCGACCTCGTTTATGACCATAGGTCGCTCATCCCCTCTTCATTAGGTCGCTCGGCCTTGCCTTCCATTTTTAGGTCGCATGACCTTCTATCCCGCTAGGTCGTTGGACCTATAACCCGTTAGGTCGTTGGGCCTATAACCCGTAGGTCGTTAGGCCGTTAACCCACTAGGTCGCATGACCTATAACCTGTTAGGTCGCTCGACCGTTTACTCCGTTAGGTCGCCCAACCCTACTACAAGTATTAGGTCGCATGGCCTTGTTCCACTAAGTCGCTCGACCCTTAGGTCGTAACATGTTAGGTCGCACACCTTTCACACCATTAAGTCGCGAGTTTAATTAGGTCGCTCGGCCTTAAAACGTTAGGTCGCTTGACCTGTGCTATTGTTAGGTCGCTTGGCCATTTCAGTTAGGTCGCATGACCACAGGGTTGCTCCAGTTAGGTCGCTTGACTCCTTAGACCCCTAGGTCGCAACCATTAGGTCGCTCGACCCTATTCCCCTTAGGTCGTTAGACATCATTTTGTCTTCACTAGGTCGTACCGTTTTGGTCGGGGCGCTGCCCCGCACCCCGCCGGGGGCGCTGCCCCCTGGACCCCCGCAACCTGGCCGGGCAGGTCGAACCGCGTAAGCGGTGGCGTTGCCCCCGCACCCCCACCTTGGGGGGTTGCCACCCCCCCTGGACCCCCCCTCCGTAGGGGATCTTATCTGAAAAACATTGAGCTGATTTCCTTGGATTTTATTCGCATCTCCGTATGCGATCTTTGTGACTGATTGTTTCTACACTTGCTTATGTGTTTTGTCACTTTATAATATAAAGGTTTCAATACTAGTAGTAAATATCAAAACTCTTTTAACAAACAATTTCAACTCTATTTTTAATAACAAAGCTCTTTTCTTAAACCGTTTTCCAATCTATTAGTATATACAAGCCTTTACCTCACTCGGATGAGAAATCTAATTAAACGACTTAGTAAAACAAGTGGTATGAAACGCTTGCGTTCACTTCGTCGATTAATTCTTGGACTTGTTCGATTGAACCTCTTGTGACAATTTTATTAGTGAAGATTTACAGTTTGTTCGTAAATATTTAAGTTAAGCAAGTGGTTATGGGACATGAAGCTAAACTTCTATATTTACTAGCTTAGTGTAATTGACACTTCTCGTTGATCTTGATGATCGCTTTATGAATTAGACTAGCAATTGCGCGATGTCTCTTTCATTGCAAGGTTAGACTAGACACCACTTGTGTGATTCCATTCACACATACCTTTTTGCTTTTTGGTTAGTCTTGACCTCAATCTGTGTGATTCCACTCACACATGTGGGGTAGCTCCCATCGGACCGTCATGTGATAGGCCTCTTTCCCTTTTTATGATTTCTGGATTTCTTGTGTTGATTTCTGGAATTTATCTCTTTGACTTGTCATGAGTACAAGTTTAGGGTATGATGCCCTCTTTGGATCTTTGAGAAGATTCTTGTGATATTGATTTATCTCTTATCGGTTGATCTCCTGTTGATCATTATTTGCATACTTATAGTAGTATGTCAGTATGGATATTTTATGTTTATGCCATATCTTTTATTTTATATCATGTCATCTGATATTTATAGCTAGACTGATCCGTTTATTATTTTCTTATAAATAATACTCGGGTCAGACCGAGATGTTACAGGTGCTACTGCTTGACTCCTCCCCCAGTGATTCACTACTCAGACTTTTGGCTACTTGTTTAGATTAGCAGCTTTTGTTGTTTACACTTGAAATATAGACTCATAGTTGTATTCTTTTGTATAGCACGCGTTGCTATTCTTTTGTATTATCGTGGATCTTTTTAGACCACTACTCTGATGTACACTTTTATGTGATATATATTCATATCTCTTTCCGCCTTTGTGATATGGATATCTGTGATTGATTCGCATGTTATGCTTACTTCTATATTTGTTTCCGAAGATTATTTTATAGCCACCGTGTGATAAGAAATTACATGGATGGTCGCTCCTCAACAGCCTTATTCTCCGCGCTAGTTGACAGCACTACACCGTACTGTTCTTGGCTAGCGTGGGTATAGAGGTGGGGCGTCACACAGGTGGTACCCCAGTGCCTAGTCTTTAGTTGGAAATCCATTCTCCCTACAAGCCTTGTATGAGTTTTGTTTGTGTAACGTTTTCGATTTTTCGTCGGCGAAAAACCGAACCATTATGGTTTAAGAAGAAGAAAAGGATAGAAGAAAAGGAAAAAGGTAGAAGATGACAGAAAAAAGATAGAAAATAGAACGGAACAGAAAAGAAAACAACATAACAACATCAGAATTTCACAATCGCAGCGGAACAACATATAATAAATAAATAAATAATCTTTAAAACAATGAACTGTACATTTTATACATTACATCATTATCAGAGTTTACAACAACAATAGACAACAGAGTCAATAAATCAATGGACAGTTATATAAACTTATCCTCATACAGAATACATAGCGGAATCATACATAGTATAATATCATATACAAGTGGTACGTCTCGATATGCAGCTCGTCTCCTGAGCTCCATAGCACTCCAAAGTCCAGAATAACCTAATAACCTTACTCTAGACTGTCCGTGTGGAAATTTGTGGGCACCCAGAGTTTAGCAAGGAAACAATAAACTCCGAATCAGTCATGTGACTGGTGTGAGAACTAAAACAGTTTATTTTTCTTTAAAATCAAAATAGAGGAATATTTTTAAAGTCAATTCGCAATGCTTTTAAAAATGAGACTACCATAAGGTCTCCCGCCACACACACAATGCAAACGCAGAATTGGAGGAGATTTCTCCTTATGATTGTCAAAGATGCTTGATACGCATTAAAAAGAAACATTTTATATTATTACTAGTGCATAGTATAGGAACATTTCGATAAAATATAAATCTTAGCCAGCTTACGTACCATGATGGTATGCCTACTATAGCTACCATATTAAATGGCAGGTTCTACAACTAAAACCGTACAAGGCACGTATTGTTTTGTTTGGATTTCCAACAAATGATCAGGCAAAGGAACTTCCCAAGTAAAATAGAACGCCTCTGGAGAAACATTCCCGGATCCTAACCGGATCTCTGCTACACAAGGCCGGGTTACCCCTAACTGGGTAACAACTGACACGAGTATGTCATCTCCCGGTCCTTTGGGACCTTAAATCGAGCGCTCGATAACCAACATCACACAGTAACAAATATAGTGTGTCCATAAAGTAAGTATCTGGGCTCCATACCATGATGCCACTTATAATCCAGATAGGAAATGACATACCCTATAGAGGAGCGACCCACAAATAACCTTGCTGCCACTATTCCTGTTTCGACCACAACCGGTCTGTGAGGCTTGACGAAGTCTCTTTCACAAAGCTATGCTTTATATAAAAGCTGTGCATTAATTCACAAATGCTCAATAGCACTTATATGCCACATTACCAACTTGGGAATGTATCACTAGTAACCATCAACTACATAACCTCTGAGCTCATACGTCTCAGAGAAGGGAGTTAAGCTAAGAGAATAAATTCTCCGCCACCAACAGAAATATATTTGATAGAAACCAGCTTTACATCTCAAATTGTAATGTAAGACACACTTCCATACAAGTACGTTCCGGGATCGAACGTAACCGAAGGCACTTCCAAAGAATCCTTGCAATCCGAGTATTCACAAACCCGATCAAATTTCCCATCACAAAGGAAATCTCCATACCGTAGCTAACGGTGCGGAAACAATCGATAGGTCATTCTATCGTTTTCACAGATACCCGGTCTTCAACACCGGTCTTCAAATGCAATCCATAACGACGTATCACATATTCGGAATGGGTTATACGACCCAAAGGTCCTTTCCCGGCTAACCCGAATAGTGAGCGCTTATTCAAAAATAAGTGTAGCATTCAAATTCAAACAATCACAACAAATACCAATTTAAAGGTAAATATTGATAGTCGGATTATTTAACTATCAATAGGCGTGCTCAACATCACCAAATTCCAAATAATTTCCCAAATTATTTACTTTCCAAAATATCTTTACTAGATATATAATTTCCACACTTCAACCATTTGAAAACAAATTTTCAAATCACTTTCCTTAAACGGAAACACTTCCAATTATTTATCCATTTTAAATTTAAATTGGTTCATTTAAGTAAATCAAATAAATCCTTACTGATTTACTTTTTTATCTACGTTCCAAATCCGTAAATTTATTCCCATAGTTCAAAAACAAATCAACGTTTATTTTTAAACAAATTCCCCTTTCTTTTATAAATTCCCTAGTGAATTTACAATTCCAAAATATCTATGAATATGCAATTTCCCAACCGATTTCTAATATTCATTTTCAATTTATCTTTAAAAGATAAAGTCCCAAAATATTCAGTTCATATTGGAAAACATTTCCATACTTATTAAATAATAAGTAATTCACAAATCCATTCATTTTCAACACTTGGAAAATCTTCAATATACTTAATATCGAAATTAAGTATATATTTTATTCTTTAAGGAAAACATTCACTTAAACACATTTGTTTGGGCTAAAATGAATGTTGCGTAAAACATCGTTACGACGATGCAAAATCACTAGTATAGGGATTCAAAGTTTAAATAGATATATAAATCCTAATACTATACAAAATATTTCCTTTCGGAAATCATTTACTATAACAATAGTGTTATAGTCCACCATTCCCTTTTATTTCTCGAAAACGTATATTTCAACAATGAATGTTGAAATCTATGATTTCGATATTCAACACATTTTAAAACATCTTTAAAACGATTAACTTCATTTTATAATATCAATTTTCCAAAAAATAACCATTTTATTCAATAATATATTCACTGTCCAAAATCGTGAATATATTTCCTTTAAATAATTTCTATATTCACTTATTAAATTTATTTGATTACAGATTTATAAAACAACGTTTATAAATTCCGTTTCAATTTTATAACAACTTCAATTTATAAATCTCCTTTAATAACCAATTTTAATTATATTTCATTTTTATGTCGAAATCCAATCTATAAGTTAATTACTTATAATCTATTTATTTACAAATCCATTCTTTTATATCGTCTGTTAACCTCGTTTTGCCAATAATTCAAGGACTGGACCGACTCATCCAACCAAAGACAGGACCGACTCATCTACTCAAGGGATGGACCGACTCATCTACTTAGAGGGATAAGACGACTCAAGGGGTTAACGGTTCACAAGGCAGGACGGCTCAGTGAGTTACCGACTCATCAAGACTATCGTCTCAACGACTCATGGTAAGCAGCGACTCAGAGCTAACAACGACTCAGTGGATCAACGACTCAACAAGTTCGCGACTTATCATATGAGACGACTCAGGGGAAGTAACGACATAAGATAAGTCGTTAACGGCTTAACGAGTTACAACTTAGAATGACTCGTCCACGACTTAAAGCCATTGGGTCGTAATCCATTGCCATAGTGCCTATGCCAAGGAATATTGACTCGTAAGTGACTCAGGACTTAGCATAAATCCAGCAGAGGAATAAGCCATGGAAAAATCAAGGGTTGGTTCGATGAGTCAGCCACGATCTAATTTGACTCGGCCACGAGCCAAGCATGGGTCGAACACGACTCACGACTTAGGGTTGAAAACTCCTATAAATACATGGCCACCTCCAACATTCGGGGGACCTTTTTGGCCAATCATTTCAAGCGCCAATACTCTGCTGAATTCTCAACTCACCCGACACTTCAAGTTCAAAAGACATTTCAACTAACTTCAAGGGAAAATCTAACGCCATCTACATGGATTCGAAGAATTTTTCTCTACCAAAGTTCTAGTTGTTTGTCTCGTCATAATTGTAATTGAAGATTGTTGTAAAGTTGTAATCAGTTTAGCAAAAAAGAGAGTTAAAGTGGACGTAGGCTTGCCTTGAGCCGAACCACTATAAAATCGTTGTTATTCACTGTTTTTTCTATGATTTTCTGCTTATACTCTGCTCCCGAATCATCGGGTGGTGCTTTCACAACTACACTTCATACACCGGGGTGTTAGCGTTCAAATTTTAGCGTTAACATTTTTGGTGCTTTCACTGAGAACTGAACTCAGGCAAATCGTCATCATTCCTCCACGAAAGTTTGTTGAAGTAACCTCTCTGAAGACTAGAAGTTTATCCAAAATCATGGCTCCGGGGAGAAAGAGTAGATCTGTTAGATCTGGAAATGCTCAAGAGGGAACCTCCGCTTCCCCAGTACCTAATCAAGCCACTCCACCTGTTGGGGTTACAAAAGCGGAGTTGGATGCTATAATCTTAGGGCTGAACCAGCAGATAAATGCCCAAAGTGCACAATTGGAAGCCCAGAACGCCCAAAATGCCCTAATTTTGAATAAGTTGAATGACTTCCTTGGGGTAAACCGTCAACCAACGGGTAATGAAAGGAACTTTGCTGGCAACATTCATGAGGATAAAGAAAGAAACATTCCTGAGAGGGCTGCCAGCCCCTTTGAGCGGACATTTCCTGAAATTGGTGGATCTAGAGCTTGAAATGATGAGGGATATCTTTCTGAAATGGTTCGACAAATCATGAAGGAAAGCATGCAAAGGAATGAAGATGAGAAGGAATGGGGTTTCGCTCCAAATTAAAACCCCGTTTACCGAAAGAATCTTAAAGGCTGAATTCCCAAGGAAGTTCGTCCCCCCAACTATCCCAGCTTACAAAGGAACAAGTGATCCGAACGAATTCTTGTATAAGTATGATTGGCACATGACAGGTGCCAGAGCTTCTGATGAAATATAGTGCCGATATTTTCCTGTATACCTGGAAGGTGTAGCTCTGCTTTGGTTCACCAAGCTGCCAGTCCGGTCTATAGATCAGTTTTCAGACTTAACCCGGAAATTCAAGGAGCAGTTCAGACTATACGCTTCAAAAGCCAAAGATATTATGTCGTTGTCAAGTTTAGAGCAGAATCCGGGTGAAACTATCAGATCTTTCTTGAATCGCTTTAATATAGCGCTGGCCGAGGTAGACAATGCAGAACCACAGATGATCTTTACTTATCTGATGAGGGCCATCGACAAGTCGAGCGAATTTGGAGAATGGCTTAACATGAAGGAACCAAATTCCCTTGAAAAATTCTACAAGAAAGCAGATGAGTTCATACGCCTGGAAAACCGTCCTGTACCGGTAAAGGCAGTGTTAGAAAAAGCTGAAGATAACATTGCTGCTCCACGCAAGAGTGAATCTGTAGGACAGAAAAGGGAGAATAACGATGGAAAGAAACAGAAAAATCTGAAGAAGCCTCGTTCCTTCAAACCATCGGAATATACTCCTTTATCAGATACGCCGGAGCGTTCTGTTGATTATCCTAAACCTCCCGTTCTGAGAACCGGGAAAAAAGCAGTACAAAGCGGAAAGTTTTGGCGCTTCCATAATCAACCCGGTCATGATACCGATGAATGCCGCCAATTGGAAATTTTGATTGAAGAATTGATAAGGGAAAACAAGCTGCAGCAACTTGTGGAAAAGAATAGCAGCAATCCCGCTTCGACTAGTCAGGGGCAACGAGCTCCTGCTCATCAACCCAGGACAGGTGAAAAGACTGCAGGGCATGAATCCGGAAGGCCTGTTATCAATGTCATTACGGGAGGACCTCACCCAGCAGGCAGGAGCTGGGGTGAGATGGAAAGGTATACCCGAGCTTTGAAGTATGTACCGACCGAGGAAGGTGTATTCTTTTTGGAAGGTGCTATGCCCCTTAAGCAACAAAGAACTTTCAATGATGATATTGTGTTCAGAGCCAGGGATTCCACAGGTATTGAAGCTCCTACCTTGGATCCCTTAGTCATCTCGGCTGGTATCGGGCCAGCTATTGTTAGAAGAGTTCTCATTGATTGTGGCGCATCCTGCAATATCCTCTTCAAGAAAACATTTGACCAAATGAAGATCCCTATGGCTGATGTGCAAGCCTCATCACAGAAAATCGCTGGCTTCACTGGGGAGCCAAAACTGCCGATAGGAACCGTTGATTTGTTTGTGGAACTTGGAGAAGGAGAGAGAAAAGTGGTCCGCAAGCAAACTTTTGTGATTGTCGACGAATTTTCTGCTTATAATGCTTTCCTTGGCCGTCCAACTCTCGCAGCATTCAAAGTTGTTCTGGCCCCATGGTGCCTCACCATTAAATTTCCCACAGATAATGGAGTGGGAGTTATAAAAGGGGATCAAAATGCGGGGCGGGAATATTATCTAACAGAGCTACGAGAAACCAGAAAAAGAGAAATGGGAAAGGATGCGGCAGCCCCAGTCCGCATCAAAGAACCAGCCTTGTAGCAATTACAGGGCGGACCCTGCACTGGCGAGCACAGCGGAGCAAGGAAAGAGATGGATCCTAGAAAAGTCAGTGCAGGGGAGAATAGAGTGGTACCAGTGGAAACGACAATACCAGTACCTGTTGATCCAAAGGACCCAAACAAGGTGTTGAATGTGGGTTCACAACTTAATGTGTCAGTTCAGAATATCTTAATATCTTTTTTAAAGGTAAATTTGGATGTTTTTGCTTGGACTCATGCCGATATGTGCGGAATATCCCCAGAAGTTGCAGTACATGCTCTAAATATTGATCCAAAATTTACACCTGTGAAGCAGAAAAGGAGAACTCAAGGTCCAGAAAGGTCGGAAGCGTTAAAAGAAGAAGTTGATCGGCTCATGGAGAATAATTTTATCAAAGAATCTACCTATCCGAATTGGGTTTCAAATCCAGTGCTGGTTAAGAAAGCCAACAGAAAATGGAGAGTGTGCATCGATTTTTCAGATCTAAACAAAGCCTGCCCCAAAGACTGCTACCCATTACCCAGGATCGATCAACTGGTTGACGGAACAGCGGGACACGAATTGTTATCTTTTATGGATGCCTACTCCGGATATAACCAGATCATGATGCATGAGCCAGATCAGGAGGAGACGAGCTTTATCACCGACGTTGGTCTTTACTGCTACAGAGTTATGCCCTTCGGGCTGAAGAATGCAGGGGCAACATACCAAAGACTTGTTAATGCTATGTTCAAACCGCAATTGGGCAAGACTATGGAAGTCTACATCGATGACATGTTAGTAAAGTCTAAGAAAGCAGTGGATCACATAGAACACTTAGCAGACATGTTCGCAGTCCTCCGAAAATACGGAATGAAGCTCAATCCTTTAAAATGTTCATTTGGAGTGGAATCCGGCAAGTTTTTAGGTTTCGTCGTGAGCGCTAGGGGCATTGAGGCTAGTCCAGCTCAAATTACCGCCTTAAAGGAAGTCAAAGCTCCTAGAACAAAGAAGGAATTGCAAAGTCTCAATGGAAAAGTCGCCGCCTTGAGTCGGTTCATTTCCAAAGCCACAGATAAATGCATCCCATTCTTTGACGCCCTGAAGAAAGGAAAGAAAAACTTCGATTGGACTCCCGAATGCCAAAAAGCCTTTGATGAATTGATTCGCCATATGGAAACGCCTCCAATACTTTCTAGTCCTGGCGATGGCGAGGATCTTCTTATATACTTGGTAGTATCATCTCATGCTTTAAGTGCAGCGCTGATACGAGAAGACAAGAGGATTCAACATCCAGTTTACTATATCAGCAAAAGACTCACTGGGGCAAAGATGAATTACTCTAAGTTGGAAAAACTCGCCTATTGCCTACTAATTGCATCTAGGAAGTTGAGGCAATATTTCCAAGCTCATCCTATCAGAGTCCTCACTGATCAACCTTTAAAGCAAGTCCTGTTTCGCCTTGAGGCTTCGGGTCGTCTTCTAAAGTGGAATATTGAACTCAGCAATATGACATCACTTATCATCCCCGAAAAGCGATCAATGGACAAGCTTTAGCGGATTTCATCGCAGAATTCACAGATAAGGGTAACAGTGAGGAGGAAACGATCGACGATTCCCCAATCCAATGGAAGTTATATGTCGATGGCGCGAGAAACGACTACTGTTCTGGAGCCGGAATTGTACTTGAGACCCCTGAAGGTCGATCATTATGCTATGCACTAAGATTGGAATTTTCTTCAACAAACAATGAAGCAGAATACGAAGCCCTTATCGCTGGCTTAAGGATTGCTAAAGAACTAAACATCCGAGCGTTACAGATCTTCAGTGATTCTCAGCTTATTGTATGCCAAGTCAAAAAGGAATTCCAAGCAAAAGGGGGGAATCTGCCCGCCTACTTGTCAAAGGCTTGGGAACTCCTGGGTGATTTCGATCATTACATGATAAGTCACATTGCTCGAGAAGAAAACATGAAAGCAGATTCTCTCGCAAAGTACTCTAGCACAGGTGAAGCTCAATTTCTGAGGTTAACTCCAGTGGAGGTCCTGTCGACTCCGAGCATTGATGAGATGGATATTGATTGGATCATGAGCGTGTCTCAAGAGCAAGAATCATGGATGACTCCAATAACAGAATATCTGCTCAATGGATCTTTACCGGAAAATTCAAAAGAACGAAAGAAGCTACTGAGGAAAGCCTCTCGCTATATAGTCTAGGATGGCCAGTTATACAGACGGGGATTCTCAATGCCGTTACTTCGATGTGTATCCAGGGACGAGTCCAAAACAATCCTAGCTGAGGTGCATGGGGGAGAATGTGGTGATCATTTAGGTGGTCAAACTTTAGCGAAAAAGATTCTCCGATACGGATATTTTTGGCCAGAAATTAATCGAGATGCAGCAGACTATTCCCGAAAATGTGACAGATGCCAAAGATTCGCCAAAATCCCTAGAGCTCCTTCCACTGAACTCACACAGATGGTCAGTCCATGGCCGTTTGCAATATGGGGGATAGACCTTGTAGGACTGTTACCAACTGCCAAATCTGGAATTAAGTATGCCATTGTTGCTGTAGATTATTTTACTAAGTGGGCAGAAGCTGAACCAATGGCTACTATCACCTCAAAAAAGATGATAAGTTTTGTGACTAAAAGTATCATTTGCAGATACGGTGTGCCTCAAAAAATAATTACAGACAATGGTACTCAGTTCGAAAGTGAAGAATTCCAAGATTTTTGCAAACGATTCAAAATCCGAAAAAGCTTTTCAGCAGTAGCCCATCCGCAGGCAAACGGGCAAGTGGAAGCAGTAAATAAAATTATCAAGTCAACCATCAAGAAGCAACTTGAAAGAGAAAAAGGTGGTTGGGTCGATAAGCTACCGCTAGCACTATGGGCATACAGAACTACCCACAAAACTGCGACTGGGCATACTCCATTTTCATTGGCATACGGATCAGAGGCAATGATTCCGGTAGAAACAGAGGTCCCTTCACGTAGAAGAATCCATTTCAATCAAGCGGAGAATGAGAAACTACAGCTTGAGGCACTAGATCTCCTTGATGAAAAAAGAGGAGAGGCTGAGCTCAGAATCGCATCTCATTAGCAAAGGATAGCCAGACATTTCAATTCCAAAGTTCGCCAACGCAGCTTTGAAATTGGAGACCTAGTCCTAAAGAGAATTATGACAGCGACAGGTGTGTTGGGGCCAAATTGGGAAGGACCATATGTCATAGGTCAAAAGCTTCTGGACGGCACATTCAAACTCACTACTGTCGAAGGAGATCAAATTCCAAGAGCTTGGAACAGCAATCACTTGCGTCCATACTTTACTTGATAGCTTTGTCGAAATATTGTAAAAAGAATTATGAATGTATGATTCCTGTAATTGAAAGCGATTGTAAAACCGATGCAAGTGAATAATGAAAGACTATAAAGTGGATGCAGGCCCAAATTCTTGGCCGAACCACTATAAATCTTGTGTTCCTTATTATTATTACATGTTTGCTTTATTTTCAATATGAAAAGTGCATTGAATGTATTACTGAAATGTCGATTTAAATTTTTGCAGGCAACGAAAACAAAACTTGCACATTACAAGACCAAGTGATTCTTGTTATCATTCAACAAACAAATTCCAAGTCGCAAAATTCCCGAGCTTAAATCCTAAATAAGAAGTGCTTCAATTGAACGGTCAATGATTTCGCCGAAAACGGGCTTTAGCTAATAAATTGAGAAGTTTGAACAAACAAACATCCAATTAAGAAGCTTATGTCCGTTCTCGTGAACTGGCCTAGCAATGAAGTACACTTCTTTGGATTAAACAAGCTACTTGTAAGAGAAGGGAGTGCAAGCTTGAAAAAAAAAATAGAGGATCACTGAAAAGGCGTAAGCAAGTGGACAAGGAACAACTAAAGTCCTCTTCGGAAGCACAACTCTTCGGAGGATAAAGACCTCTAACGAAGCATATGCCGTAAAAAAGAAAGTTCTCTACTCAACCAAAAAAGATTGGAGGAGTCATGACCCTCCAACCATGAGAGAGTAACTTCCAGGCAATCTTCGGAGGCCCATTTCACCAGGAGTTGAAGTGTTACAACCGCTCTTCGGAATTTCACTTCACCAGAGTTGAAATGTAAAACAAAATAAAATCCCTCTTCGGAGGCCCATTTCACCAGGAGTTGAAGTGTTACAACTGCTCTTCGGAATTTCACTTCACCAGAGTTGAAATGTAAAACAAAATAAAAGCCCTCTTCGGAGGCCCGTTTCACCAGGAGTTGAAGTGTTACAACCGCTCTTCGGAGTTTCACTTCACCAGAGTTGAAATGTAAAACAAAATAAAAGCCCTCTTCGGAGGCCCGTTTCACCAGGAGTTGAAGTGTTACAACCGCTCTTCGGAGTTTCACTTCACCAGAGTTGAAATGCAAAACAAAATAAAGACCTCCTCCCGGAAACACAATCAAGAAGAAAGACCTCTTCGGAAGCCAACGTTTCACCGAGATTGAAATAAAACTTCCAAATGTTGAAACGTGAAAAGGCTTTCTTCAAAGGCACAACTCTTTGGAGGTACACGTTTCACCAAGATTGAAATAAAACTTCCAAGTGTTGAAACGTGAAAAATCCCTCCTCAGAGGTACAACTTTCTATGTTTCTAAAAAAAAATCCTCATTTAAAGCACACTTTAACTTTCAAAGGAAGAGTGATTTACCTATTCTGGAAAATAATCTTCCTCAAAAGGAAAAAAAAAGAAAAAAAAGAAAAGAAAAGTTAAAGTACCCTTCAGAGGCCTGCTTTACCTCATAGAAGAATTCACTTGGTAAAGTGTGTACATAAGCAAAAGAAAAAAGTGATTTCTTCGAAGGACAAAGCGTAAAAAGTTATATGAAGGGAGTTGTACTCTACGAAAAATTTCTTCAAGAATGAAATAATTATTTTTCAGAAAATAAGAGTGCAAGTCCCCTCGAAGTATAAAATATTGCAGCAAGCTTATGGTATGGGGGCAACATGGTATAGTTATATACAATAAAGGATAGCCACATCGGCAAAAGTAATGCTCAAACAACATGCCATAAGCCCGCTGCAATATCATATAAATAAACTTATGCAAAAATGAATAATAAATGCATTCTCAAATTCAAACAGGAGTCTGTACAAATAAAGGATCATTTTATTCAATTGTATTGCAGATACAAGTTTCAAAATAAAAAGAAGGGGACGGTACCCGCACAATTCTCGACCAGTACTTGCAAAAGACAAGAAGCTAAAAACTGGAATCTTCATTTCTTCTTGCCACCTTTGGACCCTTTACCCGGCCGAATGGTTAGCTTTTCAGGTCGGTCTGTAGGCATAAGGGAAGAAGGGGAGGGAGGTGCAACTGGTGCAACTTCCGGTTCCTCTTCAGTAGCAATGATTTTCTTCCCCCTCCTCTTCGATGTTCCGTGTTTCTTTCTCCTCTTCGAAGAAGACTCACTCCCTGGAGTAACAAGAGCAGACAAAATTATGTCATCAGAAGGAGTCCGCTCTGGAGATATCTCACCTCCCTCAAGTCCCTCGTCTTTCTGCTCCTGCGAAGCGATAGGGTCATAAGACATGAAGAGCCTCTATTTGCTCCTCTTGTGACCCGGGCTGTGAAGCAGAAGGAGGAGCCACCTGAAGAGACGGAGGAGGGATAACCGGAGGAGGCGAAGTTTGCACAGCACTTGGTGTTTCAACTGCAGAAGAAGAGAAATTAAAAATATTAGTATCTCCCCAAAAGAAGGGAGATATGGGTTCGTCAAGATTCAAGAAGTAATCGAGAAGCTCATCAAACTTTTGAGGAGCAAGCAGACAATCCACCTGAATCGGACCAATATCAAAATTACCTGAAGATATTTGCTTCGTTAGTTCAATCTCATAATTTTGAGCTCCAATATCCTCCAAAGCCTCATCATCAGTAGAGGTAATTACCCCGGTTCTTGTAGGAGGCGGGGAATGAGCACTGGAACCTGTGATGTCAACTCCAGGAGAAACTAAAGGACGTTCAGAGGTAGTAGGTGGTAATTCTTTTTCAGAACGTTCCTCTTCCGCCATCCCAGTCCGCACTCTGGCGAGTTGCTCTTTTCCCTTCGCAAGAGCAGCGCGAGTTTCCTCATCTAGGTAGCACGCCTCAAGCTCTTCCTCGGTATACCCGGCACCTTTGAACATGTCGAGAGCAGCTTCCCACACTTCAGCCAAGGTGATTTCGTATTTAGGACCAAGAAAAGAGAGACTGCCATGCCCCAAGACGCTGTGCAAGTAAAAGTCGAATAGATTTGAACTGACGTTAGCTTCCATGGTTCGAATAGATTCTTCAGCTGCGATTTTACCAGCCATGGCCTCATCTCGTTCTTTTTCAGTTTTAGCAAGTTGAGATTTTAACGCTTCAATCTCCATGTCTTGGGCGCTCATTTTACTCCGCAACTGAGCGACATCAGTGCGGTAATTCTCTACAACCTCTTCTAGCCTCTCAACTTTAGCTTCGGCATCTCTTTGGCCAGCATGTGCATCCCGCACTTGTTTTTGTAGCACCTCTTCTCTTTGAGTGTAAGTGTTGGAAGAGGTGGTAAGATCGTCTTTAAGCTACTTGACTTCAGCTTCAAGTTTCTCGTTATACTCGGTTATGTTTTTCATCTCGATGTTGTGCTGGTCAAGAATCTTCTGCCATTCCGACTTATCGTTCTCCATAGTTAGCATCGCCTCGATATTGGCCCGATTGACCCTTTGGAGTTCATCAACAAGCTTTTGCCATCCAGACATTCTTTCAATATCGAGTCTGACGGCATCAAGATTTTGGTACATGGCTTCTTTATCGATGGGAACTAAATCAAGATCGAAGCGAACCCCCTTTAAGCACCAATTCGGGAATCGGCTCTGTAGGGTCGGTGGGCCCCTTTCAACACGATATGAAGGCCTATTAAGAAGTGTTTGAATAGCGCTTCCTTCAAGAGCAGGGGATTTGGAAGGAATGTCGATAGAGATGGGAGCGTCAAACTTTTCAGATATTGCAGATGCGTGTTTCTCACTAGGTTTGGCCCGCTTGCTCGGGTCCTCAACAATGTGGCTCTTCCCCCGACCATCATGTGTTTTACGTTTGTGAGAGTCATCGCCTCTTGAAGAAGACTCATGTCGCACATCTATCCTCTCATGACGCTCTTCATATTCTCTCCTCTCTCTAGCTTTTCGAGCAGCTCTCTGCTCATCGGTTTCTCTGGGACCAGTAAGGTAGCGTCTATAATCATAGTTGCCACGCCCTCCATAGCGCTGAAAGTCTTTATAGTAAGAGCCGCTGCCGCTACACCCCATTGAAGGATCTGAAAGGCAAAAAGACAAGTCTTAAAAGCCTTTAGAGAAAAGAAGTCAGATACAAACAAGTGCTGAAAAATCCTAAGTGTTGTGTAATGTGTAAACTACACGCATCAAGCTACAGACCACTCGGTGGAGTAGAGGTGGTGATAACTTGAGTAGGAGGAGTTGACATTTGTTGTAGAGAAGATGTCGCCTCGATTACAGAAGAGATAGTTTTGGAAACATCATCTTTAAAAAGTTCTTGTGAAGTCACAATTAGGTCGCTCAACCCCTCAAAAACATCATCACCATCATGCTTTTTGGGACTTGCTTTCTCAACTCCTTCGTCAGCAGATCTCCCAGAAGATCGTGGAGGTTCTTCCTCTTCGATAACTGGGGCAAGTGTCTAATTGCTAGACGGCCCCGCAACATCAGTGAGAGTGGGGCACTTCACCAGTAAAGTTTCAGTGGAGGGATCTTTTGGCATAAGCTTTTCAGCCTCCGCTGGAGAATCGGGAACTTCACAAAGCTGAGTGGAACGAGAAGGGTGAAGGAGTCCAAATTGATGTAAAAATTCATCATTTAACAAAAACTTTATACTCCTCTCTTCTGCCGCCACGGCATTCAGTCTTTCAAAAATTTGCTTATAGCATGGATCTCTAGAGGGAGGAGGAAGTGCTAAAACAGAAAAGAAAAAAAAAGAAGCGAAGTTAGCATTTAGCAACTCAGATTTCGAAAAGCTCAAGAATAGAGAAATAAAAACAGGAAATCTTACTTCCTACTCTCCAGATGGCATAAAACCCTGGAGGACAGCGAACAAAGAAAAACTGATTTAGAAATCCATGAACGCTTTCAGGAAGACCAGTGATGAGTTTGCGGTTTCGAGCACTCCTTATAACTACGATAGAGGGATGATCTTTAATTTTTGTGAATGAGCAGAAGTAGCAGATTTCCCCAAAGCTCGGTAATCGGTCCAAAACTCTCCTAAATAGCACACATAACCCCATCAGAATGGCATGGCCGTTGGGGTGCAATGGGGATGGAGAGATAGATAACCGAAACAGGAACTGCTGAAGGAAGTCAATAAAAGTTGGGATGGCACCGCTCAAGCACATTTGGCGATTGACAGCAATAAAGCCAAGAGGGGGCCTATCTGCAGTATCATTTGGCCCCGGCAGTAAGGCATCAGCTTCGGCAATGCCAAACTGGATGCACAATTGGTTAAACACCCGCTGATTCAGAGTTGTGGAAGTTCTCTCCGGAGGGTTATCCAATGGGTTAGCTATTGGGAAGACATCTTCAGCCTGGCCCATCGGTTCTTCTTGTTGAGAAGTCATTCTACACAAGCAACTGGATGTTCAAATGCGAAGGTGCACGTTTCCTAAAAGTGTGAAGTGTTGTGCAGAACTAATGAAGATAAACAAGTAAATATAACTGAAGTTAAGCTAGTTGGCAATTGATCAATTACTAAATTTCAGGACTTGTTAATTTAAAGTTTCAGGTATAGTGTTAGTGCAAACCGGTCAATTTCAGTTGACTATTTCAACATTGCTTTAGCACTCTACTTGGATTCGTTGGTTTAAAGTACTTCATTCACGCAATCCATTTAAATTAATTATCTTCTATTGACTAATCTATCATTAGATGTGGGCAATCAATGGCAGTATATTCGTTCCAATCTTCTGTGATTATTGTATTAAACAGGTTGTATACTTGCAAATTGAAGCAATCTGTAAAACTAAAGTATGCAATAAAGTTTAACAGGTTAAAGTCCAGACAATTCAATATTCAGGCAGTTTATTTCAGCAATTCAAGTCAAAGATCGAGTCAGAATTATGCTTCAAAGCAGTACAATGTGATAACTCATTCATGTTTTAAAGGTTATGAGGCAAGTTAAGCTAGGTCGTTTATGCTCCAAGTCATTAATGCATCGAGTCACTAGTTCTCTAAGTCGTAAGGCATGGTAAATGGAGAAATTTTTTAGTTCAAAGCAGTGTGAAATTCTCCGAGTCCTGTCTCGGTCGCGACTCAAATCCTAGGTTGCATCTAATTGAGCCGGTCATAGGTTCAAACCACAAGGAACAACTCGGTATGAAAAATAGTCCAAGTGCTAAGTCGTTCACGACCTATGACTTGAGTCGTTCATGGCCTATGGCTTAAGTCGTTCGCGGCAGATGGTTTGAGTCGTTCACGGTTCAAAGGATGAGTCGCAGTGAGGATTTAAAGGGCTGAATCGCTCGTACGATCAAAAACCTAAGTCGTCAGAAAACCAATTAGGCCGTATGAATCCTAAGTCATTTCCTCAACCGGTCGTCCACTCTCCAGCCCATTAACCCGTTAAGGCTCATTTCATCCCTTCCAAATCCACAGACCAGATGATTCGAGGCGCTATAATCCATTGCCCTCTCCTCACACCATCAGAAAATCACTCAGAAGACCAACTCGAATCGCTTCAAGCGCTGCTGTGTCATCGTGAACAATAACGACAGCATGATCGATGGCAGTTGTGAATCGATCAAAAGCATGGGTCTTGTAACGCGGCACAGAAATGTATTGAAGTAAAAAAGGGAAATGGGGAGTCTGAATTCGTGAATCAGTGGTGATCGTAGATTGAACAAAAGGCGAATTCACTTACGCAATATGAGAGTAAAGATGGATTGGCAATTGATTAGCTTGGATTCGTCTCTGGAAGCTTGAGGGATCGCAAATGGCAGGATCAACTGAAACAGATAAACAGTAAAAGTATGGTAAGAGTAACGACTCAAGTCTTTTATAGCTTTGAGCAGTGAAAGTTGAATCGGCACACGAGACAGGATGAGTCGAAGCACACGACCTACGACTTAGGCGTGTACTTCGAGGGGCAAGTGTTAACCTCCTTTTGCCAACAATTCAAGGACTGGACCGACTCATCCAACCAAAGACAGGACCGACTCATCTACTCAAGGGATGGACC
Organism: Allium cepa; assembly: GCA_030765085.1. NCBI lineage: Eukaryota > Viridiplantae > Streptophyta > Magnoliopsida > Asparagales > Amaryllidaceae > Allium > Allium cepa. The sequence continues at coordinate 888,374,576 of CM060943.1, read as the reverse complement.
GACTCATCTACTTAGAGGGATAAGACGACTCGAGGGGTTAACGGTTCACAAGGCAGGACGGCTCAGTGAGTTACCGACTCATCAAGACTATCGTCTCAACGACTCATGGTAAGCAGCGACTCAGAGCTAGCAACGACTCAGTGGATCAACGACTCAACAAGTTCGCGACTTATCATATGAGATGACTCAGGGGAAGTAACGACATAAGAAGGTGGATCCTTGTGCCGCTTCATTTATATACCGCTACATGATAAGTTGTTAACGGCTTAACGACTCACAACTTAGAATGACTCGTCCACGACTTAAAGCCATTGGGTCGTAATCCATTGCCACAGTGCCTATGCCAAGGAATATTGACTCGTAAGCGACTCAGGACTTAGCATAAAATCCAACAGAGGAATAAGCCATGGAAAAATCAAGGGTTGGTTCGATGAGTCGGCCACGACCTAATTTGACTCGGCCACGAGCCAAGCATGGGTCGAACACGACTCACGACTCAGGGCTGAAAACTCCTATAAATACATGGCCACCTCCAACATTCGGGGGACCTTATTGACCAATCATTTTAAGCGCCAATACTCTGCTGAATTCTCAACTCACCCGACACTTCAAGTTTGAAAGACATTTCAACTGACTTCAAGGGAAAATCTAACGCCATCTACATGGATTCGAAGAATTTTTCTCTACCAAAGTTCTAGTTGTTTGTCTCGTCATAATTGTAATTGAAGATTGTTGTAAAGTTGTAATCGGTTTAGCAATAAAGAGAATTAAAGTGGACGTAGGCTTGCCTTGAGCCGAACCACTATAAAATCGTTGTTATTCACTGTTTTTTCTGTGATTTTCTGCTTATACTCTGCTCCCGAATCATTGGGTGGTGCTTTCACAACTACACTTCATACACCGGGGTGTTAGCGTTCATATTTTAGCGTTAACATCGTCATTTATTTATAAGTCAAAAATTCTTATTTACTTATAAATCTAGGTACAACTTTATTTTAACACTTATGAAAGCTCGTTTTATAATTCCAATAATTTTAACTTATAAATATCAATTATATAAATCTTTTATATAAACCGTCTATAATAATTCAAAATTTCCAATTTAAACCATTTCATAAATTTATTAACTATTTATTTCAAAAATCACTTTTCGCTTACATTTCATAAAATCATACTTTTATAACATTAAAATTTTAACGTTTATTTATTTTAACAATTCAAAATTTAATAAAACGTATACTTTCAAAATTCACTTTAAAAATTCCTTTTAAAACCAAAATCATTATTTTAAAACTTCAAAAATGGATCCGATGATACGGCAGCACCAAATAGTCAATCACGACATCCAAATATCATATATCGATATGATAATCAACAAATATCACAATATCTGTAAATAAATCAATACAGTTGAGGAATCCATTTGGATCACTCCAACGTGTTTCCCTGCATCCACAAACATTAGCACAATACCAATTCTGTTCCAGTACGGAATTATCGCGGTATATGGGATTTATAAAATATTATCCGCTTAATAGACGGCGCAATAGGGTCTCATCCGCTATATAATGCGGGAAATCAACTCCAAGTACATAAATAATACCAATTTCACTATACTGTGAAATATTCGTGGTATATGTTTTTAATAAATAACCTCCGCTTACTAACGGCGCATAATGTCTATTTTAACAATCAATAGATAACAATCATCATTCAGACATACATTCAAGAATTTTAAATCTAACTATTTAAAATATAAATTGAAACCGATTCGATTGAGTGAGAAGTTCTCACCTTGATTTCAATTTCGTTTTAGCGATTTATTTCGAATAAAATTAAACGCGTGTTTAATTTTACCTGAAATTCTCACTAACTCCAAATGACTCCAATCCAATTCCATAGTGTAATGCTCGTCCATACGATTCCAACGCAACTAGTTTCGTGCGTTTTCGACCTCGTATGAAAAAGATATGAATTTTCAAAGTTTCACGAATTTTATAAACTAAATTTACAACATTTATTTTTAATTTTATACCCTAATAGAATCAAGGACGTTAGATCTGCATCCCCCCCATCAGGACCGTCCCCTTCCTTTCTTCCTTCCCCTCCCATTCACGTTCCTACAGGAGAAAAAACGCACATATGAACCCATAGAGCCGCCGATTAGGGTTAGATCTTGCGGCCTCCACAACGCACGAAACTCCATCATACCACCGCCATTCGAACGCCATCTCCCAGAGCTACCCATGCCCCGAGCCTCTCGAAGCTCGGCCAGCCCCCTGCCTAGAAAAACGTGCTAGAACGTGACACCTTCAAGGCCACTTTGCCGTTGATCCACAACATATTTTCCGATCTTGACCGTTGAAGTTGTAGTTCGTGAGGTGCTCTACAAGTTTCATGTAGAAAGTTTCTGGAAATATTGCATGGATTGAGAGAGATTGAGGGAAGAACAAGATACATTTCTGGCCATTCATTTATTAATGGCGGCTGGAGCTTTGAAATTAGGGTTAGGGTTTTAATTTTTTGCAAATTTATGAAGAGGGGGGCTTTTATAGAAAAATACGCGAACACTATTCATCCCGGATTTTCCGAACTCCAAACAAAGCGTGCCGGTTGGCGTTCCCAAGGTTTACCCCGCGTTCCGAACACAATGGAATGTGTTTCGGGAGCTAATTCGGTCATCTGTGTGAGATATGGCTATAAACGTTCGATTTTAAATTAAATCGTTTGAGATATGGCTATAAACGTTCGATTTTAAATTAAACCGATTAAACGATTTTCTAGGCGTTTTGGCTTGCACCGGACAAACGATAAATCCGATTGACACGAAATTTGAAACCTTACAACAATATCACATTACAGATCCGATGAAACTGGTTTCGTCGGAATCGAGACTGTTTGAAAAATGGCTATTTTAACTCGCCAGATTAATATTAAAACAATTTCGATGCGTTTCGAGATGCCATGATCAAACGACAACTCCGATTGCTACGAAAATTGGAATCCGATAGTAACAAACTATTACGGATCCAATGAAACTGGTTTCGTCCAATTCTGAGACTGTTCAAAAATTGGCTATTTTTCAGTCGATAATTAAATATTAAAATATTCAATCTTCACTGATTAACTTCTAATTCGATTTAAAAAGTTCTATAACATCTCTATAACTTCAATATGATTAAATAAAATTTTACAAATCATTTTCAATCATATTAAACTCAATTTTCAATTATTTCTGGAATTTCAACTATTAAATAATCGATTTAATTATCCAATTAAATCCAATATTCGATAAATAAATTATTCGACTTAAAATTTTCACTTATTAATATTTAAAATTAATTAAATATTCAAATTTTAATCAATATAAATTTCGGATCGTTACAAACTTCCCCCCTTAAAAGAATTTCGTCCTCGAAATTAACAAGTAAGAAAAAGTTACAGAATTCATTAACTTTCCAAAACAAATTTAAACTTCTTACCATACTTTACTAAGTTTTCAAATCTATACTTAATTATCTTTTCAAAACCAAACTATATCGTTTAACTTTCAATTCCAAAACCAAAATTATAGTTTTCCAAACTGTCCCAAATTTTCCCAAAATTTTTCTAACGCCTTAAATTTTCAGAAAAATTCACCATAGTCTCCTTTGCGCGGCTCGATCCGGGAAAAAAAAATGATAGTATATATATCACAAATATACATCTCATCAAGTGATGACGCGTCCCGCAGGGAAAAAAGTGTAAATGTACGGTATGTAATCCGAGATATGTACCTTATTTATTATTAGCAAGCGTATACTGCTAATATAGCGCGAAAGCGAGCTCCAAATGCGAAGCAAACGCCATTCGCACCTACTAAACACTCAACAAACATATGAGAACATGTATATATGAAAATAGTATCGATATACAACATATAGCAACATAACAACTACATGTGCCAATATAGCAAATGCAACAAAACAACAAATGCAAACATCAACCAACTATCATCCATAACCAAATCAATATTTATTCATATTCTCATTAATATTCAATGAATTGGTTTTCAATTTTAATCACATTTGATTTATTTACATTGGATTTACTAACATTCATTCATATTCAATTTTTAATTAGTTTGCATTCACTAATTCAAGTCCAATTCACGTTCAATTCTATTCAAATTTATTTACTTTCAATTTGAATTCTATTACTTTAGCTTCTAATTCCGCTAATTCCATTTCATTAACACTTAATGAATTTCATACAATCAGTCAACAATCAAATAACAACCAATGTATATTGAACATAACCAAATTATTTCACTTTACATTCATTTTGGTTCAACACATTTAATTCCAATTGGATCATATTAAATTGACTTTCATTCAATTTATTCAACTTCCAATAACATTAGCTTTTAATGAATTAACACTTATATTCATTGTTTCATACTAATTATTTACATTCAATTGATTAATATTTCATCCCTTCATAAATTCAATTGTTAATTCCTTTAACAATATAAAGTTGAATTTCATTCATATAACTCAAGTTCAAATTCTTAATGACTTCATTTCATTAATTCACTTATTAATTTACTTTGACACCAAGAATCAACTTCACTCAATATCACTTAAGTTATATTCCATTTCAAACATCTTTTGTTTAACTTAACTTAAGTTTTCACTTATAAATTCAATTCAAATTCCAATCCTATTTAACTCTTCTTTAATTTAACTCCATCCTTTAAGTTAAATTTATTCTTTCGAAATTCAAATTGTATAAGTTGTCAACTCATTTATCATTCTCATTATATTTTAAATAAGATTCCAGAGTCCTTTCAACCTTTCAAAACCATTTTTGAAATCAATTCAATTATCTTTTGAATTCTCAAAACCAAATCCAAATTTTCCAATCAACTTTCTTTTAAACAATTTGGCAGCAATCCCTCTTTTGGAAACCCGAAAATGAACACCAATGATGTTGCAATCATCATCGGAATTATTTTCCAGCGACCGAAAAGAGTTTAGAGCTTTAATTTATCCAAAATAATTTTCCCAAAATATCAAATCTTTTCAAAATACTTCTTTGGAATTTCATTTCAGATTATAAATCACATTTATAAATCTTTTACTTATATAATTTCACTTCTTATATATAAGATTATTTCACAATTGTAAATCACATTTATTATAACTTCATACTTATAATTTATTTGCATATACAATTATTCTTTTAAAATTGGTGTTTTATTTAACTTATTCAAACAACTTTTATTTATTTGCATATAACTTACATTTTCAACGATCAACAATCAATTCATATACACTTAAATAATTCTGAAAAATTATTCCTTTATATATAAAATAAAATCAAGGTAAAATTATTTCATTTACCAAATTTAAAATTATACTATGTCAACTTGCCTCGTTTAAGAGTTTAGAAATCCCTATCGATAATATGGCGTCCTATACACCGACCAGAATTCACAAACAGCTCAACGGATAAGCAAACACAATATAAAACATTTTTATATTCACTAACAAATACGCGCTCATAGCTATTATTACACTCACACTCATTCTAGAGTACTACTGACTCTATCTCTAATGAGTAACACCCAACAGAGCCATGGTTGTCTCTTAACCATAAGCTCTGATACCAAATGTAACGTTTTCGATTTTTCGTCGCCGAAAAACCGAACCGTTATGGTTTAAGAAGAAGAAAAAGATAGAAGAAAAAGAAAAAGGTAGAAGAAGATAGAAAAAAGATAGAAAATAGAACGGAACAGAAAAGAAAACAACAGAACAACATCAGAATCTCACAATCGCAGCGGAACAACATATAATAAATAAATAAATAATCTTTAAAACAAAGAACTGTACATTTTATACATTACATCATTATCAGAGTTTACAACAACAATAGACACAGAGTCAATAAATCAATGGACAGTTATATAAACTTATCCTCATACAGAATACACAATGGAATCATACATAGTATTATATCATATACAAGTGGTACGTCTCGATATGCAGCTCGTCTCCTGAGCTCCATAGCACTCCAAAGTCCAAAATAACCTAATAACCTAACTCTAGACTGCCCGTGTGGAAATTTGTGGGCACCCAGAGTTTAGGAAGGAAACAATAAACTCCGAGTCAGTCATGTGACTGGTGTGAGAACTAAAACAGTTTATTTTTCTTTAAAATCAAAATAGAGGAATATTTTTAAAGTCAATTCGCAATGCTTTTAAAAACGAGACTACCATAAGGTCTCCCGCCACACACACAATGCAAACGCAGAATTGGAGGAGATTTCTCCTTATGATAGTCAAAGATGCTTGATACGCATTAAAAAGAAACATTTGATATTATTACTAGTGCATAGTGTAGGAACATTTCGAAAGTAAAATATAAATCTTAGCCAGCATACGTACCATGATGGTATGCCTACTATAGCTACCATATTAAATGGCAGGTTCTACAACTAAAACCGTACAAGGCACGTATTGTTTTGTTTGGATTTTCAACAAATGATCGGGCAAAGGAACTTCCCAAATAAAATAGAACGCCTCTGGAGCAACGTTCCCAGATCCTAACCAGATCACTGCTACACAAGGCCGGGTTACCCCTAACTGGGTAACAACTGACACGAGTATGTCATCCCCCGGTCCTTTCGGACCTTAAACCGAGCGCTCGATAACCAACATCACACAGTAACAAATATAGTGTGTCCACAGAGTAAGTATCTGGGCTCCATACCATGATACCACTTATAATCCAGATAGGAAATGACTTACCCTATGGAGGAGCGACCCCCAAATAACCTTGCTGCCACGATTCCTGTTTCAACCACAACCGGTCTGTGAGGATTGACGAAGTCTCGTTCACAAAGCAATGCTTTATATAAAAGCTATGCTTTAATTCACAAATGCTCAATAGCTCTTATATGCCACATTATCAACTTGGGAATGTATCACTAGTAACCATCAACTACATAACCTCTGAGCTCATACGTCTCAGAGAAGGGTGTTAAGCTAAGAGAATAAATTCTCCGCCACCAACAGAAATATATTTGATAGAAACCAGCTTTACATCTCAAATTGTAATGTAAGACACACATCCATACAAGTACGTTCCGGGATCGAACGTAACTGAAGGCACTCCCAAAGAAGTCCTTGCAATCCGGGTATTCACAAACCCAATCAAATTTCCCATCACAAACGAAATCTCCATACCGTAGCTAACGGTGCGGAAACAATCGATAGGTCATTCTATCGTTTTCACAAATACCCGGTCTTCAACACCGGTCTTCAATGCAATCCATAACGGCGTATCACATATTCGGAATGAGTTATACGACCCAAAGGTCCTTTCCCGGCTAACCTGAATAGTGAGCGCTTATTCAAAAATAAGTGTAGCATTCAAATTCAAACAATCACAACAAATACCTATTTAAAGATAAATATTGATAGTCAGATTATTTAACTATCAATAAGCGTGCTCAACATCACCAATTTCCAAATAATTTCCCAAATTATTTACTTTCCAAAATATCTTTACTAGATATATAATTTCCTTACTTCAACCATTTGAAAACAAATTTTCAAATCACTTTCCTTAAACGGAAACACTTCCAATTATTTATCCATTTTAAATTTAAATGGTTCATTTAAGTAAATCAAATAAATCCTTACTGATTACTTTTTTATTTACGTTCCAAATCCGTAAATTATTCCCATAGTTCAAAAACAAATCAACGTTTATTTTTAAACAAATTCCCTTTTCTTTTATAAATTCCCTAGTGAATTTACAATTCCAAAATATCTATGCATATGCAATTTCCCAATCGATTTCTAATATTCATTTTCAATTTATCTTTAAAAGATAAAGTCCCAAAATATTCAGTTCATATTGGAAAAAATTTCCATACTTATTAAATAATAAGTAATTCACAAATCCATTCATTTTCAACACTTGAAAAATCTTCAATATACTTAATATCGAAATTAAGTATATATTTTATTCTTTAAGGAAAACATTCACTTAAACACATTTGTTTGGGCTAAAACGAATGTTGCGTAAAACATCGTTACGACGATCCAAAATCACTAGTATAGGGATTCAAAGTTTAAATAGATATATAAATCCCAATACTATACAAAATATTTCCTTTCGGAAATCATTTACTATAACAATAGTGTTATAGTCCACCATTCCCTTTTATTTCTCGAAATCGTCTATTTCAACAATGAATGTCGAAATCCATAATTTCGATATTCAACACATTTTAAAACATCTTTAAAGCGATTAACTTCATTTTATAATATCACTTTCCCAAAAAATAACCATTTTATTCAATAATATATTCAATGTCCAAAAATCGTGAATATATTTCCTTTAAATAATTTCTATATTCAATTATCAAATTTATTTGATTACGGATTTATAAAACAACGTTTATAAATTCCGTTTCAATTTTATAACAACTTCAATTTATAAATCTCCTTTAATAACCAATTTTAATTATATTTCATTTTTATGTCGAAATCCAATCTATAGTAAATTACTTATAATATATTTATTTACAAATCCATTCTTTTATATCGTCATTTATTTATAAGTCAAAAATTCTTATTTACTTATAAATCTAGGTACAACTTTATTTTAACACTTATGAAAGCTCGTTTTATAATTCCAATAATTTTAACTTATAAATATCAATTTTATAAATCTTTTATATAAACCGTTTATAATAATTCAAAAGTTCCAATTTAAACCATTTCATAAATTTATTAACTATTTATTTCAAAAATCACTTTTCACTTACATTTCATAAAAATCATACTTTTATAACATTAAAATTTTAACGTTTATTTATTTTAACAATTCAAAATTTAATAAAACGTATACTTTCGAAAATCACTTTAAAAATTCCTTTTAAAACCAAAATCATTATTTTAAAACTTCAAAAATGGATCCGGTGATGCAGCAGCACCAAATAGTCAATCATGACATCCAAATATCATATATCGATATGATAATCAACAAATATCACAATATCTGTAAATAAATCAATACAGTTGAGGAATCCAGTTGGATCCCTCCAACCTGTTTCCCTGCATCCACAAACATTAGCACAATACCAATTCCATTCCAGTACGGAATTATCGCGGTATATGGGATTTATAAAATATTATCCGCTTAATCGACGGCGCAATAGGGTCTCATCTGCTATATAATGCGGGAAATCAACTCCAAGTACATAAATAATACCAATTTCACTATACTGTGAAATATTCGCGGTATATGTTTTTAATAAATAACCTCCGCTTACTAACGGCGCATAATATCTATTTTAACAATCAATAGATAACAATTATCATTCAGACATACATTCAAGAATTTTAAATCTAACTATTTAAAATATAAATTGAAACCTATTCGATTGAGTGAGAAGTTCTCACCTTGATTTCAATTTCGTTTTAGCGATTTATTTCGAATAAAATTAAACGCGTGTTTAATTTTTCCCGAAATTCTCACTAACTCCAAATGACTCCAATCCAATTCCATACGTAGTGCTCGTCCATACGATTCCAACACAACTGGTTTCGCGCGTTTTCGACCTCGTATGAAAAAGATATGAATTTTCAAAGTTTCACGAATTTTATAAACTAAATTTACAACATTTATTTTTAATTTTATACCCTAATAGAATCAAGGCCGTTAGATCTGCATCCCCCCCCCATCAGGACCGTCCCCTTACTTTCTTCCTTCCCCTCCCATTCAGGTTCCTACAGGAGAAAAAACGCATGTATGAACCCATAGAGCCGCCGATTAGGGTTAGATCTTGCGGCCTCCACAACGCACGAAACTCCATCATACCGCCGCCATTCGAACGCCATCTCCCAGAGCTACCCATGCCCCGAGCCTCTCGAAGCTCGGCCAGCCCCCTGCCTAGAAAAACGTGCTAGAACGTGACACCTTCAAGGCCACTTTGCCATTGATCCACAACATATTTTCTGATCTTGACCGTTGAAGTTGTAGTTCGTGAGGTGCTCTACAAGTTTCATGTAGAAAGTTTTTGGAAATATAGCATGGATTGAGGGAGATTGTGGGAAGAACAAGATACATTTCTGGCCATTCATTTATTACTGGCGGCTGGAGCTTTGAAATTAGGGTTAGGGTTTTAATTTTTGCAAATTTATGAAGAGGGGGGCTTTTATAGAAAAATACGCGAACACTATTCATCCCGGATTTTCCGAACTCCAAACAAAGCGTGCCGGTTGGCGTATCTAAGTTTACCCCGCGTTACGAACACAATGGAATGTGTTTCGGGAGCTAATTTGGTCATCTGTGTGAGATATGGCTATAAACGTTCGATTTTAAATTAAACCGATTAAACGATTTTCTATGCGTTTTGGCTTGCACCGGACAAACGATAAATCCGATTGACACGAAATTTGAAACCTTACAATAATATCACATTACGGATCCGATGAAACTGGTTTTGTCGAAATCGAGACTGTTTGAAAAATGGCTATTTTAACTCGCCAAATTAATATTAAAACAATTTCGATGCGTTTCGAGCTTCCACGATCAAACGACAACTCCGATTGCTACGAAAATTGAATCCGATAATAACAAACTATTACGGATCCAATGGAACTAGTTTCGTCCAATTCTGAGACTATTCAAAAATTGGCTATTTTTCAGTCGATAATTAAATATTAAAATATTCAATCTTCACTGATTAACTTCTAATTCGATTTTAAAAGTTCTATAACATCTCTATAACTTCTATGATTAAATAAAATTTTACAAATCATTTTCAATCATATTAAACTCAATTTTCAATTATTTCTGGAATTTCAACTATTAAATAAACGATTTAATTATCCAATTAGATCCAATATTCGATAAATAAATTATTCAACTTAAAAATTTCACTTATTAATATTTAAAATTAATTAAATATTCAAATTTTAATCAATATAAATTTTGGGTCGTTATAGTTTGTATTACCCACTCTGTGGCTAGTACCTGGAATTTAATAGATGTAACAATTTCGGCTATTTTATAAATATTTGTATATATACCCTAGTATAATATCAGAGGATTTCTATAAAAATGTTTTAGCTATCGTAAGGTAAAAACCCGACATGTTTATTTGTGGCCTGGTCTTACGAGATGCTTTTGTTTTCAAAGAATTTTTGAAACTTTAATAATCAATTGAGTGTGATTTTCTCACGTTGGTATTCCAGACTAACTTGGGTGTTATTTAACTGTAATGCTCGGTTCAAACCGAGTATTATAGATACAGGATTTGATGCTGTGGAGCTCAGGAGACGAGCTGGATGACGATGCATATTTTTCGTACAAGTTATATATATATATATATTCCGCTGTGTTGAGTAGCTGTGCATCCAGTTGTATATTATTGATGTTGTTAGACTCTGATGATGATGTATGTATAAACCAGATATATATTTGTTTTTGTGTAAAGATCATTTATTATCTATTATATTTTATTCCGCTGCGATGGTTAGATTCTGATGTTGATTTCTATTTTCTTCTTCTACCTCTTCTTTTTTAACCTAAATGGTTCGTATTTCTGTGCAACTTGAGTTAATTTATGTGGAATAGTGTTGACTCTAGGGGTACGGATTTGCGCGTCGTTACAGTTGGTATCAGAGCTTAGGTTGGTGATAACCTTGGCTTAGGTGGGAATTACTCATAGAACAGAGTCCGTAGTACTCTAGAATGAGTTTGAGCGTATCAATAGATATGAGCGCGTATTTGTTAGTGAATATAAAATTGTTTTTATATTGCGTTGATTTATCGGTTGAGTATTTATGGATTCTGGTCGATACATGCGACGCCATGTCATCGATAGGGATTTCTAAACTCTTGAACAAGATAAACCGACATGGTATTGTTTTAAATAAGGCAAATGAAATAATTTTACCCAAAATTGTTTTGTATATAAAGGGAATAATTTTTGGTAAATTATTATAGTTATATATGGATGTTTGGTTGTTAGAAATAATAACATTAAGTTATTATTATTAATGTGTAAAATTGAATAAGAAATTAAAAAAATAACTAAAGATTAAGGAATTGAATTCATAATTAAAAACTAAGAAAAAATTTCATATATAAATGAAATTTGTAAATGTAAACGATGAATAAGAATTATTGTGTGATTAATAATAATTTAAAATGAAATTCCAAGGTATTGTTTGAATATAAATTTAAAGAGTTTGGAATTTGAAAATTTGGGAATTTAAGTTCCTTTGAATTAGGAAATGATTTCCAAAGGTTGGGAAAGATAATATATATTGAGAAATATTTTTGAATCAGATGTGAAATCTAGGGAGATTTGGAATTTAAAAATATATGAAGGGTTATAAAAGAGATAAAAGCATTGAACTCTTTACGGTCGCTGGAAAATAATTCTGATGATGGTCGCGACATCATCGGTGTTCATTTTCGAGTTTCCAAAAGAGGGATTGCTACTAGTATGTTTTGGATTAAAGTTTGTTGGAGAAATTTGGTTGATTTTGAAAATGAAAGGAATAGTTTGGTTAGATATATATGTTTTCAAAAATTTATTGTTGAACTTAAGTTTGAAAAAAAAAATTTAGTCGGGTTAGGCTGAATAAAACAAAGTTTTGAGATTTAACATTTATAAGCAACGGATAAATTTATATGGTGGGCAAATGAAATGAACTAAAAATAATTTATGTTTGGAAATAAAATTTATTGGTTGACAATGAATTTGTGAATGAATAAATGGAGCAACTATTGAACGTATAAAGTAAAGTTGATATTAATAAGAAGAAATTGAAAATTTTAATCCGGAAATTAAAATTTAACTTAAGTGAATGAAAGTGAGAGGAAAAAAGGGAGAAAATTCCTGGAATAAAAATTTGATTAGGAGTTAAATGAAAAATAGAAGGGAACTAGTTGATAAATTAATTGGTTAATTAAATTTGGAACTTGGATTAAATAGAAATTATTAAATGTAATTTAAGTTGAAATACCAGCAAATCGAATGTGGATAGTATAAATAGAGCTCGACACATATATTTTGAATGCTGTTACGTGAAATAAATGAATTGAAACAGAAGTGACTTAAGTTGTGAATAAATTCGATTCAAGTATAAATAAGAGGAATATGACTTCGAAATATTATTCAAATGAGCTTGAGTTATGGAATTAGAAATAAATATGGGCATACATTATAAATTTGGATTATGAATAAATTAAAAATGGGATTGGTTGTAAATAGATGAAAGTATGGATATAAATAAATTTGTGACTTATAGAACTTAGAAATGGAATTGTAAGTGAATTAAAAATAAAGTGGAGTTGGTTGGAATTGGATTACAATAGAATGATGTAAGCTGCAAATAAAATCCAATATGAATATAACGAGTTAATTAGGTGCTTGGATATTATCTTGATAAATTGAGAATGTGAATTAATATTCAAATGGATGAAAATAATAATATACAAGCCTGGATGGCTATTGAGCTTAAATAAAAATTTGGCGTATATGAAATAGATTGATTTTAAAATCGATTAAATTTGATATGAGTTTGTTTCGATTGGAAATGGTTAGTGATATACAAAACATAAATTGTGTCGAGCTAAATAAAATGGGTCTGTATGGAACCTATGCATTATGAAATAAAATACCATGTGAGATAAAATAGAATTGGATTAGAAAAATTGAATTGAGTTGGAGATCAATTTAAAATTTTCTACAAAATTAAGAAATAGAAAATTCTATGAACTGGTAAATGTAAATAAAATTGATTTTGAAATCAGTTGAATTGAATATGAGCTTGTTTGAATTAAATATGAATTGCAGTTGTATGGAATTGGATTAAAATAAAAATGATTTGAGATGAAAATAAATCCAAATAGAGTATGAATTAATTAAAACGGGGATGAACTTAAGTTATGAAATGGTGGTGAATTGAAATAAATTAACTTAAGTTTAAAAATTAATAGAAGCATGGGATGATGTCGGGTATAATAAAAATAGTTTGGAATCAAACTTTTTGGATATGAAGAAATGCAATGAAAGTTTGTGAATAAATTAAAATGGGATGGGATTAAGTGTAAGTTGAATTGAAATCAATTTAAATTGGTTATAAAGCTTATATTATTATTTATTCACATTAATATTGTCGAATTGAATTAGAAAATTGGTCGTTCGACGTAAACGGAACTAAGCAAAATTATATGAATCTATAGCAGTTTGATAAATTGATTTTTGCATCAGTTGGAATGAATATGAGTTTGTTTTGCTTTGAATTAATTAAATAAAAGCAAGTAAGTTGTAAATCACTTCAACTGAAAGGAATGGTTTGAGAATTGATTATAAGCAATTGTAATAAGTTCGGAACCTTATATATGCTTATGGAAATTATATAACATGCATTATATGTGAAATTTATGTGTTTATGCCAGTATATCACATGCATTGTAATAGGATCGATGTTTTAGCTATTTAAATTTAAGCGAAATGCTATAAACTTCCTATATATAGTACTTATATATTTAAGTTGAGAAAGTACAGGTTCAGGGTAGCCGTATGGATGGATTTGATCGCGCAAAATGCTAAAATAGATAAGCGACTTGCTTATAAATGCTAATTAAGGTACACCTACGCAATAAAAATAGGAAATATGAACTGTTTTTTTTTTTGACCGTGTGGGTCGATGTATATATATTTATATCTTTTGTCGAAATGTAAAAGCTCCTCCATACAAAGGAGACTCTGCCAAAAAATTTCAGAAATTTTGGGAGTTAGAAAATTTTTTGAAAATTTTTGGGAAAATTTTTTTTTAACGACAAAACGATTTCAACCTGGACATTGAAATAAATTAGCGAATGAAACTAATTTAAAATAATGACATGAATTGGTTATAAATGAAAAATAAATTCAAGTATTCAGGGATAAGAATAAATTGAATTCATATGGAATTGGGAGAACCAATTTGAATAGAAATAGATATAAACTAAAAGTGGCGAAGAGAAAATAAATAAAGAAACATATTAAACGCTTATACTAAACTTAAGAAAAGAATGGTGAATTCTAAATTGGAAATTGATATTATAAATATATTCTACGTTAATATTTGGATGAATAGATATTGACATTGGTAAAGAAGTCAATAAAATGTTTTGAATGTTGTGATTGGATATTATTGCTAAGTTGGATATACAGGTATTATAAAGAAAAGGAAAATTGGTTTGGATTTCAGAAGATAAATTTGAAATGCGACAAAAGGTATGTGTTTAAATTTCTGTACGAAATTTGATTGGGTTTTTGGTCGAGCCACTTGGCCTTTTGTTTTCTTTTGGATTATGGGAGCCCGTAGAGACCTTTTGTAGTTGTACCGAGCTAGCCGCGCAAAGGAGACGCTGGCAAAAAATTTAGAAAATTTAGAGAGTTCGAAATTTTTTGGAAATTTTGAAAATTTTAAACTTAATTTTGAATTATAATTTAAATAGTTGAATAAGTAAAGTTATTTGAAACTATGAAAGGTTTAGAGAAGTTGGTTGCAGAAATAGTGGGTCTTTAATAAAAGATATGCTATGGTAAGTTGATAAAACTGTTTGGTTTTGGGAAAAGGGTAAACTGGTATTGGACCATTCCTTTTAACTAGTAATTTCAGGGACGAAATTCTTTTAAGGGGGGGAAATGTGACGACCGGGAATTTTTGAGCATTTAAAATTGTAATATTTAATAATTTTTAAATATTTAAAAGTTAATTTGTAACTTAAATTTCAAATTTCGCTATTATTTGGAATTTAGTTATTGGATTTAATTTTTGGAAAATTGGGTAAAATGTTGAATCCTGAATTCTAAGCCTGTTAAGAATAATTTGAAAGCTTATAAAATTTATATTGATAATATTGGAGACAATTAAAGTGTTAAAATTGAATTTAACAGTGATTTGTTCAGTTTTGAAAATATATAATTTAGATTGAATTTAAAAATAGCCTTCCGAGACACAGTCTCGGATTTCGACGAAACTAGTTCCATTGGATCCGTAATAATGTTTTATTATCGGATTTCAAATTTCGTAGCTATCGGGGTTATCTTGTGATCATACGAGATATAAACGTCTAGGAAAAATTAATTGAATTAGCTTTAATTATCGATCAGATTTGGACTTAAACCCGCGTTCAGAATAGGGGTTTGTGGCTAGCGACACCTCTCGGTAGCGCATCTGAAATGTAATTTACCAAAATAGGAAATTTGGTTAAAAGAATATATATATAATAAAAAAGGGGGAAGGTTATTCAAACACTCCACTTCTTTTTCTACGTCTAAGTCAGCCGTTTCCTATGAAGTCATAGCAGCCTTCCTCTTCACGTTTTATATTTCCGTTCCTTCTTTTGCAAAATCATGAAAGTAATACATGCCCTTATTTCAAATCCCTAAATTCCTATTCCTTTTCAGAATCACAAAAACGAAAATAAAAAATAAAAAAAAATAGAGAGAGGGTCGCTCTCTCGCACGGCAATGGGGAGATTCGCAAAGCTCGTGACGTTTCGCGACTCGGAGGCGGAGTTGATTTGGGAAGCTGCGTAGTTCGTCGACAGTGGGACGCTTCAATGTTTTGGGAAGGGATTTGCTGCGTTTGAAGTACTTGAATTCGTGAATGCTGGAGGGAGGAAGTCGCGACGTTCGTGACCTGGTGTTGCGACGAGCGATGGTGGAAATCGCGACAACGTGGAGGAAGCCAATGTAGGCGGCTGTTTGATTCGCGGCGAGGGTAGGTTCATCGGCAGGGAGCGGCAAGTTGTCGAGTGATGGTGGCGAGTTCGAGTCGCGTGTACATGTGAAGGTGAGGTCTTTGAATTTATATCTCAAATTTGAATTTTGATTCGGTAATATATATATATATATATATATATATATATATATATATATATATATATATGGGTATATTACAGGAAATATATATACACAATAAATAAATACATACATATAAGGTGAAAGACAGTGCATGACATTTAATTTAGCTATAAGCTATTAATTTGAGTAAAGTTTAAAGTTACTTTTGATTTGTGAGTAGAATTAGAGTAAACAGAAAAATATATATAGTTGTTAATAAGATTTGGAAAATATAAGAGGATGTATAAAATTAGATTTTTGAGATCTGTAATTTATTTGGACAAGTAAATATGTAGTTTTAATAAAAAAACAAATATGCATATTCACATTTTAAACTTATCAGTTGCTTAAAATAATATATTAAGGTGATTAATTTATTTAATTAACTTATCTAAATTATTTCGGTTGCTAAGAAAATTATTTAAAAAGTAATTAGTTTAAATTTTAATTAATAGTAGATTAAATTTTGTGGACATAATAAAATTTGTGGGAATTTAATTTTTCAATTGACTCGAATATTAGTAAAACACATAATGTTTATACAAGGTCTGAAAATCCTGGAATCAAATCGAGAATGTAGTGGGTTGCAAAACAGGAATCAATGGTGAGTTAATCTCATTCAGCTGAATTATAATTTAAATTTAATTTGTTAAATTTAAATAATTGATTGATTGATTGGCTTTGGTGTGTTATAATATATATAATAGTATATATTACACCATGGAATGATTGATTCCCAGCATTATGTAGCGAAGATATTTATGTTATGCTAACATCTGTGGATGCAGGGAAAATAGGTTGGAGGGATCTAACTGGATCCCTCAACATTTATTTAAATTATTTAATACCCTCTGTTGTGATTATTTGATATTCTATGATGACTTATATTGGAATATTGAATGCTATGGTTCGATTGGAAATAATTGGATATGATGAATTACCAAAAATATATAAATTGGATTTTGGAAAGATAATAAAAGAAGTGAAATTGTAAGTAAAATAAGTATAGAAATTTGAATAAATTTAAAAATGAACTGGAAAAGAAATAAAGAGACTTTAAAATTCTAATAAATAAATTTTGAGTATAGAAAAGGAAATTTTGAATAATCAGGAGGTTAATGAATTTTAAACTTCAGTACTATTATTTTCAAAGAACAAAATATTTATTTAAATTTAAGATTTAAATTTTGAAAAGAATGAAGAAAAATTGGGAAAAAGCTGAAATTTGTATATTTTAGTTAAAAGGATTTAAAATCAAATGGAAAATAATAACAATAATAATTAAGTCCATAATTAATGAATTGTGAAATGAATTGAGTAATTAAAGAAACTTATTTCAAAGGGAATAAATTGGAAATCAATTTGGTAAATTGATTTAAGTCTCCCCGAGTAACAAAGTACGTTTTCAAAGTAAATTTTTAAATATAAGTTAAATGATTTGGAAAATTTATTATTTCTAAATATTTAAATTCTAAAGTAAGTATATTCTCAAATCTATTATAGTAGTAATTATTTAAAGAATGACTTAGTATTTTGTTTTTAAAAGTGAAAATGTAGTTTTATATTTTATTAAACTAACCTTATTTTCAAATATTCATATAGTATGTATATTTAACAAATTATTGATGTATTTTAGCTTAAGTATATTTCAAACTAAAGTGTTTTAAATTATTTAAAAATCTAGTTTTGTGCTTGGTGATTTCAGTGGAGATAGAAAATTTTTGGGAAAGTTTATTCTGAAAAGGAAAGATGGTTTGAAACTATTTTTAAAGGGTTGAAAATAGAAATATATCTTGTGAAGATATTTGAGATAAATAAATAATCTGGGAAATTATTTATTGTTTGATGGTTGTTTGTGAATATTAATTGATAGTTAAATAACCGACTATCAATATTGGCCAAATGCGTTGATCGTTTCGAAGAGACCGGGATCAAGATTTATTTCTCGAAAACCACTTTGACCCGGTTTGTACGTTTCGTGGAAACGAGTTTGGATTCGAAGATGGAGAAATGAAGTGCAAGGGCTAGTCGCTACTAATCCTGAGGATATTTCAAAAATGGATGTAGTAGGAATAGTGCCTTCGGTTCCTTTCAAACCCGGGACGGACTTGTATTGGATGAATATTTCTGGAACATCGTCAGGTGGACGATGGGCATTCTAAGGGATATTGTTCTAAAAGGTAACGCTTAGCCTCAAGCCTCATCAAATGGGAATGACTGAAAATCAGGGGTTATGCAGCAAGGCTAGGTGGGTAGCACCAAAGCAGGGTGAGGTCACCCTGTCTAGATGTCCCTTTTTATTTCGGCTTAGTGGGCGGTCGCTGATCCCAACCGCTGGGTGATCTCACTCGAGATTATCCAGTAAGTGGTAGTCCCAGTCTTGTGTTGCAGGGGAGCAGGCATACTCCTTGATACTGTGATCCAGGCCACGTACTGTGACAGGTGGAACCCAAGTGCCTAGTCATTAGTTGGAAATCCATTCTCCCTACGAGCCTTGTACGATTTTCATTTGTATTACCCACTCTGTGGCTAGTAGCTGGAATTTAATAGATGTAACAATTTCGGCTATTTTATAAATATTTGTATATAGACCCTATTATAATATCAGAGGATTTCTATAAAAATGTTTTAGCTATCGTAAGGTAAAAACCCGACATGTTTATTTGTGGCGTGGTCTTACGAGATGTTTTGTTTTCAAAGGATTTTTGAAACTTTAATAATCAAATGAGTGTGATTTTCTCACGCTGGTATTCCAGATTGACTCGGGTGTTATTTAACTGTAATGCTCGGGTCAGACCGAGTATTACAGATACAGGATTTGATGCTGTGGAGCTCAGAAGACGAGCTGGATGACGATGCGCATTTTTCATACATGTTATATATATATTCCGCTGTGTTGAGTAGCTGTGTATCCAATTGTATATTATTGATGTTGTTAGACTCTGATGATGTACTATAATGATGATGTATGTATAAAACAGATATATATATTTGTTTTTGTGTAAAGATCATTTATTATCTATTATATTTTATTCCGCTGCGATGGTTAGATTCTGATGTTGATTTCTATTTTCTTCTTCCACCTCTTCTTATTTAACCCAAATGGTTCGTATTTCTGTGCAACTTGAGTTGATTTATGTAGAATAGTGTTGACTCAAGGGGTACGGATTTGCGGGTCGTTACACTCTTTGACTTGAACAAAATGAGTTAATGGAACTTCGACCTATGCTAAGTCGCTTTAGTTTGATTACTTGCAAAAATTTGACAGCATTTAACTTGAATCTTCAACTTAAATTGTCGAGATGAACTGCTTGAACTCGTTGTACTCCTTTACAGATTATATTATCTTTAATGCTAATAACCTGTTAAACACATCATTTGCAAAAAAAACTAGGGCGAATATACTGCCACTGATTGCCCACATCGTATGACAGGTTAGTCGATAAAGAATAATCAACTTAAAGAAATTATACGAATGAAATGCTATGAATCGCCAAATTCAAGTGAAATATTGAAGCAAAGCAAAACTAATCAACTAAATCTGATTTGTATGCATCAACACTGCACTTGTACTTGGACCCAAAACAACAAGCTCTGAATCTTTATAATTTACAAATGCATATTAGTTTAATTTCAGTTATATTTGCTTGTCATTTTACTAGTTTTGCACAACACTTCACACATTTAGGAAACGTGCACCTTCATATTTGAATATCCAGTTCCTTGTGTAGAATGGCTTCTCGACAAGAAGAAGTAGTAGGGCAAGCTGGAGAGGCCTTCCCGATAGCCAATCAACTGGATGATCCCACGGAAAGGACTTCAACTCCCTGAATCAACGGGTGTTCAACCAACTACGCATTCAGTTTGGTATTGCTGAAGCATATGCTTTACTTCCTAGGCCAAACGATACTGCTGACAGACTACCTCTCGGTTTTATTGCTGTCAATCGCCAGATGTGCTTGAGTGGAGCTGTTCCTCCTTTTAATGATTTTCTTCAACAATTCCTTCTCCGATTAACCATCTCTCCCTTCCAATTGTGTAACAACCCGCATATTTGTCGATTTTATATTTAAATATTTTATTTGAATATTTTATCGATACTCGGAATTTAGTCTGTAAAGCTACTTTTTGCATACGGTCGAATTAGGACTCGGGACCACTCCCATTGAGTTTAAAATGCCGTTTGCGACCTTTTTGAGTATAATTTTCGATATGTTTGGAGTAAGTAGAATTTTGCTACTTTTCCCTTGGGCTTTGGGTTTAGGTTGGGTTCAGCCCAATGTTCTAACTTAATACCGCAAACTGAAACCCCCCTCTTCATTCACTCTCTCTTCCTCTAATTTCAGTTCTAAAGAGATTAATGGTGGAAGAGAATGGGAAATAGAAATCCAAAACCCTAGTTTTCATTTGCAAATCAATTTCTAGCTCCAAACTCAAGAAAAACCCATTGGTAAGCTTCTCTTCTTCTTCCCCAACCCATTCTCCCTTTAATTTCAGAAAATTCCTAAACCTAATTTGGGAAATGTTTCTCTTTTAAGCTTAGAATCAAGCTTCTTGAGTTGGATTTGAAGAGTGGTTGATTCCCTTTTTGCTTTCAAGCTTCTTCTTCAATTTCTTGGGTTCAAAGGTGAGATTTTTATCTCACATCTATGCTTATATTTATCTTCGATTGTTAGGTATGAATTCCTAACACTTATTCGTGTGCATTTGCTTTTGGTTTGGAATGGTTTTGTGAATATTCCAATTTTGGTGTTTTGAAAGCCAAATTCTTAAAAACCATAGCTTTGATGTTCAAATGTGTTATTGGTGATGCAACAACGAGCTCATAGAGCCAGGTAGTCGATTGGCATAAATCCTTAGTGTCGATGCTCGTTCGGTTGCAATTTGGTAGTGATTGGCCATTGTATTCAATGGGCTAGGAAGGGACTGGGAACAGGTTCGGCCGACCGAGCCCTGTGGCCGGTCGACCGACCTGCTACTATGGTGCATAGGCACCTTTCTGTCTCTGGTCCGGTCGACTGGCAACAGGGCTCTGTCGACCGACCTGCTTCCCGAGATTTTTTGGAACAGGGTCCGGTCGACCGAGCCCTGTAGCCGGCCGACCGACCTGGTGCAACTTTGCCTATTTCGCCTAGTTGTTTGAATTTCCATCTTCATTCGATTCGTGTTATTTCCTATGTGTTGTTATCATTTATTATGACTTTGATGACTCCTTTTTAGGGATTTTGAATATCCATTTCGATGGATTCTTTATCGGTTTCGTTGGATTTTTATTCACATCTTCGTATGTGAATTTTAGTGGCTAATTGTTCCTACAATCTTCTTCGTGATTTGTCACTATAAAAATATAAAGGTTTCTATACTAGTAGTAAATATCAAAACTCTTTCTTTAAATGATTTCAACACTATTTTAGTACAAAGCTCGTTTCTTAAACCATTTTCCAATCTATTAGTATATACAAACCTTTACCTTACTCGTATGAGAAATCTAATTAAACGACTTAGTAAAACGAGTGGTATGAAACGCTTGCGTTTACTTCATCGGTTAATTCTTGGACTTGTTCGATTGAATCTCTTGTGACAATTTTATAGTGGAGATCTACTGTTTGTTCGTAAATATTTAAGTTAAGCAAGTGGTTATGGGACATGAAGCAAAACTCATATATTTACTAGCTCAGTGTAATTGACACTTCTCGTTGATCATGACGATCATCTTTGTGATTTAGACTAGCAATGTGCGATTTCTCTTTGTCTGCGAGGGAGACTAAACCCTGTTTTGTGGAGTTTCGACTCAAATTGATGGGGTAGCAACCAATGGTCTTCGGACCGTTTGTGGTGCTTCGGCTCAATTTGTGATGGTTAGCAACCATGGAATTAGCGTTCTGTTTGTGATACACGTGTTGGTGAGCTTTATGCTCCCGTTTGTGATAGGCCTTTTTCCCCCCTTTTTGTGATTTCTGGATTTCTTGAGATGATTTCTAGAATTTGTGTTTCACCAATTATCGTGATTTCCATTGATAAGTTTTATCAATATTTGTGCATTGGTGAATTTGAGTGTCATTGACTTTTGTGATTGACATTGATATAATCGTCAATATTTATGGTTTGGTGAACGAAATAAGGAGTATGACATTTCTTTGATTCTTGTGTTGATTTTTGTGATATTGATTAATCTCTTGTTGATTTTCAATTACTTATATATATCAAAGCTTGGCATTGTGATTATTATGTGTTTAGTCATATCTCTTACTCTATATCGTTTCATCTGATATTTATAGTTAAACTGATCCGTTTATTATTTTCTTCTTAAATAATAGTCGTGTCAGACAGAGATGTTACAGGTGCTTCTACTTAACATTGCATCCGGGATTACCTCCTTGACTTTTGGTTAACTACTTAGATTAGTAGTTTTTGTTGTATACATTTGAGATATAGAGTCCATAATGTATACTTATTCTTTTGTGTAGTTCATGTAACTATTCTTTTGTGATATTGTGGATCTTTTTAGACCACTACTCTGATGTACACTTCCTAGTGTAATATTCATATCTATTTCCGCCTTTGTGATATGAATTGTCTGTAACTGATTTATGTTATGCTTATTTCTATATGTGTTTCCGGAGGATTTATATAGCCACTGTGTAGTAGCTTTGAGTTTGTGTCGGTATGTCGGATTTCCCTCTTGATAAAGAAATGCATGTTATACTATCTGACATATCGATGCTCGCGCAAAGCAATTACACCGATGGTCGCTCCTCAACAGCCTTATTCTCCGTGCTAGTTGACAGCATTCACCGTAATGCTCTTGGCTAGCGTGGATATAGAGGTGGGGCGTCACAGCTTGGTATAAGAGCCAAACTTCGGAACAATATGGAATATTATAACAAGGATCATCGTCCTAAGTCCATCTAAGGAGTCGTGCTTTAGGATTTACTTCGAGTCTTCGTACGGATTCATCCTATTTTCCTTATGATTCCTTGTTTATCTATCAAGATTGCTTGATATTCAATTTGGTGAATAACCTTTTTCTTCTTCTTCTTTCTTTCTAAAGGAAGAGAAATGTCTAGACCAGGCCGCCCCAGAGCCGTACCATCTAGCACTCCACCCCAGGATGGAGTTTTTATGACTACTCAACAGCTTCTTGATTTAGTGACAAATGCTCAAGCAGCTGGAGCTAACCCGGAACCTACTCACCCAAAGTCGGGATTTGCACGCTTGTGCAGCGATTACACTAATTTGGGTGGGGAGCCATTCAAAAGTTCCGAAACTATTATTGAAGTACAGGCTTGGCTAAGGTCATGCGATCGAATCTTTTCTCGCATGAATCTTATTGACCTTCACCGAGTTCAGGTGGCCTCTAGTATGCTCCGAGAAAGAGCATTGGACTGGTACGAGCTTCTTATTTCTGAGATTAATGAAGCGGATCTCACCTGGGAGCAATTCCGAGAATGCTTCGAGTTGAAATTTGTACCAGAAGCAGAGAAAGTGACATTGGCTCGACGATTTATAGACCTTGTTCAAGGTGAGTCCTCCGTGACTGATTATGTCGCCTCCTTCGAGTCGCTTTCCAAATATGGGGTTGAATACATCAACACCCCTTTAAAGAAGAACCAGAGGTTCGTCTATGGCTTGAACAAAAATCTCAAGAAGCCATTACTTCTAAAATTAGAAGTTTCTTTCGACCAACTCATTGATATCGCTCTTCGTCTTGAAGAGGCGGATAGGGAGAATGATGTTGAAGTGGTGGGTTCCAAACCAAACTTCAACAACAAGAAAAGGCCAAACAAATTCAAAGGCCCTTATCCCAATAAGAAAGGGAAGAAAGCAACCTCTGTGGCAAAGACTTCTTCCTTTGGTCGTGGGGAATGCTATAATTGTGGTTCGAAGGACCATTATGTGAACAAGTGCCAAAGTCTCTCTCTTGTCGCTACTGCAAAGTTCCCAGTCATGTTATATCTTCATGCCCCAAGCTTCAGGGCAAGAAGGAGGGAAAGTTAAATGTTGCTCAAGCCCCTGGCAACACATCTCGTGGTCAAGGTATGCCTCATTCTATCCTTGATGGCATTATTATGTTTCGTGATCAACCCATTCGAGTTCTTTTTGATACGGGTGCATCCCACTCTTTTATATCAAAGGAACTTGTTGATGCTTTTTCTTTGGATGTTTTGTGTTTAATGACTTCTTTGAGAATTGCGAATCCGGTTGGTGGATCCGCAACAATCAGTTTATTGTGTAAAGATGTCGAGATTATTTTGTGTGATTTTCCTTTCCTAGCCGATTTGCATGTCATGCGTTATTTACGCTTTGGAATGATTTTGGGAATGGATTGGCTTAACCGTTATGAAGCTCATATCCTATGTCCTGAGCGGACTATTCATCTTCGACATCCTCAATCTGTTAATCAGGTTTCTGTTATTCTTAAAGATTCGGATTCTGCTTTGGTTGCATCTTTATATTCTTTAAACCCTCGTGATGACGACGACGATGATCAGGGTGAAATGTGTGCCTCCGAAGAGGTCTTTTAGCATTTCAACTCTGGTGAAATGGGCCCCCGAAGAGGGCTTTTCACATTTTAACTCTTGTGAAGTGTCTACTTCAAATATCGGTGAAATGTGTGCCTCCGAAGAGGTCTTTTAGCATTTCAACTCTGGTGAAATGGGCATCCGAAGAGGGCTTTTCACATTTCAACTCTTGTGAAGTGTCTACTTCAAATCTCGGTGAAATGTGTGCCTCCGAGTAGGGCTTTTTCCTGGAAGTTACTTTCTCATGGTTGGATGGATTCACGGGTCGGACGCAAGTTACTTAATTGGATGTTTGTTTTCATAAACGATCGCAACTAGTTAACGAGTGCCATGTGCCTTCCACTTGGGAAGGTGCCTCCGGTCATTCCACCAATCTTTTTTGGTTGAGAAAGTGAACTTTGTTTTTCTGGCATGCCCCGTTAGAGGTCTTTATCCTCCGAAGAGTTGTGCCTCCGAAGAGGTCTTTGGTTGTTTCCTGCCTGCTCGCCCATGTCTTTTCGCCATTTGCTCATATCAGCGATTCCCTGTTATCATTTTCAAGCACACATTCCTTTCTCTTGCAAGTAGTTTTTTTTATCCAAAGAAGTGTACTTCATTGTTAAGTGAGCTAGCAGGGGCAGACACAGGCTACTTAATCGAATGTTCGTTTGCACAAACGATCATAATTAGTTAGCAAGGGCCCACCTCTGGCGGAATCACTAACTGTTTGCTTGAAGCACTTCTTATATAGGATTTGAATCTGGAATCTTTGTGGCTTAACGTTCGTTTGTTGAGTGATGTCAGGGATCACTTGGTCTTGTGATGGGTAAGCTTTGTTTTAATGGCCTGCAATATTAAATCGACATTTTAGCAATACAATTAAAGTGCTTTACATATCGAAATAAAGCAGGCATTTTGTAATAGTAGAGAACACAAGATTTATAGTGGTTCGGCCAAGAACGGGTCCTACACCCACTTTATAGTTCTTATTATTCACTTGCATTGGCTTTACAATGGCTTTCAATACAAGAATCATACATCCATAATCCTTTTACAGTATTTCAGCAAAGCTTTTAAGTAAAATATGGACGCAAGTGATTGCTGTTCCAAGCCCTTGGAATTGGATCCCCTTCGACAGTTGTGAGTTTGAATGTGCCATCAAGAAGTTTTTTGCTTATGACATACGGCCCTTCCTAGTTTAGCCCAAACATACCTGTTGCTGTCATAATTCTTTTCAAGACTAGATCTCCAATTTCAAAGCTGCGTTGGCGAACTTTGGAATTGAAGTGCCTGGCTATCCTTTGCTGATGAGCTGCCACTTTGAGTTGAGCCTCTTCCCTTTTTTCATCAAGGAAGTTAAGCGCTTCTAGTTGCAACTCTTCATTTTCAGCTTGGTTGAAATGAATTCTTCTGTGTGAAGGGACTTCTATTTCCACCGGAATCATTGCTTCTGATCCATATGCTAACGAGAACGGAGTGTGTCCAGCCGCAGTTTTGTGGGTAGTTCTGTATGCCCATAGTGCTAGTGGTAGCTTATCGACCCAACCACCTTTTGCTTTTTCCAGCCGTTTTTTGATGGTTGATTTGATAATTTTGTTTACTGCTTCCACTTGCCTATTTTCCTATGGATGAGCCACTGGTGAAAAGCTTTTTTGGATCTTGAATCGCTTGCAAAATTTTTGGAATTCTTGACTTTCGAATTGGGTTCCATTGTCTGTGATTATCATTTGAGGCACACCATACCTGCAAATGATATTCTTAGTCACAAAGTTTATCATCGTTTTAGAGGTAATAGTAGCTAATGGTTCAGATTCAGCCCATTTTGTAAAATAATCAACAGCAACAATGGAATATCTGATTCCGGACTTGGTGGTTGGCAAAGGCCCGATGAGATCTATTCCCCAAATAGCAAATGGCCATGGACTGACCATGTGTGTTATCTCGGTGGAAGGTGCTGTTGGGAGGTTTTGCAAATCTCTGGCATCGGTCTCATTTTCGGGCGTAGCTAGCAGCGTCACGATTAATGTCTGTACAAAAATACCCATAACGGAGAATTTTCTTTGCTAGAGTTTGACCACCTGAATGATCTCCACACTCTCCTCCGTGTACTTCAGCTAGAATTGTCTTAGCCTCTTCCTTGGTCACACATCGGAGTAATGGCATTGAGAATCCCCGTCTGTACAATTGGCCATCTTGAGTTATATATCTAGAGGCTTTTCTTAGCAGCTTCTGTCGTTCTTTTGAATTTTCTGGAAGAGAGCCTTTAAGCTGATATTCCTTGATTGGAGTCATCCACGATTCTTGCTCTTGAGATATAGTCATGATCCAGTCAATATCCATCTCATTAGTGCTTGGAGCTGACAAGACTTCCAAAGGAACTAATCCCAATAATTGAGCTTCACCAGTGCTGGAATACTTAGCGAGAGAATTGCCTTCATGTTCTCTTCCTGGGGTATATGGCTTATCGTGTAATGGTCAAAATCATCAACAAGTTCCCAGGCCTTTGACAAGTAGGTAGGCAGATTTCCTCCTTTAGCTTGAAACCCTTTCCTGACTTGGCATACAATAAGATGAGAATCACTGAAAATTTGCAACACTCTGATGTTCAGTTCCTTAGCAATCTTCAAGCCAGCAATAAGAGCTTCATATTCTTCTTCATTGTTTGTCGAAGGGAATTCTAATCTCAATGCATAGCACAACGACCGCCCTTCAGGAGTTTCAAGTACAACCCTAGCTCCGGAACAGTAATCGTTTCTCGCACCATCAACATATAATTTCCATCGAATCGGGGTATTATCTGTCACCTCTTCCTAACTATCACCTTTATCTGTACATTCTGCGATGAAATCTGCTAAAGCTTGTCCATTGATTGCTCGTCGGGGATGATAAGTGATGTCGTATTGGGTTAGTTCAATATTCCACTTCAGAAGACGACCCGAAGTCTCAGGGCGAAACAGGACTTGCTTCAGAGGTTGATCAGTGAGGACTTTGATAGGATGAGCTTGGAAATATGGCCCCAATTTTCTTGATGCAATCAGTAGACAATAGGCAAGCTTTTTCAACTTTGAATAATTCATCTCTCCCCAGTTAATCTTTT
Source organism: Allium cepa (assembly GCA_030765085.1). Classification (NCBI taxonomy): domain Eukaryota; kingdom Viridiplantae; phylum Streptophyta; class Magnoliopsida; order Asparagales; family Amaryllidaceae; genus Allium; species Allium cepa. The sequence continues at coordinate 888,346,064 of CM060943.1, read as the reverse complement.
GCTAATATCATAAACCGGGTGCTGAATTTTTGCGTCTTCCCGTACCAACGCCGCACTGAGAGCATGAGATGAGATTGCCAAATATACGAAAAGATCTTCAACATTGTCGGGCTTAGAAAGTATTGGATGCGTTTCCATATGACAAATCAACTCATCGAAAGCTTTCTGGCATTCAGGAGTCCAGTCAAAGTTTTTCCTTCCTTTCTTCAGAGCATCAAAGAACGGAATGCATTTATCAGTAGCTTTGGAAATGAACCAACTCAATGCAGCGACTTTTCCATTGAGACTTTGCAATTCCTTTTTCGTTCAAGGAGCTTTGACTTCTCTTAAAGCAGCAATCTAAGCAGGATTAGCCTCAATGCCCCTAGCACTCATAATGAAACCCAAGAACATTCCGGACTCCATCTCAAATGAACTTTTTAAAGGATTAAGCTTCATTCTGTATTTTCGGAAGACTGCGAACATTTCTGCCAAGTGATCCATATGGTTCACTGCCTTCTTTCATTTCACCAACATATCATCAACGTAAACTTCCATATTCTTGCCAATCTATGGCTTGAACATAGCATTGACAAGTCTTTGGTAAGTTGCCACAGCATTCTTCAGTCCAAAAGGCATGACCCTGTAGCAGTAAAGGCCGACATCGGTGATGAAGCTCATGTCCTCTTGATCTGGCTCATGCATCATGATCTGGTTATATCCGGAGTAAGCATTCATAAAAGATAACAATTGATGCCCCGTTGTTCCATCCACCAACTGATCTATCCTGGGTAACGGGAAGCAGTCTTTGGGGCAGGCTTTGTTTAAATCTAAAAAGCCGATGCATACTCTCCACTTTCCATTAGCTTTCTTAAATAGTACTAGATTTGAAACCCAATTCGGATAAGTAGACTCCCTGATGAAGCCATTCTCCAAGAGCCGATCTACCTCTTCCTTCAATGCGGCTGACCTTTCAGGACCTGGGTTCTTCTTTTCTGCTTTACAGGTGTAAACTTTGGATCAATATTCAGAGTTTGTACTACAACTTCTGGGGATATTCCACATATATCAGCATGAGTCCAAGTGAAAACATCCAGATTTGCTTACGAGAATGATATCAAAATATTCTGAACCGTCACATTAAGTTGCGAACCCAGATTCAGCACCTTGTTAGGGTCTTTCGGGTCAACAGGTATTGGCACCGTTACCTCCACTAGCACCACTCTATTCTCCCCTGCACTGGCTTTTCTAGGATCCATTTCTCTTCGTGCCCTGCTATGCTCGCCAGTGCAGGGTCCACCCTGTAATTGCTACAAGGTTGGTTCTTTGATGGGGACTGGGGCTGCCGCATCTTTTCCCATCTCTCTCTTCCTCGCTTCACGCAAGTCTATTAGATAACATTCTCGTCTAGCATTCTGATCCCCTTTAATAACACCAACTCCATTATCCGTGGGGAATTTCGTAGTAAGGCACCACGGGGCGAGAATTGCCTTAAATGTCGCAAGAGTTGGTCGGCCTAGGAAGGCATTGTAGGTAGAAAATTCATTAATAATTACAAAAGTCTATTTTCGAAACACCTTTTTCTGCCCCTCTCCAAGCTCCACGAACAAGTCAATAGTTCCAATTGGCTGCTTCGGTTCCCAGTAAACCCAACAATTTTCTGCGATGAAGCTTGAACATCAGCCACCGGAATTTTCATTTGATCGAACTTCTTTTTGAATAGAATATTACAAGAAGCGTCGCAATCAACAAGCACTCTTCTTACAATAGCCGGCCCAATGCCTGCAGAGATGTCCGATGGATCCATGGTAGGAGCTTCAACACCCATAGTTGGCCCTGAACACAATATCATTATTAAAAGTTTTATGCTGCTTCAAAGGTGTAGCATCTTCCAAAACAAAAACACTTTCTTCTACTGGTGCATACTTCAAGGCACGGGCATATCTTTCCATCTCGCCCCAGCTTTTGCCTGCTGGGTGAGGACATCCCGTAATCACATTAATAACAGGTCTTTCTTATTCATGCGCTGTTGCCCTCTTATTCGAGCTGGGTTGATGAATAGGAACTTGTTGCCCCTGAGTTGACGAAGTTGGGTTGTTCATGTTCCTCTTCACATACTGCTGAAGTTTATTTTCTTTCAATAGTTCCTCAATCAAATTCCAGTTTTCTCATCATTTTTCCCAAGCCTCAATTGAGCTGGTGTGGGGTATTCGACAGTGTCCTTGGTTGCAAAGAAAATGTTTTCTGGTGTATCGGTTAAGGGAGTGAAGTGAAAAGGATGATTTTTCTTCACATTTCCTTGTTTCTTCCCTCCATCGTTCTCCCTCTTATGAGTGCCAGATTCTTTTTTATTCGAAGCAGCATTATTGTTCCTAACCTCTGTCAATACCACTTTCGCCGGTGTTTGAATGCTTTCCAAGCGCATGAACTCATCAGCTTTCTTGTAGAATTTCTCAAGCGAGTTTTGTTCCTTCATCTTCAACCATTTACCAAACTCACTCGATTTGTCGATAGCCCTCATTAAGTAAGTCAAGACCATTCGTGGCTCTGCATTGTCCACTTCACCCAAGATTATGTTGAAGCGGTTCAAGAAAGATCTAATAGATTCTTCGGGATTCTGTTCCAGGCTGGACAGTGACATAATATCCTTCGCCTTTGAAGCATACAACCTGAATTGCTCTTTAAACTTCTGAGTTAAATCGGAGAACTGGTCTATAGATCGGACTGGTAGCTTTGTAAACCAAAGTAGAGCCACTCCCTCCAAGTATACTGGAAAGTACCGGCATTTGATCTCATCCGATGCCCTGGCACCAGTCATGTGCCAGTCATACTAGTACAAGAATTGATTAGGGTCGCTTGTCCCCTTATAAGCCGGAATGGTGGGCGGAACAAACTTCCTTGGAAAGTCCGCTTTTAAAATCCTTTCGGTGAATGGAGTCTTGCTCGGAGCGAATCCCTATTATTTTTCATCCTCATCCCTCTGCATGCTTTCTTTCATGATTTGTCGAACCATTCCAGAGAAGTGTTCCTCATCATTCAGAGGCTCTGCGGGAAATACATCAGCCATTTTCTCAGAAGTTTGTCTTGACAAGCGTTCGCGGAGGGTTGGCTGCGGCCCTGATCCTCCAGCTTGGGGAGGTGTCCCTTCAACGGGGCCAGCTGCCTTTGAGGAATATTTTTTGCATCAACATTATGAACATCATCGGCAAAGTTTTGTTCATTATTCACCGGTTGATGGTTAGCTCCGAGCAAATCATTCAACCTTTCCAACATTAAGGTGTTTTGGGCTTCCATTTGCTGATATAGCCCAGAAACTGCAGCATCTAACTCCACCCGTGTAATTCCAACACTTGGAGCTATTTGACATAATGGAGGAGAACTGTCGGTATTCTCTTGGACATCACTGGATATAGTAGATCTGCGCTTTCTTCCAGGAGCCATTATCTCTGGTATACTTCTGGTTTTGAGAGAGATTCTTTCAACAAACTTTTGCGAAGCAATGATGAAAACAGCCTGAGTTGGGTTCTCAGTGAAAGCACCAAAAATGTTAATGCAAAAATTGAACGCTAACACCCCGGTGTAAGTAGAGAAAAAGTGAAAGCACCACCCATCAATACTGGAATTAGAAACAAGCAGGAATTACAGGAAAAATAGTAAAGAGCCAACAGTTTTATAGTGGTTCGGCTTGAAGTTAAGCCTACATCCACTTTAATCTTCTTTATTGCTGAATCGATTACAACTTTACAATAATCTTCGATTACAACACTACTAAGACAAATAGCTAGAACTCCGATGTAGAAGAACTTTTGAATCCATGTTGAATGTTTTAGATTTCTTCTTGAAGTTCGTTGAAGTGTCTTTCGTGTTTGAAGTGTCGGGTGAGTCGAGAAATCAGCAGAGTATCGGTGTTCCAGAAATGAGCCAAAGGTCCTTTTTCAGTTGGAGTAGGTGGGGTATTTATAGGGAGAAATCTGGACAAGTCGTATGTCGTGAGCGAGCTAGGGATAGTTCGTAGGTCGTGAGCGAGCCAGGGATAGGTCGTAGGTCGTGAGCGACCTAGGAAGCACAGGCTACGGCTTAACAAGGTTGCACCTGGTCACTTGAACAAGCTGGTAGGTCGTAGCGACCTAGGGGAGAAGCGGCTTAAAAAGTTATCTCGGCCTGTATAGATCGCGAGCGACCTAATGGAGTGGTAGTGTGCATGCGGCCTCATTCTATCATAACTTGTGAGGTTGCTAGGTCGCTAGGTCGCCTGGTTCATTAGGTCGCTAGGTCGCTGCATCCCTCTGTTGCAATATACTGTTGCCCTATGTTGGTTGCTAGGTCGTCACATGTTTAGGTCGCTTATCACGTTAGGTCGTTGGAACCTTCAAGTGGTTAGGTAGTGAGGTCATAGCGGTATTTAGGCCGCTTAACTTGCTAAGCCACTCTCATGTTAGATCGCTGAATGCTAAGATCATTAGGTCGCTTGCCTTTGAACTAGTTAAGTCGCTTCAAGTACTTAAGTCGCTGTTCAGGATGGTGTTAACACAGAAAATGCTGCTGAAAGTTATACTTGAAAACATTTCAATTTAAACTATTTAAACATTTTAAAAATCATATTAAAATTCAAAGATGTTCATTAAAATACTTTTTTTATTTATGATTTTTATAAAGCAAACCTTTACCGAAAAATCCAAATTTTTCAATAATTTCACTTAACAAATTCAATTGTACAACTTTCCCATATTTAAATTTGACATCTTATTAACACTTACATTTTCAAATTTCCATTTCATAAATTAAACTAAATTCCCAATTTATTTAATTAACCTAAACTTTTAATTAAAACCAAATTCACATTTCGAGGTCAAGTTCATTTTAAGATTATAGTTTTAAGCATTCATTCATTTAACCATTTCAACACATAGAAAAATCAATAATACTTTAATAAATCTCTTAAATTCAAATTTAAATCAAATTATCATATCTACCATTTTCCAAATAAAATTTAAATTTCCATTTTATTTATATAACTTAAAAATCATTTTTAACCAAAATTCCAAATTTCCAAACTTAAGTTATATTTCATTAATCCAATTTAACCATTCATTAATTACATTTTTAACTCATACAAAAATCATAATTTCTTTATTTTAAAACATTTCAAACTCTATTTAAATCAAATTTCATAAATTTATATTTTTAAAATACTTAAAAATATCCAAAAACACTTTATAAATAACAACGGGTCTGTATATAGTTTTCTAACCTAGGTCAAGTGATACGGATATGTATCATTTCAATCCGCAGTTTAAAAAGAAAAATCCGGGTTCTATCATTTCAAACCCGTAATCCCAAGTAAAATAAATTAAATAAAAACCGTTTAGGCCTATCATTTCAGCCCATAATGATTTTTCCCTATTCTAAAGTTCGTTCGGGTGTGTATCATTTCAACCCATAGTGATTTCTAATCTACAGGGAATTTGCAATGTGATAAACAGATATAAATGAACAGTAACAACATATATATAATAACAGATGATATGACATGAAATTTAACAGGTTTAACATCATATATAAATAATCACAAGCAGTTATAACATCACATAATAGTTCTACACATTCAAATGGTGTCAATTCACATTTGTATAAATGTCTAGAGAGATATACTCACCTCAAAATGCTGGAGATTGCAATACAACTGATAAAATGGAATCAAGAGCAAAATGAGAAGCCAATGGACTTGAGTGTAGAGCGAATCCAAGCTAAAGATCCTATGTTACAACCAAAAAATCAAAACAATTTATAAATACAATACCAATTTGAAATGAAATAACTTTCGAATAAAAAGATATATGAATGCACAGTCTTTTGCCTTGCCTTCTCTACTACTTGGCACAGCCTAGGGATGTATTTGGCTCTGGTTTGGACATAGCATGGCTCAGGTATGAACACAAGAATGCACGGCTGCAGGGCATTGAAGGTGGAGGGGTTACAACTTGAGAATGTTAAGGGTTTAAGGCAAAATAGGATGTTTTTGGTCAACAAAAGGGCTCGGCCAGTGGAGTGTGGGTTAGGTCAGAGTATGGAGGAGTGAGAGGAGGTCTGTAAAAGGTGGAGATGGTGGCCTAAGGTGGCGGTGGTGGTGAACAATAAAGTGGTGGAGCAATATAGGTCGGCTAGTGTTGTTTTTAAGGGGTTTCAACATTTGTTTGTGGTGTTTTCATCATCTGAAGGGCACGACCACTACTAGTCGGAGGAGGAGAGAGAGCTTTGAAGCCGTGGAAGGGGTGGAGGAAGGTGGTGGAGGCGGAAAAGGTGATGGAGATGGGTGGAGCCGAGCCTAGAAGAAGAGAGCAAGTGTAAAAGTCAATGTAAACACGGAAGAAGGATAAGAAAAGTTGAAAAATCATTACCCAAACTTTTCTCAATAGCCACGGCCGAATTTTTTTTGTTTCAGAAATGAAAATGAGTGTACGTGAATAGGAAATAGAGTATGCAGCTGTAACAACCCTAGATTTTTATGTATATTTTAATTTCAAATTTATTTCATTTTGAAATTATTTTAAACTTGTTTTATTTCAAATATTTCATTTTTAAATATAAATGTTGATTATTATGGTAATTATAATTTCAAACTAGTATAAATTGGATATTTTACTAAAAAGTGTATTTCTGTTCAAACTGTTCAAACGTTGACTTTTAAATTTCAAAATTTAAATATTTAAATTCTTAAATTTTATATTTTATTATGAAAATAGATTTAATAACTTGGATACTGCTTTTCGTTTCGTTGAAAACGGACTTAAATTGTGAAAGTTATGTATATTTCAAAATTGAATGCAATTTGTTTTATTTAGCAATTTTGTTTATTTAAATTATATAAATTATATTTTCTTTATCATACTTTATTTTAATATGTGTTAATATGTTATATTATATATATTTTGTCTTTTAAATATTTTTAAAGTGTTGATAGAATTTTTCCAAAGCTTATTGAATCTATTTTCTAATTTTCAAGCCTAGTTTCCATTTTTCCTTGCTAATTGCTTAATTTAATTATATATAATTAAAATTTATTTATTTATTTTATGCATTCACTCTTATTTGCTGTGTTTTACTTTATTTTATTCATTTTACATGTATTTAAATTTAAATAAAATTTTCCAAAGTCTATTGAAGTTATTTCTAATGTTTAAAGCCTAGTTTGCTATTTTTAGCCATTTTCTTAATTTAAATTCTATTTAATTAGAATTTATTTTTTTTATTTTTTTTCATATCTGATTTTTATCTTTATTTATCAGTTTTATATGTATTTATAAATTACAAATTTATACAAAAGAAATTCGAAGAGTTTTGTGACTCTTTAGCTGCTTGAGACCTTTTGTTTTCCACCTCTTCGTTTTCCAACCTCTTGCATTCAATTGCTTTGGCCGACCTGATTCTTTCTCTCAGCCGCTTATTTTTCTCATAATTCACGAATACAAACCTTTCTCATCTCCAAAATAGCCAGCCATCTCCATTGCTTGCAAAATTTTTGGTAAAAACTTCTTTTCTTTTCATGTTTTCTTTGTTTTCTTTTGTGATTGCACTTGCCTTCTTCATCTTTATTGGATCGGCCTGCCCTCCTCCACCACCTTGGCCGCCTCCACCACAACCCCCTCTGGTCAACACTTCCTCCAGCCCATCCCCTTGCCATAGCCGTGCACCATGATGAAGTAGATCCACACAAAAATGAGGAAACTCCACATATATGTCCATAACCGAACTCGCCTTGCTTCCATCACCTCCCCCATCACTTTGGCCGACCATACACCACCACCACCAGCAAATTCCTGATTTGAGCCCACTGACACATCATCCTCTAGCCCACTACAGACCTGGTCGTGCCCTCCTTGGCCTTGGCCGAGCCCTCTACTGCATAGGAATTCATTATATTTGCCTTGTAGTGTTAGTTCATGCTCATATATCTTTGCTCCATCATTTTGCCATGCTAGGCCGACCTTGAAGAACCCAAACTAGATCCAAACCATGCCTTTAGCCGTGCCATTTCATATCTGGAGTTGAAGCATAGGTGGTAGAAAGCAAGTGCAAACACTTCGGTGATGTTTTGTGTATTCATTTCTAGCTTTATTTAATTGAATTTGGGTTGAAAACTTATGTTATATTTATTTGTTTTGTCTCATGTATCCAAGGAGAATTAATCTTTGGCTCTTCCACTCATCTTCGTGTCGTGTTATCGTGCTTGTTTGGATCTCATTCGTGCATTCGTCGTTGTGTCTCCAGCTCAAAACAGTGAGTTATTCTCACCAGACAATATGTACATATATAACTAGTAAATTGACCCCTTTTGAATCTTTAAAATGCATTATCATGTTACACCTGCTATATTATGATTATATGATATTCGCCCATGCTTATACACCTGCTATAACATCTTTTACTGTTATATTATGTTGTTCTGTTATTTTTATCAGTTTATCACACTACAAGTTCCCTGTAGACTAGAATCACTATGGGTTGAAATGATACATACCCGAACGGACTTTAGAATAGGAGAAAATCGTTATGGACTGAAATGATAGGCCTGAATGATTTTCAATTATTTTCTTTTACTTGGGATTGCGGGTTTGAAATGATCAAACCCAGGTTTTCTTTGTAAATTACGAGTTGAAATGATATATACCCGTATCACTTTACCTAGGCTAGAAAATGAAATACAGACCCGTTGTTAAAATATGTTTTTCTAAAATTTTAAAATATTTTAGAAATCTAAATATTATAATATTTTGATTTAAATTTGATTAAAAATGATTTTTGTAAACCATTATTGTTTTTCTAAAATTTTATAAGTGAAATAAATAAATGGTAAAATTAGAAAATCTGAAATGTAAGTTATTTTGGAAATTATAATTTGGTGATAAATGGAATTTAAATTAAATATGAAACCATAATAAATTTATGATGTTTTGAGTTAAATGAATTTAAAATGATTTTATAATATATTAATGATTTTTGAATAAAGTGAAAATGTGAAATGAATGAATATTTAAGTTGAAATTTTGAAATATAACTAAAATTCTGTGAATTTGGCTTAAAAGTGAATTTTTAAGTTAAATAAAAAAAATGAAATTAAGTTATATTTGAAAATTTTAAACTTAAGTGTTAAGTTAAATTTAATTTAATGAATTTAAAATTTAATGTTGGAATTTAATAAGTGAATTATTATTAAATATTGATTTTTGAAATGAAATTTAACTTTATAAAATCATGAATATAAGGGTATTTGAATAATTGTTTTATAAGTGAAAATATGTGATTTTATAAGTTAAAAATGATTTAAATAAAAATATAATTGTTTGGGAAATTATATTGAATATTTGAAGTTAATTAACAACATTTTAAAATGCCGTCTTTAGTTAAATTGAATTGTTTTGAATGTAACTTTCGGTAGCATTTTCTAAATGCTACGAAAGGTGAATTTTCACTGTTTTGACAAACTTAAGTGAATGAACTTTGAAAAGATTAAATTTTTTGAAATTTAATGATATAATTATTAAATATAATAACTTCATTTTAATGATTTAAAAGGAAGTAATTTGTTTCGAAATATAAACTATTTTGAAATGTGTTTTGTAGTGGTATTTAAATTAAATAAATATGAATGTGGTTTGGAAAATATTATATTTTGATATTATGAAATAGATTTTGAATGATATTGAATTTTGAAATGATATTTTATTTTGAAGTATAAAATACCATTTTGAAATTTTAACCACGGGATGTATTTAATTTATAGTTTAACTGATTCTTAAAGGATGGGCGATCCCAAGCATCCTTTAAGTTATTGTGCATTTCTACTACAATTCACTTGAGTTGGTTTACATTATATAAGTATATATTGTCCTGACTCGAGTGTTTTGTGTTTTACTTTACGCTCGGGTCAGCCTGAGTATTCACAGCTTTGGATTCTCTTTCTGGAGCTGGTCTTTGCCAGAGTTTCTGCTTATCTACATTTATATCTACTTTCCATTTCAGCTATTCTAGTTTATCTCATGTATTAGTGAACTTCTATGTATTTGGGATTTCTATTATGTTGTTTTCAGACTGTATTATGTATTTGGTTTGAGACTCTGCCGTAGTAGCTTCATGAACTACTATGTATTTTATATTCCGCTGCGAGGTATTCTGTTTGTTCTATGTCTCTGATTCTGTGATTGTATTTCATTTGCTCCAAATTTATTTACAATGCGGTATTTCGAGCAATTCAAGTCCGAAATGTGCGGCTGTGAATGGCTCAAAATATCGGGTTGTTACAATTGGTATCAGAGCTTTGGTTTTAGGCAAACCTTAGCCTGCGGAGCAAAAACTCATTAGAGATAGGGTAGGAATACCCTAGAATGAGTGAAACCAATCTCTGAATCCTTTCTTTGTGAGAGAACGTATTTTCGAAGTATAAAATGATTTCCAAATGATTTTTAAAAGATTTTCAAAGATTATTTTGGTATAAAAATGTTCTTATTTCGAAATCAAGATTTTCTAAACTTCATCTCTTCGGTATCCACCTTGTTAGAAATCTCTTGGTTAAGATTCTTATCGACTAGGATTCCTCGAACTTTGGAACACTCCCACTTGTTCTGGAATCCAGTCTTGTTTTCCCCATTTTTCCTTTTAATTTTGGAGCATTCCGTAACTCTACTTTGCAATGACCTCTCTAAAGAGCAGTGATTCCGTAAATCTTTGAATGATTTGTAAAGGGGTGAAACTCCTTTACAATTGGCATTGATTCACTGAAGATTTTTCTATCCTCGGATGTCGATGCTATCTATCTCCTGCTCTACCCGGATTCCATCTCTGGCGATCGAAGGTCGATTTGCCTTAGATTTCCGTATTGATTGTATTCCTAAGGTCTCGGTTGACCGGTTAAGGTCGCCCGCGATTTATATAGGCTTATCTATCCTCTATTTGGTAATCAAATTATCTGATCTTCGTATGAGTTTATCTTTGAACTTGAATTCTATTTGATTAGAGCTCCTCTAATTTTGAATCTTTGTTTGTTTGAAATCCTTTCTTGAATCATCCTTTGGAAATTTATGTTTGGTTGTATTTTGAAATTGTGCATACATCGAAATTATTAAGGATGACCATATTTTGTATATAAAAAGTGAAATGTTTTCGATAAGGATTATATACCTTTTAAAATGAAAATTTAAAGCTTTGAAAGGATTTGAAATTTTGAAATTTATAAGAAACTTGATTTATACAAAAATGATTTATAACTAAAGGGTTTTGAATTTGAATTTCGAGGAATTGAACTCCGGTGTTTTGAAATCGGTTTTAAGATTTTGGAAAAATATATAATAATAATATGATTTAAAGATATATACATATATATTTCAAATAAGAAATGTTTCAAATGTATTCGAATGAATTTCAATGATTTCGAAGGAATTTCAAAGAAGTTTTTCAAAGTTAATTGATGTCCAGAACTCACTTATGTCGCTGGAAAATAATTTCGGTGATGAATGCATGCATCATCGACATTGATTTTCGAGTTTCTGAGTGAGAGAGAGGCCACTCTAGTAGCTTTGCTATGCGAGTGATTTTGTGAAACCAATTTTGATTTCAGATTTCGAAGTATGGTTTGATATTCGAAAGATAGATCTTTATATATATATATATATATATATATATATATTTGAAAGATTTAAAGTAAGCCGGTGTTTAGTCCTCGAGTTTCAAATTTTGAAACCTAACTTTTGAAATTGATTTACTGATTTAGTGTTGATTTCCAACTCTTGGATTGAAAATATGATTTCTTTGACTATTTTAAGATCCGAGCACTTCCAAATCAAGGTTAACTTTTCAAAGCTAATTTTTTTTTGAAAGGAATAGGTATTTGATAAAGAATATAAGTTTAGTTTGTATGTTTCAAGTATGAAATAATATGATTTGTATAAGTTGAAACTGTTTTGTTAAGTAAATAAATAAGACTATTTTGAATTATACTAATATGAAATTTAGTTTTGAAATGTTTTGGATAAAAATTAGTCTTCAAATGTTTGAGAAAAATTTGGTTTTAAATGTTTTAACTTAGTAACATCTTTATGAAACTATTTATTTAGCAAGTTGGAATAGGTACATAAGTTGTACGTATGCTGTTTTATTCGCATAATTAATCTGATCCAAGTTTGAGTACACATGTTCGAGGTGAATTGCACCATTTCGTGTTAGGATTTTTCATTTGATTTTTGATGGCGAATATTTGATATGGATTTTGGGCTTGATTCTATAATTCTCTATCATAGTATGTAGCTATGCAAGGAGACTGATGGCTTCTAGTCAAGAAACCATATCGAAGTCTACATTAGGGAAGTCGAATGGACAATACTAGTTTGAAAGCGAACTTGTGTGATCGAGCGAGCGATCGAATGTAATGTTGCGAAATGATGACATATGTACATCTTATATTCTAATATCATTGGTATACTTGACGCTGAAATTGAAAGTTGTTGGGTTGTATATCTTTGTAATTTAATTGGAATTTTTCTTTTATGAAAAACCACTATCAAATTTAAAATCATTTTTCAAAAGTAATTTTCTTTTTAAAACTAACTGTTTTTGTGACGACCCCAGATTTTGGACCTATTATGTAATAAATATTTAATCTAATTAAATGAAATATAAACTGATCATTTTAAATTGAATAAATCTTCTGGAAATAATGGCCTTTTATTTATATAAATTTGTATTTTCGAAATGGAAATTTGGTTTTGGAGATTTAAAATAAATCTCTTAATAACATTCTCAATAAAATCTTTCTTGTATAATTTAACTAAATTGCCTTACCATGTAACATTTGGTATAAATGTCTATGGATAGTAATGTTTGAAAATAACATTAGATTCTATCAATATAAAATTTAAGTATAAATATTGTGTAAAGCATATGAATATAATTTAAAGAGTGTTGGTTAAGATATAAACTAAAATAACACAAACATACATATATGGAGTTCAAGCTAGAAGTTAATGTTAATGAAGCAAAAATCTTTAAACAAAATATCTTCATTCATAAGACCAAATGTTTACCTGCAAATGTTATGCATGTGAATGGATTTGTATGTAGTCATGCTAGGGAGCATGGCATTTAATGCAAGCAACCATTTAATCAAATCAGGCCAACATTTGTACAGAATCAGAAGAAAAAAAGAGGCTTACTGTGTACGAGAGCTGCAGCACACTCCTCCATAGATATACATATACCTCCATTTACCTTCATCTTTTTCTTTCATTCAAAACAAGCTAAGATATACTTTCATTTCATAATAATAATAAAAAAAGAAGTATCTCGGCCTGCATGAAATCTGCAGCCACCCTAATGCCTGCTTGATACACTTCCTTCTTTTCTATATTATAACTACTAATCCATGCATGGTTCATACCACTCAAAGCAAAGTTCTTTCATTTAAATCAAAGCAAGAAAACCAGGAGCAAATCAAAACTGCTTCCAGAAAAAAAAAAAAAAGGGGGCTTCTCTGCTCTTCTCTAAAACTGTGAGTAAAACTTGCATTTGAAAACAGTTTTAAATCTAGTTGATGCTTGAGTTGAATATTGTTGTGATGTAGTATAATATTTACAGGAATGTTTGATTTTGACTGCATGCTTGAAATAAGTTAAATGCCTGAACAAAATCACTGTATAATATAACATCTCTGTTATTTCCAGGCTCCAGTTTGATTTAAAATTCATATCTTCACAAATTTCCAGAATTTGGGTAAGATTTATAAATGAACTTTGATTAGCTCAGTGTAAGATGAATTTTGAAAATAGTTTCAGAGTTTTATATTTAGAAAATATTTTTCAAAAACAAAGAATACAGGAATGATCTGATTTTGGCATAAAATCAAATATTTTTAAGTTTTGATTCGAAGTCATAAACAAATTGGTAATGGCATATGATGAATTTAGAAACCAAAATCATAATTTTAAGTTTAGTATCCTCTGTGATAATCAAAATTTTAAGATTTTGGGGTTTTCACCAATACCCGGCGATCGATGGCGATTCAAGGGTGGGGATTGTTATCGAAGATGGCCTAGGGGATGGGCATCACTGGGAAAATAGAAGGGGATTTTTCTGATGGTCGTATCGATGGGCCAGAGGTAAGTTAGGGTTTTGGAGGTTGTTTTGTCGCGACTAATGACGAGGTGATTTCGTCTTTATCGGAGCATCGAGCTAGATCGAGTGTCATAGGATGGTTGCATGGGTCGATGACGAGGTTGAGGGCAGAAGGGCGTAGATTCCAGTTGCTTTGATCGTCGGCGGTAGATGTTTGTGCCGATCGTGATTTGAATGTCTGTTGCTTTGGGTGGTCAATTTCGAAGAGACTGGCGATTTGACGAGGCTGAGGGGTCAGGTCGTATGTATTGGTGGTTGTCAATCTGAGGGTGGTCTCGTTATTGATCGTCGATGGCCGGAGCATGGGTGCATGTGCACGTGAGTGCACTGATGTCTGGAAATGTTGAAGATTGGGGGACTTGAAGATTGGGGAACTCGGAATTGTTCTCGAAGTAGTTCGAGTGTGTTATTGCTCCAGGTTTAAAACCTGATGGTGTTTTCAAATTTTAAAATTTGAAAGCAGATTTTCAAGCAAAGTTTAAACCAATTTTTAAAGTATGGATTCAAATTGAATTTGTATCCTAGTTTTTAATAAATAAAGTTTAAGAAAATTTAATTGTTTTGACAACTTTAAAATGTTTAAAGTATATTTTAAACGATCTGAATTTAAAATGAATTTGGTTTTAAAACTCTTGAAAATTTTGTTTATAAGATAAGTTTTTCTTTAACATGTGAATATAAAGGTTTAATTTAGGTAATTAATTACAAATAATTAATTAATGAAATTAATTGAGAGTTTAGGTAATTAATTACAAATAATTAATTATGATGGTAATTAAAGGTTAATTAATCAATTTTAAAAGTAATTAAGGATTGATTACTTTGTAACGAAGGAGATTAAGTGATAATTAAGGATTATTAATTAATAATTAAAGAATAATTAATCACTGGGTAATTGATTTAGTATAATTACTTAATGAGATTTATAAGTGTAATTATTTAGTGAAATAATTGATGTATAAATTACTGGATGTAATTAATATAAGAAAAATTACTTAATGAGAAGTAACTAAGAGTAATTACCTAGGAGAAGTAATTAAGAATTAATTATTTTGTCTAAAGGGTTAATATAAAAGTTAAGGAGTTAATTAATTAAGGCAAGTATTTACTGAATAAGCTAATTACTGGTTATGATTGATTAAGGTTAATGAATGGAAGTAATTTATTAAGGATCATAAATGGAATTAATTATTGTAATTAATGAAAGTAATTAAAGATTAATTACTGTAAATGGTTAAGGGTAATTAATTTGTGTAATTAATTAAAGGACAATTACTTTATGCAATTGAAGATAATTAATCAAGGGTGATGAAATAAAATGGCAAATTTAGGGATGATTGATTAATTTGTTTGTAATTAGTTAATGTTAAGTAAGCAGAATTAAGGGTGGTTGAAGTAATTAATTTAATTTGTTTAAATTAATTAGAAATGGTATGACTAATTTATCTTGCTTATGAATGATTGAATAATACTGAATGTCTTAGATTGATTGATATCGCGGATATGTAATTTGTGATACTATGTGGTATGATATGTTGGGATTAAACTGAGATAATGTAGTTATCTATCGATGATGAATTAATGTGTATAGGTTACACCCTATATTTGAGGTTTGAATTGTGTTTCACCGGAAGAATTTGGGATAAGATGGTTTTGAATTCAAAGAGACCGGCGTCGGGTATTAGTAAATACCCGAAACCACTTCGACATGTAATCTATATAAAATTCTATATATAGATTTGATATGTGAAATCAATAGGTTAGAATGGAATGATTGGACTAATTAATCTAAGCTTTAGTGTTTGAGATTGATTTGTGAAATAAATGATAACAAATTGTGAACTTGTAAATTGATACAAGTTACCCCGGGTTTTAGATAAGTGTATTGCATCAGTATTTTCATGTTAGATGGGTTTACTCACGCTGGTTTCCAGCCTGACCCAGGTGTTACTTTGGTGTAATGCTCCGGTCAGACCGAGTATTACAGATTTTCAGGTAGGTACGTTCTGGAGCTCAGGAGGCGAGCTGGATGGCGATAGTATATTGAGTATTTCCGCTGTATTTCTGAGGCACGATAGTTGTATATATTCAGTGACTATATATATGTGAAAATCTGATGTATATTAAATGTAATCTACAAATATAATATTCTTTGTAAACTGTTATTACTATTTATTATATTTTATCCGCTGCGAATGTGAGTTATTGTTGTTTCTGTTCTTCTTCCATCTCTTTCTTCTTTTTCATAACTATCTGGAATTTTCGGCTTCGAAAATTTCGGGTCGTTACATTTGGTATCAGAGCTGAAAGGTTAAGCGAGAACCTTGGCTCTGGTGGGAATTACTCATTAAATAGAGTCTGTAGTACTCTAGAATGGGTTGAGCGTCTATATCTGAGAGCGTACTTGTTATTTTCTTATAAAGATTTTAAATGATTTTATATAAAAGTATATTTTGATATATAAAGCAATATTTCCTTCTAATAAATATTAAGGTGATTGGTTGTAAAATCTTTAGAATTAAATTAATAAGCAATATAATACAACCAGATTGAAGTCTTGAATTAAAATTAAATGAAGTAATATAAAATACAACCAAATTAAAATTAAGTAAATTAAAAGTGAAATTCTAGAATTTGAACTCAGAAATTAGAATTGTTTGAAACTTTAAATAAACAAAGTTAATTTGGTTTAAAAGGGTTAAACCAATCCTTGAGAATTTAACTCGAATTTATATAATTCGAGATGATTTAAATTTGAAGTTGGAATTGAGTTCATTCAAATTGAACCCGATTTCAATTAATTGAATTTGGGATTGAGGATGTATAAGTTCAAAATTTAAATGGAAGATTTGGATAGAATTGTAATGATTGAAATTGAAGTGGATTCAATTGAATGGATTTTAGTCCAAAGTAATTAGAATAACTTTGGAATTGTAATTAAAGTGGGATTGGTTTAAAATCAAAAAGGAATTTGAAATATAGAATGTAAATGTAATTTATAATTTGAAATAAACTTCATAAATAAATGAGATTATAATTTGGAATAGAATTCCAGGGAATATTTGAAAGTAAACTAGGATGAAAATTCCAGAGTACTATTTAATTATGAATTGGATGGATTGGGAATTTGGAATTTTTGGGAGAATCTAAAACTCATTTGGGTTGGAAGTGGTTTCCAAAGGTTTGGAGAAATAATAGCATTATTTCAAACATATTGGAAGTGTTTTAGAGAGATAAAAGCATTAAACTCTTTCGGTCACTGGAAAATAACGTCGGTGATGACTGCAGCATCATTGATGTTCGTTTTCGAGTTTCTAGAAGAGAAATTTTGCTACCAAATTATTTTAAATTGGAATTGTTTGTGAATTGGGTTTGGTTTTGAAATTCAAAAGGGATAATTGAATTTGCCAAAGAATTTTGGATATAGTTGAATTCTAAGGTGATATTGAAATTTTGAAAATTTGTTTAAACTCTAGAACCTTGATTAAATGTTTATGGAATAATAAAAATATATTGACTAAATAAAATGTATAATTCCGAATTAAAAACAAAATGTGAATGTAATTGATTATAAATAGAAGATGTAAAATTGAAATTATACTTAAAGTTGTACAAATTTAAAGATTAAATGGAGTTTGATTTGAAATTAGAAAGGAGTTGTGAATCAATTCAATTTGAATTGGGAATGAATCAAGTCCAATGGAAATTGAAGTAAATTAAATTGGAATTGGACTAATTTAAATGGAGTGGAAATTTAAATTGAATTGTTAGGGAAGTGAACAGTTTGTGACTCTAGACCATTTTCAATAAAAATTGTTTTAATATAAATGGTTTTAAATCTATTTTCTTATTTATTTAATAAACAACTTTCTTTTTAAAACCCAAACGATTTTATACTGGTTTTTGCCACTACTTTTGGAACTATTTAACTATTTTACAACTGTATTATAAACTAATCACTAATTTTCAACTAAGTTACGAGTTAATTTCTATTTTACAACTATTTGGCAATTATCTAAAATTTCTGAAACTATTTAACTATTTTCCAACTATTTTACTACTACTTAACCATTTTATAGCTATTTGGCAAACTAATAATTATTTTTTCAACTACTTATCTATTTTTTAAATTTTCAAGCTATATTTCTAAACTGGTCGGAGTTCAAACTGTTATTGATTAAAGTACCCAACTGAGATAAGGATTGAAGTAATAATCCAAATGGGGATTAATGTAAAGGTGAATAAGGAATGTGAAATGGTTCTTTTGAACTGAAAGAATATTTTGAGAAATATGAAATAAATAAAGATGGAAATCAGATATTTCTATGGTTTTTGAGAGTGTTTGGAGTATAAAAGGGTTTTATACCAGAAAGTAAGGATCCAAAGTTTTAAAAATTTATATATATATATATATCTGAATATATATAAAGGATCTTATGAGGATTTTGAGAAAGGCTTTTGATTTTTGGAAAAATCAATATGGAGTTGTGGAAAGCCTATTTTGAGAATTATCAATTTTGGGATAATCGATTTTGTGTAAAAGAGCTTTGTATGATATCATACTAGGTGTATGATTTGAAGATACTATATGTGTATAGTATAAAATATTTTGATGATGGCTCTGGGGAAAAAGGCGTCCCCTTGAAATGAACTTCTCAGGAGTGCCACTGGGTGGTGCTGCCTGGAGCCCAAGGGGGTTCTAAAGTTGATCCTGTGTGGAGTCCGGACAAAACTAGTTCCTGGGAATTATGAGTAGAGTATAACATAGCGAAAGTCGTGTGTGCCGCTGAGAGCCAACAGTCTGCGTTTGAGTTTATCTCGGTAGACTGCGACCTATGTAAGAGTGGAGAAGTTTCATTTTGATAGCGAGATCAGAGGCCGCGGAGAGCCTGCAGTTACATGGACTTTTGTTGTGACTGCAACGTAACCCTGGATGTAACTGTGATCTATTGTGTGGGTTCCTTGGCGTAATCGAGAGTGCCGCGGAGAGCCTGCAGTTACATGGACTTTTGTTGCGACTGTAACGTAACCCTGGTATGTAACAGTGACCATGGAATGGGGGTGATGATTTCTAGAGCATCCTCACTAAAAATAATAATAATAATAATATTTCTTCTATTTTCAAAATTGTTTTCCATAGTTCAATAAAATTGTTTTCCAAGTATTTTCACTGGGTGTTGAAAACGGGTTTACCAAGTACTTATAGATTTTCAGCCCTACGCCTGATCAACGTATGACTGAATTTCTTTGAGAACAAGGATGGACTGGTTGAGACATCGAGTTATAAGAAATATTTTTATAAAATGCTATTTTAATTGAATTTTCTAAATTTGAAGGCATTCCTAAATGTTAAAGTAAAAAGGGAAATCCAAACTGGAATTATAAAATAAAATTTGAACTCGGGAAATTTGATGAAGTAATAAAATCGATTATTGATGTAACAATTGGAGGTAAGCTAATTAGCTAAATAATTATTCGATAAAGTATGTTAATAAAATTTAACTCGGTTAACTAAAAAGGATTGTAAGTTGATAATGGAGTTTGGAAATGAATTCGAATTTTAAATAGAATTCGACGGGGGTTTGATAATGGATTAAATAAGAAGTGATGTTGCAAAAATAAAATTAAGTTGGATCGAAATAGTGATGGTTTTATTTTTTGGCAAAGCCAGCGGGGTTAACTGGGCCCCTACCAGTTTTATTGCAAACAATAAAATAGGAACAACAGGGATAAACAGAAAAGAGAAAAACAAGAAAACAAGCAAGGAAAACCAACAATATCAAGCCCAAACATTAATCAATGCTTGCGGGAAGATACAATCACTGTTCTTCAAATGTCTATAAGTGTGGGCCTTGACTTCATTCCAGAGCACATCATGATATTTGAATAGTGATGGTTTTAAATTATGAATACAATTCAAGTGTGATATGAATAGTATTTAACGAGAATTGCAAGTAAATTAGGTATATGGAAAGTGTTGTCGAATGTAATGAAATTTAGATTATAATAGAAATGGTTTGGGTTGCAAACAAAACCCAGGGGAGTAGAGATAAAGTGAGAATGGCTTTGTATTAATGAAATAAATTCGAAAATAAATTTAGTAGACGAATTTAAAATTTAAAATGAGGCGAATAAATGGGTTGATTGAATTAAATAATAAATGGATGAAGTCTGATTGAATAAAAACTAAATCAAAGATGTGATTGGAGTTGGATTATCAGACTGAACTTAAGTTCGGTAGCATATTAATTTGGAGTATAAATGAGTTAAGTATGTGCTTAGATATTATTTTGATAAATTGAGAAGGTGAATTAAATTTAAAGTAAATTAACTTAAGTTTAAAATTTATGGAAGCTTGGCTTCGAATAAAGGTGAAAGACCATTAAATAAAGTTTGGGTTAAATTAATTTGGGAATGGTTATTCATTTATAAGTATTTGAATGTGCCAAGCTTAATAAATAGTTTTGAAATGAAACCAATACGGGAAGGAATGAAACGCAATAATGATTGGTGAATAAATTTGAAATAGAATTAATTATAGAAGGAATTGAAATTAATTTGAAGTAGTTATAAACTAAAATGAATACTCTTTTAAGCGAATATTGTTGAATTTGCATTGGATGAATGGTCGTTTGATGTAAATGAAGGTAAAGAGATTTTATAAACTAATAGAAGCAAATAAAAATGATTTTGAATCATTTGAAGTGAATATGAGCTAGGTTGGATTAAAAATTAATTGAATGTAAAGAAATTGAGTTGCGAATCACTAAATTTGAATGAATCTGGCTTCGCTTCTTTTTGAGGACGAAAAGATCAAAGGGGGGAGGAATGTGACGACCCCGGATTTTGGCCCTATTATGTAATAAATATTTAATCTAATTAAATGAAATATAAACTGATCATTTTAAATTGAATAAATCTTCTGGAAATAATGGCCTTTTATTTATATAAATTTGTATTTTCGGAAAGGAAATTTGATTTTGGAGATTTAAAATAAATCTCTTAATAACATTCTCAATAAAATCTTTCTTGTATAATTTAACTAAATTGCCTTACCTTGTAACATTTGGTATAAATGTCTATGGATAATAATGTTTGAAAATAACATTAGATTCTATCAATATAAAATTTAAGTATAAATATTGTGTAAAGCATATGAATATAATTTAAAGAGTGATAGTTAAGATATAAACTAAAATAACACAAACATACGTATATGGAGTTCAAGCTAGAAGTTAATGTTAATGAAGCAAAAATCTTTAAACAAAATATCTTCATTCATAAGACCAAATGTTTACCTGCAGATGTTATGCATGTGAATGGATTTGTATGTAGTCATGCTAGGGAGCATGGCACTTAATGCAAGCAACCATTTAATCAAATCAGGCCAACATTTGCACAGAATCAGAAAAAAAAAAGAGGCTTACTGTGTACGGGAGCTGCAGCACACTCCTCCATAGATATACATATACCTCCATTTACCTTCATCTTTTTCTTTCATTCAAAACAAGCTAAGATATACTTTCATTTCATAATAATGAAAAAAAGAAGTATCTCGGCCTGTATGAAATCTGCAGCCACCCTAATGCCTGCTTGATACACTTCCTTCTTTTCTATATTATAACTACTAATCCCTGCCTGGTTCATACCACTCAAAGCAAAGTTCTTTCATTTAAATCAAAGCAAGAAAACCAGGAGCAAATCAAAACTGCTTCCAAAAAAAGAGGGGGGGGGGCTTCTCTGCTCTTCTCTAAAACTGTGAGTAAACCTTGCATTTGAAAACAGTTTTAAATCTAGTTGATGCTTGAGTTGAATATTGTTGTGATGTAGTATAATATTTACAGGAATGTTTGATTTTGACTGCATGCTTGAAATAAGTTAAATATCTGAACAAAATCACTGTATAATATAACATCTCTGTTATTTCCAGGCTCCAGTTTGATTTAAAATTCATATCTTCACAAATTTCTAGAATTTGGGTAAGATTTACAAATGAACATTGATTAGCTCAGTGTAAGATGAATTTCGAAAATAGTTTCAGAGTTTTATATTTAGAAAATATTTTTCAAAAACAAAGAATACAGGAATGATCTAATTTTGGCATAAAATCAAATATTTTAAATTTTTGATTCGAAGTCATAAACAAATTGGTAATGGCATATGATGAATTTAGAAACCAAAATCATAATTTTTAGTTTAGTATCCTCTGTGATAATCAAAATTTTAAGATTTTGGGGTTTTCACCAATACCCGGCGATCGATGGCGATTCAAGGGTGGGGATTGTTATCGAAGATGGCCTAGGGGATGGGCATCACTGGGAAAATAGAAGGGGATTTTTCTGATGGTCGTATCGATGGGCCAGAGGTAAGTTAGGGTTTTGGAGGTTGTTTTGTCGCGACTAATGACGAGGTGATTTCGTCTTTATCGGAGCATCGAGCTCGATCGCGTGTCATAGGATGGTTGCATGGGTCGATGACGAGCTTGAGGGCAGAAGGGCGTAGATTCCAGTTGCTTTGATCGTCGGCGGTAGATGTTTGTGCCGATCGTGATTTGAATGTCTGTTGCTTTGGGTGGTCAATTTCGAAGAGACTGGCGATTCGACGAGGCTGAGGTGTCAGGTCGTATGTATTGGTGGTTGTCAATCTGAGGGTGGTCTCGTTATTGATCGTCGATGGCCGGAGCATGGGTGCATGTGCATGTGAGTGCACTGATATCAGGAAATGTTGAAGATTGGGGGACTTGAAGATTGGGGAACTCGGAATCGTTCTCGAAGTAGTTCGAGTGTGTTATTGCTCCAGGTTTAAAACCTGATGGTGTTTTCAAATTTTAAAATTTGAAAGCAGATTTTCAAGCAAAGTTTAAACCAATTTTTAAAGTATGGATTCAAATTGAATTTGTATCCTAGTTTTTAATAAATAAAGTTTAAGAAAATTTAATTGTTTTGACAACTTTAAAATGTTTAAAGTATATTTTAAACGATCTGAATTTAAAATGAATTTGGTTTTAAAACTCTTGAAAGTTTTGTTTATAAGATAAGTTTTTCTTTAACATGTGAATAAAAAGGTTTAATTTAGGTAATTAATTACAAATAATTAATTAATGAAATTAATTGAGAGTTTAGGTAATTAATTACAAATAATTAATTATGATGGTAATTAAAGGTTAATTAATCAATTTTAAAAGTAATTAAGGATTGATTACTTTGTAACGAAGGAGATTAAGTGATAATTAAGGATTATTAATTAATAATTAAAGAATAATTAATCACTGGGTAATTGATTTAGTATAATTACTTAATGAGATTTATAAGTGTAATTATTTAGTGAAATAATTGATGTATAAATTACTGGATGTAATTAATATAAGAAAAATTACTTAATGAGAAGTAACTAAGAGTAATTACCTAGGAGAAGTAATTAAGAATTAATTATTTTGTCTAAAGGGCTAATATAAATAATTAAGGAGTTAATTAATTAAGGCAAGTATTTACTGAATAAACTAATTACTGGTTATGATTGATTAAGGGTAATGAATGGAAGTAATTTATTAAGGATCATAAATGGAATTAATTATTGTAATTAATGAAAGTAATTAAAGATTAATTACTGTAAATGGTAAGGGTAATTAATTTGTGTAATTAATTAAAGGACAATTACTTTATGTAATTGAAGATAATTAATCAAGGGTGATGAAATAAAATGGCAAATTTAGGGATGATTGATTAATTTGTTTGTAATTAGTTAATGTTAAGTAAGCAGAATTAAGGGTGGTTGAAGTAATTAATTTAATTTGTTTAAATTAATTAGAAATGGTATGACTAATTTATCTTGCTTATGAATGATTGAATAATACTGAATGTCTTAGATTGATTGATATCGCGGATATGTAATTTGTGATACTATGTGGTATGATATGTTGGGATTAAACTGAGATAATGTAGTTATCTATCGATGATGAATTAATGTGTATAGGTTACACCCTATATTTGAGGTTTGAATTGTGTTTCACCGGAAGAATTTGGGATAAGATGGTTTTGAATTCGAAGAGACCGGCGTCGGGTATTAGTAAATACCCGAAACCACTTGGATATGTAATCTCTATAAAATTCTATATATAGATTTGATATGTGAAATCAATAGGTTAGAATGGAATGATTGGACTAATTAATCTAAGCTTTAGTGTTTGAGATTGATTTGTGAAATAAATGATAACAAATTGTGAACTTGTAAATTGATACAAGTTACCCCGGGTTTTAGATAAGTGTATTGCATCAGTATTTTCATGTTAGATGGGTTTACTCACGCTGGTTTCCAGCCTGACCCGGGTGTTACTTTGGTGTAATGCTCGGGTCAGACCGAGTATTACAGATTTTCAGGTAGGTACGTTCTGGAGCTCAGGAGGCGAGCTGGATGGCGATAGTATATTGAGTATTTCCGCTGTATTTCTGAGGCACGATAGTTGTATATATTCAGTGACTGTATATATATGTGAAACTCTGATGTATATTAAATGTAATCGACAAATATAATATTCTTTGTAAACTGTTATTATTATTTATTATATTTTATCCGCTGCGAATGTGAGTTGTTGTTGTTTCTGTTCTTCTTCTATCTCTTTCTTCTTTTTCATAACTATCTGGAATTTTCGGCTTCGAAAATTTCGGGTCGTTATAGTTTTATTCTATTTTTCATAAAAACTATTTTATATACAAAACTATTCTTAATTAAAAATCTTTTAGTAAGCAAATATGTTCAATCCCATATGGCTTTTCATGCAGCGAAATTATTTTTTTTGAAAATTTTGATTCTTATATAAGATAAACTTTACGTAAGTATAAAATGATTTTGAAAACCGTTGATTTTGGTAAATCGATAATTGAAGCTTGTATTAGTATGAAAGGATATTTGGTTTACCTGTAATTTGAGTTTATTTAAAAATAATGGATTTATGAAATACATATTTCAACACTAAGTAATAATAAAGTAAAATTTGAGATATACGAAATTATAAAATTTAGTCTTGAAATATGGAATATTTAAGCCTTGAAATATATTTAAGACTGAATAATTTATTTTGTGGATCAAATCTATAAAAAAATATTAAGTGAATTGAACTGATGGTTTGAATTGAATTAAAATTTGAAAATTTAAGATTTAAGTTTAATTGAATAAATTTGTGAAATGTAAAGAATCAAGGGAATGTTTTATGATTTCAAATGTTATGATTTTCAAAGTGAAATGATTTCAAGTATTTGGTTTCGAAAGATTTATAACTTTGAAAGTATTATGATTTTTGAAGTGAATACATGTTTGAAATGGAAATGAACTTATTTGACCTAAATTTTGTTGATTTGGAAATTTGGATTATTTTCTAAATCTATTGTTTAAGAAACTTTGAAACTAAATTTATGTAATTTGGAAGAAATGATTTGGTGAAATCATATATGATTTTGAAGCTGAATTGATATTGAAATGGTTTTAAATTGAGAACCTTGTTTATTTAAATACTTTGGTTTGGGAGTTATCGAACTTATATAAAAATTGATTTGTGTAAGTATGTAGTTGATTTGAAAACTATTGATTTGAGAACTGTTGATTTGAAAGGGTACCCAATTTTGAAAAGTGAAATCTTATATAATCGAAATCTATATGAGTGTGATTTGATATACTAGTATTTTGAAAAGTATTTGATTTGAAATGAAATCTTTTATAAAATGGACTTTATGTAAGTATGATATTTGAAAGTGATTTTGAAAGGTACCATATGATACATATTTTCGAAGTAAAGATATGGAAAGTGCCTTCTGCTTGATATCCGCTTTGTGGCCACACTGTGGATTCATTCTATCGATATTATTCTCTCTCTTTGATTTGTGTTTTCCGGATATGATACTCGAGTGTCCATCGAATTCCATGGCGATCTCCATGGTCTTATGATCGCGACTGCATAGCGCAACTGCCTGGCTGAGCTGGCCTAGGGGTACGGATTGTTTCCTGGGAGATCCAGGCGTAACCATTGTGTATCCTGCACTCTATGTAGGTCGCATTAGTAGCGCAAATGCCCGGCTGAGCTGGCCTGGGGGTATGGATTGTTTCCTGGGGGATCCAGGCGTAACCATTGTGTATCCTGCATTCCACTCGTCATCATGGCGTAACTCGCAGGGCTGAGAAACATTACTGATACGGATTGTTTCCTGGGGGATCCAGGCGTAACCATTGTGTATCTGCGATCCATGGTTAGACCACTGTTTCGGTTTGGTTGATTTGTTTGGATTGTACTTTCCATATCAGTTTTTAAAAGTGTTTTCATTATTTTCACTAGGTGTTGAAACAAGTCTACCAAGTACCTGGAGAATTCTAGCTTTGCGCCTGATCAACGCATATCCAGAGTCTGCAGGAACGAAAGTAAACTTGTGACGACCCCACTTCCTACTCCCAGGAAGTAGTATCGTTTATAAGAAAGAAAGAGGTGAGAAAATAGAAAAGATAGAGAAGAAAGAACAACAACATCAGAATCTCACAGCGGAACGAATAAAATATATTAATCACATAAGTATTTACATAATATGTACATCAATCAGAGCTATACAGATAGTACATCACATACTAGACAGTTATAGACTCCTGTCTAGTTAATACAACTCAATATAATATAACTCAAACAACATGACTCAGAGATACCACACAGCTGAACTATATATATATATATATATATATCTACAACGCTGAAGCCTCCTGCTCCATTGCTCCTCCAGAATTCGTCAATGCTAAACCTGAATCCCTTGGCTACCCGTAAAAATTTGGGTACCCGAGAGTTTATGAAAAACAAAATAAACTTCGGGTCAGACATGGGTCTGGTATGAGTAACAGGTTAAAGTTGCTTAAGTTTGAAAATCTTTTGAAAAACAAAAGGTATCACGTAAGACTTCCCACACATAAACGTGGAAAAGTTTTTACCTTATGCTAACCAAAACATTTGATAGGAAATTCAGTGATATTATAATAGGTCTAGGGTTTTTCAAGTAAATAGAAAATAGCCGAAATTGTTACATTATTAAATTCCAGCTACTAGCCACAAAAGTGGGTAATACAATCAAAACCGTTGGCACTTATTGGATTGTGCATTCCATACAATGGCAGGGCTACTGGGGTACCGCCCATCACAGTACGTGGCCTAGATCAACGTACCGAGGATTTCTCCCTTCATCCCCTGCAACACAAGGCTGGAACCATTCCTTACTGAACAGTCCCGAACAAGATACACCCCGCAGTTGGCTGCAGACCAACCGCCCACTAAGCCGAATAAAAAGGGACATCTAGACAGGGGAATATCCTTGTCCTGCTTGGGCATGACCCACCTAACCTTGCTGCACCTCCCCTGTTTTAGCCATTCCCGGTTGATGAGGCTTGAGGTTACGATTACCTTTATAGAACATATCTCTTAGAATGCTCATCGCCCGCCTGACGATGTGTTGAAAGCATTCAATCCATATAAGTTCGTCCCGGGTTCGAACGAAACCAAAGGCATTATCTCGTTACACTCGTTTTGGAATCACTCTCAGAGTTAACAACGATAACCCTTGCATTCTGAATCTTCATCTTCACTTCAGATTCACGACCTAACGTTAATTTGGAATCGATGTGGTTTTCGGATATTCCTAATGCGGAAAACCCGATCCCGGTCTCATCGAAATCCAAAACGTGTCTTTTAAGGCCAAGTTGTCTATTTAGTCTTAACAGTGAATTCAAATCATCAATATGCACAAATAGATAAATCACATCTCACAATAGATAATCACAACATCATCATAAACAGATAATCAATATCATCATCCAAACAGATAATAAATATTATCATACTTAAAGCATACATCCATATCACATAGATATTATCGTTCATATCTGAGATCACAATCAAACAATGATATATCAATATCATCCATAAGCATGATTTATGAATCACAAGATATAATTAATTTAAAATGAATTAAATTAACTACTTCTATCTTTAATTAATTTAAAGTAAATTAAATTAATTACTCATTCCATAAATTCTGCTCTCATAATCATTAATTAATTATAAACCAAATTAATTAATCATTCTCTAATTACAAAAAGTAATTTAGTTTTAAATTAATTCTTAAATGAATTATCTTAAATCATTCATAATAGATTAACATTTAATTACCTCCTTAATTTATGATTCCTTAATTTACAATTCTTAATTACATCATTAATTATATTAATTAATAATCTTCAATTTATATATTAAATTAATCTTTACCTAAACACCATTATTAATCACCCCTTGATTAATAACAAACCAACAATTAACTACTCTTAATTACTTATTAACAAATTAATCATTCCATGATTAATTATTCCCATAAATTGATCCTTTGATTAATTACAAAAGATATTACTCAAATTACTCTACTTCAAAACATCTTGTATTTATTTCATCAAGTAATGATCATCCAATTATTATTCTGAGTAATTATGCTCCATTAATTACACTAAGTAATTACACATACCAAATCATCAATTACTTATATATTCAAATTAATCATCTTAAATTTGAATATTCTTTACTGCATTCCAGAAATTTCCTTTAATTTATTTACAGAAATTAATCTTGAATAAATCCATTAATTAATTACATTTATATTGATTTATTTCCATTTAATTTTCTTGTTGATTTATTATTCTCAAATAAACCAATTTCTTAATTACATTTCATCATTAATTATATTAATTAATGATTTCTATTTACATCTTCATTTCTTAACTTTATTAAGAATACACATCTTCAAATTATAAATATTAATCCTCTTGATTAATATATTCAGTAATTAATCATTCTAAATTAATTACTTCTCAATAACATTCTTAATTAATCCCCTGATTAATTTTTAGTAATTATATTTCAATTTCTTCCATTAACAACATCACCCAATTAATAACATCCCGTAATTATCCTTCAATTACTTCTCTAAGTAATTTAATTTCCAAAATATCAGTTAATTAATCTAAATTAATTAACTCAAATCAAGTCAATTTACTCAATCAATAAGTAATTAATTTCTTAATTACTTCTCAATAAATAATTTTATTTAAACTTTTGAATTAACTAATCTAATTAATTTATTACAAAATCAATCATATTAATTAATTATAACATCAATTGGTTAATGAACTTCATTAATAATTATTTAATTATTTCCTTCTAACATAATCGACTTATACTAATTATTAATTATGAATTAATTAACCACTATTAATTTAATAATCTAATCTATAGTTCTAAATCACATATAAGTTAATTAATTCATTCATTAACTTATATTATTACATTTACACTATAATTACTAGCTTAACTAATATTCATCATTAAGTATTCTTGCCTAATTAACTTAAAGATCAAAACATATAAAATTCCAAAACTTCATGTATTAAAGACAATTGTTCTTATAATTGATTTAAATTCTTATTTCCAATATGTTTAAACATTTATTTCAATAATTTAAACTTCATCTTAATAAAATGTTTACACTAACTTATTTTCAAAACCCCTTTTTAAATTCACATATTTGATTACTCCTAAAATTTATTTGAATAAATAAATTTAAATTATAAAACTTTATTTAATTCCAAATTCATATCCAAGTCCTGACTTCTATTTTTGAGTTAACTTGTTTAAAACTTTTCCTTAACAGTTTTAAATTCCTTTAGAATTCAATTCTTGTTTTGAAAATACTGTAATTATTGACCACTTTTAAATTATGAAAATAATTTAACTTTTGAAACTTTATTATTTCCAACTCTCTTTCAAAACTAACTCAAATTCATATTTAAACTGGACTTGATTTTGTTTTAAACCTTTAAACCAAAAATCTCAAAACTGTAAAACCTGTTACAGGTTTTAACATCTGAGTATTAACTACCCGTGCACTCCCCTGATTCACTTCGAGTAACACGCGAAGGTCCCCCGATAAAACCACTGCAAATGCTTCGAGTTCTCAGGCACACGCGAAACCAAGTGCAGAACCTGGAAAAGACACGCTACCTCACCTCCCTCACCTGTCAACGGCTCGTACGCGGCGGTCCCACCACCGGAGCACCACCACTTCCGGTTATAGCTCCCACTACCTTCCCTCTACCTATCCCCAAGCCCATGTCGAACTCGATCGCCTCTGGTCACCGAACGAGACCAATATTCAACCAAAGCAAAAACTAGGTTTACAACCTTTAAACGCCTACCCTGTCGCCACCGTGACCGTGGCCACTTCCACCTATTTTTCCCATCACCCTAACAAGCTCCCCCACCTCCAGACTGAAATTCAACCCCCCATATCCATTTGATCGACCGCGGTGACCCAAAACACTCCAAACACTAAAACTCGAACTGCTCTCATAATATACCATTAAAAATTATGATTTATCCTTTAAAAATCATGTTATGGCTCACTGATTTGCTTTGTGTACCTGAATTTGTAAATTTAGTAATTCGAAATTTGACTAATTTGTAGTTTGGTTTAGTTTTGTTAATTTCCAGAGATGTTATTAAACTGTTTAGGCTTGAATAAATTTTTAAAACTTAATTTACCTAATAACAAACAACTTTTGTTTTAATACTAGATTTAAATATCGAGTAAATCAATTTGTAAATGATTCTTAAACCAAAATCTTATGTTCAAAACACAGAACAGAGGACATATGTGATTAACAACCTGCACACAATTGCCATTTCATTATTCACAGAACATTCATATGTGTAAAGATATAAACATAAGCATTCATCTATATAAACAACAATCTTATACTTAAAATTTATTAAAAAGTTGTTGTTACTCACAGGAAACTCAATATGCAGTAATTCATTTTGCAATTTGCCAGAAAAGAAACATGTACAGATGCACACAATTATGTTAAGCATTCAAAAATTTAGGTTGCAACAGATTAAAACATAGGAAATTTATAAAAGTGTTACTCACCTATTTTCAGAGAAGAACAGAGGCATTTTTGTTGAAGCAGACTTTGAAATTTACAGGCTTGAATGCACTGGAACTTCATTTTGCTTTGCTTCTTGAATTTTGATTGTTGTTTAAACTGAAGCTTTGTTTTATTTTTAAAATGAAGTTTATTTTAGATTTTACCTAGTTCGAACTAATATGCAGATGAAGCTAATTTATAAACAAATACACAGAGCTTATGTAGACAGGGTATAATTATGTTTCATAAAACTAAAACAAATATGTGCATAATCTTTGTTTGTACAAATGTTTCCAGAGATATTTGTTTGAGGGTGGCTGATATAAATACTTAATGTACTAAAGGGATCTTTCATTAATTACTTTTGTTTGTTAGCTTAAGATATTTAATCAATATCTTTCTTCACAAGCTTCATATATACATACACAATTGTTTATTTATTTGGCCTGCATACTTTTGAATTGTTCACTAGCCTGCACCTATATTTGATTTGCTTGTTGTACTAATATGTTTTCATTCATTTTGACCTGCACATATATATCTTCATATCTTCATTTTGTTTGTAAGACATGTATTTTATTTTTGTTACTGTCATTCATTTCCAGATATCATTCTTTTGTTACTGAATTCTGTTTGTCTTAATGCTTAAACATATACATATATGCTGCAGTTCATTTATGAAAGTTTACAAGTTTTGAAAGTTCCTTTGTTTCTAGTTTTATTGTTGTCTTATTGAATTTTAAAATGCATATAAATGTTATTATGTTTGTTTTGTTATTTGCAAACTAAATGAATTATAGTTGTTAAGTTATTATAATGTAGTTAATGTAATTACTTTATATTTTTCCCAATTATCTTGTAGTCATGTATTTATATTTCTTAACATTATTTAAAAGTAACTTATTTATCAATTTGTAATGGTAAATAAATTAAATTATCTTTTTATTATAAACTACATATTTATTAATGTATATTAATGTATTGTTTTACACAATTATATATAACTCATATATTTTTAAATTCATATTTTAAATCAAACTATACTAAAAATAAAAGAAAACAAATCATTTTGTTAGTAAATGTTAATTTTTTACTTAAGTTCAAATAAGTTTCCAATATTATTTAAACATTTACTTATGTATTTAAAACCTTGTATTTATTTATTTAGCCATTGAAAAGTTTATATTAAATAAAACACAATTTCTAATTCACTAAAATCTATATTAGAATTTAAAACATAATTTATTAGTTAAGCTTTAAAACAAATCTCATCTATTTACAATGTATACAAATATATACATATATAAATAGAAAACAAATAATTTATTTTAACAGATATCATTTACCAATCTAAATATTTATTAAAAGAAAAGTATCAAATTCAGATTTAATTAACAAAAATATATCATATCAATTTAATATTTAATTCAGATTATTAAATTGATACTGCTAGAAAATTCCGGGTCATCACATTCCTCCCCCCTTAAAAGAATTTCGTCCCCGAAATTTAAAAGCAAAGGTAATTTAATAATATATTTAAGATTTTAATTAATTTTAAACCATAAGCATATATCAATCACATGCTAACAATCATCACAACCAATCTACTCAATCAACAAAGCTAACTATCCAGACAAAATAGAGTTCTCTAGAGTTTCCCAGTATAATACCGGAATACTCGATCTATAGAATCCAAACAGCCTATACTACTAATCTACAGAACTCCTTTGGATCAGAGAAAATTTATACAAAATGAAATCTCCGACTCCCAAATCCAAATTCCTTAATCTCTTATCCACCAAATACTTCTGACAATTCAGAGCTGCCTTCAATCTACTGATCAGCTCAACCTTATGCTGATAACTCCTACAATAATCTGAATTCAAAAACAATCCAGGAGAATGATCAACCAGAACCAAGAACTCAACCTTTACTATCTTCAGTAGAAAACAACTTCTCTTTTCCAGAAAAGAAAAACAAATGCACTCCCAACTGCTTCCGCTGCACAACTCTGATCTGAAGTAGATGAAAATGCTGATGATGCACACAAGCACAAACTGGACAACACATTACAAAAATATGATTCAGCAGATCCAAAATAAAACTCAGAAGTCCCTTCAAAACTTGAGTTACTTAACCAATTCTCTCTCCAGAAACCATTCTATTACTAAGCTGAACCATCGACACTTTTTCTGAAATCCAGTCGATACCAAACTCAGCTCCTCAGATGCTAAGGTAAACCACCGACCTCTTCAAAGATATTCAGAAAAATTTCTGCCATTCCAGAGAACACTTAACTATCGCAAGTCACTTTTGCGATCCACTCAGGCTAACATCCAAAGAAATCTGTTCTCCTTACCAATCTGAACAGCTTAAACTCATCCAGCCAATTTATTTGAAGAAATGGATTCACAAAACTGCCTCTAAACTTCACCTCTAAAGAACTGCTGACAGATGACCTCCTCGCGTGCCAGTAGAACAATCTGAGCTGCAACACTGCTATTGATGCCCAAAACTCCTTAATCAAAAATTCTTCGGAAAACTCAGGCCTCCAAGCCAAACACAACATTCAGCTGAACTCAACCTCAAAACTAAGGCAGACACATTTTCTTATCCAAAGATCTTTGAGAACTTCTGCGGAAACAAACCATCACTACTGTATCTTAACCCACAACTACTACGTCTTGAGTTACCAAAATAATCTTTCTAGCTTCGGCTCAACTGACAAAAATCCAAATTCTACTCATCCAAACTTGTACAACAAAACGGACTTCAAATCTTAACAGGTTCCTCAAGAGACTTGGTGAAATCCTTACACCACAAATTTACTCGAGACGGTATTAGGTCTACAGTCTCGTCAAATATACTTCCAACCACAGGTAGTCGTGTTACATACACCACTACCCTATCTACCTTTATACTTATATTGGAAAACCCGAACAGGTAATCCAACAAATAATAGAAAATAAATAAATATATCAAAATTACAAATACGCTCTCTCAAGAAAGAAATCACTTACGAGCCTAGGTATTCACTCAACCTAGCGCTCTGATACCAAATGTGACGTCCTAGGATTTTCAACCATCAGCAACGGCTCACGACCGGTAGGCTTTTCAACCATCCCAGCCCCGCTGTGGCTCACAGTGATACCTCGAACTTGCTTTTACGGCCACCCTCTCGAGTCGCAACCAACCCCGCAAGACCTTATACTATCCCCGGGGGCATGTAGGGGTAAGAGTCTCCCGTTCGCCACCTAACGCAAAGCGAGAACCCCCTATCATGCTGTAATGTAGCAAATCCGATCCCGATCTCATCGAAATCCAAAACGTGTCTTTTAAGGCCAAGTTGTCTATTTAGTCTTAACAGTGAATTCAAATCATCAATATGCACAAATAGATAAATCACATCTCACAATAGATAATCACAACATCATCATAAACAGATAATCAATATCATCATCCAAACAGATAATAAATATTATCATACTTAAAGCATACATCCATATCACATAGATATTATCGTTCATATCTGAGATCACAATCAAACAATGATATATCAATATCATCCATAAGCATGATTTATGAATCACAAGCTATAATTAATTTAAAATGAATTAAATTAACTACTTCTATCTTTAATTAATTTAAAGTAAATTAAATTAATTACTCATTCCATAAATTCTGCTCTCATAATCATTAATTAATTATAAACCAAATTAATTAATCATTCTCTAATTACAAAAAGTAATTTAGTTTTAAATTAATTCTTAAATGAATTATCTTAAATCATTCATAATAGATTAACATTTAATTACCTCCTTAATTTATGATTCCTTAATTTACAATTCTTAATTACATCATTAATTATATTAATTAATAATCTTCAATTTGTATATTAAATTAATCTTTACCTAAACACCATTATTAATCACCCCTTGATTAATAACAAACCAACAATTAACTACTCTTAATTACTTATTAACAAATTAATCATTCCATGATTAATTATTCCCATAAATTGATCCTTTGATTAATTACAAAAGATATTACTCAAATTACTCTACTTCAAAACATCTTGTATTTATTTCATCAAGTAATGATCATCCAATTATTATTCTGAGTAATTATGCTCCATTAATTACACTAAGTAATTACACATACCAAATCATCAATTACTTATATATTCAAATTAATCATCTTAAATTTGAATATTCTTTACTGCATTCCAGAAATTTCCTTTAATTTATTTACAGAAATTAATCTTGAATAAATCCATTAATTAATTACATTTATATTGATTTATTTCCATTTAATTTTCTTGTTGATTTATTATTCTCAAATAAACCAATTTCTTAATTACATTTCATCATTAATTATATTAATTAATGATTTCTATTTACATCTTCATTTGTTAACTTTATTAAGAATACACATCTTCAAATTATAAATATTAATCCTCTTGATTAATATATTCAGTAATTAATCATTCTAAATTAATTACTTCTCAATAACATTCTTAATTAATCCCCTGATTAATTTTTAGTAATTATATTTCAATTACTTCCATTAACAACATCACCCAATTAATTACATCCCGTAATTATCCTTCAATTACTTCTCTAAGTAATTTAATTTCCAAAATATCAGTTAATTAATCTAAATTAATTAACTCAAATCAAGTCAATTTACTCAATCAATAAGTAATTAATTTCTTAATTACTTCTCAATAAATAATTTTATTTAAACTTTTGAATTAATTAATCTAATTAATTTATTACAAAATCAATCATATTAATTAATTATAACATCAATTGGTTAATGAACTTCATTAATAATTATTTAATTATTTCCTTCTAACATAATCGACTTATACTAATTATTAATTATGAATTAATTAACCACTATTAATTTAATAATCTAATCTATAGTTCTAAATCACATATAAGTTAATTAATTCATTTATTAACTTATATTATTACATTTACACTATAATTACTAGCTTAACTAATATTCATCATTAAGTATTCTTGCCTAATTAACTTAAAGATCAAAACATATAAAATTCCAAAACTTCATGAATTAAAGACAATTGTTCTTATAATTGATTTAAATTCTTATTTCCAATATGTTTAAACATTTATTTCAATAATTTAAACTTCATCTTAATAAAATGTTTACACTAACTTATTTTCAAAACCCCTTTTTAAATTCACATATTTGATTACTCCTAAAATTTATTTGAATAAATAAATTTAAATTATAAAACTTTATTTAATTCCAAATTCATATCCAAGTCCTGACTTCTATTTTTGAGTTAACTTGTTTAAAACTTTTCCTTAACAGTTTTAAATTCCTTTAGAATTCAATTCTTGTTTTGAAAATACTGTAATTATTGACCACTTTTAAATTATGAAAATAATTTAACTTTTGAAACTTTATTATTTCCAACTCTCTTTCAAAACTAACTCAAATTCATATTTAAACTGGACTTGATTTTGTTTTAAACCTTTAAACCAAAAATCTCAAAACTGTAAAACCTGTTACAGGTTTTAACATCTGAGTATTAACTACCCGTGCACTCCCCTGATTCACTTCGAGTAACACGCGAAGGTCCCCCGATAAAACCACTGCAAATGCTTCGAGTTCTCAGGCACACGCGAAACCAAGTACAGAACCTGGAAAAGACACGCTACCTCACCTCCCTCACCTGTCAACGGCTCGTACGCGGCGGTCCCACCACCGGAGCACCACCACTTCCGGTTATAGCTCCCACTACCTTCCCTCTACCTATCCCCAAGCCCATGTCGAACTCGATCACCTCTGGTCACCGAACGAGACCAATATTCAACCAAAGCAAAAACTAGGTTTACAACCTTTAAACGCCTACCCTGTCGCCACCGTGACCGTGGCCACTTCCACCTATTTTTCCCATCACCCTAACAAGCTCCCCCACCTCCAGACTGAAATTCAACCCCCCATATCCATTTGATCGACCGCGGTGACCCAAAATACTCCAAACACTAAAACTCGAACTGCTCTCATAATATACCATTAAAAATTATGATTTATCCTTTAAAAATCATTATATGGCTCACTGATTTGCTTTGTGTACCTGAATTTGTAAATTTAGTAATTCAAAATTTGACTAATTTGTAGTTTGGTTTAGTTTTGTTAATTTCCAAAGATGTTATTAAACTGTTTAGGCTTGAATAAATTTTTAAAACTTAATTTACCTAATAACAAACAACTTTTGTTTTAATACTAGATTTAAATATCGAGTAAATCAATTTGTAAATGATTCTTAAACCAAAATCTTATGTTCAAAACACAGAACAGAGGACATATGTGATTAACAGCCTGCACACAATTGCCATTTCATTATTCACAGAACATTCATATGTATAAAGATATAAACATAAGCATTCATCTATATAAACAACAATCTTATACTTAAAATTTATTAAAAAGTTGTTGTTACTCACAGGAAACTCAATATGCAGTAATTCATTTTGCAATTTGCCAGAAAAGAAACATGTACAGATGCACACAATTATGTTAAGCATTCAAAAATTTAGGTTGCAACAGATTAAAACATAGGAAATTTATAAAAGTGTTACTCACCTATTTTCAGAGAAGAACAGAGGCATTTTTGTTGAAGCAGACTTTGAAATTTACAGGCTTGAATACACTGGAACTTCATTTTGCTTTGCTTCTTGAATTTTGATTGTTGTTTAAACTGAAGCTTTGTTTTATTTTTAAAATGAAGTTTATTTTAGATTTTACCTAGTTCGAACTAATATGCAGATGAAGCTAATTTATAAACAAATACACAGAGCTTATGTAGACAGGGTATAATTATGTTTCATAAAACTGAAACAAATATGTGCATAATCTTTGTTTGTACAAATGTTTCCAGAGATATTTGTTTTAGGGTGGCTGATATAAATACTTAATGTACTAAAGAGATCTTTCATTAATTACTTTTGTTTGTTAGCTTAAGATATTTAATCAATATCTTTCTTCACAAGCTTCATATATACATACACAATTGTTTATTTATTTGGCCTGCATACTTTTGAATTGTTCACTAGCCTGCACCTATATTTGATTTGCTTGTTGTACTAATATGTTTTCATTCATTTTGACCTGCACATATATATCTTCATATCTTCATTTTGTTTGTAAGACATGTATTTTATTTTTGTTACTGTCATTCATTTCCAGATATCATTCTTTTGTTACTGAATTTTGTTTGTCTTAATGCTTAAACATATACATATATGCTGCAGTTCATTTATGAAAGTTTACAAGTTTTGAAAGTTCCTTTGTTTCTAGTTTTATTGTTGTCTTATTGAATTTTAAAATGCATATAAATGTTATTATGTTTGTTTTGTTATTTGCAAACTAAATGAATTATAGTTGTTAAGTTATTATAATGTAGTTAATGTAATTACTTTATATTTTTCCCAATTATCTTGTAGTCATGTATTTATATTTCTTAACATTATTTAAAAGTAACTTATTTATCAATTTGTAATGGTAAATAAATTAAATTATCTTTTTATTATAAACTACATATTTATTAATGTATATTAATGTATTGTTTTACACAATTATATATAACTCATATATTTTTAAATTCATATTTTAAATCAAACTATACTAAAAATAAAAGAAAACAAATCATTTTGTTAGTAAATGTTAATTTTTTACTTAAGTTCAAATAAGTTTCCAATATTATTTAAACATTTACTTATGTATTTAAAACCTTGTATTTATTTATTTAGCCATTGAAAAGTTTATATTAAATAAAACACAATTTCTAATTCACTAAAATCTATATTAGAATTTAAAACATAATTTATTAGTTAAGCTTTAAAACAAATCTCATCTATTTACAATGTATACAAATATATACATATATAAATAGAAAACAAATAATTTATTTTAACAGATATCATTTACCAATCTAAATATTTATTAAAAGAAAAGTATCAAATTCAGATTTAATTAACAAAAATATATCATATCAATTTAATATTTAATTCAGATTATTAAATTGATACTGCTAGAAAATTCCGGGTCATCACAAAACTTGTTAAGACATCGAGTTATAAAAGTATTTTAATAAAGTATTATATAAAGAATATTTTGATCAGTTATTTTCCCTTCTAAAAATTTAAAATGTTTTAAATATTGTTTACTTTGAACCATCAGATTTGAATCAAATGACTATTCATCATACTAAAAAAAAATTAAATTGAAATGTATAATGGTTCAAATAATGGTTCATCCTTGTCTTTCAACCTTCTTTACCTCCTAGCTATCTTTTTTTCCCTACCTTCTTTCGGGGATGTATTCCAACCTATTGCTCTTTCTTGTGGTTTCTCTGCTTCCTTCCTTTTCGAGGACAAAAAGATTTGAGTGGGGGAGAGTGTAACAACCCTAGATTTTTGTGTATATTTTAGTTTCAAATTTATTTCATTTTGAAATTATTTTAAACTTGTTTTATTTCAAATATTTCATTTTTAAATATAAATGTTGACTATTATGGGAATTATAATTTCAAACTAGTATAAATTGGATATTTTACTGAAAAGTGTATTTCTGTTCAAACTGTTCAACCATTGACTTTTAAATTTCAAAATTTAAATATTCAAATTCTTAAATTTTATATTTTATTATGAAAATAGATTTAATAACTTGGATACTGCTTTTCGTTTCGTTGAAAACGGACTTAAATTGTGAAAGTTATGTATATTTCAAAATTGAATGCAATTTGTTTTATTTAGCAATTTTGTTTATTTAAATTATATAAATTATATTTTCTTTATCATACTTTATTTTAATATGTTTTAATATGTTATATTATATATATTTTGTCTTTTAAATATTTTTAAAGTGTTGATAGAATTTTTCCAAAGCTTATTGAATCTATTTTCTAATTTTCAAGCCTAGTTTCCATTTTTCCTTGCTAATTGCTTAATTTAATTATATATAATTAAAATTTATTTATTTATTTTATGCATTCACTCTTATTTGCTGTGTTTTACTTTATTTTATTCATTTTACATGTATTTAAATTTAAATAAAATTTTCAAAGTCTATTGAAGTTATTTCTAATGTTTAAAGCCTAGTTTGCAATTTTTAGCCATTTTCTTAATTTAAATTCTATTTAATTAGAATTTATTTTTTTAATTTTTTTTCATATCTGAGTTTTATCTTTATTTATTAGTTTTATATGTATTTATAAATTACAAATTTATACAAAAGAAATTCGAAGAGTTTTGTGACTCTTTAGCTGCTTGAGACCTTTTGTTTTCCACCTCTTCGTTTTCCAACCTCTTGCATTCAATTGCTTTGGCCGACCTGATTCTTTCTCTCAGCCACTTATTTTTCTCATAATTCACGAATACAAACCTTTCTCATCTCCAAATTAGCCAGCCATCTCCATTGCTTGCAAAAATTTTGGTAAAAACTTCTTTTTCTTTTCATGTTTTCTTTGTTTTCTTTTGTGATTGCACTTGCCTTCTTCATCTTTATTGGATCGGCCTGCCCTCCTCCACCACCTTGACCGCCTCCACTACAACCCCCTCTGGTCAACACTTCCTCCAGCCCATCCCCTTGCCATAGCCGTGCACCATGATGAAGTAGATCCACACAAAAATGAGGAAACTCCACATATATGTCCATAACCGAACTCGCCTTCCTTCCATCACCTCCCCCATCACTTTGGCCGACCATACACCACCACCACCAGCAAATTCCTGATTTGAGCCCACTAACACATCATCCTCTAGCCCACTACAGACCTGGTCGTGCCCTCCTTTGTAACGAATGCGGATTTTGTCAGCTCGAAAATTGACATCCATACTTCAAATCGTATTCGAATGCCGTAGATTCGACCGTTCAAAACCGATTCGCCAGAGCTTATAACAACATTAAGTAAATAACACAGCGGAAAAAAGAATAATACATTGATATACAACACTGATACAACAGAGTGATACAATGAATATCAATATACATCAGAGATAGAAGAAAATAGCAGCGGAAAGAAAATAGATAACACTAGCAGCGGAACAAAATAACTCTAAGATAGTCTTCAACGAAGAACTCCAAATCTGAACTCCATCTCCAAGAACCAATCCAACAATAGCTCGAACTCCCCAAAACAATGCACAAAGATAAGCAAGACTAGCGCTAACCAAAGACTGAACTAACTCCAGATAATCTACTACATCTAACTATCTGAAAAACCCAACTCTAGACTGCTCGTGTAGAAAATAATGAGCACCCAGAGTTTAGGAAAGGAACAATAAACTCCAGGTCAGTCATGGGACTGGTGTGAGCAACGAAAACAGTTTATCTTTAAAAACAATCAACAAGAGAATTTTAAAGTAAATTCGCAATGTTTTTTTTTTTGAAAATGAAACTACCATAAGACCTCCCACCACACACACAATGCAAACGCAGAATTGGAGGAGATTTCTTCTTATGATAGTCAAACATGCTTAATACGCAGAAAATTTCTTTGATATTATTATTATAAGTGCAGGGTGCAGAAAACATTTCGAAAGTAGAATATAAATCTTAGCCAGCATAGGCATTCCGCAGTTATGCCTCCTATAGCTACTATGTTCAATAGCAAGTTACTGCCACATTCCATAGCAGGTAATACAACTAAAACCGTACAAGGCTCGTATTGTTTCTTTGGATTTCCAACAAATGGTCAGGCCAAGGAACTTCCCATTGCCACATGAGAACGCCTCTGGAAGGACGTCCCCGAGAACCTAACCGGATCTCTGCCAACACAAGGCCGGGTTACCCCTAACTGGGTAACTACTGACACGAGTATGCCACCTCCCGGTCCTTTAGGACCTTTAACCGAGCGCTCGATAACCAACATCACACCATAATAAATAGAGTGTTTTCCACATGAGTAAGTATCTGGGCTCCATACCATGATACCACCCTTTTCCAGAAGGAAATGAACATACCCTAAAGGGGCGCTACCCCCTAATAACCTTGCCGCATCTTTCCTGTTTTGACCATTTCGAGGTGTGAGGTTCGACGAAGTCTCGTCCACAAAGCCACGCTTTGGTACAAAGCCATGCTTTGGGTCAACAAATGATCAAAGTAATGATCACAAAGATAAATGATCAAACAAATGATCCTATCACAAATGATCAAACAATGATCATTTCACAGCAACACTCAGCATGTCACATTACCAAATTGGGAATATATTGCTGATAACCTTCAACTACATAACCTTTGAGCTCGTACGTCTCAGAGAAGGGTGTTAAGCTAAAAGAATAAATTCTCCGCCACCAACAGTAATGTATTTGAAAGAAATCTGCTTTATATCTCAATTTGTAATGTCAGACACACAATCCATACAAGTCTGTTCCGGGTTCGAACAGAACCGAAGGCACTTCCAAAGAAGCCCTTGCAATCCGGTTATTCACAATCCCGATCGGACTTCCCATCACTTAGGGAATCTCTATACCGTAGCTACTCGATGCAGAGACAATCGATAGGTTGTCCTATCGTTCTCACAAATACCCGGTCTTCACCACCGGTCTTCAAATGCTATCCATAATGACGTATCACATATTCGGAATGGGATATATGACACAATGGTCCTCTCCCGGCTAAACCGAATAGTGAGCGAAATATTTAAAACATATGGATATAGGATTTCAATTAAGTCACAACTTAATAATTCAAAACTTTCTTTCAAATCGTTTAAACCAATTTCATTTCAAATCTTTTAACAAAATATTTATTTCAAAACCCTTAAATGGTTTAAACAAATTTTCACACTTTAATCTTTTAAACAAAAGATTTAATTCTCAAAGTTCACCCCATTCACAAAGATTCATTGACGGATTTTCAAATCAATTCCCATTTCAATTGGATTAACTCGTTTAAATCTTTAAATCAAAGATTTAACTTATAGCTTTCAAACCGTTTCTATAACTTGGAAATCATTTTCATTTTAAACTAAAAATCTTTTTAACACAAATTGGAAGTTCATTACTTATGTGAAAGCTTTTATTGTTTGAGAACAAATAGTTTTCGTTTCAGAAAAATCCAATTATATTGGCACAAGTTAAAGTTCTTAATTCATTTCATATTCCCAATTAATACATTTTAAAATGGTTCAACCCATATATAACTGGTATAACATTTTTAATCCCTAGTTTCACATTATAGAATTCAGTTTCAAAATTTGGAATTTAAATTTAAATCAAATTATTTAAATTTCAAACTTTATCAAGTTATTCAAAATAAGCTTCATCTTTGAAATTACATTTCAAAAGCTTTTCACTTAAAACCCAATCTTTTTTTTTCAAACCATTTGAATTTAAAATTCAAAATCAAAACTATTTTCAAAAATCTGTGACTTAATCGATTTCCTTGTGAAATTCATATTTGTGTGTGTATAGTGTGGTCTAAGGGTTTAACACAATAGTGCAACATCATTCAATCATCACAGATTAAATACAACAATATATATTCGATAAGCGATATAAACTATAATGCTTATCGTCCATTCACAGATTCACAGATAATACACAAATGTACATAAATAAATGAGTAAATTTCACATAGCTCAATTCACAGAACAAAATATCACAAATCAGATAGGATAATCAATTCAAGGCATCTCATACAATATAATTATTCATAAGCATTCAATAAACATTTGTAAGCAGGATTAATTCATTGTTTAATCCTAATTAATTCAATTTATTTCCAATTTAATTAATTACTTATGAATTTAATATCCAATTCTGATTTATTAATTTCAAATCATTTGATATAAATAAATTTATCAAACTCTTTAATTAATTAAATTATTCTTAATCAATCATATTAATTAAATTGACCTTTGAACCAATTATATAATAAATTAACTTCTTAATTAATTGTTTAAGG
This sequence comes from Allium cepa, assembly GCA_030765085.1. Lineage (NCBI taxonomy): Eukaryota > Viridiplantae > Streptophyta > Magnoliopsida > Asparagales > Amaryllidaceae > Allium > Allium cepa. The sequence goes on along the minus strand of CM060943.1, from coordinate 888,301,985 downwards.
AAATTTACTCTTTAATTTCTTACCATTGAGCAATCATCTCATAATAACAAATCATTAATTACCAATTTATCTTTATCATTAATTAAATCAAAATATCCAAATTTAATTACAATTAGTAATTAACCCCTTAATTTCATTCATTAAGTAATTAACAATTTACAATTGATTTAAATAAATTAATCTAATTTGTTATCAAAATTTATCACATTAATTTAATTAACCTTTAAATAACTAATTATTTTAAATAATTTAATTATTCTCAAATTAATTACCATCAATTTATCACACTGTCCTTAAATTTATTATTGCTTAATCACTTGATAAATCAACTTTAATCATTGATTAATATTTTATCAAAATCCTTAATTCCCAAAATTATTATTTCTTAATAAATTAATCTTTAATCCTTAATTAATTAATTTAAACCTTTAATTTCTTATTTGATTAGTCCAATTCATCAATTAATTAAATAATAAATTATCCATCTTGATTAACATAATTTAATGAATTTCAAATCGTTAAATCTTCCTTGACTTTTAAGATAAACCCCATTCTTAGAAATGATTACATTATTATTATAAAAAGGGTTTTAAAACAATTTCCATTTCAAGTTTACTTTGAAATTTCAACTTTGAAAATCATTTTAAAGTCTTTAAGTTAATTAGAAATCAAAAATTATTTGAGATAACCATGTTATCTCAACTTATTACTTAATTTTAATTTATTGAACCTATTAATTTAAACACTTGAAAACATTTCTACACAAGAACATTGATTTGTTAAAGTTTTATACCTCATCATTATTTTTCAAAACATACTTCTTAACAGTTTTAATTTAAATTAAAATTCAGTTAATACTTTTAAAATCATTAGACAATTTGAATTTTTGTTTCTAGACTAAACTTAAAACTGGGAATTATATCAAACTTAGGTTTCAAAATTTCTACTTTGAAAACAAAAACAGTTTAAAAATGTAAACTGGCAACAGGTTTGTACCTGTCCCCAAACATCTACTCGAGCCTCCCCCCTAGTTTACTTCGAGTAAACGCGAGTCTTCCCCCGGGAAAAACATGATCTGCCTCGAGTCTCCCCTACGCAAATTCGAACCCCCCAAAAAAAACACAGCCTCACCATTATTTTCCCCACCATGCACCTGCACACACACAATCGCCGACGCCAACCATCAACGGCCATCTCTGCAAGTCACAAACCAAACTCGCAACCCATCCCAATCATCTGGACCAACCAGTTATCTCGAAATCAAATTCGAGGAGCTCAACCCAAAACCTGGCAACACTGAAATTCTGCTGCCTCCAACCTGTCAACATCGCCTCGTCCACGCCGTGCCGACCATCTACGAGCTTCCACCTCCGGCCTCGACTTCGACATCACCCAACCTTCGACCACCCGAAGTATCAAAACGCTTGATCCATTATTGAGGCCGAGGTGATCAAATTTCCAACATAGCAAAAACTAGGTTTACAGATTTTAAATCCAAATCCCAAAATCCACATAGCTTAAATCCTTGATCCAATATTTTTCCTACACCCACCGTTCACTCTTGCACCACCATCCAAGATCCCAATCACTTCCAAACCGTGGATCATCAGAGGTCATCAAAAGAAGGAAATTCGAACTAACCCAAACCACTCTCTCTCCCTTGGTTTAAAAATTATGATTTCTACTTTAAAAATCATGTTTTGGCATATGAATTCAGTTTATATACCTGAATTTATAAATTAAGATGTTTGAAATTTGGCTCATATTAAATTTGCTCAGCTTTTTCCTGATTTCCAGAAGTATTTCTAATTTATTTAACTTAAATAAAATTTAAAACTATAATCTATGATACATCTAACATATTTTGTTTGAAATTTAAACCTTAACATAGATTAGATTTTGAGGTATTGATGATTGATCAGAACTTAAGACTGGAAACTAAGAACAGGCAAGAATAAATCACAACAGTGAGTACGCCATCATACATTCATGTATATACACAGTGAATTAAACCAAATACATCCACACAATACTATTTTTATTTCTAGTAATCCACATGCAATCAGATATCAATATACTTAAGTTTTAAAAAGAAAGTTACTCACCGATTTCTAGAAGAAGAACAGAGGGCTGCTATGGCTTTAACTGTTGTGAAAAATTGCAAGCTGAAGCCTTTTTTTGTTCTCTGGTTTGAAATGTTTTGATGTTTTTAAACTAAAGTTTGTTTTTAGTTTGAGATAACATTACTTCAGATTCTCACAGCTTGGAATGAACAAATAGAGAGGAAGTTGATATATAAAAGAGTGTACAGGGTGATAGTATTATATTGTGTTTGTACAATAGGTAACATTGATTTATTCTTTTATACAATATAGGATCAATGATTTTCTTTGCATATGGTGGCTGATGAGATACCAATTCGTGCTGCATTAATTATACCTTTGAGGTGCAACAGAGGTATAGCTGCATCAGTTTGTACATATATTTACTTTTATATTGTTTCTTTCTTTTGTTTATTTGGGTTGAGATGAAAGCTTTTAATTGTTTATGTACTTTATGTTTTTGTGTTTCTCTTGTTATATTACATCTTGTTTGCCTTGTTGATTACTTCAGATTGGATGATGGCTGCATCTATTATGCAGTGGTGGCTATAGCTTTTCTTTTATATATTTACTTTTATATTGTTTTACTTTGTTAATTTGCTTGCTTTGACTTATGTAATATAGATGTAAATATGCTTGTACTTCTTTTATTTCAAGCCTGCACACTACTACAGGCTACCTACTTGTATGTATTCATACATTTGTTCATTCTTTTGCTTGTACAATCAGTACATATATGTGTACATATTTATGCATTTGTTTTGCATTTAAAACTTACTTTATACCTTAATTTTGCAGGCTACATATACTTTACTTATTTTATTATGTCATTTATACTTATATTAAATATTAATAAGATTTATTTTATTATAAACAATTTTGAAAGATTTGATTTTAACTTCATGTATATAAATATAAAGCTATTTTACTTATTGTTACAAAAATAACTCCTCGTTGATTGAAAATAATTTATAAAAGAAATTGTTTTCTTATTAATAAATAACATAATTTATTTGAATTTGGAAAAACTCGAATTAATCTATCATTTAATTTCACAATTTTAAATCAAAAGTAAATTTAATTATCAATTTAAAATAAATTGAAATTTGAGATCGTTACATCCTTGGCCTTAGCCGAGCCCTCTACTGCATAGGAATCCATGAAATTTGCCTTGTAGTGTTAGTTCATGCTCATATATCTTTGCTCCATCATTTTGCCATGCTAGGCCGACCTTTAAGAACCCAAACCAGATCCAAACCATGCCTTTAACCGTGCCATTTCAGATCTGGAGTTGAAGCATAGGTGGTAGAAAGCAAGTGCAAACACTGCGGTGATGTTTTGTGTATTCATTTCTAGCTTTGTTTAATTGAATTTGGGATGAAAACTTATGTTATATTTATTTGTTTTGTCTCATGTATCCAAGGAGAATTAATCTTTGGCTCTTCCACTCATCTTCGTGTCATGTTATCGTGCTTGTTTGGATCTCATTCGTGCATTCGTCGTTGTGTCTCCAGCTCAAAATAGTGAGTTATTCTCACCAGACAATATGTACATATATAACTAGTAAATTGACCCCTTTTGAATCTGTAAAATGCATTATCATGTTACACCTGCTATATTATGATTATATGATATTCACCCATGCTTATACACCTGTTATAACATCTGTTACTGTTATATTATGTTGTTCTGTTATTTTTATCAGTTTATCACACTGCAAGTTCCCTGTAGACTAGAATCACTATGGGTTGAAATGATACATACCCTAACGGACTTTAGAATAGGAGAAAATCGTTATGGGCTGAAATGATAGGCCTGAATGATTTTCAATTATTTTCTTTTACTTGGGATTGCGGGTTTGAAATGATCAAACCCGGGTTTTCTTTGTAAATTACAGGTTGAAATGATATATGCCCGTATCACTTTACCTAGGCTAGAAAATGAAATACAGACCCGTTGTTAAAATATGTTTTTCTAAAATTTTAAAAGATTTTAGAAATCTAAATATTATAATATTTTGATTTAAATTTGATTAAAAATGATTTTTGTAAAGCATTATTGATTTTCTAAAATTTTATAAGTGAAATAAATAAATGGTAAAATTAGAAAATCTGAAATGTAAGTTATTTTGGAAATTATAATTTGGTGATAAATGGAATTTAAATTAAATATGAAAACATAATAAATTTATGATGTTTTGAGTTAACTGAATTTAAAATCATTTTATAATATATTAATGATTTTTGAATAAAGTGAAAATGTGAAATGAATGAATATTTAAGTTGAAATTTTGAAATATAACTAAAATTCTGTGAATTTGCCTTAAAAGTGAATTTTTAAGTTAAGTAAATAAAAATGAAATTAAGTTATATTTGAAAATTTTAAACTTAAGTGTTAAGTTAAATTTAATTTAATGAATTTAAAATTTAATGTTGGAATTTAATAAGTGAATTATTATTAAATATTGATTTTTGAAATGAAATTTAACTTTATAAAATCATGAATATAAGGGTATTTGAATAATTGTTTTATAAGTGAAAATATGTGATTTTATAAGTTAAAAATGATTTAAATAAAAATATAATTGTTTGGGAAATTATATTGAATATTTGAAGTTAATTAACAGCATTTTTAAAATGCTGTCTTTAGTTAAATTGAATTGTTTTGAATGTAACTTTCCGTAGCATTGTCTAAATGCTACGAAAGGGGAATTTTCACTATTTTGACAAACTTAAGTGAATGAACTTTGAAAAGATTAAATTTTTAGAAATTTAATAATATAATTATTAAATATAATAACTTCATTTTAATGATTTAAAAGGAAGTAATTTGTTTCGAAATATAAACTATTTTGAAATGTGTTTTGTAGTGGTATTTAAATTAAATAAATATGAATGTGGTTTGGAAAATATTATATTTTGATATTATGAAATGGATTTTGAATGATATTGAATTTTGAAACGATATTTTATTTTGAAGTATAAAATACCATTTTGAAATTTTAACCACGGGATGTATTTAATTTATAGTTTAACTGATTCTTAAAGGATGGGCGATCCCAAGAATCCTTTAAGTTATTGTGCATTTCTACTACAGTTCACTTGAGTTGGTTTACATTATATAAGTATATATTGTCCTGACTCGAGTGTTTTGTGTTTTACTTTATGATCGGGTCAGCCTACGTATTCACAGCTTTGGATTCTCTTTCTGGAGCTGGTCTTTGCCGGAGTTTCTGCTTATCTACATTTATATCTACTTTCTGTTTCCGCTATTCTAGTTTATCTCATGTATTAGTGAACTTCTATGTATTTGGGATTTCTATTACGTTGTTTTCAGACTGTATTATGTATTTGGTTTGAGACTCCGCCGTAGTAGCTTCATGAACTACTATGTATTTTATATTCCGCTGCGAGGTATTCTGTTTGTTCTATGTCTGTGATTCTGTGATTGTATTTCATTTGCTCCAAATTTATTTACAATGCGGTATTTCGAGCAATTCAAGTCCGAAATATGCGGCTGTGAATGGCTCAAAATATCGGGTTTGTTACTGCAGCTGAAATATGTGGATAGTAAAGGCTAATTGATGAAAAGATAAGTTACAAATGTGAAAGGTTGGAAGATAAAAGGCCTTAGGCAAATCAAAAGTCATAACCTTTCAAATTACCTTTAATTTATTTATATACGCTTATATTATTGAAAATAAAAATAATTTCAGTCCCAATTTCTAAAATATAACCAAATATAAAATATATATAAATATTTATTAATTATATAAGGTTAAAATAAGAAAATAGCACAAAATTGCAAACTAGTCTAGAAAAATGGAAAATAAACAGAATAAACTTTCAAAAATTTATATGGACATGTAAAAATATTTATAACAAAGATAATAACATAAAAATAAAAATGTGTTCACAAATAAATATATAAATTTTAATTTAAATATTATTTAAATAAAGAAAATAACAGAAAAATGGAAACTAAGCTTTAAAATTTGGAAATAAATTCAATAAACTTTAGAAAAATTATATTATCACTTTAAAAATAATAAAAGACAAAAATATACATAAAATAACATATTAACAAAAATTAAAATAAAATATGACAAAGAAAATATAATTTATATAATTTAAAATGGACAAAATTGCAAAATAAAACAAATTATACTCAAAATTGAGATGTACATAACTTTTGCAATTTAACTCCGTTTTCATTGAAATGAAAAGCAGTGTTCAAGTTATTTCATCTATTTCCATAATAAAAGATAAAATTTAAGATTTAAAATAATTTAAATTTGAAGTTTAATAGTCAAAGTTTGAACAGTTTGACGAGAAATTCCCTTTACAGTAAAATATTCAAATTATACTAGTTTGATCTATAAATCACTTAATAATCAACATTTATATTTAAAAATGAAATGTTTGAAATAAAAAAATTTAAATTAATTTAAAAAAGTAAAATAAAGTTAAATTTAAATTATATGCAAAAATCTAAGGTTGTTACACTCTCTCCCACTCAAAACTTTTCGTCCCCGAAAAGGAATGAGGAAAGGGATAGCGCATAAAAAATAGAGTGAAATAAGATTAATACAAGATGACAAGGAGATTGAAATTATACCTAATAACTATTGTCATAGGTAAGTTTCACAAGGTGGATATGATCTTCCCAAGATTCTCCAGAATCAGGAACACAAGCACGAAAAGATCCTTTAGAATCTGATTCACTCTTCCCGCTTGACCGACGGTCTGTGGATGGATAGCAGTGCTCAGATTCAAAATGAGTACCAAAGATTATTAAAGATTATAGAAAGATTTATAAACAGAAAGATTATAGAAAGATGCCTATACCAGTCTATAGTAAGAAGAGGAAAATATGGACAACTAAAGACAATTTGAAAACAAAATAGGATAATAAGTTTGAAAAACAAAATAAAATAATAGGTTTGAAATTTCCATGGTTTCAACTTAATATTGATAATTAATTTTTACACAAGTTACATGAATCGTAAATATATCTAATTTCACTATCTTATCATCTAATCATCTTAAACTAAAAATTTCAAAATCATGAATTTGAAAAAAATCGTTATTATACTCAAAATGTACTTAATAACTTTAATTCCTCTTCATTCCTAACTAAAATTAAATTTATTACTCTCAATATTTTTATCACCTATGTTAAAGATACTTACATTTATTATAACTATTTTAATTTATTTTTGATTCCTTTAACAACATTTATATTGTAAATTATTCAATTAACCCCTTTTTCTGTATTTACCTCTGTCAATCTTTTATAACTAAAATTTAAGTGTATAACATTTATTATAATCACTCAAATTTTATTTATAAAACTTTTTATATTGTATATTATCCAATTTCATTATTAACTTCTAAAATTTAAGGTAACTTATATTTGAATGCGGTTGAGTATTATACAAATAAATCTTTCTAATTCAATAATTTCAAGTTTGAATCATTTATTCAAAAAATTTAATTTTCTTTTTATAATTAAAATTATTATTTATGATAAAATGTTAGAATTTAAATTTCCGATTCCCTTCAAACCATTTAGAGGTAAATAAATATATGTATAAAATATGTTAAATCAAAAGTTAAATCATATATCTATATATATTATAAATCAAATCATATTTTAGAAATTCAAATCAATTTGATTTCCCAAAACGAAGCTGTAACAAGACTACAGAGCGCTCTCTTCACTTTGAAACTCGAAAATGAATGTCGATGATGCTGCAGTCATCATCGAAATTATTTCCCAGCGACAAAGAGAAGAGCACTGATTTTTTTAAACTATAAAATTCCTTGGAAACATATTCTTATTCGAAAATACTTTAAATAACATACTTCAAACCTTAAAATGAGGTTTCAAACCATCGAAAATTAAATTCTCAAATTTCTTGTTTTACATTCATTTCAATTCCCAAATCTATGTATAAACATCTATTTATAAATTCATTTATAGAACAATAAATGATAAGTCAAGTATTATCAATTCAAATAATCAATTTAAATCAATTTATTAAGTTCCATAAATTTACTTATATATCAAAATTTATTTCACTAACCAAATTTTAAAATAATATTGTGTCAGTTTGTTCTGTCAAAGTGTTTTAGATATCCTATCGATAGCGTTGATCGGACGAATCGATCGAAAACCTGAATCAACATCAACAACTCAAACAACACAATATATAAAACAAAACATAGATATACAAGTACAATTCAAATGTTTGGAAGAATAGATTGGAAACAAAAGACAAGATGATTAAATAACAGAGTAGGGAGATGGGTAAGCTTAAGTAAATCGCGGGCAACCTTAGCAGGGTCAACCGTGACTTAAAGAATATGATCAATGTGGATTTTTTTAGGGTAAATCTACATTCGATCTAAAGAGATAGAGTTTGGAATAACAAGAGGTATTAGCATCTAAACCAACGATAGACATAAATCTCTGGCGAATCGATGCTAATTGTAAAGGAGTTTCCCCCCTTTCACAATTCAATTTTAAATTGGCGAGACCACCGGCTCACTAAAAAGATCATTCGAAGCGGAGTTATGGGATACTCCAGAATCAAAAGGAGATGAATAGTGAGGGACAAGAATGAATTTTGGAACCGTAGGGAACGTTCCAAAATTCAAAGAAATTCGAATCAAAGAGGAAAGATTCAAACTCGAACGAAAGTGATTCTGTAAATAATTTACCTTATATTCTAAGTTTTGCCTCAAAACCAAAGATATGATATCAACTGTAACAACCCGGTATTTTCAACCATTCGCATATGCACATGTCGGACTTGAATTGCTCAAAATACCGCGTTGTAAATAAAAATTCGGCAAATCTCAGAATATACAGTAAATAATAATCACAGATCACAGACACAGAGTATTTAATAATGCAACGGAAGTAAAAGAAATAGTAGTTCATGAAGCTACTATATAAATATATCAGAGTTAAATAAGATACATTAGAAGAAATAAAGTACAACAGAAGTTTCAATATGATAACTAAGTACAAGTTGAATACAACAACAGAACTGAAATAGATAAGACTAGATAAACAGATAATCTCCAGCGATTCCAATCTCCAGAAAGTGGAAATCCAAATCTGTGAATACTCAGGCTGACCCGAGCGTAAATAAAAATACAAACACTCGAGTTAGGACATACATACTTATACAATGTAAACCAACTCAAGTGAACTGTAGTAAAGGTACAAGTGACTTAAAGGATGCTTGGGACTGCCCATCCTCTAAGGATCCGTTAAACTATTTACTATGTAGTATATTGCGCTATTATAATAATGTCTAATAGTAAAATAAACTTACTTTTAAATAGCGTTAAGGAGTGACCCAATATTCCCCTTAGCACAAATAATGCCAATAGTCTATACAGTACCTACATATCTCCTGATCGGGAGACTACGAGAAGATACTGCATAGGTACGACACAAATAGAAACTCGTATTAAAGGCTCGATATGGTAGGTGACACGGCATATAAAGCAATGTCAGGGTAGATATACCAATTACGACAATCGGGCTGGTGGTAACGCAGCAGCCACATATGCCCACCGCGGAACACACTCCCACAAAATCGTAGGGGCTCCCAAACAATCACAAATGATAGTATGGTATCGAAGAAATGCATCCGCTACGAGGTGCTACCTCAACTAGCTCGAGAACGCTCCTATTTCTGCCACCTTATGCAAACTCACGGGAGTTGGGTCCACATATGTAATGACCCGTTAAATTCAATGATATTAAATGAGTTAATTTAATATGATTTCTAATCTAATTTAGAATGAAATAAAAGTCTTAAGATTTTATTTGAGTAAATGTAGGAATTAGATATAGTAATTGTAATTTAATGTTAACAATTTAATATTTATATGGCAATAGATTTGAATAATGTAAATTGTCATACTTAGTTATAAGTTAAATATAAGAAACCAATATAAATGTTGAATTAGTGAATATTAATAAAAAAAATTAACTAGAATGGGATTCATTAATATAGAAATCAATAGTGGAGATTGTATATTTGGTTGTAAAATAGATAGTGACTAAATAAAGGTGACCGTTGAATAAACCAATGCAATAAGTGTAGATAAGTAATTTTAATGAATGTTGTCGATAATAAACGTACTTAAAATGGTAATAAATTGATTTGCCTAGGTGATTATATATTGATAAGCTATAACTAAATAGGAAGTTTGGTAGTAAATAGGAAATAAGAAGACAAAGGAAACTAGTAAATTTATAAATGAATTCTAATAATAGGTAGTAATTAATGCATATATATTGGGCATTTGTGATAATTACCAATTTTTAATCATTCATTTATTTAATTAAATCTAAATCTATGGCAACATTGTTGTTAATAATAGTTGTAGGTGAATTTGAATGAAAAAGGGTAACAATTATTTAGGTTAAGCATTTAGTGAGTATATTAAGTTAAGAAGGGCAATCGATTTAAATAAATCTAAATTAATTATTTTGGTTGTTAATGTGTTCTAGTTAATAAAAGGGAATTTATAAGAATGAAGAATGCACTAATGAAATATATTATAATTCAATGTTATTTATACCCATAAATGTCTATTCACTGAATAGAAAGTTTTAAATCAATAAACGAATTTATTGAGGTTCCGATTTATAATTTATAACTTTTAATGTAGACTTAATTACAATTAATTGATTTAAAAGGTGTAGTTAGCGTAGATTTTTGTTTGTAATTGTAGATGGTTAATTTTATAAGACAAAATTTATGCTAATTCTACTTATAATAGGACCATGGGTTGTTTTAGTACAGAAAGAAGGATTCATAAATTTAATTAAAGTATCAAAATTCAACAACGGTATTTATTGCATAATAAAATGGAATTAACGTTTAAATATTACGTTATTGAAATTTAAATGGAATTTGTGGATATTAAAGTGAAATCATTGACTAATGTTTGTAGCACCCTTATTTTTGGATAATAGGTGAGAATATAAAGGTTGAAAATCTAATATATGGGTCTTTGATAATTTAATTTATAATTTCTAAATATAAGGAAGTAGAGAAGTTAACACTGAAATTGATAGACTTATCAACTTTAATTCACATCTAAACTTGTTAAATCATATAAATTGATTAATAAATATTTAAGCGATAAAATTGGTCAATTTTTGGAATTTAGTTATAAAATTGGGCTTTTATAATTTATTTTAATTTATTTAATGAATATAAAAATAGCCATTTTGGCCACGGACTCGGATTTCGATGGAACCAGTTTCATCGGATCCGTATCGGTGAATTATTGTAGGGTTTCAAGTTTCGTATCGATCGGACCTGTCGTTTGATCGTACGGATGCGAAACGCCTTGAAATCGATTTAATTAAAATCAATTTGAAATCAATTTGGAAATTTTGTTTTCATCATAACTTCTTCATACGATCAAATTTGGACGTGAAACTTTTTCCATCGCGTTCAGAATATTTTAAAAAGCCTATTTGGATATATGGGTTTAATAAATTTCGTTCCGGGGTTAGAACGGGCTTTTTGGGCCAACTATCGTTTAGCATGTTCGTAATTCGTGCCCACCTAGCCTACTACTATGTGTCTATATATATGTTGTGATAAACCCTAGCCTCCATCTTTTGTCATTTGTCTGTACTTTCATTTTCTTCATCTCTTTCTCTTCCTCAATGGTTTCAAAACCTAGATCTATCTACAGTTCAAAATCAAAAGTGAAAATTCAAACTCTGCAGAAAAATTGCATAAAAATATATGTCATAGTTTTCGATATGCGTAATCAGATGGTGTGGTTCGTTTTTCAATTCGGGTTGTTGTTTGTCCAGAAATCTATGGGTTAGTCTCGGCCGTTCTTTGGGTAGAAGTTGATCGTGCGGTGGATCTGGGTCGATAGGATGATCAGAGGGCGTAGGCTGGTAGGGGTTGGCGAGCAGGTCGCATCCATACGGTTGGTTTGCCACGAAGTCGAGTAAGATCGCCAGAACTTGCAGTTGAAGGCTACGGCGTCGTGGGTCCTAGAGCGAACCGGAGGTGACGGCGAAGCCAAGGTTGGAGCGGCGGGGCTTGACCACGATAGTGGGCTCCGATCTAGGGACGGTCGAGTATAGCGGCGGTGAAAATTCGCCGATGAAGTGGCGGCTAGGGTTTCGTCTATTGTTCGCGTACGAAGAAGCGGCCTGGGAATCTCGTTCGAGTGAAGAGAACGTTCTGCTGACGTGGTTTATTTGGTTTGTTTAATTTTAAATTTTAAATTTTGTTTCTTACGTTCAAATCAACATAACTTTTACATACGAATTTGGATTCACACAAAATTTCTTTTGTTAGGATCTAAATTAAAATCCGGACCTGTTGATGCTGGTTTGGACTGAGTTGGAGACCGTCGAATTTTTGGGTTTAAATCGAATTTAAATTCGATTTAAATTCAAAAGGTGAGTGTTTTAACCCACTCCCAACTTCTAAAAGTTTTTATGTTTGTTAAATTTATTTTAGACATGAGTAGGAATTTATTTATGATTGTTTGGCATGTTTTATTCAGCATATCTGTTAATTCACATTTATTTAATTTAACTGTTAATTTAGTTTATTTATTGCATATTAATTGACAGTTAGAATTTATTTATCTGCATATAAACTGCTAGTCAAACAGTTATAAAATTTATTACTGAATATAAACTGTCAGTTTAATAGTTGTTAAATTTATTTTGAATATAACTGCCAGTTATTACCTGTTATATATTATCAGATATATATTGATATTGATTTAATTTTTGGATGTTGATTGTGATTTGGATGATGGATGATGTTGATGAATGGATGTTTTATTTTATATCATTAAAGTGCAAGTTATCATGCATTTTTCCATTTCATTCGGGATTGTGGTTTGAAATGATATACAACCGCAAATATTATTTTTAAATTGCGGATTGAAATGATAAATATCCGTATCACTTGACCATAGGATAGAAAATTATATATAAGCACCGTGGTCTATATATAAAATATTTTAAAGTGATTTCTATGGTTTGGATGGAATACGGTTTATAATAATTTTAATTTTGATATTTTCTTCTATATATATATACATATGAAGCTAGAAATTTTGAATTTAACCTGTGTATAAATCTCTTAAATAAAAAAAATGAAAAAAATTGAGAAAATGGAGTTTAATAATTTATATCATATGTTAAATGTTTAAGTTTGGAAATTTTAAGATATGATATTTATAACTGGATTTTCCAAGATAAATTTAAAATGAATATTCTAGTATAATTAAATTGAAGAAAATATTTAATTGCTAGAAATTGGAGTTTTATTTATGGATTTTATGTGGATATTCAAGACTAAATAATAGAACATTTAATTTGTTGAAAGAATAAATTCCAACTTTAGTTTTGAAATATTAATACTCCAAATGGATATATATATATATATATATATATATATATAGAAATTTAAGTGGTTTTGGAACTTGAAAATGATATTTAAATTTTGGTTTAGACTTTAAATAAAGAATATATTTGTAAAGCCATGGAAATTGTTTTCTTTACAAAGTAACCTTAAAGATAAACTATTTATTTCATATACCATCGAGTATCCAAACCATTCCAGTTTTCGAAGTTATGGTTTTAAAATTTATGAATTTCGAAATATTATGCTTTGAAAGTATAATTCAAATATTTGGTTTACAAATATTATAAATTTTAAAGCAGTATGATTTTGGAAAAGAATTATATTTGGATAAAATGATATCATATTGTTTTGGGTTTTAAAATGATATCGTATTCATAGTTTTGAAATGGAAATGTTTATTCTGGTTTTAAAGTATAAACTATTTATAAATGACCGCGGTGTTATAATAACGATTGGTTGGCAAAGAGACCGGGATCGGATATGGACATACTCTCTGTCGATACCGAAAACCACTTTGACTAACCGTGTACGCGGTGGAGATTCCAGAATGAAGTAGGTTGGTGGTGACGTTTCCTGTAAGGTAAATACGTGGACCCAACTCCCGTGAGTTGGCATAAGGTGGCTAAAACAGGAGCGATCGACGGGTTAATGAGGTCATTCCTCTGATCGGACACTCCTCTTCGATATTATACTTTGACTTTGGATTGATTCAGTGGCCACTTTTACTTTGATTTTGGGGAGTTTGTTCGAGGTGGGCGGTAGCTGCGGCTACGCGTTACCATCGTCCCGGAAGCGTAATTGGTATATCTACCCTGACATTGCCTAGTTGTGCCGTGTCACCTACCCTAACGCGCCTTATACGATTTTGGTTTTGTACCATACCTATGGTGTGCCCTCTGACGACGCCCAGTACGGGGGAGATTACGGTACTGTATAGACTATGGGAATATATTCTGTGTTAAGGGCTATATGGGTAACCCCTTAACGCTATTTAAAAGTAAGTTTATTTTATAATTAGACACTATTTATAATAGCGCAATATACTATATAGTAAATAGTTTAACGGATCCTTAGGAGATGTAAATCCCGAGCATCTCTTGAGTTACTGCACTCATAATTATTTCTGTAAATTTAACTTACATAAGATCTTTTAGTTCTGACTCGAGTGTTTTTGTCTTTTCAAATTCGCTCGGGTCAGTCCGAGCGTTTCAGGATTTGAAGACTTAGCTCTAGAGGGCGAAGACGAAGATTTGTATTATTATTATTTATAGTATTGCACTACACTCACACTGTATTCCCCTGCATTGATATTATTGGTATGTGAACTCTGATATTTAATTGTATAAAGAAGAATCAAATGTTTTGTAAACAGTCTTATAAACTGTATATTTTATTATTATATTTTATCCTTCCGCTGTGAGATTCTATTTTGTTTTTTTTCTTCTCTGTTTTTCTTATTACCCCATAACAATCCGCCCTTCCGTATGGTTTGAATCGACACTTGTGTCTGTTTAAATCGTGCGAAAAGGCGGGATGTTACAGTTGGTATCAGAGCTTTGGTTTAGCGATAAACCTTAGCTTTGTGGGGTTTGACACTTTACTAATAGGGTAGTAATACCCTATGGGAGTCGCTGAGTGTATATATATGAGAGAGCGTATTTGTTAGTGTTATAAAAAGATTTTGATATTGTGTTAATCTGTTCCATTTTGTATTTATAAATTCTGGTTGGTGTATGGGACGCTATGACATTAATAGGGATTTCTAAACACTTAATAGGACAGACCGACATAATATTTGTTTTATATAGGTGAATGAAATAATTTTGCCTATTATATTTTCTATATATATATATAAATAAATTTTCCAAAAGATATATATATATTTTTGGTTGCAATAGATTGGTTGTTAGGAATAAAATTTTAAATAATAGGTGAAATAAGATTTAAATTTAAAAATCAATGAAAATTGGAAATTTTTGGACTTAATTCCGGGATTTTGAAAATTTGCATTCAAAGGATTTGGAAGTATAATAATATTGTTATATATATTTTTCGATATAAATATTTCATTTTAAATTCGGAAGAATTGTTTTAAAAGAAGATTTTGGAGAAAAATAAGTTTTGTACTTTCCTCTTGTCGCTGGAAAATAATTTCGGTGATGGCGGCCGCATCATCGACTTTCATTTTTGAGTTTCGAAGGGGAAAGGCCACTGTAGTAAATTCTACTGCAGATTTATTTTGAAATTATCTAAAATTTTAATTGTTTTAAATATAATTGAGATATATGAGTGGTAAGAAATTATCTATGTATTATTTTTAAAATAATTTGAAATTTGACCCGGTATTTAATTCATAAATTTCCATTAATTAATTGTTTAAAATTATTTTAGTGAGATAAAAGTAAGTAATTAATGAATTGAAACCTCTAATTTAGGTAAGAGAATTAATGCAAAGTTATAAAGGGAAATTTGAAATTTTTAACATATGAGACAAAAAGTAATATTGTTGAACATTAAATTTAATTAAAAGAAGAGATAAAACTTGTATAAGTTCTTTTGCATTTTCTTTAACATATATAACTTACCAAATATGAAAAGTTGAAATGTTAAATAAGAGATTGGAATAGAATATTATACAAGTAGAAATTTTGAAAATAATGACGTATTCAATGAATTGCTTTTATAAATAAGAATTTAATGGTATAAACTTAAGTTATAATTGAAATTTTACTAAAATTAAAGGTAAGTATTATAAATAGGTGATTTTAAACTTAAGTAAAAAAAAATGAAATACTTTAATAAATAAGGATTGACGTGTAGGGTTATAAACTTAAGTATGATATAAAGGCTACTAGTTAATAATAAAAGTAGGTAATATAAATAAATGACTGTAAACCCTAGTCAAAGAATTAATAAAGTCCTTACTTATAAGAATGGAGGTTATAAGGTTAAGAATTTAAGTGTAATTAAAAAGGGTTACTGTAATTAAATATAATAGAATGTAAGTATTTAATAAATGATTGAATTTGAAGAAGTACATTAAATGTAATACCAATAAAAGAGACTTACATAACCTGAATAAATAAAAATGAATAATGGTAAGTAATAAGTAGAAATAAGGAAACAACCATTGAATGAGAAATAAAAAATTTGAAGTTGTTAGATATAAATGTAAATTATAAAAGGATAATTTATGTGGTATGAATTGTAAACTTAAGAAAAAGGGTTTAAGAAAATAAAAGATAAACTGTTATATGAATGAAAAGATCAAACAGCTAATGTATGAAATAAAAATTTATAATGAGTTAATTGATTGGTTGGTTGAATTGTTATTGTTTGATTTATGGTTTGGTCGGTAAGGAAATTTGAAGTAGTTGGATGAATAAATAATCTATTCCGTCTCATCTAAGACTGTTGAGTAAATGATGCACTGGATAGTTATTTTTCATTCCGTACCATTTCAAGTTTTGAACCCGAACAACTATTTGCTTGTTTGATTGAATGGTTGTTTTGCATTTTGTGTATGCTGGTTGTTGAAATTGATGATTGTGTATTGATTGTTGTTAGTAACTAAAACCATGAAAATATTTCACTTTAATATAAATAGTTAACCTTTTAGATTATATAAGTGAAATGCAGGTATGGAAGCAACTGCTACTGCTTTTGGTTCCATAATAATAAGCGTAAAATTGCCCGACAAATAGGTATGTTCCGGATTACGTTTTGTAGCTCTATTTATATAAATTTTCCCGTGTTAATGTAATATAATTGTTATATTTTGATATTATATTTTCTTCTGAGCCTCCCCGTACAAAAGAGACTCTGCCAAAAAATTTCCGTAAATTTTGGACTTAAAAAAAAAGAAAAAAAAACGGGAATATTTCATTTAAGGAAATTAATTTAGTAAATTATTGTTTATAAGTTGATATTTTGAAATAAGATGTACTGTTTATTTAAATTCTCCCTTCTTTTTCCTTTTCGGGGATGAAAAGTTTTGAGTGGGGAGAGTGTAACGACCCGTTAAATTCAATGATATTAAATGAGTTAATTTAATATGATTTCTAATCTAATTTAGAATGAAATAAAAGTCTTAAGATTTTATTTGAGTAAATGTAGGAATTAGATATAGTAATTGTAATTTAATGTTAACAATTTAATATTTATATGGCAGATTTGAATAATGTAAATTGTCATACTTAGTTATAAGTTAAATATAAGAAACCAATATAAATGTTGAATTAGTGAATATTAATAAAAATATTAACTAGAATGGGATTCATTAATATAGAAATCAATAGTGGAGATTGTATATTTGGTTGAAAAATAGATAGTGATTAAATAAAGGTGACCGTTAAATAAACCAATGCAATAAGTGTAGATAAGTAATTTTAATGAATGTTGTCGATAATAAACGTACTTAAAATGGTAATAAATTGATTTGCCTAGGTGATTATATATTGATAAGCTATAACTAAATAGGAAGTTTGGTAGTAAATAGGAAATAAGAAGAAAAAGGCAACTAGTAAATTTATAAATGAATCCTAATAATAGGTAGTAATTAATGCATATATATTGGGCATTTGTGATAATTACCAATTTTTAATCATTCATTTATTTAATTAAATCTAAATCTATGGCAACATTGTTGTTAATAATAGTTGTAGGTGAATTTGAATGAAAAAGGGTAACAATTATTTAAGTTAAGCATTTAGTGAGTATATTAAGTTAAGAAGGGCAATCGATTTAAATAAATCTAAATGAATTATTTTGGTTGTAAGAATGAAGAATGCACTAATGAAATATATTATAATTCAATGTTATTTATACCCATAAATGTCTATTCACTGAATAGAAAGTTTTAAATCAATAAACGAATTTATTGAGGTTCCGATTTATAATTTATAACTTTTAATGTAGACTTAATTACAATTAATTGATTTAAAAGGTGTAGTTAGCGTAGATTTTTGTTTGTAATTGTAGATGGTTAATTTTATAGGACAAAATTTATGCTAATTCTACTTATAATAGGACCATGGGTTGTTTTAGTACAGAAAGAAGGATTCATAAATTTAATTAAAGTATCAAAATTCAACAACGGTATTTATTGCATAATAAAATGGAATTAACGTTTATATATTACGTTATTGAAATTTAAATGGAATTTGTGGATATTAAAGTGAAATCATTGACTAATGTTTGTAGCACCCTTATTTTTGGATAATAGGTGAGAATATAAAGGTTGAAAATCTAATATATGGGTCTTTGATAATTTAATTTATAATTTCTAAATATAAGGAAGTAGAGAAGTTAACACTGAAATTGATAGACTTATCAACTTTAATTCACATCTAAACTTGTTAAATCATATAAATTGATTAATAAATATTTAAGCGATAAAATTGGTCAATTTTTGGAATTTAGTTATAAAATTGGGCTTTTATAATTTATTTTAATTTATTTAATGAATATAAAAATAGCCATTTTGGCCACGGACTCGGATTTCGATGGAACCAGTTTCATCGGATCCGTATCGGTGAATTATTGTAGGGTTTCAAGTTTCGTATCGATCGGACCTGTCGTTTGATCGTACGGATGCGAAACGCCTTGAAATCGATTTAATTAAAATCAATTTGAAATAAATTTGGAAATTTTGTTTTCATCATAACTTCTTCATACGATCAAATTTGGACGTGAAACTTTTTCCATCGCGTTCAGAATATTTTAAAAAGCCTATTTGGATATATGGGTTTAATAAATTTCGTTCCGGGGTTAGAACGGGCTTTTTGGGCCAACTATCGTTTAGCATGTTCGTAATTCGTGCCCACCTGGCCTACTACTATGTGTCTATATATATGTTGTGATAAACCCTAGCCTCCATCTTCTGTCATTTGTCTGTACATTCATTTTCTTCATCTCTTTCTCTTCCTTAATGGTTTCAAAACCTAGATCTATCTACAGTTCAAAATCAAAAGTGAAAATTCAAACTCTGCAGAAAAATTCCATAAAAATATATGTCATAGTTTTCGATATGCATAATCTGATGGTGTGACTCGTTTTTCAATTCGGGTTGTCGTTTGTCCAGAAATCTATGGGTTAGTCTCGGCCGTTCTTTGGGTAGAAGTTGATCGTGCGGTGGATCTGGGTCGATAGGATGATCAGAGGGCGTAGGCTGGTAGGGTTGGCGAGCAGGTCGCATCCATACGGTTGGTTTGTCACGAAGTCGAGCAAGATCGCCAGAATTTGCAGTTGAAGGTTACGGCGTCGTGGGTCCCAGAGCGAACCGGAGGTGACGGCGAAGCCAAGGTTGGAGCGGCAGGGCTTGGGGACCACGATAGTGGGCTCCGATCTTGGGACGGTCGAGTATAGCGGCGGTGAAAATTCACCGATGAAGCGGCGGCTAGGGTTTCGTCTATTGTTCGCGTACTAAGAAGCGGCCTGGGAATCTCGTTCGAGTGAACAGAACGTTCTGCTGACGTGGTTTATTTGGTTTGTTTAATTTTAAATTTTAAATTTTGTTTCTTACGTTCAAATCAACATAACTTTTACATAAGAATTCGGATTCACGCGAAATTTCTTTTGTTAGGATCTAAATTAAAATCCGGACCTGTTGACGCTGGTTTGGACAGAGTTGGAGACCGTTGAATTTTTGGGTTTAAATCGAATTTAAATTCGATTTAAATTAAAAATGTGAGTGTTTTAACCCACTCACAATTTGTAAAAGTTTTTATGTTTGTTAAATTTATTTTAGATATGAGTAGGAATTTATTTATGATTGTTTGGCATGTTTTATTCAACATATTTGTTAATTCACATTTATTTAATTTAACTGTTAATTTAGTTTATTTATTGCATATTAATTGACAGTTAGAATTTATTTATCTGCATATAAACTGCTAGTCAAACAGTTATAAAATTTATTACTGAATATAAATTGTCATTTTAACAGTTGTTAAATTTATTTTGAATATAACTGTCAGTTATTACCTGTTATATATTATCAGATATATATTGATATTGATTTAATTTTTGGATGTTGATTGTGATTTGGATGGTGGATGATGTTGATGAATGGATGTTTTATTTTATATCATTAAAGTGCAAGTTATCATGCATTTTTCCATTTCATTCGGGATTGTGGTTTGAAATGATATACAACCGCAAATATTATTTTTAAATTGCGGATTGAAATGATAAATATCCGTATCACTTGACCATATGATAGAAAATTATATACAGGCACCGTGGTCTATATATAAAATATTTTAAAGTGATTTCTATGGTTTGGACGGAATACGGTTTATAATAATTTATAATTTTGATATTTTCTTACATATGAAGCTAGAAATTTTGAATTCAACCTGTGTATAAATCTCTTAAATAAAAAAAATGGAAAAATTTGAGAAAATGGAGTTTAATAATTTGTATCATATGTTAAATGTTTAAGTTTGGAAATTTTAAGATATGATATTTATAACTGGATTTTCCAAGATAAATTTAAAATGAATATTCTAGTATAATTAAATTGAAGAAAATATTTAATTGCTAGAAATTGGAGTTTTATTTATGGATTTTATGTGGATATTCAAGACTAAATAATAGAACATTTAATTTGTTGAAAGAATAAATTCCAACTTTAGTTTTGAAATATTAATACTCCAAATGGATATATATATATATATATATATATATATATATATATATAGAAATTTAAGTGGTTTTGGAACTTGAAAATGATATTTAAATTTTGGTTTAGACTTTAAATAAAGAATATATTTGTAAAGCCATGGAAATTGTTTTCTTTACAAAGTAACCTTAAAGTTAAACTATTTATTTCATATACCGTTGAGTATCCAAACCATTCCAGTTTTAGAAGTTATGGTTTTAAAATTTATGAATTTCGAAATATTATGCTTTGAAAGTATAATTCAAATATTTGGTTTACAGATATTATAAATTTTAAAGCAGTATGATTTTGGAAAAGAATTATATTTGGATAAAATGATATCATATTGTTTTGGGTTTTAAAATGATATCGTATTCATAGTTTTGAAATGGAAAGGTTTATTCTGGTTTTAAAGTATAAACTATTTTTAAATGACCGCGGTGTTATAATAATGATTGGTTGGCAAAGAGACCGGGATCGGATATGGACATACTCTCTGTCGATATCGAAAACCACTTTGACTAACCGTGTACGCGGTGGAGATTCCAGAATGAAGTAGGTTGGTGGCGACGTTTCCTGTAAGGTAAATACGTGGACCCAACTCCCGTGAGTTGGCATAAGGTGGCTAAAACAGGAGCGATCGACGGGTTAATGAGGTCATTCCTCTGATCGGACACTCCTCTTCGATATTATACTTTGACTTTGGATTGATTCAGTGGCCACTTTTACTTTGATTTTGGGGAGTTTGTTCGAGGTGGGCGGTAGCTGCGGCTACGCGTTACCATCGGCCCGGAAGCGTAATTGGTATATCTACCCTGGCATTGCCTAGTTGTGCCGTGTCACCTACCCTAACGCGCCTTATACGATTTTGGTTTTGTACCATACCTATGGAGTGCCCTTTGACGACGCCCGGTACGGGGGAGATTACGGTACTGTATAGACTATGGGAATATATTCTATGTTAAGGGCTATATGGGTAACCCCTTAACGCTATTTAAAAGTAAGTTTATTTTATAATTAGACACTATTTATAATAGCGCAATATACTATATAGTAAATAGTTTAACGGATCCTTAGGAGATGTAAATCCCGAGCATCTCTTGAGTTACTGCACTCATATTTATTTCTGTAAATTTAACTTACATAAGATCTTTTAGTTCTGACTCGAGTGTTTTTGTCTTTTCAAATTCGCTCGGGTCAGTCCGAGCGTTTCAGGATTTGAAGATTTAGCTCTGGAGGGCGAAGACGAAGATTTGCATTATTATTATTTATATTATTGCACTACACTCACACTGTATTCCGCTGCATTGATATTATTGGTATGTGAACTCTGATATTTAATTGTATAAAGAAGAATCAAATGTTTTGTAAACAGTCTTATAAACTGTATATTTTATTATTATATTTTATCCTTCCGCTGTGAGATTCTATTTTGTTTTTTTTCTTCTCTGTTTTTCTTATTACCCCATAACAATCCGCCCTTCCGTATGGTTTGAATCGTCACGTGTGTATGTTTAAATCGTGCGAAAAAGCGGGATGTTACAACGTAACATACCATAAGAACGTCGCCACCATCCTACTTCATTCTGGAATCTCCACCGCGTACACGGTTAGTCAAAGTGGTTTTCGGTATCGACAGAGAGTATGCCCATATCCGATCCGGGTCCCTTTGCCAACCAATCGTTATTATTACCCGTGGTTATAACTTAAAAATAATATTTTATACTTCAAAAAAAATATCATTTCAATCCAAATCTTTATCAAAATAAGGATTAAATCATTTCCAAACTATTTCTATATATCAACATAACATATCTTTCAAATTCAAATATTTGTCAAAATAAATATCAAGTCATTTCTAACCATTTCAATATATTAAATTGTCATATCTTTTCAAAAATTCCTTTCAAATCATTTTAATATATTAAAATATCATATCCTTTCAAAACTATCTTTCAAATCATTTTAATATCAAAATATTATATCTTTCAAAACCTAATTTTTAAATCATTTTAATATCAAAATATTATATCTTTCAAAATTTCATTTCATATCATTTTAATATCAAAATATCATATCTTTCAAAAACACATTTCAAATCATTTTAATATATATCAAAATATTATATCTTTCAGAACTTCATTTCAAATCATTTAATGTATATCAAAATATCATATGTTTCAGAACTTCATTTCAAATCATTTTAATATATCAAAATATCATATCTTTTCAAAACCACATTTCAAATCATTTTAATATATCAAAATATCATATCTTTTCAAAACCACATGTTAAAACATTTTAATATCAAAATATCATATCTTTCAAAACTTCATTTCAAAACATTTAATATATATCAAATATCATATCTTTCAAAACTTCATTTCAAAAATTTAATATATATCAAAATATCATATCTTTCCAAAACTTCATTTCAAAACATTTAATATATGTCAAAATATCATATCTTTCCAAAACTTCAATTTCAAATCATCATATAAGTTCAAATCCAAATATTCAACTTTAAATACCTTTTAAATTCAAAGATATAATTCATTTATTATCATTCCAAATCACCTTTCTAAATAGCTTGTATTTTAATCAAAATAATTCATTTAAACCATTTAAAATTTAAGTTTATATACTTTCAAATCGAGTATTCAATTTCTAAAGTTTTAAACCATAATGAGTTCATTTACTAAGTTAAAACCATAAACACTGAAAATTCAACCATTCACAGCATTCAGAAAAAGCTGCTGAAAGTTATACTTGAAAACATTTCAATTTAAACCATTTAAACATTTTAAAAATAATATTTTAACATTCAAAGATGTTCATTAAAATATATTTTTTATTTATGATTTTAATAAAGCAAACCTTTACCGAAAAATCCAAATTTTTCAATAATTTCACTTAACAAATCCAATTGTACAATTTTCCCATATTTAAATTTGACATCTTATTAACACTTATATTTTCAAATTTACGTTTCACAAATTAAACTAAATTTCCAATTTATTTAATTAACCTAAACCTTTAATGAAAACCAAGTTCACATTTCGAGGTCAAGCTCATTTTAAGATTACACTTTTAAGCATTCATTCATTTAACCATTTCAATACTTAGAAAAATCAATAATACTTTAATAAATCTCTTAAATTCAAATTTAAATCAAATTATCATATTTACCATTTTCCAAATAAAATTTAAATTTCCATTTTATTTATATAACTTAAATATCATTTTTAACCAAAATTCTAAATTTCCAAACTTAAGTTATATTTCAATAATCCAATTTAACCATTCATTAATTACATTTTTAACTCATACAAAAATCATAATTTCCTTATTTTAAGACATTTCAAAATCTATTTAAATCAAATTTTATAAATTTATATTCTTAAAATTCTTAAAGATATCCAAAAACACTTTATAAAATAACAACGGGTCCGTATATAGTTTTCTAACCTAGGTCAAGTGATACAGTTATGTATCATTTCAATCCGCATTTTAAAAAGAAAAATCTGGGTTCTATCATTTCAAACCCGCAATCCCAAGTTAAATAAATTAAATAAAAAACCATTTAGGCCTATCATTTCAGCCCATAATGATTTTTCCCTACACTAAAGTCCGTTCGGGTATGTATCATTTCAACCCATAGTGATTTCTAATCTATAGGGAACTTGCAATGTGATAAACAAATATAAATGAACAGTAACAACATATATATAATAATAGATGATATGACATGAAATTTAACAGGTTTAACATCATATATAAATAATCACAGGCAGTTATAACATCATATAATAGTTCTACACATTCAAATGGTGTCAATTCACATTTGTATAAATGTCTGGTGAGATATACTCACCTCAAAATGCTGGAGATTGCAATACAACTGACATAACGGAATCAAGAGAAAAATGACAAGCCAATGGACTTGAGTGTAGAGCAAATCCAAGCTAAAGATCTTATGTTACAACCCAAAAATCAAAATAATTTATAAATACAATACCAATTTGAAATGAAATAACTTTTGAGTAAAAAGATATATGAATGCACAGTCTCTTGTCTTGCCTTCTCTACTATTTGGCATGGCTTAGGGATGTAATTGGCTCAGGTTTGGGCATAGCATGGCTCAGGTATGGACACAAGAATGCACGGCTACAAGGCATTGGAGGTGGAGGGGTTACAACTTCAGAATGTTAAGGGTTTAAGGCAAAATAACATGTTTTTGGTCAACAAAAGGGCTCGGTCTTGGAGTGGTTTGGCTTGGCCAGTGGAGTGTGGGTCAGGTCAGAGGCTGGAGGGGTGAGAGGAGGTCTATACAAGGTGGTAGTGGTGGCCTAAGGTGGCAGTGGTGGTGAACAATGAAGTGGTGGAGCAATATAGGTCGCCTAGTGTTGTTTTTAAGGGGTTTCAACATTTGTTTTGGTGTTTTCATCATCTAAAAGGCACGACCACTACTGGTCAGAGAGGGAGAGAGAGCTTTGAAGCCATGGAAGGGGAGGAGGAAGGTGGTGGCGGCGAAAAAGGTGATGGAGATGGGAGGAGCCGAGCCTAGAGGAAGAGAGCAAGTGCAAAAATCAATGTAAACAAGGAAGAAAAATAAGAAACGTTGAAAAAAATCATTACCCAAACTTTTCTCAATAGCCATGGCCGAATTTTTTTTGTTTCAGAAACGAAAATGAGTGTACGTGAATAGGAAATAGAGTATGCAGCTGAAAGATGTGGATAGTAAAGGTTAATTGATGAAAAGATAAGTTACAAATGTGAAAGGTTGGAAGATAAAAGGCCTTAGGCAAATCAAAAGTCATAACCTTTCAAATTACCTTTAATTTATTTATATAAGTTTATATTACTGAAAATAAAAATAATTTCAGTCCCAATTTCGAAAATATAACCAAATATAAAATATATATAAATATTTATTAATTATATGAGGTTAAAATAAGAAAATAGCACAAAATTGCAAACTAGTCTAGAAAAATGGAAAATAAACAGAACGAACTTTGGAAAATTTATATGGACTTGTAAAAATATTTATAACAAATTTAATAACATAATAATAAAAATGCATTCACAAATAAATATATAAATTTTAATTTAAATAAAAAAAATAGCAGAAAAATGGAAACTAGGCTTTAAAATTTGGAAATAAATTCAATAAACTTTAGAAAAATTATATTATTACTTTAAAAATAATAAAAGAGAAAAATATACATAAAATAACATATTAAAACAAATTAAAATAAAATATGACAAAGAAAATATAATTTATATAATTTAAAATAGACAAAATTGCAAAATAAAACAAATTATACTCAAAATCGAGATGTACATGACTTTTGATGTTTAACTCCGTTTTCAACGAAACGAAAAGCAGTGTTCAAGTTATTTCATCTATTTTCATAATAAAAGATAAAATTTAAGATTTAAAATAATTAAAATTTGAAGTTTAAAAGTCAAAGTTTGAACAGTTTGACCAGAAATTCACTTTACAGTAAAATATTCAAATTATACTGGTTTGAACTATAAATCACTTAATAATCAACATTTATATTTAAAAATGAAATGTTTGAAATTAAAAAAAATTAATTTAATTTAAAAAAAATAAAATAAAGACAAATTTAAATTATATGCAAAAAACTAGGGTTCTTGCAACTACATTATTGAATTTGGAAAGAATTTGAGTATAATAATGTAATAAACCATGAATCCAATGTTGATTACATCAGCTGGATAATAAAGAATTGAATAACTAGAAATAAAATAAAATTTAATAAAATTTTGTGAATTTAATTTATTAATGTGAATATAATGAAATTTTAAAATTTAACACTGCGATGGATAGATTTA
This sequence comes from Allium cepa, assembly GCA_030765085.1. Taxonomy (NCBI): domain Eukaryota; kingdom Viridiplantae; phylum Streptophyta; class Magnoliopsida; order Asparagales; family Amaryllidaceae; genus Allium; species Allium cepa. The sequence continues at coordinate 888,274,909 of CM060943.1, read as the reverse complement.
TCAGCTTTAAATTTTACATTCAAACTTGTTTAATTTTTTATAAATGGTTAATAAATATAAAAGTGATAAAGATTGTCAATTCCAGAATTTAGATAGGAATTTGATTTAATTAATTTATTTTTAATTTATTTAATTAATATAAAAATAGCAATTTTGGCCAATGACACGGATTTCGACGAAACAAGTTTCATCGGATCCGTAACAGTGAATTATTGTAGGATTTCAAGTTTCGTATCGATCAGACTTGTCCTTTGGTTGTATGGGCTTGAAACGCCTTGAAATCAATTTAGTTGAAATCAATTGAAATCAATTTGAAAATATTGATTTCAGCATAACTTCTTCATATGATGGAATTTGGTCGTGAAACGTTTTCCATCGCGTTCTGAATATTTTAAAACATCTATTTTGATATATGGGTTGACCCAATTTCGTTCCGGAGTCGAAACGGGCTTTTCGGGCCATATATCGTTTAGTGCGTACATCTATCTTATCCGATCCATCCTATTTCAATTTTGGCTACAGATATAACGTTATAAACCCTAGTTTCTCCACTTCTCATTTGTTTGTACGCACATCTCAAATCTCTCCTCCTTAATGGCAGACAAACAAATTATAGATCCAATTTCAAAATTCAAAAATCAAATGAAAATCCAAACTCTTCGAAAAAATTCAAAAAATTATAGAATCGAAGATCTCATCGGTACGAATCTACGCGTAGCTTCTGTTTTTGCAATTGGTGCTCGAATCAACGCAAATCTCGGTGAAAGCTCTTGAATTTCGAAACCCTAGGGCTAGTTGTGCGTTTTTTATTCGGAAAGAAAGTGGCAAAATCAAGATCTAGGTATGGTTGATCTCATCATGGGCTTCGAGATGGTGGTGCTCGCTTGACGTTAATCGAACCATGGTTACCGGAATTTGCATTTTAGGGTTTGGATTCTCGGTTTTCGCATGGTGGCCGGTGGAGATATGGGCGTTCGGTCCAAGGGGAGGCGGGGCGCCTTAGTCAGGCGAGATGAACTGTGGTGGTGGTTGGGGCCCTAGTGGACTACGGCGGCGGGGTTTGGTGGTCAATGGACTCGTGTTGACTGGGTTGCGTACGATAATACCGTGCGTTTTATTGTGCGTTCGTGCGTTAATTTTGGTTTCGGCTCTGCTAGGGTTTTGCTGAGAACAGTGAAGAGAACGTGACGTGTACGTATTTATTTTTTTGTTTATTTTTGTTTTATTTTAATTTTGATTTCCAATCTACAAATTGCAATAACTTTCGCATACGAAGTCGTATTTACGCGCGATTTTTTTGTTAGGATCGTAATAAAATTTCAGACTTGATGACTCTGGTTTGGAGGAATTCTAAGACGGTCAAATTTTTGGGTTTAAATTGAATTTAAATTCGATTTAAATTAAAAATGTGAGTGTTTTAACCCACTCACAATTTTTAAAATTTCTTATGTTTGTTAAATTGATTTATGATGTGTTTAGAAATTTATTTATAGCCGTTTGGCATATATTTCATCATTAGTTCAGTTAATTTGCATTCATATAATTTACTGGTTATTTAATTCATTTTTGCATATAAACTGCCAGTTAAAATTTTAGCTCAATTTATTATTGCATATAAACTGCTAGTTAAATTTATTTATTATTGCATATAAACTATAGTTAAACAGTAATTTAGTTCATTTCTCAAAAATTAACTGTCAGTAATTAACTATTATTTATTGATGTGATTGTTTGAATTGGATGATAAATTGATAATGTTTGATGACTGATATGATGGATGAATGGATGATGTATTTATATTGTATAAACTGCAAGTTATTATGCATTCTCATTTCATTTGGGATTGCGGTTTGAAATGATATACAACCGCATTTTTAATTTTAAATTGCGGATTGAAATGATAAATATTTGTATCATGACCATAGGATAGAAAACTATATACAGGCACCGCGGAATATATATATATAATTATTTTTGAAACGATTTTCTATGGTTTTGGAAAGAATACGGTTTAACAAGTATTAAATTTTGATATACATATAATAAAAATTCTTGAATTTAGCTATGTATAAATTTGTTTCGAATTTTAAAATAAGGTAAATAATGAAGTTGATTTCTTTTATATGATATGGTTAAAAATATATATTTGAAATTCTATTGTACATAGAGTTTATAATAACTCAAATAAAAGTAAAGTTGAAGATAAATGTGAATACGATTGAATTAATGTATTTAAGAATTATCTTTGAAAGATTTGTTTTGAAATGTAAATAAATGAAGATTTAAAGGTTATGATCTTATAACTTGATTTTTGAGTAGAGGATTTAAACGAATATCAAATTTATTTAAAGAACATTATCAAGTTAATTTAATTAAAATAATATTCTGTTATTGAAGTTTAAGGGTTTTACCTGAATAATATTTGTTTAGAAGGTAGATATTTCAAATTTAAATAATAGGAATTGGATTTGAAATATATTAAATTTTCAAAGAATCCATATCGAAATAGTGGAATATTTAAAGATTGAAATATATGAACGATAAAGTTTTGAAATATAGAATAATTAAGCTTTGAAATATATGGGAATAAAAATGGTTTATTTGGAGGTTCAAATTGACATTGGGAATTTATTGTGAAATTTGAAGAAGCTGTTTATTTTATAATGTAATATAGTATTTGAACCATTAAGTATTAAAAGTTATGTTTTAAAGCTTTGGTTTCAAGGTATATATATTTGAAAATATTATAATTTTGGGAAAGGGATATTTATAAAATAAAATGATATCATATTGATTTGGGTTTTAAAAATATAAATGATATCATATTTATATGGTTTGAAAGAGATATTATATTCTAGTTTTAAAGTATATATTATTTTGAAATAACCGCGGTGTTATAATAACGATTGGTTGCTGAAGAGAACAGGATCGGAAGTTGTCATACTCTTTACCAACCTTGAAAACCACTTTAACAACCGTGTACGCGGTGGAGATATCAGAATGAAGTAGGATGGTGGTGGTGTTTCCTTTGAGGTAAATACCTGGACTCGACTCCCGTGAGTTGGCATAAGGTGGCTAAAACAGGAGCGATTCTCGGGCCAAGGGGTTTAGCGCCCTTTATCGGATACTCCTCTTCGATATCATACTCTGACTTGGATTGGTTCGGTGGCCACTTTTGATTTCTTTGATTTTAGGGGGGAGTTTGTCCGAGGTGGGCGGTAGTAGCTACTACGCGTTACCACCAGCCCGGATGCGTAATTGGTATATCTACCCTTGCATTGCCTAGTTGTGCCGTGTCACCTAGCCTATCGCGCCTTGTACGAGTTTCTATTTGTGTCGTACCTATGGAGTATCCTCTGGTAGCCTCCCGATCAGGAGGTTTTACGGTACTGTATAGACTATTGGCATTATTTGTGTTAAGGGCTATATAGGTAACCCCTTAACGCTATTTAAAAGTAAGTTTATTTTATAGTTAGACACTATTGTAATAGCGAAATATACTGCATAGTAAATAGTGTAACGGATCCTTAGGAGATGTGAATCCCGAGCATCTCTTGAGTTACTGCACTCATATTTACTTCTGTTAATTTCACTTACATAAGATCTTTTATTTCTGACTCGAGTGTTTTGTCTTTTCAATTCGCTCGAGTGAGTCCGAGCGTTTCAGGATTTTGAAGACTTTAGCTTTGGAAGACGAAGACGAAGATTTCTATTATTATTATTATTAGTCCGCTATACTCATACTGTTCCGCTGCATTGTTATTGGTATGTGTAACTTTGATAAATGTTGTAAGTATAATCGAATAATTTGTAAAACAGCTTTATAAACTGTATATTTGATTATTATATTTTATCCTTCCGCTGTGAGATTCTATTTTGTTTTAATTCTTTCTTGTTTTTCTGATTTACCCCATAACAATCCGCCCCTTCGGATGGTTTGAATTGGCACGTGTGTCGATTTAAAGCGTGCGAAAATGCGGGCAGTTACACATAATAATTATCCCACTCACAAGTGCCAATCCATCATAAGCCAAATGAAAAGATGAAAAGCAGAAGAATACATCTGAAAATGAGAAAAAACCGAGAATGAACTCCAAGCAATCAGAATCAACTACCCTCGATTCTACTGGCCTATTGGGGGAAAAGGGGAAAGATAGAGCAGTAGGTCAGACAATAAGTCTGGTGAGTGGAAGTAATTACTAGCATTTCTAAGCAAGATAAATATAATAGACTTAGCAATAGTTTTAGCAAGAAAGGAAAATACAGGAAAGAAAAAACTCGGATAAAATATTGTTTCTGACTCTATTTGACTGTTTGCTTTGATTATTTGCACTTTTTTAACTACAGTGATGAGACTGAAATCCTAATCCTATCTCAACTGCTAACTTGATCAGGCTGAAATCCTAATCATACCCATTGATCGGCCTTTCCTATCTCTATGTGCCGCTGTGAACCAATCTTGTTGGTCATAGCAAAAGACACCTCTTTAGTGATTAGGACACAGTAGGGAATTATTTAACCTAATCAATGTTGCACGCTTGGTCATCGTCGGCACACACTAACTATCACCACCTACTTGACCCTTTATTTACCCTAATCGGCAAATGCGTGCCCATCCTCACCTATATGTGAGACCATCAGTCCTCGACCTGAAAGGGAATGCTACCGGTATTGGTCCTAACAAAAAAAATCTTCAAGCTTTGCGCCCCTTGTCCAAATCCCCAAATTTGAGCCTCTATCTATTGGCCACTTATTTACCCTAATCAGCATAAGCATGTCCCAGCCTCACCTGTGTATGAAACCATCAGACCTAGACTTTAAACAGAATGCTGCCGGTACGGGCCCTACTTCTATATTTGCGAATTAACTTAAACCAAGATCTAAGTTTTAAAATAAGCCTCTTATGTTATCTCTTCTTTCTAACTATAACCTATGTGTTATAAATGTTCTTGCAACTGTTACTCTTCTATTTTCTCTTTTTAATTATAACTACTTATTATAATTATGCTTGGAGATATCATAAATTTGCCTATTTCAGTCCAACTTTATTTTTATTTCATTTTTTCTCATTTTACATCTAATTTCTATAAATTTAGTGTTATTCTATTTTAATCCATATTTGCGAATTCTTCTCTTTTTAATATTTTATTCGTGTCCAAAAGGATTAAATCTCTAAAAAGAAACTAACATTTACAGGCTAAACTCCAACTTTAAACAAATGTAAAGAACTGTAAGTAACTGAATAAAATGGATGAATAAAAATAGACTGATAATAACTTCTAAAATTTACCTAAAACTGATTGTAAATAAACTTTCATAAAAACTGTCTCAAAATTGTTGAAAAACTACAACTATTGGGAACCCTATTATTTTAAATTGCATAAAATCTAAAATAATTACAAAACACTCACTTGTGGTCCTTAGCTTTAGTCCCGGGCCTTCCTGGATCCACTTCTAGAGCATAGAATATTTTTATCAAAACGATTTATTTCCTATAAAATTTTTCTATTTAGGTTTGGGCCTCAGGCAATGAACCGAATTGGGAGAAAATTTGAATGAGAAAAATATCCAGGCCTTGGGTTCGATTTACATTGTGGCTTAGGCATCTCACGCTGTTGGATTTGAAGATTAAATCTGATGCAAACACATCATAGGCTCACTAGGAACCGTCAGATGCCAGCACGAACGTATAAGATTTCACGAAAATCAGATTATAGGGTCTTCGGCTCGTATCTGGACGAAATAGCGTCTAGGAAAAATGGCGGGTCGACCTATGTATATTGAAGGTCGACCTATAGGTCGACCTAACTAATACAAGGGTCAACGCCTATGGGGTCAAATTTTTTCTCGTTCTTGTTTATTTAGTTCTAATTTCTTGTTTCCCTCTTAACTTCTCCATACTATCTCGGATTTCGACAAGTTATATATGGAAATTGATTAAAAAATAGCCACGTACCCAATGGCTTAACTCCCGTAGTTCGGTCCTGATAATTTCACAAACTTATTATATTTTTTAATTTATTTGTTAATTAATTATTATAGCTCAAATTTTGGGATGTTACATTCTCCTTTCCTTAAAGGATTTTGACCTTGAAATCTCCAAGGATAGAAGAATGAAATAAATATTTTCATCCAAATTCCACGACCACGTATTGAACCATCATCCAATACATCAATTTTCCTTAAGCTTTCTAATGCAATTTATGACGTAAGCAATAGTGTAGTATCAATGTCCCTAACTAATGCAAAAGATTAGGTGGTCTACTGATTCAGTCGACCTCCTTTTTATGCACTCATGTCCATGCCCATGTATCGAAATGAATGAAAATTTCCTAATAATAACTAATAGTTCTACATCCGTGCTATAATCATCATCTAAATTCAACAATCATATGCTAAACACTCATTATAGCAACCATGGAAATAAAATAAAAATGCAAGTGCACACACATTCATATGCATTTGATTTAGTGACATAATTATGCCGATCTCTAAGACATAATAGTGCCTAGTGTGTGTATATGCGTCCATTAGCATCCACTAGCAAACACTTGCAACCACTACCGTCCATCATACATAACTTGTTCTAGTAAACATGTTTACATTCACTCCTACCATCCATAGGTTAAATCCTAAGATTTACCCTCCTAAAGGATACGAAAGGAAAGAACCTATTCAAAGATGTAGATGGAAATAGGAAATTCAAGACATACCATCAAAAAGATGCCGATATGAGTATGTATTTTCTCCTCAGCCTCCCATGAAGCATCCTTAATATTATCTTTCCACTGCACCTTAACCAAAGGACTTCCTTATTCTAAAGCTTCTTGATATCATTTCCAATGATCTTGGTAGGAATGCGACAATCCAATGCTTCTCTCTCCACTTCAACTACCTCAAGTGGGCTAGGTTCCACTACCTCTGCCGAATCATGCAAGCACTTTCTCAAATGTGAAACATGAAAAACATTATTAACTCCCTGCGAGCCTCTCCGGTAGCTTTATTCGATAACCCGTCTTCCTTATCCTTTACGCAATAGGGAACAGTCCTATGAATCTAGGAGCAAGTTTCCCACTTAATCGAAACCTCACTACCTTTCTTAGTGGAGACACCTTAATAAAAACAAAATCTCCTTCCTCGAACGCAATATCCCTTCTCCGCTTATCTACATAAGATTTCTTTCTATCTTGGGTCGTCTTCATTCTTCTTCTAATCAAATCAATCTTTTCCGAAGTCTCTCTAACCATGTCGGGGCCAAGTAGCAATCTTTCTATAGTCTCCAACCAACACAAAGGCGACTTGCAAGGTAAAGGGCTTCAAAAGGAGCCATCCCAATGCTAGCCTGAAAACTATTGTTATATGTGAATTCCACTAAAGGAAGTTGCTCCTCCTAAGTTCCTCCAAAATCAATAATGCACATCCTCAACAAATCTTCAAGAACTCTATTAACTCTCTCTATTTGTCCATCCGTTTGAGGGTGATAGGTTGTACTTAATCTAAGTTGTGTCCCTAAAGCCTCTTCCAAGCTCCTCCAAAACTCGCTAGTAAAGATAGTACCTTTGATGCTCACTATGCTTGAGGGAACTACATGAATCTGGCTATCTCATGAATGTATATGGATGCCAAATAAGGTGTTATCCTCTTATTCTTGACTGGAATAAAGTGGGCGCTCTTAGTCAAACAATAAATAATCACCCGAATACTAATATTCCCCTTCTTAGATCGGGGTAAACTACCTATGAAGTCCATCGAAACACTATCCCACTTACATTCGGGTACATCCAATGGTTGAAGCAATCAGCCAGGCCTCTACTGCTCCGCCTTAACTCTTTGGCACACAAGGCACTTAGCCACAAACTCTGCTACATCCTTCTTCATGCCACTCCAATAAAACACTCTTTCATGTCTCAATACATCTTATCACTTCCTAGATGAATAGTCATCTGAGAATTTTGTGCCTCTACTAGAACTGCTCTCATCAAATCACCAGTGCGGGGGACACATAGTCTTCCATATCTCGTTAGCCACCCTTTACTATTGATGGAATAGCATTGGAGATGTCTAGAGAACTCTCCTCTGCTAATCCTATCCAGAATAACCACAAGCTCAAAATCCTCCCGCTGCCTTGAGCCATTCTAAACTATGAGGATAGGCTTAACCTCAAGTGCTGAAATCTTAGCAAAATCCCTGATAAACTTTCTATAATAACAAGCCAAACCTAGGAAGCTTCTAACTCTAGTAGCGTTCTTGAGGGTGTGATGTCCCGGAAATTTGGGCAATATATATTTAATAATTTCATTAATAATTATTTTTAAAATGTGAAATACTGATTTAATAATCTAATTCAAACATAATTTTTCTTTTGAAAATTTATAATTATTTAGTTTGGATAAATGATATTCTTTTCAAAATTTATAATAATAATTGAATTTGAGAATGTTATTGTTTTAAAATGTTAAAAATATTCAAATGATAAAATTTTCTTTCTAAGCTGATTTAAAAATATTTTATTTATAATGTATATATATGTATACATTGTAAATAGGAGTTTTGATTTTTATTTTAAATTTAAATCTAATAAAGGATATTTTCAAATTTATAATATATATAGTTATATAATTTATGAATTGATCAAATTGAATTAAAATTAGTATTGAAACTTTTCATAAGTCAACTTATAAATCTTTCTTATATTTTCAAAAAGAAATTATAGTAAATATTTTGTTATAAATATATATATATATATATAGTTAAAAATTGTATTTTATAATAAAGTTTATTTTGTTTTATCTTAAAATTGTTTTGAAATAAACTTAGTTTATTATATTAGAGTATAATTTGTTGATTTGAAATTTTTGAATAAAATGAATTCAACATTATTCTTTTATTTTTAAAATTTTCTCTTTTGAAAATTAGTTTTCCACTAATGGGAAATAAAATGTCAAAAGAGGGAGCAAAAATAGCAACGGCAAGGCGGCAGTTACACATGCGACTTCGATTTTTGCCGTTGCTACTTTAAAAATAAAAAGTAGCAACGGCAAGGCGGCAGTTACACAACGACTTCGCATGTGTAACTGCCGCCTTGCCGTTGCTACTTTTTGCTCCCTCTTTTAACATTTTATTTCCCATAGCCAGCATAAGCGTGCTTTTTGTTACACATGCCTTGCCGTTTCTAGTTGATGATTTCTAGAATTTGTGTATCACCAATTTTTGTGATTTCCACTGATAAGTTTTGTCAATATCCGTGGTTTGGTGAATAAAATAAAGAATATGACATTCTTTTTGGTGTTTGAGAAAATTTGAAATATTGTATGATTTTTGTTGTTATTTAATGTATACTTGTCACAATATGGCATTTTTGTTATCGTACGTTTTTATCATATTTCTTATCCTATCTAATTTTATATGATATTTATAGCTAGGCTGTTCCGTTTATTATTTTCTTCTTAAATAATACTCGAGTCAGACCCAGGTATTTCAGATGCTTCTGCTTGACTTCTTATCAGGGTTCGTCATCTGACTTTTGGCTAACTACTTCGCTTAGTAGTTTTTGTTGTATACATTGGAGATAGAGACTCCTTGATGTATACATATTCTTTTGTCTTGCACTTGTACCTATTCTTTTGTGATGTAGTGGATCTTCAATGACCACTACTTTGATGTGCACTTTTATGTGTTATATTCATATATGTTTCCGCCTTAGTGATATGAATATCTATGACTGCTTTATGTTATGTATATTTTATATTAGTTTCCAAAGACGACATAGCCACTGTGTAGTAGTTTTGAGTTTGTATTCGATGTGTCAGATTTCCTCTTGAAATGAAATGCATGTATTACTATCTGACATATCGGTACTCGCACAAAGCAATTACACAGATGGTCGCTCCTCAACAGCCTTATTCTTCGTGCTAATCGATGGCATTACCCCGTAGTGTTCTTGGCTAGCGTGAGTATTGAAGTGGGGCATCACAATCTTCTTTCTTATTAATAGAATTTAAATAAGCTTTGAAATAATTTTAATCTAACCTAAAACTCAAGATTCCATTATTTAACCAATTTTAATTATTAAATCTAATAATTAAATTATCTAGTAAATCGTAGTATTTGAAATCTAAGTTACTTAATTCATAAAATTAAATTTTAAATGTTTAAAACCAATTAAATATTCCAATTTCAAATAACCAAAATTCAGGGTTGTTACAAACACGACAAATCCCATATTGGATATTAACCCTAGGATTAGTAGCGATTAGTCCTTGCATTGGATATTTCAAAATGAAGAGACCAACTCTACTATATGTATATCTAGAGTTTATCCCTAAATGATCAATAAGCAGTCCTTCATTAAGAAAATCCCACATATCAATGTCCTCCAACACTTGCATATTCGAACGCATATACGTTGGTCCGAACTGGTTCTTGGACAAACCCGGCCTCAGTCTCCTCGGCCAAATATCAATAAGCAATGCTCCAACACCACCAAGCCTTTAGTACGACCATAATAACCAATTTGTGTATTTCATGGTGGAAGGTCAAAACATAATTTATTGGGTCAAAACGAATGCTGCGTAAAACATCGTTACGATAATCCAAAACATTAGTTTAGGGATTCAATTAATTGATATGTATATATAAATCTCGTATACTATATAAAACATCTCCTTTCGAAAATCATTTACAATAACAACTATGTTGTAGTCCATGCCTTCCATATATCCCCAATAATGTTTATTACAACAATAACCGTTGAAATCTATGTGTGCGTTACTTATAACATTTAAAAAAAAATCAAAACTACTTAAATGCCACTTAAAACTATTACTTCATCAAAATATTGCTTTTAAGATTCCATTAAATAAAAATCTATATTTACATCTCAACACAAAACATTTTCATATTTATAGAACAATTTTTATAAATCTCCTTTTGATTTTATACAACTTCTATTTATTAACATTCTTTCATTTACAAAATTCTATTTATAAATCATTCTTTTATAAAAATTAATTTTAATCAAAATCTATTTATAAGTCTATTTCTTTAAAAGTCAAATTTATTTATAAATTCCATTTATCAAACCAATTTCAAATCCATTTACCAGATGTTTATATAAATTCCAATTATAAATCTATTTCTCTATTTACAAACAACCTGTAATAATTAATTCGTTAATTAATTAAATAATAATATGACATTGTGAAATTATCAGAATTGAGCCAAGAGAGTTGCATCATTGTGTCCGTGGTAATTTTCTGGTCAATTTCCATATATAGAACGTTAGAATTCGAGCTAGTATGAAGGAGTTACGAATTAAACAAGAATCAGAAAATAAAAGGAATATATACATACATACATACATACATACATATATATATATATATATATATATATAGGGATGTCGACCTAGAGGTTGACCATCCCACTATCAAGGTCGATTGGCCGGTCGACCTGGCATAGTGGGTTGTTGACCCTACAGTCGACCCACCTTAAGGGAATGAACGAAGGATTCATCCCTTCGATCCAGTAGCTAACGAACACATCATTTTGCATTCCTTTGTTCCATCTGGTCCTTTCATGCTTCCATCCGATGGCTCCTATTCTGCCTATGATGTGGTTGCATCCTATTCAATCTCCAAATCTAATGATTTGAGATCCACTAACACCACTATAAATAAGACCTAAGGCCTAGCTCTATTTTTCATTCTAGGTTTTCTCTATTTGGGTTCACCTCTTCAGGAAGGACCCTAAAAGGAATAATTTTCTAAGGAGACAATCTTTTTAATAAAAATATTTAACAACCCCAAGTGGATCTGGGAAGGCCAAAAAAAGAGCTAAGGACCACAAGTGAGTGAGTGTAATTATTTTAAATTTCTTTATGTAATTTAAAATAACAGGGTTTCCAATAGTTGTAGTTTTACAACGATTTTAGTAATTTATTCACAGTTTTTAGAATTATTTTTAGTCCATTTCTTCTAGCTGTTCTTTTCAATTAATCTCAGTTTAATTCTATTTTTTCCATTTATTTATAATTTATTTATAGTATTTTAGTTTATTTACTGTTATTTATGCGTTATGTACATCTTCTTCTTACGCCTTGGATTTCCTTCTATTTTCATTTTTCTTTTATTCTTCCATCTTCTTCTTCGGGTATGGATTAGAATAACGTAAAATTGGATTAACTTATAAGAAATCTGAAATAATGGAATATAGGATATAAAATATAAATAACGTAATATAAATGTAACTGGACTGAAATTTTGCCTAATTGTGATATTAATTTGGCCGAAATTATGCCTAATTATGATATTAATTGGACTAAATTAAGAAGATTGGCGTAATTATAACTTAGAATTATAATAAAAAGAATAAAAGAAGAAAGAAGCTTATTTTCACACTTATACTTTGGGTTACATAATAAGCATGATTATAATGTAAGTTATAAATTGATAAACTGTCGAAACTATGGCGCTTATTTTAAGACTTAGTATAAATTAATAAGCGATAATGGTAACTGATAAAAATAAATGCTTATTCAAATAATTTATCTATGTTAATAAGCAAAGATAAGAATAGGACCTGTACCAAATAGCATTCCTCTAATATTTCTGTGGTTACGGTGTTTCACTTAATCCTGAAGTGAGGCAAGGTGCTTCACATAATCTTGAAGTAAGGCGAGGGGTACGCTTATGTGTATAGTGGTAGTAAACGGTCAATATATGGTAGTTCAAATCAAGGGGGTTTGAACAAGGGGCGCAACTCGATTATTGTTTGATATAGACAAATACCAATACCAACAGCATTTCCTCTATTTTTCTATGGACACGGTGTTTCACATAACATTGAAGTAAGACGAGGTGCTTCATATAATCGTAAAGTAAGGCGAGGGGCACACTTATGCTAGCTATGGGAAATAAAATGTCAAAAGAGGGAGCAAAAAGTAGCAACGGCAAGGCGGCAGTTACACATGCGACTTCGATTTTGATGCTCAGTAATCGCTATGAGTTCCAAGCGCTTAGTAAGTGTGTCTTTCTTAGACACCAAAGTCTACTGTGTAGGGAAATGTCCAGTCCATAGTGGATTCTATGGTGTAGTAGGCCGATCAATGGGTGGAATTAGGACTTCACGCAAATTAAAATAGGATTAAGAATTCAGCCTAATCAAAGCAGCAATCAAGGACAAGTGCATACAATCAAAGTTGACCTATCTTATAAGTTGTAATAGTTTAATCGTATTTTCTAGTTTATCTCTTGTCTATTTCCTTTGTTTCCTTTTGTATGTACTAGAACTATTGTAGTGTCTGTTACTTTTACTTTGATTAAAGATTCTAGTAGTTACTATTACTCACCAAACTTTTAGTCTGACCCACTCCTCTATTTTGCCCCCTTTCCCCCATAGGCAATCAAGGGAGTAGGCAATAGATTGTGGTGCTCGGAGGTTTCTTGGAGAAGATTCTGTTATGTATTTCCCTATTTTTTCAGCTTTTGGTTCTTTCTTCTTACTGGCACTTAAGAGGGATAATTATACTCTAATTTTTGTTGGGACTATGATTTTTTATTTCATGACACATATTGGGTTCTGAGACATGTATGTTGTATTTGGTATTTGACTTATTTGGTTTATGAAGCAATTATGAAGTTTTGTTCTGAATAAGTTATTATTTTAGTTTTTGCTGTTTTTACCTATTTTTGTCTTGTGAATCTTAGTCTCTGTTAGTTTCAGTTATACCTACAACGCACCACGCATTTTAATGTGTCCTTTTTGGTATATTAAGAGTGTGGGGTGTTTCACTTAGTATCAGAGCGAGGTTATAGGATTCCTAAAAAATTGTTTTAAAAAAAGTAAAGTATTTTCCAAAAGTAACTTATTTTTACAAGTAGCATATCTTCAAAGTAGAAGTATTTTCAGAAAAAACTCTTATTATAGAAATATTTTCCAAGTATAAAAGATTTTTTATAGAAATCACCTCAAAATTCCAGTTCTACCTTCTTTCGATTCTCTCCAGCCTAAATTTCATTTTCTTTGCATAATATGGCTGACTGTTCCGTAGAGCTCCAGTACTAGAAGTGCAAGGGCAAGCACCCAACATAACACCGACAGGTGAAGGTCCCTTTAATCCATCAATAGTAGCCAATTTTTCTAAGATATGCAAGAACTTCTCTATTCTAGGAGGCAGAACGATTTCAAGCACAGAGGATTTCGAGCAGGCATGAGCTAGATTTGGAGGACCTTAGAAGTGGATCAAAAAAGTAGGAAATGCAATAACTATGGACGGGTTGGTCATTACAAGGGACTATAAGAATAAAACATTGAAGGGGAGGTGTTTCAACTATGGGCAGCCCAGTCATCTTAGTAGAGCTTGTCCTTAAGGAACAGGGTAGAAAGCAAGCGTACCAGTAGCACAAATCCAAACTTTGGATACAACGCCTTCCGGCAGCAGACCAAATCTTGGTAGGAAAATTTGATTTCTATTTCTGATTTTCCCATTTGGACTTTATTCGATTCTGGAGCATCACACTCTTTTATCTCTAAATCTTATGTGGATTGTTTGCACTTAGACATTTCTTTAGTAGTAGACTCCATCTTTGTTTCAAACCAAATAGGAGATCGGCACACTTGTCTATGATTTGTAGGGGTTTGAAGAATTTTGTACTACATGTAGAGTTTGATTGTGACGCCTATGTACTGGGATTTTTGGGGTATGGGATTGGTTTTGGGGATGGATTGGTTATCCACTTATGGTGCGATATTAAACTGCGAGAAGGGAGTCATTAGATTAGGGACATGTAGTGGACGGACTTTCGAAGTTTCTTGCGACCCATATGGGTGAGTCATGTTCAGCTTCATTTATTCCCTTGATTCACCAATATGAGAGCTAGATTATGTTCCACTCGTTAAAGATTTTCTAAACATTTTGAGTAGGTTTTTTGTACACTCTGCGTTCATCGGTGAAGGTAAAATTCTTCAAATGTCACTTTTGGAGTAAGGAAGTGCTTTTTTTAAGGTATTGAGAAGGTCAACTCATGTAAAGTGTTTGAGAAATTACTTTGTACGTTTAGGTACAGATAAATGGATTTAACGGTAGTGCATTGGAATAAATATGAGCATAAAAGAGGAGTAGGACTAAAAGACTTTAGTAAGGAAATGAGATTTCCAAGATTTAGGAAGGGTACTCGGAGGGTAGAAAGAAGAAAATCCACTTTATGCCTAGCCCAAAAACATGAAACAGTTAGAATTGAAAATTTGAAAAATATAGTTGTCAATATTTTTGAAGAATTAAATATTGGGTTTTAAAAAAAAAAGATGCTACGAAATTTTAATTGATTTTTATATGATGTAAATTTTGTTAAAAGTGAAAATCTTTTTGAAGAATTTTAAGTATATATAGCTCGCTGGTTTCTTTGTAGGTAAACAATGATTTTACATATAAAAGCCTGTAGTGTATTAAGTATCAAAAGCATAGGTTACAACATTTATTATTGTAATAGATGCTTTCGTAAAAATAAAGGGAGCATAGGCTATAACACTGCTGTTGTAGCAGGTGACTCCGAAAGGAAATATTTTTACATAGTATATGAGGTTTATTAGTATTTGTTTTAATTAAAATTCATACACTAGAAGTTTTGGGTTGTAGTAACGGTGTTTTATGCAACATCTGCTTTAAACCCAAATAAAAATGAATTTTAAAAAGATAATTTCAAAGAGTAAAAATAAAAGTGTTTTATAAAATACACTTTTTATAAGGCAGTTTTGGAGGTGAGTTTTCCTAAAAAGAAAAGAGTAAGTTAGATAATAGAAGATATCTGTCATAAGAGAATGTAAATTAAACATACTTTAATGTATTGGAATGAAAAAAAGTAATTGAATAATTTTCTATGAAACCAATAGAAATGTTTTGTGCAAGTTACAAGGCATACATGAAGGAGATGTACAAGGTATGAGAAGTAACATATTTTGTATAACCTATTTCGGAAAATATAAAATAACTTCCTTGTAGTTTCAACTAAACATATAGTCCTATTTTAAAAAGGTTCATAGAAGATTTTAATGTTGATAATTTCTCATAGGAGAAAGTAGTTCCAATACATTAAAGTATGAGACTGTTGGATATAATGAGAAGATGTTTTGAAAACACATAAGGATATTTTAAAGATAATCTAAAAGAAAATAGTTTGGTGAAAAAGTAAATAAGTGTTTGGAAAACATAATAAAAGTAAAATTTGAAAATTCAAATTTTTATAAAAAACTAAAAAGGTCTTTAAATGATATGAGGAATAAGTTTTGGACATAAAAGTTTTTCCCTATAAGTTTGGGAAATAATGTAAATTCTAAAAGATGTAAGGATGCAAGTCTAGAAAGATATGATTATAAGTAACCTAATATTTTTGAATTTAATAGAAACTTAAAGATAACACTTTTAAAGACAAAAGTTTGAGATTTGATGTTTTAAAAATTTAGAAACCTTGATTTTTAAATGGAACTATACCAAACTCCTAAATGTGAAGTAGATAGGAATCATTTCCTAGATGTAACAGAAAAGGTGTAAGGCTATAGAGGAGACAACATAATTACTTTTGGAAGTAGTGATAGTGGAAGTTCCCGTAAAGTGTATAGGGCACTAGTGAGAACCTAGGAACGTTGATTTGGGTAAGTAGGCTAAAGAAGAACAGTGAAGTGAAATTAGTAAGATTATAAGGCACACAGAGTTGAGGACGTGTATTTTTGATTTTGAAGCAACTTGGGAAAGGCATCTTCCTTTAGTGGAATTCTCACATGATAGTAGTTTTCAAGCTGGTATTAGGGTGGAACCATTCGAAGCTCTTTATGAAAGGCCACGCAAGTCGCTTTCATGTTGGATAGAGTCTATAGAGGTTAAAAAGACTTCGGAGAAGATTTAATTGATTAGGAGAAAAGGCGTACTTCATATCCACAACTCTCTTTAATAGTAAATTTTGAATTTCCTATTTCCATCTTTAGCTTTGAATAGGTTCTTCCCTTTATCATTCTTGGGAGGGTATAACTAAGGATTCAACCAATGGATGATGGGATTTGATGTAAACATGTTATTAGAACATGTTGCGTATAATGGATGCTAGTAGTTGCAAGTGTTTGCTGGCGGATGCTAATGGACGCATATACTTACACTAGGCACTATTATCTCTTAGGGATCGGCCTAACTAGGTGTGACGCCCCACCTCTATACTCACACTAGCCAAGGACACTATGGAGTAATGTTGTCAACTAGCACGTAGAACAAGGCTGTTAAGGAGCGACCATCTATGTAATTTCTTTGTGCGAGTACCGATATGTCAGATAGTATTACATGCGTTTCATTTCCCAACATACCAATGCAAACTCAAAACTACTACACAGTGGCTACGTAATCTTCGGAAACAAATATCAAATAAGCATAACATAAATCAGTCATAGATATTCATATCACAAAGGCAAAAACAGATATGAATATAACACATAGAAGTTTACAACAAATTAGTGGTCATACAAGATCCACTACATCACAAAAAATAGGTACAAGTGCAAGACAAAAGAATAAGTATACATCAAGGAGTCTCTATCTCAAATGTATAATAACAAAAACTACTAAGCTCAAGTAGTAAGCCAAAAGTCAGGTGACAGACCCAGATAAGAAGTTAAGCAGAAGCACCAGAAATAACTCGGTGTGACCCGAGTATTAATTAAGAAGAAAATAATAAACGGATTAGTCTAGCTATAAATATCATATAAAATGAGATAGGATAAGGGACGTGACAGAAATGTGTGATAACAGTAATGCCATACTGTGCCAAGTATACATTTAACAACAACAAAAATCATAAAATATCTCAAGAATCTCAAACACCAAAAAGAATGTCATATTCTTTAACATATTCACCAGACCACAAACATTGATAAAACTTATCAATGCCAATCGCAAAAAATTGGTGAAACGCAAATTCTAGAAATCATCAATTAAAATTCCAAAAATCACAAAGGGGGAGGCCTATCACAAACGGGGGCATGAAAACTCACCAATACATGTATCACAAACGGGTCACTATGCCATGGTTGCTAACCATAGAGCCGGTGCGACGACATAGTACATTAACGGTATGCCCAAGGAACTTGAAACTAGAATTATTCATAAAATTGACGTAGTACAATAGCGGTATGCTCGATGGACCTGAAACTCCAATAATTCGAAACAGTGACGTAGTACAATAATGGTACGCCTGATGAACCTGATAAGCCGGAACAACGACGTAGTAAAATAATGGTACGCCCGATGGACCTGATAAGCCGGAACAACAACGTAGTACAATAACGGTACATCCGATGAACCGGACTCCATAAAAGAACATGGGTCACTAGCCCATAAAAATGAGTCAAAACTCCAAAGAACCCATAGATCGTTAGCATATAAAAGAAATGAGACGAAGCTCAATAAAATGAGGTATAGTCCCCCACATGGGCAAAAAGTCATCGCATATCGCTAGTCTAAACCATAAAATGATCACCATTGATCAATAAAGAGTGTGAATTACACTAAGCTAGGAAATAGATGAGTTTAGCTTCGTGTCCTATAACCACTAGCTTAACTTAAGTATTTACGAACAAAATGTAAATTTCCACTCGAAAATTGTCACAAGAGTTCAATCGAACAAGTCCAAGAATTAACCAACAAAGTAAAAGCAAACGTTTCATACCACTTGTTTTGCTAAGTCATTTAACTAGATTTCTTGAACGAATGAGGTAATGGTTTGTATATACTAATAGATTGGAAAAAGGTTTTAAAAGCGAGCTTGATATTGAAAGTAAATGTTGAACTCGTTTTGATGAAAGAGTTTGAATGTTTACTATTAGTATAGAAACCTTTGTACTTTAAAGTGACAAATCATAGAAAACGATTGTGAAAACAATCGATCACAAAAAATTCACATTCAAAGACGTGAATCAAATCCATGGATATCGATACCAAACCCATCAAAATGAATATTCCCAAAAATCTAGAAAAATAAGTCATCAAAGTCGATAAAAGTGATAACAACTAATCGGATTAACAAAAATCGATAAACATTGGAAATTCACTCAAAGAATAGGCAAATAGGCAAAAGTGAACAGTTCTAAACGTCTGGGGTTTAATCCAAACATCTGGACTTGGGTTCTGGAAATAATTCAGAAAAACCCTAGACATCTTAAATTACAAAGCAGACATCTGATCCCTAACCAGACATCTGAACCAATGAATGAAACGTCTGCAATTTGTCTCTGCCATTTATTTTCTACGTTCACTATATAATTTCTCTGGGGACCATAACTACACGTTTGAAATTACCAACCAGATCTGGATTGTTCAGCTGGGCAGAAATTGGCCTACGCCAATGATGGCCAAAACAATTCAGAAGCGATCGGAGATTAGGGATTATGCCAAGCAACAACCCTGCCTTATGTCTCTTCGATACACCCAGAACAACATGTCCAAGTATCCAAGATAGAATCTTTAAAGATTTTAACTTCAAAATACCAAAATTTGGAAAATTCACCAAACCAATTCTAATGAAAAACAAATGAACATGAATAGATGTTAGGAAATTCATACCTAACAACAAAGAAATCTATAGACGTAGATGTGAGTTCAAAAACTCACCTTTAAACCCAAATATAGAAATGAGAAGCTCTAAAACAAGCGAAGATTGATTTCTCCTCAAAAACACCTTTAGAATCTTCAATCTCTTATTTTTTCTAAGTTAGGGTTTAGGAATTTCTAAGAATTGAAGAGAGATAGAGATGGAGAAGATGAAGAGGATTCTTACCTAAACTTCTCCTTGATTTAGAGCAAGAACTTGACTTTCCTAGCAAAATCAAGGTTTAGGAATTCTATTTCCTATCTCTTCCCCCATTTTTCTTTTAGCTAAGTGTTAGGAAATAATAGAATAAGCGAAGAGGAGTTGGATGAAGAGTTAGTGTAGTAGATGAATTTAAGGTCTGAAACCCAAACCCAAAGCCCAATAGAAAATTAGAAAAATTACACTCAACTCCAAACATATCGATGTTTATACTCAAAAAGGTTGCAAACGCTGTTTTGGACTCAATGCAAGTGATCACCAATTCTAATTCGGCTGTTTGCAAAAACTAGCATTTCAGACTTTAATCCGACTAAAGATATTATATTTAAATAAAACATTTAAATATACAATCATAAAGTTTGTGGGTTGTTACAGACTTCCCTTCTTAAAGAAATTGTGTCCTCGCGGTTCTTAAGAAGAAAACAAAGAATAACAACCGTAAAAGCACATCAACACAAAAGAAAATTTGAAATAAGAAGTGCGCTTTAAAGAGCACGAGAGAGTAAGCCCGGATGTGTTCGCTCGATGAATTCTCTGGATTCCCAAGAACAATCCTTAGGATTTGGGGACCATTAAACTTTCATGAGCGGGACATCTTTATTATGAAGACGTTTAACCTCCATAGTAATGATACGAATAGGATGTTGCTCATAAGTCAAATTAGGCAAAACTTCAATTTCTCAATAACACCGGGCTCAAGAATAGAATCGGAATCCATAAGGCATTTCCGTACTTGAGAGACGTGGAAAATGTCGCGAATAGAAGAAAATTGAGCCGGTAATAAAACGCAATAAGACATGGAACTAGTACGTTCGGTGATGGGAAATGGACCAAATCTCCCACAGAAACATGAATAAACACCAAATCTCCCACAGAAAATTCCAAATTCCTTCTTCAGTTACCAGCATACGATTTTTGTCTACTTTGAGCTTCTTTCATCCTATGATGAATAAGGTCAATCTTTTTTGTGGAATCACAAATAAAATCTAGACCTAAAACCAGCTTCTCGCCGACCTCAAGCCAACATGAAGGAGATCGGCATGGCCTTCCTTAGAGTGCGTCGAAAGGTGTCATACCAATAATAGATTGGAAGCTATTATTATAAGAAAACTCAAAAAGGGAAATATGATCTTCCCAAATTCCACCAAAATCAAGAATAGGTCCAAGAAGACGATTTTCAAGAGTTGGATTCACACGCTCATTTTATCCATCGGACTGAGGATGATAAGCAGTTCTAAAATTAAGCTTTGTTCCCAAAGTTTTTTGATGACTCTTCCAAAATCCACTAGTAAATAATGGATCACGATCGCTAAAAATAGAAATAGGAACTCCATGCAATTTAACAATCTCTTTAACATAAAGTTTGGCCAAAAGCGGTACGGTCCGATTAGACCTAACGGGAATAAAATGGGCGGATTTTACAAGCCTATCTACAATCACCCATAAACTGTCATGACCCGAACGAGAATAGGGAAGGCCGTCAATGAAGTCCATGGAGACTTGAACCCACTTCCAAACAGGAATATCCAAAGGTTGCAATAACCCACCGGGCCTTTGATGCTCGGCCTTTATAAGTTGGCAAGTCATGCTACGCTTAATAAAGTGAGCAATACCAGATTTCATTCTATCACAATAATAAAGTCGCTTCATATCCGCTTACATTTTACTACTACCGGGATGAATGGTAAATTTAGAACGATGAAAATCTTCTAAAATGTCTTTATAAAGATCACCAATATTTGGCATGATAAGTCTACCAAATTTTCGAATGCCGCCATGAGCATTGATTTCAAAGTCTTTCAAACCATCAATATGTCCTTCCCTACAACTTTGGCTAAGATGAGACAATTCAGGATCATGGTTTTGAGCTTCAAGAATGCGGTCTAAAAGAGATGGATAAGCCTCAAGGCTACATAAAATAAGTGATGAACATGAGTCGGATTCACAATCTTAATCTCACAAGTGGACAAAGTCTCGATCATTCCACTATGATATCATCATAGAAACATCCGCTTATTGCTTACGACTAAGGGCATCAGCAACATGTTTTCACTTACCAAGAGTATAAAGAATATCAAGATCATAAGATGCAAGGAATTTGATCCAACGTTGTTGACGCAAATTAATTTCCTTTTGAGAAATTAAATGCTTCAAAGATTTATGATCGGTGTAGAGAACAAATTTCTCTCCCAAAAGATAATGTCGCCAAATTCTAAGGGTGCAAACAATAGCCGCGAGCTCTAAATCATGAGTGGCATATCTAGTCTCGACAGGCTTTAATTTCCTAGAAGCATAAGCGATGATAACACAGTCTCGACAGGCTTTAATTTCCTAGAAGCATAAGCGATGATAACACTTTCCCTTTGCAAGAGAACGGCTCCCAAACCAACACGACAAGCATCGGTATAAACAATAGAGTCTTGGTTCCCTTCGGGAATCAAAAGAATAGGAGTATCGGAAAGGAGTTCTTTTAATTTTTGAAAAGAAGCTTCATATTTGTTTGACCAAATATACTTAACTCCCTTCTTTGCCAAGCTAGTAAGAGCCATGGAAATTTTGGAAAATTGTTTTATGAACCGACGGTAATAACTTGCCAATCCAACAAAGCTATGAATTTCCATCACACTCTCCGATCTCTTCCAATTTTGAATCACCTCAATCTTTGAAGGATACACGGAAATTCCGGATTTATAAATAATATGTCCAAGAAATTTCACACGAGATTGCCAAATGTGGCACTTAGAAAATTTTACTTTCAATTGATTGCTCCTAAGAGTTTCCAACACAATCTGAAGATGTTTTTCATGCTCTTTCTCAGTTTTAGAATAAACAAGAATATCATCTACAAAGATGAGAACAAATCGATCAAGGAAGTCTTTGAAAACTCGATTCATAAGGTCAACGAAATAAGCAAGAGCATTCTTTAAACCAAATGGCATAACAAGCCATTCATAAGATCCATAACGAGTACGAAACGATGTCCAAGGAATGTTATCCTCTGCAATACGAAGATGATGAAAACTGGTTGCTAAGTCTAACTACTGAAAGACTCTAGCACCTCTAAATTGGTCAAATAGATCATCAATCCGGAAAGGATATTTATTCTTGATGGTGAGACCATTAAGCTTGCGGCAGTCAACGCAAAACCTAAGTGTACCATCGGATTTCTTCACAAAAGTAGCTGAAGCTCCCAAGGAGAGGAAATAGAACGAATAAATAGCTTCTTTTCCAATTCGGATAATTGTTTACGCATCTCCTCATTTTCCTTATTGGACATACAATAAGGAGGACATGTTATAGGCAAAGCTCCAGGGATTAAATTAATTCTCAACTCGATTGCTCGCTTAGGGAGTAACCCTAAAAGGGGCTCAAATAAGTCGGGAAATTCACGAACAACGTGAATGAGGGAAATGACATCTTCCTCAACATCATTATTGTCATCATGAGGGTTTAGAGAATATAAGGATTCTGCCAAATTGGAATCTGAATCTTTGAGAACAATAGAAATCTGCTTAATAGATTGAGGATGTAGAAGATGAATAGTCCTCTCAGAACATAGGATATGAGCTTCATAACAGTTAAGCCGATCCATTCCCAGAATCATTCCAAAGCCTTAGTAACGCATGATATGCAAATCGGCTCGAAAAGCATAATCACATAAAATATTTTCGACATCTTTACAAAGTAAACTGAGCGTTGCAGATCTACCAACCAAATTCGCAATTCTCAATGAAGTCATCAAAGCCATAACGTTTAAAGAAAAGTATTAACAAGTTCTTTTGATATAAAAGAGTAGGATGCACCCGCGTCAAAAAGAACTCGAATAGGATGATCATGAAACATAATAATGCCATCAAGGATAGAATGAGAAATACATTGACCAAGAGAAGTGTTACTAGGAGCTTGCACAACATTTAGCTTTCCCTCTTTCTTGCTTGGAAGTTTTGGACATGAAGATAAAAGATGACCCAAACTTTTGCAATAACGACAAAAGAGGGGTTTTGGACACCCATTAGCATAATGGTCCTTAGAATCATAATTGTAGCATTGTCCACGACTAGAGGTAGGAGTCTTTGCTACCAAAGTTGCGTGTTTCCCTTTCTTGTTGGGGTTAGGCTTGAACTTAATAGCCCTCTTCTTGTTGATGTTGAAGTTTTGTTTGGCACCCACAAATTCAACACCGCCTTCTTTATCAGCCTCTTCAAGTCGAAGAGCGATATCAACAAGCTGATCAAAAGAAACTTTAAATTTCAGGAGTAGAGGCTTTTTGAGGTTCTTATTCAACCCATAAACAAACCTCTTATTTTTCTTCAATGGGGTATTAATATACTCGACCCCATATTTAGAGAGAGATTCAAAAGATGCAACGTAATCCATCATAGAAGATTAACCTTAAACAAGGTAATAAAGCATCGGGCTAAAGTTACCATCTTAGCCTCCGGTACAAACTTTAATTCAAATCTTTCTCGGAATTTCCCCGAAGAAAGATCCGCTTCAATAATCTCCAAAATCAAAAGCTCATAACAATCTAATGCTCTTTCTTGGAGCATTCTAGAAGCCACGTGAACTCGATGGAGATCAACAAGATTCATGCGAGAAAAGATGCGGTCGCATGATCTAAGCCAAGCTTGGATTCAATAACACTTTCGGATCCCTTGAATGGCCTTCCAAACAAATTGGTATAATCTCTACACAAGCATGCAGACCAAGATCCAGGATGAGTAGGCTCTGGAATGGGTCCGGCAAATCTAAAAGCTGCTGGGCAGGCATGTATACTCCATCCTGAGGAGTAGCACTGGATTAACCGACGTTGGGATGGTCAGGTCTAACCATTTCTCTTCTTTAAAAAAGAAAGAAAGAAGAGGAAAAAGGTTTTCCTCAAAATGAATATTAAACAAACATGATTGATAAAACAACGCATCATAAAAGAAATTAGGATAGAAAGGGTCCTAAGACTCGGATAAATCCTAAGGCACGATTCCTAAGAGAGACTTAGGACAATCATCCTTACTATAATATTCTATATTGTTCCAAATTTAAGCTCTGATACCAAGTTGTGATGCCCCACCTCTATACACACACTAGCGAAGGACACACGGAGTAATGTCAATAACTAGCACGAAGAATAAGGCTGTTGAGGAGCGACCGTCTGTGTAATTTCTTTGTGCGAGTAACAATATGTCAGATAGTATTACATGCATTTCATTTCAAGAGGAAATCTGACATATCGATGCAAACTCAAAACTACTACACAGTGGCTATGTGATCTTCGGAAACAAATATAAAATATACATAACATAAACCAATCACAGATATTAATATTATAAAGGCAGAAACAGATATGAATATAACACATAGAAGTGTACATCAAAGTAGTGGTCATACCAGATCCACTACATCACAAAAGAATAGGTACAAGTGCTAGACAAAAGAATATGTATACAACAAGGAGTCTCTATCTCGAATGCATAATAACAAAAACAACTAAGCTAAATTAGTAAGCCAAAAGTAAAATGACAGACCCAGATAAGAAAGTTAAGAAGAAGCACCTGAAATACCTCGGTCTGACCCGTGTATTATTCAAGAAGAAAATAATAAACGGACCAGTCTAACTATAAATATAATATAAATTGACATAGGATAAGAGATATGGCAAAAATGTATGATAACAACAATTCCATACTATGACCAGTATACATTTAACAATAACAAAAATCATACAATATCTCAAGAATCTCAAACACCAAAAAAAATGTCATATTCTTTAACATATTCACCAAACCTCAAATATAGATAAAACTTATCAATGCCAATCGCAAAAATTGGTGAAATGCAAATTCTAGAAACCATCAATTAGAAATCCAGAAATCACAAAGGGGGAGGCCTATCACAAACGGGAGCATTAAAACGCACCAACACGTGTATCACAAATGGGTTGTTATCCCATGGTCGCTAACTATAGAGCCGGTGCAACGACGTAGTACAATAACGGTACGCCCGAGGAACCTGAAACCCGAATAATTCATAACATCGACGTAGTACAACAACGGTATGCCTGATGGACCTGAAACTCCAATAATTCGAAACAATGACATAGTACAGTAATGGTACGCCCGATGAACCTGATAAGCTTGAACAACGATGAAGTAAAATAACGGCACGCCCGATGTAATGATAAGCTAGAACAACGACGTAGTACAATAACGGTACATCCGATGAACTGAACTCCATAAAAGAACATTGGTCGCTAGCCCCTAAAAATGAGTCAAAACTCCAAAGAACCCATAGGTCGTTAGCCTATAAATGAAATGAGACGAAGCTCAATAAAACGAGGTACAGTCCCTCACGTAGACAAAAAGTCATCGCATACCGCTAGTCTAAACCATGAAATGATCACCATTGATCAATAAAGAGTGTGGATTACGCCAAGTTAGAAAATAAATGATTTTAGCTTCATGTCCCATAACCACTGGCTTAACGTATGTACTTACGAACAAATTGTAGATTTCCGCTCGAAAATTGTCACAAGAGTTCAATCGAACAAGTCCAAGAATTAACCGACAAAGTAAAAACAAGCGTTTCATACCACTTGTTTTGCTAAGTCGTTTAATTAGATTTCTCGAACGAATGAGGTAAAGGTTTGTATATACTAATAGATCGAAAAAAGTTTTAAAAGCGAGCTTGATATTGAAAGTAAATGTTGAATTTGTTTTGATAAAAGAGTTTGGATATTTACTATTAGTATAGAAACCTTTGTATTTTAAAGTGACAAATCATAAAAAACGATTGTGAAAATAATCGATCACAAAAAATTCACATTCAAAGACGTGAATCAAATCCATAGATATTTATACCAAACCCATCAAAATGGATATTCCCAAAAATCCAGAAAAAGAAGTCATCAAAGTCGATAAAAGTGATAACAACTAATCGGATTAACAAAAATTGATAAATATTAGAAATTCACTCAAAAATAGGAAATAGGCAAAACTAAATAGTTCTAGACATCTAGAGGTTAATCCAGATGTCTAGAATAGGGTTTTGGAAATAATTCAAAAAACCCCCAGACGTTTGAAACTACAAAGCAGACATCTGATCCCAAACCAGACGTCTGAACCAATAAATCAGACGTCTGGAATTTGTCTCTACCATTTTATTTTCTGCGTTCATTAAATAATTTCTCCAGGGACCATAACCAAACGTCTGAAATTACCAACCAGACGTCTGGGTTGGTTCGGTTGGGAAGAAATTAGCCTTGGCCAACGATGATAAAACGATTCGGAAGCGATCAGACGAGCGATGGAGATTAGGGATTTATGCCAAGCGACAACCCTGCCTTATGGCTCTACGATACACCTCGAATAACATGTCCAAATATCTAAGATAGTATCTTTAAAGATTTTAACTTACCAAATTTTGGAAAATTCACCAAATAAATTCAAACCAAAAATAAATGAACATGAATAGATGTTAGGAATTCATGCCTAACAACAAAGAAAGCAATAGGCGTAGATGTGAGTTCAAAAACTCATGTTTAAACCCAAATATAGAAATGAGAAGCTCTAAAACAAGCAAAGATTGATTTCTCTTCAACAACACCTCGAGAATCATCAATCTATTATCAAATGTTAAGTTTTCCTAAGTTAGGGTTTAGGAATTTTTGAGAATTAAAGAGAGATTGAGATAGAGAAGATGAAGAGGATGCTTACATATGCTTCTCCTTGATTTAGAGCAATAACTTGAATTTCCTAGCAAAACTAGCGTTTAGGAATTCTAATTTCCTATCTTGTCTCCCATTTTTCTTTTAGCTTGAGTGTTAGGAAATAATAGAATGAGTGAAGAGGAGTTGGATGAAGAATTAGGGTAGTAGATGAGTTTAAGGGCTGAAACCCAAACCCAAAGCCCAACAGAAAAATAGCAAAATTCGACTCAATTCCAAACATATCAATGTTTACACTCAAAAATGTCATAAATGTCGTTTTGGACTCAATGTAAGTGGTCTCCGGTTCTAATTCGATTGTTTGCAAAACGTAGCATTTTAGACTTTAATCCGACTAACGATATTATATTTAAATAAAAGATTTAAATATGCAATCATATAATATGCAGGTTGTTACAGACTCTCCTCCTTAAAGAAATTGCATCCTCGTAATTCTTAAGAAGAAAACAAAGAGTAACAACCATAAAAGCACATCAACACAAAAGAAAATTTGAAATAAGAAGTTCACCTTAAAGAACACGAGAGTGCAAGTTTGGATGTGTTCGCTCGATGAATTCTCTGGATTCCCAAGAACAATCCTTAGGATTTGAGGACCATTGAACTTTCATAAGCAGGACATCTTTATTACAAAGACGTTTAACCTCGAAAGAAACAATACAAACAGGATGCTGCTCATAAGTCAAATTAGGCGAAACTTCAATTTCTTCAATAACACCAGGCTCAAGATTAGAATTGGAATCCCTAAGGCATTTCCATAATATAGAGACGTGGAAAATGTCGTGAATAGCATAAAATTGAGTCGGTAATAAAAGGCGATAAGCCACGGAACTAATACGTTCGGTGATGGGAAATGGGCCAATATATCGAGGCGCTAATTTTCCCGTTCGACTGAAACGCACAACACCCTTCGTAGGTGAAACACGAATAAACACCAAATCTCCCACAGAAAATACCAAATTCCTTCTTCGTTTGTCGGCATAGGATTTTAGTCTACTTTGAGCTTCTTTCATCCTATGATGAATAAGGTCAATCTTTTCTGTGGAATCACGAATAAAATCTGGACCTAAAACCAGCTTCTCGCCGGCCTCAAGCCAACATGAAGGAGATCGACATGGCCTTCCATAAAGTGCCTCGAAAGTGCCATACCAATACTAGATTGGAAGCTGTTACTATAAGAAAACTCTACAAGGGAAACTTCCACCAAAATCAAGAACATGCGCACGAAGAAGATTTTCAAGAGTTTGATTCACATGCTCATTTTGTCCATCGGACAAAGGATGATAAGCGATGCTAAAATTAAGCTTTGTTCCCAAAGTTTTTTTGAAGATTCTTCCAAAATCCACTAGCAAATAATGGATCACGATTGCTAATAATAGAAATAGAAACTCCATGCTATTTAGCAATCTCTTTAACATAAAGTTTGGCCAAAAGTGGTACGGTCCAATTGGACTGAATGGGAATAAAATGGGCGGATTTTGTAAGCCTATCTACAATCACCCATAAACTGTCATGATCCGAACGAGAACGGAGAAGACCGTCAATGATGTCCATGGTGACTTGATCCCACTTCTAAACAGGAATATCCAAAAGTTGCAACAACCCATCGATAAGAATGAAAGCACCACCCGATGGTTCGGGAAGAAAGAAAGAAGAGGAAAAAGGTTAAGCTCAAAATGAATATCAAACAATCATGATTGATAAAACAAGGCATCATAAAAGAAATTAGTATAGAACGGATCCTAAGACTCGGATAAATCCAAAGGCACGGTTCCTAAGAGAGACTTAGGATAATGATCCTTGCTACAATATTCTATACTATTCCCAAGTTAGGCTCTGATATCAAGCTGTGATGCCCCACCTCTATAATCACACTAGCCAAGGACACTACGGAGTACTGGCGTCAACTAGCATGAAGAATAAAACTGTAGAGGAGCGACCATCTGTGTAATTTCTTTACGCGAGTACCGATATGTCAGATAGTATTACATGCATTTCGTTTCAAGAGGAAATCTGACATACCGATACAAACTCAAAACTACTACACAGTGGCTATGTGATCTTTGGAAACAAATACAAAATAAACATAACATAAATCAGTCACAGATGTTCATATCACAAAGGCAAAAACAGATATGAATATAACACATAGAAGTGTACATCAAAGTAGTGGTCATACAAGAACCACTACATCACAAAAGAGTAGGTACAAGTGCTAGACAAAACAATATATATACATCAACAAGTCCCTATCTCGAATGTATAATAACAAAAACTACTGAGCTAAAGTAGTAAGCCAAAAGTCAGATGACAGACCCGGATAAGAAGTCAAGCAGAAGCACCTGAAATACATCGGTCTGACCCAAGTATTATTTAAGAAGAAAATTAATAAATGGATCAGCCTAGCTATAATATAATATAAAATGAGATAAGTAAGAGATATGAAAAAATTGTATGATAACAATAATACCATACCGTGACAAGTATACATTTAACAACAAAAAAAATCATACAATATCTCAAGAATCTCCAACACGAAAAAGAATGTCATATTCTTTAACATATTCACTAAACCACAAATATTGATAAAACATATCAATGCTAATGGCAATAAATGGTGAAACGCAAATTATAGAAATCATCAATTAGAAATCCAGAAATCACAAAGGGGGAGGCCTATCATAAACGGGAGCATGAAAATTCACCAACACATGTATCAAAAACGGGTTGTTATCCCACGGTCGCCAACCATAGAGCTGGCGCAACGACGTAGTACAATAACGCTACGATCGGGGAACCTGAAAATCAAATAATTCAGAACATCGACGTAGTATAACAACGACATTCCCGATGGACCTGAAACTCCAATAATTCCAAACAATGACGTAGTACAATAACGGTATGCCCGATGAACCTGGTAAGCCGAAACAACGACGTAGTAAAATAACGGTACGCCTGCTGGACCTGATAAGCCGGAACAACGATGTAGTACAATAACAGTACGTTCGATGAACCGAACTCCATAAAAGAACCTAGGTCGCTAGCCCATAAAAATGAGTCGTAACTCCAAAGAACCCATAGGTCGTTAGCCTATAAAAGATATGAGACGAAGCTCAGTAAAACGAGGTACAGTCCCCCACGTGGACAAAAAAACATCGCATACCTCTAGTCTAAACGATAAAATGATCACCATTGATCAATAAAGAGTGTGAATTACACTACGCTAGTAAATAAGTTAATTTAGCTTCATGTCCCATAACCACTGGCTTAACTTAAGTATTACGAACAAATTGTAGATTTCCACTCGTAAGTTGTCACAAGAGTTCAATCGAACAAGTCCGAGAATTAAACGACAAAGTAAAAGCAACGTTTCATACCACTTGTTTTGCTAAGTCATTTAATTAGATTTCTCGAACGATTGAGGTAAAGGTTTGTATATGCTAATAAATTGGAAAAAGGTTTCAAAAGCGAGCTTGATATTGAAAGTAAATGTTGAACTCGTTTTGATAAAAAAAAGTTTGAATATTTACTATTAGTACAGAAACCTTTGTATTTTAACGTGACAAATCACTATAAAATGGTCGTAAAAACAATGGATCACCAAAAATTCACATTCGAAGACGTGAATCAAATCCATAGATATCGATATAAAACCCATCAAAATGGATATTCCAAAAAATCTAGAAAAAGAAGTCATCAAAGTTGACAAAAGTGATAACAACTAATCGGATTAACAAAAATCGATAAACATTGGAAATTCACTCAAAAAATTGGCAAATAGGAAAAAATGAACAGTTCCAGACGTCTGAGGGTTAATCCAGACGTCTGGATTTGGGTTCAGGAAATAATTCAGAAAACCCCCAGACGTCTGAAATTACAAAGTAGACGTCTGATCCCTAACTAGACGTCTGAACCAATAAATCAGATGTCTGGAATTGGTCTCTGCCATTTTATTTTCTACGTTCACTATATAATTTCTTTAGGGACCATAACTAGACATCTGAAATTACCAACCAGACATCTGTTTGTTTCAGCTGGGCAGAAATTAGCCTAGGCCAATGATGGCCAAAACGATTCGAAAGTGAACGGACGAGCGATTGAGACTAGAGATTTATGCCAAGCGACAACCCTGCCTTATGGCTCTTCGATACACCCCGAATAACATGTCCAAATATCAAAGATATGATGTGTTAACACTTAAAATTGAACGCTAACACCCCGGTGTGTGAAGTGTGAATGTGAAAGCACCACCCGATGGTTCGGGAACAGAATATCAGCTAAAATGACAGAAAATACAGTAGGAGACAGCGATTTTATAGTGGTTCGGCTTAAGGAGTAGCCTACGTCCACTTTAAGTATCATTATTACTGATCTTGTTACAAAACGATACAATGCTCTCCAAGTACAAATCTCTTTAGTAACAAAACACTTTGAACAAGTAGCTTAAGCTTCGATGTAGATGAAAGTCTTCGAATCCATGTCGAACATGCGAAAGTCTTTCAAAGTAGCTTGTAGTGGTCTTCGAATCTAGCAGAGTATCGACGCTTGAAGAGAATGTCCAAAAAGTCCCTTTCACGTTCAATGTAGGTTGGTATTTATAGAGAATTTTACCCCTTAGGTTGTAACTCGTGACCGACTTAGGGTAGGTCGTGGCCGACTTATTGAGTCAAGCTCATAGCTTGGTAGAAGTTTGCTTATCTGTTCGAATTCATGTTACAAGTCCTAAGTCGTGCACGAGTTAACCGGATGCGGCTTCTTATTTGTTTGCTTAAGTCGTGTACGACTCATCATAGGTCATAGGTCGTGACCGACCTAAACTAAGTCTTGGCTTGCGGCTTAACTGGAGTAAGTTTGCTCTTTTGGATTCACATCTCAAGTCCCAAGTCGCCAACGAGTTAACGAATCATGGCGTGGTATTGAACTTGCCTCTGTAGTTTTAGGTCGTGATCGACCTAGCAAAGGTCGTAAGTCGGTTGCGACTTAAGTGTAGTTGTCTTAACCTTTTCGTGACTTGAGTCGTTAAGTCGTAGACCTTTTAAGTCGTGCCATCTCTTAAGTCGTAGACTTCCTCAAGTCGTAGACTTCCTTAAGTCGTAGATTTCTTTAAGTCGTAGACCTGCTTGAGTCGAAAACTGTTTAGACCGTTGCAATTCTTAAGTCGTGTAGACCTTAACTCGTTAAGTCGTCCAGACCTTAAGTTGTTAAGTCGTGGAGTACTCTGAGCTGTTAGATCGTGGTGACCTTATGTCGTAAGTCGTTCATGCCTTAACTTGTTAAGTCGTCACATACCTTAAGTCGTGAGGTTTCCTTAACTCGTTAAGTCGCGCACTCTGCTTGAGTCGCATACCTTGCTTGAGTCGTACAGTTCTTAAATTGTAGAAAATTGAGGTTTAACATTTGCCCCTCGAAGTACACGCCTAGGTCGTAGGTCGTGTGCTTCGACTTATCTTAACTCGTGTGCCGATTCAAGTTCCACTGCCCCGAGATATAAAAGGCTTAGGTCGCTTCTTCTTCACCTACTTGCTTCCGTGTTTACTTCCGCCATTATTGACCTTCGAAGCTTCCAGAAACGAATCCGATCAGTTTACCTCGTCGCCAATCAAGTTCCTACAATCTTCGTCATCACACTGCGTAAGTAAACTCATTACTCACTCGATTTCATGATTACCACTACCTTTCGAACATGGACTTCCCACTTTCTAACCCCCAATCCAGATCCTCACACCATACTTCATCTCAAATCACGTTACGATCGATTGCCGACAAACTTGGAGCGGTTCGATCGAGTTTTTTAGATGACTTGCAAGGGGAAGACGATGGGTTACCATATTTCGAATCAGCTGATCCGCGAATTTATAGGAGACGATATTGTCCTATACGGGTTAACGGGTTAGGAGGATGACGGGTTACTGATTTAAGAAGAGGTCGGCCGGTCAAAGGAAGCGTGACATTAGCTTGGACGCGACTCAGTAATTTTGAGCGACCCTATAACCTCCGCGACTTAACTCTGGACCGACTTACCAACTTTTGCGACATAAGTCTTAAGTCGTGGCCGAGATAGGACTTGGAGAATTTCACGTCGCTTCGAACTGAAGTCTTTTCCCCTTACTACGCCTTACGACTTAAAGAACCAATGACTTAAGGCATTAACGACTTAGAGCACAAACGACCTAACTTAACTTGTCCCACATTCTTTAGGTCGGGGACGAGTTAGCACTTCGAACTCTCATGAAGCATAATTCTGACTTGAACTTTAACTTGAATTGCTGAAGTAAACTGCCTGAATACTGAATTGTTTGGACTTTGAACTGTTTAGTCTTTAAACTGTTAAACTTTGTTGCATTCTTTCACAGATCATTTTTGACTTGCAAGCTAACAATCTGTTCAATACATCATTTATAGAAAATTGGGACGAATATACTGCCACTGACAGCCCACATCAAATGGCAGATTAGTTAACAACAAATAATCAACTTAAATAGATTGTGTGAACGAAGTGCTTTTAAATCATCAAATTCAAGTAAAGTATTAAAGCAACATTGAAATAGTCAACTGAAACTGCCCAGTTTGCACTAATACTATACCTGAACTTTAAATTAACAAGTCCTGAAATTTGGTAATCGATCAATTGTCGACTAGTTTAATTCCAGTTATATTTAATTGTTATTTTTATTAGTTCTGCACAAGATTTCACACTTTTAGGAAATGTGCACCTTCACATTTGAATATCCAGTTGCTTGTGTAGAATGACTTCTCAACAAGAAGAGATAACAGCCCAGACTGGAGAAGCCACTCTTATTCCGGCTCCCCTAGTCAATCCTCCAGAGAAAGCCTCTACCACTTTATCATACAAAGTTTTTCGTCAGTTATGCACTCAGTTTGGCATTGCTGAAGCAGATGCCATTCTTCCTAAGAAAACTAACACTACTGATGTGGCGCCTCCTGGCTTTGTAGCGGTTAACCGGCGAATGTGCCTGAGCGGGGCCATTCCCCCTTTCAACAACTTTCTCCAGAATCTTCTTCGTCAACTAGCCATCTCCCCATTCCAGCTACACCCCAATGGCTACGCCATTCTGATGGGGCTGTGTGTGCTATTTAGGAGAACATTTGATCGACTTACAAGCTTCGATGAGATTTGCTTCTTATGCTCCTTTACCAGGACTAAGGATCACCCTTCTATCACCGTCGTGAGAAGCGCCCGAAATCGCAAATTGATCGTTGGCCTTCCCGACACTGCTCATGGGTTCTTAACTCAGTTCTTCTTTGTCCGCTGCCCCCCGGGGTTTTATGCTGCGTGTAGGGAAGGAAGTAAGATCATCTACCTTTACTTCTTCTATTCCCTGAGTTTTGCGAAGTCCGAATTGCCAAGTGTTAACTTCGTTTTTTCATTTCAGCGCTCCCCCCTCCTTCTAGAGATCCCAGCCACAAGCCAACTCTGGAGAGGCTCGTGGTTGTACCGGTTGAAGAGTGGGATATGAAATTTTTGTTGAACGACGAATTCCTTCACCAATTCGGACTTCTTCACCCTTCTCGCTCCACTAAGCCTCATGAAGTCCCCGATTCTCCAGCGGAGGCACCAGTTGTCTCAATCCCTGCTGAAAAGCTTATGCCGAAGGAGCTGAAACATCACTGGTGAAGTGCCCTACACCTACCGATGTTGCGGGTCCATCCAGCAAATCGGCGCTTGCCCCAGTTATTGTGGAGGAAGAAACTCTTCGTTGCTCTGAAGATGCGGCCCATCTGGAAGCCGAAAAAGAAACTCCCGTCGAGCATGGCGGTGATGATACTTTTGAGGGGCTAAGCGACTTGATCATTACTTCACAGGAACTTTTTAAAGATGATGTTCCTAAAGCTGCTTCTCCTTTGTCGAGGCGACATCCACTTTTCAGCAAATTTTGACGCCTGCCACTCAAGTCACTACCACCCCTGTGCCGAAGAGTGGTTTGTAGCCTGACGCGTGTAGTTTGCACACCACACACACATAGGATTTTCAGCACTTATTCGTACTTAACTTCTTTACTCTGAAGACTTTTAAGACTTGTCTTTTTTCAATTTTAGATTCTCCGATGGGACGCAGCGGCTCTTATTACGACGACTTTCAGCGCTACGGGAGGCGTGATCAATATGACTATAGGCGCTACCTTCCCGTTTACAGAGAAGCTGACGAAGAGAGAGCCGCTCGAAAGGCTCAGGAGAGGAGGGCTCAAGAAGAGCGGTTTGAGAGGAGAGAAAGGGAGGAGCACCATGATTCTTCCCAAAGAGGTGACGACTCTCACAAAAGAAAGTCGCATGACGACCAGGGAAAAAGTCATGTAGTTGAGGACCCAAGCAAGCATACCAGGCACGGTGGAAAGCATGCATCTACAATTTCTGAAAAGGCCGCTGCCCCCGTCTCACTTGACATCCCTTCCGGCTCTCCTGCTCTCGAGAAGACAGACATTCAGACAATAGTCAACAGGCCTAAATTCCAAATTGGACCACGCCCGGCTACTCTCCAAAGCCGGTTCCCGCACTGGTGCCTAAAGGGAGTGCGGTTCGATCTTGACTTGGTCCCTATTGACAAACAAGCAATGCTACAAAATCTTGATGCTGTTAGACTTGATATCGAGCGGATGTCAGGGTGGCAAAAGCTTGTTAATGAGCTTCAGAGGGTCAACCGCGTGAATTTAGAGGCCATGCTGACCATGGAAAATGATAAGGCCGAGTGGCAGAAAACTTTAAGCCAGCATGATACCGAGATGAGGAACATCGCTGATTACAACGAGAAGCATGAAGCAGAGGCTGAAAAACTTAAACAAGATCTTGCTACTTCTTCTACCTCATATACTCAAAAAGAAGAAGTACTTCAAAAGCAAGTTCGCGATGCTCACGCTGCTCAGCGACATGCCGAGGCACAACTTGAGGCTGAGCAGAAAACAAAGGAAAGGTATCGTGCTGACGTTGTAGAGTTACGGGAGAAGGTCAACTCCTAGGATTTGGAGATTATGAGGCTAAAGGCCCAATTATTAAAGACCGAGAAGGAACGTGATGAAGCTATTGCTGGAAGGCAGGCTGTCGAACAGTCGCATGAGGCGACTAAAGCCAATGTCAACTCCACTTTATTTGACTTCTACGTGCATAGCATTATGGGGCGTGGGAGCCTTTCATTCTTAGGACCGAAGTATGAGATTACCCTGGCCGAGGTTTGGGAGTCAATTCTTGACATGCTTGGAGGTGTAGGCGCCGGCTATGCTGAAGCATCTCTTGCAGAACACTTTCTAGATGATGACGCCATAGCTGCTCTAGCCCGGGGAAAAGAGCAGCTTGCCAAAGCACGAGCTGAGGCAGGGGAGCAGCACTTTGTTAAAGAAGCACCATTAACTGCCCCCGTCCCTCCTTCGGTTTCGGCCGATGTTGACATCACAGGCTCCGGTTTTCATTCTCTGTCCCCTGTTAAAGTTTTAACTGAGATCACAAGCACGCAGGGTGGAGATAAAGGCGAAGAGAGCACCGAAGCACAGGCTTATGAAGTTGATGTTAGGAAGCCGACTTCTCCAGGTAACTCTACTGTTAATCTTGCCCAAGTGGACTGCTTGTTTGTTCCTCATGAGTTTGACGAACTTTTTGATTATTTATTAAATCTCAATGAGCCTCTATTTCCTTTCTTCATGGGAGATACTAATATTTTTGGCTTTTCTTCTTCTGTAGCGAAAACGCCACGTGCCACACAGACTTCTCCTCCTCCAACTGTCCCTCCTCAATTCCCTCAAATCACTCCTATTTCCCAGCCGGGATCACAGGAAGAATTAATAAGAGCCCTTCAAGGCTTGGATGATCCAATCGCTTCGCAGGAGCAGAAGGATGAAGGACTTGAAGGAGGCGACGAATCCCCGGAGCATACTATTTCTGATGACGTAAAACTGGCTGCTCTTGTTACCCCGAGAAGTGAGTCTTCTTCAAGGAGGAGGAGGAAGCGTACCACTTCCAAGAAGAAAAGGAAAAGCATTCTTGTTTCTGAAGAGGAAGTGAAGGTTGATCCGGTAGTAACCCTCTCTCCTCCATCCCCAACTCTCCCAAGCCGTCTTAAAAAACTGCCTATTAGGTCAGGTGAAGGCTCTAAAGGTGGTGGCAAGAAGAAGTAATGGGCCCTGCTTCCCCTTATTTTTACTTTTTGCTTTTTGCATGTACCGGCCGGAGATTGTGCGGGTACCGGCCTCCGCTTTTCTTTTTATTTTGAAACCTGTACCTGTACAAAATTTTGACAGTATTGAATAAAACGATTCTTTCTGTTTGTACAAACTTCTGTCTGTATTTGAGAATGCTTTTACTCTTCGTTTTTGTACAAGTTTCTTTATATGATATTGCAGTGAGCTTGTGGTATGTTGTTCGAGCGTTATTTTACCAATGTAGCTATACCATGTTGCCCTTATACCATAAGCTCGTTGCAATATTTTCAACTTTAAAGGGACTTGTACTCTTATTTTCTGGAGAATAATTATTCCATACTTGGAGGAATATTATTCTTCTCAAAATAGAGTACAGCTCGTTTCATATGAGTTTTCACGCTCCACCCTTCGGAGATATCACTTTTTCTTTTGCATATATACATTCTTACAAAATGAATTCTCCTACGTGGTAAAGCGGGTCTCCGAAGGGCACTTTAACTTTTTTGAGGAAGAGTGTTTTCAAGAATAGATGAACCAATTTTCCTTTGAAAGATAAAGTGTGCCTTTAAAAAGGGCTTCCTTTTCTTCTTCTTCTTTTTTTTGTTGCGAAGTTTTTACACTTCGCTTTTTTGGAGAAAATCACTTTTATTTTGGCTAGTGAGCTTCACGTCATAGTGCAGTGGGCCTTTCGAAAAGAAAAAGGGGTTTCAACCTGTTTGAGCCTCTGATGAGAGTTTTTGATTGTGCCTCTGGGAAGAGGTCTTTTTGTTTGATTGTGCCTCTGGGAAGAGGTCGTTTTGTTTCTGCCTCTTGGGAGAGGCTTTTATCTTTTCCCTGTTCGCTGGGAAGCGGGCCTCCGAAGAGGGCTTTTCACATTTCGACTAGTGTGAAGTTTTATTTCACATCACGGTGAAATGTGTGCCTCTGAGTAGGGCTTTTGCCTGGAAGTTTGGAGCTTCTTTCTCTTAGTTGGATGGATTCACGGGAGTGTATCACCGATTAGTCCGCAACTTTATGTCGAGAAAGAACTCTCTTTTTCTAGCGAGGCCCGCTCGAGGTCTTTTAGCATTTCAACTATGGTGAAATGGGCCTCCGAAGATGGCTTTTCACATTCCAGCACTTATGAAGTTTTATTTCAGATCTCGGTGGAATGCGTGCCTCCGAGACTACCTGGAAGTTTCTTTCTCACGGTTGGCCGGATTCATGGGCGAGCACAAGTTACTTGGACGTTTGTTTACGTAGATTGTCTCAACTAGTGAACGAGCGCCTTGCCTTCCACTTGGGAAGGTGCCTCCGGTCGTCTTATGGACTCACGGGGCGGACGCAAGTTACTTGGACGCTTGTCTACGCAAACTGTCTCACTAGTGAACAAGCGCTTTGCCTTTCTGTTGGGAAGGCGCTTTCGATCATTCCATACCATGTCGAGAAAGTCTTCTGGCATGCCCCGTTTGAGGTCTTTATCCTCCGAAGAGTTGTGACTCCGAAGAGGGCTTGTGCCTCCGAAGAGGTCTTTTGCTGTTTGATGCTTGCTCGCCCACGATTCTTTGCCATCTATTCATGTCGGCGATCCCCGTTATCTTTTCCAAATATCATCCCTTTTTAGCTGCCAACAATTTTCCGTATCCAAAGAAATATACTTCATAGTTAAGCGAGTTGATGGTGGTAGACACAGGCTATTTAACTGGATGCTCGTTTGTACAAACATTCGCAGTTAGTTAGAAATGGTCCACTTCCATCCACATCGCTAACTTTTGTTCGAAGCACTTCTTTCGTAGGATTTGAGTATGGAAATTTTGAATGGTTTAGCGTTTGCTTGCTGGGTGATGTCGGAGATCGCTTGGTCTTGCGATGGGTAAGCTTTGTTTTTATGGCCTGCATTATTAAATCGATATTTTAGTAACACAATTAACGTATTTTATATGTCGAAAGAAAACAAAGCAGTTTATAGTAGTAGAGAACACAAGATTTATAGTGGTTCGGCCAAAAGCTGGGCCTACATCCACTTTATAGCTTTTCATTATTCACTTGCTTTACAATTGCTTTCAATACAAGAATCATATATTCGTAATTCTTTTACAACATTTCAGCAAAGCTTTTAAGTACAATATGGACGCAAATGATTGTTGTTCCAAGCTCTTGGGATTGGTTTTCCTTCGATAGTTGTGAGTTTGAATGTGCCATCAAGAAGTTTCGTGCCTATGACATACGGCCCCTCCCAGTTTGGCCCAAACACACCTGTGGCTATCATAATTCTCTTTAGGACTAGGTCCCAACTTCAAAGCTGCGCTGACGAACTTTGGAATTGAAGTGCCTGGCTATCCTTTGCTGATGGGCTGCAATTCTAAGCTTAGCCTCTTCTCTTCTTTCATCGAGGAGGCCAAGCGCTTCCAGTTGCAGTTTTTCATTCTCATCTTGATCAAAATGGATCCTTCTGTGTGAGGGAACTTCCGTTTTCACTGGAATCGTCGCTTCTGATCCGTATGCCAATGAAAATGGAGTTTGCCCAGTCGTAGTTTTGTGGGTAGTTCTGTATGCCCATAGTGCAAGTGGTAACTTATCGACACAACCACCTTTTGCTTTTTCCAGCTGCTTTTTGATGGTTGATTTGATGATTTTGTTTACTGCTTCCACTTGCCCGTTTGCCTGCGGATGAGCCACTGCTGAGTAGCTTTTTCGGATCTTGAATCGTTTGCAGAAATCTTGGAATTCCTCACTTTCGAACTGCGTACCATTGTCTCTGATTATCTTCTGAGGCACACCATACCTGCAAATGATATTTTTAGTCACAAAACTTATCATTTTCTTAGAGGTAACAGTAGCCAATGGTTCAGCTTCAGCCCATTTAGTGAAATAATCAACAGCAACGATAGCATATTTAATCCCCGATTTGGCAGTTGGCAAAGGCCTAATGAGATCTATTCCCCAGATGGAAAACGGCCATGGACTGACCATTTTTGTTAGCTCAGTGGAAGGTGCTCTAGGAAATTTGGCAAATCTCTGGCATTTATCACACTTTCGGGAATAGTCAGCAGCATCTCGATTAATCTCTGGCCAAAAATATCCAT
Source organism: Allium cepa (assembly GCA_030765085.1). Classification (NCBI taxonomy): domain Eukaryota; kingdom Viridiplantae; phylum Streptophyta; class Magnoliopsida; order Asparagales; family Amaryllidaceae; genus Allium; species Allium cepa. The sequence goes on along the minus strand of CM060943.1, from coordinate 888,234,138 downwards.
AACGGAGAATGTTCTTTGCTAAAGTTTGACCTCCTGTATGATCTCCACACTCCCCTCCGTGTACTTAGTTAGAATTGTCTTGGCTTCTTCTTTAGTTACACAGCGGAGTAGTGGCATTGAAAATCCCCGTCTGTACAATCGGCCATCCTGGATCATATATCTAGAGGCTTTCCTTAACAGCTTCTGTCGTTCTTTTGAACTTTCTGGCAAAGAACCATTGAGCAAATATTCAAATATCATAGTCATCCATGATTCTTGCTCTTGGGATACATTCATAATCCAATCAACATCCATTTCATCTGTGCTCGGAGCTGACAAGACTTTGAGGGGATCTAATCCCAATAGTTGAGCTTCACCAGTACTTGAATACTTTGCGAGAGAATCCTCCTTCATGTTCTCTTCTCGGGATATATGGCTTATTGAATAACGATCAAAATCTTCAAGAAGCTCCCAGGCTTTTGATAAATAGGCGGGTAGATTCCCTCCCTTAGCTTGAAATTCCTTCTTGACTTGGCAGACAATAAGCTGAGAATCACTAAAGATCTGCAATGCCTTGATGTTTAGTTCTTTAGCAATCCTTAAACCAGCTGTTAACTCCACTTTTTCAGCAAGGCCGTGATATCAAAAATCAACCGAGAAACCAATGATAGTTCGTCTCGAAGAATAGTCAACTCAGCATCCCAACAAAGCAAGTTCTGTTGAATGGCTTTTCAGATAAGATCCCCTACGGAGGGGGGGTCCAGGGGGGTGCCAACCCCCCAAGGTGGGGGTGCGGGGGCAACGCCACCGCTACGGTGATCGACCTGCCCGGTCAGGTCGCAGGGGTCCAGGGGGCAGCGCAGATAGCATGGCTTGTTATTTGAAAGTAAGTGCGGTGTCAATGCAGATAGCAGTTATAACTGTGTAAACTTTGTGTTGATACTTCATTCAAGATAATTGATTCGCAACACTTCATCAAGACCATACTAATTTGCTTACAGTAAAATACCAGTTCTTTGATCTAATCCATCACTCGATATGGGCAACCGGTGAAGAGTATATTCGCCTTATTTTTCTGCAAATGGTGCGTTTAACAGGTTGTTAAAATAATCTGTAAAGAGATGCAACAAGTTCAGGTCAAAGTTCCATTGGATCGCATTGGTCAAGTTTAAAAGGCTTCAGGTCAAAACAAAGCAAAGTTGCCTAAGTACAAGCTCAGCAGCTCAGTAAAGCACGAGTTAAGAAGAATCGAGGCACACGACCTAGTCCCTAGGCGTATACTTCGAGGGGAAAGTGTTAACTCCACTTTTTCAGCAAGGCCGTGATATCAAAAATCGACCGAGAAACCAATGATAGTTCGTCTCGAAGAATAGTCAACTAAACAGCCCAACAAAGCAAGTTCTGTTGAATGGCTTTTCAGATAAGATCCCCTACGGAGGGAGGGTCCAGGGGGGGTGCCAACCCCCCAAGGTGGGGGTGCGGGGGCAACGCCACCGCTACGGTGATCGACCTGCCCGGTCAGGTCGCAGGGTCCGGGGGCAGCGCCCCCGGCGGGGTGCGGGGCAGCGCCCCGTCCAAAACGGTATACGACTTAGAGAATGGAGCGACCTATCTTCTACTCGAAGTCAACGACCTAACTAATGAAGCGGGTTAACGAGCTAACAAGTGGCACGACTTACCGACTTAATAAGGTTGCCGACTTAATAAGGTTGCCGACTTAACAAGGTTGCCGACTCAATAAGCTTAACGACTCAAGGATTGGACGACCTAAGAAGTGCCACGACTTAACGAGTTAAGGTTCAAGGCGACTTAGAGGAATGGAACGACTCAAGAGGGTTAACGGTTCATGAGACAGGCCGACTCGGTGGATCAACGACTCAAGAACTGTGCGACTCAAGGTCTTCACGACCTAAAAATTCAAGGGCTGAACGACCTACGAGTTAAAAGATCTACGAGTTAAGGCCACTACGAGTTAAAGACTCTACGAGTTAACAATCTTACGAGTTAGAAGATGGAGCGACAGGAAGTCTACGACTCAAAAGATAAGTTGTTCACGACCTAAGACTTGGAGACAAGTTCAACACCACGCTGTAGTAAGAAGAATCGCTGACGACTTACGACCTATGATGAGTCGTGTACGACTCATGCTAGCATAAAGGAAACTGCATTTGGTTAACTCGTGAACGACTTAGAACTTGTATCATTCATTCAGATGGGTGCATAACTCTGGGCCAAGCCATGAACCCAGTAAATCAGCCGTGACCTACCATGAGTCGTATACGAGTTACGACTCATCATGAGTCGTACACGAGTTACGACTCATCGTGAGTCGTATACGAGTTACGACCTAACTCCGAAGATGCCTATAAATACGCCCATAACTCCAACAGAAAGAGGACTTTTTGGCTCATTCTCTTCAAGCGCCGATACTCTGCTGCATTCCAAACCAATCCAACACTCGAAGCTCTTAAGACACGAAGAACGCTACAAACAACTTCAAGAAGAGATCACATACATCCAACATGGATTTGAAGACTCTCATCTCCATTGAAGTTTGAGCTACTCGTTCAAAGTGTCTTGTAATTCAAAGTGTATTGTACTTGGGAAGAATTGTATCAGCTTGTAACGAGATCATCAGTAAAAATACTTAAAGTGGACGTAGGCTATACTCTCAAGCCGAACCACTATAAAATTGCTGTTGTTTACTGCTTTTCTGCTATTATCTGCTTATAATCTGTTCCCGAGTTATCGGGTGGTGCTTTCACAACTACACTTCACACACCGTGGTGTTAGCGTTCAAATTTTAGCGTTAACACCAGCGATGAGAGCTTCATATTCTGCTTCATTATTTGTCGAAGGAAATTTTAATCTTAGTGCATAACATAGCGATCGCCCTTCTAGGGTTTCAAGGACAACCCCTGCTCCAGAACAGTAATCATTCCTTGCGCCATCGACATACAATTTCCATTGGATTGGGATGTTATCGGTGGCTTCTTCCTCACTATCACCTTTATCCGTACATTCTTCGATGAAATCTGCTAAAGCTTGTCCATTAATTGCTTTCTGGGGATGATAAGTGATGTCATATTGGCTGAGTTCAATATCCCATTTCAAAAGACGGCCCAAAGTCTCAGGACGGAATAGGACTTGCTTTAGAGTTGACCAGTGAGGACTTTAATGGGATGAGCTTGGAGATACAGCCTCAATTTTCTTGATGCGATCAACAAACAATAGGCGAGCTTTTCCAACCTTGAATAGTTCATCTCTGCCCCAGTGAATCTTTTGCTGATATAATAGACTGGGCGTTGAATCCTGGCATCTTCCCGTACCAACACTGCACTGAGAGCATGAGATGAAATTGCCAAATATATGAAGAGATGTTCACCATTGTCAGGCTTTGAAAGTATCGGAGGCTCTTCCATATGACGAACCAACTCATCAAATGCTTTCTGACATTCAGGTGTCCACTCAAAGTTTTTTCTTCCTTTCTTCAGAGCATCAAAGAATGGAATGCATTTGTCAGTAGCTTTTGAAATGAACCGACTCAAGGCAGCAACCTTTCCATTGAGGCTTTGCAATTCCTTCTTCGTTCTAGGAGCTTTGACCTCTCTCAGGGCAGTGATCTGAGCAAGATTAGCTTCAATGCCCCTAGCGCTCATAATGAAACCCAAAAACTTTCCGGACTCCACTCCAAATGAACATTTCAAGGGATTAAGCTTCATTCTGTACTTTCGAAGTACTGCGAACATCTCTGCCAAGTGATCCATGTGGTCCACTGCTTTCTTATACTTCACTAGCATATCATCAACATAAACTTCCATTGTCTTGCCAATCTGCGGTTTAAACATGGCATTAACAAGCCTTTGGTAAGTTGCCCCTGCATTCTTGAGTCTGAAAGGCATGACCTTGTAGCAGTAGAGTCCAACATCTGTGATGAAGCTTGTGTCCTCTTAATCTGGCTCATGCATCGTAATCTGGTTATATCCGGAGTATGTATCCATAAAAGATAACAATTCATCCCCCGCCGTCCCATCCACCAACTGATCGATCCTGGGCAGCGGGAAGCAGTCTTTGGGGCAGGCTTTGTTCAAATCTGAAAAGTCAATGCATACTCTCCATTTTCCGTTAGCTTTTTTAACCAGTACTGGATTTGATACCCAATTTGGATAAGTAGATTCTCTGATGAAACCGTTTTCCATGAGCCGATCCACTTCTTCTTTCAATGCTGCTGACCTTTCTGGACCCTGAGTTCTTCTTTTCTGTTACACGGGTGTAATCTTTGGATCAATGTTCAGAGTGTGTACTGCAATCTCTGGGGATATTCCATACATGTCAGCATGAGTCCAAGCGAATACATCCAAATTTGCCTTCAAAAATGAAATCAGAACATTCTGAACGTTGTGTTGAGTTGTGAACCCACATTCAGCACTTTGTTTGGGTCCTTTGGGTCAACGGGTAACGGCACTGTTACCTCTACCTGTACTACCCTATTCTCCTCTGCACCGGTTTTCCTTGGATCCATCTCTCTTCGTGCGCCACTATATTCACCAGTGCAGGGTCTACCCTGTAATTGCTACAAGGTTGGTTCTTTGATGCGAACAGGAGCCGCCGCACCTTTTCCCGTTTCTCTTTTCATTGATTCACGCAATTCTGTAAGATAACATTCTCGCCCCGCATTTTGGTCTCCTTTAATCACACCAACTCCATTATCTGTGGGGAATTTTATAGTTAGACACCATGGGGCAAGAACAGTTTTGAATGCAGCAAGAGTTGGTCGGCCTAAAAAGGCACTGTAGGCAGAGAATTCTTCAACAATTATAAAGGTTTGCTTTCGAGCCACCTTCCTCAGCCCTTTTCCAAGCTCCACAAACAAATCTATGGTCCCAATTGGCTGTTTGGGTTCCCCAGCAAACCCAGCAATCTTAAGTGATGAAGCTTGAACGTCAGCCATTGGAATTTTCATCTGATCAAAAGTCTTCTTGAAGAGAATGTTGCATGAAGCTCCACAATCAACTAGAACTCTTCTCACAGTAGCCGGCCCAATACCAGCGGATATGACCAAAGGATCTATGGTAGGAGCCTCGATACCCAAAGAATCTCTGGCACTCAATACAATATCATCAGTGGAAGTCTTTTGTTGCTTTAAAGGTGCATCATTTTCTAATACAAAAACATTCTCTTCAGCCGGTACATGCCTCAAGGCCCGGGCATACCTTTCCATCTCGCCCCAGCTTTTGCCTGCAGGGTGAGGCCCTCCAGTTATTATATTGATGACAGGTCTTTCCGACTCATGTTCTACGACCTTCTCACTTGAGCCAGGACGGTGAGCAGGAACTTGTTGTCCTTGAGTCGACGAGGCTGGGGCATTTCTATTCCTTTTCACATACTGTTGGAGCTTGTTCTATTTCAAGAGTTGTTCAATTACCTCTTTCAAATGACGGCATTCGTTGGTGTCATGGCCGGGTTGGTTGTGGAACCGGCAAAACCTTCCACTTTTTCCATCTTACATCCAACTCTCATTTTAGGTGGTGTCGGATAATTGACATCATCCTTGGTCGCAAAGAAGATGTTCTCAGGGGTATCGGTCAAGGGTGCCAAATTGAAAGGACGGCCTTTCTTAGCATCTCCCTATTTCTTTCCACCATCATTTCCCCTTTTCTGAGTGTTAGGTTCTTTCTTGTTCGAAGCAGCACCATTGTTCCCGGCTTTTACTGATAGCACCTTAGCCGGTGTTTGGAGGCTCTCCAAGCGCATGAATTCATCCGCTTTCTTGTAGAATCTGTCAAGCGAGTTTGGTTCTTTCATTTTCAACCATTTTCCAAATTCACTCGATTTGTCAATCGCCCTCATCAAGTATGTTAGAACCATGCGTGGCTCAGCATTATCTACCTCAGCCAATGCTATGTTAAAACGATTCAAAAATGATCTGATGGATTCTCTTGGATTTTTCTCTAGACTTGACAGCGACATTATATCCTTTGCTTTTGAAGCATACAATCGAAATTGCTCCTTGAATTTCCTGGTCAAATCGGAGAACTGATCAATGGACCTGACCGGCAGCTTTGTAAACCACAATAGAACCACACCTTCCAGATATACCAAGAAATATCGACATTTGATTTCATCAGACGCTCTGGCACCCGTCATATGCCAATCGTACTTATACAGAAACTCATTAGGATCGCTTGTCCCTTTTTATGCCGGAATAGTAGGAGGAACGAATATTCTTGGGAATTCTGCCTTCAAGATTTTCTCAGTAAACGGAGTTTTGCTTGGAGCAAAACCCCATTCTTTCTCATCTTCATCCCTTCTCATACTTTCCTTCATGATCTGACGAACCATGACTGAGAAATACTCTTCATCATCTAAAGGCTCTAGAGGGCAAACATCAACCATTCTCTCTGAATTCTGTCTTGACAACAGTTCACGGAGGGTCGGCTGCAGTCCTGATCCTCCAGCCTGAAGAGGTGTCTTTTCCACAGGGTCTGTGGCTCTTTGAGAAACGTTCCCTCCTTCAACATCTTGAACTCCCGCGGTAGGGTTTCCATCATTATTAACCGGTTGACGGTTAGCCCCAAGTAGATCATTCAACTTACTTAAGATCAGGTCGTTCTGGGCATTCTGAGCCTCCAACTGTGCATTCTAGGCATTCAATTGTTGATTCAACCCCAAAACTACCGCGTCCAATTCTGCTCGAGTAACTCCAACAGTTGGAGCTGCTTGACTTGAAGGAGGAGAGGTAGCGGTATTCTCTTGAACATTGTCGGATCTAACAGAACTTCGTTTTCTCCCAGGAGCCATTATTTCCAATAAACTTCTGGTTTTAAAAGAAATCCTTTCCACAAACCTTTGCGGAGCAATGATGGAAGTATCCTGAGTTGGTTTCTCAGTGAAAGCATAAAAAATGTTAAAGCTTAAAATTGAACGCTAACACCCCGGTGTGTGAAGTGTGAATGTGAAAGCACCACTCGATGGTTCGGGAACAGAATATCAGCTAAAATGACAGAAAATACAGTAGGAGACAACGATTTTATAGTGGTTCGGCTTAAGGAGTAGCCTACGTCCACTTTAAGTATCTTTTTTACTGATCTTGTTACAAAACGATACAATGCTCTTCAAGTACAAATCTCTTTAGTTACAAAACACTTTGAACAAGTAGCTTAAGCTTCGATGTAGATGAAAGTCTTCGAATCCATGTCGAACGTGTGAAAGTCTTTCAAAGTAGCTTGTAGTGTTCTTCGAAACTTCAAGTATAGAGTCGGTTTAGAAACTGGCAGAGTATCAGTGCTTGAAGAGATTGTCCAAACAGTCCCTTTCACGTTCAATGTAGGTTAGTATTTATAGAGAATTTTACCCCTTAGGTCGTAACTCGTGACCGACTTAGGGTAGGTCGTGGCCGACCTATTGAGTCCAGCTCGTAGCTTGGTAGAAGTTTGCTTATCTGTTCGAATTCATGTTACAAGTCCTAAGTCGTGCACGAGTTAACCGGTTGCGGCTTCTTATTTGTTTGCTTAAGTCGTGTACGACTCATCATAGGTCATAGGTCGTGACCGACGTAAACTAAGTCTTGGCTTGCGGCTTAACTGGAGTAAGTTTGCTCTTTTGGATTCACATCTCAAGTCCCAAGTCGCCAACGAGTTAACGAATCATGGCATGGTATTGAACTTGCCTCTGTAGTCTTAGGTCGTGATCGACCTAGCAAAGGTCGTAAGTCGGTTACGACTTAAGTGTAGTTGTCTTAACCTTTTCGTGTCTTGAGTCGTTAAGTCATAGACCTTTTAAGTCGTGCCATCTCTTAAGTCGTAGACTTCCTCAAGTCGTAGACTTCCTTAAGTCGAAGATTTCTTTAAGTCGTAGACCTGCTTGAGTCGAAAACTGTTTAGACCGTTGCAATTCTTAAGTCGTGTAGACCTTAACTCGTTAAGTCGTCCAGACCTTAAGTTGTTAAGTCGTGGAGTACTCTGAGCTGTTAGATCATGCTGACCTTAAGTCGTAAGTCGTTCATGCCTTAACTTCTTAAGTCGTCACATACCTTAAGTCGTAAGGTTTCCTTAACTCGTTAAGTCGCGCATTCTGCTTGAGTCGCATACCTTGCTTGAGTCGTACAGTTCTTAAATCGTAGAAAATTGAGGGTTAACAGGATGTTTAAAGATTTTAACTTCAAAATACCAAAATTTGGAAAATTCACCAAATCAATTCAAATCAATAACAAATGAACATGAGTAGATGTTAGGAATTCATACCTAACAAAAAAGAAAGCTATGGACAAATATGTGAGTTCAAAAACTCACCTTTAAACCCAAATATTGAAATGGGAAGATCTGAAACAAGCAAAGATTGATTTCTCTTCAACAACACCTCAAGAATCTTCAATCAATTATCAAATGTGAAGTTTTTCCTAAGTTGGGGTTTAGGAATTTCTGAGAATTGAAGAGAGATTGAGATAGAGAAGATGAAGAGGATGCTTACCTATGCTTCTCCTTGATTAAGAGCAAGAACTTGAATTCCCTAGAAAAATTAGGGTTTAGGAATTCTAATTTCCTATCTCCTCCCTCATTTTTCTTTTAGCTTGAGTGTTAGGAAATAATAGAATGAGTAAAGAGGAGTTGGATAAAGAGTTAGGGTAGTAGATGAGTTTAAGAGCTGAAACCCAAAGCCCAATAGAAAAATAGCAAAATCCGACTCAACTCCAAACATATCTATGTTTAAACTCAAAAAAGTCGCAAACGCAATTTTGGACTCAATGTAAGTGGTCTCCAGTTCTAGTTCGGCTGTTTGTAAAAAGTAGCATTTCAGACTTTAATCAGACTAACGATATTATATTTAAATAAAACATATAAATATACAATCGTAAATTATGCGGGTTGTCATAGACTCCTCTCCTTAAAGAAATTATGTCCTCGCAATTCTTCAAAAGAAAACAAAGAGTAACAACCAAAAAAGCACATCAGCACAAAAGAAAAATTGAAATAAGAAGTTCATCTTAAAGTTCGTGAGAGAGTAAGTCCGGATGTGTTCGCTCGATGAATTCTCTGGATTCCCAAGAACTATCCTTAGGATTTGAGGACCATCGAACTTTCATAAGCGGGACATCTTTATTACGAAGAAGTTTAACCTCCGTAGCAACGATACAAATAGGATGTTGCTCATAAGTCAAATTAGGCGAAACTTCAATTTTTTCAATAACACCGGGCTCAAGAATATAATCGGAATCCGTAAGGCATTTCCATAGTTGAGAGACGTGGAGAACATCGTTAATAGAAAAAAATTCAGCCGGTAATAAAAGCCGATAAGCCATGGAACTAATACGTTCGGTGATGGAAAATGGGCCAATATATCAAGGCGCTAATTTTTCCGATCGACTGAAACACACAACACCCTTCATAGGTGAAACACGAATAAACACCAAATCTCTCATAGAAAAAACCAAAATCCTTCTTCGGTTATCAGCATAGAATTTTTACTACTTTGAGCTTCTTTCATCCTATGATGAATAAGGTCAATCATTTCCATGGAATCACGAATAAAATCTAGACCTAAAACCAGCTTCTCGCCGGCTTCAAGCCAACATGAAGGAGATCGACATGGCCTTCCGTAGAGTGCCCCGAAAGGTGCCATACCAATACTTGATTTGAAACTATTGTTATAAGAAAACTCAACAAGGGTAATATGATCTTCCCAACTTCCACCAAAATCAAGAACACGTGCACAAAGAAGATTTTCAAGAGTTAGATTCACATGCTCATTTTGTCCATCGAACTGAGGATGATAAGCGGTGTTAAAATTAAGCTTCGTTCCCAAAGCTTTTTGAAGACTCTTCCAAAATCCACTGGCAAATAATGGATCACAATCGCTAATAAACTGTTATACCCCAAACCTGAATGGGGAAGACCGTCAATGAAGTCCGTGAAGACTTGATCCCACTTCCAAATAGGAATATCGAAAGGTTGCAACAACCCACCGAGCCTCTGAAGCTTGGCCTTTATGAGTTGGCAGGTCATGCAACGGGTAATAAAGTTAGCAATATAGGATTTCATTATATCCCAATAATATAGTCGCTTCATATCCGCGTACATTTTACTCCTACCGGGATGAATGGTAAATTTAGAACGATGATAATCTTCTAAAATGTCTTTACGAAGATCACCAATATTTGGCACGATAAGTCTACCAAATTTTTGAATGCCGCCACGAGCATCGATTTCATAGTCTTTCAAACCGTCAATATTTCTTTCCTTACAACTTTGGCTAAGATGAGCCAATGCGGGATCATAGTTTTAAGCTTCAAGAATGCGGTCTAAAGAGATGGATGAGCCTCAAGGCTACATAAAAAAAGTGATGAACATGAGTCGGATTCATGATCTCGAATCTCACAAGTGGACAAAGTCTCGAGATCATTCCACTCTGATATCATCATAGAAACAACCGCTTTTTGCTTACGATTAAGGGCATCGACAACACGATTTCTCTTTCCGAGAGTATAAAGAATATCAAGATCATAAGATGCAAGGAATTCGAGCCAACGTTGTTGACACAAATTAAATTCCTTTTGAGAAAATAAATACTCCAAAGATTTATGATCGGTGTAGAGAACAAATTTCTCTCCCAAAAGAAATGTCGCCAAATTCTAAAGGCAAAAACAATAGCCGCGAGCTCTAAATCATGAGAGGCATATCTGGTTTCGACAGGCTTTAATTGACTATAGACATAAGTGATAACACGTTCCCTTTGCATGAAAACACTCGACTCAGAACTAAAAGATCTTATGTAAGTTAAATCAACAATAAATAAATATGAGTGCAGTAACTTAAGAGATTCTCGCGATTCACATCTCCTAAGGATCCGTTAAACTATTTATTATGTAGTAATATTTCGCTATTTTAATAATGTCTACAGTAAAGTATAATATGCTGAAAATGGCGTTAAGGGGTTACCCATATAGCCTTTAACACACTTTTATATATTCCCATAGTCTATACAGTACCGTAATCTCCCCCGTACTGGGCGTCGTCAGAGGGCACTACATAGGTATGGTACAAAACAAAATCGTATAAGGCGCGCTAGGGTAGGTGACACGGCACAACTAGGCAATGCCAGGGTAGATTTACCAATTGCTATCCAGACTGGTGATAATGCGTAGCAGCTACTACCGCCAACCTCAAACCATACCCCCGAATAAAAAATCAAAAGTGGCCACCGAATCAATCCAAAAATCAGAGTATAATATCGAAGGGGATGGGTCCAATAAGAGGTGCTACCTCCTTGGCCCGAGAATTGCTTGTTTTAGCCACCTTATGCCAACTCACGGGAGTCGGGTGCACGAATTTACCTCAAAGGAAACGCCGCCACCATCCTACTTCATTATGGAATCTCCATAGTGTACACAGTTGTTAAAGTGGTTTTCGGAGTTGGCAAAGTGTATGACAACTTCCAATCCCGGTCACTTTAACAACCAAACGTTATTATAAAACCGCGGTCATTTCAAAATATTTATACTTCAAAACCGGGATATAATATTCATTTCAAACCCATATAAATACGATATCATTTTAAAAAAAAACTAAATCAATGTGATATCGTTTTCATAAAACCCCAAATCAATATAATATCATTTTAATTTCAAATATATCCTTTTCCTAAAATCACAGCATTTTCAAAGTTATAAAATTTCGAAACCAAACACTTGAAATATAGCCTTTCAAAACATAAAACTTTGAATTTCACAAAGCCAACATCAAAGTCTCTGGAATCTATTATGGCAACATTACAATCTTTCTACACATTTACTGGCTTGAAAATCAACCCTCAGAAATCTCACATTCTAGTGGCTGGACTTCCGACATCTCAAATCCAACACTGCTTGTCTATCACTGGAATGCTTCCATTTGAGTCATCTATGTCTTACCTGGGTATTCCAATGGCAACTAAGAGAATCACCTTGTCTCAATGTACTCCTCTGTATGAGAAGATTACTGCTGTTTTTGATAAATGGCACAATAAATATCTTTCCCAAGCAGGCAGGATCACCCTTCTAAAATCGGTTATATTCTCCATGTCAGTTTACTGGAGTAGGACCTTCTTACTTCCTTCTAAACTTATCTCCATGCTGAGAACTGCTATGATTAACTTTTTATGGTCTGGCTCGATACACACCAAAAAACTGCCTCCTATTGCTTTCAGTAAACTGGAACTTCCAAAATCTAAGGGAGGGCTTGGAATGCTTAACTTGAGAGTATGGAACCTAGCTGCCGTTTCTTCTCATCTCAACAGCCTGCTAAACAAAAACAATACCCTTTGGGTCAGCTGGTGTCTTAAGTACAACTTGGCGGATAAGGAAATATGGACTGTTGCCCCAAAGCAACACAGCAGCTGGGTATGGAAACTCATGCTAAAAGTTAGAGACCTTGTTCTGCCCTTCGCATACGTTCATATGTCCACCTCGAGTAAACTGAAATTCTGGTTTACGCCCTGGTTAGGTGTGGGTCAAATTCTTGGCAAGTCTATGCAGTATGATGACATAATTGCCTCTGGAATCCCTACTAATGCTAAGGCTGTTTCTTACATCAGAGGCAACAGAACTACCCTGCCTGATTCGATCATTCGGATGTGTGTTGGTGATTGGGGAAGATACAACCACAAACCTTACCTATGGGGAGATATGGATAAGTACTTGTGGACGGAGAAGAAATCTCAACACTCTATTCAAAGCTTATATGAATCTTTGTCTAATCACACCCTATACCCTAGATTCCCATGGAATAAAAGAGTATGGCTGTCCCATACTAGTGAGAGACATAATTTAGCTTTATGGAAGGTTTTGAAGGATGCTTTGCATACAAAAGAGAAGTTGATAAGGAAGGGGATCAGTGTAAATCCGTTTTGTGTATACTGTCAGCTTGATAAGGAGGATATTCATCATCTGTTTTTCAGCTGTCCCTTCACCTATTATATATGGAAGCATGTCAGGCAGAAAGCTTATTATGGTAACCCTAGTATGAACAGTACGTTGGAATGGCACAACATATACCAAGCAACAAGATGGAAAGTACCTTCAGCATATGCACTACTGTTGTATCTGAAAGTGACAGTGCTTGAAATTTGGAAAGACAGGAATGATAAACTCTTTAATGGAGGTAACAAAAATAGGTTGGACGTCTTCTACACAATCAGCAAGCAGATCCACTATGCATTGAAGAGTTCTCCTTATGCTTTTGTCCCGGGCTTGATTGAGCTTTGGGCATCATAATCCCAGCTCTTTCTTTTTTATTCTCTTTGTTGTATTTAATATTTTTTCCTTTGTTTCCCCCCTTCTCTCTGCTCTTTGTTATCTATGTCTTCAGTTTATGATTGTAAGTTATCTTATAATTATAAATAATATGGAAGGGGCCATTTAACCCCGCTGGCTTTGCCAAAAAAAAAACTTTGAATTTCATAACTTGAAATATAACTCCACCACTTAAATGGTTTAAATATTAAATTACTTTATATAATAAAATATCTTCTTTACCTTCACAAATCAATTCCAAATACAGATTTAAATCCCCAACTAAACCATTTCAATTTCCGAATATTTCAAAGCTTTAATTATTCAATATTTCAAAATCAAATTTTATAATTCATATATATACCAAATTCACTTTTACTATTATTTAGTTTTGAAATATTCGCTTAATAAATCCAATATCCTTTAAATAAAACTTCAAATTTCAATAACTAAAAATTCCTCAATTTATTCACTTAAATCACCTTAAACCCGAATTAAGTTATAAAACCATATTCTTTTAAAAACTCAATTCCAACAAGTTTCAAATGGGTCCTTATTAAATATAACTCTTAATTAAATAGAACCTCAAATCAATTTTAAAGATATCTCCTCAACCTTGATTTATAAAAGTCAATATAGACTCTATATTAAAATATAATTTAAGTAAATACTTATCCATATTATATTTTAATCAAATCAACTTTAACATTAAATATAATTTATACTTTAAACAAATTTTATTCATAGCTTAAAACCAAGATTTAGCTATATATAAAATAACATTTATAAAATATCCAAATCAATATCTCAAAAATCATATATTTCTTTACAAACCATAGAAATCCTTTCGAAATATTTTTATATATAGACTACGGTGTTTGTATATAATTTTCTATCCTATGGTCAAGTGATACGAATATTTATCATTTCAATCCGTAATTTAAAATAAAAATTACGGTTATATCACTTCAAACCGCAATCCCGAATAAAATAAAATTTTGATAACAACTTGCAGTTATGAAAATATAAAATACAACATTCATTCATCCAATATCAAACATCAACCATTTATAACAATCATCATCCAATTCAAACAATAACATCAATATAGAATAGAAATAAGTAACAAGCAATTACTGGCAGTTTAGATTCAATAATAAATTAATTTACTGATAGTTTATATGCACTAATAAATTGAATACCAATTTAATTCAATAAATTTAATTTTAACTGGAATGATGATAAAAATATACCAAATAGCAATCTAATCACATCAATAATTAATTTAACAAACATAAGAAATTTTAGCAGTTATGAGTGGGTTAAAACACTCACCTTTCGAATTTAAATTGAATTTAAATTCAATTTAAATCCAAAATTACAACAGTCTCAGAATCCATCCAACCAGCACCAAAACATCCGTAATTCTAATACGATCCAGCAAAACAAACCGCGCATGAATTTGAGCTCGTATGAAAAAGTTAGGAAAATTAAAAGATTGGAAAATTCTGGTCCTGAGTCGACTTCAGGTTCAACTTCGGTCCACTGCCTCAATTCCCCGGTGCTTGCTTGGAGTTTTTGCCCAAATGACCCAGAGCGACCCGAGTCATTTTCTTCCTGACCCGAAGTAGATGCAGCGTTTTTGCCTCTGAAACTCGAAGCGCGACCAAAAGTTGCTGTAGTCCGCAATTTTTTTTTTGAAATTGAAATTGGATTGGGAAGAATAGGGTTTGCAGCCATTGGACTGAGGAAGAGCTTATGTACAGAAATGAGGAATAAGCAATGACCTAGGGTTTATAACGCCATATATATAGGCAAAACAGAATAGAAAGAATGGGCTAGGTTGGATTTGGGTTTTGAACGATAATTGACCCGAAAAGCCCGTTTCGATTCCGGAACGGAAAAGGGTCAACCTATATATCAAAATATATGTTTTAAATGATTTTAAAATCAATGGAACAGGTTTCAAGTCCAAATTCCATCGTATGAAGAAGTTATGCAAAATTCAGTTTATTTCAAATTGATTTCAGTTAATTACAATTTAATTTATTTCTAGGCGTTTCATGCCCGTACGATCAAACGACAAGCCCAATAGTTGTGAAACTTGAAATCCTACAATAATTCACCGTTACGGATCCGATGAAACTGGTTTTGTCGAAATTCGAGTCAGTGGCCAAAATGGCTATTTTTACATTAATTAAATCACTTTTCAATTTCAACTCTATAATTAACAAATTTCATCAATTTTAACTTTCTTAATCATTTACACTAATTTAACCAAATTAAAATGTCAATCTAGAGTTGATTAATTTATCAATTTCAATGTTAAATTTTCAATTTCATTATATTCACAAATTAAAATTAAAATTCTCAATAATCTCATTGAATTTACTTTTCATTCTTATTATTCAATTCATTATTATCCAACGGATGAAATTTACATTGGTTTATGGTTTATTACATTATTATCCTCAAATTTCATCTTAGTCACAATTAACGCAAAAATTAAATATTAAATTTCATTAAATTACAATTACTTCAAATATTATTATAGTTCAAATCCCAATAAATTGATAATTTTGAATTCCATTCTTCTTATCCAACCAATTGTTTTAATTGATTGGGATTGCACTAATTATGTGACGATCCGCCTTTCTAACCCCAGAAAGACATATCATCATTAAGAAAGAAAGGGATAGAAATAGAAAAAATAGAAAGAAAGAATAACAACATCAGAATATCACAGAGGAATGGAACAAAATATAATACATCACATAACTATTACACAGTTTTACATATATCAGAGTTGTACAATATCATATAACAGGACAGTCATATACATATCTGCCAATACATACATCCAAAATACAACATACACTAACTACACATCGGAACTTTATAAATAGATACATACGTCTGGTCTTCTGCTCCAACTCCTCCAGAAACTCATTACTCCAAATACCTATCACTTGGCTAGTCATAAAAATTTGAGTAACCAAGAGTTTATGAAAAACAAAATATAAACTCTGGGTCAGACATGGGTCTGGTGTGAGTAAACGGGTTAAAGTTGTTTGACTTTAAAAATCATTTGAAAATAAAGGTGTCACGTAAGAATCCCCACACATAAACACGGGTAATTTTTTACCTTACGCTAACCAAAACATTTT
Organism: Allium cepa; assembly: GCA_030765085.1. Classification (NCBI taxonomy): domain Eukaryota; kingdom Viridiplantae; phylum Streptophyta; class Magnoliopsida; order Asparagales; family Amaryllidaceae; genus Allium; species Allium cepa. The sequence goes on along the minus strand of CM060943.1, from coordinate 888,217,728 downwards.
ATAGGAAATCCAGTGATATTATAATAGTAAATCAAACAAGAACCACCAATTCATATCAATATAGTTTGGTTAACTTAACTTAATTAATTAAGAATACCATTTTATCCTACTTAATTGTCCACTAATTAATCAACTTATTAAATTATTTAATTATTACTTAATTACTCACTTAATTAATTACTTCTTAATTATTAATTAATAATCTTAATTACTAAATAAATAAAACTTAATTATCTTTTTATTAATCATTAAATTACCAATTAATTAATCATTTAATTAGCTAACTACTATTTATTAATTAACTTTAAGTAGTTAATTAAAATCTTAAGTTCAAAATTTATTAAACACAAGATTAATAATGACAATCTTTAATTATATTTTATTTAACCTTAAGTTATTTATTTAATTACAAGTATAAGTTAATTTACATTTTTAATTTTCTTATACCTTACATTAATTAATCATCTTACCTCTACAAACGTTTCTTTTTAATAAATTTTAAATCAAATTTTAACTTAAAAATAACCAACATTATTTACTTAATTAATATTAAACTTTGCTTAACAAAATAACGTAAAAGCTTATTAGGCTAATCCATAGTAATTTGAACCTGGAGTAAACGATACGTTTACTCGAGCAAAGCTCGTGTCTTTTCCCCTGTTTTCCCGCATACATTCTCCCTCTATTCTTTCTTCTTCTTCTACCTGATCTTTTCTTCTTCATCTTTTTTGTATTAGCTTAAGTTAATAAACTGAAGTATTTTAAACATACTCACGCAGCATGTTCAAACTCGAAGCAACCCCAAATTTACTCGTACAACAGCTCGCGACGATCCACGACACCAAAATCAGGCACCGATCGCCACCGTGCAGGTTCGCCGCCCCTCCGGCGACCCTCATCGCCTCCTACAAACCCCAAATTTACCATACATTTGAAATCAAATCCCAGTTCACCACGAAAAGTTCGAAATCAAGATATGCCTAAATATTCGAACTGCAACACGAACCTACCCAACAGAATGTACCGCTAACCACTAACGTCGTTCACCTGTGGCTTCGCAACTCCGGCTGTATCTTAGCCACACCCTCCTCTACCTCCACCCAGAAGTGCGTGATACTCGATCGACTCATGGTGCCGAAAACAAGAAATTAACAGACCATAGAAAAGTACGAACCCCAACCCTACATTCGATTTGACCAAACAACTTACACAATAGATAAATTTTTAGCATTTTTCCTGAATTCGAAAATCACTAAGCTAGCATCACAATAAATTTCAACATCTAATACTTGTTGAATCAACAAAAATTGATGAAAATGCACTTTTGATTCATTTTCGAACTACACCTTGAATACTTACTCAAAATCCATCATTTAGATCTTAAAAATCCTATCTTCGAATAAGAGTTCAAGTTATATAATTGAAGTAGCCATTAAAACATTCGAATTCAACATGTATTTGCAACTTTGCTTTGTAAAACTAAGGTTCTAGCTTTGATATTAGACCAGCATGTTTTAAAAAAAAATTGAGTTCTTCATTTATGTTTCAACAACTTGTTTTGTTTAAAATTGTAAGCCTAATACTGATTGAATGAGGATATATTGAATTTCCTAATTTATTTTCACTCTGAAACCAGAAACAAAACGAACAGATTTATAATCATATGGATGTACACAGAGCTAAAACTGGAAAGCAAATACTCTAGCAAAACAAAATGTTAATCATGGATCATACACACAGATTTCATTCCACTTAGATCTTGAAAAAAAATTAGTTTACTCACCTTAAAGTACTGTTGAAATAGAAACCAATTGTTGTAGAAAGGCTGCAGATTTGAATCCTTGAAAATCTCTCTGCTTTGTTGAACTTGTTTGAAAATGCAAGATGATGTTTATTTCTTTTTTTTCAGGTTAGCTTCTTAAGTTTTGTAAACGAACAAGCATATTATGATGTGTATAAATAGAAATAGCTGTGAACAGAAAGGTTTAACTGGTACAAGCTTTACTTGTTTGACCATATTAGATTTTGTATTAAATTACTGTAAGATTGAAGCGATCTAGCATAATTCGGCTGAAAGATTACTTTGTAAATCTGAAATGAAAAATTGTTGTGCTAATTTAATGCATGTGTCTTCATATTAGTTTACATCTAATTAGTATTGGCTGTTATTTGTTTATTTTTGTGTTGAACAAAGATATTTTGCATTTGTGTACAAAGATAATTTGAATATGATGTGAATACTTTCTTTGCATTGTTCTTATGTATATACAGGTTATGAAAATAGTTTATCCTCTTTTCCAAACTTATTCTATGTGTATATGTAGAATTATTATAGTTATTGTTAGCATAGTTTCTAAATTTTATTCTATTTGTAATTTACTTTTCAAATATTTGATTTATAACATATGTTTGAATTTGTATATGTTATTTGTATATTTTATATTTCTATTTACATCTTATATTTACATTATGGTTTTCTTATGTTTATGTATTTAGGTTTATAACCATATATTGTTTTATACTCATGTTTAATATTGATAAGGTTGTTTATTTTTTAAAAATCATTAACCACATTTATATTCATATATGCATTATCAGATGTTAATAATATAGAACCTTTAATTTTTATTGAATAAGGTAGATTTTAGTATAAATATTGTGAAAGAATTTATTTTAGATTTTCAAATCAAAATTTCCTTCACAAAATATATATATAACTGATAAATGCCAAGATCTCATCAATTTATAATTTGAAAAGCTAGTATTTTATTTAAATTGGATTAAATTCTTATTAAAATATATTGCCCAAATTACGGGTCGTTACATTCCTCCCCCTTAAAAGAATTTCGTCCCCGAAATTTAAACAAAAGTCAATTCAAAAGCTTTTATGTTAACAATACAAGCATACTTATCGTCTATACAATAGCAAACAATCAAACGGTCTTCCCTAACAAACATCACTAGTTATCCGGACACAGATTCAGATAGGCTTCCCTAAAACTATCTAGAGTTTCCCAGGTACATCTCTAGGATCCTCGCTCCACTGCACTTTGACGAGTTTCACCACTTTACTACTGAGTTTCTTCTCTTCTTGATCAACAATCCGAACTGGATTTCGAACCACGGTCAAGTTGGGTTCTACTTCAAAATCTTCCTAAACTATTAGTTCTATAACCAGTGATGGGTCATGAACAAATTTTTTAAATGGGATACATGAAATACATTATGAATTCCAGACATCCGCTCTGGCAATTCAATTCTATATGCTACACCTCCAATTCTTTCCAGCACTTGGAATGGTCCAATATATCTTGGAGCAAGTTTTCCCATCTTTCCGAATCTTATAGCACCTTTGATTGGAGCAACTTTGACAAAGACTAAATCTCCGATCTCGAATTCCAATGGTCTTCGCCTTTTACCTGCATATTTCTTCTAACGATCATGAGCAGCTTTCATCCTTTTCTTGATAAGCTCAACCTTTGCAGAAGCTTCTCGAATTAGATCGTGTCCAAGCACAAGACGATCCTTCGATTCTATCCAACAAGATGGGGATCTACACGGTCTTCCATATAAAGCTTCATAAGGAGCCATCTTAATTCTTTCCTGATAACTGTTATTATCAGAGAATTCCACTAAATGAAGATGGTCTTCCCACGATCCTCCAAAATCTAAAACACAAGCTCGCAACATATCTTCTAGAATACGATTAAGCCTCTTCGTCTGCCCGTCGTTCTGAGGATGATAGGTTGTGCTCAATCTCAAACTCTTTCCCATAGCTGATTGCAGAGCCTCCCAAAATTTGCTAGTGAAAATAAGATCACAGTCACATACTATACTGAATGGAACACCATGCAATCTGACTATCTCCCTCAAGAAAATTTCTGCCAGAGAATCTGCTGTACGAGTTGCCTTAACCGGTATAAAATGGGCGCTCTTAGTTAAACGATCCACAATAACCCATATACCATCGTTTCCTTTCTTGGTTCTAGGCAAACCATCGATGAAATCCATCGAAATCATCTCCCACTTCCAATCTAGAATTTCCAAAGGCTGCAATAATCCAGCTGACTTCTGTTGATCTCCTTTAACTAGTTGGCAGATGGCACAACTATTCACGAATCTAGCTACATCCTTCTTCATATTCGGTCACCAGAAAACTATCCTCATATCCTTATACATCTTCGAGATACCTGGGTGAATATTTAATCTGGAACGATGACTCTCTCACAACACCTCCTGTCTTATCCCTATCATTCGGAACACACGTCCTCCCGTTAATCCTTAATGTTCCTTGGCCATCAATTTCAAAACTGGGACATTGATCCTTTCTAACTCTTTTGATGATGCTTCTCAACATCTTATCAGATGCTTGCTTGATTGAAATCCTTTCAATAGGAGATGGAACAACTTCTAGAAGAGACATAACTACGTTCCTGCTAAGAGCATCAGGTACAATATCCGCCTTTGCCGGGGTGTACAGAATATCCAAATCATAGGATGCCAGAAATTCGACCCGCCGCTGTTGTCTCAGATTAAGCTCCTTTTGAGAGGAAATATAGTTCAATGGTTTATGATCCGTGAATAATTCGAATTTCTCTCCCAAAAGATAATGTGCCCAAATCTTCAAAGCCAAAATAATGGCTAACAGTTCTAAATTGTGCGTAGCGTAGTTCTTCTCATGTGGCTTCAATTAACAACTCGCATACGTAATCACCCTTCCATTCTGCATCAGAACTTCTCCCAATCCAACAATACAAGCATCAGTATAAACATCAAATTTGCTTTTTCCATCTGGAATAGCAAGCACTGGTGCACTGGTTAGCCTTGTCTTCAATTCCTGAAAAGCTTCTTCACAATGGGGTGTCCGCTTGAATTTAGCTCCTTTCCTTGTCAACTTAGTCAGATGTGAAGAAATCTGGGAATAATCCTTGATAAATTTTCTGTAGTAGCCAGCTAATCCCAGAAAACTGCGAACTTCAGTCGGTGTCACCGGCTGCTTCCATTCCAGAATAGTTTCAACCTTCGTTGGCTCTACAGAGATGCCTTCACCAGAAACAATGTGCCCTAAAAATTTGACTTCCGATTTTCAAAAATGGCACTTGGAAAACTTTGCCTTCAACACATGCTTCCTCAGAGTCTCCAATACAATTCTCAAATGCTGCCTGTGCTCCTCTTCAGATTTGGAGTAGACCAAGATATCATCAATGAATACCAGAACAAACTTATTCAACACATCCCGAAAGACTCGGCTCATCAGGTCAACAAAGTAGGCAGGAGCGTTGGTTAATCCGAAAGGCATAACCAACCACTCATTGAACAATTCGGCCCCCTAAATGCAGTCAAGGGAATACTGTTCTCAGCTACCCTCAACTGATAGAAACGTGAAGCTAAATACAGTTGAGAAAAGATAGAAGCTCCATGCAACTGGTCAAAAAGATCATCGATATGAGGAAGAGGATATTTATTACGGATAGTCACGTTGTTCAATTCTCTGTAATCCACATGGAACCTTAGCGATCCATACGATTTATTTACAAACACCGCAGCAGAGCCCCAAGAAGAAAAACTAGGCCTAATCAACCCCTTCTCTAAAAGATCCTTAGTCTGCTTAATTAACTCCTCTCTCTCCCTAGGAGCCATTCTCCTACTGGGCTAAATCACCGGCAGTGCTCCTAGAATCAAATCAATACGAAACTTTATCTCTCGATGTGGTGGCATACACTTAACTTCCTCAAAAACATCAGAAAAATCTTGAACCATATCGATATCTTCTACCTTCTCTTGAGAAGTTTCAATTCTATGCAAAAGACTGCTCAAGTGAATTGCAGAATTATCGCACGACACTCTGGCAATTCTGCACAAATCAATTTCCAGAGAAACTGTTCTCTCATCACAATTCAGAACTCCTCTATACTTATCAAGTCAATCCATCCCCAAAATAAGATCAAATCCCTTAAAATTCAACACATAAGGGTCACGAGAAAAACTATGGGATAGATAAGAAATCTTCAAGTCCTTACAGATCGTATCTAATTTGGTCACCCCTCCTATAGGATTAGATACCAAGATGGGACAGTCTACAGTACTAGGGGTAAGAAAGAACTTCTCTATAGATTCTAGAGAAATAAAACTCATAGAAGCACTCGAATTAAACAAAACATTAATATACTTTCCATTTAAAAGTAATGTACCTTCCAATACTCCCTTGCCTTGAGAAGAAGAAGATGGACCGGCTTCTAAAGCAAAGACCTTACTCTGAGGCGCCCTCTGCAAAAAGTGGATAATTCTTGATCATATGACCGGCTGGTGATAATTGAAACACAACGATCTCTGAACCATTGCTGATCCTAGACCACTCTGATGCGGTTGCTGCTGCTGCTGCTGAAATCCTTTCCTAGGACACTTATTCGCTAAGTGGCCTTCTGGTTGACAAATGTAACATTTGCGAGGTCCGTTATTACTTAACGACTTCTTCTTGTTCGATCTCCTCCAATTGGGGTTGAACTTTCTCTTATTCGGACTAGCGAAATTCCTTCCTGATGCTGCTGCTGGTGCCACTGATTTCTTATTCATCAAATTCTCATATCTCAAAGCCATATTAATTAAATCGACAAAAGATCCTTTCAAAAGAACTGTCATCTATTCATGAAATTCTGGCCTCAATCCTTGCACAAACATTTCATTCTTATTTAGGGGAGTATCAATGAGTCCTGGTCCATAGCAAGAAAGTTCAATGCATTTGGTCTCATACTCAGAAATAAACATCTTCCCTGCTTCAAATTCAGAAAATCCTGGTACAATTGAGTTTTCCCTGCAGTTGGTGTAACGACCCGCCCTTCTGACCGCCCCTAGTCGGTAATTAAACCAACTTGAAACGTTCAAAATGACGGATTGTTATTCAGTTTATAGAGTTTAAACAGAATCAGCCACAGAAACACAGAATAATTATATTTCACATAATGAATTTTTCTTACATATATCAGAGTTTGTACAATGCATTAATTTATACAGTGGAATATTTCTTTAAGTACAAAAATCCCCAAAATGCTAAGTGAAGCGTTTTCCCCTCTCTCTAACTTCGCTGCCCGAAAATCTTCAAGCTGTAAAATACTGGGTCTGACCCGAGTATTACATTCAAAAGAAAATAATACACGGGTCAGTCTAATTCAAACTCAGTTATTAGTGCATAAAGGCAATAATAATTAAATAACAATTAGACGACAGTTTCAATATAAATTCACCTATCCGATCCTTTAACAAGAAATCAGATAATGGTAAATATAACACTTAACAGTGTTAAACAATAAATCAGTAGATTCAAATTATCAATGAAGATAGATGAAGGGATTATTAACGAAGATAATTTAGAAAAAACATCAGAATTGCCTTAATGGCAATTAACAACAAAATCATCAAAATGCAATTAAAAATATATTGAATTGGCAACATAAAAAATTTCCATCAATAGAAAATATCAATTAAAACATTAGATCTAGTAGGGTTGCAGTACACGCATTCGTGCACGGCCTCGCCATATTTAAAATGTTAACTCTGTGTGGCTGCAATTCACGCTTGCGTGCACTGCCTCGCCACTGCCGTAATGAAATATGCAAAAGATCATAAATCAAAACAAAATAGTATATCAATAAAAGTCATACCGTGTGGCTGCAGTTCACGCTTGCGTGCACTGCCTTGCCACTATCGTGATGATGTACTCAAAAAATCAACGAACCAAAATCAATGAAGGTTCAAATATCAATGCCACGGCCTCAATGGTCAAAACAGACAACATGGAAAATGTGCACGTATGTATACAATGAAGGATCACAAACGAACACAAGGTCAAATCCGAATATCGGGTTCAATTCAAGTGTAATTTGAAAAACAAATCCAACTGCATAAACCAACAAGGGCAAACAGCATACATATGAACTGCAGTTGAAAAATCAAATAGCCAGGAAACTAAACAGTCAAGCAACGACAACGTAAGTGCCGAGCTCGACTGGACAACACAAGCAAAATGCATGAACAAAGCATGCTACAGGTCTCACTACATGGATGGACAAGAAAAGTGCATATCAAGTATGCAACTACCAAACTGGGTCAAGCAAGTGCAACAGGCACAAAGGCCACAGGTTGGCAACAATTAATTTGCACACAACCTGAACCGACAGAGCACAAAGGCTCAATAACAAAGTGCACAAAACAGTTTCAAGTGAAGTCAAATAAAAAATAAAGGCATCAAGTATACACAAATTTATGCAAACCAGTACAGTTTGCATATTGAAACCAAGTGCATGAAGACTACATCAAGTATACAAGTATGCCTATATATATACGTATACACATGGTTCAGTATACACATACATATCTACACTAAATAAAACAGGATCAGCAAAGACCGGAGTACAGTCAAAGTGGAAACATAAACTAACATACACATATATACATCCAAGAATGTATGTACACATGTGATGTTATACCACATAGATAACACTAAAAAAAAAAGGTTCAACTTGTATGTCACAGTAACCAAGTAGCATGTGACAATATCAAGTGAATTCACCAAAAATTCAACTAGCAGTATGCAGTGACAATTTAAATCAAGCTGCAACATGTACATAAAGTGATAAGGTTACAATATTTTTTTTTTTTAAATATGAAGATAATGTGGTCAAAGTAACATGGAGTGATACCAGACCACATAATCGAGCAATGCCAAATGCATAGTGGAGACAAAGGCTACAGATGAAACAAGCAGGTGTATCCAAGATAAGGCCACATAGAACAAGCACAAAGGCTACAGGCTTCAACCAAAATAGGTGCACAATTGTACACAAAAAAATCAACATGGCACATAGGATAATCAAAGTCTACAAAAGTGCACGTATGCACATGTATGAATGCACATACATGTTTAAATCAAATGAAACAGCACTTAGTATAAACAAGTGCCAAAAGTAGTTCAAAGGAATTTAGAACAAAACCAGCAGGAACTAGTGAATATTCCAAATGAACAGAAGTGAAAAATTCACAAATGAATAAATTTAAAATGTCAGGTGGCCGAAATCATGGAACGACAAGAACAAAATCAACAAAACATCAATGAGTCACTCGGCAATAACAAGTTCTACCAACACAAAATCAAGCAGCATTTTTTTTTCTTTTTTCAAAATCGAACAAGGTTAAACTCGAACGAATTCATCATCGTAAAAATCAGTGAAAGTCGAAGGCAACAAGAATCTGACCAAGTCAAATAAAATCATCAACATTGTAACAAAGTCGAATGACCAGATAAATTTAATCGGTTACTCAAGCAACAAAATTCCAATTTTGATCAAGCTAGGAAACACTAGAACTCGAATTAGATGTGAGTAAAGAATATTACTCACCGTCGCTTGAAGCGGTCGAGAAAAATTGAAGCCGAAGCCCTAGATTTTGAAAAGCCCTAGCTCGGATCGAAGGACGAAGAAGAAAGACGAGCCACCATTTTTTTCTCGTTTGATTTTTTTTCTGAAATGAAGAGGGGTTTCGAACGAATATAAGAGAGAAGGGGAGACGTGATTTTGGGCACGATTTAGGGCGTGGTTGAAGGCGTAAGTAATAGCGTGTTTGTAGGGATGATAGATCGTGTTTGTAGCTGATAAAAGTAAGGCAGTTGTACTAATTATGTTATATATTATTATTATTATTATTTTTCATTTTTTTTTAAATTTTGAATTCAATTTGTTTTGTATAAATTCTCTTTGACATGCTTATATGTCGTATACTCACATATCAACTCAGAACGCCACGAAAAATTGAAATCTGATAATGATACAATATTCCGGACCCAATGGAACTGGTTTCGTCGAATTCCGAGACCGTGCCTCGGAAGGCTATTTTTAAATTCAATTTAAACGATAACATTTCAAAACTATACGAATCACTTTCAAATTCAATTCTAAAGCTTCTATTATCTTCAGTATAATCAATGTGAGTTTTCTAAGCCTTTAAACCATTTTTAATCAGCTTAAATTGAAGATTCAAAATTTTATTCAATTTTCAATAGATTAAATTCTAAAATTTAATCGCCAATTTCATAGTTATATTGGGAATTCAAACTAAACCATCATTCAAATATTCAAAACTAATTAAATATTCCCAATTTAAAATGTTCAAAATTCAGGGTTGTTACAATCTTCCCTCCTTAAAAGAATTTCGTCCCGAAATTACAAGTTAGGAAAAACGATTGTTAAAATCTCACCGATATTTATACCCTACACAATTTTTACCAAGTTCGAATAAATAAACATAGGATTCATTCCATTTATTTTATCTCCCTAGCTTTGTTCATTATTTTCTAAAATCAAGACGTAAAAATCTTTTACCTAAATTTTCGACTTACAAAACTCAGATTTAAACTTGAAATTCTTCATGCCAGAGATTTGCATATCATATATTTTTTCAAAGCTGTGGACTTTCAAGATATTTTAAAGATCTTCTTCCTTAATTCAATTAAGTTGGAATTATGTAATTCTAATTTCAGACTATTGACTTGCTATCTAATGTTTTGAAAATACTTGCTAACTCGAAGTTTAACAAGTCTATCGTCGTTCTCACAGACATTAGGCATACGCTGGCCAGGCGCAGGACTAAAAATTTCCAAGTACTAAATATACTTGCTTCAACTCCCAGTGAAAATACTTTTAAAATTCTTTTAAAAATGGATATGGAAAGCACGTTCCCCCATGGATCACATTTTACCCGGCGGTTACGCTACTATCCCAGTAGAATCGCTTGTAATCTATAGATTTCACATCTCTTGAATTTCGCCATGGTTGTTGCCATAGATCGCGGTTCACACGGCGGTTTCGCTACTATCCCAGTAGAAACGCTTGTGACCGTAGGCATCTCGCCCCTCAAATTACGCTTTGGCCTCTAGATCGCAGTTTATGCGGCGGTTGCGCCACTATCCCAGTGGAATCGCTTGTAACTGTAGGCATTGCGCCCCACGAATTACGCTAGCATACATCATCAATTCACATGATCCCAACACGATGATCCATCGTGGGGGATTCCAGTCCAAATGGACATTACACTAATGGAAATTCTACGTAGCTACGAATTTCAAGTGGACACTCACACCGAGTTCCAATCACCTTCACAAATTTTAAATGGAAGGTACATTTCCATATCCTCAGTTTAGAAAACATATGTCATATACATATAGTACTTCATTTCATGTTTCGTACATATCATACCTATGTAAACTTACATAGGATTTTCATAATAATGACTTTCCAAACTAATGGTTTTCGAATTATTACATTCACATATATAAGTTCCGAAAACCACAATATCTCATACCCGTAACAAATAGAGGATTTCTAAATTTTCCATCTCGTTACCGATTTAAAATTTTCCTCTAAGTCGATTTGAAAATTTAAGGTTATCTCAAACCCAATTCACATTCATAATTCAATTCATCGACTTCACATTCGATTTGGATTTCACGATACATCGTCAATTCTCAACACATAATTGATGTCTACCGATATATAACATCTAAGCTCGTACGTCTCAGAGAAGGGTGTTAAGCTAAAGGAATAAATTCTCCGCCACCACAGATATATATTTAATAGAGATCAATTGCTAGGTCATCAATTCACCATGTTAGACATACAATCCAAATCGACTATCCGAAATTCCAAGCTCAACTTATATTTGTTTTTGGTGTCGAAGTTAAACTCAATTTAACTCAAAATTCAATCTTTTTTGAAAAAAATCAAGTTGAACTAATTGTTCAAATTTCCCAAAAAATCTCCTTACAAGATATATATAATTTTCCACATTTAACCATTTGAAACAAATTTAAAATATTCATTTTTTCAATTTATCTTTAAAAGATAAAATTTCAAACCTTTCATTTCATATTGGAAAACATTTCCATACTTATTTAATAACAAGTAATTCACAAATCCATTTATTTTCAACACTTGGAAAATATTCAATATACTTAAATCATAATCAAGTATATATTCCATTCTTTAAGGAAAGCGCTCTTTTAAGCACATTTATTTGAGTCAAAACGAATGTTACGTAAAACATCGTTACGACAACTCAAAATCTCTAGTATAGGGATTCAAATTTAAGATAGATATATAAATCCCAATACTATATAAAAACATTTCCTTTCGGAAACCATTTACTATAACAACAGTGTTATAGTCCACCATTTCCTTATTTCTCGAAAACGTCTATTTCAACAATGAATGTTGAAATCTATGTATTCGATAGTTAATGCATTTTTAAAACATCTTTTAAAACAATTAACTTCATTTTTTTAAATTTCACTTCTCCAAATCATACCTGTTTCTTCAATAATATATTCACTGTCGAAAATCGCGAATATACATCGTTTACCAAATTCAATGTTTCTACACATTTATTTAAAGGATTATCCACTATCCAAAATCGTGGATAAAATTCCCAACCAACATTTACTATCACAATATTTAACTAAAGGATAATTCGATGTCCAAAATCATGAATATATCTCCTTTAATAATTCTATGTTTCATTTATCAAATTCAATTGGTTTCGAATTTATAACAATCTTTTCAAATTCCATTTCTATTTATAAAACTTCGATTTATAAATCTCCTTTATTAATTCAATTCAATTTATATAACTCAATTATATACCAAAAGTTCATTTATAATTAAGTACTTATAATCCATTTATTTACTAAATCGTTCTTCAAAACATTTGAAATAAATTTTCAAAAAAATTCAAAAATAAAATTCCCAGGTTATAGTTCAATGATCCCCTTGGCTATACTAAATTGACATCTCATTTTATTTCACAATTATTACTTTGGAGATATTCGAAATATTTGATATAAACAAATTCATTAATTCACTTTTTTTTTATATTTTATTCTTTCATAAATCTCAGCAATTCAATAATGGTTTTCGAATGATCGAGACTCAAATCTAAGGAAACCTTACTGAAGAGAAACTATCGCAAACCTAAATTTAGAGAGGGGAATTTCCAAAAAAGATTTGAATTTCCAAAATACCTTTTATTTTTCAAAGAAAACAATTTCATACTTCTTTAGATTTGAAAAACACTTTCTTTAAAATGATTCTAGTAACTATTCATATTAAACATCATAAACCGAGCTTTGTGTAAACCAAAGCTCTAATACCACTTTTTGTAACGACCCGCCTTCTGACCGCCCCTAGTCGGTAATTAAACCAACTTGAAACGTTCAAAACGACGGATTGTTATTTAGTTTATAGAGTTTAAATAGAATCAGCCACAGAAACACGGAATAATTATATTTCACATAATGAATTTTTCTTACATATATCAGAGTTTGTACAATGCATTAATTTATATAGCAGAATATTTCTTTAAGTACAAAAATCCCCAAAATGCTAAGTGAAGCGTTTTCCCCTCTCTCTCTAACTTCGCTTCCCGAAAATCTTTAAGCTGTAAAATACTGGGTCTGACCCGAGTATTGCATTCAAAAGAAAATAATACACGGGTCAGTCTAATTCAAACTCAGTTATTAGTGCATAGAGGCAATAATAATTAAATAACAATTAGACGACAGTTTCAGTACAAATTCACCTATCCGATCCTTTAACAAGAAATCGGATAACGGTAAATATAACACTTAACAGTGTTAAACAATAAATCAGTAGATTCAAATTATCAACGAAGATAGATGAAGGGATTATTAACGAAGATAATTCATAAAAAACATCAGAATTGCCTAAACGGCAATTAACAACAAAATCATCAAAATGCGATTCAAAATATATTGAATTGGCAACATAAAACAATTTCATCAATAGAAAATATCAATTAAAACATTAGACCTAGTAGGGCTGCAGTACACGCACTCGTGCACGGCCTCGCCATATTTAAAATGTTAACTCTGTGTGGCTGCAGTTCATGCTTGCGTGCACTGCCTCGCCACTGCCCTAATGAAATATGCAAAAGATCATAAATCAAAACAAAATAGTATATCAATAAAAGTCATACCGTGTGGCTGCAGTTCACGCTTGCGTGCGCTGCCTTGCCACTATCGTGATGATGTACTCAAAAAATCAACGAACCAAAATCAATGAAGGTTCAAATATCAATGCCACGGCCTTAATGGTCAAAACAGACAACATGGAAAATGTGCACGTATGTATACAATGAAGGTTCACAAACGAACACAAGGTCAAATCCAAATACCGGGTTCAACTCAAGTGTAATTTGAAAAACAAATCCAACTGCATAAACCAACAAGGGCAAACTGCATACATATGAACTGCAGTTGAAACAATCAAATAGCCAGGAAACTAAACAGTCAAGCAACGACAACGTAAGTGCCGAGCTCGACTGGACAAAACAAGCAAAATGCATGAACAAAGCATGCTACAGGTCTCACTACATGGATGGACAAGAAAAGTGCATATCAAGTATGCAACTACCAAACTGGGTCAAGCAAGTGCAACAGGCACAAAGACCACAGGTTGGCAACAATTAATTTGCACACAACCCGAACCAACAGAGCACAAAGGCTCAATAACAAAGTGCACAAAACATTTCAAGTGAAGTCAAATAAAAAATCAAGGCATCAAGTAGGCACAAATTTATGCAAACCAGTACAGTTTGCATATTGAAACCAAGTGCATGAAGGCTACATCAAGTATACAAGTATGCCTATATATATACGTAAACACATGGTTCAGTATACACATACATATCTACACTAAATAAAACAGGATCAGCAAAGACCGGAGTACAGTCAAAGTGGAAACATAAACTAACATACACATATATACATCCAAGAATGTATGTACACATGTGATGTTATACCACATAGATAACACTAAAAAAAAGGTTCAACTTGTATGTCACAGTAACCAAGTAGCATATGGCAATATCAAGTGAATTCACCAAAAATTCAACTAGCAGTATGCAGTGACAATTTAAATCAAGCTGCAACATGTACATAAAGATGATCAGGTTACAACAGTTTTTTTTTTAATATGAAGATAATGTGGTCAAAGTAACATGGAGTGATACCAGACCACACAATCGAGCAATGCCAAATGCATAGTGGAACAACAAGGGACAAAGGCTACAGATGAAACAAGCAGGTGTATCCCAGATAAGGCCACATATAACAAGCACAAAGGCTACAGGCTTCAACCAAAACAGGTGGACGATTGTACACAAAAAAAATATCAACATGGCACATAGGATAATCAAAGTCTACAAGAGTGCACGTACGCACATGTATGAATGCACATACATGTTTAAATCAAATGAAACAGCACTTAGTATAAACAAGTGCCAAAAGTAGTTCAAAGGAATTTATAACAAAACCAGCAGGAACTAGTGGATATTCGAAATGAACAGAAGTGAAAAATTCACAAATGAATAAATTAAAAATTTCAGGTGGCCGAAATCATGGAACGACAAGAAAAAAATCAACAAAACTTCAGCGAGTCACTCGGCAATAGCAAGTTCTACCAACACAAAATCAAGCAGCAATTTTTTTTTTTCATTTTTCAAAATAGAACAAGGTTAAACTCGAAAGAATTCATCATCGTAAAAATCAGTGAAAGTCGAAGGCAACAAGAATCTGACCAAGTCAAATAAAATCATCAACATTGTAACAAAGTCGAATGACCAGATAAATTTAATCAGTTACTCAAGCAACAAAATTCCAATTTTGATCAAGCTAGGAAGCACTAGAAGCTCGAATTAGATGTGAGTAAAGAATATTACTCACCTTCGCTTGAAGCGGTCGAGAAAAATTGAAGACGAAGCCTTAGATTTTGAAAAGCCCTAGCTCTGATCGAACGACGAAGAAGAAAGACGAGCCACCATTTTTTTTCTCGTTTGATTTTTTTTTTCGAAATGAAGAGGGGTTTCGAACGAATATAAGAGAGAAGGGGAGACATGATTTTGGGCACGATTTAAGGCATGGTTGAAGGCGTAAGTAATGGCGTGCTTGTAGGGATGATAGATCGTGTTTGTAGCTGATAAAAGTAAGGCAGTTGTACTAATTATGTTATATATATTATTATTATTATTCATTTTTTTTTTAAATTTTGAATTCAATTTGTTTTGTATAAATTCTCTTTGACACGTTTATATGTCGTATACTCACATATCAACTCAGAACGCCACGAAAAATTGAAATCTGATAATGGTACAATATTCCGGACCCAATGGAATTGGTTTCGTCGAATTCCGAGACCGTGCCTCGGAAGGCTATTTTTAAATTCAATTTAAACGATAACATTTCAAAACTATATGAATCACTTTCAAATTCAATTCTGAAGCTTCTATTATCTTCAGTATAATCAATGTGAGTTTTCTAAGCCTTTAAATCATTTTTAATCAGCTTAAAATTGAAGATTCAAAATTTTATTCAATTTTCAATAGATTAAATTCTAAAATTAATCCCCAATTTCATAGTTATATTGGTAATTCAAACTAAACCATCATTCAAATATTCAAAATTAATTAAATATTCCCAATTTAAATTGTTCAAAATTCAGGGTTGTTACAATTGGGATAAACTTCTCCGTAAATAACTGTTTAAATTTGTCCCATGAAATGTCTTCCTCGGAAATGTTTGCTACCGTTGCATCCCACCAGGCTGCTGTGCCTTCCTGCAATTGCCACGATGCCATTTCGCTTTTCCGCTCATCGGACAACTTCATACTCTTAAAGATGCGCTCACAAGAGCGTAGCCAAGCTTGAACTTCAATTATCCATTCTGAACCTTTAAATGGTCGGCCTCCATGGTTGATGAAGTCTTTGCATAATGTGGCAAAACTAACCTGAGGCGATACTGGATTTACAGCCTCACTAGCTTTTTGACTTCGTCCATTATCAGTCGAGGTACTACCCCTACCTCTGCCTCTCCTTCTAGAACTTATGTTGGCCACCTGGACAGGTAACTCAACAAATTTAGATAGATATATAATTATATGAAAATACAAATACGCACTCTCAAGATAGATATTACTCAAGAGCTTAGGTACTCGCTTAACTTAGCGCTCTGATACCAACTTTGACGACCTGCCTTTCTAACCCCAGAAAGACATGTTATCATTAAGAAAGAAAGGGATAGAAATAGAAAAGAATAGAAAGAAAGAATAACAACATCAGAATCTCATAGCGGAATGGAACAAAATATAATACATCACATAACTATCACACAGTTTTACATATAACAGAGTTATACAATATCATACAACAGGACAATCATACATATCTGCCAATACATACATCCAAAATACAACATACACTAACTACACATCAGAACTATATAGATAGATACATACATCTGGTCTTCTGCTCCAACTCCTCCAGAAACTCAATAGTCCAAATACCTATCACTTGGCTGCTCATAAAAAATGGAGTACCCAAGAGGTTATGAAAAAAAATATAAACTCCAGGTCAGACATGGGTCTGGTGTGAGTAAACGGGTTAAAGTTGTTTAACTTTAAAAATCGTTTGAAAATAAACGTATTACGTAAGACTCCACACACATAAACATGGGAAGTTTTTAACTTACGCTAACCAAAACATTTTATAGGAAATCGAGTGATATTATAATAGTGTCTAGGGTTTTCAAGTAAATAGAAAATAGCCGAAATTGTTACATCTATTAAATTCCAAGTGCTAGCCACAAAAGTGGGTAATACAAATCAAAACCATATGGTCTCATAGGGAAAATGGGTTTCCAACAATGGCAGGGCTACTGGGGTACCGCTCGTCACAGTACGGGGCCTAGATCAATGTACCGAGAATCACTCCCGGCCCCCTACAACACAAGGCCGGAACCATTCCTTACTGAACAGTCCCGAACAAGATAGCCCCGCAGTTGTGGCCAACAATTGCCCACACAGCCGAAGATAAAGGGACATCTAGATAGGGGTATACCTCGTCCTGCTTGGGCATGACCCACCTAACCTTGCTGCATCTCCCCTATTTTAGCCATTCTCGGTTGATGAGGCTTAAGGCTACGATTACCATTATAGAACATTATTCTTAGAATGCTCGTCGTCCACCTGACGATGTGCTGAAAGCATTCAATCCATACAAGTTCGTTCCGGGTTCGAACGAAACCAAAGGCATTATCTCATTGCACTCGTTTTGGAATCACCCTCAGAGTTAACGATGATAACCCTTGCATTCTGAAACAACATCTCGATCTTCAATTGTTATGTCACGACCTATCGTTTAGTTTGGATCGATGTGGTTTTCGAAATATCGAATTGATACCCGATCCCGGCCCCATCGAAATCCAAACGCCATTTTAAGGGCCAAGTTGTTTAGTAGTTTAGAATAGTTTAAATTCAACACTTTGAATTCACATAACAGCTATCATAGATAAATCATACACAGTCCTCATAGATATATCTAGAATATATCATAGAATATCACAGAATATCATCAAATAAATATCAGAGTAAATCAAAAAAGAACCATCAATTCATATCAATATAGTTTGATTAACTTAACTTAATTAATTAAGAATACCATTTTATCCTACTTGATTATCCACTAATTAATCAAATTATTAAATTATTTAATTATTACTTAATTAATCACTTAATTAATTACTTCTTAATTATTAACTAATAATCTTAATTATTAAATAAATAAAACTTAATTATCTATTTATTAATCATTAAATTACCAATTAATTAATCATTTAATTAGTTAACTACTATTTATTAATTAACTTTAAGTAGTGACTTAAAATCTTAAGTTCAAAATTTACTAAACATAAGACTAATAAAGTCAATTTTTAATTATATTTTATTTAACCTTAAGTTATTTATTTAATTACAAGCATAAGTTAATTTACATTTTTAATTTCCTTATACCTTACATTAATTGATCATCTTACCTTTACAAACCTTTCTTTTTCATAAATTTTAAATCAAACTTTAACTTAAAACTAACCAACACTATTTACTTAATTAATATTAAACTTTGCTTAACAAAATAACTTAAAAAGTTATTAGGCTAATGCATAGTAATTTGAACCCGGAGTTATCGATACGTTTACTCGAGTAAAGCTCGAGTCTTTTCCCCTATTTTCCCGCGTTCATTCTCCCTCTACTCTTTCTTCTTCTTCTACCAGATCTTTTCTTCTTTTTTTTTGTTATTAACTTAAGTTAATAAATTGAAGTATTTTTAACACACTCACGCACCAGGTTCAAACTCGAAGCTACACCAAATATACTCGTGCAATAACTCGCGACAATCCAGTACACCAAAAAAGGCACCGCTCACCACCGTGCACGTTCATTGTGGTTCGTCGCCCCTCCGGCGACCATCATCGCCTCCTACAAATCCCAAATTTACCATACATTCGAAATCAAATCCCAGTTCACCATGAAAAGTTCGAAATCAAGATATGCCCAAATATTCGAACTGCAACACGAGCCTACCAAACAGAAAGTGCCGCTAATCACTAGCACCGTTCACCTGTGGCTTCGCAACTCCGGCCGTATCTCAGCCGTAACCTCCTCTGCCTTCACCCAGAAGTGCGTGATACTCGATCGATCCATGGTGCCGAAAACAAGAAATTAATAGACCACAGAAAAACACGAACCCAAACCCTACATTCGATTCGACCAAACAACTTACTCCGTGGATAAATTTTTTAGCATTTTTCCTGAATTCGAAAATCACTAAGCTAGCTTCATAATAAATTTCAACATCTAATACTTGTTGAATCAACAGAAATTGATGAAAATTCACTTTTAATTCTTTTTCGAACTGCACCTTGAATACTTACTTAAAAATCAACATTTAAATCTTAAAAATCCTATCTTCGAATAAGAGTTCAAGTTATATAATTGAAGTAGCCATTTAAAACATTCGAATTCAACATGTATTTGCAATTTTGCTTTGTAAAACTAAGGTTCTAGCCGATTACACCAGCATGTTTTAAACAAATTTTGAGTTCTTGATTTATTTTTCAACAACTTGTTTTGTTTAAAATTGTAAGCCTAATACTGATTGAATGAGTATTGAATTTCCTATTTTATTTTCACTCTGAAACCAGAAACAAAAAGAACAGATTTACAATCATATGGATGTACACAGAGCTAAAATGTGATATCCCGGAATTATTGGCAATATCAATTTAATAATCTTTATTTAAAATTAAATTGATTTGATAGTATAGATTAATAAAATATGAATTGGTTTAATAATATAATTAAATAAATAGTTAATTAGTGTTTTATCTTTTAAAAGCTAAATAAATGTTTCTATTTATAATGTGTATATATTTGTATATATATTATAGATAATTTTTGATTTGGGATTTAATAAATAAATAAAGTTTTGTTTCCAAATTCTAATAATATATTTAATAATTGTAAATTTATGATTCAAATTAACATTAAGCTATTCAAAGTTATTTAATTAATAAAAATATGGTTTGTAAATACTTAAAATAAATGTTATTATTTAAAACTATATCTTAGTTAATTTTTAAATTTAAATAAAAGTTTGTTTTATTTCTTTTCAAATATTACTTGATATAAATGTAATTTGAAAATTTTGTATATAAGTTCAAAATACAATATAAAATATGGACTTAATTCATTTAATAATAGAAGTGATTTATAATGTCTTTTATAAATCATTTAAAATTGTTAAATTTGTTATTTTCAAACCATATTAATAATGTATTATTTTTCCATATAAATATAAAAAGAATTAAAATAAGAAAATGAATTATCATTTCAAATTGAATAAGTTGACTTTAATTTGGATTTCAAAAAGTTTAATTTGAATTTGGAATTTATTTTGAAATTCAAAATAATAGATTCTTAAAATATTTGGACAAGCTTTAATTTATAATTTGTTTTCATTACATTTTCTTTACATAAGTAATTCACATATATATTCACACAAGTATAAATAAATTAAGTGTAACTTTTATTAACATTTAAAATAAAAAGAAAATTTAACAAGACAAGTGTTAACATATTAAGAAATCAAACCACATGTGTTAATTGAAGAATAAAGGTTTATGACAAGTGTCATTTTATTTTTATCTTTTACTTTTATTTTGTTAGTTAATTTCAGCCATTATAAACCTATTTTCTCCTTTATTCTTTTTTCTTTTCTATCTTTTTATTCAACGAAGAGAAACTTAAACTTCCTCTCAAAAACAAAATCTGCCTCAAACAGAAATTATCAAACAAAACTCCGAAACATCATTCTTCAAAATCATAACTTGTTCATTTGCAAAAATCAATGCCTGCATCGCTTCTTCAATCTGCAAACATTTAAAAAAAATGTAGATCAACCCAGCATTTCTTCCTCTGGAAAATCATCAACATGCCAGCATTTTCAAGCCTGCATGAATGTAGTTTTGGTCAGGAAGCATAAGTATTTCAGTTGCAATAGTATTTCATAAATCATGAACAAAGGAGCAACTTAATTTTCAAAAATTCAAGCTCTTTCATTTTCAATGGTGCTTTGTTCTTTTGAATATCAGGTGAGTAACCTTTTAAAATTTAAAATATAAATTTGTTGCATGCTAATATGATTGAAATGAATAGATATTGCATGAATATACAAGTGAAATCTAATATGACTATTTACAGAATGTATGTTGTGTATATATATGTGCTTTGCTCTGTGTTGTTCCTAGGCTCAGAATTTGATTTAAATCCCTTACTTACTTAATCTTGTTTTTGATAAGATTTCATTATCAAACAAAAGTTGTTTGATTTAACATGAACTAATGGTTAAAAAATTTATAAAATTAAAAATAAAGCATGTTGTCTCTGAAATTATAAAACATCAGTACATTTTAAAATAAAGCAAAAGCCCAAACTATTTAAATTATAAAATCAGTATTATAAACTAAACACATAAGCAAAAACATGATTTTTGAAACAAGAATCAATTTTTTTTAGTTTGGGATTTGGGAAGAAATTCTGGGAAGAACTGAAGGGGGAAATTTGGGAAATTTTGATGATCTTGAAATTCTGGACGTTTGAAGTTTCTTCTGGAGGAAGTAGAGTGATTAGGCACTTCAGCAAAATTATAAACTGGTGGATAAATCATTTGGGTAGAAGCGGTGAGGGATTGAGTTCTGTAACCCTAGTTTTTGATCAAGTTAGGAATTTGATCATTTTAGTTTCTATGTTTGATCGAGTGAGATGGGCCTTAGAGCGTTGGTGGCTGGGTCGATGACGAGGGCATGAATGGAATTGCAGCACTTACGGTGTTCGAAGGACGGTGATTTGGGGAGTTGACAGGTTTGGGGTTTGTAACGACCCGGAATTTTGGGCAATATCAATTTAATAATCTGTATTAATAATTAAATTGATTTGATAATTTTTCTTTATAATTTTAATTTGAATTGGTAGATTTAATCTTTTAAAGGTTAATAAATATTTAATCTGATAATTGTGATCAATATCTTTCTAACATTTGAAATAGATAAGATTTATTTTTCAAAGATAATAAAATTTTATTCTGTTTATAATATATATTAGATATATTGTGAATATAATATCTTTTGTTAAATAAAGATGAATCTTCAAATTGTAATATACATGTATGTATATGTTATAATTTGGAATTTGTTTGAAATTTAATTTAATCTGTTAATAGTTTATATATGAATGAGTATAGTAATTTAAAGTTTTCTTTTAAAATTTTGATTTTTCAATGGTTAATTTAGATTTATCAAATTGTTTTCAATTATAAGATAATTGTTGTTTTCAAAATATAAGATTACTATTTGTTTTAAATATGATAGTTTAAATAAAGTATTTAAATTTAAATTGTTATAAATGTATCTGTAAATGTTTTAGATTTTGTTTAAAATTACATATGTAAGAATGTATTTGTATTTTAACTAGTTTTCCAATATTTTCTTTCAAAGGTGAACTAATATTTATTAATTAAGTAATTTAAATAAGTAAGTATATAAAATAAATGTTTTAGATTTTTAAAATGCATACATGAGTATTTATGTATTTAGTAAATTATCAGTAAGTTTATATTAACTTTTAAATTAAACAGAAATTTATTAAAAATACTTAAATATAAATGTAACCATGTTAATCGTCTTTGAAACGCATGTAAGAAAATTAAATATTTATAGTTGACAAGTGTATGTCTAATTTACATGTGTTTTTATTTTAAAAATTCACTTTCTTTAATTTTTATAAACATAACACTTTCATTTATTTGCTTTCTTTCCTTAACTCAAACAGGTATTTCATTTTAAAAATCTAAAATCAAACCTGAAAATTGAAAAGTAAAATGAAAACTGTAAAAGGATTTTCAACTAAAAGCTGCAACCTTCAAATTACTGCAACTTCAACATGAAAAAGGGAGATCCGAATTTAATCAAATTTGCAAATCAACAATGAAGCTACAACTTTAATCTGCAAACAAAATGAAATCTGCAATTTCACCTACATTTCTAAGAAGTATTCAACAGCATGCAAAAGGAAGATCATCAGCAGTTCAATCTTTTCAATCATCAAATTAAAAGGCATGCATGGATTCAAATTTCAACGGCAAGCATCAAAGTCTTTTTCAAATTTAAAATTCAAGGCCAGGATGAATTAAAAACTACCGTGCTCTGCAAAATTTAAAAAGGTGAGTAAATTTTATTTTAAGGACAGTTTAAAATCTGAGATTATATTGATAACAGTGATAAGTATTGCAGTAACATAGATTTAATATGTTTATATGTTCGATAATGTGAATGCATGTTTATTTAAAGTTGGATTTGTGAAATTATTAGTACATCTGCTTCTCTATTATATACTCCGGGCTCCTGTTGTTTTTTTTAAAGAATTATTAACTCTAAATTAAACTTATACTTACCTTGGATTTTTGAATTAAAGATATTTGTGTAGTATAATATCAAGTACGAGATAAATTCAGGAATTATAATTTAGCAAATAAATGTTTACAATTTGAAATAACAGTGAAACATTTATATATGTTAAAAATCAACTTATTTAATTTTGGATTTGGATTGCATGAGTGTAATCATGGAAGAAAATAATGAATTTAGGAGTTAATATCATAATTTTTAGTTGACAAATTGATGAGAAATTTGGTTTTGTTCGAAATTGGGAATTTAGGCGATTGCCGATGATTTACTCATTAATTGTTGTCGAAATTTTGGATGAAGCTTGCTTGTGTATCATGGATGAAGGGAAAAATGCAAAAGAATTTTTCTAATTGTTGAATCAATGGAAATGGATTGATCTAGAGTTTATTTTGGTTTATGTTTCGGCTGATTGTAATGGGTTTTGCGACTTGGTTAAGGGATCGAGTCTGATCGCGTTTGGCAATGTTCGAGCTTGAGGTCTTGACTATCGATGATGGAGATAGCAGAGTTCACTGGCGACTGGGTTGGTCGTCATTGGGTTTATTTTTGGTATTCGTGTTTCCGTAGTTTTCGAGCTAGTGGTCCAAATTTGATTCGAGTGTTCGGCGTTGGATCTGGGTTTATTTTTGGGGTCACGAGTGATGATGTGGCTGACGTCGATGGTCGCGGCGATCTAACTTGGGCGGAGATGGTCGCGCATGTGCACAGGGCGTGTGTGTACACTGGGGTTGTCGAGTTGGGGAAGACGAAGAAAACTGAAGTCTCGCTCGCATTTTATTCGGGTTGATCTCGAAGATGATAGGGTTGGGTTATAGCTCGGGGTAGTCGCGTCTTGTTGCTGAGTTGGTCTCGGGATTTTAGTGTTGCTGTGTTTTAGTGAGTGATGTGTTGATATTAAATTGCATATGAACTTGATTTTGAAGAAATCAAGCACGTAACTCCAAACAAGTTTTGTTAAAGAAACCAGAATGCAAGGATAAAAAGCTTGTTGTTTAAAATTAATTGAACTTCAAAAGTATAAATTGAATTTATTTTAAAATTTAAATTTATTAAAAATGATTTCTTTTTGAAAGTAATTTAGTGTAATTACATTTTGGATTTTTAAAATTTAAAGAAGTATGTTTGGATTTAACAATTTATCAAAGTTTTTAGGTAAATTGTTAGGTAATGTTTAATAACTAAGTTTTCATACTTATTTTGAAAATAAATAAGTTTAAATTAGATGTTTAAAATGTTTTAAATTTCAAATTCATTTCCAAATGTTTATTCTCAAAATAAGGCTATTGTTAAATTTTGAAATTCAAATAATTTGTTTGAAATTATCAATTTGATTAATTTCAAATAACTTATTTAAGAAGACAAATATGGTTAAATTATTATGGATGTGAAATTAAGGATATTTAATAAATATGTTTTGTTAATAATTAAAGATTAATTAAGAATAATGCTTTCTTAATTAATTAAGGGTTATTAAATATAAGAATTTAGTTAATTTATTATTTAATTAATTTTAAATGATTAGTTAATTGTTTATTTAATTTTATATAATCACTTAATTATTGATTAATTGAGTATGATTACTTAATGAAGTAATCAATGGTTAATTATGGAATGTAATTAAGAACAGAAATAATTACTTATGGAAGTAATTATAGGAAATTACTCATGGAAGTAATTAAATGGAGATGATTATTGGTAAATCACTTGATGTTATTAGTCAAAGGAATTTATTAATATAATTGTTGAAGTTAATTAATTATAGAGTAATTAATTAATTAAAGAATTCAGGATTGTTTAATGATAGAATTAATTACTTGTTAAATAATTAATTAAGAGAGTAATCAAGATTTATTAATGAAGTAATTAAGGATAATTACTTATGTAAGTCATTAAAGGGTTAAGTACTTAGTTAATTTTAGTTAATTAATGTGATTAATTAATCTATGGATGTGATTAATTTAAGATTAATTGCTAAGGGTAATTAATTAATATTGTAATTAATAAATAAAGTAATTAATTAAGGATTATTTGTTAATTTAATTGAATTATAATTACTTAATGAAGTAATTAAAGATTAATTAATTAGATTAATAAATCAAAAAGGTTAATGTAATTAATTAAGATGTTAATTAAATAAGATAAGTAATTACAAATTGTTTTTCACCGATTATGATTAATGAGTTGATTAATTACAAGTTAATTATTTAATTAAAGAGCATTATTAATTAATGGGGATCATTAATTAATATAATTAATGATATTAATCAAGATTGATTAATAAAGGAAATTAATTAAAGTGTGATTAATTAATTGAGGTTTAAAGTAATTAATTATAATTGATTAAATAATGGGAGTAATGAAGGATCGTTAATTATTGTAATTAATGATAGTAATTAAAGGTTAATTACTGAATATGGCTAAGGATAAATTCTTGAATGTAATTAAAAGATAATTAATCAGGAAGATTA
The DNA here is from genome assembly GCA_030765085.1 of Allium cepa. Lineage (NCBI taxonomy): Eukaryota > Viridiplantae > Streptophyta > Magnoliopsida > Asparagales > Amaryllidaceae > Allium > Allium cepa. The sequence goes on along the minus strand of CM060943.1, from coordinate 888,191,349 downwards.
ATTAAAGAAGATCATTAAGAGATGATTAATTTATTTATTTGTAATAAATAAATAAAGGAGGATTAAGGGTAATCCATTTGATTAAGAGTTAATCAATTCTACTTGGTTGGTTGATTGATATTGGTTGATTGATTGATATTGGATGATCAATATTGGGTGATTGATATTTGTTGACATTGGATGATTTGGATATCTATGATATGTGATATGCTGCTTTGTGAAGATGAATATTGTTATGAATTATCTATTTTGATAATGTGATTCATCTATCTGTTTATATATCATCCTGAATATGAGTTTAAATTGTTCAAACCCTTAAGTACAACTTGGACAATAAAATGGCATTTGGTTTCGGTGAGACCGGGATCGTTTTTCCATATTTGGAATCCGAAAACCACATCGATTCCAATTAAATGTTAGGTTGTGAATCCAAGTGGAGCTTTGTGAAGACTCGAGGTGTAAAGACTATACGTTAGTATAACTCTGTGGGTGATTCCGTAATGAGTTTGACGGAATAGTACTTATAGGTTCGAGATGGTGATTTAGAGTGCAAGGGATATGGTCGTTGACTCTGAGGGTGATTCCAAAATGTGTGCAACGAGATAGTGCCTTCGGTTTCGTTCGAACCCGGAACGAACTTGTATGGATTGAATGCTTTCAGAACATCATCAGGTGGACGATGAGCATTCTAAGATAGATGTGTTCTATAAAGGTAATCGTAGCCTCAAGCCTCATCAACCGGGAATGGCTAAAACAAGGGAGGTGCAGCAAGGCTTCGTGGGTAGCTCCCACTGCAGAGAAAGATTTTCCCCTGTCTAGAAGCCACTTTTTATTTTGGCTGTATGGGCAGTCGGAATCGTGCGCCAACTGCGGGGTTGTCTTGTTCGGGACTATTCAGTAAGGAATGGTCCCAGCCTTGTGTTGCAGGGGAGCGGGCATACTCCTCGGTATGTTGATTTAGGCCACGTACTGTGACGGGCGGTACCCCAGCAGCCCTGCCATTGATGGAAACTCATTCTTCCTACGAGACCCTACGGATTTGTTTGTATTACCCACTTTTGTGGCTAGTAGCTGGAATTTAATGAATGTATCAATTTCGGCTATTTCTTATTTACTTGAAAACCCTAGACACTATTATAATATCACTGGATTTCATATCAAATGTTTTGGTTAGCGTAAGGTAAAAAATTTCCATGTTTATGTGTGGGAAGTCTTACGTGATACCTTTTCTTTTCAAAGGTTTTTCTAAAGTTAAGCGAATTTAACCGTTTACTCACACCAGACCCCTGTCTGACCCAAGTGTTTATTTTTTGTTTTATTAAACTCTTGGGTATTCATATTATGTATGAGTAGTCAAGTGATTCAGGTTAGCTTGACGAATTCTGAAGGAGATATGGAGCAGGAGGCTTCCATGTGTAGATATATTATGGTTCTGCTGGGTTTGTTGTAACTGTATCTTGTGAAAACTTAAGTTGTATAATTAGACAGATGTTTATAACTGTCTAATATGTGTTGAATAAGTTGTATACTCTGATGTAATATGATACCGTGTAATATTTTATGTGATATATTATATTTTATTCGTTCCGCTATGAGTTCTCTGATGTTGTTGTTGTTTCTTTCTTTCTCTTTCTTTTCTTCTTCTATCCCTTTCTTCCTTCATTAGCGATGTGTCTTCCTGGAGATAGGAAGTCGGGTCGTTTCAGTTGGTATCAGAGCATTAGGTTGAGTAAATACCTAGGCTCTGGAGTGGTGTCTTTCTTGAGAGAGTGTACTTCTAATTTTTATATATAAACTATATAACTATATATATATATATATATATTTATATTTATATTTATATATATGTATCTACCTGATTTGTTGGGTTATTTGTTCGGATTTTCCAACATAAGTTTTAGAGGTAAATGGAGTAGTGGTGTGTGTGTAACACGACTACCGCTGATGGAAGAGGTCCATATGTTTGAGGTTGGAAGTATTTGTCGAGACTGTAGACCTAATACCATCTCGAGTAAGGATTTCTCTGATATCCGAAGGAAATCTTTTGAAGATTCGGAGTGTATCTTTGAAGTGTAAGTTTGAATCTGTCGGAAGTGCAGAAGTAAGTGATGATATTTTGATAGCTGCGTGATGAGATGCAGTATCCATGGATATTTTTCTGAAGGAGTTTTCTCTTGAAGCAGTTTTAGAAGTGGTTAAGGAGCAGTCTTTACCTCGCGCAGTGAAGATTCATCTCTGTAGTAGTTGTCTGGATCTTTAGCAAGGAGGTTGGCTGTTTTGGAATATGAGACTAAGGTCTATAGTTGTTTCATTTCGGCATGGTCTCTTTTGTCATTCCTTAAGGAAAGCGAGATGTTGATGCTTAGTTTGGAGTCCGAATTTCTTGGGAGGTTGTCAGCCATCTCGTAGGTCCGTTGTGTGGTCTATTGATGGTTTCGTGTTTGAAGAGCTTTTTGGATTAGAAGTATTTGGTTAGCTGTGGTAGCAGTGCAGTTCGAAGTGTTCGGTGTGCCGACGAGAAGATCTTTTAGCTTTGCAGTATCATCGGGGTAGAATTTGGAAGCAGTAGTGTGGCCGTTTCTCCGATGGTTCAGGAATCTTTGAGGTTCTTCTATCAGCTGTCCGGGCTGATGGTGGAAGTTTTCTTGAAGGGTTAACCATTTTTGGAAAAGCTTAAAGCTGTTCTAATTGGTAAATAGATGACGGTCTCTTTGGAATCCGAACTAGGTTGGATCGCAAAAGTGATTTGGGTTTAGTCTGGAAATTTTTCTTGAGCAATCTTTTGTTTGAGACTGAGGGTTCTCATGTGGAAGTAGGAGCTACTGAAGTGATCAGAAGTTTTTCTGCATCTGGAGTTGAGCTCCGTATTGTTTTGGTCCCAGAAGTGATTTTGGTAGTTAGCCTGGTAGTAGGATGGTTCTTGGAGTAGAAGAGATGGTGTAGCAGCTCAGAAATTCTTTTGAATTTGGATTGGTCAGATCTAGTTTCTGAGTTGGATTTCTGTTATAAGGTTATGCGACTGAGTCAGATGAGTCTCTCAGATTATGTGAATTGGATGAACAAGTTCCCAAATAAATTGGATAAGTTTGTATTTGTGTTCGTCAACAGTATTCTCAAAATCAGAGTTGTGCAGCGGAAGCAAGGTAGCAGCTGTGCAAGGAAGGAAGCAAGTTCAGTTTGCTATTGCTTGAGAATAGAGCTTGAGATCTGGATTTTGATGGATTTTGGAAGACTTTTCTGTTGAATAAGATCCAGAAGCTGGATTGCTTTGGTCTAATTGTTTCTGGAAGCATAAGCATGGGTTAAGCTGGTCAGGAAGAGATTGGCAGCCCAAGATTATCTGTTGAGTTTTGCAGATATGAGATAAGAAGTTTGGAATTCAAAGTTGGAGACTTCATTGTTGTTAAGGTTTCACTGGTTAAGAGAGCAGTTATTGGGTAAGATTGGATGGCTAGTTTTGAGGCATTTGGGATTTCATATCTATGTTTGATAGGATAAGATTGAATTGCCAGTTTGGATAGCTGGAATTCATTATATTTCACGTATTTCTAAGGGAGTACGTGTATGATTCATCATTGGTTGTTGAATCTGCAGTTCAGTTGGATTTGGAAGTTGAGCTGGACTTAAGTATAGTCTGATGTCCTGTTCAGATTGATGGATCTAGAGATAAGAGGTGTTTGCGTAAAAAATGGTCACAAACACCCAATACCGTGAAAGCACCAGTGTATGAATATAAATCAGCGATATTCAAACACAAATCACAGATCTCAGCAAATAACCCAAATACGTTTGCACAAAAGATGGGCAAACAACTCCAAGTTGTATGATTTAGTTGATTTTATGTTGTTCGTAATGATTTAGGTGGTTTATGCAAATACGTAAAAAGCAAGGACTGAACTGTAAAAGACACACAGATTTATAGTGGTTCGGCCAAAATGTGCCTACGTCCACTTTATATGTTATTCTCCTTTTCAAATCCGATTACGAGTACAAAGCTTGTAGTACAAGTGTATGAAAGTTGTTTGAAAGTTCCTTCCAGGTTTGAGCTCTCAAACTTCCCCCCCATTGTTGTACCCCTGCCCCTTTATTTATAGAGTGAGGCTGGGGGCGGAGGTCTTGGATGTATATAGCTGCTGGTGGGCTTGGGCTGATGCAATCTGGCCTTGCAGCATTCTGGTTCGGCAGCGTCTTGGTTCGGCGGTGAGTGGTAACATGGGTGATTCGGCAGGTAGTGGAGATAGGGGTTCGGTGGTAGGTTGGACTGGTGGTAGCGTGGAGATGGAGCTGGACCGGTGGTTGGTTCGGTAGCATGGTAGGTAGAGGAGGTTGGTTCGGCAGTAGTTAGTCCGGCAGCTGGTTCGGTATGGTTGGTTCGGTAGGTAGTGGAGACAAGGGTGATTCGGCAGTGGAATGGAGGCAGGGGTGATTCGGCAGTGGCGTGGAGAGGTGGTGGTTCGGTGAGGGTACTACCGAATGGAGCTTATAGAATGCCGAATGATCCCTTCATATTCGAGAATGCCGAATGAGCCTTCGAATCCGAGAATGCCGAATGAACCAGGGGGAGTTCGAATACCGAACGAACTCTTGCCTCGCTTCCAATCGATTTTCAATCCCGACATCCATCATTCCTTGCCAGTTTGTTGATATTCTAGTTTTGACCAAAAAATGGGATAACAAGAGGAGCTCTGGATTTTGGTGCGTAGATAGTTGAGCTTCTTTAAGAGCAAGTCTCCCGGTGATTTATACTTGGGAAATTCGAGATAGTGCTAGTAAGATTTATTCTGATTTGTATCAGGATAATTAGTAGCTTTGTTTGTTTGATTGATTGCTATGGTTGTTAGTAACTGGATGTTAGGAATGCTTTGCTGATTTGAAATTGAAATCTTTGCTGGATTATTAAATTACCTTTGCTTTTAAATTTCGGGGACAAAATTCTTTTAAGGGGGGAGGATTGTAACGATCAGGAATTTTGGGCAATATCAATTTAATAATCTGTATTAATAATTAAATTGATTTGATTATTTTTCTTTATAGTTTTAATTTGAATTGGTAAATTTAATCTTTTAATGGTTAATAAATATTTAATCTGATAATTGTGATCAAAATCTTTCTAACAATTTGAAATACATAAGATTTATTTTTCAAAGCTAATAAAATTTTATTCTGTTTATAATATATATTTGATATATTGTGAATAGAATATCTTTTGTTAAATAAAGATGAATCTTCAAATTGTAATATATATATATGTATGTATATGTTATAATTTGGAATTTGTTTGAAATTTAATTTAACCTGTTAACAGTTTATATATGAATGAGTATAGTAATTTAAAGTTTTGTTTTAAAATTTTATTTTTCAAAGGTTAATTTTGATTTATCAAATTGTTTTCAATTATAAGATAATTGTTGTTTTTAAAATATAATATTACTATTTATTTAAAATATGTTAGTTTAAATAAAGTATTTAATTTAAAATAGTTATAAATCTGTCTATAAATGTTTTAGATTTTTTATAAAATTACATATGTAAGAATGTATTTGTATTTTAATTAGTTTTCCAATTTCTTTTAAAGGTGAACTAATATTTATTAATTAAGTAATTTAAATAAGTAAGTGTATAAAAATAAATGTTTTAGATTTTTAAAATGCATACATAAGTATTTATGTATTTAGTAAATTATAAGCAAGTTTATATTATCTTTTAAATTAAATAGAAATTTATTAAAAATACTTAAAGGCAAATGTAACCATGTTAATCATCTTTGAAACACATGTAAGAAAATTAAATATTTATAGTTGACGAGTGTAAGTCTAATTTACATGTGTCTTTATTTTAAAATTCACTTTCTTTAATTTTTATAAACATAACACTTTCATTTATTTGCTTTCTTTCCTTAACTCTAACAGAAATTTCATTTTAAAAATCTGAAATCAAACCTGAAAATTGTAAAGTAAAATGAAAACTGCAAAAGGATTTTCAGCTAAAAGCTACAACCTTCAAATTACTGCAACTTCGACATGAAAAAGGGAGATCTGAATTTAATCAAATCTGCAAATCAACAATGAAGCTACAACTTCAATCTGCAAACAAAATGAAATCTGCAATTTCACCTACATTTCTAAGAAGTATTCAACAGCATGCAAAAGGAAGATCATCAGCAGTTCAATCTTTTTAACCATCAAATTAAAAGGCATGCATGGATTCAAATTTCAACAGCACGCATCAAAGTCTTTTTCAAATTTAAAATTCAAGGCTTGGAATGAATTAAAAACTACTATGCTCTGCAAAATTTTAAAGGCGAATAGATTTTATTTTAAAGACAGTTTTAAAATCTGAGGTTATATTGATAACAGTGATAAGTATTGCAGTAACATAGATTTAATATGTTTATATGTTCGATAATGTGAATGCTTGTTTATTTAAAGTTGGATTTATGAAATTATTAGTACATCAGCTTCTTTGTTATATACTCCAGGCTCCTGTTGTTTTTTTCAAAAAGAATTCTTAACTCCAAATTAAACTTATACTTATCTTGGATTTTTGAATTAAAGTTATTGTGTAGTATAAAATCAAGTACGAGATAAATTCTGGAATTATAATTTTGCAAATAAATGTTTAAAATTTGAAATAACAGTGAAACATTTATATATGTTAAAAATCAACTTATTTAATTTTGGATTTGGATTGCATGATTGTAATCATAGCAGAAAATAATGAATTTAGGAGTTAATATCATAATTTTTAGTTTACAAGTTGATGAGAAATTTGGTTTTGTTCGAAATTGGGAATTTGGGCGATTGCCGATGATTTACTCATTAATTGTTGTCGAAATTTTGGATGAAGCTTACTTGTGTATCATGGATGAAGGGAAAAATGCAAAAGAATTTTTCTAATTGTTGAATCAAAGGAAATGGATTGATCTAGGGTTTATTTTGGTTTATGTTTTGGCTGATTGTAATGGCTTTTGCGACTTGGTTAAGGGATCGAGTCTGATCGCGTTTGGCAATGTTCGAGCTTGAGGTCTTGGCTATCGATGATGGAGATGGCAGAGTTCACCGGCGATTGGGTTGGTCGTCATTAGGTTTATTTTGGGTATTCGTGTTTTTGTAGTTTTCGAGCTAGTGGTCCAAATTTGATTCGAGTGTTCGGCGTTGGATCTGGGTTTATTTTTGGCGTCACGAGTGATGATGTGACCGACATCGATGGTCGCGGCGATCTAACTTGGGCGGAGATGGCCGCGCATGTGCGCAGTTGCGTGTGTGTGCACTGGGGTTGTCGATTTGGGGAAGACGAAGAAAACCGAAGTCTCGCTCGCGTTTTCTTCGGGTTGGTCTCGAAGATGATAGGGTTGGGTTTTAGCTCGGGGCGGTCGCGTGTTGTTGCTTAGTTGCTCTTGAGATTTTAGTGTTGCTGTGTTTTAGTGGGTGATGTGTTGATATTAAGTTGCATATGAACTTATTTTGAAGAAATCAAGTATGTAACTTCAAACAAGTTTTGTCAAAGAAACCAGAATGCAAGGATAAAAAGCTTGTTGTTTAAAATTTATTGATAATTAAACTTTAAAGGTATAAATTGAATTTATTTTAAAATTTAAATTTATTAAAAATTATTTCTTTTTGAAAGTAATTTAATGTAATTACATTTTGGATTTTTAAAATTTAAAGAAGTATGTTTGGATTCAAAAATTTATCAAAGTTTTTAGGTAAATTGTTAGGTAATGTTTAATAACTAAGTTTTCATATTTACTTTGAAAATAAATAAGTTTAAATTTGATGTTTAAAATGTTTTAAATTTCAAATTCATTTCCAAATGTTTATTTTCAAAATAAGGCTATTGTTAAATTTTGAAATTCAAATAATTTGTTTTAAATTATCAATTTGATTAATTTCAAATAACTTATTTAAGAAGATAAATAGGGTTAAATTATTATGGATTTGAAATTAAGGATATTTAATAAATATGTTTTGTTAATAATTAAAGATTAATTAAGAATAATGCTTTTCTTAATTAATTAAGGATTGTTAAATATAAGAAGTTAGTTAATTTATTATTTAATTAATTTTAAATGATTAGTTAATTGTTTATTTAATTTTATAGAATCACTTAATTATTGATTAATTGAGTATGATTACTTAATGAAGTAATCAATGGTTAATTATGGAATGTAATTAAGAACAGAAGTAATTACTTATGGAAGTAATTATAGGAAATTACTCATGGAAGTAATTAAATGGAGATGATTATTGGTAAATCACTTGATGTTATTAATCAAAGGAATTTATTAATATAATTGTTTAAGTTAATTAATTATAGAGTAATTAATTAATTAAAGAATTCACGATTGTTTAATGATAGAATTAATTACTTGTTACATAATTAATTAATAGAGTAATCAAGATTTATTAATGAAGTAATTAAGGATAATTACTTACGAAGTAATTAAAGGGTTAATTACTTAGTTAATTTTAGTTAATTAATGTGATTAATTAATCTATGGATGTGATTAATTTAAGATTAATTGCTAAGGGTAATTAATTAATATTGTAATTAATAAATAAAGTAATTAATTAAGGATTATTTGTTAATTTAATTGAATTATAATTACTTAATGAAGTAATTAAAGATTAATTAATTAGATTAATAAATCAAAAGGGTTAATGTAATTAATTAAGATGTTAATTAAATAAGATAACTAATTACAAATTGTTATTTACTGATTATGATTAATGAGTTGATTAATTACAAGTTAATTATTTAATTAAAGAGCATTATTAATTAATGGGGATCATTAATTAACATAATTAATGATATTAATCATGATTGATTAATAAAGGAAATTAATTAAAGTGTGATTAATTAATTGTAATTAACTGAGGTTTAAGGTAATTAATTATAATTGATTAAATAATGGGACTAAATGAAGGATCATTAATTATTGTAATTAATGATAGTAATTAAAGGTTAATCACTGAATATGGCTAAGGATAAATTCTTGAATGTAATTAAAAGATAATTAATCAGGAAGATTAATTAAAGAAGATCATTAAGAGATGATTAATTTATTTATTTGTAATAAATAAATAAAGGAGGAATAAGGGTAATCCATTTGATTAAGAGTTAATCAAATCTGCTTGGTTGATTAATTGATATTGGTTGACTGATTGATATAGGATGATCAATATTGGGTGATTGATATTGGTTGATACTGGATGATTTGGATATATATGATATGTGATATGCTGCTTTATGAAGATGAATGTTGTTATGAATTGTCTATTGTGATAATGTGATTCATCTATCTGTTTATATATCATCCTAAATATGAGTTTAAATTGTTCAAACCCTTAAGTACAACTTGGACATTAAAATGGCGTTTGGTTTCGGTGAGACCGGGATCGGATTTCCATATTTGGAATCCGAAAACCATATCGATTCCAATTAAACGTTAGGTCGTGAATCCAAGTGGAGCTTTGTAAAGACTCGAGGTGTAAGGACTATACATCAGTATAACTCTGTGGTTGATTCCGTAATGAGTTTGACGGAATAGTAGTTATAGGTTCGAGATGGTGATTTAGAGTGCAAGGGCTATGGTCGTTGACTCTGAGGGTGATTCCAAAATGAGTGCAACGAGGTAGTGCCTTCGGTTTCGTTCGAACCCGGAATGAACTTGTATGGATTGAATGCTTTAAGAACATCATCAGGTGGACGATGAGCATTCTAAGATAGATGTGTTCTATAAAGGTAATCGTAGCCTCAAGCCTCATCAACCGGGAATGGCTAAAATAGGGGAGGTGCAGCAAGGCTTCGTGGGTAGCTCCCACTGTAGAGAAAAAATTTCCCTTGTCTAGAAGTCCCTTTTTATTTTGGCTGTGTGGGCAGTTGGAATCACACATCAACTGTGGGGTTGTCTTGTTCGGGACTGTTCAGTAAGGAATGGTCTTGGCCTTGTGTTGCAGGGGAGCGGACGTACTCCTCGGTACGTTGATCTAGGCCACGTACTGTGACGGGCGGTACCCCAGTAGCCCTGCCATTGATGGAAACCCATTCTTCCTACGAGACCCTACGGATTTGTTTGTATTACCCACTTTTGTGGCTAGTAGCTGGAATTTAATGAATGTAGCAATTTCGGCTATTTCTTATTAACTTGAAAACCCTAGACACTATTATAATATCACTGGATTTCTTATCAGATGTTTTGGTTAGCGTAAGGTAATAACTTTTCCATGTTTATGTGTAGGAAGTCTTACGTGATACCTTTTCTTTTCAAAGGTTTTTCTAAAGTTAAGCAAATTTAACCATTTACTCACACCAGGCCCCTATCTGACCCGAGTGTTTATTTTTTGTTTTATTAAACTCTTGGGTACTCATATTATGTATGAGTAGTCAAGTGATTCAGGTTAGCTTGATGAATTCTGGAGGAGATATGGAGTAGGAGGCTTCCACGTGTAGATATATTATGGTTCCGCGGAGTTTGTTGTACCTGTATCTTGTGACAGCTTGAGTTGTATAATTAGACAGATGTTTGTAACTGTCTAATATGTGTTGAATAAGTTGTATACTCTGATGTAATATGATACTGTGTAATATTTTATGTGATATATTATATTTTATTCGTTCTGCTGTGATTTCTCTGATGTTGTTGTTGTTTCTTTCTTTCTCTTTCTTTTCTTCTTCTATCCCTTTCTTTCTTCATTAGCGATGCGTCTTCCTGGAGATAGGAAGTCGGGTCGTTTTGGGTTTGGCAATGGTTCTGTGCTCCACGTTTGGGTGTGGTGTCTGGATTTTGATTTTAGGTGAATGGAGACGATCTGATGATCGTGGAATGGTGAGAGCGTGGTTGCTGATGAGATGAAGCCATGGTGAGAGGCCGGAGTTGATCGGCGTCACGGTGCACGTGCACCGTGCATTTTTATTTTATAGTGATGTGGTTTTGGGATGGGTGTAAATGTACTCGGGATTCACTCGAGTATTTCGGGTATTTACTCGAAGAAAGGTGATGGGAGACTCGAGTAAATAGATTCTTGCTCAAGTAGTATTTGTTTCAGGTTTTTGAAACTTGTCAGTGTGCAGTTTTGAAATTTAAAATTAAATTTAAATAAAAAAGCAAAGCAAGTTTTAGAACAAAAGTTTTGAAATAAATTTAAATCTCAATTCAAATAAGTATGAATTCTACTTTTTAAAAATAAATAAATTTTATAAAAATGAAATGTTTTAACCACTTTAAATTGTTAAAGTATTTTATAAAGTTTTTTTAATCTGAGATGAGATTTAATTAGGATTTTAAATTTAAGTTCAATTTTTAATTTGAATTCAAATTTGAATTTGAATCTTAAGTTTTGAAAAGAAAATAAAGTATAAATTCAAATGTTGTACTTAAGTTTGAATGTTAAAGTATTTTATATGTGGTTTTTAAAATCTAAAATATAAGATTTAAACAGAGTTTTCAAATCTAAGTTTAAAAATCTAGATTCAAAAATGAATTTGAATCCTAGTCTGAAATAAAATGAGTTTTTGAATTTAAAGTGTTTAAACAACTTGGAATATTTAAAGTATATTTTAAATTGATTTAAATTAAATAGGGGTTTAAAACTATTTTTTAAAAATTTACCTTAGAAGATAAGTAATTCATTAAAATGAAATTAAAAGGTTGTAACGGCACGATATTTCAACCATTCGCATCTGTACATGCCGGACTTGAATTGCTCAAAATATCGAATTGTTAGTTTATATTTTGCAAACTCAGCATATATAGTAAATAAATCAATCACAGAATCACAGACACAGAGTAATATAATAATACACAGCAGAATCAATAAATAGTAGTTCATGAAGCTACTATATAGATATCAGAGTTAGAAATAAATACAATAGAATAACTCAAATGCAGTGAAGTATCCAATGCAACATATGACTTCTCTGAACCAATCAACTGAAAATGCTGAAAGCTGAATCGATAGTTGGATCTCCAAACGAAGCTCGAAACTCAAAAGGTGAGTCTCAAATGCTGTATCACTAGGTATGACCCGAGCGTAAAGCAAAATCACAAAAAACTCGAGTTAGGATTAACATTCTTTTATCAATAAATCCAACTCAAGTGAAATATCAACTGAAATACAAGTAACTTAAGGATGTTTGGGATAACCATCCTCTATGGGTCCATGGAACTATCTACAAGGTAGAAATTTACACTATAACACCGAGGTCATTTCAAATTAATTTATACTTCACAACAAAATATCATTTCCTTTCAAATATATATATTTCCAAAATATATAAATATTTTATAAAGTAGAATATTTGTAATTTCCTCAAACTTAACAAATCACTTCAAAATCAACCTGACTTCCCTATTCGAATTAAATTCAATCTCAATTTATCAATTTCCATTCAATCCAGTTTCTGAACAAACAAATTCAAATTATATATATTTCAAATACAGATCTAAATCACAAATTAACCATTTAAATTCTAGTATATTTCAAAGCTTTAATATTCAACATTCCAAAGTTCAACTTAACAGTTTCATATAGATCTCGATTTAACCTTATTATTTAGTCTTGAAATGTTCACTTAATAAATTCAATATTTATTTAATAACCTAACTTACCTTTAAAGTAAATATTCCTTTCGATTTGTTTAAACTTGAAACGTCTATTTAATCGTTTAAATCAAAATCAAGTTATAAATCAAATCTAAAATTTCAAATTCAATAGTTCAAATCAACCAATTAAGTAGAATTCTTAACTAAATACCATTTCAAATTAATTCAACTTTATCTCCTCAACCTTAAATTATTCAAATTATTATAACAATCAATTTCTGAAATATAAATTTAAATAAACACTTAAACATATTATATGGATTGATTCAATCTCAATAATATTATTATTAAATCTATATATAAAATTTCCATTTATCTATAATATTTTAAGACGCAATATTTATTAAAACCATATATTTCCTTTTAAACTGTAGAAATTATTTTCAATCATTTATATATCTATATGTGGACCAACGATGTCTGTATATAATTCCTAACCTATGGTCAAGGGATACAGATATTTATCATTTCAATCCGAGTTTCAAATATACGGGTAGATATCACTTCGACCCGCAATCCCAAATTCAATTTAATTGAAAATCGCTTGGGTTTATCATTTCAACCCATAACGAAATTCTCCTATTCTAAAGTCTATTCGGGTATTTATCATTTCAACCCATAATGAATTCTATATTACAGGGGACTTGCAGGGTGATAACAGATATTATAATAATATAACAGGCATATATCCTCAATAACAATATAATGTAAACTACAGGATATGGTGTCATATCCTATAGGTGAACAGTTATATGTAGTAGCATATAACAATTTAAAATTAATAACAATAGCATATTTCAATTGTCATTTCAATTGAAATCAAATTTAATAAATAAAAGAACGTTAATCATGAGTGATTGCTCACCTTTCGAGCGTAGAGGAGAGGGCGGAATGAGAAGAGATACGGATTCAAGCACAAATTTCGAAGCAAAGCAATATTGGCAAGAATTTTAACGATCAAAGCTGATAAAGAGGAATTGACGAAATCAAATCAGAGTTGGGTCGAGGAAGATAAATAGGATAAGTGAGCTATATATAATTGTATATATAACTATATATAAATAAAACTGTATTCTAAATTTAAACATGTATTAAACTAAATATATATTTTCAAAAATCATTAGTTTAAACAAAACATATCTACATGTAGTATAGTTTGAAATAATGTATATGTTTAAACCCATATACAAACCAATATCCAAACACCATCTAAAGTTTAAATCTTTATAAAAGTTACCTTTATAAATAAAATATTAAAATCAATATTAAAAAATATAACATAATGTCCATATATTATATATCAATACCAAATCTAACTCCGATACATGCAAACCGATATAAACACATGTAAACTTTATAAAATCTATACGCTACTAAAACAGATTATATATAAAATAAACCAATATATAATACTAACAGTAATATATGTTAGTTAAAGTCAGTACATTAATATACTCAACACCTTCTATACTTTACAATACTTTAAACATGCTAGCACTGCAACTATACAAAATATACATAGTACTATAAAACAATTATATACAGTAAAACAAAATAAAATAAAAAAACACACCTTATACAAAACGCATACAACAAACACTACATATATATTTCTTCTTTATAGCCTTATATGCATAGACTAAGCTTTACCAAAGTTTATACTGTATAATATTAGATAAAAATTGGACACAGCATATGATATTATCACCTTTACAAAGTTGCTTTATAATTTATACATACTTAAGTTTAATATATATATATATATATATATATATGAGGACAAGATATAGAAACAGAGAAGAATCAAGGAAGAGGACAACAAAACTCACCGCGGTAAGGTAGTGGCTCGCCGAACAACGTCAGCATGGAAGAGGAGGAGATGAAGGGCGGAGATGATCAGGTGGGGGTAAGGCAGTTGAGGCGAAGAGGCTAAGAGTGCAAGCCAGAGGCATAGGAGTGTGTTCGTTTCTCTTTTTTTGCTGGGTATCAAAAGAGAAGGGAGCAATTTATGTAGAGGGAGTAAAATGTGAGCAGTTGAGTAAAAGAAGGATGCAAGCATGAGGTGGAAAGTGAAAGCAAAGTGAAGTCGCAAAAGTGGAAATTTATTTATAAACGCAATTGAAATATGAGCCTTTGCCCAATCAATGTAAAAAAAAAAAGCACACAAATAAATGAATATGGGACAAATGAAGACGAAGGGGGAAAGAAATAAACTATTTATGGGCTATGAATTTATAAAAGGAAACATGATGTGTACAATAATTGAAACGAAAACATACACAAATAAATGAAAATGAGATAAATGATGATGAAGGGGGAAAGAAATAAGCTATTTATGGGCGATGAGTTTATAAAAGGAACCATGATGTGTACAATAATTGAAACGAAAACGTACGCAAATAAATGAATATGAGACAAATGAAGATGAATGGGGAAAGAAATAAGCTATTTACGGGCAATGAATTTATAAAAGGAACCATGATGTGTACAATAATTGAAATGAAAACGTACACAAATAAATGAATATGAGACAAATGAAAATGAAGGGGGAAAGAAATAAACTATTTACGGGCGATGAATTTATAAAAGGAACCATGATGTGTACACAAATTGAAACGAAAACGTACACAAATAAATGAATATGAGACAAATGAAGATGAAGGGGGAAACAAATAAACTATTTATGGGCGATGAATTTACAAAAGGAACCATGATGTGTACAATAATTGAAACAAAAACGTACACAGATAAATGAATATGAGACAAATGAAGTTAAAAAGGCAATAATAGTGTAAATGTGAATCGTTGCCACATAAACGAATGAAACGTATACAAATCTTTTACCGGTTATGTGATGGCAATGGTCACCCTTAATTGAGCTGAATAATAAAAGCCAATGCTTTGAACATATGCCATAAAATTAAGTAACAGACACTGATTGCTAAATTTATTAGTAGCTAGGAATAGCAACGTTTGAACGTGAATTGGAAAATTTATTAAAGCAATTAATACTATGGTCCAGCCTGTATGTTTCAAATTTTGAAAACGAAGGAAATAGAAATGGAACAGGTTGCAAAAGGGAAGCCACACATATAAATGGACTAAAACGTTAACAATGAAACGTGCCACATTCAATGGAAAGAAACTGAAATGATAACGTCAAGCACGGGAATTAAGGACAATAAAGTAGAAAGTATGAGAAACGTAAAAGTGAATAAACGAATGAATGCAAGCTACAGATATATATATATATATAATTGATGTAAAATATTATGTTTCTGCCAGAGAGAAGAAAAAATGTTTGAAATGGAATAAATAAGGAAGGAACAAACCCGAAAAGAAATAGCAACAGATAGAAAATTAAAGAGCTACAGCACGAATACAGGGAGTAATAAAGGTAAGGTATGGATTGGTTTGTAACTGATGTACAATTTGAATGGACGGGAAAGAAATAAAATTTATGGTAACAGTCGATTCCCTTTATTTCATGCAAATTTATTTTCAACAAATCTTAACTGATTTGAGTTTAGAATTACATAATAAATAAACTTTCATATAATTAATTGAAAATTTACCATTTGCTATATTTAACTATACGTAATCCAAATAAAAAAATTCTTTTTTTTTCAAAATTTTATTATTAATAATTTCTCAAAATTCTAATTCAATACGTTATAAACCAATTAAAAATTGCTAAAATTTTATGGGTCGTTACACTCTCCTCCACTCAAAACTTTTCGTCCCCGAAAAGGAACAAAGTAGGAGAATAGAAACAACCAGATGAAAAATTTAGACTTTGAAAAACAAAATAAACAATTTATTTAAAACCATATACTTTTTTTTATTATTTAAATTAATTAATATTTAATAGATTACTCATTTTATTAAATCCATTCAATTAATTATGAGATCAATTATTTATAAAACACTAAAAAAATTTACTATTAAACCAGGTAGTATGTAAATAAACAATATTTTTAAGGACATATTCAAAAGAAGGAAAGAAGGAAAGAAGATAAATTCGAAAAAGAGAATATAGGTGAATAAATAAAGTAGGGCAGATAAGGTAGATTCAAAAGAATAGTATTGGGCTCGAATGGTTAATTTCAAACCAAAAAATTTCAATTTCAAATATTAATACAAAATTTATATTTCAAATAATTTGGATAAATTGAGGTTAGGAAGATAAATTGGGATTTAGTTGAAATGGTATTAAATTAAGAATTTTATTTGTTGGCAATACCTTTATAATAAAATACTGTTATATCGAAACCAATTTTCCTTTCGAAAATACTTTTATAACTCGATGTTTCAACAAGTTTATCCTCATTCTTGCAGACTCTGGTCATGCGTTGATCAGACGCAAAACTAGAATTCTTCAAGTACTTAGTAGACCCGTTTCAACACTTAGTGAAAATACTTGAAAAACACTTTTAAAAATAGATAAGGAATGTACAATCCAAACAAATCAACCAAACCAAAACAGTTGTCTAACCATGGATCGCAGATACACAATGGTTACGCCAGGATCCCCCAGGAAACAATCCGTATCCGTAAGCTTTCTCAGCCATGCGAGTTACGCCACGATGACTAGTAGAGTGTAGGATACACAATGGTTACGCCTGGATCCCACAGGAAATAATCTGTACCCCTAGGCCGTCTCAGCCAGGCGGTTTCGCTACTAATGCAACCTACATAGAGTGCATGATACACAATGGTTACGCCTTGATCCCCCAAGAAACAATCCATACCCCTAGGCCAGCTCAGCCAGGCAGTTGCACTATGCAGTCGGGCTTGTAAGAAAAACCATGGGTTACGCCATGGTGGGACACTCGAGTATCATATCCGGAAAAGCAAAAATCAAAGAGAATAATATCGATAGAATGAATCCATAATGTAGCCACAGAGCGGATATCAAGTAGAACACACTTTCCATATCTTTACTTCGAAAATATGTATCATACAGTACATTTTCAAATCACTTTCAAATATCGAACTTATATAAAGTCCATATATATAAGATTTCATTTCAAAAATTGAATACTTTCCAAAATCAATAGTATATCAAATCACACTTTTATAGACTTCGATAATATAATATTCCACTTTTCAAATTGAGTACCTTTCCAAATCAATAGTTTTCAAATCTACTTCATACTTATATAAATCAATTTTATATAAGTTCGATAACTTCCAAATCAAGTATTTAGTAACATGTGTTCTCAAATTTCAGTCTATTTCAATATCAATTCAGTTTCAAAATCATATATGATTTCACCAAATCATTTCTTCCAAATTAAATGTCTTAGTTTCAAAGTTTCCAAAATGATAGGTTTAGAAAACAATCCCAGTTTCCAAATTAACATAATTCAAGTCAAACAAATTCATTTCCAAAATTATCATATAAATACTGGGTTTTACATTCCAGTCTATTTTCGAAACCAAATGTTTTCTCAAAATCAATTATACTCAAAAATGGTTTCCAAATTTATAACTATCCCTTTAAAACCTTTAAACTATTTATTTCTATATGAAAAATCCAAATTTTCCTTTTTCCAATTATTTATTTAACATAAGCTTCAAATTTACTTAAGTCATACTCTTCATACTTTAAACATACAAAACTAAACTTATATTTTTGATCAAATATTTTATACTATTCGGAATTTCTTAATTTTAAAATTTTAAACCTTGATTTGGAAGTGCTCGAACCTTCAAAATAGTCGGTAAAATCAAATTTCAAATCCAAGAGTTGGAAATCAGTAACAAATCAGTAAATCAATTTTTTTATAAATACAATCATACTAAATCAAATCGAAAACTCAAGGATTGAACACCGGCATACTTTATTTTATTTCAAATATATATACATATATTTTCGAATATCAAATCATACTTTGTAATTTGAAATCAAAAATTGGTTTCACAAAATCACTCGCATAGCAAAGCTGCTAGAGTGGCCTTTCCCCCACTCTAAAACTCGAAAATCAATGTCGACGATGCGTGCACTCATCACCGAAATTTATTTTCCAGCGACAAAGTGAGTTTTGGACTCCTATTTTCTTTAAACTTATTTGAAACTTCTTTGAAATCATTGGAACCCATTTGAAGTCATTTGAACACTTGTTATTCAGAAAATACTTTCAAATCGTATTATTATATATATTTTGAAATCTCAAAACCAAATTTCGAAATACCGGATTTCAGTTGCTCGAAATTCAAATTTGAAATCCCTCAGTTATAAATCCTTTATATAATCGAATTCCTTATAAATTTCCAAAATTTCAAATCCTTTCAAAATTTCAGACTTCCGTTTATAGAAGACATATAATCCTTATCGAAAATATTTCACTTTTATATATAGATAAAATCATAGTTAAAATAATAA
Source organism: Allium cepa (assembly GCA_030765085.1). Lineage (NCBI taxonomy): Eukaryota > Viridiplantae > Streptophyta > Magnoliopsida > Asparagales > Amaryllidaceae > Allium > Allium cepa. The sequence continues at coordinate 888,172,357 of CM060943.1, read as the reverse complement.
TTTCGGTATAAAACCATTTCTAAAATACAAACAAAACCCGATTTTTCAAAGGATGATTTAAGAATGGATTTCCAAACAAAGATAGGGATACAACTAGAGGAACTCCAATCAATAGAATCCTGATTCGAAGATAGGTGTAACGACCCAGAATTTTTAGAAATTAAAATTTGAATATTTAATTAATTTTAAATATTTATAAGTGAATTTATAAGTCAAATAAATTTTTATTTGAATTTTTGGTTTTAATTGGATAATTAAATCGATAATTTAATATGTTAAATTATGGAAATAATTGAAAATTGAGTTAAATATGATTGAAAATGATTTGTAAAATTTTATTTTATCATATTGGAGTTATAATGATATTTTAGAACTTTTAAAATCGAATTAAGAGTTAAATTGTGAAAATTGAATATTTTAATATTTAAATCGACTAGTGAAAATAGTCAATTTTTGAACAGTCTCAGAATTGAACGAAACCAGTTCCATTGGATCCGTAATAGTTATTTATTACCAGATTTCAAATTTCGTGTCAACCGGAGTTATCGTTTGATCGTGGCAGCTCGAAACGCATCGAATTATTTTTAATTTAAATTTGACGAGCTAAAATAGCCATTTTTCAAAAAGTCTCGGATTTCGACGAAACCAGTTTCATCGGATCCGTAATGTGATATTATTGTAAAGTTTCAAATTTCAAGTCAATTGGATTTACCGTTTGTCCTGTACAAATTAAAACGCCTAGAAAATCGCTTAAATCGGTTTAATTCAAATTGAGCGTTTACAGCCATAACTCGCACATACTTCCGAATTAGCTTCCGAAACCTGTTCCATTGTGTCCGGAACGCGGGGTAAACCCTAGAAACGCTGGTTACGGCGCGTAAATCGGAGTTCGGAATTTCCGGAATGAATAGTGTTTCGGTTTTCTCTATAAATAGCCCCCCCCCCCAACTTAAAAATAAAAAAAAAACAAAAAAAAAAAACAAACCCTAGCCGCCACCCACATAACCCACGGCCAGAAAACACCCACGTTTCCCCCTCGATTACTTCTAATCCATCAAGAATTAGCAAGAATGTTCAACTACAAAGTGGTAGAGCACAACACGAACTAGAGATCCAACGGTCATGATCGAATTTGGAGCACCACAGCGTCGTCTAGGAGGCCGCGTTTGCCTCGACTTGCGCTCGCCATACGATGCCGTGGGTGAGGTCGAGTTGGCCAGGGCTATGGCCGAACATAGGGGGGGTTTGGGGCTTCCTATTGCAGGTTGTTGATCGAGTTAATATCGAGAATTGTTGTTGCAAGATTCAACCCTAGTTTTCAACTATATGGGTTCTTTTGTTCGTGCAAAATACTGGACATTTGCGTGAAAGAGGGAAGAAAGGGGGGATGGTGGAGATGCAGGGAGATGTGGATCTAAGGGCTGTGAATGGTTGAGGTTTAAAATTATTAAAGTTAGTTATAAATTTGTGTGTATAAATCGTGTACAAACTTCAAAAATTCATATCTTTTTCATACGAGGTCGAAAACGCGCGAAACCAGTTGCGTTGGAATTGTATGAACGAGCACTACGCGATGAAATTGGTTTGGATTCGTTTGGAGTTAGTGAGAATTTTGGGTAAAATTAAACGTCCGTTTAATTTTATTCGAAATAAATCGCTAAAACGAAATTGAAACCAAGGTGAGAACTTCTCACTCAATCGAATCAGTTTCGATTTTATTTTAAATAGTTAGATTTAAAATATTTGAATGCATGTTTGAATGATGATTGATATCTATTGATTGTTAAAATAGAAATTATGCGCCGTTAGTAAGCGGATGTTATTTATTAAAAACATATACCGCGAATATTTCAGAAACAGTGAAATTGGTATTATATATAATAGCAATATATATATATTGGCATATGTATATATTGGAGTTATTGATTTCCCGCATTTATTTGTTTAGCGGATGAGACCCTATTACGCCGTCTATTAAGCGGATAATATTAAAATCCCATATACCGCGATGATTTCGTACTGGAGCGAAATTGGTATTGTGCTAATGTTTTGGATGCAGGAAAACAGGTTGGAGGGATCCAACTGGATTCCTCAACAGTTTTTATTTAATTTCAGATATTTTGATATTTGATGGATTTTCATATTGATATATGATATCGTTGTAGTCGTGATTGACTATTTGGTGTGTAGCATCATTGGACCAAAATTGGAATTTTAAAATGATTTTGAAGTGATTTTTTTTTGAAAGTATACTTTTATACTATATTTTAGAATTTATCCATTTTAAATAAATAAACGTTATAATTTTTTAAGTTATAAAAATTATGATTTTTGTGAAATACAGTTAAAAGCTGATTTTTGAGAATACGATGCTAGTGATTTTATAAATAGTTTAAATCGGGATTTTAGAATTTATTGTGAAAAGTTTAAAGATAGGATTTATAAAATTTAATTATTTTATGAATCAAAAGGAAGAAGTTTTTAAAGAAATTTAAAGACGTTTAAAAAGAATAATATAAATTGATTTATATTAAGAGATTTATAAATGGATATTTATAAATTGAAATATGGACATTATAAAACGAGTTTTTATAAGTGTTTGAATGAAGTGAAAATGAATTTCATAATTGAATGGAATTTATAGAATTTTATACGGTGAAGTTATAAATGGAATTTTATAAGCAGTAGGTTTATAAAATTTATTAAGTTATTAAAATAATGATTTTGGATAAATGAATGAATCTTATAAGTTATAAGATTTATAATTTGGGAAGTTAAAAGAACGATTTTGTAAAATAATCGTTTTATAAGTATTTAACTTATAATATGAACGTTTAGTTTATAATTGAGTTATAAACTGGAATAGGTTAATAAAAGAATTTATAAAAAGGAAGTTTTTATAAATAAATAGAAATGGAAATTTATAAATGTTGTTTTATAAATTTGCAAACAACTTATTCTGATAAGTTAATTGTTATAACCTAGAAATAGAGTTATATTCACGTTTTTAGACAGTGAATAATCCTTTGAAATAAAATGAATAAAAGGATGAAATTTGTTAACAAAGAATATTCACGTTTTTGAATAGTGAATAAGATGTTAAAGAAATTGTTTTGAATGTGATATTTTAAATAGAATTAAAACGATCGAACGATGTTTTAAATATGTTGAGATTCGAAACCATAGATTTCAACATTTATTGTTGAAATAGACGTTTTCGAGAAATAAAAGGAAATAATGGACTATAACACCGTTGTTATAGTAAATGATTTCCGAAAGGAAATGTTTTGTATAGTATTGGGATTTATATATCTATTTAATTTCGAATCCCTATACTAGTGAATTTGGGTTGTCGTAACGATGTTTTACGCAACATTCGTTTTGGCCCAAATAAATATGTTAAGAGAATGATTTCCTTAAAGAATGAAATATATACTTAAATTTCGATTTAAGTATATTGAATATTTTCCAAGTGTTGAAAATAAATAAAATTTGTGAATTACTTATTAAATAAGTATGGAATTGTTTTCCAATATGAAGTGATATTTAGAATTCATCTTTTTGAAGATAAATTGAAATTGGATAATTGAAAACGTATATCAATAGATATTGTGAAATGTAAATTCACTAAGGAATTTATAAAAGAAAGTGAAATTGGTTTAAAAAATAAATATTGATTTATTTTTGAAGTGTTGAAAATTATATATCTTGTAAAGATATTTTGTGAAATAAATAATTTGGAAAATTATTTGGAATCTGGTGATGTGTGCATATCAGTGATAGTTCAATAACCGACTATCAATATTTCCCTTTGAATGGGTAATTGATGTGAATTGTTTGAATGTGAATGCTACACTTATTTTTGAATAAGCGCTCACTATTCGGGTTAACCGGGAAAGGACCATGGGGTCGTATAACCCATTCCGAATATGTGATACGTCGTTATAATTGCATTGAAGATCGGTGTTGAAGACCCGGTATTTGCGAGAGCGATAGGATGACCTGTCGATTTACTCTGCACCGAGTAGCTACGGTATAGAGTTCTCCATATGTGATGGTGAATCCGATCAGGATTGTGAATATCCGGATTGCAAGGACTTCTTTGTAAGTGCCTTCGGTTTTGTTCGATCCCGGAACAGACTTGTATGGATTGTGTGTCTGACATTACAAGTTGAGATATAAAGCCGATTTCTTTCAAATATATTTCTGTTGGTGGCGAAGAATTTATTCTTTTAGCTTAACACCCTTCTCTGAGACGTACGAGCTCAGAGGTTATATAGTTGAAGTTATCAGCGATATATTCCCAATTTGGTAATGTGGCATGCTGAGTGTTGCTGAAATGATCATTGTGTTGATTATTTGTGATAGGATCGTTTATTTGATCGTCTATCTTGGTGATCATTGTGTTGATCATTTGTTGACCCAAAGCATGGCTTTTGTATAAAGTATGTTTTTGTGGACGTGACTTCGTTGAACCTCACACCCCGGAAATGGTCAAAACAGGAAAGATGCGGCAAGGTTACGAGGGGTAGCACCCTTTAGGGTATGTACATTTCCTTCTGGATAGAGGTGGTATCATGGTATGGAGCCCAGATATTTAACCTATGTGGTTACTACGAATTTATTACTTTGTGGTTGTTGGTTTTCGGGATCCCGTGAGAAAGGTCGTTTACGATCGGGGAATGGCGTGCTCGTGTCAGTAGTTACCCAGTTAGGGGTAACCCGGCCTTGTGTTGGCAGAGTTCCGGTTTGGTTCTCGGGGATGTCTTTCCAGAGGCATTCTCATGTGGCAATGGGAAGTTCCTTGGCCTGACCATTTGTTGGAAATCCAATTCCCAATACGAAACTTGTACGGTATTAGTTGTAGAACCTATCATTCACTTATGGTGGTCACCACTGTTTGGATGGTAGCTATATTAGGCATAGTTCGAAATGTCTATGTTGGCTAAGATTTATATTCTACTTTCAAAATGAATTTTTCCCCTACACTATGCACTAGTAATAATATCAAATGTTATTTTAAATGCGTATCAAGCATCTTTAACTATCATAAGGAGAAATCTCCTCCGATTCTGCGTTTGCATTGTGTGTGTGTGCGGGAGGCCTTATGGTAGTCTCATTTTTAAAAGCATTGCGAATTGATTAAAAATATTCCTCTATTTTGATTTTAAAGATAAATAAACTGTTTTGAGTTCTCACACCAGTCACATGACTGACTTGGAGTTATTGTTTTCCTTCCTAAACTCTGGGTGCCCACCAATTTTCACACGGGCAGTCAAGAGTTAAGGTTTATCAGGATATTCTGGATATAAAGGAGTTGCTGGAGGCAAGCTGGATGGCATGACGTATTACTTATATAGTATTTCTTTTTCCGCCGCACTATTTGTTGTTGTTGTTGTACACTTTGATGATATGAAATGTAATGTAATGTAATAACTGATATAGTTCTTTGTTTAAAGATTATTCATTTATTATTATATGTTGTTCCGCTGCGAATTGTGAGATTCTGATGTTGTTCTGTTGTTTTCTGTTCCGTTCCATTTTCTATCTCTTCTCTATTCTATTTTCCTATTTTGTTCTGATTTTCTTTATGTTCTATTCTCTTTTTCTTCTATTTTAAAATTTTCTATCTTCTTTTCCCTATCTATCTTTTCTTCGCTTCTTTTCTACCTTTTCTTTTCCTAAATTCTATTTTAAAACCCATAACTATTCGGTTTTTCGGCAACGAAAAATCGAAGCGTTACAATAGGCTTGATCGAAGATGAGGTAATTAAATTTTTAAAATAGAAGATGGATATAAATCGTGGGCGACTTCAACCGAGTCGACCGTGACTTCAGGAATATGATCGATGCGGAATTCCAAAACAAATCGACATTCGATCGCTAGAGATAGAATTCGGCATATCAAGATATAACAGCATCGTAAACCGAGGATACAAAAATCTTCGGTGAATCAATGCCAATGTAAAGGAGTTTTCATCCCCTTTACAAATCATTCAGTGGAGTTATGGGATACTCCAGAATCAAACGATTATAAATAAGGAGAGACAAGAATGAATTTCGGAACTGAGGGACATTCCAAAATTCAAAGGAACTTCCAATCAAGAGAAAGGAGTTCAAGCCCGAACGAAAGTGATTCCGTAATTAAATTTTCCATACATGCTAAACTTGCCTAGAGCCAAAGCTCTGATACCAACTGTAACGGGCCGCGCCAGTGGGGTAATGCCCACCGTAGCATACATTGGTACCTGTGTTCTGCCTTTATGGCCAGCCTCTCGACTGCACCACCAACCCTCACGCGGACATTTAGGAGTAAGAGTCAACCGTTCGGTACCAAACTAGGAAGCGAGAACCCCCTATCATGCTGTACCCTCCAAGTGCAATGGCAGACACACATGTCGGACTTGAATTGCTCAAAATATCAAATTGTTAATTTATATTTTGCAAACTGAGTATATATAGTAAGTAAATCAATCATAGAATCACAGACACAGAGTAATATAATAATACGTGCTGGAATCAATAAATAGTAGTTCGTGAAGCTACTATATAGATATCAGAGTTAGAAATAAAATACAATAAAATAGCTCAAATGTAGTGAAGTCTCCAATGCAACAGATGACTTCTCTGAACCAATCAACTGGAATTGCTAAAAGCTGAATCGATAGTTGGATCTCCAAACGAAGCTCCAAACTCCAAAGGTGAGTCTCAAATGCTGTATCACTCAGTCTGACCCGAGCGTAAAGCAAAAACACAAAAAATTCGAGTTAGGATTAACATTCTTATATCAATAAATCCAACTCAAGTGAAATATCAACTGAAATACAAGTAACTTAAGGATGTTTGGGATAACCATCCTCTATGGGTCCATGGAACTATCTACAAGGTAGAAATATACACTATAACACCGAGGTCATTTCAAATTAATTTATACTTCACAACAAAATATCATTTCATTTCAAATATATATATTTCCAAAATATATAAATATTTTATAAAGTAGAATATTTGTAATTTCCTCAAACTAACAAATCACTTCAAAATCAACCAGACTTCCCTATCAAAATTAAATTCAATCTCAATTTATCAATATCCGTTTAATTCAGTTTCTGACCAAACAAATTCAGATTATACATATTTCAAATAAAGATCCAAATCACAAATTAACCATTTAAATTCTATTATATTTCAAAGCTTTAATATTCAACGTTCCAAAGTTCAATTTAATAGTTTCGTATAGATCTCGATTTAACCTTATTATTTTAGTCTTGAAATGTTCACTTAATAAATTCAATATTTATTAAATAACCTAAATTTACCTTTAAACTAAATATTCCTTTCGATTTGTTTAAACTTGAAACGTCTATTTAATCATTTAAATCTAAATCAAGTTATAAATCAAATCTAAAATTTCAAATTTAATAGTTCAAATCAATCCAATTAAGTAAAATTCTTAACTAAATACCATTTCAAATAAATTCAACTTTATCTTCTCAACCTTAACTTATTCAAATTATTACAACAATCAATTTTTGAAAAATAAATTTAAATAAATACTTAAACATATTATATGGATTAATTCAATCTCAATAATATTATTATTAAATCTATATATAAAATTTCCATTTATATATAATTTTTTACGACCCAATATTTATTAAAAACCATATATTTCCTTTTAAACTATAGAAATTATTTTCAAACATTTATATATCAATATGTGGACGAACGGTGTCTGGATATAATTTCCTACCCTATGGTCAAGGGATACAGATATTTATCATTTCAATCCGAATTTTAAATATACGGGTAGATATCACTTTGACCCGCAATCCTAAACACAATTTAATTCAAAATCGCTTGGGTTTATCATTTCAACCCATAACGAAATTCTCCTATTCTAAAGTCTGTTCGGGTATGTATCATTTCAACCCATAATGAATTCTATATTACAGGAAACTTGTAGGGTAATAACAGATATTATAATAATATAACATGCATATATCCGCAATAACAATATAATTTAAACTACAGGATATGGTGTCATATCCCATAGGTGAACAGTTATATATAGTAGCATATAACAATTTAAATTAAGTTTTTTTTTGTCCCCAAAGTTTTCATATATCAACATACCAAAAAAAAATGGCGTCCCCTAATCCCGCTTCTACCCAGTCCCATCAGCCATCCCTTGTACCTCCCGCCCATTCCCTATCGCATCAACCATCCCTCCTGCCAGATCCCGTACCTCTATCACTTGTTCCAGACCCTCCGCCCATTCGTCCACCTATTCCGCCTTCTATCCCTTGCCAGACTACATCTTCTCTCTCCAACCCTTCAACATCCGGTCCTCCCAAACCTTCTATCCCTTTTGCTTCAGTATCTCCCACTTCATCTTCCTTGCCTTACCAATCGAATGAACATGCTTGGACTTCTCTCTTCAAAAATCTCCCGCGCAATGCGGGGAAGTACACACCTGTTCATATGGATTTACAATTCGAAGGAGACGCAATGATTCCACCAGAAGCTGTTCTATCAGCTGGAACTGATATATGGAACAATTACGTGGTTGGATTCTTTCTCGACAAGCCTCTGTCTTTCACAGCAGTATCTAACCACCTGAAAAAGTACTGGAAACTGAAAGGAAGCTTTTCCATGAAATCTGATGGTACGGTTTTCTTGTTTCTATTCTCAAATGATGAAGACAGGGAAATGATAATTAGTGGTGATCCCATCATCATAAAATCAAAGATGTTTATCACCAAAGAATGGGATTCGGCCATAAGCAATGTTTGTGGCTCCATTAGATTGGTCCCTATATGGGTTCACCTTCATAACATCCCTTTGTTTGCATGGTCTCCATTAGGAGTAAATTGGTTAGCATCCAGACTTGGGAGATTAAAATGTATGGATGAGCTCACTGAAAAACAGGAAAGAATGAATTATGCAAAATGCTTAGTTGAAATAACCCCCTATCAGGAGCTACTAAAATCCTTCTTGGTTAAACTACCAGATGGTAATCATCAAACAGTGTATGTCGAATATATGTGGCAACCTGATATATGCATAGATTGCTCTATGTTTGGACACAAAACAATGGACTGCAGATAGGCTCAAAATGATGACAAAAATGATGGGAAAGCATCAAAGGATTGCGAAGTATTGAAAAGCAGAAAGAATGAACAACTCGAAAAAGACAGAGGGACAAGGATAAATCATGTTGAGAGTAAAGGAAACTGGAAAAAAGTTGTGGGGAGAAAAGATAGAAATGTAATTAATGAGACTGCGATGCATGGAAATGGTGCTGCTCACCAATCCAAACTGTCCACAATCTCATCATACATAAATGCCCATGCAAATCATCCAACCTCCCATGCCATGAATTCGTCCAACCCTTCTACTGCCAAATATCCCCACTTTAACCTATCCACCTCCAATAAATTTGCTCAACTGCTGGATCCACATGATGTTACTGACAAATCTGATAAACTTGCTTTTGATTTGGATCACCCTTCTTCCTCCTCGCACAAGTCTAAATCGTCCCAGCCAACTATAAGCTCGAATACTGCGAATATTAATAAGCAATCTCCACCTGTGCATGTTTCCTTGCATGCTCATGCTTCCAAAGCATCCAAGCCATCCAACCCTAATCCCAATATCACCATTCCAAATTGTCAAGCCCCCCCTATTATCACTACCCCTCCATTGTTATATCATCTATCAAATCAACCGTCCAACAACCTGACCTCTCAGTCATACAACTCCTCCCCTTCATCACCCATTCCTGCCGATAAGATTTTCCAAATTGGCAGCTCTTCTATTTTTTCGCCTCCTCCTTCTCCCACTCATTACTCCCCTCATCATTCATTGTCCCACTCAAAATCAAAGCAACCCAAGAACAACAAAAAAATCAAAACCCATTGACATCTCTTACATCTCTGCAGATTCTTTATCAGTCAAACCCAAGGGCAAGATGAAGTCAATCCAAACTCTTTCTCCTATTGAATCAGACTGTGAATCGATTCCTGATTCAAGCTCTGAAATTCTCCCACACATTTCATCCATCTCTAAAAGAGATAAGAAAACTGATAAACTAAAACATCCAAGAGTATAATCATGTTGATACACCCTATTGGTGCTTGGAATATCAGAGGTGCTCATTCGTATCATAAACTTGAGCAAGTGAAAACGCTAATACAACATCATAATCTATCCCTTCTATCAATCTCTGAGACTAAACTTGACCTCTCTCTCTCTATCAAGGCTTGCAAAAACATTCGATCTTCTTGGCACTTCATCACCAACCATACTGAAGCTCCCTATGGCAGGCTCCTCATTCTTTATGATCCAGCCATATACAAAGTCTCCCCTGTCATTTCTGACAGGCAATTCATTCACTGCCTCATTCATCACATTCCATCCTCCACTCCTTTTTACTCCACCTTCATCTATGCTGACAACTCCCTGTCATCTAGAGTTAGACTGTTAAATTATCTCCCTCATCTAAGACAATCATCCCACCCATGGATAGTTCTAGGAGATTTCAACCGCTCCTATCTTTCTAACCGTAGAAAAGGTGGTAATCCATTAAGTGTTAGAGAATTAACCCCTTTAAAGGATTCTATCTGCAACTCAGAATTGGTTGACATTCCATCTTCTGGCTGTGAATTCTCTTGGAATAATAAGAGACATGATGGCCCAAGAACTTTCTCTAAAATCGACCATGCCTTTATGAACAACATTTCTTTCAATCAGTGGCCTTCCATTCACTCCAATCTTCCACCTCCTATCCTCTCTGACCACAGCCCCTTGATCCTATCCTTTGGGGACGCCAACCTTTTCAAATTTGTAAATTTTAAATTTTTTGATAATTGGTGTCATAATCCTCAGTTTATGCAGGTTGTTATTGATGCTTGGGCTGTTCGGGTTTATGGTAACCCTATGATGAGACTCCAAAGCAAGCTGCAAAACACTAAAGCTGCCCTCAACCTGTGGTCCAGAACAATATATGGGAATGGCAATAAACTTTCATCTGACATCCATAAGTCTCTTGCAAACTTCCAGGAACAAATAATCGGCTCCCCGCATAACCAGAGCTTTCTGGATGAAGAGAAGATCCTAGTTCATAAACTGGAACAAGCATACACGGTTGAAGCAAACATGGCAAGACAAAAATATAGGGACAAATGGAATTTACATGGCGACAGAAATTCAAGGCTGTTTCATGCTGCTTTAAAAATTAAAAATGCAAAGGCATACATTCATCAAATTGAAGACATACAGGGAAATCTTCATACTACTCCCAATGATGTGGAGAGTGCTTTTCTTACCTACTTTTCTTCTTTACTGGGAAACCCTCCTTCCATTATTGACTACTCCTTCATTCAAAATTTATCCATGCCATCCCTATCCACTGATATCCAGGCTTCATTGACTTCTCCTGTTCTTGATGAAGATATTAAAAATGCTATATTCACCATGAGAAAGGAAGCAGCGGGGGGGCCTGATGGATTCAACGCTGTATTCTTCATAACTTGTTGGAATATTATCTCTCCTGATGTATACGGGGCTGTCCATAATTTTTTCGACAAATCTAAAATGCTCAGTTCAATAAATTCCACAAACTTAGCCCTCATCCCTAAATCATCCAACCCTGCTTCAGTTACCCAGTATAGGCCCATTGCATGTTGTAATATAATCTACAAATGCATAGCAAAAATCCTAGCTTCTAGACTAAAAATGGCCTTACCCTCCATCATATCTCCAAATCAAGCAGCTTTTCTTCCCAATAGATGCATCCTTGATAATGTTTTACTATCTCATGAGCTGTTGAATGGTTACTCTCATAAAAACATATCTCCAAGAGCTATGATGAAAATTGACATCATGAAGGCATTTGATTCTATCCAGTGGCCTCCCCTTCTTCACATTATGGCCATAATGAATTTCCCATCTAAATTTATTAAATGGATTGAACTGTGTATCTCTACAGTCAGATATTCCTTGATTTACAATGCAAAGACTGTGGGGTATTTCAAGGGCTTCAATGGTCTTCGACAGGGTGACCCCATTTCCCCTTACTTATTTATTATCATGATGGAGACGCTGACCATTTCTTTTCAGAACCAAGTTAGACTGAAAAACTATCAACTTCATCCAAAATGCATAAACCCCATGGTGACTTCTCTTGCGTTTGCTGATGATTTAATCATCTTCACAAAGCCAACATCAAAGTCTCTGGAATCTATTATGGCAACATTACAATCTTTCTACACATTTACTGGCTTGAAAATCAACCCTCAGAAATCTCACATTCTAGTGGCTGGACTTCCGACATCTCAAATCCAACACTGCTTGTCTATCACTGGAATGCTACCATTTGAGTCATCTATGTCTTACCTGGGTATTCCAATGGCAACTAAGAGAATCACCTTGTCTCAATGTACTCCTCTGTATGAGAAGATTTCTGCTGTTTTTGATAAATGGCACAATAAATATCTTTCCCAAGCAGGCAGGATCACCCTCCTAAAATCGGTTATATTCTCCATGTCAGTTTACTGGAGTAGGACCTTCTTACTTCCTTCTAAACTTATCTCCATGCTGAGAGCTGCTATGATTAACTTTTTATGGTCTGGCTCGATACACACCAAAAAACTGCCTCCTATTGCTTTCAGTAAACTGGAACTTCCAAAATCTAAGGGAGGGCTTGGAATGCTTAACTTGAGAGTATGGAACCTAGCTGCCGTTTCTTCTCATCTCAACAGCCTGCTAAACAAAAACAATACCCTTTGGGTCAGCTGGTGTCTTAAGTACAACTTGGCGGATAAGGAAATATGGACTGTTGCCCCTAAGCAACACAGCAGCTGGGTATGGAAACTCATGCTAAAAGTTAGAGACCTTGTTCTGCCCTTCTCATACGTTCATATGTCCACCTCGAGTAAACTGAAATTCTGGTTTACGCCCTGGTTAGGTGTGGGTCAAATTCTTGGCAATTCTATGCAGTATGATGACATAATTGCCTCTGGAATCCCTACTAATGCTAAGGCTGTTTCTTACATCAGAGGCAACAGAACTACCCTGCCTGATTCGATCATTCGGATGTGTGTTGGTGATTGGGGAAGATACAACCACAAACCTTACCTATGGGGAGATATGGATAAGTACTTGTGGACGGAGAAGAAATCTCAACACTCTATTCAAAGCTTATATGAATCTTTGTCTAATCACACCCTATACCCTAGATTCCCATGGAATAAAAGAGTATGGCTGTCCCATACTAGTGAGAGACATAATTTAGCTTTATGGAAGGTTTTGAAGGATGCTTTGCATACAAAAGAGAAGTTGATAAGGAAGGGGATCAATGTAAATCCGTTTTGTGTATACTGTCAGCTTGATAAGGAGGATATTCATCATCTGTTTTTCAGCTGTCCCTTCACCTATTATATATGGAAGCATGTCAGGCAGAGAGCTTATTATGGTAACCCTAGTATGAACAGTACGTTGGAATGGCATAACATTTATCAAGCAACAAGATGGAAAGTACCTTCAGCATATGCACTACTGTTGTATCTGAAAGTGACAGTGCTTGAAATTTGGAAAGACAGGAATGATAAACTCTTTAATGGAGGTAACAAAAATAGGTTGGACGTCTTCTACACAATCAGCAAGCAGATCCACTATGCATTGAAGAGTTCTCCTTATGCTTTTGTCCCGGGCTTGATTGAGCTTTGGGCATCATAATCCCAGCTCTTTCTTTTTTATTCTCCTTGTTGTATTTAATATTTTTTCCTTTGTTTCCCCCCTTCTCTCTGCTCTTTGTTATCTATGTCTTCAGTTTATGATTGTAAGTTATCTTATAATTATAAATAATATGGAAGGGGCCATTTAACCCCGCTGGCTTTGCCAAAAAAAACAATTTAAATTAATAATAGTAGCATATTTCAATTGTCGTTACAATTGAAATCAAATATAATAAATAAAAGAACGTTAATCGTGAGTGATTTCTCACCTTTCGAGCCTAGAGGAGAGGGCGGAATGAGAAGAGATACGAATTCAAGCACAGATTTCGAAGCAAAGCAATATTGGCAAGAATTTTAACGATCAAAGCTGATAGAGAGGAACTGACGAAATCAAATCAGAGTTGGGTCGAGGAAGATAAATAGGATAAGTGAGCTATATATAGTTGTATATATAACTATATATAAATAAAACTGTATTCGAAATTTAAACATATATTAAATTAAATATATTTTTTCAAAAATCATTGGTTTGAACAAAACATATCTATGTGTAGTATAGTTTGAAATAATGTATATGTTTAAACCCTTATACAAACCAATATCCAAACACCATCTAAAATTTAAATCTTTATAAATATTTTATTAAAATAAATATTAAAACATATAACATAAAGTCCATATATTATATATCAATACCAAATCCAACTCCGGTATATGTAAACTAATATAAACCCATGTAAACTTTATAAATCTATATGCTGCTAAAACAGATTATACATAAAATAAACCAATATATAATACTAACAGTGATATATGTTAGTTAAAGTCAGTACATAAATATATTCAATACCTTCTATACTTCACAATACTTTAAACATGCTAGCACTACAACTATACAAAATATACATAGTACTATAAAACTATTATATACAGTAAAACAAAATAAAATAAAAACACACACAAATTATAAAAAACGCATACAACAAACACTACATATATATATTTCTTCTTTATAGCCTTATATGCATAGACTAAGCCTTACCCAAGTTTATACTGTATAATATTAGATAAAAATAGGACACATCATATGATATTATCACCTTTGCAAAGTTGCTTTATAGTTTATACATACTTAAGTTTAATATATATATATATATATGCGAACAAGATACAGAACCAGAGAAGAATCAAGGAAGAGGACAACAAAACTCACCACGGCAAGGTAGTGGCTCGCCGAACAACGTCAGCATGGAAGATGAGGATATGGAGGGCGGAGATGATCAGGTGGAGGTATGGCAGTTGAGGCGGAGAGGCTACGGGTGCAAGCCAAAGGCGGAGGAGTGTGTTCGTTTCTCTCTTCTTCTTTTTGTTGCTGGGTTTCAAAAGAGAAGGGAGCAATTTATGTAGAGGGAGTAAAATGTGAGCAGGTGAGTAAAAGAAGGATTCAAGCATGAGGTGGAAAGTGAAAGCAAAGTGAAGTCGCAAAAGCGGAAATTGATTTATAAACGCAATTGAAATATGAGCCTTTGCCCAATCAATGTAAAAAAACGTACACAAATAAAGGAATATGGGACAAATGAAGAAGAAGGGGGAAAGAAATAAACTATTTATGGGCGATGAATTTATAAAAGGAACCATGATGTGTATAATAATTGAAACAAAAACGTACACAAATAAATGAATATGAGACAAATGAAGATGAATGGGGAAAGAAATAAACTATTAATGGGCGATGAATTTATAAAAGGAAACATGATGTGTACAATAATTGAAACGAAAACGTACACAAATAAATGAATATGAGACAAATGAAGATGAAGAGGAAAAGAAATAAACTATTTATGGGTGATGAATCTATAAAAGGAACCATGATGTGTACAAAAATTGAAACGAAAACGTACACCAATAAATGAATATGAGACAAATTAAGATGAAGGGGGAAAGAAATAAACTATTTATGGGCGATGAATTTATAAAAGGAACCATGATGTGTACAATAATTGAAACGAAAACGTACACAAATAAATGAATATGAGAAAAATGAAGTTAAAAAGGCAATAATAGTGTAAATGTGAATCGTTGCCACATAAACAAATAAAACGTCTACAAATCTTTTACCAGTTATGTGATGGCAACGGTCACCCTTAATTGAGCTGAATAATAAAAGCCAATGCTTTGAACGTATGCCATAAAATCAAGTAACAAACACTGATTTCTAAATTTATTAGTAGCTAAGAATAGCAACGTTTGAACGTGAATTAGAAAAATTATTAAAGCAATTAATACTGTGGTCCATCCTGTACGTTTCAAATTTTGAAAACGAAGGAAATAGAAATGGAACAGGTTGCAAAAGGGAAGCCACACATATAAATGGAATAAAACGTTAATAATGAAACGTGCCACATTTAATGGAAAGAAACTGAAATGATAACGTCAAGCACGGGAATTAAGGACAAAAAAGTAGAAAGTATGAGAAACGTAAAAGTGAATAAACGAATGAATGCAAGCTACAGATATATATATAAATGATGTCAAATATTATGTTTCTTCCAGAGAGAAGAGAAAATGTTTGAAATGGAATAAATAGGGAAGGAACAAACCCGAAATGAAATAGGAACGGATAGAAAAATTAAAGAGCTACAACACGAATACAGGGAGTAATAAAGGTAAGGTATGGATTGGTTCGTAACTGATGTAAAATTTGAATAGACAGGAAAGAAATAAAATTTATGGTAACAGTCGATTCCCTTGATTTCATGCAAATTTATTTTCAACAATTCTTGACTGATTTGAGTTTAATAGAATTACATAATAAATAATCTTTCCTATAATTAATTGAAAATTTACCATTTGCTATATTTAACTATACGTAATCCAAATAAAAAAAATTCTTTTTTTCAAAATTTGATTATTAATAATTTCTCAAAAATCCAATTCAATACGTTTGTGAAGCCCCACCTCTATACACACGCTAGCCAAGAACACTACGGTGTAGTGCTGTCAACTAGCACGGAGAATAAGGCTGTTGAGGAGCGACCATCCATGTAATTGCTTATCACATGGTGGCTATAAATAATCTTCGGAAACAAACATAGAAATAAGCATAACACAAATCAGTCACAGGCATCCATATCACAAAGGCAGAAGAAGATATGAATATATAACTAACACATGAAAGTGTACATCAGAGTAGTGGTCAAAAAGATCCACAATAATACAAAAGAATAGCAACACGTGCCATACAAAAGAATACAACTATGAGTCTATATCTCAAGTGTATACAACAAAAACTGCTAATCTAAATAGTTAGCCAAAAGTCAGAGTAGCAAATCCCGAGAAGAAGTCAAGCAGAAGCACATGTAACATCTCGGTCTGACCCGAGTATTATTTAAGAAAATAATAAACGGATCAGTCTAGCTATAAATATCAGATGACATGATATAAAATAAAAGATATGGAATAAACAAAAAATATCCATACTGACATACTACTATAAGTATGCAAATGATGATCAACAGAGGATCAATCAATTAGAGATAAATCAATATCACAAGAATCTTCTCAAAGATCCATAGAGGGCATCATACCCTAAACTTGTACTCATAATAAGTCAATGACATAAATTCCAGAAATCAACACAAGAAATCCAGAAATCACAGAAAAAAAGGAAAGAGGCCTATCACATGACGGCCCGAAGACTATGGGGAGCTACCCCATATGGATGAGTCGGAATCACCCAGATGAGGTCTAGGCTAACCAAAAAGCAAAAAGGTATGTGTGAGTGGAATCACACAAATGGTGTCTAGCCTAACCTCGCAACAAAAAGGTATGTGTGAGTGGAATCACACAAATGGTGTCTAGACTAACCTTGCGGACAAAGAGATATGTGTGAGTCGGAATCACACCAATGAGGTCTAGTCTAACCTTGCAAACAAAGAGACATCGCACAATTGCTAGTCTAAATCATAAAATGATCGTCATGATCAACGAGAAGTGTCAATTACACTAAGCTAGTAAATATAAAAGTTTATCTTCGTGTCCCATAACCACCTGCTTAACTTAAATATTTACGAACAAACTATAAATCTTCACTAGAAAATTGTCACAAGAGGTTCAATCGAACAAGTCCAAGAATTAACCGATGAAGTGAACGCAAGCGTTTCATACCACTTGTTTTACTAAGCCGTTTAATTAGATTTCTCATCCGAGTGAGGTAAAGGTTTGTATATACAAGTAGATTGGAAAACGGTTTAAGAAAAGAGCTTTGTTATTGAAAATAGAGTTGAAATCATTTTGTTGAAAGAGTTTTGATATTTACTACTAGTATTGAAACCTTCGTATTTCTAAAGTTGTTATCCCGCCTTTTTAATAAGGCCGTGATACCATAAAATCGACCGAGAAGCCAAAGATAGTTTGTCTCGAAGAATGGTCAACTCAGCATCTCAACAAAGCAAGTTCTGTTGAATGTTTTTCAGATAAGATCCCCTACGGAGGGGGGATCCAGGGGGGTGGCAACCCCCCAAGGTGGGGGTGCGAAGGCAACGCCCCCGCTACGGGGTTCGACCTATTGAAGACCTAAGGGAGGATAGGATCGAGCGACCTAATGGTTGCGACCTAGGGGTGTTCGCGAGTTAGCAAAAGCGAACGACCTAACAGAGGCGAGCGACTTAAGGGACTCGCGACCTAACAAAAGCACAGGCCAGCGACCTAACACTTTTATAGCGAACGACCTAATTAAACTCGCGACCTAACAGGGAACACGACCTGAAGGTATAATGGTCATGCGACCTAACGGTATTAAGGTCTGAAGGAAGTGGCTCGACCTAAGGTGGGCGACCTAACACGGTCACGCGACCTAAGTGGTCAGGCGACCTAAAATGGTGAATGGCTGAGCGACCTAACGGAGCAACCTAATGGAGAGCGACCTAATGGAGCAACCTAGGTCCAACGAAGCAGAACAAGCTAAAGCCAAACGACCTAAGGCCTAAAGTGGAGCGACCTAGGGCCGAGCGACCTACGACCTACGACCTAACGACTTAGGCCGAGCGACCTACGACCTAACGACTCACAGGCCGAGCGACCTAAGGGAGTGGGCGTAAGGCCAAAGGGGAACGACCCAGTATCTCGCGACCTAACGATGTAGTGGCGAGCGACCTATGACCTAAGCCCTAACGACCCACGACCCACGACCTAGCGACCTAACTCCGAAGTGACAATACGAGGCAGTGCGACCTAAATGCAGAAAATTCACCAAATCGCTAAAAATTGGTGTTTTTTGCCAATCCAATCCAAACCAAATGCAAATGTAAATGCAAAAGTGATAGGGAATCATTCCCAACAGTCCAATATAGTTATAGGCTAGAATTGTGAGATAAAAATCTCACCTTTGCACCAAATTTATGAAGAAAAGCTTGAAAGCAATGGAGAAGTAATCACAAGCTTGAATCCAATATCTTCTTCTTGAATTTGGAATCGAATTGTTGGATTTGCAAGAGAATTTGATCTTGGAATATTAATTTCCCCTTCCACTCACCATTAATGCTAAAGCTTGGTTATTAGGAAATTTATGAAGAGTGAGGAGAAGGAGAGAAGTGGGTTTGAGTTATAATGGCTAATCTAACCCAAAGTCCAAAGCGGGAAAAGTAAGTGAAATTCCACTACCTCCAAACCTATCAATGTTTATACTTAAAAAAATTGTAAACGGCATTTCGAACTCAATGGAAGTGGTCTCGAGTCCTAATTTGACCATTTGCAAAAAGTATCTTTTCGGACCAATGTCCGATTAACAACAAAATATTTGAATAAAATATTTAAATATAAAATCGATAAATATGCGGGTTGTTACAGACTCCCCTCCTTAAAGAAATTGCGTCCTCACAATATAAGATGGAAATAAAAAATAACAACCATAAAAGCATATTAACACAAAAGAAATTTGAAATAGGAAGTTCACCTCAAAGAGCAGGAGTAAGCAAGTCCGGATGTGTTTGCTCGATGAATTCTATAGATTCCCAAGAGCAATCCTTAGGATTTAAGGACCATTGAACCTTCACAAGCGGAACATCTTTATTTCGAGTCGTTTGACCTCCGAAGCAATAATTCGAATAGGATGCTACTCGTAAGTTAAATTCGGTGAAACTTCAATTTCTTCCACAACACCAGGCTCAAGAATAGAATCAGAATCTCGAAGGCATTTCCGTAATTGAGAAACATGAAACACGTCATGCATAGCAGAAAACTGAGCCGGTAATGCAAAGCGATAAGCCACAGAACCAATATGTTCAGTGATAGGAAATGGCCCAAATATATCGGGGTGCTAACTTTCCCGATCGATTGAAATGTACAACACCTTTCATAGGTGAAACACGAATAAAAACAGAATCTCCCACAGAAAATTCTAACTTCCTTCTTCGATTATCGGCATAGGATTTTTGTCTACATTGGGCTTCTTTCATCCTATGTCGAATAAGTTCAATCTTCTCTATGGAATCACGAATAAAGTCTGGACCTAAAACCAGCTTCTCACCGGCCTCAAGACAACAAGAAAGAGATCGGCGTGGCCTTCCATAGAGTGCCTCGAAAGGTGCCATACCAATACTAGATTGCAAGCTATTATTATAGGAAAATTCAACAAGTGAAATATGATCTTCCCAACTTTCACCAAAATCGAGCACACAAGCATGAAGAAGATCTTCAAGAGTTTGATTCACACGCTCGGTTTGTCCATCGGACTGGGGGTGATAAGCAGTGCTAAAATTAAGCTTCATTCCTAAAGCTTTTTGAAGACTCTTCCAAAATCCACTAGTAAACAATGGATCTCGATCGCTAACAATAGAAGTAGGAACTCCATGCAATTTAACAATTTCCTTGATAAAGAGTTTGGCGAAAAGAGGAACAGTTTGGTTAGATCGAACGGGAATAAAATAGGCGGATTTAGTAAGTCTATCAACGATCACCCATAAGCTATCATGACCCAAACGAGAACGGGGAAGGCCATCTATAAAATCCATGGAAATTTGGTCCCACTTCCAAATTGGAATTTCTAAAGGTTGCAATAACCCACCAGGCCTTTGATGTTCGGCCTTGACAAGTTGGCAAGTCATGCAACACTTAACAAAGTTAGCAATATCAGATTTCATTCCCTCCCAATAATAAAGTCGCTTCATATCAGCGTACATTTTACTACTACCAGAATGAATGGTGAATTTAGAACGATGAGAATCTTCTAAAATATCTTTACGAAGATCACCAATATTTGGTACGATAAGTCTACCAAATTTTCGAATGTCGCCACGAGAATCAATATCAAAGTCTTTCAAACCTTCAATATCAATTTTATCCTTAACATTTTGGCCAAGAAGAGCCACTTCAGGATCTAGCCCTTGAGCTTCAAGAATGCGCTCTAAAAGAGAAGGATGGGCCTCAAGGCTACATAAAACAAGTGATGAGCATAAATCGGATACGCGCTCTCGAATCTCACAAGTGTATAAAATCTTGAGATTGTTCCATTCGGATATCATCATAGAAACAACTGCTTGTTGTTTACGGCTAAGAGCATCGGCGACACGATTACCCTTACCGGGGGTATAAAAGGATATCAAGATCATAAGGTGCAAGGAACTCGAGCCAACGCTATTGACGTAAATTAAGTTCCTTTTGAGAAAATAAATATTTCAAAGACTTATGATCCGTGTAAAGAATAAATTTCTCTCCCAATAGATAATGACGCCAAATTCGAAGGGCGAAAATAATAGCCGCGAGTTCTAAATCACGTGTGGCATATCTAGTCTCGGCCGGCTTCAATTGCCTAGAAGCATAAGCAATAACACGTTCTTTTTGCATAAGAACGGCACCCAAACCAACGTGACTAGCATCAGTATAAACAACAAAATCTTGATTCCCTTCGGGAATAACAATAATAGGAGCATCGGAAAGGAGTTCTTTCAATTTCTGAAAAGAGGCTTCACATTTGTCCGACCAAATGTATTTAACTCCCTTCTTAGTCAAGCCAGTAAGAGGCACGACAATCTTAGAAAAGTCTTTAATGAAACGACGGTAATAACCCGCCAATCCGAGAAAACTACGAATCTCTGTCACACTCTCCGGTCTCTTCCAATCTTGAATCGCTTCAATCTTTGAAGGATCCACAGAAATTCCGGATTCGGAAATAACATGACTGAGAAACTTCACACGAGATTGCCAAAAGTGGCATTTATAAAATTTCGCCTTTAATTGATTACTCCCATGAGTTTCCAATACAATCCGAAGATGCTTTTCATGCTCCTCCTCAGTTTTAGAATGCACAAGGATATCATCAATGAAGATGAGAACAAACCGATCGAGGAAATCTTTGAAAACTCGATTCATGAGGTCAATGAAATAAGCTGGAGCATTCCTTAACCCAAATGGCATAACAAGCCATTCATAAGATCCATATCGAGTACGGAATGATGTCAAAGGAATGCTATCCTCTGCGATACGAAGCTGATGGAAACCGATAGCCAAGTCCAATTGTGAAAAGACCTTAGCACCACTAAGCTGATCGAATAGATCATCAATCCGAGGTAAAGGATATTTATTTTTAATAGTAAGATTGTTAAGCTTGCGATAATCAACGTAGAGCCTAAGAGTACCATCGGATTTCTTTACGAAAATAGCTGAAGCTCCCCAAGGTGAGGAACTAGAGCGAATAAATTGCTTCGTCTCCAATTCGGATAATTGTTTGCGCATCTCTTCATTTTCCTTATTGGACATGCGATAAGGAGGACGAGTAATAGGTTGAGCTTCAGAGGTAAGATTAATTCCGAACTCAATTGCTCGCTTAGGTGGTAAACCTAAAACGGGCTCGAATATGTCGAAAAATTCACGGACAACTTGATTTCGAGAAATGACGTCTTCCTCATCATCATCATCATCGTCTCGAGGATTTAAAGAACATAAAGATGTAGTCAAAGAAGAATCTGAATCTTTAAGAATAATAGAAATCTGATTTACAGATTGCGGATGTTGGAGATAAATAGTTTGCTCAGGACATAGGATACGAGCTTCATAACGGTTAAGCCAGTCCATACACAATATCATTCCAAAGCCTAAGTAACGCATAACATTCAAATCGGCTAGGAAAGAAAAATCGCATAAAATAATCTCCACATCTTTACAAAGCAAACTAAGAGTTGCGGATCCACCAACAGGATTCGCAACTTTTGAAGAAGTCATTAATGTAGTAACACTAAGGAAAAAGTGTCTACCAGTTCCTTTGATATAAAAGAACGGGATTCACCCGTATCAAAGAAAACTCTAATAGGTTGATCATGAAATAAAATAATACCATCAAGAATGGAGTGAGAAATACTGTGGCCACGAGATGTGTTGCCAGGGGCTTGAGCCACATTCAACTTTCCTTCCTGCTTAACTTCACGTTTGAGGCATTGATGTATGTAATGATCTGAGCTCTTACAATGGCGACAAGATTTGGGCTTAGAGCACTTATTCGCAAAATGATCCCCAGATCCACAGTTGAAGCATCTCGCACCACTAGGAGAAGGAGACTTTCACATCAGTTTATAATTGACATTAAACGATTAATATTTTCGCTAATTACCAATTGAAGTTTTTAAATTGTGTTAAAATTCTTTTATAAATGGTTAAAATGATTTTCTAGGCTTTGAATTCTCGGCCCACGTTTCATTTGTTTGGATTGTGATAAATTTGCAAAGCAAAATAACCGGCCCCTTTATTATTTTCATTCAAACCCTAATCAAAACATACGAACGATAATGGCGGCCTCGTTCTTCCCCGTTCGTTCGAGAGTAGGGCTCGTTCAATTCGAAGGCGCCGATGGCTTCTTGCCGTGGATCGTGGATGCCTTCACTTCCCTCATGTCTGCCAAATACTAGGGCTTGTGGAGATTCGAAGACGCCGACTTTCAATCGATGGTCTCCTCCTTTCTTCGGCTTCTTTGATTTGGCAACAAGGTGAGTAATTTATATTACTCACATCTAATTCGAAATTGTTTCGGCTTCGACTTGATTTCATCGATGTTGATAATTTCTGTCTTGTTCTTGATTTGGTTCGATTCCTTGTTTATTTGGTTTACACGGTTTTAGATTTTCTTCGACATTGTCTTCTTTGCTCTCGACTTAACTTCACTGTGCATTGTTGGCTTTGGCTTGCGATGTTGTTATGTGATGACTTTGGCTATTTCTTTGACATTGAACTGCACACTGCCATGTTTTATTGTGATAGCCTTTACTGCATATTAATGGTGACTTTGACTTGGTTCGAACTTGTTGCCACCCCTCTTGAACTTTTTTCACTAATGCATTGAGCTCGTGTGGACTTTATTTGTGTGCCGTATGCATTTTACATTACCTCTGACCTTTGAGGCACACGGACTTCATGTTGTTCACTTGTGCCTTTGGGACCATTGTAGATTGATTACACACAAGTTTTGAGTTCACACCACATTTGATCATCTATAGCAGCTGTCTTGACCATTTGAGATAGTTTGCCTACCTGTTTTATGAAGTATTGAGCATATGTAAGGCAGTTTGCATTCATTTGATTTTGTCATGGCTTTGATTTCATCAAGTTGCAACAGTTTCGACCTCTTTAGATTTGCAGCCCACCTGAGTACATATGTATTATTTCTTGCATACATTTATATAAGTGTGCATGTTTTTACTGCACTGTTTAATTGCATATAAACTTGGGTTCTTGGATCCACCACTGCACTTCCATCACCATATCTCCATCACCTCTGTATCTGGCCTGGATTGCATTTGCACTATCGTTGTCATTGTACTGCTCGATGTATACTATCGGTCTGGAACTTCTACATGACGCATTGCATTTTATTTGAACTGCAGCTGTGTTGAGTCATTGACTTGACCTTCTTGCATTGTGTGGTAGTTGTACTGTGAAGTCATGTACATTTGTGTCACTTGGGGTTGCACTTGCTTGACCCAGTTTCATTCCTCTTTGAGTCTGTTGTGCATTGCCTTGCATTGACTTATACACTTTTGGTTTCAATGTGGTCCACTATACCACTGTTTTCATCTTCTCTTAACCATTTTGGCATTGTCTTGCTGTGTTCGAAATTGTATACCTGCTATTGCTTTTGTGATGCAGTTGTCTTGAGCTTGTGCAATACTTTGTCGAATTCATTTACATTTTGTTGCCTGGCCTTTCTATCTGTGCAGCCTTCTCAGGTGCACCTGCTCATTTGAGTTGTACTGGTTTGGGTTGCACTTACTCTACCACCATTCATTTCGAGTATGTGATGCTCTGTCCAGTTTTATGCATTTTTGGTTGTTGCTATATGGTTTCACTGACTTCATTTGCATTTTTTTTTGTTTCATTTAGTGGACACTGGTTCACTTCCACTTCATGTAGAGATTGCATCTGTTTTTGTCCACTTGTTCATTGTAGTTTGGCTTGGGTTTGAGCATCACTAATCTGATAATACTCGTATCAGTCATTGGTGTAGCATTGTGTACATATACACTTGTTTGTTTGGTCTCTTATTGGTTTAAGTTGAAGTTTGCAGTCTGATTATTTTACTCTTTGGCCTTGCTTTCTTGATGGCTTTTGATCCAGACAGTGTGGTATTATGATTTGTACCTGTGTTGAATCCAGATGATAGTTCGGGTTTGACCTTTTGCCCGGTTGTGTACATCATCACTGTAGTGGCAAGGCAGTGCACACAAGCGTGAACTGCAGCCACACGGTATGGCTTTTATGATATTCTATCTTGTTTTGATATATTGATCTTTTGCATATTCCATATGCTGTAATGGCGAGGCAGTGCACTCGTGCGTATACTGCAGCCCTACCCGGATTGTCGTTTTAATTGATATTTCAATGGTTTGAACCGTTTTGTTTATTCAATTCAATATTTTGAATTGTATTCTGATTTGATTTAATTTGCTGATTTGTTGTTTAACACCGTTACATGTTATATTTATCGTTATCTGATTTCTTTATTTAATGATCGGATAGACGAGATTTATTGTGACTATCATCTATTCATTATTTAATTATTATTGCTTCTGTGCACTAATAACTGAGTTTGAATTAGACTGACCCGTGTATTATTTTCTTTTGACTTTAATACTCGGGTCAGACCGAGTTATTTCAGGTCGTAGATATCTTGCTTTGGGTAGCTGTTTGAGCTATGAAGACTTTTCATATCTTTTGGGAGTTGTCGTGCCATAGCATAGGTTGATATGTATTCATGTATGTTAGTCGATAATGTACTTGTATATATAACTTCCTGGGTCGACATTTGTAGTTGCATCATATGTTCTATGTCAAATGTATTGTAACTGACATCAGTTATATATATGAGATTTTTCTGTTTTATCTGTGTTTCGTATTTATTGATATTATCTATGTTATTATTATATCTACAGTCCTAAACTATTATGAACCATCGTAGTTCGTTTTATACTGGAATTGGGGTATGTCGATGGGAGTAAATAAATCAGAGATGAAAAATGAATATATATATATATATATATATATACCACTCTTATCGAGATAACCAATACTAGTGTAAGGCCTAACTACTGATGGCCGCTCCTCAATAGCCTTATTCTCCGCGCTAGTTGACAGCATTACGCCGTAGTGTTCTTGGCTAGCGTGGGTATAGAGGTGGGGCGTCACAACGTTATAAACCAATTAAAAATTGCTAAAATTTTATGGGTCGTTACAAAGGGTTTGGAATTGTTAAGCTTTAATTTAGTTAAAGATTTTTTTCATTTTAAATCTTAAATTTAAAATGGAATTTAAAAGTAAATTTAAAGCAAATTGTTTTTGAAATACTTTATTAATGATAATTAAATCATTAATAAGATTTATGTTTATCTTAAAGTTCATTAGAACTTAATAATTTATAATTCATTAAATGATTAAGGTAATTAAGATTTTTAATTAATTAATTTAATTAATTAATAATTTAGGTTAATTAATTAAATAATTAAGGGTTTTATTTAATTAATTCAAGGATTAAGTAAGTTAATTAAGATTGATTATATTGTAATTAAGAAATCATTAATTAGATAAGTTTTGATTTTAAATTAATGATTTGAATTCATTAATCAAGTAATTAACAATTAATTAAGTTATAGATTAACATTTAATTAATTAAATAATTAGAGATTAATTAATGGGTTTTATAGATAATTAAATTTGTAATTAATATTGATTAATCTCAGTTAATTACTTTAGAGAAGTAATTATAGATTTGTTATTGGTTAATGAAGGTCATTAACTTAGGATTATTAATAATTAATTAATGTGGTTAATTTTTAACGATTAATTAGATTAATTAATTCAAAGATAATCAATTGAGAATTGTTTAAGTGTAATTACCTAATGAAAGTAAATAAGAAAATTAATTACTAAGTGTAATTAATTAAGTTTATTTTGATTAGCTTAAGTTAATTAATTAATTTTAATTAATTTAAGATAATCATTGAACAATTTAAGAGGTAATTACTCAATGTACTTAATAGTGAATAATTACTTAGTGGAGTAGTTAAGAAGATAAATTACTAGATGTAATTGCATTGAAGGATAATTGGGTAATAAAAGAGTTTTGGAAATTAATTACTTTGTGTAATTAATATGTAATTAGTATGAAGGATAATTACTTAGAAGAGGTAATTAATAATTAATTACTTAGTGTAATTAAGTAAGATTTGATTAATAAAGTTATTTTGAAGATAATTAAGAGATGTAATTAATTAAGTGTAATTAATTATTTAATGTGATTAAGCAAGAGTGATTAATCAATATGGATAATTGATAATTAAATTACTTAATTTAAATAGGGTAATTATAAACAAAATAATTAGGGGTCATTAATTTATATAACTAATGGTGTAATTAAGGATTGATTAATAAGAACAATTAATCAATGAAGGAATTAATTAATGCAATTAATTAAGGATTAATGTAATTAATTATAATTAATTAATTAATGAAGTAATTAAAAAGTAAATTACTGAATTTGGTTTGGGATAATTAATTTGTGAAATTAATTAGAGGTTAATTACTTGAATGTAATTAAAGGATAATTAATCAAGGGTAACTAATTAAGGTGATTAATTAGAGGGTAATTAATTTATTGATTTGTAATTAATTAATGGATATGTAAGCAAGATTTTTATTGATGAAGTAATTAATTTAATTTACTTTAAATTAATTAGAGAATAAATAATTATTTTAATTCATTTTAAATTAATTATAGAATGGTGATTAGTAAGTCATTGCTTATGAATGTTGATTGATATTGATTGCCCTGAATAGTTAAGATCTCATATATGAGATGAGTAAGGTTGTGTGATATGGATTCTTTGGTTGTATTTAGTTGATAATGTGAATAATATGTTGTGATGAGAATATGAATTATCTGTTTATAATGATAATGTTGATTATCTATTGTGATATGTGAATTATCTATCTGTGTGTATATAGATAATAGAATTGAATTGTTTTAAAACTTTAAAACAACTTGGAGCTAAAAGTTGGTGTTTTGGATTTCGATGAGACCGGGATCGGGTTTCTATATTTGGATATCCGAAAACCACATCAATCCAAATTAACGATAGGTTGCGAATCTCAAGTGAAGATGAAGATTCAGAGTGCAAGCGTTATCGTCGTTAACTCTGAGGGTGATTCCAAAATAAGTGTAACGAGATGATGCCTTCGGTTTTGTTCGAATCCGGAACGAACTTGTATGGATTGAATGCTTTCAAAACATCATCAGGTGGACGATGAGCATTCTAAGAGATGTGTTCTCTAACGGTAATCGTAGCCTCAAGCCTCATCAACCGGGAATTGCTAAAACAGGGGAGGTGCAGCAAGGTTAATTGGGTCATGCCCAAGTAGGACAAGATTTACCCCTGTCTAAAAGTCCCTTTATATTCGGCTGTGTGGGGCAGTTGATTGCAACAACTGCCGGGGTTGTCTTGTTCGGACTGTTCAGTAAGGAATGGTCCCAACCTTGTGTTGCAGGGGATAGGGAGTGATCGTCGGTACGGTGATCTAAGCCACGTACTGTGATGGGCGGTAGCCCAGTAGTCCTGTCATTGTATGGAATCCAATCTCCAATAAGTGCCGTACATTTTAGATGTGCCCAACTATGTTGGAACGTGAGATGTAAGCATTCCAGCTATTTCTGTACTTTACTTGAAAACCCTAGACACTATCATAATATCACCGGATTTCCTATCAAATGTTTTGGTTAGCGTAAGTAAAAACTTTTCCATGTTTATGCGTGGGAAGTCTTACGTGATACCTTTCTTTCGAAACAATTTTCAAAGTTAAGCAACCTTAACCTGTTACTCATACCAGACCCATGTCTGACCCGAAGTTTATCTTTTGTTTTCTTAAACTCTTGGGTACTCAAATTTTTACTAGTAGCCAAGGGATTCAGGTTGGCTTTGACGAATTATGGAGGAGCAATGGAGTAGGAGGCTTCTACGTTGTAGATATATAGATTCTGATGTGTGTTCTCTGTGTCGGTATCTCATTGTTGTGTTATATTGAGTTGTATAACTAGACATGTGTTTATAACTGTCTTGTACGTGTTGTATATGCGGTGTAACTCTGATAGATGTTGTATATTATGTAATACTTATGTTATTAATATAATTTATTCGTTCCGCTGTTGAGATTCTAGTGTTGTTTCTTCTTTCTCTTCTTTCTTTTCTCTTTTCTATCCCTTTCTTTCTTAAAGATGATACGACTTTCTATGGAGGAAAAGTGGGGTCGTCTCAGTTGGTATCAGAGCGCTAGGTTGAGTGAATACCTAGGCTTTGTAGTGTTTTCTTTCTTGAGAGAGCGTATTTGTAATTTTGATATATATATATATATATATATATTTATTTCTACCTACTTATTGGGTTACCTGTTTCGGTTTTCCAATATAAGTTATAAAGGTAGATGGGGTAGTGGTGTGTATAACGCGACTACCATTCGTTGGAGTTTGTATATTTGAGGTTGGAAGTGTATCTGTCGAGACTGTAGACCTAATACCATCTTGAGTGAGTTTTGTAGCTTGGTATAAGGATTTCATCGATCTCTGAAGGTAACCTGTAAAGGTTCGGAGTTCATCTTTGAAGTTTGTTGAGTAGAATTTGGATCTGATGTTGGGCAGAAGCAAGTAATGGTATCTTGATACCTCAGGAAGTTGTAGCTGCATGATGAGATGCAGTGACTATGGATTGTCTTCGAAGATGATTTCTTTGGACCAAGTTTAAGGAAGTAGGTCTGCTTTGGTGTTGTGGTTGAGTTCAGCAGGATGTTTCGATTTGAAGTCCGAGTTTATCTCGAAGAGCTTTGGATTGGGAATTCTTTGGCATTGGTGTCAACAGTGCAGCTCGGAGTATTCTGTGTGACAGCATAGTTTTCTGGCTTAGCAGTGTCCGAGGGTTGAGTTCAGAAGCAGCTGAGTGGATCTATTTCTTCGATGGATTGGCAAGACCAGCGTAAGCTATTCTGATTGGTAAGGGAGAACAGTTTTATTTGGATATTAGTTTGGATTGATCACAAAAGTGACTTGCGATAATTGAGTATTCTCATGGATTGTTGGAATTTTTACGGATGTTTTCACGGAAGTCAGAAGATGTCCTCATCTAGAGGTTTAGTTTTCTTAATCGATTAGGATTCCAAGTGTGGTACCGGTGGTTCAGTCTAGTTGAAGGTTGGTTCCTTGAGATGGAGTTTGGTGAAGTGGCTCAGGATTGGAGGAACTTCTGAGTTTTCTCTTGGTTATCAGAGATCTTCTGGGTCATGTTGTCTAGTTGTGCTTGTGTTCTTCATCAGCATTATTTTCTACTCCAGATCAAAGTTGTGCAGCGGAAGAAGTTGGGAGTGCATCTGCCTTTCTTTTCGGGATAGGAGAAGTTTGTTTTTCTTCTAATGGTCGTGAATGGAGTTTGTTCTTGATCTTGGTTGATCGTGGAGGATCATTCTGGTGGATTGGGTTTGGTCCAGTTTGTTTCTTGAGACATCAGCAAGGGTTAAGCTGATCATGAAGGATGTAGGAAGCACAGGATCGTTTGAAGAGTTTTGTGGATCTGAATCGGAGATCTGATTTTGGATAAGTTCTCTCAGGTTTTAGGAGCTATAAATTTTGGTAAGGTTGGGAAACTAGCTCCGAGATGTTTTGGATCTCTTCTGTGTTCTGGTAAGATAAATGTTTGGTCTTATGGATTGAATTGCCAGTTTGGATAACTGGAATTCAATGTGTTTCACGTATCTCTAAGGGAGTACGTGTATGATCTATCTCTAGTTGTGGAATCAGCTATTCTGGGAGATTTGGTTGTTGAGTCAGAATTGTCTGTAGTCTGATATTTTGTTTAGTTTGGTAGATCTAGATGAGTAGGAGCTCGGTAGTTTAGTAGTGTTGATTGTTTGGATTCTGTAGAGCGAGTATCCCGGTGATTATACTTGGGAAACTCGAGAAAATTCTGTTCAGAATTTTTGTCTGATAGTTAACTTTGTTTGTTTGGGTGAATTGGTTGCTATGGTTGTTAGCATATGGTTGATAATATATGCTTGTATTTTAAATTTAAAATCTCAGATAGATCATTAAATTACCTTTGTTTTAAAATTTCGGGGACAAAATTCTTTTAAGGAGGAAGGAATGTGATATCCCGGAATTTTTGGCAATATCAATTTAATAATTTTTATTTAAAATTAAATTGATTTGATAATATAGATTAATACAATATGAATTGGTTTAATAATCTAATTAAATAAATATTTAATTAGTGTTTTTATCTTTTGAAAGCTAAATAAATGTTTCTATTTATAATTTATATATATATTTATATATATATTATAGATAATTTTTGATTTGGGATTTAATAAATAAATAAAGTTTTGTTTTCAAATTCTAATAATATATTTAATAATTGGAAATTTATGATTCAAATTAATATTAAGCTTTTCAAAGTTATTTAATTAATAAAAATATGGTTTGTAAATACTTAAAATAAATGTTATTGTTTAAAATTATATCTTAGCTTATTTTTTAAATTTAAATAAAAGTTTGTTTTATTTCTTTCTAAATATTACTTGATATAAATGTAATTTTCAAATTTTGTATATAAGTTTAAAATACAATATAAAATATGGTCTTAATTCATTTAATAGTAGAAGTGATTTATAATCTCTTTTATAAATCATTTAAAATTGTTAAAGTTTTATTTTCAAACCATATTAATAATGTATTATTTTTCCATATAAATATAAAAAGAATTAAAATAAGAAAACGAATTATCATTTTAAATTGAATAAGTTGACTTTAATTTGGATTTCAAAAAAGTTTAATTTGTATTTGGAATTTATTTTGAAATTCAAAATAATAGATCCTTAAAATATTTGGAAAAGCTTTAATTTATAAAAAAATTTCATTACATTTTCTTTACATAAGTATATATTCACATAAGTATAAATAAATTAAATAAAACTTTTATTAATATTTAAAATAAAAATAAAATTTAACAAGACAAGTGTTAACATATTAAGAAATCAAACTACATGTGTTAATTAAAGAATAAAGGTTTATGACTAGTATTGTTTTACTTTTATCTTTTTCTTTTATTTTGTTAATTAATTTCACCCTTTATAAACCTATTTTCTCCTTTATTCTTTTTTCTTTTCTACCTTTTTATTCAACGAAGATAAACTTAAACTTCCTCTCAAAAACAAAATCTGCCTCAAACAGAAATTATCAAACAAAACTCTGAAACATCATTCTTCAAAATCATAACTTGATCATTTGCAAAAATCAATGCCTATATCACTTCTTCAATCTGCAAACATTTTAAAAAATGTAGACCAACCCAGCATTTCTTCCTTTGGAAAATCATCAACATGCCAGCATTTTCAAGCCTGCATGCTTGTAGTTTTGGTCAAGGAGCATAAGTATTTTAGTTGTAACAGCATTTCATAAATCATGAACAAAGGAGCAACTCAATTTTCAAAAATTCAAGCTTTTTCATTTTCAATGGTGCTCTGTTCTTCTAAATATCAGGTGAGTAAATTTTTAAAATTCAAAATATAAATTTGTTGCATGCTAATATGATTGAAATGAATAGATATTGCATGAATATACAAGTGAAATCTAATATGACTATTTACAGAATGTATGTTGTGTGTATATATGTGCTTTGCTCTTTGTTGTTCCTAGGCTAAGAATTTGATTTAAATCGCTTACTTACTTAATCTTGTTTTTGATAACATTTGATTATCAAACAAATGTTGTTCGATTTAACATGAACTAATGGTTAAAAAAATTATGTAATTCAAAAGGAAGCATGTTGTCTCTGAAATGATAAACATCAGTACATTTTAAAATAAAGTAAAAAGCCAAACTGTTTAAATTATAAAATCAGTATTATAAAATAAATACATAAGCAAAAACATGATTTTTGAAACAAGAATCAAATTTTTTAGTTTGGGATTTGGGAAGAAATTCTGGGATGAACTGAAGAGGGGAATTTGGGACATTTTGATGATCTAGAAATTCTGGAGGTTTGAAGTTTCTTCTAGAGGAAGTAGAGTGATCAGGCACTTCAGCAAAATTATCAGACTGGTGGATAAATCATTGCAGTAGCAGCGATGATGGATTGAGCTCGGTAACCCTAGTTTTTGATCAAGTTAGGAATTTGATCGTTTCAGTCTCTATGTTTGATCGAGTGAGATGGGGCTTTGAGCGTTGGTAGTTGGGTCGATGACGAGGGCATGGAAGGAGTTGCAACACTTACGGTGGTCGGAGGACGGTGATTTGGGGAGTTGACAGGTTTAGGGTTTGGGAATGGTTCTGTGTTCCAGGTTTGGGTGTGTTGTCTGGATTTTGATCTTAGGTGAATGGAGACGATCTGATGATCGTGGAATGGTGAGAGGGTGGTTGCTGATGAGACGAAGCCATGGTGAGAGGCCATAGTTGATCGGCGTCACGATGCTCTACACCGTGCATTTTTATTTTCTGGTGATGTGGTTTTGGGATGGGTGTAAATGTACTCGGGATTCACCCGAGTATTTCGAGCATTTACTCGAAGATAGGTGATGGAAGACTTGGAGTAAATAGATTCTTGCTCGAGTAGTTTTTGTTTTAGGTTTTGAAACTTGTTAGTGTGCAGTTTTGAAATTTAAAACTAAATTTAAATAAAAACGCAAAGCAAGTTTTAAAACAAAAGTTTTGAAATTTAACTCTCAATTCAAATAAGTTTGAATTCTACTTTTTAAAAATAAATAAATTTTATAAATATGAAATTTTTTAACCACTTTAAAATGTTAAAGTATTTTATAAAGTGTTTTTTTTAATCTGAAATGAGATTTAAATAGGATTTTAAATTTAAGTTTAATTTTAAATCTGAATTCAAATTTGAATTCGAATCTTAAGTTTTGAAAAGAAAATAAAGTATAAATTCAAATGTTGTAATTAATATAAGTGGTTTTTAAAATCTGAAATATAAGATTTAAACAGAGTTTTCAAATCTAAGTTTAAAAATCTAGATTCAAAAATGAATTTGAATCCTAATGTGAAATAAAATAAGTTTTTGAATTTAAAATGTTTAAACAACTTGGAATATTTAAAGTATATTTTAAACTGATTTAAATTGAATAGGGATTTAAAACTATTTTTTAAAAATTTACCTTAGAAATAAGTAATTTTCTAAAATGAAATTAAAAGGGTTTGGAATTGTTAAGCTTTGATTTAGTTAATGATTTTTTATTTTAAATCATAAATTTAAAATGAAATTTAAAAGTAAATTTAAAGCAAATTGTTTATAATATACTTTATTAATGATAATTAAATCATTAATAAGATTTATGTTTATCTTAAAGTTAATTGGAACTTATTAATTTATAATTCATTAAATGATTAAGGTAATTAAGATTTGTAATTAATTAATTTAATTTTTAATAGTTTGGGTTAATTAATTAAATAATTAAGGGTTTTATTTAATTAATTAAAGGATTAAGTAAGTTAATTAAGATTGATTAAATTGTAATTAAGAAATCATTAACTAGATAAGATTTATTTTTAAATTAATGATTTGAATTCATTAATGAAGTAATTAACAATTAATTAAGTTATAGATTAACATTTAATTAATTAAATAATTAGAGATTAATTAATAGGTTTTATAGATAATTAAATTTTTAATTAATATTGATTAATCTCAGTTAATTACTTTAGAGAAGCAATTATAGATTCGTTAATGGTTAATGAAGGTCATTAACTTAGTATTATTAATAATTAATTAATGTGATTAATTTTTAATGATTAAGTAGATTAATTGATTCAAAGATAATCGATTGAGAATTGTTTAAGTGTAATTACTTAATGAAAGTAATTAAGAAAATTAATTACTATGTGTAATTAATTAAGTTTATTTTGATTAGTTTAAGTTAATTAATTAAGTTTAATTAATTTAAGATTATCATTGAATAATTTAAGAGGTAATTACTCAATGTACTTAATAGTGAATAATTACTTGGTGGAGTAATTAAGAAGATGAATTACTGGATGTAATTGAATTTAAGGATAATTGGGTAATGAAAGAGTTTTGGAAATTAGTTACTTTGTGTAATTAATATGTAATTAGTATGAAGGATAATTACTTATAAGAGGTAATTAATAATTAATTACTTAGTGTAATTAACTAAGATTTGATTAATAAAGTTATTTTGAAGATAATTAAGAGATGTACTTAATTAAGTGTAATTAATTACTTAATGTGATTCATCAAGAGTGATTAATCAATATGGATAATTGATAATTAAATTACTTACTTTAAATAGGGTAATTGTAAACAAAATAATTAGGGATCACTAATTTATATAATTAATGGTGCAATTAAGGATTGATTAATAAGAACAATTAATCAGTAAAAGAATTAATTAATGCAATTAATTAAGGATTAATGTAATTAATTATAATTAATTAATTAATGAAGTAATTAAAAGGTTAATTACTGAATTTAGTTTGGGATAATTAATTTGTGAAATTAATTAGAGGTTAATTACTTGAATGTAATTAAAGGATAATTAATCATGGGTAAATATTTAAGGTGATTAATTAGAGGGTAATTAATTTATTGATTTCTGATTAATTAATGGATATGTAAGCAAGATTTGTATTGATGAAGTAATTAATTTAATTTACTTTAAATTATTTAGAGAATAAGTAATTAATTTAATTCATTTTAAATTATTTATAGAATGGTGATTAGTAAGTCGTTGCTTATGAATGTAGATGGATATTGATTGCCCTGAATAGTTGAGACCTCAGATATGAGATGAGTAAGGTTATGTGATATGGATGCTTTGGTTGCATTGAGTTGATAATACGAATTATCTACTGTGATGATAATATGAATTATCTGTTTATAATGATAATGTTGATTATCTATTGTGATATGTGAATTATCTATCTATGTGTATATAGATAATAGAATTGAATTGTTTTAAAACTTTAAAACAACTTGGACCTAAAAGATGGCGTTTTGGATTTCGATGAGACCGGGATCAGGTTTCCATATTTGGATATCCGAAAACCACATCGATCCAAATTAATGATAAGTCGTGAATCTCAAGTGAAGATGATGATTCAGAGTGCAAGGGTTATCATTGTTAACTCTGAGGGTGATTCCAAAATAAGTGTAATGAGATGATGCCTTCGGTTTCGTTCGAACCCGGAACGAACTTGTACCAACCCTGATTTTGGCGATTACATGAGAATATTAAATTATAACGGCGGTTATAATTTAGTAGTGTAAATTAATAATTAATGTGGAATTTAAATTGTTTATTGGGAATAAACAATATATTTGAGGATAAAATGGGAAAATAGTATTTTGAAAACTTTAATTAGATGGTTTGAGATAATAAACTGAAGAAAATGTGTTTTATTTAGAGTAAATGCAATAATTTTGTTAATTATTGCTATTTACTTATTTTAATGACTTTTAAAAAGAAGTAATTAATTTTAAGATGAGATATATCTAGAACAATGATGGAATTGAGTTTAAAAATATAATTTAGGTGTAAAATTATATTTGAAAGGGGTTGTAAAATTTTATAACACAAAAATATTATTTTTGTGTAATTTATAATGTTAATTACAATGGGATTTGTAATTAAAGATGTAAATTTGTTATATATTAAAAAAAGAGAAATATGATGATAAAATGTTTTAAAAATATAAATAATCTTTTATTTTCAGTATCTTACATTTTATCATCATGAATACGAAGTTTTATAAATTTTTCATATGAAATAAAGTTGAATAGATGATTGAATTTGAAGGTGTGCATTGTTAACATGTAACTAAGTGATTAATTTATAGCCTAAGCTAATTTTCCTAAACAATTGGACACTAGCCCATTAACATACTTCACTTAGCCTGTTAGAAAAGAAATGAGAAACATCTTTCTCTTCCTCGCATTCATTCTCTATTCATAGTAAAACAAATCAGAAACTAATCCTCTTTCTAAACCTAGAGCTCTAAATCTTCAATTCCTACATTAATTTGGTAAAAAACTTTTTTGGCAAGGCCAGCCGGTATTATAGTGGACCGTCCACTTTTTAATACAAATGTAATAAAGATTTGAAGTACAGGAGTAAGGCAAAGATGCCTTAACTGCAAAAAAAGAAAGAAGAAAATACAACACAGGAGTGTGACAGCAAGTCACAGCTACTAAGTATGACTATCAAGACTTTGTATCCTCCGAGGAGGTAGAGCCACCAGCATCAACATCCACCTGGGAAGAAACCACTGAGACATTCCCAAGTAGACCAAAGTACGGGCGAAACAGCACTGCAAGAGAGGGATCATAAATTTCAGCAACAGAAGAGTAAATAAAAGATCAATCCCAAGTAGTATCAGCTAACACAGCGGAATTAACCCCAGCAAAAGAACCATCCATGTCAAGGACCAAGGATTCACCAGGTGGACTATAGTAAAGGCATCGAAGGTCGAATAGATTGTCGGTAACAAATCTAAAAAAGGAATTATCCACCGGGTTGAAACGCATATCAGATCGGCAATCAACCCAACAAACGTCAGACTCAGCCCAAACAACATGAGGCAGAGAAAGAACCGAAACATCAATGGAAACAGCAGAAGAATCACCAAGAACAATGGAAGAGGGTCGAGCAGGAGAAAGCGGCGAATTAGGGTCAGATAAAGGATAAACAGGAGGAGGAGCAACCAGAGCTTTAGGAACCCATTTCCTGAGCGGAGGCCGAGGCAGAGGGATCTTAAGTGGAATTGGGGAAACAGCAGAATGCGAACAGGAGGTATCTAAGTGGCCAAAGGAATGACAGGTGGAACATATGTCAGGGACCCAACCGTATCGAACACGAACATCCACCACATGGCCAACAACTAGCTGAACAGGAATAGAGGATGGAAGAGGCTTAAAGGGAGAAATCTCAATCAGAGCTTTAGCATACCCTACCTTATCACGCGCAATGGAATTAGAATCAAAACATTTTAATTTACCAACATTACACGCAAGCCAATTCAAACCAAGCAGCGGTTGGAGAGCAGAAGGAATTTGAGAAAAATAAACCCAAACGGGGATAGAGAGAACTTTCTCATGGGCACATGTGATCGTAGGAGACCAGGGAGTAATAATAAATGGTTTCCCATCGAAAAATGATGGCTCAGCCTCAAGAACACGGCTATGTTCCTCAGGGTAGGAGAACAACAAGAAGTACATGGAATCAACCAGCTTAATACGAAGACTACCATGTAGCCGCCAGCCCCTACAACAAGCTGCAGGCGAATCATGAAGGCGATCCTTAGGGTCCAAAAAGAATCCAACCAAATATTCTGACCAAAATCGATACCAGCTTGCATAACATTTGGTGGAGGGATCATCACTCCATTTTCTTCAACGATATCAAACCAACCGGTTCATAAACACAAGCATTACGAGGCAGAGATGTAAAAAGAGAAGACCAACTTTTGGAACCAATTGGGGAAGGAGCAGCAGGACGACAATCCTCCACACTATCAGAGGCAGCAATATTGGGCCCAGGAGGGGGAGAGGCCACAAGCAAGGAACCACCAGAACTCAAATCAGTGAGATTGGGAACAGGGTTCTCAAGAGCAATCTGCCGAACAGCTGATGTGCAACGTTCAGTACACAAATTATCAGTAGGAGAATGATGCTTAAGCTCACAACCCAACGCTACAGAATCACAACCATTAGCAACCGAAACAACTCCTAAGAGTCCACAAGCCGCATTGTCATTGTTAACACCCGAAGGCGCTGAACCACAAGAGTCAATACCAATCAAATTACACAACATTTCAGGTCGCAAGCCAGGACGAACGACGGGAGCTAGGTTCGACGTCTTAACAAAAGGCAGGGGTGGAAAATGGTCATCAAAAAGCATGAGGGGCAACAGACACTTGGCCACAGATTGCTTGAATATCCTTCCAGATCTGGTAGAAGAGGGCGTAGAGGGAGGAGCATCGGGGAGGATGGGGAGAAGAGGGGGAGGGCTATGCGTAGCAAGATGCGGCGGGAGAAGAGGCAAACGAGGGGAAAAGAAGCTACCAAGATTAGGAAATAACGAAATTACTCAGGCAATCAACTCCAAAACTTATTCTATTTCATCAAATTTGGATTTTTGCAATAGGTAGATTGTTAGTAATAGGGTTTTCTTGCTTGCATGTTGTTGTAGTGTTGTTTATAGGTTCTAGAAGCTAAAATTCAAGCAAAAGCTCCAATCTTTCTACATTAATTTGAGTTCTTGCATTCCTACAACAAGATGAGTTAATCACTCACATCACTAGCTTTAATTTATGAGAATAGTTGTTAGTTTCTATTTGAATTAATTGGATGGGATGTTGATTGAATTGCTTTCAAGTTGGTTGTGCTTTGCTGGAAATTGTTTGTGGAAAAAATTGCTGCTGTAAAACAGCAATATCTTAATGCAACTTTACCCGAATTAGCTCAATCTTTTTGCAGTTGAAAGAACATTCCATTAGATACAACTTCTCTTTTAATTACTTTCTGAAATTTTTTTGTTAATAGGGTCGAAATTTGGTTTGGATCTGATGTATACAGTTCTGCTCTGTGCAATTTGTTTTCTTGAAACCTGATCTTTAAATCATCATAACTTTTGAACGTTAAATCAAAATTGCGTGAGCTTTTTTTCACTTGGAAGGTATAATTATAAGGAACAACTTTCGTGTGTTAAATTTTCTATAATTTAGAGGTTTTCAGTGTCAAAATCCAATTTTTCTACTGTTGTCCAGAGAGCAAGAGCAATATTTGCTCTGTGCTTAAGGCTAAAACTAAATTGGCCATAACTTCTTCGTTTTTGATCCAATTTTGATAATTTCAGATGTTTCGGAAAGTATATATGATGCTCTACAACTTTCTTTTTTTATATTATATGTAATTTTGAAGTTAACTATGTCATAATCCAATTTTTCTACTACTAACTCGAGAGCAAATCCAATATTTGCTCTGCCATTGAAGCTGAAACGAATTTGGCCATAACTTTTTCATTTCCTAACCGATTTTGATAATTTTGTATGATACGGAAAGCTTAATTCATGTGATACAACTTTCATATTTTGAATTTTCTGTAATTTTGAGGTTAGTTATGTCAAAATATAATTTTTCTACTGCTAACATGAGAGCAAAACCAATGTTCGCTCTGTGCTTGAAACTAAAACGAAATTGGTCGTAACTTCTTCGTTTCCTAACCGATTTTGATAATTTAGGATGTTTCGAAAAGCTTAGATCATGTGCTACAAGTTTTTTTCATTGTATTTTGTGAGATTTTGATTTTTTGGTGGTAAAAATTATGGTTTTATGTTGCTGTCCTGAGAGCAAGATGATATCAACAAGAAACATTGACCTTAGAATGGTATTATCCCGTTTTTTCTCTTATTCCCTTTTGGTTTTGATGATGTTTTTGAGATTTTTGAGAGCTATGATGCCTATCAATAGGCTAGCTATATTTGGAGAATTCTAAATTCAAATTTAAATAGGATTTGAATTGATTTTGGATTAAATTTTAATTGAATTCGTATTGAACTCAAGTTATCGGTCTTGAGGTATCTATCTTGTTTTTCATTGTTTTCGAGTACGGTTTTTATTAAACCATTTTTTTGAAGTGATTTTTGAAATAAATGGACATTTCAAATTATTATTATATAGTATTTTAAAATTATTTTTCTAAAAAAATAAATATTTATTCCCTGTAATAAAGGAACTTCAAATATTGGTTTTATTAATCTTTTCGGCAAAATATTTTAGAAGCTTGTTTTCTCTAGTATACTATTTTAGATATAAAACATACACTTTTACACTAATCGAACGTATGAGAAAGAGAATTAAATGATTTAGTAAAACACGTGGTTTGGGACATATGCGTTTACTATATTGGTTAATTTCGGACTTGTACGATCAAAGCTATTTGAGATTTGATTCTGAGATGTTTTCCCAATTTATGGTATATTTTGATTTTTATAATTCCTATTTACTGGAATTATTTAAGATGGCCAATATTAGGCTAACATTATGGTTTGAGATCTCATATATCGGAGTATGGTCGATGAGATCCAGCACGATATTTTATTTGCTTGCCAATGATATAAGGAAAGTCTTGAGTTTATTATTTCATATGTTGAGATTTACGGTTTATGAGGAACCATCATGATATTTTTACTTGTCGTTGAGATGAGACAAGTATGATGTATCTTTATCACTCGCCAATGAGACTAGGTGAGATATAATTTTCTGAGTTTTATGATGTTTCTAGTGTGGCATCGACTAATGGGTAGTAAACCGCTAAGTGCGAATGTGTGGTATGGGACATACGTTAACACTTTTCGGGTTCCTATCCATGAGTTTGTGACACATTCATGATGTTTACCTAACAAAACTACTTGGAGAGGTGTCGGTGACCTTGTCATGAGGACGAACTGCTTTGGGAGGTGTTAGCGACCTTGTTAGAGCTGACAAAATAGCTTGGAGATGTGTCAGCGACCTTGTCATGAGGGCGAACTGCTTTGGGAGGTGTTAGTGACCTTGTCTGAGGTTTCGGCCGTCTGAGTTTTGCACTTGTAGCATTGCTTCGGCACTACAATCGGGGATTTGGCCAATCCGGATTTTCTGAGTTTTCTGTTTTATTGTGATTTCACCATTTTAAGATGTTTTGTTACATTGATAGCCTAGTGCTATATGAGATGTTATATATATGGTGATTACAATTGTGATGTTTTGAACTCTTATCGATTTCCATGAGTTATGAGTTTTGATAATTTCAGGATTTTATAAGATATTCTGGGTTTTTCCATTTTGGCGAGTTGAGATTTATATACATTTATACCGATGAGATGAGGTATAACTTAATTTGGAGATTCACCTATAGTTGAGTTTTGGATCATCCTATTTGAGAATGTTTTATGTTTGTCATTTTTGCGAGAGTTGGCATTGATATTTCTCCTTTCAAGGAGATATGGTTCATGGAAACCATGTAGACATTTTGGGATGTCGCTGATGATATAAGGCACTTCTGTTTGATTTGAGTATTGAGTTTGAGTTACCTCCTTCGAGGTATTTGTTCACTTAAGTAGCGTTTGTTACTTAAGTGTTAAGCTTATGATTTTAGCGATTCATTCTTCTCTTTTGAGAAGAAGTACCTTTATGTCTATTCTGCTTCATATTACCAATATTGACTGATTCGTGTAGCTAGACTGACCCGTGTATTTATACTCGGGTCAGACCGAGTTGTTTCAGGTTTCATCTATTAGACTTAGCTTGAAGTTGATGCTGGATATCAACTCTCCTTTCTCTTAAGCAATTTCCGTTCTTCCGCGTACTCTGATGTATTTATATTTGATTCAATATTTATGGTATAATCGTGCACCACCTTTATTGTATACATACTATATTGTATTAAACATGTATCAGTGTATATGTATATACATGATGTTGATTACTGTTCTGTGATGTGCTTTACATTTAGATATTGTGTTTTGTTCTGATAGATCCGTCAACCACCTATAGTTTTGGATTAAGCATTTAATGTGTATGTGGATCCATTCAGATAGAAAAGAAAAATTATATTGCATTTATGGACGTATTCAGTAGATGTTTAAGACAAAGTTATAGATGGTCGCCCTTAACCAGCCCTATTCTCCGCCTTAGTAGACGGAATTACTCGCTAATTCTCTTTACTAAGGTATGTCTCAGGGTGGGGCATTACAGCGTGGTATCAGAGCTGTGGTTAGAACAAAGTAGAAACACAGAACAGTACGTATATTATGATACATCAAAGTACAATACAAGTGAATCATTGTCCTTTATTTGAGCTTATTTTCGATTTGATCCTTGAATCTTTTTCGAGTTTTTGGATTGTTGAGATGGAATATGTCTAGGAATATATATACATGTATATTGTATTCCGTAGTATTCCATAATAGAGTTTGATGTCATATTATCTTATAAATAACCTTATTTAGGATTAATCTATTTTTATTTTTGTAGATACGAGTGAGTTCGTATCGATGGAGCTGATTGATTTCTTTGAGCATTCTTTTTGCATTCCTTTGAGAGTTTTGAATCCTATTGAGGGGTCCACAATGATTTGTTGTGAGCATTCTGAGTTTTCTATTTGTTGCTGCTTTAGTGAGTATTTGTTTATTACTCACTATATTGAGAAGTATTTGATTTGAGATGCATTGACTTATTTGATGTTAAGTCCGATCCTTTTGGTTGTTATAGGATCCTATATTTATTTAGGCATCCTAATTTGGTTGGTTTATTATTTCTATCACTTTGGAATGTTAATGATGATTCTGAAATTTCTGATTGCACCATTGAGTATCGAGATGTTGATGATATAACTCAAATTCCAGCCAAGGTGACTTTGTTGAGTTTTCTGAGTCCATTTGGATTTGACATCCAATCGGCCAATCAAGTGTCGAGGTAACTTAATTCATGGCTTTTAGCCTTCGGCTATCCTTCCACGAGGACATCCACTAAGGAATGAGGTGAGTTTCTAGATTGTTCGAGTTTGATTGAGTTTATCATTCAGTTTCTTTAAGTTATCCTTTTCGAATACTCAATCGGTGTTATCCTTTGTAGCATTATGTTAACGCCGAGCGACTCAAGGAGCTTACGACTCATGATAGTTACCGACTCATGTAAAGGAGCGACTCAGTGGCTTTAGCGCCTTAAAGTGTTTTGCGACCTAGTGAGTTAAGATGCGAACGACTCATGGGATATGCGACTCATTGAGTTATCATAAGCCAGCGACTTACCAGTAAAGCAACTTAGCGACTCAATACCTCTAGCGACTCATGAGTGAAGTGGTTCAACGACTCAGTGGCCCACCGATTCATGGCACACCGGCTTAGCGACTCATCGTATGAAGCGCTTGGCGAGACACCAATGAAGTACTGATAAATGCTTCAACTACAACCCAAAGACATGATCTACGACTTATTATGAGTCGTTGCCGACTCCTGCCTCATCGCGATGAGTCGCGTGCGACCTAACACTTAGAGAAAAAGTGATGCCGCTTCTCATAAGGCGTGGGCCGGTACTCGTAAGCAAAGAGGAGTTAAGGGGTGATACTTATCTCATGACTCGATGACTCGTGACTCGCGAACGACCTATTGAGCAATATGAGTCGCGTACGACTCATAGGGGGGCGACTCAACTCCAAGAATTTCTATAAATAGGCAGCCACCCCCAACATTCAAGGGACTTTTGGTTCATTCTCGAAGCGCCAATACTCTGCCATTTCCTCGACTCAAGTAACACTTCGAGCACTCCAAACATCGAAGACATTACATCAAATTCCAAGAGAGAGAATCTACATCATTCATCATGAGTTTGAAAGATAATTCTCCGTCAAAGTTTGTACTAACAGACTAGAGTGGATTGTAATTGAAGAAAGTTGTATAAGTTGTACTTGTTTCAGCAATAAAGAGATCAAAGTGGACGTAGGCTCGATTTTAGGCCGAACCACTATAAGACTGTTGTCTTTTACTGCTTTTCTACAATTTCTCTACTTGTATCTTGTTCCCGTACCAACGGGTGGTGCTTTCATAACTGCTATCTACACACTGGGGTGTTAGCGTTTAAATTTTAGCGTTAACATTTTTGGTGCTTTCACCGAGAATTGAACTCAGGAAAACTGTCATCATTGCTTCGCAGAGATTTGAAGAAAGAATTTCCTTAAA
The DNA here is from genome assembly GCA_030765085.1 of Allium cepa. Lineage (NCBI taxonomy): Eukaryota > Viridiplantae > Streptophyta > Magnoliopsida > Asparagales > Amaryllidaceae > Allium > Allium cepa. The sequence continues at coordinate 888,127,366 of CM060943.1, read as the reverse complement.
AACCAGAAGTCTATCTGAAATTATGGCTCCTGTAAGGAAAAGTAGATCTATCAGGTCTGGGAATATTCAAGAGGGAACCTCCGCTTCCCCTGTACCTAATCAACCCACTCCGTCTGTTGGAGTTACGAAAGCGGAGTTGGATGCTGTAATTCTAGGGTTAAACCAGCAGATAAACGCCCAAAATGCACAATTAGAGGCTCAATGTGCCCAGAATGCTCTGATTCTGAATAAATTGAACGATTTACTTGGGGCAAACAATCAACCAGCTTGTAATGAAAGGAACTGTGCTGGCAACATTCATGATGTTAGTGAAAGGAATGCTCCTGAAAGGGCTACTAGCCCCTTTGAGCAGGCAGTTCCTGAGGCTGGTGGATCTAGAACTCGGCATGATGAGGAATATCTTTCTGGAATGGTCCGGCAGATCATGAAAGAAAGTATGCAAAGGGTTGAAGATGAGAAGGAATGGGGTTTCGCTCCAAGTAAAACTCCGTTCACTGAAAAAATCTTGAAGGCGGAATTTCCAAGGAAGTTTGTCCCTCCGACTATTCCAGCTTACAAAGGGACAAGTGATCCGAACGAGTTCCTGTATAAATATGATTGGCACATGACAGGGGCCAGGGCCTCTGACGAAATAAAATGTCGATATTTCCCCGTATACCTTGAAGGTGTGGCTCTACTATGGTTCACCAAGTTGCCAGTCCGATCTATCGATCAGTTTTCAGACTTGACCAGAAAATTCAAAGAGCAGTTTAGACTATATGCTTCGAAGGCCAAGGACATTATGTCACTATCGAGTTTGGAGCAGAATCCTGGTGAGTCTATCAGATCCTTCTTGAACCGTTTCAATATAGCACTGGCTGAGGTGGACAATGCTGAACCACGAATGATATTAACTTATCTGATGAGGGCTATTGATAAGTCAAGCGAATTTGGGAAATGGTTAAATATGAAGGAGCCAACCTCTCTCGAAAAGTTCTACAAAAAAGCAGACGAATTCATTCGCTTGGAAAGTCGTCCTTTGCCAATAAAGGCAGTGTTGGAAAAAGCTGAAGACAACACTGTCGCTCCACGCAAGAATGAATCGGTGGGGCAGAAAAGGGAGAATAATAATGGAAAGAAACAGGGTAATCTGAAGAAGCCCCGGTTCTTCAAGCCATCAGAATATACTCCATTATCACATACGCCGGAGCACATCTACCTTGCCACTAAAGATTCCGTCGATTTCCCTAAACCTATCCCTTTGAGGACCGGGAAAAAAGCCATACAGAGTGGGAAGTTCTGTCGTTTCCACAATCAACCCGGTCATGAAACTGATGAATGCCGTCAGTTGAAAATTTTGATTGAAGAGTTGCTAAGAGAGAACAAACTGCAACAATTTGTGAAGAAGAATAGCAACAATCCTGCATCGTCAAGTCAGGGGCAACAGGTTCCTGTCCATCAGTCCAGGACAGGTGAGAAAACTACGGGACATGAATCTGGAAGGCCCGTTATCAATGTCATTACAGGAGGGCCTCACCCAGCTGGCAAAAGCTGGGGTGAGATGGAGAGATATTCCAGGGCTTTGAAATATGCTCCAGCCGAAGAAGACGTCTTTGTTTTAGAAGACACTACGCCCCTGAAACAACAGAAAACTTTTAACGATGATATTGTTTTCAGAGCCAGAGATTCCACAGGTATAGAAGCTCCTACCCTAGATCCCTTGGTCATCTCGGCTGGTATTGGACCGGCCATTGTCAGGAGAGTCCTCATTGACTGCAGAGCATCATGCAATATCCTCTTCAAGAAGACATTTGACCAGATGAAAATCCCTATGATTGATGTACAAGCCTCATCACAGAAGATCGCTGGCTTCACTGGGGAGCCAAAACAACCAATTGGGACCATCGATCTGCTTGTAGAACTTGGAGAAGCAGAAAGGAAAGTGGTCCGCAAGCAAACATTTGTGATTGTCGATGAGTTTTCTGCTTATAATGCTTTTCTTGGCCGTCCAACACTCGCAGCATTCAAAGCTATCCTAGCCCCGTGGTGCCTCACTATTAAATTCCCTACTGACAATGGAGTAGGAGTTATAAAAGGGGATCAAAATGCTGCGCGAGAGTGCTATTTGACAGAGCTGCGAGAGTCAAGAAAAAGAGAAATGGGGAAGGATGCGGCAACCCCGGTCCGCATCAAAGAACCAGCCTTGTAGCAATTACGGGGCGGACCCTGCACTGGCGAGCACAGCGGGGCACGGAAAGAAATGGATCCCAGAAAAGCCAGTGCAGGGGAGAATAGAGTGGTACCGGTGGAAACGACAGTTCCGGTACCTGTTGACCCGAAAGACCCAAATAAGGTGTTAAATGTGGGTTCACAGCTTAATGTGTCAATTCAGAATATCTTGATATCTTTCCTGAAAGCAAATCTGGATGTCTTTGCTTGGACTCATGCCGATATGTGTGGAATATCCCCAGAAGTTGCAGTACATGCTCTGAATATTGACCCAAAGTTTACGCCAGTTAAACAGAAAAGAAGAACCCAAGGTCCAGAAAGGTCAGCAGCATTGAGAGAAGAAGTTGATCGACTCATGGAAAATAACTTCATCAAAGAATCTACATATCCGAATTGGGTTTCAAATCCTGTGTTGGTCAAGAAAGCTAATGGAAAATGGAGAGGGTGCATTGATTTCTCTGATCTAAACAAAGCTTGCCCCAAAGATTGCTTCCCATTACCCAGGATCGATCAACTGGTAGACGGAACTGCGGGACATGAATTGTTATCTTTCATGGATGCCTACTCCGGTTATGACCAAATCATGATGCACGAGCCGGATCAGGAGGATACAAGCTTTATCACAGATGTTGGACTTTATTGCTATAGAGTTATGCCCTTCGGATTGAAAAATGCAGGGGCAACCTACCAAAGACTTGTTAATGCTATGTTCAAACCGCAATTGGGCAAAACTATGGAAGTCTACGTCGACGACATGTTAGTGAAGTCCAGGAAAGCAGCGGATCACATTGAACACTTAGCAGAAATGTTCGCAGTCCTCCGGAAATACAGAATGAAACTTAACCCTCTGAAATGTACATTTGGGGTCGAGTCCGGAAAGTTCTTAGGCTTCATCGTCAGTGCTAGGGGCATTGAGGCTAGTCCAGCTCAAATTACTGCCTTGAAAGAAGTTAAAGCTCCTAGAACAAAGAAGGAATTGCAGAGTCTCAACGGAAAGGTCGCCGCCCTGAGTCGGTTCATTTCCAAAGCCACTGATAAATGCATCCCATTCTTTGACGCCCTGAAAAAAGGAAAGAAGAATTTTGAATGGACTTCCGAATGCCAAAAGGCCTTCGATGAGTTGATCCGTCATATGGAAACGCCTCCGATACTTTCTAGACCAGGCAATGGTGAGGATCTTCTTATATACTTGGCAGTATCATCTCATGCTCTAAGTGCAGCGCTGATACGGGAAGACAAAAGGATTCAACATCCAGTTTACTATATCAGCAAAAGACTCACTGGGGCAGAGCTGAATTACTCCAAGTTGGAAAAACTCGCCTATTGCCTACTAGTTGCATCGAGGAAACTGAGGCAATATTTCCAAGCTCATCCTATCAAAGTGCTCACTGATCAACCTCTAAAGCAAGTCCTATTTCGCCCAGAAACTTCGGGTCGCCTTCTAAAATGGAACATTGAACTCAGTCAATATGACATCACTTATCATCCCCGAAAAGCAATCAACGGACAAGCTTTAGCTGATTTCATTGCAGAATTCACAGAGAAAGATAATGGTGAGGAAAAAGTAATCAATGATTCTCCAATCCAGTGGAAGATGTATGTTGATGGCGCAAGAAATGACTACTGTTCTGGAGCCGGAGTGGTACTTGAAACTCCTGAGGGTCGATCATTATGTTATGCACTAAGACTGGAATTTCCTTCAACAAACAATGAAGCAGAATATGAAGCCCTTATTGCAGGTCTGAAAATCGCTAAAGAGCTAAACATTCGAGCATTACAAATTTTCAGTGATTCTCAGCTTATTGTATGCCAAGTCAAGAAGGAATTTCAAGCAAAAGGTGGAAACCTGCCTTCCTACTTGTCAAAGGCTTGGGAACTCCTATGTGAACTCGATCACTATTCAATAAGCCACATTCCTCGGGAAGAGAATATGAAGGCAGATTCCCTCGCAAAGTATTCAAGTTCTGGTGAAGCTCAACTATTGGGATTGGTCCCTGTAGAAGTCCTTTCAGCGCCAAGTATAGACGAGATGGATATAGACTGGATTATGAATGTATCTCAAGAACAAGAGTCATGGATGACTCCAATACTGGATTACCTACTCAGAGGTTCTCTGCCAGAAAACTCGATAGAAAGACGAAAGCTACTAAGGAAGGCCTCTCGCTATGTAATTCAGGATGGCCGATTGTACAGACGGGGATTCTCAATGCCATTGCTTCGATGTGTATCCCGGGAAGAGTCCAAAACAATCCTAGCTGAAGTGCATGGAGGAGAATGTGGTGATCATTCAGGTGGTCAAACATTAGCAAAGAAAATTCTCCGATACGGATATTTTTGGCCAGAAATTAATCGGGATGCTGCAGATTACTCCCGAAAATGTGACAAATGCCAAAGATATGCCAAAATTCCTAGAGCACCTTCTACCGAACTCACACAGATGGTCAGTCCATGGCCATTTGCAATTTGGGGAATGGATCTCATTGGGCCGCTACCAACTGCTAAATCAGGGATTAAATATGCTATTGTTGCAGTTGATTATTTTACTAAGTGGGCTGAAGCTGAACCATTGGCTACTATCACTTCTAAGAAAATGATAAGCTTTGTGACCAAGAATATCATTTGCAGATACGGTGTGCCTCAGAAAATAATCACAGACAATGGTACTCAGTTTGAAAGCGAGGAATTCCAGGATTTTTGCAAACGATTCAAAATCCAGAAAAGCTTTTCGGCAGTAGCTCATCCGCAGGCAAACGGGCAAGTGGAAGCAGTGAACAAGATCATCAAATCAACCATCAATAAGCAACTCGAAAGAGCAAAAGGTGGTTGGGTCGATAAACTACCACTTGCACTATGGGCATACAGAACTACTCACAAAACTGCAACTGGGCATACTCCTTTTTCGTTAGCATACGGATCGGAAGCAATGATCCCGGTTGAAACAGAGGTCCCTTCACACAGAAGAATCCATTTCAATCAAGCAGAAAATGAGAAGCTACAACTTGAAGCACTAGATCTCCTTGATGAAAAAAGAGATGAAGCTAACCTCAGAGTTGCAGCTCATCAGCAAAGGATAGCCAGACATTTCAATTCCAAAGTTCGTCAACGCAGCTTTGAAATTGGAGATCTAGTCTTGAAAAGAATTATGACCGCGACAGGTGTGTTTGGGCCAAATTGGGAGGGACCGTATGTAATAGGTCAGAAACTTCTTGACGGCACATTCAAGCTCACCACTGTTGATGGAGATCAAATTCCAAGGGCATGGAACAGCAATCACTTGCGTCCATACTTTACTTGAAAATTTTGATTGAAACATTGTAAAAAGAATTATGAATGTATGATTCTTGTAAAGTGGATGTAGGCCCAATTTCATGGCCGAACCACTATAAATCTTGTGTTCCTTATTATCATTATATGTTTGCTTTGTTTTCGATATAAAAATACATAAAATGTATTGCTGAAATGTCGATTTAAATTTTTGCAGACAATGGAAATAAAACTTGCGCATAATAAGACCGAGCGATTCTCACCATCATTCAACAAACAAATTTCAAGTCACAAAGACCCCGAATTCAAATCCTAGATAGGAAATACTTCAATTGAACGGCTAATGATTTCGATAGAAACGAGCCCTTGCTGATAAATTGAGATTGTTTGAACAAACAAACATCCAATTAGGAAGCTAGTGCCCGTTCTCACGAACTTGCCTGGCAATGAAGTACACTTCCTTGGATTAAACAAGCTACTTGCAAGAAAAGGGGAATGAAAACTAAAAAAAAAAAAAAAAAGAGAGGATCGCTGAAAAGGCATAAGCAAGTGAACAGAGGAACAACCAAAGCTACCATCAGCAGCACAAGTCCTCTTTGGAGGATAAAAGACCTCTAATGGGTCATACGCCACAAAAAAGAAAGTTCTCCACTCAACAAAAAAGATTGGAGGAGTCATGACCCTCCAACCATGAGAGAGTAACTTCCAGGCGATGAAAACCCTCTCTGAGGCACATTTCACCAGGAGTTGAAGTGTTATGACCGCTCTTCGGGAATTCACTTCACCAAAGTTGAAATGCCAAAAAATAAAAGCCCTCTTCGGAGGCCCATTTCACCAGGAGTTGAAGTGTTATGACCGCTCTTCGGGAATTCACTTCACCAAAGTTGAAATGCCAAAAAATAAAAGCCCTCTTCGGAGGCCCATTTCACCAGGAGTTGAAGTGTTATGACCGCTCTTCGGGAATTCACTTCACCAAAGTTGAAATGCCAAAAAATAAAAGCCCTCTTCGGAGGCCCATTTCACCAGGAGTTGAAGTGTTATGACCGCTCTTCGGGAATTCACTTCACCAAAGTTGAAATGCCAAAAAAATAAAAGCCCTCTTCGGAGGCCCATTTCACCAGGAGTTGAAGTGTTATGACCGCTCTTCGGGATATCACTTCACCAGAGTTGAAATGTAAACAAAATAAAAGCCCTCTTCGGAGGCACATTTCGCCAGGAGTTGAAGTGTAATAACCGCTCTTCGGAATTTCACTTCACCAAAGTTGAAATGCAAAAACAAGATAAAGACCTTCCTGAAAACCCACGTTTCACCAAGATTGAAATAAAACTTCCAAGTGTTGAAACGTGAAAAGGCTTTCTTCAAAGGCACAACTCTTTGGGGGTACACGTTTCACCAAGATTGAAATAAAACTTCCAAGTGTTGGAACGTGAGAAATCCCTCCTCAGAGGTACAACCCCCTCCCGGGTACACAATTAAGAAGAAAGACCTCTTCGGAAACCCACGTTTCACCGAGATTGAAATAAAACTTCCAAGTGTTGAAACGTGAAAAGGATTTCTAAGGCATAACTCTTTGGAGGTACACGTTTCACCGAGATTGAAATAAAACTTCCAAGTGTTGAAACGTGAAAAATCCCTCCTCAGAGGTACAACTTTCTATATAAAAAAAAATCCTTATCAGGGGCATACTTTAACTTCCGAATAAAGAATAATTTACCTATTCTGGGGAATAATCTTCCTCGAAAAAAAAGAAAAGAGAGGGAGTTAAAGTACCCTTCAGAGGTCCGCTTTACCGCATAAAAGAATTCACTTGGTAAAAAATGTACTTAAGCAAAAGAAAGAAGTGATTTCTCCAAAGGACAAAGCGTTGAAACTTATACGAAGGGGGTTGTACTCTACAAAAATTTTCTTTAAAGAATAAAATAATTATTCTTTAGAAAATATGAGTGCAAGTCCCCTCGAAGTATAGAATATTGCAGCAAACTTATGGAATGGGGGCAATATAGTATAATTACACACAATATGGTATAGCCAAATCAATAATTACACACAATATGGTATAGCCAAACCGGCAAAAGGTAACGCTCAAGTAACATGCCATAAGCTCGCTGCAATATCGTGTAAACAAACTTGTGCAAAAAATAAATAGTAAATGCATTCTCAAATTCAAACAGAAGTTTGTACAAACGAAGAATCATTTTATTCAACTATAATGCAGATACAGGTTTTAAAATAAAAGCGGGGGCCGGTACCCGCACAACTCTCGGCCAGTTCATACAAAAGACAAAAAGCTAAAGTCTTCACTTCTTTTTACTGCCTTTGGACCCTTTACCCGACCGAATGACCAGCTTTTCAGGTCGGCCAGTGGGTATAAGGGAGGAAGGAGAGGTAGGCGCAGCTGGCCCAACTTCTGGCTCCTCTTCAGTGGCAGTGATTATCTTCCCTCTCCTCTTTGATGCTCCTTGCTTCCTTCTCCTCTTCGAGGAAGACTCACTTCCTGGAGTGACAAGTTTAGATAAAGTTATGTCGTCAGAAGGAGTCCGCTCCGGAGATATGTCGCCTCCCTCAAGTCCCTCATCTTTTTGCTCTTGCGAAGCAATGGGATCATCCAGGCCATGGAGAGCCTCTATTTGTTCCTCCTGTGATCCAGGTTGCGAAGTAGAAGGAGGAGCCACCTGAAGAGATGGAGGAGGGATTACCGGAGAAGTAGAGATTTGAGCAGTGCTTGATACTTTTTCTACAGAAGAAAAGAGGTTAAAGTCAGTAAAGAGAGGAGATGAAGGCTCGTCAAGGTTGAGAAAATAGCCAAGGGGCTCGTGAAACTCATGCGAAATAAACGAGTAACCCGATTGAGCAGAATTGACAGTAGCGGGATTAACAGTGAAGTTACCTGGAGAAGCTGGTTTCCTGATATCGACTTCATAAGCTTGCGCATCAGCGCTCTCATCACCCTCGTCTCCACCTTGTATGCTTGTAATCTCAGTGGTAACTTTGGTGGGAGATGCAAGATGGGAACTGGAACCAATAATGTCGACTTCGGACGAAGAAGGTGGCTGGACTAGAGTAGTTGAAGTGGTTTTTCCCAGCCGGTCCCCTTCCGTCACTTCAGTTCTTAATTTGGCAAGTTGTTCCTTTCCCTTGGCAAGGGCAGCGCGAGCGTCATCATCAAAATAATGCCTCTCCAGGGCTGATTCGTCATAACCAGCACCTTCAGCACCAAGCATATCGAGGGCGGCCTCCCACACTTCAGCTAAAGTGATCTCATACTTGGGACCAAGAAAAGCGAGGCTTCCACGCCCCAAGACGCTATGCAAGTAGAAGTCGAATAATGTTGAGCCGAAGCTGTTTTTGGTCGCCTCATGAGATTCTTCGGCTGCGATTTTGCCGGCGACAGCCTCATCGCGCTCCCTTTCAGTTTTGGCAAGCTGAAGCTTAAGCATTTGTATCTCCGCCTCCTGGGAGTTGTTTTTCTTTCGAAGCTCAGCAATATCAAAGACATAGCCTTCACTGATTCTTTTTTGTGCTTCGAGCCTGTCTTCGGCATCCCTTTGGCTAGCGTGAGCGTCTCTCACTTGTTTCAGGAGCACTTCTTCTTTTTGAGAGTAGGAAGTAGAGGAAGCAGCAAGTTCATGTTTCAATTCCTCGACTTTTGCTTCAAGCTCCTCATTGTAAGAAGCAATGTTCCTCATCTCGGTGTCGTGTTGCTCAATGACCTTTTGCCATTCGGCCTTATCGTTTTCCATAGTAAGCATGGCCTCTATGTTGGCACGGTTAACTCTTTGAAGCTCATCAACAAGCTTCTGCCAGTTTGACATCCTCTCGATATCAAGCTTGACGGCGTCAAGATTTCGTAGCATAGCAGGCTTGTCAATAGGAACCAGGTCAAGGTCGAATCTCACACCCTTTAAGCACCATTGTGGAAAACGACTTTGTAAAGTGGCTGGGCCAGGTCCCACTTGAAATTTAGGCCTGCTTATTATTGTCTGGATGTCCTCCTTCCCGAGAGCAGGAGAGTCGGAAGTAATGTCAAGAGGGGCTGGGGCAGTAGGCTTTTCGGGAATAGCGGAAGCATGTCTCTCACCATATCGGGCTCGTTTGCCTGAATCTTCAGCTACATGACCCTTTCCTCGGTCGTCGTGAGATTTCCTTTTGTGAGAGTCGTCACTTCTCTGCAGAGAATCATGGTGCTCATCCCTATCCCTTCTGTCATAACGCTCTTCTGCATCCCTCCTTTCACGAGCCTTTCGAGCAGCCCTCTCTTCGTCAGACTCTCTATAGGAGGGAAAGTAACGCCGATAATCATATTGACCACGCCCCCCGTAGCGTTGGAAATCCTGATAATATGATCCGCCGCGTGTCATTGAAGGATTTGAAATAAGAAAGGATAAGCTTTAGAAATTTTTAAAGTATGAGAAGATAAGTGCATAAATGTGCTGGGAAATCCTTAGTTGTGTGTGAAGTGCAAACTACTCGCGTTGGACTAACGAACCACTCCTCAGTTGGGGGGAAGTAATAGGTCCCACTGTCGGTGACAATTCTTGGGATAAAGGAGTTGGAGTCTGTTGGAGGGCAGATGTCGCTTCAATCATCGGGGGTACAGTTTTACCACAGGCAGGGTCATCTTTAAAGAGCTCTTGGGAAGTGACGATTATGTCGCTTAAATCCCCAAAAACGTCATCACCGCCATGCCCAACCTGATTCCCTCCATCAGCTCCTTTGTCAGCACTCTTCCTGGTTTGGGAAGGGGGCTCCTCTTCTTCTTCAATTATGGGAGCAAGTGCGGGCTTTTCGGAGGGTCCCGTATCGTCTCTTGGAGTAGAGCACTTTACTAGTAAGGTTTCTGCAGAAATTTCTCCTCGCATGTGCTCTTTAGTGGAGATCGGAAGATCAGGAGTTTTCACCGGAGAATCAGGAACCTCCGTTGGAGCTTCACGAGGCCGAGTAAAGCGAGAGGGATGGAGGAGTCCGTATTGATGTAAAAATTCATCGTTTAGCAGAAATTTTATGCTCCTCTCTTCTACCGGCACGGCATTTAATCTTTCAAAAATTTGCTTAAGACTTGGGTCCCTAGCAGGGGGTGGAAGTGCTAAAACAGGAAAAGAATGAAATTAGCAATCGAGAGTTCAGATCTCGAGAAAGTTTCAAAACGGAAAAAGTAAAGACAGGAAATCTTACTTCCCACTCTCCAGATGGCATAAAATCCTGGAGGGCAGCGAACAAAGAAAAACTGATTCAAAAATCCGTGAGCGCTTTCGGAGAGATCAGTAATAAGTTTGCGGTTTCGAGCGCTTCTTATAACCACGATGGAGGGATGGTCTTTAGTTTTCGTGAATGAGCAAAAATAGCAGATCTCCCCGAAGCTTGGTAATCGATCCAAAACTCTCCTAAATAGAACACATAACCCCATCAGAATGGCGTAGCCATTGGGGTGTAATTGGAATGGAGAGATAGACAACCGAAGCAGGAACTGTTGGAGAAAGTCATTAAAGGGAGGAATAGCGCCGTTCAAGCACATTTGGCGATTAACAGCAACAAAGCCAAGAGGGGGCCTATCCGCGGTGTCATTTGGCCCCGGAAATAAGATGTCAGCATCAACAATGCCAAACTGGACGCGCAGTTGGTTAAACACCCGCTGATTCAAAGTTGTGGATGTTCTCTCCGGAGGGTTGTCTATAGGGATGGCTACTGGGAAGACATCTTCAGCCTGGCCCATTGGCTCTTCTTGATGAGAGGTCATTCTACACAAGCAACTGGATGATCAAATGTGAAGGTGCACGTTTCCTAAAAGTGTGAAGTGTTGTGCAGAACTAAGAAAAATAACAAGTAAGTATAACTGAAGTTAGGCTAGTTGGCAGTTGATTGACTACCAAATTTCAGGACTTGTTAATTTAGAAATTCAAGCATGATGTTAGTGCAAACCAGTCAATTTCAGTTGACTGTTTCGATATTGCTTTAGCATTCTACTTGAATTCGTTGATTTAGAGCACTTCGTTTACACAATTTGTTTAAGTTAATTGTCTATTATTAACTAATCTGTCATTCGATATGGGAAGTCAATGGCAGTATATTCGTCCCGTTTTTCTGCAAGTGTTATGTTTAACAGGTTATCAATATTAAAGGTAGCATAATCCAGCGGCAAAGCATAACATAGTTATTGGAGTTGTCACAGCAATTCAAACTTCGGGAAAGAAACATAAGCAAGTTCTGTCAAAATTTCAAGATCCCAAAGTCGCTTAAAACTCAAGGCAGTCTAAATCAAGTTAAGAAACACAAGGCACGACACCATGCATCCAAACCTAAAGTTGCTCATAGCTTAACAGGAAGACCACTGCATCAGTAAGTCGCATTGTATGAGTCAAGGGGTCTCGGTTCAAGGGCATGTGGAATTCTCTAAGTCCTAACTCGGCAGCGACTCAGGATGTCTCGGCCACGACTCATGGCTCCTAGCTGACTCGACCAGCGACTCAAAACCTAATTTGCTAACTCGTGGAATTCCTCGCCACGCCTCATCTCACAGCCCCCCTTTCTCTGCTTCAACCCGCTAACCCGTTAGTACTAAGGCAACAAAGATCTGTCACATTCCCAATGGAACCCATCATCTGTCCATACCAACAAATCACCTGAAAAACAATCTGAAATGTTTCGCACCGATCTTATATTCAATGCATTGCTGAGCTCGCGTATCGGATAGTGATCCAGCATCAATTATAACAATTCGAAGTAAAGCGCAACGCATGAAAACAAACTAAAGCCGAAAGATGAGAATTTGTGATTCAACGTTGATTATTATGGATTAAGATCGGATTTGCTTACGAAGTATAATGGATGGGATGAATCGGAGAGTAACAGGGTTGAATTCGCCTTCGGAAATGAGATTCGAAGATTCGTTAATGGCGGCACCAGGTGTTAAGGCAAGGATTAAATGAGGGAGAAGAGCAACGCATTAGCTCATATACAAGACAGGGGAGGATAAGAAAGGACTCACGAGTCATAAGCCGCCCTGAGTCGGTCACGACTCAAGAAGAAAGTCGAAGCACACGACTCATGATCTAAGCGTATACTTCGAGGGGCAATTGTTAACGCCGAGCGACTCAAGGAGCTTACGACTCATGATAGTTACCGACTCATGTAAAGGAGCGACTCAGTGGCTTTAGCGACTTAAAGTGTTTTGCGACCTAGTGAGTTAAGATGCGAACGACTCATGGGATATGCGACTCATTGAGTTATCATAAGCCAGCGACTTACCAGTAAAGCAACTTAGCGACTCAATACCTCTAGCGACTCATGAGTGAAGTGGTTCAACGACTCAGTGGCCCACCGATTCATGGCACACCGGCTTAGCGACTCATCGTATGAAGCGCTTGGCGAGACACCAATGAAGTACTGATAAATGCTTCAACTACAACCCAAAGACATGATCTACGACTTATTATGAGTCGTTGCCGACTCCTGCCTCATCGCGATGAGTCGCGTGCGACCTAACACTTAGAGAAAAAGTGATGCCACTTCTCATAAGGCGTGAGCCGGTACTCGTAAGCAAAGAGGAGTTAAGGGGTGATACTTATCTCATGACTCGATGACTCGTGACTCGCGAACGACCTATTGAGCAATATGAGTCGCGTACGACTCATAGGGGGGCGACTCAACTCCAAGAATTTCTATAAATAGGCAGCCACCCCCAACATTCAAGGGACTTTTGGTTCATTCTCGAAGCGCCAATACTCTGCCATTTCCTCGACTCAAGTAACACTTCGAGCACTCCAAACATCGAAGACATTACATCAAATTCCAAGAGAGAGAATCTACATCATTCATCATGAGTTTGAAAGATAATTCTCCGTCAAAGTTTGTACTAACAGACTAGAGTGGATTGTAATTGAAGAAAGTTGTATAAGTTGTACTTGTTTCAGCAATAAAGAGATCAAAGTGGACGTAGGCTCGATTTTAGGCCGAACCACTATAAGACTGTTGTCTTTTACTGCTTTTCTACAATTTCTCTACTTGTATCTTGTTCCCGTACCAACGGGTGGTGCTTTCATAACTGCTATCTACACACTGGGGTGTCAGCGTTTAAATTTTAGCGTTAACACATTACTTTGTTTGAGGTAATGATTTGTGGATTGTATGCTTCTTTTCCTTCGAGGAGAATATCTTACTTATCGTTTGTCTTAATGATTTCCAAGAGTGGCTCGTCCTCTCGTAGGAGTTGACGAACACTCCATCTCCTTCTATTGATTTTGTGAATTGCGTACTCTAGGACTATCTCGATGAATTCTCTTAATGTTCTTTGGTTTGAGTTTTTGAAGCCATATATATGAGTTTTAAAAAGAGAAATTGGAGTTTTGAGATATTTTAAAAATCAAGGAATGTTTTGATAATATATTTATATAAGTAGTATTCTTTCATAGAAATTATTTGAGAGTGTTGGGTTATCCATCGAGTAGTTAAGAGTTCAGGTCGATACGCCTGATCAACGTTATCGACATGAATCTCCTAAATGCTATGATGAGGCAATCAAACACGATGATTTGTGTTTTAACGATTGTGATTTTGAAAATAATATTTTGAGATTAAATATTAAATATATTTTTGAATGGTAATTGCAGCCATTGATTTTAGAGATGAGTAATGGAGTGGCAAGGCAGTTTTGATCGTTCGGTCAACTTTGCAGCCAACAGATATATTTATTTATTAGAGGCTCATCGGCGAGGCAATGGCATTTATTTATTTTTAAATTATAAAAATGAGATTATAAATGAGATTATTTTGAGCTGTGTTTTATTGGAAGTATATTTTGAGATTTTAGAATCTATATTATATAATAATAGAATTTAAACCCTTAATTTATTTTGAGGGATATTATTATGGATTTACAAAACTCTTTGGAAATCAATTTTGAAGCAAGAGAAGAAATTTGAATTTTAACTTTGAGTTTTAAATTACTTACAAAGTAATATAGTAAAGAGTTTGAGAAATTTTCAAATGTTGAAAATTGAGATTTGAAAATTTAAAAGATGTTGAAATTTAAAATTCTAAATATCTTGGATTAAAAGATAATTCGAGCTTATATCCTTGTTCTTGAGTATGTTCTATCTTTGAGCTATTATCAACGACGTGCATCTTTCTTGTCTATTGTGTCTATCCTGTTGTGAGGATGTTCTTTCCGTATATTTATGCAAAAAATCTTCTTGATGATCTTCTTTATTGTTTAGAGTTCGGGTTTAAGTGAGTATGATCCCGACTATATTCGCAGATTTTTTTTTTTGAAATCAATCATTTCCGATTGATTAATTGTTGAGCATGTTATTGAGTTTTGATTCGAAGACGGGATATCTTCAAAACTGTTTCGAGATACTTGGAAAACTCGAGGATTTGCTAATCACTATATTAGCATATGATGGGCCATTGAGTTAACCAAGTGATTTTTTCCTTATTTCTTTCTACCATTCTATATTGAGAGTATGAATGGTTTGGAATTCAAGCTTGTCTTTATCCTTCGATGATTGTATCTTTTATATTGTTTGCAGCTCTTCTTCTACAAAATTGCGGGGACGCAATTTTTGTAAGAGGGGAAGTCTGTAACAACCTTGATTTTAGTGATTACCTGAGAATATTAAATTATAACGGCGATTATAATTTAATAGTGTAAATTAATAATTAATGTGGAATTTAAATTGTTTATTGGGAATAAACAATATATTTGAGGATTTTTTTTGAGAAAAATGTGTGATCCTCCAATAAAAGAGGAGAGCACACATGAAGTACTATGTATAAAACAAATAAAAAGGAGCTGCCAACATGCCTGGCAGGTGACAATACTAAAAAACTAGAAAAAATTGAAAAAGATACCCCTCAAATGAGCTCCGGCAAAGCCACCGCCCATTACACCCTAATACAGAGCTCCGGCAAGGCCACCGCCCAATAGTACGGTGTTAAAGGAATCTAATAACAGAAATACAAAAAAACAACTCTGATCAAAAAGAAAGCTACCTCTGAAAAGAAAAACTAATCTCTAATGAGCGAAGAACCATGAAGATGAACTCGAAAAGGTAGACCAAAATGAAGAGCTCCACTCTGAAGACCTACAAGCGAGATAAGAGAAAAACCAGCAACCTACCTAAACCAAACCTGTAACGAAACTAGGAAAACAAATTAGTATGAATCACATATATGTATATAAATAGAATTTATATACATATATGTGAGAATAAAAACCAAAGAGAAAATAAAAGCAAGGATAAACAAGAACCAAAAACAAACAATTCTAAAATAAGTAAAGGAAAAAAGAACCAAAATGAAAAGGACAACAAATAAGAAACCAAGGACTAAAAAGAATTAAAATAGAAATAAAACAATACAAGAAACTACTTTAAGGGCCTATTAAATAAAGAGAATTATAGTGCATCATGAGAGCTTTATTTAAATTAGAATAGGAATTAAAATAAGAATTATTAGAGACAAAATTATTAATGTTTGTTTGAAAATGTTAATATTATTACTAACCTTGTTAAGATATTCCTTAAAGTAATTTTTTTTGGCTAATTTATATTTGGGTTTAGAAATATAATTTAAGCAGAAAGAATGAAATTTAAATTATCAAATTATTATTGTTATTAAAAATCCTTTGATTTCTTTCAAACCAAATGTACCAGCAAGAAATAGTGAATAAAGTATCAAGCAAGTATCTAAAATCCTTATTGAACTTAAATCTAAAAGAGTTCCAATAGAAAAAGAAATCAGAAACTCTAGAACTAATATTAAACTCAAAAATATTGAGGGTTGTAATAAGAATAAAATGAGTATCCAAGCATTCGTAATAAATATGATTAATATCTTCAGAGTATGTGTTGCAAAAATAACATTTGTAATCAATGTTAATATTTTTCTTTTTTAAAAATTCGATAGTATTTAATTTACCATGAATTACAAGCCACATATGGATCTTAGATTTAGGAGGAGCATTTGACTTCCAAATATATTTCAAACAATTAACAGAAACACCCGAAAAGTTAATTAATTTGTAAAAAGAATTAGAAGAATATTTCTTACTCTTATCCCACTCCCAACTAATATAATCATTGTCATTGTCAATGTTATAAAGATTTAGCTTAGCATAAAGCAAATAAAGCTGTCTAATGGTAGAGCCTACTAAAATGCTATTAAAATTGAAAATCCAAGGAGGGTCACTTTCAGAGTTAAAAACATCAGAAATAAAAGAAAGTTTAAAGTTACAAATATCATATAAATCTTTGAATTCATACTTTAGGGGAGTAGCGGAAATCCAACTATCATGCCAAAAAGATGTGTTATTGCCAGAGTGAACAATAATATTTACACCTAAGTTGAAAATATCACTACATTTTAAGACGGACTTCCAAAAATAAGAAAGTTTACAATAAGTGGAAGGACTAATTTGGTAGAGATTATAACTACCATTGTCGTAATATTTAGATATAGTCTCCTTCCAAATGGCATTATCACACTAGTATCTCTGAATTTCCATAACCAATTACCAAGAAGAGATAGGTTCATATTATGTAAATTAATGACTCCTAAGCCACACTCATTTTTAGACTTACAGACAGTATCCCAATTAACAAGACATTTAATGCTACTGTTAGGATTATCACCACTCCAAAGGAAATCCCGTCTAATTTTATCTATTTTATCTATCACCCAATCAGGAAAAAGGTGCATAGATATCCAATAGATAGGAAGAGCTGATAGAACAGAATTAATCAAAACCAGTCTACTAGATCTAGATAAGAATCTCATATTCCAATTGATAAACCTATTTTTGATTTTGTCAATGATAATTAACCAATCATCGTGCTTAAGTTTTGAAGGTCTGATAACATAACCAAGGTAGTCGAATGGAAAACTCATAGTGTTACAATTTAAAGTATTAGCAACTAAATTTTCAACTTTATCAAAATCATTTAAAATTAAAATAGAACTTTTATCAAAATTTATTTTTAAACCCGATAAAAGTTCGAAACTATCAAGAATAAACTTAAGAGCAATAATGTGCCTAGGAAGATGAGAGGAAAAAAGCAAAGTATCATCAGCAAATTGAAGGACAGACAAACCAAAATTAGAAATATAGTTACCAATAAAACCCAAAAGATTATTGTTAACGGCATTTTTAATCATCTTGGAAAAGACATCAGTCGCTAAATTAAACAGAAGGGGCGATAAAGGATCCCCTTGCCTTAGACCTCTCTTGGATTGAATTTTATTCCCCAATATACCATTAACCATAATACTAGAGTTACCAGTTTTAAGCAAGCAAATGATCCAGTTAATCCATCTATTACTAAAGCCTCTGGCAAGGAAAATATCTATAAGAAAATCCCAATCAACCGAATCGAAAGCTTTAGCAAAATCTAATTTTAAAATAGCACAAGTTATATTATTTTTACAGCAATAATTAATATATTCTTGAACAACTGCTACACCATCAGTAATATTTCTTCCTTTAATGAAGGCTGATTGAGAACAGTCGATAAGATCATTCATTTTTAAACTAAGTCTATTAGCTAAAACTTTAGAAATAATTTTAACTGAGCAATTAATCAAAGAAATGGGTCTAAAATCTTTTAAAATATTAGCCCCAACTTTTTATGTAACAAAATAACATTAGCAATATTAAAACGACCTAATTGAAGATTACCATTATAAAATTCATTAAACATACTAATTAAGTCCAATTTTAAAACCTTCCAAAAAGTTTTATAAAAGAAAATCGGAAAACCATCCGGACCCGGAGATTTATCTCCTGGCAAATCCAAAATGGATTTTCGGATTTCCTCTTCAGAAAAAAGAACATCTAGATCAGAAAGATTAATATTAGAGTCGGATGGATAAAGATCATTCCATCTAACATCAACTCTATGCTTATTTTTATTGCCAAAGATTTCTTTATAATATTCAGTGAAAGCATTGTTGAGATCAGTTGATCGACTAATTCCACATTATTAACTAAAATGGAATTAATCGTATTCCACAATATATTTGAGGATAAAATGATAAAATAGAATTTTTAAAACTTTAGTAAGATGGTTTGAGATAATAAACCGAAGAAAATGTGTTTTATTTAGAGTTAATGCAATAATTTTGTTAATTATCGTTATTTACTTCATTTAATGACATTTAAAAAGAAATAATTAATTTTAAGATGAGATATATCTAAAATAATGATGGATTGAGTTTAGAAATATAATTTAGGTGTAAAATTATATTTGAAATGGGTTATAAAATTTTATTACGCAAAAATATTATTTTTGTGTAATTTGTAATGTTAATTACAATGGGATTTGTAATTAAAGATGTAAATTTGTTATTTATTAAAAAAGAGAAATATGATAATAAAATGTTTTTAAAATATAAATAATCTTTTATTTTGAGTATCTAACATTTTATCATCATGAATATGAAGTTTTATAAATTTTTCATATGAAATAAAGTTGAATAGATGATTGAATTTGAAGGTGTTCATTGTTAACATGTAACTAAGTGATTAATTTATAACCTAAGCTAATTTTCCTAAACAATTAGACTCTAGCCCATTAACATATTCACTTAGCTTGTTAGAAAAAAGAAATGAGAAACATCTTTCTCTTCCTCATGTTCATTCTCTATTCACAATAAAACAAATCAGAAACTATTCCTCTTTCTAAACCCTAGAGCTCTAAATCTTCAATTCCTACATTAATTTGCTAATTTTAATCAAGCTAAAGCTCTATTTCTCAAGTAATCAACTCCAAAACTTATTCTATTTCGTCAAATTTGGATTTTTGCAATAGGTAAATTGTTAGTAATAGGTTTTTCTTGCTTGCATGTTGTTGTAGTGCTGTTTATAGGTTCTAGAAGCTAAAATTCAAGCAAAAGCTCCAACCTTTCTACATTAATTCGAGTTCTTGCATTCCTACAACAAGGTGAGTTAATCACTCACACCGCTAGCTTTAATCTGTGAGAATAATTGTTAGTTTCTATCTGAATTAATTGGATGGGATGTTGATTGAATTGCTTTCAAGTTGGTTGTGCTTTGCTGGAAAATGTTTGTAGAAAAAATTGCTGCTGTAAAACAACAATATCTTAAAGCAAGTTCACCTGAATTAGCTCAATCTTTTTGCTGTTCAAAGAACATTCCATTAGCTACAGCTTTTCTTTTAATTACTTTCTGAAATTTTATTGTTTATAGGGTCGAAATTTGGTTTGGATCTGCTGTATACAGTTCTGCTCTGTGCAATTTGTTTTGTTGAAACCTAATCTTTAAATCATCATAACTTTTGAACGATAAAACAAAATTGAGTGAACTTTTTTTCATTTGGAAGGTATAATTATAAGGAACAACTTCCATGTGTTGATTTTTCTGTAATTTAGAGGTTTGCTATGTCAAAATCCAATTTTTCTAATGTTGTCCCGAGAGCAAGAGCGATATTTGCTCTGTGCTTAAGGCTGAAACTAAATTGGCCATAACTTCTTCGTTTTTGATCCAATTTTGATAATTTTAGATGTTTCGGAAAGCATATATAATGTAATTCAACTTACATATTTTTTGTTATCTGTAATTTTGACGTTAGTTATGTCAAAATCCAATTTTTCTACTACTAACTCGAGAGCAAATCCAATATTTGCTCTGTCATTGAAGCTGAAACGAATTTGATCATAACTTCTTCGTTTCCTAACCAATGTTGATAATTTTGAATGATCCCGAAAGCTTAATTCATGTTATACAACTTTCATGTTTTGTATTTTCTGTAATTTTGAGGTTAACTATGTCAAAATCCAATTTTTCTACTGCTAACTCGAGAGCAAAACCAATGTTTTCTCTGTGCTTGAAGCTGAAATGAAATTGGCCATGACTTCTTCGTTTCTTAACCAAATTTGATAATTTTGGATATTTCGGAAAGCTTAGATCATTTTATACAAGTGTTTCTCATTGTGCTTTCTGAAATTTTGATGTTTTTATGGTCAAAATTATGGTTATATATTGCTGTCCTGAGAGCAAGATGATAGCAACAAGAAACGTTAACCTTAGAATGGTATTAGCCCTTTTTTCTCTTTTTCTCTTTTGGTTTTGATGTTGTTTTTGAGATTTTTGAGTGCTATGATTCCTATCAATAGGCTAGCTATATTTGAAGAATTTGAAATTCAAATTTAAATAAAGGTTAAATTTTGACGCAGCGGATTTAACAAATGAAGCAAAACGATAAAACGATACCAAGATAAATGCTTAAATCCGTTAATCTCTCGAGA
Organism: Allium cepa; assembly: GCA_030765085.1. Taxonomy (NCBI): domain Eukaryota; kingdom Viridiplantae; phylum Streptophyta; class Magnoliopsida; order Asparagales; family Amaryllidaceae; genus Allium; species Allium cepa. Next base: position 888,106,635 of record CM060943.1, on the reverse strand, counting down.
TACCGGATTCTAGCTACCTTCAACACGTTGATCGCACACGATTCCGCGTTAGAAGATCTATGATTCTTCGACGTTGATCTCGCACACAAGATTTCATGAATCGGCTTCAAATTCGTTGATTCGAGCGCACTCGAATATCCGAATATGGAAGAAGAATGAGATCACACTCAACTTCAAAAAAAGTGGAAAAAGTAGACAAACAATTTTATTCAAAAATCAACTCTCTTTACAAGTGACACCTTACCCCTATTTATAGTAATTTACAACTCACACAGCCGACTCAACAGACGACTTACGACCTAACAATCACGACCTAAAATCACATGACTTAACAACAGCGACTCACGACTTACACAATATAACATACAAGCGACATAACAATACACATGCGACTTAATCAACTTCGGCATCCAGTAGCGACTCAAAGGCAACACAACAGCGAAATAAGGAAACACAGCAGCGACGTTAGAAAAACATGGTAGCGACATAAGAGATGCGACACTAGGAAGCAGCAAGCGACTTAAATCAGCCTTCACGCGACATAAGCTTCAGGTTGACTCAAGCGACTTAAGAATCAGCGACATAAGAAATAAGTGCGGCATAGGTTGAGCAACTTATATCAATGTGGCATAAGGAAACGGCACAAGCGACATACGACTTAAGCTTCAGCGACTTAAAGGAAAAGCGACATAAGATTGAGCGACTTAAAAAGGAGCGACTTAAGAAGATAGTGGCATAAGTTGCAGTTGGTATAACTCGCTAGATCGTTGCATCATCCTTCACTGCATAACTCGCATAACTCGTTAGGTCGCTCAGGCGACTCAAGGCACTCGTTAGGTCGCTTGCATAGTTTGTTAGGTCGCTCAGGCGACTCAAGGCACTCGTTAGGTCGCTCACACGACTCAAGGCAAGGTGTGCTACATCATCCTCCCGTGGTTGAAAAGAATTCGCCCCCGAATTCATGCTTTCCTCTTCTTCGACATGCTTATTCCCATGATATGGAATCAAGTGTTTGACGTTGAAAATGTCAGCAGTATGGATATGATCCGTCAATCTCAACTGATAATCATTCTCATTAATCTTCTTTACGATCTCCAAAGGACCAATCTTTCAAGCAGCTAGCTTGTTGTAAGAACCAATAGGAAATCGATCTTTAGTCAATATTGCATACACAAAATCCCCTTCTTTGAATTCAACATTTCGTCGTTTAATATCTGTGGAATGCTTATATTTCTCATTTGCCTTAAGCAAGCATTCCTGCATAACTTTGTGTCATTCTTGCAATTCATTCACAAAATCACTAGCTTGTTTGATCACTCCTTTCTGTTGTGGTACTATAGATAAATCTAATGGTCCTTTAGGAATTGTCGAGTAAACGACCTGGAATGGACTGAATCCAGTGCCACGATTAACTGCATGGTTGTGTGCAAACTCAGCTTGACACATCTTGGAATCCCAACTCTTCAAATTATCATTCACGAGGCATCTCAATAGATTACCCAGGTATCTATTCACAACTTCTGTCTGTCCATCTGTCTGTGGATGATAAGCACTACTAAATTTCATCTTTGTCCCGACCATTCTCCATAGACTAATCCAAAAATGACTAAGAAAACGAGACTCTCTATCTGGTACGATTGATTCAGGCAACCCATGAAGATGATAGATCTCTCTAAAGTATAACTGTGCAACATTAACTACATCTGCCGTCTTCTTGCATGCAATAAAATGTACCATTTTTGAAAACCAATCAACCACCACATAGAAAGAATCATTGCCACGTTGCGTTCTTAGCAAACCCAATACAAAGTCCATACTAACATCCACCCATGGTTTATTAGGTATAGGCAACGGCAAATGTAAACCTGCATTCGTCGCGGTTCCCTTTAAAACTTGACAAATATGACACCTCTGAACAAACCTTTCAACCTCCTTCCTCATTGACGGCCAAAAATAAGACTTTGAGATCAACTGCATAGTACGGTCATGGCCCACGTGTACTTCTTCATGTAATTCTTTGATGATCTTCATTCGTAAACTGCAATCTGGAATACACAACTGATTCCTTTGAACAGAAAACCATCAACCAGCATATATCCATCCATGCTTCCCTGCTTGACTTTGTCTAAGATCTTGGAAAAATATGAATCTAAAGTAAGAAAACCTAGAAGTAAGCCAAAACCCATCACCTCTACTCGCATAGTTGTTAGTAAACTACTCCTTCGACTCAATGCATCGGCAAAGCGATTAGTTACTTTAGACTTGTGCTTTACGACGAATGTAAATTGCTGCAAATAAGCTATCCACGATGCATGCCTAACTGCAACTTTATTCTACCCTTGTAAATGTTTCAACGCTTCATGGTCCGCATACAAAACAAATTCTTTTTGGAACAAATAATGTCTCCAATTCTTCACAACCTGCACAATAGCATAAAACTCCACATCATAAGTATTGTATCTCATCTTTGCTCCATAAAGTTTTTCACTGAAATAGGCAATTGGATGACCCTTCTGACTCAACACTCCTCCAATTCCAACTTTCGATGCATCCATATGTAACTCAAATAGTAACTAAAAATCTGGCCACACTAGAATCGGTGCTGAGGTTAAATGTTCCTTGATTTGCTCAAAAGCATATCCTGCCTCTTCCGTCCATGAAAACTTCTTTCCTTTCATACAATCAGTAACAGGGGCCATCACACTACTAAAGTGTGGTATAAACCTTCAATAGAATGAAGCTAACCCATGAAAACTTATGACTTCTGTGATAGTTTTGGGCTGTGGCCAATTTCTGATTGCGGCTACTTTACTCTGATCCACCTGTATCCCTTCCTCAGACACAACATAACCAAGAAATAAAACACTTGGCGTCATGAACATGCATTTCTTCGTCGCTACATAGAACTGTTCTTGACGAAGAATAGTTAACACCTTTCGCAAGTGTTGAATATGCTCCTTTGTGCTTGCACTATAGATCAAGTTATCATCAAAGTAAACAACAACAAACTTCCCAATGTAAGGTTTGAAAATTTGATTCATCACCCTCATAAATGTACTTGGTGCATTAGATAGACTAAACGGCATTACCAGCCATTCATATAATCCTTCCCGAGTTTTGAATGTTGTCTTCCATTCATCACCTGGTCTAATGCGAATCTCATGATAACCACTCTTAAGATCGATCTTCGAAAAGATTACAGACCCACTAAGTTGATCTAATAGATCATCAAGTCTTGGCATAAGAAATCTGTATCTCAGAGTTATTTTGTTGAGTGCCCTGCTATCTGTACACATCCTCCATGAACCATCTTTCTTCGGCACTAACAAAGCTGGTACAGCACAGGGACTGAAACTCTCTCGAACATGCCCTTGCTCAAGCAACTCCTCAACCTGTCTCCTCAACTCTTCATGCTCTTTTGGGCTCATATGATAATGTGGCCTATGCGGTAAAACAGCACCTGGCACTAGATCAATTTGATGCTGTATGTCCCTCAATGGCGGTAACTCCTTAGGTAATTCCGCAGGAAAGACATCTTCAAATTCATTCAACACCGGTCTGACCTCCGCAGGAATTTCAACATCTTCACTTGTTTCATACCCAATCAACATAAACAATTCAGCACTGTCTTTCACTTCTTCAACAAATTCTCTCGTAGATAATAAACTAGTTGATTCCACTTTCTTCTCTGACTTGCTTTCACTTTGTTCACGCTTCTTAGGAACTAAAGTAATTTGAGTACCTTCGAACATGAAACTGTAGCTGTTGGTACGACCATTATGTTGTACAGCTCGATCATATTGCCATGGTCTTTCCAATAGTAAGTGACACACATCCATGTCAACAACATCACACCATATATCATCTTTGTACTTCTTCCCAATAGAAAATGTAACAAATGCTCGTCTTCCCACTGTCACTTCTCCACCTTTCTTTAGCCATGCCAGTTTATAAGCTCTAGGATGTTTTTCAGTCTTCAACCCTAACTTCGTGACGGCTTCTTCAGAAATAATGTTATCACAGCTTCCCGCATCAATAATAAATCGACAAACCTTTCCCAAGATAGTACATGTAGACTGAAAAATATTGCTTCTTAGCCAACTAGAATCATTATCATGCTTAGGCACTAAACAAGACCTTCTTATCATTAAATTACGCCCTTCATCTCCCAACACAACTTCTTCATCTTCATCAAACTTCGATGGTTGAGAATAATCAACTTCAGCTTCCACATCCTCATACTCACATTCCTCTACAACAAATGCTCTCTTCTTTTGCTTTGTACATTCATTACTTTTATGGCCAAACTCCTGACAATTATAGCACTTGATATTGTCATTGACCTTTGCTTTAGCGGCTTCTTTGACAATTGGTTTACTGACTGCCTTGGAAACATTAGCACTGCTACTAGCACCCTTACTCTGATTGTTAGAACTCGTAAACACACCACCTCCTCGTCTCCCTTGTTTCTCCCAAGCTAGAGCTTTCGGATGTGCTTCAGTAATAGACATTGGACTAAACATATTCACCATATCTTAAATCTGCATTCGTAACCCTCCAATATATCTAGCTGTTAGTTGTTCCTCAGTTTCCATAATATCATTCCTTGCAATCAATTGGTAGAATTCATCTGCATAATCATTCACCGTCCTCGTCCCTTGTCTCAAATTCTACAAAGGTTGATACATAAGAGATTGATAATTGTACGGCAAGAAAGTTGCTTTCATCATCTTTCTCATCTTCTCCCAAGTGACAACTTTTGATTTTCCCATTCTCTCCTAAGTTAGTTTAGTTTGCCGCCACCAAGCCATAGCTCTTCCCCTTAGTCTTGTAGCAACTAACTGAACTTTGCGATTCTCAGGCATTTCTTTGAATTCCGAAATTTCTTCAACATTAGACAACCAATCAAGGAATTCTTCTGCTTGCATACCACCTTTGATTTCTGGAATTTCCAACCTCATACCTGATTCCCATTTACGTTCATTCCCTGAATCCAGATATCGATTTCGCACTTGGTCTCGATCTCGATAATGAATACTTCCTCCATCACCATATTCCTCAAAATCATATGTGTTTCGATATCGATCCCGTCCATCTAGATCTCTACGACTATGCATGTCCCTTCTACCTTGCCTTTCAACATCATGATAACTTTCATTATCAAACTCACGTAGGGTTCTTCTTTCTTCATTTCGATACTCATGGCGGTCTCGCCTCATTGAAACTGAAGATTCTCTTCTATCCCGATAATACTGGGGTGACATTCTCCTTTCTCTCGAAACCGATGGTGAAACCCGGTTTCCACTCTGATTCGAAACGAGTGACGTTCTCCTTTGACTTTGATTCATGCCTTTCATCAATTTCTCCAACTTTTCAATACCCTCATTGAACTTTTCATTAATACGCTGCTCCATCTACTCAGCTTCTTGTCTTCTATACACATCTTCAACATTATGATAGCGATTAGCACGTCTAGGAGGCATGATCTTCAAACAATCTCTTTTCCGATCTAACTTACTTTAACTCGGCTCCGACTTAACTTGGTTTAACTCGGCTTTGACTTAGCTCGGCTCTGCACTGCCTGGCTTTAACTCGGCTTCAACCGGATCTTACTTAGCTCTTACTTGGCCTTGATCTTACCTAGCTCTGATACCAAACTGACGCAGCGGATTTAACAAGTGAAGCAAAACGATAAAACGATACCAAGATAAATGCCCAAATCCGTTAATCTCTCGAGATACCGGATTCTAGCTATCATCAACACGTTGATCGCGCATGATTCCGCGTTAGAAGATCTACGATTCTTCGACGTTGATCTCGATTAGCACGAGATTCCATGAACCGGCTTCAAATTCGTTGATTCGAGCGCACTCGAATATCCGAATATGGAAGAAGAAGGAGATCACACTCAACTTCAACAAAAGTGGCAAAAGTACACAAACAATTTTATTCAAAAATCAACTCTCTTTACAAGTGACACCACACCCCTATTTATAGTAATTTACAACTCACACAGCCGACTCAACAGACGACTTACGACCTAAGAATCACGACCTAAAATCACACGACTTAACAACAGCGACTCACGACTTACACAATATAACATACAAGCAACATAACAATACACATGCGACCTAATCAACTTCGGCATCCAGTAGCGACTCAAAGGCAACACAGCAGCAACATAAGGAAACACGACAGCAACATAAGAGAAACACGGCAGCGACATAAGAGAAGCAACCTAAGGAAGTAGCATAGGTGAGCGACTTAAATCAACCTTCATGCGACATAAGCTTCAGGTTGACTTAAGCGACTTAAGAATGAGCGACAAAAGAAATCACTGCGGCATAAGTTGAGCGACTTATATCAATGTGGCATAAGGAATGGCATAAGCGACGTACGACTTAAGCTTCAGCGACTTAAAGTAAAAGCAGCATAAGATTGAGCGACTTAAAAAGGAGCGACTTAAGAAGATGGCGGCATAAGTTGCAGTTGGTATAACTCGCTAGGTCATTGCATCATCCTTCACTGCATAACTCGCATAACTCGTTAGGTCGTTCAGGCGACTCAAGGCACTCGTTAGGTCGCTTGCACAGCTCGTTAGGTCGCTTAGGCAACTCAAGGCACTCGTAAGGTCGCTCACGCGACTCAAGGCAAGGTGTGTTGCATCAAATTTGAATTGAATTCATATTGAACTCAAGTAATCGGTCTTGAGTTATCTTTCTTGTTTTTCATTGTTTTCGAGTACGGTTTTTATTAAACCATTTTTTTGAAGTGATATTTGAAATAAATGGACATTTCAAATTATTATTATATAGTATTCTAAAATTATTTTTCTAAAAAAATAATAAATATTTATTCCCTATAATAAAGGAATTTCAAATATTGGTTTTATTAATATTTTCGAGAAAATATTTTAGAAGCTTGTTTTCTTTAGTATACTATTTTAGATATAAAAAATACACTTTTACACTAATCGAACGTATGAGAAAGAGAATTAAACGATTTAGTAAAACTCGTGGTATAGGACATGTGCATTTACTATTTCGGTTAATTCCGGACTTGCACGATCGAAGCTATTTGAGATAATTGATTCTGAGATGTTTTGCCATTTTATGGCATATTTTGATTTTTATAATTCCTATTTATTGGAATTATTTAAGATGGCCAATATTAGGCAAACATTATGGTTTGAGATCTCATATATCGGAGTATGGTCGATGAGATCCATTATGATGTTTTATTTACTTGCCAATGATATAAGGCAAGTCTTGAGTTTATGATTTCATATGTTGAGATTTACGGTTTATGAGGAACCATCATGATATTTTTACTTGTGATGAGATGAGACAAGTATGATGTCTCTTTATCACTCGCCAATGAGACTAGGCGAGATATAATTTTCTAATTTTTATGATGTTTCTAGTGTGGCATCGACTAACAGGTAGTAAACCGCTAAGTGCGAATGTGTGGTATGGAACATACGTTAACACTTTTCGGGTTCCTATCCATGAGTTTGTGACACATTCACGATGTTTAACCTAATAGAACTGCTTGGAGAGGTGTCGGCGACCTTGTCATGAGGACGAACTACTTGGGAGGTGTTAGCGACCTTGTTAGAGCTGACAAAATAGCTTGGAGATGTGTCAGCGACCTTGTCATGAGGACGAACTGCTTTGGAAGGTGTTAGCGACCTTGTTAGGACTGACAAAATGGCTTGGAGAGGTGTCAGCGACCTTGTCATGAGGACGAACTGCTTTGGGAGGTGTTAGCGACCTTGTTTGAGGCTTCGGCAGTCTGAGTTTTGCACGTGCAGCATTGCTTCGGCATTACAATCGAGGATTTGGCCAATCCGGATTTTCTGAGTTTTCTATTTTATTGTGATTTCACCTTTTTAAGATGTTTTATTACATCGATAGCCTAGTGCTATATGAGATGTTATATATATAGTGATTTCAATTGTGATGTTTTTTACTCTTATCGAGTTCCATGAGTTATGAGTTTTGATAATTTCAGGATTTTATAAGATATTCTGGGTTTTGCCATTTTGGCGAGTTGAGATTGAGATTTATATACATTTATACCGATGAGATGAGGTATAATTGAATTTGGAGATTCATCTACAGTTGAGTATTGGATCATGCTATTTGAGAATGTTTTATGTTTGTCATTTTGGCGAGAGTTTGTATTGATATTTCTCCTTTTAAGGAGATATGGTTCATGGAAACCAAGTAGACATTTTGGGATGTCGCCGATGATATAAGGCACTTGTGTTTGATTTGAGTATTGAGTTTGAGTTACCTCTTTCAGGGTATTTGTTCACTTAATTAGCGTTTGTTACTTAAGTGTTGAGCTTATGATTTTATTGATTCATTCTTCGCTTTCGAGAAGAAGTATCTTCATGTCTATTCTGATTCATGTTATCGATATTGACTGATTCGTGTAGCTAGACTGACCCGTGCATTTATACTCGAGTCAGACCAAGTTGTTTCAGGTATGATCTATTGGACTTAGCTTGAAAATGATGCTAGATATCAACTCTCCTTTCTCTTGAGCAATTTTTGTTCTTCCGCATACTCTGATGTATTTATATTTGATTCAATGTTTATGGTATGGTCATGCGCCACCTTTATTGTATTCATACTACATTGTACTAAACATGTATCAGTGTATATGTATATACATGATGTTGATTACTGTTCTGTGATGTGCTTTACATTTAGTTATTGTATTTTGTTCTGATAGATCCGTCAATCACCTATAGTTTTGGATTAAGCATTTAATGTGTAGTCGATCCATTCAGATAGAAAATAAAAATTATATTGCATTTATCGACGTATTCAGTAGATGTTTAAGACAAAGTTATAGATGGTCGCCCTTAACCAGCCCTATTCTCCGCTTTAGTAGACGGAATTACTCGTTAATTCTCTTTACTAAGGTGGGTCTCGGGGTAGGGCGTTACAGAACTTGTATGGATTGAATGATTTCAGAACATCGTCAGGTGGACGATGATCATTCTAAGAGATGTGTTCTCTAAAGGTAATCGTAGCCTCAAGCCTCATCAACCGGCAATGGCTAAAACAGGGGAGGTACAGCAAGGTTAAGTGGGTCATGCCCAAGTAGGACGAGATTTACCCCTGTCTAGAAGTCTCTTTATATTCGGCTGTGTGGGGCAGTTGATTGCAACAACTGCCGGGGTTGTCTTGTTCGGGACTGTTCAGTAAGGAAGGGTCCCGACCTTGTGTTGCAGTGGAATGGGAGTGATCCTTGGTACGGTGATCTAGGCTACGTACTATGACGGACGGTACCCCAGTAGCCCTGCCATTGTATGTAATCCAATCTTTAATAAGTGCCATACGTTTTAGATGTGCCCAATTATGTTGGAATGTGAGATGTAAGCATTTCGGCTATTTCTGTATTTTACTTGAAAACCCTAGACACTATTATAATATCACCGGATTTCCTATCGAATGTTTTGGTTAGCGTAAGGTAAAAACTTTTCCATGTTTATGTGTGGGAAGTCTTACGTGATACCTTTCTTTTCAAAAGGATTTTTAAAGTTAAGCAACCTTAACCTGTTACTCACACCAGACCCATGTCTGACCTGGAGTTTATCGTCTGTTTTCTTAAACTCTTGGGTACTCAAATTTTTACAAGTAGCCAAGGGATTCAGGTTGGCTTTGACGAATTATGGAGAAGCAATGGAGCATGAGGCTTCAGTGTTGTAGATATATAGTTTCCGCTGTGTGTTCTCTGTGTCGGTATCTCTTTGTTGTGTTGTATTGAGTTGTGTAACTAGAAAGGTGTTTATAACTGTCTAGTGTGTTGTATATGCCGTGTAACTCTGATAGATGTTGTATATTATGTAATACTTATGTTATTAATATAATTTATTCGTTCCGCTGTTGAGATTGTGGTGTTGTTTCTTCTTTCTCTTCTTTCTTTTCTCTTTTATATCCCTTTCTTTCTTAAAGATGATACGACTATCTGTGGAGAAAAAGTCGGGTCGTCTCATAAAAATGGAAAAGCAAATGCTCTAGCAACACAAAATGTTAATAATGGATCATACACACAGATTTCATTCCACTTAGATCTTGAAAAAAATTTAGTTTACTCACCTTAAAGTACTGTTGAAACAGAAAGCAATTGTCGTAGAAAGGCTGCAGATTTGAATCCCTGAAAATCCCTCTGCTTTATTGAACTTGTTTGAAAATACAAGATGATGTTTATTTCTTTTCTTTTTTTTTTCAGGTTAGCTTCTTAAGTTTTGTAAACGAGCAAGCATGTTATCATGTGTATAAATAGAAATAGCTATGAACAGAAAGGTTTAACTGGTACAAGCTTTACTTATTTGACCATATTAGATTTTGTATTAAATTATTGTAAGATTGAAGTGATCTAGCATAATTCGGCTGAAAGATTAGTTTGTAAATCTGAAATGACAAATTGTTATGCTAATTTAATGCATGTGACTTCATATTAGTTTACTTCTAATTAATATTGGCTGATATTTGTTTATTTTTGTGCTGGACAAAGATATTTTGCATTTGTGTACAAAGATAATTTGAATATGATGTGAATGCTTTGTCTTCTTTGCATTATTCTTATGTATGTACAGGTTATGAAAATAGTTTATCTTCTTTTCTAAACTTATTCTATATGTATATGTAGAATTATTATAGTTATTGTTAGCATAGTTTCTAAATTTTATTTTATTTGTAATTTAATTTTTAAATATTTGATTTATAGCATATGTTTGAATTTGTATATGTTATTTGTATATTTTATATTTCTATTTACATCTTATATTTACATTATGGTTTTCTTATGTTTATGTATTTAGGTTTATAACCATATATTGTTTTATACTCATGTTTACTAGTCATGTTTAATATTGATAAGGTTGTTTATTTTTTAAACATCATTATTAAAGACTACATTTATATTCATATATGCATTATCACATGTTAATAGTATAGAATCTTTAATTTTTATTGAATAAGACAAATTTTAGTATAAATATTTTGAAAGAATTCATTTTATATTTTCAAATCAAAATTTCCTTCACAGTATATATATATATATATATATATATATATATATATATATATATATATAACTGATAAATTACCTAGATCTCATCGGTTTATATTTTGAAAAGCTCGTAATTATTTAAATTGGATTAAATTCTTATTAAAATATATTGCCAAAATTCTGGGTCGTTACAAATTAAGTCAATTATTACAATTGCTTTCAAATTAAATTCTATGAAATTCGTATATTTAATTGATTTTAAATATGCATAAGTAAATTTTATAAGTCGAATAAATTATATTTCGAATATCTAGAATTAATTGGATAATTAAATCGATAATTAATATTTGAAATTATATAAATAATTAGAAATTGGGTTTAATGTGATTAAAATTGATTTGTAAAGTTGTATTAAATCATATTGGAGTTAGAATGATGTTATAGAACTTTTAAAATTGAACTAAAAGTTAATTTACAGAAATTGAATATTTTAATATTTAGTTGACGAGTAAAAATTGCCATTTTTCAGACAGTCTCGGATTTCGACGAAACTAGTTTCATCGGATCCGTAATGTTAAATTATTGTATGATTTCAGATTTTGTGTCAATCGGATTTACGGTTTGTCCGAGGCAAGCTAAAATGCTTAGAAATCGTTTTAAGTGAATTTCAAATTTAAATAGTCGATTTGAAAACCCACCTTTCAAATATGATCGAATTGGCTCCCGATATATATTCCATTGCGTTCGGAATAAGGGTAAAACATTATAAACGCCAGGCAACACGCCTCGTTTAGAGTTCGGAAAAATTTCGGGTGAATAGTGTTTCGTCAAATTTTCTATAACAGGACCTTATTTCTTTTATTTTGCAAAACCTAACAAGTACTAGGTCACGGCCGCCAGAGATGCTTCAGTGGCCGAAATCTTTAAATTTTCCCTCCTCGATTTCTCCCAATCCGCGCCTTATTTTAAGAAACTTCCAACTGGAAATTTGTTGAGCACGACGAGGACTTGAAGATCAACGGTGGTGATCGATTTATATTGTGTGGATCAGCGACAATCCTTGCTTGAATGCGTGCGATTGGGCACAATTTTCGAGACGAAATAAGGGGCCGAGTGTGGCCGTTCTTCGGCCATAGGTGGAGCTCGTGACGCTCGTTCGTATGGCACTTGCCGATCGTCTTCAAAGTCGGTGTGGTGGGTGCGAAAATTGTTGGAAATTGGCGGCCGATGGGTTTATGTCGCGCACGTGAGGAAGAAAGAAGGGGGCAGTCATGATGCGACCAAAAGAAATCAACGGCCAGGATGCTAGGGTTTGAAATTAAAGATAAAATTGTAAATTTATATATATATATATATATATATATATTAAATCGTTTAAAACATTAAAAAGCTATAACTTGTTCTTATGAGGTCGAAAACTGACGAAACTAGTTGCGTTGGAATCGTATTGAAGAGCACTACGCGATGGAGTTGGATTGGAGTTGATTGGAGCTAGTGTGAATTTTGGGTAAAATTAAACGTGCGTTTAATTTTATTCGGAATAAAACACCGCAACTGTTATTGGAAGCAAGGGGAGAACTTCTCACTCAATCGATTTTGTTTCGATTTAAATTTTAAATAGTTAAATTTAAAATTGCTTGATTGTGCGATTGAATGATGATTGCTATCTGTTGTATTGGAATAGACCCTATACGCCGTATATTAAGAAGAGGTTATTATATTAAACACATATACCGCGATATTCCACCTTGAAGTGGAATTGGTATTATATATGTATTTGGAGTTGATTTTCCCACATTATATAGCGGATGAGACCCTATTGCGCTGTATAATAGCGGATGATATTTTATATAAACCCATGTACCACGATATCCCGTCTTGAAACGGGATTGGTATTGTGCTAACTTCTGTGGATGCAGGGAAACAGGTTGGAGGGATCCAACTGGATTCCTCAAATAATTGAATTTTTTTCAATGTTGTGTGTTGATTATTTATAATCTCTGTATGATTGTCTTTTTGATTGAAATCGTTGAAGGCTAAAATTTAGCCGAATATAATTTTGGTATCGTTAGATACCGGAATTAAAAAAAATTTAATGTTTGAAAATTCAGGTTGAAAGTTTATATTAAAATTTAATTTTGAGGATTGGATAAATTTAAAAGAAGGAATTTCTAAAATAATAAAGTTTTATTTTTAGTTTTATGGAATAAAATTTCAAAATATGGGAAAAGCTTTAATAAATGGATTTCAGGTAATATTATTCAAAGGTTGAAGAATTTATTCAAAATACGGATTTCAAAGAGTTTGAAAAATAAAAGAATTGGTTTTCTTTAAAAGGAATTTATTTTTAAAAGGAAATAAAATTTGAAACCCATTTAGGAATTGATTTTTGGTTTTTGAATTTAAATCTTTTGAAAATCCATTTGGAAATTTATTTGGTGCTTTGAAAAGAATTTGGAATCAATTTGAAAATTGATTTGGGGGTTTAGTAGAAATTGGTTTCAATTTTAGATTAGAATGAAATTCACTTGGTGTTTGATTTCTTGGAAAATCAATATGGAATTTGATTTGGTTATTTTCGAAATCAATTGAAAAATTGAATTGTTATTGAAAGTGAGTATTTGAAATCGATTTGAAAATCGTATATCGGTGGATATTTGGAAATTTAAATTCACCATGTAATTTATAAAGAAAAGGGAAATTTGTTTAAAAATAAACATTGATTTATTTTTGAAGTGTGGAAATAAATTTACGGATTTGGAGTGTAAATTTAAAGTAAATCGGTAAGGATTTAGTTAATTGGTTTAAATGAACCATTTTGAAATGAAAGTGTATTCTCCCTGGAAAGCCGAATAAAATTTCTGAATAGCTTTGAAAAATAAGATATACATATGGATACACACACACACACATACACACACACACATATATATAATTCTAGAATTGGTTTTGAAAAGGATACTTTAGAGAAATTAACTTCTTAAATTGTTTTAAATCCTTTAAGTAAATATTTATTAAGTTGATATAGAAATGATTATTTCTAAGATTTAATCAATAATTGTTTTAGAAAATAGTTATTTAAATAGTTATACTCTATCTACTAATTTTTATTTTGAAAGTTAGTTTGGACTTAAGTTATATGTAATATTGGTATAATATTTTTATAACTAATATTTTAGGTAAATTGTTTAAAGAAAAATAGTTTTATTTCAAAATGTTTTCCCGATATATTTTGATAAGTGTTATAAATTATTTAAAGTATTTGAACTCGGCAGATTTCCAGTGAAAATGAATAAATATTTGGAAGTGCTTCCGCGTAAAGAAAACGATTTGAAATTTGTTTTCAAAAGTTGTAAAGGTGAAAAGTGATTTGAAATGTGTTTTCAAATGGTTGAAGTGTGAAAATATATCTTGCAAAGATATTTTGAAAATAATAACCAGGGAAAAATTATTTGAAATCCAGTAATTATTGTGGATGTTGATTGATAGTTAAATTACCGACTATCAATATTTTCCTTTGAATGGCGGTTGAATTTCGATGCGACCGGAGGTCGGATTCCAAGTGGATATCCGGAAAACACATCGAATCTTTGTGATCGTGATGGATCTTTTTGTTTAAAAGATCAAAGTGAAAATTAATGTGATTTTTTGAAATTTTAATGAACACTTGTTTTTAAAAATAAGCGCTCGTTATTCGATTTAGCCGGGAGAGGACCTTTGGGTCATAAATCCCGTTCCGAATAGTGATAGTCGTAATGAATAGCATTTGAAGACCGGATATTCATGAAAACGATAGGATAACTTATCGATTTGTCTCTGCACCGATAGCTGCGGTGTGGAGATTTCCTTTGATATGGGAAGTTCTATTGGGATTGTGAATACCCGGATTGCAAGGGCTTATTCGGAAGTGCCTTCGGTTCTGTTCGAACCCATAACAGACTTGTATGGATTGTATGTCTGACATTACATTTTGAGATATAAAGCAGATTGCTTTCAAATATATTTCTGTTGGCGGCGGAGAATTTATTCTCTTAGCTTAACTCCCTTCTTTGAGACGTACGAGCTCAGAGGTTATGTATTTGATGGTTATCAGTGATATACTCCCAATTTGGTAATGTGGCACGTTGAGTGCGGCTGATCATTTGTTGATCAAAGCGTGGCTTTTGTTAAAAGCGTAGCTTTGTGGACGAGACTTCGTCGAGCCTCAAAACTCGGTTATGGTCGAAACAGGAATCGTAGCAGCAAGCTTATTTGAGGGTAGCGCCCTCTGAGGGTATGTCATTTCCTTCTGGATTATGAGTGGTATCATGGTATGGAGCACAGATACTTACTTTGTGGTTGCTGAAAACTTATTACTTTGTGGTTGTTAGTTGAGAGGATCCTCGGATAAAGGTCGCAAACGACCGGGGGATGGCATGCTTGTGTCAGTAGTTACCTATTACAGAGGTAACCCGGCCTTGTCTTGCAGAGATCCGGTAATGATCCGGGGACGTCCCTCTAGAGGCGCTCTGTAACGAACCGCAAATCCGTACTCCTTGAGTCAACACTATTCTACAACAATCAACTCAAGTTGCACAGAAATACGAACCATTTGGGTTAAAGAAGAAGAGGTAGAAGAAGAAAATAGAAAACAATAACAGAATCTAGCCATCGCAGCGGAATAAAATATAATAGGTAATAAATACTCTTTACTCAAACATCAAATATTTTGTTTATATATTACATCATCAGAGTACACCAATTACAGCTCAACATCAATGTCATACAAATGGATACACAACAACTCAACACAGCGGAATATATGTATATAACAAGTACGCGAATAAGTATCGTCATCCAGCTCGTCTCCTGGGCACCACAGCATTTCCTGTATCCTATAATTCTCGGTCTGACACGAGCATTAAAGTTAAATAACACCCGAGTCAGTCTGGAATACCAGCTTGAGAAAATCACACCCAATTTGATTATTAAAGTTTCAAAAATCCTTTGAAAACAAAAGCATCTCGTAAGACCACGCCACAAATAAACATGTCGGGTTTTTACCTTACGATAGCTAAAACGATTTTTATAGAAATCCTCTGATATTATAATATGGTCTATATACAAATACTTATAAAATAGCCGAAATTGTTACATCTATTAAATTCCAGCTACTAGCCACAGAGTGGGTAATACAAACAAAACTCGTACAAGGCTCGTAGGGAGAATGGATTTCCAACCAATGACTAAGCACTGGGGTACCAACTGTCACAGTACGGGGCCTAGATCACCGTACTGAGGAGTACGCCCGCTCCCCTGCAACACAATGCCGGGACTACCCCTTACTGGATAATACCGAGTGAGATCACCCCGCGGTTGGGATCAGCAACCGCCCACTAAGCCGAAATAAAAAGGGACATCTAGACAGGGATGACCTCACCCTGCTTGGGTGCTACCCACCTAGCCTTGCTGCATAACCCCTGATTTTCAGTCATTCCCATTTGATGAGGCTTGAGGCTAAGCGTTATCTTTTTAGAACATATCCCTTAGAACGCCTATCGTCCACCTGACGATGTTTTGCAAGCATTCATCCATACAAGTCCGTCCCGGGTTCGAACGGAACCGAAGGCACTATTCCTACTACATCCATTTTGGAAATATCCTTAGGATTAGTAGCGACTAGCCCTTACACTTCACTACTCCATCTTCGAATCCAAAATTGTTTTCACGAATCGTACAAACCGGATGAAAGTGGTTTTCGAGAAATTAATCTCGATCCCGGTCTCTTCGAAACGATCAACGCAGTTGGCCAATATTGATATTCGGTTATTTAACTATCAATTAATATTCACAAACATCCATCAAACAATAAATAATTTTCCAAATTATTTATTTATCTCAAAGATATCTTCACAAGATATATTTCTATTTCCAATCCTTGAAAACAGTTTCAAAACCATCTTTCTTTTTAGAATAAACTTTCCCAAATATTTTCTATCTCCTTTGAAATTACCAAGCACAAAACTAGATTTTAAAATAATTTAAAGCACTTTACTTTGAAATATATACTTTAAAACATTTATTTTAAAACTACTTCAATGATTTTAAAAAAAAATACATACTATATGAATATTTGAAAATAAGGTTACTAAATAAAATATAAAACTAGATTTTTCATTTTTAAAAATAAAATACTAAGTCACTCTTTAAATAATTATTGCTATAATAGATTAAAAGGAAATACTTACGTTAGAATTTAAATATTTAGAAATAGTAAATTTTTCAAAACATACTTCTTAAACAACTTTAAACTTTTAATTTATATTTAAAAATTTACTTTGAAAACGTACTTGGTTATTCAGAGAGAAATTTCCAATCTCAATCACTTAAATCAATTTTCCCAATTGATTCCCAATTTATTCCATTTGAAATAAATTTCTTTACTCATCAGTTCATTTCAAAATTCATTAATTATGGACTTTATTATTATTTTCAGTTTGATTTTTAAATTCTTTAGCTGAAATATACAAATTTCAGGTTATTCCCAATTTCTTCTTAATTTATTTAAATTTTCTACAATTATTTCACTTACACATTCTCTTCATTTTATTTCCAAAATCCAGTTCTTCGTATGTTGATAGCTTAATGCACCGGAATATATTCAAGTAAACCATAACATCTAATATTCCAGTTATCAATAATATCAATAATATTCATCATGGAATATAAAACAATAACAACAGAGGGTATAGAATAATTTAAATAAATGTTGAGGGATCCAGTTGGATCCCTCCGACCTGTTTTCCCTGCATCCACAGAAGTTAGCACGATAATATGCAAATTCCAGAATATACCATACTATAGTACATCCATCAATTTCAATTATTCAAACAATTATTTAAATTCAATCATTTAAGTTTAAATATAAATTAACTGAGTGAGATTAACTCACCTTTTATTTTTATTTGTGGTCCATTTCCACTCCGACTTGTTTTTCCTCACGTCTTTAGACCTTGTATAAACATCATATAATTTATTAATATTCGAACAAATCGAACAATTAGTCTCATTTTATAAATTGATTAACTAATGATTTAGTTCAAACTGATTTTCTTATAATAAATAATTTTAGAAGTTAAAATCATGAAATAGGTTAATCTCCATAATCCATTATTAGAAAATAGACAAGTGATTGGAAATATTTATCTTTATCTCGTTTTCACTTGGGAGCTACAGATATATTAAAAAAAACAAAAACAAAATAAACAAAATAAACTACATAGATTTCAAAAAATCTAATTTACATAAACCTTCAATTTTTTTTTTAAATTCCTATATAACTTCAACATATTACTGTATATATATATCTAAAGGTAAAAGTACTCAAAAATCCAAGTTTAAATATAACTCTTATCTCCAACAATCTCATTTATATGTATTATTTTCTGTTTATTTATACATATATAATGTTAACGCTTAAAATCGAACGCTAACACCCCGGTGTGTGAAGTGTGAATGTGAAAGCACCACCCGACGGTTCGGGAACAGAATATCAGCTAAAATAACAGAAAATACAGTAAGAGACAGCAATTTTATAGTGGTTCGGCTTAAGGAGTAGCCTACGTCCACTTTAAGTATCTTTATTACTGATCTTGTTACAAAACGATACAATGCTCTTCAAGTACAAATCTCTTTAGTTACAAAACACTTTGAGCAAGTAGCTTAAGCTTCGATGTAGATGAAAGTCTTCGAATCCATGTCCGATATGTGAAAGTCTTTCAAAGTAGCCTATAGTGTTCTTCGAAACTTCAAGTATAAAGTCGATTTAGAAACTGGCAGAGTATCGGCGCTTGAAGAGATTGTCCCCAAAAGTCCCCTTCATGCTTGAGGTAGGTTGGTATTTATAGGGAAATTTCCCCCTTGGGTCGTAAGTCGTGATCGACTTATGGTAGGTCATGGCCGACTTATCTGGCCAAGCCCATGGTCTCACAAAGGTTCACTCATCTATCAGAATTTATGTTACAAGTCCTAAGTCGCCCATGAGTCAACATCCTCTTGTATAAGTAACGCGGCATCGGACTTTTACTCAGTAGCTTTAGGTCGTGGACCACTCAAGCTAGGTCGTGAGTCGTGGCTTAACTGGTAAGCTCATTTATTTCAGATAATAACACAAGTCCTGAATCGTGTACGAGTTAAGAGGCCATCGTGTTAAATAAGAAGAAGCGCTTCATTTGCTTAAGTCGCTCACGACACGTGCTAGGTCGTAAGTCGCGGATAGCTTTTAAGTCGTTAACTCATTTCCTTCTTAAGTCATGCCATCTCTTGAATCGTTAAGTCATCCTGTCCTTGAGTCGTGGACTTCCTTAAGTCGTAGACTTCCTTAAGTTGAAGACTGCTTAGACCGTTTCAATTCTTAAGTCGTCTAGAGCTTAACTCGTTAGGTCGTCCAGACCTTAAGTCGTAGGTTGTGATGTACTCTGAGTTGTTGGGTCGTCAATGCCTTAAGTCGTGTACCCTCCTTGAGTCGTGTACTCCCTTAAGTCGTAAGCTTCCTTAAGTCGTAAGGTCGTAGAGAAAGCGGAGTTAACATTTGCCCCTCGAAGTACACGCCTAAGTCGTAGGTCGTATGCTTCGACTTTCCTTAACTTGCGTGTGCCGATTCGGGTTCCACTGCCCTGAGATATAAAAGACTTGAGTCGTTTCTCCTACTTCTTCCTGCTCATTACCTATCTCCTAAGTCGCATCTGCCATTATAATTTATCCGAGCTCCCTACGGCGATTCCTTCCTGATTCGTTTCCGATTCTCTCTAGCATCACACTACGTAAGCGATCTTGCTTCTTTTTCAATCGTCGAACATCGTCAATCTATGAGCCCCGTCCTTCATCTCCGATTCACCCCTTTAGTCGTGCGAGTGATTGTTGCATTGGTCATCGATGGATTTAGGGCTGTTTGATTTGACTTAAGACGACTCGCGATTTGTGGCGATTCAGTGGTGTGATAGAACTAGGGTTGTTGTTGATTGAGATGTTATTGGGTGAACGGGTTAGGAGTTAGAAGGTTAACGGGTTAGGAGTTAGGTGAGAATGTAAGTTGGCCAAATAGAGTGGGACATTGCCTCGGGTACGACCTAGCAACTTTATGCGGCCCAGTGATCTTTGCGATTTAACTATGAACCGACCTAGCAACCTTTACGACTTAAGCCTTGAGTCATGGTCGAGTTAGGACTTGAAGAATTCCTCATTGCTTTGAACTGAAGCTTTTCCTTTTTTCCACGACTTATGACTTAAAGCGCTGCTGACTTAAAACATCAACGACTCAAAATTGAAGCGTCCTAACCTGACTCGCCTCATAATCCTTCGGTCGTGGACGAGTTAGCCAGAGAACCAACGACTTACCTTAACCCGTAGGAAAAATCCTTAACTCGTCGGCGAGTTAGCACTTGATCTTTCTGAACTTTGGATTGCTTGAACCTTGAACTATTTAGTCTTTGAACTGTTAAACTTTGTTGCATTCTTTCACAGATCACTTTTGACTTGCAAGCTAACAATCTGTTCAATACATCACTTACAGAAAATTGGGACGAATATACTGCCACTGACTGCCCACATCAAATGGCAGATTAGTTAACAACAGATAATCAACTTAAATAGATAGTGTGAACGAAGTGCTTTTAAATCATCAAATTCAAGTAAAGTATTAAAGCAACATTGAAATAGTCAACTGAAACTGCCCAGTTTGCACTAATACTATACCTGAACTTTAAATTAACAAGTCCTGAAATTTGGTAATCGATCAATTGTCGACTAGTTTAATTCCAGTTATATTTACTTGTTATTTTTATTAGTTCTGCACAACACTTCACACTTTTAGGAAACGTGCACCTTCACATTTGAATATCCAGTTGCTTGTGTAGAATGACTTCTCAACAAGAAGAGATAACAGTCCAGACTGGAGAAGCCACTCTTATTCTGGCTCCCCTAGTTAATCCTCCAGAGAGAGCCTCTACCACCTTATCATACAAAGTTTTTCGTCAGTTATGCATTCAGTTTGGCATTGCTGAAGCAGATGTCATTCTTCCTGAGAAAACTAACACTGCTGATGTGGCGCCTCCTAGCTTTGTAGCGGTTAACCGGCAAATGTGCCTGAGCGGGGCCATTCCCCCTTTCAACAACTTTCTCCAGAATCTTCTTCGTCAACTTGCCATCTCCCCATTCCAGCTACACCCCAATGGCTACGCCATTATGATGGGGCTGTGTGTGCTATTTAGGAGAACATTTGATCGTCTTCCAAGCTTCGACGAGATTTGCTTCTTATGCTCCTTTACTAGGACTAAGGATCACCCTTCTATCACCGTCGTGAGAAGCGCCCAAAACCGCAAATTGATTGTTGGCCTTCCCGACACTGCTCATGGGTTCTTAACTCAGTTCTTCTTTGTCCTCTGCCCCCCGGGATTTTATGCTGTGTGGAGGGAAGGAAGTAAGATCATCTACCTTTACCTCTTCTATTCTCTGGGTTTTGCGAAATCCGAATTGCCAAGTGTTTACTTCGTTTTTTCATTTCAGCGCTCCCCCCTCCTTCTAGAGATCCTAGCCACAAGCCAACTCTGGAGAGGCTCATGGCTGTATCGGTTGAAGAGCGGGACATGAAATTTTTGTTGAACGACGAATTCTTCCACCAGTTCGGATGTAACGACCCCAATTTTGAATTAATATTTAATTGATATTTAATGTAAATTTTGAACAAATTTTGGAATTTGAAATTTGAATATTAAATTTGTACTTAAATTTTTAAATAAATGTCTTAGAAAAATTGTATTTGGATTATTGATATAATTAAATTTGAAGTAAGAAGTAAATAAAAATTAATAAGTAAAAGCATAGAAATAAAATAAATTCACATATGAACACTTATAAAAGAAAACAAAAACAAATAAAAGAAATAAATATACTCAAGTATATAAACAAAACCAAAGCAACATCATTTCAGCCAAGATTTATCTCAGCATAGTCAAGTACAAAAGAAACAAATAATATATATATATGTGTATGTAAGCTTGTATAACAAGACAAAATAAAAGAAAGAAAGAAATTAGACAAATACCAACAGCATATAAATAAATGGTATAGTTCATAAGATATAAAGTCAATACAATATACTGACTTTAACACTTCACTACAAAGTAATAAGACAGCAAGTAGAAGGAAAAATATAATAAGCAAAGAAATTACATTCAATGACTTGCAAAATGAAGACAATAAAATGTATAAGTATTCAAACATACATATAAATATCTACCAGGCTTATAAAACAAGACAAGTAGCAATAAATGCTAGCCAAAATTGTATTCTATCAGCCACCAAAATAAATATCACTTCAGCCACCAAGAAGAAAAAAATATATCTCTGCTCTTCATTGTGCAAATTAATATCCTTGTCCTGCTTTGTACAAAACAAATTATAATCAACCTGTAGACTTGCTTCCTATATATTAATCCATCCATTTCATCTCGTTTCTTCAAAGCTTAATAAATAAATAAAAAAGTAATAATAATAATAATCCATGTACATTAGCCACCAACATATCATCTTTCAGCCGAAAAGAAAAAAATGTGGTAAGCATAAGCTTATGAAATAAGACAAAAGCTAATTAATGTTAGCATATGCTAATATCCTATCAGCCACCATTGGCAAACAAAAATCTCTGAAAATTTTTGTACAAAACACAGTCAAATGTCACCCTGTACAAATAACTCCCCCTGTAAGCTACTTTCTCATATCATCTTTCCATTCAATTTGAGCTGAGTAAAAGCTAAAATAAATTTCATTTAAAAACCTAAACAAACATCCAACAACATCAAACAATCAACAACAAACAGAGATTAAAGGCAACGTGGAATTGCAGAAAATTCAAAACTGTTTGCAACAAGCAGGCTCTGTTTCATTTCTCTGGAAAAACACTGTGAGTAACTTTTGTTTAAAACTTATAAGTAAAACTGTTGAATACTTATCTGTGAATAACTGTTTGTATGCATATGGTTTCTCTAAGTAAATTTGAATGATGAAAGTATTGATGTGCAGGCTGATATTCATGTATGTCCTCTGTTTCAAATTCTAAACACAAGATTTTTATTTCAAAAATTCATTTCCACTTGTTTCACTCATTATTTGGACTTAGAATATAAGCAAAAGTTGATTGTTTGATTATAAACTGAGTTTTAAACATTTATTCAAGTCAACACAATTTGTAAATACCCCTGGAAATCAAAGGAATCCGAGAAAAAATTAAATTAGTCCAATTTCAAATATTTTAATTCATGAATTCAGGTATGTAATCTGAATTCATACACTATAACATGAATTTTAGAGCTTTAGTCACAATTTTTAGAGCTAAGATTCGAGAGCAGTTCGACTTTGTTCAAATATCATTTTATTGGCGAATTCTGGTGATCTACTTGGATGTGGTGGTCGGGTTCGTGTCTGAAGGTGGAGGAGTAAGCGGTGGTACTGGGAAAAATATTGGAATGGTCAGAAGATGAACGTGGTGGCGGTGGTGACAGTTTGGAAATGTTAAACCTAGTTTTGCCGTAGTCTCGCAATTTGCTTTGTTCATCATCCATGATCGATCGAGTCGTACGTGCTTTTGGGTGATGGTAGGAGGAACAATGACGAGTATATGGCCGAAGTTGCGTGAAGACCGGTGGTCGAGGCGGCGAGTTTGAAGCGATGTCAGGTTTGGGTTGATGGTCGCTCTTCCGTGTTTCCAGGTTTTGGGTTGTTTTTTTCTGCTCGATTTTGTTTCGCGTGGTTATTGTTTGATTTGAGTGTTCGTGGAAGCTCAGGGAATGACGAGTGATCGGTCGGCGGTCGCCATGTTGGCTGTAACTCCGGCGAGTGGTTGTGCACATATACGTGCATTCGCGTGTGACTGGGTTCGCGTATTTTTGGGGAAGGAGAAAGTAGCTCGGGTTCGAGCTCGTGCGAGCAAGTGCTTTCCTCGAAGTAGTTAGGCACTTAGCTCGAGGAAGTAGGGTATTTGACTTAAAGGAAATAAATGTTGCCTCGGGTTGTTTTTTTGTGCTACAGGTTTTACAGGAAACCTGTTATCCAGCTTTTGAATAAAAATAAAAAATAAAAAAAAAATTTAAAAGCTAGCAAAGTTTTAAAATGAGTTTGAATCCAAGTTTAAATCTGATTCAAGTCAGGTTTGAATCTCAGTTTTCAAAATAAATAAAGTTTAAAATTTTAAATTAACTAATTTAAAAAGGGTTTAAGTAACTTTAAGGTGAAGTTTTAATTGTAAGTGAAGTTTACAAATTTGAGGTTTAAATCTGGATTCAAACATGATGTGAATCGTAGTTCTGAAAGGAAAGAAGTTTTAAAATTTAAATTCTTTTAAATAACTTGAATGATAAATTGAATTTTTAATTTGATTTGAGTTTAAAATGAAATTGGGTTTGAATCCTTTTAATTTCTATTATAAGATAAATAATTCTTTAACTTATGAATTAAAAAAAAGGGGTTTTTTGAAATTGTTTCAAACCATAGTAAATTTGTTTCCATTTTAAATCTTAAATTTAAGATGAAATTTAAAAGTAAAATGTTGTTATCTTTAAATAAATGAAGATTTAATGATTTGTAGTTATTGAATTAATTAAAATGGATAATTAATGATTTGGATTAATAAATTTAATAATTAAAAGTTTAAATCAATTGATTGAGGTTTGAGATAATTAATTGAGGATAAATAAATCGGTAATTAAGGATCATTAATTAAATAAGATTTAAATTTTTATCAACGATTGGTAATAAATTAAATAATTAAGAATAATTAATTAAGTATTAATTATTAAATTAAGGGTTAATTAAGGATTAATTCAAGGATATATATTAAATATTTTGTAATTAATTGATTATTAATTTACCATAACTAGTAAATTTGTTCATAGAAATTAACCTGATTAAATTAATCGGATAATTAAATTGATCCTACTTATGGATTTTTGGATTTATTGATTGGTTGAATTGTTTGATATTGCTGATACGTGATGCTTTGTGATATATCCCGATTTGTGTTGTGATCTGTAATGTAATTTATTATCTGTGATTTAATGTATTAATCTGTGATCTGTATATAAAAGATAAGCGTTATAGTTTATATCGCTTATCAACTATATATTCTGTGTTTTAATCTATGATGATTGAATGATGTGCACTATTGTGTTAAACCCCTGGACTACACTTGTACACACACAAATATGGATTTCACGAGGAAATCAATTAAGTCACAGATTTTTGAATAGTTTTAAAGTTGAATATTTAAATTCAAATGTTTGGAAATGGATTGGGTTAAAGTGAAAAGCTTTTGAAATGGAATTGCAAAGATGAAATTTATTTTGAATAACTTGATTGAATTTTTGTAATTTAAATATTTTGATTTAAATTTGAATTCAATATTTGAAATTGTATTCTATGATTTGGAAACTGATGTTTAAAAAGGTTATTCAACTTATAAATTGGTTTACATGGGTTAAATTATTTTTAAGGTATTGATTTGGGAATTTGAATTTAAATTCAAAGGCTTTGACTCGTGTAAATATAATTGGATATTTCTGGAACGAAAACTATTTGTTTCAAATGATAAATGCTTTCACTCAAGTAATGAACGTCTAATTTGTGTTAAAGGGATTTCAAGTTAAAAATGAAAATGATTTCCCAAGTTATGGAAACGGTTTGAAAGCTATGAGTTAAATCTTTAATTTAAAGATTTTAAACGAGTTAATCCAATTGAAATGGGAATTGATTTGAAATCCGTAAATGGATCTTTGTGAAAATGGGTAAACTTAGTGAAATAAATCTTTTGTGTAAAAGATTTGAAAATGGTAATTTGTTTAAACCATTTGAAAGAAAGTTTGAATTATTAAGTTGTGACTTAGTTGAAATCCCATATCCATATGTTTTAAATGTTGCGCTCACTATTCGGTTTAGCCGGGAGAGGACCTTTGTGTCGTATAACCCATTCCGAATATGTGATACGACGTATATGGATAGCATTTGAAGACCGGTGGTGAAGACCGGGTATTTGTAAGAACGATAGGATAACCTATCGATTGTCTCTGCACTGGCTGATCCCCGGTATAGAGATTTCCTTTGTGATGGGAAATTCGATCGGGATTGTGAATACCAGGATTGCAAGGGCTTCTTCGAAAGTGCCTTTGGTTCTGTTCGAACCCGGAACAGAGTTGTATGGATTGTATGTCTGACATTACACTTTGAGATATAAAGCAGATTTCTTTCAAATACATATATGTTGGTGGCGGGGAATTTATTCTCTCAGCTTAACACCCTTCTCTGAGACATACAAGCTCAGAGGTTATGTAGTTGAAGGTTATCAGCAATATACTCCCAATTTGGTAGTGTGGCATGCTGAGTGTGCTGTGTGTTGATGATCATTTGTTGATCATTCATTTGTGATTAGAGCATGGCTTTTGTATAAAGCGTAGCTTTGTGGACGAGACTGCATCAGGACCTCACACCCCGGAAATGGTCAAAACAGGAAAGATGCGGCAAGGTTATGAGGGTCGCGCCCTTTAGGGTGTGTCATTCCCTTCTGGTAAAGGGTGGTATCATGGTATGGAGCCCAGATATTTACCTATGTGGTAGCTCCAATCTCATTTACTGTGTGGTTGTTGCTTAGAGGCACCTCGGATAAAGGTCCCAAAGGACAGGGGAGTGGCATGCTCGAGTAGTAGTTACCTAGTTACAGAGGTAACCCGGCCTTGTGTTGGCAGAGATCCGGTTAGGTTCTCGGGACGTCCCGCCAGAGGCGATCCCATGTGGCAGTAGGAAGTTCCTTAGCCTGACCATTTGTTGGAAAATCCAATCAAAACAATACGAGCCTTATACGGTTTTAGTTGTATTACCTGCCATGGAATGTGGTGGTAACCTGCTATTGAACATGGTAGCTATAGTAGGCATAGTGCGGAATGCCTATGTTGGCTAAGATTTATATTCTACTTTCGAAATGTTTTCTGTACTATGCACTTATAATAATAATATCAAAGAACTTTCTACGTATTAAGCATGTTTGACTATCATAAGAAGAAATCTCCTCCAATTCTACGTTTGCATTGTGTGTGTGGCGGGAGGTCTTATGGTAGTTTCATTTTCAAAAAAGCATATCGGATTTTCTTTTATAAATCTTGTTTTATTTAAAAGATAAACTGTTTTTGTTACTCACACCAGTCCCATGACTGATCCGGTGTTTATTGTTCCTTTCCTAAACTCTGGATGCTCACTATTTTCCACACGTGCAGTCTGGAGTTGGGTTTTTCAGATAGTTAGGTTCAGGGGATTGTCTGGAGCTAGTTCAGTCTTTGGACATGACAGACCTTGCGTGGCTTAGTGCATCGTTATTTGGAGTTCGAACTATTTCTGGATTGGTTCTTGGAGATGGAGTTGCAGTTTTGGAGTTCTCTCTTGAAGATTATATTGGAGTTATTTGTTCCGCTGCGTGTGTTAGTTATATTCTTTTCCGCTGCTATTTTATTGTATCATATCTCTGATGTATATCGATATCTATTGTATCAGGATGTTTTATCAAATGTTGTATATTGATATTCATTATTTCTTCCGCTGTATTGTTTACTTAATTGTGTTATAAGCTCCGGCGAATCGGATTTGAACGGTCGAATCTGCAGCATTCGAGTACGATGCAAAGTATGGATGTCGATTTTCGAACGGGCAAAATCTGCTTCGTTACATTTGGTATCAGAGCTGAGGGTTAAACTTTAGCTCAGGAGTATAACACATTAAGTAGCTCATTAGAGATAGGGTGAAGTAAACCCTAGAATGAATAATCCCTAAGATATCTGTTCGAGTGTCTCACTAAATTCTCTTACTATTCATCGATAGTAAGTATGAGGGCAAGAAGAGGACGAGATAGGGGACAGGGAAGTACGACTATAATTGGTTAATGCCCTGTAACAGCGGAAACGATCTTTCTCTATCAATTTCCTTTGACTCGTTTTTTCCAAATTCTTTTGATTGCTTCGTGATAGCTCTAGAAGAAGTTTCAGTGTAAGGGTGGCCCTACGAATCGTTGTAGGAAATCCTTACTTCGTATCTTCATCGGTTTCTTATCGGTTTCAATTTAAACCTTAATGAATATGAATCGAAATTTGAAACTGAAATTTGAAATAAATTGGAAATTTTAAATTGAGTTAAATTGATTAATAGAATACAAAGCTAAATTCGAATTGTATCAATAAAACGATTTCGTTTAAAACCGAATTTGAAATTCCATTATAATTTCTTGGGTTGATCGAAGTCCGAAGAGGGACAAATTAGTATACATTTTGAGGTATTCCGACTTGAATTTGGAATCCATTCCTAGTGTTTGAAAAACTTATAGAAGATTAAATCTATCTCTTTTGTTCAGCATCTTTTGTCAATTCTTCGATGGTTCCTAGTAAATACAGGAAGAAGATTTGATATATGTGTATGGGACATAAACTCCAAATAGGCCAAAATTATTTGTTTGGATGAATTGTTTGCTTTGGTTGCTATGGTTGATAGGTATAAATTGGTTTTTAAACTCAACATTTTGAAATTGTATCCATATATCTGTCAATATTTGGGTCCAGAGATATATTACGAATAGTTAGTTATCCTTTCAAACTAACCAGTGCTCTGCATATTCGTAGAATTTATGACCCGAGTATCCTGTGTAGTATTGGTATCACTTCGTCGATATTCTGATTTGGTGAGCCAAAAACAGGACAGATATCCATTTTGACCGGGAAAGCTATGTCTCTGTCTTTGTGTATCTATCTTTGTTGTTTTCGTGCCTGCAAATTTCGAGGACGAAATTCTTTTTAAAGGGGGAAGTCTGTAACGACCCCAATTTTGAATTGATATT
The DNA here is from genome assembly GCA_030765085.1 of Allium cepa. NCBI lineage: Eukaryota > Viridiplantae > Streptophyta > Magnoliopsida > Asparagales > Amaryllidaceae > Allium > Allium cepa. The sequence goes on along the minus strand of CM060943.1, from coordinate 888,077,705 downwards.
TAATTGATATTTAATGTAAATTTTGAACAAATTTTGGAATTTGAAATTTGAATATTAAATTTGTACTTAAATTTTTAAATAAATGTCTTAGAAAAATTGTATTTGGATTATTGATATAATTAAATTTGAAGTAAGAAGTAAATAAAAATTAATAAGTAAAAGCATAGAAATAAAATAAATTCACATATGAACACTTATAAAAGAAAACAAAAACAAATAAAAGAAATAAATATACTCAAGTATGTAAAAAAAACCAAAGCAACATCATTTCAGCCAAGATTTATCTCAGCATAGTCAAGTACAAAAGAAACAAATAATATATATATATATATATATATATATATATATATATATATATATATATATATATATGAGTATGCAAGCTTGTATAACAAGACAAAAGAAAAGAAAGAAAGAAATTAGACAAATACCAACAGCATATAAATAAATTGTATAGTTCATAAGATATAAAGTCAATACAATATACTGACTTTAACACTTCACTACAAAGTAATAAGACAGCAAGTAGAAGGAAAAATATAATAAGCAAAGAAATTACATTCAATGACTTGCAAAATGAAGACAATAAAATGTATAAGTATTCAAACATACATATAAATATCTACCAGGCTTATAAAACAAGACAAATAGCAATAAATGCTAGCCAAAATTGTATTCTATCTGCCACCAAAATAAATATCACTTCAGCCACCAAGAAGAAAAAAAAATATCTCTGCTCTTCATTGTGCAAATTAATATCCTTGTCCTGCTTTGTACAAAACAAATTATAATCAACCTGTAGACTTGCTTCCTATATATTAATCCATCCATTTCATCTCGTTTCTTCAAAGCTTAATAAAAAAAAGTAATAATAATAATAATCCATGTACATTAGCCAACAACATATCATCTTTCGGCCGAAAAGAAAAAAATGTGATAAGCATAAGCTTATGAAATAAGACAAAAGCTAATTAATGTTAGCATATGCTAATATCCTATTAGCCACCATTGGCAAACAAAAATCTCTGAAAATTTTTGTACAAAACATAGTCAAATGTCACCCTGCACAAATAACACCCCCTGTAGGCTACTTTCTCATATCATCTTTCCATTCAATTCGAGCTGAGTAAAAGCTAAAATAAATTTCATTTAAAAACCTGAACAAACATCCAACAACATCAAACAATCAACAACAAACAGAGATTAAAGGCAACGAGGAATTGCAGAAAATTCAAAACTGTTTGCAACAAGCAGGCTCTGTTTCATTTCTCTGGAAAAACACTATAAGTAACTTTTGTTTTAAAACTTATAAGTAAAATTGTTGAATACTTATCTGTGAATAACTGTTTGTATGCATATGGTTTCTCTAAGTAAATTTGAATGATGAAAGTATTGGTGTGCAGGCTGATATTCATGTATGTCCTCTGTTTCAAATTCTAAGCACAAGAGTTTTATTTCAAAAATTCATTTCCACTTGTTTCACTCATTATTTGGACTTAGAATATAAGCAAAAGTTGATTGTTTGATTATAAACTGAGTTTTAAACATTTATTCAAGTCAACACAATTTGTAAATACCCCTGGAAATCAAAGGAATCTGAGAAAAAATTAAATTAGTCCAATTTCAAATATTTTAATTCATGAATTCAGGTATGTAATCAGAATTCATACACTATAACATGACTTTAAAGCTTTAGTCACAATTTTTAGAGCTAAGTTCGAGAGCAGTTCGACTTTGTTCAAATATCATTTTATTGGCGAATTCTGGTGATCTACTTGGATGTGGTGGTCGGGTTCGTGTCTGAAGGTGGAGGAGTAAGCGGTGGTACTGGGAAAAATATTGGAATGGTCAGAAGATGAACGTGGTGGCGGTGGTGACAGTTTGGAAATGTTAAACCTAGTTTTGCCGTAGTCTCGCAATTTGCTTTGTTCATCATCCATGATCGATCGAGTCGTACGTGCTTTTGGGTGATGGTAGGAGGAACAATGACGAGTATATGGCCGAAGTTGCGTGAAGACCGGTGGTCGAGGCGGCGAGTTTGAAGCGATGTCAGGTTTGGGTTGATGGTCGCTCTTCCGTGTTTCCAGGTTTTGGGTTGTTTTTTTCTGCTCGATTTTGTTTCGCGTGGTTATTGTTTGATTTGAGTGTTCGTGGAAGCTCAGGGAATGACGAGTGATCGGTCGGCGGTCGCCATGTTGGCTGTAACTCCGGCGAGTGGTTGTGCACATATACGTGCATTCGCGTGTGACTGGGTTCGCGTATTTTTGGGGAAGGAGAAAGTAGCTCGGGTTCGAGCTCGTGCGAGCAAGTGCTTTCCTCGAAGTAGTTAGGCACTTAGCTCGGGGAAGTAGGGTATTTGACTTAAAGGAAATAAATGTTGCCTCGGGTTGTTTTTTTGTGCTACAGGTTTTACAGGAAACCTGTTATCCAGCTTTTGAATAAAAATAAAAAATAAAAAAAAAATTAAAAGCTAGCAAAGTTTTAAAATGAGTTTGAATCCAAGTTTAAATCTGATTCAAGTCAGGTTTGAATCTCAGTTTTCAAAATAAATAAAGTTTAAAATTTTAAATTAACTAATTTAAAAAGGGATTAAGTAACTTTAAGGTGAAGTTTTAATTGTAAGTGAAGTTTACAAATTTGAGGTTTAAATCTGGATTCAAACATGATGTGAATCGTAGTTCTGAAAGGAAAGAAGTTTTAAAATTTAAATTCTTTTAAATAACTTGAATGATAAATTGAATTTTTAATTTGATTTGAGTTTAAAATGAAATTGGGTTTGAATCCTTTTAATTTCTATTATAAGATAAATAATTCTTTAACTTATGAATTAAAAAAAAAGGGTTTTTTGAAATTGTTTCAAACCATAGTAAATTTGTTTCCATTTTAAATCTTAAATTTAAGATGAAATTTAAAAGTAAAATGTTGTTATCTTTAAATAAATGAAGATTTAATGATTTGTAGTTATTGAATTAATTAAAATGGATAATTAATGATTTGGATTAATAAATTTAATAATTAAAAGTTTAAATCAATTGATTGAGGTTTGAGATAATTAATTGAGGATAAATAAATCGGTAATTAAGGATCATTAATTAAATAAGATTTAAATTTTTATCAACGATTGGTAATAAATTAAATAATTAAGAATAATTAATTAAGTATTAATTATTAAATTAAGGGTTAATTAATGATTAATTCAAGGATATTTATTAAATATCTTGTAATTAATTGATTATTAATTTACCATAACTAGTAAATTTATTCATAGAAATTAACCTGATTAAATTAATCAGATAATTAAATTGATCATATTTATGGATTTTTGGATTTATTGATTGGTTGAATTGTTTGATAATGCTGATACGTGAAGCTTTGTGATATATCCTGATTTGTGTTGTGATCTGTAATGTAATTTATTATATGTGATTTAATGTATTAATCTGTGATCTGTATATAAAAGATAAGCGTTATAGTTTATATCGCTTATCAACTATATATTCTGTGTTTTAATCTATGATGATTAAATGATGTGCACTATTGTGTTAAACCCCTGGACTACACTTATACACACACAAATATGGATTTCACGAGGAAATCAATTAAGTCACAGATTTTTGAATAGTTTTAAAGTTAAATATTTAAATTCAAATGTTTGGAAATGGATTGGGTTAAAGTGAAAAGCTTTTGAAATGGAATTGCAAAGATGAAATTTATTTTGAATAACTTGATTGAATTTTTGTAATTTAACTATTTTGATTTAAATTTGAATTCAATATTTGAAATTGAATTCTATGATTTGGAAACTGATGTTTAAAAAGGTTATTCAACTTATAAATTGGTTTACATGGGTTAAATTATTTTTAAGGTATTGATTTGGGAATTTGAATTTAAATTCAAAGGCTTTGACTCGTATAAATATAATTAGATATTTCTGGAACGAAAACTATTTGTTTCAAATGATAAATGCTTTCACTCAAGTAATGAACGTCTAATTTGTGTTAAAGGGATTTCAAGTTAAAAATGAAAATGATTTCCCAAGTTATGGAAACGGTTTGAAAGCTATGAGTTAAATCTTTAATTTAAAGATTTTAAACGAGTTAATCCAATTGAAATGGGAATTGATTTGAAATCCGTAAATGGATCTTTGTGAAAATGGGTAAACTTAGTGAAATAAATCTTTTGTGTAAAAGATTTGAAAATGGTAATTTGTTTAAACCATTTGAAAGAAAGTTTGAATTATTAAGTTGTGACTTAATTGAAATCCCATATCCATATGTTTTAAATGTTGCGCTCACTATTTGGTTTAGTCGGGAGAGGACCATTCTGTCGTATAACCCATTCTGAATATGTGATACGACGTATATCGATAGCATTTGAAGACCGGTGGTGAAGACCTGGTATTTGTAAGAACGATAGGATAACCTATCGATTGTCTCTGCACTGGCTGATCCCCGGTATAGAGATTTCCTTTGTGATGGGAAATTCGATCGGGATTGTGAATACCCGGATTGCAAGGGCTTCTTCGGAAGTGCCTTTGGTTCTGTTCGAACCCGGAACAGACTTGTATGGATTGTATGTCTGACATTACACTTTGAGATATAAAGCAGATTTCTTTCAAATACATATCTGTTGGTGGCGGGGAATTTATTCTCTCAGCTTAACACCCTTCTCTGAGACATACGAGCTCAGAGGTTATTTAGTTGAAGGTTATCAGCAATACACTCCCAATTTGGTAGTGTGGCATGCTGAGTGCTGCTGTGTGTTGATGATCATTTGTTGATCATTCATTTGTGATCAGAGCATGGCTTTTGTATAAAGCGTAGCTTTGTGGACGAGACTGCATCAGGACCTCACACCCTGGAAATGGTCAAAACAGGAAAGACGCGGCAAGGTATGAGGGTCGTGCCCTTTAGGGTGTGTCATTCCCTTCTGGTAAAGGGGGGTATCATGGTATGGAGCCCAGATATTTACCTATGTGGTAGCTCCAATCTCATTTACTGTGTGGTTGTTGCTTAGAGGCACCTCGGATAAAGGTCCCAAAGGACAGGGGAGTGGCATGCTCGAGTAGTAGTTACCTAGTTACAGAGGTAACCCGGCCTTGTGTTGGCAGAGATCCGGTTAGGTTCTCGGGACGTCCCGCCAGAGGCGATCCCATGTGGCAGTAGGAAGTTCCTTAGCCTGACCATTTGTTGGAAAATCCAATCAAAACAATACGAGCCTTGTACGGTTTTAGTTGTATTACCTGCCATGGAATGTGGTGGTAACCTGCTATTGAACATGGTAGCTATAGTAGGCATAGTGCGGAATGCCTATGTTGGCTAAGATTTATATTCTACTTTCAAAATGTTTTCTGCACTGTGCACTTATAATAATAATATCAAAGAACTTTCTACGTATTATGCATGTTTGACTATCATAAGAAGAAATCTCCTCCAATTCTGCGTTTGCATTGTGTGTGTGGCGGGAGGTCTTATGGTAGTTTCATTTTCTAAAAAGCATATCGGATTTTCTTTTATAAATCTTGTTTTATTTAAAAGATAAACTGTTTTTGTTACTCACACCAGGCCCATTACTGATCCGGAGTTTATTGTTCCTTTCCTAAACTCTGGATGCTCACTATTTTCCACACGAGCAGTCTGGAGTTGGGTTTTTCAGATAGTTAGGTTCAGTGGATTGTCTGGAGCTAGTTCAGCCTTTGGACATGACTGACCTTGCTTAGCTTAGTGCATCGTTATTTGGAGTTCGAGCTATTTCTGGATTGGTTCTTGGAGATGGAGTTGCAGTTTTGGAGTTCTCTCTTGAAGATTATATTGGAGTTATTTGTTCCGCTGCTGGTGTTAGTTAAATTCTTTTCCGCTGCTATTTTATTGTATCATATCTCTGATGTATATCGATATCTATTGTATCAGGATGTTGTATCAGATGTTGTATATTGATATTCATTATTTCTTCCGCTGTACTGTTTACTTACTTGTGTTATAAGCTCCGGCGAATCGGATTTGAACGGTCGAATATGCGGCATTCGAGTACGATGCAAAGTATGGATGTCGATTTTCGAACGGGCAAAATCTGCTTCGTTACATTTGGTATCAGAGCTGAGGGTTAAACTTTAGCTCAGGAGTATAACACATTAAGTAGCTCATTAGAGATAGGGTGAAGTAAACCCTAGAATGAATAATCCCTAAGATATCCGTTCGAGTGTCTCATTAAATTCTCTTACTATTCATTGATAGTAAGTATGAGGGCAAGAAGAGGACGAGATAGGGGACAGGGAAGTACGACTATAATTGGTCAATGCCCTGTAACAGCGGAAACGATCTTTCTCTATCAATTTCCTTTGACTCGTTTTTTCCAAATTCTTTTGATTGCTTCGTGATAGCTCCAGAAGAAGTTTCAGTGTGAGGGTGGCCCTATGAATCGTTGTAGGAAATCCTTACTTCGTATCTTCATCGGTTTCTTATCGGTTTCAATTTAAACCTTAATGAATACGAATCGAAATTTGAAACTGAAATTTGAAATAAATTGGAAATTTTAAATTGAGTTAAATTGATTAATAGAATACAAAGCTAAATTTGAATTGTATCAATAAAACGATTTCGTTTAAATCCGAATTTGAAATTCCACTATAATTTCTTGAGTTGATCGAAGTCCGAAGAGGGACAAATTAGTATACATTTTGAGGTATTCCGACTTGAATTTGGAATCCATTCCTAGAGTTTGAAAAACTTATAGAAGATTAAATCTATCTCTTTTGTTCAGCATCTTTTGTCAATTCTTCGATGGTTCCTAGTAAATACAGGAAGAAGATTTGATATATGTGTATGGGACATAAACTCCAAATAGGCCAAAATTATTTGTTTGGATGAATTGTTTGCTTTGGTTGCTATGGTTGATAGGTATAAATTGGTTTTTAAACTCAACATTTTGAAATTGTATCCATATATCTGTCAATATTTGGGTCCAGAGATATATTACGAATAGTTAGTTATCCTTTCAAACTAACCAGTGCTCTGCATATTCGTAGAATTTATGACCCGAGTATCCTGTGTAGTATTGGTATCACTTCGTCGATATTCTGATTTGGTGAGCCAAAAACAGGATAGATATCCATTTTGACCGGGAAAGCTACGTCTCTGTCTTTGTGTATCTATCTTTTTTGTTTTCGTGCCTGCAAATTTCGAGGACGAAATTCTTTTTAAAGGGGGAAGTCTGTAACGACCCCAATTTTGAATTGATATTTAATTGATATTTAATGTAAATTTTGAACAAATTTTGGAATTTGAAATTTGAATATTAAATTTGTACTTAAATTTTTAAATAAATGTCTTAGAAAAATTGTATTTGGATTATTGATATAATTAAATTTGAAGTAAGAAGTAAATAAAAATTAATAAGTAAAAGCATAGAAATAAAATAAATTCACATATGAACACTTATAAAAGAAAACAAAAACAAATAAAAGAAATAAATATACTCAAGTATATAAACAAAACCAAAGCAACATCATTTCAGCCAAGATTTATCTCAGCATAGTCAAGTACAAAAGAAACAAATAATATATATATATGAGTATGTAAGCTTGTATAACAAGACAAAAGAAAAGAAAGAAAGAAATTAGACAAATACCAACAGCATATAAATAAATGGTATAATTCATAAGATATAAAGTCAATACAATATACTGACTTTAACACTTCACTACAAAGTAATAAGACAGCAAGTAGAAGGAAAAATATAATAAGCAAAGAAATTACATTCAATGACTTGCAAAATGAGGACAATAAAATGTATAAGTATTCAAACATACACATAAATATCTACCAGGCTTATAAAACAAGACAAATAGCAATAAATGCTAGCCAAAATTGTATTCTATCAGCCACCAAAATAAATATCACTTCAGCCACCAAGAAGAAAAAAAAAATATCTCTTCTCTTCATTGTGCAAATTAATATCCTTGTCCTGCTTTGTACAAAACAAATTATAATCAACCTGTAGACTTGCTTCCTATATATTAATCCATCCATTTCATCTCGTTTCTTCAAAGCTTAATAAAAAAAAAGTAATAATAATAATAATCCATGTACATTAGCCACCAACATATCATCTTTCAGCCGAAAAGAAAAAAATGTGATAAGCATAAGCTTATGAAATAAGACAAAAGCTAATTAATGTTAGCGTATGCTAATATCCTATCAGCCACCATTGGCAAACAAAAATCTCTGAAAATTTTTGTACAAAACATAGTCAAATGTCACCCTGTACAAATAACACCCCCTGTAAGCTACTTTCTCATATCATCTTTCCATTCAATTCGAGCTGAGTAAAAGCTAAAATAAATTTCATTTAAAAACCTAAACAAACATCCAACAACATCAAACAATCAACAACAAACAGAGATTAAAGGCAACGAGGAATTGCAGAAAATTCAAAATTGTTTACAACAAGCAGGCTCTGTTTCATTTCTCTGGAAAAACACTGTGAGTAACTTTTGTTTTAAAACTTATAAGTAAAACTGTTGAACACTTATCTGTGAATAACTGTTTGTATGCATATGGTTTCTCTAAGTAAATTTGAATGTTGAAAGTATTGGTGTGCAGGCTGATATTCATGTATGTCCTCTGTTTCAAATTCTAAACACAAGATTTTTATTTCAAAAATTCATTTCCACTTGTTTCACTCATTATTTGGACTTAGAATATAAGCAAAAGTTGATTGTTTGATTATAAACTGAGTTTTAAACATTTATTCAAGTCAACACAATTTGTAAATACCCCTGGAAATTAAAGGAATCTGAGAAAAAATTAAATTAGTCCAATTTCAAATATTTTAATTCATGAATTCAGGTATGTGATCTGAATTCATACACTATAACATGAATTTTAAAGCTTTAGTCACAATTTTTAGAGCTAAGATTCGAGAGCAGTTCGACTTTGTTCAAATATCATTTTATTGGCGAATTCTGGTGATCTACTTGGATGTGGTGGTCGGGTTCATGTCTGAAGGTGGAGGAGTAAGCGGTGGTACTGGGAAAAATATTGGAATGGTCAGAAGATGAACATGGTGGCGGTGGTGACAGTTTGGAAATGTTAAACCTAGTTTTGTCGTAGTCTCGCAATTTGCTTTGTTCATTATCCATGATCGATCGAGTCGTACGTTCTTTTGGGTGATGGTAGGAGGAACATTGACGAGTATATGGCCGAAGTTGCATGAAGACCGGTGGTCGAGGCAGCGAGTTTGAAGCGATGTCAGGTTTGGGTTGATGGTCGCTCCTCCGTGTTTCCAGATTTTGTGTTGTTTTTTTCTGCTCGATTTTGTTTCGCGTGGTTATTGTTTGATTTGAGTGTTCGTGGAAGCTCAGGGAATGATGAGTGATCGGTCGGCGGTCGCCATGTTGGCTGTAACTCCGGCGAGTGGTTGTGCACGTATACGTGCATTCGCGTGTGACTGGGTTCGCGTATTTTTGGGGAAGGAGAAAGTAGCTCGGGTTCGAGCTCGTGCGAGCAAGTGCTTTCCTCGAAGTAGTTAGGCATTTAGCTCGGGGAAGTAGGGTATTTGACTTGAAGGAAATAAATGTTGCCTCGGGTTGTTTTTTTGTGCTACAGGTTTTACAGGAAACCTGTTATCCAGCTTTTGAATATAAAAAAAATAAAAAAAAAATTAAAAGCTAGCAAAGTTTTAAAATGAGTTTGAATCCAAGTTTAAATCTGATTCAAGTCAGGTTTGAATCTCAGTTTTCAAAATAAATAAATTTTAAAATTTTAAATTAACTAATTTAAAAAGGGTTTAAGTAACTTTAAGGTGAAGTTTTAATTGTAAGTGAAGTTTACAAATTTGAGGTTTAAATCTGGATTCAAACATGATGTGAATCGTAGTTCTGAAAGGAAAGAAGTTTTAAAATTTAAATTGTTTTAAATAACTTGAATGATAAATTGAATTTTTAATCTGATTTGAGTTTAAAATGAAATTGGGTTTGAATCCTTTTAATTTCTATTATAAGATAAATAATTCTTTAACTTATGAATTTAAAAAAAGGGGGTTTTTGAGATTGTTTCAAACCTTAGTAAATTTGTTTCCATTTTAAATCTTAAATTTAAGATGAAATTTAAAAGTAAAATGTTGTTATCTTTAAATAAATGAAGATTTAATGATTTGTAGTTATTGAATTAATTAAAATGGATAATTAATGATTTGGATTAATAAATTTAATAATTAAAAGTTTAAATCAATTGATTAAGGTTTGAGATAATTAATTGAGGATAAATAAATTGGTAATTAAGGATCAATAATTAAATAAGATTTAAATTTTTATCAACGATTGGTAATAAATTAAATAATTAAGAATAATTAATTAAGTATTAATTATTAAATTAAGGGTTAATTAATGATTAGTTCAAGGATATTTATTAAATATTTTGTAATTAATTGATTATTAATTTACCATAACTAGTAAATTTATTCATAGAAATTAACCTGATTAAATTAATCAGATAATTAAATTGATCCTACTTATGGTTTTTTGGATTTATTGATTGGTTGAATTGTTTGATATTGCTGATACGTGATGCTTTGTGATATATCCTGATTTGTGTTGTGATCTGCAATGTAATTTATTATCTGTGATTTGATGTATTAATCTGTGATCTGTATATAAAAGATAAGCGTTATAGTTTATATCGCTTATCAACTATATATTCTGTGTTTTAATCTATGATGATTGAATGATGTGCACTATTGTGTTAAACCCCTAGACTATACTTATACACACACAAATATGGATTTCACGAAGAAATCAATTAAGTCACAGATTTTTGAATAGTTTTAAAGTTGAATATTTAAATTCAAATGTTTGGAAATGGATTGGGTTAAAGTGAAAAGCTTTTGAAATGGAATTGCAAAGATGAAATTTATTTTGAATAACTTGATTGAATTTTTGTAATTTAAATATTTTGATTTAAATTTGAATTCAATATTTGAAATTGAATTCTATGATTTGGAAACTGGCGTTTAAAAAGGTTATTCAACTTATAAATTGGTTTACATGGGTTAAATTATTTTTAAGGTATTGATTTGGGAATTTGAATTTAAATTCAAAGGCTTTGACTCGTGTAAATATAATTGGATATTTCTGGAACGAAAACTATTTGTTTCAAATGATAAATGCTTTCACTCAAGTAATGAACGTCCAATTTGTGTTAAAGGGATTTCAAGTTAAAAATGAAAATGATTTCCCAAGTTATGGAAACGGTTTGAAAGCTATGAGTTAAATCTTTAATTTAAAATTTTAAATGAGTTAATCCAATTGAAATGGGAATTGATTTGAAATCTGTAAATGGATCTTTGTGAAAATGGGTAAACTTAGTGAAATAAATCTTTTGTGTAAAAGATTTGAAAATGGTAATTTGTTTAAACCATTTGAAAGAAAGTTTGAATTATTAAGTTTTGACTTAAATGAAATCCCATATCCATATGTTTTAAATGTTGCGCTCACTATTCGGTTTAGCCGGGAGAGGACCTTTGTGTCGTATAACCCATTCCGAATATGTGATACGACGTATATGGATAGCATTTGAAGACCGGTGGTGAAGACCGGGTATTTGTAAGAACGATAGGATAACCTATCGATTGTCTCTGCACTGGCTGATCCCCGTTATAGAGATTTCCTTTGTGATGGGAAATTCGATCGGGATTGTGAATACCCGGATTGCAAGGTCTTCTTCGGAAGTGCCTTCGGTTCTGTTCGAACCCCGAACAGACTTGTATGGATTGTATGTCTGACATTACACTTTGAGATATAAAGCAGATTTCTTTCAAAAACATATCTGTTGGTGGCGGGGAATTTATTCTCTCAGCTTAACACCCTTCTCTGAGACATACGAGCTCAGAGGTTATGTAGTTGAAGGTTATCAGCAATATACTCCCAATTTGGTAGTGTAGCATGCTGAGTGCTGCTGTGTGTTGATGATCATTTGTTGATCATTCATTTGTGATCAGAGCATGGCTTTTGTATAAAGCGTAGCTTTGCGGACGAGACTGCATCAGGACCTCACACCCCGGAAATGGTCAAAACAGGAAAGATGCGACAAGGTTATGAGGGTCGCGCCCTTTAGGGTGTGTCATTCCCTTCTGGTAAAGGGTGGTATCATTTTATGGAGCCCAGATATTTACCTATGTGGTAGCTCCAATCTCATTTACTGTGTGGTTGTTGCTTCGAGGCGCCTCGGATAAAGGTCCCAAAGGACCGGGGAGTGGCATGCTCGAGTAGTAGTTACCTAGTTACAGAGGTAACCCGGCCTTGTGTTGGCAGAGATCCGGTTAGGTTCTCGGGACGTCCCGCCAGAGGCGATCCCATGTGGCAGTAGGAAGTTCCTTAGCCTGACCATTTGTTGGAAAATCCAATCAAAACAATACGAGCCTTGTACGGTTTTAGTTGTATTACCTGCCATGGAATGTGGTGGTAACCTGCTATTGAACATGGTAGCTATAGTAGGCATAGTGCGGAATGCCTATGTTGGCTAAGATTTATATTTTACTTTCGAAATGTTTTCTGCACTGTGCACTTATAATAATAATATCAAAGAACTTTCTACGTATTAAGCATGTTTGACTGTCATAAGAAGAAATCTCCTCCAATTCTGCGTTTGCATTGTGTGTGTGGCGGGAGGTCTTATGGTAGTTTCATTTTCTAAAAAGCATATCTGATTTTCTTTCATAAATCTTGTTTTATTTAAAAGATAAACTGTTTTTGTTACTCAGACCAGTCCCATGACTAATCCGGAGTTTATTGTTCCTTTCCTAAACTCTGGATGCTCACTATTTTCCACACGAGCAGTCTGGAGTTGGGTTTTTCAGATAGTTAGGTTCAGTGGATTGTCTGGAGCTAGTTCAGTCTTTGGACATGACTGACCTTGCTTAGCTTAGTGCATCGTTATTTGGAGTTCGAGCTATTTTTGGATTGGTTCTTGGAGATGGAGTTGCAGTTTTGGAGTTCTCTCTTGAAGATTATATTGGAGTTATTTGTTCCGCTGCTGGTGTTAGTTATATTCTTTTCCGCTGCTATTTTATTGTATCATATCTCTGATGTATATCGATATCTATTGTATCAGGATGTTGTATCAGATGTTGTATATTGATATTCATTATTTCTTCCGCTGGATTGTTTGCTTAATTGTGTTATAAGCTCCGGCGAATCGGATTTGAACGGTCGAATCTGCGGCATTCGAGTACGATGCAAAGTATGGATGTCGATTTTCGAACGGGCAAAATCTGCTTCGTTACATCAGACTTCTTCACCCTTCTCGCTCCACTCAGCCTCATGAAGTCCCCGATTCTCCACCGGAGGCACTTGATGTCTCAATCCTTGCTGAAAAGCTTATGCCGAAGGAGCCCTCTATTGAAACCACACTGGTGAAGTGCCCCACACTTACCGATGTTGCGGTTCCATCCAGCAAATCGACACTTGCCCCAGTTATTGAGGAGGAACAAACTCTTCGTTGCTCTGAAGATGCGGCCGGTCTGGAAGCCGAAAAAGAAACTCCCGTCAAGCATGGCGGTAATGATACTTTTGAGGGGCTAAGCGACCTGATCATAACTTCACAGGAACTTTTTAAAGATGATGTCGCTAAAGCTTCTTCTCCTGTTGTCGAGGCGACATCCACTTTTCAGTAAATTTTGACGCCTGCCACTCAAGTCACTACCACCCCTGTGCCGAAGAGTGGTTTGTAGCCTGACGTGTGTAGTTTGCATACCACACACACATAGGATTTTCAGCACTTATCCGTACTTAACTTCTTTTCTCTGAAGACTTTTAAGACTTGTCTTTTTTTCAATTTCAGATTCTCCGATGGGACGCAGCGGCTCTTATTACGATGACTTTCAGCGCTACGGGAGGCGTAATCAATATGACTATAGGCGCTACCTTCCCGTTTACAGAGAAACTGACGAAGAGAGAGCCACTCGAAAGGCTCAGGAGAGGAGGGCTCAAGAAGAGCGTTATGAGAGGAGAGAAAGGGAGGAGCACCATGGTTCTTCCCAGAGAGGTGATGACTCTCATAAAAGAAAGTCGCATGACGACCGGGGAAAAAGTCATGTAGTTGAGGACCCAAGCAAGCGTGCCAGGAGTGGTGAAAAGCATGCATCTACAACTCCTGAAAAGGCAGCTGGCCCCATCTCACTTGACATCCCTTCCGCCTCTCCTGCTCTCGGGAATATAGACATTCAGACAATAGTCAAAAGTCCTAAATTCCTAATTGGACCAGGCCCGGCTACTCTGCAAAGCCGGTTCCCGCACTGGTGCCTAAAGGGAGTGCGGTTCGATCTTGACTTGGTCCCTATTGACAAACAAGCAATGCTGCAAAATCTTGATGCTGTTAGACTTGATATCGAGCGGATGTCAGGGTGGCAAAAGCTTGTTGATGAGCTTCAGATGGTCAACCGCGTGAATTTAGAGGCCATGCTGACCATGGAAAATGATAAGGTCGAGTGGCAGAAAACTTTAAGCCAGCATGATACTGAGATGAGGAACATCGCTGATTACAACGAGAAGCTTGAAGCAGAAGTTGAAAAACTTAAACTAGAGCTTGCTACTTCTTCTACCTCATATACTCAAAAAGAAGAAGTACTTCAAAAGCAAGTTCGCACGCTGCTTAGCGACATGCCGAGGCACAACTTGAGGCTGAGCAGAAAACAACGGAAAGGTATCGTGCTGACGTTGCAGAGTTACGGGAGAAGGTCAACTCCCAGGATTTGGAGATTATGAGGCTAAAGGCCCAATTATTAAAGACTGAGAAGGAACGTGATGAAGCTATCGCTGGAAGGCAGGCTGCCGAACAGTCGCATGAGGCGACTAAAGCCAATATCAACTCCACTTTATTTGACTTCTACGTGCATAGCGTTATGGGGCGTGGGAGCCTTTCATTCTTAGGACCGAAGTATGAGATTACCCTGGCCGAGGTTTGGGAGTCAATTCTTGACATGCTTGGAGGTGCAGGCGCCGGCTATGCTGAAGCATCTCTTGTAGAACACTTTCTAGATGATGACGCCATAGCTGCTCTAGCCCGGGGAAAAGGGCAGCTTGCCAAAGCACGAGCTGAGGCAGGGGAGCAGCACTTTGTGAAAGAAGAACCATTAACTGCCCCCGTCCCTCCTTCGGTTTCGGCCGATGTTGACGTCACAGGCTCCGGTTCTTATTCCCCGTCCCCTGTTAAAGTTATAACTGAGATCACAAGCACGCAGGGTGGAGATGAAGGCGAAGAGAGCACCGAAGCACAGGCTTATGTAGTTGACATTAGGAAGCCGACTTCTCCAGGTAAGTCTACTGTTAATCTTGCCCAAGTGGACTGTTCGTTTTCTCCTCATGAGTTTGACAAACTTTTTGATTATTTCTTAAATCTCGATGAGCCGCTATCTCCTTTCTTCACGGGAGATACTAATATTTTTGGCTTTTCTTCTCTGTAGCAAAAACGCCAAGTGCCACATAGACTTCTCCTCCTCCAACTGTCCCTCCTCCATTCCGTCAAATCACTCCTATTTCCCAGCCGGGATCACAGGAAAAATTAATAGGAGCCCTTCAAGGCTTGGATGATCCAATCGCTTCACAGGAGCAGAAAGACGAAGGACTTGAAGGAGGCGACAAATCCCTGGAGCATACTATTTCTGATGACGTAAAACTGCCTGCTCTTGTTACCCCGGGAAGTGAGTCTTCTTCAAGGAGGAGGAGGAAGCGCACCACTTCCAAGAAGAAAAGGAAAAGCATTCTTGTTTCTGAAGAGGAAGCAAAGGTTGATCCGGCAGTAACCCTCTCTCCTTCATCCCCAACTCTCCCAAGCCGTCCTGAAAAACTGCCTATTTGGTCAGGAGAAGGCTCTAAAGGTGGTGGCAAGAAGAAGTAACGGGCCCTGCTTCCCCTTATTTTCACATTTTGCTTTTTGCATGTACTGGCCGGAGATTGTGCGGGTACCGGCCTCCGCTTCTCTTTTTATTTTGAAACCTGTACCTGTACAAAATTTTGACAGTATTGAATAAAATGATTCTTTTTGTTTGTACAAACTTCTGTCTGTATTTGAGAATGCATTTACGCTTCGTTTTTGTACAAGTTTCTTCATATGATATTGCAGTGAGCTTGTGGTATGCTGTTCGAGCGTTATTTTTACCAGTGTAGCTATACCATGTTGCCCCTATACCATAAGCTTGTTGCAATATTTTCAACTTTGAGGGGTCTTGTACTCTTATTTTCTGGAGAATAATTATTCCATACTTGGAGGAATATTATTCTGCTCAAAATAGAGTACACCTCGTTTCATATGAGTTTT
Source organism: Allium cepa (assembly GCA_030765085.1). Taxonomy (NCBI): domain Eukaryota; kingdom Viridiplantae; phylum Streptophyta; class Magnoliopsida; order Asparagales; family Amaryllidaceae; genus Allium; species Allium cepa. The sequence continues at coordinate 888,061,395 of CM060943.1, read as the reverse complement.
TATGCTTCAACGTTCGGAGATATCACTTTTTCTTTTGTGCATATATACATTTTTACAAAGTGAATTCTCCTATGTGGTAGAGCGGGCCTCCGAAGGGCACTTTAACTTTTTCGAGGAAGAGTATTTTCAAGAATAGATGAACCAATCTTCCTTTGAAAGCTAAAGTGTGCCTTTAAAGAGGGCTTCCTTTTTTTTATTGCAAAGTTTTTGCACTCCTCTTTTTCTTTTTTCTGAAAAAAGTCACTTTTGCTTTGGCTAGTGAGTTTCACTTCATAGTGCAGCGGGCCTTTCGAAAAGAAAAAGGGGTTTCAACCTGCTTGAGCATCTGATGAGAGTTTTTTTTGTGCCTCTGGGAAGAGGTATTTTTGTTTGATTGTGCCTCTGTAAAGAGGTCTTGTTTGTTTGATTGTGCCTCTGGGAAGAGGTCTTTTTGTTTGATTGTGCCTCTGGGAATAGGTTTTTTTTGTTTGATTGTGCCTCTGGGAAGAGGTCTTTTTGTTTCTGCCTCTTGGGAGAGGCTTTTATTCTTTCCCTGTTCGCTGGGAAGCGGGCCTCCGAAGAGGGCTTTTCACATTTCGACTCGTGTGAAGTTTTATTTCAGATCACGGTGAAATGTGTGCCTCTGAGTAGGGCTTTTGCCTGGAAGTTTGGAGCTTCTTTCTCTTAGTTGGATGGATTCACGGGAGTGTATCACCGATCAGTCCGCAACTTTATGTCGAGAAAGAACTCTCTTTTTCTAGCGAGGCCCGTTCGAGGTCTTTTAGCATTTCAACTGTGGTGAAATGGGCCTCCGAAGAGGGCTTTTCACATTTCGACTCGTGTGAAGTTTTATTTCAGATCACGGTGAAATGTGTGCCTCTGGGTAGGGCTTTTGCCTGGAAGTTTGGAGCTTCTTTCTCTTAGTTGGATGGATTCACGGGAGTGTATCACCGATCAGTCCACAACTTTATGTTGAGAAAGAACTCTCTTTTTCTGGCGAGGCCCGCTCGAGGTCTTTTAGCATTTCTACTATGGTGAAATGGGACTCCGAGTCTACCTGGAAGTTTCTTTCTCATGGTTGGCTGGATTCACGGGGCGAGCGCAAGTTACTTGGACGTTTGTTTTCGTAGATTGTCTCAACTAGTGAACGAGCGCCTTGCCTTCCACTTGGGAAGGTGCCTCCGATCGTCTCATGGACTCACGGGGCGGACGCAAGTTACTTGGACACTTGTCTACGCAAACTGTCTCAACTATTAAACAAGCGCTTTGCCTTCCTGTTGGGAAGGTGCTTCCGATCATTCCATACCATGTTGAGAAAGTCTTCTGACATGCCCCGTTTGAGATCTTTATCCTCCGAAGAGTTGTGCCTCTGAAGAGGGCTTGTGCCTCCGAAGAGGTCTTTTGCTGTTTGATGCTTGCTCGCCCATGTCTCTTTGCCATCTATTCATGTCGGCGATCCCCGTTATCTTTTCCAAGTATCATCCCTTTTTAGTTGCCAATAATTTTCCTCATCCAAAGAAATATACTTCATAGTTAAGCGAGTTGGTGGTGGTAGACACAGACTATCTAACTGGATGCTCGTTTGTACAAACATTCGCAGTTAGTTAGAAATGGTCCACTTCCAGCCACATCGCTAACTTTTGTTTGAAGCACTTCTTTCGTAGGATTTGAGTATGGAAATTTTGAATGGTTTAGCATTTGCTTGCTGGGTGATGTCGGAGATCTCTTGGTCTTGCGATGGGTAAGCTTTGTTTTTATGGCCTGCATTATTAAATCGACATATTTAGTAACACAATTAACGTATTTTATATGTCTAAATAAAACAAAGCAGTTTATAGTAGTAGAGAACACAAGATTTATAGTGGTTCGGCCAAAATCTGGGCCTACATCCACTTTATAGCTTTTCATTATTCTCTTTCTTTACAATTGCTTTCAATACAAGAATCATATACTCGTAATTCTTTTACAACATTTCAGCAAAGCTTTTAAGTAAAATATGGATGCAAATGATTGCTGTTCCAAGCTCTTGGAATTGGTTCTCCTTCGACAGTTGTGAGTTTGAATGTGCCATCAAGAAGTTTCGTGCCTATGACATATGACCTCTCCCAGTTTGGCCCAAACACACCTGTGGCTGTCATAATTCTCTTCAGGACTAAGTCCCCAACTTCAAAGCTGCGCTGACGAACTTTGGAATTGAAGTGCCTGGCTATCCTTTGCTGATGGGCTGCAATTCTAAGCTTAGCCTCTTCTCTTCTTTCATCAAGGAGGTCAAGCGCTTCCAATTGCAGTTTTTCATTCTCATCTTGATCAAAATGGATCCTTCTGTGTGAGGGAACTTCCATTTCTACGAGAATCATTGCTTCTGATCCGTATGCCAATGAAAATGGAATATGCCCAGTCGCAGTTTTGTGGGTAGTTTTGTATGCCCATGGTGCAAGTGGTAACTTATCGACCCAACCACCTTTTGCTTTTTCTAGCTGCTTTTTGATGATTGATTTGATGATCTTGTTTACTGCTTCCACTTGCCTGTTTGCCTGCGGATGAGCCACTGCTGAGAAGCTTTTTTGGATCTTGAATCGTTTGCAAAAATCTTGGAATTCCTCACTTTCGAACTGCGTACCATTGTCTGTGATTATCTTCTGAGGCACACCATACCTGCAAATGATATTTTTAGTCACAAAACTTATCATTTTCTTAGAGGTAACGGTAGCCAATGGTTTAGCTTCAGCCCATTTAGTGAAATAATCAATAGCAACGATAGTATATTTAATCCCCGATTTGGCAGTCGGCAAAGGACCAATGAGATCTATTCCCCAGATGGCAAATGGCCATGGACTGACCATTTGTGTTAGCTCAGTGGAAGGTGCTCTAGGAATTTTGGCAAATCTCTGGCATTTATCACACTTTCGGGAATAGTCAGCAGCATCTCGATTAATTTCTGGCCAAAAATATCCATAACGGAGAATTTTCTTTGCTAAAGTTTGACCTCCTGTATGATCTCCACACTCCCCTCCGTGTACTTCAGTTAGAATTGTCTTGGCTTCTTCTTTAGTTACACAGCGGAGTAGTGGCATTGAAAACCCCCGTCTGTACAATCGGCCATCCTGGATCATATACCTAGAGGCTTTCCTTAGCAGCTTCTGTCGTTCTTTTGAACTTTCTAGCAAAGAACCATTGAGAAAATATTCAAATATCGGAGTCATCCATGATTCTTGCTCTTGGGATACATTCATAATCCAATCAACATCCATTTCATCTGTGCTCGGTGCTGACAAGACTTCGACGGGAACTAATCCCAATAGTTGAGCTTCACCAGTACTTGAATACTTTGCGAGAGAATCCACCTTCATGTTTTCTTCTAGGGGTATATGGCTTATTGAATAACGGTCATAATCTTCAAGAAGCTCCCAGGCTTTTGATAAATAGGCGGGTAGATTCCCTCCTTTAGCTTGAAATTCCTTCTTGACTTGGCAGACAATAAGCTGAGAATCACTGAAGATCTGCAATGCCTTGATGTTTAGTTCTTTTGCGATCCTTAAACCAGCGATGAGAGCTTCATATTCTGCTTCATTATTTGTCGAAGGCAATTCTTGTCTCAGTGCATAACATAGCGATCGCCCTTCTGGGGTTTCAAGGACAACCCCTGCTCCAAAACAGTAATCATTCCTTGCGCCATCGACATACAATTTCCATTGGATTGGGATGTTATCAGTGGCTTCTTCCTCACTATCACCTTTATTCGTACATTCTGCGATGAAATCTGCTAAGGCTTGTCCATTGATTGCTTTCCAGGGATGATAAGTGATGTCATATTGGATGAGTTCAATATTCCATTTCAAAAGACGGCCCGAAGTCTCAGGACGGAATAGGACTTGCTTTAGAGGTTGATCAGTGAGGACTTTGATGGGATGAGCTTGGAAATACGGCCTCAATTTTCTTGATGTGATTAACAAACAATAGGCGAGCTTTTCCAACCTTGAATAGTTCATCTCTGCCCCAGTGAATCTTTTGCTAATACAATAGACTGGGCGTTGAATCCTTGTGTCTTCCCGTACCAACACTGCACTGATAGCATGAGATGAGATTGCCAAATACATGAAGAGATCTTCACCGTTGTCAGGCTTTGAAAGTATCGGAGGCACTTCCATATGACGAACCAACTCATCAAATGCTTTCTGACATTCAGGAGTCCACTCAAATTTTTTTCTTCCTTTTTTGAGAGCATCAAAGAATGGAATGCATTTGTCAGTAGCTTTTGAAATGAACCGACTCAAGGCAGCAACCTTTCCATTGAGACTTTGCAATTCCCTCTTCGTTCTAAGAGCTTTGACCTCTCTCAGGGCAGCGATCTGAGCAGGATTAGCTTCAATGCCCCTAGCGCTAACAATGAAACCCAAAAACTTTCCGGACTCCACTCCAAATGAACATTTCAAGGGATTAAGCTTCATTCTATACTTTCGGAGTACTGCAAACATCTCTGCCAAGTGATCCATGTGGTCCACTGCTTTCTTAGACTTCACTATCATATCATCAACATAAACTTCCATTGTCTTGCCAATCTGCGGTTTAAACATGGAGTTAACAAGCCTTTGGTAAGTTGCCCCTGCATTCTTGAGTCCGAAAGGCATGACCTTGTAGCAGTAGAGTCCAACATCTGTGATGAAGCTTGTGTCCTCTTGATCTGCCTCATGCATCATAATATGGTTATATCCGGAGTATGCATCCATAAAAGATAACAATTCATGCCCCGCCGTTCCATCCACCAACTGATCAATCCTGGGCAGTGGGAGGCGGTCTTTAGGGCAGGCTTTGTTCAAATCTGAAAAGTCAATGCATACTCTCCATTTTCCGTTAGCTTTTTTAACCAGCACTGGATTTGATACCCAATTTGGATAAGTAGATTCTCTGATGAAACCGTTCTCCATGAGCCGATCCACTTCTTCTTTCAATGCTGTTGACCTTTCTGGACCCTGAGTTCTTCTTTTCTGTTTCACGGGTGTAAACTTTGGATCAATGTTCGGAGTGTGTATTGCAATCTCTGGGGATATTCCGCACATGTCAGCATGAGTCCAAGCGAATACATCCAAATTTGCCTTCAAAAATGAAATCAGAACATTCTGAACTGTTGTGTTGAGTTGTGAACCCACATTCAGCACTTTGTTTGGGTCCTTTGGGTCAACGGGTACCGGCACTGTTACCTCTACCGGTACTACCCTATTCTCCCCTGCACCGGCTTTCCTTGGATCCATCTCTCTTCGTGCGCCACTATATTCACCAGTGCAGGGTCCACCCTGTAATTGCTACAAGGTTGGTTCTTTGATGCGGACTGGAGCCGCCGCACCTTTTCCCGTTTCTCTTTTCCTTGATTCACGCAACTCTGTAAGATAACATTCTCGCCCCGCATCTTGGTCTCCTTTAATCACACCAACTTCGTTATCTGTGAGGAATTTTATAGTCATACACCATGGGGCAAGAACAGCTTTGAATGCAGCAAGAGTTGGTCGGCCTAGAAAGGCATTGTAGGCAGAGAATTCTTCAACAATTATAAAGGTTTGCTTTCGAGCCACCTTCCTCAGCCCTTTTCCAAGTGCTACAAACAAATCTATGGTCCCAATTGGCTGTTTGGGTTCTCCAGCAAACCCAGCAATCTTAAGTGATGAAGCTTGAACGTCAGCCATTGGAATTTTCGTCTGATCAAAAGTCTTCTTGAAAAGAATGTTGCATGAAGCTCCACAATCAACTAGAACTCTTCTCACAGTAGCCGGCCCAATACCAGCGGATATGACCAAAGGATCTATGGTAGGAGCCTCGATACCCAAAGAATCTCTGGCACTGAATACAATATCATCAGTGGAAATCTTTTGTTGCTTTAAAGGTGCATCATTTTCTAATACAAAAACATTCTCTTCAGCCGGTACATGCCTCAAGGCCCGGGCATACCTTTCCATCTCGCCCCAGCTTTTGCCTGCTGGGTGAGGCCCTCCAGTTATTATATTGACGACAGGTCTTTCTGACTCATGTTCTATGGCCTTCTCACTTGAGCCAGGACGGTGAGCGGGAACTTGTTGTCCTTGAGTCGACGAGGCTGGGGCATTTCTATTCCTTTTCACATACTGTTGGAGCTTGTTCTCTTTCAAGAGTTGTTCAATTACCTCTTTCAAATGACGTCATTCGTTGGTGTCATGGCCGGGTTGGTTGTGGAACCAGCAGAACCTTCCACTTTTTTCCATCTTACTTCCCACTCTCATTTTAGGTGGTGTCGGATAATTGACATCATCCTTGGTCGCAAAGAAGATGTTCTCAGGGGTATCGGTCAAGGGCGTGAAATCGAAAGGACGACCTTTCTTAGCATCTCCTTGTTTCTTCCCACCATCATTTCCCCTTTTCTGAGTGTTAGGTTCTTTCTTGTTCGAAGCAGTACCATTGTTCCCGGCTTCTACTGATACCGCCTTAGATGGTGTTTGGAGGCTCTCCAAGCGCATGAATTCATCCGCTTTCTTGTAGAATTTGTCGAGCGAGTTTAGTTCTTTCGTTTTCAACCATTTTCCAAATTCGCTTGATTTGTCAATCGCCCTCATCAAGTATGTTAGGACCATGCGTGGCTCAGCATTATCTACCTCAGCCAATGCTATGTTGAAACGATTCAAAAATGATCTGATCGATTCTCCTGGATTTTGCTCTAGACTTGACAGCGACATTATATCCTTTGCTTTTGAAGCATACAATCGAAATTACTCCTTGAATTTCCTGGTCAAATCGGAGAACTAATCAACGGACCTGACCGGCAGCTTTGTAAACCACAATAGAGCCACACCTTCCAGATATACCGGGAAATATCGACATTTGATTTCATCAGACGCTCTGGCACCCGTCATATGCCAATCGTACTTATACAGAAACTCATTAGGATCACTTGTCCCTTTGTATGCCGGAATAGTAGGAGGAACGAATTTTCTTGGGAATTCTGCCTTCAAGATTTTCTCAGTAAACGGAGTTTTGCTTGGAGCAAAACCCCATTCTTTCTCGTCTTCATCCCTTCGCATACTTTCCTTCATGATCTAACGAACCATGCCTGAGAAATATTCTTCATTATTTAAAGGCCCTAGAGGGCAAACATCAGTCATTCTTTTTGAATTCTGTCTTGACAACCGTTCACGGAGGGTCGGCTGTGGTCCTGATCCTCCAGCCTTGAGGGGTGTCTTTTCCACAGGGTCTGCGGCTCTTTGAGAAACGTTCCCTCCTACGCCATCTTGAACTCCCGCAGTAGGGTTTCCATCATTATTAGTCGGCTAACGGTTAGCCCCAAGTAGATCATTCAACTTACTTAAGATCAGGGCGTTCTGGGCATTCTAAGCCTCCAACTGTGCATTCTAGGCATTCAGTTGTTGATTCAACCCCAAAACTACGGAGTCCAATTCTGCTCGTGTAACTCCAACAGTTGGAGCCGCTTGATTTGAAGGAGGAGAGGTAGCGGTATTCTCTTGAACATTGTCGGATCTTACAAAACTTTGTTTTCTCCCAGGAGCCATTATTTCCAATAAACTTCTGGTTTTAAAAGAAATCCTTTCGATAACCTTTTGAGAAGCAATGGTGAGACCAACCTGAGTTCAACTCTCAGTGAAAGCACCAAAATGTTAACGCTTAAAATCGAACGCTAACACCCCGGTGTGTGAAGTGTGAATGTGAAAGCACCACCCGACGGTTCGGGAACAGAATATCAGCTAAAATAACAGAAAATACAGTAAGAGACGGCGATTTTATAGTGGTTCGGCTTAAGGAGTAGCCTACGTCCACTTTAAGTATCTTTATTACTAGTCTTGTTTCAAAACGATACAATGCTCTTCAAGTACAAATCTCTTTAGTTACAAAACACTTTGAGCATGTAGCTTAAGCTTCGATGTAGATGAAAGTCTTCGAATCCATGTCGGATGTGTGAAAGTCTTTCAAAGTAGCCTGTAGTGTTCTTCGAAACTTCAAGTATAAAGTCGGTTTAGAAACTGGCAGAGTATCGGCGCTTGAAGAGATTGTCCCCAAAAGTCCCCTTCATGCTTGAGGTAGGTTGGTATTTATAGGGAAATTCCCCCTTGGGTCATAAGTTGTGATCGACTTATGGTTGGTCGTGGCCGACTTATCTGGCCAAGCCCATGGTCTCACAAAGGTTCACTCATCTATCCGAATTTATGTTACAAGTCATAAGTCGCCCACGAGTCAACATCCTCTTGTATAAGTAACGCGACATCGGACTTTTACTCAGTAGCTTTAGGTCGTGGACGACTCAAGCTAGGTCGTGAGCCGTGGCTTAACTGGTAAGCTTGTTTATTTCAGATAATAAAACAAGTCCTGAATCGTGTATGAGTTAAGAGGCCACCGTGTTAAATAAGAAGCAGCGCTTCATTTGCTTAAGTCGCTCACGACACGTGCTAGGTCGTAAGTCGCGGATAGCTTTAAGTCGTTAACTCATTTCCTTCTTAAGTCCTGCCATCTCTTGAATCGTTAAGTCATCATGTCCTTGAGTCGTGGACTTCCTTAAGTCGTAGACATCCTTAAGTTGAAGACGGCTTAGACCGTTTCAATTCTTAAGTCGTCTAGACCTTAACTCGTTAGGTCGTCCAGACCTTAAGTCATAGGTTGTGAGGTACTCTGAGTTGTTAGGTCGTCAATGCCTTAAGTCGTGTACCCTCCTTGAGTCGTGTACTCCCTTAAGTCGCAAGCTTCCTTAAGTCGTAAGGTCGTAGAGAAAGCGGAGTTAACATATAAATATAACATTTTCTGAGTACTTATATATATATATATATATATATATATATATATATATATATGCATACGGACTACTACATTCGCAGAAAAAGAAAAAAAATTTAAACTAAGCAGTAAGGTTTTAAATGTGTGTGTATATAGAGTTATACTTATTTTTTTCTTTTTAAATTTCTTCAAGTACAACAGTAAATTACTTTACTGTAAATAATTTTTCCTGTTTTCTGTTAATATATATATATATATATATATATATATATATATATTTAAATTTAAAAACAATACCTCACTAGCTCTTCAAACCCAAACCGAACTGCTGCCTTCATCCCAATCGCAACCTTCATCGATGATCGAGACGAGATCTCGAATCCAAGGTAAAAGAATGGATTCACGATCGCTCTTGGAAGAAACGAGCTCGCAGCCCTCAGCCTCTCCCCTTCTAACGCCGGCAAACCCAACGACAACCCTCGACAACTTCAACTACCCCCACCAAATCCACCACTTGAGTCATCTCCGATCCTAATCACCACCCAACCCAGCTGAATCTCTCCACCAATTACCGTGACTCACCCTCAAACTCGCGATTTCAACGTGATGTTCGATCGTTGAAAATCGAACGAGGGCCTCTCTCGATCTATAGCCGATTCGAGCGTCGATCACTTGCTAATCACAGAAGAAAAAAAATTCAATATTCCGATAAAGATCATCATAGGATATCAAATAAATCATGATATTCGTAATTCAAGTTAAAATTGCTCTATGAATATTTAAAATTAATTTAATATTCCGATTTTAAATGCTCGAAAATTCCGGGTCGTCACATTCCTCCCCCCTTAAAAGAATTTCGTCCCCGAAATTACTAGTTAGGAAGAATGGTCCATTACCCGTTTACTTACCTCTAAAACCAAACAATTCAACACCTTACTAACTATCCTTTTATAAAAGACACATTATCATTCTTATTAACTTCTCAAACTTTTTCAAAACCTTCTATAGTTTTCAAATAACTTACTTGTTCAGCTATTCAAATTATAATTCAAAACTAAATTTTGAATTATCAAAATTTTCTCAAAAATTTTCTAACTCCCTAAATTTCCGAAATTTTTTGCCAGTGTCTCCTTCGCGCGGCTAGCTCGGTACAACTACAAAATGGCTCTACGGCCTCCCAAATCCAAAAAGAAAACAAAAGGCCAAACGGCTCGATCCAAATCCCAATCAAATTTCACACCAAATTTAAGTACATACCTTTTTGTCGAGCATTTCAAATTTATCTTCTTGAAATCGAAAACCAATTCTCTTTTCCCTTTTATAATACCTGCATATCCTACTTAGCACTAATATCCAATCACAACATTCCAAAAACATTTTATCGACTTTCTTACAAAATGTCAATTATTTACTCATTCAAATATCAACTTGGAATATATTTGTAATATCAATCTCCAATTAAGAATTCACCCTTCCTTACTTAAATTTAGTATAAGCATTCTATATGCTTCTTTGTTTGTTTTCACTTCCCCACTTTTGTTAATATGTATTTCTATTCACATTGATTCTTTCATTTCCATACGAATTCAATTTATCTTTAACTTTAAATATTGAATTTTATCTTTCATTTATAACCAATTCATGTCATCATTTAAGTTAGTTTCATTTACTAATTATATTACAATTTCCAGTTTGAAATCGTTTTGTCGTTAATAAAATCCTCCAAAAATTCTCAAAAATTTTCTAACTCCCAAAATTTCCGATTTTTTTTGGCAGAGTCCCCTTTGTACGGAGGAGCTTTTGCAATTTCACAAAAGAGATAAATATATATACATCGACCCACACGGTCGGAAAAATCAAAAACAGTTCATATTTCCTATTTTTATTGCGTAGGCATACCTTATTTAGCATTTTAAGCAAGCGGCTTATTATTTTTAGCAAATAGCACAACCAAATCCAGGCACACAGCTCCCAAATACCTGTACTTACTCAATTTAAACATGTAAGTGCCAAACTTGGATTTTCTGAGTACTTATATATATATATATGCATACTGACTACTACATTCCCAGAAAAAAAATCTTATTTAAACTAAGCAGTAAGGTTTTAAATGTGTGTATATATAGAGTTATACTTATTTTTTTCTTTTTAAATTTCTTCAAGTACAACAGTAAATTACTTTACTTTAAATAAATTTTCCTGTTTTCTGTTAATATATATATATTGAAATTTAAAAACAATACCTCACTAGCTCTACAAACCCAAACCGAACTGCTGCCTTCATCCAAATCGCAACCTTCATCGATGATCGAGACGAGATTTCGAATCCCAGGTAAAAGAATGGATTCACGATCGCTCTTGGAAGAAACGAGCTCACAGCCCTCAGCCTCTCCCCTTCGAACGCCAACAAACCCAACGACAACCCTTGACAACTTCAACTACCCCCACCAAATCCACCACTTGAGTCATCTCCGATCCTAATCACCGCCCAACACAGCTGAATCTCTCCACCAATTACCGTGACTCACCCTCAAACTCGCGATTCCAACGTGATGTTCGATCGTTGAAAATCGAACGAGGGCCTCTCTCGATCTATAGCCGATTCGAGCGTCGATCGCTTGCTAATCACAAAAGAAAAAAAATTCAATATTCCAATAAAGATCATCATAGGATATCAAATAAATCATGATATTCGTAATTCAAGTTAAAATTGCTCTATTGAATATTTAAAATTAATTTAATATTCTGATTTTAAATGCTCGAAAATTCCGGGTCGTCACACGTTCCATTTTACTTGGGAAGTTCCTTTGCCAGACCATTTGTTGGAAATCCAAACGAAACAATACGAACTTTGTACGGTTTTAGATGTAGAACCTGCCATTTAATATGGTAGCTTTGGTGGGTATACTATAATGGTACGTATGTTGGCTAAGATTAATATTATAATTTCCAAATGTTTTCTACACTATGCACTTATAATAATAATATCAAAGAAATTTACGTATCAAGCATGTTTGACTATCATAAGGAGAAATCTCCTCCATTTCTGCGTTTGCATGGTGTGTGTGGAGGGAGGCCTTACGGTAGTTACATTTTCTAAAAGCATTGCAGATTTATTTTAAAATATTTCTTTGTTTGTTTTTTTGAAAGATAAACTGTTTTGAAGTTCTCACACCAGTCCTATGACTGACCTGGAGTTTATTGTTCCCTTTCAAAACTCTGGGTGTCCATCATTTTTCACACGGGCAGCCTAGAGTCAGGTTATCAGGATGTTCTAGAATGCAGGAGTTGCTTTGGAGCCCAAGAGGCGAGCTGGATGGCAAGACATATCATTTGCATATGATATTATCTTTTTCGCTGTGTATTCAGTTGTGAGGACATGTTTATATAACTGTCCATTATTGTGTTGTGTTGTATATTGACTCTGATGATGTAATGTATAAAATGTACAGCTCTTTTGAGATTCTGATATTGTTTCTGTTGCTTCTTCTTTCTTTCTTCTTCTACCTCTTCCTCTACCTCTACTTCTTTAACCCTAACAATTCGATTTTCCGGCCTTCGATTGCTCGGCAGTTGATACAGTGGACGCACTAATGTCGATTTTCGGAAGTCGAAGAATCGGTTCCTGACAAATTTGGTATCAGAGCATTTGGTTAAGCGACAATCTTGGCTCTGTTGGGAATTACTCATTGGAGATAGAGTCAGTAGTACTCTAGAATGAGTGTGACCGTAATAATAGATATAAGCGTGTATTTGTTAGTGGATATAAAATTGTTTTGTATTATGTTGACTTATCGGTTGATTGTTTATAGATTCTGGTCGGTGCAGCCTAGCTAACTGTGTCAATAGGGGTTTCTAAACTCTTAAACAAGATAAACTGACATAGTATCATTTTAAATTGGGTAAATGAAATAATTTTACCTTGATATTATTTTGTATATAAGGAAATAACTTTTCAGAAATTATTAAAGTGTATATAAATCGATTGTTTGGTTGTTGAAAATGTAAGAATATATATAAGTTAATTAAAAGAATAATTGTATAAGAGAATGAATTATTAAGTATGGAATTATAATTAATGTGATTTACAATTGTGAAATAATCTTATATATAAGAAGTGAAACTATATGAATATATTTATAAATATGAGTTGTAAATAAAAATGAATTTGAGCTATGAATTGAAAATGTTGAATCCTATTTATTTTGGAAATTATTTTCCAAAAATAAAAGTTAAATAGTGAAATTATATAAGAAAAAGACTTATAAATGTGAGTTATAAGTAAAAGGAAAATTTTGAAAGAATATTAAGCACTGAATTCACTACTGTCACTAGGGAATAATAAGGGTGATGACTGCATCATCATTAGTATCATTTTCAAGTTTCTGTGTGATGGATTTGTTACCATATTAATTGAAAAATTGAAGTTTGGTTGTGATAAACAAATTTGAAATTAAAATCCATGTTGAAATTGTTGAATATAAGTAATCAAGTTTTGGACTTATAATATGAAATAATAAAGATTTTACTTTGGTAAAGTTGAAATAAATTTGAGTTGGCATAATAAAACATATGATGTGAAATTTAACTAAAGGAAAGTTAAATAAATTTAATTGGATTAGATAGGTGATTATTTAAAATGATTTGGAAGTTTAAAAATATAAGTTGTATAAATTGTAAAGTGAGAAAATGCAAGTGCAACCAAATGATAAAATGGTTAAACAATTTTATTAAGCAAAACGAGATATGAATTTGAATAAGTGATAAAATATGACTTTGGTAAAAGTTAAATAGAATTTACTATAGAATTGGAATCTGAATTGGATTTATAAGTGGAAATTTAAGTTAAGTTAAACAAATGATGTTTGAAATGGAATATAACTTAAGTAATGTTGAATGAAGTTGATTTTGGTATCGAAGTAAATTAATAAAGTGAAGTGATGAATATGAAGTTGTGTCATGTAATGAAATTCAACTTTTGTGGTTAAATGAATTAGCAATTGAATTGAAGTAATGAATTGAATATTAATCAATCGAATGTAAAAAATTGATATGGAATAATGGATGTAAGTGTTAATTCATAAAAAAATGCTAATGAGGTTGAGAAATTGAATAATTGTATGGAAGTCAATTTAATATCAACCAATTGGAATTAAAAGTGTTAAACCAAATTGAATGTAAATTTAATAATTTGGATATGTTGGTTATGATTTAGTTGTTATATGATTGTTATTTGATTGTATATAATTCGTTAAGTGCCAATGAAATTGAATTGTTAAATGGAAAGCTATGGAATTGAATTTGAATGGAAAGTGAACTAATATGAATTGGTTGTAAGCAATTAAAATTTGTGTCGAAACCTTATAAATTGCTTATGGGAATTATTTTGATTGCATTGCTTATGAAAACTATGTGTTTTCTATTGAAAATTAGTGAAATGTAAATGAATTTCCTATATATGTCACTTACAAGTTTAAATTGAGTAAGTACAGGTATCGGGGCTGTAGTTGGCTGGATTTGGTCACGCTAAAATGCTGATAAATAACTGCTTTGCTTAAAAATGCTAAAAAGGTACGCATACGCATAAAAATAGGAAATATGAACTGTTTTTTCCGTTTTCCGACCATGTCGGTCGATGTACATATATTTATATCTATTGTGATATTGCAAAAGCTCCTTAGTACAAGGGAGACTCTGCCAAAATTTTCCGTAAATTTTGGGGGTTAGAAAAATATTGAATTTTTTTTGAAAAACTTTTGTTAACGAAAAGTCAATTTCTAAATAGAATTGAAAATGTAGGATTTGAAAACTTAGTAAAGTTATTGTAAGAAGTTTAACTATGAATTTTGGAAAAGTTAAAATGTTTAAATGAATTTGAAATTTAATTTGAACAAATAGTTTTGAAAAATTAATGGATTCTGTAACTTTTTCTTACTTGGCAATTTCGAGGACGAAATTCTTTTAAGGGGGGAAGTTTGTAACGACCTAGAATTTCAGTCATTTGAAATTCGTATATTTAATTGATTTTAAATATGCATAAGTAAATTTTATAAGTCGAATAAATTATATTTCGAATATCTAGATTTAATTGGATAATTAAATTGATAATTTAATATATGAAATTATAGAAATAATTGGAAATTGGGTTTAATGTGATTAAAATTGATTTGTAAAGTTGTATTAAATCATATTGGAGTTAGAATGATGTTATAGAACTTTTAAAATTGAATTAAATGTTAATTTGTAGAAATTGAATATTTTAATATTTAATTGACGAGTAAAAATAGTCATTTTTCAAATAGTCTCGGATTTCGACGAAACCAGTTTCATCGGATCCGTAATGTTAAATTATTGTAAGATCTTAAATTTCTTGTCAATCGGATTTACGGTTTGTCTGGGGCAAGCTAAAACGCGTAGAAATCGGTTTAAGTGAATTTTAAATTTAAATAGTCGATTTGGAAACCTATCTTTCAAATATGATCGAATTGGCCCCGATATATATTCCATTGCATTCGAAATAGGGGTAAACATTATAAACGCCAGGCGGCATGCTTCGTTTGGAGTTCGGAAAAATTTTGGGTGAATAGTGTTTTGTCAAATTTTCTATAAAAGGACCTTATTTCTTTTATTTTGCAAAACCTAAAAAGAACTAGGTCACTGCTGCCAGAGAAGCTTCAATGGCCGAAACCTTCAAATTTTCCCTCCTCGATTTCTCACAATCCATGACTTATTTCAAGAAACTTCCAACTGGAAATTTGTAGAGCACGACGAGGTCTTGAAGATCAACGGTGGTGATCGATTTATATTGTGTGGATCGACGGAACCCTTGCTTGAACGCGTGCGATTAGGCACAATTTTCGAGACGAAATAGGGGGCCGAGTGTGGCCGGTCTTTGGCCATAGGTGGAGCTCGTGACGCTCGTTCGTATAGCAATTGCTGATCATCTTCAAAGTTGGTGTGGTGGGTGCGAAAATTGTTGGAAATTGGCGACCGATTGGTATATGTCGCGCACGTGAGGAAGAAAGAACGGGGCGGTCCTGATGCGACCAAAAGAAAACAAGGCCAGGATTCTAGGGTTTGAAATTAAAGATAAAATTGTAAATTTATATATATATATATATATATATATATATATATATATATATATATTAAATCGTTTAAAAATTTAAAATGCTATAACTTGTTCATACGAGGTCGAAAAATGACGAAACAAATTGCGTTGGAATCGTATTGACGAGCGTTACGCGATGGAAATGGATTGGAGTTGATTGGAGCTAGTGTGAATTTTGGGTAAAATTAAACGCGCGTTTAATTTGATAAGGAATAAAACACTGCAATTGTTATTGGAAGCAAGGTGAGAACTTCTCACTCAATCGATTTTGTTTCGATTTAAAATTTAAATTGTTAAATTTAATATTACTTGATTGTGTGAATGAATGATGATTGTTATCTATTGTATTGGAATAGACCCTATACGCCGCATATTAAGCGGAGGTCATTATATTAAACACATATACCGCGATATTCCACCTTGAAGTGGAATTGGTATTATACATGTATTTGGAGTTGATTTTCCCACATTATATAGCGGATGAGACCCTATTGCGCCGTATAGTAGCGGATGATATTTTATATAAACCCATGTACCGTGATATCCTGTCTTGAAATGGGATTGGTATTGTGCTAACATCTGTGGATGCAGGGAAACAGGTTGGAGGGATCCAACTGGATTTCTCAAATAATTGAATTTGTTTCAGTGTTGTGTGTTATAATCACTGTGTGATTATCTTTTTGATTGAAATCGTTGAAGGCTAACATTTAGCCAAATATAATTTTGGTGTCGTTAGATACCGAAAGTAAATAAAAATTTGATTTTTGAAAATTCAGGTTGAAAGTTCATATTAAAATTTATTTTTAAGGATTGGATAAATTTAAAAGAAGGAATTCTAAAATAATAAAGTTTCATTTTTAGTGTTATTGAATAAAATTTCAAAGTATGGGAAAAGCTTTAATTAATGATTTCGGGTAATATTATTCAAAGGTTGAAGAAATTATTCAAAATACGGATTTTAAAGAGTTTGAAAAATAAAAGAACTGGTTTTCTTTAAAATAATTTATTTTTAAAAGGAAATCAAATTTTAAACCCATTTAGGAATTGATTTTTGGTGATTGAATTTAAATCTTTTGAAACTCCATTTGCAAATATATTTGGTGTTTTGAAAAGAATTTGGAATCAATTTGAAAATTGATTTGGGGTTTAGTAGAAATTGATTTCAATTTGAGATTAGAATGAAATTCACTTGGTGTTTAATTTCTTGGAAAATCAATATGGAATTTGATTTGGTTATTTTTGAAATCAATTGAAAAATTAAATTGTTGTTGAAAGTGAATATTTGAAATCGATTTGAAAATCTTATATCGGTGGATATTTGGAAATTTAAATTCACCATGGAATTTATAAATAAAAGGGAAATTTGTTTAAAAATAAACATTGATTTATTTTTGAAGTGTGGAAATAAATTTACGGATTTGGAACGTAAATTTAAAGTAAATCGGTAAGGATTTAGTTAATTGGTTTAAATGAACCATTTTGAAATGAAAGTGTATTCTCCGTGGGAAGCCGAATAAAATTTCTGAATAGCTTTGAAAAATAAGATATAAACATATACATATATACATACATACATACATATATATATATATATATATAATTCTAGAATTGGTTTTGAAAAGGATACTTTGGAGAAATTAACTTCTTAAATTGTTTTAAATACTTTAATTAAAGATTTATTAAGTTGATATAGAAATGATTATTTCTAAGATTTAATCAATAATTGTTTTAGAAAATATTCACTTAAATAGTTATACTCTATCTACTAATTTTTATTTTGAAAGTTAGTTTGGACTTAAGTTATATGTAATATTGCCATAATATTTTTATAACTAATATTTTAAGTAAAGTGTTTAAAGAAAATAGTTTTATTTCAAAGTGTTTTCCTGATATATTTTCGGTAAGTGTTATAAATTATTTTAAAGTATTTGAACTCGGCAGATTTCCAGTGAAAATGAATAAATATTTGGAAGTGTTTCCGTGTAAAGAAAACGATTTGAAATTTGTTTTCAAAAGTTGTAAAGGTGAAAAGTGATTTGAAATTTGTTTTCAAATGGTTGAAATGTGAAAATATATCTTGCAAAGATATTTTGAAAATAATAACTGAGGAAAAATTATTTGAAATCCACTAATTGTTGTGAATGTTGATTGATAGTTAAATTACCGACTATCAATATTTGCCTTTGAATGGCGGTTGAATTTCGATGCAACCAGAGGTCGGATTCCAAGTGGATATCCAGAAACCACATCGAATCTTTATGATTGTAATGGATCTTTTATTTAAAAGATCAAAGTGAAAATTATTGTGATTTGTTGAAATCTTAATAAACACTTATTTTTAAAAATAAGCGCTTGTTATTCGGTTTAGCCAGGAGAGGACCTTTGGGTCATAAATCCCATTCTGAATAGTGATACGTCGTAATGGATAGCATTTGAGGATCGGTGTTGAAGACCGGATATTCGTGAAAACGATAGGATAACCTATCGATTTGTCTCTGCACCGATAGCTACGGTATGGAGATTTCTATTGTGATGGGAAGTTCTATCGGGATTGTGAATACCCATATTGCAAGGGCTTCTTCGGAAGTGCCTTCGGTTCTGTTCGAACCCAGAACAGACGTGTATGGATTGTATGTCTGACATTACATTTTGAGATATCAGGCAGATTGCTGTCAATTACATTTTTGTTGGTGACGGAGAATTTATTCTCTTAGCTTAACACCCTTCTCTAAGACGTACGAGCTCAGAGGTTATGTAGTTGATGATTATCAGTGATACACTCCCAATTTGGTAATGTGGCATGCTGAGTGCAGCTGATCATTTGTTGATCAAAGCGTGGCTTTTGTGAAAAGCATTGCTTTGTGGATGAGACTTCGTCGAACCTCACAACCCGGCTATGGTCGAAACAGGAATCGTAGCAGCAAGGTTATTTGAGGTAGCGCCCACTGAGGGTATGTCATTTCCTTCTAGATTATGAGTGGTATCATGGTATGGAGCCCAGATACTTACTTTGTGGTTGCTGCAAACTTATTACTTTGTGGTTGGTTAAGAGGATCCTTGGATAAAGGTCGCAAACGACCGGGGGATGGCGTGCTCGTGTCAGTAGTTACCTATTACAGATGTAACCCGACCTTGTCTAGCAGAGATCCGGTTAGGATCTGGGGACGTCCCTCCAGAGGCATTCCATTTTACTTGGGAAGTTCCTTTGCCCGACCATTTGCTGGAAATCCAAACAAAACAATACGAGCCTTGTACGGTTTTAGTTGTAAAACCTTCCATTTAATATGGTAGTTATAGTGGGCATACTATAATGGTACGTATGCTGGCTAAGATTAATATTATATTTTCGAAATGCTTTCTACATTATGTACTTATAACAATAATATCAAAGAAATTTACGTATCAAGCATGTTTGACTATCATAAGGAAAAATCTCCTCCAATTCTGCGTTTGCATGGTGTGTGTGGCGGGAGGCCTTATGGTAGTTACATTTCTAAAAGCATTGCAGATCTATTTTAAAATATTTCTTTGTTTGTTTTTTTTGAAAGATAAACTATTTTTAAGTTCTCATACCAGTCCCATGACCGACCTGGAGTTTATAATTGCCTTTCTAAACTCTGGGTGCCCATCATTTTTCACACGGGCAGCCTAGAGTCAGGTTATCGGGATGTTCTGGAATTCAACAGGTGTTGTGGAGCTCAAGAGGGGAGATGGGTGGTGAGACGTATCATTTGCATATGATATTATCTTTTACGATGTGTATTCAGTTGTGAGGACATGTTTATATAACTGTCCATTATTGTGTTCTGTTGTATATTGACTCTGATGATGTAATATATAAAACGTACTGTTCTTTTGATTTAAAGATTATTCATTTATCTATTATATGTTGTTCCGCTATGATTGTGAGATTCTGATATTGTTTCTGTTGCTTCTTCTTTCTTTCTTCTTCTACCACTTCTTCTTTAACCCTAACAGTATGTTTTTCCGCCCTTCAATTGCTCGGCAGTTGATACAGTGGACGCATTAATGTCGATTTTCGAAAGTCGAAGAATCGTTTCCTGACAAATTCCAATTTCAATCAACAAATTCAACACGCAACTTATAATGATTACTTACAAGCCAAGGTTTTTAAGTTTCTTAAACTTCAACCAATTGTCATATTATGAATGGAATTAACATTAATTTCAAATATTATCTTAATTTACATTAACATAATAATTAATTACCTTTAATGAAATTTATTCCCCAATTTATTAAATGCAATCAATTTTGACCTTATAATTGTTTCAATTAATTGGGACTGCACTAAATTAATTTTTTATTAACCCGTATAAACTTTATTACCTAAATTTACATTAACAAAACGTTAAATTTAGATTTATTCTGATTGACTACCAAAATTTATTTAACACATTAAACAAATGAACAACCTATATTCATTGTCACCTATTTGCTTTTAATTGCATTTATAAGTTTGTTACTTATCAACCCAGGTTATAATTCCATATATAACACTAATTTTTATTCCACTACTATTTATGATATATTTGCATTACATACTTAAATATTTCCATTTTCATCTTAATTCCAATTCACCGTAGTATCAAATTTCAATTTCTTACAATAAACCCATTTATTATAAATTTGCATACCAATTAATTAGTTTCAACTAAATAGATTGATTCAATTCAACTCTTTTATTAAGTCTATATTAATCAATATAATATTCCATTGGTTAATTCAAATCTTACTTTTAGTTACTTATTTTCCATTTATACCCAAGTGCAACAATTTACACTAATTCATTATTATTGCGATTTCACTTCAATTGTCAATAATTAGTTTTAATAACCATTGCTACACTTAATTCTTAACATTTACTTCGCTATAAATTATAAATTTTTTATTCTTTTTAAATTTAATTACAAAATCTTATTAAAATAACAAATTTAATTATCGAAATTTACGGGTCGTTACACTCTCTCCCACTCAAAACTTTTCATCCCCGAAAAGGAAAAAGAAGGGAAAAGAAGAAATAAGAAATCGATATATCTTACTTAAATATTAAATTTATGAACAAATAAATTTATAAACAAGTAAATTTACAAAATTAATTAATTTAAATAAAATATACCAATTTATAACCATTAGATCATTTTATACTCAATTAATAAAGTTTGGAAAACATTTTCAAAATATTTTCTAAGTCCAAAATTTACGGAAAAATTTGGCAGAGTCTCCTTTGTACGGAGAGGCTCGGGAGAAATATAATATCAAATATAACAACATATAACATGTATTTTTCAAAATAATATATATCCCAACATGGGAAAAATAATATGATAGCGCTATAAACCGTAATCCAAAAAATGTACCTATTGGTCGGGCTAACAACGCTTATTTTATGAAATCAAGAGCAGTAGCAATTGCTTCCATAACCTGTATTCCACTTATATAATCTAAAGAGTTAATAATTATATAAAATGAAATATTAAAATTATTTCAACCACTAACAAACAAATCAGTATAACAACGATCCATTGCAACCAACGGCATACACATCAAATACAAATCAACCATCCAAGCAAGACAAACAAATAGTTGTTCGGTTCAAAACTTTAAATTGTAGAGAATGTAAGATAAACTATTAAGTGCACCATTTAATCAACAGTCTTAGATGAAACTACATAGATTATTCATACATCCAAACATATTTAAAGCATCCTTGCCCATAAATCAACAAACACCAATTTCAAACAATAGATCAAGTTCATTATTATTTATTCCATTTCATATCATTCATTGTTCAAGCTCCCTTTCATTCATACAATGATTCATCTTTAAATTTACATTTACTTCTTACAACCTTTTACTTTTATTCATTGGTTCAATGTTTATTTCGTTTATTTTCATTTATTACTTGCAAATCTTATTGCATTTATTAATGCCATCATTTATTAGTTATCACATAATTTCATTTATTAATATTCATTTACTTAAGTTTAAGATCTTATACTTACAACACTTACTTCTTATTACCATTATTTCAGTAACATTTCAATTATAACTTAAGTTCACAACAATTTCAACATCAAATTCTTATTTATAAAAGATTTTCATTAAATACTTTCATTACTTCAAATTTTTACTTGTATATTATTCTATTACATTTCCTTATTAAACATTGTAACTTTTATTATTTGGTAAGTTCTATATATATGCTTTTAAGAATGCAATTGAAAGTTATACAAGTTTTCTCACTTCTTTTAATCAATTTAATGTTCAATAATTATATCATTTGTTTATATGTTACTAATTTCAACTTCTAGAAATTCCATTTATAACCTAGCATTTAATCTTTTGTTTTAATTAGAGGATCCAATTATTAATTAGTTACAACCCATTTCACTACAATAATTGAAACTATTACTCAATGAAAACTTAAGAAATAGATGCCGGGTTAATTTCGAATCATTTAAATGTATATCCTTACAACTTATATATCTAATTATATTTAAAAAAATTAAAATTTATATTTGTTTATCAAAATAAACCTATAGAAAAACTACTACAGTGGTCTTCCAACTTCGAAACTCGAAAATGAATGTCGATGTTGTGTGCACTCATCACCGAAATTATTTTCCAACGATAGGAAGGGGAGTACAACTTATTTCTTTCCAGAATTTCTTTAAAACAATTCTTTCAAATTATATTGAAATATTTATATCAGAAAATACTTTTAATAAAATTATTATTATATTTCAAAATCATTCAAAAGAAATTTCAAAACCTCGGAACATAAGTTCTAAATTTCCAATTTCCATTTATTTTATTTTCAATCTTATTTCAACTATTATTTAAATTTTTCGTTACCTAGCAACCAATATATTGAAACCAAATATTATCATTTATAAAAAAAATATTTTATATATAGAAAATATAATAGGCAAAATTATTTCATTCACCTATATTAAAACAAATATTATGTCGGTCTATCCTATCAAGTCTTTAGAAATCCCTATTGATGTCATAGCATCCTATGCACCAACCAGAATTTATAAATACAAAACCAAACAAATTAACACAATATCAAAACCTTTTTATAACACTAACAAATACGCTCTCTCATATATACGCTCAACGACTCATCATAGGGTATTACTACCCTATTAACAAAGAGTCAGACCCCACAAAGCTAAGGTTTATCGCTAAACCAAAGCTCTGATACCAGATGTAACATCCCGCCTTTTTGTAAGATTTAAATCGACGATAAACCACACACGTTAGACTTAAACCATACAGAAAGGCGGATTGTTATGGGGTAAATAAGAAAAAGAAGAGAAAGAAAAACAAATTAGAATCTTGCAGCGGAACGATAAAATATAATAATCAAATAAACAGTTCATGAAGCTGTTTTACAAAATATTCGATTGTACATATACAATACATATCAGAGTTACACATACCAGAGAGTAAAAATTTATGCAGTGGAATAGTATGAATGTAGTGGAATACGATAATAAATAATAATAATTCTTCGTCTTCGTCCTCCTAAATATACGATCTTCCAAATCCTAAAATGCTCAGGCTGACCCGAGCGAATTGAAAAGACAAAACACTCGAGTCAGAACTAAAAGATCTTATGTAAGTTAAATCAACAATAAATAAATATAAGTGCAGTAACTTAAGAGATGCTCGGGATTCACATCTCCTAAGGATCCTTAAACTATTTACTACGTAGTAATATTACGCTATTTTAATAATGTCTACAGTAAAGTATAATATACTGAAAATAGCGTTAAGGGGTTACCCATATAGCCCTTAACACACTTTTATATATTCCTATAGTTTATACAGTACCGTAATCTCCCCCATACTGGGCGTCGTCAGAGGACACCCCATAGGTATGGTACAAAACAAAATCGTATAAAGCGTACTAGGGTAGGTGACACGACACAACTAGGAAATGCCAGGGTAGATATACCAATTGCTATCTGGACTGGTGGTAGCGCACAGCACCTACTACCGCCCACCTCGAACCATACCCCCGAATCAAAATCAAAATTGGCCACCGAATCAATCCAAAAGTCAAAGTATAATATCGAAGGGGATGGGTCCGATAAGAGGTGCTACCTCCTTGGCCCGAGAATCGCTCCTTTTTTAGTCACCTTATGCCAACTCACGGGAGTCGGGTCCACATATTTACCACAAAGGAAACGCCGCCACCATCCTACTTCATTTTGGAATCTCCACCGCATACACAGTTGTTAAAGTGGTTTTCGGAGTTGGCAGAGAATATGACAACTTCCGACCCCGGTGTCTTTAACAACCAAACGTTATTATAACACCGCGGTCATTTCAAAATATTTATACTTCAAAACAAGGATATAATTTTCATTTCAAACCCATATAAATACGATATCTTTTAAAAAAAACCAAATCAATATGATATCATTTTTATAAAAACCCAAATCAATATAATATCATTTTAATTTCAAATATATCCTTTTTCCAAAATCATAGCATTTTCAAAGTTATAATATTTCGAAACCAAACACTTGAAATATAGCCTTTCGAAACATAAATCTCTGATTTTAATAACTTGAAATATAACTCCACCACTTAAATGGTTTAAATATTAAATTACTTTATATAATAAAATAGCTTCTTTACCTTCACAGATCAATTCCCAATACAGATTTAAATCCCTAAATAATCCATTTCAATTTCCATATATTTCAAAGCTTTAATTATTCAATATTTCAAAACCAAATTTTATAATTCATATATATAGCAAATTCACTTTTACTATTATTTAGTTTGGAAATATTCGCTTAACAAATCCAATATCCTTTAAATAAAACTTCAAATTTCAATAACTGAAAATTCTCAATTTATTCACTTAAATCATCTTAAACCCGGATTAAGTTATAAAACCATATTCTTTAAAAAACTCGATTTCAAGAAGTTTCAAATGGGTTCTTATTAAATATAACTCTTAATTAAATAAAATCTCAAACCAATTTAAAAGTTGTCTCCTCAACCTTGATTTATAAAAATCAGTATAGACTCTATATTAAAATATAATTTAAGTAAATACTTATACATATTATATTTTAATCAAATCAACTTTAACATTAAACTATAATTTGTACTTTAAACAAATTTTATTCATAGCTTAAAACCAAGAATTTAACTATATATAAAATAACATTTATAATATCCAAATTAATATCTCAAAAATCATAAATTTCTTTACAAACCATAGAAATCCTTTCAAAATATTTTTTTATATAGACCACTGTGTCTGTATATAATTTTCTATCATATGGTCAAGTGATACGGATATTTATCATTTCAATCCGTAATTTAAAATAAAAATTATGGTTATATCATTTCAATTCGCAATCCCGAATGAAATAAAAATTTGATAAAAACTTGCAGTTATGACAATATAAAATGCAACATCCATTCATCAATCATCAACCATTTATAACAATCATCATCCAATTCAATCAATAACATTAATATAAAATATAAATAAATAACAAGTAATTACCGGCAGTTTAGATTTAATAATAAATTAATTTACTGACAGTTTATATGCACTAATAAATTGCATACCAATTTAATTCAATAAATTCAATTTTAACTGGAATGATGATAAAAATATACCAAATAGCAATAAATAAATTTATAATCACATCAAAAATTAATTTAACAAACATAAGAAATTTTAGCAGTTGTGAGTGGTTTAAAACACTCACTTTTTGAATTTAAATTCAATTTAAATTCAATTTGAACCCAAAATTCCAACAGTCTCAGAATCCATCCAAACCCATGCCAAAACGTCCGTAATTCTAATACGATCCCAGTAAAAAAAACCGTGCATGAATCCAAGCTCGTATGAAATAGTTAGGAAAATTAGAAGATTGGAAAATTCTGGTCTTGAGTCGACTTCGGGTTCAACTTCGGTCCACCGCCTCAATTCCCCGATGCTTGCTTGGAGTTTTTGCCAAAATGACCCGAAGCGACCTGAGTCATTTTCTTCCTGAACCGAAGTAGATGCAGTGTTTTGCCTCTGAAATTCGAAGCATGACAAGAAGTTGTTGCAGATCCACAATTTTTATTTTGGAACTGAAATTGGATTGGGAAGATTAGGGTTTGCAGCCATTGGAATGAGGAAGAGCATACATACAGAAATGAGGAATAAGCAATGACCTAGGGATTATAACGACATGTATATACGTAAAATAGAATAGAAAGAATGGGCTATGTTGGATTTGGGTTTTGAACGATAATTGACACGAAAATCCCGTTTCGATTCCGGAACCAAAAAGGGTCAAACCATATGTCAAAATCTATGTTTTAAATGATTTTAAAATTGATGGAAAAGGTTTGAAGTCTAAATTCCATCGTATGAAGAAGTTATGCAAAATTCAGTTTATTTCAAATTGATTCTAATTAATTTAAATTTAATTTATTTCTAGGCGTTTCAAGCCCGTACGATCAAACGACAAGCTCGATCGTTATGAAACTTGGAATCCTATAATAATTCAGCGTTACGGATCCGATGCAAGTGGTTTTTTCGAAATCTGAGTCAGTGGCCAAAATGGCTATTTTTACATTAATTAAATAAATTAAAAATAAATTAATTAAACCACTTTTCAATTTCAACTCTATAATTAACAAATTTCATCAATTTTAACTTTCTTAATAATTTACACTAATTTATCCAAATTCAAATGTCAATTTAGAGTTGATTAATTTATCAATTTCAGTGTTAAATTTTCAATTTCATTATATTCACAAATTTAAATTAAAATTCTCAATAATCCATTGAATTTACTTTTCATTCTTATTATTCAATTCATTATTATCCAACTGATGAAATTTACATTGGTTTATGGTTTATTACATTACTATCCTTAAATTTCATCTTAATCTCAATTAACGCAAAAATTAAATGCTAAATTTCATTAAATTGCAATTACTCCAATTATTATTATAGTTCAAATCCCAATAAATTGATAAATCTTGATTTCCATTCTTCTTATCCAATCAATTGCTTTAATTAATTGGGATTGCACTAATTAAGTCAGTTACTACAATTACTTTCAAATTAAATTCTATGAACTAAATAAATAGGTAATTTATAACAATTGTAACCATTAAACTTTAATTAACTTTAAGTTTATTACTTCCAAAAAAATATTATAATTACTTGCAGAACATTGATTTTATTCAATTACCATTTATTAAAATTCAAATTCATTAATTAATTCAATGCTTACATTTGTTTTCATTATTCAATTTGTAGCTAAGTATAACATCCACATTATTCCCGTTGATTTGAATTAAATTCCCATATTTATACTCTGCCTATTTTTGCTCTATAAACTAGTTACTATTGTTTACCTTTCATTTACTTGTCATATTCTCATTCCCATTATTGTATCCTTTATTTATAATTCATTAAAATTTAATTTCAGTTCCATTTCAATCAATAAATTCAACATGCAACTTATAATAATTGCTTACAAGCCAAGGTTACGCTTAAGTTTCTTATACTTCAACCAATTGTCACATTATGAATGGAATTAACATTAATTTCAAATATAATCTTAATTTACATTAACATAATAATTAATTACCTTTAATGAAATTTATTCCCCAATTTATTAAATGCAATCAATTTTGACCTTACAATTGTTTCAATTAATTGGGACTACATTAAATTAATTATTTATTGACCCGTATAAACTTTATTACCTAAATTTACATCAATAAAATGTTAAATTTAGATTTATTGCGATTGATTACCAAAATTTATTTAACACAAAAATAAATGAACAACCTATATTCATTGTCACCTATTTGCTTTCAATTGCATTTATAAATTTGTTACTTATTGATGCAGCACGATCTACAGACTCTAGGAAGTTGAATTGTTCAAGCCCCTTAGGTCGTTTGGAGGAGGCCATGGTTTTAGGTCGCTCGGAAATTTTAGGTCGCTTACGACCTAACGAAGGTCACTCGCCAGTTAACGAGCTAAGCATGAAGACATTCGAACGAGTTAACAAGTTAAACACTCCAGCGCTCAGTCCCTTAAGTTGACTATCAAGCTACGACCTAACGAAGCTTCGAGCTACCAAACCACGACCTAAAATCTTAGGTCGCTCAGATATTAGGTCGCAAGAAGTTGAAGAATCCCTATTGCCGCTTCTTTAGGTCGCGAACGACCTAACTCATAGGTCGCGTGAAGATGCTATGTGCTATTTTTTGGGTCATGTTGTATAGGTCGTAAGTCGTTTGTAATATAGATCGTTAACGACCTAGTGTGAGTCGCTGTTTATGTTAGGTCGGTGTTGGCCAATGTTGAGTCGCTTATGTTGTACAGTGTGATGTTGTAACGACCTAGTTAGGTCGTAGGCCGCGTGTGAGTCATTGTTTAGTAACTCGTGTGTTTTTAGGTCGTTGGGTCTGTTAAGTCGCGTGTCTTTGTTGATAGGTCGCTACCGACCTATGCTAGGTCGCGCCGTGTCTTGTTTTTTTTGGTCATTAACGACCTATGGTAGGTCGGTGGTGTTGTAATGTGTTGTGTGGTGTGTTGTAGCCTGTAAATAGGCGAGTTGGGGTCATTGTAAAACTTGGTTCATTTTTTGAATAAAATTCTTGTTTGATAGCTTTGTGCTTTCATTAAATCGGTAGTTGAATGTGATCTTCTATCTCCACTTACGGTATTCGAGTGCGCTCGAATCAACGTTCATTGAAGCCAATTCGTGGAATCAAGTGCGCTTGATCAACGCTCGAAGAATTGTAGTTCTCTCTTCACGGTATCGTGCGCGATCAATGTGTCAGAGATAGCTAGAATTCGGTATCTTCGGATCAACGAATTTGGGCCTTTCGGTATACTTCAATCCATTGATCGCCACTTTCACAGTTACATCGGTTTTTCCGTATTACCGCTGCGTAAGTTTGGTACCAAAGCTAGACTTAGCCAATCATAGCTAAGTCGAGTCTTGGAGCCGAGTTTGAAGTTGGTGTTCATCGTGTTCGTCTTGAAGTTGCAACAAGTTGGAAGCTTTCGATCCATTTCATTTTGGATCAAAGATTGAAAGGAGCTTAAAGCCGAGCCGAGCTAAGCCTTAGGTCGTTGCAAGCTTTGTGCGAGCTAGTGAAGTGTTGAACTAGTTTGAGCCGTGTATTGTTAAAGTTTTGAAGTTTGCATTTGTCTTTTTTAAAGTGTTTGTGAAGATCAATCATGCCACCAAGGAAAGTGTTAACTCCCACTTTGAAGCGACCTAAAATGTAATGCGACCTAGCGACCTATCATTACTTTGCGACCTAGTTACCTAACACTCCGCGACCTATAACTCAGCAGCCCAACGACCCTAAGAGTACCTGACGACCTAATAGTCTCAACGACCTAACGGCATAATAGTCTCAACGACCTAACTCCACAAAGCAGCTCTGCGACCTAAAGACTTAAGCATTGTCACAACCTACGACCTATGGAGACCAACGACCTAACTAGACCAACGACCTAACAGACCTAGCGACCTAAAGGATAATGCGACCTAGCGACCTAAAGTCTTAATGCGACCTAGTACCTTTAGTCCTTAGCGACCTAAGAGATGGAGCGGCCTAGCGACTTAACTTATCAAGTAACCTAAAAGTAGCTGCGACCTAAGGGAAGCTGCGACCTACAGAACTCTGCGACCTAAAGGAAGCTGCGACCTATGGAATTCTGCGACCTATAGAACTCTCACGACCTAAGATAGATCGCTCACGACCTAAGGACATTGCATTAGAAGACCGCCTTTTCTATGCCGCTACTAGTAAGGTCGCTCATGACCTAGAACTTGTGTAAATCAGCATGCGTGTTCTTGTGAAAGAGAGGACAGTGTATCTTAGGTCAGTCACGACCTACGACCTAGCTTAGGTCGGTCACGACCTACGACCTAACTCCAAAAATGCCTATAAATACGACCCTAGTTCTAACTAGCAAAGGACCTTTGGCTCATTCATTTCAAGCGCCGTTACTCTGCTGCATTCTGAACTACTTCAACACCTTCAAGGAACTTCACGAAGAAATCAAACATGTCAAACATGTGTTCAAAGATTTGGATCGACGTTGAAGTTTAGGCTACTTGTTCTAAGTCACTTGAAACTCAAAGTGTGTTGTAATCAAAGTGTAACTGCATTGACTTGTAATCAAATCATCAATAAAGATATTCAAAGTGGACGTAGGCTATCTCTTAAGCCGAACCACTATAAAATTGCTGTTGTCTACTGTTTTTTTTTACTACTATCTGCTTATAATCTGTTCCCGAGCTATCGGGTGGTGCTTTCACAATCTCACTTCATACACCGGGGTGTTAGCGTTCAAATTTTAGCGTTAACATTTTTGGTGCTCTCACTGAGAACTGAACTCAGGAGAGTTATCATCATTGCTTCACAGAGGTTTGTAGAGAGAATTTCCTTGAAAACCAGAAGTCTATCCGAGATTATGGCTCCTGGAAGGAAAAGTAGATCTGTCAGATCTGGGAATATTCAAGAGGGAACCTCCGCTTCCCCTATATCGAATCAAGCCACTCCAGCTGTCGGAGTTACAAAGGCAGAACTGGATGTTGCAATCTTAGGGCTGAATCAACAGATAAATGCCCAAAATGCACAATTCGAGGCTCAGAATGCCCAGAATGCCCTAATTATGAATAGGTTGAACGATTTGCTTGGGGCAAACCGCCAACCGGCAGATAATGAAAGGAATTTTGCTGGCAACATTCGTGATGCTGAAGAAAGAAATGCTCCTGAAAGGGCTGCTAGCCCCTTTGAACAAACACTTCCAGAGGTTGGTGGATCTAAAACTCGACATGATGAGGAGTATCTTTCTGGAATAGTCCGACAAATTATGAAAGAGAGTATGCAGAGGGTTGAAGACGAGAAAGAATGGGGTTTCGCCCCAAGTAAAACTCCTTTTACTGAGAAAATCTTAAAGGCTGAATTCCCAAGGAAGTTTGTCCCACCAACCATTCCAGCTTACAAGGGGACGAGTGATCCGAACGAATTCTTATACAAGTATGATTGGCACATGACAGGTGCTAGAGCCTCTGATGAAATAAAGTGCCGATATTTTCCTGTGTATCTCGAAGGTGTAGCTCTGCTTTGGTTCACCAAACTTCCAGTCCGATCTATTGATCAGTTTTCTGACTTAACCCGGAAGTTCAAGGAGCAGTTCAGACTATACGCCTCAAAAGCCAAGGATATCATGTCACTGTCAAGTTTGGAGCAGAATCCAGGGGAGACTATCAGATCTTTCTTAAACCGCTTTAATATAGCGCTAGCTGAGGTGGACAATGCAGAACCGCGAATGATATTGACTTATCTGATGAAGGGTATTGACAAGTCGAGCGAGTTTGGGAAATGGCTAAACATGAAGGAACCAAATTCCCTTGAAAAGTTCTATAAAAAAGCAGATGAATTCATACGCTTAGAAAGCCGTCCCGTACCGGTAAAGGCAGTGTTGCAAAAAGATGAAGATAACGCTGTTATTCCACGCAAGAATGAATCTGTAGGGCAAAAAAGGGAAAATAACAATGGGAAGAAGCAGAGTAACCTGAAGAAGCCCCGATCCTTCAAGCCATCAGAATATACTCCTTTATCAGATACGCCGGAGCGTATCTACCTTGCTACTAAAGATTCTATTGACTTTCCTAAACCCCCTCCTCTAAGGACCGGGAAAAAGGCTATACAGAGTGGGAAGTTCTGCCGCTTCCATAATCAACCCGGTCACGAGACCGACGAATGCCGCCAGTTGAAAAATCTGATTGAAGAGTTGCTAAGGGAAAACAAACTGCAGCAATTTGTGAAAAAGAATAGCAACAATCCTGCTTCATGTAGTCAGGGGCAACAGGCTCCTACTCATCAGCCTAGGACGATTGAGAAGGCTGCAGGGCATGAATCTGGAAGGCCCATTATCAATGTCATTATAGGAGGACCTCACCCAGCAGGCAGAAGCTGGGGTGAAATGGAAAGATATACCCGAGCTTTAAAGTATGTACCGACCGAGGAAGATGTATTCGTTTTGGAAGGTGCTACGCCTTTGAAGCAACAAAGAACTTTCGATGATATCGTGTTCAAAGCTAGGGATTCCGCAGGTACTGAAGCTCCTACCTTGGATCCCTTAGTCATCTCGGCTGGTATCGGGCCAGCTATCGTCAGAAGAGTTCTCATTGATTGTGGCGCACCTGCAATATCCTCTTCAAGAAAACATTCGACAAAATGAAGATCCCTATGGCTGATGTGCAAGCCTCATCGCAGAAAATTGCTGGCTTCACTGGGGAGCCAAAGCAGCCGGTAGGAACCATTGATTTGTTTGTGGAACTTGGAGAAGGAGAGAGAAAAGTGGTCCGCAAGCAAATTTTTGTGATTGTCGACGAATTTTCTGCTTACAATGCTTTCCTTGGTCGTCCAACTCTGGCAGCGTTTAAAGCTATTCTTGCCCCGCGGTGCCTCACTATTAAATTCCCTACAGACAATGGAGTAGGAGTTATAAAAGGGGATAAAAATGCTGGGCGAGAGTGTTATCTGACAGAGCTACGAGAAACCAAAAAAAGAGAAATGGGAAAGAATGCGGCAGCCCCAGTCCGCATCAAAGAACCAGCCTAGTAGCAATTACAGGGCGGACCCTGCACTGGCGAGCACAGCGGAGCAAGGAAAGAGATGGACCCTAGAAAAGTCAGTGCAGGGGAAAATAGAGTGGTACCAGTGGAAACGACAATACCAATACCTGTTGACCCAAAGGACCCAAACAAAGTGTTGAATGTGGGTTCACAACTTAATGTGTCAATTCAGAATATCTTAATATCTTTTTTAAAGGCAAATCTGGATGTTTTTGCTTGGACTCATGCCGATATGTGCGGAATATCCCCAGAAGTTGCAGTGCATGCTCTAAATATTGATCCAAAATTTACACCTGTGAAACAAAAGAGGAGAACTCAAGGTCCAGAAAGGTCGGCAGCATTAAAAGAAGAAGTTGATCGACTAATGGAGAATAATTTTATCAAGGAATCTACCTATCCGAATTGGGTTTCAAATCCAGTGCTGGTTAAGAAAGCCAACGGAAAATGGAGAGTATGCATCGATGTTTCAGATCTAAACAAGGCCTGCCCCAAAGACTGCTTCCCATTACCCAGAATCGACCAATTGGTAGACGGAACAGCGGGACACGAATTGTTATCTTTTATGGATGCTTACTCCGGATATAACCAGATCATGATGCATGAGCCGGATCAGGAGGATACGAGCTTTATCACCGACACTGGTCTTTACTGCTACAGAGTAATGCCCTTCGGGTTGAAGAATGCAGGGGCAACATACCAAAGACTCGTTAATGCTATGTTCAAACCGCAACTGGGCAAGACTATGGAAGTCTACGTCGATGACATGTTAGTAAAGTCTAAGAAAGCAGTGGATCACATAGAACACTTAGCAGACATGTTCGCAGTCCTTCGGAAATACAAAATGAAGCTCAATCCTTTAAAATGTTCATTTGGAGTGGAATCCGGCAAGTTTTTAGGCTTCATCGTGAGCGCTAGGGGCATTGAGGCCATTCCAGCTCAAATTACTGCATTGAAAGAAGTCAAAGCTCCTAGAACAAAGAAGGAATTGCAAAGTCCCAATGGAAAAGTCGCCGCCTTGAGTCGGTTCATTTCCAAAGCCACAGATAAATGCATCCCATTCTTTGACGCCCTAAAGAAAGGAAAGAAAAACTTCGATTGGACTCCCGAATGCCAAAAAGCCTTTGATGAATTGATTCTCCATATGGAAACGCCTCCGATACTTTCTAGGCCTGGCGATGGCGAGGATCTTCTTATATACTTGGCAGTATCATCTCATGCTTTAAGTGCAGCGCTGATACGAGAAGACAAAAGGATTCAACATCCAGTTTACTATATCAACAAAAGACTCACTGGGGCAGAGATGAATTACTCTAAGTTGGAAAAACTCGCCTATTGCCTACTAATTGCATCTAGGAAGTTGAGGCAATATTTTCAAGCTCATCCTATCAGAGTCCTCACTGATCAACCTTTGAAGCAAGTCCTGTTTCGCCCTGAGACTTCGGGTCGTCTTCTAAAGTGGAATATTGAACTCAGTCAGTATGACATCACTTATCATCCCCGAAAAGCAATCAATGGACAAGCTTTAGCAGATTTCATTGCAGAATTCACAGATAAGGGTAACAGTGAGGAGGAAACAGTCGACGATTCCCCAATCCAATGGAAGTTATATGTCGATGGTGCGAAAAACGACTACTGTTCTGGAGCCGGAGTTGTACTTGAGACCCTTGAAGGCCGATCATTATGCTATGCACTAAGATTGGAATTTCCTTCAACAAACAATGAAGCAGAATACGAAGCCCTTATCGCTGGCTTAAGGATTGTTAAAGAATTAAACATCCGAGCGTTACAGATATTCAGCGATTCTCAGCTTATTGTATGCCAAGTCAAAAAGGAATTCCAAGCAAAAGGGGTAAATCTGCCCGCCTACTTGTCAAAGGCTTGGGAGCTCCTGGGTGATTTCGATCATTACATGATAAGTCACATTCCTCGAGAAGAAAACATGAAAGCAGATTCTCTCGCAAAGTATTCTAGCACAGGCGAAGCCCAATTTCTGGGATTAACTCCAGTGGAGGTCCTGTCGACTCCTAGCATTGATAAGATGGATATTGATTGGATCATGAGCATGTCTCAAGAGCAAGAATCATGGATGACTCCGATAACAGAATATCTGCTCAATGGAACGACAAAAGCTACTGAGAAAAGCCTCTCGATATATAATCCAGGATGGCCGATTGTACAGACGGGGATTCTCAATGCCATTACTTCGATGTGTATCCAGGGAAGAGTCCAAAGCAATCCTAGCGGAGGTACACGGACGAGAATGTGGTGATCATTCAGGTGGCCAAACATTAGCAAAGAAAATTCTCCGATACGGATATTTTTGGCCAGAAATTAATCGAGATGTAGCAGAGTATTCCCGAAAATGTGACAGATGTCAAAGATTCGCCAAAATTCCTAGAGCTCCTTCCACTGAACTCACACAGATGGTCAGTCCATGGCCGTTTGCAATATGGGGAATAGACCTTGTAGGACCGTTACCAACTGCCAAATCTGGAATTAAATATGCCATTGTTGCTGTAGATTATTTTACTAAGTGGGCAGAAGCTGAACCACTGGCTACTATCACCTCAAAGAAGATGATAAGTTTTGTGACTAAAAACATCATTTGCAGATATGGTGTGCCTCAAAAAATAATTACAGATAACGGTACTCAGTTTGAAAGTGAAGAATTCCAAGATTTTTGCAAGCAATTCAAAATCCGGAAAAGCTTTTCAGCAGTGGCTCATCCGCAAGCAAACGGGCAAGTGGAAGCCGTGAACAAAATCATTAAGTCAACCATCAAGAAGCAACTTGAAAGAGCAAAAGGTGGTTGGGTTGATAAGCTACCACTGGCACTATGGGCATACAGAACCACTCACAAAACTGCGACTGGGCACACCCCGTTTTCATTGGCATACGGGTCAGAGGCAATGATTCCGGTAGAAATAGAGGTTCCTTCACACAGAAGACTCCATTTCAATCAAGCAGAAAACGAAAAGCTACAGCTTGAAGCGCTAGATCTCCTTGATGAAAAAAGAGATGAGGCTAATCTCTGAATTGCAGCTCATCAGCAAAGGATAGCCAGACATTTCAATTCCAAAGATCGCTAACGCAGCTTTGGGATTGGAGACCTAGTCCTGAAGAGAATTATGACAGCGACAGGTGTGTTTGGGCCAAATTGGGAAGGACCATATGTCATAGGTCAGAAGCTTCTTGATGGCACATTCAAACTTACTACTGTTGAAGGAGATCAAATTCCAAGGGCATGGAACAGCAATCATTTGCGTCCATACTTTACTTGAAAATTTTGTCGAAATATTGTAAAAAGAATTATGAATGTATGATTCTTGTAATTAAAGGCAATTGTAAAACTGATACAAGTAAATAATGAAAAAATATAAAGTGGATGTAGGCCCAGTTTCCTGGCCGAACCACTATAAATCTTGTGTTCCTTATTATTATTACATGTTTGCTTTATTTTCGATATAAAAAGTACATAGAATGTATTGCTGAAATGTCGATTCAAATTTTTGCAGACAATGGAAGTGAAACTTGCATATAATAAGACCCAGTGATTCTCGCCAAATTTCAAGTCACAAAAGCTCCAAATTCAAATCCTAGATAGGAAGTACTTCAATTAAACGGCCTATGATTTCGACAGAAACGAGCCTTTGCTAATAAATTGAGATCGTTTGAACAAACAAACATCCAATTAAGAAGCTGATACTCGTTCTCACGAACTTGCCTGACAATGAAGTACATTTCCTTGGATTAAACAAGTCACTTGTAGAAAAAAAAGGGGGGGATCACTGAAAAGGCATAAGCAAGTGGACAAGGGAACAACCAAAGCCATCATCGGCAGCACAAATCCTCTTCGGAGGCACAACTATTCGGAGAATAAAGACCTCTAATGGTCATACGCCACAAAAAAGAAAGTTCTCTACTCAACAAAAAAGATTGGAGGAGTCATGACCCTCCAACCATCAGAGAGTAACTTCCAGGCGATGAAAACCCTCTCTGAGGCACATTTCACCAGGAGTTGAAGTGTAACAACCGCTCTTCGGGAATTTCACTTCACCAGAGTTGAAATGTAAACAAAATAAAAGCCCTCTTCGGAGGCCCATTTCACCAGGAGTTGAAGTGTAACAACCGCTCTTCGGAATTTCACTTCACCAGAGTTGAAATGTAAACAAAATAAAAGCCCTCTTCGGAGTCCCATTTCACCATGAGTTGAAGTGTAACAACCGCTCTTCGGAATTTCACTTCACCAGAGTTGAAATGTAAACAAAATAAAAGCCCTCTTCGGAGGCCCATTTCACCAGGAGTTGAAGTGTTACGACCGCTCTTCGGAATTTCACTTCACCAAAGTTGAAATGCAAAAATAAATAAAGACCTTTCTAGAAGCCCACGTTTCGCCGAGATTGAAATAAAACTTCCAAGTGTTGAAACGTGAAAAGGCTTTTTTTCAAAGGCACAACTCTTTGGAGGTACACGTTTCACCAAGATTGAAATAAAACTTCCAAGTGTTGAAACGTGGAAAATCCCTCCTCAGAGGTACAACCCCCTCCCGGGGACACAATCAAAAAGAAAGACTTCTTCGGAAGCCCACGTTTCACCGAGATTGAAATAAAACTTCCAAGTGTTGAAACGTGAAAAGGCTTTCTTCGAAGGCACAATTCTTTGGAGGTACACGTTTCACCAAGATTGAAATAAAACTTCCAAGTGTTGAAACGTGAAAAATCCCTCCTCAGAAGTACAAATTTCTATTTCAAAAAAAAATAAATATATATCCTCATCAAGGGTATACTTTAACTTTCAAAGGAAGAGTGATTTACCTATTCTAGAAAATAACCTTCCTCAAAAAAAAAAAGAGGAAGAAAGTTAAAGTACTCTTCAGAGGCCTGCTTTACCACATAGAAGAATTCACTTGGCAAAATGCGTACTTAAGCAAAAGAAAAAAGTGATATCTTCGAAGGACAAAGCGTAAAAACTTATATGAAGGAAGTTGTACTCTACGAAAAATTTCTTCAAGAATGAAGTAATTATTCTTCAGAAAATAAGAGTGCGAGTCCCCTCAAAGTATAAAATATTGCAGCAAACTTATGGTATGGGGGCAACATGGTATAGTTACATACAAAATGGTATAGCTACATCGGTAAAGTACGCTCAAACAACATACCACAAGCTCACCGCAACTTCATATAAATAAACTTGTGCAAAAATGAATAATAAATGCATTCTCAAATTCAAACAAGAGCCTGTACAAATAAAGGATCATTTTATTCAATTGCAGATACAGGTTTCAAAATAAAAAAAGCAGGGGTCGGTGCCTGCACAACATCCGACCATTACACAAAAAAGGAGTCAAAAAGCCCGAAGTCCGACTCTTCACTTCTTCTTGCCACCTTTGGACCCTTTGCCTGGCCGAATGATTAGTTTTCAGGTCTATCTATAGGCATAAGGGAAGAAGGAGAGGGAGGTGCAACCGGTGCAACTTCCGGTTCCTCTTCAGTAGTGATGATTTTCTTCCCCCTCCTCTTCGATGTTCCGTGCTTCTTTCTTCTCTTCGAAGAAGACTCACTCCCTGGAGTAACAAGAGCGGACAAAACTACGTCATCAGAGGGAGTCCGCTCCGGAGAGATCTCGCCTCCTTCAAGTCCCTCGTCCTTCTGCTCATGCGAAGCGATAGGGTCATCCAAGCCGTGAAGAGCCTCAATCTGTTCCTCTTGTGACCCGGGTTGTGAAGCAGAAGGAGGAGTCACCTGAAGAGACGGAGGAGGAATAACCGGAGGAAGTGAAGTCTGCACAGCACTTGGTGTTTCAACTGCAGAAGAAGAGAAATTAAAAATATTAGTATCTCCCCGAAAGAAGGGAGATATGGGTTCGTCGAGATTCAAGAAGTAATCGAGAAGCTCATCAAACTTTTGAGGAGTAAGCAAGCGATCCACCTGAATCGGACCAATATCAAAATTACCTGAAGATGTTTGCTTCGTTAGCTCAATCTCATAATTCTGAGCCCCGATATCCTCCAAAGCCTCATCATCAGTAGGGGTGATTACCCTGGTTCTTATAGGAGGCAGCGAATGAGCACTAGAGCCTGTAATGTCCACTTCGGAAGAAACTAAAGGACGTTCAGAAGTGGTAGGTGGTATTTCTTTCTCAGAACGTTCCCCTTCCGCCATTCCGGCCCGTACCTTGGCGAGTTGCTCTTTTCCCTTGGCAAGAGCGGCACGGGCATCATCATCGAGATAATGCTCTTCAAGAGCTGTCTCAGCGTAGCCAGCACCTTTACCACCTAGCATATCAAGTGCTGCCTCCCAGACTTCAGCTAATGTAATTTTGTATTTAGGGCCTAGAAAGGCAAGGCTACCACGCCCCAAAATGCTATGCAGATAGAAATCAAATAATGTGGAGCTAATGTCAGCTTTGGTTGCTTGATGGGCCTCTTCGGCCGCGAGTTTACCAGCAACAGCCTCGTCACGCTCCTTTTCGGCCATAGCAAGTCGAGCTTTTAGCATCTCTATCTCCAAGCTTTGAGAGCCGGCCTGTTCTCGCAGCTGTGAAGTTTCAGCGCGATATTCTTCTATGACCTTCTCCTGGTGTGTAAGCTTATCTTCGACTGCCCTTTGACTGGCATGCGCATCTCGTACTTGTTGCTGAAGCATGCTCTCCTTTTGAGAATGGAAAGCAGATGAAGTAGCTAATTCTTCCTTAATCTTTTCTACTTCCGCTTCCAGCTTTTCATTATAGGAAGCAATACTTCTCATTTCGGCGTCATGCTGTTCGAGAGTCTTCTGCCACTCAGCCTTATCGTTCTCCATTGTGAGCATGGCCTTGAGATTGGCTCGGTTAACCCTCTGAAGCTCGTGGACAAGTTTTTGCCAGTTCGACATTCTTTCAATATCGGTCCTGACAGAATCAAGATTTCGCAGCATAGCCGATTTGTCGAGAGGAACCAAGTCGAGATCAAATCGAACCCCTCTCAGGCACCACTGAGGGAATCGACTTTGAAGAGTGGGAGGACCTTGCCCAACTTGGTATGCGGGCCGGTTGATGATTGTTTGAATGTCGGAACGAACGGGGGCAGGAGATTGAGCAGGAACGTTTTGAGAAACTGTCGGCATTGTTTCTTCAGTAAGTTTAGCCCGCTTGCTAGAAGAATCTTCCATGTGTCCTTTACCTCTCTCATCGTGGGTCTTTCTTTTTTGGGTATCATCATCTCTGTGGGGAGGGTCGTGTCTTTCTTGTTCTCTTCGGTGACGTTCTTCATATGCTCGTCTCTCGTCTGCTTTCCTGATGGCCCTCTCTTCATCGGATTCTCTGTAAGAAGGGAGGTAATGCCTATAATCATACTGGCTACGCCTCCCGTAGCGCTGGAAATCATCATAGTACGAGCCGCTGCGCCCCATAGGAGAATCTGGAATAAAAATAATAAGCTTTAGAAATCTTTAAAGTACAAGAAGATAAGTGCGTAGAAGTGATGAAAAATCCGAAGTGTCGTGTAACGTGTAAACTACACGCATCGAGTTACAAACCACTCTGTGGAATAGAGGTAGTGATAACTTGAGTAGGAGGAGTTGACATTTGTTGTAGAGAAGATGTCGCCTCGATTACAGAAGAGATAGTTTTGGAAACATCATCTTTGAAAAGTTCTTGAGAAGTCACAATTAAATCACTCAACCCCTCGAAAACATCATCACCATCATGTTTTTTGGGACTTGCTTTCTTGACTCCTTCGTTAGTAGATTTTTCGAAAGATCGTGGAGGTTCTTCCTCTTCGATAACTGGGGCAAGTACAGACTTGTCAGACGGCCCCGCAACATCTTTCGGAATTGAACACTTTACTAATGAAGTTTCTATAGAGGTTCCTCCCTACATGTGCTCTTTAGTAGGGACCGGGGCATCAGGAATTTTCATCGGAGAATCG
This sequence comes from Allium cepa, assembly GCA_030765085.1. Taxonomy (NCBI): domain Eukaryota; kingdom Viridiplantae; phylum Streptophyta; class Magnoliopsida; order Asparagales; family Amaryllidaceae; genus Allium; species Allium cepa. Next base: position 888,020,969 of record CM060943.1, on the reverse strand, counting down.
GGAACTTCAGTCGGAACTTCATGAAGTTGAGTAGAACGAGAAGAATGTAAAAGCTCAAATCGATGAAGGAGTTCATCTGTCAATAGAAATTTTGCGCTCCTCTCTTCAGCAGCCACAATGCTTAGCCTTTCAAAGACTGGTTTATGACTGGAATCTCTAGAAGGAGGAGGAAGTGTTGTAAAATTAAGGAATGGAATCAGCATCTAGCAATACGAACCATGAAAAACTTAGAATGGAATTGAAGAAAGAAGGGAAAAAAGATCTCACTTCCTATTCTCCAGTCTGCGTAAAATCCTGCGGGGCAACGGATATAGAAGAATTGATTCAAAAAACCATGGGCACTCTCCGGAAAATCCAAAATTAGTTTACGGTTCCTCGTACCTCTTACAAGTACAATCGAAGGGTGGTCCTTGTTCTTCGCAAAAGTGCACAGGTAACAGATTTCCTCAAAACTCGAAAGACGGTCAAGAGTTCTCCTGAACAGAACGCACAATCCCATCAAAATGGCATAGCCATTGGGATGCGGTTGGAAAGGAGAGATCGTCAGTCGAAGAAGGATTTGTTGAAGAAATTCATTAAAGGGAGGAATTGCTCCACTTAAGCACATTTGCGATTAATGGCAACAAAACCGGAAGGTGGTCTATCAGCGAAATCATTTGGTCCAGGGAGTAAACTTCTGCCTCGGCAATGCCAAATTGAATGCATAATTGATTAAGCACCCGCTGTTTCAGAAGGGTAGGAGTTCTTTCCGGAGGGTTCTCTAGTGGAATAGCAACCGGGAAAGCCCCTTCGACGTGTTCTATCATCTCTTCTTGTTGAGACGTCATTCTACATGAGTAATTGGATGTTCAGGTGTGAAGGTGCACGTTTCCTAAAAGTGTGAAGTGTTGTGCGAAACTAATAAAAATAACAAGCGAAATAACTGAAATTAAACTAATTGACAACTGATCGATTGTGAGATTTCAGGACTTGTTAATTTAAAACTCAAGCGCAGTGTTAATTCAAACAAAATTTTAGCTTTGTCTTTAACACTTCATTTGAGTCGGTTGATTCACAGCATTTCACTCACACAGTTCATTTAAGTTGATTATTCTTTATCGACTAATCTGTCATTCGATGTGGGCGGTCAATGACAGTATATTCGTCCCATTTTTCTGCAAATGTTATGTTTAAACAGGTTGTTAGCATTAGAGATAATCTGCAAAGAAATACGACAAAAATTCAAGTCCATATAGTTCAAAGTTCAAACAGTTCAATCAAAGTTGTCTCAGGATTTCACAAGTCCTAGGTCGTCCAGCGACCTAGCATAGGTCGGAGCCTTCTTAGGTCGCGCTGTGCAAAGTAAAGGATAAGGCTTTACAAATTCGTCCTAGTGTTAGCTCGGCCGCGACCTAAAGCCTATGTCGCAAGGAAGTTAGGTCGTGCAGTTCTTAGCTTGAGTAACTCTTAACTCATGCAAAGTCTTAGGTCGCATGAATATTAGGTCGTTCAGCGACCTAGTGTAGGTCGAAACTATTCCTTAGGTCGCAAGGGTCATTAGATCGCGAATTATCTTAAGTCGCTCAAATCCGCTAGGTCACTAACTTCCTCTCCACGCAATGCTTCACCAGACCCGATAACCCGCTATCAACTACACAGAAATCCATCATCCTCTTCGTGAAGTCCATCATCTCCACACATCACCGAATCACTTGAAAAGCGATTCAAAGAATCTCCAATCCATCGAACATTCAATACATTTTCGTGCCTACTCAAGCGGCGATCGAAAATCGATTGCAACGATTCAAAATATAGCACGATGCAAGGAATTGGGTCAAGGTCAGAAAATGGGGATTCGTAATTCAACAGTGATTATGGTGGGATGGAGATCGAATTCACTTACGTAATATGTTGGAAAAGGTGAATCGTTGATTAGCTGGGTTGAATTCGCCTTTGGAAGTTTGAAAAATTCGTCAATGAGAGTGAAAAATCGGAACAGTAAGGTAGAGAGGAAGAAACGACCAAACAGTCTATATGGGGCAAAAAGGAGAATTTAGATAGACACGCGAGTAAGCATATGTTTCAGGTCGCTCACGACCTAGCAGAGATAGATCGAAGCACACGACCTATGCCATAGGCCGGTACTTCGAGGGGCAAGTGTTAACTCCCACTTTGAAGCGACCTAAAATGTAATGCGACCTAGCGACCTATCATTACTTTGCGACCTAGTTACCTAACACTCCGCGACCTATAACTCAGCAGCCAACCGACCTAAGAGTACCTGACGACCTATTAGTCTCAACGACCTAACGGCATAATAGTCTCAACGACCTAACTCCACAAAGCAGCTCTGCGACCTAAAGACTTAAGCATTGTCACAACCTACGACCTATGGAGACCAACGACCTAACTAGACCAACGACCTAACAGACCTAGCGACCTAAAGGATAATGCGACCTAGCGACCTAAAGGATAATGCGACCTAGCGACCTAAAGTCTTAATGCGACCTAGTACCTTTAGTCCTTAGCGACCTAAGAGATGGAGCGGCCTAGCGACTTAACTTATCAAGTAACCTAAAAGTAGCTGCGTCCTAAGGGAAGCTGCGACCTACAGAACTCTGCGACCTAAAGGAAGCTGCGACCTATGGAATTCTGCGACCTATAGAACTCTCACGACCTAAGATAGGTCGCTCACGACCTAAGGACATTGCATTAGAAGACCGCCTTTTCTATGCCGCTACTAGTAAGGTCGCTCACGACCTAGAACTTGTGTAAATTAGCATGCGTGTTCTTGTGAAAGAGAGGACAGTGTATCTTAGGTCAGTCACGACCTACGACCTAGCTTAGGTCGGTCACGACCTACGACCTAACTCCGAAAAATGCCTATAAATACGACCCTAGTTCCAACTAGCAAAGGACCTTTGGCTCATTCATTTCAAGCGTCGTTACTCTGCTGCATTCTGAACTACTTCAACACCTTTAAGGAACTTCACGAAGAAATCAAACATGTCAAACATATGTTCAAAGATTTGGATCGACGTTGAAGTTTAGGCTACTTGTTCTAAGTCACTTGAAACTCAAAGTGTGTTGTAATCAAAGTGTAACTGCATTGACTTGTAATCAAATCATCAATAAAGATATTCAAAGTGGACGTAGGCTATCTCTTAAGCCGAACCACTATAAAATTGCTGTTGTCTACTGTTTTTTTTACTACTATCTGCTTATAATCTATTCCCGAGCTATCGGGTGGTGCTTTCACAATCTCACTCATACACCGGGGTGTTAGCGTTCAAATTTTAGCGTTAACAGAAAGCTAACCGCAATCAAAATATTGAAGCTCTGTATAGAAGAGAAGAGGTCGATCAAATGGAACAACCCATGCATGAAAAGTTTGATGAAGGAATTGGTCGATTAGAGAGAATGATGCTTGAAATGAATCAAAGTAGAAGAAGAAATTCACCTGAATCATGCCATGGAGGAAGTAGAATCTCACCACATTCAGATCAGGAGAGGAGAGAAAGTCATGATTGCATAAGTGCTGATAATCGTAGTAGGAATGTTGATGATCGTGATAGGAGGAATGAAGATCGAAGGGATGTTGGTGGTAGAAGTGGAAGTGGTAGAGACGTTGGTGGACGTGATCGACAACGATATACATCAGATTTTGATGAGGACTTTGAAGGTGATAGAGGAAGTGTTCATTTTCGAGATCGAGATCGAGATCAGGGACGACGTCAGTATCGGGAGATTGATGAAGATTGACGTTGGGAATCAGGGATGAAAACAGAAATTCCGGAATTCAAAGAAGGAATGGTTGCAGAAGAGTTTTTGGACTGGTTGTCAAATGTTGAAGAGATCTTTGATTTCAAGGAGGTTCCGGAAAATCGTCGAGTGAAGTTGGTAGCTACAAGGTTGAGTGGTAGAGCTATGGCGTGGTGCAGCAAACCAAACTTACACGAGAACGGATGGGGAAGTCAAAGATTGAATCATGGGAGAAGATGAAGAAGTTGATGAGAGCTATGTTCTTGCTATATAATTATCAATCACTCATGCATCAGAGGTTGCAGAATCTGAGGCAAGGAACGAAGGCTGTTAATGATTATGCTGATGAATTTTATCAACTGATTGCGCGAAATGACATTATGGAGACAGAGGAACAATTGACTGCGAGGTTTGTTGGAGGGTTGAGGAGGCTGATTCAAGACATGGTTAATATGTTTGATCCTAGATCTGTTGCAGAGGCACATCAGAAAGCGTTGGCTTGGGAGAAGCAGGGAAGACGAGGAGGTGGTGTGTTTCCAAGTTCCAATACTCCAAACAAAGGTGCTAGTGGGAGTTCCAATGTTCCTAAAGTTGTCAGTAAACCAGTTGTGAAAGAAATTGAGAAGGCAAAGGTTAATAACAGTTTCAAATGTTATAATTGCCCGGAAGTGGGTCACAAGAGTAATGAATGTCCAAAGACAAAGAAACAAACGATGATTGATGAGGTTGAAGGTGAGGATGTTGGTGAAGATTATTCTAGTCCAGTTGAGGAGGATGAACAGGATATCGCATCAGGAGATGAAGGATGTAATCTAATGATGAGGAGGTCTTGTTTAACACCAAAGCAAGAGAATGAGGCTAGTTGGTTGAGAAGTAACATTTTTCAGTCGACATGCACTATATTGGTGAAAGTTTGTAAATTTGTGATTGACGTAGGAAGTTGTGACAATATTATTTCTACTGAAGCTGTGGGAAAGTTGAAATTGAAAACGGAGAAACATCCTAATCCTTACAAGTTAGCGTGGCTAAGAAAAGGAGGAGAAGTGAAGGTGGACGGGCGAGTTCAAGTTCCATTTTCTATTGGGAAGAAGTATAAAGACGAGATATGGTGTGATGTGGTGGAGATGGATGTTTGTCACTTGCTTTTGGAAAGACCATGGCAGTATGATCGAGCAGTGCAGCATGATGGTCGAACCAATAGCTACAGCTTTATGTTTGAAGGTGTTAAGATCATTTTGGTTCCAAAGAAGAGACAACAAGGAGAGAGAAAATCAGAGGAGATTGAGGAGCTGAAGAATTTGTTGACTTTGAAGGAATTTCTTGAAGAAGTAGAGGAGAGTCCAGAGGTGTTCTTGTTGATTGGACATGAAGCTACTGAATCTATTGAAGATCCAGAGGAAGTAAAGCTGGTATTGGAAGAATTCAGAGATGTGTTTCCTGAAGAGTTGCCAACGGAATTACCACCGTTGAGGGATATTCAGCATCAGATTGATCTTGTGCCAGGGGCAGTTTTACCACACAGACCATATTACAGGATGAGTCCTAAAGAGCATGAGGAACTGAGAAGGCAGGTGGAGGAGTTGTTAAAATAGGGGCGTGTATAGGAGAGCTTGAGTCCTTGTGCAGTGCCAGCCTTATTGGTACTAAAGAAGGATGGTTCGTGGAGAATGTGTACTGACAGTCGGGCTCTAAACAAGATCACTGTGAGATACAGATTTCCTATGCCGAGGTTTGATGATTTGATTGACCAGTTGAGTGGAGCTGTTGTGTTTTCAAAGATTGAATTGAAGAGTGGATACCATCATATTCGTATTAGACCGGGTGATGAGTGGAAGACTTCTTTTAAAACCAGGGAAGATCTATACGAATGGTTGGTTATGCCATTTGGTTTGTCAAATGCTCTGAGTACTTTTATGAGAGTGATGAACCAGATTTTCAGCCATTTGTTGGGAAGTTTGTGGTTGTTTCTTTGACGATTTTTTGATCTATAGTGGGAGTATGGAAGAGCATATTCAGCACTTGCGTGAAGTACGTTGATTCTACGACAAGAGAAATTTTATGCTGCAACAAAGAAGTGTGTGTTCATGACGCACAGTTTTTTGTTTTTGGGATATGTTCTGTCGAAGGAAGGCATTCAAGTGGATGAAAGTAAAGTGAAAGCTGTCAGGAGTTGGCCACAACCTAAGACAATTACTGAAGTGAGAAGCTTTCATGGGTTGGTTTCATTTTACGGAAGATTCATTCCACACTTTAGCAGTATAATGGCACCTGTAACTGATTGCATGAAAGGAAAGAAGTTTGCATGGTTAGAGGAAGCAGGGGTTGCTTTTGAGAAGATCAAGACACTATTAACGTCAGCGCCAATTCTAGTTTTACCGGATTTTCAGTTGTTGTTTGAATTACATACTGATGCATCGAAAGTTGGGATTGGTGGAGTTTTGAGTCAGAAGGGAAGACCAATTGCTTATTTCAGTGAGAAATTGTCGGGAGCCAAGTTGAGATATATCACTTATGATGTGGAGTTTTACGCGATTGTTCAAGCTGTGAAGCACTGGAGACATTATCTATTTCAGAAGGAGTTTGTTCTTTATACGGATCATGAGGCTTTGAAACAATTGCAAGGGCAGGACAAAATTTCAGCTAGACACGCTTCATGGGTCGCGTATCACGGCAGTTTACTTTTGTCATGAAACACAAGTCAGGGGTGACGAATCGTGTGGCTGATGCTTTGAGCAGGAGAAATCATTTATTGACGACAATGAAAGTTGAGGTGACAGGTTTCGAACTATTGCCAGAGCTGATTGAAGAAGATCCTTACTTTATGAAGTTTGTTGAAAAGGTGAAGGAGGGAAGTGCTGATGAGTACGTATTAGTGGATGGTTTTCTGTTCAAGGGAGATAAATTGTGTATTACAGAAGGCAGTTTGAGAATGAAAATTATCAAAGAATTGCATGAGGAAGGACATGTGGGCCGTGATCGTACAATGCAGTTGATAACGAAATCTTATTTCTGGCCTTCAATGAGGAAAGAGGTGGAAAGGTTTGTGGAGAGATGTCATATCTGTCAGGTTTCGAAGGGAACCGCGACCAATGCAGGATTGTATATGCCGTTACCTGTACCGACTAAACCTTGGGTTGATGTGAGTATGGATTTTATTTTGGGTTTGCTTAGAACTCAAAGGGGTAACGATTCCATTTATGTGGTGGTTGACCGGTTTTCAAAAATGGCACATTTTATTGCTTGTAAGAAGACGACAGATGCTGTTCATGTTGCTCAATTATATTTCAAGGAGATTTATCGACTTCATGAGTTGCCAGAGTCTATTGTGTCGGATAGAGATACTTGTTTCCTGAGTCATTTTTGGCTAAGTTTGTGGAAGATGGTCGGAACGAAGCAGAATTTTAGTAGCGCTTACCATCCGCAGACTGATGGGCAAATGGAGGTGGTTAACAGATCGTTGGGAAACTTATTGAGATGTCTTGTGAAAGACGATTTGAAGAGCTGGGATTTGAAATTGTGTCAAGCGGAGTTTGCTCACGACCATGCGGTTAATCGAAGCACAGGTTTCAGTCCACTTCAGGTGGTTTATTCGACAATTCCAAAGGGTTCGTTGGACTTAACAATAGTGCCACATCAGAAGGGAGTTGTTAAGCGAGCTTGTGATTTCGTAAAGGAGTTGCAGGAGTGCCACAGAACTGTTCATGACCGATTGCTTGCATCTAATGAAAAGTATAAACAACTAGCAGAAAAGAAACGGAGAAGTGTGAATTTCGGGGAAGGTGATTTGGTTTATGCAGCGTTGACAAAAGACCGTTTTCCGGTAGGGACGTACAATAAATTGAAGGCGTGAAAGATTGGTCCTGTAGAAATTTTGAAGAAAATCAATGAGAATGCGTATCAATTGAAATTAACAGATGATGTTCATACTTCTGATGTTTTCAACGTCAAATACTTAATTTCGTTTCATGGAAATGAACTTGTTGTGGAAAAAGATGGTGAAAATTCGAGGTCGAATTTCTATCAACTGGGGGAGGATGATGCAACGCGATCTACAGACTCAAGGAAGCTGAATTGTTCAAGCGCCTTAGGTCATTTGGAGGAGGCCACGGTTTTAGCTCGCTCGGAAATTTTAGGTCGCTCACGACCTAACGAAGTTCGCTCGCCAGTTAACGAGCTAAGCATGAAGACATTCGAACGAGTTAACAAGTTAAACACTCCAGTGCTCAGTCCCTTAAGTCGACTATCAAGCTACGACCTAACGAAGCTTCGAGCTACCACACCACGACCTAAAATCTTAGGTCGCTCAAATATTAGGTTGCAAGATGTTGAAGAATCCCTGTTGCCACTTCTTTAGGTCGCGAACGACCTAATCATAGGTCACGTGAAGATGTTATGTGCTATTTTTTGGGTCATGTTGTATACGTCGTAAGTCGTTTGTAATATAGATCGTTAACGACCTACTGTGAGTCGCTGTTTGTGTTAGGTCGGTGTTGGCCAACGTTGAGTCGCTTATGTTGTATAGTGTGATGTTGTAACGACCTAGTTAGGTCGTAGGCCGCGTGTGAGTCATTGTTTAGTAACCCGTGTGTTTTTAGGTCGTTGGGTCTATTAAGTCGCGTGTCTTTGTTCATAGGTCGCTACCAACCTATGCTAGGTCGCTACCGACCTATGCTAGGTCGCTACCGACCTATGCTAGGTCGCGCTGTGTCTTGTTTTTTTTGGTCATTAACGACCTATGGTAGGTCGGTGGTGTTGTAATGTGTTGTGTGGTGTGTTGTAGCCTGTAAATAGGCGAGTTGGGGTCATTGTAAAACTTGGTTCATTTTTCGAGTAAAATTCTTGTTTGTTAGCTTTGTGCTTTCATTAAATCGGTAGTTGAGTGTGATCTCCTATCTCCACCTACGGTATTCGAGTGCGCTCGAATCAACGTTCGTTGAAGCCAATTCGCGGAATCAAGTACGCTTGATCAACGCTCGAAGAATTGTAGATCTCTCTTCACGGTATCGTGCGCGATCAACGTGTCATAGATAGCTAGAATTCGTTATCTTCAGATCAACGAATTTGGGCCTTTCGGTATACTTCAATCCATCGATCGCCACTTTACAGTTACATCTGTTTTTCCGTATTACCGCTGCGTAACTTATCAACTCAGGTTATAATTCCATATATAACACTAATTTTTATTCCACTACTATTTATGATATATTTGCATTACATACTTCATTATTTCCATTTTCATCATAATTCCAATTCACAATAGTGTCAAATTTCAATTTCTTACAATAAATTGATTTATTATAAATTTGTATACCAATTAATTAGTTTCAAATAAATAGATTGATTCATTTTAACTCTTTTATTAAGTCTATATTAATCAATATAATATTTCATTGGTTAATTCAAATCTTAATTTTAATTACTTATTTTCCATTTTATACCCAAGTGCAACAATTTACACTATTTCATTATTATTGCGATTTCACTTCAATTGTCAGTAATTAGTTTTAATAACCATTGCTACACTTAATTCTTAACATTTACTTCATTATAAATTATAATATTTTTATTTCTTTTTAAATTTAGTTACAAAATCTTATTAAAATGACAAATTTAATTATCAAAATTTACGGGTCGTTACATATTTAAAGTTAATTTAACTTACATAAGATCTTTTAGTTCTGACTCGAGTGTTTTGTCTTTCCAATTCGCTCGGGTCAGCCTGAGCATTTAAGGATTTGAAAGACCGTATTCTGGAGGACGAAGATGAAGAATTATTATTATTTATTATAGTATTCCACTACACCATTGTCTTCCGCTGCATTATAAATATTCTCCGGTATGTGTAACTCTGATATGTATTGTATAAGTAAAATCAAATATTTTGTAAAACAGTTTCATGAACTGTTTATTTGATTATTATATTTTGTCGTTCCGCTGCAAGATTCTATTTTGTTTTATTTCTTTCTCTGCTTTTTCTTATTTACCCCATAACAATCCGCCCATTTTGTACGGTTTAAGTCTGACGTGTGTGGTTTATCGTCGATTTAAAGCGCACAAAAAGGAGGGATGTTACATCTGGTATCAGAGCTTTGGTTTAGCGATAAACCGTAACTTTGTGGGGTCCGACTCTTATCAAATAGGGTAGTAATACCCTATGATGAATCGTTGAATATATATATGAGAGAGCGTATTTGTTAGTGTTAGAAAAAGGTTTTGATATTGTGTTAATTTGTTCCTTTTTGTATTTATAAATTCTGGTTAGTGCATGGGACGCTATGACATCAATAGAGATTTCTAAACACTTAATAGGACAGACCGACACAATATTTGTTTTGAATATAGGTGAATGAAATAATTTTTCCTATTATATTTTCTATATATAAAATTAATTTTTATAAAGGGTCTATTTGGTTGTAAAATATTGGTTGTTATGTAATGAAATTATAAATAATAGTTGAAATGAGATTTAAAATTAAATAAATGGAAATTGGGAATTTAGAACTTAAGTTCCGAGGTTTTGAAACTTTCTTTCGAATGATTTTGGAATATAATAATAATATTATTTAGAAGTGTTTTCTGATATAAATATTTCTGTATAATTTGAAAGAATTGTTTTAAAGAAATTTTGAAAAGAAATAAGTTGTACTCCCCCCTCTGTCGCGGGAAAATAATTTCGGTGATGAGTGCATGCATCATCGACATTCGTTTTCGAGTTTCAAAGCGGGAAGGCCACTGTAGTAGTTTTACTACAGATTTATTTTGATAAACAAATAAAAATTTTACATTTTTTATGACGACCCTGACTCGACCTTCGAAAATTGGCACCGAATACGAAAGTCATATTCGAATGCCGCAGATCCAAACGTCGAATCTGGTTCGCCGGAGCTTATAACAAATCAACTAAAACAACATAGCAGAAGAAAAAGAAATGAATATCATATACAACTCCAATGAATATAATATCCAGATATGGTACAACACTAATACAATATGATACAAGAATATCACAGACCACAAACAGCGGTGGAAAACAAATAGTCAAGAGATAACTCCAATTTAATGCTCCCAAAGCTAATACTCCAAACCACAAGCTCGAACCACCATCAAGTTTCACCAAGCTAAGCGAGTCTCGTCCATGAATCCAAAGACTCCAATATCCAAGATCTCCAAAGAATACCAAAGAGAATGCCGAAAGTTATAGAATCGATTCTGTGTCTACTATCTGAAAAACCCAACTCCAGACTACCCGTGTGGAAAATAGTGGGCACCCAGAGTTTAGGAAAGGAACAATAAACTCCGGGTCAGTCATGGAACTGGTATGAGCAAACGAAAAAAGTTTTATCCTTAAAAACAAACAAAAGAATTTAAATTTGAAATCCGCAATGCTTTTTGAAATATGAAACTAACATAAGGCCTCCCACCACACACACCATGCAAACGCAGAATTGGAGGAGATTTCTCCTTATGATAGTAGAAAATGCTTGATACGCGAAAACCATTTTGATATTATTATTAGTGCATAGTGAAAAACATTTCGAAAGTATAATATTAATCTTAGCCAGCATAGACATTCCGAATTATGCCTACTATAGCTACCATCCAAACAGTGGGGCGCCACTATAAGTAGATGGCAGGTAATATGACTAAAACCGTACAAGACGTGTATTGGTTGAATGGATTTCCATCAAATGGTCATGCTAAGGAACTTCCTATTGCCACATGGGAACGCCTCTGGCAGGACTCCCCGAGAACCATCCCTCAGTTCTATGCTAACACAAGGTCGGCTACCCCCTTTCTAGGGAATAAAACATAAGATATGCCACCCGCGGTCCTTTGGGACCTTTTATCCGAGGGCCCTCCAATAACATCACACGGTAATAAATATACTACAGTGTCTACACGAGTAAGTATCTAGGCTCCATACCATGATACTACCCTTTTCCAGAAGGAATGTGTGACGCCCCACCTCTATACCCACGCTAGCCAAGAACACTACAGTGTAATGTTGTCAACTAGCACGGAGAATAAGGCTGTTGAGGAGCGACCATCCGTGTAATTGCTTTGCGCGAGCACCGATATGTCAGATAGTATAACATGCATTTTATCTTACGAGGAAATCCAACATACCGATACAAACACAAAGCTACTACACAGTGGCTATATAAAATCTTCGGAAACAAATATAGAAATAAACATAACACAAATCAGTCACAGATAATTCATATCACAAAGGCGGAAATAGATATGAATATACAACCAACACATGAAAGTGTATATCAGAGTAGTGGTAAAAAAAATCCACAATAGTACAAAAGAATAGCAACTCGTGCTATACAAAAGAATACAACTATGAGTTCATATCTCAAGTGTATACAACAAAATAAACTACTAATCTAAGTAGTTAGCCAAAAGTCAGAAAAATCAATTCCAAGTGAGAAGTCAAGCTGAAGCACCTGTAACATCTCGGTCTGACCCGAGTATTATTTAATAAGAAAATAATAAACGGATCAGTCTAACTATAAATATCAGATGAAGCGATATAGAATAAGAGGTACGACTACACACATAATAATCACAATGCCAAGCTGTGATATATATAAGTAATTGAAAATCAACAAGAGATTAATCTATATCACAAAAATGTACTCAAGGATCAAAAGAAATGTCATACTCTTTATTTCGTTCACCAAACCATAAATATTGACGATTATTTCAATATCAATCACAAAAGTCAATGACACACAAATTCACCAATGCACAATATTGATAAAACTTATCAATGAAAATCACGAAAATTGGTGAAACACAAACTCTAGAAATCATCTCAACAAATCCAGAAATCACAAAAAGGGGGAAGGCCAATCACAAACGGGAGCATAAAGCTCACCAACACGTGTATCACAAACGGAACGCTAATTCCATGGTTGTTAACCATCACAAATTGAGCCGAAGCTCCACAAACGGCCCCAAGAACATGGGTTGCTACCCCACCAATTTGAGTCAAAACTCCACAAAACAGGGTTTATTCTCCCTCGCAGACAAAGAGACATCGCACATTGCTAGTCTAAATCACAAAGATGATCGGCATGATCAACGAGAAGTGTCAATTACACTAAGCTAGTAAATATATGGGTTTAGCTTCATGTCCCATAACCACTTGCTTAACTTAAATATTTACGAACAAATTGTAGATCTCTACTAGAAAATTGTCACAAGAGATTCAATCGAACAAGTACAAGAATTAACCGACGAAGTAAACGCAAGCGTTTCATACCACTCGTTTTACTAGGTCGTTTAATTAGATTTCTCATACGAGTGAGGTAAAGGCTTGTATATACTAATAGATTGGAAAACGGTTTAAGAAACGAGCTTTGTAATAAAATAGTGTTGAAATCGTTTGACGAAAGAATTCTGATATTTACTACTAGTATTCAAAACCTGTATATTTTTAAAGTGACAAATCACAAAAAAGATTGTAGGAACAATCAATCACTAAAATTCACATTCGAAGATGTGAATAAAATCCAAAGAAATCGATACCGAATCCATCGAAATGGATATTCCAAGAATTCCTGAAGAAAATAAGTCATCAAAGTCAATAACAAATGATAACAACAATTAGGGAAATAACACGAATCGATTAAATTTGGGAAACCATGCAATATAGGCAAAATAGGCAAAACAGCAACAGGTCGGTCGGCCGGCTACAGAGCTCGGTCGACCGGACCCTGTTCTGAAAAATTCTCGGGAAGCAGGTCGGTCGACTGAGCTCTGTAGTAGGTCGACCGGACCTGAGAAAGAGAAGTGCCATGCACTTTTAGTAGCAGGTCGGTCGACCAGCGACAGGGCTCGATCGGCCGAACTGAAATTTCTGCAGTTCCTGCCCTTTTTCAAGGAAGTGCAAATTCCTCCAAAACGCGACCGTTCGAGCAATGGACCTAAGGAGCCTTAGCCAATTGATACCCCAGCTCCATTAGCTGTAACGACCCAGAATTTTTATTAATTAAAATTTGTATATTTAATTAATTTTAAATATTAATAAGTGAAATTTATAAGTCGAATAAATTTTATTTCGAATAAATGGATTTAATTGGATAATTAAATTGATAATTTAATAGTTGAAATTACAGAAATAATTGAAAATTGGGTTAAATATGATTGAAAATGATTTTTAAAAATTTATTTTATCATGTTGGAGTTAGAACGATATTTTAGAACTTTTAAAATTGAATTAAAAGTTAATTTGTAAAAATTGAATATTTTAATATTTAATCGACTAGTGAAATTAGCCAATTTTTGAACAGTCTCAGAATTGTATGAAACTAGTTCCATTGGATCCGTAATAGTTTGTTATTATCGGATTTCAGTTTTCGTAGCAATCGGAGTTGTCGTTTGATCGTAGCAGCTCGAAACGCATCGAAATTTTTTTAATATTAATTTGGCGAGTTAAAATAGCCATTTTTCAAACAGTCTCAGATTTCGACGAAACTAGTTTCATCGGATCCGTAATGTGGTATTATTGTATGGTTTTAAATTTTGTGTCAATCGGAATTATCGTTTGTCCGGTGCAAGCTAAAACGCCTAGAAAATCGTTTAATCGATTTAATTTTAAATTGAACGTTTATTGCCATAACTCGCACAGATGACCGAATTAGCTTCCGAAACCAGTTCCATTGTGTCCGAAACGCGGGGTAAACCCTAGAAACGCTGGTCACCGCACGTAAATCGGAGTTTGGAAACTCCGAAATGAATAGTGTCGTTCAAACTTCTATAAATAGCCCCCCTTCATTCACAAAAAAAAAAAAAATTAGGGTTTAAAACCCTAGACGCCGTATACAATTTCGAAGGCCAGAAATGCATCTCCTTTCTCCTCTAATCTCTTCAAATCCGTGAAGTATTACAAGAAATTTTCGACATGAAAGTTGTAGACGACAACGAGATCTTCAATCTGAACGACTATGATCGTGTTCGGAGCAGAGATTCAACGGTAAATTTCATAAAAAGGCCGCGCGTTCATTCTTGAATTTTGCGCCATAGGCGCGACCGAGTGGGGCCGCAGCTTGGCTGTGGGTGGTGACGGGGAGCGCGCGCGTGGTGGTGGTCTTAGATCGAGTTGTAGTGGTCGGGGATGAGTTGCGTTGATTAGGGTTTGGTCGCGTGTATTGGGTTCTACGACCTGTAGAACGCGTGAACGAAGAAGAAGGGCAAGGGGGACGTGCGGTCATGATGTAGGAGGCAAGGATCCTACGGCTGAGATGAAGTGTAGGTTAAAATTATAAAATTATGTTGTAATTAGTTATTAAAAAATCGTGTAAACTTGTAAAAATCATAACTTTTTCATACGAGGTCGAAAATGCACGAAACCAGTTGCGTTGGAATCGTATGGACGAGCACTACGCTATGGAATTAGATTGGAGTTGTTTGGAGTTAGTGAAATTTTTGGGTAAAATTAAAACATCCGTTTAATTTTATTCGAAATAAATCGCTAAAACGAAATTGAAATCAAGGTGAGAACTTCTCACTCAATCGAACCGGTTTCGATTTTAATTTTAAATAGTTATATTTAAAATACTTGAATGTATGTTGAATGATGATTGTTATCTATTGATTGTTAAAATAGACATTATGCGCCGTTAATAAGCGGATGTTATTTATTAAAAACATATACCGCGAATATTTAATAAAAAGTGAAATTGGTATTATTTATGTATTTGGAATTGATTTTCCCGCAGTATATAGCGGATGAGACCCTATTGCGCCACCTATTAAGCGGGTAATATTTTAAATCCTATATACCGCGATAATTTCGTACCGGAACGGAATTGGTATTGTGCTAACATCTTTGGATGCAGGAAAACAGGTTGGAGGGATCCAACTGGATTCCTCAACAGTATTTATTTGATTATAGATATTTTGATATTCGTTGATTATCATATCGATATATGATATCGTTGTTGTCGTGATTGACTATTTGGTGTGTAGCATCATTGGGCCAAATTTTGGAATTTTAAAATGATTTCAAAGTTATTTTTGAAAGTATACGTTTATAAAATATTTTTTGAATTTATCAATTTTAAATAAATAAACGTTATAATTTTAATGTTATAAAAATTATGATTTTTGAGAAATACGGTTAAAAGTTGATTTTTGAAAATATGGGGTTAATGATTTTATAAAATAATTTAAATTGGGGTTTCTGAATTTATTGTGAAAATTTTAAATATAGGATTTATAAAATTTGATTATTTTATAAATCAAAATGATGAAATTATAAAGGAGTTTAAAGACGTTTTAAAAGAATAATATAAATTGATTTATATAAAAGATTTATAAGATGGATATTTATAAATAAAAAATATTTGAATTATAAAACAAGTTTTTATAAATGTTAGATAGAAGTATAAATGAATTTCATAAATGAATGAAATTTATAGAATTATAAACGGTGAAGTTATAAATGGAATTTTATAAGCAGTAGGTTTATAAAATTTGTAAAGTTATTAAAAAGAATAGATTTGGGTAAATAAGTGAATCTTATAAGTTATAAGATTTATAATATGGGAAGTTTAAAAAGAAGGATTTTGTAAACAAATAAATTATAAGTATTTAACTTACATTATCGACTTTTGGTTTATAATTAAGTTATAAATTGGATAGGTTAATAAAGGAGATTTATAAAAGAAAGTTGTTATAAATAAATAGAAATGGAGTTTATAAACGTTGTTTTATAAATTCGTAAACGACTTATTTTGATAAGTAAATTGTTGTAACTTATTAATGGAGTTATATTCACGTTTTAGACGGTGAATAATCCTTTAAAGTAAAATGAATAGAAATGATGAAATTGGTTAACAAAGTATATTCACGTTTTTGAATAGTGAATAATATGTTAAAGAAAATGTTTTGGATGTGATGTTTTAAATAGAATTAAAACGATCTAACGATGTTTTAAATGTGTTAAGATTCGAAACCATAGATTTCAACATTCATTGTTGAAATAGACGTTTTCGAGAAATAGAAGGAAATGGGGGACTATAACACTGTTGTTATAGTAAATGATTTCCGAAAGGAAATGTTTTATTTAGTATTGGTATTTATATGTATCTATCTTAAATTCGAATCCCTATACTAGTGATTTTGGGACGTTGTAACGATGTTTTACGTAACATTCGTTTTGGCCCAAATAAATATGGTTAAGAGAATGATTTCCTTAAAGAATGAAATATATACTTAATTTCGATTTAAGTATATTGAATATTTTCCAAGTGTTGAAAATAAATGGATTGTGAATTACTTATTAAATAAGTATGGAAATGTTTTTCCAATGCAAAATGAAACGTTTTGAGAATTTATCTTTTTGAAGATAAATTGAAAATGAATAATTGAAATCGTTTATTCATAAACATTTTGAAATATAAATTCACTATGGAATTTATAAAAGAAAAGGGGAATTTGTTTAAAAATAAATATTGATTTATTTTTGAAGTATGGAAATTAATTTACGGATTTGGAACGTAAATATAAAGTAAATCGTTAAGGATTTATTTAATTGGTTTAAATGAACCATGTTGAAATGAAAGTATTTCCGCATAAGGAAATGTTTGAAATTGTTTCCAAAAGTGGTAAAGGTGAAAAGTGATTTGAAAATTGGTTTCAAATGGTTGAAGTGTGCAAATTATATATCTTGTAAAGATATTTTTTGGAAATAAATAATTTGGAAAATTATTTGGAATCTAGTGATGTTGTGCATATCTATTGATAGTTCAATAACCGACTATCAATATTTACCTTTGAATAGGTATTTGTTGTGATTTGATGAATTTGAATGCCACACTTATTTTTAAATTATTGCGCTCGTTATTCGGATTACCCATTCCGAATAGTGATACGACGTAATGGATAGCATTGATGACCGGTGTTGAAGACCGGATATTTTTGAAAGCGAAAGGACAACTCGTCGAATGTCTTTGCATCGACTGGTCCACGATATAGAGACTCCATATGTGATGGGAAGTCCGGTCGTGATTAGTTAATATCCGGATTGCAAGGACTTCTTTGTGAGTACCTTCGGTTCTGTTCGATCTCGGAACAGACTTGTATGGATAGTATGTCTGACATTACAAATTGAGATATAAAGCAGATTTCTTTCAAATACATTTCTGTTGGTGGCGGAGAATTTATTCTTTTAGCTTAACACCCTTCTCTGAGACGTACGAGCTCAGAGGTTATGTAGTTGAAGGTTATCAGCGATATTTTCCCAATTTGGTAATGTGACATGCTGAGTGTTGCTGTGAAATGATCATTGTGTTGATCATTTGTGATATGATCATTTGTTTGATCGTTTATCTTTGTGATCATTTCTATGATCATTTGTTGACCCAAAGCACAGCTTTTGTATAAAGCGTGGCTTTGTGGACGAGACTTCGTCGAGCCTCACACCCCGGAATGGTCAAAACAGGAATGATGCAGCAAGGTTATGAGGGGTAGCTCCCTTTAGGGTATGTGCATTTCCTTCTGGAAAAGGGTGGTATCATGGTATGGAGCCCAGATGCTTACTCATGTTGAAATACTTTATTTATGATTGTGTGATGATGGTTACGAGCGCTCGGTTAAAGGTCCCAAAGGACCGGGGGATGGCATACTCGTGTCAGTAGTTACCCAGTTAGGGGTAACCCGGCCTTGTGTTGGCAGAGATCCGGTTAGGTTCTCGGGAACGTCCTACCAGAGGCGTTCTCATGTGGCAATGGGAAGTTCCTTGGCCTGACCATTTGTTGGAAATCCAAAGAAACAATACGATCTTGTATGGTATTAGTTGTAGAACCTATCATTCACTTATGGTGGCGCCCCACTGTTTGGATGGTAGCTATAGTAGGCATAGTTTGAAATGTCTATGCTGGCTAAGATTTATATCTTTATTTTCGAAATGATTTTCTCTACACTATGCACTAGTAATAATATCAAATGTTCTTTTTAATGCGTATCAAGCATCTTTGACTATCATAAGGAGAAATCTCCTCCGATTCTGCGTTTGCATTGTGTGTATGTGTGCGGGAGGCCTTATGGTAGTCTCATTTTTAAAAGCATTGCGATTTGACTTTAAAAATATTCCGCTATTTTGATTTTAAAGATAAATAAACTGTTTTGAGTTCTCACACCAGTCACATGACTGACTCGGAGTTTATTGTTTTCCTTCCTAAACTATGGGTGCCCACCAATTTCCACACGGGCAGTCAAGAGTTAAGGTTTATCAGGATATTCTGGAATTCAGGAGTTGCTGGAGGCAAGCTGGATGGCATGGCGTATCACTAGTATATAGTATTTTCTTTTTCCGCTGTTTGTTGTTGTTGTACACTCTGATGTAATGTAATAACTGATATAGTTCTTTGTTTAAAGATTATTCATTTATTATTATATGTTGTTCCGCTGCGAATTGTGAGATTATGTTGTTGTTCTGTTGTTTTCTGTTCTGTTCCGTTCTATTTTCTATCTTTTCTCTCTTCTTCTATCCTCTTCTTCTTCTTTAACCCTAATGGTTCGTATTTCTGTTCATCTGGAGTTAATCTATGGAGATTAGTGTATATTCAAGGGGAACGGAAAAGCAGGTTATTACATTTGGTATTCGAGCATATGGTTAAGCGACAACCATGGTTCTGTTGGGTATTACTCATTAGAGATAGAGTCAGTAGTGCTCTAGAATGAGTTTGAGTGTAATAATAGCTATGAGAGCGTATTTGTTAGTGAATATAAAATTGTTTTATATTGTGATGATTGGTTTATTGAGTGGCGTATGAACCTTCGTCAGCACGGTCTATACAACTATGCCGAAGGGGTTTATAAACACTTGAATAGAACAATTCGACATAATATTGTTTTAAAATGGGTAAATGAAATAATTTTACTTGATTATATTTTATATATAAAGTAATAATTTTCAAAAGTATTAAAGTGTATATAAGTGGATTGTTGGTTGTTTGAATAATCTAAATTAAAGAATAATTGTACAAGAAATTTTTTTCTATAATAATTGAATTATAATTAAAGTGATTTACAATTGTGAAATAAACTTATATATAAGAAGTGAAACTATATGAATATATTTAAGAATATGAGTTGTAAATAAAAATGAATTTAAAGTTAAATGGAAATTTACTTAGAATTGCAATCTGAACTGATTTATAAGTGGGAATTTAAGTTAAGTAAAACCAAGTGATTTTTAATTGGAATATAACTTAAGAGATGTTGAATGAAGTTGATATTGGTATCGAAGTAAATTAATAAAGTTAAGTGATAGATATGAACTTAAGTTATAAAAATGAAATTCAACTTTTGTAATTGAATTGAATGAATGGATTGAATATTAATCAATTGAATGTGAATAATTGATATGAAATAATGAATATAAGTGTTAATTCATTAAAATCTAATGTTATTGGAAGTTGAATAATTGGATGAAAATCAATTTAATTAAACCAATTGAAAGTGATGGTGATCAACCAAATTGAATGAATATAAGCAAAGGAATTTGGTTGTAATTAATATACATTGGTTGTTATATGATTGTTAGTTGATTGTGTATAATTCATTAAGTATTAATGAAATTGGAAGCTAAAGAAATTGAAATCCAATTGGAACTTAAGTGAATCTTAAATAGAATTGAATTTGATTTGGAAGTGAACCAACTTCAATATGAATTAGTGAATATAAACTAATTGAGAATGAATGTTAGTAAAAACATCCACTGTTAATGAATCAAATGTGATTTAAATTTAAAACCCATTTCATTGAATATTAATGAGAATATGAATGAATATTTATTGGTTATGAATGTTAGTTGAATGATAGTTGGTTGATGGTTGAATATATATTGCTTTTACTGCATTTGCTATGTTGGCATATATAGTTATTATGTTGCTATATGTTGTATATCGATACTATTTTCATATATACATGTTCTCATCTATTTGTTGAGTGATTAGTAGGTGCGGATCGCGTTTGCTTCGCATTTGGAGCTCGCTTTCACGCTATATTAGCCTATATGCTTGCTAATAAAATATAAGGTACATATCTCGGATTAAATATCGTACTTTTACACTTTTTTCCCTGCGAGATGCCTCATCCCTTGATGAGATGTATATTTGTGATATATATACTGTCATTTTTTTTTCGGATCGAGCCGCGCAAAGGAGACTATGGCGAATTTTTTCGAAAATTTAAGGCGTTAGAAAAATTTGAGAAAAATTGGAAAGTTTTGAAAACTATAACTTTGATTTAGAATTGAAAGTTAAACGAAAGTAGTTGGTTTTGAAAAGATAACAAAGTATGATTTGAAAACTTAGTAAAGTATTGTAAGAAATTTAACTATGGATTTATGGAAAATTAATGGATTCTGTAACTTTTCTTACTTGGTAATTTCGAGGACGAAATTCTTTTAAGGGGAGAAGTATGTAACGACCACAAATTTTTATTAATTAAAATTTGTATATTTAATTAATTTTAAATATTAATAAGTGAAATTTATAAGTCGAATAAATTTTATTTCGAATAATTGGATTTAATTGGATAATTAAATTGATAATTTAATAGTTGAAATTACAGAAATAATTGAAAATATGATTGAAAATGATTTGTAAAATTTTATTTTATCATACTGGAGTTAGAATGATATTTTAGAACTTTTAAAATTGAATTAAAAGTTAATTTGTGAAAATTGAATATTTTAATATTTAATCGACTAGTGAAATTAGCCAATTTTTGAACAGTCTCAGAATTGGACGAAACTAGTTCCATTGGATCCATAATAGTTTGTTATTATCGGATTTCAATTTTCGTAGCAATCGGAGTTGTCGTTTGATCGTAGCAGCTCGAAACGCATCGAAATTGTTTTTAATATTAATTTGGCGAGTTAAAATAGCCATTTTTCAAACAGTCTCGGATTTCGATGAAACTAGTTTCATCGGATCCGTAATGTGATATTATTGTATGGTTTCAAATTTGGTGTCAATCGGATTTATCGTTTGTCCGGTGCAAGCTAAAACGCCTAGAAAATCGTTTAATCGGTTTAATTTTAAATTGAACGTTTATTGCCATAACTCGCACGGATGACCGAATTAGCTTCCGAAACCAGTTCCATTGTGTCCGAAACGCGGGGTAAACCCTACAAACGTTGGTCACCGCGCGTAAATCGGAGTTTGGAATCCGAAATGAATAGTGTCGTTCAAACTTCTATAAATTGTCCCCCTTCATTCACAAAAATAAAAAAAATTAGGGTTTAAAACCCTAGCCGCCGTATACAATTTCGAAGGCCAGAAATGCATCTCCTTTCTCTTCTAATCTCTTCAAATCCGTGAAGTATTACAAGAAACTTTCAACATGAAAGTTGTAGACGACAACGAGATCTTCAATTTGAACGGATATGATCGTGTTTGGAGCAGAGATTCAACGGCAAATTTCATATAAAGGTCGCGCGTTCGTTCTTGACTTTTGCGCCATAGGCACGACCGAGTGGGGCCGCAGCTTGGCTGTGGGTGGTGCCGGGGAGCGCGCGCGTGGTGGTGGTCTTGGATCGAGTTGTAGTGGTCGGGGATGAGTTGCGTTGATTAGGGTTTGGTCGCGTCTATTGGGTTCTACGACCTGTAGAACGCGTGAACGAAGAAGAAGGGCAAGGGGGACGTGCGGTCATGATGAAGGAGGCAAGGATCCTACAGTTGAGATGAAGTGTAGGTTAAAATTATAAAATTATGTTGTAAATTAGTTATTAAAAAAGCGTGTAAACTTGTAAAAATCATAACTTTTTCATACGAGGTCGAAAACGCACGAAACCAGTTGCGTTGGAATCGTATGGACGAGCACTACGCTATGGAATTTGATTGGAGTCGATTGGAGTTAGCGAAAATTTTGGGTAAAATTAAAACGTCTGTTTAATTTTATTCGAAATAAATCGCTAAAACGAAATTGAAATCAAGGTGAGAACTTCTCACTCAATCGAATCGGTTTCGATTTTAATTTTAAATAGTTATATTTAAAATACTTGAGTGTATGTTGAATGATGATTGTTATCTATTGATTGTTAAAATAGTTATTATGTGCCATTAGTAAGCGGATGTTATTTATTAAAAACATATACCGCGAATATTTCATAAACAGTGAAATTGGTATTATTTATGTACTTGGAATTGATTTTCCCGCAGTATATAGCGGATAAGACCCTATTGCGCCGCCTATTAAGCGGATAATATTTTAAATCCCATATACCGCGATAATTTCGTACTGGAACAGAATTGGTATTTTGCTAACATCTTTGGATGCAGGAAAACAGGTTGGAGGGATCCAACTGGATTCCTCAACAGTATTTATTTGATTATGGATATTTTGATATTCTTTGATTATCATATTGATATATGATATCGTTGTTGTCGTGATTGACTATTTGGTGTGTAGCATCATTGGGCCAAATTTTGGAATTTTAAAATGATTTCAAAGTGATTTTTGAAAGTATACGTTTATAAAATATTTTTTGAATTTATCCATTTTAAATAAATAAACGTTATAATTTTAATGTTATAAAAATTATGATTTTTGAGAAATACGGTTAAAAGTTGATTTTTGAAAATATGGGGTTAATGATTTTATAAAATAATTTAAATTGGGATTTCTGAATTTATTGTGAAAAGTTTAAATATAGGATTTATAAAATTTGATTATGTTATAAATCAAAATGATGAAATTATAAAGGAGTTTAAAGACGTTTTAAAAGAATAATATAAACTGATTTATATAAAAGATTTATATGATGGATATTTATAAATAAAAAATATTTGAATTATAAAACAAGTTTTCATATGTGTTAGAAAGAAGTGTAAATGAATTTCATAAATGAATGAAATTTATAGAATTATAAACGGTAAAGTTATAAATGGAATTTTATAAGCAGTAGGTTTATAAAATTTGTAAAGTTATTAAAAAGAATAGATTTGGGTAAATAAGTGAATCTTATAAGTTATAAGATTTATAATATGGGAAGTTTAAAAAGAAGGATTTTGTAAACAAATAAATTATAAGTATTTAACTTACATTATGGACTTTTGGTTTATAATTAAGTTATAAATTGGATAGGTTAATAAAGGATATTTATAAAAGAAAGTTGTTATAAATAAATAGAAATGGAGTTTATAAACGTTGTTTTATAAATTCGCAAACGACTTATTTTGATAAGTAAATTGTTGTAACTTATTAATGGAGTTATATTCACGTTTTAGACGGTGAATAATCCTTTAAAGTAAAATGAATAGAAATGATGAAATTGGTTAACAAAGTATATTCACGTTTTTGAATAGTGAATACTATGTTAAAGAAAATGTTTTGGATGTGATGTTTTAAATAGAATTAAAACGATCTAACGATGTTTTAAATGTGTTAAGATTCGAAACCATAGATTTCAACATTCATTTTTGATAAAGACGTTTTAGAGAAATAGAAGGAAATGGGGGACTATAACACTATTGTTATAGTAAATGATTTCCGAAAGGAAATGTTTTATTTAGTATTGGGATTTATATATATCTATCTTAAATTCGAATCCCTATACTAGTGATTTTGGGATGTTGTAACGATGTTTTACGTAACATTCGTTTTGGCCCAAAAAAATATGGTTAAGAGAATGATTTCCTTAAAGAATGAAATATATACTTAATTTCGATTTAAGTATATTGAATATTTTCCAAGTGTTGAAAATAAATGGATTGTGAATTACTTGTTAAATAAGTATGGAAATGTTTTTCCAATGCAAAATGAAACGTTTTGAGAATTTATCTTTTTGAAGACAAATTGAAAATGAATAATTGAAATCGTTTATTCATAAATATTTAAAATATAAATTCACTATGGAATTTATAAAAGAAAAGGGGAATTTGTTTAAAAATAAATATTGATTTATTTTTGAAGTATGGAAATTAATTTACGAATTTGGAACGTAAATATAAAGTAGATCGTTAAGGATTTATTTAATTGGTTTAAATGAACCATGTTGAAATGAAAGTATTTCCGCATAAGGAAATGTTTGAAATTGTTTCCAAAAGTGGTAAAGGTGAAAAGTGATTTGAAAATTGGTTTCAAATGGTTGAAGTGTGAAAATTATATGTCTTGTAAAGATATTTTTTGGAAATAAATAATTTGGAAAATTATTTGGAATCTAGTGATGTTGTGCATATCCATTGATTGTTCAATAACCGACTATCAATATTTACCTTTGAATAGGTATTTGTTGTGATTTGCTGAATTTGAATGCCACACTTATTTTTAAATTATTGCGCTCGTTATTCGGATTACCCATTCCGAATAGTGACACGACGTAATGTATAGCATTGATGACCGGTGTTGAAGACTGGATATTTTTGAACGCGAAAGGACAACTCGTCGAATGTCTTTGCATCGACCGGTCCTCGATATAGAGACTCCATATGTGACGGGAAGTCCGGTCGTGATTAGTGAATATCCGGATTGCAAGGACTTCTTTGTAAGTGCCTTCGGTTCTGTTCGATCCCGGAACAGACTTGTATGGATAGTATGTCTGACATTACAAATTGAGATATAAAGCAGATTTCTTTCAAATACATTTCTGTTGGTGGCGGAGAATTTATTCTTTTAGCTTAACACCCTTCTCTGAGACGTACGAGCTCAGAGGTTATGTAGTTGAAGGTTATCAGCGATATATTCCCAATTTGGTAATGTGACATGCTGAGTGTTGCTGTGAAATGATCATTGTGTTGATCATTTGTGATATGATCATTTGTTTGATCGTTTATCTTTGTGATCATTTCTATGATCATTTGTTGACCCAAAGCACAGCTTTTGTATAAAGCGTGGCTTTGTGGACGAGACTTCGTCGAGCCTCACACCCTAGAATGGTCCAAACAGGAAAGATACAGCAAGGTTATGAGGGGTAGCTCTCTTTAGGGTATGTGCATTTCCTTCTGGAAATGGGTGGTATCATGGTATGGAGCCCAGATGCTTACTCATGTTGAAACACTTTATTTATGATTGTGTGATGATGGTTACGAGCGCTCGGTTAAAGGTCCCAAAGGACCGGGGGATGGCATACTCGTGTCAGTAGTTACCCAGTTAGAGGTAACCCGGCCTTGTGTTGGCAGAGATCCGGTTAGGTTCTCGGAGACGTCCTTCCAGAGGCATTCTCATGTGGCAATGGGAAGTTCCTTGGCCTGACCATTTGTTGGAAATCCAAAGAAACAATACGATCTTGTACGGTATTAGTTGTAGAACCTATCATTCACTTATGGTGGCGCCCCACTGTTTGGATGGTAGCTATAGTAGGCATAGTTCGAAATGTCTATGCTGGCTAAGATTTATATCTTTATTTTCAAAATGATTTTCTCTACACTATGCACTAGTAATAATATCAAATGTTCTTTTTAATGCGTATCAAACATCTTTGACTATCATAAGGAGAAATCTCCTCCGATTCTGCGTTTGCATTGTGTGTGTGTGCGGGAGGCCTTATGGTAGTCTCATTTTTAAAAGCATTGCGAATTGACTTTAAAAATATTCCTCTATTTTGATTTTAAAGATAAATAAACTGTTTTGAGTTCTCACACCAGTCACATGACTGACTCGGAGTTTATTGTTTTCCTTCCTAAACTCTGGGTGCCCACCAATTTCCACACGGGCAGTTAAGAGTTATGGTTTATCAGGATATTCTGAAATTCAGGAGTTGTTGGAGGCAAGCTGGATGGCATGGCGTATCACTAGTATATAGTATTTTCTTTTTCCGCTGTTTGTTGTTGTTGTTGTACACTTTGATGTAATGTAATAACTGATATAGTTCTTTGTTTAAAGATTATTCATTTATTATTATATGTTGTTCCGCTGCGAATTGTGAGATTCTGATGTTGTTCTGTTGTTTTCTGTTCTGTTCCGTTCTATTTTCTATCTTTTCTCTCTTCTTCTATCCTCTTCTTCCTCTTCTTTAACCCTAATGGTTCGTATTTCTGTTCATCTTGAGTTAATCTATGGAGATTAGTGTATATTCAAGGGGTACAGAAAAGCGGGTTATTACATTAGCTCTCCGATCCGCCATCAAAAACATGTTCAAACATCAAAGTTATGATTTTTAAAGAATTGAACCCAAAACACCAAAAATTAGAATATTCACCAAATCAATCCAAACCAAAAGCGATTGCACAAGAATAAGTGTTAGGAATTCATACCTAACAATCGAAGATAAATATAGGCTAAGATGTGAGATAAAGATCTCACCTTTGAACCCAAATCAATGAAGAAGAAGCTTGAAAGCAAAGGAGAATTAACCACTCTTCAAATCCAACACAAGAAGCTTGATTCTAAGCTTCAAAAGAAGAACATTCTCAAAGTTAGGTTTAGGAATTTCTGACATTGATAAGAGAATGAGTTGGGGAAGAAGAAGAGAAGGCTTACCAATGGGTTCTTTTATTAGTTTGGAGCAAGAGTTTGATTTGCAAAAGAAAACTAGGGCTTGGAGTTTTAATTTCCTCTTCCACTCTCCATTGTTATAAAAGCTTGAGTATTAGGAAATGAGGAATGAAGTAATGAAGAGGAGAAGGGGTTGGGACTGAATACATAAGTGGGGTTATTGCGCTCAGCCCAAACCAAAGGCCTAAGTGAAAAAGTAGCAAAATTCCACTAACTCCAAACATATCAAAGTTTACACTTAAAAAGATCGCAAACGGCGTTTTGAACTCAATGGGAGTGCTCCCGAGTCCTAATTCGACCGTATGCAAAAAGTAGTTTTTCGGACTAACTTTCGAGTATCGATAAAATATAAAACTAATAAATATGCGGGTTGTTACAGACTCCCCACCTTAAAGAAATTGCATCCTCGCAATAATTAAGAAGAAGATGTAGAGTAACAACCATAAAAGCATATTAACACAAAAGAATTTTGAAGTAAGAAGTTCACCTTAAAGAGCATGAGAAAGTAAGTCAGGATGCGTTCGCTCGATGAACTCTCTAGATTCCCAAGAACAATCCTTAGGATTTGAGGACCATTGGACTTTAACAAGGGGAACATCTTTATTTCGAAGGCGCTTGACCTCCGAAGCAATAATTCGAATAGGATGCTGCTCATAAGTTAAATTAGGAGAAACTTCAATTTCTTCCACAACACCGGGCTTAAGAATAGAATCGAAATCTCGAAGACATTTCCGTAATAGAGAAATGTGAAACACGTCATGCATGGCAGAAAACTGAGCCGGTAATGATAGGCGATAAGCCATGGAACCAATGCATTCAGTGATAGGAAATGACCCAATATATCGTGGCGCTAACTTTCCCGTTCGACTGAAACATACAACACCTTTCATAGGTGAAACACGAATGAACACAAGATCTCCTACAGAAAATTCTAACTTCCTTCTTCGCTTATCGGCATAGGATTTTTGTCTACTCTGGGCTTCTTTCATCCTATGTCGAATAAGTTCAATCTTTTCGGTGGAATCATGAATAAAATCTGGACCTAAAACCATTTTCTCACCGGCCTCAAGCCAACAAGAAGGAGATCGGCATGGCTTTCCATAGAGTGCCTCGAAAGGTGCCATACCAATACTAGATTGGAAGCTATTATTATAGGAAAATACAACAAGTGAAATATGATCTTCCGAACTTCCACCAAAATCAAGAGTTTGATTCACACGCTCAGTTTGTCCATCGGACCGGGGGTGATAAGCGGTGCTAAAATTAAGCTTCGTTCCTAAAGCTTTTTGAAGACTCTTCCAAAATCCACTAGTAAACAATGGATCACGATCACTAACTATAGAAGTAGGAACTCCATGCAATTTAACAATTTCTTTAATAAAAAGTTTGGCCAAAAGAGGTACAGTTCGGTTAGACCGAACGGGAATAAAATGGGCGGATTTAGTAAGTCTATCAACGATCACCCATAAGCTATCATGACCCGAACGAGAACGGGGAAGGCCGTCTATAAAATCCATGGAAATTTGATCCCACTTCCGAATTGGAATTTCTAAAGGTTGCAATAACCCACCGGGCCTTTGATGTTCGGCCTTAATGAGTTGGCAAGTCATGCAACACTTAGCAAAGTTAGCAATATCAGATTTCATTCCCTCCCAATAATAAAGTCGCTTCATATCCGTGTACATTTTACTACTACCGGGATGAACGGTAAATTTAGAATGATGAGAATCTTCTAATATATCTTTACGAAGATCACTAGTATTTGGCACGATAAGTCTACCAAATTTTCGAATGCCGCCACAAGAATCGATATCAAAGTCTTTAAAACCTTCAATATCAATTTTATCCTTAATATTTTGGCCAAGAAGAGCCAATTCGGGATCTATCCCTTGAGCTTCAAGAATGCGGTCTAAAAGAGAAGGATGAGCCTCAAGGCTACATAAAACAAGAGATGAACATAAATCGGACACACAGTCTCGAATTTCGCAAGTGGATAAAATCTCGAGATCGTTCCATTCAGATATCATCATAGAAACAACAGCTTGTTGTTTACGGCTAAGAGCATCGGCGACAAGATTACCCTTATCGGGAGTATAAAGGATATCAAATCATATGGAGCAAGAAATTCGAACCAACGCTGTTGACGCAAATTAAGTTCATTCTGAGAGAATAAATACTTCAAGGACTTATGATCGGTATAAAGAACAAATTTCTCTCCTAAAAGATAATGATGCCAAATCTGAAGAGCAAAAACAATAGCCGCGAGTTCTAAATCATGAGTGGCATATCTAGTCTCAGCAGGCTTCAATTTCCTAGAAGCATAAGCAACAACATGTTCTCTTTGCATAAGAATGGCACCCAAACCAACGCGACTAGCATCGGTATAAACAACGAAATCTTGATTCCCCTCGGGAATAACAAGAATAGGAGCATCAGAAAGAAGTTCCTTCAGTTTCTGAAAAGAGGTTTCACATTTTTCCGCCCAAATGTATTTAACACCTTTGTTCGTTAAGCTAGTGAGAGGCACGGCAATCTTAGAAAAGTCTTTGATAAAACGGCGGTAATAACCCGCCAATCCAAGAAAACTTCGAATCTCCGTCACACTCTCCGGTCTCTTCCAATCTTGAATCACTTCAATCTTTGAAGGATCCACGGAAATTCCGGATTCGGAAATAATATGACCGAGAAACTTCACACGAGATTGCCAAAAGTGGCATTTAGAAAACTTCGCCTTTAATTGATTACCCCTAAGAGTTTCCAACACAATCCGAAGATGCTTTTCATGCTCCTCCTCGGTTTTTGAATACAAAAGAATATCATCAATAAAGATAAGGACAAACCGGTCGAGGAAGTCTTTGAAAACCCTATTCATAAGGTCAACGAAATAAGCCGAAGCATTCGTTAGACCAACTGGCATAACAAGCCATTCGTAAGATCCATAACGAGTAGGGAACGATGTCAAAGGAATGCTATCCTCTGCAATACGAAGCTGATGAAATCCAGTAGCTAAGTCTAATTGTGAAAAGACTTTAGCACCACTAAGTTGATCGAACATGTCATCAATCCGAGGTAAAGGATATTTATTTTTGATAGTAAGATTATTAAGCTTGCGGTAGTCAACGCAAAGCCTAAGTGTACCATCGGATTTCTTCACAAAAATAGCTGAAGCTCCCCAAGTCGAGGAACTAGAGCGAATAAATTGCTTCGTCTCCTATTCGGACAATTGTTTACGCATCTCCTCATTTTCTTTATTGGACATACGATAAGGAGGACGAGTAATAGGTTGAGCTCCAGGGATAAGATTAGTTCTGAACTAAATTGCTCGCTTAGGCGGTAATCCTAAAACGGGCTCAAATATGTCAGAAAATTCACGAACAATGTGAATAAGAGAAATTATATCTTCCTCATCATTATTATCGTCATCATGAAGATTTAAAGAATATAAAGATGCAACCAAGCTGGAATCCGAATCTTTAAGATTAATAGAAATCTGCTTAACAGATTGAGGATGTCGAAGATGAATAGTCCGCTCCAGACATAGGATATGAGCTTCATAATGGTTAAGCCAATCCATTCCCAAAATCATTCCAAAGCCTAAATAACGCATGACATGCAAATCGGCTAGGAAAGAAAAATCACACAAAATAATCTCGACATCTTTACAAAGCAAACTAAGAGTTGCAGATCCGCCAACTAGATTCGAAATTCTCAAAGAAGTCATTAAAGCAACAACACTTAAAGAAAAAGTATCAACAAGTTCTTTTGATATAAAAGAATGGGATGCACCCGTATCAAAAAGAACTCGAACGGGTTGATCATGAAATATAATGGTGCCATCAAGGATAGAATGAGACATACCTTGACCACGAGATGTGTTGCCAGGGGCTTGAGCAACATTTAACTTTCCCTCCTTCCTGCCCTGAAGCTTGGGGCATGAAGATATAACATGACCGGGACCTTTGCAGTAGCGACAAGAGAGAGACTTTGGGCACTTGTTCGCGTAATGGTCCTTCGAACCACAATTATAGCATTCCCCACGACCAAAGGAAGAAGTCTTTGCCATAGGGGTTGCTTGCTTCCCTTTCTTATTGGGATAAGGGCCTTTGAATTTACTGGGCCTTTTCTTGTTGTTGTTGAAGCTTGGTTTGGAACCTACCACTTCAACATCATTTTCCCTATCCGCCTCTTCAAGACGAAGAGCGGTATCAATGAGTTGGTCGAAAGAAACTTCTAATTTTAGAAGTAATGGCTTCTTGAGACTCTCGTTCAAGCCATAGACAAATCTCTGATTTTTCTTCAATGGGGTGTTAATATATTCAACCCCGTATTTAGAGAGAGATTCAAAAGACGCGACATAATCTGCCACGGAAGATTCACCTTGAACAAGGTCAATAAAACGGCGAGCCAAAGTCGCCTTCTCAGCTTCTAGTACGAATTTTAACTCGAAGCGCTCTCGGAATTTCTCCCAAGTGAGATCCGCTTCATTTATTTCAGAAATCAGAAGCTCGTACCAGTCTAATGCTCTTTCTTGGAGCATACTAGAAGCCACCTGAACTTGGTGAAGATCAATGAGGTTCATGCGAGAAATGATTCAATGATATGTCCTTAACCAAGCCTGGACTTCAATAATAGTTTCAGAACCTTTAAATGGATTCCCACCCAAATTGGTATAATCGCTGCACAACCGTGCAAATCCCGACTTTGGGTGAGTAGGTTCCGGATTAGATCCAGCTGCTTGAGCATTCGTGACAAGGTCAAGAAGTTGTTGGGCAGTCATAAAAACTCCATCCTGGGGTGGAGCACTAGATGGTCCAGCTCTGGGATGACCAAGTCTAACTATTTCTCTTCTTTAAGAAAGAAAGAGGAGGAAAATGTTATTCTCAAGATAAATATAAAGCAATCTTGATAGATAAAACAAGGAATCATAAAGAAAATAGGATGAATCGGTACGAACACTCGAACTAAATCCTAAAGCACGACTCCTAAGAAAGACTTAGGACGATGATCCTTGTTACAAAATTCTACATTGTTCCGAAGTTTGGCTCTGATACCAAGCTGTGACGCCCCACCTCTATACCCACACTAGCCAAGAACACTACAGTGTAATGCTGTCAACTAGCACGGAGAATAAGGCTGTTGAGGAGCGACCATCCGTGTAATTGCTTTGCGCGAGCACCAATATGTCAGATAGTATAACATGCATTTTATCTTACGAGGAAATCCGACATACCGATACAAACACACAGCTACTACATAGTGGCTATATATAATCTTCAGAAACAAATAAAGAAATAAACATAACACAAATCAGTCACAGATAATTCATATCACAAAGGCGGAAATAGATATGAATATACAACCAACACATGAAAGTGTATATCAGAGTAGTGGTCAAAAAGATCCACAATAATACAAAAGAATAGCAACTTGTGCTATACAAAAGAATACAACCATGAGTCCATATCTCAAGTGTATACAACAAAATAAACTACTAATCTATGTAGTTAGCCAAAAGTCAGAAAAATCAATTCCAAGTGAGAAGTCAAGCTGAAGCACCTGTAACATCTCGATCTGACCCGAGTGTTATTTAATAAGAAAATAATAAGCGGATCAGTCTAACTATAAATATTAGATGAAGCGATATAGAATAAGAGGTACGACTAGACACATAATAATCACAATGCCAAGCTGTGATATATATAAGTAATTGAAAATCAACAAGAGATTAATCAATATCACAAAAATCTACTCAAGGATCAAAAGAAATGTCATACTCTTTATTTCGTTCACCAAACCATAAATATTGACGATTATATCAATATCAATCACAAAAGTCAATTACACACAAATTCACCAATGCACAAATATTGATAAAACTTATCAATGAAAATCACGAAAATTGGTGAAACACAAATTCTAGAAATCATCTCAAGAAATCTAGAAATCAAAAAAAGGGGGAAGGCCTATCACAAACGGGAGCACAAAGCTCACCAACACGTGTACCACAAACGGAACGCTAATTCCATGGTTGCTAACCATCACAAATTGAGCCGAAGCTCCACAAACGGCCCAAAGAGCATGGGTTGCTACCCCACCAATTTGAGTCGAAACTCCACAAAACGAGGTTTAGTCTCCCTCGCAGACAAAGAGACATCGCACATTGCTAGTCTAAATCACAAAGATGATCGTCATGATCAACGAGAAGTGTCAATTACACTAAGCTAGTAAATATACGAGTTTAGCTTCATGTCCCATAACCACTTGTTTAACTTAAATATTTACGAACAAACTGTAGATCTCCACTAGAAAATTATCACAAGAGATTCAATCGAACAAGTTCAAGAATCAACCGACGAAGTAAATGCAAGCGTTTCATACCATTCGTTTTGCTAGGTCGTTTAATTAGATTTCTCATACGAGTGAGGTAAAGGCTTGTATATACTAATAGATTGGAAAACGGTTTAAGAAACGAGCTTTGTAATAAAATAGTGTTGAAATCGTTTGACGAAAGAATTTTGATATTTACTACTAGTATTCAAAACCTTTATATTTTTAAAGTGACAAATCACAAAGAAGATTGTAGGAACAATCAATCACTAAAATTCACATTCGAAGATGTGAATAAAATCCAAAGAAATCGATACCGAATCCATCGAAATGGATATTCCATGAATTCCCGAAGAAAATAAGTCATCAAAGTCAATAACAAATGATAACAACAATTAGGGAAATAACACGAATCGATTAAATTTGGGAAACCACGCAATATAGGCGAAATAGGCAAAACAGCAACAGGTCGGTCGACCGACTACATAGCTCGGTCGACCGGACCCTGTTCTGAAAAATTCTCGGGAAGCAGGTCGGTCGACTGAGCTATGTAGTGGTTGACCGGACCTGAGGCAGAGAAGTGCCATGCACTTTTAGTAGCAGGTCGGTCGACCGGCGATAGGGCTCGGTCTGCCGAACTGCAAATTTCTACAGTTCCTGCCCTTTTTCAATGAAGTATAAATTCCTCCAAAACGCGACCGTTCGAGCAATGGACCTAAGGAGCCTTAGCCAATTGATACCCCAGCTCCATTAGCTCTCCGATCCGCCACCAAAAACATGTTCAAACATCAAAGTTATGATTTTTAAAGAATTGAACCCAAAACACCAAAAATTAGAATATTCACCAAATCAGTCCAAACCAAAAGCGATTGCATAAGAATAAGTGTTAGGAATTCATTCCTAACAATCGAAGATAAATATGGGCTAAGATGTGAGACAAAAATCTCACCTTTGAACCCAAATCAATGAAGAAGAAGCTTGAAAGAAAAGGAGAATTAACCACTCTTCAAATCTAACACAAGAAGCTTGATTCTAAGCTTTAAAAGAAGAACATTCCCAAAGTTAGGTTTAGGAATTTCTGAAATTAATAAGAGAATGAGTTGGAGAAGAAGAAGAGAAGGCTTACCAATGGGTTCTTCTATTAGTTTGAAGCTAGAGTTTGATTTGCAAAAGAAAACTAGGGCTTGGAATTTTAATTTCCTCTGCCACTCTCCATTGTTATAAAAGCTTGAGTATTAGGAAATGAGGAATCAAGTAATGAAGAGGAGAAAGGGTTGGGACTGAATACATAAGTGGTGTTATTGGGCTCAGCCCAAACCAAAGCCCTAAGTGAAAAAGTAGAAAAATTCCACTAACTCCAAACATATCAAAGTTTACACTTAAAAAGATCGCAAACAGCGTTTTGAACTCAATGGGAGTGGTCCCGAGTCCTAATTCGACCGTATGCAAAAAGTAGCTTTTCGGACTAACTTCCGAGTATCGATAAAATATAAAACCAATAAATATGCGGGTTGTTACAGAATGGTCATAACTTAGGGGCGCTACCCTTGAAACCTTGCTGCATTCTTCCCGTTTCGACCATTCCAGGGTGTGAGGCTCGACAAAGTCTCGTCCATAAAGCTACGCTTTTCATAAAAGCCATGCTTCGATCAACAAATGATCAGCAGCACTTCGTATGCCACATTACCAAATTGGGAATGTATCACTAGTAACCATCAACTACATAACCTCTGAGCTCGTACGTCTCAGAGAAGGGTGTTAAGCTAAGAGAATAAATCTCTGCTACCAAATAGAAATGTATTTGATAGAAACAAGCTTTACATCTCAAAGCGTAATGTCAGACACACATCCATACAAGTCTGTTCCGGGTTCGAACAGAACCGAAGGCACTTTCGAAGAAGCCCTTGCATATCCAGATAATTCCTAATCACGTACGGACTTCCAATCACAATGGGTGCTCAAAACTCTATACCGGGGATCAGTCGATGCAGAGACATTCGACAAGAAATCCTTTTGTTTTCGAAAATATCCGGTCTTCACCACTGGTCTTCAATTGCTATCCATAACGTTGTAACGACCCGGAATTTTAGGCAATATCAATTTAATAATCTGCAATAATAATTTAATTGATTTGATGATTTTCTTTGTAATTTTAATTTAAATTGGTAAAATTAATCTTTTAAAGGTTAATAAATTTTAATCTGACAATATTGATAAGAACTATTTTCCAAAGCTAATGAAATTTTATTTTGTTTATAATATATACGTTTGATATATATTGTGAATAGAATATCTATTGATTTAAATAAAAGATGAACTTTCAAATTATAATATATATGCATGTATATGTTATAGTTTGAGTTGTTTTGAAATTTAATTTTTATAAATTGATAATTTATATATGTTTGAAATTTATAATTTAAAGCTTTATTTTAAATTTATATTTTCAAAAGTTAATTTAAATTTGTCAAATTGTTTTCTAATATAAGATAAATTGTTTGTTCTAAATAAGATGGTTAAAAAGGATTTAAACAAGCTTTGTTTTAAAAATGCTTAATACAAATGGATAGGAATGTATAAAATAAATGTTTTAGGTTTCTAATCCATGTAAAAGATACATTTGTATTTATTTGTTTAGAATATTTTTATTTTAAAAAAGTAAACTTGTATACTTATGTAAATGTTTATTTAGAAACTTAAGAAAGTAAGTATATTTACATTTAAACTAAATAAAATTTAATTAAAACACTTAAGAGAACATGTGTAAGCATAATATTCATTTTAACCACACATGTAAAGTAATTAAGTGGATTGAAGGACAAATGTAAATTTAAATGACCAAGTGGCAACATATTGTTTCTAAATTTTAATAAATGTTTTAGAAGAAAACTTGTTTCTTTTCTAAACTCAAATAAATGGCAACTTGAAATTAAAAGTAAAACCACAAATCAAAACTTGAAATCTGCAAAACATCCTACAACAACAATTCGATCTGCAGATTACAAAGCAGATCTACAACTTCATTATGCATAGAAAATTTAAAGCTGCAACTCCAAGTCTTCTGTAAATCCAAATAAAGTTCAATCTGTAACAAAATGAAATGAAGCTCAACTGAAATTAAACTTGTTCAACATTTTACATCATCAGTTCAAGGCATGCAGCAAGCAGTAGGACTTCAACAACATGCAAATTGTTTAGAGCCTGGGAATAAAACTGCTCTGTTCTCTGCCTTCTTAAAAATGGTGAGTAAATTATTTTAAAAACAGACTGATTTGGATTTTAACTAACATGCATGCGATGCTTTATGATTTGAGTTGATGATTTTATGAATTTTTTTTCAGAATCTATATTATTAAATTGATAGGATCTGTATATAATGTAACAGGTCTGGTTGTATATGAAACTTTGTTTCTGTTTCTTTTAGGAACAGATTTTATTTCAAAAATCGAAATCTCCCACTAACATAAATATTTGACCTTGATGATTGAAGAGAAGTTGTTTGTTGTTGTTTGATATTAATTGTAAAATAGTTTCATAATTTGGAATGCAACAAATAATTATAAAAGGAGGATTTACTGTAAACCTTGAATATTTGTTAAAAATTTAGATAGTAAATCACGAATTTAATTCAAAATTTACTGTAAACCTTGATTATTCTTAATTCAAAATTTGATTACATGCATGAAATCGTGATAGTAAATCACGAATTTAGATATATAAATTGTAAATTTTAATTGGGTATCTATCGTGAATTTTGGGTTTGAAGGTTTTGGGAACTTTGAAGAATTGCCGTTGATTCGATTTTTGTTTTGAATCAAATTTGAGGGTGAAGCAAGCTTTTGGGTTAGGGATCAAGGGAAAAATACATAAGAATTTTTCTAATGAGTATATGGATTGAATTGGAGCAATCTAGGGTTTAGTTCCTGTGTTTTGAAACCGACGTTAATATGGGTTTCTCGGCATTGATGTGTGACCGGAGACGTGCGCTTATGGGAGTTAATGAAGCTCGTGGCGTAGTGACTTTGTGGTGAGGATGGCTAAGGTTGATCGGCGTTGGATGGTCGTTGGCGATGTGGATTGTGGTTCGCCATTTCTGCAGTTTTTGTGCGAACATTCGAATTTTTGATTCACGTGATGATTCATGGATCTGGGTTCGAATCTGAGGTCGCGTGGGAATTTGTGATCAACGTCGATGGTGACGATGAGCTTCGGCGGCCGACAACGTTTGTGCATGTGCACCGTGATTATGGTGTGCACTGGGGAGAAGGAATTGGGGAAGACGTTGTTTCTGTTCGAAGTTTTCGTGTTTCAGACCGAAGCAGCTCGCGTGATTTTTGTGTGACGACTCGAAGTAAGGGGAGTTTGGAATAGGACTCGGGACTGGCTCGAGTAGTATGGATGTTTGTCTCGAGTAATTAGAGTGTTGTTGTTTATATAGTACTGCTAATGAAATAAGGTTGCAAAGAAATACTGAGTTAGGTCTACGTGCAACTTAATTTGTTGTTGAAAATAATTAGAATCGAGCTTATATTATAAACAAGTTTATGAGATAACAAATATACTAAGTTAAAACTTGATGTTGTAAATAAAAGTTAATTAAACTTTAAAAAGTGTTAATTGATTCAATTTTAAATTTTAAATGATATCTTTCTAAAGTAATTATCTTAATTAAATTTTGAAATTTCAATTTAAAAAGAAATGTTTTCATTTTAAAATATTAAATCAAAGTTATTAAGTAATGATTTGAAACTAAGTTTCAATTTGTTTTTAAAATAAATTAGTTTAAACTTGATAATTTAAAGTGTTTTAAATTTGGAAATGATTTCTAAATGCTTTATTTATAAGTAAGGCTATTATTATGATTTTGTAAACCAAGTTTAATAATGTGTCTTTGAATTAATAAGATTTAAATAATTCAAATAATTTATTCATAGAAATAAATAAGGTTAATTTATTTGCAAAATTAACTTAAGAATACTTATTTGTTAATAAGTTAAGTTTGATTAAGATTTATGGTTTTCTTAATTTATTAAAGATTTTTCTTTAATATTAGATATTAATTAATTAATTAATTTTAAATAATTAGTTAATTGTTTATTTAATTTTAAATAATCACTTAATTATGGATTAATTAAGTGTAATTACTTAATGAAGTAATCAATGGTTAAATCTTGAATGTAATTAGAATGTTAATTACTTAGGGAAGTAATTAGAGAAGTTACTCATGGGAGTAATTAATTAAAGTGATTAATGGAATCACTTAATATTATCAATTAAAGAATTGATTAATATAATTGTTTAAAATTAATTAATTATGGATTAATTAATTAGTTAATGAATTAAGAATTATTTAATAATGTAATTATTGTTAAGTAATTAATTAAGAAATAATTAAGATTTATTAATGGAAGTAATTAGAGATAATTACTTATGTAAGTAATTAAGAGTTAATTACTTAATTATTTTAGATAATTAATTTATGTAATTAATTAATTAATTAATAAGATTAAATTAAAGTTAATTACTAAGTGTAATTAATTAAAATTGTAATTAATTATTAAAATAATTAATTAAGGATAAATTGTTAATTTAAATTGATTAATAATTACTTATTGAAGTAATTAAAGATTAATTAATTTGATTAATTAATCAAGGATTAATATAATTAAATTAGAAGTTAATTAATTAAGAAGTTAATTATTTAAGATAAGCAATTACAAATTGTTAATTACTGTTTATGGTTATGAGATGAGTAATTAAAAGGATTACTAATTAATAAAGATTATTAATTAATATAATTAATGAAGTAATTAATTTAAGTATGATTAATCAATTATAATTAATTAAGGGTCAATGTAATTAATTATAGTTAATTAATTAATGAAGGATCGTTAATTATTGTAATTAATGATAGTAATTAAAGGTTAATCACTAAATATGGTTAGGAATAATTACTTGAATGTAATTAAAGAAAAATTAATCTAGGGAGATTAATCAGGAAGATCATTAGAAGATGATTAATGAATTTGATTTGTAATAAATCAATGAAGCAGGAGTTAGAATAATCAAAATGATTAAAGGATAGTAATTAATTTAATTAGAGGTTAATAAAATGAATTAAGAGTTAATCAATTCTGCAATGGGTGATTGATTAATATTGAATGATATTGGATGTTGAATGATATTGGATGATTGATATTGGGTGACTGGTTGATATTGGATGATTTCGATATCTATGTTGTGATATGCTTCTTTGTGAGATGAATATTGTTATGAATTATTTATAGTTTCATCTATCTGTTTATATCATCCTGAATAAGTTAAACTGTTTAAATCCCTTAAGCACAACTTGGACATTTAAAATGGCGTTTGGTTTCGGTGAGACCGGGATCGGATTTCCATATTTGGAATCCGAAAACCACATCGATTCCAATTAAACGTTAGGTCGTTAATCCAAGTGGAGCAAGTGAAGACTCGAGGTGTAAGGGCTATACGTCAAGTATAACTCTGTGGGTGATTCCGTAATGAGTTTGACGGAATAGTACATATAGATTCGAGATGGAGATAGAGTGCAAGGGCTATGGTCGTTGACTCTGAGGGTGATTCCAATAATGAGTGCAACAAGATAGTGCCTTCGGTTTCGTTCGAACCTGGAACGAACTTGTATGGATTGAATGCTTTCAGCACATCGTCAGGCGGACGATGAGCATTCTAAGAGATGTGTCCTATAAAGGTAATCGCAGCCTCAAGCCTCATCAACCGGGAATGGCTAAAACAGGGGAGATGCAGCAAGGCTTCGTGCGTAGCTCCCACTGAAGAGCAAGATTTACCCCTGTCTAGAAGTCCCTTTTATTCGGCTGTGTGGGGCGGTTGAATTCCGGACAACCGCCGGGGTTGTCTTGTTCGGGACTGTTTAGTAAGGAATGGTCCAGGCCTTGTGTTGCAGGGGAGTGGGAGTACTCCTCGGTACGGTGATTTAGGCCACGTACTGTGACGGACGGTACCCCAGAAGCCCTGCCATTGATGGAAACCCATTTTCCCTACGAGACCCTACGGTTTTGATTGTATTACCCACTTTTGTAGCTAGTAGCTGGAATTTAATCATGTAACAATTTCGGCTATTTCTTATTTACTTGAAAACTCTAGACACTATTATAATATCACTGGATTTCCTATCAAATGTTTTGGTTAGCGTAAGGTAAAAACTTTTCCATGTTTATGTGTGGGAAGTCATACGTGATACCTTTTCTTTTCAAAGGTTTTCTAAAAGTTAAGCAATTTTAAACCGTTTACTCACACCAGACCCCTGTCTGACCCGAGTGTTTATTTTCTGTTTTATTAAACTCTTGGGTACTCATATTATATATGAGTAGTCAAGTGATTCAGGTTTGCTTGACGAATTCTGGAGGAGATATGGAGCAGGAGGCTTCGACGTGTAGATATACATTGTTTCCGTTGTGTGTCGGTATCTGTTTCTTCTGTTGTACTTGAGTTGTATGAATTAGACAGATGTTTATAACTGTCTAATGTGTGTTGTTAGATGTGTACTCTGATGTATTATGATACTATGTATTAATTTATTTGATATATTATATTTTATTCGTTCCGCTGTGAGTTCTCTGATGTTGTTTTGTTTCTTCTTTCTCTTTCTTTTCTTCTTCTATCCCTTTCTTTCTTCACTAGTGATGCGATTTCCTAGAGATAGAAAGTCGGGTCGCTACAGTTGGTATCAGAGCATTAGGCTGAGAGAATACCTAAGCTCTGAAGTGTGTTTTTCTT
The DNA here is from genome assembly GCA_030765085.1 of Allium cepa. NCBI lineage: Eukaryota > Viridiplantae > Streptophyta > Magnoliopsida > Asparagales > Amaryllidaceae > Allium > Allium cepa. The sequence goes on along the minus strand of CM060943.1, from coordinate 887,979,662 downwards.
TAGGGAGCATTAGGTTGAGTGAATACCTAGGCTCTATAGTGGTGTCTTTCTTGAGAGAGCGTACTTGTAATTTTTATATATAACTGTATATTTATATATATCTATACCTACCTAATCTGTTGGGTTATCTGTTCGGATTTTCCAACATAAGTTTTAAAGGTAGATGGAGTTGTGGTTTGTGTGTGTAACACGATTACCACTGATGGAAGAGGCCCATATGTTGAGGTTGGAAGTATTTGTCGAGACTGTAGACCTAATACCGTCTCGAGTGAGATTTGTTGTTTGGAGTAAGGATTTCTCTGATATCCGAAGGAAATTTTTTTCAAGATTCGGAATTTATCTTTGAATAATAAGTTTGGGTTTCGCTCGGGTGAGCGAATTATTTTTGAGTTTGGATTTGATGGAAGTGCAGAAGTAAGTGATGGTATCTTGGTAACTGCGTGATGAGATGCAGTATTCTTGAATATTTCCGGAGAAGTTTTCTCTTGAAGCAGTTTTAAAGGTGGTTGAGGAGCAGCCTTTACCTGCCTCAGGTAAGGATCGTTTGTATAGAAGTTATCTGGATCTTCAGTATGGAAGTTGGCTGTTCTGGAATATGAGACTAAGGTCTATGAGTTGCTTCGCTTCGGCATGGTCTTATTTGTCATCTTTTAAGAAGAGCGAGATGTTGATGCTTGGTTTGGAGTCCGAGTTTCTTTTGGGTTGTTTGCCATCTCGATGGTTCTGTTGTGTGGTTTGTAGATAGTTTCGGTTTTCGAGGAGCCTTTGGATTAGAAGTCTTGGATAGCTGTGGTAGCAGTTCAACTCGAAGTGAACAGTGTGCTGACGAGAAGGTCTTTTGGCTTAGCAGTATCATCGAAGTTGAGTTTGGAAGCTGCAGTGTAGCTTGTTTCTCCGATGGTTCTGGAATCTTGTGGTTCTTCTTTTAGCAGTCTGAGCAGATGGTGAATGTTTTCTTGAAGAGTTAACCTGGGTTGGAGAAGTTTAAAGCTGTACTAATTGGTAAAGAGAGGACAGTTTCTTTGAAATTTGAATTAGGTTGGATCGCAAAAGTGACTTGCGATTGGTTTGGAATTTTCTTGAGCATTCTTTTGTTTGAGACTGAGGATTCTCATGAGGCAGTAAGAGCTTCTAGTGTAATCATAGGTTGTCTGCATCTGGAGTTGAGTTCCATATTGTTTTGGTTCCCGAAGTGATTATGGAAGCTTGCCCGGTTGTAGGATGGTTCTGGGAAAAGTAGAGATTGGTGTAGCAGCTCAAGAAATTATTTTTGGAATTGGAATTGGACTGATATAGCTTTTGGAATAGGATTTTGTTTTGAGGTTGTGTGGCTAAGTATGATGTGTCACTAAAATTATATGGATTTGATGAACAAGGTTTCTGGCATATATTGGATAAGTTTATATTTGTGTTCATCAACAGTATTCGTATCTATTTCAGAATCAGAGTTGTGCAGCGGAAGCAAGGTAGCAACTGTACAAAGGAAGCAAGTTCTGTTTGCTATTGCTTGAGTAGTAGAGCTTGAGTTCTAGTTTCCGATGGATTTTGGAAAACTATTCTGCTGAATAGGATCCAGAAGATAGTTTGCTTTGGTCAAGTTGTTCTGGAAGTATCAGCATAGGATGAGCTGAACAGGAAGAGTTTGGAAGCCCAGGATTGACTGTCGAGTTATACAGATATGAGATAAGGAGTTTTGAAATTCGAAGTTGGAAACTTCGTTGCTGTTAAATTTTCTCTGGTTAAGAGAGCAGATTTTGAGTAAGATTGGTTGGTTAGTGCTTTGGCATTTGTGATTTCTTATTTGTGTTCTGATAAGATAAGATTTGTTGTCTATGAGATTGAATTGCCAGTTTGGATAGCTGGAGTTCATTTTATTTCACGTATCTCTGAGTGAGTACGTGTATGATTCATCGTTGGTTGTTGAATCTGTAGTTCAATTGGAGTGGGATGTTGAGCTGGATTTGAGAGTAATCTGATATTCTGTTCAGATTGGTGGATCTAGAGAAGAGAGGAGCTCTGGATTTTGGCGGTGTAGTTAGATTGTTTAGCTTTGTAGAGCGAGTCTCCTGGTTATTTTTATTTGGGAAACTCGAAATAGTATTAGAGTTTTATTCTGACGTATGTCAGGATAATTAGTTAAGTTTATTTGAGTGATTGATTGCTTTGGATGTTAGTTACTAGTTGTTAGGAAAGCTTTGCTAATTGAAATTAAAATCTTTGTTGGATTATTAAATTACCTTTTCTTTTAAATTTCGGGGACGAAATTCTATTAAGGGGGAAGGATTGTAAAGACCCGGAATTTTGGGCAATATCAATTTAATAATCTGCAATAATAATTTAATTGATTTGACGATTTTCTTTGTAATTTTAATTTAAATTGGTAAAATTAATCTTTTAAAGGTTAATATATTTTAATCTGACAATATTGATAAGAACTATTTTCCAAAGCTAATGAAATTTTATTCTGTTTATAATATATACGTTTGATATATATTGTGAATAGAATATCTATTGATTTAAATAAAAGATGAACTTTCAAATTATAATATATATGTATGTATATGTTATAGTTTGAGTTGTTTTGAAATTTAATTTTTATATATTGATAATTTATATATGTTTGAAATTTATAATTTAAAGCTTTATTTTAAATTTATATTTTCAAAAGTTAATTTAAATTTGTCAAATTGTTTTCTAATATAAGATAAATTGTTAGTTTTAAATAAGATAGTTAAAAAGGATTTAAACAAGCTTTGTTTTAAAAATGCTTAATGCAAATGGATAGGAATGTATAAAATAAATGTTTTAGGTTTCTAATCCATGTAAAAGATACATTTGTATTTATTTGTTTAGAATATTTTTATTTTAAAAAAAGTAAACTTGTATACTTATGTAAATGTTTATTTAGAAACTTAAGAAAGTAAGTATATTTACATTTAAACTAAATAAAATTTAATTAAAACACTTAAGAGAACATGTGTAAGCATAATATTCATTCTAACCACACATGTAAAGTAATTAAGTGGATTGAAGGACAAATGTAAATTTAAATGACCAAGTGGCAACATATTGTTTCTAAATTTTAATAAATGTTTTAGAAGAAAACTTGTTTCTTTTCTAAACTCAAATAAATGGCAACCTGAAATTAAAAGTAAAACCACAAATCAAAACCTGAAATCTGCAAAACATCCTACAACAACAATTCGATCTGCAGATTACAAAGCACATCTACAACTTCATTATGCATAGAAAATTTAAAGCTGCAACTCCAAGTCTTCTGTAAGTCCAAATAAAGTTCAATCTGTAACAAAATGAAATGAAGCTCAACTGAAATTTAACTTGTTCAACATTTTACATCATCAGTTCAAGGCATGCAGTAAGCAGTAGGACTTCAACAACATGCAAATTGTTTAGAGCCTGGGAATAAAACTGCTTTGTTCTCTGCCTTCTTAAAAATGGTGAGTAAATTATTTTAAAAACAGATTGATTTGGATTTTAACTAACATGCATGCGATGCTTTGTGATTTGAGTTGATGATTTCATGAATTTTTTTCCAGAATCTATATTATCGAATTGATAGGATCTGTATATAATGTAACAGGTCTGGTTGTATATGAAACTTTGTTTCTGTTTCTTTTAAGAACAGATTTTATTTCAAAATTCAAAATCTCCCACTAACATAAATATTTGACCTTGATGATTGAAGAGAAGTTGTTTGTTGTTGTTTGATATTAATTGTAAAATAGTTTCATAATTTGGGATGCAATAAATAATTATAAAAGGAGGATTTACTGTAGACCTTGAATATTTGTTAAAAATTAATTATTCTTAATTTAAAATTTGATTACATGCATGAAATCGTGATAGTAAATCACGAATTTAGATATATAAATTGTAAATTTTAATTGGGTATCTATCGTGAATTTTGGGTTTGAAGGTTTTGGGAACTTTGAAGAATTGCCGTTGATTCGATTTTTGTTTTGAATCAAATTTGAGGGTGAAGCAAGCTTTTGGGTTAGGGATCAAGGGAAAAATACATAAGAATTTTTCTAATGAGTATATGGATCGAATTGGAGCAATCTAGGGTTTAGTTCCTGTGTTTTGAAACCGACGTTAATATGGGTTTCTCGGCATTGATGTGTGACCGGAGACGCGCGCTTATGAGGGTTAATGAAGCTCGTGGCTTAGCAACTTTGTGGTGAGGATGGCTAAGGTTGATCGGCGTTGGATGGTCGTTGGCGATGTGGATTGTGGTTCGCTATTTCTGCAGTTTTTGTGCGAACATTCGAATTTTTGATTCACGTGATGATTCATGGATCTGGGTTCGAACCTGAGGTCGCGTGGGTTTGACGATGAGCTTCGGCGGCCGGCAACGTTTGTGCATGTGCACCGTAATTATGGTTTGCACTAGGGAGAAGGAATTGGGGAAGACGTTGTTTCTGTTCGAAGTTTTCGTGTTTCAGACCGAAGTAGCTCGCGTGATTTTTGTGTGACGACTCGAAGTAAGGGGAGTTTGGAATAGGACTCGGGACTGGCTCGAGTAGTATGGGTGTTTATCTCAAGTAATTATAGTGTTGCTGTTTATTTAGTACTGCTAATGAAATAAGGTTGCAAAGAAATACTGAGTTAGGTCTAAGTGCAACTTAATTTGTTGTTGAAAATAATTAGAATCGAGCTTATATTATAAACAAGTTTATGAGATAACAAATATACTAAGTTAAAACTTGATGTTGTAAATAAAATTAATTAAACTTTAAAAAGTGTTGATTGATTCAATTTTAAATGATTTCTTTCTGAAGTAATTATCTTAATTAAATTTTAAAATTTCAATTTAAAAAGAAATGTTTTCATTTTAAAATATTAAATCAAAGTTATTAAGTAATGATTTGAAACTAAGTTTCAATTTATTTTGAAAATAAATTAGTTTAAACTTAATAATTTAAAGTGTTTTAAATTTGGAAATGATTTCTAAATGCTTTGTTTATAAGTAAGGCTATTATTATGATTTTGTAAACCAAGTTTAATAATGTGTCTTTGAATTAATAAGATTTAAATAATTCAAATAATTTATTCATAGAAATAAATTAGGTTAATTTATTTGGAAAATTAACTTAAGAATACTTATTTGTTAATAAATTAAGTTTGATTAAGATTTATGGTTTTCTTAATTTATTAAAGATTTTTCTTTAATATTAGATATTAAATAATTAATTAATTAATTTTAAATAATTAGTTAATTGTTTATTTAATTTTAAATAATCACTTAATTATGGATTAATTAAGTGTAATTACTTAATGAAGTAATCAATGGTTAAATCTTGAATGTAATTAGAATGTTAATTACTTAGGGAAGTAATTAGAGAAGTTACTCATGGGAGTAATTAATTAAATTATTAATGGAATCACTTAATATTATCAATTAAAGAATTGATTAATATAATTGTTTAAAATTAATTAATTGTGGATTAATTAATTAATTAATGAATTAAGAATTATTTAATAATGTAATTAATTATTTGTTAAGTAATTAATTAAGAAATAATTAAGTTTTATTAATGGAAGTAATTAGAGATAATTACTTATGTAAGTAATTAAGAGTTAATTACTTAATTATTTTAGATAATTAATTTATGTGATTAATTAATTAATGAATAAGATTAAATTAAAATGAATTACTAAGTGTAATTAATTAAAATTTTAAGTAATTATTAAAATAATTAATTAAGGATAAATTGTTAATTTAAATTGATTAATAATTACTTAATGAAGTAATTAAAGATTAATTAAATTGATTAATTAATCAAGGATTAATATAATTAAATTAGAAGTTAATTAATTAAGAAGTTAATTAATTAAGATAAGTAATTACAAATTGTTAATTACTGTTTATGGTTAATGAGATGATTAATTAAAAGGATTACTAGTTAATAAAGATTATTAATTAATATAATTAATGAAGTAATTAATTTAAGTATGATTAATCAATTATAATTAATTAAGGATCAATGTAATTAATTATAGTTAATTAATTAATGAAGGATCATTAATTATTGTAATTAATGATAGTAATTAAAGTTTAATTACTAAATATGGTTAGGAATAATTACTTGAATGTAATTAAAGGATAATTAATCTAGGGAGATTAATTAGGAAGATCATTAGAAGATGATTAATGAATTTGATTTGTAATAAATCAATGAAGCAGGAGTTAGAATAATCCAAATGATTAAAGGATAGTAATTAATTTAATTAGAGGTTAATTAAATGAATTAAGAGTTAATCAATTCTGCAATGGGTGATTGATTAATATTGAATGATATTGGATTATTGATGTTGGATGTTGAATGATATTGGATGATTGATATTGGGTGACTTGTTGATATTGGATGATTTGGATATCTATGTTGTGATATGCTTCTTTGTTATTTATAGTTTCATCTATCTGTTTATATCATCCTGAATAAGTTAAACTGTTTAAATCCCTTAAGCACAACTTGAACATTTAAAATGGCGTTTGGTTTCGGTGAGACCGGGATCGGATTTCCATATTTGGAATCCGAAAACCACATCGATTCCAATTAAACGTTAGGTCGTTAATCCAAGTGGAGCAAGTGAAGAATCGAGGTGTAAGGGCTATACGTCAAGTATAACTCTATGGGTGATTCCGTAATGAGTTTTACGGAATAGTACATATAGATTCGAGATGGAGATAGAGTGCAAGGGCTATGGTCGTTGACTCTGAGGGTGATTCCAATAATGAGTGCAACGAGATAGTGCCTTCAGTTTCGTTCGAACCCGGAACAAACTTGTATGGATCGAGTGCTTTCAGCACATCGTCAGGCAGACGATGAGCATTCTAAGAGATGTGTCCTATAAAGGCAATCGCAGCCTCAAGCCTCATCAACCGGGAATGGCTAAAATAGGGGAGATGCAGCAAGGCTTCGTGGGTAGCTCCCACTGGGGAGCAAGATTTACCCCTGTCTAGAAGTCCCTTTTATTCGGCTGTGTGGGGCGGTTGAATTCCGAACAACCGCCGGGGTTGTCTTGTTCGGGACTGTTCAGTAAGGAATGGTCCCGGCCTTGTGTTGCAGGGGAGTGGGAGTACACCTTGGTACGGTGATCTAGGCCACGTACTGTGACGGGCGGTACCCAGTAACCCTGCCATTGATGGAAACCCATTTTCCTTACGAGACCCTACGGTTTTGATTGTATTACCCACTTTTTTGTCTAGTAGCTGGAATTTAATCATGTAACAATTTCGGCTATTTCTTATTTACTTGAAAACCCTAGACACTATTATAATATCACTGGATTTCCTATCAAATGTTTTGGTTAGCGTAAGGTAAAAACTTTTTCATGTTTATGTGTGGGAAGTCTTACGTGATACCTTTTCTTTTCAAAGGTTTTCTAAAAGTTAAGCAATTTTAAACCGTTTACTCACACCACACCCCTGTATGACCCGAGTGTTTATTTTCTGTTTTATTAAACTCTTGGGTACTCATATTATATATGAGTAGTCAAGTGATTCAGGTTTGCTTGACGAATTCTGGAGGAGATATGGAGCAGGAGGCTTCGACGTGTAGATATACATTGTTTCCGCTGTGTGTTGGTATCTGTTTCTTCTGTTGTACTTGAGTTGTATGAATTAGACAGATGTTTATAACTGTCCAATGTGTGTTGTTAGATGTGTAATCTGATGTATTATGATACTATGTATTAATTTATTTGATATATTATATTTTATTCGTTCCGCTGTGAGTTCTCTGATGTTGTTCTGTTTCTTCTTTCTCTTTCTTTTCTTCTTCTATCCCTTTCTTTCTTCACTAGTGATGCGATTTCCTGGAGATAGAAAGTCGGGTCGCTACAAACGTCGTATCGTTATTCAGAATGGGTTATACGACATAAAGATCCTCTTCCGGCTAGACCGAATAATGAGTGCGATATTTATAAACATATGGATATGGGATTTTAGTTAAGTCACAACTTTAAAATCCAAAACCTTTCGTTCAAATGGTTAAAAAAATTACCATTTGCAATCTTTTAAACAAAAGATTCATTTCCAGAAACCTTCTAATGGTTTAAACAATTTCCACGCTTTAATCTTTTTAACAAAAGATTCAATTTTTTTTTAAAACCCCTTTTTAATTTAAAACAGGGTTCACCAATCTTTAACAAAGATTCATTTATAGCCCTTCAAAACAATTCCATTTCAAATTGGATTAACTCATCCAGTCTTTAAATTAAAGACTCGTTTCATAGCTTTCAAAACGATACCCAAAGATTCCTCCATAATTCTCAAAACCATACTTTTTAAAATGGTTAAAAAAACATTTAAACACATTTATAGCTTGTATAACCTTTTTACGTCATAAATACCAAATATATAATTCAATTTCAGATATTGAATTCCAATTTAAATCAAATTATTCAAATTTCAAATCTTTATTACGTTATTCAAAATAACTTTCATTTTTAAATCACCTTTTCAAAAGTTTTTACCTTTCATTCCCGTTATTAATTTGTTAATTTTTTTCTTCCAGATTTAGTTACCAAAATGTTATTAAATTAACAAATTTAAACATCGAAAATTACCGGTCGTTACATCGTACGAACAAGTTATGGATTTATTAACATTCGATAATAATTAAAACAATAATTAACTTAATTAAATAAATTTAAACTTTTACATTCTCCCTCCTTCATGCGCTTCTTTCTCCAGACGATGTTTTTTTAATATTTTTTCGTTCGTTTGAAAATCGTTCGACGCGCCTCCATGAACAACGCTGCCGCCAGCATTGCTACACCCACACTAGCCTCGTGCCATTGCCCCTACGTGCATGCATACGTGCAAAAATCCACTTGCTTGACCCAAAAACAAAGATGAACGCGGCCCAATTTCAGCCAGATCGAGTGGCGATGGCTCAATCCAAACGTTGAATAAGTTGTATGGTTGCCCTCTATATTTTTCTAGTGGAAGTTAAAGGCCAATTCCGCTCCAAGAGGCTCCGATCGTTATAGATCATTGGATCGAAATGTTGCTAATGGCGGTTGAAAAAAAATCTAAGGTTTGGTTGCAAATGAATGAAAGTTGGGGGCTATTTATAGAAAATAAACTCAGCACTACTCATCCGTGAAAATTTTGAACTCCAAACAAAGCATGCTGTCTAGCGTTCTATATGTTATACCCCGATCTCGAACACGATGGAATATATATTGAGAGACAATTCCATCACATTCATAAGATAGCTTTCCAAATCGAATTATTTTAATTAAAATTCCTTTGGTTAATTTGCATGCGTTTTGAACTCGCACGATCAAACGATACATCCAATCGCTACAAATTTCGAAAGCGCACGGATCTAATAAATCTAGTTTCGTCAAAATCTGATACATTGCCCAAAATGACTATTTTTACACGTTAATTAAAAGGAGTAATTTCCAATTTATATTTATTCACATTTAAATCCAAAATAAAAGTTTACTAGTTCCATTCTAATTTAAATAGAATTTAAATCAACTTTAGAAATCATTTGCATTCATTTTAAATTCAAGATTCAATTTTCTTCAACAATTTCAAATATTAAATTAAACAATTTAATTATCAAATAAATCACTATATCTTAAATATATGTTATTTAACTCATAAAATTAACTTTTCAATATTTAAAATCAATTAAATATTCCAAATTTGAACGACTGAAATTCTGGTTTGTTACAGACTCTCATCCTTAAAAGAATTCGTCCTTGAAATTACCAAATAAGAAAAATGCTACAAAACCCATTAACTTTTCGAAAATAATTAATTGGAACTTTTTTATCACATTTTCTCAAACTTTAAACTCTTAATTAACTTTCCAAAACCAATTAATACGATTCATTCATTCACCTCAACTTATAACTCAAAATCAAAATTTTAGTTATCAAAAACTTTTTCAAAATTCTCAAAAATCTTCTAACGCCTTTAATTTACGGTAAATTCCGTCAGCGTCTCCTTTGCGCAGTTTGATCGTAGTAAATCAGTGTGTGTGTGTGTGTCTATATATATATATATATATATATTGTGATGTCCTGGAATTTTTGGGCAATACCTATTTAATAATTTCCATTTATAATTTATTTTAAAATATGTTATATTGATTTAATAATCTAATTTAACCAAATGTTATATTTTCAAAACTAATAGTTAATCTAATTTAACAAATGTTATCTTTTCAAAACTTAATAATAATAATTTAATTTGGAATGTTTATTCTTTTCAAAGGATGATAATATATATATAATTAATAATAATTAATCTTTCTAATTTAATAAAAATATTTTCAAATTATAATATATATGTTTATATATTGTGATTTGGAGTTCGATTTTAAATTCAAATAATTTCTGAAGTTAAGTAGAAAAATATTTCAAATAATAAAAATTCAAATAATTTTCTATAATTCAAATAATTCAAATAATAATAATTTAAATAATTTTAAATATATTTGTATATACATTGTAAATAGAAAAATATTGGATTAAACTTAAGAAGAAAATGTGTTTTCAAATTTATAATATACATATGTTTTTATAATGATTTGGAAGATTTTGATTTGATTTAATAAAATACTTTTCAAAAGCTATTTAAAATTAATTTTATATTTATAAAACACTTAAAGGAAAATTTGTCTTTGTTAAAAGTATAATAGATTAAAAATAGTACATTATTATAAAAGCTTAATTTTTTTTCTTTTAAATTGGTTTTTGAAAATAAATTTAGTTTTTTTTTATATAATATCAATGTAAGATATAATAACTTAGGTTTAAACTTTTAAAATAAAACTTAAATAAATGTTTACTTTCTTTCTTTTAAACTTATCTTTAGGAAATGGATTTTTAAGTATAAATAAATTAAACATAAAAAGATAAATACATTTCATAGTTATATATAACATAAGTTTTTAGGGTAATATGTAATTAAGGTTTAATTCATTTGTAAATAAGTAATTAATTTAAAAAGATTAAATTTACATTTCTAACATAATAAGTGAATTTAAAATAAGGTTTTACATTTGTCATTTTCTAAGAATTGAGTAAAAACACTTGTAAGCTTTTGGACAATTCAAGTGATAAGTGGCAAATCTTTGTTTAAAAGAAATTTTGTTTTTTAATTAAGGTTTAAAAGAAAGGGGTCAGTATATTTTCTTTAGCTCATAATTTCTTAAGCTTTCTTCTTAAAAAAAGAAAGAGAAACCAAAGATCATTCGAAAACTGTAATCAAATCTGAAGCTACTTTACAAATTCAGATCCGAAATTTGTAATATGAAGAAAATGCAATAATCAACGGCAAGATGCAAATAGATTCAACAATGCTTGTCAAATACAATGTTCTCTGCATCTATATTCGGGTGAGTAAACACCTTTTAAAAAAAGTTTTAAATCCTTTATATGTTTGATTTGTGAAATGAATGATATAGTAAATATGATATCACTGTTTGCATGTTGGATTTGATGATGAATACAAATATATATATAGTAGTGACTGTGAATGCCTGAAGGTATGTAGAGTTTAAACTCTGGATTGGTTCATGTTCCAGTTTTTATAAAAAAAAATTCCTATCTCCAAAGTTAATCACTAACAATCAATGATCATTGAAGGGAATTTGATTATAACAAGGTAATCTTGTGTATAAAAATAAATTTAAAAATTTATATTGAACAAACAAACTGTAGATTTTAGAATTACAATGGAGAATCAAAATTTGAATGAAAATCAATTTCAATAATTTCAATTTATGATCATATGACCTGAATTGGAATACAAAATCATGAATTTTAACAGGAATTTGGGAATTTGTAATTCAGTATTCAAAGAGAAATTAAGGGTTTTAAGAAATTTTTTTGAGGTCGTTTGCCGTTGATCAGAGTTGAGGTGGTGGTCGAGCTTCGGCATGGAGGTGGTCGTGGTGCCTGGGGATGTAGGAAAAATAGTGGGAGGCTGATATGAGGTTCGAGGTGATCGGCGCATGGCGAAGTAGGGTTTTGTATCTACTTTTGGTTTGGATCGAAATTGTCATTGGTTCGTCGTCGTTGATGTTTCGGAGTGGATCTCTTATGGGGGAATAGTTTAAGTGGTTCGTGACGCGGGTGTGTACGAGGTGGCAGGCCCTCCGGTGATGGATTTCGCCAACGGCAGTGTTTTCTTCGGTCGCGTTTCTTTTCCTGATGAAGTGTTGATGCACCTTTTTTCGAATCGGTGATGCTTTCGTCAATTACGAGGGACGAGGTGGTCGTAGGGGTCAGGAGCGACTTGTGGAGCATTCCGGTGATGTTCGCCATAGACCAAGTGCATATGCACGGTTTCGATCGCGTGCATCTGGGATTTTGGTTCGTGGAAGAAGATGTTGGACTGGGTGACTTCCTCGTGTTTGTCTCGCATGCTACTCGAAGTTAGTAGGAAGGGATGTCGCGTGTTTTTGGTCTCGAGTAGTTTGGTTTCCAGGATTTGTTCCTGTCTGTTTTTAAACCCAAATTGAATTTTAGAAATTTAAAAAGCAAACTATGTTTTTAAACAAAGTTTAAAACAGTTTAAATATGTTGGAAATGTTTTAATTTAAAAGTTTGTGTTTAAACAAGTTAAGTTAAATTTGCTTTTAGAATAGTTTATTTTAAAAGTTTTAGTACCATCCGGATTTTGTACTATATAAAATGAGGTTTCAAAATTTAAAGGACAAGTGTTTAATTAAGTTTCATAATGAATGGATGTTTGACTTAAAAAAGAATTTTTAGTTTTAAAGTTTAGATTTTCAAAATTTAGACCTTTGTTTGAAAATAGTTTGTTTCAATTTTTGCTTCATTAAATGGTATAATATTGTTCTCAAATGAAATTGTTATTGGAGTGATTTAAATATGATTAAAGTAAGGTTTTTAACTTAGATAAATTAAAAGATAATGATAAATCAAAATATGATGATATTGTGTAAACCAAATACAAGCTTTTGAATTTAAAATTTTAATTTTAAAATGATTTATAGGAGTTAATGAAATGTATGGTCTATCTTAATTAAGATTATTTATAAAGGTAATTAAAGTATAATTACTTAATTAACTTAAAATTATTAATGTAAGTAATTAAGTTAAGATAAATTAGTTAGTGTAATTAATTAAGTGTAATTAATTACTTAATTAAAAATTAAGTAATCAAGTTTAATTAATTAACAAATAATTAGGTAATAAGTAATTAAGAAGTTAATTACTTAATAATTAAGAAGAATTATTGAAAATAATTACTCAATGAAGTAATTAAAGAAATTAATTACTCAGTGTAATTAATTAAGTTATTGTGGTTAATTTTAGTTAATTAATTAAGTTTAATTAATTAAAAAGAATTACTTAATGATGGGATTAAGTATAATTACTCAATGTAATTAAAGATGTGTAATTACTTAGTGAGGTAATTAATGAATAATTACTAAATGTAATTAATTAAGGAAATTACTTCATGAATAGTAATTAAAGAATAATTACTTAAGGGAAGTAATTAAGTGATAATTACTCGGTGTAATTAAAGGATTAATTAATGAAATTAATCAAGGTGTTTGTTTAATTGGTGAAGTAATTAAGGAAAGTTAATTACTGATTATGATTAATCAGGTTTGATTAATAAATGTAATTAAGTTTATAATTATTTATTAAATTTAATTTTGAGAAAATTTGATTAAAAAAGTAATTAGAGGGTCATTAATAAATGAAATTAATGAATAATTAACCATTTAATTAATTAATAAATGTGATTAATTATAAGATAATTAATCAATGAAGTGAGAAAAGAAGTAATGATTAATTAATGTAATTAATTAAGAATTTACTGTAATTAACTATTGCTAATTAATTAATTAAAAATTAGTTAAGATTTATTAATGATTAAAGATAAATTAATCTCTGTAATTAATTTACAGGCTAATTACATAGTGTAATTAAAATTAATCTAGGTGATTAATTAAGAATATGACTAAAGGATAATTAATCTGTAATTGAAGATTAATTAATTTAATTATGAAGGCAATTAAAGAGTGATTGGTTCATTAATTGTAATTAATTAATGATTGTTTAAGCAGGATTAGTTGTTAATTCTCAAATAATTAGTTTAATTTAATATGATTAAATTAATTATAAAGGAGTTAATGATGCCAGTTTGTGTATGACTATTTGGGGAATATCTATATTGGTTGATATCTATTGGATGATATGTTGTGATATTATATGATATGATATTTGGTATATCAATGATAAATGTGTGATATTTATCTGCGAATGATGCTGTGTGAATTCAAGTTTTAAATTGAATTAATTTGTTAAACTTAAATCACTTGGACATTAAGATGGCGTTTGGATTCGATGAGACCGGGATCGGGTTTCCAAATTTGGAATTCTGAAAACCACATCGATCCAAATTAAACGTTAGTTCGTGAATCTCAAGTGAAGAGTGAAGACTCGAGGTGCAAGGACTATTGTCGTTAATACTCCAAGGGAGATTCCAGTACGAGTTTAACGGGTGTAGTACTCCCAGGTTCGAGATGAAGATTCAGGTGCAAGGGCTATTGTCGTTAACTCTGAGGGTGATTCCAAAACGAGTGTAGAGAGATAGTGCCTTCGGTTTCGTTCGAACCCGGAACGAACTTATATAGATTGAATGCTTTCAGAACATCGTCAGGTGGACGATGAGCATTCTAAGATTGATGTGTTCTATAAAGGTAATCGTAGCCTCAGCCTCATCAACCAAGAATGGCTAAAACAGGGGAGGTGCAGCAAGGCTAAGTGGGTCATGCCCAAGTAGGACGAGATTTACCCCTGTCTAGAGGTCCCTTTTTATTTCGGTTGTGTGGGCGGTTAATCATGACAACTACCGGGGTTGTCTTGTTCGGGACTGTCCAGTAAGGGATGATTCCGGCCTTGTGTTGCAGGGGAGTTAGGGTGGCTCCTCGGTACGGTGATCTAGGCCACATACTGTGACGGACGGTACCCAAGTGGCCCTGCCATTGTATGGAATCCAAACTCCAATAAGTGCATGTACGGTTTTGATTGTGCCCAACCATGTTGGAACGTGGGATGTAAGCATTCCAGCTATTTCTTATTTTATTTTGAAAACCCTTGACCCTATTATAATATCAATGGATTTCCTATCAAATGTTTTAGTTAGCGTATGGTAAAAACTTACCCATGTTTATTTGTGGGGAGTCTTACGTGATACCTTTGTTTTCAAAGGATTTTCTAAAGTTAAGAAAATTTAAACCATTTACTCACACCAGACCCATGTCTTACCCAAGTGTTTATTTTCTGTTTTATTAAACTCTTGGGTACTCGTATTATGTATGAGTAGTCGAGGGATTCTGGTTTGCTTTGATGAGTTTTGGAGGAGATATGGAGCAGGTGGCTCCAGCGTGTAGATATATGTATAGTGTTCTGCTGTGTTAGAGTTGTATCTGTATCTTTGTGTTGTACTTGAGTTGTAATATCTAGACAGGTGTTATAACTATCTAGTTTGAGTTGTTGGAGCTGTATAACTCTGATATATATGATACTACGTAATATTTTATTTGATTAATATAATTTATTCATTCCGCTGTGAGATTCTGATGTTGTTTGGTTCTTTCTTTTCTATATTTTATCTTTTCTATCCCTTTCTTTCTTCTTAATTATGCGTCTTTTTGTGGTATGAAACACGGGTCGTTACATTGTGGTATAAGAGCGCTAGGTTGAGCGATTACCTAGGCTCTGGAGTGGTGTCTTTCTTGATAGAACGTAGTTGTAATTTTGAATATATATATATATATATATATATATATATATATATATATATATATATATATTATTCCTACCTATTTTGTTGGGTTAACTGTTCGGGTTTGATAACCTAAGTTCTAGAAGTAGGAGAGATAATAGTGTGCATAGCACGACTATCAATGGAAGAAGTCTGAGTATTTGAGGTTGGAAGAGCATCTGTCAGGGCAGTTTTGGGCATCTTGAGTAAGTTTGGCAGCTGGGTGTATGGATTTCATCGATCTCTGAAAGAAACCTTTTTAAAGGTTCGGAGTTTATCTTTGGAGTATAAGTTTGATTTGCGCTCGTGCGAGCGGATTTTCTAGAGTTTGGATCAATTGGAAGTGTTGAACCAAGTATGGTATTTTGGTAACCATAGGAAGGAGTCTTATATGTATTGGAGTTGGAGACTCAGTTCAGCTAGGTGTTTATGCTTGGTCTGAAGCCCGAGTTTCTTGAGAGGTTTCTGCTCATCTTAAAGACTCTTTTTGTGGAATTGGATGATACAGATTTAGGATTCAATGAGCTTTTGGATAGGAAGTTTGTGGCAGCAAGGGCAGCTCAGAGGTGTTGAGTGTGATGTCAGGAAGATCTCTTGGCTCAGCAGTATCCTATAGGTGGAGTTCGAAAGCAGTTGTGTGGTCCGTTTCTTCGATGGTTCAGAAGTCTTTGAGATTCTTCTGTCAATAAGCTGGGCAAATGGTGAAAACTTGTCCACTTCTTCTGTAAACTCAGCTGGGTAATATGTTTGTGGTTAAGGTTGGGCCATCGGTTTCTTCTTTTGAAGGGTTTAAGCTGTTCTGTTATGTAAGAGAGAATATTTTCTTTGGAATCTGAACTGGGTATTATCGCAAAAGTGACTTGCGACGATTCGAAAGTTCTCTTAGTAATCTTTGCTTTAGTTTGAGACATCTTTAAAGATGTTGGAGCTATCGAAGTGGTTTGAGACTTTCTGAATATCTTCGAGGTAGTCAATGGAGTGTGTCCGCATCGAGAGATGGAGTTCTGCTTCGATTTGGTTCTTGGATTTTTCGGTGGTTTAACCTAGTAGGAAGAAGACACCAAGAGAGTGGATTTTGTGAGCAATCAGGATTGATTGGATCTAGTTTTCTGACTGGATTTCTGCTATAGTATTTGTGACCAAATCAGATAAGTCATTAAGCTTCTATGGAATTTGATGGACAATGTTTCTAGATGAGTTGATCAAGTTTGTGCTTGTGTTCATCAAAAGCATTCTCTTCTTCTTCAGATCAAAGTTGTGCGGTGGAGGCATGGTGGCAGCTATTCCAGAATAGAAGCAACCTCGGATTCATCGAAAGATTTGTGTTTTCTTGGATTTAAGGATTTCTTCAGGAAATTCATTCGAGATCTGAAGGCTTGGATGTCGAGAGCATCTGTTCTGTTTTTCGGATAGGAGAAGCTAGTTTGAAGCTTTTGTTGCTTGTATAGTAGATTGGTGTTTGGGATTTCGACGGATTTTGGGAGAACCATCTTGTTGAGTGGAATCAGGAGATCGCCTTATTCTTGATCCAGCTTTGATTTGAGAAGCATCTATGAAGTTTGGTTGATCGAGAAGATTGAGGGCAGCCCAGGATCGGTGGAGGTTGTGGTCAAGAGACGAAGAGATTCGAATTCGAAGTCAGAGATTTAATTTTTGGATAAGTTTACTCCGACCATAAGAGCGATGAGATTGGATAAGATGGGTAGCTAGCTCAGAAGTGTATTGGAATCTTTCTGTATTCTCTTAAGGATAAGTGTTTGATCTACAGGATTGAATTGCCAGTTCGAATGGCTGGAATTCTTAAGGTATTTCACGTATCTCTGAGGGACTACGTATTTTATCCGTCACTGGTTTAGAACCAGCAGGTCAGGGAGATGTGGAAGTTGAATCGGACTTGTCGATGGTCCGGTACCCTGTTTAGATTATAGATCTGGATATATAGGAGTTCTAGAATTGAGTAGAGAAGCTAGTTTAGATTCTGTAGAGCGAGTAACCAGGTGTTCATACCTGGGAAACTCTAGGAAATTCTATCCAGAATTTTGTCTGGACAGTTAGAGTTGTTTGTTTGAATTGGATGTTATGGTTTCTAGTATATGGTCGATAGCATATATTGCTATTTTAAAATTTAAAATATGCATGGAATTATTAAATTATCTTTGCTTTTAATTTGGGGGACGAAATTCTTTTAAGGGAGAGGAATGTGATGTCTCGGAATTTTGGGCAATACTTATTTAATAATTTCCATTTATAATTTATTTTAAAATACGTTATATTGATTTAATAATCTAATTTAACCAAATGTTATATTTTCAAAAATAATAGTTAATCTAATTTAACAGATGTTATCTTTTCAAAACTTAATAATAATAATTTAATTTGGAATGTTTTTCTTTTAAAAGGATGATAATATATATATATATATATATATAATTAATAATAATTAATCTTTCTAGTTTAACAAAAATATTTTCAAATTATAATATATATGGTTATATATTGTGATTTGGAGTTCTGTTTTAAAATTCAAATAATTTCTGAAGTTAATATTCAAAATGTTCTATTTATAATGCATAAATATATTTGTATATATATATTATAAATAGAAAAATATTGGATTAAACTTAAGTTGAAAATGTGTCTTCAAATTTATAATATACATATGTTTTATAGTGATTTGGAAGATTTTGATTTGATTTAATAAAACACTTTTCAAAAGCTATTTAAAATTAATTTTATATTTATAAAACACTTAAAGGAAAATTTATCTTTGTTAAAAATATAATAGCATAAAAATAGTACATTATTATAAAAGCTAAATTTGTTTTCTTTTAAATTAGTTTTTGAAAATAAATTTAGCTTTCTTTATATAATATCAATGTAAGATATAATAACTTAAGTTTAAACTTTTAAAATAAAATTTAAATAAATGTTTACTTTTTTTCTTTTAAACTTATCTTTAGGAAATGGATTTTTAGGTATAAATAAATTAAACATAAAAGGATAAACACATTTCATAGTTATATATAACATAAGTATTGAGGATAATATATAATTAAGGTTTAATTCATTTGTAAATAAGTAGTTAATTTAAAAGGATAAAATTTACATCTGTAACATAATAAATGAATTTAAAATAAGGTTTTACATTTTTCATTTTCTAAGAATTGAGTAAAAAAACTTGTAAGCTTTTGGACAATTCAAGAGACAAGTGGCAAATCTTTGTTTAAAAGAATTTTTTTTTACTTAAGGTTTAAAAGAAATGGGTCGGTATATTTTCTTCAGCTCATACTTTCTTAAGCTTTTTCTTAAAAAAAAGCGAAACCAAAGATCATTCAAAAACAGTAATCAAATCTGAAGCTACTTTACAAACTAAGATCCAAAATTTTCAATATGAAGAACATGCAATAATCAACATCAAGATGCAAATAGATTCAACAATGCTTGTCAAATACAGTGTTCTCTACTTCTATATTCAAGTGAGTAAGCACCTTTTAAAAACAGTTTTAAAACCTTTGCATGTTTGTTCTGTGAAATGAATAATATAGTAAATATGATATCAATGTTTGCATGTTGGATTTGATGATGAATACAAATATATATATATATATATTTGTAGTAGTGACTGTGAATGCCTGAAGGTATGCAGAGTTTAATCTCTGTTTTGGTTCATGTTCTAGTTTTTTTTTAAAAAATTCCTATCTCCCAAGTTAATCACTAATAATCATTGATCACTGAAGGGAATTTTATTATAACAAGGTAATCTTGTGTTTAAAAATAAATTTAAAAATTTATATTGAACAAATAAACTGTAAATTTTAGATTTACAGTGGAGAATCAAAATTTGAATGAAAATCAATTTCAATAATTTAAATTTCTCATCATATGGACCGAATTGGAATACAAAATCATGAATTTTAACATGAATTGGGAATTTATAATTTAGTATTCAAAGAGAAATTAAGGGTTTTAAGAATTCGGGTTTGGGGTCGTTTACCGTTGATCAGTGTTGAGGTGGTGATTGAGCTGCGGCATGGAGGTGGTCATGGTGCTTGGGGATGCAGGAAAAATAGTGGGAGGCTAATCTGAGGTTCGAGGTGATCGGCGCATGGCGAAGTAGGGTTTTGTATCTGCTTTTTGTTTTTATCGGAATTGTCATTGGTTCGTCGTCGTTGATGTTTCGGAGTGGATCGCTTATGGGGAATAGTTTAAGTGGTTCGTGACGCGGGTGTGGACGAGGTGGCAGGCCCTCCGGTGATGGATTTCGACGACGGCAGTGATTTCTTCGGTCGTGTTTCTTTTCCTAGTGAAGTGCTGATGCAGCTTTTCTCGAATCGGTGATGCTTTTGTCAATTTCGGGGGACGAGGTGGTCGTAGGGGTCAGCAGCGACCTATGGAGCATTTCGGTGATGTTCGTCGTCGACCAAGTCCGGTGTGCATGTGCACGGTTTCGAACGCGTGCATTTGGGATTTTGGTTCGTGGAAGAAGATCTTGCACTGGGTGACTTCCTCATGTTTGTCTCGCGTGCAACTCAAAGTTAGTAGGAAGGGATGTCGCATGTTTTTGGTCTCGAGTAGTTTGGTTTCCAGGATTTGTTCCTGTCTGTTTTTAATTGCAAATTTAATTTTAGAAATTTAAAAAGCAAACTAAGTTCTTAAACAAAGTTCAAAAAAGTTTAAATATGTTTGAAATGTTTTAATTTAAAACTTTGCGTTTAAACAAGTTAAGTTAAATTTGCTTTTGGAATTGTTTGTTTTAAAAGTTTTAGTACGATCCGGATTTTATACTGTATAAAATGAAGTTTCAAAATTTAAAGGACAAGTGTTTAATTAAGTTTCATAATGAATGGATGTTTGACTTAAAAAGAATTTTTAGTTTTGAAGTTTAGATTTCAAAATTTAGACTTTTGTTTTAATATAGTTTGTTTCAATTTTTGCTTTGTTAAATGATATAATATTGTTTTCAAATAAAATTGTTATTGGAGTGATTTAAATATGATTAAAGTAAGGTATTTAACATAGATAAATTAAAAGATAATGATAAATTAAAAGATGATGATTTTGTGTAAACCAAATACAAGCTTTTGAGTTTAAAATTTTAATTTTAAAATGATTTATAAGAGTTAATGAATTGTATGGTCTATCTTAATCAAGTTTATTTATGAAGGTAATTAAAGTATAATTACTTAATTAACTTAAAATTATTAGTGTATGTAATTAAGTTAAGATAAATTAGTTAGTGTAATTAATTAAGTGTAATAAATTACTAAATTAAAAATTAATTAATCAGGTTTAATTAATTAAGAAATAATTAGGTAATAAGTAATTAAGAAGTTAATTGCTTAATAATTAAGAAGAATTATTAAAAATAATTACTCAATGAAGTAATTAAAGAAATTAATTTCTCAGTGTAGTTAATTAAGTTATTGTGGTTAATTTTAGTTAATTAATTAAGTTTAATGAATTAAAAAAATTACTTGATGATGGGATTAAGTACAATCACTTAATGTAATTAAAGATGTGTAATTACTTAGTGAAGTAATTAATGAATAATTACTAAATATAGTTAATTAAGGAAATTACTTAATGAATAGTAGTTAAAGAACAATTACTTAAGGGAAGTAATTAAGTGATAATTACTCGGTGTAATTAAAGGATTAATTAACGAAATTAGTCAAGGTGTTGGTTTAATTGGTGAAGTAATTAAGGAAAGTTAATTACTGATTGTGATTAATCAGGTTTGATTAATAAATGTAATTAATTTGATAATTATTTATAAATGTAATTTTGAGAAAAAATGATTAATAAAGTAATTAGAGGGTCATTAATAAATGAAATTAATGAATAATTAATTGTTTAATTAATTAATTAATTAATGTGATTAATCATAAGATAATTAATCAGTGAAGTGAGAAAAGAAGTAATGATTAATTAATGTAATTAATTATGGATTTATTGTAATTAATTATTGTTAATTAATTAATTAGAAATTAATTAAGATTAATTAATGATTAAAGATAAATTAATCTGTGTAATTAATTTGCAGGCTAATTACATAGTGTAATTAAAATTAATCTACGTGATTAATTAAGAATATGATTAAAAGATAATTAATCTGTAACTAAAGATTAATTAATTGAATTATGAAGCCAATTAAAGAGTGATGGTTCATTATTGTAATTAATTAATGATTGTTTAAGCAGGATTAGTTGTTAATTCTCAAATAATAAATTTAATTTAAGTTCATTAAATTAAATATAAAGGAGTTAATGCTGCCTATTTGTGTATGACTGTTTGTGGAATATCTGTATTGGTTGATATCTATTGGATGATATGTTGTGATATTATATGGTATGATATTTGGTATATCGATGATAAATGTGTGATATTTATCTGTGAATGATGCTGTGTGAATTCAATGTTTTAAATTGAATTAATTTGTTAAACTTAAATCACTTAGACATTATGATGGCATTTGGATTCGATGATACCGGGATTGGGTTTCCAAATTTGGAATTCCGAAAACCACATCGATCCAAATTAAACGTTAGGTCATGAATCTCAAGTGAAGAGTGAAGACTCGAGGTGTAAGGACTATTGTCGTTAATACTCTGAGGGTGATTCCAATACGAGTTTAACGAGGGTAGTACTTCTAGGTTCGAGATGAAGATTCAGAATGCAAGGGTTATTGTCGTTAACTCTGAGGGTGATTCCAAAACGAGTGTAGCGAGATAGTGCCTTCGGTTTCGTTCGAACCCGGAACGAAGTTTTATGGATTGAATGCTTTCAAAACATCGTAAGGTGGACGATGAGCATTATAAGATAGATGTGTTCTATAAAGGTAATCGTAGCCTCAAGCCTCATCAACCGGGAATGGCTAAAGCAGGGGAGGTGCAGCAAGGCTAAGTGGGTCATGCCCAAGTAGGACGAGATTTACCCCTGTCTAGAGGTCTCTTTTTATTTCGGCTGTGTGGGCGGTTGATCATGACAACAGCCGGGGTTGTCTTGTTCGGGACTGTCCAGTAAGGGATGGTTTCGACCTTGTGTTGCAGGGGAGTTAGTGTGGCTCCTCGGTACGGTGATCTAGGCCACGTATTGTATGGAATCCAAACTCCAATAAGTGCCTCTACTGTTTTGATTGTGCCCAACTATGTTGGAAAGTGAGATGTAAGCATTCCAGCTATTTTTGTATTTTATTTTGAAAACCCTAGAACCTATTATAATATCACTGGATTTCCTATCAAATGTTTTGGTTAGCGTAAGGTAAAAACTTACCCATGTTTATTTATGGGGAGTCTTACGTGATACCTTTGTTTTCAAAGGATTTTCTAAAGTTAACCAAATTTAAACCGTTTACTCACACCAGACCCATGTCTGACCCAAATGTTTATTTTTTGTTTTATTAAACTCTTGGTTACTCATATTATGTATGAGTTGTCAAGGGATTCCGGTTTGCTTTGACGAGTTTTGGAGGAGATATGGAGCAGGTGGCTTCAGCGTGTAGATATATGTATAGTGTTCTGCTATGTTAGAGTTGTATCTGTATCTTTGTGTTGTACTTGAGTTGTAATATCTAGACAGGTGTTATAATTGTCTAGTTTGAGTTGTTGGAGCTGTATAACTCTGATGTATATGATACTATGTAATATTTTATTTGATTAATATAATTTATTCGTTCCGCTGTGAGATTCTGATGTTGTTTGGTTCTTTCTTTTCTATCTTTTCTCTTTTCTATCCCTTTCTTTCTTCTTAATGATGCGTCTTTCTGTGGTATGAAAGGCGGGTCGTTACACACACACACACATATATATATATATAATCACAAATATAGATCTCATCTTTGAGGATGAGGAATGCCATAGGGAAAAAATATACAGTACGTTATGTAACCCTAGATATGTACCTTTTATTATATTAGTCGCATATACAACGAACATAATGAAAAAGCGAGCTCCAAATGTGAAGCATACACCATCTGCTCCTACTAATCACTCAACGACAAATGAGAATATGTATGTAGAAAGTAGTATCAATATATAACATATACTATGCAACAACTATAGGCAAATGTAGCAATTGCAACAAGAGAAACCATCAAATTAGTATTCACCCAATTTATTCATAATCATATAAAATTTCATTTTCTAATGTCAACATTTAATTTATTAAACTCGTACGATGTACATATATCATCCGTATGCAGAATCATACCTGGTCGCTCACTCAATCACACAATCTCACTTCCGAACTAGTATCGTTCACACGAACACTATAGCACGGACGCAGATCCGATTCCTTGAATAGAAAACCGCCATTCTCCTTTCGTAGCCATATACTATGATAAAGAACTTCAGAATCAATCAAAAATCCATATCTAGGATTCGCCATTAAGAAACTAAGTGAAAAATCCTAACTCGAAGGCGGTGTAAATTACCTCTAAATCGTATGTTCGAATATGGATTAAATAGTTATGTGAATAAAACAATACACATATGATTTACGTATTTATTCCAATTGGTTTCTTATTATATCTAATTCTTTATTTCCAATTCTTTTATTTGCATTCGTTTATTCATAATCATTATTCATATTGCTTTATTAAATCATTCATTTACTTCCATTTTTCATATTCATTTGATGCACATTCAATTTAAATCAAATTCAGTTATTCATATTAATTTCACTTACATTAATTTCATTAACATTCACTTATTAATCTTTACCTCAAATTCAATTTATATTCAACAACATCTCATTCCATGTTCTATTTACTTAGCATATCTTCTTTATTACAAACAACTTTTAACAACCATTCCATAAAATTATTTACATAAGTTTTTTTTCATTTCAAAAGTCAAATTCCAATTTCCTTTTCTTTTTAACAGTCTCATTCAAAAATTTAAATTTTGTTTTTTTAGTTTGATATTATTCAAATCCAGAAGTTATACAAACTTATTTATTTAAAATTTCATTTCATTATTTTATCTAATTCATTTTAAATTGAACTCACTTTCATTTAAACTTCTTAAGATAAACTTCATTTCATTTATTTCATTTTAAAAACTCAATTTATTTAACTTTACCTAAGTTAATTCTTTTATTTCATAATTCAATTTCAAATTTTATGAATACTGATGATGCTACATTCATCACCTGAATTATTTCCTAGCGACTAAAGTGAGTTCAGTGTTTTTCTTTCTTTTAAATTCCCGTTTTTTATTTATAAATATATACTTACATATAATTTCACTTTGGTTATATGAAACCATTTCTTATTTGTTTATCATTATTTATATCATAATAACAACAACTTCTATTGGAACACAAACAACAAATAATAAATGATAATAATCAGATATTACCATTCACTAACAACCAATAATTCGTATGTAACTATAATAATTCCTGAAAAATCATTCCTTTTTATATAAAATAAAATTTTGGCAAAATTATTTCAATTTCCCCCTTTAAAACAATGTTGCATTAATATGCTTGTTCAAGTGTTTTACAATCTCAATTGATAAGTTAGCTGGACGCATCGACCAGAACCCAAAATTCAAACTTAACAAATCAAACAACCCAATACAAAACATTTTTATTTCATTAACAAATACACATATATGAATACGACCAGAAGATCTCCGGCTCGCCTGCTAAAGCTCCAAAGCATCCAAATCTATATATGTAAATATACTAGATCTGACTCGAGCGTTGAAAGGGAAGAACGCGTGGATTAGTCTAGTAAACCAACGTGAGAAAACACATCTCAACTGAATTTATTTTAGAGTAATAAAACTTTCCTTTATCAAAACAAAAGTATCTCGTAAGGCCACGCCCACACATAAACACGGACGAGTTTCACCATACGATAGCCAAAACATTTCCTATCAAATTTTGTTATATTATACCAGTGCTTATCATACAAATAATGTTTATCCTAGTCGAAATTGTTACCATTATTAAATTCCAACATACTAGGCTCTGCAACAAAATGGAAAGCACGTAGTGGAGAATGGATTTCCATACAAATACCCAAGTGAAGGGACTACCTTACGGCAGTACATCTCTAGAGGAATGTACCGAGGCCCAACTGATGGTCCTCTACCAACGCAAGACCGGCCTACATCTTACTAGATAGTACCGAAAATGTTATCACCTCGGTCGTTACAAACTATCCAAGGTTCGTCACAGCATACATCCATAATAATTTAGAACCCGATTGTCATAGTGGGAATAAATATATCTAGAAGGGGATGATCATATCCTAATGGTTGCGAACCACATAGCCTTGCTGCATCAACCCAGTTTCGGCCATTTCCGGGTGTAAGGCTAGGTCACGATTGCCTTTCACATAGCACATACTACTTTCATCTTTGAATGCCAAATTTCCATTCCTTCGACCACTATTGACTTTTACGAACATACAACCTCTGAGCTCGTACATCTAAGAGAAGTGTATTAAGCTAAATGAAGTTGCCTTCTCCGCCACCAAACAGATGTACGTTTATAAAAGTCAACGATGAAATCTCAAAAATGCAATGTCAAACATCTATCCATAAAAGTTGTCCACGAAAAGGGAAAACTGAAAGCACTCTCCTACCGCATCCTATTGGGAATTACCCCCAAGGATTAGTTGCGAATAGTCCTTTCATTGGATATTTCATAACGAAGAGACCACTGCTACTAATGTATATTGGGACTTTTTCCCCAAATGGTTAACAAGCTTCCTTCATTACAAAAATCCCACATATCAATGTCTTCCAAAACGTGCGCATTCGAACGCATATACATTGGTCAAAAGTGGTTCTCGGATAAATCCGACCCCGGTCTCTCTGGATCAACAACGATAAAGAGGCCAAATATTTGATAGTCGGTTATTCAATTATCAAAGGTACAAACAATAATATCTAACACCATAAGCAATCACTAAACCCATTTAATTAGCCTTTTATTAATTAAACCAATTTCCAAATATTCACTTCAAATTATTTTTAAAAATATATATTCGCAAAGCCATTTCACTCTTTCTATATTTGAAAACGTTTCCATATACTTATATCAACAGTATAGCATATTCACAAATCATTTCATTTTCAACACTTAGAAAATATTCCCATATACTTATATCAACGTTATAAGCATATTTAATAACACTACCATTTGGAGACACACCAAATAGATTTCTATAACCGTACAACTCTAGTGTTCATATGCCTCCGGACGGGCATTAAGTATAGGAAGCAATGCTCGTAAACCACCAAGCCTTTAGTACGATCATCAGAACCAATTCATGTATTTCACGATGGAAGGTCAAAGCATAATTTATTGCGTCAAAATGAATGTTGCATAAAACATCGTTACGAAAACCCAAAAACATTACCTTAAGGATTCAATTAATATATATATATATATATATATATATATATATATATATATATATTTCCCGTATACTATGTAAAACGTTTCCCTTTGGAAATCATTTACAATGACAACAGTGTTGTAGTCCATGCCTTCCATACTTTCCCGAAAACGTCTATTACAACAATAACTGTTGAAACCTATGTTTCCGTTTATCACATCCTAAAACACTTCAAAACCATTTAATTTCCATTTAAAGCCATTACTTCATTAAAATATTGCTTTCAACATTCCTTTAAATAAAAATCCATATTCACATCTCAACGTAAAGCATCTCCTTATCTATAAAACTATTTTTATAAATGTCCTTTCGATTTTATACAACTTCTATTTATTTAACTTATGTTATTTACAAAAATCTATTTATAAATCATTCTTTTATAAAAACTAACTTTATAATCAAAATCTACTTATAAATCCATTTCTTTAAAAATTAAATTTATTTATAAAATCCATTTATCATATCAATTTCAAATCCATTTACCAAATATTTATACAAATTCCAATTATAAATCTATTTCTTTATTCAAGAAATATTACTTCTATAAATCTTTGATAAACTTATTCAAGAATCCCAAATCAAAGTATTACTCAAAACTATACCGTTATAATAACAAAAATCATAGCTTTTATTTCCTTAGAAAACAAATTCCTTTCTTTTAATAAATTAAAACTTATTAAAAATTATATATGCTCCAAATTCACTTCCAAATCCTTTTCAAATCAAAAAAAATCATTTAATAGTATTTCAAAAGACCAAAAATAAAGCCCGGTGCCACCATAGCTCTAGATAAGTCAAATCATATCAAAGACATCATCATGACATCCAGAACATCATATATCAACATATATATGAAAAGTAAATCAACAGCGGTGAGGAATCCTATTGGATCCCTCCAACTTACATCACATGCAGCATATAATCATAAAAATATAATCAACCGCTTCGACGCGGGATTCGTATACAAAGGGTCATTTCTCATACAGTGGAACATAATAAGTTCTCATTTGCTCCAATAGGGGGGAGTATATCCAAACCAACTAATATATATAGTTATCATCCAACCAAGTAAGAAACAACATAAATAAATTTATTCCCCTTTATATAAAAATATAAGCAAGCCAAAGAGGTGAGTAAACTCACAAAAAACCCAGAAATCGCCAAAGCAAACCGGTTTGAAATAAAATTGAACGGTCGTTCAATTTAACCCAAAATTCCTTCCAGCCCTGAATTCGTCCAATACAACTTCATAGCATAGTGCCCGCTACTACGAATGCAATCTTATTGCGCTCGAAATGGACCTTGTACGAACAAGATTTGGATTTATTAACATTCGATAATAATTAAAACTGTAATTAACTTATTTAAACTTTTACCTTCTCCCTCCCTCACGCGCTTCTACCCTCAGGCGATGTTTTTTTATTTTTTTCGTTCGTTCGAAAATCATTCATCGCACCTCTATGAACGACGTCACGGCGAGCACCACTCCGCCCACCCACGCCAGCTTCGTGCCACCCCCCTACTCCCTCGCGTACATGCAAAAATCCACTCACATGTTCGCAAAAATCCGATGAACGTGGCCCAGTTACGGCTATGTCAGGCGACGATTGGTTGATCCAAAGGTTGAATAAGTTTGTATGCTTGCCTTCTAACTTTTCGTACGTGAAGTCGAAGGCTGATTTGGATCCTAGAGGCTCTAATCATTATCGATCATTGGATGGAAATGTTTTTAATAGTGGTTGAAAACCAAAGCTAGGGTTTGGCTGCAAACGAATGAAGGTTGTGGGCTATTTGTATAAAATAAACACGATCATACGTGAAAATTTCGAATGCAGGGCACCGCCTGGCGTTTTATATGTTATACTCCTATCCCAAACACAATGGAATATATATCGAGAGCCAATTCCATCATATTCGTAAGGTAGTTTTTAAATCGAATTATTTTCTTTTAATTAATTTCTACGCGTTTCTAATTCGCACGATCAAACGATACGTCCAATCCCTAGGAAATTTGACGGCATATAATAATTCACTTTTGCAGATCCAATGAAACTAGTTTCGTCGAAATCCGAGATAGTGTCCAAAAAGACTATTTGTACACGTTAATTAAAACGAGCAATTTCCAATTTCTGTTTATTCACTCTTAAATCCAAATTAAAAGTTTGCTAACTCAATTTTAATTTAGAGCGAGTTAGGAAAAAAGATAAACTCTGGAGAAAAAAATTAGGCTAGAGGACATGAATTTTTATTTTTAGACAGAATAACAAATGCTAATTATAATTAGCGTTATATTCAACTTTTACATTGTACAAAATGCTAGTTACATGTAGCATTATATTTAGTTTCACATTATACAAAATGCTAGTTATAACTAGCATTGTCCTTCAGCCTAAAAAACAAACTTGTTGTCCTTCATCCTATTTTTTTTATGTTTATCCTTTTGCCTAATTTCCTATTTTATTTAAATAGAATTTAAATCAGCTTTAGAACTCATTTTCGTCCATTTTAAATTCAAGATTCAATTTTCTTAAACAATTTTAAATATTAAATTCAACATTTTAATTATCAAATAAATTGCTATATTTGAAATATAAATTATTTTAACTTATAGAATTAACTTTTCAATACTTAAATTCAATTAAATATTCCAAATTCGAATGGCTAAAATTCTAGGTCGTTGCCAGTTTTTTCAAAAGTAAGTGAAATATAGAGATGTTTCGTATCAATCCTCATCCCCAAGGGTTTTCATGGATATGAAATCCCAAAGCCTTTCAATAACTTCTTAAGTCAGTTTTTGTCAAGCTCGATAATTGAACAATCGATTATCTAGTCAAAAACAATTGCATATACAAATCATGATTCGCACGCTTTACTCGTTTCGACATTCCAACTTAATTATTCCTCTCCATAAGTAAAGTCTGGTGAGTTAGAGCACTGATTGCATCAAAGCCTTGCCAACACACTGCATTCTTGAATCTCACAAATAGATAAGTCTTACTCATCATCTTTTAGTATTAATTAAAGTATTAGTGATTTCCATAAATAAGAAGAAATCAACACGATTAACACGTTTTCGACATTTTCCAACATACTATTCCTCGACCAAGAGGGAAACTGATAAGTTAGAGGTTTATTGCTCCGTCCCTACTTGACATCAATCTTAACTCTTATAAATAGATGAGCTTTACTTTGTAAACTTTTAGTGTTAAGCATAATTAATTACTTTTCAAACAAGTAATTAAACAATCAACCATTTAGCCACTTAGCAATTCTAACCCCTTCTCAAAAACATTTGTATATACTTCTAAAATAATTGAAAATACTTATAAAATGTTTAAAAACATTTTCCCAAATATTACTTGAAAATAATAACATTACAATTTTCCGAGAAACTTTAAAACAACATGATTTCTATATATTTTAACAAATTATCCCTTTTTAAAAATTCACAACTAATTCATGAAAATTCATAAATATTAAAAACTACTTTTAAAATACTCTAATATGAGCTAGTAAACACTTGTAAAAGGACTGGAACAAAATCTTAAACTTAAATATCTTTTCAAACTTTTTAAGTCCAAAAAGCAAGCCTAATCGGGGAAGTTTTGCACAAGTGAAGTTTTTGTCACATTTTGAAATATTACTTAACTTTTTACCATTCAAGCTTTTAATAAAAACAAACATACATATGAGGCATTATAAATATAGAAATAAACCCCTAAGGATCTCGCCACAAAACTCCACAGAAATCGCCCAAAAAATAAGGCAATTTTAAACTTCACCATTAGTGACTATCGTTATAAGTGCATTTTCAAATCCGAGTCCAATCCAAATCAAAGTCCATATATTAGCTATGTGCTTTTTTCATGGTCTAATCACAAGTCAATTTAAGTCCGTTTCAAATTTTTTTAGGTCTGTATACATGGATTACATATGTCACTTACTTTTAATGCAAGAATCCAAATCAATGTTTTAACATAAGTTAAGAACAATTGAAACAATATATATACAATCAACAAAACATATGTATGTGTTATATTTTCATTCAATGTGAGGCACCAACTCTCCTTTAACTACATTAACAACCAAGATCTAAGAATCCAAGTCCAAGCCCAACCTTCCAATACCTTTCCTTCTTTGCTTCTTTGCTTTTGTACTTGAATTTGCCTTCCTCCCTTATAAATTGCTCATGACCAAAGCCTGGTGAGGTGTGTGGCTTTATTTATTCAAATTATAACTAAGTGGATGTTTTGTAATGTGGTAATAAGACTTTATTCCAATTTTGAGTTGATTTGGATTTGATTTGCAAATATTTTACTTTAGGAAATTAAGAAGTGGACGAAGAAGACATTGATTTTTAACTCCAAGCTTTGTAAATTTTTATGAATGATAACTGAGGATATGCCCCTTCTTATATTTTCCTAGGAATGGTGTTGCCTAAGCTTTCACTCACCCCCCTCACCCGAAACCATTCCATGGAAGCTTCACCACCTATCACTTCTCATTTACATCACCTCTCCTTTATGTTAATCACCAGTATACCTCTCTCATGATATTATCCCCTATTCATATGGAAGCTTCTTAAACATTCCAAGCTTTATGAAGAGGTGTGTGCATTAATTAGTTGCTAATGTATTAATTTATTATTAGACGAATGCATAAGAGTTTGAACAACATATATCGCTCGAAAAGCTTTTTACCGATACACTAATTTTTGGTCACCTTATCGATTTTTCTTCGAAGAGTATCTTTTTCTAAAAAAAATTCCAAAACAAGTTTCTTATCATTATTTATTGATTAAATGATGTTTGACAAGGTTATAAATCATATTTATAATGGTTAATTATATCTCAAAATATTTCTAAATTCGAAGACTAAGTGTTTGAATTTCAAGGTCGCTATATTTGGTTAATTCTACATTTCATTGATTATGTTACTATCCTACGAAAATAGAGACTCCAATTGATGAGAATTTGACTGCCTACTAAGAATTTTATTCAGTTCTACACAATGGTGAAAACTGTACCAATTAGATATTTAGAATCGAGAATGATATATACCCGATTTCTGTTCGAGAACTTATTTTATACATTTAACTCGAAGATTTTTGGTTAAATGTTTTATAATATACTCAAGAAAGACTAATTGATTTTTAATTTACAAATTTGAAATTTGACTTATCTATCTATAAATATTTTTTAACTTGCATCATGTAGCTAAAGTTAAAATAGGATTTTGTGGGTAGTATCCATCGATGTCCAATATGAGACAACACTAATCCAATATGAGACATCATGTACCGCTCCCAATTAGGAGATTTCATCACTCTTCTAGATATATCTTTTACACGCTATGACCTCGTATATTTTATTATTATTGATGTATGCTTGTGGCAAGGGATAAAGGTCTGTAACGACCGGAGTAATGACATATTCTGTACTATCCAGGTATGGGTAGGCCGGTCTTGTGTTGGTATAGGTGGGTAGTATCTGCTCTCTAGGTACATCCCTCTAGAGGTGTACTGTGTTGGTTGGGAAAGGTAGTCCCTTCACCTAGTCATTTGTATGGAAATCAAAAATCCAATACGTGCCCGCCATTTTGTTTGTAAACCTGTTATGCTGAAATTTAATAATGTAACAATTTCAGCTATTTAATTTATTATGCGTGCAGTAGTCCCTATTATAATGTATGGGAGTTTAATATGAAATGTTTTGGTTATCGTAAGGTAAGAACCTTGTCGATATTTATTTGCGACTCGGTCTTACGAGATACCTTTTTTTGATAAAGTAAATTTTTTGATAACATTATAAATTTAGTTGAGGTGTGTTTTCTCACGCTGGTTTAATAGACTGATCCGGGCGTTCTTCCCTTCAATGCTCGGGTCAAGCCAAGTCTATTACAGGTTCAAATTTGGTGCTTTTGGAGCTACAGCAGGAGAGTTAGAGATCTTCTTGCCCTATACACGTATCTGTTAATTTTTCCGCTGTAATTGATTGTTGTTGTTGTAAATTATCAGCATTTATGAGGATATGTTATTATAACTGTCCATGCTAATGGTTACTTATTGTGTACTCTGATATTGATTTATGTACATTATAGTTTCTCTTTGTAAAGTTTGTTGATCTATATTATATGTTATTCCGCTGCGATGTGAGATTCTCTATTGTTTTTGTTCTACTTCTTTTTTCTTCTTTTCTCTCCTTCTTTCTTCTCTCTTTCTTCTCAACCTCTCTTTTCTTTCTCATGATTATCTACAATTGGTGCACTCTGGTTCTGACATGCATGGTGGGGTGTCGGATTCAGAGGACGTCGAGTGCGGTTCATCACAGCTGGTATTAGAGCTTAGGTTAGTATACTCCTTGGCTTTGATGTGTACTCAGTATATATTGGGTCAGTAGCACCCTAAATTGAGTTGAGTGTATTATGTATATGAGCTTGTATTTGTTAGTTATATAAAATATTTTATATTGTGTTGATTGAGCTGTTGAGTGGCTTATTGGTTTTGATCATTACATCTAGCTAACATTATCGATAGGGTTCTCTAAACATTTGAACATGGAGATTGGATAGGATATTGTTTTCAAAATTTGGTAAATGAAGTAATTTTACCTTGGTTATATTTTATATAGTAGTATATAATTTGTTTGGTTGTTAGCGAACGGTAATATTTGATTATTACCATTTGTTATTTGTTATGTTTAATAAAAAGATCCCATATTATTATATATCTTAATAAGTTAAATAAATTTCAAATGAATCTTATATAAGCAAAGTGAAATAAGAGAAATTATATAAGTATAAATTTATAAATGTGATTTGTAAACAAATGGATTTAAAATAATATAAAGCACTGAATTCACTACCGTTGCTGGGAAATAATAAGGGTGATGACTGCAGCATCATCAATATCATTTTCGAGTTTCTGCGTGATTGATCTGCTACCACTAGTAAATTAAAAATTGAAGTTTTGTTGTGATACACAAATTTGAATTCAAAATCCAAGTTTAAAATTGATAAATATAAATGAAATGAGTTTTGGACTTATAATATGAAATTAACATTTAATGTAAGTAAGGTTAAATTGAATTGAGTTAGCATAATAAAATTATATGATTTGAAAATATTATATATAAGAAAAATATTCAAATTAATCTATGAAATTAAAATTTTAACTTAAGTAAAAGTTAAATAAAATTAAGTTTGTAAAATGAATTATAAGAATTGGAATCTAACTTAAGGTAAGTTAAATGAAATCGAATTGAAATCGGATTAAATTTGATAAACAACTAAATTGAATTGTAATTGGAATGAATAAGATAGATATTTGAAATGAATCTGATAAAATTATATATAAACTTGAGTGATAAGTGATTATGTAAATATGATTTGAAATTATAAAGTGTGAACGGAAGTGGACTTAAGTAAATATTCATGAATCTTAAGTAAATAAGTTTTATAACTTATAATTTTAGAAATAAAAAGTTGAAACAAATTTTAAATTTTTCGAATATAAATGTTAAGAAATGGGAAATCTAAATTTGAATTATAAGTTGGAAGTTAAGTTAAACAAAATGAATATTGTAAAGGAAGTTAACTTAAGTAAGACTAAATGAATGTTATTTTAATATTGAAGTAAAATAATAAAGTGAATTATGGAAATGAGCTAATGGAATGAATATGAACTTGAGTTATTAAAATGTAATTCAACTTTGATTGTAAAATAAATTAGTAATTGAATAGTCGTAATGACTTGAATTGAACTAATGAAATAAGTTAGTAAACGGAATATGGTTGGAAATGTTGTTGTTAGAATTTAACAAACTTAAGTTGTGGATTAATAATAAGCATTAGAAATGTTGTGTGAAAATGTAAATTGAACTTAAGTAAGTGATTTAGGAAATAAGTCATAAGTGTTATTAGTATTATAAGGAAACATACTATGTAATGAATGTAAAAGTAAATAGCATGAATAGGAATTAAATTAGTAACCAAATTGAAGTGATGGACGTAATTGAATGCATGTCAATTAAATGTAATAAGAAATGTATTGTGAATAGAATTGAAACAAATCAAATAGATGTGAAGAAATTAATTTTTAATTAATTGAATATAAATTCATTAATGGTTAATAAAATTGAAAGTTAAAAAATTGAATTCAAATTGAAAGTAAAGTGAATCTAAATAGAATTGAATTCGATTTGAATGGGAAGTAAACTAACACGGAAGTAAATTAGTGAATGTAAACTAATTGAATGTGTAAACCAATGGAATCTAATTAAACGTGAATAAATTGAAAACCAATTCAAGTAGTGTTATAGGTATTAAAAGAAGTTTTCTAAGTGAATTAGAAAGTAAATATGAATTGAATTTAAAGTGAATGTAGCTAAATTGAATTCAATCTAAATAGAATATAATCAGTGTGACAGCCCGCAAATCCATACCCCTTGAGTCAACACTATTCTACATCAATTAACTCATGTGGAACAGAAAATACGAACCATTAGGGTTAAAGAAGAAGAGATAGAAGAAGAAGAAGCTAAATAATGTCAGAATCTCACAGTCGCAGCGGAATAAAATATAATAGTAAATATATAACTTTACATAAAATGAAATCTATAACTGTTTTATACATCATATCATCACAGTGTCTCATACATCAAATTATCAATCAGACAAATTCATACAATCATAGCAGCAGAATATATATATAGGTACAGATAATACGTCTCGGGCTCCAGCTCCTCTCCTGCTCCAAGCATCCTGTCCTGAACAAATAATACTCGGTCTGACCCGAGCATTATAATAAAATAACACCCGAGTCAGTCTGGAATACCAGCTGATAATAATGCATCCAATTTTTTTTTTTATGTTTCAAAAATCCTTTGAAAACAAGAGCATCTCGTAAGACCACGCCACAAATAAACATGTCGTGTTTTTACCTTACGATAGCCAAAACACTTTCTATAGAAATCCTCTGATATTATAATGGGGTCTATTTACAAATACTTATAAAATAGCCGAAATTGTTACATTCATTAAATTCCAGCTACTAGCCACAGAGTGGGTAATACAAACAAAACTCGTACAAGACTCGTAGGGAGAATGGATTTCCAACAATGACTAGGCACTGGGGTACTACCTGTCACAGTACGGGGCCTAGATCATCGTACCGAGGACCACGCCCGAACCTCTACAACACAAGGCTGGACCCATCCCTTACTGGACAGTTCCGAATAAGATCACCCCGTGGTTGGGATCACCAACCGCACCACTAAGCCGAAAAGGGACATCTAGACAGGGATGACCTTACTCTCCATTGGGGGCTACCCACGAAGCCTTGCTGCATATCCCCTGATTTTCAGTCATTCCCATTTGATGAGGCTTGAGGCAAAGCGTTAACTTTTTAGAACGCTACACTTATAATGCCCATCGCCCACTTGACGATGTTCCGAAAGCATTCATCCATACAAGTCCGTCCCGGGTTCGAACGGAACCGAAGGCACTACTCCTACTACATCCATTTTGGAAATATCCTCAGGATTAGTTGCGACTAGCCCTTGTATTTCACTGCTCCATTTTCGACTTCGAACACGTTTTGCCGCGAAACGTACAAACCGGATCGAAGTGGTTTTCGAGAAATAAATCTCGATCCCGGTCTCTTCGAAACGGTCAACGCATTTGTCCAATATTGATAGTCGGTGATTTAACTATCAATTTTTATTCACAAACATCCATCACACAATAAATAATCTCACATCATTCATTTGCCTCTAATATCTTTACGAGATATATTTCCAAATTTTTCAAAGCTCATTTGAAAACAATTTCCCAAAATTCTTCCTTTACAAGGTAAATCCTTTATCATCAATTCCCATTGGAAATAACCAAGTTCAAACAATTTAGATTTTTAACAAGTAAAACACTTTATTCTAAAATATGCTTTAAAATATGGAAATTTACTACTAGTTGTTACTCAAAAATATGATTTCAATATGTAAATTAAAACCATTTATTTTGATATAAAGTTTTATTATAAATAAGGTTTTGTTAAACTAAATTTAAAAGTAGTGTTTTAAAGAGATTAATATTAATTTCAAAATAACGTAAGACAAAACCATCCTTTAAATAAATCCATTTGTAAAAATAATTACAAATGTATTCTTAAATCATCACTATTGCTAATTTATTAATTTGTTACTTTAAAATAAAATTTTCAAACACTCTTTAAACAAGTTTAAACTTTAAACTTTCTTTTAATAAAAATCGGTTGAAAACTCAAACTTGGTTTTCCAAGGAAACACACTTTCCATTCCAACATTCAAAGAATTCATCTTATAAATCTAACCGTTTTATTACCATTCAAATTCATGTTTTAATAACATAAATTTCCTTTCCATGCTTTTTAACAAAGATAACTTCTTTCGAAGCCCAAAACATAGTTTTCCATTCCTGGAAATTTTCTTTCAAAGTTCGGGTTTAAAGATCCTTTAAAATAAACTTTTGAGAATTTATTAAAGGAAAATAATACTTATGAATTACTAAATTAAAATCCATTGGTGAAAAATGCATTTCAAAGTATTTTATTTACATTTAAAACTGTTAATTTATATTCGGAAAGCCTCTTTTAAATATTTTATTAAATTTCCAAGAAAACATCATCAAATAACCCCGCCGTTATTTTTAACCATTTATAAATTCTATAGAATTTATTCCTAGAAATCTATACTTTACATTTATCTACTGATAAATTTCCGCTTCGTTTATAATTCCAAATTTACCAATTCTATTCTTCACCCAAACCAAATTCCCAATTTTATTTCTATAAATTCTTTATTTAACAATTTCTTTTATTTCTTTTAAAAAAAATCCCAATTTATTCCCATTATAATTAAATTCTGGATTTATAATCTATCCAACAACATCACAGTACAGTTTAATTTCTAATTATCAATCACAACATATAAACAGACATCATTTCCAATTATAAAAATAATTACTACATCGTGAGGAATCCAGTTGGATCCCTCCAACCTGTTTTTCCCTGCATCACAAATATTAGCACATCACGCATATAAATATCAATCCAGACTGAGTACAATAATTATATTCAACCAGTCACACAGATATTTAAATATTAACTATTTAAATTAGCTAGCATCCAAATGTGAGTGAGAATAACTCACCTTGAGTTTCGGCGAGCGTTCGAAAGTTAAATTAAACCGAACGACGTTTGATTTAACCTAAATTTCCCACTTGCTCCGATCGCCTCAAAACTTGCGCTGCAGTGTAGAGTACGACGCTGCGATTCAGGCGCTACCAAAATTGACGAAATCTGTTAAAGTATGTGAAAGTTATGGATTTTTAAAGTTTGAATAACGTTTTAAACAACTTTTTCTTTTAAATTTTAAAATTGCTTTACCAAAATACATCAGGCCGTTCATCATGAATCAAGCCCCCTCTCCCTCATCTCCCTCTCGAACGCGAATCACCAGGCCAAAAGAACCCATCCTTACTCCTCTAGGGTTTGATGCCGCAACTCCCACGTCGAGATTTAGCTCGATCGGCAACTACCACCTCGAAGCTCCACATCAACTTCATCTCCCCCTTGGAACGCGCGCGCTTGGTCATCCCCAACTCTTGAAAAACGTGCGCGACCGGAGCATGAACACGAGCCAATATCGAGCAATCCACCGCTTTATACGCAATCACTACCGTACATCGCGTAGATCTCGAAGTTCCCTTTGATTCTCTAGTTGAAGACATTCGACAAAAATCGATGTATTGAGAGGATTGGGAGGTGAAAGGGAACGTAATTTCGGCCATAGGAATATGAACGCGGCGGCTCCTGAGAATAGATTAGGGTTTTGATAAAAGTATTGATTTATATAATATAATTTAATATTATTTTAATATTAAAATCAATTTTAATGAACATTTGCAAATGGTCTCCAAAACACACGTGCCGACAGGCGTTCCTAGGGTTTTCCCGCGTTCCGGACACAATGGAATAAGTTTCGGAAGCTATTTCAGTCATACGTGCAAGTTATAGAACTAAACGATCAATTTACAATTAAATCGGTTGAATCGATTTCTTAGCGTTTCGCGCCGCCGGAGTCAAACGACAACTCTGATTGCTACGAAAATTGAAATCCAACAATAACTAACTATTACGGATCCAATGGAACTGGTTTCGTCGGATTCCGAGACTGTGCCCTGGAAGGCTATTTTAACTCTAAATCGAGCGATTTTCAAAATTGTTAAAAATGCTTGAAATTTCACTTTTAAAATTTTAGTACCTTAATAATAAATCATATAAAATATATAATCACATTACAAATCATTTTGTCTCATTCCGGACCCAAAATCTGATTAATTGCATTTTAATAATATTAAATTCATCTTTAAATTAATATAAAATCCCAAATATTAACTTATCAACTTAAAAATTCATCTAAAATTCCCACCATACTATTTACACTCAAATAACTCAAAATAAATTTTAGATCGATTTTTATATCCATTTCACCCAGAATCTTTAATTATCCCAATTCTAATAGTAAATTATTATTATTCAAATTTCAATTAAATTTCCATATCTAAGATTTAACTAACCTTATTAACTTAACCAAAGTCTTTTATTCCAAAATTCAAATTATACTACATATTTAACATTTAAAATGAATTAAATGTTCAAATTCAATGGCTTAAAAATCCGGGATGTTACATGTTAACATTTACGGTCAACGACTCAATGAGAGTACGACTCAAGGTGGGCGGACACTCGGTGGACAAAAGACTCAGTGAGCTATCAACCTAACGAGTCAAAAGATGCATGACTCAACGAGTCAAGAGGATGGACGACTTAAGGAAGCTACGACTTATAGGCTTAAAAGGATGCCGACCCAACAGCTTGCTGACTTAACGGCCTAGGAGAGTAGACCGACTCAATACCTTAAGGAAGTAGCCGACTCAGAGTAGTTCATGACCTACGACTCAAGGTGTGAACGACCTAACAGTTTAGCGAGTTGAAGGACTTACGACATAGAGAAATCTGTGACTTAACGGCTTAGCAGAAAAGGGATGCTTCACAACCTAAGGCATCTACGACTTAAGGTTTCTACGACTTAAGGAAGTCCACAGCTCACGGACAGGATGACTTAAAGAGATGGCACGACTTAAGAAGGAAATGAGTTAACGACCTAAAGCTATCTACGACTTACGACCTAGCATGTGTCGTGAGCGACTTAAGCAAATAAGGCGCTGCTCCTTACTTAACGAAGTAACCTCTTAACTCGTATACGATTCAGGACTTCGGTCATTATCTGAAGGGAACAGGCTTATCAGTTAACTCGTATACGACTCATAACCTAGCTTGAGCCGTCCATGACCTAAGGCTACTGGGTGAAAGTTCAACGCTGCATCAAGAGAACCAGTTGACTGATTTGCGTTTTAGATGATGACTCGTAGGCGGCTTAGGACTTGCATAAATGAACTTTTATGAGACAGGGGGGTTTGGCCAGATGAGTCGGCCACGACCTACCATGGACCAATCACGACTTACGACCTAAGGGGAGAATTTTCCTATAAATACCAACCCACCTCAAGCATGAAAGAGACTTTTTGGCCGATATCTTGAAGCGCCAATACTCTGCTGAATTCTCGACTCACTCAACACTTCAAGTACGAAAGACATCTCAACTAACTTCGAGAGGAAATCTAACACAATCTATATGGATTTAAAGAATTCTTCTACATCAAAGTTCTAGTTGTTTGTCTCATCGGAATTGTAATTGAAGATTGTTGTAAAAGTTGTAATCAATTCAGCAATAAAGAGAGTTAAAGTGGACGTAGGCTTACCCTAAGCCAAAGTACTATAAAAACTGTTGTTTTTTCTGCTTTTTCTGTGATTTCTCTACTTGTTTGTAGTTCCCGTGTACACGGGTGGTGCTTTCACTCAACTTCAATCTACACCGGGGTGTTAGCGTCAGATTTTCACGTTAACATCTTTGGTGCTTTCACTGAGAACTGAACTCAGGAAACTTCCACTATTTCTCCACGAAGGATTGTTGAAAGGATTTCTTTCAAAACCAGAAGTTTATTGGAAATAATGGCTCCTGGGAGAAAACAAAGTTCTGTAAGATCCGGCAATGTTCAAGAGAACACCGCTATCTCTCCTCCTTCAAGTCAAGCAGCTCCAACTGTTGGAGTTACACGAGCAGAATTGGACGCCGTAGTTTTGGGATTGAATCAGCAATTGAATGCTCAGAATGCGCAGTTGGAAGCCCAGAATGCCCTGATCTTGAGTAAGTTGAATGATCTACTAGGGGCAAACCATCAACCGGGAAATAATGATGGAAACCCTGATGTGGGAGTTCAGGATGTTGAAGGGAACATTTCTCAAAGAGCCGCGGACCCTGTAGAAAGGACTCCTCTTCAAGCTGGGGATCAGGGCCGCAGCCGACCCTCCGTGAACGATTGTCAAGGCAGAATTCAGAGAGAGTGGCTGATGTGTGCCCTCCAGAGCCTCTAAATGATGAAGAGTATTTTTCGGGTATGGTTCGTCAAATCGTGAAAGAAAGTATGCGAAGAGATGAAGACGAGAAAGAGTGGGGATTTGCTCCGAGCAAAACTCCATTTACTGAAAAGATCTTGAAGGCAGAGTTCCCAAGGAAATTCGTTCCCCCTACTATTCCAGCTTACAAGGGGACGAGTGATCCAAACGAGTTTCTGTATAAGTACGACTGGCATATGACTGGTGCCAGGGCGTTTGATGAAATTAAATGCCGATACTTTCCGGTTTATCAAGAAGGTGTAGCTCTATTGTGGTTTACAAAGCTGCCAGTCAGGTCCATCGATCAATTCTCCGATTTGACTAGGAAATTCAAGGAGCAATTTCGATTATATGCTTCTAAAGCAAAGGATATAATGTCGCTATCAAGTCTAGAGCAAAATCCAAGAGAATCTATCAGGTCGTTTTTGAATCGCTTTAACATAGCATTGGCTGAGGTAGAAAATGCTGAGCCACGCATGGTCGTGACATACTTGATGAGGGCGATTGACAAATCGAGCGAATTTGGAAAATGGTTGAAAATGAAAGAACCAAACTCGCTCGACAAATTCTACAAGAAAGCGGATGAATTCATGCACTTGGAGAGCCTCCAAACACCGGCTAAGGTGGTATCAGCGGAAGTCGGGAACAATGGTGCTGCTTCGAATAAGAAAGAACCTAACACTCAGAAAAGGGGAAATGATGGTGGAAAGAAACAGGGAGATGCTAAGAAAGGCCGTTCTTTCAATTTCACACCCTTGACTGATACCCCCGAAAACATCTTCTTTGCAACCAAAGATGATGTCAATTATCCGACACCACCTAAAATGAGAGTTGCGATTAAGATGGAAAAAAGTGGAAGGTTCTGTCGGTTCCACAACCAGCCCGGCCATGACACCAACGAATGCCGACAGTTGAAAGAGGTGATTGAACAACTCTTGAAGGAAAACAAACTCCAGCAGTATGTGAAAAGGAATAGAAATGCCCCAGCTTCGTCAACTCAAGGACAACAAGTTCCCGCTCACCGTCCTGCCTCAAGTGATAAAGCCGTGGAACATGAATCGGAAAGACCTGTTATCAACATAATAACTGGAGGACCTCACCCAGCAGGCAAAAGCTGGGGCGAAATGGAAAGGTATGCCCGGGCCTTGAGGCATGTACCAGCTGAAGAGAATGTTTTTGTCTTAGAGAATGATGCGCCTTTAAAGCAACAAAAGACTTCCACAGATGATATCGTGTTCAGTGCCAGGGATTCTTTGGGTATTGAGGCTTCGACCATAGATCCTTTGGTCATATCCGCTGGTATTGGGCCGGCAACTGTGTGAAGAGTTCTAGTTGATTGTGGAGCTTCATGAAACATCCTCTTCAAGAAGACCTTCGATCAAATGAAAATTCTAATGGCTGACGTTCAAGCTTCGTCACTTAAGATTGCTGGGTTTACTGGAGAACCCAAACAGCCGATTGGGACCATTGATTTGTTTGTAGAACTCGGAAAGGGGCTAAGGAAGGTAGCTCGAAAGCAAACCTTTATAATTGTTGAAGAATTCTCTGCCTACAATGCCTTTTTAGGCCGACCAACTCTTGCTGCGTTCAAAGCTGTTCTTGCTCCGTGGTGTCTGACTCTAAAATTCCCCACAGATAATGGAGTTGGTGTGATTAAGGGAGACCAAGATGCGGGGCGAGAATGTTACTTTGCAGAGTTGCGAGAATCAAGGAAAAGAGAAATGGGAAAAGGTGCGGCGGCTCCAGTCCGCACCAAGGAACCGACCTTGTAGCAATTACAGGGTGGACCCTGCACTAGCGAATGTAGTGGCGCACGAAGAGAGATGGATCCAAGAAAAGCCAGTGCAGGGGAGAATAGGGTAGTACCGGTAGAGGTAACAGTGCCGGTGCCCGTTGACCCAAAGGACCCAAACAAAATACTTAATGTGGGTTCGCAGCTCAACACAACAGTTCAGAATGTTCTGATTTCATTTTTGAAGGGTAATTTGGATGTATTCTCTTGGACTCATGCTGACATGTGCGGAATATCCCCAGAGATTGCAGTACATACTCTGAACATTGATCCAAAGTTTACACCTGTGAAACAGAAGAGAAGGTCTCAGGGTCCTAAAAAAACGACAGCGTTAAAAGAAGAAGTGGATCGGCTCATGGAGAACGGGTTCATTAGAGAATCTACTTATCCAAATTGGGTCTCAAATCCAGTGCTGGTGAAAAAGGCTAATGGAAAGTGGAGAGTATGCATTGATTTTTTAGATCTAAACAAAGCCTGCCCCAAAGACTGTTTCCCGCTACCCAGGATCGATCAGTTGGTGGATGGGACGGCGGGACATGAATTGTTATCTTTTATGGATGCATACTCCGGATATAACCAGATTATGATGCATGAGCCAGAACAAGAGGATACTAGTTTCATCACAGATGTTGGACTCTACTGCTACAAGGTCATGCCTTTCGGACTCAAG
Organism: Allium cepa; assembly: GCA_030765085.1. Taxonomy (NCBI): domain Eukaryota; kingdom Viridiplantae; phylum Streptophyta; class Magnoliopsida; order Asparagales; family Amaryllidaceae; genus Allium; species Allium cepa. The sequence goes on along the minus strand of CM060943.1, from coordinate 887,935,434 downwards.
AATGCAGGGGCAAACTTACCAGAGGCTTGTTAATGCCATGTTTAAACCACAGATTGGCAAGACAATGGAAGTTTATGTTGATGATATGCTAGTAAAGTCTAAGAAAGCAGTGGACCATATGGATCACCTGGCAGAGATGTTTGCAGTACTCCGCAAGTACAGAATGAAGCTTAATCCCCTGAAATGTTCATTTGGAGTGGAGTCCGGAAAGTTTTTGGGTTTCATTGTGAGCGCTAGGGGCATTGAAGCCAATACAGCTCAGATCACCGCTCTGAGAGAAGTCAAGGCTCCTAGAACGAAGAAGGAATTGCAAAGTCTCAATGGAAAGGTTGCTGCCTTAAGTCGGTTCATTTCCAAAGCTACTGACAAATGCATTCCATTTTTTGATGCTCTGAAGAAAGGAAGAAAAAACTTTGAGTGGACTCCTGATTGTCAGAAAGCATTTGATGAGTTGGTTCGTTATATGGAAGTGCCTCTGATACTTTCAAAGCCTGACAGTGGTGAAGATCTCTTCGTATATTTGGCAATTTCGTCTCATGCTCTCAGTGCAGTGTTGGTACGGGAAGACAAAAGGATCCAACGCCCAGTCTATTATATCAGCAAAAGATTCACTGGGGCGGAGATGAATTATTGAAGATTAGAAAAGCTCGCCTATTGTTTGTTGATCGCATCAAGAAAATTAAGGCCGTATTTCCAAGCTCATCCCATCAAAGTCCTCACTGATCAACCTCTAAAGCAAGTCCTATTCCATCCTGAGACTTCGGACCGTCTTTTGAAATGGAATATTGAACTCGACCAATATGACATCACTTACCATCCCCGAAAAGCAATCAATGGACAAGCTTTGGCATATTTCATCGCAAAATGAACGGATAAGGGTGATAGTGAGGAAGAAGTCATTAATAGCATCCCAATCCAATGGAAATTGTATGTCGATGGCGCAAGGAATGATTACTATTCCGAAGCAGGGGTTGTCCTTGAAAACCCAGAAGGGCGATCACTATGTTATGCACCGAGACTAGAATTCCCTTCGACAAATAATGAAGCTGAATACGAAGCTCTCATCGCTGGTTTAAAGTTTGCTAAAGAACTAAACATCAAGGCATTGCATATCTTTAGTGATTCTCAACTTATTGTTTGCCAAGTCAAGAAGGAATTTCAAGCTAAAGGAGGGAATTTACGAGCCTATTTATCAAAAGCCTGGGAGCTCCTTCAAGATTTTGACCGTTATTCAATAAACCATATCCCCCAAGAAGAAAATATGAAGGCGGATTCTCTCACGAAGTATTAAAGTACTGGTGAAGCTCAACTATTGGGGTTAGTTCCCGTCGAAGTCTTGTTAGCTCCAAGCACAGATGAAATGGATGTTGATTGGATTATGAATGTATCCCAAGAGCAAAAATCATGGATGACTCCGATACTTGAATATCTACTCAATGGTTCTCTGCTAGAAAATTCAAAAGAACGACAAAAGTTGATGAGGAAAGCCTCCAGATATATAGTTCAAGATGGTCGTTTGTACAGACGAGGATTTTCAATGCCATTACTCCGATGTGTGACAAAGGAAGAAGCTAAGACAATTCTAACTGAAGTACATGGAGGGGAATGTGGGGATCATACAGGTGGTCAAACTTTAGCAAAGAAAATCCTCCGTTATGGATACTTTTGGCCAGAAATTAATCAGGATGCTGCTGACTATTCCCGAAAGTGTGATAAATGCCAGAGATTCGCTAAAATTCCTAGAGCACCTTCCACTGAGCTAACACAAATGGTCAGTCCATGGTCGTTGGCCATCTGGGGAATAGATCTCGTTGGGCCTTTGCCGACTGCCAAATCAGGGATTAAATATGCTATCGTTGCTGTTGATTATTTTACTAAATGGGCTGAGGCCGAACCATTGGCCACTATTACCTCTAAGAAAATGATAAGTTTTGTGACTAAAAATATCAGTTGCAGGTATGGTGTGCCTCAGAAGATAATCACAGACAATGGTACTCAGTTTGAAAGTGAGGAGTTCCAAGATTTTTGCAAACGATTCAAGATCCGAAAAAGCTTCTCAGCAGTGGCTCATCCGCAGGCAAACGGACAAGTGGAAGCAGTAAACAAAATCATCAAATCAACCATCAAAAGGCAGCTGGAAAAAGAAAAAGGTGGTTGGGTCGACAAGTTACCGCTTGCACTATGGGCATATAGGACCACTCACAAAACTGCGACTGGGCATACTCCATTTTCATTGGCATACAGATCAGAAGCAATGATTCCAGTGGAAACTGAAGTCCCCTCACACAGAAGGATCCATTTTGATCAAAGTGAGAAAGAAAAATTGCAACTGGAAGCACTTGACCTCCTCGATGAAAGAAGAGAAGAGGCAAGGCTTAGAATTGCAGCTCACCAGCAAAGAATAGCTAGGCACTTCAATTCCAAAGTTCGTCAGCGCAGCTTTGAAGTTGGGGACTTAGTCCTGAAGAGAATCATGAAAGCCATAGGCGTGTTTGGGCCAAACTGGGAAGGACCATATGTTATTGGCGCAAAGCTTCTTGATGGCACATTCAAACTCACAACTGTCGAAGGAGAACCAATACCAAGAGCTTGGAACAACAATCATTTGCGTCCCTATTTTACTTGAAAACATTGCTGAAATGTTGTAAAAGAATTATGAATATAAGATTCTTGTATTGAAAGCAATTGTAAAGCAAGTGAATAATGAAAAGCTATAAAGTGGATGTAGGCCCAACTTTTGGCCGAACCACTATAAATCTTGTGTTCTCAACTATTATAAACTGCTTTGTTTTATTTGGACATATAAAATACGTTAACTGTGTTACTAAAATGTCGATTTAATAATGCAGGCCACAAAGACAAAGCTTACACATCGCAAGACTAAGCGATCTCCGACATCATTCGGCAAGCAAACACTAAGCCATTCAAAATTTCCACACTCAAATCCTACAAAAGAAGTGCTTCGAACAAAAGTTAGCAATGTGGATGGAAGTGGACCATTTCTAACTAACTGCAAATGTTTGAAAAAACAAACAACCAGTTAAATAGCCTGTGTCTACCACCATCAACTCGCTTAACTATGAAGTATATTTCTTTAGATAAGGGAAATTATTGGCAATTAAAAAGTGATGACACTTGCACAAGACAACGGGGATCGCCAACATGAATAGATGGCAAAGAGACATGGGCGAGCAAGCATCAATCAGCAAAAGACCTCTTCGGAGGCACAAGCCCTCTTCGGAGGAACAACTCTTCGGAGGATAAAGACCTCGAGCGGGCCTAGCCAGAAAAAGAGAGATCTTTCTCGATACAAAGTTGCGGAATGATCGGTCGATACACTCCCATGAATCCGTCCAACCGAGAGAAAGAAACTCCAAACTTCCCGGCAAAAGCCCTACTCAGAGGCACAGTTTCACCGAGATTGAAATAAAACTTCCAGGTGTTGAAACGTGAAAAGCCCTCTTCGGAGGCCCATTTCACCACAGTTGAAATGCTAAAAGACCTCGAGCGGGCCAACCAGAAAAAGAGAGATCTTTCTCGATACAAAGTTGTGGAATGATCGGTCGATACACTCCCGTGAATCCGTCCAACCGAGAGAAAGAAACTCCAAACTTCCAGGCAGTAACCCTACTCAGAGGCGCACATTTCATCGTGATCGGTAGATACACTCCCGTGAAATGAAATGTGAAAAGCCCTCTTCGGAGGCCCGCTTCCCAGCGAACAGGGAAAAATAAAAGCCTCTCCCATGGGGCAGAAACAAAAAAGACCTCTTCCCAGAGGCACAACCAAACAAAAAGACCTCTTCCCAGAGTCAGAAACAAAAAAGACCTCTTCCCAGAGGCAGAAATAAAAAGACCTCCTCCCAGAGGCACAATCGAACAGAAAGACCTCTTCGGAGGCACACGTTTCACCGAGATTGAAGTAAAACTTCCAAGTGTTGAAACGTGGAAAGCCCTCCTCGGAGGCACAACTCTTCGGAGGCATACGTTTCATCGAGATTGAAATAAAACTTCCAAGTGTTGAAACGTGAAACAGCCCTCCTCAGAGGTACAACTTTCCAAAGAAGCATTTCGTCAGAAATGCAAAGCAAAGATCAAAGCCCTCCACCGAGGCGCAATAAAAAAAAAGAAGCCCTCCACAAAGGCACACTTTAGCTTTCAAAGGAAGATTTGTTCTTCTATTCTTGGAAATATTCTTCCTCAGAAAGAAGTTAAAGTGTCCTTTAGAGGCCCGCTTTACCGCATAGAAGAATTCACTTGGTAAAAATGTGTGAAGACACAAAAGAAAAAGTGATATCTTCGAAGGATGAAGCGTAAAAACTTATATGAAGGGAGCTGTACTCTATTTTTAACGAAATAATATTCCTCCAAGTATGGAATAGTTATTCTCACGAAAATAAGAGTACAAGTCCCCTCAAAGTATAAAATATTGCAACGAGCTTATGGTATAGGGGCAACATGATATAGCTACATACAACATGGTATAGCTACATACAACATGGTATAGCTACATACAACATGGTATAACTACATTGGCAAAATTACGCTCGAATAACATACCACAAGCTCACTGTAATATCATATAAAGAAACTTGTACAAAAAATTGAATAGTAAATGCATTCTCAGATACAGATAGAAGTTTGTACAAACTACAAGAATCATTTTATTCAACACTGTCAAAATTTTGTACAGGTACAGGTTTCAAAATTAAAAGAAAAAAGAAAGGCGGAGGCCGGTACCCGCACAATCTCCGGCCAGTACATGCAAAAAGCAAAAAATAAAGATAAGTCGAAGAAGGACCCCTTATTTCTTCTTGCCACCACCTTCAGAGCCTTCACCTGACCTAATAGGCAGCTTTTCAGGACGGCTTGGGAGAGTCGGGGATGAAGGAGAAAGGGTTACTGCCGGATCAACTTTCGTTTCCTCTTCTGAAATAAGGATGCCTTTTCTTCTCTTCTTCGATGTGGCACGCTTCCTCCTTCTCCTTGAAGAAGACTCACTTCCCGGAGTTACAAGAGCAGATAATTTTATGTTATCAGAAGTAGTTCGCTCCGAAGACTCATCGCCTTCTCCAAGCCACTCTCCCCCATGTTCTTGAGAAGCAATAGGATTATCTAAGCCATGAAGAGCTTCTATTTGCTCCTCTTGCGACCCGGGTTGAGAGGCGGACGGAGGAGTGACCTGGAGAACCGAAGGAGGAATAATTGGAGGAGGGGAAGCTTGAACAATGCTCGGTGCTTTCTCTATAGAAGAAAAGAAGTTAAAGTCAGTAAAGAGAGGAGATAAAGGCTCATTGAGGTTCAGAAAATAGTCGAGAAGCTCATCGAACTCATAAGAAGCAAATGAGCAGTCTACTTGGGCAAGATTAACAGTAGATTACCTGGAGAAGTCGGCTTCCTGGTATCAACCTCATAAGCCTGTGCTTCGGCACTCTCTTCACCTTCATCTCCACCCTGTATACTTGTGATCTCAGTTGTAACTTTGGCCAGGGATGGAGAATGAGAGCTGGAGCCAATAATGTCGATTTCGGCCGAAGGAGAAGGCTGGACTGGAATAGTTGAAGTAGTCTTTCCTAGCCGTTCCCCTTCTGCCATTTCAGCTCTTAATTTTGCAAGTTGTTCCTTTCCTTTGGCAAGAGCAGCGCGAGCATCATCATCCAAGTAATGCTCCTCAAGAGCTGATTCGGCATAGCCAGCACCTTTACCGCCAAGCATGTCAAGTGTAGCCTCCCACACTTCAGCCAGTGTAACTTCATATTTGGGGCCTAGAAAGGCGAGACTACTGTGCCCCAAGATGCTGTGCAGGTAAAAGTCAAACAGTGTCGAGCTGATGTTGGTCTTCGTTGCCTCATGAGATTTTTCAGCTGCAATTTTACCGGCAACGGCCTCATCGCGCTCTCTTTCAGTCTTGGAAAGTTGAAGCTTTAGCATTTGAATTTCCGCCTCCTGAGAGTTGACTTTCTCCTGTAACTCTGTAACCTCGGCACGATACCTTCCCGCTGTTTTCTGCTCAGCTTCAAGTTGTGCCTCGGCATGTCGCTGAGCTGCGTGAGCATCGCGAACTTGCTTCTGAAATACTTCTTCTTTTTGAGTATATGTAGTAGAAGAAGTAGCAAGCTCTTGTTTAAGTTCCTCAACTTTGGCCTCAAGCTCTTCATTGTAAGTAGTGATGCTCCTCATTTCGGTATCATGCTGCTCGAGAACCTTCTGCCATTCGGCCTTATCATTCTCCATAGTAAGCATGGCCTCTATATTCGCACGGTTGACCCTTTGAAGCTCGTTAACAAGCTTTTGCCAGTTCAACATCCTTTCAATCTCAAGCCTAACGGCATCGAGATTTCGCAGCATGGCAGGCTTGTCGATAGGGATCAAGTCAAGATCGAACCGCACTCCATTCAGGCACCAGTGCGGGAACCGGCTTTGCAGAGTAGCCGGGCCTGATCCAACATGGAATTTAGGCCTGCTGATTATTGTTTGAATGTCTGTCTTCCATAGAGCGGGAGATCCAGAAGGAATGTCAAGTGAGACGGGGGCAGTGACCTTTTCAGGAGTTGTAGAAGTATGCTTCTCACCGTGTCGAGCACGCTTGCTTGGGTCCTCAACCATATGGCTTTTTCCCCGGTCATCATGGGATTTTCTCTTGTGGGAATCGTCACCTTTATGGGAAGAATCATGGTGCTCCTCCCTTTCTTTTCTCTCATAACGCTCTTCTTGAGCCCTTCTCTCCCGAGCCTTTCGAGCAGCTCTCTCTTCATCAGTTTCTCTGTGAGCGGGAAGGTAGCGCCTATAATCATATTGACTACGCCTCCCGTAGCGCTGAAAGTCGTCAAAGTAGGAGCTGCTGCGTCCCATCGGAGAATCTGAAATAAAAAAGAAGAGACAAGTCTTAAAAGTTTTCATAGAAAAGAAGTGTAACTTTAGAATCTTCAAAGTACAGAGAGTTAGGAGTATAAAAGTGGCGAAAGATTCTAAGTGTGTGTGATGTGCAAGCTACGCGCATCAAACTACGAACCACTCTTTGATTGCGGAGTAATCGTAGGGGTAGTAGTTAACGTCAACTCTCGGGTCGACGGAGCTTGTTGCAAAGAAGAAGTCGCTTCCACTACTGAAGAAGAAACCCTGGAAGTTACAGGGTCGTCTTTAAAGATCTCCTGTGAGGTGGCAAAAAGGTCGCTCAACCCTTCGAAAGTATCGTCCTGGCTCTGCCTGACAGAACTTGTCTTCCCGGTTAATTTTCCAGACTTCTGTGAATGTTGGGGAGATCCCTGAGGCTCCTCTTCCTCAATAACTGGGGCAAGTGTGAGTTTTCCAGATGACCCTGCAACATCGACGGTAGTAGAACATTTCACTAAAGAAGCTTCGGAAGCGGGATCTTTTGGTACGGGTGCGTCAGAAGAAACTGGGGCGTCTAGTGCTTTAGGCGGGGAGTCTGGAACCTCATAGGGGTGTGTGGAGCGAGAAGGGTGAAGAAGTCCGAACTGGTGAAGGAATACGTCGTTCAAAAAAAATTTCATATCCCGCTCTTCAACCGGTACAGCTACGAGCCTCTCCAGAGTTGGCTTGTGGCTGGGATCTCTAGAAGGAGGGGGGAGCGCTGAAATGAAAAAATGAAGTTAACACTTGGCAATTCGGACTTCACAAAACTCAGAGTATAGAAGAGGAAGAGGTAAATGATCTTACTTCCTTCTCTCCACACAGCATAAAACCCCGGAGGGCAGCGGACATAGAAGAATTGAGTTAAGAACCCATGGGCAGTGTCAGGGAGGCCAACGATCAATTTACGATTTCGTGCGCTTCTCACAACGGTAATAGAAGGATGATCCTTAGTCCTAGTAAAGGAGCATAGGAAGCAGATCTCGTCAAAGCTTAGAAGCCGGTCAAATGTTCCCCTAAATAGCACGCACAATCCCATCAGAATGGCATAGCCATTGGGGTGTAGCTGAAATGGGGAGATAACTAGTCGAAGAAGGAGATTCTGGAGGAATTTGTTGAAAGGGGGAATGGCCCCGTTTAGGCACATCTGCCGGTTAACCGCTACAAAGCCAGTATGCGCCACATCAGCAGTGTCACTTTTCTCAGGAAGAATGGCATCTGCTTCAGCAATGCCAAACTGACCGCATAACTGACGAAAAGCTTTGTACAATAAGGTGGTAGGGGCTCTTTCTGGAGGATTGACTAATGGAGCTGGAATAAGAGTGGCCTCTCCAGCCTGGGCTGTTATATCTTCTTGCTGAGAAGTCATTCTACACAAGCAACTGGATATTCAAATATGAAGGTGCACGTTTCCTAAAATATGTGAAGTGTTGTGTAAAATCAACAAAGAAATAAGCGAATAAAACTGGAATGAAAACTAGCAAGCATTTGTCAGTTATGAAGTCCAGGGTTCGCTGTTTAAAAATATAAAAGAGAAATGTAGATGCAAACAAATCAATTCAACATAGCAATGTTTTACATTAATATTTCACTTTAGTTGATTGGTTCACAGCATTTCATACAGTATGTTTAAGTTGATTACTCTATGTTAACTAATATGTCATTTGATGTGGGTAGTCAGTGGCAGTATATTCGTCCCAATTTTATGTAAATGATGTATTGAACAGATTGTTAGCTTGCAAGTCAAAAGTGATCTGTGAAAAAATGCAGCAAAATTTGACAGTTCAAGGTTCAAGTAACAGTCCAAACTTCAAGCAGTTTATCCTGGCGACTCAAATGGGAAATACAATCAAGTCCTATCAACATCTCTAAGTTTTCAAATTTTGTTCAAATCATTGAGTCACAGTCCAAAGAGTTCTCCAAGTCATGAGTCGTCCATGACCTAAAAGTTAAGCCGTTCACAACTTAAAAGTTAGCTCGGCTGCGACTCAGGGCTAAGTCGTTCACAACTTAACAAGCTGGGATGCAATTGGCTTAGGCTAAAGGAAACAATTTGGCAAGTGTAACATTGTCCAAGTGATGAGTCGTCTACGACTTAAAAGAAATTGACCACGACTTAAAAGGTTCCCTACGAGTTGAGTCGTTGGCTCCTTAAATTGTTGGTCCTATAAGCCGTAAAGCGTGTTAAGGAGAGAAGGTTCCAGTTCAAAGTAATGAGAATTTCTTTAAGCCTTAGCTCGGCCACGACTCAAAACTTATGTCGTATCTAGTTAAGTCGAGAGGGATCATAGATCACCCAAAATTATTGAGTCTCGCCCAAGTCAGCACTTCGTTTCATCAACAAACCTCCCATCTAACCAATAACCCGTTATCTTCCTAACTCCTAACCTGTTAACCCATGTTGGACAATATCGTCTCCTCCAAATTCGTGGGCCAACTAAATTGAAACTTGGTAACCCCTCGTCTTCTCCTCGCGAGCCATCTAAAAACTCAATCAAACTGCTCCAAGCTTGTCAGCAATCAATCATAACGTGACTCAAGATGAAGCATGGTATGAGAATTTGGATTGGGGTTGGAAAATGGGAAGTCCATGTTCGAAAGGTAACAGTAATTGTGAAATAGAGCGAGCGATGAATTTACTTACGAAGTGTGATGATGAAGGTGGGAGGAACTTGATTGGTGATGAGGTGAATTGATTGAATTCGTCTCTGAAAAGCTTCGAAGGTCGTTAATGGCGGAAGTAGACACAGAAACAAGTAGGTGAAGAAGAAGCGACCTAAGCCTTTTATATCTCGAGGCAGAGGAATTTGAACCGGCAATTCGAAGCACACGACCTAAGACTTAGGCGTGTACTTCGAGGGGCAAATGTTAACATTTACGGTCAACGACTCAATGAGAGTACGACTCAAGGTGGGCGGAGACTCAGTGGACAAAAGACTCAGTGAGCTATCAACCTAACGAGTCAAAAGATGCACGACTCGACGAGTCAAGAGGATGGACGACTTAAGGAAGCTACGACTTATCGGCTTAAAAGGATGCCGACCCAACAGCTTGCTGACTTAACGGCCTAGGAGAGTAGACCGACTCAATACCTTAAGGAAGCAGCCGACTCAGAGTACTTCACGACCTACGACTCAAGGTGTGAACGACCTAACAGTTTAGCGAGTTGAAGGACTTACGACATAGAGAAATTTGTGACTTAACGGCTTAGCAGAAAAGGGATGCTTCACGACCTAAGGAATCTACGACTTAAGGTTTCTACGACTTAAGTAAGTCCACAGCGCAAGGATAGGATGACTTAACGAGATGTCACGACTTAAGAAGGAAATGAGTTAACGACCTAAAGCTATCTACGACTTACGACCTAGCATGTGTCGTGAGCGACTTAAGCAAATAAGGCGCTGCTCCTTACTTAACGAAGTAACCTCTTAACTCGTATACGATTCAGGACTTCGGTCATTATCCGAAGGGAACAGGCTTATCAGTTAACTCGTATACGACTCATAACCTAGCTTGAGTCGTCCACGACCTAAGGCTACTGGGTGAAAGTTCAACGCCGCATCAAGAGAACTAGTTGACTGATTTGCGACTTAGATGATGACTCGTACGCGGCTTAGGACTTGCACAAATGAACGTTTATGAGACAGGGGGGTTTGGCCAGATGAGTCGGCCACGACCTACCATGGACCGATCACGACTTACGACCTAAGGGGAGAATTTTCCTATAAATACCAACCCACCTCAAGCATGAAAGGGACTTTTTGGCCGATCTCTTGAAGCGCCAATACTCTGCTGAATTCTCGACTCACTCAACACTTCAAGTACGAAAGACATCTCAACTAACTTCGAGAGGAAATCTAACACAATCTACATGGATTTAAAGAATTCTTCTACATCAAAGTTCTAGTTGTTTGTCTCATCGGAATTGTAATTGAAGATTGTTGTAAAAGTTGTAATCAATTCAGCAATAAAGAGAGTTAAAGTGGACGTAGGCTTACCCTAAGCCGAACCACTATAAAAATGTTGTTTTTTCTGCTTTTTCTGTGATTTCTCTACTTGTTTGTAGTTCCCGTGTACACGGGTGGTGCTTTCACTCAACTTCAATCTACACCGGGGTGTTAGCGTCAGATTTTCACGTTAACATTACATTCCTCCCCCCCTATAAAAATTTCATCCCCGAAATTTGCTAAGGTAGAAACTATGCTCAAACTCACTAACTTATCCAATTTGCTAAGTTAAAAGTTTATATTCACTTTCCAAAATTCTTTAGCCCAATCCCACATTCATTAGTTTTACTTACTCTACAGCTTTAAATTCTAAAGTATTTCAAAATAACTTTCCAAGTTAATAAATTTTTCCCAAAATCCCAAAAAAATTCTAACTCCCAAAATTTTCAGAAAATTTTGGCAGAGTCTCCCCTGCACGGAGGAGCTTTCGCGATATCGCGACACAGATAAATATACGTACATCGACCTATACGGTCGAAAACCAGAATATATCACAATATATATATCATTTCCCAATTATATTTGCGTAGGCGTACTTTTTTAGCAAATTTTAATAGCAAGCGGCTAATATAACGCACATACACGCTCCAACTCTATCGAACGCCTCACATACCTGTACTTACTCAACAAACTCATCAGTTTTCAAAGATACGAACATTTTAACAACATTTCCAATATAAATGTAAGCCAAACATATCCATTTCATAATCCAAACAACACCTTGTATGTTTTCATAAGTAAACCATATTTATCAACAATTTAAAGATTTCAATCACCTTTTAATTTTTTATTCAAGTCCAAACTTCATTTTTATTTCACTTGAATGATTTAAACTCAATTTTGCTACTATCAAAACATATTCTCATCAATATGATTAACATGTGCTTCACTGACATCAATCCATTCCAATTCAAATCCAAATAGATTCACAAACCAATTCTTATTTTCAATTTGAAGCATTTGCATTTCTTTTATGATTCATTTTCATTCATATGCAAAATCACTTAATAAAATTTCAATCCATTCCAATTAATTCAAAAACAATTCAGTTGTTGTTTAAACAACTCAATTCTGAATACAACAATATAACCAATTTTATGCAAATTAAGGTTATCCAAGCAAGTGACCATCACTACATCTTATAACCATTTAAAATTAATTTCCAACTTAGATTCATATTAATTTTATTCAATTTTTCATGGTCCACAATCCAAGCATTCTTATTCCGTTGCAATTTTTGATTCAATGTCTTATTTTTACTTCTAGATCGTCATTCAACTTAAGTTTAAATAATAACATCCCATTCCATATTATTTACAGCCCAAACATGCTTGTTTTATCACAATTATTGAATTAAATCTCCAATCTTATATTTCCAAATCATTGTCCATATAGGCTTATATGAATATCATTCCATTCTGAATTACTTACAACTCATACATCTTTAATTTATCACAAAAATTAATTAAAATTCTCTTCACTTGCATTTCCATGCTTATTATCTAAAGAAATTTATCCAAAGCCACAAATAAAGCTCGACCGCAATTTTTTTTTTCAAGTTGCTTAAGTTCTTTCACAACATTTTCATTATCTTCTTATATCAATTTTATTTTATTTTATTTTCATTTGATTCTCATTCAATCAAATTCCAATCCATTTACAAATTCGAATGCTCTTTGTTTAACTATTCAATCCATTTTAGATTTTTTTATTTGCAAAGAGACCATTTAAATTATTTCACTCATTAGAATTGATTTATAAATCAAATCATCATTATCATAATCTAATTTCATTATTCATTCAAACTTCCAATATTTATTACCACAAATTTAAATTCCATGCCACAACTGGAGTTTTATTTACTTTCCAAATTTTGACCAACCCATCAAAATTCTATTCGTCTTATAACAAATCCCATTAAATTGTAATTCAATTTAGTCAATAACCTAATCCATATTAGGTTTTAATTCACTTCCTTAATTCACTCTGAATTCATTTATAATCTGACAATTTTCCAATTATGTCATTTAGTAAATTTAAATTTTCTACCTTTCCTTTTCATTCCTTTAAATAGAATCTAAATTTCTTCCAATATTATTTATTACACAACTAAAATTTAGTTTCAATGTCATTATCAAAACAAATTTCATTTTCCCCATACATAAGTCCAAGACTTATTTGCTAACTTAAGAACATCCACCCTTATATTCTCACTTTGTTTCACTACACTTTACATTTCATTTATGGTTAAGTTTTTAATTTGTCACACCATTCAACTCTTTCCATTAATGAATTACAATTTCACTTTTATCCAAGAGTTTAAATTGCTTATTTAAGTCCATTTCCGTTTTATAATCACAAGTTCAAATTATAACACTTAATAACTTAAGAATATGAATTTCTTTATGCAATTATAAGCAATTTACATTTCACCTTTATATCCAATTTATTCCTCCATAAATAAGTTCAAAACTTATTTTCTAACTTAAGTTGTTTCACTTTTTTTTCATATCTCACTCTACCTTATCTCAATTCACATTTCATTTGAGATTAAGTTTGAATCCACCATACCATTTAATTATTTCCCAATTGTGATCATAATTCCATTTCCTATTCATAAGTTCATCAACTTATTTATTTAAAAGCTCATATTGCTCATTTTAATCCATCTACATCTTATAATCACAATTTCAAATTTATTCCAAATTTCTATATATATATATATATATATATATATATATATATATATATATATCTGAATTCTTAAAGATTCAAATTTTCTTTCACATAACTTGCATAAATTTAAGTCCACATTTCCAGATTATAAGTATAACATTTAATAGCTCATGGGTATAATTTATTACACAATGACCCACAATTATAAAGTCATTTTACTTCCAACTTAACTCAAATAAATTTAATTTCAAACCCCAAATTTTATTTAACTTATCCCAAGTTAAATTCAAATCTCTACTAGTTCAATATCTTCATTCACTTCCATTTACCCAAATTAAATTTTAATTTCAGGATTAACATTTTCATTTTTCCTTTCTCACTTAAATCAACTTTACTTTCAAGGTTATAGTTGATTAATTTAAATTTTACATTTTAATGTAAACAGGATTCGTAGAATTCAATTACCCGATTTAATTTCGAAACCGATTTCATAAATCAACACATTTCCATTTGATATTCAAATCAAATCCCAAATTCCAAAACAACTGTTATACCCAACAAGTCCGAACAATACCATAACCAAGTAATAGGGAAGCAATCCATTACTTTAGAAACTCGAAAATGAATTCTAATGATGTGGCCAGCATCATCAGTATTATTTTTCAGCGACTGAAGTGAGTTCAGTGCTTTCTTAATTTCCCAAATTCATTTCAAACAGTTCCCATTCAAAAATACTTCCCAAATCAATATTCCAATATTGCCTTCAAACACCTTAGCAAACATTTCAAACTTTCCCAAGATTTTAAATTTCCAAACTTTTATTTTCATTACACTTAAAATCCTTTCCAAATCTTCCGGGATTTAAATTCTGGTTTTAATTCAAATTTAATTATTTTTCTCTTTTGTATAATTTATACTTTTATAAATATATTAGATTACAACCATTTCAATTTTAAGATTAAATTTTAGATTCTTATTTGATTAAGATATTAACAACCAATCATCCAAATATATATAATAATTTCAGAAAAATTATTTCTTTTATATAAAAATATAATTTTGGGTAAAATTATTTCATTTACCCACTTTAAAAACAATACTATGTCGGTTTATCTTGTTTAAGAGTTTAGAAACCCTCACCGATACGGTTGTACTTCCCGCACCGACCAGAATTCATAAACACTCAACCGATAACTCAACACTAAGCTCTGATACCAAGTGTGATACCAAGTGTGACAGCCCGCAAATCCGTACCCCTTGGGTCAACACTATTCTACATCAATTAACTCAAGTGGAACAGTAAATACGAACCATTAGGGTTAAAGAAGAAGAGATAGAAGAAGAAGAGGCTAAACAATGTCAGAATCTCATAGTCGCAGGGGAATAAAATATAATAGTAAATATATATCTTTACATAAAATGAAATCTATAACAGTTTTATACATCATATCATCACAGTGTCTCATACATCAAATTACCAATCAGACAAATTCATACAATCATAGCAGCAAAATATATATATATATATATATATATATAGGTACAGATAATACGTCTCGGGCTCCAGCTCCTCTCCCGCTCCAAGCATCATGTCGTGATAAAATAATACTCGGTCTGACCCGAGCATTATAATAAAATAACACCCCAGTCAGTCTGGAATACCAACTGATAATAATGCATCCAATTTTTTTTTTTAAAGTTTCAAAAATCCTTTTGAAAACAAAAGCATCTCGTAAGACCACGCCACAAATAAACATGTCGGGTTTTTACCTTACGATAGCCAAAACACTTTCTATAGAAATCCTCTGATATTATAATAGGGTCTATTTACAAATACTTATAAAATAGCCGAAATTGTTACATTCATTAAATTCCAACTACTAGCCACAGAGTGGGTAATACAAACAAAACTCGTACAAGGCTCATAGGGAGAATGGATTTCCAACAATGACCAGGCATTGGGGTACCACCTGTCACAGTACAGGGCCTAGATCACTATACCGAGGACCACGCCTGATCCCCTGCAACACAAGGCCGGACCCATCCCTTACTGGACAGTTCCGAATAAGATCACCCCACGGTTGGGATCAGCAACCGCACCACTAAGCCGAAATAAAAAAGGGATATCTAGACAGGGATGACCTTACTCTCCAGTGGGGGCTACCCACGAAGCCTTGCTGCATATCCCCTGATTTTCAGTCATTCCCATTTGATGAGGCTTGAGGCTAAGCGTTACCTTTTTAGAACGCTACACTTAGAATGCCCATCGCCCACCTGACGATGTTCCGAAAGCATTCGTCCATACAAGTCTGTCCTGGGTTCGAACGGAACTGAAGGCACTACTCCTACTACATCCATTTAGGAAATATCCTCAGGATTAGTAGCGACTAGCCCTTGTACTTCACTGCTCCATCTTCGACTCCGAACACATTTTTCCTTGAAACGTACAAATCGGATCGAAGTGGTTTTCGAGAAATAAATTCGGTCCTTGTCTCTTCGAAACGGTCAACGCATTTGTCCAATATTTATAGTCGGTGATTTAACTATCAATTTATATTCACAAACAACCATCACACAATAAATAATCTCACATTATTCATTTGCCTCTAATATCTTTACGAGATATATTTCCAAATTTTTCAAAGCTCATTTGAAAACAATTTCCTAAAATTCTTCCTTTACAAGGTAAATCCTTTATCATCAATTCCCATTGGAAATAACCAAGTTCAAACAATTTAGATTTTTAACAAGTAAAACACTTTATTCTAAAATATGCTTTAAAATATGGAAATTTACTACTAGTTGTTACTCAAAAATATGATTGCAATATGTAAAGTAAAACCATTTACTTTGATATAAAGTTTTATTATAAATAAGGTTTTGTTAAACTAAACTTAAAAGTAGTGTTTTAAAGAGATTAATATTAATTTCAAAATAACGTAAGACAAAACCAGCCTTTAAATAAATCCATTTGTAAAAATAATTATAAATGTATTCTTAAATCATCACTATTGCTAATTTATTAATTTGTTACTTTAAAATAAATTTTTCAAACACTCTTTAAACAAGTTTAAACTTTAAACTTTCTTTTAGTAAAAATCTGTTTAAAACTCAAACTTGGTTTTCCAGGGAAACACACTTTCCATTCCAACATTCAAAGAATTCATCTTATAAATCTAACCGTTTTATTACCATTCAAATTCATGTTTTAATACCATAAATTTCCTTTCCATGCTTTTTAACAAAGATAACTTCTTTCGAAGCCAAAAACATAGCTTTTCATTCCTGGAAATTTTCTTTCAAAGTTCGGGTTTAAAAATCCTTTAAAAAAAACATTTGAGAATTTATTAAAGGAAAATAATACTTATGAATTACTAAAATAAAATACATTGGTGAAAAATGCATTTCAAAGTATTTTATTTACATTTAAAACTGTTAATTTACATTCGGAAAGCCTCTTTTAAATATTTTATTAAATTTCCAGGAAAACATCATCAAATAACCCCGTCGTTATTTTTAACCATTTATAAATTCTATAGAATTTATTCCTAGAAATCTATACTTTACATTTATCTACTGATAAATTTCTGCTTCGTTTATAATTCCAAATTTACCAATTTCATTCTTCACCCAAACCAAATTCCCAATTTTATTTCTTTAAATTCTTTATTTAACAATTTCTTTTATTTCTTTTAAAAAAAATCCCAATTTATTCCCTTTATAATTAAATTCTGGATTTATAATTTATCCAACAACATCACAGTACAGTTTAATTTCTAATTTATCAATCACAACATATAAACAGACATCGTTTCCAATTATAAAAATAATTACTACATCGTGAGGAATCCAGTTGGATCCCTCCAACCTGTTTTTCCCTGCATCACAAATATTAGCACATCATGTATATAAATATCAATCCAGACTGATAACAACAATTATATTCAACCAATCACATAGATATTTAAATATTAACTATTTAAATTAGCTAGCATCCAGATGTGAGTGGGAATAACTCACCTTGAGTTTCAGCGAGCGTTCGAAATTTAAATTAAACCGAACGACGTTCGATTTAACCTAAATTTCCCACTTGCTCCGATCGTCTCCAAACTTGCGCTGCAGCGTAGAGTACGACGCTGCGATTCTGGCGCTACCAAAATTGACGAAATCTGTTAACGTATGTGAAAGTTATGGATTTTTAAAGTTTGAATAACGTTTTAAACAACTTTTCTTTTAAATTTTAAAATTTCTTTACCAAAATACATCAGGCCGATCATCATGAATCAAGCCCCCTCTCCCTCATCTCCCTCTCGAACGCGAATCACCAGGACAAAAGAACCCATCCTTACTCCTCTAGGGTTTGATGCCGCAACTCCCACGTCGAGATTTAGCTCGATCGGCAACTACCACCTCGAAGCTCCACGTCAACTTCACTCCCCCTGGAACACAAGCGCGCTCGGTCATCCCCAGCTCTCGAAAAACGTGCGCGACCGGAGCACGAACGCGAGCAATCCACTGCTTTATACGCAATCACAACTGTACATCGCGTAGATCTCGAAGTTCCCTTTGATTCTCTAGTTGAAGACATTCGATGAAAATCGATGTATTGAGAGGATTGGGAGGTGAAAGGGAACGTAATTTCGGTCATAGGAATATGAACGCGGCGGCTCCTGAGAATAGATTAGGGTTTTGATAAAAGTATTGATTTATATAATATAATTTAATATTATTTTAATATTAAAATCAATTTTAATGAACATTTGCAAACGGTCTCCAAAACACATGTGCCGACAGGCGTTCCTAGGGTTTTCCCACATTCTGGACACAATTGAACAAGTTCCGGAAGCTATTTCAGTCATACGTGCGAGTTACAGAACTAAACGACCAATTTGCAAATAAATTGGTTGAATCGATTTCTAAGCGTTTCGCGCCGCCGGAGTCAAACGACAACTCTGATTCCGACGAAAATTGAAATCTGATAATAACTAACTATTACGGATCCAATGGAACTGGTTTCGTCGAATTCCGAGTCTGTGCCTCGGAAGGTTATTTTAACTCGTCTATTAAATCGAGCGATTTTCAAAATCGTCAAAAACGCTTAAAATTTCACTTTTAAAATTTTAGTACCTTAATAATAAATCATATAAAATATATAATCACATTACAAATCATTTTTGCTCATTACGGACCCAAAATCTGATTAATTGCATTTTAATAATATTAAATTCATCTTTAAATTAATATAAAATCCCAAATATTAACTTATCAACTTAATAATTCATCTAAACTTCCCACCATACTATTTACACTCAAATAACTCAAAAAAAATTTTAGAATCGATTTTTATATCCATTTCACCCAGAATCTTTAATTATCCCAATTCTAATAGTAAATTATTATTATTCAAATTTCAATTAAATTTCCGTATCTAAAATTTAACTAATCTTATGAACTTAACCAAAGTCTTTTATTCCAAAATTCAAATTATACTGCATATTTAACATTTAAAATGAAATAAATGTTCAAATTCAATGGCTTAAAAATCCGGGATGTTATAATCAATTTTTATTAATGAATATGAATAAATTGAAGACCAAATCAAGTGAATGTTAATAAAATTTGGAATGTATATTGATTTGGTTATGAATCGATTTGGTTGTAATTTTGGATGGTTGTTATTGGATGTTAGTGTTTGGTGACTTCTCATGTGGCATGTGTTTTATTTGTATATATTGTTGTATAGCATATGTTATATATGTTGATTTATTTCTATATATGTGTTCACATTTGATTGTTGAGTGTATAGTAGGTGCGGACAGCGTTGCTTCGCATTTGGAGCTCGCTTTCGTGCTATATTAGCCATACATGCTCGCTGATAATATATAAGGTACATATCTCGGATTACATATCGTACCTTTATATTTTTTCCCTGCGATAGCCTCATCCTTGAAGATCCGATGTGTATTTGTGATATTATATCTATTATGATTTTTTCGGATAGAACCGCGCAAAGGAGACTGGTGAATTTTTCTGAAAATTTAAGGTATTGGAAATTTTTGAAATTTTTGGAAAAAAATTTATAACTAAAAGTTTTGATTTTTAAGTTATGAATTGAAATAACTTTAGTTGACTTTTGAAAGTGCATTAGTTAATAACTATAAAGGAATTTGGATACTTAGAGAATCTTTTATAAAAGTGTAACCAATTGATTTTGTGAAAGTTAAACACTTAAAAGAATTTAGTAATCCATTTAAACTGATTTGTTTTGAAAGTTAAAGGAGATATAGCTTCTTTTCTTACATGGTAATTTCGAGGACGAAATTCTTTTAAGGGGGAAGAATGTAATGACCCAGATTTTTAGTCACCTAATATTAGAATATTTAATTGAATTTAAATATTGAAAAATAAATTTAATAAGTTTAATTGTGTAAATAATTGAATACTAAATCAAATATGAATAAAAATAATTTCTAACATTGTTTTAAATTCTATTTCTAGAATAGTGATAGTAAACTTTTAAAATTGAATTAAAAGTTAATTTACAGAAACTGGAGATTTTAATATTCAATTAACGTGTAAAAAATAGTCTTTTTTCACACCGTCTCGGATTTCGACAAAACCAGTTTCATTGGATCTATAATAGTGAGTTATTATAGGATTTCAAATTTCGTGCCAATCGAACTTACGGTTTGCTCGTGCGAAGCTGAAATGCATAGAAATTTATTTAAGTAAATTTAAGTAAAATAGGTCGATTCAAAAACCTTTCTTCCAAATACGATGGAATTGGCTCCCGATATATACTCCATTGTGTTCATATAAACGCCTGTCGGCATGCTTCTGTTTGAGTTCGAAAAAATTTCAGATGAATAGTGCATTAAAATTTTCTATAGAAGCACCTCATTTTTTCCATTTTTCACAAACCAATTCAAATCCTAACCCTAGCTACCATTTTCAAAAGAGTGGCCAGAAATCACTAATTTTCATCCCCTCCGATCTTCCTCGTCCATGCACTTTTAGGCAACGGCGTCAACTGGAAAAATGAAGAGCTTGTCGAGCTCTATAATCTCAATAGTAGAGATTTGAAACAGCATCGTGTGAATGCCGTAACTTACTCGCGTTCGTGGCACATTTGGAGGACATTTTCTCATGATAGATGAGACTGAGCTTGAATGGTCTTCCGTCGAAGATGGGCGCGTGTTGTAACAATTCACATATTTTACAATTTTATATTTAAATATTTTATTTAATTGATTTACTTTATAGTCCAAAATGTGAATTTTCGTAAACAGTCAAATCCGGACTCGAGACCATTTTCATGAGTTCAAAACGGCGTTTACAACTTATTTGAGTATAAACATCGATATGTTAGGAGTTGATTAGGGATTTTTTATTTTCAATTGGCCTTTGGGTTGTGTTCTAGCGCACTAACCCAATAAGAGAACCCAAACTCCTCTACCAAATACCCTAACTCATCTACTCTTCATTCATTCTACTCCTCATTTCCTAGCAGCTCAAGCTAAAGAGAAAAATGGGGAAAAGAAGGGAAACTAAAATTCCTAGCCCTGGATTGTTAGGAAATTCAAGTTCTAGTTCTAAAATCAAGGAGAAGCTTAGGTAAGCATCCTCCTCATCTTCTCCGTCTCAATCCCTCTCCAATTTTCATAATTTCCTATAACCTAAATTAGGAAATGTTTGCATATGATCATAGATTGGAGGTTCTAGAGTCGAAGTTGAAGAGAGATTGATCTTTCCTTGTTTTAGCGCTTCTCATTCCTTGTTTTTGAATTTAAAGATGAGTTCTTGAACTTAGATCTATGTCTATAGCTTTCATTGTTGTTAGGTACAAATTCCTATCATCTATTTCATGTCCAATTGCTTTTGAATTGAATTAGTTTGGTGAATCTTCCAATTTTTGGTATTTTGAAGTAAAAATCTATGAAAATCCTACTATGGATGTTTGGACATGTCGTTTGGAGCGTATTGAAGAGCCTATAGGGTTGGGTTATCACTTGGCATAAATTCCTAGCCATCGCCGCTCATTCACTTGCTTCGAAGTTGATTTGGCCATCAATGGCCTAGGCAAAATGTGCATTGAGCTTTAGCTCAAACGTCTGGTATAATGCTCAGACGTCTGATGCTACGGAATAAGAATGCAAGATTTACAGCTCAGACGTTTGAGGTTATTTCCCAGAAATTAGGGCGATCTAAAAGAAAATTTCCAGACCTTCGGCTCAGATGTCTAGGAAAACCACTAGACATCTGACCCTGATAAATTGAACCAATTTTCCTATATTGAGTGGATTTCCATTTTAATCTATTTTTGTTGATACGATTAGTTGTCATTTATTGTCGACTTTGATGACTTCTTTTCTGGATATTTGGTATTTCCTTTTAATGGACTTGTTATCGATTTTCTTGGTTTTTAATCCACGTTGTCGAAGGTGGATTTTTGATGATAGATTGCTTTTACAACCATTTCTGTGATTTGTCACTATAAAATGCAATGGTTTCTATAATAGTTGTAAATACTCAAACTCTTTCACAAAAAAGATTTCAACATTAGATACAAAACTCGTTTTTAAAACTGTTTTCCAATCTATTAGTATATACAAACCGTTACCTCATTCATACCAGAAATCTAATTAAACGACTTAGCAAAATAAGTGGTATGAAACGCTTGTGTTTACTTCGTCGGTTAATTCTTAGATTTGTTCGATTGAAATCTAGTGACAATTTTCGAGTGGAAATCTACAATTTTTTCTTAAATATTCATGTTAAGCCAGTGGTTATGGGACATAAAGCCTAACTCATTTATTTACTAGCTTAGCGTAATTTACACTTGTTTTCGAGTAAAAGTCTACAATTTGTTCGTATATATTTAAGTTAAGCCCGTGGTTATGGGACATGAAGCCTAACTCATTTATTTGCTAGCTTAGTGTAATTTACACTTTTATTGATCATTGATGATCATTTTTATGGGCCAGCGACCCATGATCTTTCGACTGTTTACGGAGTTCTGTGCATGAAGCATATCTTTTGGGGTGCGTCGATGTTTGGCTCGTTCGTCCGCGTAGGGGACCGTACAATGACAGAGTCTGTGCACGAGGCGTGTCTTTTAAGGTGCGTCGATTTTCAACTCATTTTATGGGTTAGAGACCTATGGGATATCGTTCATGGTACACATGTTGGTGAGTTTTCGTGCTCCCGTTTATGATAGTCCTCCCCTTTTTGTGCTATCTGGATTTCTAAATATTGATTTTTGGAATCTATGTTTCACCAATTTTTGCAATTTTCATTGATGTGTTTTGCCAATATTAGAGGTTTAGCGAATAAGCCAAAGAATATGATATTCCTTTTGTGTATTTGAGGAGATTAGAGTTATTTTATGATATTCATTGTTATCAAATATATACTTGTCACATGTATGGCATTATTATTGTCATATATTTTTGTCATATCTCTTATCCTGTGTCATCTTATATGATAATTATAGCTAGACTAATCCGTTTATTAATTTTCTTCTTAAATAATTCTCGGGTAAGACCAAGGTGTTTCAGGTACTTCCACTTGACTTCTTAGCAGGGAATAGCTTTTGATTTTTGGCTAACTACTTTAGCTTAGTAGTTTTTGTTTTTATACATTCGAGATAGAGACTCCTTGATGAATACTTATTCTTTTGTCTAGCACTTGTGCTTATTCTTTTATGATGTAGTGGATCTTTTATGACTACTATTTTGATGTTCACTTTTTTGTGTTATATTCATATATGTTTCCGCCTTAGTGATATGAAAACTGTGACTGATTTGTGTTATGCTTATTTTATATTTGTTTCCGGGGGTCACATAGCCACTTGTAGTAGCTTTGAGTTTGTATTTGATATGTCAAATTTCCTCTTGAAATGAAATGCATGACATACTATCTAACATATCGGTACTTACACGAAGCAATCACACAAATGATTACTCCTCAACAGCCTTATTCTTCGTACTAATTGATGGCATTACCCAGTAATGTCCTTGGTTAGTGTGAGTATAGAGGTAGGGCGTCACAACTTGGTAAGGGAGCCAAACTTCGGAACAATATAGGATATTATGACAAGGATCATTGTCCTAGGTCCCTCTTAGAAATCGTGCCTTAGGATTTAATTCGAGCCTTAAGATACGTTCTGTCCTATCTTCTTTTATGATACTTTGTTTTATCAATAAAGATTATTTTAATTCATTCTGAGAATAACATTTTTCCTCTTTATTCTTTCTTTCTTAAAGAAGAAGAGATGGTTAGACCTGGCGGTCCTAGCGCTGGTAAATCCAGTAGTCCTCCTCATGATTGCGTATTCATGTCTGCCCAAAAACTTTTGGATCTTGTAAAGAATCAAAGGTTTATATGTGCTTTGAATAAGAATCCCAAAAATGTTCTACCTCTGAAACTGGGAGTTCCTTTCGATCAGCTTGTAGATATCACTCTTCGACTTGAAGAGGCCGATAAAGGAAGTGATAGTGATGTTGGAGGTTTCGAAAAAGCCTCAATAACAACAAGAGGAGGCATATTAAGTTCAAATGCCCTAATTCCAACAAGAAAGGGAAGCATGCAACTTCGGTAGCAAAGATTCCTACCCCTAATCGTGGAAAATGCTACAATTGTGGTTCCAAGGACATTATGCAAATAGGTGTCTGAAACCCCTTTATTACTAATATTGCAAAAGTTCAGGTCATCATATATATACATGTCCCAAACTTCAATGCAGGAGAAAGGAAAAGATGAATGTTATGCAAGATTCTAGTAACCCTTCTCTTGGTCAAGGTATGTCTCATTCAATCCTTGATGGCATTATTTTGTTTTGTGGTTATCTTATTCAAATTCTTTTTGATACGGGTGCATCCCCTTTTTTTATATCAAAGGAACTTGTTGATACTATTTCTTCAAACATTGTGGGCTTGATGACTTTACTGAGAATTGCGAATCCAGTTGGCGGATCCGCAACATTCAGTTTACTTTGTAAAAAGTCGAGATTATTATATGTGACTATGCTTTCCGAGCCAATTTGCATGTTTTGCGCTACTTAGGTTTTGGAATGACTTTGGGAATGGATTCGCTTAACCTTTATGAAGCCCATATCTTATGTCCCGAGAGGAGTATCTATCTTCGACTTCCCCGATCTGTTAAGCAGAATTCTATTATTCTTAAAGATTCAAATTCCAATTTGATGGCATCATTTTATTCTTTAAACCCACACGATGAGGCAAATGTTATTTCCCTCATTCAAATAGTTCGTGAATTTCCCCACATCTTTGAGCATGTCTTAAGATTATCACCTAAGTAATCTATTGAGTGGTGCCAAGGTCTTTTCAGCTCGACCTTGCCACCGGTTTTCATCAGCTACGAGTTGTGGAGGACAGTGTTCCACTTACCACATTCCACACTTGTTGGATTGTTATGCCATTTGGTTTAACGAACCCTCTTGCAGCGACCCGACTTTCTATCACCAGAAAGACGCATCAGTATTTAAGAAAGAAAGGGATAGAAGAAGAAAAGAAAGAGAAAGAAAGAACAACAACACATCAGAATCTCACAGCGGAACAAATGAAATATAATATATAACATATATTCAGTATCATATACATCGGAGTACACAACTATACATCTCAATTTAGACAATTGTAACATTTCTGTCGAATGTAGAATACAAAAACATCCATACGGAATAACATCACAGCGGAAAATCTATCTATATATCTACACGCTGAAGCCTCTTGCTCCAAAGCTCGTCTAGAATTCGTCAAAGTTAGCCTGAACCACTTGACTACTTATACATAATATGAGTACCCAAGAGTTTAGTAAAATAGAAAATAAACACCCGGGTCAGACAAGGGTCTGGTGTGATTAAATGGTTTAAAATTGCTTAACTTTAGAAAATCCTTTGAAAAGAAAGGTATCACATAACACTTCCCACATATAAACATGGAAAAGTTTTTACCTTACGCTAACCAAAACATTTGGTAGGAAATCCAGTGATAATATAATAGTGTCTAGGGTTTTCAAGTAAATAAGAAATAGCCGAAATTGTTACATCTATTAAATTCCAATTACTAGCCACAAAAGTGGGTAATACAAATAAAACCGTAGGGTTTCGAAGGAAGAATGGGTTTCCATCAATGGCAGGGCTACTGGGGTACCGCCCGTCACAGTACGGCCTAGATCATCGTACCTGTAACAGCCCGCAAATCCATACCCCTTGAGTCAACACTATTCTACAACAGTCAACTCAAGTTGCACAGAAATACGAACCATTTGGGTTAAAGAAGAAGAGGTAGAAGAGGAAACTAGAAAACAACAACAGAATCTAACCATCGCAGCGGAATAAAATATAATAGATAATAAATGATCTTTACTCAAAATCAAATATCTCTGTTTTTATATTACATCATCAGAGTACATCAATCACAGTTCAACAACAACAACATACAAATGGATACACGACAACTCAACACAACAGAATATATACATAAATAAGTACGAAAATACGTATCGTCATCCAGCTCGTCTTCTGAGCTCCACAGCATCATATCCTGTATCCTATAATACTCGGTCTGACCCGAGCATTACAGTTAAATAACACCCGAGTCAGTCTGGAATACCAGCGTGAGAAAATCACACCCAATTGATTATTAAAGTTTCAAAATCTTTTGAATAAAAAGCATCTCTTAAAACCACGCCACAAATAAACATGTCGGGTTTTTACCATACGTAGCTAAAACAATTTTTATTAAAATCCTCTGATATTATAATAGTGTCTATAGAAAGTAAAAGAGAATCTAGCTGAAATGCTTGCATCTCACGTTTCAGCAATAGTTGGGCACAATCAAAACCGTACGGGCGCGTAGGGAAAATGGATTCCAACTAATGGCTAGGCAATGGGGTACCACCTGTCACAGTACCTTGTCTAGATCATTGTACCGAGGAGCCACACTAACTCCTCTGCAACACAAGACCGGAACCATCCCTTACTGGACAGCCCCGAGCAAGATCACCGCGCGGTTGGGATCAGCAACCGCCCACTAAGCCGAAATAAAAGGTACATCTAGACAGGGATGACCTCATCCTCCAGTTGGGGCTACCCACGAAGCCTTACTGCATAACCCCTGATTTTCAGCCATTCCCATTTGATGAGGCTTGAGGCTAAGCGTTACCTTTTTAGAACATATCCCTTAGAATGCCCATCGCCCACCTGACGATGTTTCGCAAGAATTCATCCATACAAGTCCGTATCGGGATCGAACGGAACCGAAGGCACTATTCCTACTACATCCATTTTGGAAATATCCTTATGATTAGTGGCGACTAGCCCTTGCACTTCACTGCTCCATGTTCGAATCCAAAATCGTTTCCACGAAACGTACAAACCGGATCGAAGTGGTCTTCGAGAAATAAATCTCGATCCCGGTCTCTTCGAAACGATCAACGCATTTGTCCAATATTGATAGTCGGTTATTTAACTATCAATTAATATTCACAAACAACCATCAACCAATAAATAATTTCCCAAATTATTTATTTATCTCAAAATATCTTTACAAGATATATTTCTATTCTCAATCCTTTGAAAGCAGTTTCAAAACCATCTTTCCTTTCAGAATAAACTTCCCCAAATATTTTCTATCTCTACTGAAATCACCAAGCACAAAACTAGATTTTAAAATAGTTTAAACACTTTACTTTGAAATATACTTTAAAACATTTAGGATTAAACTACTTCAATAATTTGTTAAAAATGCATACCATATGAGTATTTGAAAATAAAGTTACTTAATAAAATATAAAACTAGATTTTCACTTCTACAGAACAAAACACCAAATCAGTTTTTAAATAATTACTGCTATAATAAATTAAAAGGAAATACTTACTTTAGACTTTAAGTATTAGAAATAATAAATTTTTCAAAACATACATTTTAAAACAATTTTAGAACTATTAACTTATATTTAAAAATTTACTTTGAAAACGTACTTCGTTATCCAGGGAGAATTCCAAATTCAGTCACTTGAATCAATTTTTCCAAATTGATTCCCAATTTATTCCATTTGAAATAAATTTCTCTACTTACCAGTTTATCCAAAAATTCATTAATTATGGACTTTATATTTATTATTATTATTTCCCGTTTGATTTTATACCATTTAACTGAAATATATCAATTTCAGCTTCTTCAAATTTTTTCTTTATTCTTTTCGATAAATTGAATCTTAAATTTCAAATAAATGTTTTATTCTTTTAAAATAATAACACTAAAATTTAAAATTCATTCATCTTCTGATTATTTAAAATTCCCTTACAAAACTTAAGATTTATTTATTAGAATTTTAAAGGGAAATTTATGTCTTTTCCAATTGATTCTTAAATTTATTCAAATTTCCTATACTTATTTTACTTACAAATTCGCTTCTTTTATTATCTTTCCAAATCCAATTTATATATTTTTGGTAATTCATCATATCCAATTATATCCAATTGAACCATAACATTCGATATTCCAATACAACTCATCATAGAATATCAAATAATCACCACAGAGAATGTTAAATAATTTAAATAAATGTTGAGGGATCCAGTTGGATCCCTCCAACCTGTTTTCCCTGCATCCACAGATGTTGGCACAATATAATCTACCAATTCCAAAATATACCAAAGTATAGCACATCAATCAATTCAACCATCCAAACAATTATTTAAATTTAATCATTTAAATTTATTTAACTGAGTGAGATTAACTCACCTTTGCTTTTTATATGCAATCCATTCCTGACCAGCTCGTCTCCTTACGATTTTGGACCTTGTATAAAAATTTACGATTTGTTAATATTTGAATTGATCGAACCATTTGTTATCATTTATTTATTTAATTTAACCAGTAATTTAGTTCTCACTAACAAGTTGATTTTATATTAACTTTCCTTTTAATATATCATTTTCAGAACAAAATAAATTCATAAGTTTATTAAATAAGTAAATCACATAAACACATATTTTTAAATTAAATAGTAAGTGGAACTTATATATTTATAAATTAGTCTATAGGGATTCCAAAAAAATCTGATTCTTTATATATATATATATATATATATATATATCCTACTGTATAATATATTTTTTCTGTTTCTACACAATCATTTACACATTATCACATCGGAATTGAAAAGGATAAATTGTATATACCTTTATCATTCGTCCCAGAAAAAGAATCGTACAGAATCCCAAACCAAGAAATCGACACTTCGATTCGAATCAGACTCGAGCACACTTCCCAATGCTTCCGCTGCCACACCTACCCAAATCCACGCCGCTGCCGACCTCGAGATTGTTGCCGCACTTTCCCACGCAGCCCTAAGCCGTCGCCTACTCGATCGAACGATACGCACCACACACGAGACCGAGCTCATCGCCTATTCAACCAGAACAACAACCTGAAGATAGATCGGCGATTGCCCCAGCTCCCCCTCGCAACGTGCGACCTCACGCTGAAATCGAGTGCACTCCCAACGAGCGCTCGCCTCTCTCGACGTAGCACGTGCTTCGCGAATTTTTGCCCTTTTGAACGAGAAAAGGATTTACTCGGCCATTTTTATTTTCGTGAATTTTTATTTTGATTTGAAAGAAGGGGGCTCGGTTCTTTCTTTTAAAGAAAAGGGGTTGCGTGATGTTGGAAAAAAAAGAGACATGGAAAAGAAAGAAAGTCGGCTGATGGAAAAGATTTTCGGCTGTGATGTTGCTTATGTGCTATTATGCTTATTAAATTTAAATTAAATTATCGTTGTAAATTTCAACGCGTTTATATGTCGTATGCTCACATAACGACTCCAATCACTACGAAAATTGAAATCTGGTAATAATTCAATATTACGGACCCAATGGAACTGGTTTCGTCGAATTCCAAGACTGTGCCTCGAAAGGCTATTCTTAAACTAAATTTAAATGATAAAATTTCAAAACTGAACGAATCACTGCTAATTTTAATTTTACAACTTCTATTATCCTCTGTACCATCAATAATTTTACAAGCCTTCAAATTATATTTTAACAGACTTAAAATTCTAGATTTAACAATTTACCCAACTTTACTTATTTAATTTAATAATTCAATTATCAAATAAATTGGGATATTCGTAATTCAAGTTAAAATTACTCTATTGATTATTTAAAATCAATTAAATATTTCGATTTAAAAGGCTTTGTTGGGTGCGTTCCCACCCTTCACCAGACCAAGTCCCACCGAACCAACCCACTTCCCATGTCCCTGTCGAACCAATCCACTCTCCACCTACTGCCGAACCAACCCACTTCCCATGCCTGCCGAACCAACCCACTTCCCATGTCCCTGCCGAACCAATCCACTCTCCACCTACTGCCGAACCAACCCACTTCCCATGCGTGCCGAACCAACCCACTTCCCATGTCCCTACCGAACCAATACACTCTCCACTTACTACCGAACCAATCAAAGCTACTCCAACCAATACCGGACCGAAGGCCACTCCAACCTTCGCCGGACCAAGGCATCACCGAACAAACATTGCCAGGCCAGATTACATCAGCCCAGGCCCACCAACAGCTATATACATCCAAGACCCCTACCCCCAGCCTCACTCTATAAATAGAGGGGTAGGAGTACAATAATGGTAAACAAGTTTGAGAGCTCAAAGACGGACAGAACTTTCAAACAACTTTCATATACTTGTAATCAAAGCTTTGTACTTGTAATCCGAAGAGTGAAGGAGAATAAATATAAAGTGGACGTAGGCACATTCTGGCCGAACCACTATAAATCTGTGTGTCTTTTACAATTTAGTCCCTGCTTTTTACATATTTGCATGAATCACCCAAATCACTAAGAACAACTTAAAATCGACCAAATCATATGACTTGGAGGTGTTTGCCCATTTTTTGTGCAAACATTTTTGGTGCTTTCATTGAGAGCTCGAGCTAGAAGCTTCAGCTTCTCCCACTCAACCTTCTTCCCAATAGCATCTTCATTGCTTGGAAAACATGCCTCCCAAGCAGAGGAAAGATGCTAGCAAAGGAAAGAACATCGCAACTAGCAGCATCCCAGATCCAGTGATCAGAGATCAAGAGAATCGTCCTGTTCCAACAGCAAATGGAAATTGGGCAAATCCGACAGCCCGTGCAACGGAACAACCAATTACTAGGGCAGATCTGGACAGGATTGTGGCTGAAGTAACTAACTGCTTCACATCTCAACAAGAAGCCTTGGTGGACCAACTCATGTCACGCTTAAGGGATGCTAAAGAATCCAACCGAAACACCGAATCATGGGGTGAGTCCCAGTCTGGAGGATCTGGGAGGCGACAAAGATCTTTCTTCTTCGAAGAGGCTAACAACAGAAACAGCAATGGTAGGAGCCGAGACCAGACTCAACCCGAATTCCGACCCGAGGGAACACTTGGAACCGAACCCAACGGGGGAAGTACCAAGCAGGGGTCGGAATGGCTGAGCCTGTCATGCTACCTTACCATGGGAACACCAATGGACGGGGCCGAGCTGGAGTCCAGCCTGAAATTGGACCCGAGGGAATGCTAAGGACAGAGGCAGCAAGGGAAGATCGAGGCAAGGGCCAACTGTGGCTGACCCCAACATGCTCCCAGATGACCGAAGACAGCCACCGGAAAATGTGGGGAGTAATAGACGATACCATCCCTATAGGTCATCTGGACGGAATCAATCCCGTAGAGAAGAACCAAACTCATTTCTATCCACTCCAAGTTCTGATGAAAGGATGGCACGATTGTTCAGAGAGTGCGTTCAACGGGACCAAAGGGATCGAGGGATAGGTGCTAGGGTAACCAGCCCCTTCACCCGCAATATCGAAACTGCCATCACCCCCCGGGAATGGAAAATGCCAACAATGGAACCTTACAAGGGAACCTCTGACCCCGTAGTACACTTGCAGAGATACACACAACATATGCTCATGAGCGGAGCAACAGAGGGAGTGTTGTGTAAATGCTTTCCACTATTCTTGGCAGATCTAGCTACCTCCTGGTTCTGCCATCTACCCCAAGGATCCATCAGCTCATGGGAAATGTTGAAAGAAAAGTTCATCAGCCAGTTCCGCATTCATGTGGAACAACCCAAGGATGCTTATTCCCTATCTAATATCAAACAGAAGCCAGGAGAGACAGTGCAACAATATCTAACCCGATTCAACGTCGCAGCGGCCGTAGTCCAAGATGCCGATGAGAAACTTATCCTAATGGCTCTTTGTAGTGGCGTACATCTGGATACCAAGTTTGCTAGAAGATTAACGAAAGAAAAACCAGCTACCTTACCCGATTTCTTCCATGAAGCCGGAAAGTATATGAGACTTGAAGACGCTGTCACCGAAAGGCGGATAGGGCAACAAGCCAAGGCAGCTCATGGCAACGCACCCGCTGCAGCAAAGGACGTCGGAAGAGATGACTCTCGAGACAATGCTGGGGGCTGGAAGGGAAAAAATGCCTATATCGGCAAGGACCAAGATTTGACGCTTACACTCCTTTGAATGAAACAGTCGAAAACATCTTCTTGGCCACCCAAGACGAGCTTATTACAAACGCCCCCCGTACAAGAAGGAATCAGATCACGCAATCAAGTTTGGAAAGTTCTGCCATTTCCACGAATCCCATGGGCATGATACCAATGAATGTCGTCATCTCCGGGACCTGATTGAAGAACACATCAGAAGGAAGAGATTGGAACACTATGTAAAGGGTTAGGACAGGACTCCAGCTCCTGCCAAGGAGAACCCAAGGCAACTCCACCGAGAGACAGGCGGAAGAAATCACAACACCAACGGTTCCAGTCAAGAGAAGATAGTAGTCCATACAATATCGGGAGGACCACACATCGCTGACAGAAACTGGGCAGAAATGGAAAGATATGGAAAGTCTCTTAGAAACAATGTAGACTGGAAAGATATGGAAAGTCACTTAGAAACAATGTAGACTGCATCAATTCCGTCATGGAAGAACGCCGTCCAAAGCGGAAAGAGGATAATGACATTACATTCAGTAGGCGAGACCTAGAAGGAAGGCAGTACCCTCACATGAATCCTATGATTATCTCTGCATGGTTTGGCCCAGCCGAAGTTTTTCGATTTCTGGTAGATACTGGAAGCTCCGTAAATATTCTATTCAAGCATGCTTTCGACAAAATGAAGCTGTCAACGAAGAATGTGTCTCCCTGCAACAAACCACTGCACTGTTTCACTGGAGATGCGAAGATGCCCCTCGGGCAATTGGACCTCTTTGTCAAAATAGGAAGTCATCCCCGCTCCGTTGTGCGGAAACAAACATTTTTGCTGATAGATAACCACTCGGCCTAAAACGCCTTTTTAGGAAGACCAGCCTTGTCGGACTTCCGGATTGTCCTGGCCCCTTGGTGCCTGAAGATGAAATTTCCAACAGATAATGGGATAGGGGAAGTAGAAGGAAATCAAGACGTCGCTCGAGATTGCTATGTAACTGAACTTTGCAATAACCGCAGGAAGGATAAAGGGAAGGATGCAGAGACTACTCTCTGTAAGAAAAACTTGGAAGCATAGCAACTAAAGAAAGCCCCTCCTCTTCGATATACCAGTGATCCTTTCAATGAATTAGACCCCAGGGACAATGAGGAGGAGGCCACCGTCGAGCCTGCAGAGGCTATGGAATTTGTATCTGTAGACAAACGCAACCCAAGTAGACTGCTGAGAATCGGGTCTAAGTTAAGAGCATAGTTGAAGGATCAACTCGTCGATTTTCTTCGCCACAACTTGGATGTATTTGCATTGACGCACGCCGACAAGACTGGAATCTCCCCAGACATAGCATGCCACGTACTGAACATCGATCCCTCCAAGGTGCAAGTAAAGCAGAAAAAGAGAAGTATGGGGGTAGAACGATCAGCAGCCCTCGAGGAAGAAGTAAAGAACCTACTTGCCAATAACTTCATACGAGAAGCCATCTACCCAAAATGGATCGCCAACCCGGTACTGGTAAAGAAGGCTAATGGAAAGTGGCGAACATGCATCGACTTCTCCAACTTAAATGACGCTTGCCCGAAGGATTGCTTCCCACTCCCCCGAATCTATCAACTCGTGGACAGCACAGCCGGGCACGAAATTTTATCTTTTATGGACGCATACTCAGGATATAA
This sequence comes from Allium cepa, assembly GCA_030765085.1. NCBI lineage: Eukaryota > Viridiplantae > Streptophyta > Magnoliopsida > Asparagales > Amaryllidaceae > Allium > Allium cepa. The sequence goes on along the minus strand of CM060943.1, from coordinate 887,901,694 downwards.
CCAGATTCCTATGCACGCCCCCGATCAAGACCACACTAGTTTCATCACTGACTGGGGATTGTACTACTACAGGGTAATGCCTTTTGGACTTAAAAACGCCGGAGGTACTTATCAGCACCTCGTCAACAAAATGTTTGTGGAACTAATAGGACGAACTATGGAAGTTTATGTGGACGACATGCTGGTAAAATCGAGGAAAGCCAACGATCATGTAAGCCACCTGGACGAGATGTTTCAAGTACTTCGCCAATATGGAATGAAGCTGAATCCTCTAAAGTGCTCCTTCGGAGTATCGTCAGGAAAGTTCTGGGGATTCATCGTCCATGCCAAGGGGATTGAAGCAAACCCCGAACAAGTCCGGGCTTTGCAAGATATCAAGATACCATCCACTCGAAGAGAGATGCAAAGCCTAAATGGGAAGGTGGTCGCCCAAAGTAGATTCATCTCTAAAGCAACCGACAAATGCAGTCCTTTCATCAAAGCCCTAAAGAAAAGACAAAGGAAAGTTCGAATGGACTGACGAATGCTCGACATCCTTCCTTAACCTAATCGAACACCTCCATAGACCACCAGTACTCTCAACTCCAAATGAAGGCGAAGAACTATACCTATACCTTGCTATATCGTCCCATGCTCTAAGCGCCGCTTTGATGAGAGAAGACAACCGCACGCAGCGGCCCGTATACTTTGTAAGCAAGAGATTTACAGGGGCAGAAGCCAGATACACTAAACTTGAGAAGCTAGCATATTGTTTGCTAATCACGTCACGGAAACTGCGACACTATTTCCAATCTCATTCCATCAGAGTTTTAACCGATCAACCGCTAAGGCAGGTACTTCATCGCCCCGACACTTCTGGGCGACTACTTAAATGGTGCATTGAACCGAGTCAATATGATATCACCTACCATCCTCGCACTGCCATCAAGGGACAAGCCATGGCCGATTTCATTGTCGAATTCACTACCAACGAAGGTAAGGATCAATCTGAAATAACAAAAGATATCAAGTGGAATCTCTTTGTAGATGGAGCATCAAACGAACAAGGCTCAGGGGCAGGTATTGTGATAATCACCCCCAGGGGAAGGAAGCTGCACTATGCCCTAAGGTTGGAATTCGCTACCACCAACAACGATGCAGAATATGAAGAGTAATAGCAGGATTAGAACTTGCCTTAGAAATTGAAGTCAGTTCTTTATGTCTTCATAGTGATTCTCAACTTATCGTAAACAAAATACTAGGAGAGTTTTAGACTCAAGGAGAACGACTCACATCATATCTAAAGAAGACCAAGCTGCTGCTCGATCAATTGGATCACTATTTAATCAAAAACATTCCTCGAGAAGAGAATCGAGAGGCCGACGAACGGGAAAAGCAAGCTAGCATGAAGAACAACACCATTTTCGGAATAGTAGCCATCTCGAAACAACTAGCCCTAAGTTTCGAACAAGAAGATCTGATAGCTGCAATCGAAGAAGAAATTTGGATGACTCCTATCCGGAAATAGTTACAAGATGGCACACTACCTAACGAGCATAACGAAGTCAGGAAAATCTTGAGGAGAGCTTCCCGCTACACAATACAATAAGGCATCCTCTATCGACACGGCTTCTCTAACCCCTTATTAAGGTGTGTTGTTGGAAGGGAAGCCAAGAAAATCTTATCCAACATCCATCAAGGGAGCTGCGGAGATCACACTGGTGGGCAGACTCTGGAAAGAAGACGCTCCGATATGGATATTACTGGCCCACTTTAAACAAAGGCGCCTTAGACTTCGTCAAAAGATGCGACAGATGTCAGAAATTTGCTAAGATTCCTCGACTACCAACAAATGAGATTACTCAAATGACCAGCCCTTGGCCCTTTGCAGTATGGGGAATTGACTTGATTGGCGAACTGCCGATGGGCCGAGGCGGAGCCAAATATGCTATAGTGGCAGTCGACTATTTCACCAAATGGGTGGAAGCGGAACCTCTAAATAAAATATCTTCGGCAAAAGTTATTAACTTCTTGATCAAAAATGTTCTATGCAAGTACGGGGTTCCACTCAAAACCATATCAGAAATGAACTTCAGTTTGACAACGAGGAGTTCACCGACTGGTGCCAAGAGTACGGAATTCAAGAAAACGTCTGATCTGTGGCTTATCCCCAGGCAAATGGACAAATCGAAGTTGTCAACAAAATTCTTAAAACTCTAATCAAGAAGAAGCTTGAAAAGTCAAAAGGCGCTTGGGTGGATGAACTTCCTACGGCACTTTGGGCCTATCGCACGTCTTTCAGAACATCAACAGGGCATACTCCTTTCTCTTTGGCATACGGATCGGAGGCCATGCTCCCAGTTGAAACTGTAGTGCCATCCCATCGTAGGATCACTACAACCCAGAAGAGAACGATGAACTCCTCCACATGTCTTTGGATCTAATCGAAGAAAGAAGAAGCGATGCAACACTCAAAGCAGCAGCTCACAAGCAAAAAGTGGCAGCACAATACAACTCCAAAGTCAAGCATCGCAGCTTACAAGAAGGAAATCTTGTCCTCAAGCGAATCTTCCCACGCCCCAGAGCGCTAGATCCCATCTGGGACGGACCATATGTAATTCATAAAGATCTCCACAATGGAGCTTATATTTTGTCAACAGTGGACAGAGAGGTGTTCCAGAGGGCATGGAACATCCAACACCTTCGTCGATACTTTTCTTAACTTGTACTGCCCATATAAAGTGATTTAACAAAGAGAATCAGTGGACGTAGGCATTTTCGTGCCGAACCACTTTAAAAACTTGTCTCTTTTTTAACTTGTTCCTTTATATCTTGGCTACTTGCTGAGCTTTATCCTTTTCTGTTGAACAAAATCCTGTGTAGACGGCATCTCCATTCAGGGCATCACAGCACAACTTCACCTGGGCAAAACCTAACAGGTATTATATGAATCTATGCCCTCGCCAACGAGACACTTTTGCTCCGGCATCCCTCTGTTGCGGGTTAACTCATTGCTCGTGACGGCCCTTAAAGCCAACTATAATGAGTCGATTATAAGCCGCCGAGAAGGCCAACCATAGCCTGGCAGGTCATTATGGCGTTCGGCTCGCCGGCAACCGTGAACCGATTATAAGCCCCAACATAAGGTGTGGCCAGCCATTGGCAGTTCACAGTTGACGATCGACACCCACGCTAGCCGGCCACGGTAAATCGAATAATACCCACGATTACGGGCCATAATGGCCCGGGTAGTTACCGTGCGCGATCCCGACTCTGATGTGTCTTAAGTACTGCTGTGGTAAAAAAGAAAACTCCCCACGGAGGCGTAAGAAGGGTGACAAATGTCTCCAGGACCCACAGCTAGGGAAAGTGACTACAAAGCCCGTTTGCCACGAACTTAAGCACGTCGAAGGCCTTCTGTGATTGGAAGTTTTACTATTTCTTATATTTCCATTTTATTTATAAAAACTTTCTTCCTATCCTCTATAACGATCACTAATTTATAGGACACAAAATAGGAGACACTCGCTAATGGGAATATGAATTCACAGCCGGATGGCAGGTCACTCAGCTGCATTCCATATTCGATTACACAAGGCATTCAAAGCTACCGTCTACAGCTAAAACTTGAAGGGCGGTACTTTCTCCTCTTGTACATAAATATGTAACTATAATTTATTCGCACATCACACTAACATTGCAAGACATGAAACTATATTTTAAGCAAGAACTTAGCGTCAAACACAATTGAATCACTAACACATGCACAGCCATATTTTATGCAACACATCGAAATAACGACAGCATTCAAACATGACAAAATCAGCTTATGTTATAAAGTTACATGCCAAAAATCAAGTTGTTCGTTATGTAATTACAGCCTAAAAAATTACATTAATGTTTTAAGACTAACAAAGACAGCGATGTCAAGTAAACTGAAAAATGTCCAGATCAAGCCAAGGAGCCGACTGCATCGGGGCTTCGCCTCTATCCTGTTGGCCCTCCAAGGTCTACTTAACCGCCGGATCAGAACTCCCAGCGTGCTGACCAGAGGTAGTTGGCGCTTTAGAGGTCCCGCCTATCCAATTCAGGAGAAGAATTCATTGAATAAACAATAAGCAACCAAGCTATGAAAAGGCTAAAAGGGAAGACTTACCAGTATCCGTTCCTTGATCATCATCCCCCAACTACACACCTACCTCCTCAGCAGCGAGCAGCCGCATGCCCTCCTTCACCGCCACTTTCTCCTCCTTAGTGAATTGGGCCGTAACCACATCCATTCTGAAGGCCATGCCACCCTCCTTATCTGCATCGGCCTTGCCTCCTCCAGTGCCTGGAGATAAATCCTGGCCATGATCCGGGAAAATCATCCATCCAGGATAAGTTGCCCTGCTTCCAAGTACGGAAATACATATCCTGGAGCATCTCATCCATCATCCCCTCGTTCTCCACAAACTCCCTCATTCGGACCTCAGAAGCCAATAGCATTGCAACAGCAGCATCCCTCTCCGATCGGTATCGCGACCGGTCAGCCTGGAGGGATTTCCTCATCGCCTCCGTCTCCTCTTTCAGCTTGGCTTGAGCAAGCTCCACGGCTTCAAGCTTCCCAGATAACTCCTTTACCCGCTCGATATCCGCTTTCCGAACCTCATCCACCGTTGCAATGGCCATATCCATCCGTTCCTTAACAGATGGCCTCCATTTTCCGCAGCTCGGCTCTGCTAGCCTATTCCATGGTTTTCTTTAGCTGTCTGGAGGCAGCCTCGTGCTGAGAGACCTGGATGGCCTAATCGGCGAGTTGCTTGGCCTGGTCGGAAACCACTAACCACAATATTATGTTGGCACTCCCAATTTCCTCCCCGGCCTTGACCAGTCGGGCATGATTCCACATCAACTTCCTAGTCTCCCCAGCAAACCTTTTGTTATTTGCCTTAGCTTCATCCCCCATAGTTACAATCCGAATAGTAAGCAAATCAAGGTCTAGGGACTTGGCCTCATCAAGCACCCTTACCATAGGATTGCAAGGGAGAAGGTGCTCACCAGTAACCTCGTCAAAGGAAATATCATGAGAACCCGGATCCAGATCTGGATTGTAACGAACACGGCATTTGCCCGCTCGAAAATCGACATCCATACTTCAAATCGTATTCGAATGCCGTAGATTCGACCGTTCAAATCCGATTCGCCGGAGCTTATAACAATCATTAAGTAAATAACACAGCGGAATAAAAAGAATAATACATTGATATACAACACTGATACAACAGAGCGATACAATGAATATCAATATACATCAGAGATACAATAAAATAGCAGCGGAAAGAAAAATAGATAACAACAGCAGCGGATAATCTCTATCTCTAAAGCTCCAATCCAGCAATAGCTCGAACTCCCATAGATAAACAAGTGCAGTCCATATCCAAGGACTGAACTTGCTCCAGATAAAATCTACTGAACCTTAGTATCTGAAAAAAACCCAACTCTAGACTGCTCGTGTAGAAAATAATGAGCATCCAGAGTTTAGGAAAGGAACAATAAACTCCGGATCAGTCATGGGACTGGTGTGAGCAACAAAAACAGTTTATCTTCAAATTCAATCAACAAAAGAATTTTAAAGTAAATTCGCAATGCTTTTTAAAAATGAAACTACCATAAGACCTCCCGCCACACACACAATGCAAACGCAGACTTGGAGGAGATTTCTTCTTATGATAGTCAAACATGCTTGATACGCATTAAAAAGAAACATTTGATATTATTACTAGTGCATAGTGTAGAACAAATCATTTCGAAAGTAGAATATAAATCTTAGCCAGCATAGGTACCATTATAGTATGCTTACTATAGCTACCATATTAAATGGCAGGTTCTACAACTAAAACCGTACAAGTCTCGTATTGTTTCTTTGGATTTCCAACGAATGGTCAGGCCAAGGAACTTCCCATTGCCACATGGAAACGCCTCTGGAAGGACGTCCCGAGAACCTAACCGGATCTCTGCCAACACAAGGTCGGGTTACCCCTAACTGGGTAACAACTGACACGAGTATGCCATCCCCCGGTCCTTTAGGACCTTTAACCGAGCGCTCGATAACCAACATCACACTATAGTAAATAGAGTGTTTTCCACATGAGTAAGTATCTGGGCTCCATACCATGATACCACCCCTTTCCAGAAGGAAATGAACATACCCTAAAGGGGCGCTAACCCCTAATAACCTTGCCGCATCTTTCCTGTTTTGACCATTCCGGGGTGTGAGGCTCGACGAAGTCTCGTCCACAAAGCCACGCTTTATACAAAAGCTGTGCTTTGGGTCAACAAATGATCATAGAAATGATCACAAAGATAAACGATCAAACAAATGATCCTATCACAAATGATCAACACAATGATCATTTCACAGCAACACTCAGCATGTCACATTACCAAATTGGGAATATATCGCTGATAACCATCAACTACATAACCTCTGAGCTCGTACGTCTCAGAGAAGGGTGTTAAGCTAAAAGAATAAATTCTCCGCCACCAACAGAAATGTATTTGAAAGAAATCTGCTTTATGTCTCAAAATGTAATGTCAGACACACAATCCATACAAGTCTGTTCCGGGCTCGAACAGAACCGAAGGCACTTCTTACGAAGCCCTTGCAAATCCGGGTATTCACAATCCCGATCGGACTTCCCATCACTTAGGAAATCTCTATACCGGCGCGACTCAGTGCAGAGACAATTGACGAGTTATCCTTTCGTTCTTGTGAATATCCGGTCTTCATCACCGGTCTTCAAATGCTATCCATAACGACGTATCAATATTCGGAATGGGATATATGACACAAAGTTCCTCTCCCGGCTAAACCGAATAGTGAGCGAAATAGTTCAAAAACATGTGGATACTGGGATTTCAATTAAGTCACAACTTAAACCCAAAATTTTCTTTAAATGGTTAAACCGATTTCGATTTCAAATCTTTTAAACAAAAGATTTATTTCATAAAAGTTCACTTATTTTCACAAGTATTCTTTTCCGGACTTCAAAACAATTCGTTTTCAAAAGGATTAATTCATCAAATCTTTAAATCAAAGATTTGTCTCCTAGCTTTTAAATTGTTACCAAATATTTATTTTCAAAATTCGTTTCTGAATATTTATCTATAACTTGGAAAACTATTTTAAACTTGAAATCCCTTTCAATAAGATTTGAAACCAGAGCTTTTTAGAAACAATAGCTTTATTTTAGAAAAACCCCATTTCATTTATACCAGTTACCACCTTTGGTTTAATTCGAATTCCCAAAACAATACTCTAAATATGGTTTCAAACTAACTTAACATTTTTAATCCCTAATTTCAAATCATATAATTCAATTCCTAATTTTGAATTCAAATTTAAATCAAATTATTTAAAATTCCAAAACTTAATTAAAAATAAATTTTAACTTGAAATTCCATTTTAAAAGCTTTTCACTTTTATTCCGATTCCATTTCCAAAACATTTGAATTTAAAAATTCAATTTCAAAACTGTTACAAAAAAATCTGCGACTTAACTGATTTCCTCGTGAAATCCATAATTGTGTGTGTATGGTGTAGTCCAGGGGTTTAACACAACAGTGCAACATCATTCAACCATCACAGATTAAATACAGAAATTTATTTGATAAGCGGTATAAACTATAACGCTTGTCTTCTATTCACAGAACACAGATATATATATCACAGATGATAATTACATTTATCTCAGATAAATAAATTACATTTATTACAGATCATACTGAAACAATTCATAGCACAAAGCATAGCATATCAGAAATATCAAACAGTTCAACAATCAATAGGATTCAAACATCCATAAGTGAACTCAATAAATTATCTGATTAATTTCAATCAGATGGGTCATAGACCATGGTTAATTAACATTAATCGATTTCAAATCATTAGATAAATTATTCTTTAATCATTTATTAATTAAAGAAATCAACTTTTAAATTATTACATAATTAACCTTTAATTTTCCATTGCATTAATTGCCTTACTTCATCTTTAATTATTATTTGATTTATAAACCTTGTAATTTGTTATCCTTACTTAATTACAAAAATAAATTACCCCTTTAATTACTACTTAATTTTAAATTGCCCAAAACTTAAACGAGATAACCCACTTATCTTAATCATTTAACCTTTTTAAATTCTTTGAAACAAATTGGAATTAATTATCATTTACCAATTAATTTTCATGTCTTAAGTTAATTTATTCTTCAAGACAATTAATCTTCTTAATTTACTCCTTAATTATTTTTATTTAGTTTAAGCTTGATTACACCCCAACTTCAAAGTTTGAGAACTCATTCCTTAAAACTGAAACATGTTTTAGCTTGAAACTGAAAACTCTGTAGTTGCTAATCTATCCCAAACCAATTCCAAAATTTCCCGAGACAACCCTTTTTTTTTAATTTAAGCTTTAAAAGCAAATCATACTAGAACACCCACGCACAATCGAGCCTGCACCCAAATCCCCAAAGAAAAAATTCGAGTTTCTTCTTTCGTCTTCCCCCCCAGGCAACTCACTCCCCAGTACACAAACGTGCACGGTGCACGTGCACAGTCGCGATCGACGACGTCGATCATCACTGATGATCACCGCAAGTCACAAACCACCCTCGCATCCCACCATGATCATCCAAACCACCTAGTCACCTCGAAAACGAAATCGAGTCACCCATTCAAAAATGGAACCCACGAATTGGAAACACCCTCTAACCTGAAACCACCTCGTACCGCCGCTACACATTGACAGAACCCCCGCGCCTTCGCCACGAGCTTCCACTATCGATCACACACCGCCACCCATCAACCCTATCTGGTCCGATGCGACATAGATTGCACCATTGCCTCGAGAATCGATCGGCAAAAACATAGGGATAAAACCCTAACTCGTTCTCGTCCCCAAAATACTTACATTAGAAAAAAAATTCAGTATTTTTCCTAGATTCCAAAGTGATCAAACTAACTCCTCAATGAATTTCAACAATTAAAATTTGTTGAACTAACAAAGAATTATGAAAATGTATTTTTAGATCATCCACAGTTTACTATTGATATGCTCAATGAAAAATTACAATTTTTGGTTTAAAAATCTTATTTTTCAGTAAGGATTGAAGATAGGTATTCAAATTTGCAAATCGTTAGGTTCGAATTTTATTAAATTTTTAAAATTTTCTCTGTAGAACTTGAGTTGTTCATCCTGTATATGTTTACTCTTCATGAAACTATTTTTAGAACAAAGTTCTTACTTAAATACACCTTTTTGCTTTAAACATCAAAGCTTGAAAATGAGTAGAAATGGAGAGATCGAATTGTTTTCAATTGGGTTTCATCCTAACTATAAACTGAGAAGAGGAACATCTCAGTTCTGTCAAATTCGAATACATACACCCAATGTTTAAACTAAGAAGATATCCCAACTACCATATTTAACATGAATCATACAGTGATTAAAATTAACCCAAGTTGTTTACTCACCTTGAAAGGTTCTGAAACAGAGAATAATCCTGTTTCTTTAAAGGCCTGCAGTTTTGATTTTTTTTTTCTTCTTGAATCTTGTTTTGCTTTAAATTGAAGGATGTCTCTATATTTTCTTTTGCTTGCTATTTGCTTTTACAGGTTGCTTTTGTTTGGTTTGAACGAACAAGTGTATATGGATGGGTATGTACCTATATGAATGTATAAATAAAGGAACAGGTTTGTACAGAGAGGTATTTCTTATGTGCTGAGAGGATGGGAATTAAATGCAAATCCTATTTTGTTTACAAGCCATGCTTTTTTTTTTAAATATTAATGTGCAGCCTTGGCTTTGTTTACATTTGTACCAGTGCACTTTTGTTTATACTTTATTTTGTGTATACTTGCCTTGCCTTACCAATGCACGCTACATATGTACTTTGTAATTCATTTTCTTACTTTGTTCTTGCCTTTATCTCGGCTGAAGTGATGATTTTTGGTGGCTTCATTAATTCGCATTGTACAATTGAATATCTTTGTTTTGTTCATATTATTTATAACTTTGTTTGTACATAGATGTTTTCCTCTCTTGTTTACAACTTGTGTTTATGAAAATATGTATGTACAGTTAATCTACTTGAATGTATTTGATTTTGCTTAGCATTTTTACAGGCAACCTTCTTTTGCCTGATTACTTTTATACTATATTTTCTTTTGTTTTCTTTTGAATAGAATGAAGTTCCATTTTTTTTTATTTGCTATTTGGTTTCATATTTCATGTATATAAATATAAAGCAATTTTACATATTGTTATAAAAATAACTCCTTGTTGATTTAAAATAACTTATAAAAGAAATTATTTTCTTATTAATAAATAACACAAACTATTTGAATTTGGAAAAACTCCAATCGATTATCATTTAATTTCACAATTTTAAATCAAAAGTAAATTTAATTATCAATTTAAAATAAATTAAAATTCAGGATCGTTACAGACTTCCCCCCTTAAAATGAATTTCGTCCTCGAAATTCGCAGGCACGAAAACAAGACAGAGATAGATAGATTCAATCTCCTACAATTCATCAAATACAAGATATGGATTCCAAATTCAAGTCGGAATATCTCAGAATACATACCAATTTATCCCTCTTCGGACTTCAATATTTACAATGAATTACAATAGAACTTCAAATTTGGTTTTAAACGAAACCGTTTATTGATTCAATTCAATTTATCCTTCATATTCTATTAATCAATTTAACTCAAAATTTCCAATTTATTCAAAATTTCAAATTTCAAATTCATATTCATTAAGATTTTAAATCAAAAACTGATAATTAATCGATTGGAGATACGAAATAAGGAATTTCTACAACGATTCGTATGGCTATCACCGCACCGAAACTTCTTCTGGAGCTGTCACGAATCAATCAAAAGAATTTAGAGACGAAAAAAAGGAAATTGATAGGAAAGTTGTTTCCACTGTTGTTACAGAGTATCGACCAATTATAGTCGTATTTCCCTGTCCCCTATCTTGTTCTCTTCTTGCACTCATACTCACTATCAGTGGATAGTAAAAGAATTTACTGAGGTGTTCAAACGGATATCTTAGGGATATACTCATTCTAGGGATATTTCACCCTATCTCTAATGAGCTACTTAACGTGTTATACTCCTGAGCTAAAGTTTCACCTTAGCTCTGATACCACATGTAACGAACACGGCATTTGCCCGCTCGAAAATCGACATCCGTACTTCAAATCGTATTCGAATGCCGTAGATTCGACCGTTCAAATCTGATTCACCGGAGCTTCTAACAATCATTAAGTAAATAACACAGCGGAATAAAAAGAATAATACATTGATATACAACACTGATACAACAGAGCGATACAATGAATATCAATATACATCAGAGATACAATAAAATAGCAGCGGAAAGAAAAATAGATAACAACAGCAGCGGATAATCTCCATCTCCAAAGCTCCAATCCAGCAGTAGCTCGAACTCCCATAGATAAACAAGTGCAGTCCATATCCAAGGACTGAACTTGCTCCAGATAAAATCTACTGAACCTTAGTATCTGAAAAAAACCCAACTCTAGACTGCTCGTGTAGAAAATAATGAGCATCCAGAGTTTAGGAAAGGAACAATAAACTCCGGATCAGTCATGGGACTGGTGTGAGCAACAAAAACAGTTTATCTTCAAATTCAATCAACAAAAGAATTTTAAAGTAAATTCGCAATGCTTTTTAAAAATGAAACTACCATAAGACCTCCCGCCACACACACAATGCAAACGCAGACTTGGAGGAGATTTCTTCTTATGATAGTCAAATATGCTTGATACGCATTAAAAAGAAACATTTGATATTATTACTAGTGCATAGTGTAGAACAAATCATTTCGAAAGTAGAATGTAAATCTTAGCCAGCATAGGTACCATTATAGTATGCTTACTATAGCTACCATATTAAATGGCAGGTTCTACAACTAAAACCGTACAAGTCTCGTATTGTTTCTTTGGATTTCCAACGAATGGTCAGGCCAAGGAACTTCCCATTGCCACATGGAAACGCCTCTGGAAGGACGTCCCGACAACCTAACCGGATCTCTGCCAACACAAGGCTGGGTTACCCCTAACTGGGTAACAACTGACACGAGTATGCCATCCCCCGGTCCTTTAGGACCTTTAACCGAGCGCTCGATAACCAACATCACACTATAGTAAATAGAGTGTTTTCCACATGAGTAAGTATCTGGGCTCCATACCATGATACCACCCCTTTCCAGAAGGAAATGAACATACCCTAAAGGGGCGCTACCCCCTAATAACCTTGCCGCATCTTTCCTGTTTTGACCATTCCGGGGTGTGAGGCTCGACGAAGTCTCGTCCACAAAGCCACGCTTTATACAAAAGCAGTGCTTTGGGTCAACAAATGATCATAGAAATGACCACAAAGATAAACGATCAAACAAATGATCCTATCACAAATGATCAACACAATGATCATTTCACAGCAACACTCAGCATGTCACATTACCAAATTGGGAATATATCGCTGATAACCATCAACTACATAACCTCTGAGCTCGTACGTCTCAGAGAAGGGTGTTAAGCTAAAAGAATAAATTCTCCGCCACCAACAGAAATGTATTTGAAAGAAATCTGCTTTATATCTCAAAATGTAATGTCAGACACACAATCCATACAAGTCTGTTCCGGGCTCGAACAGAACCGAAGGCACTTCTTACGAAGCCCTTGCAAATCCGGGTATTCACAATCCCGATCGGACTTCTCATCACTTAGGAAATCTCTATACCGGCGCGACTCAGTGCAGAGACAATCGACGAGTTATCCTTTCGTTCTTGTGAATATCCGGTCTTCATCACCGGTCTTCAAATGCTATCCATAACGACGTATCAATATTCTGAATGGGATATATGACACAAAGTTCCTCTCCCGGCTAAACCGAATAGTGAGCGAAATAGTTCAAAAACATGTGGATACTGGGATTTCAATTAAGTCACAACTTAAACCCAAAATTTTCTTTAAATGGTTAAACCGATTTCGATTTCAAATCTTTTAAACAAAAGATTTATTTCATAAAAGTTCACTTATTTTCACAAGTATTCTTTTCCGGACTTCAAAACAATTCGTTTTCAAAAGGATTAATTCATCAAATCTTTAAATCAAAGATTTGTCTCCTAGCTTTTAAATTGTTACCAAATATTTATTTTCAAAATTCGTTTCTGAATATTTATCTATAACTTGGAAAACTATTTTAAACTTGAAATCCCTTTCAATAAGATTTGAAACCAGAGCTTTTTAGAAACAATAGCTTTATTTTGGAAAAACCCCATTTCATTTATACCAGTTACCACCTTTGGTTTAATTCGAATTCCCAAAACAATACTCTAAATATGGTTTCAAACTAACTTAACATTTTTAATCCCTAATTTCAAATCATATAATTCAATTCCTAATTTTGAATTCAAATTTAAATCAAATTATTTAAAATTCCAAAACTTAATTAAAAATAAATTTTAACTTGAAATTCCATTTTAAAAGCTTTTCACTTTTATTCCGATTCCATTTCCAAAACATTTGAATTTAAAAATTCAATTTCAAAACTGTTACAAAAAAATCTGCGACTTAACTGATTTCCTCGTGAAATCCATAATTGTGTGTGTATGGTGTAGTCCAGGGGTTTAACACAACAGTGCAACATCATTCAACCATCACAGATTAAATACAGAAATTTATTTGATAAGCGGTATAAACTATAACGCTTGTCTTTTATTCACAGAACACAAATATATATATCACAGATGATAATTACATTTATCTCAGATAAATAAATTACATTTATTACAGATCATACTGAAACAATTCATAGCACAAAGCATAGCATATCAGAAATATCAAACAGTTCAACAATCAATAGGATTCAAACATCCATAAGTGAACTCAATAAATTATCTGATTAATTTCAATCAGATGGGTCATAGACCATGGTTAATTAACATTAATCGATTTCAAATCATTAGATAAATTGTTCTTTAATCATTTATTAATTAAAGAAATCAACTTTTAAATTATTACATAATTAACCTTTAATTTTCCATTGCATTAATTGCCTTACTTCATCTTTAATTATTATTTGATTTATAAACCTTGTAATTTGTTATCCTTACTTAATTACAAAAATAAATTACCCCTTTAATTACTACTTAATTTTAAATTGCCCAAAACTTAAACAAGATAACCCACTTATCTTAATCATTTAACCTTTTTAAATTCTTTGAAACAACTTAGAATTAATTATCATTTACCAATTAATTTTCATGTCTTAAGTTAATTTATTCTTCAAGACAATTAATCTTCTTAATTTACTCCTTAATTATTTTTATTTAGTTTAAGCTTGATTACACCCCAACTTCAAAGTTTGAGAACTCATTCCTTAAAACTGAAACATGTTTTAGCTTGAAACTGAAAACTCTGTAGTTGCTAATCTATCCCAAACCAATTCCCAAATTTACCGAGACAACCCTTTTTTTTTGTTTAATTTAATCTTTAAAAGCAAATCATACTAGAACACCCACGCACAATCGAGCCTGCACCCAAATCCCCAAAGAAAAAATTCGAGTTTCTTCTTTCGTCTTCCCCCCAGGCAACTCACTCCCCAGTACACAAACGTGCACGGTGCACGTGCACAGTCGTGATCGACGACGTCGATCATCACTGATGATCACCGCAAGTCACAAACCAACCTCGCATCCCACCACGATCATCCAAACCACCTAGTCACCTCGAAAACGAAATCGAGTCACCCATTCAAAAATGGAACCCACGAACTGGAAACACCCTCTAACCTGAAACCACCTCGTACCACCGCTACACAGTGACAGAACCCCCGCGCCTTCGCCACGATCTTCCACTATCGATCACACACCGCCATCCATCAACCCTATCTGGTCCGATGCGACATAGATTGCACCATTGCCTCGAGAATCGATTGGCAAAAACATAGGGATAAAACCCTAACTCGTTCTCGTCCCCAAAATACTTACATTAGAAAAAAAATTCAGTATTTTTCCTAGATTCCAAAGTGATCAAACTAACTCCTCAATGAATTTCAACAATTAAAATTTGTTGAACTAACAAAGATTTATGAAAATGTATTTTTAGATCATCCACAGTTTACTATTGATATACTCAATGAAAAATTACAATTTTTGGTTTAAAAATCTTATTTTTCAGTAAGGATTGAAGATAGGTATTCAAATTTTGCAAATCGTTAGGTTCGAATTTTATTAAATTTTGAAAATTTTCTCTGTAGAACTTGAGTTGTTCATCCTGTATATGTTTACTCTTCATGAAACTATTTTTAGAACAAAGTTCTTACTTAAATACACCTTTTTGCTTTAAACATCAAAGCTTGAAAATGAGTAGAAATGGAGAGATCGAATTGTTTTCAATTGGGTTTCATCCTAACTATAAACTGAGAAGAGGAACATCTCAGTTCTGTCAAATTCGAATACATACACCCAATGTTTAAACTAAGAAGATATCCCAACATCCATATTTAACATGAATCATACAGTGATTAAAATTAACCCAAGTTGTTTACTCACCTTGAAAAGTTCTGAAACAGAGAATAATCCTGTTTCTTTAAAGGCCTGCAGTTTTGATTTTTTTTTTCTTCTTGAATCTTGTTTTGCTTTAAATTGAAGGATGTCTCTATATTTTCTTTTGCTTGCTATTTGCTTTTACAGGTTGCTTTTGTTTGGTTTGAACGAACAAGTGTATATGGATGGGTATGTACCTATATGAATGTATAAATAAAGGAACAGGTTTGTACAGAGAGGTATTTCTTTTGTGCTGAGAGGATGGGAATTAAATGCAAATCCTATTTTGTTTACAAGCCATGCCTTTTTTTTTTAATATTAATGTGCAGCCTTGGCTTTGTTTACATTTGTACCGGTGCACTTTTGTTTATACTTTATTTTATGTATACTTCCCTTGCCTTACCAATGCACGCTACATATGTACTTTGTAATTCATTTTCTTACTTTGTTCTTGCCTTTATCTCGGCTGAAGTGATGATTTTTGGTGGCTTCATTAATTCGCATTGTACAATTGAATATCTTTGTTTTGTTCATATTATTTATAACTTTGTTTGTACATAGATGTTTTCCTCTCTTGTTTACAACTTGTGTTTATGAAAATATGTATGTACAGTTAATCTACTTGAATGTATTTGATTTTTCTTTGCATTTTTACAGGCAACCTTCTTTTGCCTGATTACTTTTATACTATATTTTCTTTTGTTTTCTTTTGAATAGAATGAAGTTCCATTTTTTTTATTTGCTATTTGGTTTCATATTTCATGTATATAAATATAAAGCTATTTTACTTATTGTTATAAAAATAACTCCTTGTTGATTTAAAATAATTTATAAAAGAAATTTTTTTCTTATTAATAAATAACACAAACTATTTGAATCTGGAAAAACTCCAATCGATTATCATTTAATTTCACAATTTTAAATCAAAAGTAAATTTAATTATCAATTTAAAATAAATTAAAATTCAGGATCGTTACATGGATGACCCGCAAATGGATTACGAGCCGAGCCGGGACGATCAATCTGAGTAACGGTAGGATTCTCAAACGAATGCTGAGAGGGTATGAACTCAGTATCCTCCCCCGTGATATCATGAATAGGCTGGGTTGGGGGCTGAGGACCAGGTGAAGGTTCGAATAAGGAGCGCCTCCTCCTTTTCTTTTGAATATCCTCTTCAATTACTCCAAGAAGAGGACAGTAGCCAACTACGTCCCCGGAACGGTTGGTCGGAGGCTTTGGTTTAGCGGAAGCTTTGAGGAGTTTGAATTGTTTGAGATGGTGCCGAATGTCTAATGTCTTGGCCACCTTACCCGTTCCTGGAATAAAAACCAAGTGTTACAAGCATGCATGGGACTATAGTCCAAGAAACATGTGAAGTTAAAAGAGGAGTCAAAAATTCACCTTGAATTGCCAGAGTTGCCCTAGCTGAAATGCTCTTGGAAGATGAACCGGCACCGGTCCCGGCCTTTTCAGTTTTCTTTGGCTTCTCCACCAAGGCCGGTCCTTCCTCCAACCCCTCAAAAGCCTGGCGGAAAGCATCATCTGTCCAATCTTGGATCTCCCCTGCTTCCCCAGAAGACAAAGCCCCGGCGCCATCACCGCTCTGTCCTTCGCCACCATCACCACCATCACCTTCTCCATCACCTTCGCTCTCCTCCTCGCCTCTTTCCTCCTCTACATTTTCCTCCTCCGGAACATCTGGACATGTGCTAAGGGAGGGTCCATCGGATTTCTTGAGCTTCTTCCCCCCAGCGACTGGAGGTATCGAGAAGGGTTTCCACGTGTTGCTCTTCGTCGTGGCCCCTCCTTTAGCTTTGACAGCCCTCTCCTCAGCTGTGTCTCTCTGCTTGACCACAGACTGACGTGGTAGAATCAAGTTGTGCTGTATAAGAGTAGCATTCCGGATCAGGTAAGAAGTTGACCTCTCCCTTCCCGAAATGGCTTCTATCTCCGCAGCCATCTGAACCAGGCGATCATTCTCCACGACCGCAAAGCCACCTGTCGCTAGCAAGAAATAAAAACACATAACGAGAAGCATTGCAGTCAGAACGGAAATTATAAATAAGCTTCAACTTACAACCGGAGGTGAAGCGACGGATAGAAACAGAGTCATCCTTGACGAAAACCATTCTTTCTTGAACATGCTGAACTTCGAATATAAGTCCAGAACTGGCTTGAAGGACACGACCGATTCCAAGCTGATGTATAGAGACCCCTTCTTATAGCCCCTCAAGTTGTACAAATACCGGATCTCCCGGTTGGAAAGGGGACGCTCGTATTTTCTCTGAAAAATGATGAATAGACTCACCAAGATAGCATAAGAATTGGGCTGAAGCTGGAAAGGGGCCACTTCAAATAGGTAATGAAGTTGACTATCCAAGCATTGATCGGGGGAATGGCCCCGCACATGCAATGGTACCTACTATAAGCGAAATATCCTTCAGGGAGGTCATACGACATAACTCCATTCCCTGGCAGCACCATGTGTGCTCTGTCAATCCCGAAAGAACGAGATATAACATCAAGCTGCTCCTCTTTAAGGGAGCTAGGAAAGCAGTCAGGTGGCGAGTTAAGGAGCTCCTAAGGGTCGTAACCATCTACTAGTGATCTCGGGGGAGGTCCATGACGTCCCGATCCTGACTGAGCTGGGTGCACTGTGGAGGACTCTTCTCTGTCCATGGATTTCTTCTTATCTGATCGAGTTTCTACTTTACGAGACATTTATCCGCGAACACAAAAAAAGGTACGTCGTTAGAACGAGGGAAGTAGACAAGCAAGTACATACAGTCTGGAATCTCATTCGTAATTCGAAGCATAAAGATGTCATTCGGTAGTTTAGGGTTAAAAATTCATTCGGCACTCAAGCCCATTCGGTAGTTCAAGGATCGAAAGTCATTCGGCACTCGTGCTTCTCAGATTCATCCGGTAGCTCAAGGCTCGAAGGTTCATTCGGCACTTGTACTTCTCAGGTCCGTCCGGTAGCTTAAGGCTCGAAGGTTCATTCGGCACTCACACTCCACGATTCATTCAGCAGTTCAAAATATAAAAGACATTCGGTAATCACCTGATTCGGTAGTCAAGTTGATTCGGCAATACGATTGATTCAGCAGGAAAATCTGGTTCGGCTATCTCACTTGGTAGGGAATAACGAAAGCTTGATGCTCATACTTATAGGCAAATAGAAGCGACTGGAGCAACTGGTTCGGCGCTCGGGACGGAATAAGAATTCCCCAAGCTAAAACAAAGCGTGACATATGCTGACATATGCCCCACTTTGGGGGGAAAATGTTGGGTGCGTTCTCACCCTTCACCAAACCAAGTCCCACCGTACCAACCCACTTCCCATGTCCCTGCCGAACCAATCCACTCTCCACCTACTGCCGAACCAACCCACTTCCCATGCCTGCCGAACCAACCCACTTCCCATGTTCCTGCCGAACCAATCCACTCTCCACCTACTACCGAACCAACCCACTTCCCATGCCTGCCGAACCAACCCACTTCCCATGTCCCTGCCGAACCAATACACTCTCCACCTACTACTGAACCAATCAAAGCTACTCCAACAAATACCGGACCGAAGGCCACTCCTACCTTCCCCGGACCAAGGAATCACCGAACCAACATTGCCAGGCCAGATTACATCAGCCCAGGCCCACCAGCAGCTATATACATCCAAGAACCCTACCCCTAGCCTCACTCTATAAATAGAGGGTGACGCAGCGGATAAATCAAAATAAACTTCAATCGGTGAAAGTAGCAATCGGTGGATTGATGAATACCAAAATGCCCAAATTCATTGATCCGAAGATACCGAATTCTAGCTATCTCAAACACGTTGATAGCGCACTATGCCGTGTTCCAAGATCTACGATTCTTCGTACGTTGATCTAGCGCACTAGATACCGTGAATCGGCTTCTATGATCGTTGAATCGAGCGCACTCGATTAACCGAAAGAGGAGATAGGAGATTACACTCAACTACCAATTTAAGAAGAAAGCACACAACAATCAACAAGAAATTTTATTCAAAAATCAACCTCCAAAAATGTAAAACTCACTCACTATTTATAGAGTTTTGACCCTGACCCCTTAAGTCGTACACGGCTTACGACTCAACCATAAGTCGGTAGCGACTTATCACAACAGCGACCTACCCCCCTTCAACTCAGCACATCCTTAAGTCGTATGCGACCTACAACACAAGTTACAACGACTCATTGAGTTACCACACAGCGACACAATCACACGGCGACTCAATACACGAAGTCTTACGAATTACGACTCATTTACATACTGACTTAAGAGCAACACATAGTACAACACTTACGACTTAAAAATGCTACAACTCAACAAAACAACACAGGTTATACGAATCAACCTATGTCGTGAACGACTCACGACTCAACTAAGGACCGACTCAAGGTCCATACGACTCAAGCAAGCCGTGTCTTAGCTCCATGCGCCTTCCTCTCTTGTGGCTTGTTAACTCGGATACGACTCAAATCTCCTTCTTTAACTCGCGTCTCCTTCCCCGTGTCCCTTCTGGCCTCCAGTTGAGTCGTGTATGACTCAATTCCTCCATGTTGAGTCGTGGACGACTCAATTCTTCCATTCGACTTAAAGCTTTGTTCCTTATCTCGTGACAACTTAGGTCGTGTACGACTCATGACTTCTCCTTCTGATCTGTTAAGTCGTGAACGACTTAAACTCCCACAAAGTCGTGAACGACTCATGTCGATAACTTGCAATTTTTCCATCCTGGTCTGAGCTGCATCATCCTCCCCTGGTTAAGCAAAATTCGACCTCGAATTTGTAAATTCCTCCACCTTAGATTGTTCAACCCTATAATATGGTACAAGATGCTTGACATTGAACACGTCAGAAGTGTATACGTCCTCCGGTAGCTTCAACTTATAAGCATTTTCATTGACCCGTTTCACAACTTCTACAGGACCAATTTTTCTGGCTTTCAACTTATTATAAACGCCCACTGGAAAATGATCCTTCGTTAACACAGCATACACCAAATCACCTTCGTTAAATTCTATATTTCGTCGCTTTAAATCTGCAGCTCGCTTATACTTCTCATTTGCTTTCACCAATTGTTCCTGAACGATTTTATGACATTCAGTCAACTCATCAACAAAATCAGCAGCTTGTTTAACCGTTCCCTTTGGTTGTGGTACTACTGCCAAATCCAACGGTCCCCTGGGTAAATTTGAATATACAATCTGAAATGGACTGAATCCCGTACTACGATTCACTGCATGATTATGAGCAAACTCTGCCTGGCATAACTTCACGTCCCAACTCTTCAGATTATCCTTCACAAGACATCGCAACAAATTTCCCAACGATCTATTAACAACTTCGGTGTGTCCATCCGTTTGCGGATGATAAGCACTACTAAATTTCAGCTTTGTTCCCACCATCTTCCACAAACTAAGCCAAAAATGACTCAAAAATCTGGTATCCCTGTCTGAAACAATAGACTCCGGCAACCCATGTAAACGATAGATTTCTTTAAAGAATAATTGTGCCACTCGAACTGCATCCGCTGTCTTCTTGCAGGAAATAAAATGTGCCATCTTTGAAAATCTGTCCACCACAACAAATATAGAATCATTTCCCCTTTGAGTTCTCGGCAAACCCAAAACGAAATCCATGCTGATATCCACCCATGGTTTTGTCGGTACAGGCAATGGCATATACAATCCCGCATTTGTCGCCGTTCCTTTCGAAACCTGGCAAATATGACACCTCTCCACAAACCTTTCAACCTCTTTCCTCATCGATGGCCAAAAATAAGATTGAGAAATTAATTGCAAAGTACGATCTCTACCCACATGGCCTTCTTCGTGTAATTCTTTGATAATCTTTAATCTCAAACTGCTCTCTGGGATACATAACTGATTTCCTTTAAAAAAGAATCCATCAACCAACATAAATTCATCAGTATCTCCATCCTTAACTTTCTCAACGAACTTTGCAAAGTAAGGATCTTCGTCAATCAACTCTGGCAATAATTCAAACCCTGTCACTTCAACTTTCATTGTAGTCAACAAATGACTCCTCCTACTCAAAGCATCAGCTACACGATTTGTTATCCCAGATTTGTGCTTAACAACAAAGGTAAATTGTTGTAAATATGCAATCCACGATGCATGTCTCGCTGAAATCTGATCCTGCCCCTGTAAATGCTTCAAAGCTTCATGATCAGTGTAAAGAACAAACTCTTTCTGAAATGGATAATGCCTCCAATGTTTAACAGCTTGCACAACAGCATAAAACTCAACATCCTATGTACTGTATCTCATCTTTGCCCCTGATAGCTTCTCACTGAAATAAGCAACTGGCCTTCCACTCTGACTCAACACTCCTCCAATCCCAACCTTTGATGCATCAGTGTGTAGCTCAAACAACAACTGAAAATTTGGTAATACAAGAATTGGCGCTGTCGTCAAAAGTTCTTTGATTTGTTCAAAAGCAATCCCAGCTTCCTCTGTCTAAGAAAATTGTTTTCCCTTCATACAATCAGTAACTGGTGCCATCACGCTACTGAAATGTGGAATGAATCTTCGGTAGAATGATGCCAATCCATGAAAACTTCTAACTTCTGTGATAGTTCTCGGTTGTGGCCAATTTCTAATAGCTTCAACTTTACTCTGGTCCACCTGAATTCCCTTCTCGGATACAACATATCCCAAAAATAAAACACTTCGAGTCATGAACACACATTTCTTCGTAGCTGCATAAAATTGTTCCTCACGAAGAATAATTAACACCTTTCTCAAATGCTCTGCATGCTCCTCCGTACTCCTGCTATATATCAGAATATCATCGAAATAAACCACCACGAACTTCCCAATGAATGGTCTAAAGATTTGATTCATCACTCGCATAAATGTACTAGGTGCATTCGATAAACCAAACGGCATAACCAACCATTCATATAAACCTTCTCTCGTCTTGAATGCGGTCTTCCATTCGTCTCCCGATCTAATTCGAATCTGATGATATCCACTCTTCCAATCAATCTTCGAAAAGATAGTAGCCCCACTCAACTGATCTAGCAAGTCATCCAACCTCGGCATAGGAAATCTGTAACGAACAGTAATCTTGTTCAAAGCTCTACTATCGGTACAAATTCTCCATGTTCCATCTTTCTTCGGCACCAACAAAGCTGGTACTGCACAAGGACTCAAGCTTTCCTGAACACGTCCCTGCTCTAACAATTCTTCCACTTGCCTCCGCAACTCCTCATGTTCCTTTGGACTCATCCTGTAATGTGGTCGATGTGGTAATACTGCTCCTGGAACAAGATCAATTTGATGTTGAATGTCCCTCAGTGGCGGTAACTCCTTAGGCAACTCTTTTGGAAATACATCCTCAAATTCTTTCAAAACTGTCAACCTCTTCATGACTCTCTCGTCCAATCAACAAATAGACTTCAGGATCATCTTCTACTTCCTTAACAAACTCCTTCAAAGATAGCAAAGTTTTCAGCTCTTCAATCTCCTCCAACTTGCTTTCCTTCTGTTGCTGCTTCTTAGGAACTAAAGTGATTTTAGTACCTTCGAACATAAAACTGTAACTATTAGCACGACCATCATGTTGCACTGCTCTATCAAACTGCCATGGTCTGCCCAACAACAGATGACACACATCCATGTCTACAACGTCACACCAAATTTCATCTTTGTACTTCTTCCCAATAGAAAACTTCACACAAGCTCTTCGACACACCTTCACTTCACCACCCTTCCTTAACCATGCTAGCTTGTACGTTTTAGGATGCTTCTCAGTTTTCAAGTTTAACTTCCTTACTGCTTCAGTAGAGATAATATTATCACAGCTCCCAGCATCAATAACGAACTTGCAAACTTTTCCCAAAATAGTGCATGTCGACTGAAAAATATTGCTTCTCAACCAACTAGAATCCTCTTCTTGCTTTGGTGTAAGACAAGACCTCCTCATCATAAGATTACAACCCTCATCTCCAGACAATTCTTCTTCCTCCTCGACATAAGGTGTATTTGAACATTCTGCCTCCTCACCATCATCCTCCTCAACTTCTGCTACCATGGTTCTCTTCTTTGGCTTCGGACATTCATTGCTTTTTTGACCCAACTCCTGACAATTATAACATTTGAAACCACTGTTAACCTTCGCCTTCTCAGCCTCCTTCACCACTGGCTTACTGACAGGTTTAGGAACATTAGAACTCCCACTAACACCCTTCATGTGATTATTGGAATTAGTAAACACACCACCTCCATGCCTTCCCTGCTTCTCCCAAGCCAATGCTTTCTGATGTGCCTCTGCTACTGATCTAGGATCAAACATATTAACCATATCCTGGATCTGCATTCTCAATCCCCCAATGAATCTAGCAGTTAGCTGTTCTTCCGTTTCCATAATATCATTCCTAGCAATGAGTTGGTAAAATTCATCAGCATAATCACTAACAGACTTCGTCCCTTGCCTCAGATTCTGCAACCTCTGGTACATAAGTGATTGGTAGTTGTAAGGTAAGAAAGTAGCTCTCATCAACTTCTTCATCTTGTCCCAAGTTTCAATCTTTGGCTTTCCCATTCTCTCCCTTGTAAGTTTAGTTTGCTGCCACCACGCTAATGCTCTCCCCCTCAACCTAGTAGCAACCAACTTCACTCTTCTATGCTCAGGAACCTCCTTGAAATCAAAGATCTCTTCAACATTTGATAACCAATCAAGAAATTCTTCAGCTACAATTCCACCCTTGAACTCTGGAATTTCCATCTTCATACCCGATTCCCATCGACGATCATCTTCAACATCCCGATAAGAATTTCGAACTTGGTCTCGATCTCGATAATGAATGCTAGTTCTATCACCTTCTTCATCAAAATCAAAAGTACGCCTACGTCGATCTCGACCATTATCATCCCTTCGTTCATGCATGCTTCTTCGACTATATCTCTCTTCATCTCTATATGGCTCATTGTCAAATTGACGTTGACTTCTTCTCTCTTCATGTCCATAGCCATGATGATCTCTCCGTGATGAAATTGATGTTTCTCTTCTATCTCTAAAAGAATGCGGTGATACCCTCCTCGCTTCCGTAACCGATGGCGAAACTCGGTTTCCTCCATGGTTCGAGTTTGGTGATCTCCTCCTTTGAGTTTGATTCAAATCATTCATCAACTTCTCTAACTTTTCAGTGCCTTCATCAAATTTCACATTAATACGTTGCTCCATAAGCTCGGCTTCTTCTCTTCTATACAAAGCTTCAACGTTTTGATGACGATTAGCTCTCCTTGGTGGCATGATTGGAAACTCTTCACAAACACTTCAAAACTTCACAAACAACAAGTCACGGCCTCAAACACTTGTCTCGGCAATAGCTCTACACGGCTCAAAGTTAGGTCGGCTCAACTTAGCTCGGCCTTAACACTTCACGGCTTAACTTGGCTCGGCTCAAGGTTTCCAAACAACTTCAAATTCAAACACTTCTCCAACTCTAGATCCAAAATGAGATGGATCAAAATCTTCAAAGTCGTTGCAACTTCAAGATGAACACGATGAACTCCAACTCAACTCCAAATACTTGGCTCCAAGAATCAAATTAGCTATGATTGGCTAAGTATGGCTCTAATACCAAACTGACGCAGCGGATAAATCAAAATAAACTTCAATCGGTGAAAGTAGCAATCAGTGGATTGATGAATACCAAAATGCCCAAATTCGTTGATCCGAAGATACCGAATTCTAGCTATCTCAAACACGTTGATAGCGCACTATGCCGTGTTCCAAGATCTACGATTCTTCGTACGTTGATCTAGAGCACTAGATACCATGAATCGGCTTCTACGATCGTTGAATCGAGCGCACTCGATTAACCGAAAGAGGAGATAGGAGATTACACTCAACTACCAATTTAAGAAGAAAGCACACAGCAATCAATAAGAAATTTTATTCAAAAATCAACCTCCAAAAATGTACAACTCACTCACTATTTATAGAGTTTTGACCCTGACCCCTTAAGTCGTACACGGCTTACGACTCAACCATAAGTCGGTAGCGACTTATCACAACGGCGACCTACCCCCTTCAACTCAGCACATCCTTAAGTCGTATGTGACCTACAACACAAGTTACAACGACTCATTGAGTTACCACACAACGACACAATCACACGGCGACTCAATACACGAAGTCTTACGACTTACGACTCACTTACATACCGACTTAAGAGCAACACAAAGTACAACACTTACGACTTAAAAATGCTACAACTCAACAAAACAACACAGGTTATACGACTCAACCTATGTCGTGAACGACTCACGACTCAACTAAGGACCGACTCAAGGTCCATACGACTCAAGCAAGCCGCGTCTTAGCTCCATGCGCCTTCCTCTCTTGTGGCTTGTTAACTCGGATACGACTCAAATCTCCTTCTTTAACTCGCGTCTCCTTCCACGTGTCCCTTCTGGCCTCCAGTTGAGTCGTGTATGACTCAATTCCTCCATGTTGAGTCGTGGACGACTCAATTCTTCCATTCGACTTAAAGCTTTGTTCCTTATCTCGTGACAACTTAGGTCGTGTACGACTCATGACTTCTCCTTCTGATCTGTTAAGTCGTGAACGACTTAAACTCCCACAAAGTCGTGAACGACTCATGTCGATAACTTGCAATTTTTCCATCCTGGTCTGAGCTGCATCAGAGGGGTAGGGGTACAACAATGGTAAACAAGTTTGAGAGCTCAAGCACGGACAGAACTTTCAAACAACTTTCATATACTTGTAATCACAGCTTTGTACTTGTAATCTGAAGAGTGAAGGAGAATAACATATAAAGTGGACGTAGGCACATTCTGGCTGAACCATTATAAATCCGTGTGTCTTTTACAATTTAGTCCCTGCTTTTTACATATTTGCATGAATCACCCAAATCACTAAGAACAACTTAAAATTGACTAAATCATACGACTTGGAGGTGTTTGCCCATTTGTTGTGCAAACAGGCTTAAAAATTCCGGGTCATCACATTCCTTCCCCCTTAAAAGAATTTCGTCCTCGAAATTACTAGTTAGGAACAATGGTCCAATACCCGTTTATTATTTTTTCCTAAAACCAAACAGTTTTAACAATTCAACATCTTACCAACTATCTTTTATAAAAGTCCCATTATTATTCTTATTAACTTTCCAAGTTTTTCAAAGTTCCTAAATAACTATACTTATTCACTATTCAAATTATAATTCACAACCAAGTTTAAAATTTTCAAAATTTCTCGAAAATTTTCAAACTCTCTAAATTTCTGAAAATTTTTGCCAGCGTCTCCTTTGCACGGCTAGCTCGGTACAACTACAAAATGGCTCTATGGCCTCCCAAATCCAAAAAGAAAACAAAAGGCGAAGTGGCTCGATCCAAATCCCAATCAAATTTCACACCAAATTTAAATACATAACTTTTTGTCGAGCATTTCAAATTTATCTTCTGAAATCAAAATCAATTCTCTTTACCTTTATATTACCTGCACATCTTACACAGCAATATGTCCAATCACAATATTCAAAAACATTTTATCGACTCACTTACAGATGTCAATATCTATCAACTCTAATACTAACTTAGATTATATTTGAAATATCAATTTCCAATTGAGAATGCCTCATTACTTAAGCTAGTATAAGCATTTATGTGTTTCTTATATTTATTTTCATCTTACCACTTTAGTTTATATCCATTTCTATTCACATTGATTCATTCATTTCCATACGAATTCAATTTATCTTTAACTTTAAGTATTGAATTTTATTTTCCATTTATAACTAATTCATGTCATTATTTTAGTTAGTTTCATTTACTAATTAATTTTAGTTGCCAATTTAAATTCATTTTGTCATTAACAAAAATTCTCCAAAAATTTTCAAAAATTTTCTAACTCCCAAAATTTTCGAAATTTTTGGGCAGAGTCCCCTTTGTTTGGAGAAGCTTTTGCAATTTGACAAAAGATATAAATATATATACATCAACCCACACGGTTGGAAAAACCAAAAACAGTTCATATTTCCTATTTTTATTGCGTAGGCGTACCTTATTTAGCATTTTTAAGCAAACAGCTTATTATTTTTAGCAACTAGCACAACCCAATCCAGCCACATGGCTCCCAAGTACCTATACTTACTCAATTTAAACATGTAAGTGACATATAATGAAGTTTAACATCATTTCACTTATTTGCAATAGTTAAAACATATGAATTCTAAAAGAAATGTCCATTAAACATTTTTTTTACAAGCAATTTAAATATTCCAACATTAATTTTAATTGCTTACAACCAATCATATATCGTTTCACTTAATCAGAATGGTTAACAACCCACAAACTTACATTTACATCAAATGACAATTTATTCTATGCAATTTGATGAGATCTATGTGAATAAATAAGTACTTATGTTTTATAACCAATTTAAATTGATTTCAACTCAATTTATGCTTAATGCTATTCCATTTTAAAATTTATTCACAATCCATATATTCACATTTTCACTTGCATTTCATTTTATTAACCAAACTAGTTTCATTGTTCAAACAGGTTCCATTCAAAATCATTTGATCTAGCTCGACGCATTCCATTTCAATTTTATTCACAATCCATTCATTTACATTCCATTCAATATTATCTGTAACTCACCGAATTTTATTTTGATTAAATTTATTTTCACATGATTTTAAAACCAATCCAATATTATTAAACTTAGTTTAAGTTGAATTCAATTCAACTCCTTTCCATCTTTTTAGCTTAAGTTGATTTACTTCAATTTTATACTTAAGCTCATTTCATCTTACGAGTAAAATTGTTTTTCTTTCTATTCAACTTAATTCAATCTCAACCAAATCTCATATTAAATCTACAATTTCACTTGATTAGTTATTATAAAATTTAACTTTCCAGATTCAACTCATTCAATTGATTACATGGCCATTTTCAATTTATTTCCACTTAGTTGGATTTTATTTGCAATTCATACCATTTCTATTTTAATCCAATTTCATTTTCATTCGATACATTTCAA
Organism: Allium cepa; assembly: GCA_030765085.1. Taxonomy (NCBI): domain Eukaryota; kingdom Viridiplantae; phylum Streptophyta; class Magnoliopsida; order Asparagales; family Amaryllidaceae; genus Allium; species Allium cepa. The sequence continues at coordinate 887,873,018 of CM060943.1, read as the reverse complement.
TTATATCTAATTTGTTAACACTTCAAGTCGAATTTTAATTAATAGCTCAAGTTCTGATTCCACTATTCACTTTTAAATTACCATCCAATTTTATTAACTCCCAGTTCAACTTCATTCTAAATTCATTTAATTAATTGTAAGGCCACTTTCAATTATATTTTCTTCACTAATGATTCAAGTCGAATTTGATTTATAACTTGAGTTTTATTTCCAATCTTCATTATTAGCTTAAAATTCAGCTTCTATTTAACTACATTAGGTTTCCATTACATATTTCTTTACCTAATTTATTATCTAAATAGTCCTTCTCTTATTTATAATCCAATACTGATTTTTACTTCCAAATATCACTTCATTTAATTTTTCTTAGTCCAATTTAGTTTATAATTCAAGTTTTGATTTTTATTTTATTCTCCAATTCATCAATAATATTTATTTTGGGTTTTCTATCCCATTTTTCAATTTATAAGTCACAACATATTATTTTACACATTTCCATTCATTCTAGGTTTGAATAAATTCATCTTTTATTTTTAACTCGAAATTTACACTTATTTATAACTTAAGCATATTTTATTTCCATGGATTTCTAATTCTTTTATAAGTTATTCTTGTTTATTTATTTCAATTCCAATTCTTTTCCAACTTACTTCCATTTATTCAGGTAAGAATCTAATTCCATTTGATAACTCAATTTAATTTTTATTCCAATTCAATTTTATTTTAAACTCAGATTTATTTAATCTCAATTCGATTTCAACTTAATTCGAATATAACTGGATATTATTTCAACATATTCAATTAATTTCAATCCAGTTAAATTTTATTTTCCCATCCAAATAAATTTCATTTTTAACCTTTCACCTTAAATTCAAATTCCAACATTCAAAGCTTATATTTCCTTCCTGATTTAAAACTCATCTCAATTTATAAGCATACAATTTATAAGCTTACAACATATCTCATCGGGATTTTTAAACTCCCGACTTTTGGTTTCAAATCATTTTGAAATCTCCAACTTCTCAAATCAGATTTCTCCAAATTTTAAACCAATCCTGGCCTTATTTCCAACAAATTTCTTTTGAAATTTTCAAAAACAACCAGGTTTTTCTGAACAAATCAATTTTTGGCAGCAATCCGTCACTTAGAAATTCGAAAATGAATACTCATGATGCGGCCGTCATCATCAGAATTTTTTTCCAATAATCCAAGTGATTTCAATGCTATATCACTTTCAAAATTCACTTAAAACAAATTTCTTTTCAGAAATACCTCCAAAACAATAATGCTATTATTTATCTTCAAAACACTTCCTAAATATCCGGAATTTAAATTTCCAAATCCTGCTTAAATCAATTTTAAGTATAATTCATTAATATAACTTTCCATTGATTCATATTTCAAGTTATAAATCCATTTATAATTTATATTTATAAATTTCATCTTATAAATGAATTTATTTCCTTATTATTTGGTTATATTTCCAATTTCTAGTTAAATTTGTACTTAACAATGACAATAATTTAATATTATTCTTCCTAACATCCAAGCAACCATATATTAGCTAAAATAGTTTACAAAAACTTTTCTTTATATCAAAAAATATATTTTTTTTAGGTAAAATTATTTCATTTACCCACATTTAAAACAATACCATGTCAATTTTTCTATTCAAGTGTTTAGAAACCTCTTCGATACAGTTGCGCAGACTGTGTCGACGAAGGTTCATATGCCACTCAATAAACCAATCAACACAATATTAAAACAATTTATATTCACTTACAAATACGCGCTCATATTTATTAATACGCTCAAACTCATTATAGAGTACGACGGACTCTTTTAAATGAGTAATTCCCACCAGAGCCAAGGTTATCACCAACATAAGCTCTGATACCAAGTGTAACAGCCCGCAAATCCGTACCCCTTGAGTCAACACTATTCTACAACAATCAACTCATGTTGCATAGAAATACGAACCATTTGGGTTAAAGAAGAAGAGGTAGAAGAGGAAAATAGAAAACAACAACAAAATCTAACCATCGCAGCGGAATAAAATATAATAGATAATAAATGATCTTTACTCAAAATCAAATATCTCTGTTTTTAAATTACATCATTAGAGTACGTCAATCACAGTTGAACAACAACAACATACAAATGGATACACCGCAACTCAACACAACGGAATATATACATAAACAAGTACGAAAATATGTATCGTCATCCAGCTTGTCTTCTGAGCTCCACAGCATCATATCCTATATCTTATAATACTCGGTCCGACCCGAGCATTACAGTTACATAACACCCGAGTCAGTCTGGAATACCAGCATGAGAAAATCACACCCAATTGATTATTAAAGTTTCAAAATCTTTTGAAAACAAAAGCATCTCGTAAGACCACGCCACAAATAAACATGTCGGGTTTTTACCATACGATAGCTAAAATAATTTTTATTAAAATCCTCTAATATTATAATAGTTTCTATAGAAAGTAAAATAGAATCTAGCTGAAATTCTTGCATCTCACGTTTCAGTAATAGTTGGTCACAATCAAAACCGTACGGGCGCGTAGGGAAAATGGATTCCAACTAATGGCTAGGCATTGGGGTACCACCTGTCACAGTACCTGGTCTAGATCAGCGTACCGAGGAGCCACCCTAAATCCTCTGGAACACAAGACCGGAACCATCCCTTACTGGACAGTCCCGAGCATGATCACCCTGTGGTTGTGATCAGCAACCGCCCACTAAGCCGAAATAAAAGGGACATCTAGACAGGGATGACCTCACCCTCCATTGGGGGCTACCTATGAAGCCTTGTTGCATAACCTCTGATTTTCATCCATTCCCATTTGATGAGGCTTGAGGCTAAGCGTTACCTTTTTAGAACATATCCCTTAGAATGCCCATCGTCCACCTGACGATGTTTCGCAAGCATTCATCCATACAAGTCTGTCCCGGGTTCGAACGGAACCGAAGGCACTATTCCTACTACATCCATTTTGGAAATATCCTCATGATTATTAGCGACTAGCCCTTGCACTTCACTGCTCCATCTTCGAATCCAAAATCGTTTCCACGAAACGTACAAACTGGATCGAAGTGGTTTTCGAGAAATAAATCTCGATCCTGGTCTCTTCGAAACGATCAACGCATTTGTCCAATATTGATAGTCAGTTATTTAGCTATCAATTAATATTCACAAACAACCATCAACCAATAAATAATTTTCCAAATTATTTATTTATCTCAAAATATCATTACAAGATATATTTCTATTCTCAATCCTTTGAAAACAGTTTCAAAACCATCTTTCTTTTCAGAATAAACTTCCCCAAATATTTTCTATCTCTACTGAAATTACCAAGCACAAAACTAGATTTTAAAATAATTTAAACACTTTACTTTGAAATATACTTTAAAACATTTAGGATAAAACTACTTCAATAATTTGTTAAAAATACATACTATATGAGTATTAGAAAATAAAGTTACTTAATAAAATATAAAACTAGATTTCACTTTTACAGAACAAAACACCAAATCACTTTTTAAATAATTTCTGCTATAATTAATTAAAAGGAAATACTTACTTTTGACTTTAAATATTAGAAACAATAAATTTTTCAAAACATACCTTTTAAAACAATTTTAGAACTATTGACTTATATTTAAAAATTTACTTTGAAAACGTACTTGGTTATCCAGGGAGAATTCCAACTTCAATCACTTGAATCAATTTTTCCAAATTGATTCCCAATTTATTGCATTTGAAATAAATTTCTCTGCTTACCAGTTTATCTCAAAATTCATCAACTATGGACTTCATATTTATTAGTATTATTTCCCATTTGATTTTATACCATTTAACTGAAATATATCAATTTCAGCTTCTTCAAATTTCTTCTTTATTCTTTTCGATAAATTGAATCTTAAATTTTAAATAAATGTTTTATTCTTTTAAAATAATAACACTAAAATCTAAAATTCATTAATCTTCTGATTATTTAATTTTCCCTTCCTAAACTTAAGATTTATTTATTAGAATTTTAAATGGCATTTTATTTCTTTTCCAATTGATTCTTAAATTTATTCAAATTTTCGATACTTATTTTACTTACAAATTCACTTCTTTTATTATCTTTCCAAATCCAATTTATATATTTTTGGTAATTCATCATATCCAATTATATCCAATCGAACCATAACATTCAATATTCCAATACAACTCATCATAGAATATCAAATAATCACCACAGAGAATGTTAAATAATTTAAATAAAAGTTGAGGGATCCAGTTGGGTCCCTCCAACCTGTTTTCCCTGCATCCACAGACGTTAGCACAATACAATCTGCCAATTCCAAAATATACCAAAGTATAGCACATCAATCAATTCAACCATCCAAACAATTATTTAAATTTAATCATTTAAATTTATTTAACTGAGTGAGATTAACTCACCTTTGCTTTTTATATGCAATCCATTCCTGACCAGCTTGTCTCCTTACGATTTTGGACCTTGTATAAAAATTTACGGTTTGTTAATATTTGAATTGATCGAACCATTTGTTATCATTTATTTATTTAATTTAACCAATAATTTAGTTCTCACTAATAAGTTGAATTTATATTAATTTTCCTTTTAATATATCACTTTCAGAACAAAATAATTTCATAAGTTTATTAAATAAGTAAATCACCTAAACACATATTTTTAAATTAAGTAGTAAGTGGAACATATATATTTATAAATTAGTCTATAGGGATTCCAAAAAAAATCTGATTCTTTTTTTTATATGTATATCATACTGTATAATATTTTTTTCTGTTTCTGCACAATCATTTATACATTATCACATCGAAATTGAAAAGGATAAATTGTATATACCTTTATCATTCGTCCCAGAAAAAGAATCGTACAAAATCCCAAACCAAGAAATCGACACTTCGATTCGAATCAGACTCGAGCACACTTCCCAATGCTTCCGCCGCCATACCTACCCAAACCCACGCCGCTGCCAACCTCGAGATTGTTGCCACACTTTCCCACACGTCCCTAAGTCGTGGCCTTCTCGATCGAACGATACGCACCCCACACGAGACCGAGCTCATCGCCTATTCAACCAGAACAACAACCTGAAGATAGATCGGCGATGGCCCCAGCTCCACCTCGCAACGCGCGACCTCACGCTGAAATCGAGTGCACTCCCAACGAGCGCGTGCCTCTCGTGAAGTAGTACGTGCTTTGTGAATTTTACCCCTTTCGAACGAGAAGAGGATTTACTCGGCCATTTTTATTTTCATTAATTTTGATTTTGATTTGAAAGAAGGGGGCTCGGTTCTGTCTTTTAAAGAAAAGGGGTCGCGTGATGTTGGAAAAAAAGAGACATGGAAAAGAAAGAAAGTCGGCTGATGGAAAAGATTTTCTGCTTTGATGTTGCTTATGTGATATTATACTTATAAAATTTAAATTAAATTATCGTTGTAAATTTCAACGTGTTTATATATCGTATGCTCACATAACAACTCCAATCACTACGAAAATTGAAATCTGGTAATAATTCAATATTACGGACCTAATGGAACTAGTTTCGTCGAATTCTGAGACTATGCCTCGAAAGGCTATTCTTAAACTCAATTTAAAGGATAAAATTTCAAAACTGAACGAATCACTCCTAATTTTAATTTTACAACTTCTATTATCCTCTATACTATCAGTATAAATTTTACAAGCCTTCAAATTATATTTTAACAGACTTAAAATTTTAGATTCAACAATTTACCCAACTTTACTTATTTAATTTAATAATTCAATAATCAAATAAATTGTGATATTTGTAATTCAAGTTAAAATTACTCTATTGAATATTTAAAATCAATTAAATATTTCGATTTAAAAGGCTTAAAAATTCTGGGTCGTCACAGTACCGAGGAGCCACCCTAACTCCCCTACAACACAAGGCGGGAACCATTCCTTACTGAACAGTCCCGAACAAGACAGCCCCGCAGTTGGCTGCAGATCCAACTGCCCACACAGCCGAATAAAAAGGGACATCTAGACAGGGGTAAATCTCGTCCTACTTGGGCATGAACCACTTAATCTTGCTACACCTCCCCTGTTTTAGCCCGGTTGATGAGGCTTGAGGCTGCGATTAACTTTATAGGACACATCTATCTTAGAATGCTCATCGCCCATCTGACGATGTTCTGAAAGCATTCAATCCATACAAGTCTGTTCCGGGTTCGAACGGAACCGAAGGCACTATCTCATTACACTCATTTTGGAATCACCCTCAGCGTTAACGACAATAGCCCTTGCACTCTGAATCTTCATCTCGAAACTGAAAGTACTACCTTCGTTAAACTCATTTTGGAATCACCCTCGGAGTTATAACGGTACATAGTTCTTATACTTCGAGCCTTCACTTCACTTCACTTGGATAAATGACCTAACGTTAATTTGGATCGATGTGGTTTTCGGATACAAAACCCGATCCCAGTCTCACCAAATCCAAAATGCCATTTTAATGTCCAAGTTGTACTTAAGGGTTTAAACAGCAGATATTCAGAATATCACTTACAATAAATGGATGATTCATAACACACAGATAGATAATATACTATTATCAAATTCATCTACACATATCACAAAGCAGCATATATATCACATCTCAGATATATCACATTCAATATCACTACATATCAACTAATGACATACAATATCATCCAATGTCATTAACTCATCCAATGACATTTATCATCCAATCATTAATCATCTATAAACAGGTTTGGACTATTCTTAATTAATTTAATTAATTCTTCATCAAACTAAGTCCTTACTTAATCACTTGGATTATCATTAATCCAACTTACTTATTCATTAATTAATTACCAATTAATTAATTAAACATCACTAAATTATCCACTTTAATTAATCTCCCTTGATTAATTATTACTTAGTTACTTTAAGTAATTATTCCTTAATTACAATATAAATTAATCATCTTGATTAATTACTTCTTAATTATACCTTGAAATTATCTCTTAAATACCCTTTTTAAATTAATCATCCTTCATTAATTATTATTTAATTACCCTGTTAGTAATTTCTTAAGTATCCTTCAATCACACCTGATTAATCACTTTTAAATTAATCACACTTGATTAATTACTCCTTAATTAATCACATTTGATTAATTACTTTTAATTACATTTGGTAATCAAAACTAAATTATAGATTAATTATCCTTTAATTATTAATTATTAATTAATTATTTATTTAAATTAATTAATGACTAATTTCATTAATTAAATTTCTTTTAATTAAATTCTTTAACAAGTAATTAATCACATATTAAATTCTCTTAATCCTTTTATTAATTAATTATTCTTCAATTAATAAATAAATTTAAACCTTTAATTAATTATATTAATTAATTCTTTAATTAATAACACAAGTGATTAACCTTTAATCACTTCCACCTAATTACTTTCTCAAAGTAATTAACCTCTAATTAATTTGTTAAATAATTCCTCTTTTACTTAATTATCTCCAGTAATTAATCACTTAATTACTTCATCAGGTAATTTCACTAAATCAAATCATAAGTGATTATCTTTAATTAATCACTAATTAATTACTTAATTAATTATTTAACTAATCATTTAAATTTAGTTAAATGATTCCTTAACTTCTTATATTTAAAAAGATCCTTAATTAAGAAAATCATTAGCTTAATTAGATTATTTATATTAACAAATAAATCTTTAATTATTAATAATAATTAAATTATCTTAATTATCATCATATATTTGTTTATCTTTAAATTGACCACACTTTTAATTACTCAAGATAAATCTTTATTATAATTGATTACTAAATTCTTAATCATTAAACTTTATTTAAAATAAAATATATTAGAAATCAATTATAATTAAAACAATTTAAACATTCAAATTAAACTTTTAAATCATTAAACTTTCTAAAGTTATTAAATAAATTAAATACAAACGTCATTTCAAAAATCCACTTATTTTATTTTGAAAACTTATATATTTCAATATATATATATATAAAACTTATTTAAAATTTAACTTTGAAACAAATTAGTTTATAAGTGAAAACTTGTTTTATTTTTGTTTTAAAAGTTGAATTATCTACAAAATCGTATTTTCTTTGTTTCAAAACTTTTTAAAACATTACTGTGAAATACTAAAACCTGCTCAACCTAAAACCCGAGCTATCCACTACAAGAACCCGACTCGATCTCGAGTAATCAAGCAAAAACCCCGAGCACCCCTAAACCCTTCACCAACTTCGAGTAAAAACCTCCTTTGCACGAGACGAAACCCGAGCGCCTTTATCTTCTCCAACCCATCACGCTTCCAGATACACAATCGTGCACATCCACGTGCACAACATTCCTAGCCAACGATGAACCATGCTTCGGCCTCCGTTACGTCGCACTCGACCACGACAACTACAATCGAAACCCAAAAATCAAACTTCGATCGAAAATCAAAATTCGACCATAAACCCAACAATACCTGAACCATACATCGTCGAAATACGACCGCTACCGACGATCCTTAACTCGAGACGCCACCCATCCTCCCCGAAGCCACGTCGCGACCTCCAGCACCTCCAGAACCCTCGCGCTCGACTACGGTAGCTTCTCGTTGCCGCGAAACCAAAATAAACTTCGACGACAAATACAGGGTATAAAACCCTACTCCATCGATTATCAGGCAACAAAATCATCAATAAATTCCCAAAGCAATTTTTTGATGATCTCCTACATCCCCTCGACCTTCATGCTCAACCGCGTCACTCAGTTCATCGTCGATCTCCACCAATTGGCCATTTGGCCTAAAACAGTCAACTCGAGAATCGACCCCAATTACTAATCTAAAAATCATGATACAAGCTTCAAAAATCATGATTTCCTATTTGTAATTCAAATATGAAATCAAAATTTAAGATTGAAATCATAAATTGTTGACCCAAATTAACCTTTACTGTAAATTCAAAAAAAATGAGCTAATTATTCATTATAAAAATTTATAATTATTTTTAGATGAAAGATTACATGATTACTAACAACATCTATTTACAATTGATGAGCCAATTCACATTCAACTTTGAGTTATTGAGTTTATTATGAAACGAATCCTGTTATTATCACATAGAGTATAAGTTCTAACAACATAGGCATTTCAAAATTCATCATTCAAACATGAATCCAATATAATTCAAATATTTCAGATAACATCATGTTATTCATTCATAAGAACAGGTTGAAATCCAGAATTTAAAACTGTTTTTAAAAATTCATTTACTCACCTTATTAAAACAGAAGTCAAAGAACACAAGTTTGCAGACTCTTGAATTTTAATCTGAATTCTTCTACATGTTGAAAACAATCTAGCTGTTGTTGATTCTGAATTGCTTGTTTGTATTTAAAGATTTGAAGATCTTGCATTGATGTTGAACTAGCATTTGAAATTTACATCTTGCTCTTGCATACTTCTGATTTGAATTTCTAGATTTTTTGCGGTTTTTTACTTCTTTCTTTTGAACATTGATTTGCATTCAATTTTGTTGAAAAGAAGAAAGGATTTAGCTGAAGATTAAAACTTATGTTCTTATTTTACAATTAAATTTTAAATTTAATTATCAAAGAGAATTACATTTGTCTCTTTAATGCCTTAGTTAACTTACACCTATGCATATATTTTTACAAATGTCCGTAACATATATTAAAATGTTTACAAGTGTTTTTTAATGTTTTATTAATGATTTACAAATGTTACTTTTCTTTTTAATAATTTATTTAAGTTACGTATGTGTATTTATGAAATATTTACATGATCATAAAATGTTTTTATCTTATATAAATAAGCTTTTAAATTTTAATAAATATTCAAAAGTGGATTCATGTTAACAATTATTTATTATTTATTCTCTTGATCCAATAATTATAACATATGTTTATATGCTTGAGAATTTAAATTTAACTCTATATTTATTTTCACAAACCAATTTTGCCTTATGTTTGAATTTTAAAATGAAAAGAAAATGAACTTCTAATTAAATTCTTATTTAAAATTCAAGTTTAAAATATGTTTATAATAAATAAGAAATTATTCTTGTTATTAAAATTTTAAATCTCAAATATCCTTTTAAAAATTATTGAGTCAAATTTAAATCTTCAAATTACAAATTGTTTATATGTAATAAAGTTTGAAAACACTTTATTAAATTCAAAACTGTGTAGTTAATTCCTCGCTATTACCCCGCTATAACTCCGCTATATCTCATAGCGGATTTATACCGCTAGGATTTTTCCATGTAGCCCCAAAATTTAGCCTTTCCGCTTTAAGCCCCGCTATTTCCGCTATATCCCGTTATTCCCGCTATATTTCGCTATTTCCGCTATATCTTCTTTAATATAATGAATTGAAAATTTGCATTTATGCATTATAAAAATTATGAAACTAATTTATTTGATTTAATTTTTAATATATTTTCAGAAATGAAAATACTCTAATATTCTACTAAATTCAATTATGTTATATAACAGTTTTACGTTTATTTAAAGTATATTTGCACATGTTTTGATTTAAAATTATTTATGTATTAATTATAATTCAATTGAATGGTTATTTTTCATTTAATTACCATTTATATATTTGTAAAAACTTAAGTACAAGTTTTATATGCTATTTTAGAGCCATCCGCTATATCCCGCTATATCCTCGCTGTATCCCCGCTATGACTTTTTGCACCTCCACCGCTTTGACTCTACCGAGCGCATTAACTACACAGATTCAAAACAATAATTTTTCCCATATTTAATATATATATACAGTTATATACATTTCAAATGGAAAAAATTTCTAATCATTATTTTTGATCATTACTAAATTAAATTTTTGAAACACAAATCCAAACCACAATATATATATATATATATATATATATATATTCATATATATTACAGTTTGAATATATCAGCTTTTATTACATTAGAGACTTCCTATTTACATTATATATCAATATATATATATATATATATATATATATATTATAAATAGAAAACATTTTGATTAGCCTTTGAAAGGTAAATATTACCAATTTTAAATTGCTAGAATAAATATTATAAATTTTCAAAAGAATTAAACTTGCCAATTTTATATTGTTAGGAAGAATGTTAATAGATTTTATCAAATTATTATTATTAACCTTTAAAGAATTTTAACTTATTCAATTTATAATGTAAAATGATCAAATCAATTTAATTATTAACAAAGATTACTAAATTGATATTTCTTAAAATTCCGGGTCATCACATTCCTCCTCCCTTAAAAGAATTTCGTCCTCGAAATTTAAAAACAAAGGTAATTTAATAACCCAGCAAAAATTCTAAACTACAAACAGCTATCACACAGATAATCATAGCAACCAATTCAGACAAATAATTTTAATTATCTAGACAAAATTATGAGTAGAACTTCCTAGTATTATCTAGAGTTCCAGGTACCTATACTGGAATACTCTCTCTATAGGACCTTAAGTAACTATACTACTATAACCCAGAACTCGTCTCATCTGAATCTACAAATCTGAACAAGATATCAGACTAAACTTAAGACCAGCTCAACTACCATATCCTTCTATACTGCTGATTCTATCACTCGATGAATCATACACATATTTCTCAAAGATAGTGAAATACAATGAATTCCAGCCATCTGAACTGGCAATTCAATCCTGTAGATTAAAATCTAATCTCTATAGAACATAGGAAAAATCTCAAAATACATCCAGAGCTAGCTCTCCAGTTTTATCCAATCTTATATCTCCTTTGATCGGATAAATCTAAAACAATATCCAAATTCCAACTTCACAGTCCAAATCTCCTCAATTTTTAACTACATAACTCTTCTGATGCTCCTGAGTCACCTCCATCTTTCCTGATCAGCTTAAACCTTGCTGGTTGCTTCATGGAACAAACTGGACCAAAATCAAACCAATTCTCTAGGTCCTACTCAACAAAATGGCTCTCCCAAAAATTTGCCGAAATTCAAAACACAACTCTATTCCATAATTATTAGTGGACTTCAAACCTATTTCCCTTATCTGGAATAGCCAAATAGTTGCATTTAACAACCTTGCCTTCAAATCCAGAAAATTCCTTCATACTTAAATTTCCTATAGAAATCCTCTAATCCAAGAAAACTGCAACTCCCGGTTGCTCCCATCTTGAATAACTGCTATCTTGCTTCCGCTGCACAACTCTAATCTGGAGTAGATGAGAATGCCACCGAAAAACTCGAGCACAAATGTTAGCGCTAAAATTGGTCACTAACACCCAAATCCAGATGAAAGCACCAAATCCCAATCACAACTCACATATAGGGTGTATGTAGAGAGTAATAATATGAAGAACAGTTAAAATTAAAGTGAATGCAGTAAAGAACAACATATTTTATAGCGGTTTGGCTAACTCAGGCCTACATCCACTCCAGAAGTTTTCTTTTTATTGATGTAATAATCCATTATAATTACAATGTGGAAGACTTGTCTTAGTCTTAGAAAGTAAAAAGTAAGAGAGCGAAAAGAAGAAGAAGCAGTCCTGCTCTCATCTGGAAACCCACATGCTGTATTTATAGGCAAAACTAGGTTGTTGGGCCTCCTGAGTAGTTTGGGCCCACCAAGGGTACCGAGGTATTGAGGTGTCGAGGTATGGAGCTACCGAGGTATGGATCTACCGAGGTATGGAGGTATGGATCTACAGAGGTATGGATCTACCGAGGTATGGAGGTATGGATCTACCGAGGTATGGATCTACCGACGTATGGATCTACCAAGGTATGGAGGTATGGATCTACCGAGGTATGGATCTACCGAGGTATGGATCTACCGAGGTATTGATTTATCGAGGTATGGGTCTACCGTGGTATGGATCTACCGAGGCATGGGTCTACCGAGGTATGGAGGTATGCCGAATGACCCATCCAATGCCGAACATGATTTATGCCAAACCTCCACCATGCTGAACCATGTTTAATGCCGAACCATGTTTCCTAGACCCAAATTATAGTCGGTTCATTTTTATCCGAACATATTTCCATCTTCCAAGCACGCTGCGTCATCCATCCATCCAGTCGACAGAATCCATCGTACATCAGCCTTGACGCACGCGTAGTCAATTAAGTTAAATCCGCATATCCATGGCCTTGCCAAAAGGGGGGTTAACACTTGCCCCCCAAAACATACCTTGTTGTTGGAAGGTGTGTTTTGAATAGCCTCAAATCCAATATCCAAAGTACATGTTTCCTCCATATCCAATAAACAATAACCGACTTTAGGACCTCTCCGGGTCAATATCCAAATCCTATGTTGTTCATAGCCGATATCCATATCCGTAACCTCTCCGGGTTCTTGTCAAGCGCAATCCACACCTAACGACCGTGATCATGTGTTTCTGGATGTTGAGTTTTGTCGTGGCTTAAATCCTAAGCCGAATCCTGGTCGCTCCGGACCCCTGCCGAACATTGTCCATACTCGACAACCTGAAATAGTAACCGATAATATGGGGCCTAAGTCTTAGGCCGAATCCTGGTCTCTCCGGACCCTTGCCAAGCATAGTCCATACTCGACGACCTGAAATAGTAACCGATAATATGGCGCCTAAGTCCTAGGTCGAATCCTGGTCTCTCCGAGCCCTTGTCGAGCATAGTCCATATTCGACGACCTGTAATAGTAACCGATAATATGGGGCCTAAGTCGTAGGCCGAATCCTGGTCTCTCCGGACCCTTACCGAGCATAGTCCATACTCGACGACCTGAATAAGTCAATTCACCATGTTTGGGCGAAAAGACTTACCCCTTGCCGGGCACAATTGATACCCGATGAAGGTTTATCAAAAACCAAATAAAAATCCAATCAAAAGCCAATCCAAAATTCAGATCAAATAAGAAAACAAAAAATCCATATCAAACATCCAAACCAGTATCCAAACCTAAATTCAAACTAGGAAACAAACAGAATCAGGAGTTCGAACCAAGCTCCAAAACCAAACCAGAAAAACAGGAATCCAAATCAGGAAACAAACAAAACCATGAGTTCAATCCAAACTCCAAAACAGAATCAGAAAAAGCAAATGTCCAAGCCAAAATGGCAAACCATAAAACCAACCAAACCGAGATTTCAATCCAAATTCCAAAACCATACCAAAAAAAAGTAAACGTCAAAAATACGAAAGAAGGAACCAAAGTTTGCAGAAAAATAGAAAGAAAGTAGGATTTCATAGACTCAAGTAGCACGGTTTTTTGTCATCTCAAAGCACGCCTAGGGACCGTCCTTAATCCCGTACGAGTGTAAGTGACCTAGCCGCATTACTTTGAGTTCTATTACTTATTCAAAATCATAAACCTGTTTAGTTGATAATGAGCTGTCGTTGCCCAGACCCATTTCCATTTCCGTTCAAGGTAGGTGGTAGTCTTTTTATGGATTGGTGCGGCATTTACTGGTGGTATGCCCCCGAGTGTAGATCCATCTGTATCGATAGCCGTCTACTGATTGGGGGTTGCCCCCTGCTGAGCCATTCCCTCTGCTTGTTGGTTGAGCGTTTCAAATCCAGCTCCATGGATCTGAGTCCGTGCCTTTCATGCTCGCACAAATTGTCTGAAAAGAGCCTGCATCATCTCCTCTTGTCTTTTCACCATAGCTTCCATTTCCTTTCTGGTGATGTAAATGGATGCTCCACCTGCTCCATTTCCAGAGGAAGCCTCTTGACTTCCCTCCCGATTGCTCCTCTCTATCACTTGCTTCGTTGCAGATGGTCTAGCCATTGCTCCTTCAAATCCAAGTTTCTAACTCCAAAATTCCCGAGCGCTTTAGTTCTCATGAAAGCACCAAAATGTTAGCGCCAAAATTGGTCACTAACACCCAAATCCATATGAAAGCACCAAATACCAATCACAGCTCACAGATAGGGTGTATGTAGAGAGTAATAATATGAAGAACAGTTAAAATTTAAGTGAAAGCAGTAATGAACAACAGATTTTATAGTGGTTCGGCTGACTCCGGCCTACGTCCACTCCAAAGTTTTCTTTTTATTAATGTAATAATCCATTACAGTTACAATGTGGAAGACTTGTCTTAGTCTTAGAAAGTAAGAGAGCAGAAAGAAGAAGAAGAAGCAGCAGTCCTGATCTCATCTGGAGACCCACATGCTGTATTTATAGGCAAAACCAGGTTGTTGGGCCTCCTGAGTAGTTTGGGCCCACCAAGGGTACCGAGGTATCGAGGTGTCAAGGTATGGAGCTACCGAGGTATGGATCTACCGAGGTATGGATCTACCGAGGCATGGAGGTATGGATCTACCGAGGTATGGAGGTATGGATATACCGAGGTATGGATCTACCAAGGTATGGAGGTATGGATCTACCGAGGTATGGATTTACCGAGGTATGGGTCTACCGAGGTATGGAACTACCGAGATATGGGTCTACCGAGGTATGGAGGTATGCCCATCCAATACCGAACGAGATTTATGCGGAACATCCACCATGCTGAACCATGTTTAATGACGAACCATGTTCCCTAGACCCAAATTATAGTCGGTTCATTTTTATCCAAACATATTTCCATCTTCCAAGCACCCTGCGTCATCCATCCATCCAGTCGACTGAATCCATCGTACATCAGTTTTGACGCACGCGTAGTCAGTTAAGTTAAATCTGCATATCCATGGCCTTGCCAAAAGGCGGGTTAACAACAAACTTTCTCCATACAGTGTTTATCCCACCCATAAAATCTTAGTGACCATTCCACTTGGTCAAAGCATCCATCAGAATCTTAAGTAGAAAACTAGATGACCAATCCCTCCTCAAGAATCCGGAGCTGCTTCACCAAACTTTTCTCGCTCTAAGAGTCATCCTTCTACATGGTTGAACCATCGGTATTGCTCCTAGAAATCCAAGTCATAAGAAAACTCAATCTCCGATGTAGGTAAACTTCTGATTTCCTCAAAAGAATCTGGAAAATCTCTGACTACCTTAATAGCTTTACCTCTATATGAGATTCCCTAATTCCCAAAACAAAGAATACACCATGAATTCGCAAACTAATCGCAAGTCACTTTTGCGATCCTACTCAGTTCAGATTCCAAAGAACTATCTTCACCAACTAGAACAGCTTTCCTAATCGAGGTCAATCTTTCCAGAATGGCTTATCTACCAGAAAAATTGATAGATCACTTCCAGCAAATATCTTGCATCATTGAGCTTCCATAAGAAATGGATAAGCCTTCACTATCTGCCTGGTTTGCCGATAGTAGAATCCCAAAGATTTCTAAATCATCGAAGAAAAGGGTCCACGCTGCTTCCAAACTTCACTTCAATGATACTGCTAAGCCAAAGATCTTCCTTAACCAAAAGCTCCTTGAAACACAAAACTATCACCCAATTCCACTAAAAAAATCTTTAATACGGGTAGGCATCTTCTCAAAAACTCGGCTCAAACCAAACACCAAACCATTTGTTCTTCTTAAGGGAAACAATGAGACCATGTCCGAAATGAGGTAACTCATCGACCTTAGTCTCATACTTCAATATAGATAAGACTCCCTTACTTGAGATCCAGAAGATTCCTAAATATCTGAATCTTCCCTTGTAGTAGGCATCACTGTTCCTCCAATACCATCTAAATCTTGCTCCAACAGGAACATCTTCAGAACCACCTATGGATACTGCATCCCATCGCACAGCTATTCCTTCCTGAAGTCACCAAGATACCATCACCTGCTTCTGCTCAGCTAACAGATTCAACACTTGGAAATCCCGCTCACACGGGAGCAAATCAACCTCACACTTCAAGAATATACTCCAACCCTTGAAAATACTTTCTCTAAGATCAATGAAATCCTCTCACCGATCTATAAAGCTTATTCGAGACGGTATTAGGTCTACAATCTCGACAGATACACCTCCAACCATAACATATGAGCCTCCTCCATTAGTGGTAGTCGTGTTACACACACTCCTACCTGATCTACCTCTATAAGCTATGTTGGAAAATCCGAGCAGATAACCCAACATATTAGGTAGATATATAAATATATCTATATATAAAAAAATTACAAGAACGCTCTCTCAAGAAAGAAGTCACTCCTAAAGCCTAGGTATTCACTCAACCTAGTGCTTTGATACCAGCTGTAGCGATCGAACATTCTATCACCAGAAAGACGCATCACTATTTAAGAAAGAAAGGGATAGAAGAAGAAAAGAAAGAGAAGAAAGAACAACAACATAACAGAATCTCACAGCGGAACGAATGAATTATAATATATAACATATATTTAGTATCATATACATCAGAGTAAACAACTATACATCTCAATTTAGACAGTTATAACATTTCTGTCTAATGTAGAATACAAGAACATCCATACAGAATAACATCATAGCGGAAACTCTATCTATATATCTACATGTTGAAGCCTCCTGCTCCAAAGCTCCTCCAGAATTCGTCAAGGTTAACCTGAATCACTTGACTACTCATAGATAATATGAGTACCCAAGAGTTTAATAGAACAGAAAATAAACACTCAGGTCAGACAGGGGTCTGGTGTGAGTAAACGGTTTAAAATTGCTTAACTTTATAAAATCCTTTGAAAAGAAAGGTATCACGTAAGACTTCCCACACATAAACATGGAAAAGTTTTTACATTACGCTAACCAAAACATTTGATAGGAAATCCAGTGATATTATAATAGTGTCTAGGGTTTTCAAGTAAATAAGAAATAGCCGAAATTGTTACAACTATTAAATTCCAGCTACTAGCCACGAAAGTGGGTAATACAGACAAAACCGTAGGGTCTCGTAAGAAGAATGGGTTTCCATCAATGGCAGGGCTACTGGGGTACCGCCCATCATAGTACGTGGCCTAGATCACCATACAGAGGAGCTACCCTAACTCCGCTGCAATACAAGGCCGAAACCATTCCTTACTGAATAGTCCCGAACAAGACAACCCCGCAGTTGGCTGTAGATCCAACTGCCCACACAACCGAATAAAAAGGGACATCTAGAAAGGGGTAAATCTCGTCCTACTTGGGCATGACCGACTTAACCTTGCTGCAACTCCCATGTTTTAGCTATTCCCGGTTGATGAGGCTTGAGGTTGAGTTTACCTTTATAGGACACATCTATCTTAGAATGCTCATCGTCCACCTGACGATGTTCTGAAAGCAATCAATCCATATAAGTCCGTTCCAGGTTCGAACGGAACCGAAGGCACTATCTTATTACACTCATTTTGGAATCACCCACAGAGTTAACGACAATAGCCCTTGCACCCTGAATCTTCATCTCGAAACTAAAAGTACTACCTTTGTTAAACTCATTCTGGAATCACCCTCGGAGTTATAACGATACATAGTTCTTACACTTCGAGTCTTCACTTCACTTCACTTGGATAAACGACCTAACGTTAATTTGGATCGATGTGGTTTTTGGATACAATACCCCATCCCGGTCTCACCGAATCCAAAACGCAATTTTAATGTCCAAGTTGTACTTGAGTGATATTAAGAATATCACTCACAATAAATGGATGATTCATAACACACAGATAGATAATACACTATTATCAAATTCGTCCACTCATATCACAAAGCAGCATATATATCACATCTCAGATATATCACATTCAATATCACTATATATCAACTAATGACATACAATATCATCCAATATCATTAACTCATCCAATGATATTTATCATCCAATCATTAATCATCCATAAACAAGTTTGGACTATTCTTAATTAATTTAATTAATTCTTAATCAAATTAATTCCTTACTTAATCACTTGGATTACCATTAATCCAACTTACTTATTCATTAATTAATTACCAATTAATTAATTAAACATCACTTAATTATCCACCTTAATTAATCTCCCTTGATTAATTATTACTTAATTACTTTAAGTAATTATTCCTTAATTACAATATAAATTAATCATCTTGATTAATTACTTCTTAATTATACCATGAAATTATCTCTTAATTACCCTTTTTAAATTAATCATCCTTGATTAATTATTATTAATTTACCCTGTTAATTATTTCTTAATTATCCTTTAATCACACCTGATTAATCACTTTTAAATTAATCACACTTGATTAATTACTCCTTAATTAATCACATTTGATTAATTACTTCTAATTACATTTGGTAATCAAAACTAAATTATAGATTAATTATCCTTTAATTATTAATTAACAATTAATTATTTATTTCTATTAATTAATGATTAATTTCACTAAATAAATTTCTTTTAATTATATTCTTTAACAAGTAATTAATCACATTATTAAATTCTCTTAATCCTTTTTTTAATTAATTAGTCTTCAGTTAATAAATAAATTTAAATCATTAACTGATTATATTAATTAATTCTTTAATTAATAACACAAGTGATTAACCTTTAATCACTTACACCTAATTACTTTCTCAAAGTAATTAACCTCTAATTACTTTGTTAAATAATTCCTCTTTTAGTTAATTACCTCAAGTAATTAATCACTTAATTACTTCACCAAGTAATTTCACTAAATCAAATCATAAGTGATTATCTTTAATTAATCACTAATTAATTACTTAATTAATTATTTAACTAATCCTTTAAATTTAGTTAAATGATTCCTTAACTTCTTATATTTGAAAAGATCCTTAACTAAGAAAATCATTATCTTAATTAGATTATTTATATTAACAAATAACTCTTTAATTATTAATAATAATTAAATTATCTTAATTATCATCGTATATTTGTTTATCTTTAAATTAGCCATACTTTTAGTTAATCAAGATAAATCTTTATTATAATTGATTACTAAATTCTTAATCATTAAACTTTATTTAAAATAAAATATATTAGAAAACAATTATATTTAAAACAATTTAAACATTCGAATTAAACTTTTAAATCTTTAAAACTTTCTAAAGTTATTAAATAAATTTAATACAAACATCATTTCAAAAATCCACTTATTTTATTTTTAAAAATTGTATATTTCAATATATATATATATATAACTTATTTAAAATTTAACTTTGAAACAAATTAGTTTATAAGTGAAAACTTGTTTAATTTTTGTGTTAAAACTTGAATTATCTACAAAATCATATTTTCTTTGTTTCAAAATTTTTTAAATAAATACTAAAACCTGCTCAACCTAAAACCTGAGCTATCCACTACAAGAACCCGAGTTGATCTCGAGTAACCAAGCAAAAACCCCGAGCAACCCTAAACCCTTCACCTACTTCGAGTCAAAATCTCTTTTGCACGAGACGAAACCCGAGCGCCTTTATCTTCTCCAACCCATCACGCTTCCAGATACACAATCGTACACATCCACGTGCACAACATTCCTGGCCAACCATAAACCATGCTCCAGCCTTCGTTACGTCGCACTTGACCACGACAACTACAATCGAAACCCAGAAATCAATCTTCGATCGAAAATCAAAATTCGACCATAAACCCAACACTGCCAGAACCATACATCACCGAAATACGACCGCCACCGACGATCCTTGACTCGAGACACCACGCCATCTTCCTTGAAGCCACGTTGTGACCTCCAGCACCTCCAGAACCCTTCGCGCTCGACTCCGGTAGCTTCACATCGCCAGAAACCCAAATAAACTTCGACGGCAAATACAGGGTATAAAACCCTACTCCATCGATTATCGGCCAAGACAATCATCAATAAATTCCCAAAGCAATTTTCTGATGATCTCCTACATCCCCTCGACCTTCATTCTCAATCGCGTCACTCAGTTCGTCGTCGATCGCCACCAATTGGCCATTTTGCCCAAAACAGTCAACTCGAGAATCCACTCCAATTACTAATCTAAAAATCATGATACAAGCTTCAAACATAATGATTTCCTATTTGTAATTCAATTATGAAATCGAAATTTAAGATTGAAATCGTAAATTTTTGACCCAAATTAACTTTTGCTGTAAATTCAAAAAAAATGAGCTAATTATTCATTTTAAAAACTTATAATTATTTTTAGATGAAAGATTACATGATCACTAACAACATCTATTTACAATTCATGAGCCAATTCACATTCAACTTTGAGTTATTGATTTTATTATGAAATGAATCCTGTTATTATCACATAGAGGATAAGTTCTAACAACACAGGCATTTCAAAATTCATCATTCAAACATGCATCCAATATAATTCAAATATTTCAGATAACATCATGTTATTCATTCATAAGAACAGGTTGAAATCCAGAATTTTAAACTGTTTTTAAAAATTCAATTACTCGCCTTATTAAAACAGAAGTCTGACAACACAAGTTTGCAGACTCTTGAACTTTAATCTGAATTCTACTGCATGTTGAAAACAATCTAGCTACTGTTGATTATGAGTTGCTTGTTTGTATTTGAAGATCTGAAGATCTTGCATTGATGTTGAACTTGCATTTGAAATTTACATCTTGCTCTTGCTTGCCTCTGATTTGAATTTCCAAATTTTACAGTTTTTTACTTCTTTCTTTTTATCTTTGATTTGCATTCAATTTTGTTGAAAAGAAGAAAGGATTTAGCTGAAGATTAAAACTCATGTTCTTATTTTACAATTAAATTTTAAATTTAATTATCAAAGAGAATGACATTTGTCTTTTTAATGCCTTAGTTAACTTACACCTATGCATATATTTTTACAAATGTCCCTAACATATATTAAAATGTTTACGAGTGTTTTTTAATGTTTTATTAATGATTTACAAATGTTACTTTTCTTTTTAATAATTTATTTAAGCTATGTATGCGTATTTAATAAATATTTACATGATTATAAAATGTTTTTATCTTATATAAATAAGCTTTTAGACTTTAATTAATATTTAAAAGTGGATTCATATTAACAATTATTTATTATTTATGCTCTTGATCCAATAATTATAACATATGTTTATATGCTTGAGAATTTAAATTCAACTCTATATTTATTTTCACAAACCAATTTTTCCTTATGTTTGAATTTTAAAATGAAAAGAAAATGAACTTCTAATTAAATTCTTATTTAAAACTCAAGTTTAAAATATGTTTATAATAAATAAGAAATCATTCTTGTTATTAAAATTTTAAATCTCAAATATCCTTTTGAAAATTATTGAGTCATTTTAAATCTTCAAATTATAAATTATATATATATATAATAAAGTTTGAAAACACTTTACTAAATTCAAAACAATAATTTTTCCCATTTCTAATATATATACGAATATATACATTTCAAATGGAAAACATTTTTAATCATTAGTTTTGATAATTACTAAATTAAATTTTTGAAACACAAATCCAAACCACAATATATATTCATATATATTTCAATTTGAATATATCAGCTTTTATTACATTAGAGACTTCCTATTTACAATATATCAATATATATATATATATATATATATATATATATATTATAAATAGAAAACATTTTGACCAGCCTTTGAAAGATAAATATTACCAATTTTAAATTGCTAGAATAAATATTATAAATTTTCAAAAGAATTAAACTTGCCAATTTTATGTTGTTAGGAAGAATGTTAATAGATATTATCAAATTATTATTATTAACCTTTAAAAGAATTTTAACTTGTTCAATTTATAATGTAAAATGATCAAATCAATTTAATTATTAACAAAGATTATTAAATTGATATTGCTCAAAATTACGGGTCGTCACACCTCTAGCTTTATTCATCCATCTTATGATTCGAGTATTCTGCAAATATCTCGATTAGTCCATTCTTGTATTAGTTGGTTATGGGTGAAAACAACAATTTAAAATTGCAAATCTTCCCGGTAAGATATATTTATAAGTATAATTGGATTTTGTTCTTAAAACGAGCAAAGAATATTCGTAAAAATTATAAGAGACATGTTTATCATATGGAAAATGATTTTGTGCTGTATTGCCCATTGAGTGCTTTAAGAATTCTAGTCGATGCGTCTGATCAACATTACCGATAGGAGTCTCCTAAACGCTATGATGAGACAGTCTGACACAGTAAATTGACTTGTAATTAGTAAATTTTTCTAAAAAGATGATTACATAAAGTTAATTATAATCTTGAATGTCTTAGCTTTTCGAGAAAGTGGATCATGAAATAAATGATTTAGCATAGAAGCTGTTTTTTTTTAAAAGGGAGAAACGTGTTATCGCTTATCCTTCTAAACAATTAAAGCTTGCCGAGACTAGACATGCCACTCATGATCTATAGCTCGCGGCTATTATTTTCACTCTTAGAATTTGGCATCATTATCTTTTGGGAGAGAAATTTGTTTTGTACAACGATCATAAATCTTTAAAGTATTTAATCTCTCAAGAGGAACTTAACTTGCGTCTGCAGCGTTGGCTTGAATTCCTTACATCTTATGATCTTGATATTCTTTATACTTCAGGAAAGGGAAATCGTGTTGTCGATGCCCTTAGTCATAAGCAACAAGCAGTTGTTTCCACAATGATATCTGAATGGAATGATCTCGAGACTCTGTCTACTTGTGAGATTCGAGATCGTGAATCCGATTTATGTTCATCTCTTGTTTTGTGTAGACTTGAGGCTCCTTCTTCTATTTAAGACGCATCCTTGAAGCTACTTTATTATTGGGATGGAATGAAAGATGATATTGCTAGATTTATTAAGAGTTGCATGACTTTCCAACTCATTAAGTCCGAGCATCAAAGGCCAAGTGGGTTATTGCAACCTTTGGTCATTCCTGTTTGGAAGTGGGATCAAGTCTCCATGGACTTTATAGACGGTCTTCCCTGTTCTCGTTTGGGTCATGATAGTCTATGGGTGATAGTAGATTGACTTACCAAATCCGCCCATTTCATTCTCGTTTGTCCAATTGGACGTTATCTCTTTTGGCCAAACTTTATGTTAAAGAAATTGCTAAATTTCATGGAGTTCCTACTTCTATTATTAGTGATCATGATCTATTATTTACTAGTGGATTTTGTAAAGGTATTTAAAAAGCTTTAGGAACGAAGCTTAATTTTAGCACCGCTTATCATCCTCGGTCCGATGGACAAACAAAGCATGTGAATCAAACTCTTGAAGATCTTCTTTGTGCTAGCATTCATTATTTTGGTGGAAGTTGGGAAGATCATATTTCTCTTGTTGAGTTTTCTTATAATAATAGCTTCCAATCTAGTATTGGTATGGCACCTTTCGAGGCACCCTACATAAGGCCATGCCGATCTCCTTCATGTTGGCTTGAAGTCGGTGAGAAGCTACATTTAGGTCCAGAGTTTTTTCATGGTTCCATATAAAAGATTGACCTTATTCGTCATAGGATGAAAGAGCTCAAAGTAGACAAAAATCCTAGGTCGTTAACCGAAAAAGGAAATTTGGAATTTTCTATGGGAGATTTCGTGTTCATTCTGTTTCACCTATGAAGGATGTTGTGCGTTTTTGTCGTTTAGGAAAATTAGCACCTCAATATATTGGCCCATTTCCCGTCACCGAACGCATTGGTTCCATGGCTTATCGCCTTTTATTACCAGCTCAATTTTCTGTTATTCACGACGTATTCCATGTCTCTCAACTATGGAAATGCCTTAGAGATTTCGATTCTATCCTTGAGCCCGGCGTCATTGAAGAATTTGAAGTTTCACCTAATTTGATTTATGAGCAACATCCTATTCATATCATTGCTAAACGCCTTCATAATAAAGATGTTCCACTTGTGAAATTTCCATGGTCCGCAAAATCGTAAGAATTGTTCTTGAGAATCCAGAGAATTCATCGAGTGAACACATCCGGACTTACTCTCTCATGCTCCTTAAGGTGAACTTCTCGCTTCAAAATTTTCTTTTGTGTTATTATGCATTAGTGTGGTTATTACTCTTTATTTTTTTCTTAAGTATTCCGAGGACGCAATTTCTTTAAGTAGGAGAGTCTGTAACAACCCGCATATTTTACAATTTCATATTTAAATATCGCATCGTTGATTTACTTTAAAGTCGAAAACATGACTTTTTGTAAACAATCAAATACGGACTCGAGACCACTTTCAGGAGTTCAAAACGGCGTTCACAACTTGTTTGAGTATAAACATCGATATGTTTGGAGCTTCTCATTCCTTGTTTTTGAATTTAAAGGTGAGTTCTTGAACTCACATCTAGGTCTATAAATTTCATTGTTGTTAGGTATGAATTCCTATTGTCTATTTCATATCCAATTTTGAATTGAATTGGTTTGGTGAATCTTCCAATTTTTTGTATTTTGAAGTCAAAATTTATGAAAATCCTACTATGGATGTTTGGACATGTTGTTTGGAGTGCATCAAAAAGCGTATAGGGTTGGATTGTCGCTTGGCATAAATCACTAGCTATCATCACTCATTAAATTGCTTCGAAGTTGACTTGGCCATCAATGTCCTAGGAAAAATGTGCCCAGAGCTTCAGCTCGGACGTCTGGTATAATGCTCAAACGTCTGATGCTACGGAATAAAAATTCCAGATTTACAGCTCAGACGTCTGAGGTTATTTCCCAAACGTCTGGGCGATCTGGGAGAAAATTTTCATACCTTCAACTCAGACGTCTGGGAAAACCACCAGTCGTCTGACCTTGATAAATTAAACCAATTTGCCTATTTTGAGTCGATTTCCATTTTCATCGATTTTTGTTGATCTGATTAGTTGTTGTCATTTATTATTGAATTTGATGACTTATTTTCTAGATTTTTGGAATTTCCATTTGATGGATTTGCTATCGATTTTCTTGGTTTTTAAATCACATTGTCGAAGGTGGAATTTTGATGATAGATTGTTTTTACAATAGTTTCTGTGATTTGTCACTTTAAAATACAAAGATTTCTATACTAGTAGTAAATACTCAAACTCTTTCACAAAATGGATTTCTACATTAGATACAAAGCTCGTTTTTAAAACTGTTTTCCAATCTATTAGTGTATACAAACCTTTACCTCATTCGTATGAGAAATCCAATTAAACGACTTAGCAAAACAAGTGGTATGAAACGCTTGCGTTTACTTTGTCGGTTAATTTTTATATCTGTTCGATTGAAATCTTGTAACAATTTTCGAGTGAAAATCGACAATTTGTTCGTGAATATTTAAGTTAAACTCGTGCTTATGGGGCATGAAGCCTAACTCATTTATTTACTAGTTTAGTGTAATTTACAATTATTTTCGAGTGGAAGTCCGCAATTTGTTCGTTAATATTTAAGTTAAGCCAGTGGTTATGGGACATGAAGCCTAACTCATTTATTTACTAGCTTAGTGTAATTTAAACTTTTATTAAACCATGATGATCATTTTTGTAGGCTAGCGACCCATGGTCTTTCGACCATTTATAGAGTTCTGTGCATGAGGTGTATCTTTTAGGGTGCGTTGATGTTGGGCTCATTCATCCGTGTAGGGGACAGCACCACGACAGAGTCTGTGCATGAGACGTATCTTTTAGGGTACGTCGATGTTCGGCCCATTTTATGGGTTAGCGACCTATGGGATAGCGTCCCGTTTATGGTACACGTATTGGTGAGTTTTCGTGCTCCCGTTTATGATAGGCATCCCCCTTTGTGTTTTCTGGATTTCTAAATATTGATTTTTGGAATCTACGTTTCACCAATTTTTGTGATTTGCATTGATATGTTTTGTCAATATTTGAGGTTTGGTGAATAAGCCAAATAATATTATATGCTTTTTGGGTATTTGAGGAGACTGGAGTTATTGTATATTTTCATTGTTATCAAATATATATTGTCACAGTATGGCATTATTGTTATCATATATTTTTGTCATATCTCTTATCCTATCTCATCTTATATGATATTCATAGCTAGACTAATCCATTTATTATTTTCTTCTTAAATAATTCTCGGGTTAGACCGAGGTGTTTCAGGTACTTCCACTTCTTAGCAGGGACTGGCTTTTGACTTTTGGCTAACTACTTTAGCTTAGTAGATTTTGTTTTTATACATTATAGATAGAAACTCCTTGATGAATACTTATTCTTCTGTCTTTAGCACTTGTACCTGTTCTTTTGTGATGTAGTGAATCTTTTATGACCACTATTTTGATGTTCACTTCTATATGTTATATTTATATCTGTTTCCCCCTTAGTGATATGAATACGGTGACTAATTTGGGTTATGCTTATTTTATATTTGTTTCGAAGGGTCACATAGCCACTCTGTAGTAGCTTTGAGCTTGTATTTGATATGTCAAATTTCCTCTTGAAATGAAATGCATGACATACTATCTAACATGCCGGTACTCCCACAAAGCAATTACACAGATTGTCGCTCCTCAACAGCCATATTTTTCATACTAATTGACGGCATTACCCAGGAGTGTCCTAGGTTAGTGCGAATATAGAGGTGGGGCATCACATGCGTAGGGCTTCGAGGTGGTATTGGACAATGGTCGTCAAAATGGTCAAGGAGTGAGCGGCAACGGGTGGACAATGGCTTGTTGATGGGTTTCATTCGCGTACTTGCCTGAGTGCAAAGGCGTGATAGGGAGAAGGAAAGACTTTTGGCCACGATCTAATGTTTTGGAAATCAACAACCCTGATTGAATTAAAGTTTAAAAAAAGTTGTAGATTATATATTTAAATTCGTGTAAACTTATAAATGTATAACTTGTTCATACGAGGTGGAAATCGCACGAAACAAATTGTGTAAGGTTCGTATTGTCGAGCACTACATTTTAGTGCTTGTTAGGATGGATTTGGGGCTAGTGAAAATTTTGGTCAAAATTAAACGCCTGTTTAATTTTAATCAGAATAAATCGCTATCGCGATGACTACAAGCAAAGTGAGTACAACTCGCCCTCATTTTCTCGCTTATATTTTTATGTAAGTGATAATTTATTTCATGTTGTTTGATGCTTGTTTGGATGATATACGACATACTATATATATATATATATATATATATATATATATATATATATATATATATATATATATATATTGGTTGGTTTGGATATATTCCCGCATATTTTAGTGGATGAGACCTTATACGTTCTCGTATATGAGCAGAAGACCCTTTGTACGCACGTCTACCTTGAAGCAGACATTGTACATAATTTCCCATATGTATATTTTTTGCAGGTGACAAGTTGGAGGGATCCAACAGGATTCTTCACGGTTGATTTTATTTACAGATATTTTTATATATGTTGTTATCATGTGATATATGATGTTTGGACGTCATGATTGATACAATTGATGTGAATCCCTTTATCTAGTACTTTTGCAGCATTGTGCTATATTTTGGAATTTAAAGTATTAAAATGGTGATTTCACTTTAAAAATATTTCAAAGTGATTTTTGAAAATATAAGTGTTTTCAATAAATAAAATTTAATCGTTAAAGAAATGAATTGATTTTAAATAAATAAAAGTTATAATTTTTATGTTCACTACAACAAAAAGTGTCTTTTATAGCGGCATATAGCCGCTATTGTAAAGGCCCGAAAATCCGTACTCCTTTGAGCTGGCAACATTCCATAACAATCCAGCCAAGGGGAACAAACTTCCGAATCTTCATGGTTAAAGAAAAAGAAAGAGATAGAAGAAAAGAGAAGGAAGAGAGAAGAAGAAAACAGAACAGCAACAAAAACAATATCAGAATCTCACAGTCGCAGCGGAACAACATATAATAAATAAATGAATAATCTTTAAACCAAGAACTATACATTTTATACATTACATCATTATCAGAGTTTACAACAACAATAGACAACAGAGTAATACATCAATGGACAGTTATATAAACTTGTCCTCATACAGAATACACAGCGGAATAATACATAGTATAATATCATACACAAGTGGTACGTCTCGATATGCAGCTCGCCTCCTGAGCTCCATAGCACTCCTAAATCCAGAATAACCTGATAACCAAACTCTAGACTGCCCGTGTGGAAATTGGTGGGCACCCAGAGTTTAGGAAGGGAACAATAAACTCCAGGTCAGTCATGGGACTGGTGTGAGCACTTAAAACAGTTATTTATCTTTAAAACAAAGAATAGGATAATTTTTAAATAAATTCGCAATGCTTTTTAGAAAATGAGACTACCATAAGGCCTCCCGCACACACACACAATGCAAACGCAGAATCGGAGGAGATTTCTCCTTATGATAGTCAAAAATGCTTGATACGCATTAAAAAGAAGCAATTGATATTATTACTAGTGCATAGTGCAGAAAAATCATTTCGAAAGTAGAATATAAATCTTAGCCAACATACGACCATTATCGTATGCCTACTATAGCTACCATCTAAACAGTGGTGACCACCATAAGTAAATGGCAGGTTCTACAACTAAAACCGTACAAGGCTCGTATTGTTTCTTTGGATTTCCAACAAATGGTCAGGCCAAGGAACTTCCCATTGCCACATGGAAACGCCCCTGGAATGACGTCCCGAGAACCTAACCGGATCTCTGCCAACACAAGGCCGGGTTACCCCTAACTGGGTAACTACTGACACGAATATGTCATTCCCCGATCGTAACCGATCTATATCCGAGGATCTCCGATTTCCAACAACCACAAAGTAATAAATTTGCAGTAACCACATAGGTTAAGTATCTAGGCTCCATACCATGATACCACCTCTATCCAGAAGGAATGACATACACTAAAGGGGTGCTACCCCCTAATAACCTTGCTGCATCTTTCCTGTTTTGACCATTTCCGGGGTGTGAGGCTCGATGAAGTCTCGTCCACAAAGCCACGCTTTACAAAAGCAGTGCTTTGGGTCAACAAATGATCAAAGCAATGATCATCAAGATAGACGATCAAACAAATGATCCTATCACAAACGATCAACCAATGATCATTTCACAACATCACTCAGCATGCCACATTACCAATTTGGGAATGTATCACTAGTGACCATCAACTGTATAACCTTTGAGCTCGTACGTCTCAGAGAAGGGTGTTAAGCTAAGAGAATAAATTCTCCGCCACCAACAGAAATATATTTGATAGAAACCAGCTTTACATCTCAAATTGTAACGTCGGACATACAATCCATACAAGTCCGTTCCAGGATCGAACGGAACCGAAGGCACTTATAAAGAAGTCCTTGCAACCCGGATATTCATTAATCACGTCCGGACTTCCCGTCACTAAGGGTGATAAAACCTCTGTACCGAAGATCAGCCGATGCAGAGTAACTCGACGGTAATCCTTCCGTTTTCACAATTATCCGATCTTCAACACCGGTCTTCAAATGCAATTCATAACGACGTATCACATATTCGGAGTGGGTTATACGACCCCATGGTCCTTTCCCGGTTAACCCGAATAGTGGGCGCTTATTTAAAAATAAGTGTGGCATTCAATTCAAGCAATCACAACAAATACCCATTTAAAGGTAAATATTGATAGTCGGTTATTTAACTATCAATAAAGATGCGCAACATCATCAGATTCCAAATAATTTCTCAAATTATTTAATTTCCAAAAATATCTTTACAAGATATAAAATTTTCCACACTTCAAAAATAAACAACGTTTATTTTGAAAACAATTTTCCCTTTCCATTTATAAATTCCATAGTGAATTTATATTTCAAAATATCTATTGATCTACAGTTTTCTATAGATTTCAAATATTCAATTCCAATTTATCTTCAAAAGGATAAATTCTTAAAAACGTTCCATTTCATATTGGAAAAGCAATTCCATACTTATTTAAAAGTAAGTGATTCACAAATATTATTTATTTTCAACAATTTGAAAATATTCAATATACTTAACCCATAGTTAAGTATATATTTCATTTGTTTAAGGAAAACGTTCTTTAATTCACATTTATTCGGGTCAAAACGAGTGTTGCGTAAAACATCGTTACGACGACCCAAAAACACTAGTATAGGGATTCGAAATTAAACAGATATATAAATCCCAATACTATACAAAAATATTTTCTTTCGGAACCCATTTACTATAACAACAGTGTTATAGTCCATCATTTCCTTATTTTTCTCGAAAACGTCTATTTCAACAATGAATGTTGAAATCTACGACTTCCTTTCCTTCTATTTCTCGAAAACGTCTATTTCAACAATGAATGTTGAAATCTATCTTTTCGATACTTGATGCATTTTAAAACATCTTTAAAACGTTTTAAATTCTATTTAAAACATCCTTTTCCCAAAAGATATCCATTTTATTTAACGATATATTCACTGTTCAAAAACGTGAAAATAACTCCTTTAATAAATTTTTATATTCAATTGATCAAATTCAAATGATTACGAATTTATAAACAATGTTTATAAATTCTATTCGTTTTTATAAACTTCGATTTATAAATTTCCTTTATCAATCCAATTCAAATTATATAACTCAATTTCAAACCAAAGGTTCATATTATAAGTTGATTACTTATAATTCATTCATTTACCAAATCGTTCTTTAAAATTTCACAAATTTTTAAATCTTATCACTGACAAGATTCCTTTATATTCTATAATGGTTTTCAACTTATAAAAACCCCCTTTATTAACAATTTCTATAAATATCCCCTATAAATGTCCAAAATCCACTTTTATAAGTTAATTTCTTATAAACTTTTATTTTCGATATCTATTCATTTTATAACTTCCACAATTTATAAATTTGTAATGAAATTCATTTGATACATCTTCTTAACACTTTATAAACTCGTTTCATAATTCCAATAAATGTAATTTATAAGTATCTATTTATAAAATCTTTTATATAAACTATTTATAATAATTATTCAAAATCCCAATTTAACTATTATATAAAATCTATATATTTTAGAAATTACCTTTTGTTATTTTTCACAAAAAATCATAGTTTTTATAACTTAATAAAAATAAAACTTTAATTTATTTAAAATGAATTAATTCAAAAATTTAATATAAACATATACTTTGGAAAATCACTTTAAAAATCCTTTTAAATTCAAAATCGTTATTTTTAACTTTAAAAATGGATCCGATGATGCCACAGCATCCAATAGTCAATCATGGCACAAATATCATATATCGATATGATAATCAATAATCACACAATATCTATAATCATATAAATATTTGTGAGGAATCCAGTTGGATCCCTCCAACTTGTTTCCCTGCATCCATAGACGTTAGCACAATACCAATTCCACTTCGAGGTGGAATATCGCGGTATATGGGATTTTATAAAACATTATCCGCTTAGTAGGCGGCGCAATAGGGTCTCATCCGCTATACAAGGCGGGAAATCAATTCCAATATATACATATGCCAATATATATATATATATATTGCTATATATAGTATATCCTACTATATCTACTATCACAATCAAACAGCAATCAATAACTGAAATCATTATTCAAAAATTTTAAATCTAACTATTTAAAATTTAAATCGATCTGTTCGATTGAGTGAGGAGTTCTCACCATGGTTTTATTTCTGGTTTCGGCGTTCGTTTCGAATAAAATTAAACGAACGTTTAATTTTACCCGAAATTCAAACGAGCTCCAATCGACTCCAAATCAGCTTCATCGCGAAGAGCACGACCATACGATTCCAACGCACTTTGATTCGCCCAAATCGGACCTCATATGACAAAGATATACATTTTAGAAGTTCGTATGATTTTAATATAAATTAATTTACAAATTAACTTTACTTTCCCTTGATTTTATCCTGGTCGTGCATTCCCCTACCCAGATCTTACTGACGCGTTCTACCCCATCTCCTTCCTCATGCGAATTATTCCCAGGTTACGTTCAAGAAATCGAACCCATAGAATACTCACAAACCCTAATAGCCGCACCTAATACACTCGACTTCGTGACGATCGGTAAGCGCCACAACGCTCGCCCTCCCTGCCCCAACCTTCGGCATGAACCATGTGGCACTCGGTGACCCCACGCGCGCGTGAAACGACGACGAACGGTAACCAAACGTGGCTCCAATTTGACTTCAAACGACGATGATTACTCAAATCCACCGTTGGATTTATAGCTTATGCGATGCTCTTCGATTTTGCTTCAGGAAGTTTTCGAAAATATTGAGTGGATTGGAAGTAAACGAGGGGAGAAGAAGATGATTTCCTGGCCCTCGAAATAGAGGAGGCGGCCGGCCATGCTAGGGTTTTGATTCTCTTTTTTTTTTATTTTGTGAAACTAAAAGGCTATTTATAGGAATTTATCGAACACTATTCATCCGGGTAAACCAAACTCCGATTTACACGCCGAAATTGACGTTCCTAGGGTTTATCCCGCGTTCCGGACACAATGGAACAGGTTTCGGGAGCTAATTCGATCATCTGTACGAGTTATGAAATTAAACGATCAAATTAAATTAAACCGATTTAAACCGATTTTGATGCATTTTAATTTGTACCGGACAAACGGTAAATCCAATTGACTTGAAATTTGAAATCTTACAATAATATCATATTACGGATCCGATGAAACTGGTTTCATCGAAATCCGAGACTTTTTGAAAAATGGCTATTTTAACTCGCCGAATTAATATTAAAAACAATTCGATGCGTTTCGAGCTGCCACGGTCAAACGACAACTCCGATTGCTACGAAAATTGAAATTCGATAATAACTAACTATTACTGATACAATGGAACTGGTTTCATTCAATTCTGAGACTGTTCAAAAATTGGCTATTTTTCAGTCGATAATTAAATATTAAAATATCTGATTTTCACAATTTAACTTTAAATTCAGTTTTACAAGTTCTAAAACATTTCTATAACTTTAATATGATATAACAAAATTTTCAAAATCTTTTCCAATCATATTTAACCCAATATTTAATTATTTCTGGCATTTCAACTATTATATTATCGATTTAATTGTCCGATTAAATCCAAATATTCGAGAAATAAATTATTTAACTTCAAATTTCTACTTATTAATATTTAAAATTAATTAAATACTCAAATTTAAATTATCAAAATTTCTGGGTCGTTACAATCTTCCCCCCTTAAAAGAATTTCGTCCTCGAAATTGCAAGTTAAGGAGAATGATCCTAAACCGTTTATTATTTTTCACAATTCAAATAGTTTTATCAACTTTCTAACACAAATCTTTCTATTAAAGATTCATTATCATTTCAACTAGCTTTTTAGTTTCATTTATAAGTTTCAAACAACATTGTTTTCTTAACAATTCAAATTTAAATTTAAATTCAAATTTCAAATTTTAAACTTTCAAAATTTTCTCAAAAATTTTCTAACACCCTAAATTTTCAAAAAATTTCGCCAGCGTCTCCTTTGCGCGGCTCGATCGGTACGACTACAAAATGGCACCACGGCCCCTCAGAATCAAAAAGAAAAGAGAAAGCCAAGTGGCTGGAGAAGGAAATCATCAAATTTCATACTGAAATTCAAATACGTACCTTTTTGTCGAGCGATTCAATTTTTTTTATCTTTGAAACCAAAATTCCAATTCCTTTATATCCTGTATATTCTGCTAGTAGTAGTATCCAATTCCAACATTCAAATCATTTTGCTAATTCAATTACAAAACCTTTCAACATATGCTTCTTATACACTTTGGTTTATTATTGAAGTTACATATTCAATTTCATTCGTTTCAATTTCAATTCAATTCTATTCAATTTCATTTGAATTCAATTACATTACTTTTCAATTTCACTAATTCAATTCCATTAACACTTAATGAATTATACACAATCAACTAACAAGCAATCAACCAATTTATATTTCAACATAACCAATTTATATTCATTTTACATTCAATTTGGTTCAAACTTTCTAATTCCAATTGGTTAGTTATTAAATTGACTTCCATTCAATTTATTCAACTTCAATGAATTTGCACTTATATTCATTATTTCCTATCAATTATTTACATTCGATTGATTCTCATTCAATCCATTCTTTAATTCAATGGCTAATTCATTTTACAAATAAAATTGAATTTCATTTATATAACCCAAGTTTACTTCTAATATATTCCAAATTCTGTTTCATTTAACTTTTACTTAAGTCAAATTCATCACCTACCCAAGTTTATATCTCATTTTGCTTAACAAAAATTGTTTAACCACCTATCTTTTGGTTTCACTTTTATTTTCACATTTTATAAGTTATACAACTTACTTTCAACAATTACTACTTGGATTTTTTTTATTGGTTCACTTATACTTCTTTAATTTAACTCCATTCCTTAAGTTAAATTTATCCTATCAAAATTTAAATTGTATAAGATTTCGACTCATTTATTATTCCCATAAATATTTAAAAATGGGATTCCAGAGTCCTTTCAGCTTTTCCAAAACCAAATCCAAATTTTCCAAACAACTTTCAATTAAAATATTTGGCAGAAATTCCTCTTTTGGAAACCCGAAAATGAACATCGATAATGCTGCAGTCATTACCGAAGTTATTTTCCAGCGACCGAAAAGAGTTTATAGCCTTTCATTCCTTCAAAATACTTTTCAAAACCTTTGAAATTCATTTTCAAATCAAAAAGGAATTTAATTTCTAAAATTTCCAAACTTTTTCAAAAACATTTCCAAAACTTCTCTGGAATTCTATTTTCAATTATAAGTCAAATTTATAATTTACATTCTTAAATTTCATTTGTATATGGATTTCATTTTTTATTTTTTTTTCTCAATTTTCATATAACAATGATTTCAATTCTATTTCAATTTTAATGGTAATAGTTTAATATTATTACTACCTAACAACCATGCATCCATATGCTATAATAATTTACAGAAAATTATTTCTTTTATATACAAAAATAGTTTTGGGCAAAATTATTCCATTTACCCTATTTTTAAACAATATCGTGTCGAATTGTTCTATTCAAGTGTTTAGAAACCCCTTCGATCCAGTTGTACACACTGTGCCGACGAAGGTTCATATGCCACTCAATAAACCAATCATCGCAATATAAAACAAATTTTATATTCACTAACAAATACGCGCTCATATCTATTATTACACTCAAACTCATTCTATATTACTGCTGACTCTATCTCTAATGAGTAATACCCAACAGAGCCATGGTTGTCGCTTAACCATATGCTCTGATACCAAATGTAAAGGCCCGAAAATCCGTACTCCTTTGAGCTGGCAACATTCCACAACAATCCAGCCAAAGGGAAACAAACTTCCGAATCTTCATGGTTAAAGAAAAAGAAAGAGATAGAAGAAAAGAGAAGGAAGAGAGGACAAGAAAACAGAAACAATATCAAAATCTCACAGTCGCAGTGGAACAACATATAATAAATAAATGAATAATCTTTAAACCAAGAACTATACATTTTATACATTACATAATTATCAGAGTTTACAACAACAATAGACAACAAAGTAATACATCAATGGACAGTTATATAAACTTGTCCTCATACAGAATACACAGCGGAATAATACATAGTATAATATCATACACAAGTGGTACGTCTCGATATGCAGCTCGCCTCCTGAGCTCCATAGCACTCCTAAATCCAGAATAACCTGATAACCAAACTCTAGACTGCCCATGTGGAAATTGGTGGGCACCCAGAGTTTAGGAAGGGAACAATAAACTCCAGGTCAGTCATGGGACTGGTGTGAGCACTTAAAACAGTTATTTATCTTTAAACCAAAGAATAGGATAATTTTTAAATAAATTCGCAATGCTTTTTAGAAAATGAGACTACCATAAGGCCTCCCGCACACACACACAATGCAAACGCAGAATCGGAGGAGATTTCTCCTTATGATAGTCAAAAATGCTTGATACGCATTAAAAAGAAGCAATTGATATTATTACTAGTGCATAGTGTAGAAAAATCATTTCGAAAGTAGAATATAAATCTTAGCCAACATACGACCATTATCGTATGCCTACTATGCTACCATCTAAACAGTGGTGACCACCATAAGTAAATGGTCGGTTCTACAACTAAAACCCTACAAGGCTCGTATTGTTTCTTTGGATTTCCAACAAATGGTCAGGCCAAGGAACTTCCCATTGCCACATGGAAACGCCCCTGGAATGACGTCCCGAGAAACTAACCGGATCTCTGCCAACACAAGGCCGGGTTACCCCTAACTGGGTAACTACTGACACGAATATGTCATTCCCCGATCGTAACCGATCTATATCCGAGGATCTCCGATTTCCAACAACCACAAAGTAATAAATTTGCAGTAACCACATAGGTTAAGTATCTAGGCTCCATACCATGATACCACCTCTATCCAGAAGGAATGACATACACTAAAGGGGTGCTACCCCCTAATAACCTTGCTGCATCTTTCCTGTTTTGACCATTTCCGGGGTGTGAGGCTCGATGAAGTCTCGTCCACAAAGCCACGCTTTACAAAAGCAGTGCTTTGGGTCAACAAATGATCAAAGCAATGATCATCAAGATAGACGATCAAACAAATGATCCTATCACAAACGATCAACCAATGATCATTTCACAGCATCACTCAGCATGCCACATTACCAATTTGGGAATGTATCACTAGTGACCATCAACTATATAACCTCTGAGCTCGTACGTCTCAGAGAAGGGTGTTAATCTAAGAGAATAAATTCTCCGCCACCAACAGAAATATATTTGATAGAAACCAGCTTTACATCTCAAATTGTAACGTCGGACATACAATCCATACAAGTCCGTTCCGGGATCGAACGAAACCGAAGGCACTTACAAAGAAGTCCTTGCAACCCGGATATTCATTAATCACGTCCGGACTTCCCGTCACTAAGGGTGATAAAACCTCTGTACCGGAGATCAGCCGATGCAGAGTAACTCGACGGTAATCCTTCCGTTTTCACAATTATCCGGTCTTCAACACCGGCCTTCAAATGCAATTCATAAAGACGTATCACATATTCGGAGTGGGTTATACGACCACATAGTCCTTTCCCGGTTAACCCGAATAGTGGGCGCTTATTTAAAAATAAGTGTGGCATTCAATTCAAGCAATCACAACAAATACCCATTTAAAGGTAAATATTGATAGTCGGTTATTTAACTATCAATAAAGATGCGCAACATCATCAGATTCCAAATAATTTCTCAAATTATTTAATTTCCAAAAATATCTTTACAAGATATAAAATTTTCCACACTTCAAAAATAAACAACGTTTATTTTGAAAACAATTTTCCTTTTCCATTTATAAATTCCATAGTGAATTTATATTTCAAAATATCTACTGATCTACAGTTTTCAATAGATTTCAAATATTCAATTCCAATTTATCTTCAAAAAGATAAATTCTTAAAAACGTTCCATTTCATATTGGAAAAGCAATTCCATACTTATTTAAAAGTAAGTGATTCACAAATATTATTTATTTTCAACAATTTGAAAATATTCAATATACTTAACCCATAGTTAAGTATATATTTCATTTGTTTAAGGAAAACGTTCTTTAATTCACATTTATTTGGGTCAAAACGAGTGTTGCGTAAAACATCGTTACGACGACCCAAAAACACTAGTATAGGGATTCGAAATTAAACAGATATATAAATCCCAATACTATACAAAAATATTTCCTTTCGGAAACCATTTACTATAACAACAGTGTTATAGTCCATCATTTCCTTATTTTTTTCGAAAACGTCTATTTCAACAATGAATGTTGAAATCTACGACTTCCTTTCCTTCTATTTCTCGAAAACGTCTATTTCAACAATGAATGTTGAAATCTACGACTTCCTTTCCTTCTATTTCTCGAAAACGTCTATTTCAACAATGAATGTTGAAATCTATGTTTTCGATACTTGATGCATTTTAAAACATCTTTAAAACGTTTTAAATTCTATTTAAAACATCCTTTTCGTAAAAGATATCCATTTTATTTAACGATATATTCACTGTTCAAAAACGTGAATATAACTTCTTTAATAAATTTTTATATTCAATTGATCAAATTCAATTGATTACGAATTTATAAACAATGTTTATAAATTCTATTCCTTTTTATAAACTTCGATTTATAAATTTCCTTTTTCAATCCAATTCAAATTATATAACTCAATTTCAAACCAAAGGTTCATATTATAAGTTGATTACTTATAATTCATTCATTTACCAAATCGTTCTTTAAAACTTCACAAACTTTTAATCCTATGCTGACAAGATTCCTTTATATTCTATAATGGTTTTCAACTTATAAAAACCCCCTTTATTAACAATTTCTATAAATATCCCCTTTAAATGTCCAAAATCCACTTTTATAAGTTAATTTCTTATAAACTTTTATTTTCGATATCTATTCATTTTATAACTTCCACAATTTATAAATTTGTAATGAAATTCATTTGATACATCTTCTTAACACTTTATAAACTCGTTTCATAATTCCAATAAATTTAATTTATAAGTATCTATTTATAAAATCTTTTATATCAACTATTTATAATAATTATTCAAAATCCCAATTTAACTATTATATAAAATCTATTTATTTTAGAAATTACCTTTTGTTATTTTTCACAAAAAATCATAGTTTTTATAACTTAATAAAAATAAAACTTTAATTTATTTAAAATGAATTAATTCAAAAATTTAATATAAACATATACTTTGGAAAATCACTTTAAAAGTCCTTTTAAATTCAAAAACGTTATTTTTAACTTTAAAAATGGATCCGATGATGCCACAGCATCCAATAGTCAATCATGGCACAAATATCATATATCGATATGATAATCAATAATCACACAATATTTATAATCATATAAATATTTGTGAGGAATCCAGTTGGATCCCTCCAACCTGTTTCCCTGCATTCACAGACGTTAGCACAATACCAATTCTACTTCGAGGTGAAATATCGCGGTATATAGGATTTTATAAAACATTATCCACTTAATAGGCGGCGCAATAGGGTCTCATCCGCTATACAAGGCGGGAAATCAATTCCAATATATACATATGCCAATATATATATATTGCTATATATAGTATATCCTACTATACCTACTATCACAATCAAACAGCAATCAATAATTGAAATCATTATTCAAAAATTTTAAATCTAACTATTTAAAATTTAAATCGATCTGTTCGATTGAGTGAGGAGTTTTCACCATGGTTTTATTTCTAGTTTCGGCGTTCGTTTCGAATAAAATTAAACGAACGTTTAATTTTACCCAAAATTCAAACGAGCTCCAATCGACTCCAAATCAGCTTCATCGCGAAGAGCACGACCATACGATTCCAACGCACTTTGATTCGCCCAAATCGGACCTCGTATGAAAAAGATATACAATATAGAAGTTCGTATGATTTTAATATAAATTAATTTACAAATTAACTTTACTTTCCTTGATTTTATCCTGGCCGTGCAATCCCCTACCCAGATCTTATTGCACGCGTTCTACCCCATCTCCTTCCTCACGCGAATTATTCCCAGGTTACGTTCAAGAAATCGTACCCATAGAATACTCACAAACCCTAATAGCCGCACCTAATACACTAGACTTCGTGACGATCGGGAAGCGCCACAACGCTCGCCCTCCCTGCCCCAACCTTCGGCATGAACCATGTGGCCCTCGGTGGCCCCACGCGCGCGTGAAACGACGACAAACGGCGACCAAACGCGGCTCCAATTTGACTTCAAACGACGATGATTACTCAAATCCACCGTTGGATTTATAGCTTATGCGATGCTCTTCGATTTTGCTTCTGGAAGTTTTCGAAAATATTCAGTGGATTGGAAGTAAATGAGGTGAGAAGAAGATGATTTCCTGGCCCTCGAAATAGAGGAGGCGGCCGGCCATGCTAGGGTTTTGATTCTCTTTTTTTTTTTTATTTTGTGAAACTAAAAGGCTATTTATAGGAATTTATCGAACACTATTCATTCGGGTAAACCAAACTCCGATTTACACGCCGAAATTGACGTTCCTAGGGTTTATCCCGCGTTCCGGACACAATGGAATAGGTTCCGGAAGCTAATTCGATCATCTGTACGAGTTATGAAATTAAACGATCAAATTAAATTAAACCGATTTAAACCGATTTCGATGCATTTTAATTTGT
This sequence comes from Allium cepa, assembly GCA_030765085.1. Lineage (NCBI taxonomy): Eukaryota > Viridiplantae > Streptophyta > Magnoliopsida > Asparagales > Amaryllidaceae > Allium > Allium cepa. Next base: position 887,831,905 of record CM060943.1, on the reverse strand, counting down.
ACCGGACAAACGGTAAATCCAATTGACTTGAAATTTGAAATCTTACAATAATATCACATTTCGGATCCGATGAAACTAGTTTCGTCGAAATCCGAGACTTTTTGAAAAATGGCTATTTTAACTCGCCGAATTAATATTAAAAACAATTCGATGCGTTTCGAGCTGCCACAGTCAAACGACAACTCCGATTGCTACGAAAATTGAAATCCGATAATAACTAACTATTACGGATCCAATGGAACTGGTTTCATTCAATTCTGAGACTGTTCAAAAATTGGCTATTTTGCAGTCGATAATTAAATATTAAAATATCCTATTTTCACAATTTAACTTTAAATTCAGTTTTACAAGTTGTAAAACATTTCTATAACTTTAATATGATATAACAAAATTTTCCAAATCTTTTCCGATCATATTTAACCCAATATTTAATTATTTCTGGCATTTCAACTATTATATTATCGATTTAATTGTCCGATTAAATGCAAATATTCAAGAAATAAATTATTTAACTTCAAATTTCTACTTATTAATATTTAAAATTAATTAAATACTCAAATTTAAATTATCAAAATTTCTGGGTCGTTACAGCTATTAACCACAAACATAGCGGTTTGATAAGCGCTGTATATCGACATGTTATTAAAACTGTTGAATATTTATAACACAAAATATGCTGCTATGGTTGAGCTTAGTTTTATAACGCAAATTCGCTGCTATGGTACGTTAATTCAACAGTTCATTATAGCCGCTATAATACAGCTAAATCTCAACGGAACTGGAAATCTTTATAACACCATTTTGCCGCTATAAAATATTTATTCAATAGCTCATTGTAGCCGCTATAAAATCGTAGATACACTTTTCAAGAGCTATGCCTATATATTACATTTTAATAATAGCAATCAAACTAAATCTTCATAAACGAATAAAGATTATAATCAACAAATATAACACGGGCATGCTCAGAAAGAAATGTGATATATTTTTCATTGCAGTGTACAAACATTAAAGCAGGTGCATAACCATTGAATAAAACATAAGCCTGCAGCCAAGTTAACACAGACAAACAGAAAAAATGTCAATTTAATAAGTGTACAAACATTATAGAGTACTAACATTAAAGCAATCCTTCCAAATATTATAGAGTACAAACATTACAGAGTTCCTACATGCAAGATTTGATATAGTTGCGTACTAAGGACCTTGCTTCCTTCCAAATAAGCCTGCGAAGTTAACACAAAGAAACAGAAAATGTTAAAACAAGTGCATGCTCAGATAGAAATGTGATATATATTTTTTATTACAGTGTACAAACAATAAAGCAAGTGTATGAACTGCATGAACTAGAAACTACAATTGATTATTTCTACTGATCTATTTTCCCAATATGGAAAATAGATTAAAGCAATGTTAACCTCACTTTTCTCAGTTGCAGCAACCATCTGTTGAAGAATTTCTAATACTCCAACATAGGAAAATTATGTTACTAATTGAATAAAAAGTTAAAATACAAAGATGTGAAACCAATAAAAAGAATTTACTTGAGGTTTGTTGTAACGACCCAGAATTTTAATTAATTTAAATTTGAATATTTAATTAATTTTAAATATTAATAAGTGAAATTATAAGTCGAATAAATTTTATTTCAAATAATTGGATTTAATTGGATAATTAAATCGATAATTTAATATGTGAAAATACAGAAAATAATTGAAAATTTGGTTAAATATGATTGAAAATGATTTGTAAAATTTTATTTTATCATATTGGAGTTAGAATGATGTTATAGAACTTTTAAAATCGAATTAAAAGTTTATTTGTGAAAATTGAATATTTTAATATTTAATCGACTAGTGAAATTAGCCATTTTTGAACAGTCTCAGAATTGGGCGAAACTAGTTCCATTCGATCCATAATAGTTTGTTATTATCGGATTTCAATTTTCGTAGCAATCGGAGTTATCGTTTGACAGTGGCAGCTCGAGACGCATTGAAATTATTTTAATATTAATTTGACGAGTTAAAATAGTCATTTTTCAAACAGTCTTGAATTTCGACGAAACCAGTTTCATCGGATCCATAATGTGATATTATTGTATGGTTTCAAATTTCGCGTCAATCGGATTTACCGTTTGTCCGGTGCAAGCTTAAACGCCTAGAAAATCGTTTAATCGGTTTAATTTTAAATTGAACGTTTATTGCCATACCTCACACAGATGACCGAATTAGCTCCCGAAACCTGTTCCATTGTGTCCGGAACGCGGGATAAACCCTAGAAACGTCGGTTACCGTGCGTAAATCGGAGTTTGGAAAAGCCAAATGAATAGTGTCGTTCAAACTTCTATAAATAGGGCCATTCTCTTCACAAAAAAATAAAAAAAATATATTAGGGTTTCAAAACCCTGGCCGCCACTATCCCAAACAACGGCCAGAAAATTGTTTCGTTCTCCCCTCGAAATCTCCAATTCCATTCATCTATTCGAAGAATGTTCAACATCAAAGTTAAAGAGCGTATCGTGTTCTTCAATCTGGACGGTGGTGATCGGAATCGAAGCTACCGATCGCTGACAATTTGCGTTCAAAGTCATCGCGTTCAAGGTCGTTTTCTAGAGGCTGGGGGTGACCGAGCTCCGCCTAGCTCCGGCTAGGGGGTGGAGTGGTAATGGGCTTTCGATTGGTGACGAAATGATGGTGTTTCGTCAAGTGTAGGGGGGGTGTTCGAAACCCTAATGTCGGCCTAAATGGGTTTTGCGCGTGAGTATAGCCAGGGAGAAGAAACATGAAGACGCGGCCGTGATTGCTTTAGATGATACGCACGGTTTGGATTTGCAGGATTATGAATCTACGGCTTAGATTGATTTAGGTTTAAGAAAATTAAATTATGTTGTAAATTAGTATATATAAATTCGGGTAAACTTGTAAAAATCATATCTTTTTCATACGAGGTCGAAAACGCACGAAACCAGTTGCGTTGGAATCGTATGGACGAGTACTACGCTATGGAAGTAGATTGGAGTCGTTTGGAGTTAGTGAGAATTTCGGGTAAAATTAAACGTCCGTTTAATTTTATTTGAAATAAATCGCTAAAACTAAATTGAAATCAAGGTGAGAACTTCTCACTCAATCGAATCGGTTTCGATTTTAATTTTAAATAGTTAGATTTAAAATTCTTGAATGTATGTTTGAATGACGATTGTTATCTATTGATTATTAAAACAAACATTATGCGCCGTTAGTAAGCGGATGTTATTTATTAAAAACATATACCGCGAATATTTCATAAACAGTGAAATTGGTATTATATATAATAGCAATATATATATATATATTGGAATATGTATATATTGCAGTTGTTGATTTCCCGCATTTTATAGCGGATGAGACCCTATTGTGCCGTCTATTAAGCGGATAATATTTTAAATCCCATATACCGCGATAATTTCGTACTGGAACGGAATTGGTATTGTGCTAACATCTTTGGATGCAGGAAAACAGGTTGGAGGGATCCAACTGGATTCCTCAATAGTATTTATTTGATTATGGATATTTTGATATTCGTTGATTATCATGTACGATATATGATGTCGTTGTAGTCGGGATTGACCATTTGGTGTGTAGCATCATTGGGCCAAATTTTGGAATTTTAAAATGATTTTAAAGTGATTTTGAAAGTATACGTTGTAAAGATATTTTTGGAAATTGATTTATTTTAAATAAATAAACATTATACTTTTAAAAGTTATAAAATTATGATTTTTGAGAAATATAGTTAAAAGTTGATTTTTGAAAATATGGGTTAATGATTTTATAAAATAGTTTAAATCGGGTTTTTTTTGAATTCATTATAAAAGTTTAAATATAGGATTTATAAAAATTGATTATTTTATAAATCAAAGAAAATGGTGAAATTATAAAGGAGTTTAAAGACGTTTTAAAGAATAATATAAATTGATTTATATAAAGGAATTATAAGATGGATATTTGTAAATTAAAAATGCTGGGATTATAAAACGAGTTTTTATAAGTGTTAGAATGAATTGTGAATGAATTTCGTAAATGAATGAAATTTATAGAATTATAAACGGTGAAGTTATAAATGGAATTTTATAAGCAGTAGGTTTATAAAATTTGTGAAGTTATTAAAAGAATAAATTTGGGTAAATAAATGAATCTTATGAGTTATAAGATTTATAATTTGGGAAGTTTAAAAGAACGTTTTTGCAAACAAATAAATTATAAGTGTTTAACTTATAATATGAACTTTTAGTATATAATTGAGATATGAAATTGAATAGGTTAATAAAGGAATTTATAAACGTTGTTTTATAAATCCGCAAACGACTTATTTTGATAAGTAAATTGTTGTAACTTATTTATGGAGTTATATTCACGTTTTAGACAATGAATAATCCTTTGAAATAAAATGTATAGAAATGATGAAGTTGGTTAACGAAGTATATTCACGTTTTTGAATAGTGAATAATATGTTAAAGGAAATGTATTGGATGTGATGTTTTAAGCAGAATTAAAACGATCTAACGATGTTTTAAATGCATTAAAATTCGAAACCATAGATTTCAACATTCATTGTTGAAATAGACGTTTTCGAGAAATAGAAGGAAATGGTGGACTATAACACTGTTGTTATAGTAAATGATTTCCGAAAGGAAATGTTTTGCATAGTATTGGGATTTATATATCTATTTTAATTTCGAATCCCTATACTAGTGATTTTGGGTTGTCGTAACGATGTTTTACGCAACATTCGTTTTGGCCCAAATAAATATGTTTAAAAGAATGATTTCCTTAAAGAATGAAATATATGCTTAATTACGATTTAAGTATATTGAATATTTTCCAAAGGTTGAAAATAAATAAAATTTGTGAATTACTTATGAATAAATAAGTATGGAAATGTTTTTCCAATGTGAAATGAAACGTTTTGAGAATTTATCTTTTTGAAGATAAATTGAAATGAATAATTGAAATCGTATATGCATGGATATTTTGGAATGAAAATTCACTATGGAATTTATAAAAGAAAGTGGAATTTGTTTAAAAATAAATATTGATTTATTTTTGAGGTATTGAAATTTTATATCTTGTAAAGATATTTTTGGGAAATAAATAATTTGGAAAATTATTTGGAATCTGGTGATGTCGTGCATATCCATTGATAGTTCAATAACCGACTATCAATATTTACCTTTGAAAGGTATTTGTTATGATTTGCTGAATTTGAATGCCACACTTATTTTTAAATTATTGCACTCGTTATTCGGATTACCCATTCCGAATAGTGATACGACGTAATGGATAGCATTGATGACCGGTGTTGAAGACCGGGTATTTGCGAGAGCAATAGGATGACCTGTCGATTAACTCTGCACCGAATTGCTCCGGTATAGAGTTCTCCATATGTGATGGGGAATCCGATCAGGATTGTGGATATCCGGATTGCAAGGACTTCTTTGTAAGTGCCTTCGGTTCTGTTCGAGCCCAGAACAGACTTGTATGGATAGTATGTCTGACATTACAAATTGAGATATAAAGCCGATTTCTTTCAAATATATTTCCGTTGGGGGCGGAGAATTTATTCCCTTAGCTTAACACCCTTCTCTGAGACGTACGAGCTCAGAGGTTATGTAGTTGATGGTTATCAGCGATATATTCCCAATTTGGTAATGTGACATGCTGAGTGTTGCTGTGAAATGATCATTGTGTTGATCATTTGTGATAAGACCATTTGTTTGATCGTTTATCTTTGTGATCATTTCTATGATCATTTGTTGACCCAAAGCACAGCTTTTGTATAAAGCGTGGCTTTGTGGACGAGACTTTGTCGAGCCTCACACCCCGGAATGGTCAAAATAGGAAAGATGCAGCAAGGTTATGAGGGGTAGCTCCCTTTAGGGTATGTGCATTTCCTTCTGGAAAAGGGTGGTATCATGGTATGGAGCCCAGATACTTACTCATGTTGAAACACTTTATTTATCATTGTGTGATGTTGGTTAGAGAGCTCTCGGATAAAGGTCCCAAAGGATCGGGGGATGGCATACTCGTGTCAGTTGTTACATAGTTTGAAAGGTAACCCGGCCTTGTGTTGGCAGAGATCCGGTTAGGTTCTCGGGACGTCCTTCCAGAGGCGTTTCCATGTGGCAATGGGAAGTTCCTTGGCCTGACCATTTGTTGGAAATCCAAAGAAACAATACGAGATTGTACGATTTTAGTTGTAGAACCTGCCATCTAATATGGTAGCTGTAGTAGGCATAATATAATGGTACCTATGCTGGCTAAGATTTATATTCTACTTTCGAAATATTTCTACATTATGCACTAATAATAATATCAAATGCTTCTTTTTAATGCGTATCAAGCATCTTTGACTAACATAAGAAGAAATCTCCTCCAAGTCTGTGTTTGCATTGTGTGTGTGGTGGGAGGTCTTATGGTAGTTACATTTTCAAAAACATTGCGAATTGACTTTAAAAATATTCCTCTATTTTGATTTTAAAGATAAATAAACTGTTTCGATTTCTCACACCAGTTACATGACTGACTCGGAGTTTATTGTTTTCCTTCCTAAACTCTGGGTGCCCACCAATTTCCACATGGACAGTCAAGAGTTAAGGTTTATCAGGATATTCTGGATATTCAGGAGTTGCAGGAGGCAAGCTGGATGACATGGTGTATTACTAGTATATAGTATTTCTTTTCCGCTGTTTGTTGTTGTTTGTTGTTGTACACTCTGATGTAATGAAATGAAATGTAACGTAATGTAATAACTGATATAGTTCTTTGTATAAAGATTATTCATTTATCTATTATATGTTGTTCCGCTGCAATTGTGAGATTCTGATATTGTTCTGTTGTTTTCTATTCCGTTCTATTTTCAATTTTCTTTTCTCCCTATTTTCTATCTTTTTCTCTCTTCTTCTGTCCTTTTCTTCTTTTTAAAACCCTAACTATTCGGTTTTTCGGCAACGAAAAATCGCGTACGTTACAATTTGGTATCAGAGCATATGGTTAAGCGACAACCATGGCTCTGTTGGGTATTACTCATTAGTGATAGAGTCAGCAGTACTTTAGAATGAGTTTGAGTGTAATAATAGCTATGAGAGCGTATTTGTTAGTGAATATAAATTGTTTTGTATTGTGTTGACTTATCGGTTGATTGTTTATAGATTCCGATCGATGTAGTCTAGCTAACTATCGTAGATAGGGGTTTCTAAACTCTTAAACAAGATAAATCTACAAAGTATTGTTTTAAATTGGGTAAACGAAATAATTTTACCTTGATTTTATTTTATATATAAAGGAATAATTTTTCAGAATTATTAAAGTGGATATAAGTTGATTGTTTGGTTGTTGAATAAGTTGTTTGAATAATCTAAATAAGAGAATAATTGTATAAGCAAATGAATTATAAGAATTGAATTATAATTAAAGTGATTTACAATTGTGAAATAAACCTATATATATAAGAAGTGAAACTATATGAATATATTTATGAATATGAGTTGTAAATAAAAATGAATTTAAAGTTAAATGGAAATTTACTTAGAACTGGAATCTGAATTGATTTATAAATGGGAATTTAAGTTAAGTAAAACCAAGTGATGTTTATAAAATGAAGTATAACTTAAGAGATGTTGAATGAAGTTGATATTGGTATCAAAGTAAATTAATAAAGTTAAGTGATAAATATGAACTTAAGTTATGTAAATGAAATTCAACTTTTGTAATTGAATTGAATGAATGGATTGAATAGTAATCAATTAAATGTGAATAATTGATATGGAATAATGAATGTAAGTGTCAATTCATTAAAATTTAATGTTATTAGAAGTTGAATAATTGAATGAAAATCAATTTAATTAAACCAATTGAAAGTAAAGGTGTTAAACCAAGATGAATATAAGCAAAGGAATTTGGTTGTAATAGATAAACATTGGTTGTTGTTTGCATAAAAAATGGGCAAACACCTCAAAGTCGTATGATTTAGTTGATTTTATGTTGTTCTTAGCGATTTGGGTGATTTATGCAAATAAGTAAAAAACAGGGGCTAAACTGTAAAAGACACGCAGATTTATAGTGGTTCGGCCAGAACGTGCCTACGTCCACTTTATATGTTATTCTCTCTTTTCTTTCAGATTACAAGTACAAAGCTTTGTATACAAGTATATGAAAGTTATTTGAGAGTTCCTTCCATGCTTGAGCTCTCAAACTTGTCTGCCATTGTTGTACCCCTGCCCCTCTATTTATAGAGTGAGGCTGGGGGCAGGGATCCTGGATGTATATAGCTGCTGGTGGGCTTGGGCTGAAGCAATCTGGTCTGGCACATCTGGTTCGGTCGTAGCTGGGTGGAGTTCGATTCGGTGGTGCCGCCTTGCGTTTGGTTCGGTGGTGAGTAGGGTTGGACTGGCGATGGGTGGTTGGAGATTTGGTTCGGCGAAGGCTGGTTCAGTGGAGGTTGGTTCGGCAGAGTGGAGGGAAGGTGATTCGGCAGTAGGTGGTTCGGTTGTAGTTGGTTCGGCAGAGTGGAGGGATGGTGATTCTACAGTAGGTGGAAAGGTCTCTGGTTCGGCATGTAGGTGGTCTGGACTGGGAGTTTGTTAGTCCGGCGATGGGTAGGGGGTTTGGATCGGCAGTGCAGGGAGGAACACGGAGAGGGTTTGGTTCGGCCCTGGCTTCCTTCATTTCTTGATTCGGTGGTAGGTGAAAACCCGCCCAACATTTGCCCCCCAAAGTGCGCTTTGTTTTCATGCAGTTGGGATAGCTTTATTCGGTTCCAAGTGCCGAATCATCCGGTCCGGTTATCCTGCGCTCGCCTATAGGTAGGGGCATCATACTACTATTATCCCTTTACCGTTTGATATAGCCGAATCCCTTGAGTGCCGAATCAAACTCTTTTGTTCGAAATAGCCGAATCAACCAAGTACTGCGTCGATCCTAACTGCCGCTCCAGGTGAGGTTGCTTCTGCCGAATGAACTTGTGCTTGTATTGCCGAATGAGATTTGGAGTTTTAAATGCCGAATGGGCTCTAGGTTGGGCCTTGCTGAATGAACTCGGGGATTCCGTGTGTTGAATGAAATCCTTACCAGATGGACTTTTATATTTACTTTACCGAATGACACCAGGAGTTCGGGCGAAATTTCAGACTATGATACTTGCATGTTTATACCTTCCGTTTTAATGATGTACTTTCTTGAGTTGCAGATAAATGTCCCATAAAGTGGAAACTCGATCAGATAAGAGGAAATTTAAGGACAGAAGAGAGTCCCCTATTGTGCCCCCAGCCCAGCCAGGACCCGGATGACCGGGACCCATCCCGAGATTACTAGTGGATGGATATGGCCCAGTTTACTGAGGAGGAGAAAGTGGCGGTGAAGGAGGGCTTGCGGCTGCTTGCTGCTGAGGAGGTTGGCGTGCAGTTGGAGGATGAGGACCAAGGAGCGGATGCTGGTGAGTTTTCCCTTCTCAACTTTTCATAACTTGGTCGTCTATTGTTTGTTTAATGGATTCTTTTTCTGAATTGGACAGATGGGACTTCCAATCAACATGCTGGGAGCTCCGACCCTGCGACGAAGTAGGCTTGGAGAGTTGGTAGGATGAGGGCGAAGCGTGGACGCAGCTGGTTCCTTGTCCGGATTCGGTCACCTTTTGATTTCTTTTTATGGCCATTTACGTTAGTCCAAAACATTGATGTGACTGTAATAATATTGTTTGTGATGAATGACTTTACGTAATTTCATAACGTGAGTTGATTCCTTTATGTTGGAATGTTATAGCTATTTTGTTGTGCTGTGCAAGTGGTGTAACTATGCATGTTACTGACTTGACTGTGTCTGATGCCAAGTTTTTTGCTTAAAGTATAATTTTATGTTTTGCAATGTTACAAATAAGTTATAGCTACATGCTTATGTACAAGAGAAAAGAGTACCGCCCTTCATGTTTTAGTTGCAGGGGGTAGCTTTGAACGTCTTGTGTAACTGACCACGGGTGCGGCTGAGTGCCTTGTCACCCAGTTTTTGGGCTCAGATTCTCATGAGCGAATGCCTCCTATTTGGCGTCCTGTACTTTGGGGACCGTTATATAGGATAGGAGAAAAGTATTTAAATGAAATGAAAATATAGGAAAAGTAAAACTTCCAGTCACGGAAGGCTGTCGATGTGCTTAAGTTCGTGGCAAACGGGTTTTGTAGTCACTTTCCCTAGCTGTGGGTCTTGGAGACATTTGTCACCCATCTTACGCCTCTGCGGGGAGTTTTCTTTTTTACCACAGCCGCACTTAAGACACATCGGAGCCGATCGCGCACAGTAACTACCCGGGCCATTATGGCCCGTAATCGCGGGTATTATTCGATTTACTGTGGCCGGCTAGCGTGGGGGCCGATCGTCAACTGTGAACTGCCCCTGGCTGGCCACACCTTATGTTGGGGCTTATGGTCGGTTCACAGTTGCCGGCGAGCCGAATCGCTGTAATGAGCTGCCATGGCATAATCGGCCTTCTCGGTGGCTTATACTCGGCTTATTACAGTCGGCTTTAAGGGCCGAGGAAAACAATGAGTTAACTCACGGTAGAGGGATACCGGAGCAAAGTGTCTCATTGGCGAGGGTATACGATCGTAGCGTACCTGTTAGATTTTGTCCAGGTGGAGTTTTGCTGTGAAGCTCTAAATGGAAATGCCATTTGCAAAGGATTTTGTTCAACAGAAAAGGATAAAGCTTAACAAGTAGCCAAGATACAAAGGAACAAGTTAACAAGAGCCAAGATTTGTTAAAGTGGTTCGGCATGAAAATGCCTACGTCCACTGATTCTCTTTGTTAATTCACTTCATATGGGCAGTACAAGTTAAGAAAAGTATCGACGGAGGTGTCGGATGTTCCATGCCCTCTGGAACACCTCTCCGTCCACTGTTGACAAAATATAAGCTCCGTTGTAGAGATCTTTATGAATTACATATGGTCCGTCCCAGATGGGGTCCAGTGCCCCGGGGCGCGGAAAGATTCGCTTGAGGACAAGATCTCCTTCTTGTAAGCTGCGATGCTTGACTTTGGAGTTGTATAGTGCTGCCACTTTTTGTTTGTGAGCTGCTACTTTGAGTGCTGCATCATTTCTTCTCTCCTCAATCGGATCCAAAGACATGAGGAGGAGTTCTTCATTTTCTTCTGGGTTGTAGCGGATCCTACGGTGGGAAGGCACAATAGTCTCAACTGGGAGCATTGCCTCCGATCCGTATGCCAAAGAGAAAGGAGTATGCCCTGTTGATGTTCTGAAAGATGCGCGGTAGGCCCAAAGTGCCATAGGAAGTTGATCCACCCAAGCGCCCTTTGACTTTTCAAGTTTCTTCTTGATCAGTGTTTTGAGAATTTTGTTGACAGCTTCAACTTGGCCGTTTGCCTGGGGATAAGCCACGGATGAGAAGCTTTTGTGAATCCCGTGCTCTTGGCACCAGTTGGTGAACTCCTTGCTGTCAAAATGAAGTCCATTGTCTGATATGATTTTGAGTGGTACTTCGTACCTGCACAGAACATTTTTGATCAAGAAGTTAATGATTTTTGTCGAAGATATTTTATTTAGAGGTTCTGCTTCCACCCATTTGGTGAAATAGTCGACTGCTACTATAGCATATTTAGCTCCGCCTCGGCCCATTGGCAGTTCACCAATCAAGTCAATTCCCCATACTGCAAAGGGCCAAGGGCTAGTCATTTGAGTGATCTCATTTGTCGGTAGTCGAGGAATTTTGGCAAATTTCTAACATCTGTCACATTTTTTGACGAAGTCTAAGGCGTCTTTGTTCAAGGTGGGCCAGAAATATCCATATCGGAGTATCTTCTTTTCCAGAGTCTGCACTCCAGTGTGATCTCCGCAGCTTCCCTGGTGGATGTTGGATAAGATTTCTTTGGCTTCCCTTCCAGCGACACATCGTAATAAGGGGTTAGAGAAGCCGTGTCGGTAGAGGATTCCTTCTTGCAGTGTGTAGCGGGAAGCTTTCCTCAAGATTTTCCTGACTTCGCTACGCTCGCTGGGCAATGCGCCATCTTGTAAGTATTTCCGGATAGGAGCCATCCAAGTTTCTTCTTCAATCGCAGCTACCAGATTTATTTGCTCGAAACTTGGTGCCAGCTGTTTTGAGATGGTTAATGCTCCGAAAATAGTGATGTTCTTCATGCTAGCTTGTTTTGCTAGTTCGTCGGCCTCTTGATTCTCTTCTCAGGGAATGTGTTTGATTAAATAGTGATCTAATTGATTAAGCAGTAGCCTGGTCTTCTTTAGATACGCTGTTAGTCGTTCTCCTCGAGTCTGGAATTCTCCCAGTATTTGATTTACAATAAGTTGAGAATCACTATGGAGACATAAAGAACTGACTCCAATTTCCAGTGCAAGTTCTAATCCGGCTATCACTACTTCGTATTCTGCGTCATTGTTGGTGGCAGCGAATTCCAATCTTAGGGCGTAATGCAGCTTCTTTCCCCTGGGGGTGATTATCACAACACCTGCCCCCGAGCCTTGTTCGTTCGACGCTCCATCTACGAAGAGATTCCACTTGATATCTTCTGCTATTTCAGATTGGTCCTTACCTTCGCTAGTAGTGAATTCGGCAATGAAATCATCTATGGCTTGCCCCTTGATAGCGGTGCGAGGATGGTAAGTGATATCATATTGACTTAGTTCGATGCACCACTTAAGTAATCGCCCAGAAGTGTCGGGGCGATGGAGCACTAGCCTTAGCGGTTGATCGGTTAAAACTCTGATGGAATGAGACTGGAAATAGTGTCGCAGTTTCCGCGATGTGATAAGCAAACAGTATGCTAGCTTTTCAAGTTTAGGGTATCTGACTTCTGCCCCTGTGAATCTCTTGCTTACAAAGTATACGGGTCGCTGTGCGCGGTTGTCTTCTCTCACCAAAGCGGCGCTCAAAGCGTGGGATGATACAGCAAGGTATAGGTATAGTTCCTCGCCTTCATTTGGAGTTGAAAGTACCGGTGGTCTCTGGAGGTGTCCGATTAAGTTAAGGAAGGCTGTCGAGCATTCGTCGGTCCATTCGAACTTTCCTTTGCCTTTCTTTAGAGCTTCGAAGAAAGGGATGCATTTGTCGGTTGCTTTAGAGATGAACCTACTCAGGGCGGCCACTTTCCCGTTTAGGCTTTGCATCTCTCTTCGAGTAGATGGTGTCTTGATATCTTGTAAAGCTCGGACTTGTTCGGGGTTTGCTTCAATCCCCCTGGCATGAACGATGAATCCCAAGAACTTTCCCGATGATACTCCGAAGGAGCACTTTAGAGGGTTCAGCTTCATTCCATATTGGCGAAGTACTTGAAACATCTCGTCCAGGTGGTTTATATGGTCGTTGGCTTTCCTCGATTTTACCAGCATGTCATCCACATAAACTTCCATAGTTCGTCCTATCAGTTCTGCAAACATCTTATTGACGAGGCGCTGATAAGTAGCTCCGGCGTTTTTAAGTCCAAATGGCATTACCCTGTAGCAGTACAATCCTCGGTCAGTGATGAAGCTAGTGTGGTCTTGATCGGGGGCGTGCATAGGGATCTGGTTATATCCTGAGTATGCGTCCATAAAAGATAAAAGTTCGTGTCCGGCGGTGCTGTCCATGAGTTGGTCGATTCGGGGGAGTGGGAAGCAATCTTTCGGGCAAGCGTCATTTAAGTTGGAGAAATCGATGCATGTTCGCCACTTCCCATTAGCTTTCTTTACCAGTACCGGGTTGGCGATCCATTCCGGGTAGATGGCTTCACGTATGAAGTCATTGGCAAGTAAGTTCTTCACTTATTCCTCGAGGGCTGCTGATCGTTCTGCCCCCATACTTCTCTTCTTTTGCTTTACCGGTACCTTGGTAGGATCGATGTTTAGTGCGTGGCATGCTAGGTCCGGGGAGATTCCAGTCATATCAGCGTGCGTCCATGCAAATACATCCATGTTGTGGTGAAGAAAATCAATGAGTTGATTCTTTAATTCTCTTTTTAACTAAGATCCGACTCTCAGCAGTTTACTTGGGTCGCATTTGTCTACATATACGAATTCCATAGCCTCTGCAGGCTCGGCGGTGGCCTCCTCCTCTTTGTCCCTAGGGTCTAATTCATTGAAAGGATCACTGGTATACCGAAGAGGAGGGGCTTTCTTTAGTTGCTATGCTTCCAAGATTTTCATGCAGAGAATAGTCTCTGCATTTTTCCCTTTATCTCTCCTGCGATTATTGCGAAGTTCGGGTACATAGCAGTCCCGAGCGGCATCTTGATCCCCTTCTACTTCTCCCACTCCATTATTCGTTGGGAACTTCATCTTCAGGCACCATGGGGCAAGGACAATTTGGAAGTCGGACAAGGCTGGTCTTCCTAAAAAGGCATTGTAGGCCGAGTGGTTGTCTATTAGCACGAATGTTTGTTTTCGAACGACGGAGCGGGGATGACTTCCCAATTCAACAAAGAGATCCAATTGTCCGAGGGGCATCTTTGCTTCTCCAGTGAAACCATGTAGCGGTTTGTTGCAGGGAGACACGTTCTTCATGGACAGCTTCATTTTGTCGAAAGCATGCTTGAACAGAATATTCACTGAGCTTCCAGTGTCTACTAGGATTCGAAAAACTTCAGCTGGGCCGAACCAGGCAGAGATGACCATAGGATCCATATGAGGGTATTGCCTTCCTTCTAGGTCGCGCCCACTGAATGTGATGTCATTATTTTCCTTCCGCTTAGGGTGGCGTTCTTCCATGACAGAATTGACGCAGTCTCCCTCGCTTCTGAGTGAGTTTCCATATCTTTCCATTTCTGCCCAGCTCTTGTCGGCGATGTGTGGCCCTCCTGATATTGTATGGACCACTATCTTCTCTTGGCTGGAACCGCTGGTGTTGCGATTTTCTCCGCTTGTCTCTGGGTGGAGCTGCCCTGGGTTTTCCTTGGCGGGAGCTGGAGTCCTGTCCTGGCCCTTTACATAGCATTCCAGCCTCTTTCTCCTGATGTGTTCTTCAATTAGGTCTCGGAGATGGCGGCATTCATTGGTATCGTGCCCATGAGACTCGTGGAAACGGCAGAATTTTTCGGACTTGATTGCACGATCTGACTCTTTCTTGTACGGGGGGCGCTTGTATGTAAGTTCGTCCTGGGTGGCCAGGAAGATGTTCTCGACAGTTTCATTCAAGGGAGTGTAAGCGTCAAATCTCGGTCCTGGTCGGTACAAGTGCTTTTCTCCCTTCTTGCCCCCTGCATTATCTCTGGAGTCGTTTCTCCGAATGTCCTTCGCTGCGGCGGGGGCGTTTCCATGAGCCATCTTAGCATGTGGTCCTGTCTGCCTTTCAGTGGCAGCCTCTTCGAGTCTCATGTACTTCCCAGATTCATGGAAGAAATCGGGCAAGGTAGCTGGTTTTTCTTTAGTTAGTCTTCTAGCAAACTTGGTATCTGGGTGCACACCACTACAGAGGGCCATTAGGACAAGTTTCTCATCCGCATCTTGAACTGCTGCCGCTGCGGCATTGAACCGGGTTAGTTATTGCTGCAGCGTCTCTCCGGGTTTCTGTTTGACAGTAGATAGGGAGTAAGCATCCTTGGGTTGTTCCACATGAATGCAGAACTGGCTGATAAACTTCTCCTTCAACATTTCCCATGAACTGATGGATCCTTGGGGTAGATGGCAGAAGCAGGAGGTAGCTAGATCTGCTAAAAATAGTGGAAAGCATTTGCATAATACTCCTTCCGTTGCCCCGCTCATGAGCATATGTTGTGTGTATCTTTGCAGGTGTACAACGGGGTCAGAGGTTCCCTTGTATGGTTCCATTGTCGGCATTTTCCACTCTCGGGGGGTGATGGCAATTTCAATATCGCGGGTGAAAGGGCTGGTTACCCTAGCACCTATCCCACGATCTCTTTGGTCCCGTTGGACGCATTCTCTGAACAATCGTGCCATCCTCTCATCAGAATATGGGGCAGATAAGAAAGAGCTTGGTTCTTCCCTGCGGGATCGATTCTGTCTGGATGGCTTGTAGGGGTGGTATAGTCTATCACTCCTAACGTTTCCCAGCGGCTGTCTTTGGCTGTCCGGATGCATGCTAGGTTCATCTATAGTTGGCCCTTGCATTGATCTTCCCCTGTGGGGTTCTGTTTCAAGCATTTCCTCGGGGTCAACTTCGGGCTGGATTCTAGCACGGCTCCGTTCATTGGTGTTTCTCTGGCTAGGCAACATGACCGGCTCAGCTACATCCGATCCTTGCCTGGTACCTCCCCTGCGGGGTTCGGTTCCAAGCGTTTCCTCGGGTCGGAGTTCGGGCTGAGTTCGGACTCGGCTCCTACCATTGTTGTTTCTGTTGATAGCTTCTTCGAAGAAGGAAGAACTTTGTCGCCCCCCAGATCCTCCGGATTGGGATTCACCCCATGATTCAGTGTCGCGGTTGGATTCTTCAGCATCCCTTAAGCGTGACATGAGTTGGTCCACCAAAGCTTCTTGTTGGGATGTGAAGCGGTTAGTTACTTCAGCCACAACTCTGTCTAGATCTGCCATAGTAATTGCTGCCGGTTGTTCTGTGGCAGGGGCTGTCGGGTTTGTCTGATCCTCGTTCGGAACTGCTGTTGGAATGGGATGATTCTCTTGATCTGTGATTACTGGATCCGGAATGCTGCTAGTTGCGATGTTCTTGCCCTTTCTCTACCTGGAAGTCATGTTGTCCAGGTACCAAGCGATGCTGTTAGGAAGAAGGCTGAGTGGGGGAAGCTTGAAGCTTCGGGTTCGAAGTTCTCAGTGAAAGCACCAAAAATGTTTGCACAAAAAATGGGCAAACACCTCAAAGTCGTATGATTTAGTTGATTTTATGTTGTTCTTAGCGATTTGGGTGATTTATGCAAATAAGTAAAAAACAGGGGCTAAACTGTAAAAGACGCGCAGATTTATAGTGGTTCTGCCAGAATGTGCCTACGTCCACTTTATATGTTATTCTCTCTTTTCTTTCAGATTACAAGTACAAAGCTTTGTATACAAGTATATGAAAGTTGTTTGAGAGTTCCTTCCGTGCTTGAGCTCTCAAACTTGTCTGTCATTGTTGTACCCCTGCCCCTCTATTTATAAAGTGAGGCCGGGAGCAGGGGTCCTGGATGTATATAGCTGCTGGTGGGCTTGGGCTGAAGCAATCTGGTCTGGCACATCTGGTTCGATCGTAGCTAGCTGGAGTTCGATTCGGTGGTGCCGCCTTGCGTTTGGTTCGGTGGTGAGTAGGGTTGGACCGGTGATGGGTGGTTGGAGATTTGGTTCGGCGAAGGCTGGTTCGGTGAAGGTTGGTTCGGCAGAGTGGAGGGAAGGTGATTCGGCAGTAGGTGGTTCGGTTGTAGTTGGTTCGGCAGAGTGGAGGGATGGTGATTCGGCAGTAGGTGGAAAGATCTCTGGTTCGGCATGTAGGTGGTCTGGACCGGGAGTTTGTTGGTCCGGCGATGGGTAGGGGGTTTGGATCGGCAGTGCAGGGAGGAACACGGAGAGGGTTTGGTTCGGCCCTGGCTTCCTTCATTTCTTGATTCGGTGGTAGGTGAAAACCCGCCCAACAGTTGTTATATGATTGTTAGTTGATTGTATATAATTCATTAAGTATTAATGAAATTGAGTTAATGAAATTGAAAGCTAAAGTAATTGAAATCCAATTGGAAGTTAAGTGGATCTTAAATAGAATTGAATTTGATTGGAAGTGAACCAACTTGAATATGAATTGGTGAATATAAACTAATTGAAAATGAATGTTAGTAAAAACATCCACTGTTAATGAATCAAATGTGATTAAATTGAAAACCCAATTCATTGAATATTAATGAGAATATGAATGAATATTTATTGGTTATGAATGTTAGTTGAATGCTAGTTGGATGATAGTTGGTTGATGGTTGAATATATTGCTTTTATTGCATTTGTTATGTTGGCATATATAGTTATTATGTTGCTATATGTTGTATATCGATACTATTTTCATATATGCATGTTTCTCATCTTTTTTTTGAGTGTTTAGTAGGTGCGGATCGCGTTTGCTTCGCATTTGGAGCTCGCTTTCGCGCTATATTAGCTGTATATGCTCGCTAATAAAATATAAGGTACATATCTCGGATTAAATATCGTACTTTTACACTTATTTCCCTGCGGGATGCCTCATTACTTGATGAGATGTATATTTGTGATATATATACTGTCATTTTTTTTTCGGATCGAGCCGCGCAAAGGAGGCTATGGCGAATTTTTCCGAAAATTTAAGGCGTTAGAAAAATTTGAGAAAAATTGGTAAAATTGTGAAAACTATAACTTTGATTTTGGAATTGAAAGTCAAACAATAGTAGTTGTTTTTGAAAAGATAACTAAGTTGATTTGAAAACTTATTAAAGTTATTGTAAGAAATTTAACTATGAATTTTGGGAAAGTTAATAGATTCTGTAATTTTTCTTACTTGGTAATTTCGAGGAAGAAATTCCTTTAAGGGGGGAAGTATGTAACGACCCAGAATTTTAATTAATTTAAATTTGAATATTTAATTAATTTTAAATATTAATAAGTGAAATTATAAGTCGAATAAATTTTATTTCGAATAATTAGATTTAATTGGATAATTAAATCGATAATTTAATATGTGAAAATACAGAAAATAATTGAAAATTTGGTTAAATATGATTGAAAATGATTTGTAAAATTTTATTTTATCATATTGGAGTTAGAATGATGTTATAGAACTTTTAAAATCGAATTAAAAGTTTATTTGTGAAAATTGAATATTTTAATATTTAATCGACTAGTGAAATTAGCCATTTTTTGAACAGTCTCAGAATTGGGCGAAACTAGTTCCATTCGATCCGTAATAGTTTGTTATTATAGGATTTCAATTTTCGTAGCAATCGGAGTTATCATTTGACACTGGCAGCTCGAAACGCATTGAAATTATTTTAATATTAATTTAGCGAGTTAAAATAGTCATTTTTGAAACAGTCTCGGATTTCGACGAAACTAGTTTCATCGGATCCGTAATGTGATATTATTGTATGGTTTCAAATTTTGTGTCAATCGGATTTACCGTTTGTCCGGTGCAAGCTTAAACGCCTAGAAAATCGTTTAATCGGTTTAATTTTAAATTGAACGTTTATTGCCATAACTCGCACAGATGACCGAATTAGCTCCCGAAACCTGTTCCATTGTGTCCGGAACGCGGGATAAACCCTTGGAACGCCGGTTACCGCGCATAAATCGGAGTTTGGAAAAGCCGAATGAATAGTGTCGTTCAAACTTCTATAAATAGGGCCATTCTCTTCACAAAAAAATAAAAAAAAAATTAGGGTTTTAAAACCCTGGCCGCCACTATCCCAAACAACGGCCAGAAAATTGTTTCGTTCTCCCCTCGAAATCTCCAAATCCATTCATCTATTCGAAGAATGTTCAACATCAAAGTTAAAGAGCGTATCGTGTTCCTCAATCTGGACGGTGGTGATCGGAATCGAAGCTACCGATCGCTGGCAATTTGCGTTCAAGGTCGTTTTCTGGAGGCTGGGGGCGACCGAGCTCCGCCTAGCTCCGGCTGGGGGGTGGCGTGGCAATGGGCTTTCGATTGGTGACGAAATGATGGTGTTTCGTCAAGTGTGGGGGGGGGGGGCGTTCGAAACCCTAATGTCGGCCTAAATGGGTTTTGCGCGTGAGTATAGCCTGGGAGACGAAACATGAAGACGCGGCCGTGATTGCTTCAGATGATACGCACGGTTTGGATTTGCAGGATTATGAATCTACGGCTTAGATTGATTTAGGTTTAAGAAAATTAAATTATGTTGTAAATTAGTATATATAAATTTGTGTAAACTTGTAAAAATCGTATCTTTTTCATACGAGGTCGAAAACGCGCGAAACCAGTTGCATTGGAATCGTATGGACGAGCACTACGCTATGGAACTAGATTGGAGCCGTTTGGAGTTAGTGAGAATTTCAGGTAAAATTAAACGTCCGTTTAATTTTATTCGAAATAAATCGCTAAAACTAAATTGAAATCAAGGTGAGAACTTCTCACTCAATCGAATCGGTTTCGATTTTAATTTTAAATAGTTAGATTTAAAATTCTTGAATGTATGTTTGAATTATGATTGTTATCTATTGATTGTTAAAATAGACATTATGCGCCATTAGTAAGCGGATGTTCTTTATTAAAAACATATACCACGAATATTTCATAAACAGTGAAATTGGTGTTATATATAATAGCAGTATATATATATTGGCATATGTATATATTGCAGTTGTTGATTTCCCGCATTTTATAGCGGATGAGACCCTATTGCGCCGTCTATTAAGCGGATAATATTTTAATCTCATATACCACGATAATTTCATAGTGGAACGGAATTGGTATTGTGCTAACGTCTTTGGATGCAGGAAAACAGGTTGGAGGGATCCAACTGGATTCCTCAACAGTATTTATTTGATTATGGATATTTTGATATTCGTTGATTATCATATATGATATATGATGTCGTTGTAGTCGTGATTGACCATTTGGTGTGTAGCATCATTGGGCCAAATTTTGGAATTTTAAAATGATTTTAAAGTGATTTTTGAAAGTATACGTTGTAAAGATATTTTTGGAAATTCATTTATTTTAAATAAATAAACGTTGTACTTTTAAAAGTTATAAAATTATGATTTTTGAGAAATATAGTTAAAAGTTGATTTTTGAAAATATGGGTTAATGATTTTATAAAATAGTTTAAATCGGGTTTTTTTTTTTTGAATTCATTATAAAAGTTTAAATATAGGATTTATAAAAATTGATTATTTTATAAATCAAAGAAAATGGTGAAATTATAAAGGAGTTTAAAGACGTTTTAAAGAATAATATAAATTGATTTATATAAAAGAATTATAAGATGGATATTTGTAAATTAAAAATGCTGGGATTATAAAACGAGTTTTTATAAGTGTTAGAATGAATTGTGAATGAATTTCGTAAATGAATGAAATTTATAGAATTATAAACGGTGAAGTTATAAATGGAATTTTATAAGCAGTAGGTTTATAAAATTTGTGAAGTTATTAAAAGAATGAATTTGGGTAAATAAATGAATCTTATGAGTTATAAGATTTATAATTTGGGAAGTTTAAAAGAACGTTTTTGCAAACAAATAAATCATAAGTGTTTAACTTATAATATGAACTTTTAGTATATAATTGAGATTTGAAACTGAATAGGTTAATAAAGGAATTTATAAACGTTGTTTTATAAATCCGCAAATGACTTATTTTGATAAGTAAATTGTTGTAACTTATTTATGGAGTTATATTCACGTTTTAGACAGTGAATAATCCTTTGAAATAAAATGTATAGAAATGATGAAGTTGGTTAACAAAGTATATTCACGTTTTTGAATTGTGAATAATATGTTAAAGGAAATGTATTGGATGTGATGTTTTAAGTAGAATTAAAACGATCTAACGATGTTTTAAATGCATTAAAATTCGAAACCATAGATTTCAACATTCATTGTTGAAATAGACGTTTTCGAGAAATAGAAGAAAATGGTGCACTATAACACTGTTGTTATAGTAAATGATTTCCGAAAGGAAATGTTTTGCATAGTATTGGGATTTATATATCTATTTTAATTTCGAATCCCTATACTAGTGATTTTGGGTTGTCGTAACGATGTTTTACGCAACATTCGTTTTGGCCCAAATAAATATGTTTAAGAGAATGATTTCCTTAAAGAATGAAATATATGCTTAATTTCGATTTAAGTATATTGAATATTTTCCAAAGGTTGAAAATAAATAAAATTTGTGAATTACTTATGAATAAATAAGTATGGAAATGTTTTTCCAATGTGAAATGAAACGTTTTGAGAATTTATCTTTTTGAAGATAAATTGAAATGAATAATTGAAATCGTATATGCATGGATATTTTGGAATGAAAATTCACTATGGAATTTATAAAAGAAAGTGGAATTTGTTTAAAAATAAATATTGATTTATTTTTGAGGTATTGAAATTTTATATCTTGTAAAGATATTTTTGGGAAATAAATAATTTGGAAAATTATTTGGAATCTGGTGATGTCGTGCATATCCATTGATAGTTCAATAACCGACTATCAATATTTACCTTTGAAAGGTATTTGTTATGATTTGCTGAATTTGAATGCCACACTTATTTTTAAATTATTGCACTCGTTATTCGGATTACCCATTCCGAATAGTGATACGACGTAATGGATAGCATTGATGACCGGTGTTGAAGACCGGGTATTTGCGAGAGCAATAGGATGACCTGTCGATTAACTCTGCACCGAATTGCTCCGGTATAGAGTTCTCCATATGTGATGGGGAACCCGATCATGATTGTGGATATCCGGATTGCAAGGACTTCTTTGTAAGTGCCTTCGGTTCTGTTCGAGCCCAGAACAGACTTGTATGGATAGTATGTCTGACATTACAAATTGAGATATAAAGCTGATTTCTTTCAAATATATTTCCGTTGGGGGCGGAGAATTTATTCCCTTAGCTTAACACCCTTCTCTGAGACGTACGAGCTCAGAGGTTATGTAGTTGATGGTTATCAGCGATATATTCCCAATTTGGTAATGTGACATGCTGAGTGTTGCTGTGAAATGATCATTGTGTTGATCATTTGTGATAAGACCATTTGTTTGATCGTTTATCTTTGTGATCATTTCTATGATCATTTGTTGACCCAAAGCACAGCTTTTGTATAAAGCGTGGCTTTGTGGACGAGACTTTGTCGAGCCTCACACCCCGGAATGGTCAAAACAGGAAAGATGCAGCAAGGTTATGAGGGGTAGCTCCCTTTAGGGTATGTGCATTTCCTTCTGGAAAAGGGTGGTATCATGGTATGGAGCCCAGATACTTACTCATGTTGAAACACTTTATTTATCATTGTGTGATGTTGGTTAGAGAGCTCTCGGATAAAGGTCCCAAAGGATCGGGGGATGGCATACTCGTGTCAGTTGTTACATAGTTTGAAAGGTAACCCGTCCTTGTGTTGGCAGAGATCCGGTTAGGTTCTCGGGACGTCCTTCCAGAGGCGTTTTCATGTGGCAATGGGAAGTTCCTTCGCCTGACCATTTGTTGGAAATCCAAAGAAACAATACGAGACTTGTACGGTTTTAGTTGTAGAACCTGCCATCTAATATGGTAGCTATAGTAGGCATAATATAATGGTACCTATGCTGGCTAAGATTTATATTCTACTTTCGAAATATTTCTACACTATGCACTAATAATAATATCAAATGTTTCTTTTTAATGCGTATCAAGCATCTTTGACTAACATAAGAAGAAATCTCCTCCAAGTCTGCATTTGCATTGTGTGTGTGGTGGGAGGTCTTATGGTACTTACATTTTCAAAAACATTACGAACTGACTTTAAAAGTATTCCTCCATTTTGATTTTAAAGATAAATAAACTGTTTTGAGTTCTAACACCAGTCACAAATTGAGATATAAAGCCGATTTCTTTCAAATATATTTCCGTTGGGGGCGGAGAATTTATTCCCTTAGCTTAACACCCTTCTCTGAGACGTACGAGCTCGGAGGTTATGTAGTTGATGGTTATCAGCGATATATTCCCAATTTGGTAATGTGACATGCTGAGTGTTGCTGTGAAATGATCATACTCGTGGTATCATGGTATGGAGCCCAGATACTTACTCATGTTGAAACACTTTATTTATCATTGTGTGATGTTGGTTAGAGAGCTCTCGGATAAAGGTCCCAAAGGATCGGGGGATGGCATACTCGTGTCAGTTGTTACATAGTTTGAAAGGTAACCCGTCCTTGTGTTGGCAGAGATCCGGTTAGGTTCTCGGGACGTCCTTCCAGAGGCGTTTTCATGTGGCAATGGGAAGTTCCTTCGCCTGACCATTTGTTGGAAATCCAAAGAAACAATACGAGACTTGTACGGTTTTGGAATTGGAGTTTGAAATTGAGATTAGCTCAAACTGGGGTTGAAATGAATTAAAACTGCAACTAATTCAATTGAAATTTATTTGAATTGGTAGAATTTGAGATCAAGGTCGATTAAAGTTAAATTTGAAAAGAAACTTAAATTAATTCAACTTGAATTGGGGTTGAATCAATTTCAATAGAAATTAAAGTTATTTAAACTGGAATTGGGTCAATTTAAATGGTAAATGAAATTTAAATTGAATTGATGAGAATGGAGATTGGGAAGTGAGCAGTTTTGACTTTGGACTATTTTAAATATAAAATTGTTTTTTTTCAAGCTATATATTATATATACAACCTTTCTTTTAAAAGACAAACTATCTTATAATTGTTTTACAATTATTTTTGAAACTGTTTAACCATTTTCTAACTATTCTATAAATTAATTACTATTTTCAGCTACTGATTACTATTTTATAGCTATTTTGCAATTATTTAAAATTTCTATGACTATTTAACTATTTTCCAATTAGTTTACAATTACTGAACTATTTTACAACTATTTTACAAACTAGTAATTATTTTTCAACTACTTATCTATTTTAAAATTTGGAAATTCCTTTTTATACTTCAAACATTTTCAAAAACCATTTCTTCCGGCAAAAGATTCATCAAGGGGAGATTTATCTTATATAACAAAGATATTTAACTTTGTTTACTCAAAATCAATATTCAAATTTGATTACTCCTTGCATAGCCTAACTATGATAGAGAACATCTAGAACCAATCAACAATCCTTATCCAGGTTCGCCATCGAAAATCGAGTGAAAAATCCCACTCGGATCGACATACTATCTCGAAATTCTGTGCTTGAATCTGGATCAAATCACTATGCGAATAGAATAACATACGTACACCCTACGTATTTATCTTTATCGGTTATTAGCCAAATCAATTTCATTTCTATTCACATTCACTTTGATTTTAATTCACTTACTCACAATTGCTTCAATCCATTTGGATTATCATCTTTATTCTTATCTCAATTGGGTATTCAACCAATAACAGTTTGAACTCCGTCCAGTTTACTTAGAAAATAGCTTGAAAATTTTAAAATAGATAAGTAGTTGAAAAATAATTACTAGTTTGTACAAATTTGGAATGATCCAAATTTTATAAAGATTTTATATATCTGAACATATATATATATATATATATATATATATATATATATATATATAAAGGATCATATGAGGATTTTGGAAAAGGTTTTGAGAACCTATGGATTTGGAAAGGCTTTTGATTTTTGTGTAAAATCAATATTATATTTGGAAAGCCTAGTTGAGAATTATCGATTTTGGGATAATCGATTTTGTATAAAGGAGCTTTGAATGAGATCATACTAGGTGTATGATTTAAAGATACTATATATGTATAGTATAAAATGTTTTGATGATGCTCTGGGGAAAAAGGCGCTCCCTTGGAATGGACTTCTCAAGAGTACCACCGGGTGGTGCTGCCTTGAGCCCCAAGGGGGGTTCTAAAGTTGATCCTGTGATGAGTCCGGACTAAACTAGTTCCTGAGGATTGTTGGGTAGCAAAAGTCGATGGCGCTGATGCCTACAGGGGCATTTGGGTTATGCTGTGACGACAGTGTAACTCGATGTCGCAGCAATCTACTGTGGGGACCATAGCGAAAATCGTGTGGAGGATGAGTGTCAACGGTCTACACTTGATTTTGTCGGGAAGGCAACGCAACATCGGTAGACTGCGATCTATGGTCAAGTGGAGTGGAGAAGTTTCATTTTTGGCAGCGAAATTCGAGGGCGCTGATGCCTATAGTTATATGGGTTTTAGCTGTGATAGCTACGTAATCCCAGTGTAGCTGCGATCTGTAGCGGGTTCCATGGTGTAATCGTGGGGCGCGGAGGCCTACAGTTATCTGTGGATTTTGTCGGGACGGCAACGTAATCATCGGGTTAACTGCGACCATGGATGGGGGTGATGATTTCCAGAGTATTCTCACCAAAGATATATCCTCTATTTTCAGAAACTATTTTCTATATTTTCAATAAAATTATTTTCCAAGTATTTTCACTGGATGTTGAAAATTGGTTTGCTAAATACTTATAGATTTTCAGTCATACGCCCGATCAACGTATGACCGAATTTCTATAAGAACGAGGACAGACTTATTGAAACATCGAGTTATAAAAAGTATTTTCATAAAAAATATTTTACTATATAGATTTTAAAAGTGTTTTAAAAAATAATCAAAGAGAAATTTATCTTATTACAAGCATTTTAATAAAATTTTGGCTTCGTTCCTTTTCGAGGACGAAAAGATTCAAGGGGGGAGGAATGCGATATCCCAAAATTGTAGACATCTGTGATCGATAAATAATTGAGTTAATTAATAGAATATTGATTTGTGGATTGAACAAATAAATATGATGATAAATATTTATACTTGGATAAATACTTGTCATTCTTCTAGTATAATTATTTATAAGTTGTAAAATCATTATTTTTAAACAATGTAATGTGTGTTTGTTTGAAAATATATAAGAGTAAATTTAAATCTGAATTTAAGATTGAAAATTCAAAGATAAATATCTTAAAAGTAAATTGGATATAATATATAATGGATATCATAAAGAAAGCATTTATTTGTGTAAAAGATGTATTTATTTACTAGGAAAATCGATTTAAAAAGCCTCTTAGAAATCTTTTAAAAATAAATAGGATGAAGGATTACAATTGTTAATAGATCAAAACATATTAGTAACAAGTAAAAGATGTTTTAAAAGCCAAATTAACAAATGTAAAATTATTTAACTTGGAAATAATCAAGTGTAATATTTATGATATAAGTTTGAACAAGTGTCAAGTTTTTCCCATTTTTCTTTTTAAATGATAAAATCAGATTATAAGTTTACTTCTGTCCTCTCTCATTTTCTTTATCACATATTCTCAATTACAAAGCCTGTAAAGAAATTTGAGGAAAGAAGATCCAAGAAAAAAAAACCCCCGAAGAAAGCAAAAAGAAGAATCAAAGACCCACACCTAAATCAAAAACCAAAATGAATCAGCAAAGCAGATCAAACAAATCAAAACTGGAAGCTAATCGATCATCATCATAATCAAATATCATATTCAACTCAGTTTAATTAAGAAGCGGACCAAAATCCCAAGAACAGTTTTAACCTCAGAGCATCTGTCTTTCTCTGTTCGACATAGATGTGAGTATACATCAATTTTTATCAAAATAAATTCAGTTTATATTGATGCATGTGATAAGAATTTAAAATAATGTTGTAGATATGTTGCATGGTTGAGTTAAGCATCTGCTTGTATAATAAAAAAAAGAAAAAGAAATGGATTACATGTGCATGTCTGCAGTTAAGAATACACAACTCTGTTCATAATAACAGACGCGACAATCTTAAGAAATTGATATCCCTTCATTTTTATAATTTCAGGCTTTGATCTTGAGTGCAAAAATGACTGTATGGATGTAGTATTATTTTAAATATATATATATATATACTCCGGGTGAATATATTAAGCAAATATTTCGAAAAGAGGGAATTACAGTAAAATATAACTTCAAGACAAAATTTTGATTTTTAAATTTCCATGGTTTAGTTTTATATCTGGATTCATCCTGAGAAATGATGAATTCTAACAATTGTATCATGATTTCTAAGCTTATGGTTAAGGAGGGACTGGGAATGACCGGAAAGCTTGATTTTCGCCAAATTCAGGCGAACGAATCAATGGCGAGGGTCGATTTTCGGCCAGGAGGTGGTTGCAGAAGTGGTTATCTCGAGAAAATTGCTGATTAATTTTTCCATTTGATGGATTGGCTGGTCGAAGAGAATTTTGGGATTTGGGGGTGCTTGATATAACGTCGATCTATGGAGACTCGGTGAAGTTTTTCGTTTGCGCACCAGGGGGAAATTTAAGAGAGGTCCGTGCTGAAGTTCGCGGTAGAAGATTGTGGTAAACATCTTCGTGGTTGGTCATGGCAGACGAATTGGACGAGGAGGATTTTTGATTCAGTTCGTCGAATAGGCTAACTTTTGTGTTCATAGATTTGAAGTGAAACAACGGTATGGGTTGATTCGGAGGGAGAATGTGTGACCGAGGGAGGAGGTCGGAAATGTGAGATCGCCGCCGGTAGTGGCGTGCATGTGCACATGTATGTGCACCTGAGTTCTTCGGAGTAAAATTTAAAGGAAAAAGAAGTTTTTAAGCTGGGAGTAAAAACAAGGAAAGGAAGAATCATTGATTCTCGAGCTAGTGGTAAAAGATGGGCTTCGGCCTGTTAATATTATGGAACATTTAGGTTTTCAATTAGTTTTCCATGTTTGGATTGGGTTCGGCAGATTGCTTTATGAAGGTATAGTTTTTGGGTTGTTTTTTTTTAGCCAGTTATTTGTTAGTTTGACTAGGGGAAATTTTGGAGTTCGACCTGGGTTTTTTTTGAATGTTATTGTTTGCAAGTTTTATGCTTATTTAAATTATGTAAATTTCAAAGGAAATATAAGTCAAGTTTTAAAGCTTAGTATTGGCAAGATTTTAAACGAGTTTCAAAGTTGAAAATGTTTTCAAAATTTTTTGTTTACAATGGGTTAAATCTTATATGTTGCTCAAAAATAAATTAAACATTGAAATTTAGTAAAGTAATTAATTTTTTTAATTTATTAAGAGATGGTTAAATTGATTAGTGTAATCAAGTAAATCAATAACTGATTTAAGACAATTCATAAAGATTTATTAATTTGTGTAATCAATTCAAAGAATTGATTTATTAATGTGATTAATTACTTAAGATAATCAATTTAAAAGATGGTTAATTTATTTAAGATTAATTACTTAACGAAATTAATTAGTGATAATTATGGAAGTAATTACTTAATATCATTAATTAAGGAGGAAAATTTATAGGTAATTACTAAATATGATTTATTTAATGAGGATTACTTAAGGGAAGTGATAAAAGATAAATTACTCAGTGTAATTAATTAAAAAGGTTGATTTATTTAAGAAAATTAACTAAGGATTTGTTAATTATTGCGTATGCTTAATTTATAGGATAATTAGTCAATGTAAGTGATTATAGGATAATTAATTGGTGTAATTAATTAAGGATAAATGTAATTAATGTGAATGTGTGAGGGTTAATTAAATTGTGTAATTAATTAAAGGTTAATTACTTATTATAATTAAAGAATGATTATTCAGGATGATTAATCGAGATGAATAATTAAAGGATTTATTAATTAATTAAAGGGCTAATTAATTAATCATAGTAATTAAGAATAATTACTGGATATGATTAATCAAGGTTGATTAATGAATGTGGTAAATTAATTAAAGGTTAATTGCTGAATGTGATTAGAAAGGATAATTAAGGGATGATTAAGTAGTGGTTTGTGATTAATTATTGTTAAGTAAGCAAGATTAATAGTGATTAAGGAAATTAATTTGATTTAATTATGAATGGGAGACTTATCAATCTTGCTTATGAATGATTGGTTGATATTTCTGGTATAAATGTTTGTGATATAATCTGTTGTCTTGTACAGTGATTGTGTGCTTATCTACCGTTGATGAATTGCCATATTAAAAGTGACATCTTGTATTTTAGGTCGAATTGTGTTTCACTTAATCTATGGGGTTTAAGATGGAAATTGAATTCGAAGAGACCGGAGTCGGGTATTAGAAAATACCCGAAACCACTTCGATTTGTAATATATAATAACTCTGTTCAGATTTGATATGTGAAATCTATATATTGGACTGGATGATGTAAGTGAACTGGAACATTCAATCTAAGTTTAGTACTAAAAAAATTATGGGTGGATTAAATGATATATAACAACGTGCGAAGTTGTAAATTGATATAAGTTACCTGGATTTATATATATTGTATGTTTTGGGTATTCCTTGTTAGATGAGTTTACTCACGCTGGTTTCCAGCCTGACCCGGGTGTTACTTTGATGTAATGCTCGGGTCAGACCGAGTATTATAGATTTTCAAGTAAGGACGTTCTGGAGCTCAGAAGGCGAGCTGGAGGGCAGGATCGTACGGTGTTTTCCGCTGTGATATGCTATGTTATAACTAGAATATGTTGTCTTAGACTATCCACTGCTGTGTATTGATTGTAACTCTGATATATATAAATGTGAATATACTGATAAGTTTTTCTTTGTAAAACTATTATTTATGTGATATTATATTTTATCCGCTGCGAATGTGAGATTCTGAGTTTGAGTTTTCTGTTTCTTCTTCTTTCTTTTTCTTCTTTTCATTAACTATCTGGAAATTTCTGGATCGAAATTTTCGGGTCGTTGCAAGATGTTTTGATAATGTAAGTAATTTGGATTAAATTACTTAGTAATCAATCAAGGGATTAATAAAAAAAATTAATTAAGGAGTAATTAATTTAGTTAATGAAGTAATTAAGTTAGTTAATTACTGAATGTGATTAATCAGGAGTGATTAATAATTGAGGTTTAATCAACACTAATTACTTATTGTAATTAATTTAAATAAAGTAATTAATAAAATGTAATTAGGAATCATTAATTAATATAATGATCTAACTAAGGTTGTTAATTAATAATTAAGTTTTATAAATTTATAATTAAGATATAATTGATTTGTTAATTTGAATTAAGAGATATTGATTAATAATTAAGGTTGTTAATCAATAGTTGATGGCTAATCAATCAGTAAATTAGAGGTTAATTAATTGATTTATTAAGTAAATTTAGGATAGATTACCTTGTATTAAGGAGATTAATTGAGAATTAAAGGATAATTAATCTATGATTAGAGATTAATTGGTTGGTAGATAAGGTAATCAAGGAGCAATGAATTAATTAAATGATTGTAAATTAAATAATGGTTAATTAAGCAGGATTAGATGATTAATTAGGATATGAATGGATAATGCTTGCATATAGATGTTTGTTGTTGAATAAATTGAATGATATCTATTTGATGATGTGCTGTGGCATTTTATTGATATGGTATTTGGGTGATGTTTATCTATGCTATTGCTATGTTAAGTGACATCCAGTAGTTGAATTTAATCACTTGAATAACTTGGTATAATATGACAATTGGATTCGAAGAGACCGGAGTCGGGTATTAGTTAATATCCGAAACCACTTCGATTCATTATAATTTGATGTGTGGAATCAATAAAATGAAATGGAATGATTAAAGTGAATTGGACCATTTAATCTAAGTTTGGTATTTAGAAATGAATGTGTGATGTAAGTAATGTTTATAACAGCTTGTGAAGTTGTAAATTGATAAGATACCCCGGGTTTAAATAAGTTGTCTGTTTTGGTATTCCATGTTAGATGAGTTTACTCACGCTGGTTTCTAGCCTGACCCGGGTGTTACTTTGATGTAATGCTCGGGTCAGACCGAGTATTACAGGTTTTCAGGTAAGGACGTTCTGGAGCTCAGGAAGGCAAGCTGGATGGCTGGAACGTATGGAACGTACCCGTTGTGATATATAGTTATATTTAGGACATGTTGTTTTATAACTGTCCTGTATTGTGTAAATGTTATAACTCTGATATATGAAAATGTAAATGTACTGATACTGTTCTTTTTGTAAAATGTTATTATGTGATATTATATTTTGATCCGCTGCGAATGTGAGGTATCTGTGTCTTGTTTCTGTTTCTTCTTCTTCTATCTCTTCTTCTTTCCTCTAACTATCTGGAATTTATGGTATCGAAAATTTCGGGTCGTTACATTTGTTATCAGAGCTTGGTTATTCTGGTAGGGGATACTCATTAAGGAAAGGGTCAATGGTACCCTAGAATGAGTTAAGTGTATAAATATGAGAGAGCGTATTTGTTATTTTCTTATATAAAGATTTTTAAATGATTTCAAAAGTAAATGAATCTTATATAAGAAATAGATTATCTATCATATTAAGGAAATTGGTTGTAGTATTAATTAAATTAAAAGTAATAGTAAGAATTAAGTGGTAAAAGAATTACAACCAAATTGAAATTAAATTAAAGACAAGTTTGAAATGGATTCAAACTGAAATTAAATCTTGAAACTGGGAAAGGTTCCAGGATAAGGATAATCAATTAATTTATGTAATTAATTAAACTTTATTTAATGAGATTAATTAATGGATAATCATTGGAATTAATAAATAAGAGGAAGTTACTTAATGAAGTAACTATAGGTAAGTAATTTAAGGGACAATTACTTAATGAAGGTAATTAAGAAATTAGTTAATTGTCGATGTGATTAATTAATGATGTAATTAATTTAAAGAAATAACAAATAATATTATTTAATGCATATGAATGAAATGGTCTTACTTCAAACAAGAGTTGTTTGAACATTTATAAAGAAATTTGATTTGAATTAAAACCAAAGAAAGTTTAAAATTTTAAAGTATAACTTGTTATGTAAAAGAAATAAATATGTATATATGAGAGATATACATAATATCAAAGATGGTTTGAGATAAACTCTAAATATTGAGTTTTAAATTCGGAATGAGATGTGATACCCAAAAGTGATAAGTTTTTGAACTCATAAGTGGGAAGAATATTTATGAAAAGTTCAAATTTTGAAATGGAAGTACAAATTGGGTAAGGTTGACTGGATTAAGTGGATTGAGTTTAACTTGGGAAAAAGTTAAATAAGTTGGAATGATCAACCTGATTTGGAAATTTTAAGATGAAATTAAGATTTAACTTGGAAAGTTAAATGGTTTATTTGAATTAAGAAGTTTGAGTGATCTCAAAATGGGTTTGAAATCCGAAATTGGAAATGGATTGATGTTTTTAAAATAAAGGCTAATTTGGATTTTGGTATAATATGTTAGGTCTGAACTGTGAATTGAATTGTTTAAAACTTTAAAGATAAATTGATTTAAAGGAATTGAATCAATATTTGAAGTATTAACTCGAATTTATATAATTCGAGATGGTTTAAATCTGGAATTTGAAATGAAATTAGTTCAAATTGAATTTGATTTGAATTAATTGAAATTGTGATTGAAGATGTATAAGTAAAAAGTTCAAATGGAAAATTTGAATTGGATTAATTTGAAACAATTTGAAATTGAAGTGGGTTCAATTTGAAATTAGTCCAAATTGATTTGAATAATTTGGAATTGTAATTAAAGTTGAATAGTTTTAAATTCAAATGGAATTTGAATTGAATTTGGGAGGAAATCAAGAATAATTCAACTTGGTTTGGAAATGGAGTTTGAATTTGGGATTAATTCAAACTGGAGTTGAAATGAATTGAAATTGGAACTAGTTCAATTGAAATTTATTTGAATTAGTAGAATTTGAGATCAAGGTTGAATAAAATTTAAATTTGGAAAGAAGTTAGGGTTAATTCAACTTGAATTGGGGTTGAATTAATTTCAATGGAAATTGAAGTTATTTTTGGAGTTAAGTCAATTTAAATGGAAGTGGAATTTAAATTGAATTGATTGGAAATAGAGATTGGGAATTGAACAGTTTGACTCTCAATTTTTTTTATAAATTGTTTTAATATAAACCTATTTTTCCAAGCTATTCATTATATATACAACCTTTCTTTTAAAAGCCAAACTATCTTATATTTGTTTACAAATATTTTTGAAACTGTTTAACAATTTTCCAACTATTTTATAAACTAATTAACATATTTCAACCATTTTACAAAACAAATTATTGTCTTACTATTATTTTGAAATTACCTAAAATTTCTATAATTATTTTAACTATTTTACACCTATTTTATAAACTAGTAATTATTTTCCAACTACTTATCTATTTTAAATATTTCAAGTTATTTTCTAAATTAACTGGTCAGAGTTTAAACTATACCCAATCGAGATAAGAATAGAGGTGATAATCCAAATAGATTGAAGCAATTGTGAGTAAGTGAATGAAAATTTAAGTGAATGTGAATAGAAAGAGAAATTGATTTGGTTAATAACCAATAAAGATAAATACGTAGGGTGTACGTATGTTATTCTATTCGCATAGTGATTTGATCCAGATTCGAGCATAGAATTTCGAGATAGTATGTCGATCCGAGTTGGGATTATTCACTCGATTTTTGACGGCGAACCTGGATATGGGTTGTTGATTGGTTCTGGATATTCTCTATCATAGTTAGGCTATGCAAGGAGAATGACGGTTTCTGATCAAGAAACCAGATCTGAGTCTGCACTAGGAAGTCGGGTGGACGATACTAGTTCGGAAATGAAATTGTGTGATCCAGTGAGCGATCAGATTGGTATAGCATACGGATGATATGTGTACATCGTACGGATTTGAATGAAAATGATATTGGAAAGAGTAATCAAATTTGAATATTTGATTTTGAGTAAACAAAGTTAAATATCTTTGTTTTATAAAATGAAACTCCCCTTGTTGAATCTTTTGCCAGAAGAAAAGGGTTTTTGAAAATGTTTGAAGTATAAAAGGAGTTTTATACAAGTTTGAAATGATCCAAAGTTTTGAAAGATTTTATATATCTGAATATATATATAAAGGATCATATGAGGATTTTGGAAAAAAAGGTTTTGGGAACCTTTGGATTTGGAAAGGCTTTTGATTTTTGGGTAAAATCAATATTGAAAATTGAAAGCCTAGTTTGAGAATTATCGATTTTGGAATAATCGATTTTGTGTAAAGGAGCTTTGTATGAGATCATACTAGGTGTATGATTTAAAGATACTATATATGTATAGTATAAAATGTTTTAATGATAGTTCGGGGGGAAACGTGCTCCTTTGGAATGAACTTCTCAGGAGTACCACCGGGTGGTGCTGCCTTGAGCCCCAAGGGGGGTTCTAAAGTTGATTTTGTGAGGAGTCCGGACAAACTAGTTCCTGAGGATTATTGGGTAGCGAAAGTCGAGGCGCTAATGCCTACAGGAGCATTTGGGTTATGCTGTGACGACAGTGTAACTCGATGTCACTGCGATCTACTGTGGGGACCATAGCGAAAATCGTGTGGAGGATGAGTGTCAACGGTCTACACTTGATTTTGCCGGGAAGGCAACGCAACATCGGTAGACTGCGATCTATGGTCAAGAGAAGTGGAGAAGTTTCATTATTTTGGCAGCGATATTCGAGGGCATTGATGCCTACAGTTATATGGGTTTTTGCTGTGATAGCTACATAACCCCAGTTGTAACTGTGATCTGTAGCAGGTTCCATGGTGTAATCGAGGGGCGCGGAGGCCTACAGTTATCTGTGGATTTTGTCGGGATGGCAACGTAACCATCAGGTTAACTATGACCATAGATGGGGGTGATGATTTCCAGAGCATTCTCACCAAAGGTATATCCTCTATTTTCAAAAACTGTTTTCTAAATTTTCAATAAAATTATTTTTAAAGTATTTTCACTGGATGTTGAAAACGGGTCTGCCAAGTACTTGTAGAATTTCAGTCGTACGCCTGATCAACGTATGACCGAATTTCTATGAGAACAAAGATGGACTGGTTGAAACATCAAGTTATAAAAAGTGTTTTAAAAGTATTTTTATAAAAACTATTTGATAATATTATTTATATTTTAAAAAGTGTTTTAAAAAGTGCTTTAAAGAATAATTTTTTTGATAAATAATATTTTAATTCTGGTTTTCGTTCCTTTTCGAGGACGAAAAGATTCAAAGGGGGGAGGAATGTGATATCCCGGATTTATTTAAATTGATATTAAGTCAATTTTTTTTAAAAAAAAATTGAATTTGAATTTAGATTTAAACTTCAACCTAAATGTGTGTGTGTGTGTATATATACACATATATATATCTTAAAAAAAAAGAACATTTTGATTCAAATATATGAATAAGTTTTATATTTACATTTAAAATGAATCAAACATATTATATATGATTTAATTTAAATTATAAATTGGTTTATATTCTATTTTTCCTCAAAAGCTTTTATTTATATATAATTTAGTTTCAAAAACATATTCATTGGAATTTTTAATATAAGAGAATATATTTAATATGGATTTAAATTGGTAAAACATATACATAAATATAAACTAAATATATTTTGACATAAAATTATGGGAAAGACATTTGTTTTATCATACAAAGTATAAATGTAAATAGATTAATATAAACATAGTTTATAATTTAAATATAATACCCAAATCTTTATAAAGCATAAGTAATATAATATAAGTAATAAAAAGGGTATACACATTTTAAAATAACAATTCTCATGACTAAAAACAAGTGTTAACACATGAAATAACAAATGTAAATTATTTAACTTAAGGAGTGGACAAGTGTTGCTAGTATGGACAAGTGGCATTATGAATTTCCTTTAATTTAAATAAAAAAATAAAATAAGAAACAAAAGGAAATGGAAAATCTAAACAAACAAAAGTTTCAGATCTAAAAATAATAAAAAAACAAATAAAAAAAATCTATTGAGCAAAGCAAAGACTGAAAAAAAATCCAAATTTAAACAAATCATTAGGCAACTTCAGTTGATTGGTTTAAGTTCAAAATCTTCAACAGTCAATTGATTGAAGTTCAAAATCAGGAAGTTAGTAGGCAAATCATTTGGCAACTTCAGATTTCAACTAAGCATAGACAAGGATCATGGATAAAGTCTAGTTTCAAATTTTTAAATACAACAAAGATCTGCTCTGTTCATACAGTAAGGTGAGTAATCTGAAACGCTAATGCATGTTGATTTATTTTTGAAGAAACTTGTGACTTATACGATTGCATGTTTGAGTTAAGGTAAATACATGTAGAAACTGTGTGAATGCCTGAAAATGAGCATGTATATGATCTTTGTTTGAACTATAAGCAGTAATCCACTAGAAAAACCCAAATTTGTTTTCACAAAACTAAAATTTAAAACTGATACAGTTTGTAGGAAAAAAAAAATCAAAATCAAGTCCCAGGTTTTCCTCTGCTTAACTAAAAGAGCAAATAAATATTTGTAAATTTGGAATTATATTTGATGCATGTGTGAAAATCCTGAAGTTAACATGAATGCTTGGGTTGTAATGCATATATATATATATATATATATATATATATATATATATATATATATATATATATAAATGATATGCATGTGTATATTTTGGTGATACCTCTCTGTGGTTTCACAATATCAAAGAAGCAACATCTTAAATTCATCTCATTCTATTTAAATGATTCGAGCTTTGTTTCCTAAAAGGAATATGTCTGTATAAATGGAACATTATTTTTAAAAATTTTGAAAGGATTTATATTTGAGGAAATGTTCTGGAAATAGAAATGACAGTAAAATGAATTAAGGTCAATAAAATCAAAGTTCAAAATTTATTGCTTTGATTATATAACTCGTTTCGATCTTTCCAGATATGAATTTTAATGTAAAAATCTGGATTTTTATGTTTATATATTTTGGGAATTTCTGGATTGATCAAATTTTGTATTTTCGTCAATTGCTGTTGAACGACGATGAGAGGCACGGTGAGATTTGGACTGGAGAGGGTTGGGATGTCGTCGAACTCAGGAAAATTAGAGTGGAAATTTATCAGAGTTCGTGGTGGTCTGAGGTCGGCAAAATAGGGTTTTGAGTGTTGATTTTGTGGTGCTTGTTGCTGAGGAAATCACGTCGTTTAGAAAGCATCGGGATTGATCCTGAGGGTGGTGACGGGTTCATCGAAGTTTAGTGTAAATTTGGGAAGGTAGGTGGGTGGTTCCAAGGTCAGAGTCGTCGACGGCAGAGGATTTGTGGCGAACTGGTTGGTTCCAGCTTGAGTCGAGAGACTCATTTTGGATTTCCGACGTGGTAGGTCGGAGTTGGGTGGCTGCTTGGGTCGAGAGGGTAAATGATGACTCGTGGGAGGTGAAGGCGATGATCGGAGGAGCTCCCATCATCTGTGCACGTGTATGTGGATATGCAGTGTGTCTGTGGGTAGGGAAGAAGGAGTTTTGGGGTAGGA
This sequence comes from Allium cepa, assembly GCA_030765085.1. Taxonomy (NCBI): domain Eukaryota; kingdom Viridiplantae; phylum Streptophyta; class Magnoliopsida; order Asparagales; family Amaryllidaceae; genus Allium; species Allium cepa. Next base: position 887,794,019 of record CM060943.1, on the reverse strand, counting down.
CTCGAAAATGAATTCGAGTTTTTTGGTTTGTTGCTCGAGCCTGTATTCGTGCCATTGCGAGCTTTGATAATACTATAATTTGGAACTTAAGATACTAATAGAGTTATAAAGAAAAAAAGAAAAGAAAAATAAAACTCAGGAAAGAAGAGGATTTGCACAAGTTTTGTTCGAGCAAGTTTGTGGTGGGCTCGGGTCTGACAGTTGCTAATTGGATTTCAAATCTGAAGTAAGTGGTACAGGTTTTTTTTTTTTTTGAAAAAAAAAATTAAAATTAAGTAAATTTGTACATGGTTTTAAAAAGGCAAAGGAAATGTTTGGCCAACTTTTAAAATTTAAACAATTTTTTTTAATTTTATTATCTTATTTTAGAAATGGGATTTAAATGAAGGGTTAATACATACGAAGGCAATTTAAGAATTGTTAACAGCTAATAAAGGGCATTAACCTGGATTATTTAATAATTAATTAATGTGGTTAATTTTAATAATTAATTAGATTAATTAATTTAATAATAATCATTTGTGAATTATTTAAGTATAATTACTTTTTGGAAGTAATTAAGGCATTAATTACATAATGTAATTAATTGAGGTTATTGGGATTAGTTTAAATTAATTAAGTTTAATTAATTTTAAACACTGGATGTTTTTATGATAATTACTTAATGTAATTAATGGGTTGAAAATTATTTAGTGAAGTAATTAATTGATAAGTACAGGATGTAATTAATAGAAGATGTTTTGATAATGTAAGTAATTTGGATTAAATTACTTAGCAATTAATCAAGGGATTAATAAAAAAAAAATTAAGGCGTAATTAATTTAGTTAATGAAGTAATTAAGTTAGTTAATTACTGAATGTGATTAATCAGGAGTGATTAATAATTGAGGTTTAATCAAGATTAATTACTTATTGTAATTAATTTAAATAAAGTAATTAATAGAATCTAATTAGGAATCATTAATTAATATAATGATCTAACTAAGGTTGTAATGAATAACTAAGTTTTATAAATTTATAATTAAGATATAATTGATTTGTTAATTTGAATTAAGGTTGTTAATCAATAGTTGATGGCTAATCAATCAGTAAATTAGAGGTTAATTAATTGATTTATTAAGTAAATTTAGGATAGATTACCTTGTATTAAGGAGATTAATTCAGAATTAAAGGATAATTAATCTATGATTAGAGATTAATTGGTTGGTTGATAAGGTAACCAAGGAGCAATGAATTAACTAAATGATTGTAAATTAATTAATGGTTAATTAAGCAGGATTAGATGATTAATTAGGATATGAATGGATAATGCTTGCATATGGATGTTTGTTGTTGAATAAATTGAATGATATCTATTTGATGATGTGCTGTGGCATTTTATTGATATGGTATTTGGGTGATGTTGATCTATGCTATTGCTATGTTAAGTGACATCCAGTAGTTGAATTTAATCACTTGAATAACTTGGTATAAGATGACAATTGGATTCGAAGAGACCGGAGTCGGGTATTAGTTAATATCCGAAACCACTTTGATTCATTATATTTTGATGTGTGGAATCAATAAAATGAAATGGAATGATTAAAGTGAATTGGACCATTTAATCTAAGTTTGGTATTTAGAAATGAATGTGTGATGTAAGTAATGTTTATAACGGCTTGTGAAGTTGTAAATTGATAAGATACCCCGGGTTTAAATAAGTTGTCTGTTTTGGTATTCCATGTTAGATAAGTTTACTCACGCTGGTTTCCAGCCTGACCCGGGTGTTACTTTGATGTAATGCTCGGGTCAGACCGAGTATTACAGGTTTTCAGGTAAGGACGTTCTGGAGCTCAGGAAGGCGAGCTGGATGGATGGAACGTATGGAGCGTACCCGTTGTGATATATAGTTATATTTAGGACATGTTGTTTTATAACTGTCCTGTATTGTGTAAATGTTATAACTCTGATATATGAAAATGTAAATGTACTGATACTGTTCTTTTTGTAAACTGTTATTATGTGATATTATATTTTGATCCGCTGCAAATGTGAGGTATCTGTGTCTTGTTTCTGTTTCTTCTTCTTTTATATCTTCTTCTTTTCTCTAACTATCTGGAATTTACGGTATCGAAAATTTCGGGTCGTTAGAAATTACGTATGCAGTGTATGTTATGCATGGTACTAGGGTAATGTAAACTGACTATGAATTATAGGGATGTGTGCACTGTGACAGCCCGCAAATCCGTACCCCTTGAATCAACACTATTCTACCTCTATTAACTCAAGTGGCACAGAATTACGAACCATTAGGGTTAAAGAAGAAGAGATAGAAGAAGAAGAAGAAACTAACAATAACAGAATCTCACAATCGCAGCGGAATAAACTATAATAGTAATATAGAACTTTACACAAAAAGGAAAACTATTACTGTTTATACATATCACATCATCACAAATCAGAGTATCTCATACATCAAATTACCAATCAGACATATCATACAATCACAGCAGCGGACTATACATATATATATAGATAATACGTCTCGGCTCCAGCTCTTCTCCTGCTCCAAAGCATCCTGTCCTGTACAAATAATACTCGGTCTGACCCGAGCATTATAATAAAATAACACCCGAGTCAGTCTGGAATACCAGCTGATACTAAATATGCATACAAATTGATTATTAAAGTTTCAAAAATCCTTTGAAAACAAAAGCATCTCGTAAGACCACGCCACAAATAAACATGTCGGGTTTTTACCTTACGATAGCTAAAACACTTTTTATAGAAAATCCTCTGATATTATAATAGTGTCTATTTACAAATACTTATAAAATAGCCGAAATTGTTACATCTATTAAATTCCAGCTACTAGCCACCGAAGTGGGTAATACAAACAAAACACGTACAAGGCTCGTAGGGAAAATGGATTTCCAACAATGACTAGGCACTGGGGTACCACCTGTCACAGTACGGGGCCTAGATCACCGTACCGAGGACTACTCCCTTCATCCCCTGCAACACAAGGCCGGAACCATTCCTTACTGAACAGTCCCGAACAAGATAAACCCCGTGGTTGGCGCGACCAACCACCCACTAAGCCGAAATTTAATAAGGGACATCTAGACAGGGGAATTATCTTGTCCTGCTTGGGCATGACCCACCTAACCTTGCTGCATATCCCCTGATTTTCAGTCATTCCCATTTGATGAGGCTTGAGGCTAAGCGTTACCTTTTTGAACGTTTTCACTTTGAATGCCCATCGTCCACCTGACGATGTTTCGCAAGCATTCGTCCATACAAGTCCGTCCCGGGTTCGAACGGAACCGAAGGCACTACTCCTACTACATCCATTTTGGAAATATCCTCAGGATTAGTAGCGACTAGCCCTTGCACTTCACTGCTCCATCTTCGACTCCGAACACGTTTTATCGCACGAAAACGTACAAATCAGATCGAAGTGGTTATCGAGAAATAAATCTCGATCCCGGTCTCTTCGAAACGATCACGCATTGTCCAATATTGATAGTCGGTGATTTAACTATCAATTAATATTCATAAACATCCATATGCATCCATCAAATAAATAATTCCCAATTTATTTATTTGCCTCAAATATCTTTAAAAGATGTGTTACCCAATTTCAAAGTTCATTTGAAAACATTTCCCAAAATTTCTCCTTTACAAGGTAAATCATTTACCATATATTCCCATTGGAAATATCCAAGTCCAAAACAGTTTAGATATAAAAACAATTTAAAACATTTTAGTTTAAAATATATACTTTAAAATAGGTAAATTTACTACTAATTATTTACTCAAAATATAATTTTAAATATTTAAAACAAAACTATTTTATAGGATATAACTTGATTTAAACTAAGGTTTTAGTTAAACTATATTTAAAAATAGAATTGTAAAAAGATTAAGACTTATTGCCATATACTTAGGTCAAAACTAGCTTTTTAAACAAATCCATTTGTAAAAGAATAATTACTTTACTATTAATAATTAATAAATAGTTACTTTAAAAATAATAATTTCCAAAACACCCTCCTTTATAAACAAGTTTAATTTTTTTTTTTAAACTTCCTTTTCATAAAATCGGTTTAAACTCGGACTTTGTTCTTCCCAGGGAATCTCATTTCCACATAAACATCACAGAAATCTTTCTCTCGATTTCTGTCAAATTATTTCAATTTAGTTTCATATTTTAATAACATGAATTTTATTTTCCCATTTATCAAACCATTCTAGATTTTTCGATTTTTCAATTCCATTCTAAATAGATTTCAAATTTTAATTCCTTATATTCATTATTTAACAATATCTCTTATTTCTCTAAAATTCAATTTATCCATTTGAATTAGATTTGGATTTATAATTTATTCAACAACATTCCAAATACAGTTTTATTTCAGTTTTCTATCCAAACAGATTTCAAAGTTTGTATTCCCTTAAATTCCTTATTTATTAATTTCTTAATTTCTTTTGAAACCCAATTTAAATTTCTTTATAATTAAACTCCAAATTTCTTTATAATTAACATTCTGGATTTGTAATTTATACCAAAATATCGCAGAACAATTTAATTCCACATTTATCAAATCACAATATATATACAGGCATCATCATCAATTATAAAAATATTACTACACTGTGAGGAATCCAGTTGGATCCCTCCAACCTGTTTTCCCTGCATCCACAATTATTAGCACAACTATATATATATCAATTCAATTTGATAATAATCAACATAAACAGCTAAACATCCAAACATCAATCAATATTAACTGTCTAACTTTACTAGTATCCAGATGTGAGTGAGAATAACTCACCTTGAGTTTCGGCGAGCGTTCGAAATTTAAATTAAACCGGACGGTGTCCGATTTAACCCAAATTTCTACTTGCCCGGAATGACTCCAGATCTGTACCATCGTGTAGTGCTCGACTCTGCGATTCCAAAGCTTCCAGTTTCGTCCGAAACTGATAACATATGCAATAGTTATTGAATTTTAAAGCTTGAACTAAAGTTTTAAAACAAATTCTCTTCTTTTTTTTTTTTTATTTACCAAAACACGGACTGCTCCTTCCTCTCCCAACCCCCTTCACGCACGCAACAAGCTACAGAACAAGAAACCCAACATCACCGAAGTTAGGGCACGAAAACGCAACCCCCCACGAAGCCATTCACCTCGATCGGAGGCTACCGTTGCAACGCCCATCGCCAACTCCACCATCACCAGGCGCGCGCACAAGCTCGGTGCCTCCTAGGCACGCGAAAACGCAAACAAACGGCCACGTTCAACGACCAAATCCCGCCTCCTCGAAGCACCAAAAGCGATTTCGACCGTAGGATGTGTAGTACTCGTCGAGTACTACAGTTCTCTAGTTGGGATATTTCAAAAATATAGCATAGATTGATCGAAATTTGAAGGGAAACATTGAAGAGTTTTCGGCCATTAAACGAATTGAACGGCGGCCTGTGTTTATGGTTAGGGTTTAGAGATATTTAATTATATATAATATTGTTTAATATTATTTTAATCAACAAAATTCTCAATTTAACCGTTTACGCAAACGACCTCCAAACTTCGCGATCCGACAGGCGATCTTAGGGTTTTCCCACGTTCCGGACACAAAGGAATAGGTTTCGTAAGCTAATTTGATCGTATGAGCGAGTTACGGAATTAAACGATCAATTTTAAAATCAAACCGATTAAAACGATACCGATGCGTTTCGAGCTGCCGGGGTCAAACGACAACTCCGATCGCTACGAAAATTGAAATCCGATAATAACTAACTATTACGGATCCAATGAAACTGGTTTCGTCGAATTCCGAGACTGTGCCCCGGAAGGCTATTTTAACTCGTCAATTAAATTAAGCGATTTTCGAAATTATCGAAAACACTCAAAATTTCCACTTTTAAAATTTTATTAACTTAACAATAATTCATATAACATTTATAAACACATTAAAAATCATTTCGGCTCATTCCGAACCAAAATCTGATTATTTGCATTTTAATAATATTAAATTCGTTTTTAAATTATTATAAAATTCCAAATATTAATTTATTGACCTCAAAATTCATCTATAATTTCCACCATGCTATTTACACTCAGATTGCCCAAGATAAATTTTTAAAATCATTTTATCACTATTTACATCTAGAATTTCTTTTATTTCAATTCTGAATATTATATTATTATTGTTCAATTTTCAAATTAAATCCACACCTTAGAAATTTTAACTTGTTAATATAATTTAAACCAATTCCTTTAGTTTAAAATAAATCTTAAACCCATAGTAAACATTTAAAATGAATTAAATGTTCACAAATCCCATACTCAAAATTCTGGGATGTTACATTCCTCCCCCCTTATAAAAATTTCGTCCCCGAAATTTGTATAAGGTAGAACATACTCTCAAACCCATTTACTTATCCCATTTGCTTAGTTAAAAGCTTATATACACTTCACAAAATCCTTTTTGCTCAATTTCCAAACCTATTTGCTTTACTTATCTCTAAAGCTTTAATTTTAACTTATAACTTCATAAGTTACTTAATTTTTTTCCAAAACCTAAATTTTTTCTAACTCCCAAAATTTACGGAAAATTTTGGCAGAGTCTCCCCTGTACGGAGGAGCTTCTGCGACATCGCAGGATACACAAATATATATACATCGGCCCACACGGCCGGAAACCAAAATATAACACAATATATATATCATTTTCCCAATTTTATTTGCGTAGGCGTACCTTTTTAGCAAATTTTTAATAGCAAGCAGCTAATATAATGCATATACGCACTCCGACTCTCTCAAACGCCTCCCGCACCTGTGCTTACTCAAACAAATTCATCAGTTATCAAAATATGAGCAATTTAACATCATTCCAATATAAATGTAAGCCAAACATAACTATTTACATTCCAAACAACACTTTGCATAGTTTCCTAAGTAAATCCATATTTTATAACATGCACAAGGTTCATTTTCCCATGCTAATTCCAAGTTATCTCATACAAAGGATTTACATACACGGTTTGCTATGTTCCATTCATATTTATTTCAACCAATTCACATTATTTCAATATGGTTAACATATGCTTCACTAACAGAAATCTATTCTAATTCAATTCTAAATAGATTTACAAACCAACTTCATTTCAAATTTTGAAGCATTTACATTTCTTTTATGCCTATGTCCATTCAAATGCAAAATTACTTAATTAGGTTGTATTTATCTAATTAATTTAAAACCCTCTTTATTTTCAGTTTGGAACAATTGCATTTCTTTTATGATTCACTTGTATTAATATACAAAATTATTTAATACAATTCTAATCTATTTCCATTTATTCAAAACCAACTTAGTTGTTATTTAAACAACTCAATTTTAATATCTACAATTTCTCATGTCATTCAAACAAAATCATCACTTCAACCTATACCCATTTAAAATTAATTTCAGTTTAGATTTATATCAATTTTATGCAATCTTGTATGGTGCTCAATCCAAGCATTTTTATTCCATTTCAATATTTAATTCAATTCTTATTCACACTTCAAAACTATCATTTAAGTTCAAATTAATAACATCCCATTCTATTTTATTTACAGCCCAAACATTCTTGGTTTATCACAATTATTGAATTATATCTCAAATCTTATATTTCCAATTCATTATCTAATAGATTTATATGAATATCATTCCACTTACAATTCAATTTTTAAATAAACATTGGAGAAGTTATTAATTTAAAATCCATTATTTAACCATACCCCTTTCTATCTTCTTATATCAATTTTTTATTCCCATTTGATTCTCAATCAATCAATTCCAATCTATTTATAAATTTGAATGCTCTTTGTTTACTAATTCAATTTATTTACAAATTTATTTTATTAACAAAGAGACCATTTAAATTATTTCACTCATTTGAATTTTATTCACAATTCAAATCATCATTAATATATTCAAATTCCATTATTCATTCACCCTTCCAATATTTATTTCCATTATCTTCTTATAAGTCAATTTTATTTTATTAACATGAGTCATTTATATTATTTCATTCAACAAATTTAAATTTCTACCTTTCCTTATACTTCTTTAAATAGAATCTAAATTTCTTTCAACATTATTTATTACACAATTGAAATTCAATTACAATTTCATTATCATAGCAAATTTCATCTTCCCAATACATAAGTCCAAGACCTATTTGCCAACATAAGAATATCTACATTTATGTTCTCACTTTACATTTAATTTATGGACAAAATTTAAATTTGCCACACCATTAAACTCTTTTCATTAATGAATTTCAATTTTACTTACATTCAAAAATTTAGATTGCTTACTCAAATCTGTTTTCCAATTTATAATCTCAAATTTAAATTATATCACTTAACAACTTAAGGATATGTTCTTCATTATGCAATTATAAACAATTTTACATTTCACCTTTATATCCAATTTACTTTAATTCCAATTCATCTAGATTTAATTAAATTTCAAATTCTCAATTTTAATTCTCCATATATACAAGTTCAAAACTTGTTTACTAAGTGAAGTTCATTCACTTTTTTATATCTCACTTTACTTTTACTCAATTCACATTTCACTTAAGATTAGATTTGAATTCACCATACCATTCCACTATTTCCAGCTGTGATTATAATTTCATTTCTATATATAAGTTCACCAACTTATTTACTTAAAAGCTTATATAGCTCTCCTTTAACCCATCTACATTTTATAATCACAATTCCAAATTCCATTTGCATATGTATATACATCTGAATTCTTAAGGATACAAATTTCCTTAATTTAATTCTTTGCAAATTTTAAATTCATAATCCCGGCTAAAGTATAACATTTACTAGCTTGTGGGCATAATCCATTACACATGACCCACAATTTCAAAGCCAACTTATATTTTAATTCAATCCAAATCATTTTTATTTTAAGTCCAATTTATTTATCTTATCCAAGTTAAATTCAAGTTCCTATTTACTTCAATATATTTTAGCCACTTTCATTTGCTTAAGTCAAGTTTTAATTCTAAGATTAAAATTTTCATTTCTTCCTTCTTATTAACATCAACTTTACGTAATAAATCCAATACTTAATCCAATTTAAATTTACACATTATATAATTAGAATTTTCCCAGAATTCAATTTACCCGGTTTTATTTCAAAACCATTTTGAAATAATAATTAATACCTACCCATTAGGTATATCAAATCAAATCCCTAGGTTTTCCAAAACAACTTGTTTATACTAAAACAAATCTTCCTCCTTTGAAATTTCCCAAACAACTAGCATACCCAAAATCCAAACAATACCTTAACCAAGTACTAGGGAAGCAATCCATCACTTTGGAAACTCGAAAATGAATTCTAATGATGTGGCCAGCATCATCAGGATTATTTTCCAGCGACTGAAGTGAGTTCAATGTTTCTTACTTTTCTAAATTCATTTCAAAACAGTTTCCATTTAAAAATATTTCCCAAACAATATTCCAATCATTGCCTTCGAACACCTTCAAATCCCAACAAACATTTCAAATTTTCCCAGGATTTTAAATTTCCAAACCTTTATTTTTATTTTATTTAAAATCCTTTCCAAAACTTCCGGGTTTTAAATTCTGGTTTAATTCACATTTAGTTATTCTTCCCTTTATATAATTTATATTTGTAAAATTTTTATTTTCACCATAACTATTTCACATTTCAGATTAAATTTTATATTCTTATTTGATTTAGACATTAACAACCAATCGTTCAAATATATATAATAATTTCAGAAAATTATTTCTTTTATATCAAAATATAATTTTGGGTAAAATTATTTCATTTACCCACCTTTAAAAACAATTCTATGTCGGTTTATCTTGTTCAAGAGTTTAGAAACCCCTATCGATACGGTTGTACTTCCCGTACCGACCAGAATTCATAAACACTCAACCGATAAGTCAACACAGTATAAAAACAATTTTTATATGCACTAACAAGTACGCTCTCATATCTATTATTACTCTCAACTCATTATAGAGTACTATTGACTCTGTTTAATGAGTAATTACCCCACCAAAGCCTAGGTTGTCGCCAACCTAAGCTCTGATACCAAGTGTGACAGCCCGCAAATCCGTACCCCTTGAATCAACACTATTCTACCTCTATTAACTCAAGTGGCACAGAATTACGAACCATTAGGGTTAAAGAAGAAGAGATAGAAGAAGAAGAAGAAACTAACAATAACAGAATCTCACAATCGCAGCGGAATAAACTATAATAGTAATATAGAACTTTACACAAAAAGGAAAACTATTACTGTTTATACATATCACATCATCACAAATCAGAGTATCTCATACATCAAATTACCAATCAGACATATCATACAATCACAGCAGCGGACTATATATATATATATATAGATAATACGTCTCGGCTCCAGCTCTTCTCCTGCTCCAAAGCATCCTGTCCTGTACAAATAATACTCGGTCTGACCCGAGCATTATAATAAAATAACACCCGAGTCAGTCTGGAATACCAGCTGATACTAAATATGCATACAAATTGATTATTAAAGTTTCAAAAATCCTTGGAAAACAAAAGCATCTCGTAAGACCACGCCACAAATAAACATGTCGGGTTTTTACCTTACGATAGCTAAAACACTTTTTATAGAAAATCCTCTGATATTATAATAGTGTCTATTTACAAATACTTATAAAATAGCCGAAATTGTTACATCTATTAAATTCCAGCTACTAGCCACCGAAGTGGGTAATACAAACAAAACACGTACAAGGCTCGTAGGGAAAATGGATTTCCAACAATGACTAGGCACTGGGGTACCACCTGTCACAGTACGGGGCCTAGATCACCGTACCGAGGACTACTCCCTTCATCCCCTGCAACACAAGGCCGGAACCATTCCTTACTGAACAGTCCCGAACAAGATAAACCCCATGGTTGGCGCGACCAACCACCCACTAAGCCGAAATATAATAAGGGACATCTAGACAGGGGAATTATCTTGTCCTGCTTGGGCATGACCCACCTAACCTTGCTGCATATCCCCTGATTTTCAGTCATTCCCATTTGATGAGGCTTGAGGCTAAGCGTTACCTTTTTGAACGTTTTCACTTTGAATGCCCATCGTCCACCTGACGATGTTTCGCAAGCATTCGTCCATACAAGTCCGTCCCGGGTTCGAACGGAACCGAAGGCACTACTCCTACTACATCCATTTTGGAAATATCCTCAGGATTAGTAGCGACTAGCCCTTGCACTTCACTGCTCCATCTTCGACTCCGAACACGTTTTATCGCACGAAAACGTACAAATCGGATCGAAGTGGTTATCGAGAAATAAATCTCGATCCCGGTCTCTTCGAAACGATCACGCATTGTCCAATATTGATAGTCGGTGATTTAACTATCAATTAATATTCATAAACATCCATATGCATCCATCAAATAAATAATTCCCAATTTATTTATTTGCCTCAAATATCTTTAAAAGATATGTTACCCAATTTCAAAGTTCATTTGAAAACATTTCCCAAAATTTCTCCTTTACAAGGTAAATCATTTACCATATATTCCCATTGGAAATATCCAAGTCCAAAACAGTTTAGATATAAAAACAATTTAAAACATTTTAGTTTAAAATATATACTTTAAAATAGGTAAATTTACTACTAATTATTTACTCAAAATATAATTTTAAATATTTAAAACAAAACTATTTTATAGGATATAACTTGATTTAAACTAAGGTTTTAGTTAAACTATATTTAAAAATAGAATTGTAAAAAGATTAAGACTTATTGCCATATACTTAGGTCAAAACTAGCTTTTTAAACAAATCCATTTGTAAAAGAATAATTACTTTACTATTAATAATTAATAAATAGTTACTTTAAAAATAATAATTTCCAAAACACCCTCCTTTATAAACAAGTTTAATTTTTTTTAAAACTTCCTTTTCATAAAATCGGTTTAAACTCGGACTTTGTTCTTCCCAGGGAATCTCATTTCCACATAAACATCACAGAAATCTTTCTCTCGATTTCTGTCAAATTATTTCAATTTAGTTTCATATTTTAATAACATGAATTTTATTTTCCCATTTATCAAACCATTCTAGATTTTTTGATTTTTCAATTCCATTCTAAATAGATTTCAAATTTTAATTCCTTATATTCATTATTTAACAATATCTCTTATTTCTCTAAAATTCAATTTATCCATTTGAATTAGATTTGGATTTATAATTTATTCAACAACATTCCAAATACAGTTTTATTTCAGTTTTCTATCCAAACAGATTTCAAAGTTTGTATTCCCTTAAATTCCTTATTTATTAATTTCTTAATTTCTTTTGAAACCCAATTTAAATTTCTTTATAATTAAACTCCAAATTTCTTTATAATTAACATTCTGGATTTGTAATTTATACCACAATATCGCAGAACAATTTAATTCCACATTTATCAAATCACAATATATATACAGGCATCATCATCAATTATAAAAATATTACTACACTGTGAGGAATCCAGTTGGATCCCTCCAACCTGTTTTCCCTGCATCCACAATTATTAGCACAACTATATATATCAATTCAATTTGATAATAATCAACATAAACAGCTAAACATCCAAACATCAATCAATATTAACTGTCTAACTTTACTAGTATCCAGATGTGAGTGAGAATAACTCACCTTGAGTTTCGGCGAGCGTTCGAAATTTAAATTAAACCGGACGGTGTCCGATTTAACCCAAATTTCTACTTGCCCGGAATGACTCCAGATCTGTACCATCGTGTAGTGCTCGACTCTGCGATTCCAAAGCTTCCAGTTTCGTCCGAAACTGATAACATATGCAATAGTTATTGAATTTTAAAGCTTGAACTAAAGTTTTAAAACAAATTCTCTTTTTTTTTTTTTTATTTACCAAAACACGGACTGCTCCTTCCTCTCCCAACCCCCTTCACGCACGCAACAAGCTACAGAACAAGAAACCCAACGTCACCGAAGTTAGGGCACGAAAACGCAACCCCCCACGAAGCCATTCACCTCGATCGGAGGCTACCGTTGCGACGCCCATCGCCAACTCCACCATCACCAGGCGCGCGCACAAGCTCGGTGCCTCCTAGGCACGCGAAAACGCAAACAAACGGCCACGTTCAACGACCAAATCCCGCCTCCTCGAAGCACCAAAAGCGATTTCGACCGTAGGATGTGTAGTACTCGTCGAGTACTACAGTTCTCTAGTTGGGATATTTCAAAAATATAGCATAGATTGATCGAAATTTGAAGGGAAACATTGAAGAGTTTTCGGCCATTAAACGAATTGAACGGCGGCCTGTGTTTATGGTTAGGGTTTAGAGATATTTAATTATATATAATATTGTTTAATATTATTTTAATCAACAAAATTCTCAATTTAACCGTTTACGCAAACGACCTCCAAACTTCGCGATCCGACAGGCGATCTTAGGGTTTTCCCGCGTTCCGGACACAAAGGAATAGGTTTCGTAAGCTAATTTGATCGTATGAGCGAGTTACGGAATTAAACGATCAATTTTAAAATCAAACCGATTAAAACGATACCGATGCGTTTCGAGCTGCCGGGGTCAAACGACAACTCCGATCGCTACGAAAATTGAAATCCGATAATAACTAACTATTACGGATCCAATGAAACTGGTTTCGTCGAATTCCGAGACTGTGCCCCGGAAGGCTATTTTAACTCGTCAATTAAATTAAGCGATTTTCGAAATTATCGAAAACACTCAAAATTTCCACTTTTAAAATTTTATTAACTTAACAATAATTCATATAACATTTATAAACACATTAAAAATCATTTCGGCTCATTCCGAACCAAAATCTGATTATTTGCATTTTAATAATATTAAATTCGTTTTTAAATTATTATAAAATTCCAAATATTAATTTATTGACCTCAAAATTCATCTATAATTTCCACCATGCTATTTACACTCAGATTGCCCAAGATAAATTTTTAAAATCATTTTATCACTATTTACATCCAGAATTTCTTTTATTTCAATTCTGAATATTATATTATTATTGTTCAATTTTCAAATTAAATCCACACCTTAGAAATTTTAACTTGTTAATATAATTTAAACCAATTCCTTTAGTTTAAAATAAATCTTAAACCCATAGTAAACATTTAAAATGAATTAAATGTTCACAAATCCCATACTCAAAATTCTGGGATGTTACATGCACCAAGTTATTGTTTTTGCCTATTTGATAAGATGCAAATAGCATTGAGATACATACCTATGTATTTGCGCTTATGGTCATGTACTCTCATTCTCTTAGAATGTTAATTTGAAATATGTAATCTTAATCCTATAAACAGAGTTATTTAGACATCTATACTATAATAATATTATTGAGTTAGATTTCAAGAGCACACAAGCCTCCTTCATATTTTGGGAAATGAACGGTCACGTTTTTAATTTCTTTATATTCCAAACTTTGAAATGTGATAACTTTTTCTACATTAATTGGATTTAAGAATCGATTTCGCTATGAAATCTCAAATTTAATATGCTTTCCAATGATATCCATTGTTGATAGCTAAAAATAATTTTTTTAAAATCATAGTTTTTTGGATTATTCATATTATTAAAGTTAATAAATATGTTTGACTTTATTTCTTTTAACTAATCTATGTCGTTGATTGTTTTGAAAATTTCCAGCATCTGATTCTACTTTCACAAATTGCAGTCAAGTCTGGTGAAATCCAACATTACCAAAATACAGCAACGATGTTTGATGGAATTAGAAATTGAACCAAAACGCTCAAAAGCATTAAATACAATTATATGCTTCTTATTATATTAAATTTTCTTTGACTATAAAAGAAATACCATGATATTCTTCACATTAAAATAAATATTGTTGAATAATGGTTGTTAGTTCCAACACTTCAGAAGAATCGTTCAAAACAGAAATAAATCTCTTTATCATCTAATCTTATCATTCTACAATAATATGATGCTGCATGGTGTATGCCTAGATATAGTCAATTATAGGATCATCATCAACACTTGCGTTCTCACGAATCATGTCAACGTTGCTTTTGGCATTTTTGAATCAATGATAAGTGTAAACCAAATGTTTTACCTGCACTGCTCTTATAGATAGTTATTACCGAAGTGGCAAATGGAATCAACAACACAAAGTATTAATGGAAATGATTGATAAAGGTATCTCGCCAAATGAAGTTACATATAATACAGCTGATGCATGGAGCAACAGCTGATGCACACAGTAAATTTATATATGTATAATTTATATGTGTATTGTATGGAAATTTTATCTTTGAAATCATTTTTGCTCAATATTTTGCAATTGTTTATCAAGCACCAGTACTACATGCATTTCCATTTTCAAAGATTTATACACAAGTTTTAGGCAAAATGAAAATTTATTTGAAAATTTATAAAAAAAGATCACTATTTCTTAATCAATGAACCATATAAATCATTTAAACACGTTATGATGACAAGAGGTTGAGTGTGGTCCGTGTGCGAAGCACGGGTTCGCACTAGTTTGAGAGAATACATAATTTTCTGCTCACCGTTGTCCTCCTCTTCTTTTTTGTCTCTTCTTTTTAACCTCGCAGCACATTGTCAGCCTAAAGTCGCTATGGAAAGTCTGATCAATCTAAAATTTTGAGTGAAGATATTTATTCAGATTAAAATAATATGGTTTAATAATCCTGTAGCAACAATAATCTGATTGGAAACAAAGACACAGATATGGTTTAGTTTACAAATCCCACTGTGTTTATCATTTTCCAGTATGGAATCTTACATCAGTGAGAGATTTCCATACATATTTTAATTTACATTTAATACTATTGTATACTCTACTTCCACAAAACTAATCTCCCACGAAATTAATGATTGATAAAAATGTTTCTAGATTTGCTTTGCACGCTCTCTTTAAAGCAAGTACGATTTATACTTGTTTTTTGATTGGTTCAAACTATGTCAACTTAATTATTTTACGATTTTCAAAGTAACTAGCATGTGAGACCAATCATTGTTGTTACAGTCAATAATAAAGCCAGTACCATGCACACTTGTTTTTAGTCAATAATTAAAGTGATATGGTGTGAATGCTCTTAAGAGATTATGCAATTGCATATAAATTTTTTAGACCAATCAAACTACTAAATCAACATATTTTGTTAATAATATTATATGCTTTTCTTGAACGATAATGATGTTGATTATTGTTATTTCGTTTTAAATTAGTCAAACAATATAAATTGTATTATTTAGTAAAACAAATCTAAATAATATTTTGATTTTTCAGAACCATTATATTTGTTTGATATTCATAAACATTTTATACTAGTACTCCTACATTATATATTAATGCATCAGCAAACATTACCTTTTGTGAACAAAATCAGATAGATTGACAACAAATCAACCATGGTTCTAGGATGTGTTTATATATATATATATATAAACACACACACACACACACACACACACACACAATCTGAATAAGAATTGCATAATTTTCCAAACTAATATTGATAGCAAAGACATAAAAAATGAACTATTAGATATTTCATGTCATGTTACATTATATTGAATGAACTTGATGGTTGTGGAGTGTCGCACATTTTAGCCAAAAGCAGTGTTGCACTTTAGAATGAACATTAATTAATTAGTATAGTACTTCACCGTCAAAGTATCTGCACAACATCAAGATATTCGTAAACACATCCTACTATAAGTGAAATATCAATGCAAACATTTCTTACCAATTACAGTACATGCTTTTTAAATGACATTTACATAATGGGCACCTTTTCAATAAAGATATCTGTTTGTGCCTGTAACAATGTGTGCAGCAGATCCATTCCTCTCTTAACTTCCTAAGTATTCATTATACCTTATTATCATTGCTAGCCCATGGGTCAAGTGTCCTATTGTCAACATGGATAATATAATAAACTCGAATTGGGTGATAAAGCTCCAGATTAAAGTGGCCCAAATAATACTTAGTAGATTAGAAACATAAAAAACAATTAAATGAAGCACAATAATCAAATACCATATAATTGTGGATTCCTTTCTGCGATAGAACCAAACATGACTCCTTAATTGTGCTAAGCTATAAACTACATAATTATATAAAGAGCATAGTTCAACTCTTATCATTTTTACCATCTGAAGCTAGAAATCAGAATCATATTTAATCCATATAGGCAAAATGTTATGTTACAAATATCAGAAATAAATAAATAAGAGAGGATACTTTGTATATAGTGATTAAGGAATGTAGTTATTGTTTCGTACCTGAGATTTGAAGAGATTTAGGATTGAATTATGAATAAATTTGAGTAAAATCGTTAACCGGCAAAGAGCTCTTGAAAGATGGCATCTCTGAACTGACGATGTATCCAACTGAAGTTTACAACCATAAACGAAGTTTGGAATCTGGCAGATATTGAAGAAGTGCGAAATCGAAGATCGAAGATTGGAGATTAGGTGTAACGACCCATAATTTTGCTACTTCGAAAATGAGAGATTTCGTTCAATTTAAATTTAAAGGGAGTTTAAATCTTAAATAAATATGTTATCTATAATAACAATTATCTATTCTTATAGTTAATAAATTAAAAAAGTATAAATTTGGATTTTGAAACAAATTGACAAAAGTTAAGTTTTGTTAATAATAAATAAAGGCTTAAATAAAGGGATTTAAATATTTATTTAAAAAGGTAAATCTTATTTAAAACATCTAATAAAGATAATAAAATTATGTTAAAAGATTTGAAAGTATGTTAATAATCGTTTTACAAAAATAACCAAAATTTGTCGCATTTTGTCAGTTTTACATACACTGTAAAATTAGAGATTTTGATATTAATTAAACATGATTTTAAAATGTAAAGAGACTTGTTTTAATTTATTTAAAGAAGTAAAAAGTTCATTTTTAAATTTGGTTTAGATAAATAAATAGTTTAACCAAAACGTCAAAATGTGACCGTAAAACATTTGTCGGAAAACGACGTTTTATCGATTAAAAGTTGTCACAATGTCGCCGCACCTTTATTTCTTATATAGGAACACATATTCTAATAGTGTAAGTGTTAATTAATTAGCTAATCAAGTTTACTTTTACTAAAAAAGGTTAGAAACTTCTAGAAAACAATTAAGAAAAAGTAAGCACAAAAAGACAAAAATGTCATTTCAAACCAAAAGGTAAAACATCAAATCAAACCAAACATAATTATTACTTTACTTTTCTTACTTCTTAAGTGAAAGTGACATAAAGCATGATTTGAAATGTGATGTTAAGTTAAAAATTAAGTAAAGGGCATTTTGGTCATTTTACATAATAATATTTTATTCCAAACTTTTTCCTATAAATAGCCATGCATACCTCTTTCATTTTCACACAAATCTTTCTTTTCATCTTCTTCCTTTAAGCTATTTTAATGGCTTCTCTCTTTAAGGAGGTAGGAGGGTTAAAAATAGTGGAGTGCTTAAGCACTAATCCACTTGTTACTCTCTAACCTCTTCTTAATTCACTTCTTCTTCTTCTCTTCTTAAAAAGGGCCTTAGGCCATGAGTTTGGGAGAGGATAAGAGGAGGTCGTGAGCAAAGCAAGTAGAGATGGAGATGGTCGAGCACTTGGAAGCATGGTTATGATTAGGTTTAGAAAGGTTTAGTGAAGCGTTGAATTAAATGAATTTTGGTAGGAAGTTAGACGTTTTGGTTAAAGGTGAGAAATTCTCATTGCCTTTGAATTTATATTTTGATTATGTTATAAATCATATTTACACCCTTATGACATATGAATGTTTATACCCAATTGATTGTTAATATGGATGATTTGATAGTTAGTGAATTAAGTGAATTGTGATAATATATCCCGTTATGATATTAATAGTGAATGTTAGATTTGAAATCATATGCATGTGATTGGTTGAATGGATGTTATGTTAGTGATAAATATGAATATTGGATATGTTCATTTTAATTAAGTAATCCCTTTATCTAAAAAGCTATATTTTAGTAACATGAGATATTGTGGAAAAATAAGTCTCTTTTCATTTAGAAGTGAGATTAAAGTTAAAATGAAAGAGAATTTGAAATTTGAAGTGAAATGGATTTAAAAAGGATAGTTAATTAGAAATTGAAATTAATATGAATAGTGAAAGTGAAATTGAAATCGATTTTGAAAAAGATGAAGTTTAGTTTGAAATTGAATTGAAGTTTAAATTGAAATTAGATTTGAAATCTAAATTTTAAATGTGTTTAATTTGAGATTAGAATTGAAATTAAGTTGAAATTGGAATTTAAAATTTAATATTAAAATAATCGTAATATAATAATAATATAATATGGTAACAATGAAAATATATTTTAAATACTTTAAAAAAAGTGAAAATATTGATTAAAAATAGTTTCTAATAATTTTATAAGTGTTGATATAAATTTTGAATAGATTATTTCAAATATTGAAAAATAAGTTAAAACTAGACGCGTCGCGCAACGGTAGTTCGCGATTTCGCGCCGAAAAGTTTAAATGAATGTGTAGAGTGAAATATAACTCGGAATTCTTTGAGATAAGAAAATTATGAACTATTATATCCACATCTTCTAAACGAAGAAAGAAAATCAGAGTTTCGATAAGTAGATTTTGAACTAAGTCCAAATCAATTTTCTAGAAAAAATCGCGCTAGTGCAGTTTAGTGACCATAAAAGGAAATCTATTTAAATGAATGTTTTTAATTATGGAAAAATATGGAATAAATTTGATAAATCTATTTAAATGATTAAAAAGAGATTTGGATTGGAAAATATGAATTATCGTATGTTTAAAAGTGGTTTAATTCAAATAAGCTTATATAGCACTTTCCACCGCACTTTTGTGTGCGAATTGTATAACTTTTTGAATATGAGTTTAAATGTAACGACGTTTCCTAGAATAAAATATGAATGTTTTAAAAAGGGGTAATTAAGCGTTTTGAAAGATAATTTGGGATATTTATAAGCAATTCCAAAATAAAGTTGAAAATCTGAGTATGCGGAAACGACTAGTACATTTGTCCCGCCTATGAGATCTGGGAAGATAAAACAAGGTGTTTAACGAAGGTTAGGGATGGAGCAACCAGTGCCCTGAACTTACCTGGCCTATGTTTTCTTTTCTTAGGCGAGGGGTGGAACAGATCGAAAGGAAAGCCCGGATGCTCTTAAATAAAAAGATTCTGTATTAAGTTTTTTGAAGTAAAAGAAGATTGGTATTGTCCAAAAGTTAAGCAATATCCAAAAGTGAATGATTTCTATGATCCTATTTGCTCAAAAATATTTGTTAAGATGGATTTAGGGTTTATCGTAAACGATGTCTTAAATAACATTGTTTTTGGCCCGCTTAAAAGTTAAGGAATTTGGATCAAGAATTAAGTTAGGAAATTTGAGATATTTTCCAAAATAAAAGAATGAATTATTTAGAATTATCCTAAGTTAAAAGAAAGAAAGTTCGAAATCATCCGAAAAGAATTAAAGTGAAAAGAGACTCAATAAATCCTATATACTCGTATTCACCTTTTAATCGATGATTGGATTTCAAAGGAACCGGAGCCGGATTTGGTTAATTCCTATCTGAAAACCACTTCGAACCAATGTATACGTTTGAACGTGAAGACATGTGGAAGATGGTGATTGAAGACGGTGGATCTTCCTGGCGTGAGGACTGCTTGTTGACTTGCTCTGGGTAGCTCCCGAGTTATATGTAGCAGTGGTCACCTCGTGATGGAGATTTTACGGATTACAAGGGCTTCTCGCCTAGTAATGGCCGAGGAAAGTGCCTTCGGTTTGTCCTGTTCCTGGACAACTTGTATGGCCGTTTGTCTGACATTTCATTTCTAACGATTACGTACATTGGTTTTTACAAACGTACAACAATGGTGGCGGAGAAGGCAACTTCTCTTAGCTTAACACCCTCCTTGAGACATACGAGCTCAAGGGTTGTATTTTTGTGGAAGACAATTAGTAGTAAACGGAAATGGTAATGTGACATTCAAAGATGTGATATGTGCTATGTGAAAAAGGTAATCGTTTGCCTCAAGCCTCATCAAACCGGAAATGACCGAAACAGGATGAGATGCAGCAAGGCAAAGTGGGTCATTCCCAATTAGGATATGATCATCCCCTTCTAGATATATTTCTTCCCACTATGACGTTCGGGATGTTAATTTATGTGGTGTATGGAAAGAGAGCTCTCGATTAAAGGTCGGTAACGACCGGGGGATGACATATTCGGTACCATCTAGTTAAGAGGTTGGCTGGTCTTGTGTTGGTAGAGGAGCTTTGTGATGGTTTCTCGGGACATCCATCTAGAGGTTTACCCATTTCAGAAGGTAGATCCTGTGCCTGGTCATTTGTATGGAAATCCATTCTCCAATAAGAACCTACGGTTTTGTTTGTAGAGCCTAGTATGCTGGAATTTAATAATGGTAACAATTTCAGCTAAGATTAATAAGTTTATTTGCAAATGTTTTAAAAGAGATGTCATTAGAAATAATATCAAATGTTTTGTTATAAAAGTGTTTTAGTTATCATAAGGTAAAAACCCGTCCGTGTTTATGTGTGGGCGTGGTCTTATGAGATACTCTTTATTTTCAAAGGATTTTATCCAAAGGCTGATATATGACACTGTCATTTATTATTGAGTTTTTCTCACGCTGGTTTATCAAGCCTGATCTGGGTATTCTCAATACTCGGGTCAGATCCGAGTAGTTTTAAGATAATCGAAGATAGTTGGAGTTTCCAGAGGAGAGCTGGAGATATTCATTGACGTATGGAGATATCTTTTTATCGGCTTTGCTTAGAGTATTTTGTTTGATGTTTGTCAGCAATTGTAAGCGCAGGTTTTATAACTGTCCAAGCTGAATTTAGGTTAGACTCTGATATATGTATTTAAAAGTTTTCCGCTGTAAAAATATTTGTTCAATATTATATGTTACTCCATTCGTGTGAGATTCTATTCTGTCTACTTTTCTTTATCACCCTTAAAGATCCGTCTTTTCATGCAATTTGAGTTAGACATGTGTAGTTTATTGTCCATTCAAAGGGTACGGGAAACGGGCCTTTACATTTGGTATCAGAGTGAAGGTTAAGCGAGAACCTTGGCTCTGTTATGGGTAAAATCCCATCAAAGATAGGATTAGTAATATCCTAGGATGAGTAACTCATTAGAGATAGGATTAGTAACACCCTAGAATGAGTTATGAGAGTATTATATATTTGAGCGCGTATTTGTTAATTTTATAAGAATGATTTTGTTTCAAAAAAATTGGTAAGTGAAATCATTTTACCTTGTGTTCATATTATAAATATTAAAGGGGATATTATTATCCTTTGGGTTAGAAATTAAGGATTGATTGTAATTTAGCTTAGTAAAACTAAAATATGAATATCTTGTGATTGGAATTGCACAATTTGACTATAAGATATTCTATATAGAATCAATTAGTTGGAAGATAGAATTTAAAACTTTAATCATATACATTTAGATACTTAGTATAAAGAAATAATAATGATTAAGTGATTATCATAATAGATGGGTTTAAAAGCTAAGTACAAATATCTTGTGAAGTAAAATTCACAATTTGAATATAAGATATTTGATGATAATACTGAAGCTAGAAGTGTAATTGGAAAAAAAAAGAATGCATACTTAGAATAAAAATTCTTATTAATAAGATAGAAAAAGATAAACCTAAATTGAGACTTTTTACTAAATATAATATAAAAAGAAATGTTGTATAACTTATAAAGGAGTTAAGTTGATTTGAAATTTAAACACTTTGATTAGGTTAAAAATTATAGTAAAATATAGGATTAAGAGATATAAGAAATATCATTCTAATATAAAAAAAATTGAATTAGTGATACATTTAGGTAACATTTGTAATTCAAAATGAAGTAAGATTAGAGGAAGATAATTTTGAAAAATATGGTTAGTAATTTGATTGTTGGATGAAAATGTTTAAGTAACAAATACCATGTGAATTAAGTTTCACAATTTGACTATAAAGTATTTGATGGATTTAAGATTAAGAAATTTGATTTAGAAAATGGATGAGTAAATAAGTTAAGCGGTTAATCATAGAATAAGTAAGAAAAAAAGTGTACACTTAGTAAAATTGTCTTATTAATATATGGATTAGATAAATAATTTTAGTTAAATTGAAACCTTAGGTAAAGAAAACTAAGGATTGAGTTTTATAACTTATTTATTTGGAATAATAGAATTCCACATTTGTTGAAGACCCTAATTGAAGTAATGATGGTTTGAAGATTAGGGATATGTATATATACTCTTAGTAAGTAAAGGTATATTATACAAGTTTAAGTCATATTTGTATGCTTAAGTAATAATGGATTTAGTAGATGGTAAATGGTTGTGAAATAAAGTTGGATTAAAAAAAGTTTTGAAGGAATGTATTAGGTAAAGATGGATGTGACTATGTACATAAGTTAAACGTAGATCATTTTGGCACATAAATTTTGATCTAAGATTTGAGTACAGAACTTTGAGGTGTTTACACCAATCCGAAAAAAGATTTATCACCCGATTTTTGATGGTGAACATTGATGAGAGTTTATGATTATGTACACAAGTTTTCTATCATAGTTGAGAGCTATGCAAGGAAAGCAAGGGTTTGTTATTAAGAAGTCTGATCAAAGTCCTCACTAGAAAATCGGAGGATCGATACTAGTTCGGAGGTAAAGTTGTGGATTTGAATAATAGATCGAATCAAATATCACATATAGTATGATGTTTTGGGTCTGTCTACTTAGTAGTTGGATAGTTATCTCAAATAGTAGGCACTAAGATATAGTGGTTAGACGTATGTTTTGATATACGTATATTTATATAGACCTCAAATATAGTACATGCTCGGGACGTATGTTTTGATATATGCACTAAGATATGTAACGACCCAGAATTTTTATTAACTAAAATTTGAATATTTAATCGATTTTAAATATTAATAAGTGAAATTTATAAGTCGAAAAAAATATTATTTCGAATAATTGGATTTAATTGGATAATTAAATCGATAATTTAATATGTGAAAATACATAAATAATTGAAAATTGGGTTTAATATGATTGAGAATGATTTGTAAAATTTTATTTTATCATATTGGAGTTAGAATGATGTTTTAGAACTTTTAAAATCGAATTAAAAGCTAATTGGTGAAAATTGAATATCTTAATATTTAATTATCGACTGAAAAATAGCCAATTTTCGAACAGTCTCAGAATTGGACGAAACTAGTTCCATTGGATCCGTAACAGTTTGTTATTATCGGATTTCAATTTTCGTACCAATCGCAGTGGTCGTTTGACCATGGCAGCTTGAAACGCATCGAAATTGTTTTAATATTAATTTGGCGAGTTAAAATAGTCATTTTTCAAAAAGTCTCGGATTTCGACGAAACCAGTTTCATCGGATCCGTAATGTGATATTATTGTATAGTTTCAAATTTCATGTCAATCGGATTTACCGTTTGTCCGGTGCAAGTTAAAACGCCTAGAAAATCGTTTAATCGGTTTAATTTTAAATTGAACGCTTATTACCATATCTCGCACAGATGATCGAATTAGCTCCTGAAACCTGTTCCATTGTGTTCGGAACGCGGGATAAACCCTAGAAACGCCGGTTAAAACGCGTAAATCGGAGTTTGGAAAAGCCGAATGAATAGTGTTCGATATTTTCTATAAATAGACAAATTTTATCACAAAATTAAAAAGAAAAATAGAGCTAGGGTTTAACGGCCGGCCGCCTCCCCCTATTTCGAAGGTCAGAAAACTTCCACATTCTTCCTCAATTATCTTTCAATCCGTCAATCGTTTCAAGAAAGTCCCAACTACAATAACGTAGAGCGTAACGAGACCTTCGTATCTAACGGTTTTGATTTGATTTGGAGCAACGTGGTGGGAGTTACGGGGCCGCGTTTAGGGCCGGTTCGTGCACGAAATACGAGAGAGATGGGGGACCGAGCTCTATGATGTTGGGGCCGAAGGTGGCTCTGGGTCGTGGCTACGAAGTGGTGTCTCCTGATCAGTTCGTCGAAGTGGCGGTGGTTCAAAGCCCTAGGAGGCGGCCTATATGGGTTGTCGCGTGTGAATGATCACCTAGGTGATGGAAGATAGCGTGCAACGGCCCAGATGCAAAGAATAGAACGTACGGTGATGATGATGGTTAGGGTTTAATTATAAAATATAAGATGTTAATTGTTATATAAAAATTTGTATTTACTTTGTAATGCTATATCTCGGTCATACGAGGTCGAAATTCGGCGAAACAGGAAGCCTTGGAATCGTATGGACGAGCACTATGCTACGGAGTTGGATTGGAGTCCTTTGGAGTTAGCGAAAATTTCGGGTAAAATTAAACGCGCGTTTAATTTTATTCGAAATAAAAGCTGAAAACGAAATTGAAATCAAGGTGAGAACTTCTCACTCAATCGAATCAGTTTCGATTTTAATTTTAAATAGTTAGATTTAAAATTCTTGAATGCATGTTTGAATGATGATTGTTATCTATTGATTGTT
Organism: Allium cepa; assembly: GCA_030765085.1. Taxonomy (NCBI): domain Eukaryota; kingdom Viridiplantae; phylum Streptophyta; class Magnoliopsida; order Asparagales; family Amaryllidaceae; genus Allium; species Allium cepa. The sequence continues at coordinate 887,768,361 of CM060943.1, read as the reverse complement.
AAAATAGACATTATACGCCGTTAGTAAGCGGATGTTATTTATTAAAAACATATATCGCGAATATTTCACCGTATGTGAAATTAGTATTATATGTAATAGCAATATATATATATATATATATATATATATATATATATATATATATATATTGGCATATGTATATATTGCAGTTGTTGATTTCCCGCATTATATAGCGGATGAGACCCTATTGCGCCGTCTATTAAGCGGACAATATTTTATAAATCCCATATACAGCGATAATTCCGTACTGGAGCAGAATTGGTATTGTGCTAATGTTTGTGGATGCAGGAAAACAGGTTGGAGGGATCCAACTGGATTCCTCAACTGTATTGATTTATTTACAGATATTGTGATATTTGTTGATTATCATATCGATATATGATATTTGGATGTCGTGATTGACTATTTGGTGCTGCTGCATCATCGGATCCATTTCCGAAGTTTTAAAATAATGATTTTGGTTTTAAAAGGAATTTTAAAGTGATTTTCGAAAGTATAAGTTTTATTAAATTTTGAATTGTTAAAATAAATAGACGTTAAAATTTTAATACTATAAAATTGATTTTTATGAAATGTAAGCGAAAAGTGATTTTGAAATAAATAGTTAAGTAATTTATAAAAAGGTTTAAATTGAAAATTTTGAACTATTACAAACAATTTTTATAAAAGATTTATAAAATGGATATTTATAAATTAAAAATATTGGAATTATAAAACGAAGTTTTTATAAGTGTTAAAATGAAGTATAATGGATTCATAAGTGAGTGGGAATTTACAAGATTTATAATTTGTGAAGTTTAAAAGAACGATTTTGTAAATAAATGGATTATAAGTATTTAACTTATAATATGGACTTTTGGTATATAATTGAGTTATATAAATTGAATTGAATTTATAAAGGAGATTATAAATCGAAGCTTATAAATTGAAATGGAATTTATAAACATTGTTTTATAAATTCGAAATCAATTGAATTTGATAAACTGAATATTGAAGTTTATTAAAGGAAATATATTCACGATTTTGGACAGTGAATACATTTTTGAATAAAATGGTCATGTTTGGCAAAAGGAATATTATAAAATGAAGTTAATTATTTTAAAGATGTTTTAAAATGTATTATGAATGGAAACCATAGATTTCAACATTATTGTTGAAATAGACGTTTTCGAGAAAGAAGGAAATGGTGGACTATAACACTGTTGTTATAGTAAATGATTTCCGAAAGGAAATGTTTTATATAGTATTGGGATTTATATATCTATTTAAACTTTGAATCCCTATACTGGTGATTTTGGGTCGTCGTAACGATGTTTTACGTAACATTCGTTTTGACTCAAATTTATGTGTTAAGAAATGATTTCTTAAAGAATGAAATATATACTTAATTTCGATTTAAGTATATTAGATATTTTCCAAGTGTTGAAAGTAAATGGGTTTGTGAATTACTTATTATTAAATAAGTATGGAAATGTTTTCCAATATGAAGTGAATGTTTTGGGATTTTATCTTTTAAAGATAAATTGAAAATGAATATTAGAAGTCGATTAGAAAATCGTATATTCATAGATATTTTGGAAATGTAAATTCACTATGGAATTTATAAATGAAAAGGGGAATTTGCTTAAAAATAAACGTTGATTTATTTTTGAAGTGTGGGAATTAATTTACGGATTTGGAGCGTAAATATAAAGTAAATCGTTAAGGATTTATTTAATTGGTTTAAATGAACCATGTTGAAATGAAAGTATTTCGCGTAAGGAAAATGTTTGAAATTTGTTTTCAAAAAGTGATAAGGGTGAAAAGTGATTCGAAAATTTGTTTTCAAATGTTTGAAGTGTGGGAAATTTTATATCTAGTAAAGATATTTTGGAAAGTAAATAATTTGGGAAATTATTTGGAATTTGGTGATGTTGAGCATGCCTATTGATAGTTAAATAATCCGACTATCAATATTTACCTTTAAATAGGTATTTGTTGTGATTTGTTTGAATTTGAATGCCACACTTATTTTTGAATAAGCGCTCACTATTCGGGTTAGCCGGGAAAGGACCTTGGGGTCGTATAACCCATTCCGAATATGTGATACGTCGTTATGGATTGCATTTGATGACCGGTGTTGATGATCGGATACTTGTGAAAACGGAAGGATTACCGTCGAGTTACTCTACATCGGCTGATCTCCGATATAGAGGTTTTATCACCCTTAGTGACGGGAAGTCCGATCGTGATTAGTGAATGTCCGGATTGCAAGGACTTCTTTGGAAGTGCCTTCGGTTCTGTTTGAGCCCGGAACAGACTTGTATGGATTGTATGTCTGACATTACAAGTTGAGATATAAAGCTGATTTCTTTCAAATATATTTCTGTTGGTGGCGGAGAATTTATTCTCTTAGCTTAACACCCTTCTCTGAGACGTACGAGCTCAGAGGTTATATAGTTGAAGGTTATTAGTGATATACTCCCAATTTGGTAGTGTGGCATGCTGAGTGTAGCTGTGAAATGATCATTGTTTGATCATTTGTGATATGATCATTTGTTTGATCGTTTATCTTTGTGATCATTTCTATGATCAATTGATTGACCCAAAGCACGGCTTTTGTATAAAGTGTGGCTTTGTGGACGAGACTTCGTCGGACCTCACACCCCGGAAATGGTCAAAACAGGAAGGATGCAGCAAGGTTATTAGGGGGTAGCGCCCCTTTAGTGTATGTCATTCCTTCTGGATAGAGGTGGTATCATGGTATGGAGCCCAGATATTTAACCTATGTTGTTGCTGCATATTTTGTGGTTGTTGGAAATCGAGGATCCTCGGATAGATCGGTTACGATCGGGGGATGACATATTCGTGTCAGTAGTTACCCAGTTAAGGGTAACCCGGCCTTGTGTTGGCAGAGATCCGGTTTGGTTCTCGGGGACGTCCTTCCAGAGGCGTTCTCATGTGGCAATGGGAAGTTCCTTGGCCTGACTATTTGTTGGAAATCCAAAGAAACAATACGATCTTGTACGGTTTTAGTTGTAGAACATATCATTCACTTATGGTGGCGCCCCACTGTTTGGATGGTAGCTATAGTAGGCATAAGTGTGGAATACCTATGCTGGCTAAGATTTATATTCTACTTTCGAAATGTTTTATACACTATGCACTAGTAATAATATCAAATGTTTCTTTTTAATGCGTATCAAGCATCTTTGACTATCATAAGGAGAAATCTCCTCCAATTCTATGTTTGCATTGTGTATGTGTGCGGGAGGCCTTATGGTAGTCTCATTTTTTAAAAGCATTGCGAATTGACTTTAAAAATATTCCTCTATTTTGATTTTTAAAGATAAATAAACTGTTTTAGTTCTCACACCAGTCACATGACTGACTCGGAGTTTATTGTTTTCCTTCCTAAACTCTGGGTGCCCACCAATTTCCACACGGGCAGTCAAGAGTTAGGTTATCAGTATATTCTGGAATTTAGGAGTTGCTGGAGGCAAGCTGGATGGCATGGCGTATTACTAGTATATAGTATTTCTTTTCCGCTGTTTGTTGTTGTACACTCTGATGATGTAATGTAATATGATGTAATGTAATAACTGATATAGTTCTTTGTTTAAAGATTATTCGTTTATCTATTATATGTTGTTCCGCTGCGAATTGTGGGATTCTGATGTTGTTCTGTTATTTCTTTCTGTTCTGTTCTATCTTTTTCTATCTTCTTCTACGTTTTCTTTTTCTAAAACCCTAACGGTACGGTTTTTCGGCTTTCGATTGCTCGGCAGTTGATACAGTGGACGTATTGATGTCGGTTTTCGTGGACGAAAAATCGCAAACGTTACATTTGGTATCAGAGCTTATGGTTAAGCGACAACCATGGCTCTGTTGGGTATTACTCATTAGAGATAGAGTCAGTAGTACTCTAGAATGAGTTTGAGTGTAATAATAGGTACGAGCGCGTATTTGTTAGTGAATATAAATTGTTTTATATTGTGATGATTGGTTTGTTAAGTGGTATATGGATTTTGGTCAACACGAGTAATTAACGTTGTTGATAGGGATCTCTAAACACTTGAATAGAACAATTCGACACAGTATTGTTTAAATTGGGTAAACGAAATAATTTTACCTTGATTATATTTTATATATAAAGCAATAATTTTTCAGAATTATTAAAGTATATAATTGATTGTTTGGTTGTTGAATAAGTTAAATAAAAACAACAATCGTAAAAGAAAATTTATATAAACAAATAAATCATAAGTGTGAAATTATAATTAATGTAATTTACAATTGTAAAATAACCTTGTATATAAGAAGTGAAATTATATAAGTAAATGGTTTGTAAATGTGATTTATAATCTGAAATGAAATTCCAAAGAAGTATTTTGAAATGACTTGGTATTTTTTAAAAAAAAAATTTGAAGAGATGAAAGCTCTAAACTCTTTTCGGTCGCTGGAAAATAATTCCGATGATGATTGCAACATCATCGGTGTTCATTTTCGGGTTTCCAAAAGAGGGATTGCTGCCAAATTGTTTACAAGAAGGTTATTTGGAAAATTTGGGTTTGGTTTTGGAAATTCAAAAGAAATTGAATTGATTTCAAAAATGGTTTTGAAAGGTTGAAAAGACTCTGGAATCCCATTTAAGATTTATGGGAATGATAAATGAGTTGATAACTTATACAGATTGAATTTTGATAGAATAAATTTAACTTAAAGGATGAAGTTAAATTAAAGGAAGTATAAGTAAATCAATAAAATCCAAGTTGAAATAAATTTGAGTTGTCATCAAAGACATGTAATCTGAAATTTAACAAAAGGAAAGTTAAATAAATTGATTTGGATTTGATAAGATGGTTGAAAAGGAATACAACTTAAGTGATGTTGAATAAAGTTGATTTTTGTATCGAAGTAAATTGATAAGTGAATTAATGAAGTGAAATCATTAAGAATTTGAACTTGAATTATATAAATGAAATTCAACATTATATTGTTAAAGGAATTAGCAATTGAATTGATAAATGGATTGAATGTTAATCAATTAAATGTAAATAATTAATATGAAATAATGAATGTAAGTGTTAATTCATTAGAGGCTAATGTTATTAGCAATTGAATAAATTGAATGAAAGTCAATTTAATATGATCCAATTGGAATTAAATGGGTTGAACCAAATTGAATGTAAAGTGAATAAATTTGGTTGTATTGAATAAACATTGGTTGTTATTTGATTGTTAATTGATTGTATATAAATTCATTAAGTGTTAATGAAAGTGAATTAGCGAAATTGGAAGCTAAAGTAATTGAATTCAAATTGAAAGTAAATAAATTTGAATAGAATTGAATGTGAATTGGACTTGAATTAGTGAATGCAAACTAATTAAAATTGAATATGAATGAATGTTAGTAAATCCAATGTTAATGAATCAATTGGAAAACCAATTCATTAAATGTTAATGAGAAATAAATTTATATTGATTTGGTAGTTGCATTTATTCCTATTGAATGCATTGCTATGTTGGCACATGTAGTTATTATGTTGCTATATGTTGTATATTCATATTACTTTCATATATTCATGTTTCTCATGTTGTTGTCGAGTGTTTAGTAGGTGCGGATTGCGCTTGCTTCGCTTTTGGAGCTCGCTTTCGTGCTATATTAGCCGTATATGCTCGCTAATAATAAATAAGGTACATATCTCGGATTACATATCGTACTTTTACACTTTTTTCCCTACGGGATGCCTCATCACTTGATGAGATGTATATTTTTGATATATATACTGTCATTTTTTTTCGGATCGAGCCGCACAAAGGAGACTATGGCGAATTTTTTTGAAAATTTAAGGCGTTGGAAAAAAATTTGAGAAAATTTGGGAAATTTGTGAAAACTATAATTTTGATTTGGAAATGAAAGTTAAACAATAGTAGTTTGGTTTTGAAAAGATAACTAAGTATGATTTGAAAACTCAGTAAAGATTTTGTAAGAAGTTTAACTATGGATTTTTGGAAAGTTAATGAATTCCGTAACTCTTTCTTACTTTGTAATTTCGAGGACGAAATTCTTTTAAAGGGGGAAGTAAGTAACGACCCAGAATTTTTATTAATTAAAATTTGAATATTTAATTGATTTTAAATATTAATAAGTGAAATTTATAAGTCGAATAAATTTTATTTCGAATAATTGGATTTAATTGGATAATTAAATCGATAATTTAATATGTGAAAATACAGATATAATTGAAAATTGGGTTTAATATGATTGAGAATGATTTGTAAAATTTTATTTTATCATATTGGAGTTAGAATGATGTTTTAGAACTTTTAAAATCGAATTAAAAGTTAATTGGTGAAAATTGAATATCTTAATATTTAATTATCGACTTAAAAATAGCCAATTTTCGAACAGTCTCAGAATTGGACGAAACTAGTTCCATTGGATCCGTAATAGTTTGTTATTATCGGATTTCAATTTTCGTAGCAATCGGATTGGTCGTTTGACCATGGCAGCTTGAAACGCATCGAAATTGTTTTAATATTAATTTGGCGAGCTTAAATAGTCATTTTTTAAAAAGTATCGGATTTCGATGAAACGGGTATCATCGGATCCGTAATGTGATATTATTATATGGTTTCAAATTTTATGTCAATCGGATTTACCATTTGTCCGGTGCAAGTTAAAACGCCTAGAAAATCGTTTAATCGGTTTAATTTTAAATTGAACGTTTATTGTCATATCTCGCACAGATGATCGAATTAGCTCCCAAAACCTGTTCCATTGTGTCCGGAATGCGGGATAATCCCTAGAAACGCCGGTAACCGCGCATAAATCGGAGTTTGGAAAAGCCGAATGAATAGTGTTCGATATTTTCTATAAATAGACAAATTTTATCACAAAATTAAAAAAAAATAGAGCTAGGGTTTAATGGCCGGCCGCCTCCCCCTATTTCGAAGGCCAGAAAACTCCCACATTCTTCCTCAATTATCTTTCAATCCGTCAATCGTTTCAAGAAAGTCCCAACTACAATAACGTAGAGCGTAACGAGACCTTCGTATCTAACGGTGGTGATTTGATTTGGAGCAACGTGGTGGGAGTTACGGGGCCGTGTTTGGGGCCAGTTCGTGCACGAAATACGAGAGAGATAGGGGACCGAGCTCTATAATGTTGGGGCCGAAGGTGGCTCTGGGTCGTGGCTACGAAGTGGCGTCTCCTGATCGTGCTATAGTTCGTCGAAGTGGCGGTGGTTCAAAGCCCTAGGAGGCGGCCTATATGGGTTGTCGCGTGTGAATGATCACCTGGGTGATGGAAGATAGCGTGCAACGGCCCAGATGCAAAGAATAGAACGTACGGTGATGATGATGGTTAGGGTTTAATTATAAAATATAAGATGTTAATTGTTATATAAAAATTTGTATTTACTTTGTAATGCTATATCTCGGTCATACGAGGTCGAAATTCGACGAAACAGGAAGCGTTGGAATCGTATGGACGAGCACTACGCTATGGAGTTGGATTGGAGTCGTTTGGTGTTAGCGAAAATTTCGGGTAAAATTAAACGCGCGTTTAATTTTATTCGAAATAAAAGCTTAAAACGAAATTGAAATCAAGGTGAGAACTTCTCACTCAATCGAATCAGTTTCGATTTTAATTTTAAATAGTTAGATTTAAAATTCTTGAATGCATGTTTGAATGATGATTGTTATCTATTGATTGTTAAAATAGACATTATACGCCGTTAGTAAGCGGATATTATTTATTAAAAACATATATCGTGAATATTTCACCGTATGTGAAATTGGTATTATATATAATAGCAATATATATATATTGGCATATGTATATATTGCAGTTGTTGATTTCCCGCATTATATAGCGGATGAGACCCTATTGCGCCGTCTATTAAGCGGATAATATTTTATAAATCCCATATACCGCGATAATTCCGTACTGGAGCGGAATTGGTATTGTGCTAATGTTTGTGGATGCAGGGAAACAGGTTGGAGTGATCCAACTGGATTCCTCAACTGTACTGATTTATTTACAGATATTGTGATTTTTGTTGATTATCATATCGATATATGATATTTGGATGTCGTGATTGACTATTTGGTGCTGCTGCATCATCGGATCCATTTCTGAAGTTTTAAAATAATGATTTTGGTTTTAAAAGGAATTTTAAAGTGATTTTCGAAAGTATAAGTTTTATTAAATTTTGAATTGTTAAAATAAATAAATGTTAAAATTTTAATGTTATAAAATTGATTTTTATGAAATGTAAGCGAAAAGTGATTTTGAAATAAATAGTTAAGTAATTTATAAAAATGTTTAAATTGAAAATTTTGAACTATTACAAACAATTTTTATAAAAGATTTATAAAATGGATATTTATAAATAAAAATATTGGAATTATAAAACAAAGTTTTTATAAGTGTTAAAATGAAGTATAATGGATTCATAAGTGAATGAGAATTTATAAGATTTAAAATTTGTGAAGTTTAAAAGAACGATTTTGTAAATAAATGGATTATGAGTATTTAACTTATAATATGGACTTTTGGTATATAATTGAGTTATATAAATTGAATTGAATTTATAAAGGAGATTATAAATCGAAGCTTATAAATTGAAATGGAATTTATAAACATTGTTTTATAAATTCGAAATCAATTGAATTTGATAAATTGAATATTGAAGTTTATTAAAGGAAATATATTTACGATTTTGGACAGTGAATACATTTTTGAATAAAATGGTCATGTTTGGCAAAATGAATGTTATAAAATGAAGTTAATTATTTTAAAGATGTTTTAAAATGTATTATGAATCGAAACCATAGATTTGAACATTATTGTTGAAATAGACGTTTTCGAGAAAGAAGGAAATGGTGGACTATAACACTGTTGTTATAGTAAATGATTTCCGAAAGGAAATGTTTTATATATTATTGGGATTTATATATCTATTTAAACTTTGAATCCCTATACTAGTGATTTTGGGTCGTCATAACGATGTTTTACGTAACATTCGTTTTGACTCAAATTTATGTGTTAAGAAATGATTTCTTAAAGAATGAAATATATACTTAATTTCGATTTAAGTATATTAGATATTTTCTAAGTGTTGAAAGTAAATGGGTTTGTGAATTACTTATTATTAAATAAGTATGGAAATGATTTCCAATATGAAGTGAATGTTTTGGGATTTTATCTTTTAAAGATAAATTGAAAATGAATATTAGAAGTCGATTAGAAAATCGTATATTCATAGATAGTTTGGGAATGTAAATTCACTATGGAATTTATAAATGAAAAGGGGAATTTGCTTAAAAATAAACGTTGATTTATTTTTGAAGTGTGGGAATTAATTTACGGATTTGGAGCGTAAATATAAAGTAAATCGTTAAGGATTTATTTAATTGGTTTAAATGAACCATGTTGAAATGAAAGTATTTCACGTAATGAAAATGTTTGAAATTTGTTTTCAAAAAGTGATAAGGGTGAAAAGTGATTTGAAAATTTGTTTTCAAATGTTTGAAGTGTGGGAAATTTTATATCTAGTAAATATATTTTGGAAATTATTTGGAATTTGGTGATGTTGAGCATGCCTATTGATAGTTAAATAATCCGACTATCAATATTTACCTTTAAATAGGTATTTGTTGTGATTTGTTTGAATTTGAATGCCACGCTTATTTTTGAATAAGCACTCACTATTCGGGTTAGCCGAGAAAGGACCTTGGGGTCGTATAACCCATTCCGAATATGTGATACGTCGTTATGGATTGCATTTGATGACCGGTGTTGAAGACTGGATACTTGTGAAAACGGAAGGATTACCGTCGAGTTACTCTACATCGGCTGATCTCCGATATAGAGGTTTTATCACCCTTAGTGACGGGAAGTCCGATCGTGATTAGTGAATGTCCGGATTGCAAGGACTTCTTCGAAAGTTCCTTCGGTTCTGTTCGAGCCCGGAACAGACTTGTATGGATTGTATGTCTGATATTACAAGTTGAGATATAAAGCTGATTTCTTTAAAATATATTTCTGTTGGTGGTGGAGAATTTATTCTCTTAGCTTAACACCCTTCTCTGAGACGTACGAGCTCAGAGGTTATATAGTTGAAGTTATTAGTGATATACTCCCAATTTGGTAGTGTGGCATGCTGATTGTTGCTGTGAAATAATCATTGTTTTGATCATTTGTGATATGATTATTTGTTTGATCTTTTATCTTTGTGATCATTTCTATGATCATTTGATTGACCCAAAGCACGACTTTTGTATAAAGTGTGGCTTTGTGGACGAGACTTCTTCGGACCTCACACCCCAGAAATGGTCAAAACAACAAGGATGCAGCAAGGTTATTAGGGGGTAGCGCTCCTTTAGTGTATGTCATTCCTTCTGGATAGAGGTGGTATCATGGTATGGAGCCCAGATAATTAACATATGTTGTTGCTGCATATTTTATGGTTGTTGGAAATCGAGGATCCTCGGATAGATAGGTTACGATCGCGGGATGACATATTCGTGTCAGTAGTTACCCAGTTAGGGGTAACCCGGCCTTATGTTGGCAGAGATCCGGTTTGGTTCTCGGGGACATCCTTCCAGAGGCGTTCTCATGTGGCAATGGGAAGTTCCTTGGCCTGACCATTTGTTGGAAATCCAAAGAAACAATACGATCTTGTACGGTTTTAGTTGTAGAACCTATCATTCACTTATGGTGGCGCCCCACTGTTTGGATGGTAGCTATAGTAGGCATAAGTGCGAAATGCCTATGCTGGCTAAGATTTATATTCTACTTTCGAAATGTTTTATACACTATGCACTAGTAATAATATCAAATGTTTCTTTTTAATGCGTATCAAGCATCTTTGACTATCATAAGGAGAAATCTCCTCCGATTCTGCGTTTGCATTGTGTGTGTGTGTGAGGGAGGCCTTATGGTAGTCTCATTTTTTAAAAGCATTGCGAATTGACTTTAAAAATATTCCTCTATTTTGATTTTTAAAGATAAATAAACTGTTTTAGTTCTCACACCAGTCACATGACTGACTCGGAGTTTATTGTTTTCCTTCCTAAACCTTGGGTGCCCACCAATTTCCACACGGGCAGTCAAGAGTTAGGTTATCAGGATATTCTGGAATTCAGGAGTTGGTGGAGGCAAGCTGGATGGCATGGCGTATTACTAGTATATAGTATTTCTTTTCCGCTGTTTGTTGTTGTACACTCTGATGATGTAATGTAATATGATGTAATGTAATAACTGATATAGTTCTTTGTTTAAAAATTATTCATTTATCTATTATATGTTGTTCCGCAGCGAATTGTGAGATTCTGATGTTGTTCTGTTATTTTTTTCTGTTCTTGTAACGACCCAGAATTTTAAACAATTTAAATTGAGAATATTTAATTAATTTTAAATATTTGAATGATGGTTTGAATTGAATTTTCAATATAACTTTGAATTTGGCGATTAAATTATAGAATTTAATCTATTGACAGTTGAATAAAAATTTGAATCTTCAACTTTAAGCCGATTAAAAATATTTCAAAGGCTTGTAAAATTCATATTGATAATATTGAAGATAATCGAAGCTTCAGAATTTAATTAGAAAGTGATTTGTTCAGTTTTGAATTAAATCGTTTGAATCGATATTTAAAATAGCCGTCCGAGGCACAGTCTCGGAATTCGACGAAATCAGTTCTATTGGGTCCGTAATATTAAATTATTGCCGGATTTCAAATTTCGTAGCATTTGGAGTTGTTATGTGAGCATACGACATAGAAACGCGTTGAAATTAAATTGAATTCAATTTGAATTTTAAATTTGAATTGGGTCAACATCAGCACTTTTGGCCTCAATTCAAAACACTGCAGCAAGGTAAAGAAAACACGTTCTCCCTAAATTCACGCCTACGATCCCGAAGAGAAGATCGTGCCAAGCATGCCGCGTTCCTCTATTTTAACTGCAATTCGATTCATCAGTTCGATACTCATATTCTCGTTCGAAAATTCAAACAAATCACCGAAGCCCCTTTTCTCTCAGACAAAAATCAAAATCAAATTCCTTCGTTCCCAAATTTTTATTTCGAAGCCCTAAATTTGAAAGCAATGGCCGCGACATTCAAATGGGGGGCGACGCGATGGGGTGGCGTTTGATTTGGGGGATGGCGTGCTCAGATAGGATGGCGGCGACGATAGGGGACGCACGAGCACGCGCGCGCGTAGGCCGAGCAAGTCGCGACTGGAGGGGTATTGGTGCTCGAGTTGATGGTGGCGATGCAGTGGGTCGCGCGTTCGATAGATGAAGGCGGCAACGGCGCCGTGGGTGGTTCGAATCACGATGGTGGAGGAGGCGCGTGATTCGATTGGCAACGGCGGCTAGGGCTAGGCAGTAGTGGCGACGTCGCGAGTCAGTGGGTTGTGATGGCATTCGCGATGGCAACAGCGAGATTCTGGGTTTCGATTTTTACTGTAAGGTAAATTGTTTATTTTATTTTATTTTTGATTTAATTTAAATATACATTTATGCTGTGAAAAAAAAAGAAAGAAAAAGATATTGCAGTTCTATAGATTTATATATAAGCAGAAAAGGTATTGATTTTAGTTTTAATAATTTATTTAATTAAAAATTCTAAATTGCAGTAACTTAGTTTTCGAGTTTTTAAAATTTAATGATTTCAAATTTAAATTAATTTAAGTAAAATGTATATAGATTAGAAATAGGATTTTAAAAGTTTGAAGATTTAAAAATGCAGTTCAATATATATACAGAAAGTTCAAACAATTTAAACTCTTAAATTATAAATAAATAAGTATTTAAATTTAAAACGGTAATTTAAATATCCTATATGCGGTTGAAAAGAAAATAATTTTATTTAAGAAAAATTTGTTGATTTAAAATTTATAAAAAGGAAATTAAGTTTAATGAGAAATTTCTAGTTAAAATTATTTTAAAAGTAAAATAAACAGTTTAAATAAATTTAATTTTTGATAAGTAAATTTAGTTGAAATTTAAATTTCATCAAATAAAAATGTTTAAGAGTAATCTGTTTAAAATTTAAAAGGGAATTGGTTTGGAATAAAACCATTGAATAATTAAAACAATCAAAAATGAAAATTTATTATTCGATTTATTCGAATATTAATAAATTGTGTATAATATTTATACAAGGTATAAATGAAGAAAACAAGTTGAATTGGAAGTGGATTGCAAACGGGAATAAAGGTGAGAACTTCTCACTCAAAAGGAAATTTATTGTTTATTTAAATTTTAAATAGTTAGATTTAAAATTTGCTTGACTATGTTGATTTAATGATTGAATGATGATTGTTATATATATATATATATATATATATATATATATATATATATATATATTGGATGTGAATAGACCCTATACGCCGTTAGTAAGCGGAGGTTATTTATTACACACATATACCGCGATATTCCACCTCGAAGTGGAATTGGTATTATATTATATATAGAAATATATATATATTGGCATATGTATATATTGCAGTTGATTGATTTCCCGCATTTTCTTTTAGCGGATGAGACCCTATTGCGCCGTTAGTAAGCGGATATATATTTATAAAATCCCATATACCGCGATATTCCGTCTTGAAACGGAATTGGTATTGTGCTAATGTCTGTGGATGCAGGGAAACAGGTTGGAGGGATCCAACTGGATTCCTCACAAATATTTATTTGATTTCATATATTGTGATATTTGATTGTTTATCATGGATGATATATGATGTTTGAAAGTCGTGATTGACTATTTGATGTGTTACATCATCGGATCCAATTTTGAAGTTTAAAAACAACGATTTAATTTCTAAAGTGATTTTTGGAAATATACGTTTATAAAATATTTTTGGAATTGATTCATTCTAAATAAATAAACGTTATAATTCTAATGTTATAAAAAATTATATTTTTGAGAAATACAGTCAAAAGTTGATTTTTGAAGATATGAGATTAATGATTTTATAAAATAATTTAAATTGGGATTTTTGGATTTATTATAAAAAGTTTAAAAAAATAGTATTTATAAAATTGGATTATTCTTATAAATCAAATGATAAGATTATAAAGGAGTTTAAAGACAGGTTATAAATAGTAATATAAATTGATTTATATTAAAAGATTTATAAATTGATATTTATAAATTAAAATTATTGGAATTATAAAACGAGCTTTTATAAGTGTTAGAAAGAATTGTGAATGAATTTCATAAATGAATGAAATTTATAGAATTATAACGGTGAAGTTATAAATGAAATTTTATAAGCAGTAGGTTTATAAAATTTATAAAGTTATGGAAAAAGATAAATTTTGGATAAATAAATGAATCTTATAAGTTATAAGATTTATAAATTTGGAAAGTTTAAAGGAACGATTTTATAAACAAATAAATTATAAGTATTTGACTTATAATATGAATTTTTAGTATATCATTGTGATATGAATTGAGATAGGTTAATAAAGGAAATTTATAAGAGGAAGTTGTTATAAAATAAATAGAAATAGAATTTATAAACGTTGTTTTATGAATTCGCAAACGACTTATTTTGATAAGTAAATTGTTCTAATTTATTTATGGAGTTGTATTCACGTTTTAGACAGTGAATAATTCCTTAAAATAAAATGAATAGAAGTGATGAAATTTGTTAACGTAGTATATTCACATTTTTGAATAGTGAATAATATGTTAAAGAAATTATTTAGAATGTGATGTTTTAAATAGCATTAAAACGATCTAACGATGTTTTAAAATATGTTGAGATTCGAAACCATAGATTTCAACATTTATTGTTGAAATAGATGTTTTCGAGAAATAAAAGGAAATAGTAGATTATAACACTGTTGTTATAATAAATGATTTCCGAAAGGAAATGTTTTGTATAGTATTGGGATTTATATATCTATTTTATTTCGAATCCCTATACTAATGATTTTGGGTTGTCGTAACGATGTTTTACGCAACATTCGTTTTGGCCCAAATAAATATGTTTAAGAGAATGATTTCCTTAACGAATGAAATATATACTTAATTTCGATTAGAGTATATTAAATATTTTCTAAGCATAGAAAATAAAAAGGCTTGTGAATTACTTATAAATACATAAGTATGGAAATGTTTTTCCAATATTAAGTGAATATTTTGAATTTATCTTTTTGAAGATAAATTGAAAATGAATATTTGAAAACGAATGGAAATCGTATATTCATAAATATTTTGGAAATATAAATTCAATATGGAATTTATAAATGGAATTGGGAAAATGGGTTTAAAAATAAATATTGATTTATTTTTGAAATATGGAAAGTTTATATCTTCTAAAGATATTTTTGGAAATTAAATAATTTGGAAAATTATTTGGAATCTGGTGATGTGTGCACATCTATTGATAGTTCAATAACCAACTATCAATATTTACCTTTGAATGGTATTTGTTGTGATTTGCTTGAAATTGAATGCCACACTTATTTTTTTTAAATAAGCGCTCACTATTCGGGTTAACCGGGAAAGGACCTTGGGGTCGTATAACCCATTCCGAATAGGTGATACGACGTTATGAATTGCATTCGAAGACCGGTGTTGAAGACCCGGATATTTTCGAAAACGAAAGGGTTTCTTGTCGAATGTCTTTGCATCGACTAGTCCCCGGTATAGAGACTCCATATGTGATGGGAAGTCCGAACGTGATTAGTGAATATCCGGATTGCAAGGACTTCTTTGTAAGTGCCTTCGGTTCTGTTCGAGCCCGGAACAGACTTGTATGTATTGTGTGTCTGACATTACAAGTTGAGAATGTAAAGCCGATTTCTTTCAAATATATTTCTGTGGTGGCGGAGAATTTATTCTTTTAGTTTAACACCCTTCTCTGAGACGTACGAGCTTAGAGGTTATATAGTTGAAGTTATCAGCGATATATTCCCAATTTGGTAATGTGACATGCTGAGTGTTGCTGAAATGATCATTGTGTTGATTATTGTGATAGGATCGTTTATTTGATCATCTATCTTGGTGATCATTGTGTTGATCATTTGTTGACCCAAAGCATGCCTTTTGTATAAAGTATGTTTTTGTGGACGTGACTTCGTCGAGCCTCACACCCCGGAAATGGTCAAAACAGGAAAGATGCGGCAAGGTTATGAGGGGTAGCACCCTTTAGGGTATGTACATTTCCTTCTGGATAGAGGTTGTATCATGGTATGGAGCCCAGATATTTAACCTATGTGGTTACTGCGAATTTATTACTTTGTGGTTGTTGGCTATCGGGATCCCGTGAGAAAGGTCGTTTACGATCGGGGTATGGCGTGCTCGTGTCAGTAGTTACCCAGTTAGGGGTAACCCGGCCTTGTGTTGGCAGAGTTCCGGTTTGGTTCTCGGGGATGTCTTTCCAGAGGCATTCTCATGTGGCAATGGGAAGTTCCTTGGCCTGACCATTTGTTGGAAATCCAAAGAAACAATACGAAACTTGTACGGTTTTAGTTGTAGAACCTATCATTCACTTATGGTGTCGCAACACTGTTTGGATGGTAGCTATAGTAGGCATACGATAATGGTCGTATGTTGGCTAAGATTTATATTCTACTTTCGAAATGAATTTCTTCTACACTATGCACTAGTAATAATATCAAATGTTATTTTAAATGCGTATCAAGCATCTTTGACTATCATAAGGAGAAATCTCCTCCGATTCTGCGTTTGCATGTGTGTGTGTGCGGGAGGCCTTATGGTAGTCTCATTTTTAAAAGCATTGCGAATTGAATTTAAAAATATTCCTCTATTTTGATTTTAAAGATAAATAAACTGTTTTGAGTTCTCACACCAGTCACATGACTGACTTGGAGTTTATTGTTTTCCTTCCTAAACTCTTGGTGCCCACCAATTTCCACACGGGCAGTTAAGAGTTAGGTTTATCAGGATATTCTGGATATTCTGGAGTTACTGGAGGCAAGCTGGATGGCATGGCGTATTACTAGTTTATATAGTATTTCTTTTCCGCTGTTTGTTGTTGTATGATGTTGTACACTCTGATGATTTGATGTAATGTAATATAATGTGATGTAATAACTGATATAGTTCTTTGTTTAAAGATTATTCATTTACTTATTATATGTTGTTCCGCTGCGAATTGTGAGATTCTGTTATTGTTCTGTTGTTTTCTGTTCCGTTCCATTTTCTATTCTCTTTTTCTTCTATTTTCTAATTTTCTATTCTTTCTTCTCTCTATCTTCTACCTTCTTCTCTTCTTCTTTCTTTCTTCTTTCTTAAACCCATAACATTTTGGTTTTTTTCGGCCTTCGATTTCTCAGCAGTCGATAAAGTGAGTATCGATGTTGAATTTTCGAAAGTCGAAAATTTACGAGCGTTACATTTGGTATCAGAGCTTATGGTTAAGCGACAACCATGGTTCTGTTGGGTATTACTCGTTAGAGATAGAGTCGGCAGTACTCTAGAATGAGTTTGAGTGTAATAATAGATATGAGAGCGTATTTGTTAGTGAATATAAAATTGTTTTTTTGAATCGGGTAAATAAGATAATTTTGCCCAAAACTATTTTTGTATAGAAAAGAAGTGATTTTCTATGAATTATTATAGTATATGGTTGCATGATTGTTAGAAGTGATAATATAGAATTATTATCACTAGTATATGGAATAAAATAAGATGGATTGGATTCAAGAAAATTAACTTGATAATTTATTCATTTGTGAAATAATTTCAAATGGAATGAATTGAATATTAAAATGAATTTGCAAATGAAAGTAAATCGATAGAATTCAATATTTAGAATTGAGAATTAAATTCGAATGGAATTTCAAATTGTGAATTGAATTCAAATGAAATTGAGGATTGAATTGAAATGTGAAATTGAATAAGAATGGATATGTAACTTCAATAGTGAAGTTAAAATTTATAAGAAACATATATTGAAAATTTTGCAATAAATTGGCAAAATGGTTTGAATGTTGGATTTGTATGCTACTACTACTAGCAGGTTATACAGGTATATAATGGGATTGAGATTTTGATTTCAAAGATAAAATTGAATTGCTCGACAAAAAGGTACGTATTTGAATTTCAGTATGAAATTTGATGACTTCCTTCTCTAGCCACTTGGCTTTCTCTTTTCTTTTTGATTCTGAGGGGCCGTGGTGTCATTTTGTAGTCGTACCGAGCTAGCCGCGCAAAGGAGACGCTGGCGAAATTTTTCGAAAATTTAGGGTGTTAGAAAAAATTTGGAAAATTTTGAAAGTTTGAAATTTGAATTTGAATTTAAATTTGAATTGTTAGGAAAACAATGTTGATTGAAACTTATAATTGAAGTTGGAAAGATAGTTGAAATGATTGAATCTCTAATAAAAAGATTTAGGTTGGTAAGTTGATAGAACTATTTGGATTGTGAAAAAATAATAGTCGGGATAAGGGCATTCTTCTTAACTTGTAATTTCGGGACGAAATTCTTTTAAGGGGGGAAGATTGTAACGACCCAGAATTTAAAACAATTTAAATTGAGAATATTTAATTAATTTTAAATATTTGAATGATGGTTTGAATTGAATTTTCAATATAACTTTGAATTTGGCGATTAAATTATAGAATTTAATCTATTGACAGTTGAATAAAAATTTGAATCTTCAACTTTAAGCCGATTAAAAATATTTCAAAGGCTTGTAAAATTCATATTGATAATATTGAAGATAATCGAAGCTTCAGAATTTAATTAGAAAGTGATTTGTTCAGTTTTGAATTAAATCGTTTGAATCGATATTTAAAATAGCCGTCCGAGGCACAGTCTCGGAATTCGACGAAACCAGTTCCATTGGGTCCGTAATATTAAATTATTGCCGGATTTCAAATTTCGTAGCATTTGGAGTTGTTATGTGAGCATACGACATAGAAACGCGTTGAAATTAAATTGAATTCAATTTGAATTTTAAATTTGAATTGGGTCAACATCAGCACTTTTGGCCTCAATTCAAAACACTGCAGCAAGGTAAAGAAAACACGTTCTCCCTAAATTCACGCCTACGATCCCGAAGAGAAGATCGTGCCAAGCATGCCGCGTTCCTCTATTTTAACTGCAATTCGATTCATCAGTTCGATACTCATATTCTCGTTCGAAAATTCAAACAAATCACCGAAGCCCCTTTTCTCTCAGACAAAAATCAAAATCAAATTCCTTCGTTCCCAAATTTTTATTTCGAAGCCCTAAATTTGAAAGCAATGGCCGCGACATTCAAATGGGGGCGACGCGATGGGGTGGCGTTTGATTTGGGGGATGGCGTGCTCAGATAGGATGGCGGCGACGATAGAGGACGCGCGAGCACACGCGCGCGTAGGCCGAGCAAGTCGCGACTCGGGGGGTATTGGTGCTCGAGTTGATGGTGGCGATGCAGTGGGTCGCGCGTTCGATAGATGAAGGCGGCAACGGCGCCGTGGGTGGTTCGAATCACGATGGTGGAGGAGGCGCGTGATTCGATTGGCAACGGCGGCTAGGGCTAGGCAGTAGTGGCGACGTCGTGAGTCAGTGGGTTGTGATGGCATTCGCGATGGCAACAGCGAGATTCTGGGTTTCGATTTTTACTGTAAGGTAAATTGTTTATTTTATTTTATTTTTGATTTAATTTAAATATACATTTATGCTGTGAAAAAAAGAAAAAAGAAAAAGATATTGCAGTTCTATAGATTTATATATAAGCAGAAAAGGTATTGATTTTAGTTTTAATAATTTATGTAATTAAAAATTCTAAATTGCAGTAACTTAGTTTTCGAGTTTTTAAAATTTTAATGATTTCAAATTTAAATTAATTTAAGTAAAATGTATATAGATTAGAAATAGGATTTTAAAAGTTTGAAGATTTAAAAATGCAGTTCAATATATATACAGAAAGTTCAAACAATTTAAACTCTTAAATTATAAATAAATAAGTATTTAAATTTAAAACGGTAATTTAAATATCCTATATGCGGTTGAAAAGAAAATAATTTTATTTAAGAAAAATTTGTTGATTTAAAATTTATAAAAAGGAAATTAAGTTTAATGAGAAATTTCTAGTTAAAATTATTTTAAAAGTAAAATAAACAGTTTAAATAAATTTATTTTTTGATAAGTAAATTTAGTTGAAATTTAAATTTCATCAAATAAAAATGTTTAAGAGTAATCTGTTTAAAATTTAAAAGGGAATTGGTTTGGAATAAAACCATTGAATAATTAAAACAATCAAAAATGAAAATTTATTATTCGATTTATTCGAATATTAATAAATTGTGTATAATATTTATACAAGGTATAAATGAAGAAAACAAGTTGAATTGGAAGTGGATTGCAAACGGGAATAAAGGTGAGAACTTCTCACTCAAAAGGAAATTTATTGTTTATTTAAATTTTAAATAGTTAGATTTAAAATTTGCTTGACTATGTTGATTTAATGATTGAATGATGATTGTTATATATATATATATATATATATATATATATATATATATATATTGGATGTGAATAGACCCTATACGCCGTTAGTAAGCGGAGGTTATTTATTACACACATATACCGCGATATTCCACCTCGAAGTGGAATTGGTATTATATTATATATAGCAATATATATATATTGGCATATGTATATATTGCAGTTGATTGATTTCCCGCATTTTCTTTTAGCGGATGAGACCCTATTGCGCCGTTAGTAAGCGGATATATATTTATAAAATCCCATATACCGCGATATTCCGTCTTGAAACGGAATTGGTATTGTGCTAATGTCTGTGTATGCAGGGAAACAGGTTGGAGGGATCCAACTGGATTCCTCACAAATATTTATTTGATTTCATATATTGTGATATTTGATTGTTTATCATGGATGATATATGATGTTTGAAAGTCGTGATTGACTATTTGATGTGTTACATCATCGGATCCAATTTTGAAGTTTAAAAACAACGATTTAATTTCTAAAGTGATTTTTGGAAATATACGTTTATAAAATATTTTTGGAATTGATTCATTCTAAATAAATAAACGTTATAATTCTAATGTTATAAAAAATTATATTTTTGAGAAATACAGTCAAAAGTTGATTTTTGAAGATATGAGATTAACGATTTTATAAAATAATTTAAATTGGGATTTTTGGATTTATTATAAAAAGTTTAAAAAAATAGAATTTATAAAATTGGATTATTCTTATAAATCAAATGATAAGATTATAAAGGAGTTTAAAGACAGGTTATAAATAGTAATATAAATTGATTTATATTAAAAGATTTATAAATTGATATTTATAAATTAAAATTATTGGAATTATAAAACGAGCTTTTATAAGTGTTAGAAAGAATTGTGAATGAATTTCATAAATGAATGAAATTTATAGAATTATAACGGTGAAGTTATAAATGAAATTTTATAAGCAGTAGGTTTATAAAATTTATAAAGTTATGGAAAAAGATAAATTTTGGATAAATAAATGAATCTTATAAGTTATAAGATTTATAAATTTGGAAAGTTTAAAGGAACGATTTTATAAACAAATAAATTATAAGTATTTGACTTATAATATGAATTTTTAGTATATCATTGTGATATGAATTGAGATAGGTTAATAAAGGAAATTTATAAGAGGAAGTTGTTATAAAATAAATAGAAATAGAATTTATAAACGTTGTTTTATGAATTCGCAAACGACTTATTTTGATAAGTAAATTGTTCTAATTTATTTATGGAGTTATATTCACGTTTTAGACAGTGAATAATTCCTTAAAATAAAATGAATAGAAGTGATGAAATTTGTTAACGTAGTATATTCACATTTTTGAATAGTGAATAATATGTTAAAGAAATTATTTAGAATGTGATGTTTTAAATAGCATTAAAACGATCTAACGATGTTTTAAAATATGTTGAGATTCGAAACCATAGATTTCAACATTTATTGTTGAAATAGATGTTTTCGAGAAATAAAAGGAAATAGTAGATTATAACACTGTTGTTATAATAAATGATTTCCGAAAGGAAATGTTTTGTATAGTATTGGGATTTATATATCTATTTTATTTCGAATCCCTATACTAATGATTTTGGGTTGTCGTAACGATGTTTTACGCAACATTCGTTTTGGCCCAAATAAATATGTTTAAGAGAATGATTTCCTTAACGAATGAAATATATACTTAATTTCGATTAGAGTATATTAAATATTTTCTAAGCATAGAAAATAAAAAGGCTTGTGAATTACTTATAAATAAATAAGTATGGAAATGTTTTTCCAATATTAAGTGAATATTTTGAATTTATCTTTTTGAAGATAAATTGAAAATGAATATTTGAAAACGAATGGAAATCGTATATTCATAAATATTTTGAAAATGTAAATTCAATATGGAATTTATAAATGGAATTGGGAAAATGGGTTTAAAAATAAATATTGATTTATTTTTGAAATATGGAAAGTTTATATCTTCTAAAGATATTTTTGGAAATTAAATAATTTGGAAAATTATTTGGAATCTGGTGATGTGTGCACATCTATTGATAGTTCAATAACTTCCTATCAATATTTACCTTTGAATGGTATTTGTTGTGATTTGCTTGAAATTGAATGCCACACTTATTTTTTTTAAATAAGCGCTCACTATTCGGGTTAACCGGGAAAGGACCTTGGGGTCGTATAACCCATTCCGAATAGGTGATACGACGTTATGAATTGCATTCGAAGACCGGTGTTGAAGACCCGGATATTTTCGAAAACGAAAGGGTTTCTTGTCGAATGTCTTTGCATCGACTGGTCCCCGGTATAGAGACTCCATATGTGATGGGAAGTCCGAACGTGATTAGTGAATATCCGGATTGCCAGGACTTCTTTGTAAGTGCCTTCGGTTCTGTTCGAGCCCGAAACAGACTTGTATGTATTGTGTGTCTGACATTACAAGTTGAGAATGTAAAGCCGATTTCTTTCAAATATATTTCTGTGGTGGCGGAGAATTTATTCTTTTAGCTTAACACCCTTCTCTGAGACGTACGAGCTCAGAGGTTATATAGTTGAAGTTATCAGCGATATATTCCCAATTTGGTAATGTGACATGCTGAGTGTTGCTGAAATGATCATTGTGTTGATTATTGTGATAGGATCGTTTATTTGATCATCTATCTTGGTGATCATTGTGTTGATCATTTGTTGACCCAAAGCATGCCTTTTGTATAAAGTATGTTTTTGTGGACGTGACTTCGTCGAGCCTCACACCCCGGAAATGGTCAAAACAGGAAAGATGCGGCAAGGTTATGAGGGGTAGCACCCTTTAGGGTATGTACATTTCCTTCTGGATAGAGGTTGTATCATGGTATGGAGCCCAGATATTTAACCTATGTGGTTACTGCGAATTTATTACTTTGTGGTTGTTGGCTATCGGGATCCCGTGAGAAAGGTCGTTTACGATCGGGGAATGGCGTGCTCGTGTCAGTAGTTACCCAGTTAGGGGTAACCCGGCCTTGTGTTGGCAGAGTTCCGGTTTGGTTCTCGGGGATGTCTTTCAAGAGGCATTCTCATGTGGCAATGGGAAGTTCCTTGGCCTGACCATTTGTTGGAAATCCAAAGAAACAATACGAAACTTGTACGGTTTTAGTTGTAGAACCTATCATTCACTTATGGTGTCGCAACACTGTTTGGATGGTAGCTATAGTAGGCATACGATAATGGTCGTATGTTGGCTAAGATTTATATTCTACTTTCGAAATGAATTTCTTCTACACTATGCACTAGTAATAATATCAAATGTTATTTTAAATGCGTATCAAGCATCTTTGACTATCATAAGGAGAAATCTCCTCCGATTCTGCGTTTGCATGTGTGTGTGTGCGGGAGGCCTTATGGTAGTCTCATTTTTAAAAGCATTGCGAATTGAATTTAAAAATATTCCTCTATTTTAATTTTAAAGATAAATAAACTGTTTTGAGTTCTCACACCAGTCACATGACTGACTTGGAGTTTATTGTTTTCCTTCCTAAACTCTGGGTGCCCACCAATTTCCACACGGGCAGTTAAGAGTTAGGTTTATCAGGATATTCTGGATATTCTGGAGTTACTGGAGGCAAGCTGGATGGCATGGCGTATTACTAGTTTATATAGTATTTCTTTTCCGTTGTTTGTTGTTGTATGATGTTGTACACTCTGATGATTTGATGTAATGTAATATAATGTGATGTAATAACTGATATAGTTCTTTGTTTAAAGATTATTCATTTACTTATTATATGTTGTTCCGCTGCGAATTGTGAGATTCTGTTATTGTTCTGTTGTTTTCTGTTCCGTTCCATTTTCTATTCTCTTTTTCTTCTATTTTCTAATTTTCTATTCTTTCTTCTCTCCATCTTCTACCTTCTTCTCTTCTTCTTTCTTTCTTCTTTCTTAAACCCATAACATTTCGGTTTTTTTCGGCCTTCGATTTCTCAGCAGTCGATAAAGTGAGTATCGATGTTGAATTTTCGAAAGTCGAAAATTTACGAGCGTTACAGTTCTGTTCTATCTTTTCTATTTTCTTCTACGTTTTCTTTTTCTAAAACCCTAACGGTACGGTTTTTCGGCTTTCGATTGCTCGGCAGTTGATACAGTGGACGTATTGATGTTGGTTTTCGTGGACGAAAAATCGCAAACGTTACACAATACCAATTATTTATTAGCTTAATTCAATTTTAAACTTACTCTAAAATTTAAACCAACCATGATTTTCTGAAATCTACATCCTAACAGAAATTGGATCAAAAGAATATGATTCTAAAACAAATACAGGTCATTGGAAAAACATGACAGAGGTAATTCAAATGAAATGCATACCAATACACTATATATAAAAAATCACACATGCAAACTTATGTATTCCAGTATTCAAGCATGCAACAGAATTTTTGAATTTAAAAAAAAAGTTACTCACCTTATTAAATGCAGAGCTCCTGTTTTGAATTTTGCAGAAGACATCAAAATGCAGGCTTGCTCTTTTTTTTAAAAAAAAATGAGTTGCAACTATGTTGAAATCTGGATGCTCGTGATCCATGACTACAAATTCTTGCATGCAGATAGCAGATGTAGTTGCTAATTTCCCATATGCATGTAGTTGCTTTTTATTCCCACGTTTAAAACAGAGTGCAGGCTCATTTCCAGGTTTCATAAAAATTCAGGTTTATTTTAATCTTGATTTTGATATGAAGATGAAAATTTGATCTTTGAGGAAGTGCAGACCAAAATGATAAAGGTGTTTTTATTTTTAGGAAGTGAAGTATGCAGATCTGAACAGGGTTTTGGGGTCTTCTGATTAAGGTTTGAACATGCAGATTTTTGAAGAGGTAATCTAGATTTGGTGTTGAATATGATAACAGATTTGCTTTTGAGATGCTTGATTTCTGATTTTGGAATGAAGTGGATTGGTTGATTTTGGTTTTAGAGAAAGTGTTTTTAGATTTTGTTATCTAAGCTTTAGATTTTGAAAAGAAAAAGAATGGAATGGAAAAGGGTTTGCTTATATAAAGGCTGAAATTATTTGTAAATAAAAATAAAACAAAACAAAATTTCAAATGCCACTTGTAAATAATCTCAACATTTGTCACATTAATGTTTAATTTTAGAACACTTGTTTATATGTTGCTTAAATTCATACACTTGTCCTTTTAAGGTAGTTAGTAAATTAATTTTAAATGCTAATATAATAGTTAATGTATGTATTAAGCCAAACTAATTTGTTGGTTAATATTTAAATATGTATATAAACTTATAAATGAAATAAAAACAAACCATGTTTTACAAATTGAAACTTATACATATTAAAGATTAAAACAATTAAGATTTTATACATTTGAATTTTAAATTCAAACTAAATTCAAAATCAATTATTTTCAAATCAAGTTGTGAATATAAATTCAATTTGAAATAAAAATTGCAAATGCTATTCAAAACTTATTTATAAAGACAATACACTATTAGTATTCTCATTATAAATATCTTATTATCAAATTAAAATCATTTTACAAGAAATTATATTTTTATCAATAAAATATCTATTTTATTAAGTCATAAAACCATTTTGTTTGATTATTCTAAATTTAAAACTCAATACTAATTTAAAACAAAATTTCCAAATTATTAATGTATATATTAGAATTTTAAAACATGATTCATTTATTAAATTTTAAACCAAGATTTATTCATTAACTTTGAAAAGCTAATATTAAATAAAAACAAATTTTAAAATTACTAAAAACATTAGAGTTAGAAGAATATGGTTTATTTATTAAAATTAAAACAATGCTAATCTAATTTAAATATAAGCCATATATATTTATAATATAAATAGAAATCAATTTATTATTTTTAAAAGATAAAATATCCAACTGAATATTTATTAAAGAAGATTTTTAAACCAATTTGAATTATTATCAAAAAAATATCAATATCAATTTAATTTTTAATACAGATTATTAAATTGATATTGTTAAAAATTCCGGGACATTACAATCCTATAACATGCCGAACGATCGAGTGCTGGAAAGACAGATTGTTCAGGGAAAATAAAGTAGGTAGAAGAGAGAAGAAACTAACAAAAAAAGAATCTAACAGTGGATAGAACAATGTATAATATCAATTGCTCTTTACAAAAATCAAACTATAATATACATATTTTACATCAAAGTACACACGTCAATAATTACCGGCCTGGACAGTTATAACATTCTGTCTTCACAATTGCTGGTAATTTCAAACAACACTACAATGGAAATAAACAGGTACGAGAATATGTCTCGATCTCCAGCTCTTCTCCTGGGCTCCATAATATCTAAACCTGAACGTGTAATACTCGGTCTGGCCCGAGCATTATAATAAAATAACACTCGAGTCAGTCTGGAAAACCAACGTGAGGAAATACACTCAAATTTGAATTATTAAAGTTATCAAATCCTTTGAAAATCAAAGGTATCTCGAAGACCATGCTACAAATAAAGATGACGTGTTTTTACCTTATGATAACCAAAACATTTCATAACAAAATCATCTGATATTATAATAGTGTCTAAGTACAAATACTTACTCAAATAGCTGAAATGCTTGCATCTCACATTCCAGCATAGTTGGCACAATCAAAATCGTATGGCGCTTATTGGAGAATGGATTCCAGCTGAATGACTAGGCACCAGGGTACCACCTGTCATAGTACACGTCTAGAAACACTGTACCAAGATCGAACCTATCCATCCCTGCCAACACAAAACCGGACTATCCCTGACCTGGATAGAACGAATATGTTATCACCCCGGGTGTTCCCACCGTTCCCGAGCTCCTTGCACACGTAGTGATAATATCTGAGGTTATCTAGAAAGGTGATAGACATACCCTACTTCGGAGCTACCCACCTAGCCTTGCTACGTCTCCCCTCCTTTCCAGTTATTATCGGTTGATGAGGCTAGAGGCTATGATTACCTTTTTAGAAATATTCACTTAGAATGCTCACTGTCCTGCAATGACAATGTACTGATAACATTCATCCATAAAAGTCTGTTCTCGGTCCGAACGGAACCGAAGGCACTATTCCTACTACATCCATTTTGGGATCACCCTCAGGATTAGTAGCGATTAGCCCTTGCACTTCACTGCTCAATCTTTGGCTCAATGCTTTTGTCTTCATCACGAAAACGTACTCGCTGGATCAAAGCGGTTTTCAGATAAAAATCCAATCCCAGTCTCTTCGAAACAACGTTCGATATTCTCGGTAAACTCAACTTGGTTCTTTAGAAAAGTAAACAGACGAAAATAAGATTGCAGATCACCTCCTAATTGTTAGTGGACGGGTTTCTTTATAAACGCCCTAGAAGAACGAAACAAGTTTATACGTAGAGTATAGCACCTCGAACATTAATTGTATCATATAATCTCCGTTCTTCTTCCAGATATTTCCATAGTGATATTTGGGTACAGATTTTGATAGTCGGTTATTTAACTATCAAATAAACAATCAATCCAACCAAATACTTCTTTTTCACTGAAAAACAACAAGTCTTATTTAATTTAAATTTTAAACAAACTAAATCTCTTTATCCAAAAAATTTACTTAACTTATTGAATTTAGTATCACAAATTATCTTTTCAAAAATATTTAAAAAAAAAACATTATAAAATATCGTGGAAAGTACCACTGTGGTATCAAACCATGATTCACAGCTCAGTGGTCACGTCTCTATCCCAGAAAAATCCAACACTTAATTGCAGGCACTCACTACCTCCGATTTATGCCACACGAGTATACCATTCCCGAAAATTTTATTTAAAAACTAAATCAAAATAATGCTTGTAAGTTCTAAAATAAATTCTCAATTTATATGTAGACAAATATACTTAAATAAAAGTTATTATACAAAACCATCTTAATATAAAATAATTATCCTTTTAAAAACAAAAATGCTGACTATTTCTAAAATAATAATAAATCTTTAACAATCATTATAAGGTAACTAATTAATAATTAAATATTCTATAATAATTTAAAATAATTAATAACTAATTTCCAAAACATTTTAACTCTTTCAAATATACCAATTAATAATTAAAATCCTCTTTTTAAAACAAGCCCAATTTTCTCGATTCTAACTTCACCTCGAAAATTTGGAAACCTTACTTGAGTCCTGTATAACCAATTTTATACTTATTTCCAAATTCACTTCTATCCGTCAAAAATATTTTAAATCTCGATTTTAAACCTTTTTTTTAAACAAGTACCATTCAAGGATTTATTATCTTAAAATCATTTTGTACACTTTTATTCCCAAAATCTTTTCCACAATATCCTGAAGTAGTTAAAAACAATCCCAAAACCTTTTATTTTATCCAAAAACTCTATGTACATATTTCACTTCAAAATTCTCGTTGACAATCCTTTTACAATTTAAAACCATATTTATTGGTATTTAAAAATACCAAAATCCAGCTAAAACCATCAAATTATCCAATTAATTTTAGTCATACAATAATCTGTCACAGATTATTCAAACAAACATATATCACTATATATGAAATTAAATTCAATATTTTTGAGGAATCCAATTGGATTCCTCCAACTTGTTTCCTTTCATCCATAGATGTGAGCACAACATAAAAATACCAATTTCTCTTCGAGGCGGAATATCGAGGCATATAGGGTCGTCCGCTATTATACGTGGCGCATAGAGTCTCATTCGCTATATATGTGCGGAAATATCAATCGCTCCAATATTTATATATAGTACTATATATAATATCATCTCCAACTGATAAAATGTACCAATTTAACCAATTATTTTTTTATTAATTTTAACTATTTAAAATTTATCACTAGCCGTTCCAAATTGAGTGAGATTAACTCACCTTGAGTTTAATTCACCAAACACTCCAATTTTAAATTAATCGAACACGTTCGATTTAAGCTAAAATTTTCGCTAGATCCAATCGAATCTAGATCTTCTCCACTGTGTAGTATTCGTCGCTGCGATTCCGACGCCACTTATTTCGTCCGATTCTGACCTCGTATAACAAAGATACGAATTTTTAAAGGTTGAATATAATTTAATATTAATAAATTTGAAAATTTCCTTTTTATTTTTTCAATCAGATAATCCTGGCCGTACAATTTGAAATAGCATATCTAGGCCGTCGAAATGCTTCTTCCTCGCATCCTTGTTACAGGCCTAGTAGAACCCAATGTCGCCTTCGTTTCATCCTTGCTACGGCGGCCACCAACGACCAGAACCCCATCACCCACCACCACATCGAAGCCCATCACACGCCGCACCCACTCCCTGAACGCCGACGAACTCGAGCTAACCCTCGCCTCGAATTTCGCACTTGAACGCGGCCCCTTCCCAATCGATTTCTGGCCACCACGTTATACGATAATTGACCTCCACCATTGGATTTGTGCATCTCTTCGTGCTATACGATATTCTAGTTGGAAGATTTTTCTAATGTTGATTGGATAGGAAGAAAATCGAGGAAGAACAAGGTAGTTTTTCTGCCATAAAAATAGTAGGTGGCGGCTAGGGCATAGAATTAGAGTTTGGCCACTGTTTGCAAGGTTATATAGGCACACACACACACATCATTTCCACTTTTAATGTGCATTTTCAAACGAACTCCAAATTAGACGTGCCGTCAGACGTTTATAATGTTTTACCCCTATTCCAAACACAATGGACATGTTTCAGGGCCTATTTCAATCATGTGTGAAAGATAGCTTTTCGAATCGAATTAAATATTAAATTTTCCATATTTATTTCAACACGTATCTATTCCGTATGACCAAACGGTAGCTCCAAACGCTACAAAATTTGAAATCCGACAATAATAAACTATTATGGATCCAATGGAACTGGTATTGTCGAATTCCGAGACTGTGCCTCGGAAGGCTATTTTAATGTGTCGATTAAATCGAGCGATTTTCAAAATCGTCGAAATCATTAAAAATTTCAATTTTTAAAACTTACTAATTTCATTACAATTCAAATAGAATTTATATTTGTGTTAGATATCATTCTGATTCGTCTTAAATCTAAATACTATTATTTACATTATTTCTGTATATTAATTTCTTTATTAAATTAATAAATAAAATTCCAGTTTCAAATTATCGTCTTTTAATCCCATTTAAATGTCCAGTACCGTAACTCGAATGCAGCAGAGTTTAAAATCAACATATAACCCATTTCAATGGTAAAACGTAATCAATACTTTTTGATATGCACGTAATTGTGCATATATTTACATCCATATTTTATCTCTTTTTATTTAAATAATCATCATATTTGGGCATTTTAACATGTTTAAAACCAAAATTCAATTATTTCCAACCATCATATTTTACTCTTCATTCAGGGGCAAAATGGTCATTTTGTGCATGTGCCAATATAAGAATTTTTACTTGGACATTTTTTGACAATTTTTATAGGAATTTGGATGCATATGGAAGAGGCTTATATGAAGATATATGCATGCACAAATGAATACAAAGGAAAGAAGAGGGAAATAATTCAAGCCAAGAACATGGAGGACCCCACCCACTTACCGAAAAGTACAATTTGGAGCTAATGGACAACTAAGTGGAGGTTAAAGCTTCATGCAAAACAAATGATGGATTAATTAGTGGTTAATGGTTACTTGTTGGCCACACTTCCTAAAGGGCATTTTTGGTAGCCCCTAAAAATAGAATTAGGGTTTTATGCATGTATATATAGCCCTCTTATGTATATGAAACTATCTTTTACTCTTTCATTTTACTTAGGAAATTAAGAAATCAAGTGTAAGCACAATGTTCTACGAAATAAAAATGGCTTCCAAGCCTCTTTCTTCTCTCTTTTCTACATGCTTTTCTTTGTTTTATTGTTAATGTTTATTTCTATGCTCTCTTTCTCCTTATGTTCATAGCTTAGATTCATAATTATGCAAGTAGTTAGTAGCTAATCTCTTTTGCCTTCTTTACTTATTTTCTATTTTTCTTTTCTTTTTAATGTTGAAACTTACATGTGATGCTTCAATGCCACAAATGAGTAACTAAACCCCTTCAATTTAGGGGTGATGAAGCTCTCTAACTTTATGTAATTTCAACATTTTATGATTTATGATCTCATTTGGTTTATGCTTCACGAAGTAGATTTTGATGTAAGTTTATACAAGTGAGTTTGATAGCTTATATTGCTTATACAAATGAGCTATTCCTATTCAACATAAACACAAGTTGCATCATCATTTGCTAATCCATTTTTGATTATGAAATGAAAGTAAAAATGAAATTTGATGATCTATATTACTAGTTACAATAGTAAATAGATCATACTTAAAATACTTTTTGCTTTGGCTTCCTTTTCATAAAAATTTTAAGTGGTATAATTGTTGTATTATAGTTTGATGGTTTGAGTTATGTTAACTAATAACATAAACAAATCATACTTATGATAAATGCAATGATTATTCCACTTAATATCAAAGTTAGAGATCATAAATTATGTGTTTGTTGATTTACAAAAATTTGAGAGTGGATTTGCCTCTAAATTGTTCTTTTAGTTTTTGAATCACATTTTTTTAGTGTTAGCCTCATTTTATTTCTAGTTAACAATTTCTCAACTTTGGGTTAATTTGATTGAGTAGGAAAATTAAATCATCAATTCCCTGTGGATCGACCTGTATTCGCAGCGTGCTACATTCCTACGCCGTGTGCTTGCGGTTATTTTTATTTATAAATTCGTTCGACGATTTTCTAAACCGATAGAATTTCCGTCGACGAACAAGTTTTTGGCGCCGTTGCCGGGGGCTTGTTTTGATTTCAATTTTCTATTCCTCGAATTATTTTGTTTGATTTTGTGTGTTGTATATATATAAAAAAAATTGTGTTTCTGTGTGATTTTTGTTTGCCTTGTGCTTGTGTGTGCATGTTCAAGTTTCTATTTTGCATTGCATATTCTACCAAAAAAAAAAACATAAAATTTCATTCAAAAAGAAAAAAAAATCTTTTATTCCATTCCTTTTTTTTTACATTGCTTTGACAATTTTCAAATT
Organism: Allium cepa; assembly: GCA_030765085.1. Lineage (NCBI taxonomy): Eukaryota > Viridiplantae > Streptophyta > Magnoliopsida > Asparagales > Amaryllidaceae > Allium > Allium cepa. Next base: position 887,735,778 of record CM060943.1, on the reverse strand, counting down.
AAAAAAAAAACAAACACTGTTGCATTGCATTTCCATTGCATTTACACTGTTCCTCCCTGTTACATGTCAAACATCATTCCTGCTCACTGTTTCCTTCCAACTGCTAACATCATTTCTTAAAACCTACTACCATTTCTTCCGATATCTCACTCATATCATCTCTGTACAAACTTCCTATCCTTTCCCGACCATAACTTGCTATCAACGGCACACCTGCCAGGCCATACATCACCATTTCTGTAACAAACATGTCACTGTGAAATTTCACATCCAAACCATCAAAATCCTGCAACATACTTACATATTCAACCTTCTCTCGGCCATAACACATTTCCATTCAACGCTATTGCTTTCAACCACACCATTACAAACATCTTCCTCCGAGAACCACACAACACCACTATCAAGCAACAACTACTACTGCAAACTTCACATTTACCATCCACTACCCCTTCCTTGTCTACAGAACACCATATCAGTGCTCCACTATCATCAAAAGCCTTCACATTGCCTCTGTTTTATACCATACCTACTGCAGCTGTCCTTATCCACCATCCATTTCCACAACCATTTCACCTCCGCAGCTTCAATTGAACTCTGCTTCACCACTTTACAAACTCCATAGACCATTAAACTCTCCACTTGCTCAATTCAACACTTCCCTGACTAGTTCACTCTGCAACAACTGCAATCACCAAACACTACCTCCCTCTACTTCACTTCAAAATACCACTGATCTCTGCATATTACCACCCAAACATACAGACATCACGACATCACAGCAACTACCACTTCTTCCCATACATTCCGCACTCCAACCACCCACTCATTAAACCAGCAGACCATCAACCTACAACAGTAGCCAGTATAGTCAAAATCACCATCTACTTCCCTACCTTACCTGATTGCCGTCATAGCATGCTATAACATATACAACATCACACTAATTCACAACTGCCTCGACATCACACTCATCCACCAAAACCGAACTTGCCTGCCACCAGTCACTAACACGGTCACAAAATCCACTTACCTACTCTTTGACTACACAATACCCATCCTGATCACCAGAAACAACTCGCAATCCATGCTCGAACCAATCATCAAACTCGACTGCAACTTCGCTGCAATCGAATTGAAGCTTCACTTCTTCGAATCGCATCACCAAACAGCGTCGAACTCGAAGCCCTATCGCAACCGCACCCAAATCCTCAACAACAGCCTCGCGCTTCGCTAACCCAAATGCCTGCTTTTGATTTTCGGATGTCGTTTTGAATTATTTTGGGGCCGAGTATCAATTTTGAGAGATTTTGGAAATTGTTTTCTGAACGAGAAAACCAACAGGAGTTGTTTAATTTTTTTTTATGATGATTATTCCTCTCTGTAATGAATTGAAGGCATTTAGTGGGCTCGGCTTGTAGGCTCAAATTCGATTTCCTTTCTTTCCTTTTTTTTTTAGTTTGTTCTAATTTATTTAGTTTTCAAATTCAAAAAAAAAAGGTGGAATCCAATAAGTTGTTTTCAAATGTTTTAATTTCTTATTGTTTTTCATTTGTTTTAAGCTTCATTCTCTTTTTATTTACAAAAAAAACCAATTTTTTTTAAGTAAAACCCTACTTTTAAGTTTCCTTTCAAAAAAAAAACAAAAAAAAAACAAAAGAAAAAAACAAATAAGTTTCTTTTTGCTTTGTTTGAAAATCTTTTGTTTTGTTTCCTTTGATTTCAATAGTTGTGTTATTTTCCTTTGTTTTATTTCGTTCGATATATAAAAAAAATTTGTAAATATATCTTGTTCTTCATTTCAGGTTGCCAAAGCATAAATTCAAAAGGGAAAAGTGTTTGCCAACAAATAAACTGCTTTGCTTTGCTAAGAAAAATCGCCGCTAAAAAAAAAATTGCTAAAATAATCTACACGCTCTGGTATTGTGCTTCCATCTTTATTCGCATTAAAAAAAATTTCAAAATTCAAAAAACCAAAAACAAACTTCATTTTAGTTGCATTATTAATACACGTTAATTTCTTGTTTTGCATTCATCTCATCTGATTTTCTTTTCTAAGGGCAATACCCCAATTCACATAAGGTGAGGGATTTCATCACCCTTTCCTTAGCCCACAAAGGCATTTCATCGTAGAATTTGACTAATAATAAAGGTTAGACGTTGGACCTAAGGGTGTCACGAGCTCACTTAGGGCTTAATTGTATCTTCACAATTGTTTTATTTGAACGATTTTATTTCTTGGTGTCTAAGCTACGGCAGAGTAATAGCCAGTTATAAAAATTACGGTGATACGTAAATATTATACTGGTTGTTCATCTGAAGGTACTTTAACCTTCGGCTGCATTGCTACGGTGATTCGTGGTGCACCGATAACTCCTGTCCGTTACCTGGCTGAGAAATATTTTTGTTGATTTAAGACAAAGTGTGATTATACAATTTTGGATTAGGAGCTACTAAGGACAGAAAATTGTAATTAAGTCCTTTGCATTCATTTAGTTGCATTAGTTCATGCATATTTAAAAAAAAAATTAAAAAATCCAAAATCCAAAAAAAAAATTGTAAATTTTAAGTTGAGTTTTCATTCAAAAAAAAATCCTTTTCTTTCTTTCCTTTGAAAATATTCAGTCAAAAACAAAAATTCAAAAAAAAAATATAATCTTTTCAAAAAGAAAAAAAAATTTGAACAACAAAAATCAGTTTCCATTTTCTTAAGAAAAAAAATCTTTTTGGTAAATATTCGAAAATTCAAAAAACAAAAAAAATACAAAACCAAAAACATATAAAAAAATTTGAAAAACCGAAAACAAAATAAAAATCAAACTTTTCTTTTGAAAATAAATCACACTTGTTAAATAGTTTTCTCCCTTGTAAAAAAAAATTCAAAAAAAAAATACGTTTTCAAACCTTCTTTCACTCCCTAAACTCAGTTCTAACTCCTTTCTCTTCTCGACTTTCACTTGTGCATGAGTACTTGGACTCGTGACACAACAACGAATCATTGGACTCGCGACCCTTCTACAAACCGTTTAACTCGAACAGACGATCCTCCTGAAATGGCGAACGAAAACGCCCCTCGAACTCTTATGGATAGAATCTTTCCTGATAGAGTTTCTATTCCATCTTGCATCACGTTACCCGCCCCTACGGGTAACCATTTCGAAATCCATTCGAACCATATTGCCACGCTTCCAAAATTTGGCAATTTCGAGCACGATGATCCATACATCTTTTTGACTAAATTCGAACAAGCTTGTGCAACCATTAAACTCCAACAACTTTCTGATGACGGAATCAAACTTCGATTAATCCCATTTGCTCTTACGGATTACGCTGAAAAATGGTTGTACAGCTTACCTTCGAACTCAATTAAAACGTGGGATGAATTTGTAAAAGCTTTCTTAAAAAAGTTCTACCCCTTGGAAAAAACAAGTAGAATTCGAAACGAAATTGTAAATTTTCATCAATTCAAGGGTGAACCATTTGGAAAATATTTTGAAAGATTCAAAGAGCTTTTGATAAAATGTCCACACCATAACTTTGAAAAATGGACGATTTGCCAAATCTTATACGATGGACTCGAAAACAGCTCACGAACCATGCTCGAATCAATGTGCCAAGGCAATTTTCTTGCCCAACATCACGACGATGCTTGGAAATATCTTGAAAACCTCGCTGAAAAGTCGTCCCAACGGGAACGCTCGAACGAAAAATCAATATACTCACGATCGAGTGCACACTCGATAGGATCTTCAGTTGCTTTGGAAGCTAAGATCGATGCAATGATTAAAAAATTTGATAACGTTTTCTCATCGAATAAAACGAACCAAGCTTCCCAACCAATGTGTTATAAATGCAACGATCCTAATCATAAAGCCGATCAGTGTCCTAATTCCGTCGAACAAATCAATGCTTTCAATAAAACCAAAAACGACCCGTTTTCTCCAACGTACAACCCTGGTTGGAGAAATCATCCGAATTTTGCATGGAGCCAAAACAATCCCAACACGAATACGATTCGTCCTAATTTTCAAGCATTTTCGAATAATGCTTCGAATCCTCCCTTTCAGCCCAATAATTTTCAACCAAACTTTACGGGCCCGTCTCATAATCAACCACAACAACCAAATTTTCCACCAAATTCTGCTCATCCTCCACAAGACGATAAACGTTTAACTTCGCTTGAGAAAACTCTTGAAACGTTGGCTAAGGCAACTACTCAAAGCCTTCAATCAAACAACAATTTGCAAAATTTATTGACTTCATATATGCAAAACACAAACCAATCGATTGCAAAACTCGAAATGCAAATGAGTCAATTAGCCACGTCCGTAAGTGAACGTGAACGTGGAACATTCCCAAGCCAGCCCCTTCCAAATCCCAGAAATCAAAACGCAAATTCAAATCAAGCCCATGTTGTTCAAGATAGCAACGTCACCCAGTTGAATGCTATGGCAACTCTCCGTTCTGGTAAACAAATCAATAATCAAGTCGTTAATCCAAATGATTTACCAGAAACTTTTCTCGATGCTTCTAAATTAACGAACGACTCAGAACAGAACGTGGAGCCAAACGTTGAATCGAACGACAATCAAAATTCTTCATCTTCTACTCGAGTATACCCGCCTACCGAGTATCATATTCCATTTCCACATCGTCTTCGACCAAAGAAACACTCGGACCAAATGGAAAAGATGATGGAAATTTTTAAACAAGTGAAGGTTAACATCCCGCTTCTTGACATCGTGCAACAAGTCCCCACTTACGCAAAATTTCTTAAGGACTTATGCACCCAAAAGCGACATACTCTAGTGCCAAAAATAGTCTTCTTAGCCGCCAGTTTGAGTGAAGTCTCCATGCCCGTTAAATATAAAGATCCTGGCTGCCCTACGATTTCTTGTACAATTGGAGACAAGACGATTAACAAATGTTTGATAGACTTAGGCACGAGTGTCAACTTGATTCCATACTCCGTGTACGAACAATTAGGCTTAGGTGAGCTCAAACCCACGAAAGTTACGCTTCAATTTGTCGATCGTTCCATTAAGAAGCCCGTGGGAGAAATTGAAGACGTGCTCATTAGAGTAGGGCAATTTATATTCCCCGTTGACTTTATCGTTCTCGAAACACAACCCGTGACGAATCCCTCGATTCAAATTCCGTTGATTTTAGGCCGACCATTCTTAGCCACCTCAAATGCCTTAATCAATTGTCGTAACGGATCAATGAAAATCTCTTTTGGAAACATGACTTTGGATCTTAATATTTTCAATCTTGAAAGCCAATCGAATGAACCTTGTGACCAAACATTGGAAGTTAGTGCCATTCATGAAAATGTTGAAAACGAAACACTTGATCTTAAAGATGAACGTGAGGCCGAGTATGAAAAATTGTTTCACAAAATTCCAAACGATATTGAATACACTCTTCCTTTTGAATCGCTTCCAGTTGAGTCCGAATCTCAACCCAATTCTTCGATCGAAAAAATTCCAAAGTTGGACCTCAAACCGCTTCCCGACCACCTTAAGTACGCATACTTAGGTGAAAATGAAACTTGTCCTGTCATCATTTCTAACAATCTTTCTCTTGACCAAGAAGTTTCTCTTCTCTCTATCCTTTCGAAAAATAAGGAAGCAATGAGATGGTCGATTTCTGATATAAAAGGAATTAGTCCCGCTCTGATTCAACATCGCATCCATTTAAAACATGATGCCAAGCCTGTTCGTGACGCGCAACGAAGGCTTAATCCAAAAATGAAAGATGCGGTACGTGATGAAATTCTTAAACTTCTCGACAACGGAATCATTTACCCAATCTCCGATAGTTCATGGGTTAGCCCAATTCACGTTGTACCGAAAAAGTCCGGGCTAACCGTAGTCAAGAACAATTCAAACGAGCTTATTCCAACTCGTACTCAAACGGGTTGGCGTGTTTGCATTGACTACCGAAAACTAAATGCTGCAACACGTAAAGATCACTTTCCTCTTCCTTTCATTAACCAAATGCTCGAACGTTTAGCCGACCATGAATTTTACTGTTTCCTTGATGGTTATTCTGGCTATAACCAAATTCATATCGCTCCCGAAGATCAAGAGAAAACAACTTTTACATATCCATTCGGTACCATTGCTTATCGATGTATGCCATTCGGACTATGTAACGCTCCTGCGACTTTCCAACGATGCATGGTTGGAATCTTTTCCGACATGATAGAACGCTTTCTAGAAGTTTTCATGGACGATTTCTCAATCTTTGACGATTCTTTTTCCCAATGTTTACATCATCTCGAGTTGGTTCTAAATCGATGTAGAGAAAAATATTTGACTTTGAATTGGGAAAAATGCCACTTTATGGTCAAACAAGGCATAGTCCTTGGACATATCATCTCAAATAAAGGCATTGAAGTAGACAAAGCAAAAATCGATGTCATTGCAAATCTACCCATTCCCAAATCCGTTAAGGACATTCGATCATTTCTAGGACATGCTGGCTTTTACCGTCGCTTTGTGAAAGACTTTAGAAAAATCGCCCGTCCTTTGACGACCCTTCTTGGAAAAGACGTTCCTTTCGATTTTAACTCTGATTGTATCTCTTCTTTTGAACGCCTTAAGAGCGAACTCGTTTCTGCCCCAATCATTTGCGCACCCAATTGGGATCTTCCTTTCGAAATAATGTGTGACGCTTCAAAGTTTGCCGTTGGTGCTGTCTTGGGACAACGCATCAACCGTTGGTGCTATCTTGGGACAACGCATCAACAAGATCCTTCATGTCATTTACTACGCGAGTATGACCTTGAACGACGCTCAACTCAACTACACAACAACTGAAAAAGTGCTTCTAGCTGTCGTTTTTGCGCTTGAAAAGTTTCGACCTTAGTTGATAGGTTCACACATTACGGTCTACACTGACCATTCTGCGCTTCGATATCTCTTCGCTAAAAAGGATGCTAAATCTCGTTTGATTCGTTGGATCCTTTTACTTCAAGAATTTGACCTTACAATCAAAGACAAAAAGGATCCGATAATGTAATAGCCGATCACTTATCTCGTCTTTGGAACGCACCATCTCCTTTGCCAATCAATGAAAACTTCCCCGATGAACAACTTCTTTCAATTTCGATCGATCTATGGTACGCTGATATAGTGAACTACTTAGTCACTAAACAAACTCCCTCATCTTGGTCCAAACAGGACAAATGCAAATTTATGTCCCAGGTGAAATACTTCTATTGGGACGATCCATACTTGTTCAAATATTGTCCTGACCAAATCATCCGACGTTGCATTTCTGATAATGAAATAAGGAGTGTTCTTTCGTTTTGCCATAATCAAGCGTGCGGTGGACATTTCGGTCCTCGAAAACTGTGGAAAAAGTGCTTCAGTGTGGTTTCTATTGGCCTTCTCTTTTCAAAGACTCGTTTGAATTTTGTAAAACATGTGATCGATGTCAAATGCTTGGACGAATTTCTCGACGAGATATGATGCCTTTAAACCCCATTCTTACGATCGAAATCTTTGATGTATGGGGTATTGACTTTATGGGACTTTTTCCCAATTCTTTTGGAAACTTGTATATCCTTCTCGCTGTCGATTACGTTTAAAAATGGGTCGAAGCCGTTCCTTGCAAAACCAATGACCATAGAATTGTTGTGAAATTTCTCAAAGAAAATATCTTTTCGAGGTTCGGCACACCTCGCACAATAATCAGTGATAACGGAACCCATTTTTGCAACCGTTCTTTTGAAACTCTAATGAAAAAATACTCGATAACCCACAAGTTATCCACTCCGTATCATCCACAGACTTGTGGCCAAGTTGAAGTTTCAAATCGACAAATAAAACAAATCTTGGAGAAAACTGTCAATAAAAATCTAAAAGATTGGTCTCAGAAATTGATCGACGCGCTTTGGGCTTACCGCACTGCTTTTAAAGCTAACCTTGGGATGTCCCCATTTCATTTAGTTTACGGTAAAGCTTGCCATTTACCCGTTGAAATTGGACACAAAGCGTTGTGGGCAATAAAAAACTTAAACTTTGATCTTGAAAAAGATGGCGAAAATCGAAAACTACAACTCAACGAACTCGAAGAACTTAGGAACGACGCGTATGAAAACGAGAAAATTTACAAAGAAAGAACCAAAGTTTTTCATGACAAGTCAATCCTAAGGAAAACGTTTTCGCCTAACCAGAAAGTTCTTTTATATGAATCGAGACTTCATTTATTCCCTGGGAAACTTAAATCAAGGTGGACTGGACCATTTGTGGTACGAACTATTTTTCCACATGGTGCCATAGAAATAGAAAACCTAAAGGATGGATCAATTTTCAAAGTCAATGGTCATCGTTTAAAACCCTTCTTGGAATTGCCCGGTAACCAAGAGGAGGAGCTCATGATCCTTCATGAGCCAAGCTACGTCCAGTAAGAATGTTAACCCTCTTTTGTAAATATGTACATATTTTTCCCCGTTACACTATTATATCATGCATCGACTATGGGGACAGTCAAAATTAAGTGTAGGGGGAGTCTCATTTTCATTTTTTTTAGTTTTTCATGGCATTTTTTTTTTGAATTTTCATTTTCTTCCAAAAAGAAACAAAAAAATCTCAGAACTCCTAAATCTTAAAAACATTTTCTTTTAACCATTTTGATTTATTTTTGAAGAAACATTATGGGATAAGTATAAGTTTTGGTTAATAAATTGAAATTTTTGAAAATTTATTTGTCTTAAAATAAAAATAAAAATGAAGTTTGATTACAAATAGCAATGGTTTTACTAGTATATAGGAAGGTTCATCTATGCTAATTATGAAGTATGTTCTAATTGAAAATCTTTGTTTAAAAAGTGGTAAATTTAAAGTAAAGGATATAACATTTTTGTCTTCTAAGTTAAATGGTGCTAAGATGATTTTGCAAAACTCTCTCCTTAAAAAAAAAAGATATATATATATATATATATATAAATAACATCCAAAGTATTCACTCTCATTTAAAAGTCCTCACGGTTATGCATGGGTGAATTACTTGAAATTTTTGATTATGTGCTTTCATACTCATTTAAAAGTCCTCACGGTTATGCATGTATGGAACGCATGTAAAAAAAAAGAACAGATTTAATAAAAACCACCTACGGTCGATAGGTGTATGCACGAAAGTGTGTGCACTCGCCATGCTCTGTACTCCCCTCACATAAGCCCGAAAGGCAGTGCATGGGTGGTATATCTGGCCTCAGTTTACCTGAGCTAGGTGTGTAATTTTTCTTGCAAATAATGAGAGAGCAAGCAATTGAAATCCAAGCACTAGTTTAACTTGTTTGATTTAACTTGTTATTGAAAAGAAATGAAAATACCACTTTAACAAACTTTGATAAACAACTAAGGATTCATTTCATAGTTACATTTGTTATCAACCAAAACAACTAGATAAACTGTGGTCTATCTGTTATAACAACTTGATTTTTATTGGAAATTTTGACGAGTAAAATTTTTTAAGACAATGACCAAAACTTGTATTTAACTTATTCGTGTCAATTTAAAAATAAATCCTTCATTTGTAAATATTTCCAAAAACTCGCATTCATCTCTTTGTAAATAAATCTAGCATTTTGTAAATATTTTCATCCTGCATTTGGATTTTGTGGGTAGTATCCGCAGAAAACCCTCACGAGACAACACTCGTTCTACTGGGGACACCCAGAGGTTTAACGGCTTGTTGCATACGCTCAATGCAATCGTGCTCCCTACGAAAACGGATTTATCTTAGTTTCCCTTTATTCGAGAACGAATAAAAAGATAAGTGTGGGGGTATTTGATATGCACGTAATTGTGCATATATTTACATCCATATTTTATCTCTTTTTATTTAAATAATCATCATATTTGGGCATTTTAACATGTTTAAAACCAAAATTCAATTATTTCCAACCATCATATTTTCCTCTTCATTCAGGGGCAAAACGGTCATTTTGTGCATGTGTCAATATAAGAATTTTTACTTGGATATTTTTTGACAATTTTTATAGGAATTTGGATGCATATGGAAGAGGCTTATATGAAGATATATGCATGCATAAATGAATACAAAGGAAAGAAGAGGGAAATAATTCAAGCCATGAACATGGAGGTCCCCACCCACTTACCTAAAAGTACAATTTGGAGCTAATGGACAACTAAGTGGAGGTTAAAGCTTCATGCAAAACAAATGATGGATTAATTAGTGGTTAATGGTTACTTGTTGGCCACACTTCCTAAAGGGCATTTTTGGTAGCCCCCTAAAAATAGAATTAGGGTTTTATGCATGTATATATAGCCCTCTTATGTATATGAAACTATCTTCTACTCTTTCATTTTACTTAGGAAATTAAGAAATCAAGTGTAAGCACAATGTTCTATGAAATAAAAATGGCTTCCAAGCCTCTTTCTTCTCTCTTTTCTACATGCTTTTCTTTGTTTTATTGTTAATGTTTATTTCTATGCTCTCTTTCTCCTTATGTTCATAGCTTAGATTCATAATTATGCAAGTAGTTAGTAGCTAATCTCTTTTGCCTTCTTTACTAATTTTCTATTTTTCTTTTCTTTCTAATGTTGAAATTTACATGCGATGCTTCAATGCCACAAATGAGTAGCTAAAACCCTTCAATTTAGGGGTGATGAAGCTCTCTAACTTTATGTAATTTCAACATTTTATGATTTATGATCTCATTTGGTTTATGCTTCATGAAGTAGATTTTGATGCAAGTTTATACAAGTGAGTTTGATAGCTTATATTGCTTATGCAAATGAGCTATTCTTATTCAACATAAACACAAGTTGCATCATCATTTGCTAATCCATTTTTGATTATGAAATGAAAGTAAAAATGAAATTTGATGATCTATATTACTAGTTACAATAGTAAATAGATCATACTTAAAATACTTTTTGCTTTGGCTTCCTTTTCATAAGAATTATAAGTGGTATAATTGTTGTATTATAGTTTGATGGTTTGAGTTATGTTAACTAATAACATAAACAAATCATACTTATGATAAATGCAATGATTATTCCACTTAATATCAAAGTTAGAGATCATAAATTATGTGTTTGTTGATTTACAAAAATTTGAGAGTGGATTTGCCTCTAAATTGTTCTTTTAGTTTTTGAATCACATTTTTCTAGTGTTAGGCTCATTTTATTTCTAGTTAACAATTTCTCAACTTTGGGTTAATTTGATTGAATAGGAAATTTAAATCATCAATTCCCTATGGATCGACCCGTATTCGCCGCGTGCTACATTCGTACACCGTGCACTTGCGATTATTTTTATTTATAAATTCGTTCGACGGTTTTCTAAACTGATAGAATTTCCGTCGACGAACACTTTTTAAATATCGACGTTAGTTACTAATTCATTTATGTATTTGTATTATTTTATTTTTTTGAAAGGGCTGAATGTTTTGGAATGATTAAAATTATTATGCAAGTAATTTTTTAACGTTGAACAAGTATACAAAATCTGAAGAAAAAATTGTACAAAAAGAAACAAGAGAGGATGGAACTCAAATGCAATATTTTCCTGCTCTCATCCTCTCATGTAGAATGAGTAAGGATCAATAGTCTTCTTTTATTTAGCAATAGTCGTTATATATCAGCCCTAAGTTTTATTTAAACATTTATCCTTTTTCACTTCTTTCACACTGACCAAATATTAAAGTTGTGGCTATACACAAATGATGCAAAATAAAGAGGGTTATTGGTCCTGTGTGTGTTGTGTGTGTAGTAAATTATATATACCACCTAAGATTTGTAGTTTTTGTACTTCCACATAACTATTTAATTTCCAAAAAAAATTAATATACAGTAAACACACATGCATACATATATGTGTGTATGTATATGTAAAAATAGAATAACTTAAGTCACGGTCTAAATCATAATATTTTGGTATACTTTACATTATTTACAAAATACCTTTTTGCTTTAATTAAAAAATGATTTTTTAAATAATAACCATTAAACATTCTATCTTATATAGGCTTGTGAGTTCTTAACCTACATAATTACGACTTTAGCGACTAGGGTGATTGTTATTATATCACAAATACATGATAAATTTCCTCCCCCCTTCAGTGGTTGTGAACCGAGGGCCTCATCAAATTCCATATTTGCCTAATTTCAAATATTAATTTTTATATTTACCCAAATCCAATTTATCACTATATTTGGAATTTTAAACCCATTTCAGAAATTCCTTCATATTCAAAATCAATTTATAATTCAAATTCAACATTTAAAATAGATTAAATGTCCAAATTGACGACCGAAATTCCGGGTTGTTACAGAAGTCCTTTTATAGAAAATTTAGTCCTTTTATAGAAAATTTCGTGACTCTATTCATCCGAAAAAATTTCAAACTCCTAAAGAAGCGTGCCGCCAGGCATTTATAACGTTTTACCCCTATTCCAAACACAATGGAATATATACCAGGAATTCCTTCGTATTTGAAAGATAGGTTTTCGAATCGAATTATTTAAATTAAAATTCACTTAAATAAATTTCTACGCGTTTTAACTTCGCACGACCAAACCGTAAGTCCGATTGATATGAAATTTGAAATCCAATAATAATACAACATTACAGATCCAATGAAACTAGTTTCATCGAAATCCGAGACCGTGTCAAAAATAACTTTTTTACACGTAAATTAATTTGATAAATTTACAATTTCTATAAATTAATTTTTAATTCAATTTCAAAAGTTTATTAATATCATTCTAATTCAAATAGAATTTAATTCAACTTTATAAATCATACTCATTCTCATTAAATTCAAAATCAAATTGTTTCTGCAATTTAAATATTAAATTAACAATTTAATTATCAAATTAAATTAAGATGTTTGAATTATAAGTTATTTAACTTATAAATTAACATTTGAATACTTAAAATCAATTAAATATCTGAATTGCGAATGACTGAAATTCTAGGTTGTTACAACTATATGTATTTGTATAGCAAAATCAAGGTACATATATTATACTTAGGCCATCACGATATTGTAGGTATGAGTGAATAATCTCTTTCGATTTGTTAAGCAAACTCAAGGTCGAAATGGGATCAGGACAAGGGAAAAATGGGTTGGGAGTTGTATTTGATACAATCGATAAGGAGTTATCCATCGTTTGTCGGGCTATGATTTGTTGAGCAAACTCAAGGTTAGAATACCAAGACAGACGAGTCCTAACATCTACTAGTGAAGTCGAAAGACTTCTACGTTTCATCTTAGGGTTTGGAGAAACATAAAAGCCTAGTGGGAGCCTTATTGGAAAAATGAAATGGTAACATTAAATCTTTCTTATATTGTAAGAACGTATGCTAAATAATGTTATAATTATCTACAATGATATATTTGTGCATTTAATATGATTGATAAAATGTTTGTTAATTAACATATACAAACGAACTGAATTGAAAGTTGACAGATGGAAATATAATACCCACTACCAAATTCCTATAGCATGTTAACATTTCAACACTCATGCAAGTGCCTGATTTTACAACTACCAAATATATTCGTGGGTTGGTCACTTATGCATTCATTTTTTCAAGACCATGTATTGCATTTTATGAGTTTCGAACTCTAAAACAATACAAGAGTATGGAAATTTTGTAACTGTAACGACCCGGAAATTTCGATCCAGAAAATTCTAGATAGTTAGAGAAAAGAAGAAAAGTGATAGAAGAAGAAGAAAAATCAGAAATACCGAATGTTGGCCGTGTTTCCACCGTACCAACAGACCATCGGACCAACGAAGGCACTGCCGAATCAATCAACGAAGGAACCACCGGACCGACCACACCAACCCACTACCGAACCAATCCACTAACCAACGCACTACCGAACCAAAACCTCTCCAACCACCACCGGTCCAATGCTACCGAATCAAGGCAAAGAAGGCACTACCGAGTCAAGGTAAAGAAGGCGCCACTGAAGCATGGTAAGGGAGACACCATCGAACCAAGACTATCGGATCAGAACTCAACCCACCTACCACCGGTCCAAACAACGCTCCACCAACTACCGAACCAAAGCACTACCGAACCAAGATTGTCAGGCCAGATCACATCAGCCCAGGCCCACCAGCAGCTATATACATCCAGGAACCCAACCCCCAGCCTCACTCTATAAATAGAGGGGTAGGGGTACAACAATGGAAGACAAGTTCGAGAGATCAAGCACGGACAGAACTTTCAAACAACTTTCATACACTTGTAATCAAAGCTTTGTACTTGTAATCTGAACAGTGAAGGAGAATAACATATGAAGTGGACGTAGGCACACTCTGGCCGAACCACTATAAATCTATGTGTCTTTTACAGTTTAGTCCCTGCTATTTACATATTTGCATAAATTGCCCATATCACTAAGAACAACATAAAATCGACTAAATCATACAACTTGGAGGTGTTTTCCCATTTTTTGTGCAAACACCGAAACACAGATTCTCACATTCACAGCGGATCAAAATATAATATCAAATAAAATAACAGTATTTCAAATAAGAATTGTATCAGTACACTTACATTTTTATACATCAGAGTTACAACATTACACAAACACAATACAGTAAAAACTAACTTGTCCCAAATAAACTACAATATATCACAACGGAAACACTCCATACGTTCCTGCCATCCAGCTTGCCTTCTGAGCTCCTAAACGTCCTTACCTGAAAATCTATAATACTCGGTCCGACCGAGCATTACATCAAAGTAACACCCGGGTCAGGCTGGAAACCAGCGTGAGTAAACCCATCTAACAAGAAGTACTAATGCATAAAACATACTTAAAACCCAAGGTAACTCGTTCATCACCACAAGTTCACAACTTGCCATAGTCAACACTTATATTAGCAATCAATTCCTAAGTACTTTTACTTAGTTTCAAATGGTCCAGTCATTTAAATTATTTCATTTCAACCTTTTGGTTTTACATGTCAATCTATAAAGAATCAGAGGTCACAAATCAAAGTGGCTTCGGGTATTTACTGATACCCGACCCGGTCTCTTCGAATACAATATCATCTTAACCCAAGTTATTCAAGTGAGATATAATTCAACTTTAAATACAAGATGCCACTTTTATACACAGCAATTCATCAACAATAGATAACCACACTATCACTGTCTACTCAAACATATCATATCAAAAAACATTTTATATTAGAGATATCAACCAATTCAAGGCATATAATATCATTTAATAACTCATAAACAAGATTAATTAGTCACACCATTTCTAATTAATTTAAAATAAATTAAATTAATAACATCCCTTACTAAAAATCCTACTTACTTAGCCATTAATTAATTTCAAACCAATTAATTAATCATGCTTTAATTATCCATCTTAATTAATCATCCCTGATTAATTATTCTTTAACTACATTAAGTAATTAACCCTTAATTAATTACACAAAATAATTATCCTTAACCATTTACAGTAATTACCCTTTAATTACTCTCATTAATTAATTAATAATTAATTATATTAATTAATGATCCTTAACTAATTACTTTCATTAATTAATTAACTATAATTAATTACTTTACATTAATTAATCATACTTCAATTAATCCCTTCCATTAATCAACCTTGATTAATTTCATTAATTATATTAATTAATGATCCTCTTATTGCTTCATTAATTAATTATCCTTCTAATTAATTTAATAATTAATCTTTAATTAACCACACTCATTAATTAATAATAATTAATTATAAACAATAATTAAACATCCTGTAATTACTTACCTTAATTAATTAACTCCTTAATTAATTTTATTAATCCTTTCATTAATTACAATGAGTAATTAATCCTTAATTACTTCGATTAAATACTTCCCCTCTAATTAATTACTTATATTAAGTGATTATCCCATAATTACTTAAGTTAAATTAATTAACCATTAATCACTTTTATTAGTTAATTATCTTTAACTAATTACATTCATTTATTAACCTTTAACTAATCATATTATGTAATTAGTTATCCTCTAATTAATTACATTCAGTTACTACTTTAATCACTTATACTAAGTAATTAACTATCCATTATCTACATTTCTAAAGTATATTCAAACTTGATTAACTCGAATCCTTTAAATATATTTCTAAACTTGGCCTAACATTCTCTTTTAAAACTAATAATAACTTTTTAAATGAAACTTATTAAACATTTAATTTTGAAAACTTAGCAAACACTTTAACTTTGAAACTTATTTTACTTTGTCTTTAAAACTTGAAAACTTGAATTTTCTTTACTTTTACAAAACTATCCATTTTATTTTAGTTCAAAAATCTGGTTACCAAAGAAATTTAAAACCAGACTTGCTTACCTATGGCCCGAGGCAAAAGCAAATGAACCCGAGACAACACACGGGTTCATCCCTTCCTCAACTCCTTCGAGTCGTCTCTCCACTTGCACGAGAACCTGCCCGAGCTTCCACTAAAATCCATCGACCTAGACACGACGTGCACGCGATGCACGTACACCAGCGTCTCCGACCTCCGGTGATCGATGCAGCGATACTCGACAATCACAAGAACCCACGCGAACACACATCTGCGCCCAGATCGAACGAATTCTACTTGAATCGAGAACGAGGCACTCACGACCAAACCTGGGAACCACCACAGCCAGAAAACTCCTCCTTCTCGATGCCTTTGATCTCGAGATCGCCTGACCACCCCATTGAAGCCTCGTCATACCTTCTTGCAACCATTTCCTCTATCGCGCGCCACTCCGGTTCTTCGCCCACATCGGAATTGGCGTGACAACCACGTCGAGAAAAACACTATACCAAACCCTAGTTCGCACCAGTATGACCACCACGGCCCTCGAGAAAATCAACAAGCATTTCTCCAGTTTTCCCTGACACCCCAGCCACCACCATGCCAAACCACGATCACCCGCATAACGCCGATCAACGTCAATCGACCGAAAACCCAGATTCGAACAGCTTTCTAATTCACATCAATTACTAAATTAAAAATCACAATTTTTGCCTTAAAATTCATGATACACTCAAAAGAATCATGTCCCATAATCCAGAGATGAAATCATTGGTATTGATTTCCAACTAAATTTTGAATTTACTGTAAATCATAAATTTACAGAACATTTATTAAATATAAATACTTAAATTTATTTTTAAAAACAAGATTACATTGTTGCAATCCATTTCCTTTCAATAATCAAAGTCTAATAGTGATTTGTTTGGAAGATAGGAAGGGTTTAAATTTGATATTGAACCGTAAATTTCACAGAGGCTTATATACTTACATACACAATCATACATCAAAGTATAGCAGGATTCAAATAAGATTTGAGTTGAAAACATTCATGCAACAACATATTTTCATCAATATCACACAGATAAATTAGTACCCAAGATTTATTGTTAAATGTTTACTCACCTTTTTTGCCGAAGAACAGTGCACTTCTTTGTTTTGAAAAAGCTTTTGAAGTTGAGTTGCTGGAATGCTTAAAATTGCTTGCTTCAGACAATTTTCTAGGTTGAAGAAAAATGCTTGTTACTGGAATATCCTAAGATGACTGAAGACTTGATTAAATTGCTTGCTGAGATGTTTTGCTTTAGATCAGGTTTTATTAGTAGTTGAGATGATCTTACTTTTGAATTACAGTTGAAGAAAAACTTGCAGGCTTTTGATCTTTTGATTTGGAGAATGGATTACAGGAATTTGTGTTTTTGAACTTGAGAGATGATTACAGTTTTTTTTTTCAGTTTTGATCTTGGAAAGTGAATTATAGGGAGTTTTCTTTGTTTGGAATATGAGATGAGAGAAAATAGAAATGAAATATGTTTGTTTATATAATCTAATTTATGGTTTATTAAAGAAAATGAAAAAAAATCATGACACTTGTCCCATACCACATTTAATTTCTTAACACTTGTTATCAAGTAAATTTATATACTAACATACGTATTTATGTATTTTCATTTATTTTTAAATTGATTTAAAAAGCTTTTATATAAATATCCTAATTAGTTAATACATTTCTAATTTAATAAATTCTTTTGTAATTAATTTTCTAATTTACAAATACATATTCTAATTTATATAAATAAATTCCTTCAAAAGAAAATAATACAAACAATTTATGTTCTTAATAAAATCAAATAAAATACATTTTAAAACCAAAGTATAATTTAAGGTATATATATATATATCTATCTTTTGAAATTCAATTTAAATATCCAAATTCAAATTAAATTTCAAATCAATTTTACATATACATATACTTAAACAAATACAATTTCAACTTGTATATAATAGTACTATTTAAAATCTATGTATATATATAAAACACAATTACCAATATAAAGATTTATTTGATCAGATCTATAAGTTCAGTATTTCTATTAATTAACCCAATTATATTATCAATTACAGATGCCCAGAAATCCAGGTTATCACATTCCTCTCCACCTTAGAATCATTTCGTCCCTGAAAAGGACGAGGCCAGAATTTTATAAAAATGCTTATTATCAGAAATTATTCTTCGATCATTTTAAAAACACTTTTAAAATCTACATAATATTATAAAATAGTTTTTATAAAAATAGTTTTTATAACTCGATGTTTCAACCAGTCCATCTTTGTTTTCACAGAAATTCGGTCATACGTTGATCAGGCGTACGACTGAAAATCTATAAGTACTTAGCAGACCCATTTTCAACACCTAGTGAAATTACTTGGAAATTAATTTTATTGAAAATATCAAAAATATTTTTGAAAATAGAGGAAATATCTTTGGTGAGAATGCTCTGGAAATCATCATCCCCATCCATGGTCGCAGTTACATCCTGGGTTACGTTGTCATCGTAGCAAAAGTCCATGTAACTATAGACACTCCGCGCCCCTCGATTACGCCATGGAACCCTCAACATATCGCAGTTACATTCCAAGGTTACGTTGCCATTACAGCAAAGTCCATGTAACTGTAGGCATCAGCGCCCTCGATTTTCGCTACCAAAATGAAACTTCTCCGCTTCCACATAGGCCGCGGTCTACCGATGTAAAATCAAACGTAGATTGTTGGCTCTCAGCGGCACACACGACTTTCACTATGTTACCATAGGTCGTAGTCTAATGATATAAAATCAAACATAGGTTGTTGGCTCTCAGAGGCACACGCGACTTTCGCTATGGTCTGCAATAGATCGCAGTGACATCGAGTTACACTGTCGTCATTGCATAACCCAAATGTCTCTGTAGCACCAGCGCCCTCGACTTTTGCTGAACGCTTCACAAAATCGTCAGGAACTAGTTTTGTCCGGACTCCTCACATGATCAACTTTAGAACCTCCCCCTTAGTGGCTCAAGGCAGTACCAACCTATGCTACTCCTGATAAGTTTATTTCAAGGGATTGCCTTTTTCTCCAGAGCCATTTTCAAAACACTTTATACAATACACATATAGTATCGTCCAAATCATACACCTAGTATGAATTCCATATATGAATTCCATATAAATCTCTTTTCTCAAAATCGATTATTCCAAAATCGATAATTCTCAAATTAGGCCTTTCCAAATTTCCAAAATTGATTTTCCCAAAAATCAAAAGCCTTTTCCAAATTCATAGGTTCCCAAAACCTTTTCCAAAATCATCCTCATGAAATACTATATATATATATATATATATATATATATATAAAATCTTGAAAAATCTTTGGATCATTTCAAACTTGTATAAATTCCCCCTTTTGTACTTCAAATAATTTTCAAAAACCCTTTTCTGGCAATAGATTCAACAAGGGAAGTTTATTAATATAACACACACACATATATATATATGACTTTATTTATGCCAAATCAAATATTCAAATTTGATTACTCTACAAAATCACTTATCATATCACTTATTTCTATAAAGTAAATTTCGCTTGTAGAAATATCCAATTGCCACTTTATTTAATCATATATTTCACAAATATACTTTTCATTTCAAAAAACATTTCACATTCCTTATCCGTAGATTTCAATATCAATTTCATTCAACCCGTAGGATGTACACATATCATCCGTATGCTATATCAATCTGATCGCTCGCTCGATCACGCTATTTCACTTTCGAACTAGTATCGTCCACCCGACTTCCTAACGAGGACTCATATATGGTTTCTCGATCAGAAACCGTCATTCTCCTTGCATAGCCTAACTATGATAGAGAATATCCAGAACTAATCGACAATCCATATTGTAACGTTTGCGATTTTTCGTTGACGAAAACCGACATCAATACGTCCACTGTATCAACTGTCGAGCAATCGAAAGCCGAAAAACCGTACAGTTAGGGTTTTAGAAAAAGAAAAGGTAGAAGAAGATAGAAAAAGATAGAACAGAACAGAAGAAATAATAGAACAACATCAGAATCTCACAATTCGCAGCGGAACAACATAAAATAAATAAATGAATAATCTTTAAACAAAGAACTATATCAGTTATTACATTACATTTCATTACATCATCAGAGTGTACAACAACAAACAACATCAACAGCGGAAAAGAAATACTATATACTAGTAATACGCCATGCCATCCATCTTGCCTCCAGCAACTCCTGAATATCCTTAATAAACCTTAACTCTTGACTGCCCGTGTGGAAATTGGTGGGCACCCAGAGTTTAGGAAGGAAAACAATAAACTCCGAGTCAGTCATGTGACTGGTGTGAGAGCTCAAAACAGTTTATTTATCTTTAAAATCAAAATAGAAGAATATTTTTAAAGTCAATACGCAATGCTTTTAAAAATGAGACTATCATAAGGCCTCCCGCACACACACACAATGCAAACGCAGAATCGGAGGAGATTTCTCCTTATGATAGTCAAAGATGCTTGATACGCATTAAAAAGAAACATTTGATACTATTACTAGTGCATAGTGTGGGAAAACATTTCAAAAGTAGAATATTAATCTTAGCCAGCATAGACATTTCGAACTATGCCTACTATAGCTACCATCTAAACAGTGGTGACCACCATAAGTAAATGGCAGGTTCTACAACTAAAACCGTACAGGATTTCGTATTGGGAATTGGATTTCCAATAAATGGTCAGGCCAAGGAACTTCCCATTGCCATATGGAAACGCCTCTGGAATGACGTCCCGAGAACCTAACCGGTTCTCTGCCAACACAAGGCCGGGTTACCCCTAACTGGGTAACTACTGGCACGAATATGTCATCCCCCGATCGTAACCGATCTATCCGAGGATCCTCGATTTCCAACAACCACAAAATTTGCAGCAACAACATAGGTTAAATATCTGGGCTTCATACCATGATACCACCTCTATCCAGAAGGAATGACATACACTAAAGGGGTGCTACCCCCTAATAACCTTGCTGCATCCTTCCTGTTTTGACCATTTCCGGGGTGTGAGGTCCGACGAAGTCTCGTCCACAAAGCCACACTTTATACAAAAGCCGTGCTTTGGGTCAATCAAATGATCATAGAAATGATCACAAAGATAAACGATCAAACAAATGATCATATCACAAATGATCAAACAATGATCATTTTACAGCAACACTCAGCATGCCACACTACCAAATTGGGAGCATATCACTAATAACCTTCAACTATATAACCTCTGAGCTCGTATGTCTCAGAGAAGGATGTTAAGCTAAGAGAATAAATTCTCCGCCACCAACAGAAATATATTTGAAAGAAATCAGCTTTATATCTCAATTTGTAATGTCAGACATACAATCCATACAAGTCTGTTCCGGGTTCGAACAGAACCGAAGGCACTTCCAAAGTAGTCCTTGCAGTCCGGATATTCACTAATCACGACCGGACTTCCTCTCACTAAGGGTGATAAAACCTCTATATCGGAGATCAGCCGATGTAGAGTAACTCGACGGTAATCCTTCCGTTTTCACAAATATCCGGTCTTCAACGCCGGTCATCAAATGCAATCCATTACGACGTATCACATAATCGGAATGGATTATACGACCCCAAGGTCCTTTCCCGGCTAACCCGAATAGTGAGCGCTTATTCAAAAATAAGTGTGGCATTCAAATTCAAACAAATCACGACAAATATCTATTTAAAGGTAAATATTGATAGTCGGATTATTTAACTATCAATAGGCGTGCTCAACATCACCAAGTTCCAAATAATTTCTCAAATTATTTACTTTCCAAAATATCTTTACTAGATATAAAATTTTCCACACATTAACCATTTGAAAATAAATTTTCAAATCAATTTTCACCTTTATCACTTTTGAAAAACAAATTTCAATCCTTTTCCTTACGCAGAAATACTCTCATTTCAAAATGGTTTATTTAAACCAATTAAATAAATCCTTAGCGATTTACTTTATATTTACGTTCCAAATCCGTAAATTTATTCCACACTATAAAAATAAATCAATGTTTATTTTTAAACAAATTTCACTTTCTTTTATAAATTCCATAATGAATTTATAATTCCTAAATATCTATGAATATACGATTTTCAAATCGATTTCTAATATTCATTTTCAATTTATCTTTAAAAGATAAATGTAACGACCCGTTAAATTTGATAATAATAAATGGATTAACTTAATATAATTTAATTTATAATAAATGTAGGAGTTGGATATAGTAACTGAGATTAAAGATTTAACAATTGAAATGTTATATGGCAATAGGTAGAATAACGAAGATTTGTGTTGTGGTTATAAGTCATAATTAGTTGATTAAAATTGTATTAATGAAATAATAACTGAATTTAATTGCAATATATAAACATCAGAAAAATTTAATTGGTGGATTAAATTTGTTAAAGTTCATAAGTTTTGTAATTTAGTTTAGAACTTTAAATTATAAATGAAGATCGAAATAAACGATAAATTTAATTATGTCAATGGTGACTCAAGACCTAGGTTATAGGAATTGGAACATAATCCAATTTGAATTAAGTAGAAGAAGGATTTGGTTAATATGTAAGTTATTGTTCAAGGTATTGAATAAAAACTTGGAATCCAATCATAATTTAATGATAATAACGTTAGTATTAGAGAATAAATATATTTCAATGCAGTACCCGAATGAACGGAATAAAATGAATATATATTGAATAGAAATGAAATGTAAATTGGCACATTTGGTTGAAAGTTAATTTTAAGAAACATATAAATGTTGAATTTGTGGATATTAATATAAATATTAACTTGAATGGGATTCATTAATACAAAGATGTAATAAGTGTAGATAGTAAAAATTTAATGGCTGTAGTGGATAAAAAAAAAAATAGTAGTAACATAAAATTAATTTATATGGAAAAAGAGTGTAGATTTGAACAAATTTATGAAAATTTGATAAGAACAGTGGTTGTAATCAGTTTGGTTATTTAATGTTTGGAAGATAGAGATTTGTAAATCCGTTAATGAATTTATAATGGGAAGGAATGGTAAGAATGTAAAAATTATAAGCATTTGATTCAATTAAGGGAATTAAATTATAATAAATGGTCATTTAATAAATTCAACGTTCTGTGAGAAATCATAATAGTTGTGTAAAATGTGTACAAACTTCGATTTGGAAATTTATTGAATTTATAACGGTTTTGGTATTACATTTATGAGTTTAAAAGTTATTCCATTTTGTAAAGTAATAAAAGCTTATTTAGGTGACTAGAATTTAGCGTAACGACTATTGTGTGTTACCTATTCTTTTTGCTTGTTAATTTAAATTTGGGAATCAAATTCAATTTATCCGCCAATTTACCGCAGTTAAAGTGAAATAAATTGGTGAATGAGTAATGTTAAATACAAATAAGATGTAACCAAGAAAATCCCATTTATAATAATTTATGTAGAATAAAGTAAAGAAACCAGGAAATGAAAATGTGAAAATGTGGATGCAATGAGATCTTAAGTAATAATAACTTTGTTAGGTAAGTGACAACGGATTTTTTTTGTATAACCAAATAAAGATCCAAATTTATTTGGAAATTAATTGCAATCAATTGAATTTATTGCAATTAAATGGATTTAATATTTAATAGTTATGTAATTATTACTTGGAAGAAATTGGAGTTATTTGTAATAAGTATGAACCTAATGTTAATTTTTCTTATAGGATTGACAATTGATATGGAATGAAAAGAAGAAAATTTGGGTCAGTAAAATTTGGAATTTATGCATAATAAAATGGATTCTAACGTTAAATACTACGTTATTGAGATTTAAATTAGACTTAAAGAATAATGATGTGAATCAGGAACTAATGTTTATGGCATCTTTATTTTAGGTGAAAGTTGAGAATATAAAGATTTAAAAATCTAAATTATGGGTTTTGAGAATATAATTTATAAAATTCTTAAATATAAGAAAGTGTAGAAATTAACATTGCAATTAATATACTGTCGACTTTTAATTCACAGCTAAGCCTGTTAAATCTTTTCAATTGATTACGAATCATATAAGAAATAAAATTTGGCCAATTTTAGAATTTAATATAAAATTTGGATTTTTATAATTTATTTAATTTATTTAATGAATATTAAAAATAGCCATTTTGGCCACGGACTCGGATTTCGACGAAACCAGTTTCATCGGATCCGTATCGGTGAATTATTATAGGATTTCAAGTTTCGTATCATTCGGACTTGTCGTTTGATCGTACGGGCGTGAAACGCCTTGAAATCAATTTTAATAAAATCAATTTAAAATCAATTTGGAAATTTTGTTTTTAGCATAACTTCTTCATACGATCAAATTTGGACGTGAAACTTTTTCCATCGCGTTCAGAATATCTTAAAATACCTATTTGGATATATAGATTTAACAAATTTCATTCCGGAGTCATAGCGGGCTTTTTGGGCCATAGTTGTTACGCACGTTCATTCTACGGTCTATCTACCCTATTTCAAACCCCTCTATATAAACCCAGCTATTCAGCCCTAGCCTACGCCTAATTTCATTTATCTGCGCGTATTTTTTTTCAAGCTTCTCTTCTTCTTCAATGGGGGTTAACCCTAGATCCAGTCAGTTCAAAAACAAAATGAAAATTCAAAATCTCCAGAAAAATTCCCCAAAAATATATGTTAATCTTCTCGAAACACGTAACCACATGGTGAAATTCGTTTTCCAGTTGGAGTTACCGTTTACCCAGAATAAATTCAAAACAGTCCCAACCGTTCATCATCGCCGTAACAAAAGTTGTCGGATCGGGAAAACATTTCTGGGTTTTGTAGAGTGGACGATGGGGATTGCATCTATATGGTTTTTGTGTCGATTCAACGGTTAGATCGTCGTAGATCTTCGATTTGGGTTTCGAAACCCTAGGTGCTAGCGGCGGCGGCCTTGATCGCAGGCGATCTGGTGGGGGTTGGTGATGCGGCGTGGAAAGGGGGACGCGATGGTGGTAGTGGCGTGGGCTATGATGGCCGAAGGCGGTGGTAAAACGCGGTCAAAGTCACGGTCAACTGGCGTGCGTGGTTCCTGTAGTTGCTTCTGCGCATGAAGAGGAAGGGTTACTGTTGCTCTGACGTGGCAAGTAAAAGTGTGTCATTTTGTTTATTTTCAATTTTGAAATTCAAGTGCAATAATCGCTATAACTTTTACATACGACCTCGGATTCACGCGATTTTTTTTTGTTAGGATCGTAATTTAATTCCGAACTTGATGACGCTGGTATGGACGAATTCCGAGATGGATGAATTTTTGGATTTAAATCGAATTTAAATTCGATTTAAATTCAAAAGGTGAGTGTTTAAACCCACTCACAACTACTAGAAGCTTTTATGTTTGTTAAATTAATTTTAGAAATGAATAGAAATTTATTTATGACTAATTGGCATGTTTATTTCATCATATCTGTTAAATTGCATTTAATTTAATTTAACTGTTATTTTAATTTATTTATTGTATATTTATTGACAGTTAGAATTTATTTGTTTGCATATAAACGGCTAGTTAACAGTTATAAAATTTATCACTGCATATAAACTGTAGATTAATAGTTGTTAAATTTAATGTGAATATAATTGCCAGTTATTACCTGCTATATATTTTCAAATATATATTGCTATTGATTGATATTGATTGATGATTGTGATTTGGATAATGGATGATGTTGATGAATGGATGTTTATTTGATATCATTAAATTGCAAGTTATCATGCATTTTTCATTTCATTCGGGATTGTGGTTTGAAATGATATACAACCGCAAATTTTATTTTTAAATTGCGGATTGAAATGATAAATATCCATATCACTTGACCATAGGATAGAAAATTTTATACAGGCACCGCGGTCTATATATAACTATTTTAATGCGATTTCTATGGTTTGGATGGAATACGGTTTATAATAATCTTAAATTTTATATTGTATAAATATTTTTCTTCCATATATATATACATATGAAGTGAAAATTTTGAAATTAAAAGGTGTATAAAAATCTTTATTAAAAATGGAAGAAAATTAAGAAAATGGAGTTTAATAATTTATATCATATGTTTAAATGTTAAGTTTGGAAATTTTAAGATAAGATATTTATAATTGGATTTTTCCCAAGATAAATTGAAATGAATATTCTAGTATAATTTGAATTGAAAAAATATATTTATTACTAGAAATTTGATTTTTTATTTATTTATGGATTTTATGTGAATATTCAAGACTAATTAATAGAACATTCGATTTGTTGAAGAATAAAATCCAACTTTAGTTTGAAATATTAATACTCCAAATGGATATACGTATATATATATATATATATATATATATATATATATATATATATATATATAAATTGAAGTGGTTTTGGAATTTGAGAGAGATAATACAAATTTTGGTTTAGACTTTAATAAAGAAATGTATTTGTAAAGCCATGAGAACTATTTTCTTTACAAAGTAACATTTAAGTTAAACTATTTAATTCATATACCGTTGAATGTCCAAACCATTCAAGTCTTAGAAGTTATGGTTTTAAATTATGATTTTCAAAATATTATGCTTTGAAAATATTTGATTTTCAGACGTTATAAATTTTAAAGCATTATGATTTTGGGAAAAAGAATTATATTTGGGATAAAATGACATCATATTGTTTTGGGTTTTAAAATGATATCGTATTCTTAATTTTGAAATGGAAATTTATTCTGGTTGTAAAGTATAAACTATTTTAAATGACCGCGGTGTTATAATAACGATGGGTTGGCAAAGAGACCGGGATCGGATATGGACATACTCTCTGTCGATACCGAAAACCACTTTGACTAACCGTGTACGCGGTGGAGATTCCAGAATGAAGTAGGTGGTGGCGACGTTTCCTGTAAGGTAAATACGTGGACCCGACTCCCGTGAGTTGGCATAAGGTGGCTAAAACAGGAGCGATTCTCAGGCCAATGAGGTCATTCCTCTGATCGGACCCTCCTCTTCGATATTATACTTTGATTTTGGATTGATTCAGTGGCCACTTCTATATTTTGATTTTGGGGAGTTAGTCCGAGGTGGGCGGTAACTGCGGCTACGCGTTTCCACCAGCCTGGATAGCTATTGGTATATCTACCCTGACATTGCCTAGTTGTGCCGTGTCACCTACCATACCGAGCCTTTACTACGAGTTTCTATTTGTGTCGTACCTATGGAGTATCCTCGGGTAGCTTCCCGATCAGGAGGTATTACGGTACTGTATAGACTATTGGCATTATTTGTGTTAAGGGCTATATGGGTAACCCCTTAACGCTATTAAAAAGTAAGTTTATTTTATAAATAGACACTATTATAATAGCGCAATATACTACATAGTAAATAGTTTAACGGATCCTTAAGAGATGTAAATCCCGAACATCTCTTGAGTTACTGTACTCATATTTATTTCTGTTAATTTAACTCACATAAGATCTTTTAGTCTGACTCGAGTGTTTTTGTCTTTTCAAATTCGCTCGGGTCAGTGCGAGCGTTTCAGGATCGAAGACTTTAGCTTTGGAGGACGAAGACGAAGAATCCGTATTATTATTATTTATAGTATTGCACCACACTCTTTCTATTCCGCTGCATTGATTGTATTGGTATGTGTAACTCTGATATTTATTGTATAAAGCAAATCAAGTGTTTGTAAACTGTTTTGAACTGTATATTTATTATTATATTTTATCCTTCCGCTGTGAGATTCTGTTTTGTTTTTATTTCTTCTCTGTTTTTCTTATTTACCCCATAACAATCCGCCCTTCCGTATGGTTTGAACTGGCACGTGTGTCGGTTTAAAGTGTGCGAAAAGGCGAGATGTTACAGTTGGTATCAGAGCTTTGGTTTAGCGATAAACTTTGGCTTTGTGGGGTTTGACTCTTTGTTAATAGGGTAATAATACCCTATGGGAGTCACTGAGTGTATATATATGAGAGAGCGTACTTGTTAGTGTTATAAATTTTTTTTGATATTGTGTTAATCTGTTCCGCTTTGTATTTATAAATTCTGGTTGGTGCATGGGACGCTATGACATCAATAGGGATTTCTAAACACTTAATAGGACAGACCGACATAATATTTTTTTTAATATAGGTGAATGAAATAATTTTGCCTATTATATTTTCTATATATAAAAAAATATTTTTATAAAGATATATATATCTATCTGGTTGCTATAGATTGGGTGTTAGGTAATATAAAAATATTTGTAATAAATTGAAGCTAAGTTGAAATTATAATAAATCAAATTGGAGATTTTAGAACTTAGGTCCGGGATTTTTTGAAAATCTGCTTTCAAAGGATTTATGAAATATAATGATTTGGTTTATAAATATTTTCTTATATAAATATTTAGTATAATTCGAAAGAATTGGTTTAAGAGGATTTTGAAGAAAATAAGTTTGTACTTTCCTCTCTGTCGCTGGAAAATAATTTCGGTGATGACGGCCGTATCATCGACTTTCATTTTCGAGTTTCGAAGGGAAAGGCCACTGTAGTAAACTCTACTGCAGATTTGTTTTGAAATTATTTAAAATTTTAATTGTTTTAAAAGATAATTAGAGATATAAAAGTTGTAAGAAATTAATTATCTATTATTTTTAAAGTAATTTTGAGGTTTGACCCGGTATTTAATTCTTAAATTTCCATTAATTAATTGTTTTAAATTATTTTAGTGAAATAAAAGGTAAGTAATTAATTGAAACCTCTAATGTAGGTAAGAGAATTAATGAAAGTTATAAAGAGAAATTTGAAATTGTTACAAAGAGTAATATTGATTAACATTAAATTTAATTAAAAGATGAGATAAAGCTTGTATAAGTTTAATTGCATTTTTCTTTGACATAAATAACTTACCAAATATAAAAGTTGAAATGTTAATTAAGAAATTGGATTAGAATATTATACAAGTAGAAATTTTGGAAATAGTGAAGTATTCAATAAATCGTTGTTATAAATGAGAAATTATTGGTATAAACTTAAGTTATAATTGAAATCTCAAGTTAAAGATAAGTAATATAAATAGGTGATATGAACTTAAGTAGATAAAATGAAATTCTTTATTAAATAAGGATTGATGTGGAGGGTTATAAACTTCAGTACGGTATGAAAGCAACTAGTTTAAAATTAATAAAATGGAATTGAGAAGAAACTTGTAAATTTTCACTTACATTCTTAAAACATACATAACTTACCATATAATAAAAGTTGAAATGTTATTAAGAAAATGAAAGGAGAAATCTTACAAGTGAAGCTTGAGGTAATAAAGGTATTCTATTAATTTGCTATTGTTAATGAGAATTAATTGTATAAGCTTAAGATAAATTGGAAATTTTACTATATAAGTAAAGGTAAGTAGTATAAATAGATGATATATACTTTAGTCAATAAATTGGAATACAAATATAATGAATTTTGTAATAAATGGAAAATAAAATTGTAAGAAACAAAGAAATCCCTCCATGAATGAAAGAAAGAAAATCAACCCACTGAAGCATGAAATAAATGTATAATAAGTTAATTTGGTTGTTGGTTTGAATTGTTATTGTTGATTTATGTTTGTTGGGTAAGGAATTTTGAAGTTGTTGGATGAATAAATAATCTATCTTTGTTCCATCTAAGACTGTTGAGTAAGGGATGCACTTGATAGTTAGTTTCATTTCATACAAATTTCAAGTTTGAACCCAAACAACAAATTGGTTGATGGATTAATGGTTGCTTGTTTGTGGTGTGTGCTGTTTGTTAAAAATCTATGGTTGCTGCATTTGATTGGTTGATTAATGGTCGAAACCACCTAAACATTTCACTTTCATATAAATATTTAACCTTTTAGATTATATAAGTGAATACAGGTGATGGAAGCAACTGCTACTACTTTTGGTAACAAAATAATAAGCGTATATTGCCCGACAAATAGGTACGTTTCCGGATTACGTTTTAGCGCTATTTTATATAATTTTCCCGTGTTGGGATATAATATTTTGATAATATATGTAATATATTTGTATATTTTGATATTATATTTTCTCCAGAGTCTCTCCGTACAAAGGAGACTCTTCCAAAATTTTCCGTAAATTTTGGACTTAGAATTTTGTGAAAATATTTTCCCAACTTTAATAATTTAAGTACAAAAGAATATAATGATTATAAAACTGGTATATTTTATATAAGGGAATTAATTTAGTAATATTGTCAATAAGTTAATGTTTGAAATAAGATGTACTGTTTTACTCTTCCTTCTCCCTTCTTTTTTCCTTTTCGGGGACGAAAAGTTTTGAGTGAGGGAGATTGTAACGACCCGTTAAATTTGATAATATTAAATGGATTAACTTAATATAATTTAATTTATAATAAATGTAGGAGTTGGATATAGTAACTGAGATTAAAGATTTAACAATTGAAATGTTATATGGCAATAGGTAGAATAACGAAGATTAGTGTTGTGGTTATAAGTCATAATTAGTTGATTAAAATGGTATTCATGAAATAATAACTGAATTTAATTGCAATATATAAACATCAGAAAAATTTAATTGGTGGATTAAATTTGTTAAAGTTCATAAGTTTTGTAATTTAGTTTAGTAGAACTTTAAATTATAAATGAAGATTGAAATAAACGATAAATTTAATTATGTCAATGGTGACTCAAGACCTAGGTTATAGGAATTGGAACATAATCCAATTTGAATTAAGTAGAAGAAGGATTTGGTTAATATGTAAGTTATTGTTCAAGGTATTGAATAAAAACTTGGAATCCAATCATAATTTAATGATAATAACGTTAGTATTAGAGAATAAATATATTTCAATGCAGTACCCGAATGAACGGAATAAAATGAATATATATTGAATAGAAATGAAATGTAAATTGGCACATTTGGTTGAAAGTTAATTTTAAGAAACATATAAATGTTGAATTTGTGGATATTAGTATAAATATTAACTTGAATGGGATTCATTAATACAAAGATGTAATAAGTGTAGATAGTAAAAATTTAATGGCTGTAGTGGATAAAAAAAAAAATCTAGTAGTAACATAAAATTAATTTATATGGAAAAAGAGTGTAGATTTGAACAAATTTATGAAAATTTGATAAGAACAGTGGTTGTAATCAGTTTGGTTATTTAATGTTTGGAAGATAGAGATTTGTAAATCCGTTAATGAATTTATAATGGGAAGGAATGGTAAGAATGTAAAAATTATAAGCATTTGATTCAATTAAGGGAATTAAATTATAATAAATGGTCATTTAATAAATTCAACGTTCTGTGAGAAATCATAATAGTTGTGTAAAATGTGTACAAACTTAGATTTGGAAATTTATTGAATTTATAACGGTTTTGGTATTACATTTATGAGTTTAAAAGTTATTCCATTTTGTAAATTAATAAAAGCTTATTTAGGTGACTAGAATTTAGCGTAACGACTATTGTGTGTTACCTATTCTTGTTGCTTGTTAATTTAAATTTGGGAATCAAATTCAATTTATCCGCCAATTTACCGCAGTTAAAGTGAAATAAATTGGTGAATGAGTAATGTTAAATACAAATAAGATGTAACCAAGAAAATCCCATTTATAATAATTTATGTAGAATAAAGTAAAGAAACCAGGAAATGAAAATGTGAAAATGTGGATGCAATGAGATCTTAAGTAATAATAACTTTGTTAGGTAAGTGACAACGGATTTTTTTTGTATAACCAAATAAAGATCCAAATTTATTTGGAAATTAATTGCAATCAATTGAATTTATTGCAATTAAATGGATTTAATATTTAATAGTTATGTAATTATTATTTGGAAGAAATTGGAGTTATTTGTAATAAGTATGTACCTAATGTTAATTTTTCTTATAGGATTGACAATTGATATGGAATGAAAAGAAGAAAATTTGGGTCAGTAAAATTTGGAATTTATGCATAATAAAATGGATTCTAACGTTAAATACTACGTTATTGAGATTTAAATTAGACTTAAAGAATAATGATGTGAATCAGGAACTAATGTTTATGGCATCTTTATTTTAGGTGAAAGTTGAGAATATGAAGATTTAAAAATCTAAATTATGGGTTTTGAGAATATAAGTTATAAAATTCTTAAATATAAGAAAGTGTAGAAATTAACATTGCAATTAATATACTGTCGACTTTTAATTCACAGCTAAGCCTGTTAAATCTTTTCAATTGATTACGAATCATATAAGAAATAAAATTTGGCCAATTTTAGAATTTAATATGAAATTTGGATTTTTATAATTTATTTAATTTATTTAATGAATATTAAAAATAGCCATTTTGGCCACGGACTCGGATTTCGACGAAACCAGTTTCATCGGATCCGTATCGGTGAATTATTATAGGGTTTCAAGTTTCGTATCGATCGGACTTGTCGTTTGATCGTACGGGCGTGAAACGCCTTGAAATCAATTTTAATAAAATCAATTTGAAATCAATTTGGAAATTTTGTTTTTAGCATAACTTCTTCATACGATCAAATTTGGACGTGAAACTTTTTCCATCGCGTTCAGAATATCTTAAAATACCTATTTGGATATATAGATTTAACAAATTTCGTTCCGGAGTCATAGCGGGCTTTTTGGGCCATAGTTGTTACGCACGTTCATTCTACGGTCTATCTACCCTATTTCAAACCCCTCTATATAAACCCAGCTATTCAGCCCTAGCCTACGCCTAATTTCATTTATCTGCGCGTATTTTTTTTCAAGCTTCTCTTCTTCTTCAATGGGGGTTAACCCTAGATCCAATCAGTTCAAAAACAAAATGAAAATTCAAAATCTCCAGAAAAATTCCCCAAAAATATATGTTAATCTTCTCGAAACACGTAACCCCATGGTGAAATTCGTTTTTCAGTTGGAGTTACCGTTTACCCAGAATAAATTCAAAACAGTCCCAACCGTTCATCATCGCCGTAACAAAAGTTGTCGGATCGGGAAAACATTTCTGGGTTTTGTAGAGTGGACGATGGGGATCACATCTATATGGTTTTTGTGTCGATTCAACGGTTAGATCGTCGTAGATCTTCGATTTGGGTTTCGAAACCCTAGGTGCTAGCGGCGGCGGCCTTGATCGCAGGCGATCTGGTGGGGGTTGGTGATGCGGCGTGGAAAGGGGGACGCGATGGTGGTAGTGGCGTGGGCTATGATGGCCGAAGGCGGTGGTAAAACGCGGTCAAAGTCACGGTCAACTGGCGTGCGTGGTTCCTGTAGTTGCTTCTGCGCGTGAAGAGGAAGGGTTACTGTTGCTGTGACGTGGCAAGTAAAAGTGTGTCATTTTGTTTATTTTCAATTTTGAAATTCAAGTGCAATAATCGCTATAACTTTTACATACGACCTCAGATTCACGCGAAATTTTTTTTGTTAGGATCGTAATTTAATTCCGGACTTGATGACGCTAGTTTGGACGAATTCCGAGACGGACGAATTTTTGGGTATAAATCGAATTTAAATTCGATTTAAATTCAAAAGGTGAGTGTTTAAACCCACTCACAACTACTAGAAGCTTTTATGTTTGTTAAATTAATTTTAGAAATGAATAGAAATTTATTTATGACTAATTGGCATGTTTATTTCATCATATCTGTTAAATTGCATTTTATTTAATTTAACTGTTATTTTAATTTATTTATTGCATATTTATTGACAGTTAGAATTTATTTGTTTGCATATAAACTGCTAGTTAACAGTTATAAAATTTATCACTGAATATAAACTGTAGATTAATAGTTGTTAAATTTAATGTGAATATAATTGCCAGTTATTACCTGCTATATATTTTCAAATATATATTGCTATTGATTGATATTGATTGATGATTGTGATTTGGATAATGGATGATGTTGATGAATGGATGTTTATTTGATATCATTAAATTGCAAGTTATCATGCATTTTTCATTTCATTCGGGATTGTGGTTTGAAATGATATACAACCGCAAATTTTATTTTTAAATTGCGGATTGAAATGATAAATATCCGTATCACTTGACCATAGGATAGAAAATTTTATACAGGCACCGCGGTCTATATATAACTATTTTAATGCGATTTCTATGGTTCGGATGGAATACGGTTTATAATAATCTTAAATTTTATATTGTATAAATATTTTTCTTCCATATATATATACATATGAAGTGAAAATTTTGAAATTAAAAGGTGTATAAAAATCTTTATTAAAAATGGAAGAAAATTAAGAAAATGGAGTTTAATAATTTATATCATATGTTTAAATGTTAAGTTTGGAAATTTTAAGATATGATATTTATAATTGGATTTTTCCCAAGATAAATTGAAATGAATATTCTAGTATAATTTGAATTGAAAAAAAAATATTTTATTACTAGAAATTTGATTTTTTTATTTATTTATGGATTTTATGTGAATATTCAAGACTAATTAATAGAACATTCGATTTGTTGAAGAATAAAATCCAACTTTAGTTTGAAATATTAATACTCCAAATGGATATACGTATATATATATATAAATTGAAGTGGTTTTGGAACTTGAGAGAGATAATACAAATTTTGGTTTAGACTTTAATAAAGAAATGTATTTGTAAAGCCATGAGAACTATTTTCTTTACAAAGTAACATTTAAGTTAAACCATTTAATTCATATACCGTTGAATGTCCAAACCATTCAAGTCTTAGAAGTTATGGTTTTAAATTATGATTTTCAAAATATTATGCTTTGAAAATATTTGATTTTCAGACGTTATAAATTTTAAAGCATTATGATTTTGGGAAAAAGAATTATATTTGGGATAAAATGACATCGTATTGTTTTGGGTTTTAAAATGATATCGTATTCATAATTTTGAAATGGAAATTTATTCTGGTTGTAAAGTATAAACTATTTTAAATGACCGCGGTGTTATAATAACGATGGGTTGGAAAAGAGACCGGGATCGGATATGGACATACTCTCTGTCGATACCGAAAACCACTTTGACTAACCGTGTACGCGGTGGAGATTCCAGAATGAAGTAGGTGGTGGCGACGTTTCCTGTAAGGTAAATACGTGGACCCGACTCCCGTGAGTTGGCATAAGGTGGCTAAAACAGGAGCGATTCTCAGGCCAATGAGGTCATTCCTCTGATCGGACCCTCCTCTTCGATATTATACTTTGATTTTGGATTGATTCAGTGGCCACTTCTATATTTTGATTTTGGGGAGTTAGTCCGAGGTGGGCGGTAACTGCGGCTACGCGTTTCCACCAGCCTGGATAGCGATTGGTATATCTACCCTGGCATTGCCTAGTTGTGCCGTGTCACCTACCATACCGAGCCTTTACTACGAGTTTCTATTTGTGTCGTACCTATGGAGTATCCTCTGGTAGCTTCCCGATCAGGAGGTATTACGGTACTGTATAGACTATTGGCATTATTTGTGTTAAGGGCTATATGGGTAACCCCTTAACGCTATTAAAAAGTAAGTTTATTTTATAAATAGACACTATTATAATAGCGCAATATACTACATAGTAAATAGTTTAACGGATCCTTAAGAGATGTAAATCCCGAACATCTCTTGAGTTACTGTACTCATATTTATTTCTCTTAATTTAACTCACATAAGATCTTTTAGTCTGACTCGAGTGTTTTTGTCTTTTCAAATTCGCTCGGGTCAGTGCGAGCGTTTCAGGATCGAAGACTTTAGCTTTGGAGGACGAAGACGAAGAATCCGTATTATTATTATTTATAGTATTGCACCACACTCTTTCTATTCCGCTGCATTGATTGTATTGGTATGTGTAACTCTGATATTTATTGTATAAAGCAAATCAAGTGTTTGTAAACTGTTTTGAACTGTATATTTATTATTATATTTTATCCTTCTGCTGTGAGATTCTGTTTTGTTTTTATTTCTTCTCTGTTTTTCTTATTTACCCCATAACAATCCGCCCTTCCGTATGGTTTGAACTGGCACGTGTGTCGGTTTAAAGTGTGCGAAAAGGCGAGATGTTACAATAAAATCTCAAAATATTCAGTTCATATTGGAAAACATTTCCATACTTATTTAATAATAAGTAATTCACAAATCCATTCATTTTCAATACTTAGAAAATATTCAATATACTTAATATCGAAATTAAGTATATTATTTCATTCTTTAAGGAAAACATGCGCGTAAACACGTTCATTTGAGTCAAAACGAATGTTGCGTAAAACATCGTTACGACGACTCAAATTACTAGTATAGGGATTCAAAATTTAGATAGATATATAAATCCCAATACTATACAAAAACATTTCCTTTCGGAAATCATTTACTATAACAACTGTAATGACCCGCAAATCCGTACCCCTGAGTCAACGCTATTCTACAACAATCAACTCAAGTGTCACAGAAATACGAACCATTTTAATTAAAGAAGAAGAGATAGAAGAAGAGAAAACAGAAATAACATCAGAATCTAACCATCACAGCGGAATAAAATATAATAGATAAACAATGAGCTTTACACAAAAACAAATATATATCTGTTTACATTACATCATCAGAGTACATCATCAGAGTTCATACAACATCAATAGCATACAACTGGATACACAGCTACTCAACACAGTGGAATACACATATATAAACAAGTACGAATATACGCATCGTCATCTAGCTCGTCTCCTGAGCTCCATAGCATCAATCCAGTATCCTATAATACTCGGTCTGACCCGAGCATTACAGTTAAATAACACCCGAGTCAGTCTGGAATACCAGCGTGAGAAAATCACACTCATTTGATTATTAAAGTTTTAAAATCCTTTTGAAAGCAAAAGCATCTCGTAAGACCTCGCCACAAATAAACATGTCGGGTTTTTACCTTACGATAGCTAAAACATTTCTTATAAAATCCTCTGATATTATAATAGGGTCTATTCACAAATACTTATAAAATAGCCGAAATTGTTACATGATTAAATTCCAGCTACTAGCCACAAAAGTGGGTAATACAAACAAAACTCGTACAAGACACGTAGGGAAAATGGATTTCCAACAATGACTAGGCACTGGGGTACCACCTATCACAGTACGGGGCCTAAATCACCATACCGAGGACCACTCCCGATCCCCTGCAACACAAGACCGGGACTACCCCTTACTGGATAATCCCGAGTGAAATCACCCCGCGGTTGGGATCAGCAACCGCCCACTAAGCCGAAATAAAAAGGGACATCTAGACAGGGATGACCTTACCCTGCTTGGGTGCTACCCAACTAGCCTTGCTGCATAACCCCTGATTTTCAGTCATTCCGTGTTGATGAGGCTAGAGGCTAAACGATACCTTTATAGCACATATCCCTTAGAATGCCCATCGTCCGCTGACGATGTCACGAAGCATTCGTCCATACAAGTCCGTCCCGGGTCCGAACGGAACCGAAGGCACTATTCCTACTACATCCATTTTGGAAATATCCTCATGATTAGTAGCGACTAGCCCTTGCACTTCACTGCTCCATCTTCGACTCTGAAAACGTTTTATCGCACGAAAACGTACAAACCGGATCGAAGTGGTTTTCGAGAAATAAATCTCGATCCCGGTCTCTTCGAAACGATCAGCGCATTGGCTGATATTGATAGTCGGTTATTTAACTATCAATTCATATTCACAAACAACCATCACCCAATAAATAGTTTCCCACATTATTTATTAATTCCAAAATATCTTCACAAGATAAATTCCCAATTTCAATCCCTTTTTGAAATCAGTTTCAAAACCAGTTTTCCTTTCACAGAGTACATTCCCAATTAATTATTTCCACTGGAACACCAAGTACAAAACACATAAGATTTAAATAATTTAAGAGCACTTTTTATAAAATATACTTATAGCATTAAAATTAAAACTACTTTAAATATTTTATTAAAATATATATATAGCTTGAAAATATTTTGATATAAAACACTTTATAAAGTTTAAACTAAATTTTCTATTTTAAACACAATACCAAGTTATTTATATAGTTATTTCAATAATAGATTTGGGAAAAATATACTTACTTTAGAAATTTACATTTAGAAATAATAAACTTTCCAAAACATGTTTTTTTTTAAACAATATTAAAACTCTTAAATATTTTATTGAAAACCATACTTAGCTATCCAGGGAAATACTCTTCTCTTTCCCATTTCTTAAAAATAAATCTCCATTTATTTTTAAACCCATTCTCTTTCCTTTAATAAATTCTTACCTTGAATTTATAATTTAAAATATCCACTGATATCCTATTTCACTTTATAACCCAGTTCATAAAGTCCCAAAATCTCTCTTCACTTTAAATTTCAATTTCAACACTTAAATCAATTTTACAATTGATTTCTATTTACTTTATTTTGAAATAAATTTCCTTACTTCATTTATTTCAAAATTCATTAACTTTAGATTTAATTTCTAAATTATGTTTTAAAATCTTTAAACTGAAAAATACCAATTCCAGATTTCTCGATTTCTTCATTTGCCTTTAATGTAATCCTTAATTTTAAAATAAAGACTTTTATTCACTTTATTCTATATTTATTATTTCCCGGTTAATTCAATTCATCATATTCCATATATGATAGATTTTAGAAATCACTCTAATTTATTTCATTTCTACTTCATTATTAAATTTATTCCAATATACTAGAATTTATTTACTTAAAATTTTATTCTTTTATTTCTTTTCAAAAATCCAATTCTTCAGATTTTGGTAACTCATTATACTGAGTTTTCAATCCAACCATACTATCAACATTCCAGTTATCCATAAACAATCACAGGATATCAAATATTCATCACACAGAATATTAATAATCTAAATAAATTTGAGGAATCCAGTTGGATCCCTCCAACCTGTTTCCCTGCATCCACAGATGTTAGCACAATACCAATTCCACTTCGAGGTGGAATATCGCGGTATATGGGATTTATATAATATTATCCGCTATTATGCAGCGCATAGGGTCTCATCCGCTATACAGTGCGGGAAATCAATCAATCCAATATATACATATGCCAATATATATATATATTGGTATATATACTACTATATATATACTATAATATCCAATCCATCCAAACAAGCATTCAATCAATTATTTAAATTCAACTATTTAAATTTAAATAAACATTTACTGAGTGAGATTAACTCACCTTTGATATGTGTTTTGCAACCCACTTGCATTCCAACTGGTCTTCTTTCAGATATGGACCTTGAATAAATATTAGATGATTTTATTAATATTTGAACTAACCGAACACTTATTTTTATTTTTCCGTTTATTAACTTTAGTTAACCAGTAATTTAATTCAATCTAATTCCTTTTAAATAAAACATTTTAGAGACAAAAGTACTTAAATAGGCTAATTAACAATTTAATCTCCATAATCTATCATTTATTAATTTAGTCCAAACTAATAATTTATTTCACTAATTTCTATAATAAACACTTCTTAGTAACTAAAAATTTAAGTAAGTTTATAAAATGGGTTAATAACCAGAATACATCATCATTTTTTATTTTATGACATGGCAATTTACTTTACTGTAAAGAAAGGTTCTTCTTTAATATATTTTATATTTTACAGTTGTAAAATTTAATAAAATCTAAAAATAAAAAAATAATCTTATCTCTCTATATATTTTTTCTTTTCTAATCTGTATATATATATATAAAGCTTACTGGAATTAATAATTCATTTTCATTTTTTTAACATAAGTATTCACATATATACAAATCAGGTTCAATTAAAAAAAAAAATGAAAACAATACCTCCAGCCGATGATAGAACCCAAAACGCGACTTCCCCGAACTCCGTCAACAACAAACATGCGACAGGAAAATCACCTCTCATACAGCCTCCAACCCTAGGCACTCGCGCGCCTACGTCAGTGACGAACCCTAGCCTCGTGACCAATACGACGCCGCGACCCCTAAAATCGATCGACCTTCCTTGCCCCTGAATGCCGCCGCAATCAAATCGCCATCGCACTTGAAATCAAGC
The DNA here is from genome assembly GCA_030765085.1 of Allium cepa. Lineage (NCBI taxonomy): Eukaryota > Viridiplantae > Streptophyta > Magnoliopsida > Asparagales > Amaryllidaceae > Allium > Allium cepa. Next base: position 887,695,302 of record CM060943.1, on the reverse strand, counting down.
CACCCGAAATCGCGTCCACATGCTGCTCGAAATCATCATCGACCACTCGCGAGTCCGCGTTCTCCCTCCGAGTCGCCTTCAAGCAACTGTCATCACGTGAAGCTGTGCATCACCATCGCGATGCCATCGATCTCCCTCACGTCAAAAATCGGTCTTCGATAGTTAGACGAAATCAAATTTTAAATCGATCTGGGTAACGCCATTTTAAACTGAGAGAGGGGATTTGAATTCGTGTATTTTAAATGGAAAAGGATCGGCCCTTGAACGATTTGAACTCGAACAAGAAATTTATTAAATGAAGCTCGGCCATTAATTTGCTTTAGAACGAGATTATTTTGTTTCAGCTGTGGTTTTTATGTTTGAATGAGAACGAGCATCTCGATATAAGCTTCTAGGGAAAGGAAAGGGTACGCGATACAGAAGATGTTTGTGTGCTGCCGATAAAAGAAGGAACATAGATATGAAAGGAAATCGGCTGTGATTTGACCAATATAAATATAAATTTAAATTGAATTCAATACAGATTGCAACGTGTTTACTTATCATACGCTCACATACAAACTCCGATCGACACGAAATTTGAAATCCGGTAATAATTCAATATTACGGATCCAATGGAACTGGTTTCGTCGGATTCCGAGACTGTGCCCCGGAAGGCTATTTTTAAATTCAGTTTAAACTATATATTTTTAAAATCTAAACAAAACATCTTTAAATTCGATTCTATCACTTTTATTATCTCCCATATTATCAATATAAATTTTTCAAAACTTCAAATTATTTTTAACTGGCTTAAAATTCCAGATTCAATAATTTATCCAATTCTGATAATTAAATTCAACAATTAATTATCAAATAAATATTGATATTTGAAATTAAGGTTAATAGTTAACTTTCGAATATTTAAAATTAATTAAATATTCCCATTTCAAATGTCTAAAAATTCTGGGTCGTCACATTCCTCCCCCCTTAAAAGAATTTCGTCCCCGAAATTACTAGTTAGGAAGAATGATCCAATACCCATTACTATTTCCCAAACCCAAACCCAAACCGTTTTTAACAACATAGCAAACAAATCTTTTTATCAAAGCCGTCCCAACTTACTTTCTAATCTTTCAAACTTATCCATAAGTTTCAATCAGCATTACTTACTTATCAATTCAAATTTAAATTTGAATTCAAATTCTAAGTTATGAAAGTTTCTCAAAATTTTTCTAACTCTCTAAATTTTCAAAAATTTCGCCAGCGTCTCCTTTGCGCGGCTGACTCGGTACTACTACAAAAATGGCTCTACAGCCTCCGAAATCCAAAAAAGAAAACAAAAGCCAAGTGGTTCAATCCAAAACCCAATCAAATTTCATATAGAAATTCAAATACATACCTTTTTGTCGGGCCATTTAATTTTATCTTCAGAAATCAAACATCAATTTCCTTCTGCTTTTTAAAACACCTGTATATCCTGTTATAACAATAATGTCCATCCACAACATTTAAAATCATTTACATTTGTTTTACCAAAGTTTCAATATTTACTTTACTTAAGCCCGTGCGATGCACATATACCATTCGTACGCAATTCCAAATTCGATCGCTCACTCGATCACACAAATTTCACTTCCGAACTAGTATCGTCCACCCGATCTCCTAGTGCGGACTCAGATCTGGTTTCTTGATCAAAAACCGTCATTCTCCTTGCATAGTTGTAAACTATGATAGAGAATTTCCAGAATCAATCAACAACCCATATCCAGGTTCGCCGTCGAAAATCGAATGAAAAACCCTAACTCGGATTGATAAAACTATCTCGAAATTCTGTGTTCGAATCCGGATCAATATAGCTATGCGAATAAATAATATACGTACACCTTACGTAATTAGCCCAATTGGTTTTAAGCTATCCCAATTCTCTTTTATTCACATTCATTTGGTTTTCTATTCTCTTAGTCACAATCCTTCCAGTTTAATTTCCTTTCAATTATTCACTCGGAATAATTTTTCTCAATACCAATTTACTTAAGAATCCATTATTCATTTCTTAAGTTCAATATAAATAGTTCGCATACTTCTTACATTTATTTTTACTTCACTATTGAAGTTTACATTCATTTCTAATCACTTTTGCCTTTACAATTCTATTTAAATTCAATTTGGCTTCCATTTTGAATATTTAATTAGTTTCACTTGCTAATTAATTTTTCAATTAAAGTTTATTTGTAAACTTTCTTTTCTTTAGTTCCTTCGTATTCATTTACTTTACATTCACAATTCACATGGATTCCAATATCTAGTTTCAATTTTATTTGTTTAACAAATGTAAATCATTTGCCGTTAGTGAAAATTTCCAAAAATTTTCTAACTCCCAAAATTTTCGAAAATTTTTGGCAGAGTCTCCTTTGTACGGAGGGACTTCTGCGATATCGCAGGATGTACAAAAACATATATACATCGGCCTCAGGCCGGAAATCACTATATATAACAATATATACAGTTCATATCTCCTATTTTTGAATCTTTGCGTAAGCGTACCTCATTTAAGCATTTTTAAGCAAGCGGCGATTTATTTTAGCATTTAACGCAGTCAAAACCAGCCAAGCGGCTTCCAAACACATGTACTTACTAAGTTTAAACATGTAAGTGCCAAAATCATATAACCTAACAATATTTTACATATTTAACTAGCAACATACGAGTTTTAATAAGCAATGCAAGCTAAACAACACTCACCAATAATTAATAAGGCTTCAATCACCAATTAAATTTATTTCACTCGCTTTCCTTATCATTGCATTCAATTTCATTTAGAAACTTCTATAGCATTCATAACTGCAGGTTTTCTTCATAAACAAAATCAATCTGTATAGACTTTCGTTATGTCACTTCTTGATAAAAGGAAATGCTAGACATTTCCATACATTGATTGTTCTCATTTATCGACTAATGAAAGTACCAACATTTCGCTTGTCCAAATATGATTCAATATTTCTTGAACACGGATACTTAAACTTGTTTCTAAATAAAAAATTAATCTTATAATACCAAAGGTTAATATATGCCTAGTGAATCAAAACCAATATCTTAGTTACTCCCAAACAAGATTGTTCTTAATTAAAACACATATCCATTATTGATGGTGTAATCTATGCTTATTCATAGGCTAGTGAAAAATAATTAGAATAAAGACATAAGGTGTATGGAAATATATCAATATTTCTACAAAATCCACAAAATGGGAAACATGAAAATAAAATAGGGAGTACAAAATTAAGTTATTGAAATCTTGTAATGTGCATTAAAAATTCATCACGTATGTCTCCCTTTAAAAATATACAGTACTTTCTCTTCTTCCTCTTTTTCATAATTGGTGATGTCAGGCACTTTTCTCCACTTACTAGCACTATCAAGTTTACACCCTTTGAGTACATACTGCTTACTTTTAATTTAAGCAACCAAACTACATATAACTTTGAATTAGGTCCGCATAACTTGTTACTTGCACTACCCAAAAATTATACACTTGGAATGTTATTTATATAACCATACAAGAGCACCAGATAGTTAAATTAGGCCATAGTATACATTTATTAGTATGTAATGTCCACCACTAGTTACTAAATTTGTCAATAAGAAAGCACTATCTTCTTTCTACTGCTTTGAAACAGGATGATTTGCTTAATTTTCTGCACTCAAAGATAACGCAGAAAAAGTAGTAACGTCACTTATTAAACAACAATTTTAACAATTTTATAAACTCACAAATCCAGCTTCTATTTGATTGCATTTGTTTTCCTTTATACATTTATTAACTAATCTATTAACAAATTTGTTTTTCCCGTGTTTATAATCCAACTTTTTAAATTTTAACTCCAAATACTACTCCATTTAGTTTTCTTAGTCCAATTTGGTTTATAGTTCAAGTTTTGATTTTTATTTTATTCTCCAATTCATCGATAATATTTATTTTGGGTTTTCTATCCCATTTTCTATTCCTATAGTCACAACTTTTATTTTTCACAATTTCCACTCATTATAGGCTGGAATATATTCTTCTTTTATATTTAACTCAAGCCTTATGCTTATTTATAACCAAACATATTTTATTTTATGGATTTTTAATTCTTTTACAAAACCCTTATCCAATTTATTTCCATTTATTCAGGTAAGAACTTAATTCCATTCAATATCCCAATTGAATTTTTATTCCAATTCAATTCTATTTTTAACTCGGATTTATTCAATTCAATACAATTCAATTTAATTCATCAATCCAAGTTAATTTCATTTTTAACTTCTCACTTTAAATTTAAATTCCAACACTCAAAGCTTATATTTCCTTCCTGATTTAAAAATCATCTCAATTTATAAGCTTACAATTTATCTCATCAGGAATTTAAAAACACCGGCTTTTGGTTTCCAAACATTTTGAAATCTCCAACATCTCAAATCACACTCCTCAAAAATTAAACCAATCCTGGTTTTTATTTCCAACAAATTTCCTTTGAAATCACTTACCCAAAATCCTTTGCATTTCTGAAATCAAATTTATCCTTTGCAAACAATTCCAATTTAAAATAATTTGGTAGCAATTTCTCTCTTGGAACTCGAAAATGAACACCGATGATGTCGCGATCATCATCGGAATTATTTCCCAGCGACCGTAAGAGTTCAATGCTTTTATCCCTTCCTAAAAACTTATTTAAACAATTTCCTTCCAGAAATACCCTTTTGAAACAATAACGCTATTATTTATTCTACAAAACACTTCAACAAACACTTCCAAAATCTCCGAGGTTTTAAATTTCCAAATCCTGCTTAAATCAATTTTAGACTATAATTCATTTGCATAATTATACTCATACAAATTCTCATTTGATTATATTTCGATTTATAAATTACATTTATAATTCATATTTATAAATTTTATTTCTATTCTTGAATTTATTTCCTTAATCCTTTGGTTATATTTTAAATTCTAGTTAAATCTTTACATAACAATGATAATAATTTAATATTATCATTTCTAACATCCATACAACCATATATTAGCTTATATAGTTTACAAAAACTTTTCTTTTATATCAAATATATTTTTGGGTAAAAATATTTCATTCACCCTATTTAAACAATACTGTGTCGAAATGTTCTATTCAAGCGTTTAGAAACCCCTTCGATACAGTTGTCCAGACTGTGCCGACTAAGGTTCATATGCCACTCAATAAACCAATCAACACAATATAAAACCATTTTTATATCCACTAACAAATACGCGCTCATAGCTATTAATACGCTCAAACTCATTCTAGAGTACTACTGACTCTATTCTATGAGTAATTCCCACCAGAGCCAAGGTTATCACCAACCTGGCTCTGATACCAACTGTAACGACCCGCAAATCCGTACCCCTGAGTCAACGCTATTCTACAACAATCAACTCAAGTGTCACAGAAATACGAACCATTTTAATTAAAGAAGAAGAGATAGAAGAAGAGAAAACAGAAACAACATCAGAATCTAACCATCGCAGCGGAATAAAATATAATAGATAAACAATGAGCTTTACACAAAAACAAATATATATCTGTTTACATTACATCATCAGAGTACATCATCAGAGTTCATACAACATCAATAGCATACAACTGGATACACAGCTACTCAACACAGCGGAATACACATATATAAACAAGTACGAATATACGCATCGTCATCTAGCTCGTCTCCTGAGCTCCATAGCATCAATCCAGTATCCTATAATACTCGGTCTGACCCGAGCATTACAGTTAAATAACACCCGAGTCAGTCTGGAATACCAGCGTGAGAAAATCACACTCATTTGATTATTAAAGTTTTAAAATCCTTTTGAAAGCAAAAGCATCTCGTAAGACCTCGCCACAAATAAACATGTCGGGTTTTTACCTTACGATAGCTAAAACATTTCTTATAAAATCCTCTGATATTATAATAGGGTCTATTCACAAATACTTATAAAATAGCCGAAATTGTTACATGATTAAATTCCATCTACTAGCCACAAAAGTGGGTAATACAAACAAAACTCGTACAAGGCACGTAGGGAAAATGGATTTCCAACAATGACTAGGCACTGGGGTACCACCTATCACAGTACGGGGCCTAGATCACCGTACCGAGGACCACTCCCGATCCCCTGCAACACAAGACCAGGACTACCCCTTACTGGATAATCCCGAGTGAAATCACCCCGCGGTTGGGATCAACAACCGCCCACTAAGCCGAAATAAAAAGGGACATCTAGACAGGGATGACCTCACCCTGCTTGGGTGCTACCCAACTAGCCTTGCTGCATAACCCCTGATTTTCAGTCATTCCGTGTTGATGAGGCTAGAGGCTAAACGATACCTTTATAGCACATATCCCTTAGAATGCCCATCGTCCGCTGACGATGTCACGAAGCATTCGTCCATACAAGTCCGTCCCGGGTCCGAACGGAACCGAAGGCACTATTCCTACTACATCCATTTTGGAAATATCCTCATTATTAGTAGCGACTAGCCCTTGCACTTCACTGCTCCATCTTCGACTCCGAAAACGTTTTATCGCACGAAAACGTACAAACCGGATCGAAGTGGTTTTCGAGAAATAAATCTCGATCCCGGTCTCTTCGAAACGATCAGCGCATTGGCTGATATTGATAGTCGGCTATTTAACTATCAATTCATATTCACAAACAACCATCACCCAATAAATAGTTTCCCACATTATTTATTAATTCCAAAATATCTTCACAAGATAAATTCCCAATTTCAATCCCTTTTTGAAATCAGTTTCAAAACCAGTTTTCCTTTCACAGAGTACATTCCCAATTAATTATTTCCACTGGAACACCAAGTACAAAACACATAAGATTTAAATAATTTAAGAGCAGTTTTTATAAAATATACTTATAGCATTAAAATTAAAACTACTTTAAATATTTTACTAAAATATATATATAGCTTGAAAATATTTTGATATAAAACACTTTATAAAGTTTAAACTAAATTTTCTCTTTTAAACACAATACCAAGTTATTTATATAGTTATTTCAATAATAGATTTGGGAAAAATATACTTACTTTAGAAATTTACATTTAGAAATAATAAACTTTCCAAAACATGTTTTTTTTTAAACAATATTAAAACTCTTAAATATTTTTATTGAAAACCATACTTAGCTATCCAGGGAAATACTCTTCTCTTTCCCATTTCTTAAAAATAAATCTCCATTTATTTTTAAACCCATTCTCATTCCTTTAATAAATTCTTACCTTGAATTTATAATTTAAAATATCCACTGATATTCTATTCACTTTATAACCCAGTTCATAAAGTCCCAAAATCTCTCTTCACTTTAAATTTCAATTTCAACACTTAAATCAATTTTACAATTGATTTCTATTTACTTTATTTTGAAATAAATTTCCTTACTTCATTTATTTCAAAATTCATTAACTTTAGATTTAATTTCTAAATTATGTTTTAAAATCTTTAAACTGAAAAATACCAATTCCAGATTTCTCGATTTCTTCATTTGCCTTTAATGTAATCCTTAATTTTAAAATAAAGACTTTTATTCACTTTATTCTATATTTATTATTTCCCGGTTAATTCAATTCATCATATTCCATATATGATAGATTTTAGAAATCACTCTAATTTATTTCATTTCTACTTCATTATTAAATTTATTCCAATATACTAGAATTTATTTACTTAAAATTTTATTCTTTTATTTCTTTTCAAAAATCCAATTCTTCAGATTTTGGTAACTCATTATACTGAGTTTTCAATCCAACCATACTATCAACATTCCAGTTATCCATAAACAATCACAGGATATCAAATATTCATCACACAGAATATTAATAATCTAAATAAATTTGAGGAATCCAGTTGGATCCCTCCAACCTATTTCCCTGCATCCACAGATGTTAGCACAATACCAATTCCACTTCGAGGTGGAATATCGCGGTATATGGGATTTATATAATATTATCCGCTATTATGCAGCGCATAGGGTCTCATCCGCTATACAGTGCGGGAAATCAATCAATCCAATATATACATATGCCAATATATATATATATTGGTATATATACTACTATATATATACTATAATATCCAATCCATCCAAACAAGCATTCAATCAATTATTTAAATTCAACTATTTAAATTTAAATAAACATTTACTGAGTGAGATTAACTCACCTTTGATATGTGTTTTGCAACCCACTTGCATTCCAACTGGTCTTCTTTCAGATATGGACCTTGAATAAATATTAGATGATTTTATTAATATTTGAACTAACCGAACACTTATTTTTATTTTTCCGTTTATTAACTTTAGTTAACCAGTAATTTAATTCAATCTAATTCCTTTTAAATAAAACATTTTAGAGACAAAAGTACTTAAATAGGCTAATTAACAATTTAATCTCCATAATCTATCATTTATTAATTTAGTCCAAACTAATAATTTATTTCACTAATTTCTATAATAAACACTTCTTAGTAACTAAAAATTTAAGTAAGTTTATAAAATGGGTTAATAACCAGAATACATCATCATTTTTTATTTTATGACATGGCAATTTACTTTACTGTAAAGAAAGGTTCTTCTTTAATATATTTTATATTTTACAGTTGTAAAATTTAATAAAATCTAAAAATAAAAAAATAATCTTATCTCTCTATATATTTTTTTCTTTTCTAATCTGTATATATATATATATATAAAGCTTACTGGAATTAATAATTCATTTTCATTTTTTTAACATAAGTATTCACATATATACAAATCAGGTTCAATTTAAAAAAAAATGAAAACAATACCTCCAGCCGATGATAGAACCCAAAACGCGACTTCCCCGAACTCCGTCTACAACAAACATGCGACTGGAAAATCACCTCTCATACAGCCTCCAACCCTAGGCACTCGCGCGCCTACGTCAGTGACGAACCCTAGCCTCGTGACCAATACGACGCCGCGACCCCCAAAATCGATCGACCTTCCTTGCCCCTGAATGCCGCCGCAATCAAATCGCCATCGCACTTGAAATCGAGCCACCCACAATCGCGTCCACATGCTGCTCGAAATCATCATCGACCACTCGCGAGTCCGCGTTCTCCTTCCGAGTCGCCTTCAAGCAACTGTCATCACGTGAAGCTGTGCATCACCATCGCGATGCCATCGATCTCCCTCACGTCAAAAATCGGCCTTCAATAGTTAGACGAAATCAAATTTTAAATCGATCTGGGTAATGCCATTTTAAACTGAGAGAGGGGATTTGAATTCGTGTATTTTAAATGGAAAAGGATCGGCCCTTGAACGATTTGAACTCGAACAAGAAATTTATTAAATGAAGCTCGGCCATTAATTTGCTTTAGAACGAGATTATTTTGTTTCGGCTGTGGTTTTTATGTTTGAATGAGAACGAGCATCTCGATATAAGCTTCTAGGGAAAGGAAAGGGTACGCGATACAGAAGATGTTTGTGTGCTGTCGATAAAAGAAGGAACATAGATATGAAAGGAAATCGGCTGTGATTTGACCAATATAAATATAAATTTAAATTGAATTCAATACAGATTGCAACGTGTTTACTTATCATACGCTCACATACAAACTCCGATCGACACGAAATTTGAAATCCGATAATAATTCAATATTACGGATCCAATGGAACTGGTTTCGTCGGATTCCGAGACTGTGCCCCGGAAGGCTATTTTTAAATTCAGTTTAAACTATATATTTTTAAAATCTAAACAAAACATCTTTAAATTCGATTCTATCACTTTTATTATCTCCCATATTATCAATATAAATTTTTCAAAACTTCAAATTATTTTTAACTGGCTTAAAATTCCAGATTCAATAATTTATCCAATTCTGATAATTAAATTCAACAATTAATTATCAAATAAATATTGATATTTGAAATTAAGGTTAATAGTTAACTTCCGAATATTTAAAATTAATTAAATATTCCCATTTCAAATGTCTAAAAATTCCGGGTCGTCACAACAACTGTGTTATAGTCCACCATTTCCTTATTTCTTGAAAACGTCCATTTCAACAATGAATGTTGAAATCTATGTTTTCGATATTTAATCCATTTTAAAACATCGTTAAAACGATTAACTTCCTTTTAAAATATTCATTTCCCCAGGCATATACATTTTATTTGATAATATATTCCCTGTCCAAAATCGTGAATATACTTCCTTAACCAATTTCAACATTCAATTTATCAAATTCCATTGATTTCGAATTTATAAACAATGTCTATAAATTCCATTTCTATCCATAAACTTCGATTAATAAATTTCCTTTATTTACCAATTCCATTTGTTTATCTCAATATATACCAAAAGTCCATATTATAAGTTGATTACTTATAATTCATTTATTTACAAAAATCGTTCTTTTAAAACTTCACAAATTATAAATCTTATAAATTCTCATTCACTTATGAAATCCATTATACTTCATTTTAACACTTACAAAAACTTTGTTTTTTTTAATTCCAATATTTTTAATTTATAAATATCCATTTTATAAATCTTTTATAAAAATTGTTTGTAATAGTTCAAAAATTTCAATTTAAACCTTTTTATAAATTACCTAACTATTTATTTCAAAATCACTTTTCGCTTACATTTCATAAAAATAAATTTTATAACATTAAAATTTTAACGTTTATTTATTTTAACAATTCAAAATTTAATAAAACTTATACTTTCGAAAATCACTTTAAAATTCCTTTTAAAACCAAAATCATTATTTTAAACTTTAGAAATGGATCCGATGATGCAGCAGCACCAGATAGTCAATCACGACATCCAAATATCATATATCGATATGATAATCAACAAATATCACAATATCTGTAAATAAATCAATATAGTTGAGGAATCCAGTTAGATCCAACCTGCTTCCCTGCATCCAAAAACATTAGCACAATACCAATTCCGCTCCAATACGGAATTATCGCAGTATATGGGATTTATAAAATATTATCCGCTTAACAGACGGCGCAATAGGGTCTCATCCTCTATAAAATGCGGGAAATCAACAACTGCAATATATACAAATGCCAATATATATATATTGCTATAATATATAATACCAATTTCACTGTTTATGAAATATTCGCGGTATATGTTTTTAATAAATAACATCCGCTTACTAACGGCGCATAATGTCTATTTTAACAATCAATAGATAACAATCATCATTCAAACATACATTCAAGAATTTTAAATCTAACTATTTAAAATTAAAATCGAAACCGATTCTATTGAGTGAGAAGTTCTCACTTTGATTCCAATTTCGTTTTAGCGATTTATTTCGAATAAAATTAAACGTACCGGAAATTCTCACTAAATCCAAACGACTCGAATCCAATTCCATTGCGTAGTGCTCGACAAAACAAACGCAACGCACTTTGTTTCGTCACGGTCCGACCTTGTATGACAAAGATACGATATTTTAAAGATTACACAAATTATAATATAAACCATTTACAATTTTTATTTAATTTTCAAACCCACTGCAAATCTCAGTCGTTGCTCCTTGCTTCTCCACATCAGGCCCGTACGTGCTTTCTCCACATCCTCCCACTCCAGTGAACGAACGCGAACAAACATAACCCATCATGCACGTCTAGGGCTTAAGGTCGCACCTCCTCCATTGATCAAGAACACGATCAATTTATGCCAAACGAAAGCTTGTCTCGAGCTCGACCTACGCCGTGAGTTTTATGCAACTCGGTGGTCCATGCCCCTTGAAAACAGTGCACAAACGGCGAAGCTTTGCCCTTGATTTGCCATCGATCGGCTCGTCTATTTTTAATCACGACCGTAGGATTTGAAGATCGCAATGCCCTCTACAACTTTCATGTTGAACGTTTCTTGAATTGATGAACGAATTTGAAGGTAATTGAGGGAGAAGAAGATTGAATTCTGGCCTTTGAAATTATAAACAGCGGCTCCAACTGAAACCCTAGGGTTTCTTTTTAATTTTGCAAATGAGAATTAACACGTCCTTTTATAGAAAATTCAACGAACACTATTCATCCGAATTTTTGCGAACTCGAAACGAAGCGTGCCGGTTGGCGTTTCTAAGGTTTACCCCACGTTCTGAACACAATGGAACATGTTTCGGGAGCTAATTCAGTCATCTGTGCGAGTTATGGCAATAAACGTTCAATTTAAATTAAACCGATTTAAACGATTTTCTAGGCGTTTTAGCTTGCACCGGACAAACTGTAAATCAGATTGACACGAAATTTGAAACCTTACAATAATATCACATTACGGATCCGATGAAACTGGTTTCATCGAAATCCGAGACTTTTTGAAAAGTGACTATTTTAGCTCGCCAAATTAATATTAAAACTATTTCGATGCGTTTCGAGCTGCCACGATCAAACGATAACTCCAATTGCTACGAAAACTGAAATCCGATAATAACTAACTATTACGGATCCAATGGAACTAGTCTCGTCCAATTCTGAGACTGTTCAAAAATTGGCTATTTTCACTAGTCGATTTAAATATTAAAATATTCAATTTTTACAATTAAACTCTAAATTCAATTTTAAAAGTTCTATAACATCATTCTAACTCCAATATGATAAAATAAAATTTTACAAATCATTTTCAATCATATTTAACCCAAATTTCAATTATTTCTGTATTCTCAACTATTAAATTATCGATTTAATTGTCAAATCAAATCCAATATTCGATAAATAAATTATTCGACTTATAAATTCCACTTATTAATAATTAAAATTAATTAAATATTCAAATTTTAATTAATAAAAATTCTGGGTCGTTACATACTTCCCTCCTTAAAAGAATTTCGTCCTCGAAATTATCAAGTAAGAAAAGTTACAGAATCTATTAACTTTTCCAAAATCCATAGTTAAACTTCTTACCAAATCTTTACTAAGTTTTCAAATCCAAACTTAGTTATCTTTTCAAAAACAACTACTATCGTTTAACTTTCAATTCCAAAATCAAAGTTATAGTTTTCAAAAAATTTCCCAATTTTCTTAAATTTTTTCTAACGCCTTAAATTTTCGAAAAAATTCGCCATAGTCTCCTTTGCGCGGCTCGATCCGAAAAAAAATGACAGTGTATATATCACAAATATACATCTCATCAAGTGATGAGGCATCCCGTAGGGAAAAAAGTGTAAAAGTACGGTATGTAATCCGAGATATGTACCTTATTATATTTTATTAGCGAGCGTATACGGCTAATATAGCGCGAAAGCGAGCTCCAAATGCGAAGCAAGCGCAATCTGCAGCTACTAAATACTCAACAACAACATGAGAAACATGCATATGTGAAAGTAATATGAATATACAACATATAGCAATATAATAACTACATGTGCCAACATAGCAATGCATTCAATAGGAATAAATGCAACTACCAAATCAATATAAATTTATTTCTCATTAACATTTAATGAATTGGTTTTCCAATTGATTCATTAACATTGGATTTACTAACATTCATTCATATTCAATTTTAATTAGTTTGCATTCACTAATTAAATCCAATTCACATTCAATTCTATTCAAATTTACATATTATCCGTTTGAATTTAATTACATAGCTTCCAATTTCGCTAATTCACTTTCATTAACACTTAATGAATTTATATACAATCAATCAACAATCAAGTAACAACCAATGTTTATTTAATACAACCAAATTTATTCACTTTTCATTCAATTTGGTTCAACACTTTTAATTCCATTTGGATCATATTAAATTGACTTCCATTCAGTTTATTCAACTAGCTTTTAATGAATTAACACTTATATATTCATTATTTCATATCAATTGTTTACATTTAATTGATTAATATTCAATCCATTTATCAATTCAATTGCTAATTCCTTTAACAATATAATGTTGAATTTCATTTATATAACTCAAGTTCAAATTCTTAATGACTTCATTTCATTAATTCACTTATTAATTTACTTTGACACCAAAATCAACTTTATTCAACATTATGTAACTTATGTTCCTTTTCAACCATCTTATCAAATCCAAATCAATTTATTTAACTTTCCTTTTGTTAAATTTCAAATCACGTGTCTTTGATGACAACTCAAATTTATTTCAACTTGGATTTTATTGATTTACTTATACTTCCTTTAATTTAACTCCATTCTTTAAGTTAAATTTATTCTACCAAAATTCAATTCTATAAGTTATCAATTCATTTATCATTCCTATAAATATTTTAAATAGGATTCCATAGTCTTTTCAAATCTTTCAAAACCATTTTTGAAATCAATTCAATTTCCCTTTTGAATTTCAAAACCAAACCCAAATTTTCCAAATAACCTTCTTGTAAACAATTTGGCAGCAATCCCTCTTTTGGAAACCCGAAAATGAACACCGATGATGTTGCAATCATCATCGGAATTATTTTCCAGCGACCGAAAAGAGTTTAGAGCTTTCATCTCTTTAAAACAATTTTTTTTTTTCAAAATACTAAGTCATTTCAAAATACTTCTTTGGAATTTCATTTCAGCTTATAAATCACATTTACAAACCTTTTACTTATATAATTTCACTTCTTATATATAAGGTTATTTTACAATTGTAAATTACATTAATTATAATTTCACACTTATGATTTATTTGTTTATACAATTCATTCTTTCACAGCTGTTGTTTTTATTTAACTTATTCAACAACCAAACAATCAATTCATGTACACTTTAATAATTCTGAAAAATTATTCTTTTATATATAAAATATAATCAAGGTAAAATTATTTCATTTACCCAATTCAAAACAATATCGTGTCAAATTGTTCTGTACAAGTGTTTAGAGATCCCTATCAACAACGTTAATTACTCGTGTTGACCAAAATCCATATACCACTCAACAAACCAATCATCACAATATAAAACAATTTATATTCACTAACAAATACGCGCTCGTATCTATTATTACACACACACTCATTCTAGAGTGCTACTGACTCCATCTCTAATGAGTAATACCCAACAGAGCCATGGTTGTCGCTTAACCATAAGCTCTGATACCAAATGTAACGTTTGCGATTTTTCGTTGACGAAAACCGACATCAATACGTCCACTGTATCAACTGCCGAGCAATCGAAAGCCGAAAAAACCGTACCGTTAGGGTTTTAGAAAAAGAAAAAGTAGAAGAAGATAGAAAAAGATAGAACAGAACAGAAGAAATAACAGAACAACATCAGAATCTCACAATTCGCAGCGGAACAACATAAAATAAATAAATGAATAATCTTTAAACAAAGAACTATATCAGTTATTACATTGCATTACATTTCATTACATCATCAGAGTGTACAACAACAAACAACATCAACAGCGGAAAAGAAATACTACTAACCTTTATTAATTAACTCCTTAATTAATTTTATTAATCCTTTGATTAATTACACCGAGTAATTAGTCCTTAATTACTTCCATTAAATACTTCCCTCTAATTGATTACTTACATTAAGTGATTATCCTATAATTATTTAAGTTAAATTAATTAACCATTAATCACTTTTATTAGTTAATTATCTTTAACTAATTACATTCATTTATTGACCTTTAATTAATCACATTAAGTAATTAATTATCCTCTAATTAATTACATTCAGTTATTACTTTAATCACTTATACTAAGTAATTAACTATCCATTATCTACATTTCTAAAGTATATTCAAACTTGATTAACTCCAATCTTCCAAATATTTTTCTAAACTTGGCCTAACATTCTCTTTTAAAACTAATAATAACTTTTTAAAAGAAACTTATTAAACATTTTACTTTTGAAAACTTAGCAAACACTTTAACTTTGAAACTTATTTTACTTTGTCTTTAAAACTTGAAAATTTGAATTCGCTTTACCTTTATAAAACTATCCATTTTATTTTAGTTCAAAAATCTGGTTACTAAAGAAATTTAAAACCAGACTTGCTTACCTATAGACCCGAGGCAAAAACAAATGAACCCGAGACAACACACGAGTTCATCCCTTCCTTAACTCCTTCGAGTCGTCTCTCCACTTGCACGAGAACCCACCTGAGCTTCCACTAAAATCCATCGACCCAGACACGATGTGCACGTGGTGCACGTACACCAGCGTCGTCGACCTCCGGTGATCGGCGTGGCGATACTCGACAATCACAATAACCCACGCGAACTCACATCTGTACCCAGATCGAACGAATTCTACTCGAATCGAAAATGAGGCACTCACGACTAAACCTGTGAACCACCACGGTCAGAAAACTCCTCCTTCCTGTCGCCTTCGACCTCGAGATCGCCTGACCACCCCACTGAACCCTCGCTTTACCTTCCAACAACCATCCCTCCATCGCGCGCCACTCAGGTTCTTCGTCTATATCGGAATTGGCTTGACAACTACGTCGAGCAAAACACTATACTAAACCTTAGTTCGCACCAGTACGACCACCACGGCCCTTGAAAAAATCAATTAGCATTTTTCCAGTGTTCCCTGACACCCTAGCCACCACCATGCCAAAGCACGATCACCCACATGACGCTGATCAACGTCAATCGACTGAAAACCCAAATTCGAACAGCTCTCTAATTCACATCAATTACTAAATTAAAAATCACAATTTGGTCCTTAAAATTCATGATTCACTCACACGAATCATGTCCCATAATCCAGAGATGAAATCATTGTCCAACTAAATTTTGATTTTACTGTAAATCTTAAATTTACAGAATATTTATTAAATATAAATACTTAAATTTATTTTTAAAAACAAGATTACATTGTTGCAATCCATTTCCTTTCAATAATCAAAGTCTAATGGTGATTTGTTTGGAAGATAGGAAGGGTTTTAAATTTGATATTGAACCAGAAATTTCACAGAGGCTTACATACTTACATACACAGTCATACTTCAAAGTATAGCAGGATTCAAATCAGATTCGAATTGAAAACATTCATGCAACAACATATTTTCATCAATATCACACTGATAAATTAGCACCCAAGATTTATTGTATGTTCACTCACCTATTTTACAGAAGAATAGAGCACTTCTTTGTTTTGAAAAAGCTTTTGAATTTGAGTTGCTGGAATGCTTAAAATTGCTTGCTTCAGACAATTTTCCAGGTTGAAGAAAAATGCTCGTTACTGGAATATGCTAAGATGACTGAAGACTTGATTAACTTGCTTGCTGAGATGTTTTGCTTTAGATCAGGTTTTATTGGTAACTGAGATGATCTTGTTTTTGAATTACAGGTTGAAGAAAAACTTGCAGGCTTTTGATCTTTGATTTTGAAAATGGATTACAGGAATTTGTGTTTTTGAGCTTGAGAGATGATTACAGTTTTTTCTCAGTTTTGATCTTGGAAAGTGAATTACATGGAGTTTTCTTTGTTTGGAAAATGAGATGAGAAAGAAAATAGAAATGAAAGATGTTTGTTTATATAATAAAATTTATGGCTTATTAAAGAAAATGAAAATAAATTTTGACACCTGTCCCATACCACATTTAATTTCTTAACACTTGTTATCAAGTAAATTTATATGCTAACTCACGTATTTATGTATTTTCAATTATTTTTTAGTTGATATAAAAAGCTTTTATATTAATATCCTAATTAGTTAATACATTTCTAATTTAATAAATGCTTTTGTAATTAATTTTCTAATTTATAAATACATATTCTAATTTATATAAATAAATTCCTTTAAAAAGAAAATAATACAAACAATTTATGTTCTCAATAAGATCAAATAAAATACATTTTAAAATCAAAGTATAATTTAAGATATATATATATCTATCTTTTGAAATCCAATTTAAATATCCAAATTCAAATTAAATTTCAAATCAATTTTACATATACATATACTTAAACAAATACAATTTCAGCTTGTATATAAGAATTCTATTTAAAATCTATGTATATATATATATACAACACAATTACAAATATAAATATTAATTTCATCAGATTCATTTGTTCAATCTATAAATTCAATATTTCTATTAATTAACTCAGTTATATTATCAAATACAGATGCCTAGAAATTCGGGTTACCACAGTAATGACTCGATTTTTCGACGCCCGAAAATCGACATCATTATGTCCACTTTATTTAAATGTCGAACAATCGAATGTCGGAAAAACGGACCGTTAGGGTTAAAGAAGAAAGAGATAGAAGACGAAATAGAAAGCAACATCAAAATCTCACAAACGCAACGGAAATACATATATATTAGGCAATAGCAAATTTTTATACAAAAGAACTTGTAACTGAATAATACATTACATCATCAGAGTACATACAAACAACAACCAAACACTGGACAACTGTCACAACTTGTCCTCAGCCCAAAAGCAGACTATACAACATATACTTCACATCGGAATATATCAAGTACGTGTGATACGTCTCGCCATCCAGCTCGTCTCCTGAGCTTCATAGCAGTCTATCCAGAATCTGTACTCTATAATACTCATTCTGACCTGAGCATTCTAGCGAAATAACACCCGAGTCAGTCTGGAAAACCAGCGTGAGAAAACACACTCAATTGGATTATTAAAGTTTTCAAAACCCTTTTGAAATCAAAGGTATCTCTTAAGACCACACCACAAATAAACAGGTCGAGTTTTACCTTACGATAACCAAAACATCTCTTATCAAATCCTTTGATATTATAGTAGTGTCAACATACAAATACTTATTTAAATAGCCGAAATTGTTACATTCATTAAATTCCGGCATAATAGATATACAAACAAGTCCAAATGCACTTGTTGGAGATTGAGTTTCCTTCAATAGCAGGCTACTGGGTGCCGTCCGTCACAGTACGTGCTCTAGATCACCATACTGAGGGTCCACCCTGATCCCTACCGCACAAGGCAGGAGCTACCCCTTACTGGATAGTCCGAATAAGATCACCCCGTGGTTGGGATCAACAACCGCCCACACAGCCGAATAAAAAGGGACATCTAGAAAGGGATGACCTTACCCTAATTGGTTGCTAGCCATTTAGCCTTGCTACACATCCCATGTTTTAGCCATTCCTGATTGATGAGGCTCGAGGCTATGTGTTACCTTTTTAGAACACATCTCACTTAGAATGCTCATCGTCCTCTTGACGATGTTCTGATAGCATTCGTCCATACAAGTCCGTTCCTGGTCCGTACGGAACCGAAGGCACTACTCCTACTACATCCATTTTGGAATCACCCTTAGGATTAGTAGCGATTAGCCCTTGCACTTCACTGCTCCATCTTCGACTCCAAGCTCTTGTCTTCCTCACGAAAACGTTCAAACTAGATCGAAGTGGTATTCGAAAAATTAATCCCTATCCTGGTCTCTTCGAAACGATCAGCGCATTGGTCAATATTGATAGTCAGTTATTTAACTATCTAATAACATCCACAAACAACCATCAGGCCTTAATAATTTCCCAAATTATCTATTTCAAAATATCTTCGAAAGATATTTTTCTACACTTCAACCCTTTGGAAACAGTTTTCAAATCACTTTTCTCTCGTGGAAAAATTTCCAAATATTGTTTATTACCACTGAAAATCACCAAGTCTAAATACTTTAGATTTTAAAATAATTTAAATCAATTTATCCAAAAATGTAAACTTTAAAACACTTATAATATAAACTTACTAAAACACTTTATTTAAAATACTAATTATGAAATTTAATAATAATTTCTCATGTAAAACTTAAGCCAAAACCAAATTCTAAAATAAAATTTATTCTATAAGGTCTAAATATTAAATAATTATCTTTTAAACCATAACACTAGTTAACCCTTTTTAAAATAATTAACTTATATAATTAACTTAATAAATATTTATTTTTAAAAACTTTAAAGCCACTAAATAATAATTTCTCTAAAAACATTCTTTGGAAAACAACTTTAAATTTAAAGCCACTAAATAATAATTTCTCTAAAGAAGTTCTTTGAAAAACAACTTTAAACTTTTGACTTATACTTAGAAATCTTCTTTGAAAATATACTTGGCTTTTCAGGGAAATACACTTTCCTTTCCACGCCTTTAAAAATAAACCACTGTTTACTTTTTAAACAAATCACCCTTTTCTTGTAAATTTCCATCTTGAATTTATACTCCCAAATTATCCTCTGATGAATATTTCACTTTATTTGTAAACCCTGTTTATAAATTTCGCAATCTCATTCTCCTTTGTTCACAGTTTCAATACTTGGTCGGTTTTCAAATCGATTCCAAAACTAATCGCCATTTTAAAATAAATTCCTTTACTTATCCAAATTTATTTCAATACCCACTAATTTCAGATTTTAAACTTTTATTATGATTTAAAAATCTTATTAAACTTAAAATACCAATTTCGTACCTTTTTCCAAAATAGTTCCTTTATCTCTCCCAATTATTTTAAACCCTGAATTTAAAAATAAATCCTTTATTTCTTTCAATAATATCATTTAAGTTTAAAAATTCATTTATTCCCATTTATTCAAAATCTCCTTTCCCATATTCGGAATTTATTTATTAGAATTTAAAAATCAACTTTCATCCTTTTCTAATTCATTCTTTAATTTATCTCAATTCTCTCTAATTAATTTACTTCAAAATGCTCTCTTTAATTCTTTTCAAAAATCCAATCATTATATTTTTGATAACTCATTATACCCAAATATATTCAATCAAACCATAGTATCCAATATTTTCAATTCCTAATATAATCAGTAATCTATCGCAGGTAACCAATGAATCATATCACAGATTATGAAACAAATTCAATATTTTGAGGAATCCTGTAGCAACCCATTTAAATATTTTATTAAATATAACATCGTTTGTCGGATTATAGTCCGAAAAAATACTTTTTGCAAACTGTCGAATTGGGGCTCGAGACCACTTCCATTGAGTCCAAAATAGTGTTTGCAATCTTTTTGAGTATAAACTTCAATATGTTTGGAGTTAATAGAATTTTGTTACTTTTTTCTGTTTGGGCTTTGAGTTTGGGTTCAGCCCACTAGCTAACTTAACACCCTAAATCAGTAACCCTTCTCTTCTTTCACTTCCATTTCCTTTACTCAAGCTTCAACTGAAAATGGGGGAAGAGAAAAAGAACTAGGAAAACTCCAAGCCCTAGTTTCCATTTGCAAACTCGAATTCGTGCTTCATAATTCAAGAGAAGCTATTGGTAAGCCCTCTCTTCATCTTCTCCAACTCTTTCTCTCTTCTATTTCAGAAATTCCTAAACCTAATTTACGAAATATTTGTTTTGATATTAGATTTGAGCTTTTAGAGTTGAAGTGAAGAGTAGTTGATCTTCTTTTTGTATTTGAGCCTCTCAATCATTGTTTTTGAGTTAAAAGGTGAGATTTTGGAACTCACATCTAAGTTATTGCTTTTGTTGTGGTTGGAAATGGATTCCTAGCCTCTATTCATGTTCATTGCTTTCGATTTGGATTTACTCATTCCGATATGTTTTGGCCACTTTGGCCTAGGCGAATTGTCGCCCAGACCAGGTAATAAGACCTCTGGTAGCCAAGCTCAGACGTCTGGTTTGGACCTGGAGCGAAAATAAGCACATGGTAGAAAGATGGAAAAGTTAGAAACCAATCCCAGATGTCTGATTTTTAGGTCCAGACGTCTGGATGGTTTCAGACGTCTGGTTTTGCCGAACCAGACGTATGGTTGGTTCTTCTGGAATATTTCCAGAGGCCAAAACCAGTCGTCTGAATTGACTCCTAAGACGTCTGGAATCACCCTGTTTTGCCTAATTGCCTATTTTTGGTTGAAGTTCCATTGTTTATCGATTTATGTCGCCCTGGTTTGTTGTTATCGTCACGATTGACTTTGATGACTTCTTTTTAGTTATTATACACGAACTTTATAAATCATTTTAAAGTGATTTTCCATCAAATTAGCTTTTGAAACTTTTATTTAGAGTGATTTTAAATATTAAATTAATTACTCCATAATAGGAGAATGTCAAAGGCTATTTCTAAAGAGGTTTTCAAACGATTAAAAATCTGATTTCTCCAAACTAGTTTCTAAGTAAAATATACACTCTTCTGCACTTCGAGCGAAGTGGAAAGGTGATTAAATGGTTAGGTAAAACACGGACCATGAACCCATGCATTTATCTTTTCGATTAATCCCCGACCTATTTGATTGATCGTTTTGGCCTTTTGGCCTAGTTTACCGATGAGATGAGGTAAACTTTGTACTGCTTTGAGTGTGAAATTAACTAACGGATAGTAAATGGTTTAGTGCGAGCATGTGGTATGGGACTCACGTTAACATTTTTCGGGTTCCATCCGAGGAGTTGGTGACACATATTGCTAGTTAATGGTGTCCAATTATGGGCCTCCGGACTTTCGCCACTACGATTTGTTGCCCTATAGCATCACTTTTGGAGTTGGTTTATTGTCACCGCTCGAGAGATACTTGGGTTTATTCCCTTTGGGATAGTGTCTTCGGACTGTCTCCTTTGGGTTTATTACCTTTGGGATAGTGTCTTCGGACTGTCTCCCTTAGGTTTAGTGCCTTTGGGATAGTGTCTTCGGACTGTCTCCTTCTGGCTCATCACCTTCTGGATAGTGTCTTCGGACTGTCTCCTGTAGGTGTTCCCCTTTAGCTAATATTTTCTTGGGTGATTTATATTCCCTCGAGTATCGCCCTTCGGTGTTGGTCGTTTGAACCATACAATATATAGCGGTTACCCTGTGGAACTTATATTACTTTCATTGGTATTTGTTATTTGCCTTTTTGGCTTGATTTGGGATATTCATATCCTTTGTTTATTGATTTGCTGATGATATGAGGCTTATTATGATTCATCTTTTATTGGATGATTGAGATATCTTTTGAGATATTTGTTCTTTATGACCTTGCAGTTTCATTATTGTTCAGTTTATCTAACTGATTTGTTTAGCTAGACTGGCCTGTGTATTTTATACTCGGGTCAGACCGAGATGTTTTAGGTTAGGTACATCGGACTTAGCCTATTTTGCTTCCGCATGGACTATTCAGCTTGCTCCTTTTTGTTATAGCTTTTTGTGCGGTCCCTTTTTGTTGTAACTCTGATATATGTATTCTTCTAGACTCGTTTGTATATTGTGGTTTACTATACCATTGACCATGTATCATTTGTATACTCTGTTGTGTATCCGTATATGTGTATGTGATGATCTACTATTCTGTGATGTATATTACATTTGAGTTGTTATATTCTATTCTGATAGATCCTCCAGCCACCTATGGTTTTGTATTAAGTATTTATGGGATATGCCGATCCGCTTGATATGGCAATTGTCGATGTATTCAATAGATAGTTAAGGCAAGGCTATAGATGGACGCTCCTATCCAGCTCTATTCTCCGCATTAGCAGACGGTATTATCTAATAATACTCCTTGCTAATGTGCGTCTCGGAGTGGGACATCACAGCTTTGTATCAGAGCTGCGTTCAGAACAAAATATGATAAACACTGGATAGAAGCACATATGCTGATACATCAAGGTATGATAAGTTTTATGAATCTTTGAATCATCGCGCCTCTATATTCCTGCTGTGCCTTTGGGGGTAGATAGAATTTGGGAATACGTCTAGGAACGCATTTTATTCTGTAGTATTCCACATTTGAATTAATGATACCTATGATATCTATCTTCGGAATAATTTTGTTCTTATCTTAACTTCCAGCTTATGGCTGGAAGAGGTAGAGGACGACGCTCGGATGCTGGGCAATCCAGCGGCATGCATCCAGATGGCGTTTATATGTCTGCTGATCAGTTTTTGGAGTTGTTTAGGAGCACCCAGCCTCCAGCTCCTACTCGATATCTCCTCCTCGCAAGTCTGCCTTTGCACGTCTGTGCAGTGATTTTTCTCATCTTGAAGGAAAGTCGTTTAAAGGCTCCGAGTCTATTCTTAAAGTCCAAGCTTGGGTTCGCACGTGCGAACGTATTTTCTCTCGCATGGATCTTCCTGATCATGATAGAGTTCTTGTAACATCTAGCTTATTGCAAGAGCATGCCCTTGATTAGTACGAGCTTCTTATAGCCGAAAATGACGAGTCTGCTCTTTCTTGGACTCGATTTCGGAAACGATTCGAACTCAAGTTCGTTCCTGAATATGAGAAAGTTTTATTGGCCCGTCGCTTTCTTTAGTTGAAGCAAGGGGAGTCTTCCGTTTCTGAGTATGTTGCATCATTCGAGGCCCTATCTAAGTATGGTCTTGAATTCATTAGCGCCTCTTATAAGAAGAATCTGAAGTTTGTCTTTGGTCTTAAGAAATATCTTAAGAAATCTTTGATGCTCGAGCTTAAGCTTTCTTTTGAGGAGTTGGTTGATTCAGCACTTCATCTCGAAGCCATTGAGAAGGAGTGTGATAGTGGTGATGATGTTGAGGTTCGCAAGAACCCCAACAAGAAGAAGTCTCCATTGGATAAGTGGGAATTTTTCCCTTCCAAGAAGAAAAAGCCCGTTGAATCTGATTCTCAGTCTCAGTCTGCTAGAACACCTTCCATTCGGTGGTGTTTCAATTGTGGTTCTCCTGACCATATGATTCGAGCTTGTCCTAAGCCTCTCTTCTGCCGCTATTGCAAGAAGGAAGGCCATCGTATTTCCACTTATCTTATTATTTCAAATAATCCTCTATCTGGCAAGCTAAATATAGCAGATGCTTCTGGAGCTCCTTTTCAGGGATAAGGTATGTCTCCATCTATTTTGAAAGGTTTCTATCTTTTCTGTGATTTTGATTCTAAATTGATGACATCATTTTATTCTTTAAATCCTCATGACAAGGAAAAGTGTTATTCATCTCATTTGGGTAATTTGTTAAAAAAATTGGTATTTTTGAGCTGTCTTAGGATTATCTCCTAAGTAATCTTTTGAGTGCTGGTAAGGTCTTTTCAGCCCGACCCGGCCACCGGTTTTCGTTTGTTACGAGTTGCGGAAGTTAGCCTTCCACTTACCGCATTCCATATTCATTATTATTCTTTTGAACGACTTATTATGTCATTCAGTTTGTCTAGCTTATTTCATCCATTTTATGAACCGAGTATTCTACGAATATCTCGACGACTCCATTTTCGTATTTATTGATTTTTGATGAAAACATCAATTTAAAATTTTGCAAATCATTTTCATAAGATTTATTTATAAGTATAATTGGATTTTTGTTCTTAAAACGAACAAAAGATATTCTTAAAAGTTTTTAAGAAAAATGTTTATCACATAGAAGATGATTTTGTGATTGTATTGCCCATTGAATGCTTTAAGAATTCTGGTCGATGCGCTTGATGAACGTTATCGATAAGAATTTCCTAAACGCTTTGATGAGACAATTTGACACGATATATTGACTTGTAAAAATGTAAATTTTCCTAGAAAGATTATTACATAAATATAATTGTTTTTGAATGTTTTAGCTTTTAGGGAAAGAATATTACTTAAAAGAACTCTTTTCTGATACTCTTATACTTGTGGTTCCTGAAGGGAACCAAGGCTTTATCTGTTGTACCAATGTAATTGTATTGGATTGAATGTCGTTCCCTTGCAAAAGAGAACGTGCTATCACTTATGTTTCTATACATTTTAAGCCTATCGTGACTAGGTATGCCACTCATGATCTAGTGCTCACGGCTATTGTTTTCGCTTTTAAAATTTGGCATCATTATTTTTGGATTAGAAATTTGTTCTATACCCCAATCAAAAATCTTTGGAATATTTATTTTCTTATAAGGAACTTAATTTGTGTCAAGAGAGTTGGCTCGAGTTCCTTGCATTTTATAATCTTGATATTCTTTTGTGTTGGAATACTTTTATGGTTGTTGCTCTTTATTTTCTTCTTAAGTATTGCGAGGATGCAATTTCTTTAAGGAGGGAAGTCTGTAACAACCTGCATATTTATCGATTTTATATTTAAATATTTTATTAAATATAACATCGTTTTTTGGATTATAGTCCGAAAAGCTACTTTTGCAAACTGTCAAATTGGGACTCGAGACCACTTCCATTGAGTTTAAAATGGCATTTGCGATCTTTTTGAGTATAAACCTCGATATGTTTGGAGTTAGTAGAATTTTGTTACTTTTTTTCTATTTGGGCTTTGGGTTTGGGTTCAGCCCACTAGCTAACTTAATACCCTAAGTTAGTAACCCTTCTCTTCATTCACTTCCATTTCCTTTACTCAAGCTTCAACTGAAAATGGGGGAAGAGAAAAAGAATTAGGAATACTCCAAGCCCTAGTTTCCATTTGCAAACTCGAATTCGTGCTTCATAATACAAGAGAAGCTATTGGTAAACCCTCTCTTCATCTTCTCCAACTCTTTCTCTCTTCTATTACGAAAATTCCTAAACCCAATTTAGGAAATAGTTGTTTCGATCCTAGATTCGAGCTTTTAGAGTTGAAGTGAAGAGTGGATGATCTTCTCTTTGTATTTGAGCCTCTCAATCATTGTTTTTGAGTTAAAAGGTGAGATTTTGGAACTCACATCTAAGTTACTGCTTTTACTGTGGTTGGGAATGGATTCCTAACCTCTATTCATGTTCATTGCTTTCGATTTGGATTGACTTGTTCCGATATGTTTTGGCCACTTTGGCCTAGGCAAATTGTTGCCCAGACCAGGTGACTAGATGTAACGACCCATAAAATTTTAATAATTTTTAATTGGTTTATAACATATTTAATTAGAATTTTGAGAAATTTATAATAATAATAATAATAGGAAATAAAGTTTTAATATTTGGATTACGTCTAATTACATAGAGCAAATGGTAAAAATTTCAATTTATAATATGAATGTTTTTTTTATTTGTAATTCTATTAAAGTCAAATCAGTTAATAATTGATGATAATAAATTATTTCCAAAACTTGAATATTTTTCTATAGAAAATTTCGAAACCCTCTTCTGAGTGAGGCATCATCTTTCGTTTTTCCAGATTCGGACTTCTATTGCTCCGTTTATGTTATTTCTGATCAAATAACAGCATTTTCAATACCAATTATCAACTTTTAATCGGATGATCCTACCCCTAATATCTGTATACCGTTTTAATCGTTTCGTCACGTTGATCTCTACAGTATATTCGTTTCTGTATTTTGAGGTCCGGTACACGACGGAACCAATAAGCTGTACGTTGTAAACGGTACCCTAAATTTGCGACTTTATTTCTCCCTTTTGTTTCAAAATTTGAAACGTGCTGTCCAAACAAGCTATTAATGGCTTTAATTATTTTCTGAATTAGTGTGTAGCTGTTATTCTTTTCTACCGTTAAAATTTCAATTGCTTAATATAACAGTAACATCTGATATAACAGGTGTTTAAGCATAATATAACAGTAACATCTGATATTGTCTGGTGAGAATAACTCACCTGTTCAAAGCTGGAGATCGCTACCAAAGCACACACAATGACACAATGAAGGCACGATAATACGGACAAGACTTGAGAGAGTGGAGAGCCAAAGCTATATGGCTTGATAACATATACACACAACAATACATACATACATAAGCATTCAACACAATATAACAACAAACAACATAAGAATTCAATGCCCAAATCAACAACGATTGACTTGCACTTGCTCTCTACCCCATATGCTTTAGATATACAAGTATTTGGCTCGGCCTAGGGGTGCTACATGTCTGGTTTGGGTGAGAGGGTGGTCGGCCTAAGCATGGCTTTGGTGTGGTGAAGTTTAGGTGCAACTAGGCTACACCATTGGTCAAATATCATCATATGTATGCAATACATTGGTCCGGCCAGAGGTCATATGGCTCGGCCAGTGGCTCCAAGAGGTGGTGGGTGGTGTGGCAGAGGGTGGTGGTTGGTGGTGGTGGCGGCAAAAGGTGGAGGAAGAAGGAGATGGCAATCCTTGACTAGTTTTGGTACAAGTGATGGCTAGTACTACTTTAGATGGATTTTTGTGATGATCTTCACCATGGCTTGGCTTGGCCTGAGGAGAAGAGGTGTTAGGATGTGTGATGGTCAGAAAAAAGTGGTGGTGGTGGTCGGCCATAGCTTGGAGGAGGGGGAGTACAGCTATGAAGGTGGAGAGCATGTGCAAATTCAAGTAGAAAATCAATAAAAAGACAAGAAGAAGATAGAATTTTTTACCAAAGCTTCACAAGGAGAATAGCCATGATTTTTTTGTGAGAGAAAGAGAAATGATTTTCGTGAAAGTGAAAAAAATGCAGCAGAAATGAGTAGATTACACGGCGAAAACAATTAAGAGAAAAGTTGGGAAAATGAAAGGTCGGAAATGCAAAGAGACATAGGAATTTCAAAAGTTTAAAACTCTTCGAATTTCCTCTATTTTTTTATCAATGGCTGAAAACAAAGATGAAAGATCTCAGAAAATAAAATAAATAAGAAAAGAAAATAAATAAATTTAAACAATATCAATTAAATAAAGAAAATGCAGTAAATACTAAACTAGGCTTTATAAATTTGAATAAATTCAAGTGTACTTTAGAAAATTTATATTCTTATTCTAAAAATATTAAAATATGAAAATATACCCAAATTAACACATTACATAATTAAAATAATAATATCACAAAGAAAATAAAATTTATATAAAGTAAAAATAGGCAAAAATTGTTAAATAAAACAAATTTACTCAAATTTTGAAATGTACATAACTTTTGCAGTTTAACTCGATTTTCAACGAAACGAAAAGAAGTATTCAAGTTATTAAATCTATCCTCATAATACAAGATAAAATTTAAGAATTTAAATATTTAAATTTGAAATTTAAAAGTCAAGGTTTGGCCAGTTTGAACAGAAATTCATCTTTTAGTAAAATATCCAATTTATACCGATTTTAAATTATAATTCACATAATAATTAACACTTATATTTAAAAATGAAATGTTTGAAATAAAAAAGTTTAAATATAATTTCAAAATAAAATAAAGTCAAATATTAAAATATATGGAAAAAATCTAGGGTTGTTGCAATTATTAATAATAATATTAGGAAATAAAGTTTTAATATTTGGATTACGTATAATTACATATAGCAAATGGTAAAAATTTCAATTTATAATATGAATGTTTATTTTTTATTTTTTTTGTAATTCTGTTAAAGTCAAATCAGTTGATAATTGATGATAATAAATTATTTCCAAAACTCGAATATTTTTCTATAGAAAATTTCGAAACCCTCTTCTAAGTGAGGCGTCATTTTTCGTTTTTCTAGATTCGGACTTCTATTGCTCCGTTTATCTTATTTCTGACCAAATAGTAGCATTTTCAGTACCAATTATCGAATTTTAATTAGATGATTCTACCCCTAATATTTGTATACCGTTTTAATCGTCTCGTCCCGCTGATCTCTACGGTATATTCGTTCTGTATTTTGAGGTCTGGTACGCGACGGAACCAATAAGCTGCATGTTGTAAACGGTACCCAAAATTTGTGACTTATTTTTTCCCTTTCATTTCAAAATTTGAAACGTGCTATCCAATCAAGCTATTAATGGCTTTAATTTTTTTCTGAATCAGTGTGTTGCTGTTATTCTTTTCTACCGTTAAAATTTCAATTGCTTAATAATTTTCCAATTCACAGATAGACTTCCCCATTCCTACCCATTAATAAATTCTGAAATCATCGTCCTCGCCTTTTAAACTTGATGTGGTGTTAATCAATGAAATAAATTATGACTTTTACTTTCCTATTTTTTTTTAAAAACGTTACGCCCAAGAAAAAAATTAATGGCTTCAATAATTTTCGCCAAATCAGTGGGCTCGACCGTTTCAGTTACCTTTATTTGTATTCACTCAAAATTTCGTTTGCCATTGTCATATTTCTTTCTCCTTCCTGTTGCGTTCGGCTCCTCTCTTTCCTGTAAGTTCTTCTTATTCCTTTTTTTTTCTCTTCTTTCATTTGTTATTTTGTTTGTTTTTGTTTTCTTTTCTTTTTCTTTTTTCCCCGTTGAACTTAATCCTCGGTCTCTTCCTCCTCACTCATGCGGCGACAACGACCCACCTTCATGGCAATCTTGGATCTGCGCCGCCTCCTTACCCACACCGGCCACACCAACATCACGCACACCCACGCATGCCCCTTGCAACCCAAAAAGCTCTCCACCACCCAAGCCTTGCAGCCCATATCCGACATTGTCAGGCTTAGCCGCACCCAGATCTGCCGATCACCACAGCACAAGTCTCCACATCCATCGACCACTAACCCGTATGCCACCTCCCTCATTTTCCATCACCGTGCGCAGGCCTCCTCTCCACAACCTAGTCGTGCGCCACAACGACCGAGAGACGTCTCCACCCACTCTCTCTCTCTTTTCCCGCCACACGCCCCTCTCTCACAAGAGCACATCTGTTACCTCTAGAAATCGCTCGCGCCATCTACCCTCCTCCTGCCACCCGAGTGCGGCTGACTTATGCGACCCCTGAGCGAACCAAGCTTTACCACCCCTGTATATATGCTATGCTCTCATGTTGGCTACTGTGGATTCCCCTTTCTCTGTTATACATGACTTCTTATTGATTCAGCTTGAAATATATGTGTTTCAAATTCGTATGTATGTTGCAACTCTAAAAAAATATTCGAAAGCCTACTGGAAGAGTGGTATTTGTTCACTTGACCTTTGTATTTTGGGTTGTGATATTATACGACATGCGTGTATGGTGTTCGGTGATATGTGCATGTATATATCATGTATATGTTGCTCATATTATATATATGTTGTCTTGCTTCACTCAGATACCACCTTACAATACATCGATTTACTGGAAGCTTGAATACATATAAACAAATATGGGTAGCCTGTTTTATACATCTAGTTATACATTGTCTGAAGCACATAAACCTGTCACCTTACCTTGCACCTTACCCAAACGTGCATGGCTATGCAAGTCATATCTATATAGATCATTAAGTGGTTGTGTTTCGTGCTCAATGAATACTAAGTAATGTTTTTAAATGGACGTATAAAGATAAGGCGAAGATATCTATATATATTTGTATCGAAATATTGTTTTAATGGCCTGCGTTGTATATAATTTTCAGTGTATGAGCTATGTTATATACATATTGTGGTTGAAGAACGGTTGACCGTTATTAGTGACTTTTAACATGATACATAAAGATTTTGGATTTTACAAGGTTTTTAAATTTAATATGGATTTTTCATAATAATAAAAATGAAATATATGTATATTTGTTCACTCCATCATCGTACTAAAATATATCCTTGCTTGTCGCAGCAAACTAACTTATCGTGCCTGATTCATGCTAGTGTCTGTTACATCGTTCTTTTCCATAGCTGTTTTTTCCATTGTTCTCTAGCCTCGAAAGGTGAGCAATCACTCATGATTAACGTTCTTTTATTTATTAAATTTGATTTCAATTGAAATGACAATTGAAATATGCTGATGTTAGATTTACATTGCAATATATGTTGTTATCTGAAATTGTTCACTTGTGGGATATGACACCATATCCTGTTGCTTATATTTTATTTAAATTGTTGATGATATGTGCCTGTTCTTATTTTATTATCTGCTATCACTCTGCAAGTTCCCTGTTAGTATAGTATTCACCATGGGTTGAAGTGATACATACCCGAACGGACTTTAGTATAGGAGAAATCGTTATGGGTTGAAATGATAAACCTAAGCGATTTTCATTTAATTGAATTTGGGATTACGGGTTGAAATGATATCCACCCATATATATTTAGTGTACGGTTTGAAATGTATAATTATCGGTAGCACTTGGCTATATGATAGAAAATATGTACAGACATCGTTGGTCCATATATGAATATTTTGAAAATAATTTCTATGGTTTTGGAAAGAAATATATGGTTTAATTAATATCGAATCTTTATATTTTATATAAATGGAAATTTTTATACATAGATTTAGTAGCAATATTTGACATAAATTAGATGGATTTATTACATATATATGGTTAAGTATTTTTGTAAATCTATATTTCAATAGATTTCTTGAAATAAACTGAATAAGTAAGGTTGGGAAGATAAATTTGGGTTTATTGGAAATGGTATTTAAATAAGGATTTTATTAAATTAAGTAGATTTGGAATTACTGAATGGGAAAGTTAAAAGGTATGATTTTATACCTGGATTTTGATTTAAGTGATTTGTTAACTCCATTATTCTACGACCTAACGAGATACGGGATAACGACCTAATGAGTTAGGGTTTGAGCAAGCTGAAGTTCTACCGCAAGCCAAGGGAATAGGCGACCTAGCGACCTAAAGTGTGAAGTAACCCAGCGACTCAACTAGTCAGCGACCTACTGAGCTCAATGATCTAGCGACCTAAGGCTCGCGACTTAACAATTTATAACAGGCTGTGACCTAAAGAGTTAAAGCGGCAGCGACCTAGTAACTAAATGAAGACAGAGCGACCTAAGAATGGAGCGGTCTTAACGACCTAAAGAGCTTACGACCTAAGGGCTCCTACAACACAGCGACCTAATGGATTGAGTGACATAGCAAGTTAACGACCTAGTCTAGGTCGCTATATTGGATATCTCAACATTGCTAAGTCACCAACTAGTCACTTAGGTCGTTCACGACCTAAGACTTGCCAGAATGTACAAATGATCAAATCAGCCTCTGTTAAGCCGTAAACCATGACCTACGACCTGCCCTAGGTCGCCCACGACCTACCGACTCACTCAGAAGAAACCAAGTGTTAGCCTGTTGAGCCGTGTGCCGTGTCTTCTAGGTCGCTTGCGACCTACGACATACACTTAGGTCGTTCGCGACCTATGAACCAGTCCAGAATCTCCCCTATAAACACAACATTAGCTCCAACTGAAAGAGGACCTTTTTGGCTCATTTCTGGAACGTCGATACTCTGCTGTTTTCTCAACTCACCGAACACTTCAAACACACAAGGAATTTCGTTGAATTTCAAGAAGAAATCAAACACATTCGATATGGATTCAGAGAGTTCTCTTGCATCGAAGTTCTAACAACTTGACTTTGTAGTGTTGTAATTGAAGAGTGTCGTAAAGTTGTAATCGATTCAGCAATAAAGAAGTTTAAAGTGGATGTAGGCTTAACTTGAAGCCGAACCACTATAAAAATGTTGTTTCTTTACTGTTTTCCTGCAATTTTCTACTTGTTTCTGATTCCCGTATCGACGGGTGGTGCTTTCGTATCTACTCTACATACACCGGGGTGTTAGCGTCTGATTTTTTCGTTAACATTTTTGGTGCTTTCACTGAGAACCAAACTCAGGCTATCTTCATCATTGCTTCGCAAAAGTTTGTTGAAAGAATCTCTCTCAAAACCAGAAATCTGTCAGAGATAATGGCTCCTGGAAGAAAGCGCGGATCTACAAGACTCAGTAATGTCCATGAGAATACTACCACTTCTCCTTCGTCAAGTCAAGCAGCACCAAGTGCCAAAATTACACGAGCAGAGTTAGATGCTGCAGTATCTAGGTTATACCAAAGAGAGGGATATTCCTAAAGAGAGGGATATTCCTCAAAGAACAGCTAGCCCCGCCAAAGAAACACCTCCTTAAGCTGGAGGATCAAGACCACAGCCAACTCTCCGCAAAAGTTTGTCCAGACAAACTTCCGAGAAAATGGCCGAAGTCTGTCCTGCAGATCCTTTGAATGATGAGGAATATCTTTCGAGCATGGTGCTACAAATCATAAAAGAAAGCATGCAGAGGGTTGAAGATGAAAAAGAATAGGGATTCTCTCCAAGCAAGACTCCGTTCACTGAAAAGATTTTGAAAGCTGAATTTCCAAGAAAGTTTGTTCCTCCTACCATTCCAGCTTATAAGGGAACAAGCGACCCTAATCAATTTCTGTATAAGTATGACTGGCAAATGACTGGTGCTAGGGCATCTGATGAGATTAATTGACGGTACTTTCCCGTATACTTGGAAGGGGTGGCTCTACTCTGGTTCACAAAGCTTCCGGTCCGATGCATAGACCAGTTTGTCGATTTGACTCGGAGGTTTAAAGAGTAATTCAGGTTGTATGCTTCAAAGGCAAAGGATATTATGTCACTATCAAGCCTAAAACAGAATCCTGGGGAATCTATTAGATCTTTCTTGAACCGCTTCAACGTAGCTTTGGCTGAAGTGGACAATACAGAGCCGCGGATGGTCTTGACATACTTGATGAGGGCAACCGACAAATCAAGAGAATTTGGGAAGCGGCTGAATATGAAAGAACCGAATTCGCTTGAGAAATTCTATAAAAAAGCTGATGAATTCATGCGCTTGGAAAGCCTTCAAGCATCGGTTAAAGCGGCACTGAAAGAGGTTAAGGATAATACTGCTGGTCCTACCAAAAAGGAATCCGGAAATCAAAAAAGGGAGAATAATGGTGGGAAGAAACAGAAAGATATGAAGAAACCCCGCTTCTCAAAACCTTCAGATTTCACTCCTTTGACTGACACCCCGGAGAATGTCTTTTTTGTACCAAAGACGCGGTAGAATATCCTAAACCGCCTAAGATGAGAGTTGGGAGAAAAGCTGCTCAGAGTGGGAGATTCTGTCGGTTTCATAATCAACCCGATCATGATACCAACGAATGCCGCCACCTGAAAAGTTTGATTGAAGAACTGTTGAGAGAGAACAAGTTGTAGCAATATGTTAAGAGAAGTAGAAATGACCCAACTTCATCTACTAAGGGCAAGCAACTTCCTGCTCGTCCATCTAGCTCGGGTGAGAGGAATACTGTGCATGAATCAGAAAGGCCTGTTATTAATGTGATTACAGGAGGTCCTCACCCAGCGGGCAGAAACTGGGGCGAGATGGAATGATATGCCCGTGCCTTGAAGTATGCACCAACAGAAGAGAGCGTTTTTGTGCTAGAAGATACTGCACCTTTGAAGCAGCAGAAAACTTTTAATGATGATATTGTGTTCAGAACCAGGGACTCTATGGGCATTGAAGCTCCAACCATGGATCCCTTGGTCATCTCTGTAGGCATTGGGCCGGCTATTGTGAGAAGAGTGCATGTAGATTGCGGCGCTTCTTGCAACGTTCTCTTCAAAAAGACATTCGATCAAATGAAAATTCCAATGGCTGATGTTCAAGCCTCATCTCAGAAGATTGTTGGGTTCACTGGGGAACCAAAGCAGCCAATTGGAACTGTTGACTTGTTCGTCGAGCTTGGAGAGGGGTAGAAAAAGTTGGTTCGAAAACAGACTTTTGTAATTGTTGATGAATTTTCTGCCTACAATGCCTTCCTAGGCCGACCAACTCTTGTGGCTTTTAAGGCAATTCTCGCCCCGTGGTGCCTCACTATGAAATTCCCCACGGATAATGGAGTTGGATTTATTAAAGGGAATCAGAACGCTGGGCGAGAATGTTATCTAATAGAGTTGCGCGAAGCGAGGAAGAAAGAAATGGGAAAAAATGCGGCAGCCCCAGTCCGCATCAAAGAACCAACCTTGTAGCAATTGCAGGGTGGACCCTGCATTGGAAAGCATAGCGGGGCACGAAGAGAAATGAATCCCATAAAAGCTAGTGCAGGGGAGAATAGAGTGGTGTCAGTTGAAGTAACGGTGCCAGTACCTGTTGACCCGAAAGATCCGAACAAAGTGGTGAATGTGGGTTCGCAACTTAGTGTGACAGTTCAAAATTCCTTGGTAACATTCTTGAAAGCAAATCTAGAAGTATTCGCTTGGACTCATGCTGATATGTGTGGAATATCCCTAGAAATTGCAGTACATACTCTGAATATTGATCCGAAGTTTACACCGATAAAACAGAAAAGAAGAACCCAGGGTCCTGAAAGGTCAGCAACATTGAAAGAAGAGGTAGACCGGCTTATGGAGAATGGTTTCATCAGGGAATCTATTTATCCGAATTTGGTTTCAAATCCAGTACTGGTTAAGAAAGCTAATGGGAAGTGGAGAGTATGCATTGACTTCTCAGATTTAAACAAAGCCTGCCCCAAAGACTACTTCCCGTTACCCAGGATATATCAGTTGGTGGATGGAACAGCGGGGCATGAATTGTTATCTTTCATGGATGCTTACTCCGGATATAACCAGATTATGATGCATGAGCCGGATCAGGAGGACACAAGCTTCATCACCGATGTTGGTCTCTGCTTCTATAGAGTCATGCCCATCGGACTTAAGAATGCAGGGGCAACTTATCAAAGACTCATCAATGCTATGTTCAAACCGCAGATTGGCAAAACTATGGAAGTTTATGTTGACGATATGTTGGTGAAATCAAAAAAACGATAGACCATATGGATCACTTGGCGGAAATGTTTGTAATCCTCCGAAAGTACGGAATGAAGCTTAATCCTTTGAAATGTTCGTTTTGGGTGGAGTCCGGAAAGTTCTTGGGTTTCATTGTGAGTGCTAGGGGCATTGAAGCTAATCCTGCTCAAATTGCTGCCTTAAGAGAAGTCAAAGCCCCTAGAACAAAGAAGGAACTGCAGAGTCTTAATGGAAAAGTCGCTGCTTTGAGTCGATTCATTTCCAAAGCTACTGATAAATGCATTCCGTTCTTTGATGCTCTGAAGAAAGGAAGGAAAAATTTTGACTGGACTCCTGGATGCCAAAAAGCTTTCGATGAGTTGATTCGTCATATGGAAACGCCTCCAATACTTTCTAAGTCGGACAATGGTGAAGATCTTTTTGTATATTTGGCAATCTCATCTCATGCACTCAGTGCAGCATTGGTACGGGAAGACGCAAAAATTCAACGCCCGGTCTATTATATCAGCAAAAGATTCACTGGGGCAGAGATGAATTATTCAAACTTGGAAAAGCTCGCCTATTGTCTACTGCTTGCATCAAGAAAATTGAGGCCATATTTTCAAGCTCATCCTATCAAAGTCATCACTGATCAACCTCTGAAGCAAGTCCTGTTTCGCCCTGAGACTTTGGGTCGCCCTTTAAAGTGGAATATTGAACTCAGCCAATACGACATCACTTATCATCCCCGGAGAGCAAATAATGGACAAGCTTGGGCAGATTTCATCGTAGAATATACAGATAAAGGTGATAGTAAAGAAGAAGTGACTGATAACACCCCCAATCCGATGGAAATTATATGTTGTTGGTGCAAGAAACGATTACTGTTCCAGAGCTGGGGTTGTGCTTGAAACCCCTGAAGGGCAATCATTATGTTATGCATTGAGATTGGAATTCCCTTCGACAAACAATGAAGCAGAATATGAAGCTCTTATTGCCAGCTTGAGAATTGCTAAAGAATTGAATGTCAAAGTGTTGCAGATCTTTAGTGATTCATAGCTTATTGTATGTCAAGTCAAGAAAGAATTTCAAACTAAAGGAGGAAATCTGCCCGCTTACTTATCAAGAGCTTGGGAACTTCTTGATGGTCTTGAACATTATTCGATAAATCATATGCCCCAGGAAGAGAACATGAAGGCAGATTCTCTCGCAAAGTATGCAAGCACTGGTGAAGCTCAATTATTGGGATTAGTTCCTGTGGAAGTCTTGTCAGCTCCAAGCACTGATGAGATGGATATTGACTGGATCATGACTATATCTCAGGAGCAAGAATCGTGGTTGACTCTGATAATGGAATATCTGCTCAACGGTTCTCTACCAGAAAATTCAAAAGAACGACAGAAGTTGCTAAGAAAATCCTCTAAATATATAATTCAAGATGGCTGATTGTATAGGCAAGGATTCTCAATGCCATTACTCCGATGTGTGACCAAGGAAGAAGCTAAGACAATTCTAGCTGATGTACACGGAGGAGAGTTTGGAGACCATTCAGGTGGTCAAACTCTAGTAAAGAAAATTCTCCGTTATAGGTATTTTTGGCCAGATATTAATCGTGATGTTGCAAGCTATGCCCGAAAATGCGACCGATGCCAGAGATTTGCAAAAATCCCAAGAGCACCTTCCACCGAGATAACACAGATGGTCAGTTCGTGGCCATTTGCTATTTGGGGAATAGATCTCATCGGGCCTTTGCCAACCGCCAAATCCGGAATCAGATATGTTATTGTTGTTGTTGATTATTTTACTAAATGGGCTGAATCTGAACCATTGGCTACTATTACCTCTAAAAAGATGATAAACTTTGTAACTAAGAATATCATTTGCAGGTATGGTGTGCCCCAAAAGATAATCATAGATAATGGAACCCAATTCGAAAGTGGAGAGTTCCAAGATTTTTACAAGCGATTCAAGATCCAGAAAAGCTTCTCAGTAGTGGCTCATCCGCAGGCAAACGGGCAAGTGCAAGCAGTAAACAAAATTATCAAATCAACCATCAAAAAACAGCTGGAAAAAGCGAAAGGTTGTTGGGTCGATAAGCTTCCACTAGCACTATGGGCATATAGAACCACCCACAAAACTGCGACCGGGCACACTCCATTTTCATTAGCATATGGATCAGAAGCAATGATTCCGGTGGAAATAGAAGTCCCTTCACATAGAAGAATTCATTTCAACCAAGTTGAAAACGAAGAGTTGCAACTTGAAGCACTTGACTTCCTTGATGAAAAAAGGGAAGAGGCTCAACTCTGAATTGTAGCCCATCAGCAAAGAATTGCCAGGCATTTCAATTCCAAAGTTCGCTAACGCAGCTTTGAGATTGGAGATCTAGTCTTGACAAGGGTCATGATAGCAACGGGAGTGTTTGCACCAAACTGGGAAGGGCCCTATGAAATAGGCAAAAAACTTCTTGATGGCACTTTCAAACTGACAACTGTCGAAGGAGATCCAATTCCAAGAGCTTGGAATAGCAATCACTCGCGTCCATATTTTACTTAAAAGCTTTGCTTAAATTTTTAAAATGATTATGGATGTTTCATTCTTGCATTGTAAACCATTGTAAAAGTAGTATGAATGAATAATAAGAACTATAAAGTGGATGTAGGCCCAGTTCTTGGCCGAACCACTATAAATCTTGTGTTCTCTACTATTATAAACTGCTTGTTTTATTTCGATATATAAAGTACTTCAATTGTATTACTAAAATGTCGATTTAATATTGCAGGCCATTAAAACAAAGCTTACCCATCATAAGACCAAGCGATCCCTGACATCACTCAACAAATGAATGTTCAGCCACAAAAAATTCCAGACTCAAATCCTATATAAGAAGTGCTTCAAGCAAACAGTTAGTGGTTTCGCCAGAGGTAGACCCTTCCTAACTAATTGTGATCGTTTGTGCAAACAAACATCCGACTAATTAGCCTGTATCAGACCCTGCGAACTCATTTAACAATGAAGTACACTTCTTTGGATAGAATAAGCACTTGCAAAAGAAATGAATGTGTGCTTGAAAATGATAACAGGGAACCGTTAATATGAACAAATGGCGAAAAGACATAGGCGAGCAGGAAGCAAGCAGCAAAAGACCTCTTCGGAGGCGCAAGCCCTCTTCGGAGGAACAACTCTTCGGAGGATAAAGACCTCTAATGGGACTTGCTAGAAAAAGAAAGTTCTCTTTCTCAACAAAAGTTGTGGAATGACCGGTGGCACGGGACACTCGTTTACTAGCTGAGAACGTTTGTGCAAACGAACAATCCAAGTAACTTGTGTCCGCCCCGTGAATCCATCCAACTGTGAGAAGGAAACTTCTAGGCAAAAGCCCTACTCGGAGGCACACATTTCACCGTGATCTGAAATAAAACTTCACACGAGTTGAAAGGTGAAAAGACCTCTTCGGAGGCACGCATTCCATCGAGATCTGAAATAAAACTTCACAAGTGCTGGAATGTGAAAAGCCCTCTTCGGAGGCCCATTTCACCATAGTTGAAATGCTAAAAGACCTCTTCGAAGGCACACATTTCACCGCGATCTGAAATAAAACTTCACACGAGTCGAAACGTGAAAAGCCCTCTTCGGAGGCCCGCTTCCCAACGGACAGGGAAAAAATAAAAGCCTCTCTCCAGAGGCAGAAACAAAAAAAAAGCCCTCTCCCCAGAGGCACAATCACAAAAAAAAGCCCTCTTCCCAGAGGCACAATCCAACAAAAAAGCCCTCTTCCTAGAGGCACAATCAAACAAAAAAGCCCTCTTCCCGGAGGCACAATCAAACAAAAGCCCTCTTCGGAGGCACAAGCAGGTCAAAGCCCTTTTTCGGAGGCCCACTTTACCACGAAGGAAAATTCACTTGCCAAAAATAAAAGTGACTTTCTCCAAAAAGTGAAGTGTAAAAACTTCGCAACAAAAAAAATTAGAAGAAGACTTCTCCAAAACGAGGCACATTCTACTAAATCAGAAAAATATTTCCTTAAAACGGAAATATTATCCTATAAAGTACATATCCAAACCTCCTTCAAATGGAGAAGTTGTTCTCTAAAGGAAAAGTACAAGTCTTCTCGAAACAGAAGAGTTGTTCTCCAAAATTTTGCCAATGTGAAAGAGATTGCAGTAAACCATGGCATGGGGGCAATATAATATAGTTGCAAAAATAAAAACAATGCTCGAGCAACATACCATAGGTTTACTGCAACATCACACAGAGAATATAAAGAAACTTGTATGAAAAAGAAGAATAAATGCATTCTCAAAACAGAAGTTTGTACAAGTAAAAGAATCATTTTATTCCATGCTAT
Organism: Allium cepa; assembly: GCA_030765085.1. Lineage (NCBI taxonomy): Eukaryota > Viridiplantae > Streptophyta > Magnoliopsida > Asparagales > Amaryllidaceae > Allium > Allium cepa. The sequence continues at coordinate 887,654,719 of CM060943.1, read as the reverse complement.
AATTTTTTTTATACATGTGCAGGTCTCAAAACAAAAGAAGGCGGGGATCGGTACCCACACAATCTCCGGTCAACACAAGTCTTTATATATACAAGCAAAAAAGCAAGACGAAAAGCATAAGTCCCGAACCCATCACTTCTTCTTCCTGCCTCCTTTCCAGCCTTTGCTTGGCCAGATGATTAACTTTTTGGGCCGGCTTGTGTGAGTAGGGGAAGAAAGAGGAAGGGGTGCAATTGGACTATCTTCTGCTTTTTCTTCGCCGGCAGAAGCTTCTCCCTTTTTCTTTGAGACTCCGTGCTTCCCCTTCTTCCTTAAAGAAGACTCACTGCCCGGAGTAAAAAGTACAGACAATGTTATGTCATCAGAAATAGTCTGCTCCGGGGTTCTTTCGCCTTCTTCAGGTTCCTCGGGTTTCTGTTCTTGAGAAGCGACCGGGTCATCCAAGCCTTGAAGAGCTTCTATCTGCTCCTCTTGTGACCACGGTTGAGAAACGGAAGGAGGAGTAATCTGAAGAGGCGGAGAGGAAACAGCTGGAAGAGGGGAAGGCTGAATAACACTTGGCGCTTTCACTACAGGAGAAGAGAAGTTAAAGTCAGTATCTCTCATAAAAAGAGGAGAAAGTGGCGCGTCAAGATTTAAATAATAATCAAAAAGTTCATCAAGCTCATGTGAAGTAAGCAAGCAGTCCACTTGAGCGAGATCAACATTGAGGTTACCTAGAGAAGTAGGCTTTATTATGTCAACTTCAAAGTCCTGCGCTTCAGCGCTTTCTCGAGTCTCATCTCCAGTGCGGGTGGTGGCACTTTCAATAACAGCTTTAGCAAGAGGAGGTGAATGGGAACTGGAGCCAGCAATATCGAAGTCGGCCGAAACTGAAGGTAGAACTGGGTCGGTTGAGATTGTCTTTCCTAAATGTTCTCCTTCTGCCATTCCGGCTCTCTCTCTGGAAAGTTGCTCCTTTCCCCTGGCAAGAGCGGCACATGCATCATCATCTAGATAGTGCACCATTAAATCTACTTCGGCATATCTGTCTCCTCCAAGCATATCAAGTATGGCCTCCCACACTTTGGCAGAAGTAATTTCATACTCCGGTCCCAAAAATTTAAGGCTACTGCCCCCCAGAACACTATAGATGTAAAACTCGAATAGAGTGGAGCTGACATCGGCTTTAGTTGCCATATGAGATTCTTCGGCTGCAGTTTTGCCGGCATAGCTTCATCGCGCTCTTTTTCAGCTTTACAAAGTCGAGCTTTTAGTAGTTCAATTTCCAAGTTCTGGGAGTTGGTCTTTTCTTGTAGATGAGCAACATCGGCTCGGTAGCTGTCCACAACTTGTTGCTGTGCTTCAAATTTAGCTTCAGCGTCTCTCTATGCCGCGTGAGCATCTCTCACTTGTTTTTGAAGCACTTCTTCTCTCTGCGAATAGGAAGTGGAAGAAGTGACGAGCTCTTCCTTAAGTTTTTCTACTTCCGCTTCAAGCTTTTCATTATAAGCGGCAATACTCTTCATTTCGGCATCATGCTGATCGAGTATTTTCTGCCACTCGGATTTGTCATTCTCCATAGTCAGCATGGCTTCAAGGTTGCGCGATTTACCCTTTGAAGCTCGTCAACGAGTTTCTGCCATCCAGACATTCTCTCGATATCAAGTTTAACGGCATCAAGATTTCGCAACATGGCTTTCTTATCAATCGGGACCAAGTCAAGATCGAAACGCACCCCCTTTAAGCACCGGTGCGGAAATCGGCTTCGAAGAGTAGCCGGACCCTGTCCAACTTGATAGGGGGCCTACTTAGGATTGTTTGAATATCGGTTCTTTGAGGGGGGGAGAGCCGGAAGGAATTTCTAAAGAGACGGGAGCAGCGGGCTTTTCAGAGAGTTCAGATGTTAGTTTTTCACCAAGTTTGGCCCGTTTACTCGGGTCCTCAGTGACATGGCTTTTTCCCTTGTCATCATGGGATTTTCGCTTATGGGAATCATCCTCTCTTTGACAAGAATCGTGTCGTTCGTCCCATCTCCCATAGCATTCTTCATAAGCACGCTTTTCACGAGCCTTCCTCGCAGCTCTTTCTTCGTCAGTTTCCCAGGAGGCGGGAGATACCTCTTGGGGTCGTAAGAGCCGCGCCTCCCATAACGCTGGAAATCGTCATAGTAACAGCCACTTCGTCCCATTGGAGAATCTGAAAATAAAAAATAATACAAACTCAGAAATCTTCAAAACATGGAAGTTGAGTGCATATAAATGCTGAAAAGTCCTAAGTGTGTGTAACGTGCAAACTACGCGCGTCAAACTACGAACCACTCCTTGGTTGGGGGTAAGGATGGATTTTACAGCCAGTGTCAACTCTTGGGCTGATGGAGTTTGTTGCAGGACGGATGTCGCTTCAACTGCTGAGAAGTCACTCTAGCAGTGATAGGATCATCTTTAAGAAGCTCATGTGAAGTAATCATCAGGTCGCTCAACCCCTCAAAAGTATCATAACCGCTGTGCCTAGCGGGACTTGTTCTCTCAGTTCCTTCGTCACCAGATTTCCCGAGTTGTTGAGGAGGTTCCTCTTCTTCGACGATCGAGGCAAGCGCACGTTTGTCGGATGACACCGCAACATCAATTGAAGTAGAACACTTTACCAATGAAGCCTCAATAGTATGTTCTTTCGGTGTAAGTTCTCCAATGGAAACTGGGGTATCCGATGTTTCTACTGGAGAATCAGGGACTTCATGAGGTTGAGTACAACGAGAAGGGTGTAGAAGCCCGTATTGGTGAAGAAGCTCATCTTTCAGCAAAAACTTAATACTTCTTTCCTCAACCGGCACGGTGCTTAATCTTTCAAAAGTTGTCTTGTGACTGGGATTTCTAGAGGGAGTAGGAAGTGCTATAAAAGAGAAGAACGAAATTAGCACTTAGCAATTCAGATCTCGAAAAACTCAGAAACGGAAAGAACGGGGATCAGCAATCTTACTTCCTATTCTCTAGATGGCATAAAACCCTGGGGGGCAGCGAACGAAGAAGAATTGATTCAGAAAACCGTGAGCACTTTCGGAAAGATCAGTGATAAGTTTACGGTTTCTGGCACTTCTCACGAGTATGATGGAGGGGTGGTCCTTATTCTTTGCGAATGTGCATAAGTAGCAGATTTCTTCGAAGCTCGGAAGACGGTTAAGTGTCCTCCTAAATAAAACACACAATACCATCAGGATGGCATAGCCATTGGGATGCAGTTGAAAGGGAGAGATGGTTAGTCGGAAAAGGAGTTGTTAAAGAAATTCATTGAAAGGAGGAATGGCGCCACAAAGGCACATCTGACGGTTGACGACGACAAAACCGAGAGGCGGCCTGTCATCAGTATCATTTGACCCAGAAAGTATAGCATCCACTTCGGCAATTCCAAATTGAATACGTAATAGGTTGAATGCCCGTTGACTCAGGGTAGTTGGAGTTCTTTCCGGAGGATTATCCAATAGGTTGGCTATCGGGAAGACTCCTTCAGATTGCTCTATTATCTCTTCTTGAGAAGACATTCTACACAAGGAACTGGATATTCAAATACGAAGGTGCATGTTTCCTAAATGTGTGAAGTGTTGTGCGGAACTAATAAAATGACAAGCAAATATAACTGAAATTAAACTAACAGGCATTTGTCAGTTACAAAGTTTCATGTTTTGTTGTTTTAAGTCCAAATGCAAGTGCAGTGTTGATGCAAAAAAATCAGTTTTAATTGATTAATATTGCTTTTCTTTAATACTTCACTTGAATTTGTTGATTCATAGCACTTCATAAAATTTCTTTAAGTTGATTATCTTTTATCGACTAATCTGTCATTTTATGTGGGCGATCAATGGCAGTATATTCGCCCTAGTTTTCTGCAAATGTTGTGTTCAGCAGGTTGTTAGCTTACAAGTGAATATAATCTGTAAAGAAGTGCAGCAAAGTTCAAACAGTTCAAAGTCCAGGCAGTTCAAAGTTCAAAGAATTCCAAGTTCAGGCAGTTCAAGACATGCGAGTTCAAGTTGAAATTATGCTTCAAGACATGCAAAGCATTTTTTAAAACTAAGTGTTAGCTCGTCCACGACCTAAAAGCTATGTCGCGGGTTAACTTAGGTCGTTAATTCTTTAAGTCATGATGAATATAAGAGAATAAAACTTCATGTCAAAATGACGCAAAATTGTTAAGTCCTAGCTCGGCCACGACCTAAAGCTTACGTCGCAGAAAGTTAGGTCGTTAGTTTTTAAGGTCGTTCTGCTTTTAACTTCACGTTATTCCAGCGACCTATCATAGGTCGAACGTCCTTAAGTTGTTCTGATGAAAATTCGTATGGTATTTTGACCAATTAGGTCGCGAAACAGTTGGCCGTTGAGCCAATTAGATCGTGCAACTCACATCAAATTCTCCTTAGCCTGTCGGCTCCTCTCCACTTACCGAACTATCTAACTTCCAAACCCAATAACCCGTTAATGCCAAGCAACAAAATCCACCACTTTCTCAACAAAATCCATCACCTATCTATGCCACCAAATCACCCAATGCGGATTCAAATTATTTCTGATCCATCGTAAATCCAGCACGCTGCTAGATCGCAATGACAACATGGATAATGGCGACCAAAATCGATTGCAGCCTGACCTGAAAGTAAAGCGAGACCTATGAAGTTGGTCTAGGGTCATAGGATTGGAATTTGCGGTTCGACGGTGATTATGGATTGGAAAAAGATCAAGTTTACTTACGCAGTGTGATGGTAGGGTTGAATTGATAACAGGATGGACCGAATTCGCCTCTGGAAGCTCTGAAGATCGTTAATGGCGGAAAAGATCGTTGAAGCAATTAGGTGAGGAGGAGGAAGTGAGTTAGCATTTTATATGGGGCAAAGAAAGGGAGACGAATAGGCATGCGAGATAGGAAGACACTTGGGTCGCTCACGACCTATCAGGACTAGATCGAAGCACACGACCTATAGCATAGGCGCGTACTTCGAGGGGAAAATGTTAACTCCATTATTCTACGACCTAACGAGATACGGGATAACGACCTAATGAGTTAGGGTGTGAGCAAGCTGAAGTTCTACCGCAAGCCAAGGGAATAGGCGACCTAGCGACCTAAAGTGTGAATTAACCCAGCAAATCAACTAGTCAGCGACCTACCGAGCTCAATGATCTAGCGACCTAAGGCTCGCGACTTAACAATCTATAACAGGCTGCGACCTAAAGAGTTAAAGCGGCAGCGACCTAGTAACTAAATGAAGACAGAGCGACCTAAGAATGGAGCGGTCTTAATAACCTAAAGAGCTTACGACCTAAGGGCTCCTACAACACAGCGACCTAATGGATTGAGCGACATAGCAAGTTAACGACCTAGTCTAGGTCGCTACATTGGATATCTCAACATTGCTAAGTCACCAACTACTCACTTAGGACGTTCACGACCTAAGACTTGCTAGAATGTACAAATGATCAAATAAGCCTCTGTAAAGTCGTAAACCATGACCTACGACCTACCCTAGGTCGCCCACGACCTACCGACTCACTCAGAAGAAACCAAGTGCTACCCTGTTGAGCCATGTGCCGTGTCTTCTAGGTCGCTCGCGACCTACGACCTACACTTAGGTTGTTCGCGACCTATGATCCAGTCCAAAATCTCCCCTATAAATACAACATTAGCTCCAACTGAAAGAGGACCTTTTTGGCTTATTTCTGGAACGCCGATACTCTATTGTTTTCTCAACTCACCGAACACTTCAAACATACAAGGCATTTCGTTGAACTTCAAGAAGAAATCAAACACATTCGACATGGATGCAGAGAGTTCTATTGCATCGAAGTTCTAACAACTTGATTTTGTAGTGTTGTAATTGAATAGTGTCGTAAAGTTGTAAACGATTCAGCAATAAAGAAGTTTAAAGTGGACGTAGGCTTAACTTGAAGCCGAACCACTATAAAACATTTGTTTCTTTACTGTTTTCCTGCAATTTTCAACTTGTTTCTGATTCCCGTATCGACGGGTGGTGCTTTCATATCTACTCTACATACACCGGGGTGTTAGCGTCTGACTTTTACATTAACATGATTTAATGAATATTTCACGTTAAATAAATTAAAATAAATATTTAGTAAAATGTAATTTAAGATTTCTTAATTGATATTGAATCTAATAAGGGAATATTTCAAGACTAAATAATAATGGGGTTAAATCGAGATCTATACGAAACTGTCAACTGAACTTTAAAATGTAGAATAGTAAAGCTTTGAACTATACTAGAATTTAATTGGTGTATTTGTGATTCAGATCTGCATTTGAAATCAATATAATTTGAATTTATTATTTAGAAAACTGAATTGAATAAGAATTTAGTTTGAAACATTTAATATTTAAAACTTTTGGAAATATATCGAAATGTAAAGGGTATTTTGGGATTTCAAATCTAGATTTGAGATCGATAAAATGTGAAATGGTTATTTAGGATTTGAGTTGAATTTAAATTGATAAATTGAGATTGAACTAAATTTGAATTTGGAATTGGAGTAGATTTGAATCGTAACTTTGAAGTGATACAATTGGAAATAAATATATTTGAAATGAAATGATGTTTGGTTTTGAAGTATAAATTAATTTGAAATGACCATGGTGTTATAGTGTATATTTCTATATTGTAGATAGCTCCATGAATCCTTAGAGGATGGTTATCCCAAACATCCTCTGAGTTACTTGTATTCCAGTTGATCTTTCACTTGAGTTGGATTTATAGATATAAGAATGTTAATCCTGACTCGAGAGTTTCGTGTTTTCCTTTACGCTCGGGTCAGACCGAGTGGTACAGCTTTTGAGACTCACCTTCGAAGTTGGAGCTTAGCTCGAAGATCCAGCTATCTATTCTTTTAGCTTTTCCAGTTGATTGGTTCGAAAAAGTCATCTGCTCGTACTGGAGACTTCACTGCATCTGAGATATTCTGTTGTATTTTATTTCTAACTCTGATATGTATATAGTAGCTTCATGAACTACTATTCTTTATCTATTCCGCTGCATTATATTACTCTTTGTATGTGATCTGTGATTGATATATTTAATGTATATGATAAGTTTTGGCGAATTTTAATTAACAATTTGGTATTTTGAATTATTCAAGTCGGACATGTATGGTTTTATTATCGATTTGAATGGTCCAAAATAGTGGGCCGTTGCACCAGACGTCTGGTAGCCAAGCTCAGACATCTGGTTTGGACTTGGTGCGAAAATAAGCACATGGCAGAAAGATGGAAAAGTCGGAAACCAATCCCAGACGTCTGATTTTTAGGTTCGAACATCTGGATGGTTTCAGACGTCTGGTTTTGCCGAACCAGACATCTGGTTGGTTCTTCTGGAATATTTTCAAAGGCCAAAACCAGACGTCTGAATTGACCCGTCAAACGTCTGGAATCACCCTGTTTTGCCTAATTGCCTATTTTTGGTTGAAGTTCACTTGTTTATCGATTTACGTCTACCTGGTTTGTTGTTATCGTCCCGATTAACTTTGATGACTTCTTTTTAGTTTTCGTGCACAGATTTTATGAATCATTTTAAAGTGATTTTCCATCAAATTAGCTTTTGAAACTATTATTTAGTATTGTTTTAAATATTAAATTAATTACTCCATAATAGGAGAATGTTAAAGGCTATTTTTAAAGAGGTTTTCAAACAATTAAAAATATGATTTCTCCAACTAATTTCTAAGTAAAATATACACTCTTCTGCACTTCGAGCGAAGTGGAAAGGTGATTAAATGGTTAGGTAAAACACGCACCATGAATCCGCACGTTTTATCTTTCCGATTAATCCCCGACCTATTTGATTGATTGTTTTGGCCTTTTGGCCTTAGTTTACCTATGAGATGAGGTAAACTTTGTACTGCTTTGTGTGTGAAATTGACCAATGGATAGTAAACCGTTTAGTGCGAGCTTGTGGTATGGGACTCATGTTAACATTTTTCGGGTTCCTTCCGAGGAGTTGGTGACACATATTATCAGTTAGTGGTGTCCAGTTCTGAGCCTCCGGACTTTCGCCACTACGGTTTGTTTCCCTATAGCATCGCTTTCGGAGTTGGTTTTTCGTCACCGCTCGAGAGATACTTGGGTTTACTACCTTCGGGATAGTGTCTTCGGACTGTCTCCCTTGGTTTTATTACCTTTGGGATATTGTCTTTGGAATGTCTCCCTTCGGTTTAGTGCCTTTTGGATAGTGTCTTCGTACTGTCACCTTCTGGCTCATCACCTTCTGGATAGTGTCTTCGGACTGTCTCCTGTAGGTGTTCCCCTTAGCTAATGTTTTCTTATGTGATTTATATTCCCTCGAGTATCGCCCTTCGGTGTTGGTCCTTTGAACCACACGATATATAGCGGTTACCCTGTGGAACTTGTATTACCTTCATTGATATTTGTTATTTGCCTTTTTGGCTTGATTTGGGATATTCATATCCTTTGTTTATTGATTCGCCGATGATATGAGGCTTGTTATGATTCATCTTTTGTTGGATGATTGAGATATCTTTTAAGATATTTGTTGTTCTTTATGAAATTGCAGTTTCATTATTGTTCAGTTTATCTAACTGATTTGCTTAGCTAGACTGACCCGTGTATTTTATACTCGGATCAGACCGAGATGTTTCAGGTTAGGTACATCGGACTTAGCCTATTTTGCTTCCGCATGGACTATTCAGCTTGCTCCTTTTTGTTATAGCTTATTGTGTAGTCCATTTTTGTTGTAGCTTTGATATATGTATTCTTCTAGGCTCGCTGTATATTGTGATTTGCTATACCACTGAGCATGTATCATTTCGTATACTCCGTTACGTATCAGTATATGTGTATGTGATGATCTACTGTTCTGTGATGTATATTACATTTGAGTTGTTATATTCTATTATGATAGATTCTCCAGCCACCTATGGTTTTGTATTAAGTATTTATGGGATATGTCGATCCGCTTGATATGACAATTGTCGATGTATTCAATAGATAGTTAAGGCAAGGCTATAGATGGTCGCTCCTGTCCAGCTCTATTCTCCGCATTAGCAGATAGTACTATCTAATAATACTCTTTGCTAATGTGGGTCTCGTAGTGAGGCGTCACAAATCCAGTTGGATCCCTCCAACCTGTTTCTCTGCCTCTACAGATGTTAGTCAACAATTAAAATAACAATTCCACTTCGAGGTGGAATATTGTGGTATAAAGGGTCATCCGCTATTATTCGGGGAGCATAGGGTCACATCCACTATATAATGCGGCAATATCAATTATCCCAATATATATACTACAATATATAATATCACATCCAGTCAATTCAATCAATCAATCCAATAATTTAAATTTAAACTATTTAAATTAACGGTAATCCAAATGAGTGAGATTAACTCACCTTTGCCTTTTAGTTTGCTATCCGATCCAAACCGGCTTGTTTTATCCACGATTTCGGACCTTGTACAAACATTAGATAGTTTTTATTAATATTCGAACAAATCGAAAAACTAAATTTCCATCAAATAATCTAATTTAAACTAACTTCCTTTATATAATTTTTTGGTAACTAAAATAATTAAATAAGTTAATATAATAAACTAATCCCCTAAATACATATTTTTGAATATACTAGTAAGTTTTAAATGCGTAGATGTCTATATTTATTTTATTTTATTGAAACCACACACAAACAAACACACACACACACACATATACATATACATATACATATATATATATATATATATATTCTTATAAAAGTAAATTATAGATTCCAAAAATCTAATTTAAATAAACTTTTAAACATTTCAAATATCAAAAAATTCTGGGTCGTCGCATTCCTCCTCCCTTAAAAGAATTTCATCCCCAAAATTACTAGTTAGGAAGAATGACCCATAACCCGTTAACTATTTTCCCTAAGCCAAACATTTTATAACAACTTCCCAAAACAACCTTTTTATTAGAGACACACTAATCCTCTTACTAACTTTCCAACTCAACCATAAATGAAAATCAACATTACTTATTCAACCATTCAAATTATAATTCAAATTCAAATTTTAAATTATCCAAATTTCTTAAAAAAATTCTAACTCTCTAAATTTTCGCAAAATTTCGCCAGCGTCTTCTTTGCGTGACTAGATTGGTACAACTACAAAATGCCACTACGGGCCCCGAGATTTCAAAAGAAAACAAAATGCCAAGTGGCTAGATCAGAAAATCATCAAATTTCATATGCCAAATTAAATACATACCTTTTTACCGGGAAATTTAAATTTATCTTCTGAAATCAAAAACACCAATTTTCCTTTGCTTTAAAAGCACCCATATATCCTACTTAGCAATCATATCCAATTATAGATTTCAAAATAATTTAATACATTTCTTTACAAAGTTTCAATATTTATTTCATTCAAACCCGTATTGTGACGCCCAACCTCTATAACCACACTACCCAAGGATACTACGGTGTAATGCCGTCAACTAGCATGGAGGATAAGGTTGTTGAGGAGCGACCATCCGTATGATTGCTTAGTGCGAGCACCAGTATGTCAGATAGTATATAACTTTTCTTGTCAAGTGGGAATTCGACATACCTATACAAACTCAAAGCTACTACACAGTGGCAATAATATCTTCGGAAACAAATGTACAAATAAGCATAACATAAATCAGTCACAGAAGTTCATATCTCAAAGGCGGAAAAAGATATGAATATTACACATGAAAGTGTAAATCAGAGTAGTGGTCAAACAAGATCCACAATATCACAAAAGAATAGTTACAAGTGCTACACAAAAGAATAAGTATACATCAATGAGTCTATATCTCAAATGTATACAACCAAAAACTACTAATCTAAGTAGTTAGCCAAAAGTCAGGATAATAATCCCAGATGGAAGTCAAGCAGAAGCACCTGTAATATGTCGGTCTGACCCGAGTATTATTTTATAAGAAAATAATAAACGGATCAGTCTAACTATAAATATCAGATGAAATGATATAGAATAAGAGATATGACAAAAACGTAATATAAGCATAATACCATACTATGATAAGTATGTAATTGAAAATCAACAAGAGATTAATCAATATCACAAGAATCTTCTCGAAGATAAAAAGGATTGTCATACTCTTTAATTTTATTCACCAAGTCATAAATATTGACATCATATCGATGCCAATCACGAAAGTTAATGGCACAAAAGTTCACCAATGCACAAATAATGATAAAGCTTATCAATGTAAATCACGAAAATTGATGAAAACACAAATTCTAGAAATCATCAATGGAAATCCAGAAATCACGAAAAAGGGGAGGCCTATAAAAAAACGGGAGCACGAAAACTCACCAAAACGTGTATCACAAAACAGAAAGCTATTCCATGGTTGCTAACCATTAATTTTGAGCCGAGGCTCCACTAAAATGGCCCGAAGACCATGAGCCGAAGCACCACTAAAACGGCCCGAAGACCATGGGTCGCTACCCCACCAGATTGAGCCGAAGCTCCACAGAAACAGGGTTTAGTCTCCCTCGCAAACAAAGAGACATCCCCATTGCTAGTCTAAATCACAAAAAATGATCATCATCGACTATCAAGAAGTGTCAATTACACTAAGCTAGTAAATATATGAGCTTAGCTTCATGTCCCATAACCACTAGCTTAACTTAAATATTTACGAACAAATTGTAGATCTCCACTATAAAATTGTCACAAGAAATTCAATCGAACAAGTCCAAGAATTAACCGACGAAGTAAATGCAAGCGTTTCATACCACTTGTTTTTACTAAGCTGTTTAATTAGATTTCTCATACGAGTGAGGTAAATGTTTGTATACACTAGTAGATTGGAAAACGGTTTGAGAAACGAGCTTGATATTTATAATAGAGTTGAAATCGTTTTGATATAAGAGTTTTGATATTTGCTACTAGTATTGAAACCTTTATATTTTTAAAGTGACAAAGCACAAAAATGATTGTAGAAACAATCAATCACCCAAATTCATAGACAAAGACGTGAATTAATTCCAAAGAAATCGATATCAAATCCATCAAAATGGATATTTCCAAAAATTCCATATTAGAAGTCATCACAGTTGAATAATTGATAGCAACAACTAGGAACCAAAACGAATCGATAAAAATTGGAATCACAACCCAAATGGGAAAAAATAGGCATAATAGGCATTTAAGAGCAGATCAGTCGACTGAGATCAGTCGACTGGCTCACTAAGTTCAGTCGACTGAACTCAGTCCCGGAATATTCGCGGGATGTTGATCAGTCGACTGGACTCAGTACGCCAGTCGACTGGACCAGAACCTGGGACGTGCTCAGGTAGCAGGTCAGTCGACTGGAAAAAAATTCCAGTCGACTGGAACCTGTTTGCTGCACTTCCAAGCCTATCAAAATGAAGGCAAATTCTTTCCAAAATGCATTCCGTCGAGCAACGGCACTAGGGATTTACGCGAATCAGCTACCTGGCCCAATAGGCTCTTCGATGCATCACCAATAGCATGTTCAAACAACAAAGCTATGATTTTTGAAGATTTGAACTCAAAACACCAAAAATTGGAATATTCACAAACAAAACAATCCAAGTCAAAATTAAATGCACATGAATAAGTGTTAGGAATTCATACCTAACAATCAAAGATAATCAAAGACCTAGATGTGAGATAAAAATCTCACCTTTTCACAAAAATAAGGAAGGAGAAGCTTGAAAGCAAAGGAAGAATTAACCACACTTCAACACAACCCAAATGAGCTTGAATCTAAGCTCAAAAGAAGAACATTCCCAAAGTTAGGTTTAGGAATTTCTGAAATAGAAAGGAGAATGAGTTGGAGAAGAAGAAGATGATGCTTACAAATAGCTTCTCTTTGGATTTGGAGCCAGAACTTGATTTGCAAATGAAAACTAGGGCTTGGAGTGTTAATTTTCCATTCCTCTCTCCATTGTTGCTAAAGCTTGAGTATTAGGAAATAGAAATGAAGTAACGAAGAGAAGAGGGGTGAAGCTTGGGTTTAATGGGCTGAAACCAAACCAAAGCCCTAAGTGAAAAGGTAGCAAAATTCCACTAACTCCAAACATATCAAAGTTTATAATCAAAAAGGTCGCAAACGTCATTTTGAACTCAATGGGGGTGGTCTCGAGTCCTATTTTGACCGTTTGCAAAAAGTAGCTTTTCGGACAATAGTCCGACTAACAATGAATTATTTCAAATAAAATATTTAAATATTCAATCATAAAATATGAGGGTTGTTACAGACTCCCCTCCTTAAAGAAATTGTGTCCTCGCAATATTTAAGAAGAAAATATAAAGTAACAACCATAAAAGCATATTCAACACAAAAGAAATTTGAAATAAAAAGTTCACCTCAAAGAGCACGAGAAAGTAAGTCCAGATGTGTTCGCTCGATGAATTCTCTAGATTCCAAGAGCAATCCTTAGGATTTGAGGACCATTGAACTTTCACAAGAGGAACATCTTTATTTTGAAGGTGTATGACCTCCGAAGCAATAATACGAATAGGATGTTGCTCACAAGTAAAATTAGGCGAAATTTCAATTTCTTCCGTGTTAACGTAAAAATCAGACGCTAACACCCCGGTGTAGATTGAAGTTGAGCGAAAGCACCACCCGTGAACACGGGAACTAAAAACAAGTAGAGAAGTCACAGAGAAAGCAGAAAAGACAACAGTTTTTATAGTGGTTCGGCTTAGGGTAAGCCTACGTCCACTTTAATTCTCTTTATTGCTGAATCAATTACAACTTTACAACAATCTTCAATTACAATTCTGATGAGACAAACAACTAGAACTTTGGTGCAGAAGAATTCTTTGAATCCATGTAGATTGCGTTAGATTTCCTCTCGAAGTTAGTTGAGATGCCTTTCGTACTTGAAGTGTCGAGTAAGTCGAGAATTCAGCAGAGTATCGGCGCTTAAAGAGATTGACCAAAGGTCCCCTTCATGCTTGAGGTGGGTTGGTATTTATAGGGAAATCCCCCCTTTAGGTCGTAAGTCGTGACCGGTCTAAAGTAAGTCGTGGCCGACTCATCTGGCCCCTCCATGATTTCACCAAAGTTCATTTGTACAAGTCCTAAGTCGCCCACGAGTCGACATCTAAGTTGCAAATGAGTCAACTGGTCCTTTTGATGCGGCATTGAACCTTCACCCAGTAGCTTTAGGTCGTGGACGACTCAAGCTAGGTCGTGAGTCGTGTACGAGTTAACTGATAAGCTTGTTCCCTTCATATAATAACCCAAGTCCTGAATCGTGTACGAGTTAAGAGGTCACTGTGTTAAGTAAGGAGCAGCGCCTCATTTTGCTTAAGTCGCTCACGACACATGCTAGGTCGTAAGTCGTGATAGCTTTAAGTCGTTAACTCATCTCCTTCTTAAGTCATGCTCTCTTTTGAACCGTTAAGTCATCCTGTCCTTGAGTCGTGGGCTTCCTTAAGTCATAGAAACCTTAAGTCGTGGATGCCTTAGGTCGTAAGTCACCAAGTCCTTCAACTCATTAAACCGTTAGGTCATCCATACCTTGAGTCGTAGGTCGTGAAGTACTCTGAGTCGGCAATTTCCTTAAGGAATTGAGTCGGTCTATTCTGTTAGGGCAGTTAAGTCATAGCTTCCTTAAGTCGTCCATCCTCTTGACTCGTTGAGTCCTGCATCTTTTAACTCGTTAGGTTGATAACTCACTGAGTCGTTTTTCCATTGAGTCGCCGCCCACCTTGAGTCGTTTTCTTATTGAGTCGTTGACCATAGGAGTTAACATTTGCCCCTCGAAGTACACGCCTAAGTCGTAGGTCGTGTACTTCGATCTAATCCCTAAGTCGTGGACGACTGAAGGAGCTGGTTAACTCGTTTGACCATCCATCTTCTTCTCTGCCTCCTATATAAGCCGTTAAGTCGCTTCTCTACTTTTACCTCGTTGCTTGTCTTCTTTCCGCCATTGTTGCATCCGAGCTCCCAAAGGCGACTTCAGTCCGATCAACCATCAATTTTCCTTAATATTACATCCTCGATCAACAAATTTAGGTAACTTCAGTCAGCTATCCATTGCGTTTACCACCAACTCTTCGTAACCATTTAGATATAGTTTTTGTTTCCATGTTGTGAGATTATGTTTTCGACTCGTCTTCTGACCATTGCCAATCATTGACAATTGCCTTAGAAGGTGAATCGGCTTAGGGTCTTATGTAGTTGTTTGGCAAGTGTTTGGATTTGTTTCCGAGTTTTGCTTGAGATGATGATGGATTTTTTTGCTAATGGAAGATAATGGGTTATTGGGTTGGAGAAGGATCAGTGGGTTGAGAAGAGATATCGTGAAGTTTTCGCGACTATGCCAATTTGCATAGTTTTCGAAGTGACTGACTTCAGATCCCCTACGACCTTAATTGCACACGACTTAACCCTTTAGGTTGTGTTTGTTTTTGGACGACTTAAGACTTAGCTTCATTTGCACTTCATTTGCTCTGTCTTGATTTGAGACTTTATGACTTGGTCTCTAGGTCGTGAACAACTTAGCCCTGAGTCGCAGCCGAGCTAAGACTTAGAGAATTATCTTTTAAGTCGTGGATGACTTAACTTTTAGGTCATGCACGACTCGTGACTTAGAGGACTTTTTGGACTGTGACTCAATGATCTGAACAAAATTTGAAAACTTAGAGATGTTGATAGAACTTAATTGTATTTCCAATTTGAGTTGCCAGGATAAACTGCTTGAACTTTGAACTGTTACTTGAACTTTGAACTGTTAAACCTTGCTGCATTTTTTCACAGATCACTTTTGACTTGCAAGCTAACAATCTGTTCAATACATCATTTACAGAAAATTGGGACGAATATACTGCCACTGACTGCCCACATCAAATGGAAGATTAGTTAACAAAGGGTAATCAACTTAAACATACTGTATGAAATGCTGTGAACCAATCAACTAAAGTGAAATATTAATGCAAAGCATTGCTATCTTGAACTAATTTGTTTGCATCTACATTTCTCTTTCATATTTTAAAACAACGAACCCTGGACTTCATAACTGACAAATGCTTGCTAGTTTTCATTCCAGTTTTATTCGCTTATTGCTTTGTTGATTTTACACAACACTTCACACATTTAAGGAAACGTGCACCTTCATATTTGAATATCCAGTTGCTTGTGTAGAATGACTTCTCAGCAAGAAGATATAATAGCCCAGGCTGGAGAGGCCACTCTTATTCCAGCTCCATTAGTCAATCCTCCAGAAAGAGCCCCTACCACCTTATCGTACAAAGCTTTTCGTCAGTTGTGCGGTCAGTTTGGCATTGGTGAAGCAGATGCCATTCTTCCTGAGAAAAGTGACACTGCTGATGTGGCGCCTACTGGCTTTGTAGCGGTTAATCGGCAAATGTGCCTAAGCAGGGCCATTCCCCCTTTCAAAAACTTTCTCCAGAATCTTCTTCTTCGACTAGCTATCTCCCCATTCCATCTACACCCCAATGGCTATGCCATTCTGATGGGGTTGTGCGTGCTATTTAGGAGAACATTTGACCGGCTTCCAAGCTTTGACGATATTTGCTTCCTATGTTCCTTTACTAGGACTAAGAATCATCCTTCTATCACCGTCGTGAGAAGCGCCCGAAATCGTAAATTGATCGTTGGCCTCCCTAACACTGCCCATGGGTTCTTAACTCAATTCTTCTATGTCCGTTGCCCCCCGAGGTTTTATGCTGTGTGGAGAGAAGGAAGTAAGATCGTCTACCTCTTCCACTTCTATACTTTGGGTTTTGTGAAGTCCGAATTGCCAAGTGTTAACTTCATTTTTTCATTTCAGCGCTTCCCCCTCCTTCTAGAGATCCCAGCCACAAGCCAACTCTGGAGAGGCTTGTAGCTGTACCGGTTGAAGAGCGGGATATGAAATTTTTGTTGAACGACGAATTCCTTCACCAGTTCAGACTTCTTCACCCTTCTCGCTCCACACACCCCTATGAGGTTCCAGACTCCCCACCTAAAGCATTAGATGCCCCAGTCTCTTCTGACGCACCCATACCAAAAGAACCTGCCCCTGAGGCTTCTCTAGTGAAGTGTTCCACTACCGTCGATGTTGCGGGGTCGTCTGGCAAATCTGCGCTTGCCCCGGTCATTGAGGAAGAAGAGCCTCAGGGATCTCCCCAACGTTCACAGAAGTCTGGCGAAGAAGCCGGGAAAACATGCCCTGTCAGGCAGAGCGGGGATGACACTTTCGAAGGGTTGAGCGACCTCTTTGCCACCTCACAAGAGATCTTTAAAGATGACCCTCTCACTACAAAGGTTTCTTCTTCAGTAGTGGAAGCGACTTCTTCTTTGCAACAAGCTCCGCCAACCCAAGAGTTGACATTAACTACTACCCCCACAACTACTCCGCAGTCGAAGAGTGGTTCGTAGTTTGATGCGCGTAGCTTGCACATCACACACATTTAGAATCTTTCGGCATTTTCATACACCCAATTTTTTATACTCTGAAGATTTTTAAGACTTGTCTCTTTTTATTTCAGATTCTCCGATGGGACGCAGCGGCTCTTACTATGACGATTTTCAGCGCTACGGGAGGCGTAGTCAATATGATTATAGGCGCTACCTACCTGTTCACAGAGAAACCGATGAAGAGAGAGCCGCCTGAAAGGCTCAGGAGAGGAGGGCTCAAGAAGAGCGTTATGAGGGAAAAGAAAGGGAGGAGCACCATGATTCTTCCCACAGAGGTGACGATTCTCACAAGAGAAAGTCGCATGATGATCGGGGAAAAAGCCATATAGTTGAGGACCCAAGCAAGCGTGCCCGGCACGGTGAAAAGCATGCTTCTACAACTCCTGAAAAGGTCACTGCCCCCGTCTCACTTGACATTCCTTCTGGCTCTCCGGCTCTCGGTAAGACAGACATTCAAAAAATAATCAGCAGGCCTAAATTCCAAGTTGGATCAGGCCCGGCTACTCTGCAAAGCCGGTTCCCGCACTGGTGCCTAAAGGGAGTGCGGTTCGATCTCGACTTGGTCCTTATTGACAAGCCTGCCATGCTGCGAAATCTCGATGCCGTCAGGCTTGATATTGAAAGGATGTCGAACTGGCAAAAGCTTGTTGACGAGCTTCAAAGGGTAAACTGTGCGAATCTCGAGGCCATGCTTACTATGGAAAATGACAAAGCTGAATGGCAGAAGGTTCTTGAGCAGCATGATACCGAGATGAGGAGCATCACTACTTATAATGAAGAACTTGAGGCGAAGGTCGAGAAACTTAAAGAAGAACTCGCCACTTCTTCTACTTCTTACACTCAAAAAGAAGAGGTGCTTCAGAAACAAGTGAGAGATGCTCATGCCAGACAAAGAGACGCCGAAGACAAGCTTGAAGTGCAAAAAAGAATCAATGAGGGCCATATTGCCGATATTGCAGAGCTTCGGAAGAAAACTGACTCTCAAGAGGCAGAGATCGAAATGTTTAAGCTTCAACTCTCCAAAGCTGAAAGAGAGCGTGATGAGGTCGTTGCCCGTAAAATTGCAGCTGAAGAATCTCATGAGGCAACGAAGGCCAGCATCAGCTAGACATTATTTGAATTCTACCTGCACAGCATCTTGGGGCACGGTAGTCTTGCCTTTCTAGGTTCCAAATATGAAATTACTCTGGCTGAAGTGTGGGAGGCCGCACTTGAAATGCTTGGCAGTGAAGGTGCTAGCTATGTCGAATCAGCTCTTGAGGAGCATTACTTGGATGACGATGCTCGCACCGCTCTCGCCAAGGGAAAAGAACAACTTGCAAAATTAAGAGCTGAAATGGCAGAAGGGGAACGGTTAGGAAAAACTACTTCAACTATTCCAGCCCAGCCTTCTCCTTCGGCTGAAATCGACATTATTGGCTCCAGTTCTCATTCTCCATCCCTGGTCAAAGTTACAACTGAGATTACAAGTACACAGGGTGGAGATGAAGGTGAAGAGAGCGCCGAAGCACAGGCTTATGAGGTTGATATCAGGAAGCCGACTTCTCCAGGTAACTCTACTGTTAATCTTGCCCAAGTAGACTGCTCATTTGCTTCTTATGAGTTCGATGAGCTTCTCGACTATTTCCTGAACCTCAATGAGCCTTTATCTCCTCTCTTTACTGACTTTAACTTCTTTTCTTCTGTAGAGAAAGCATCGATCATTGTTCAAACTTCCCCTCCTCCAATTATTCCTCCTTCGGTTCTTCAGGTCACTCCTCCGTCCGCCTCTCAACCCGGGTCGCAAGAGGAGCAAATAGAAGCTCTTCATGGCTTAGATGATCCTATTGCTTCTCAAGAACATGGGGGAGAAGGGCTTGGAGAAGGCAATGAGTCTCCGGAGCGAACCACTTCTGATAACATAAAATTATCTGCTCTTGTTAGTCCGGGAAGTGAGTCTTCTTCAAGGAGGAGGAGGAAGCGTGTCACTTCCAAGAAGAGAAGGAAAGACATTCTTGTTTCTAAGGAGGAAGCGAAAGTTGATCCGGCAGTAACCCTTTCTCCTTCATCCCCGACTCTCCCAAGTCGTCCTGAAAAGCTGCCTATTAGGTTAGGTGAAGGCTCTAAGGGTGGTGGCAAGAAGAAGTAAGGGGTCCTGCTTTGATTTATTTTTACTTTTTGCTTTTTGCATGCACTGGTCGGAGATTGTGCGGATACCGGCCTCCGCTTTTTTTTTCTTTTTATACCTGTACCTATACAAAATTTTGACAGTATTAAATAAAATGATTCTTTTTGTTTGTACAAACTTCTGTCTGTATTTGAGAATGCATTTACTATCCATTTTTGTACAAGTTTCTTTATATGATATTGTAGTGAGCTTGTGGTATGTTGTTCGAGCGTAATTTTACCAATGTAGTTATACCATGTTGTATGTAGCTATACCATGTTGCCCCTATACCATAAGCTCGTTGCAATATTTTGTACTTTGAGGGGACTTGTACTCTTATTTTCCGGAGAATAATTATTCCATACTTGGAGGAATATTATCTTGTTAAAAATAGAGTACAGCTCCCTCCATATGAGTTTTCACGCTTTATCCTTCGAAGATATCACCTTTTCTTTTGTGCATACACTCATTTTACCAAGTGAATTCTTCTATGTGGTAAAGCGGGCCTTTGAAGGGCACTTTAACTTCTTTTTGAGGAAGAGTATTTTCCAGAATAGGTGAATCAATCTTCCTTTGAAAGTTAAAGTGTGCCTTTGAAGAGGGCTTCTCTTCTTTTTTTTACGCCTCAGTAAAGGGATTTCTGATCTTTGCTTTGCGTTTCTGACGAAATGCTTCTTTGAAAAGTTGTACCTCTGAGGAGGGCTTTTTCACGTTTCAACACTTGGAAGTTTTATTTCAATCTCGGTGAAACGTGTGCCTCCGAAGAGTTGTACCTCCGAGGAGGGTTTTCCACGTTTCAACACCTGAAAGTTTTATTTCAAGCTCGGTGAAACGTGTGCCTCCGAAGAGGTCTTTCTGTTCGATTGTGCCTCTTGGAAGAGGTCTTTTTGTTTCTGCCTCTGGGAAGAGGTCTTTTTTGTTTGATTGTGCCTCTGGGAAGAGGTCTTTTTTTTTCTGCCTCTGGGAAGAGGTCTTTTTTGTTTGATTGTGCCTCTGGGAAGAGGTCTTTTTGTTTCTGCCTCTTGGGAGAGGCTTTTATTTTTTCCTTGTTCGCTCGGAAGCGGGCCTCCGAGGAGGGATTTTCACATTTCGTCTCACGGGAGTGTATCACCGATCACGGTGAAATGTGTGCCTCTGAGTAGGATTTGTTCCTGGAAGTTTGGAGTTTCTTTCTCTCAGCTGGACGGATTCACGGGAGTGACCGATCAGTCCGCAACTTTATGTTGAGAAAGACCTCTCTTTTTCTGGTTAGGCCCGCTCGAGGTCTTTTAGCATTTCAACTGTGGTGAAATGGGCCTCCGAAGAGGGCTTTTCACGTTTCAACACTTGGAAGTTTTATTTCAATCTCGGTGAAACGTGTGCCTCTGAGTAGGGCTTTTGCCTGGAAGTTTGGAGTTTCTTTCTCTCGGTTGGACGGATTCACGGGAGTGTGTCGACCGATCAGTCCGCAACTTTGTATCGAGAAAGATCTCTCTTTTTCTGGCTAAGCCCGCTCGAGGTCTTTATCCTTCGAAGAGTTGTGCCTTTGAAGAGGGCTTGTGCCTCCGAAGAGGTCTTTTGTTGTTTGATGCTTGCTCGCCCATGTTTCTTTGCCATCTATTCATGTTGGCGATCCCCGTTGTCTTTTGCAAGTGTCATCCCTTTTTAGTTGCCAATAATTTCCCTTATCCAAAGAAATATTCTTCATAGTTAAGCGAGTTGATGGTGGTAGAAACAGGCTATTTAACTGGTTTTTTGTTTGTTCAAACGTTTGCAGTTAGTTAGAAATGGTCCACTTCCATCCACATTGCTAACTTTTGTTCGAAGCACTTCTTTTGTAGGATTTGAGTATGGAAATTTTGAATGGTTTAATGTTTGCTTGCTGAGTGATGTCGGAGATCGCTTGGTCTTGCGATGGGTAAGCTTTGTTTTTATGGCATGCATTATTAAATCGACATTTTAGTAACACAGTTAACGTATTTTATATGTCGAAATAAAACAAAGTAGTTTATAATAGTAGAGAACACAAGATTTATAGTGGTTCGGCCAAAAACTGGGCCTACATCCACTTTATAGCTTTTCATTATTCACTTGCTTTACAATTGCTTTCAATACAAGAATCATATATTCATAATTCTTTTACAACATTTCAGCAAAGCTTTCAAGTAAAATAGGGACGCAAATGATTGTTGTTCCAAGCTCTTGGGATTGGTTCTCCTTCGACAGTTGTGAGTTTGAATGTGCCATCAAGAAGTTTCGCGCCTATAACATATGGCCCTTCCCAGTTTAGCCCAAACACACCTGTAGCTGTCATGATTCTCTTCAGGACTAGGTCTCCAACTTCAAAGCTGCACTAACGAACTTTGGAATTGAAGTGCCTGGCTATTCTTTGTTGATGAGCTGCAATTCTAAGCTAGCCTCTTCTCTTCTTTCGTCAAGGAGGTCAAGTGCTTCCAGTTGCAGTCTATCATTCTCATCTTGATCAAAATGGATCCTTCTGTGTGAGGGGACTTCGGTTTCCACTGGAATCATCGCTTCTGATCCGTATGCCAATGAAAATGGAGTATGCCCAGTCGTAGTTTTGTGGGTGGTTCTGTATGCCCATAGTGCAAGCGGTAACTTGTCGACCCAACCACCTTTTTCTTTTTCCAGCTGATTTTTGATGGTTGATTTGATGATTTTGTTTACTGCTTCCACTTGCCCGTTTGCCTGCGGATGAGCCACTGCTGAGAAGCTTTTTCGGATCCTGAATCGTTTGCAGAAATCTTGGAACTCCTCACTTTCAAACTGAGTACCATTGTCTGTGATTATCTTCTGAGGCACACCATACCTGCAAATGATATTTTTAGTCACAAAACTTATCATTTTCTTAGAGGTAATAGTAGCCAATGGTTCAGCTTCAGCCCATTTAGTGAAGTAATCAACAACAACGATAGCATATTTAATCCCCGATTTGGCAGTCGGCAAAGGCCCAATGAGATCTATTCCCCAGATGGCAAACGGCCATGGACTGACCAGTTGAGTTAGCTCGGTAGAGGGTGCTCTAGGAATTTTGGCGAATCTCTGGCATTTATCACACTTTCGGAATAGTTAGCAGCATCCTGATTAATTTCTGGCCAAAAGTATCCATAACGGAGGATTTTCTTTGCTAAAGTTTGACCACCTGTATGATCCCCACATTCCCCTCCGTGTACTTCAGTCAGAATTGTCTCGTCTTCTTCCTTTGTCACGCATCGAAGTAATGACATTGAAAATCCTCGTCTGTACAAACGACCATCTTGAAATATATATCTGGAGTCTTTCCTCATCAGCTTCTGTCGTTCTTTTGAACTTTTTGGCAAAGAACCATTGAGTAAATATTCAAGTATTGGAGTCATCCATGATTCTTGCTCTTGCGATACATTCATAATCCAATCAACATCCATTTCATCTGTGCTTGGAGCTGACAAGACTTCAACGGGAACTAATCCCAATAGTTGAGCTTCACCAGTACTCGAATACTTTGCAAGAGAGTCCGCTTTCATGTTCTCTTCGCGGGGTATATGGTTTATTGAGTAATGGTAAAAAATTTGAAGAAGCTCCCAGGCTTTTGATAAATAGGTGGGTAGATTCCCTCCTTTAGCTTGAAATTCCTTCCTGACTTGGCAAACAATAAGTTGAGAATCACTGAAGATCTGCAATGCCTTGATATTTAGTTCTTTAGCAATCCTTAAACCAGCGATGAGAGCTTCATATTCAGCTTCATTGTTTGTCGAAGGGAATTCTAATCTCAGCGCATAACATAGCGATCGCCCTTCTGGGGTTTCAAGGACAACCCTTGCTCCGGAACAGTAATCATTTCTTGCGCCATCAACGTACAATTTCCAATGGATTGGGACGCTATCAGTGACTTCTTCCTCACTATCACCCTTATCCATACACTCTGCGATGAAATCTTCCAAAGCTTGTCCATTGATTGCTTTTCGGGGATGGTAAGTGATGTCATATTGGCTGAGTTCAATATTCCATTTCAAAAGACGGCCTGAAGTCTCAGGACGGAATAGGACTTGCTTTAGAGGTTGATCAGTGAGGACTTTGATGGGATGAGCTTGGAAATACGGCCTCAATTTTCTTGATGCGATCAACAAACAATAGGCGAGCTTTTCTAATCTTGAATAGTTCATCTCTGCCCCAGTGAATCTTTTGCTGATATAATAGACTGGGCGTTGAATCCTTGCGTCTTCCTGTACCAACACTGCACTGAGAGCATGAGACGAAATTGCCAAATATATGAAGAGATCTTCACCACTGTCAGGCTTTGAAAGTATCGGAGGCACTTCCATATGACGAACCAACTCATCAAATGCTTTCTGACATTCAGGAGTCCACTCAAAGTTTTTTCTTCCTTTCTTCAGAGCATCAAAGAATGGAATGCATTTGTCAGTAGCTTTGGAAATGAACCGACTCAAAGCAGCAACCTTTCCATTGAGACTTTGCAATTCCTTCTTCGTTCTAGGAGCCTTGACCTCTCTCAGGGCAGTGATTTGAGCTGGATTGGCTTCAATGCCCCTAGCGCTCACAATTAAACCCAAAAACTTTTCGGACTCCACTCCAAATGAACATTTCAGGGGATTAAGCTTCATTTTGTACTTACGGAGTACTGCAAACATCTCTGCCAAGTGATCCATGTGGTCCACTGCTTTCTTAGACTTTACAAGCATATCATCAACATAAACTTCCATTGTCTTGCCAATCTGTGGTTTAAACATGGCATTAACAAGCCTTTGGTAAGTTGCCCCTGCATTCTTGAGTCCGAAAGGCATGACCTTGTAGCAGTAGAGTCCAACATCTGTGATGAAGCTCGTATCCTCTTGATCTGGCTCATGCATCATAATCTGGTTATATCCGGAGTATGCATCCATAAAAGATAACAATTCATTCCCTGTCGTCCCATCCACCAGCTGATCAATCCTTGGCAGCGGGAAACAGTCTTTGGGGCAGGCTTTGTTCAGATCTGAAAAGTCAATGCACACTCTCCACTTTCCGTTAGCTTTATTAACCAGCACTGGATTTGATACCCAATTTGGATAAGTAGATTCTTTGATAAAACCGTTCTCCATGAGCCGGTCCACTTCTTCTTTTAATGCTGCCGTTCTCTCAGGACCCTGGGTTCTTCTGTTTCACAGGTGTAAACTTTGGATCAATGTTCAGAGTGTGTACTGCAATCTCTAGGGATATTCCACACATGTCAGCATGAGTCCAAGCGAATACATCCAAATTAGCCTTCAAAAATAAAATCAGAACATTCTGAACTGTTGTGTGGAGTTGTGAACCCACATTAAGCACTTTGTTTGGGTCCTTTGGGTCAACGGATACCGGCACTGTTACCTCTACCGGTACTACCCTATTCTCCCCTGCACTGGCTTTCCTTGGATCCATCTCTCTTCGTGCCCCACTACATTCGCCAGTGCAGGGTCCACCCTGTAATTGCTACAAGGTTGGTTCCTTGACGCGGACCGGAGCCGCCGCACCTTTTCCCATTTCCCTTTTCCTTGATTCTCGCAACTCTGCAAAGTAACATTCTCGCCCCGCATCTTGGTCTCCCTTAATCACACCAACTCCGTTATCTGTGGGGAATTTCAGAGTCAGACACCATGGGGCAAGAACAGCTTTAAATGCAGCAAGAGTTGGTCGGCCTAAAAAGGCATTGTAGGCAGAGAATTCTTCAACAATTATAAAAGTTTGCTTTCGAGCCACCTTCCTCAATACTTTTCCAAGTTCTACAAACAAATCTATGGTCCCAATCGGCTGTTTGGGTTCTCCAGCAAACCCAGCAATCTTAAGTGATGAAGCTTGAACGTCAGCCATTGGAATTTTCATTTGATCGAAGGTCTTCTTGAAGAGGATGTTGCATGAAGCTCCACAATCAACTAAAACTCTTCTCACAGTTGCCGGCCCAATACCAGCGGATATGACCAAAGGATCTATGGTCGGAGCCTCGATACCAAAAGAATCTCTGGCACTAAATACAATATCATCTGTGGAAGTCTTTTGTTGCTTTAAAGGCGCATCATTCTCTAAAACAAAAACATTCTCTTCAGCTGGTACATGCCTCAATGCCCGGGCATACCTTTCCATCTCACCCCAGCTTTTGCCTGCTGGGTGAG
Organism: Allium cepa; assembly: GCA_030765085.1. Lineage (NCBI taxonomy): Eukaryota > Viridiplantae > Streptophyta > Magnoliopsida > Asparagales > Amaryllidaceae > Allium > Allium cepa. The sequence goes on along the minus strand of CM060943.1, from coordinate 887,629,020 downwards.
GTCCTCCAGTTATTATATTGATGACAGGCCTTTCCGATTCATGTTCTACGGCCTTCTCACTTGAGGCAGGACGGTGAGTGGGAACTTGTTGTCCTTGAGTTGACGAAGCTGTGGCATTTCTGTTCCTTTTCACATACTGCTGGAGTTTGTTTTCCTTCAAGAGTTGTTCAATTACTTCTTTCAACTGACGGCATTCGTTGGTGTCATGGCCGAGCTGGTTGTGGAATCGACAGAACCATCCACTTTTTTCCATCTTAATCGCAACTCTCATTTTAGGTGGTGTCGGATAATTGACATTATCTTTGGTCGCAAAGAAGATGTTTTCTGGGGTATCGGTCAAGGGTGTGAAATTGAAAGAACAGGCTTTCTTAGCGTCTCCCTGTTTCTTTCCACCATCGTTTCCCCTATTCTGAGTGTTAGGTTCTTTCTTGTTCGAAGCAGCACCATTGTTCCCGACTTCCGCTGATACCACCTTAGCCGGTGTTTGAAGGCTCTCCAAGCGCATGAATTCATCCGCTTTCTTGTAGAATTTGTCGAGCGAGTTTGGTTCTTTCATTTTCAACCACTTTCCAAATTCGCTTGACTTGTCAATCGCCCTCATCAAGTATGTTAGGACCATGCGTGGCTCAGCATTATCTACCTCGGCCAATGCTATGTTAAAACGATTCAAAAATGACCTGATGGATTCTCCTGGATTTTGCTCTAGACTTGACAGTGACATTATATCCTTTGCTTTAGAAGCATACAATCGAAATTGCTCCTTGAATTTCCTGGTCAAATCAGAGAATTGATCAATGGACCGGACTGGCAGCTTCGTAAACCACAATAGAGCCACACTTTCCAGATATACCGGGAAATATCGACATTTAATTTCATCAGACGCCATGGCACTTGTCATATGCCAGTCGTATTTATACAGAAACTCGTTAGGATCACTCGTCCCCTTGTATGCTGGAATAGTAGGGGGAACGAATTTCCTTGGGAACTCCGCCTTTAAGATCCTTTCAGTAAATGGAGTTTTGCTTGGAGCAAAACCCCACTCTTTCTCATCTTCATCTCTTCGCATATTTTCCTTCATGATTTGACGAACCATACCCGAAAAATACTCTTCATCATTTAGAGGCTCTTGAGGACACACATCAGCCACTCTCTCTGAATTCTGTCTTGACAATCGTTCACGGAGGGTCGGCTGCGGCCCTGATCCTCCAGCTTGAGGAGGGGTCCTTTCTACAGGGTCTGCGGCTCTTTGAGAAACGTTCCCTTCAACATCCTGAACTCCCACAGTAGGGTTCTCATCATTATTAACCGGTTGACGGTTTGCCCCAAGTAGATCATTCAACTTACTTAAGATCAGGGCGTTCTGGGCATTCTGAGCTTCCAACTACGCATTCTGAGCATTCAATTGTTGATTCAAGCCCAAAACTACGGCGTCCAATTTTGCTCGTGTAACTCCAACAGTTGAAGCTGCTTGACTTGAAGGAGGAGAGGTAGCAGTATTCTCTTGAACATTGTCGGATCTTACAGAACTTCGTTTTCTCCCAGGAGCTATTATTTCCAATAAACTTCTGGTTTTAAAAGAAATCCTTTCAACAATCCTTCGCGGAGCAATAGTGGAAGTTTCCTGAGTTGGGTTCTCAGTGAAAGCACCAAAAATGTTAACATAAAAATCAGACGCTAACACTCCGGTGTAGATTGAAGTTGAGCGAAAGCACCACCCGTGAACACGGGAACTAAAAACAAGTAGAGAAGTCACAGAGAAAGCAGAAAAGACAACAGTTTTTATAGTGGTTCGGCTTAGGGTAAGCCTACGTCCACTTTAATTCTCTTTATTGCTGAATCAATTACAACTTTACAACAATCTTCAATTACAATTCTGATGAGACAAACAACTAGAACTTTGGCGCAGAAGAATTCTTTGAATCCATGTAGATTGCGTTAGATTTCCTCTCGAAGTTAGTTGAGATGCCTTTCGTACTTGAAGTATCGAGTGAGTCGAGAATTCAGCAGACTATCGACGCTTAAAGAGATCGGACAAAAGTCCCCTTCATGCTTGAGGTGGGTTGGTATTTATAAGGAAATCCCCCCCTTTAGGTCGTAAGTCGTGACCGGTCTAAAGTAAGTCGTGGCCGACTCATCTGGCCCCTCCATGATTTCACAAAAGTTCATTTGTACAAGTCCTAAGTCGCCCACGAGTCAACATCTAAGTCACAAATGAGTCAACTGGTCCTTTTGATGCGACATTGAACCTTCACCCAGTAGCTTTAGGTCATGGACGACTCAAGCTAGGTCGTGAGTTGTGTACGAGTTAACTGATAAGCTTGTTCCCTTCAGATAATAACCCAAGTCCTGAATCGTGTACGAGTTAAGAGGTCACTGTGTTAAGTAAGGAGCAGCGCCTCATTTTGCTTAAGTCGCTCACGACACATGCTAGGTCGTAAGTCGTGATAGCTTTAAGTCGTTAACTCATCTCCTTCTTAAGTCGTGCTCTCTCTTGAACCGTTAAGTCATCATGTCCTTGAGTCATGGGCTTCCTTAAGTCGTAGAAACCTTAAGTCGTGGATGCCTTAGGTCGTAAGTCACCAAGTCCTTCAACTCGTTAAACCGTTAGGTCGTCCATACCTTGAGTCGTAGGTCGTGAAGTACTCTGAGTCGGCAATTTCCTTAAGGTATTGAGTCGGTCTATTCTCTTAGGGCAGTTAAGTCATAGCTTCCTTAAGTCGTCCATCCTCTTGACTCGTTGAGTCATGCATCTTTTAACTCGTTAGGTTGATAACTCACTGAGTCGTTTGTCCATTGAGTCGCCGCCCACCTTGAGTCGTTTTTATTGAGTCGTTGACCATAGGAGTTAACATTCCGCAACACCGGGCTCAAGAATAGAATCGGAATCTCGAAGGCATTTCCGTAATTGAGAAATGTGAAACACGTCATGAATAGCAGAAAATTGAGCTGGTAATAAAAGGCGATAAGCCACGGAAGCAATACGTTCGGTGATAGGAAATGGACCAATATATCGTGATGCTAACTTTCCCGATCGACTGAAACACACAACACCCTTCATAGGTGAAACACGAACAAACACAAAATCTCCTACAAAAAATTCTAATTTCCTTCTACGGTTATCGGCATAGGATTTTTGTCTACTTTGGGCTTCTTTCATCCTGAGACGAATAAGGTCGATCTTTTCTATGGAATCACGAATAAAATCTAGACGTAAATCCAGCTTCTCGCCGGCCTCAAGCCAACAAGAAGGAGATCGGCATGGCCTTCCTTAGAGTGCCTCTGTAACGACCTGATAAATTTATGATATTTTTATAAATTTAATTTATATGTTTGCTAATTTAATCCAGTATAAAATTAAAGTCTTAGGATTTTAAAAGGATGAATGTAGGAGTTAGATAGTAACTGTAATTACAGGTAGAGATTTAAAAGGTTATATGACATAGATTTGAAAATAACTGAAAGTTGTGTTGTAGTAATAAGTCTTAATTTGTTGGTTTAATGGTATTAATGTAACAATAACTGAATTGGATTACATACACACAAACATTTGAAAAATTTATTAGGTGGACTAAATTGGTTAAAGTTCATAAGTTGTGCATTTCAATTTAGTAGAAATTCTAAACGATAAACGAAGATTTAAATAAACGCTAAATTAAAACTATGTAAAATGGTGACTTAAGGCCTAGTTATAGGAATTGGAATATAATCCAAAATTTAATTAATGATAGTAACGTAGTATTAGCTAATAAATAGATTTCAATGCAGTAACCAAATGAAAGGAATAGGAATGAATATATATATTGAATAGGAATGAATATATATATTGGTTTGAAATGAAATAAAAATGTGTCACATTTAGATGGAGTAAAATTTAAGAAACCTATAAATGTGGAATCAGTAAACATTTGTAAAAAATTATTGCCTAGAATAAAATTCATTTAATATAAGAATTCAAAGGTGGAAGATTTACATTTGGATTGAAAGGTATAATTAATTGAATTGGTGATTTGGGAATTTAATCCAAGGGTTACTCTAAAAATAAATACGGATAAAAAGAGGTTAAACTAAGGAGGGGCATTAATTGATTTTAAGGCTTATTTAATACGTTAATAGGCAAGACTCCGCATTCATACATTTATACAAAGCTAAATAGAAGCACAAGTGTGATATAATGTAAATAGATGGATATCAACCTTTATTTATATGTTAATGGGATTTAATTTCTATTGTATAAAAACCGCAATTTAATGAAGATTGAAATAGCTAATTCATACGTTAGTTGATTTAGCTGGAATATGAAGATATTTAATGGAATAGTGAAATCAAATGGGAAGGGGTTTCCATTGTTCATTTGAATTCACATTCATCATAAAAACTTATTTGAAAACCAAAGGAATAATAAAGGAATCAAGACTTAATTAGTAATTTGGATTTAAGACATGGCAATTTGGATTTATTGCAACATTTAATACCATAGAATTTAGTAAAGCTTATTCAAATTTTAGTTGACCATTTGTGATATAACTTTTTGAAAACAAGACTTTATTTATGAATTGAGTATTTGATTCAACGAATGGTAATTACTTCATTTAAAAATGGAATTTAACGTAAATTAGTACGTTATTCAAGTTAAATGAAAGCTGTAAACATTTGACTTAGAGAACAATTGAGTGAAATCTTAACTAATGTAAACTTCATCATATTGACATCCATAACTGTGAATCATAGGAAGAAGGTAAATAAATGAACTTAACCAAACTATTTATGTTGAATATTGAAAATTTGAATAAATAAATAGTTAAGAAAATTAAGGGAATGGGAATAAAAATTTATTTATAATTTGGAATTTTAATTACGGTGAAAAGGGTTAACTGCAATTAAAAGTAAGTTGAGATGGAAATCAAGTTATTTATTTAATTTGGTTTAAGATGAGAGTGTATAAGTATAAGATTTGGTAATTTGTGAGAATAAATTTATAATTCCCGAATAATAAGAAAACGCAGAGGTTAACACTGCGAAATTTATATACTTATAAATTTTAATTCACATCCAAGCTTGCTAAATTATTTGGAATTGATTGGATTATATAAGTAATGAAATTTGGCCAATATTTAAAGTTGAAAGAAAATTTGGATTTTATGATTAATTTTAATTTATTTAATAAATATTAAAAATAGCCATTTTTGTCACGGACTCGGATTTCGACGAAACCAGTTTCATCGGATCCGTAACGGTGAATTATAATAATGTTTCAAGTTTCGTAGTGATCGGACTTGTCGTTTGATCGTACGGACTCGAAACGCCTTGAAATTTACGCATTTTGAAATCAATGTGAAATTTTTGTTTTTTTGGCATAACTTCTTCATACGATCGAATTTGGTCGCGAAACTTTTTCCATTGCGTTCAGAATATTTTAAAACACCTATTTGGATATATAGTTTTAACAAATCCGACTCCGGAGGTATAGCGGGCTTTTTGGACCATGGTTTGTCACGCACGTTCGCGTATCCAGTCTAGCTACCCTACCTCTAGCCTATCTATAAATATACATCTATAAACCCTAGCTCCTTTCTTTTTCATTTGCTGTACGTTCATTTCTTCACTCTTTTCTCTTCCCCAAATGCATACATCTCAGATCCAATTCCAGATCCATCCACAGTTCAAAATCAAAAGTCAAAACTCAAAAATTTCAGAAAATTTCAGAAAAAATATATGTTGAAGTATTCGATACGCGTAAAATACTGGTGAAATTCGTTTTTCAATTGGAGCTGTCGTTCATCCAGAATAAATTCAAACAGCCCCAAAACCGTTCATCATCGTCGCGCAAAACTTCGTCGGATCGGAAAACGGTTTCTGGGTATTGGAGAGAGGACGATGGGGAGCGCATCTATGTAATTTGTTTGGCAGTTCAACGGTCAGATTTGCGGCAAAAATTCAATAGGGTTTCATGCTTTAGGCGGCTGCTGCTTTGAACGCGTGAGGAGGTAGGTACTGTGCGTGCGTTGATTTGTGTGTTGACGTGGCAATGGAGGTGATTGTGTTCCATTTTGTATTTCATTTTAAATTGTTTTCAATCACCATTTTTCGCCATAACTTTCTCATACGAAGTCGGATTCACACGAAATTTTTTTTGTTAGGATCGTAATTTAATTCCGGACTCGATGACGCTGGTTTGGACGAATTCTGAGACGGGCGAATTTTTGGGTTTAAATCGAATTTAAATTCGATTTAAATTCAAAAGGTGAGTGTTTTAACCCACTCACAATTACTAGAAGCTTTTATGTTTGTTAAATAAATTTTAGAAATGAATAGAAATTTATTTATGAGCTTTTGGCATGTTATTTCATCCATATCTGTTGAATTGCATTTATTGAATTTAGCTGTTAATTAAATTGATTAATTGCGTATTAATTTGCTGTTAGGAATTTTGTTTGCATATGAAATGCTAGTTAACAGTTATATAAATTATCTCTAAATATAAATGGTTAGGTTAATAGTTGAAATTTAATTTGAATAAACTGACAGTTATTACCCGTTGCATATTATCGAACTAATATTGTTATTGATTGATATGGGTTGATAGTGATTGATATTGATTGATGGTTGAAATTGGGTGATGGATGTGTTGTTGAATGGATGATTTATGTGGATATCATTAACTGCCAGTTAGCATGCATTTTACATTTTCGGGATTGTGGTTTGAAATGATAAAACCGCAAAGTTTTATTTTTAAATTGCGGATTGAAATGATAAATATCCGTATCACTTGACCATAGGATAGAAAATTATATACAGGCACCGCGGTCTATATATAACTATTTTAATGTGATTTCTATGGTATGGATTGAATACGGTTTATAAATCTTAAATTTTATATTGTATAAATATTTTATTCCATATTTATATACTTATGAAGTTAAAATTTAGGAATTTAAAAAGGTGGGTAAATTTCTTTATTGAAATGGAAGAAATTTAGAAAATGGAGTTGGTAAATTTATATCCTATGTTTAAATGTAAAGTTGAAAATTTTAAGATATGATATTTGAAATTGGATTTTCCCAAAATAAATAGAAATGGATATTCCAGTAAAAAATTGAATTGGAAAATTTATATATATATATATTTTTTACTAGAAATTGAAGTTCTATTAATTATGGATTTTATGTGAATGGTCAAGATTAATTAATAGAATATTGATTTTGAAAGGATAAAAATCCAACTTTAGTTGAAATATTAATGCTCAAAGATGGATATAAATATATATAAAATTGAAATCGTTTTGGGACTTGAGGTAATATTTTGGATTTTGGTTTAACTTTAAAAGAAGAAATATTTGAAAAGCCGTGTAATATATTCTTTATAAAGCAACAGTAAAGTTAAACCTTTTTAATTCGCATACCGTTGAATATCCAAACCATTTGAGTTTAAAAGTTATGGTTTGAAATTATGGATTTCCAAAAATATTAAGCTTTGAAAATATTCGATTTTCAGATATTATGAAGCTAAAGCCTTTTAATTATTTGAAAGGAATTTTATTTGGAATAAGTGGTAAAATATGGTTTTGGGTTTTGGAATGATATCGTAATATTATGGTTTTGAAATGGATTATATTCTGGTTTTAAAGTATAAACAATTTTTAAATGACCGCGGTGTTATAATAACGATTGGTTGGCAAAGAGACCGGGATCGGATATGGACATACTCTCTGTCGATACCGAAAACCACTTTGACTAACCGTGTACGCGGTGGAGTTCCCAGAATGAAGTAGGTGGTGGCGACGTTTCCTGTAAGGTAAATACGTGGACCCAACTCCCGTGAGTTGGCATAAGGTGGCTAAAACAGGAGCGATTCTCAGGCCAATGAGGTCATTCCTCTGATCGGACGCTCCTCTTCGATATTATACTTTGACTTGGATTGATTCAGTGGCCACTTCTATATTTTGATTTTTGGGGGAGTTAGTTCGAGGTGGGCGGCAGCTGCGCGCTGCGCGTTACCATCAGCCTGGATTGCAATTGGTATATCTACCCTGGCATTGCCTAGTTGTGCCGTGTCACCTACCCTATCGCGCCTTGTACGAGTTTGGTTTTCTCCCGTAGCCCGTGTGGTATCCTCTAGTGGCTTCCCGATCAGGAGGGACTATGATATTGGATGGACTACTGGGACTATTACGTGTTAAGGGCTATATGGGTAACCCCTTAACGCTATTAAAAAGTAAGTTTATTTTATAAATAGACACTATTATAATAGCGCAATATACTACATAGTAAATAGTTTAACGGATCCTTAGGAGATGTAAATCCCGAGCATCTCTTGAGTTACTGTACCCATATTTATTTCTGTTTATTTAACTCACATAAGATTTTCTAGTCTGACTCGAGTGTTTTTGTCTTTTCAAATTCGCTTGGGTCAGTCCGAGCGTTTCAGGATAGCAGGTTTTAGCTTTGGAGGACGAAGACGAAGATTCAGTATTATTATTACTTATAGTATTGCACCACACACTCTTTCTATTCCGCTGCATTTTCGTATTGGTATGTGTGACTCTGATATTCATTGTATAAGTAAAATCCAGCTTTTGTAAACAGTTTATGAACTGTATATTTGTTATTATATTTTATCCTTCCGCTGTGAGATTCTGTTTTGTTTTATTTCTTCTCTGTTTTTCTTATTTACCCCATAACACATCCGCCCTTCCGTATGGTTTGAATCGGCATGTGTGTCGGTTTAAAGTGTGCGAAAAGGCGGGACGTTACAGTTGGTATCAGAGCTTTGGTTTAGCGATAAACCTTGGCTTTGTGGGGTTTGACTCTTTGTTAATAGGGTAGTTATATCCTATGGGAGTCGCTGAGTGTATATATATGAGAGAGCGTACTTGTTAGTATTAATAAAAAGATTTTAATATTGTGTTAATCTGTTCCGCTTTGTATTTATGAATTCTGGTTGATGCATGGGACGCTATGTCATCAATAGGGATTTCTAAACACTTAATAGGACAGACTGACATAATATTTGTTTTTGATATAGGTGAATGAAATAATTTTGCCTATTATATTTTCTATATATAAAAATATTTTATAAAGATATATATATATATTTGGTTGCTATAGATTGGGTGTTAGGAAATAGAATATTTGTAATAAATTGAAGCTAAGTAAAATTATAATAAACCAAATTGGAGATTCTAGAACTTAAGTCCGGGATTTTTGAAATGTGCTTTCAAAGAATTTATGAAAAATAATGATCTGGTTTATAAGAAATTTCTTATATAAAAAGTATAATTTGGAAGTATAATAATATTGTCATATATATATTTTCCGATATGAATATTCCGTTTTAAATTCGGGAAATTTGTTTTAAAAGAAGATTTTGGGGAAATAAATTATGTACTTTTCTCTCCGTCGCTGGAAAATAATTTCGGTGATGGCGGCCGCATCATCGACTTTCATTTTCGAGTTTCGAAGGGGAAAGGCCACTGTAGTAAATTCTACTGCAGATTTATTTTGAAATTTCTAAAATTTTTCTTTATGGTTCTAAATATAATTAGAGATATTGAGTGTAAGAACTTATTTATTTATTATTTTGAAATAAATTGAGATTTAACCCGGAATTTAATTCTAAATCTCCCATTAATAAATTGTTAGTGAAATAAAAGTTAAGTAATAAATGAATTGAAACCTCTAATTTAAATAAGAAAATAATTGCAAAGCTATAAAGAGGAATTTGCATACATATGAGACAAAGAGTAATATGGATAAACATTAAATTTAATTAAAGAATGGAGACTTAACTTGTATAAGTTCAATTGCAATTTTCTTTAACATAAATAACTTACCCATATATATAAAAGTTGAAATGTTAAATAAGGAACTAGAATTGGATATTTTACAAGTAGGAATTTTAGAAATAATGAAGTATTCAATAAATTACCGTACAAATAAGAACTAAATGTTATAAACTTAAGTGATAATTAAAATTCTATTGAAATTAAAGTTAAGGATTATTAATAGATGATATGAACCTGAGTATATAACATGAGATTCAAAATAAGAATTTATTATATGATTATTCACTTAAGTATGTTTTAATCTCCCCTATTCCAATATAGTGGAAAGTAGGAAAATTGAAATGACTGAAATTAATAGTTGATGAATAAATAAAAACTTCCACTTATAAGAATGAATGTTAGTAGATTTAGAATTTAAGGGAAATCTTACCAGTGAAGAGTAAGGAAATGAAGATATTCAAAATACTTGTTGTTACTAATGGGAATTTATTTTATAAACTTAAGTAATAAAAAGGAAATACAATTGAAATAAATTTGGGATAATTGAAAAATAAAACTTGTAAGAAATAAAGAAATTCCTCCATAAATGAAGGAATGAAAATCAAAACACTGAATTTTGAAATAAATGTATAATAAGCTATTTGGTGTTGATTTGAATTGCTTGGTTGATGTATGTTTGTTGGGTAAGGAGTTGTGGAGTTGTTGGATGAACAAACAATCTACCTTTGTTCCATCTAAGGCTGTTGAGCAACGGATGTACTTGATAGTTATTCTTCGTCCGTACAACTTCAAAATTTGAACCCGAACAACTGATTGTTTGTTTGATTGAATGATTGTTGTTTGTGGTGTGTGCTGTTTGTTAAAATGTATGGTTGTTGCATTTGATTGGATATGAATGATTGAATCTACCCAAACATTTCGCTGTATTATAAACATCTAACTTTTTAGAGTATATAAGTGAATACAGGTGTTGGAAGCAAATGCTACTGCTTTTGGTTTCAAAAAAAAATATAAGCGTATTGCCCGACAAATAGGTACGTTTTCGGATTACGTTTAAAGCGCGGTTTTATATATTTTTCCCGTGTTGGGATATAATATTTTGATTATATATGTAATATACTTGTATATTTGGATATTATATTTTCTCCAGAGTCCCTCCGTACAAAGGAGACTCTGCCAAAAAATTTCGAAAATTTTGGACTTAGAATTTTGTTAAAATATTTTTCCAACTTTAATAACTCAAGTATTAAAGGATATAATGATTATAAAACAGGAATATTTCATTTAGGAGGATTAATCCAGGAAAATATTGTTTATAAATTAAAAATTGAAATAAAAAGTACTGTTTATTCTTCCTTCTCCCTTCTTTTTTTTCCTTTTCGGGGACGAAAAGTTTTGAGTGGGGGAGATTGTAACGACCTGATAAATTTATGATATTTTTATAAATTTAATTTATATGTTTGCTAATTTAATCCAGTATAAAATTAAAGTCTTAGGATTTTAAAAGGATGAATGTAGGAGTTAGATAGTAACTGTAATTACAGGTAGAGATTTAAAAGGTTATATGACATAGATTTGAAAATAACTGAAAGTTGTGTTGTAGTAATAAGTCTTAATTTGTTGGTTTAATGGTATTAATGTAACAATAACTGAATTGGATTACATACACACAAACATTTGAAAAATTTATTAGGTGGACTAAATTGGTTAAAGTTCATAAGTTGTGCATTTCAATTTAGTAGAAATTCTAAACGATAAACGAAGATTTAAATAAACGCTAAATTAAAACTATGTAAAATGGTGACTTAAGGCCTAGTTATAGGAATTGGAATATAATCCAAAATTTAATTAATGATAGTAACGTAGTATTAGCTAATAAATAGATTTCAATGCAGTAACCAAATGAAAGGAATAGGAATGAATATATATATTGAATAGGAATGAATATATATATTGGTTTGAAATGAAATAAAAATGTGTCACATTTAGATGGAGTAAAATTTAAGAAACCTATAAATGTGGAATCAGTAAACATTTGTAAAAAATTATTGCCTAGAATAAAATTCATTTAATATAAGAATTCAAAGGTGGAAGATTTACATTTGGATTGAAAGGTATAATTAATTGAATTGGTGATTTGGGAATTTAATCCAAGGGTTACTCTAAAAATAAATACGGATAAAAAGAGGTTAAACTAAGGAGGGGCATTAATTGATTTTAAGGCTTATTTAATACGTTAATAGGCAAGACTCCGCATTCATACATTTATACAAAGCTAAATAGAAGCACAAGTGTGATATAATGTAAATAGATGGATATCAACCTTTATTTATATGTTAATGGGATTTAATTTCTATTGTATAAAAACCGCAATTTAATGAAGATTGAAATAGCTAATTCATACGTTAGTTGATTTAGCTGGAATATGAAGATATTTAATGGAATAGTGAAATCAAATGGGAAGGGGTTTCCATTGTTCATTTGAATTCACATTCATCATAAAAACTTATTTGAAAACCAAAGGAATAATAAAGGAATCAAGACTTAATTAGTAATTTGGATTTAAGACATGGCAATTTGGATTTATTGCAACATTTAATACCATAGAATTTAGTAAAGCTTATTCAAATTTTAGTTGACCATTTGTGATATAACTTTTTGAAAACAAGACTTTATTTATGAATTGAGTATTTGATTCAACGAATGGTAATTACTTCATTTAAAAATGGAATTTAACGTAAATTAGTACGTTATTCAAGTTAAATGAAAGCTGTAAACATTTGACTTAGAGAACAATTGAGTGAAATCTTAACTAATGTAAACTTCATCATATTGACATCCATAACTGTGAATCATAGGAAGAAGGTAAATAAATGAACTTAACCAAACTATTTATGTTGAATATTGAAAATTTGAATAAATAAATAGTTAAGAAAATTAAGGGAATGGGAATAAAAATTTATTTATAATTTGGAATTTTAATTACGGTGAAAAGGGTTAACTGCAATTAAAAGTAAGTTGAGATGGAAATCAAGTTATTTATTTAATTTGGTTTAAGATGAGAGTGTATAAGTATAAGATTTGGTAATTTGTGAGAATAAATTTATAATTCCCGAATAATAAGAAAACGCAGAGGTTAACACTGCGAAATTTATATACTTATAAATTTTAATTCACATCCAAGCTTGCTAAATTATTTGGAATTGATTGGATTATATAAGTAATGAAATTTGGCCAATATTTAAAGTTGAAAGAAAATTTGGATTTTATGATTAATTTTAATTTATTTAATAAATATTAAAAATAGCCATTTTTGTCACGGACTCGGATTTCGACGAAACCAGTTTCATCGGATCCGTAACGGTGAATTATAATAATGTTTCAAGTTTCGTAGTGATCGGACTTGTCGTTTGATCGTACGGACTCGAAACGCCTTGAAATTTACGCATTTTGAAATCAATGTGAAATTTTTGTTTTTTTGGCATAACTTCTTCATACGATCGAATTTGGTCGCGAAACTTTTTCCATTGCGTTCAGAATATTTTAAAACACCTATTTGGATATATAGTTTTAACAAATCCGACTCCGGAGGCATAGCGGGCTTTTTGGACCATGGTTTGTCACGCACGTTCGCGTATCCAGTCTAGCTACCCTACCTCTAGCCTATCTATAAATATACATCTATAAACCCTAGCTCCTTTCTTTTTCATTTGCTGTACGTTCATTTCTTCACTCTTTTCTCTTCCCCAAATGCATACATCTCAGATCCAATTCCAGATCCATCCACAGTTCAAAATCAAAAGTCAAAACTCAAAAATTTCAGAAAATTCCAGAAAAAATATATGTTGAAGTATTCGATACGCGTAAAATACTGGTGAAATTCGTTTTTCAATTGGAGCTGTCGTTCATCCAGAATAAATTCAAACAGCCCCAAAACCGTTCATCATCGTCGCGCAAAACTTCGTCGGATCGGAAAACGGTTTCTGGGTATTGGAGAGAGGACGATGGGGAGCGCATCTATGTAATTTGTTTGGCAGTTCAACGGTCAGATTTGCGGCAAAAATTCAATAGGGTTTCATGCTTTAGGCGGCTGCTGCTTTGAACGCGTGAGGAGGTAGGTACTGTGCGTGCGTTGATTTGTGTGTTGACGTGGCAATGGAGGTGATTGTGTTCCATTTTGTATTTCATTTTAAATTGTTTTCAATCACCATTTTTCGCCATAACTTTCTCATACGAAGTCGGATTCACACGAAATTTTTTTTGTTAGGATCGTAATTTAATTCCGGACTCGATGACGCTGGTTTGGACGAATTCTGAGACGGGCGAATTTTTGGGTTTAAATCGAATTTAAATTCGATTTAAATTCAAAAGGTGAGTGTTTTAACCCACTCACAATTACTAGAAGCTTTTATGTTTGTTAAATAAATTTTAGAAATGAATAGAAATTTATTTATGAGCTTTTGGCATGTTATTTCATCCATATCTGTTGAATTGCATTTATTGAATTTAGCTGTTAATTAAATTGATTAATTGCGTATTAATTTGCTGTTAGGAATTTTGTTTGCATATGAAATGCTAGTTAACAGTTATATAAATTATCTCTAAATATAAATGGTTAGGTTAATAGTTGAAATTTAATTTGAATAAACTGACAGTTATTACCCGTTGCATATTATCGAACTAATATTGTTATTGATTGATATGGGTTGATAGTGATTGATATTGATTGATGGTTGAAATTGGGTGATGGATGTGTTGTTGAATGGATGATTTATGTGGATATCATTAACTGCCAGTTAGCATGCATTTTACATTTTCGGGATTGTGGTTTGAAATGATAAAACCGCAAAGTTTTATTTTTAAATTGCGGATTGAAATGATAAATATCCGTATCACTTGACCATAGGATAGAAAATTATATACAGGCACCGCGGTCTATATATAACTATTTTAATGTGATTTCTATGGTATGGATTGAATACGGTTTATAAATCTTAAATTTTATATTGTATAAATATTTTATTCCATATTTATATACTTATGAAGTTAAAATTTAGGAATTTAAAAAGGTGGATAAATTTCTTTATTGAAATGGAAGAAATTTAGAAAATGGAGTTGGTAAATTTATATCCTATGTTTAAATGTAAAGTTGAAAATTTTAAGATATGATATTTGAAATTGGATTTTCCCAAAATAAATAGAAATGGATATTCCAGTAAAAAATTGAATTGGAAAATTTATATATATATATATATATATATATTTTACTAGAAATTGAAGTTCTATTAATTATGGATTTTATGTGAATGGTCAAGATTAATTAATAGAATATTGATTTTGAAAGGATAAAAATCCAACTTTAGTTGAAATATTAATGCTCAAAGATGGATATAAATATATATAAAATTGAAATGGTTTTGGGACTTGAGGTAATATTTTGGATTTTGGTTTAACTTTAAAAGAAGAAATATTTGAAATGCCGTGTAATATATTCTTTATAAAGCAACAGTAAAGTTAAACCTTTTTAATTCGCATACCGTTGAATATCCAAACCATTTGAGTTTAAAAGTTATGGTTTGAAATTATGGATTTCCAAAAATATTAAGCTTTGAAAATATTCGATTTTCAGATATTATGAAGCTAAAGCCTTTTAATTATTTGAAAGGAATTTTATTTGGAATAAGTGGTAAAATATGGTTTTGGGTTTTGGAATGATATCGTAATATTATGGTTTTGAAATGGATTATATTCTGGTTTTAAAGTATAAACAATTTTTAAATGACCGCGGTGTTATAATAACGATTGGTTGGCAAAGAGACCGGGATCGGATATGGACATACTCTCTGTCGATACCGAAAACCACTTTGACTAACCGTGTACGCGGTGGAGTTCCCAGAATGAAGTAGGTGGTGGCGACGTTTCCTGTAAGGTAAATACGTGGACCCAACTCCCGTGAGTTGGCATAAGGTGGCTAAAACAGGAGCGATTCTCAGGCCAATGAGGTCATTCCTCTGATCGGACGCTCCTCTTCGATATTATACTTTGACTTGGATTGATTCAGTGGCCACTTCTATATTTTGATTTTTGGGGGAGTTAGTTCGAGGTGGGCGGCAGCTGCGCGCTGCGCGTTACCATCAGCCTGGATAGCAATTGGTATATCTACCCTGGCATTGCCTAGTTGTGCCGTGTCACCTACCCTATCGCGCCTTGTACGAGTTTGGTTTTCTCCCGTAGCCCGTGTGGTATCCTCTAGTGGCTTCCCGATCAGGAGGGACTATGATATTGGATGGACTACTGGGACTATTACGTGTTAAGGGCTATATGGGTAACCCCTTAACGCTATTAAAAAGTAAGTTTATTTTATAAATAGACACTATTATAATAGCGCAATATACTACATAGTAAATAGTTTAACGGATCCTTAGGAGATGTAAATCCCGAGCATCTCTTGAGTTACTGTACCCATATTTATTTCTGTTTATT
Organism: Allium cepa; assembly: GCA_030765085.1. Classification (NCBI taxonomy): domain Eukaryota; kingdom Viridiplantae; phylum Streptophyta; class Magnoliopsida; order Asparagales; family Amaryllidaceae; genus Allium; species Allium cepa. Next base: position 887,612,756 of record CM060943.1, on the reverse strand, counting down.
TAACTCACATAAGATTTTCTAGTCCGACTCGAGTGTTTTTGTCTTTTCAAATTCGCTTGGGTCAGTCCGAGCGTTTCAGGATAGCAGGTTTTAGCTTTGGAGGACGAAGACGAAGATTCAGTATTATTATTACTTATAGTATTGCACCACACACTCTTTCTATTCCGCTGCATTTTCGTATTGGTATGTGTGACTCTGATATTCATTGTATAAGTAAAATCCAGCTTTTGTAAACAGTTTATGAACTGTATATTTGTTATTATATTTTATCCTTCCGCTGTGAGATTCTGTTTTGTTTTATTTCTTCTCTGTTTTTCTTATTTACCCCATAACACATCCGCCCTTCCGTATGGTTTGAATCGGCATGTGTGTCGGTTTAAAGTGTGCGAAAAGGCGGGACGTTACAGCCTCAAAAGATTGGAAGCTATTATTATAGGAAAACTCAACAAGAGAAATATGATCTTCCCAACTTCCACCAAAATCAAGAACATAAGAACAGAGAAGATCTTCAAGAGTTTGATTCACATGATCGGTTTTTCCATTGGACTGAGGATGATAAGCGGTGCTAAAATTAAATCTCGTTCCCAAAGCTTTTTGAAGACTCTTCCAAAATCCACTAGTAAACAATGGATCACGATCACTAACAATAGAAGTAGGAACTCCATGCAATTTTACAATTTCTTTAATAAAGAGTTTGGCTAAAAGAGGAACGTCGGTTAGACCGAATGGGAATAAAATAGGCAGATTTAGTAAGTCTATCAACTATCACCCATAAGCTATCATGACCCAAACGAGAACGGGGAAGGCCGTCAATAAAATCCATGGAAATTTGATCCCACTTCCAAATTGGAAATTCTAAAGGTTTCAATAACCAACCGGACCTTTAATGCTCGGCCTTGACAAGTTGGCAAGTCATGCAACACTAAACAATATCAGATTTTATTCCCTCCCAATAATAAAGTCGCTTCACATCCACGTACATTTTACTACTACCGAGATGAATGGTAAATTTAGAACGATGAGAATCTTCTAAAATGTCTTTACGAAGATCACTAATATTTGGCATTAGTTAGCAATATCAGATTTCATTCCCTCCCTATAATAAAGTCGCTTCACTTCCGCGTACATTTTACTACTACCGAGATGAATGGTAAATTTAGAACGATGAGAATCTTCTAAAATGTCTTTACGAAGATCATTAATATTTGGCACGATAAGTCTACCAAATTTTCGAGTGCCGCCACGAGAATCAGTATCAAAGTCTTTCATACCTTCAATATCAATTTTATCCCTCAATCTTTGGTTAAGAAGAGCCAATTCGGGATCTAGCTTTTAAGCATTAAGAATGCGGTCAAAAAGAGAAGGAAGAGCCTCAAGGCTACATAAAGCCAAAGATGAACATAAATCGGGCTCACGATCTCGAATCTCACAAGTGGATAAAATCTCGAGATCATTCCATTCGGATATCATCAAGGAAAAAACCGCTTGTTGCTTGCGACTAAGTGCATCGGCAACCCGATTTCCCTTTCCGGGAGTATAAAAAATATCAAGATCATAAGATGCAAGAAATTCAAGCCAACGCTGTTGATGCAAATTTAGTTCCTTTTGAGAAAATAAATATTTCAAAGATTTATGATCGGTGTAAAGAATAAAATTTTCTCCCAAAAGATAATGACGCCAAATTCGAAGGGTGAAAACAATAGCCGCGAGCTCTAAATCATGGGTGGCATATCTAGTCTCGGCTGGCTTCAATTGCCTAGAAGCATAAGCAATAACACGTTCTCTTTGCATAAGAACGACACCCAAACCAATGCGACTAGCATCGATTTAAACAATAAAATCTTGGTTTCCCACGAGAATCACAAGAATAGGAGCATCGGAAAGGAGTTCTTTTAATTTCTGAAAAGAAGCTTCACATCTGTCCGACCAAATGTATTTAAAACCTTTCTTTGTTAAGCTAGTAAGAGGAACAACAATTTTAGAAAAGTCTTTAATAAAACGACAGTAATAACCAACCAATCGAGAAAACTATGGATTTCCATCACTCTCCGGTCTCTTCTAGTTTTGAATCGCTTCGATCTTTGAAGGATCTACAGAAATTTCGGATTCGGAAATAATATGACCGACTAACTTCACACGAGATCGCCAAAAGTGGCACTTAGAAAATTTTACTTTTAATTGATTACTCCTAAGAGTTTCCAACACAATCTGAAGATGCTTTTCATGCTCCTCCTCGGTTTTTGAATACACAAGAATATCATCAATAAAGATGAGAACAAATCGATCGAGAAAGTCTTTGAAAACTCTATTCATAAGGTCAACGAAATAAGCCAGAGCATTCGTTAAACCAAATGGCATAACAAGCCATTCTTAAGATCCATAACGCGTACGGAACGATGTCAAAGGAATGTTGTCCGCTACAATACAAAGCTGATGAAAACCGGTTGCCAAGTCCAATTGTGAAAAGACTTTAGCACCACTAAGTTGATCGAATAGATCATCAATCCAAGGTAAAGGATATTTATTTTTGATAGTAAGATCATTAAGCTTGTGGTAGTCAACGCAAAGTCTAAGTGTACCATCGGATTTCTTCACGAAAATAGCCTAAGCTCCCCAAGGCGAGGAACTAGAGCGAATAAATTGCTTTGTCTCCAATTCGGATACTTGTTTGCGCATCTCCACATTTTCCTTATTGGACATGCGATAAGGAGGACGAGTGATAGGTTGAGCTCCATGAATGAGATTAATTGTGAACTCAATTGCTGGCAATCCTAAAACGGGCTCAAATATGTAAGAAAATTCATGAACAACGTGAATAAGAGAAATACATCTACCTCATCATCGTTATCGTCATCATGAGGATTTAAATAATATAAAGATGCTGCTAAGCTGGAATCCTAATCTTTAAGATCAATAAAAATCTGCTTAACAGATTGAGGATGTCGAAGATGAATAGTCCGCTCAGGACAAAGGATTTGAGCTTCATAGCGGTTAAGCCAATCCATTCCTAAAATCATTCCAAAGCCTAAGTAGCGCATAACATGCAAATCAACTCGAAAAGGAAAATCACACAAAATAATCTCGACATCTTTACAAAGCAAACTAATTGTTGCGGATCCACCAACCGGATTCACAATTCTCAAAGAAGTCATTAAAGCAACAATACTTAAGGGAAAAGTATCAACAAGTTCTTTCGATACAAGTGAATGGGACGCACCCGTATCAAAAAGAACTCGAATAGGTTGATCACGAAATAAAATAATGCCATCAAGGATAGAATGAGAAATACCTTGACCACAAGAAGTGTTACTAGGAGTTTGCACCACATTAAGCTTTCCCTCCTTCCTTCCTTGATGTTTGGGACACGAAGATATATAATGGTCCGAGCTTTTGCAATAGCGACAAGCACGCGGCTTTGAACACTTATTCACATAATGGTCCTTAGAACCATAGTTGTAGCATTGCCCACCACTTGAGGTAGAAGTCTTAGTTGCCGGAAAGGCTTCCTTCCCTTTCTTATTGTTGGGATAAGGACTTTTGAACTTATTAGGCCTTTTCTTGTTGGTGAAGTTCGGTTTAGCACTACCAACCTCAACATCACTTACTCTATCAGCCTCTTCAAGTCGAAGAGTGATATCAATGAGTTGATCAAAAGAAACTTCTAATTTTAGAAGTAATGGCTTCTTGAGATTTTTGTTCAAGCCATAGACAAATCTTTGGTTCTTCTTTAATGGGGTGTTTATGTATTCGAATCCGTATTTAGAAAGTGACTCGAAGGATGCGACATAATCTGCCATGGAGGATTCACCTTGAACAAGGTCAATAAAACGACGAGCCAATGTCACCTTCTCAGCTTCTGGCACAAACTTTAATTCGAATCATTCCCGGAATTTTGCCCAAGTAAGATGCGCTTCATTTATTTCGGAAATCAGAAGCTCGTACTAGTCTAATGCCCTTTCTTGGAGCATACTAGAGGCCACCTGAACTCGGTGAATGTCAATAAGATTCATGCGAGAAAAGATTCAATCGCTTGATCTTTGCCAAGCCTGGACTTCAATAACGGTTTCGGAACCTATGAATGGCCTCCTACCCAAATGGGCATAATCATTGCACAAACGTGCAAATCCAGACTTAGGCTGAGTATATTACGAATAAGAACTGGCTGCTTGAGCATTCTTTACTAGAACAAGAAGCTGCTAGGCAGACATGAATACTTCATCTTGGGGAGTAGCATTAGATTGACCGGCGCAGGGACGACCAGGTTTAACCATTTCTCTTCATTAAGAAAGAAAGAAGAAGAAGAAAAAGGTTATTCACAAAATGAATATCAAACAATAATGATTGATAAAACAAGGCGTCACAAAGAAAATAGGATAGAACGGTTCGAAGACCCGAATAAAATCCTAAGGCACGACTCCTAAGATGGACTTAAGGCGATGATCCTTGTTAAATTATTCTACATTGTTCCAAAGTTTGGCTCCGATACCAAGCTGTGACGCCCCACCTCTATACCTACGGTACCCAAGGACACTACGGTGTAATGCCGTCAACTAGCGTGGAGGATAAGGCTATTAAGGAGCGACCATCCGTGTAATTGCTTAGTGCGAGCACCGGTATGTCAGATAGTATATAACTTTTCTTGTCAAGAGGGTATCCGACATACCGATACCAACTCAAAGCTACTACACAGTGGCTATAATATCTTCGGAAACAAATATAGAAATAATCATAACATATATCAGCCATAGAAGTTCATATCTCAAAGGCGGAAACAGATATGAATATTACACATGAAAGTGTAAGTCAGAGTACTGGTCAAACAAGATCCACAATATCACAAAAGAATAGTTACAAGTGCTACACAAAAGAATAAGTATACATCAATGAGTCTATATCTCAAATGTATACAACCAAAAACTACTAATCTAAGTAGTTAGCCAAAAGTCAGGATAATAATCCCAGATGGAAGTTGTTTGCGCCAAAATTGGTCACAAACCCCAATGAATGTGAAAGCACCAGTGTTGGAATATAAATCAGCAATATCCAAACACAAATCGCAGATCTAAGTAGCAAAATAGTAAATGTAAACAAGAACACACGATTTTATAGTGGTTCGGCTATCTCCGGCCTACGTCCACTTCAAAGGTTTTTCCTTTTATTGATGTTCTTCGCTGATTACAATTGATTACCGCGGATTACAATGAATTGTAGTTCTGAAATTCAGGTACAACGGTGATTCTGATAGTTAAACTTGAATCCGGCAGAGTCTTGGCGTTTAATGGCGGAAAGATCCCTTTTCTGAATGACCTGGAGGTCTATTTATAGGCGTAGGTTGCTGCTATCTCGCTGAAAACTTGGGAGACCACTTCTGGCACGTGAGGGGACCCACATGTACGGTCTCGGGAAGTTTGGGCCCACTTTGGCATCGGTTCGAACTCCATTCGAACCGATCAAGAATTCATCCAATCGAGGTGAAATTTGGCGTGGACATTCTTCATCATGTATGCAAGCATCTGTGAAAATTTCACGGCATTTGGATCAGTAGGTTAGGAGATATGTTGGGTTCGAAATTGACTTCATAGCCAGGCTGTTAATTTCGAACCCCTGTTACTCGAAACGATGGTTTCGAAACCAGTGTGGCACGCGACTTCGTGGTGACGTGGAGCGCAAGCTTCGAATCGATCCGGACTTCTCTCCGTGTTGACCGCTTCGACTCCATATATCTCGGCGCATTCGAACCGATGGAAGACACGTCATCGTGATTGGTTGACTCAATCGGTTCGAATGAAGCTACAAAGGTTGGGTTCGAAGACGATATCATGGATGGGTTCGAAGTGTGGCTCTGTGATGGGTTCGAAGAGAGGACATTGTGATGGGTTCGAAGTAGGCAATGGCTTGGTGGGTTCGAAGTGGAGTCGAGGCTAATGGATGCGAACTAGGTGGACTCGAACCCGATGGGTTCGAGTGTGACATGGCTGGGCTATCGGTTCGAACGCAGGTGGGTTCGAACTAGATGGTTTCGAACCGATGGATACGAACTCCATCGATTCGAACTGGGGCAAATGCTTTCGAGGCGCGACCTTATTTCTTTGGATTCGAACCAGACGGTTTCGAATGTGATGGGTTCGAACACAATCGGTTCGAACCGAGCTATGTCAATTCCTCTTATCTTGATTCCATCATAACTTGAGCATATGACCTCGGATTGACTTGAAATTTGGAATGCAGACTTCCATGATCTTTCTTGTCGTGTCCTATCAATTGTGGCCCATTCCGGACTCGGACAAAATTCATCGATATCCATGGTTATCCTGCAGTGCATGGTTGATATTCATGAAGAGTAATCATTGGTTTCTAGTAAATTTTGGGTATCTCAACTTTGCCAAAAGTTGGGATAACATTTTGCCCCCCAAAACATGCCTTTTTGTAAAAGGTATGTTTTGAACGGTCTTAGATCAAGTGTAATAAATTCATGTTTCGTTGATATCTGTGGCATTATCAATCAAGTATGTGGCTGTTCGAAGCCAAATCAATAGTCGTTCTTCCCGTAGGAGTTGAGAATGAAGTTTCATAGTCTCTCCGGACTATTATTGGCTGCTCTAAACCCTTACTGAGCCCGTTCTAGACTCAGTGATTGAATAGAAAGATCCTATTGCTCTCTGGCGTTGCCTTCTATCCCTTGCACTCCGGTCCCGGTTAGGACATATAGCGATACCATGGTCGTTCGGGACCGATCATAGCCTCTCCGGGCTCTTGCTGGATCCCATCCTGTCACTCTCCGGTGAAGGGGAAACAGCGCTTAAGTGAGTCGATCCTGTCGCTCTCCGGTGAAGCGACTCACTTCTTGCACTCCGGTTCAAAGCAGTTGAACATTAAGCGATGTCATGACCTGAATCATCGGCCGATCATAGTCTCTCCGGACTCTTGTCGGATCCCATCCTGTCACTCTCTGGTGAAGGGGAAACGACGATAAGTGAGTCGATCCTGTCGCTCTCCGGCGAAGCAACTCACTTCTTGCCTTCTGGATTCACCTCTCCGGGTGAAGGCGATCTTTCTTGTATAAGTGAGTCGATCCTGTCGCTCTCCGGCGAAGCAACTCACTTCTTGCCTTCGGACCCCATCTCTCCGGATAGGGTTATAAAGCGATCGTGTTTATATGTAATGTTCATCCTTTGACTCTCCGGTCAAAAGGTTTATTGCAAGAAGTTCAAATTTAATTATTAAAATTCAAGTTCTAGATGTTCAATCTCAAACATCAGAAAAAACTAAGGATTGCCTCTCCGGGCGTAGCGGTTCATCTCCATCTCAGAGCATGCCTAGGGATCTCTCCGGTTCCCGTACATGTGTAAGTGGAGTAACCGTTTTATTCTGAAGATAAATCTAAATAAAACTATTCGACCGAAGTCCAGATCGTGGACTTGGCCCTTGCCATCTTTGATCAGTTGATGACGAGTCGTGATCCCGATCCAGGATCGTTCCTGCAAGGTGGAGGCGGTAGTTGTTCATGCCTTGTCGCTGTTGTCCGTTCTCTGACATACTGCGGTAATCTACCACCCCTAGCGTGTTCTTCCACCTCATCCTTCAAGTGACGACATTCATCTGTGGTGTGCCCATCCAGCTCATGGAATAGGCAATATTTTCCAGTCCTGCGCTCCCGCTCGGTGGGATCCCTTACAGGTGGCTTTCGATAGTGAAGTTGCCCCCTGGTTTCAGTGAAGACTCTTTCTAGGCTTGCATTCAGATCTGTGTACTGCCTGAATCTTGGTTCTCGGAATTTCTTCCGTTTATCAGGGCCATCATGTCTGTCATCCTGTTTCCTTTTTCCCTTGTCCGCTCCGGACTGCTCTCCAGAGGTTCCTATGCTTTTCGTGGCATTTATTTCACGACTCTCGACTCGTGATTCTTCTAATCGAATGAATTTTTCAGCTTTATGGAAGAATTCTCCAAGATCTTGCGGTGGATCTTTAGTTAGAGAATCCTTAAATTTGGTGCCTTCCGCGACTCCTGCCACCGCCGCCATCAAAATCATTGATGGATCCGGGCGATCCACAGAAGTCACTGTCACGTTGAATCTGAGTAGAAAATCTTTTATGGACTCTCCGGTCCTCTGCTTGATTGTTGCTAAAGTCATCACACTCTTGGGTCGCGTCACGTGGACCCTGAACTGTCTCATGAAGCAATCAACGAGCTCGCTCCATGTTCCAATTGATCCAGTCTCTAGTTGTCTGAACCATAGTGAAGCTAAATCTGATAAATATAGAGGGAAGCATCGTGCCATCACTTCCTCGGATGCCCCCAGTACTTCCATGTGCCTGATATATCTTGTGATGTGTACGGTTGGGTCTGATCTTCCGTCATAGGGATCTAGCGCTGGTAATTTGAACTTTGGAGGGTTCCTTGCATTTCGGATGTTCGGAGTGAATGGACTCCGACTGACTTCTTCTAGGCCTCCGCTAGGCAATCCTCCTCTCATGATTCGTCGCATTAGGCCTATCATTCTCTCATCTCCATCTAGGGGTTGCCCCCTTGTCAAGTTTCTGTCCTGCCCCCCGAGCCTTGAAGGGAATTCCGGTACGTACTCTTCCGGTGGCTCGTTGGCGTATGCATTGGCTCCTGTCTGTTGGGCTCCGTCTGTTGGTCTTCCAGCATCGGACCCTGAGGGTCTGCCCCCAAGGCCTTGTTGACCACCTTCAATCCCTGTATTCTGGCCTTGAGCCTGTCCTTCATTTGCTTCTGCAATCCTGATTCCTTGTCCCGTACTTGTAGCTGTCGTAGTTGGTCCAAGGTTTTGTATATTTGCTGTCCTCATTTGCTCGAGGAAATTCTGCAGCATCTCCTGTTGACTTTTCATTATGCTTTCGCGCAATGAGTTGGCCATAGCCTCCATCTCGTCTCTAGTGATGTAGACGGAAGCCGGTCCTTCTCTTGATCCAGAGGATGCTTCTTGGCTTCCTCCTTGTTGGCTTCTATCAACTCTTTGTCTCGTATGTCGAGTCATTGTTTCCGGATTGGAGTTTCTTCAAACTTTTGAATCTGAATTCTGAATCTGATGTAGCGGGTGCTGGTTCTTCTCAGTGAAAGCACCAAAGTGTTTGCGCCAAAATTGGTCACAAACCCCAATGAATGTGAAAGCACCAGTGTTGGAATATAAATCAGCAATATCCAAACACAAATCGCAGATCTAAGTAGCAAAATAGTAAATGTAAACAAGAACACACGATTTTATAGTGGTTCGGCTATCTCCGGCCTACGTCCACTTCAAAGGTTTTTCCTTTTATTGATGTTCTTCGCTGATTACAATTGATTACCGCGGATTACAATGAATTGTAGTTCTGAAATTCAGGTACAACGGTGATTCTGATAGTTAAACTTGAATCCGGCAGAGTCTTGGCGTTTAATGGCGGAAAGATCCCTTTTCTGAATGACCTGGAGGTCTATTTATAGGCGTAGGTTGCTGCTATCTCGCTGAAAACTTGGGAGACCACTTCTGGCACGTGAGGGGACCCACATGTACGGTCTCGGGAAGTTTGGGCCCACTTTGGCATCGGTTCGAACTCCATTCGAACCGATCAAGAATTCATCCAATCGAGGTGAAATTTGGCGTGGACATTCTTCATCATGTATGCAAGCATCTGTGAAAATTTCACGGCATTTGGATCAGTAGGTTAGGAGATATGTTGGGTTCGAAATTGACTTCATAGCCAGGCTGTTAATTTCGAACCCCTGTTACTCGAAACGATGGTTTCGAAACCAGTGTGGCACGCGACTTCGTGGTGACGTGGAGCGCAAGCTTCGAATCGATCCGGACTTCTCTCCGTGTTGACCGCTTCGACTCCATATATCTCGGCGCATTCGAACCGATGGAAGACACGTCATCGTGATTGGTTGACTCAATCGGTTCGAATGAAGCTACAAAGGTTGGGTTCGAAGACGATATCATGGATGGGTTCGAAGTGTGGCTCTGTGATGGGTTCGAAGAGAGGACATTGTGATGGGTTCGAAGTAGGCAATGGCTTGGTGGGTTCGAAGTGGAGTCGAGGCTAATGGATGCGAACTAGGTGGACTCGAACCCGATGGGTTCGAGTGTGACATGGCTGGGCTATCGGTTCGAACGCAGGTGGGTTCGAACTAGATGGTTTCGAACCGATGGATACGAACTCCATCGATTCGAACTGGGGCAAATGCTTTCGAGGCGCGACCTTATTTCTTTGGATTCGAACCAGACGGTTTCGAATGTGATGGGTTCGAACACAATCGGTTCGAACCGAGCTATGTCAATTCCTCTTATCTTGATTCCATCATAACTTGAGCATATGACCTCGGATTGACTTGAAATTTGGAATGCAGACTTCCATGATCTTTCTTGTCGTGTCCTATCAATTGTGGCCCATTCCGGACTCGGACAAAATTCATCGATATCCATGGTTATCCTGCAGTGCATGGTTGATATTCATGAAGAGTAATCATTGGTTTCTAGTAAATTTTGGGTATCTCAACTTTGCCAAAAGTTGGGATAACAGAAGTCAAGCAGAAGCACCTGTAATATCTCGATCTGACCCGAGTATTACTTAATAAGAAAATAATAAACGGATCAGTATAACTATAAATATCAGATGAAATGATATAGAATAAGAGATATGACAAAAACGTAAGATAAACATAACGCCATACTATGATAAATATGTAATTGAAAATCAACAAGAGATTAATCAATATTACAAGAATCTTCTCAAAGATAAAAAGGATTGTCATACTCTTTAATTTTATTCACCAAGTCACAAATATTGACATCATATCGATGCTAATCATGAAAGTTAATGACACACAAATTCACCAATGCACAAATAATGATAAAGCTTATCAATGTAAATCACGAAAATTGGTAAAAACACAAATTCTAGAAATTATCAATGGAAATCCAGAAATCACGAAAAGGGGGAGGCCTATCACAAAACGGGAGCACGAAAACTCACCAACACGTGTATCACAAAACGGAAAGGTATTCCATGGTTGCTAACCATTAATTTTGAGCCGAGGCTCCACTAAAATGGCCCGAAGACCATGAGCCGAAGCTCCACTAAAACTGCCCGAGGACCATGGGTCTCTACCCCACCAAATTGAGCAGAAACTCCACAGAAACGGGGTTTAGTCTCCCTCGCAGACAAAGTGACATCGCACATTGCTAGTCTAAATCACAAAAAATGATCATCATCGATCATCATGAAGTTTTAATTACACTAAGCTAGTAAATATATGAGCTTAGCTTCATGTCCCATAACCACTAGCTTAACTTAAATATTTACGAACAAATTGTAGATCTCCACTGTAAAATTGTCACAAGAAATTCAATCGAACAAGTCCAAGAATTAACCAACGAAGTAAACGCAAGTGTTTCATACCACTTGTTTTACTAAGCTGTTTAATTAGATTTCTCATACGAGTGAGGTAAAGGTTTGTATATACTAGTAGATTGGAAAATGGTTTAAGAAACGAGCTTGATATTTAAAATAGAGTTGAAATCGTTTTGATATAAGAGTTTTGATATTTACTACTAGTATTGAAACCTTTATATTTTTAAAGTGACAAAGCACAAAAATGAATGTAGAAACAATCAATCACCAAAATTCACATACGAAGACGTGAATTAATTCCAAAGAAATCGATATCAAATCCATCAAAATGGATATTTCCAAAAAGTCCATATTAGAAGTCGTCAACGTCAAATAATTGATAGCATCAACTAGGAATCAAAACGAATCGGTAAAAATTGGAATCACAACCCAAATGGGCAAAAATAGGGATAATAGGCATTTAAAAGCAGGTTAGTCGACTGGCTCACTGAGTTCGGTCGATTGAACTGGGTCCCGGATTATTCGCGGGATGTTGGTCTGTCGACTGGACTCAGTACGCCTGTCGACTAGACCAGAACCTGGAAGGTGCTCAGGTTGCAGGTCAGTCGACTGGACCAAAATTCCAGTCGATTGGAACCTGTTTACTGCACTTCCGAGCCTATCAAAATGAAGGCAAATTCCTTCCAAAATGCATTCCGTCGAGCAACGGCACTAGGGATTTACGCGAATCAGCTACCTGGCCCAATAGGCTCTTCGATGCATCACCAATAGCATGTTCAAACAACAATGCTATGATTTTTGAAGATTTGAACTCAAAACACCAAAAATTGGAATATTCACAAAAAAAAAACCAATCCAAGTCAAAATCAAATGCACATGAATAAGTGTTAGGAATTCATACCTAACAATCAAAGATAATCATAGACTTAGATTTGAGATAAAAATCTCACCTTTTCACAAAAATAAGGAAGGAGAAGCTTGAAAGCAGAGGAAGAATCAACCACACTTCAACACAACCCAAATGAGCTTGAATCTAAGCTCAAAAGAAGAACATTCCCAAAGTTAGGTTTAGGAATTTCTGAAATCGAAAGGAGAATGAGTTGGAGAAGAAGAAGATGATGCTTACCAATAGCTTCTCTTTGGATTTGGAGCTAGAACTTGATTGGCAAATGAAAACTGCTTGGAGTTTTAATTTCCCATTCCTCTCTCCATTTTTTCTAAAGCTTAAGTATTAGGAAATAGAAATGAAGTAATGAAGAGAAGAGGGGTGAAGCTTGGGTCTAATGGGCTGGAACCAAACCAAAGCCCTAAGTGAAAAAGTAGCAAAATTCAACTAACTCCAAACATATCGAAGTTTATACTCAAAAAGGTCGCAAACGTCATTTTGAACTCAATGGGGGTAGTCTCGAGTCCTAATTTGACCGTTTGCAAAACGTAGCTTTTCGGACAATAGTCCGACTGATGATGAATTATTTTAAGTTAAATATTTAAATATTCAATCGTAAAATATGCGGGTTGTTACACGTATGATATACACATATCATCCATCCACGATATCAAATCTGATCGCTCACTCGATCACACAATTTCATTTCCGAACTAGTATCGTTCACCTAACTCCCTAGTGTAGACTCAGATCTGGTTTCTTGATCCGAAACCGTCATTCTCCTGGCATAGCAATAAACTATGATAGAGAATTTTCAGTATCAATCAAAAATCCATATCCGGAGTTCGCCTTCGAAAATCGAGTGAAAAATCCCAACTCGGATCGGTATAACCATATCAAAATTCTATGCTCGAATCTGGATCAAATCATTATGCGAATAAAATAATGTATGTACATCCTACGTATTTTTCTCAATTGATTATTAACTATATCAATTCTCTTTTATTCACATTTATTTCGATTTCTATTTACAATGTTCTTTTCACCCAACCTTTTACTAAGTCTTCCTTCAAATATTAATTTAGTAGATTTCCCAATTCAAAATTTTACTTGGGAGCTACTCCATTTTCTTTCTTAAGCCTATTAAAATTATTTATATAACTTCTTCTATTCATTTCCAATTCATCGCCTTAGTTTTTATATCCATTTTTATTCACTTTGCATTTCCAATTCCATTTAAATTTAATTTACCTTCCATTTTTGAATATTGAATTCTATCGACTATCTTCCATTCATATCTGATCCATATCATTACATTGAATTAGTTCCATTTACTAATTTATTTCAATTTCCAATAAATTTTAATTCTTAGAACTTTGTTCTTTTAGTCCACTCAAACTATATTTTTCAATTCCACTTTACTTAACATAATTTAAATTAAATAGAATTACAATATTCACTTCCAATTCATTTGCTTACCTACTTAATTAATTAGTTTACTTACTAATTTTATTTCCAACTAAATAATTTTATTCCAATAACCCTTTCCATTTAGCTTTCTTAGATTCGTTTCCTCAACATCACTTTTATTTAACTAGATTCAATTTACATTCCGATCCAATTCAAGTTTTTAAACTTCCATAAGTTTTCTACTTATTTAAATTCCATTTGCTAACTCCTTTTAATTCACTTCAATTAATTAGCTTACCCTCTAACTTATTTTGTTTTCACACTTACTTTTATTTAACTCTTTTCAAGTTGAATCTTATTCCAACAAATTTCAAATTACTATAAGTTATCAAACTTATTTATATACCATACCCATCTTTATTTAAGATTCTAGAGTGTAAACAAATTTTCAACATTTCAAAATCATTTTTGAAATCAAATATATACATAATTCATCTGCATATCAAATTTTCTTTTGAATTTTAAAACTAATCTCAGTTTTGCAAACAACTCCAATTTAAAACATTTTGGTAGTAATTCCTCTCTTGGAAACTCGAAAATGAATATCGATGATGCTGCAGTCATCACCGAAATTATTTTCAAGCGACCGAAGTGAGTTCAATGCTTTTACTTGTTTTAAAACATTTTCAAATACTTTTAATTCCAAATCCCACCAGATTTCAAATCCAATTCCAAAATATTTCTCAAATAATATCAAAATTATTCCTCCAAAACTTTTTGAAAACCATTTTCAACTTGAAGGAATTTAATTTCTAAAATTTCAAATCCTAAATCCTTTCAATCTATTTTCAAATATTTCTTGGAATTCTATTTCAAATTATAAATCACATTTACAATTCACATTTACAAATCCCATTTCTATATGAATTTATTTTTTAGCTTTTAGTTATAATTTTCAATTTCTACACAATGATGATAATAATTTATATTATCATTCCCGAAAAACCAAGCAACCATATATAACTATAACAATTTACGGAAAATTATTTCCTTTATATACAAAAATAATTTAGGTAAAATTATTTGATTTTCCCTATTTTAAAAATAATACCGTGTCGAATTGTTCTATTCAAGTGTTTAGAGATCCCTATCAATAACGTTAATTACTTGTATTAACCAGAATCTATAAGCCACACAATAAACCAATCAACACAATATAAAACATTTTTATATTCAATAACAAATAGGTGCTCATATTTATTAATACACTCAAACTCGTTCTAGAGTACCACTGACTCTATTCCTATGAGTAATTCCCACCAACTCCAAGGTTCCCGCTTAACCTTCAGCTCTGATACCAATTGTAACGACCCAACTTTTCGACGTCCAAAAATCAACATCAATACGTCCACATTATTTAAATGTCGAACAATCGAATGCCAAAAAAGGGATCGTTAGGGTTAAAGAAGAAAGAGGTAGAAGAAGAAATAGAAAGCAACACCAGAATCTCACAAACGCAGCGAAATAATATATAATAGATAATAACATATTTTTATACAAAAGAATCTGTAACTGAATAATACATTACATCATTCGAGTACATACAAACAACAACCAAATGTTGGACAATTGCCTCAACTTGTCCTCACCCCAAAAGCAAACTATACAGCATATACTGCACATCGAAATATATCAAGTACGTGTGATACGTCTCGCCATCCAGCTCATCTCATGATCTTCATAGAAGTCCAACCAGAATCACTACTCTATAATACTCGGTCTGACCTGAGCATTACAGTGAAATAACACCCGAGTTAGTCTGGAAAACCAGCGTGATAAAACACATTCAATTGGATTATTAAAGTTTTCAAAACTCTTTTGAAATCAAAGGTATCTCGTAAGACCACGCCACAAATAAACAGGTCGGTTTTTTACTTACGATAACCAAAACATTTCTTATCAAATCCTCTGATACTATAGTAGTGTCTATATACAATTATTTATTCAAATAGCCGAAATTGTTACGTTCATTAAATTCCAGCATAATAGATATACAAACAAGTCCGAAGGCACTTATTAGAGATTGGGTTTCCATCAATGGCAGGGCTACTGGGATACCGTCCGTTATAGTACATGGTCTAGATCACCGTACCGAGGATCCACCCTGATCCTTAGCTAAACAAGGCCGAAGCTACCCCTGACTGGATAGTCCGGATAAGATCACCCTACGGTTGTGATCAGCAACTGCCCCACAGCGGAATAAAAAAGGGACATCTAGACAGGGATGACCTTTCCCTAATCGGTTGCTAGCCACTTAGCCTTGCTACACCTCCCCAGTTTTAGCCATTCTCGCTTGATGAGGCTCAAGGCTATAAGTTAACTTTTTAGAACACATCTCACTTAGAATGCTCATCGTCCTCCTGACAATGTTCTGATAGCATTCGTCCATACAAGTCCGTTCCTGGCCCGAGCGGAACCGAAGGCACTACTCCAACTACATCCATTTTAGAATCACCCTTAGGATTAGTAGCGATTAGCCCTTGCACTTCACTGCTCCATCTTCGACTCCAGACTCTTGTCTTCCTCACGGAAACGTTTAAACGGGATCGAAGTGGTTTTCAAAAAATTAATCCTGATCCTGGTCTCTTCGAAACGATCAACGCATTGGTCAATATTGATAAATCGATTTTTTAACTATCAAATAACATCCACAAACAACCATCGGGCCTTAATAATATTCCAAATTATTTATTTTAAAATACCTTCTTAAGATATTTTTCTACACTTTAACTATTTGGAAACAATTTTCAAATCACTTTTCTCTCGTGGAAAAATTTCCAAATACTGTTTATTTCCACAGAAAATCACCAAGCCTAAATACTTTAGATTTTAAAATAATTTAAATCACTTTATCCAAAAATATATACATTAAAACACTTAAAATAAAAACTATTTAAAATGCTTTATTTAAAATACTAGTTATGAAATTTTATAATAATTTCTCATGTAAAACTTAAGCCAAAACCAAATTCTTAAACAAAAGTTATTCTACAAGGTCTAAATATTAAATAATTATCTTTTAAATTATAATACTAGTTAACGCTTTTTAAAATAATTTACTTATATAATTAACTTAATAAATATTTATTTTTGAAAACTATAAAGCCAATAAATAATAATTTCTCTAAAAACATTCTCTGAAAAACAACTTTAAACTTTAAAGCCACTAAATAATTATTTCTCTAAAAAACATTCTTTGAAAAGTAACTTTAAACTTTAAAGCCACTAAATAATAAATTCTCTAATAACATTCTTTGAAAAACAACTTTTAACTTTTAACTTATACTTAGAAATTTTCTTTGAAAATATACTTGGCTTTTCAGGGAAATACACTTTCCTTTCCACACCTTTAAAAATAAACAACTATTTATTTTTAAACAAATCACCCTTTTCTTATAAATTCTCATCCCGAATTTGTACACCCAAATTATCCTCTGATGAATATTTCACTTTATTTATAAACCCTGTTTATAAATTTCACAATCCCATTCACCTTTATTCACAGTTCCAATACTTAGTCGGGATTCAAATCGATTTCCAAAACTAATCTCCATTTTAAAATAAATTCCTTATCCAAATTTTTTTCAAAACCCATTAATTTCTGATTTTAATCTTTTATTATGATTTAAAAATCTTATTTAAACTGAAAATACCAATTTCATACCTTTTTCCAAAGAAATTCCTTTATCTCTTCCAATTAATTTAAACCCTGAATTCAAAAATAAATCCTTTATTTATTTAAATAATATCATTTAAGTTTAAAAATTCATTCATTCTCATTTACTCAAATCTCCTTTCCCATATTCGGAATTTATTTATTAGAATTTAAAAATCAACTTTCATCCTTTTCCAATTCATTCTTTAATTTATCCTAATTCTCTCTAATTATTTTACTTAAAAATTCTCTCTTTAATTCCTTTCAATAATCCAATCTTTACATTTTTGATAACTCATTATACCCAAATATATTCAATCAAACCATAGTATCAAATATTTTCAATTCCAAATATAATCAATAATCTGCCACAGGTAATCAATGAATCGTATCACAGATTATGAACAAATTCAATATTTTGAGGAATCTAGTTGGATCCCTCCAACCTCTTTCCCTGCATCCACAGATGTTAGTCATTAATTAAAATACCAATTCCACTTCGAGGTGGAATATCATGGTATAAAGGGTCATCGCTATTATGCGGGGCGCACAGGGTCTCACCTCTATATAATGCGGGAATGTCAATCACAGCAATATATATTCCACTATATATAATATCACATCTAGTCAATTCTATCAATCAATCCAATAATTCAAATTTAAACTATTTAAATTAACGGTAATTCAAATGAGTGAGATTAACTCACATTTGACTTTTAGTTTGCTATCTGATCCAAACCGGCTTGTTTTATCCACGATTTCGGACCTTGTACAAAAATTAGACGATTTTTATTAATATTCGAACAAATCGGAAATTTAAAATTCCATTAAATGATTTAATTTAAACTAATTTCCTTTATATAATTTTTTAGTAACTAAAATAATTAAATAAGTTGTTATAACAAACTAATCCCCTAAATGCATATTTTTGAATATACTAGTTAGTTTAAAATGCGTAGATGTATATATTTATTTTATTTTATTTTATTGAAACCACACATATATATACACACACATTTATAAAATAAATTATAAATTCCAAAAATCTAATCTTATATAAACTTTCAAACATTTCAAAATTCCTATTTTTTTTTCAAACCTAATTTGTATATATTTCTTTATCTGTACATAACAATGACAATAATTTCTTTACTGTAAAACTTTTCCTTTTTTTATACTTATATTTTTCTAAAAATTGAATAAATGATTCAAAAATTTCTTTCTCCGTATATACATACTAAAAAAACAGAATTGTTTATATATCCTACTTTAAAAAAATTCAAGTGCTGAGTTATATATTCTTTTTTTCAGTAATAAATGTTTTCTTCACTATATATATATACATATATATTTAAATTGAAAATAAAAATCCTATACCTCTCTGACATTCGAACCCAGGCCACATGAACCCCAGCAATCTCGCGAACCTGCAGCCTCGTCGCCACTCCTCATGCTCGCGAGTCCATCTTCGATCGACGAACGTACGCTGCATTTAGGCGGACACAATCTGCATTTAGGCGGACACAATCCCTCTCACGCTCGCGATGTCATGCCTTGGGATGGTTGTTGACGAACTCACCGCCCTCAAAGAAAATCCCACACCAATTTCCCTAGTCAGTAATCGCGACCCGATTGAAGATGATTCGAAGAATCGGCTTCCACTGAGTCGATCACGAACGAAATTCGATTTCACTCATTCCCTTTTTTTAGTTGTCATTCGAGATTTCGAAAGAAAGTGGTTTGGCATTCAAAAAGAAGGGGGGCGTGATTCAATTTCTAGAGGAAGAGAAATGAATTCTATCTGTATTTTTATTTTTTCTTTTCTTTTTCAGGAAACGAAATCTATTTTATTCGGCCATATTTATTTTAGCTTGAGAGGAAAGGGACATCTGGTATGCGATTAGAAAAGGCAGTAGACACGTGTTCTAAGGGAGGAAACATGTTTAATTTGTCGATTGTATGTGTGCATATATATACATTTAATTTAAATTCAAATTCAAATCGTCTCGATTTCGATGCTTAAAATCTTGACATCCTATCGGGGATTGCCGCCAGGCGTTTATAATGTTATGTCAGGAACTGAGATGTTGTTTTGATGACAACAACCTTTTTAACTATCTTATTATAAAATATATACTAACACTATAATCTAGATAGATATGTATATGCATGATATATATATGTAGGATATATAGATATGTAGATATTGATTACTGAAGGCTGATCAATACAAAGACTCAAGACTCATGATTGAAGTGTGACGCCCCACCTCTATACCCACGCTAGCCAAGGACACTACGGTGTAATGCCGTCAACTAGCACGGAGAATAAGGCTGTTGAGGAGCGACCATCTGTGTAATTGCTTTGCGCGAGTACCGATATGCCAGATAAGATACGGACATCCGACATACCGACACAAACTCAAAGCTACTACACAGTGGCTATAGTGTCTTCGGAAACCAATATAGAAATAAACATAAGAAAATTCAGTCACAGATAATTCATATCACAAAGGCGGAAGAAGATATGAATATATAACTAACACATGGAAGTGTATATCTGAGTAGTGGTCAAAAAGATCCACAATAATACAAAAGAATAGCAATACGTGCTATACAAAAGAATACAACTATGAGTCCATATCTCAAGTGTATACAACAAAATAAACTACTAATCTAAGTAGTTAGCCAAAAGTCAGAGAAATCAATTCCAAGTGAGAAGTCAAGCTGAAGCACCTGTAACATCTCGGTCTGACCCGAGTATTATTTAATAAGAAAATAATAAACGGATCAGTCTAACTATAAATATCAGATGAAGCGATGTAGAATATGAGGTACGACTAAACACATAATAATCACAATGTCAGGCTGTGATATATATAACTAATTGAAAATCAACAAGAGATTAATCAATATCACAAAAATCTACTCAAGGATCAAAAGAAATGTCATACTCTTTGTTTCGTTCACCAAACCATAAATATTGACGATTATATCAATATCAATCACAAAAGTCAATGACACACAAATTCACCAATGCACAAATATTGATAAAACTTATCAATGAAAATCACGAAAATTGGTGAAACACAAATTCTAGAAATCATCTCAAGAAATCCAGAAATCACAAAAAGGGGGAAGGCCTATCACAAACGGGAGCATAAAGCTCACCAACACGTGTATCACAAACGGAACGCTAATTCCATGGTTGCTAACCATCACAAATTGAGCCGAAGCTCCATAAACGGCTCGAAGACCATGGGTTGCTACCCCACCAATTTGAGTCGAAACTCCACAAAAGGGGGTTTAGTCTCCCTCGCAGACAAAGATACATCGAGTCTAAATCATAAAGGTGATCGTCATGATCAACAAGAAGTGTCAATTACACTAAGCCAGTAAATATATGAGTTTAACTTCATGTCCCATAACCACTTGCTTAACTTAAATATTTACGAACAAACGGTAGATCTCCACTAGAAAATAGTCACAAGAGATTCAATCGAACAAGTCCAAGAATTAACCGACGAAGTAAATGCAAGTGTTTCATACCACTCGTTTTACTAGGTCGTTTAGTTAGATTTTTCATACGAGTGAGGTAAAGGCTTGTATATACTAATAGATTGGAAAACGGTTTAAGAAACGAGCTTTGTAATAAAATAGTGTTGAAATCGTTTTGATGAAAGAATTTTGATATTTACTACTAGTATTGAAACCTTTATATTTTTAAAGTGACAAATCACAAAGAAGATTGTAGGAACAATCAATCACTAAAATTCACATTCGAAGACGTGAATAAAATCCAAAGAAACCGATAAAGAATCCATCGACATGGATACTCAAAAATCCCTAAAAAAGAGTCATCAAAGTCATAATAAATGATAATAACAAATAGGATCATCACGAATCGATTTAAGTTGGAATTCTTAAACAAAAAGGCAAGCAGGCAAAACACTACAGTTTCAGACGTCTGAAACAAGTGGTTCAGACGACTTAATCTGGAAAAATTAAAAAATTTCTAGAACGTGATTCAGACGTCTGAACCAAATGTTTCAGACATCTGAAATAGGTGTTTTTAGCCTATTTTCTTTCTGTTTGAAAATGAGCCAATTCAGACGTCTGTAATCCCAGATTCAGACATCTGAAACTGGAATTTTGAGGATTTCCTGAACCTCGACCAAAAATGGCCAAACGAATATCGGAAACGATCGAACGAGCAAATGACAACTAAGGATTTACGCCACCGACAACTCAGCCTTAACGGCTCTTCGATACGCCTCAAATATCAATGTCCAAATATCCATAATAGGATTTTCATAGATTTTGATTTCAAAACACCAAAAACTGGAATATACACCAAATCAATCCAAACCAAAATCAATTGCACAAGAATAAGTGTTAGGAATTCATACCTAACAATCGAAGATAATTATAGACAAAGATGTGAGATAAAAATCTCACCTTTGAACCCAAACGATCGAAGAAGAAGCTTGAATGCAAAGGAGAATCAACATCTCTTCAAATCCAACTCAAGAAGCTTGATTCTAAGCTTAAAAGAAGAACATTCCCAAAATTAGGTTTAGGAATTTCTGAAATTGATTAAGAGAATGAGTTGGAGAAAATGAAGAGAAACTTACCAATGGGTTCTCTTGAATTTGGAGTTTTAATTTCCCATCCCTCCCACCATTGATGCTTTAGAACTGAAAAGAGGAGGAAGTGAGAGTGAATGGAGGGAGTGGTTCAGATTTGAGTATAAGTTAAACGTAGGGCTGAACCCAAACCCAAACCCAAAGTGAAAAAGTAGCAAAATTCTACTATCTCCAAACATATCAAAGTTTACACTTAAAAAGATCACAAACGTCATTTTGAACTCAATGGGAGTAGTCCCAAGTCCTAATTCGACCGTATGCAAAAAGTAGCATTTCGGACTAAATTCCGAGTATCGATAAAATATTTAAATATAAAATCGATAAATATGCGGGTTGTTACAGACTCCCCTCCTTAAAGAAATTGCGTCCTCGCAATATTTAAGAAGAAGATATATGGTAACAACCATAAAAGCATATTAACACAAAAGAAGAAATAAGAAATAAGAAATTCACCTCAAAGAGCACTGGAAAGTAAGTCCGGATGTGTTCGCTCGATGAACTCTCTAGATTCCCAAGAGCAATCCTTAGGATTTGAAGACCATTGAACTTTAACAAGCGGAACATCTTTATTTTGAAGTCGTTTGACCTCCGAAGCAATTACTCGAATAGGATGCTGCTCATAAGTTAAATTAGGCGAAACTTCAATCTCTTCCACAACACCGGGCTCAAGAATAGAATCGGAATCTCGAAGGAACTTCCGTAATTGAGAAACATGAAACATGTCATGCATAGCAGAAAACTAAGCCAGTAACGATGGGCGATAAGCCATGGAACCAATGCGTTCAGTGATAGGAAATGGCCCAATATATCGAGGCGCTAACTTTCCCGATCGACTGAATCGTACAACACCTTTCATAGGTGAAACACGAACGAACACAAGATCTCCCACAGAAAATTCTAACTTCCTTCTTCGATTATCGGCATAGGATTTTTGTCTACTGTGGGCTTCTTTCATCCTATGTCGAATAAGTTCAATCTTTTCTGTGGAATCACGAATAAAGTCTGGACCTAAAACCAGCTTCTCACCGGCCTCAAGCCAACAAGAAGGAGATCGGCATGGCCTTCCATAGAGTGCGTCGAAAGGTGCCATACCAATACTAGATTGGAAGCTATTATTATAGGAAAAATCAACAAGAGAAATATGATGTTCCCAACTTCCACCAAAATCAAGAACACATGCACGAAGAAGATCTTCAAGAGTTTGATTCACACGTTCGGTTTGTCCATCGGACTGGGGATGATAAGCGGTGCTAAAATTAAGCTTCATTCCTAAAGTTTTTTGAAGACTCTTCCAAAATCCACTAGTAAACAATGGATCACGATCACTAACAATAGAAGTAGGAACTCCATGCAATTTAACAATTTCTTTAATAAAAAGTTTGGCCAAAAGAGGAACGGTTCGGTTAGACCGAACGGGAATAAAATGGGTGGATTTAGTAAGCCTATCAACTATAACCCATAAGCTATCATGACCCAAACGAGAACGGGGAAGGCCATCTATAAAATCCATGGAAATTTGATCCCACTTCCAAATTGGAACTTCTAAAGGTTGCAATAACCCAGCGGGCCTTTGATGTTCGGCCTTAACGAGTTGGCAAGTCATGCAACGCTTAACGGAGTTAGCGATGTCAAGTTTCATTCCCTCCCAATAATAAAGTCGCTTCATATCCGCGTACATTTTACTACTACCGGGATGAATGGTAAATTTAGAACGATGTGAATCTTCTAAAATATCTTTACGAAGATCACTAATATTTGGCACGATAAGTCTACCAAATTTTCGAATGCCGCCACGAGAATCGATATCAAAGTCTTTCAAACCTTCAATATCAATTTTATCCTTAATATTTTGGCCAAGAAGAGCCAATTCGGGATCTGGCCTTTAAGCCTTAAGAATGCGGTCAAAAAGAGAAGGATGAGCCTCAAGGCTACATAAAACAAGAGATGAACATAAATCGGAAACACGGTCTCGAAATTCGCAAGTGGATAAAACCTGGAGATCATTCCATTTGGATATCATCAATGAAGACGAGAACAAATCGATCGAGAAAATCTTTGAAAACTCGATTCATAAGGTCAACGAAATAAGCCGGAGCATTCGTTAAACCAAATGGCATAACAAGCCATTCATAAGATCCATATCGAGTACGGAACGATGTCAAAGGAATGCTATCCTCTGCAATACGAAGCTGATGAAAACCGGTTGCAAGTCCAATTGTGAAAAGACTCTAGCACCACTAAGTTGATCGAATAGGTCATCAATCTGAGGTAAAGGATATTTATTTTTAATAGTAAGATTATTAAGCATGCGGTAGTCAACGCAAAGCCTAAGTGTACCATCGGATTTCTTCACAGAAATAGCTGAAGCTCCCTAAGGCGAGGAACTAGAGCCAATAAATTGCTTTGTCTCCAATTCGGACAATTGTTTACGCATCTCCTCATTTTCCTTATTAGACATGCGATAAGGAGGATGAGTAATAGGTTGAGCTCCAGGGATAAGATTAATTCTGAACTCAATTGCTCGCTTAGGAGGTAATCCTAAAACGGGCTCAAATATGTCGAAAAATTCACGAACAGTGTGAATAAGAGAAATAATATCTTCCTCATCATCATTATCATCATCACGAGGATTTAAATAATATAAAGATGCGGTCAAAGAGGAATCCGAATCTTTAAGAATAATAGAAATCTGCTTTACAGATTGAGGATGTCGAAGATGAATAGTCCGCTCAGGACATAGGATATGAGCTTCATAATGGTTAAGCCAATCCATTCCCAAAATCATTCCAAAGCCTAAATAACGCATGACATGCAAATTAGCTCAGAAAGAAAAATCACCCAAAATAATCTCGACATCATTACACAATAAACTGATTGTTACGGACCCACCAACCGGATTCGCAATTCTCAAAGAAGTCATTAAAGCAACAACACTTAAAGAAAAAGTATCAACGAGTTCTTTCGAAATAAAAGAATGGGATGCACCCGTGTCAAAAAGAACTCGAATAGGTTGTTCACGAAATATGATAATGCCATCAAGGATAGAATGAGACATACCTTGATCACGAGATGTGTTTCCAGGGGCTTGAGCAACATTTAACTTTCCCTCCTTCTTGCCCAGAAGCTTGGGGCATGAAGATATAACATGACCGGGAACTTTGCAGTAGCGACAAGAGATAGACCTTGGACACTTGTTCGCGTAATGGTCCTTCGAACCACAATTATAGCATTCCCCACGACCAAAGAAAGAAGTCTTTGCCACAGAGGTTGCTTGCTTCCCCTTTTTGTTGGGATAAGGGCCTTTGAATTTACTGGGCCTTTTCTTGTTGTTGTTGAAGCTTGGTTTGGAATCCACCACTTCAACATCATTTCCCTTGTCCGCTTCTTCAAGACGAAGAGCGATATCAATGAGTTGGTCGAAAGAAACTTCTAATTTTAGAAGTAATGGCTTCTTGAGATTTTTGTTTAAGCCATAGACAAATCTTTGATTTTTCTTCAAGGCGGTGTTAATATATTCAACCCCATATTTAGAGAGAGATTCAAAAGACGCGACATAGTCAGTCACGGAAGATTCACCTTAAACAAGGTCAATAAAACGGCGAGCCAAAGTCACCTTCTTAGCTTCTCGTACGAATTTTAACTCGAAGCACTCTCGTAATTTCTCCCAAGTGAGATCCGCTTCATTTATTTCAGAAATCAGAAGCTCGTACCAGTCTAATGCTCTTTCTTGGAGCATACTGGAAGCCACCTGAACTCGGTGAAGATCAATGAGGTTCATGCGAGAAAAGATTCGATCGCATGTCCTTAACCAAGCCTAGACTTCAATAATAGTTTCAGAACCTTTAAATGGCTTCCCACCCAGGTTGGTGTAAGCATTGCACAAACGTGAAAACCCAGATTTAGGGTGAGTAGGTTCCGGATTAGATCCAGCTGCTTGAGCATTCATGACAAGGTCAAGAAGTTGCTGGGTAGTCATGAAAACTCCATCTTGGGGAGTAGCACTAGATTGACCGGTGCTGGGACGGCCAGGTCTAACCATTTCTCTTCCTTTAGAAAGAAATAAAGAAGAAGAAAAAGGTTATTCACAAAAGGAATATCAAGCAATCTTGATAGATAAAACAAGGAATCATAAAGAAAATAGGATGAATTGGTACGAAGACTCGAATTAAATCCTAAGGCACGACTCCTAAGAAGGACTTAGGACTATGATCCTTGTTAAATTATTCTACATTGTTCCGAAGTTTGGCTCTGATACCAATCTGTGACGCCCCTCCTCTATACCCATGCTAGCCAAGGACACTACGGTGTAATACCATCAACTAGCACGGAGAATAAGGCTTTTGAGGAGCGACCATCTGCATAATTGCTTTGTGCGAGTACCGATATGCCAGATAAGATACGGACATCCATACCAATATTGAAATATAGAAATAAACATAAGACAATTCAGTGGCTATAGTGTCTTCGGAAACCAATATAGAAATAAACATAAGACAATTCAGTCACAGATAATTCATATCACAAAGGCAGAAGAAGATATGAATATATAACTAACACATGGAACTGTATATCAGAGTAGTGGTCAAATAGATCCACAATAATACAAAAGAATAGCAATATGTGCTATACAAAAGAATACAACTATGAGTCCATATCTCAAGTGTATACAACAAAATAAACTACTAATCTAAGTAGTTAGCCAAAAGTCAGAGAAATCAATTCCAAGTGAGAAGTCAAGCTGAAGCACCTGTAACATCTCGGTCTGACCCGAGTATTATTTAATAAGAAAATAATGAACGGATCAGTCTAACTACAAATATCAAATGAAGCGATGTAGAATAAGAGGTACGACTAAACACATAATAATCACAATGCCAAGCTGTGATATATATAAGTAATTGAAAATCAACAAGAGATTAATCAATATCACAAAAATCTACTCAAGGATCAAAAGAAATGTCATACTCTTTATTTCGTTCACCAAACCACAAATATTGACGATTATATCAATATCAATCACAAAAGTCAATGACACACAAATTCACTAATGCACAAATATTGATAAAACTTATCAATGAAAATCACGAAAATTGGTGGAACACAAATTCTAGAAATCATCTCAAGAAATCCAGAAATCACAAAAAGGGGGAAGGCCTATCACAAACGGGAGCATAAAGCTCACCAACACGTGTATCACAAACGGAATGCTAATTCCATGGTTGCTAACCATCACAAAATGACTCGAGCTCCACAAACGGCCCGAAGACCATGGGTTGCTACCCCACCAATTTGAGTCGAAACTCCACAAAACGGGGTTTAGTCTCCCTCGTAGACAAAGAGACATTGCACATTGCTAGTCTAAATCACAAAGATGATCGTCATGATCAACAAGAAGTGTCAATTACACTAAGCTAGTAAATATATGAGTTTAGCTTCATGTCCCATAACCACTTGCTTAACTTAAATATTTACGAACAAACTGTAGATCTCCACTAGAAAATTGTCACAAGAGATTCAATCGAACAAGTCCAAGAATTAACTGACGAAGTAAACGCAAGCGTTTCATACCACTCGTTTTACTAGGTCGTTTAATTAGATTTCTCATACGAGTGAGGTAAAAGCTTGTATATACTAATAGTTTGAAAAACGGTTTAAGAAACGATCTTTGTAATAAAATAGTGTTGAAATCGTTTTGATGAAAGAATTTTGATATTTACTACTAGTATTGAAACCTTTATATTTTTAAAGTGACAAATCACAAAGAAGATTGTAGGAACAATCAATCACTAAAATTCATATTCGAAGACGTGAATAAAATCCAAAGAAACCGATAAAGAATCCATCGACATGGATACTCAAAAATCCCTAAAAAGGAGTCATCAAAGTCATAATAAATGATAACAACAGACAGGATCATCACGAATCGATTTAAATTGGAATTCTTAAACAAAAAGGCAAGCAGGCAAAACAATACAGTTTCAGACGTCTGAAACAAGTTGTTCAGACGTCTGAATCTGGAAAAATTAAAATTTTCTAGAACGTGATTCAGACGTCTGAACCAAATGTTTCAGATGTCTGAAATAGGCGTTTTTAGCCTATTTTCTTTCTGTTTGAAAATGAGCCAATTCAGACGTCTGGAATCTCAAATTCAGACGTCTAAAACTAGAATTTTGAGGATTTCCTAAACCTCGACCAAAAATGGCCAAACGAATATCGAAAACGATCGAACGAGCAAATGACGACTAAGGATTTACGCCATGCGACAACCCAGCCTTAACGGCTCTTCGATACGCCTCAAATATCAATGTACAAATATCCATAAGAGGATTTTCATAGATTTTGATTTCAAAACACCAAAAATTGGAATATACACCAAATCAATCTAAACCAAAATCAATTGCACAAGAATAAGTGTTAGGAATTCATACCTAACAATCGAAGATAATTATAGACAAAGATGTGAGATAAAAATCTCACCTTTGAACCCAAACGATCGAAGAAGAAGCTTAAAAGCAAAGGAGAATCAACCACTCCTCAAATCCAACTCAAGAAGCTTGATTCTAAGCTTAAAAGAAGAACATTCCCAACATTAGGTTTGGGAATTTCTGAAATTAATTAAGAGAATGAGTTGGAGAAGATGAAGAGAAACTTACCAATGGGTTCTCTTGAATTTGGAGCTAGAAGTTGGATTTGCTAAGGAAGACTAGGGTTCTGGAGTTTTAATTTCCCATCTCTTCCACCATTGATGCTTTAGAACTGAAAAGAGGAGGAAGTGAGAGTGAATGGGGGGAGTGGTTCAGATTTGAGTATAAGTTAAACGTAGGGCTGAACCCAAACCCAAACCCAAAGTGAAAAAGTAGCAAAATTCTACTATCTCCAAACATATCAAAGTTTACACTTAAAAAGATCGCAAACGTCATTTTGAACTCAATGGGAGTGGTCCCGAGTCCTAATTCGACCGTATGCAAAAAGTAGCTTTTCGTACTAAATTCCGAGTATCGATAAAATATTTAAATAAAATATTTAAATATAAAATCGATAAATATGCGGGTTGTTACATGAAGACTCTAGAGTATCAAAATCAATATTTCAAGATATGTGTCTTGTTTTTGTTAAAACTTCAAAATAGCATGGAAATCTTCATTTCGAATTTCATTTGGGATGGAACCCATTTCTACCTTCTTATTGGTTTACAAACCCAAGACAAGTAGCTTACAAACCTATGACAAGTGGCTTACAAACCCACGAACATCCCGGTTTTGTACAAGTTCTGAAGTCCTGATGTGATGAGATATTCTGCAAAAAGAAGCTTGCAGAACTACTTCAAAATGGTTTTTCAAAACGTTTTTCAAAACTGCTTTTCAAAATGTTTTAGCCTTAAAACTATCTTTTCAAATAATTTTTAAAAAGCTATTTTAGCCTTAAAATATTCTTTGTTATTTTTTTTACATAAACTCTTATTTTTACTCCAGAATCAATTTATCTTGTTTTCCTTTCTATACCATTTACAAAACAAATTTTACATTGTTTTGGAGAAGGGGATGTCGACGTCATGGGATACCCCATGTCGACATGGTCGCAGTTGAATTCAAAAGTTTCAATTTTCAAAAGAAGTGTCTATTCGTTTAAATCTCTTCACGAATGGTTATGAACGTTGTTGCTTTATAAATAGCCTTCTCAAACAAATTTTTTAACATACAATTCTCATATTTTCTTCACTCCTTCTCCACAAATTCATATTTTAAAGATTTCATATTTTTAAGATCGTGCCGAAATTCTGCCAAATTCTCAAGTGAATCAAATTAGAATTTCATTCTTGTTTGATTCTATATCCTCTCTCAAAGATCAAACTGCTATTCATAGTTATAGGATCAATTTGTAATCAAAAGTTTATCGAGTCTCTCTATAAGGTGTGGCTGTGCCTGGAAATCAATTAGGTAATTTTGTGGCCCGTAAATAAAGAGAGATTGCCACGGACTCATGAGGCAGGAGGGTACCTTAAGGCCTTTATAAATTGAGGAGTATAATCTCGACACTGGTTTAATAAAAATATGTATGAGGTAGTTTTCCTTGATATAGTGCTGGATGTAGGGTAACTCCGAAACAGTATAAAATCTGGCGTGTTCTTTCCCTTTACCGCTTTTTATTTACTTTCTACATCTGTGTTTGATTCTGTGATTATTCTATGATTAAGTTCTGCATTTGTTTGTGTCATAATTTCAATTTAGTTGATATAAATTTTATAATTCATTAAACATTATTCAATCCCCCCCCCCCTCTAGTGTTAAATTAGCCTTAAGAACCTTAATCCACTGTCCTTTTCAATTGGTATCGGAGCATTGGTTTACATAGTTTTCATAGTTTGAAACATGAAAATTGTTTTAATGGCTACCAACACTGGTAATGTCAACTCTGGAACTAGTTCTGTTATAACTAACACTATTTCATTTGTAGAAGGTCAGTCTACTGTCAGACCACCATTTTTCAATGGCAGTAATTATGCATATTGGGCTTGTAGAATGAAAATTTATTTACAGTCAGTAGAATTAGACACTTGGAATATCACACAAACTGAGTATGTTGAACCAACTACCAATTTTGCCCCATGGACTACTGAGCAAAAGGGTGTTGCACAAAATAACTCAAAGGCCATGAATATATCATTTTGTTCATTAGATAGGAATGAGTTTAATAGAGTGTCTGTTTGTAAGACCGCATTTAAAATCTGGAAAAATTTGCAAGTTACTCATGAAGGAACAAGCAAAGTTAAATAGACTAAAATTTCCATATTAACTAATCAATTTCAATTGTTTAAAATGCATGCAAATGAGTCCATTTCCGACATGTACTGTCGATTTCAAGGTATTGTTCATTCACTAATTGCACTGGGAAAAAGCTTTTCGAAGGAAGATCAAGTCTGAAAAATTCTAAATTCACTCTCTCCAGAATGGGATTCAAAGACACTTGCAATCGAAGAAGCAAACGATATCAGTCTCATGAAAATAGAAGAATTGATTGGGAATCTATGTCTTATGAAGTTCAACTGCAAGGAAGAAGAGAAAACAAGGCTACAGTAAAGAAGTCATTAGCATTCAATGCAATAACTGAAGATTCAGAACCGGACAGTGATGAGGAGATTGCTTTCATGACAAGAAACTTCCGAAAATTCCTAACATATAGAGAAATGAATAATTACAAAAGAAATTATCAAAGGAATTCAAGAAATAATGTAGAGAACGACAACAATAATATATGCTACAATTGGACTAAAGTCGGGCATTATAGGAAAGACTGTCTGTATCCAGATAAACAGTTATTCCGTCCAAACAATGATTCGTCAAGGAAAATAAAGAAAGCATTCATAGCAACTCTTGATGACTCAGATTCATCATCCAATGATGATGAAAAGAAGAAGATTCAAATTTGTGTTTCACTGCTATTCATGAATCAGACAACGATGGGAGTATGGATCTAAAAAAGGTACGCATTTACATTATTTTTAATTTTTCTTGGTTGAATGGATGCTTGTTTGTTTGCCTAATTTTATTAAATTTCTTGAATTTTAAATTCAAATTATCAACTGAAATTTGAATTTTAAATTCAAAAATAATATTATTTTATAACATTTTAAATATTAAATTATTAATGTTTAAGTATTGTTATATTTAATGTTATCATAGGAATTATATAATTAGAATATAGGATGCAATTTATATAGTTATTAGAAAATAGGATTAGACATTTGTCCTTTGAATCAATAGGCACATGTCGACATACTAGGATACCCCATGTCGACATGCCCCTCATAATTTGATTTCAAAATTTGAATTCAAACTTTTGAATTTCCCTCCACCTTTTCACCAACTTCAATGCTCTGAAAAGATGCCTCTTGACCAGAGAACATGACCATAGAATCTGTATTTATCTCACTATCTTTATCATCACTTTTCACTTTCATTTCAAATTTCAAACTTATCTTCATTATCTTCAACTCCTCTCAAACTTCTTTAATGGCCTCTTCAGCACTCCTAACACCATTAGGCTTCCAAAATCTATCAAAAACATTCTTTTTAATTACCCGGATGCTATGAAAGCTTACATCAACGATCTAAACTTCGGTAAAATTCATAAGGGAAAATTTTCTATTTTTGAACATTTTCCTTCTTATGAAATTGAAAATCTTTTTCAACAATGTTCTGTTCTTTGTTTAGTTGATAACAAATAAAATGATTTTGTATGTTATCCAAACCTTGTTAAGATGTTTTATGCGAATTTGAATCGCGGTTTTTATGATGGGGAAGAAGGACAAATTTGGAGTAGTGTTAAAGGAACACATATTGTTTTGGATTGTGAAATTTTAGGAAATATTTTGGGATGCAAGTATTCTGAAATGAATCTCTCGTAATTTCAAATTAATGAAAATGATCGAGAGACATTTCATTACATTTTTGAAGAGGATGACAATTTTGAATTCAAAAATCGTTATTTTCGTCCAAAAGCAAGAATTGTTAATCTTCTTATCTAACACACTCTTATACGAAGATCAGGAAACTACAATAACCCGACTTTGAAAGTTAGCAAAGCTCTTTTTGCAATTTTTGGAAATTATGATATTAATTGGGCTCAAGTTATTTTGGATGAGCTATGGCCCAAGAACTTTACCATAGGTGAAAACACATTATACCATGGAATTTATCTTACTCGAATTTCCAATTACTTTGGAGTTGATTTTAAAAGGAAAGAATTTACAACTAGAAAAGTGTTCAACCATGGAAACATTTCCCTTATGCAAATTCCACTAGTGTTTCAACCATATGAAACACTTACGGAAAAAGAAGAAAGGCTTGCTCATGAAGAAATGGAAGAAATAGAGGAAGAAGAAGAAGAGGAAGAGGATGGAATGGAAATTGAGGAGGAGGAAGAGGAAAATTAAGAAGCTTCCTTAGAAAGCATCGAATATATTACTAATCCCGCTAATCCATCCAACAAGACCACTCTCAATAATCAAAGGATATAGTGGAAAATCAAAAGACACTTAAAAGATCAATGAGTAAGAAAATGGATAAGATTTCCACTAAAATCGACAAGTTCTTTCGAAAAATTAGTAGAAAGCTTGGACTATCATCTTCTTCGCCTTCATCTAACTAGTTTTTAGTTCATGTTATCTTAAGTTCTATCTTTATATTTCCTTTATTTTAGTTAATATTATATTATCTTATGTATTGCAGACTAGAATTATTAGTGGAATCTTTCATTTCCTGTTATTCTTGTTCACTTGTCTCTGTAATTGCTTGTTTTTATATTATACAAATTTTAGTTTAATAGATTTGTTAATATTATTCAAAACAAAGCAAAATGTCACTTTAGGCAGAGGCATGTCGACATACACCATTCCCCCAAGTTGACATCCAACGAGCAGAAACTAGTTACATTTTCAAATTTAAATTTCATGTAACTAACTTATGTCTATTCATTTCAAACGACTTTCTATTCCTGTTTATATCTGTTTCTTCCGGAATAAATTGTCAAACTTCGTTTCTAGTCACTTTCTTTCATATTTCTTTCTATTTCTTGAATTATGGCTTCTCCGATTAAGAATCTAAGTGATAATCTTGAGGAAACTCTCACTTCCTTCAAGAATATTCTTACACTCATACTTCGTAATCAACGCCACTTAGAATTAAGTGAAATATAGATGATCAAGGAGCAAGAGAAACATTTCGACACCCTTCGTTGGATGTTCTCAGCCCTTAATAAGGAAGATCTTAAAGGAATTCCATCAGTCACTCTCGACAAAGATAAAGAAGAATGGGATGCCATTAAAGCAGACCCTATCTTTGGAGAAGATGGATGGGTGGAAGTACCAAGAAATGTCTAGTTTTTCTATATGATATATTTTTGATTTGGTTGGTGTGTGTTAAAACTTGATTGACTTAACTTATTTGGTATGGTTTGTCTATATGTTTGGATCGAATAATTACTGTAAATATGATTGACAGATGATTGATTTGATTAGACGTATGATCACACTTAGCACTTATTACACTTATATATGGTTTACTCTATTTTATTATGGTTGATTATCTTATAACAAGTTCAGGGATTTTATTAGTTAGAAGTTTTTGTTGATGACAAAGGGGGAGAAGTTATAAAATAGTAGTAGGCTTGGATTAAGGGGGAGTTATGATGGCTTGGAGTAAGGGGGAGTCATGGATTAAGGGGGAGTTATGATAGAAGTTATGGTACAGTAAGTATGTTTTATAAGTACAGGTTTTCATCATCAAAAAGGGGGAGATTGTTAGGAACTAAGATGTTGGTTTTGATGACAACAACCTTTCTAACTATCTTATTATAAAATATAAACTAACACTATAATCTAGATAGATACGCAGGTATTTATTACTAAAGACTGATCAGTATAAATACTCAAGACTCAAGATTGAAGACTCTAGAGTATCAAGATCAAAATTTCAAGATATGTGTCTAGTTTTTGTTAAAACTTCATAATAGCATGGAAATCTTCATTCCGAATTTCTTTGGGATGTAACCCATTTCTACCTTCTTAGTGGCTTACAAACCCACAACAAGTAGCTTACAAAGCTGCGACAAGTGGCTTACAAACCCACGAACATCCTGGTTTTGTACAAGTTCTCGAGTCCTGATGTGATGAGATATTCTGCAGGAAGAAGCTTGAAAAACTACTTCATGGTTTTTCAAAATGTTTTAGCCTTATAACTATCTTTTCAAATGATTTTCAAAAAGATGTTTTAGCCTTAAAATATTCTTTGTTCTTGCTTTTAAATAAACTATTGTTTTTACTCCAGAATCATTTTATCTTGTTTTCCTTTCTATACCATTTACAAAATAAATTTTACATTGTTTTTAATAAGGGATGTCGACATCATGGGATACCTCATGTCGACATGGTGGCCGTTGAATTCAAAAGTTTCAACTTTCAAAAGAAGTGTCTATTCATTTAAATCTCTTCACGAATGGTTATGACCGTTGGCGCTTTAGAAATAGCCTTCTCAAACAAATTTTTTAACATACAGTTCCCATATTTTCTTCGCTCCT
The DNA here is from genome assembly GCA_030765085.1 of Allium cepa. Classification (NCBI taxonomy): domain Eukaryota; kingdom Viridiplantae; phylum Streptophyta; class Magnoliopsida; order Asparagales; family Amaryllidaceae; genus Allium; species Allium cepa. The sequence continues at coordinate 887,577,675 of CM060943.1, read as the reverse complement.
TCTCCACAAATTCATATTCTAAAGTTTTCATATTTTTAAGATCGTGCCGAAATTCTGCCAAATTCTCAAGTGAATCAAATTAGAATTTCATTCTTGTTTGATTCTATGTCCTCTCTCAAAGATCAAAATGCTATTCAGAGTTATAAGATCAATTTGTAATCAAAAGTTTATCGAGTCTCTCTATAAGGTGTGGTTGTGCCTGGAAATCAAGTGGGTAATCTTATGGCCCGTAAATCAAGAGAGTTTGCCCCGGACTCGTGAGACAGGAGGGTACCTCAAGGCCTTTATAAATTGAGGAGTGTAATCTCGGCACTGGTTTAATAAAAATCTGTATGAGGTGGTTTGCCTTGGTACAGGGCTGGATGTAGGGTAACTCCGAACTAGTATAAAATCCGGTGTGTTCTTTCCCTTTACTGCTTTTTATTTACTTTCTGCATTTGTGTTTGATACTGTGATTGTTCTGTGATTAAGTTCTACATTTGTTTGTGTCATTATTTCAATTTAGTTCATATAAGTCTTAGAATTCATTAAACACTATTCACCCCCCCCTCTAGTGTTAAATTAGCCTTAAGATCCTTAATCCGCTGTCCTTTTCATGTTATACCCCTATTTCGAGCACAATGGAAAAGGTTTCAAGTCCTAATTCGATCGCATGGAGAAGATAGCTTTTTGGACTTAGTTATTAAATTGAATTTTCAATATAGATTTCAGCGCGTTTATATATCGTACGGCCACACAACAACTCCAAACACTACAAAAATTGTAATCTGATAATAATACAATATTACAGATCCAATGGAACTGCTTTCGTTGAACTCCGAGACTGTGCCTCGAAAGACTATTTTTAAATATCAATTTAAACGATATATTCTTAAAACTGAACAAAACACTTTTAAATTCACTTTTAACATTTTTATTATCTCTAGTAAAATCAATATAGATTTTATAAGCCTTTAAAATATTTTTAACAAGCTTTAAAAACTAAGATTAAATACTTTATCCAATTTCTAATTATTAAATTCAATAATTTAATTATCCAAATAATTTTGATATTTGAAATCCAAGTTAAACTAACTTTCAAATATTTAAAATCAATTAAATATTCCAATTTCAAATATCTTAAAATTCAGGGACGTCACATATTTGATCCGTATACAATTGCATATAAATGTTATATGGTGAATGGTCAAAGTTTGTAATATACAATATTTTGATGAAATTAGTTCATTTGAAAAACCAAATAAACCTTAATTGAAGATCGAGTATTCAGTCTAATTGATTACAGAAGAGATCATATTATGTTAACGTAACGCAAGACCAAAAACTACAAGATAAATATAAGAATTCAATCGTTGAAATTTCATTTTGATTGGTTTACGTAAAGTGCAGCATATTTGATGTCCTTAAATGTTAAGGATAATCGAACGTTCTTTTGTAAAGATTTTATTATGATATTGTAGTAAGGTATTCTTTTGAATAGTTTGACCATTTGAAAGGAAAACGAATGTATAAGAATAGATGTAATTTAAGGTACAGTTGGAACGAAGAGAATGAATACTCACTTCTACTTCATAGAGAAACATTGGAAATATGAATTGTAATAAATAATTGATACTTAATATTGGAATAAGAAATATGATTTCTATTCTGAAATGTTTTTTCATATAGAATTTTTTTTTCTATGAGATTTATTTCTTTGAGCTCAGGATTTTTGATCAACGAACTCTCCACTGTAAATAATTGTAGTATATGAAACAAACAAATTGTATTAAGTGAATGATGGATCTCTAAGTTTAATACGCTATTATAGCAATGGCGGAAATAATGGGAGCATACAATACAACACTTGTTAATTACATCATAGTACGAAAATTGTTTTCGTATAACTTACTATAACAACCCTAGATTTTTTTGCATATAATTTAAATTTGACTTTATTTTATTTTCATATTTTAAACTTTTTTATTTCAAACATTTCATTTTTAAATATAAATTTTGATTATTATGTGAATTATAATTTCAAACTGATATAAATTGAATATTTTTCCGAAAAGTGAATTTTTGGTCAATATAGTCAAAGTTTGACTCTTAAATTTTAAATTTAAATTTTAAAATTTTAAAATTTTATCTTTTATTATGAAAATAGATTTAATATCATGAATACCGCTTCTCGTTTCGTTGAAATTGGGTTTAAATTGTGAAAGTTATACCCTTTACAATATTGTATGTATATAGGGTTATTTAACAATATTCTTTGTTTTAATTTATATAAATGGTATTTTTACTTGATATATCTTATTCTAATTTGTATATTTATGTTATATTATGTATATTTTGACTTTTAAATATTTTTAAAGTGATGTTTGAATTTTTCCAAAGCTTATTGAATTTATTTCCAAATTTTAAAGCATGGTTTCCATTTTTCTGCTATTTTCTTTATTTAATTTATATTTAACTAAAATTTATATATTTATTTGTGAATGAATTTTACTCTTATGTCATTATCTTTGTTATAAATATTTTTACAAGTCCATATAAGTTTTCCAAAGTTCATTCTGTTTATTTTCCATTTTTATAGACCAGTTTGCAATTTTGTGCTATTTTCTTATTTTAACCTTGTATAATTAATAAATATTTATATATATTTTATATTTGGTTATATTTTCAAATTTGTGACTGAAATTATTATTATTTTCAGTAATACAAACTTATATAAATAAATTAAAGGTAATTTGAAAAGGTTTTGACTTTTGGTTTCCAATGGCTCATTATTTTCCAACCTTTCATATTTGTAACTTATTTTTTTCATCAATTAGCCATTATTTCCACATCTTTCAGCCGACCACCTTCACTCATCATTCACGTAAATTTCTTTTTCTCAAACTGAAAAAAAATCGGCAATAGCCTTGAGATGTTTGGGTAAAATTTCTTTTTTCTTTTCTTTGTTTAATTTTATTCTTCTTTTGTTTTGACATTGTTTTGAACTTGTTCTTCTTCACTTCTAGGTTCGGCCACCTTCTCTCCAGCCCCTGCCACCTCCACCACCACATGAGAACACCACCATCATCACCTCTTCTCTCACCAAAACCCAAGTCGTGCCTCCTTGTGGATTGATCCATCACCAAAATCCAACAAAACTCCATAAACTTGCCTAGGCCGAGTACGATCATCCACATCCACCACTTCCACCACCCATGGCCGCAACTGTCATCACCTCCACCACCTCTAGCACCACCTGGACTATCGGCCACACCATCCCCTTGGACCCCACAGTGCAGTCCGTGACCCTAGTGCCTTGACTGAGCCTTGTTTTGGCCTTGAATCATGTGATATTGCCTTGTTGTGTTGTTTTCACCACTACCCACCTTTGCACCATCAACAACCAAGTGTAGGCCAACCATACCCAACCAAAACTTGATCCAAATCTTGCCTTAGACCTGTAGTACACCTTATGGCTGAATGTGACCCCCCACCTCTATACCCACGCTAGCCAAGAACATTGCGGTGAATGCTGTCAACTAGCACGGAGAATAAGGCTGTTGAGGAGCGACCATCCGTGTAATTTCTTTGCGCGAGCACCGATATGTCAGATAGTATAACATGCAATGCTTTATCCAGAGGAAATCCGACATACCGACACAAACTCAAAGCTACTACACAGTGGCTATAAATATCTTCGGAAAAAAATATATAGGGATAAACATAACATAAATCAGTCACAGAAAATTCATATCACAAAGGCGGAATAAGATATGAATACTACACATAAAAGTGTACATCAGAGTAGTGGTCAGAAAGATCCACAATATCACAAAAGAATAGTCACACGAACTACACAAAAGAATAAGTATACATTATGGAGTCTATATCTCTAATGTATACAACAAAAACTACTAATCTAAGTAGTCAACCAAAAGTCAGAGAAATCAATCCCAAGATAGAAGTCAAGCTGAAGCACCTGTAACATCTCGGTCTGACCCGAGTATTATTTAATAAGAAAATAATAAACGGATCAGTCTAACTATAAATATCAGATGAAACGATATAGAATCAGAGTTATGACTAAACACATAATAATCACAAGGCCAAGCTGTGATATATAAGTAGTTGATAATCAACAAGAGATTAATCAATATCACAAAATCTACACAAGAATCAAAGAAGTGACATACTCTTTATTTCGCTCATCAAACCACAAATATTGACGATAATATCAATGTCAATCACAAAAGTTAATGACGCACAAATTCCAGAAGACTACATAAGAAATCCAGAAACCACTAAAGTCAATGACACACAAATTCACCAATGCGCAAATATCGATAAGGCTTATCAGTGGAAATCACGAAAAATTGGTGAAACACAAATTCTAGAAATCTACACAAGAAATCCAGAAATCACAAAAGGGGGGAGGCCTATCACAAACGGGAGCATAAAGCTCACCAACACGTGTATCACAAACGGAACGCTAATTCTGTGGTCGCTAACCATCACAAATTGAGCTGAAGCTCCACAAACAGCCCGAAGACCATGGGTTGCTACCCCATCACAAATTGAGCCGAAACTCCACAAAATGGGGTTTAGTCTCCCTCGCAGACAAAGAGACATCGCACATTTCTAGTCTAAATCACAAAGATGATCTTCATGATCAACGAGAAGTGTCAATTACACTAAGCTAGTAAATATATGAGTTTAGCTTCATGTCCCATAACCACTTGCTTAACTTAAATATTTACGAACAAACTGTAAATTTCCACTAGAAAATTGTCACAAGGGTTTCAATCGAACAAGTCCAAGAATTAACCAACAAAGTGAACGCAAGCGTTTCATACCACTTGTTTTACTAAGTCGTTTAATTAGATTTCTCATACGAGTGAAGTAAAGGTTTATATATACTAAAAGATTGGAAAACGGTTTTATAAACGAATTTGGTATTAAAATAGTGTGGAAATCGTTTGAGGAAAGAGTTTTGATATTTACTACTAGTATAGAAAACCTTTATATTTTTAAAGTGACAAATCACAAAGAAGATTATAGGAACAATCAATCACTAAGATTCACATTCGAAAACGTGAATAAAATCCAAAGAAATCGATATAAAATCCATCAAAGTGGATATATCTAAAATTCCCAAAGAAAAGGTCATCTAAGTCGATAATAAATGACAACAACAAAAGGGAGACTACACGAATCGATTAAAGTTGGATATTCAAACGGATTAGCAAAATAGGCTAATCTGGCAATTAACAGCAGGTCGGTCGACCGGACTCCCTGAGTCGGTCGACCGAGCCTTAAACAGAGGAGTGCTTATGCACTCGACAGTAGGTCGGTCGGCCGACTCAGGGAGCTCGGTCGACCGGACCTGTTGCCAGCCTCTTCCCAGCCCATAGTAATGAGCTCCAACCTCGTCCAAATTTCATTCTCTCGAGCAACGGCGCTAAGGGTTTATGCCAATCGACTACCCGGCCCTATATGCTCCTCGATGCATCACCAAAAACATGTTCAAACATAGAAGTTAGGATTTTTAACGAATTGAACTCAAAACACCAAAAATTGGAATATACACCAATTCAATCCAAACCAAAAGCAAATACACACGAATAAGTGTTAGGAATTTACCTAACATTCGAAGATAATTCATAGTCTTAGATGTGAGATTAAAAATCTCACCTTTTTAACTCAAGAACAAGAAGAAGAAGCTCAAATGCAAAGGAAAGGCTAACCACTCTTCACTCTTACTCAACAAGCTTCAATCTAAGAATAAAACACATATTTTCCTAAATTAGGTTTAGGATATTTTCTGAAATTGAAGAGGAGAAGAGATGGAGAAGATGGAGAAGAGGCTTACCTATCCTTCTCTTTGAATTTGGAGCAAGAATTTGGATTAACAAGAGCAACTAGGGCTTGGGAGTTCCTATTTCCTCTTCCTTTCCCCCATTAACATAAAAGCTTGAGTATTAGGAAAATAGAAAAGAAGTGAATGAAGAGGAGAGGTTTGGAACTGAATACATAAGTGGGCTCAGCCCAAACCAAAACCCTAAGTGAAAAGTAGCAAAAATCAACTTTCTCCAAACATATCGAAGCTTATACTCAAAAAGGCGCAAACGTCATTTTGAACTCAATGGGGGTGGTCTCGAGTCCTAATTCGGCTGTTTGCAAAAAGTAGCTTTTCGGACCAAAATCCGACTAACGATAAAATATTTAAATAAAATATTTAAATATAAAATCGATAAATATGCGGGTTGTTACAGACTCCCCTCCTTAAAGAAATTGCGTCCTCGTAATACTTAAGAGGAAAATAAGAAGTAACAACCATGGAAGCATATCAACACAAAAGAAAATTTGAAATAGGAAGTTCACCATAAAGTGCATGAAAGAGTTAGCAAGAAATCTGGTGAAACATCAATTTCCACAATATTACCGAGCTCAAGAATGAAAACCGGAACTCCTAAGGCATTTCCGTAGATAAAAGACGTGGGGAACGTCAAGAATAGCAGAAAATTGAGCCGGTGTAACGACGTAGTACAAAAACTGTACGCCTGAGCAACTAGAAACTCAAATAATTTGGGACATCAGCGTAGTACAAAAACGGTACGCCCAATGAACAAAAGCAAAGACATTGATGTAGTACAAACTGTACATCCAATGAATCAAAAGGAAAGACATTGATGTAGTACAAACGGTACATCCAATGAATCAAAAGCAAAATCATTGATGTAGTACAAACGGTACATCCAATGAATCAAAAGCAAAATCATTGATGTAGTACAAACGGTACATCCAATGAATCAAAAGCAAAATCATTGATGCAGTACAAACGGTACATCCAATGAATCAAAAGCAAAATCATTGATGGAGTACAAACGGTACATCCAATGAATCAAAAGCAAAATCATTGATGTAGTACAAACGGTACATCCAATGAATCAAAAGAAAAGACATTGATGTAGTACAAACGGTACATCCAATGAATCAAAAGGAAAGACATTAATGTAGTACAAACGGTACATCCAATGAATCAAAAGCAAAATCATTGATGTAGTACAAACGGTACATCCAATGAATCAAAAGCAAAATCATTGATGTAGTACAAACGGTACATCCAATGAATCAAAAGCAAAATCATTCATGTAGTACAAACGGTACATCCAATGAATCAAAAGCAAAATCATTGATGTAGTACAAACGGTACATCAATGAATCAAAAGCAAAATCATTGATGTAGTACAAACGGTACATCCAATGAATCAAAAGCAAAGACATTGATGTAGTACAAACGGTACATCCAATGAATCAAAAGCAAAATCATTGATGTAGTACAAACGGTACATCCAATGAATCAAAAGCAAAATCATTGATGTAGTACAAACGATACATCCAATGAATCAAAAGCAAAATCATTGATGTAGTACAAATAGTACATCCAATGAATCAAAAGCAAAATCATTGATGTAGTACAAACGGTACATCCAATGAATCAAAAGGAAAATCATTGATGTAGTACAAACGGTACATCTAATGAATCAAAAGGAAAATCATTGATGTAGTACAAACGGTACATCCAATGAATCAAATAAGACGGGACATCGATGTAGTATAATAACAGTACATCCAATGAACCGAACACCATAAAAGAACATCGGACGCTAGTCCATAAAAGGAATGAGATAAAGCTCAATAAAACGAAGTATATCAAAACGTTCGATGAACTTAATAAAAAGATAATTCCAAGGATTTATGATCAAGATGGAGAACAAATTCCTCCCCTAAAAATGATGATGCAAAACTCTAAAAGTAGAAACAATAACCGCGAGCACTAGATCATGAGTGGTGTATCTAGTCTCGATAGGCTATAATGATTTAGAAGCACAAGTGGTAGCACGTTCTCCTTTGCAAGAGAACGGCATACAAACCAATATGACTAGTATCGGTACAAATAGCAAAGTCTTGGTTCCCCTTCAGGAATCACAAGAATAAGAGTATCGAAAAGAAAGAATTTCTTTTAAATAATCTTCTTTCCTGGAAAGTTAAAATTTTCAAATTACATTTATCTTTATGTAATAATCATTCTAGAAAAATTTACTATTTTCAAGTTAATATACTGTGTCTGATTGTCTCATCAAAGCGTTTAGGAGATTCTTATCGATAATGGTGATCAAGCGCATCGACCAAAATTCTTAAAGCACTCAACGGGCAATACAATCACAAAATCATCTTTTATATGATAAAAATATCTCTTAAAAAGTTTTAAGAATATTCTTTGTTCGTTTTAAGAACAAAAATCCGGTTATACCTCTAAATAAATCTTATGAAAAAGATTTTGCAAAATTTTAAATTGCTATTTTCATCCAAAATCAATAAATAAAAGAATGGTGTCATCGAGATATTCATAGAATATCCGATCTATAAAATGGATGAAATAAGCTGGACAAACTGAATGACAAAATAATTCATTCATAGAATCATAACGAGTGCGGAATGCGGTAAGTGGAATGCTAACTTCCGCAACTCATAGCAATGAAAACCGGTGGTAAGGTCAAACTGAAAAGACCTTAGCACCACACAAAGATTACTTAGGTGATAAATCCTAAGACAAGCTCAAAAATACCGAAAAATTTCTCAAACTATTTAGATAAGAGAAACAACATTTTCCTTATAAGTGGGCTTAAGGAATAAAATGATGCTTTCAAGTTGGAATCGAAATCATAAAGGAAAAATAGAAATCTGCTTAACATATTGAAAATGTCGAAGAGGAAAAGTCCACACGAGAAAATAGGATATGGGCTTCACAACGATTAAGCCAATCCTTACAAAAATCAATTCCGAAGCCTAAGTAAAAATATCGACTCGGAAAGATAAATCGCATAAAATAATTTCGACATCAAATAAAAGCGAATTGAGGGTTGCAGATCTACCATCCGGATTCGCAATCCTCAAAGAAGTCATCAAGCCCAAAATATTCAAAGAAAAAGAATCGACAAGTTCTTTTGATATAAAATAGTGAGATGAAACCCATATAAAAATGAACTCAAATAGAAAGTTCACGAATTAAAACAATGCCATCAAGGATTGAATGAAAATACCTTGACCAAGAGAAGAGTTGCCAGGAACCTGCGGCTTTCCTTCTCACTTGCTTGGAAGCTTAGGACACGAAGATAAAAGATGACCCGAAACTTTGCAATAACGGCAAAAGAGGGGTTTCGGGCACTCCCCTACATGGTGGTCTGTGGAACCACAATTGTAGCATTGTCCACGACTAAAGGTAGGAACTTTTGCTACCTGAGTTTTTTGCTTTCCTTTCTTATTAGAATCGGGGCCTTTGAATTTGATAGGCCTCTTCAAGTTATTGTCGAAGTTCCGTTGGGCACGCACAACTTCAACATCACCTTCATTATCGGCCTCTTCAAGACGAAGAGCGATATCAATAGGCTGATCAAATGAAACCTCAAGTTTCAGGAGTAATGGCTTCTTAAGATTCTTATTCAAGCCATAGACAAATCTCTGATTTTTCTTCATCGGGGTATTAATATACTCAATCCCGTATTTAGAATGAGATTCGAAAGATGCGACATAGTCTGTCACAGAAGATTCACCTTGAACAAGGTCAATAAAACGTCGGGCCAAAGTTACTTTTTCAGCCTCCGGCACAAATTTCGATTCGAATCTTTCCTGGAATTGCTCCCAAGTGAGATCCGCTTAAACGATTTCATAAATTAGGAGCTCATACCAATCTAATGCTCTTTCTTGGAGCATGCTAGAAGCCACTTGGACTCGATGAAGGTCAATAAGGTTCATGCGAGAAAAGATGAGATCGCATGATTTGAGCCAAGCTTGAATTTCTAAAACACTCTCGGGTCCCTTGAATGGCCTTCCACCCAAATCGGTGTAGTCTCTGCACAAGCGTGCAAAACCGGATCTAGGATGAGTAGGTTCTGGATTGGGTCCGGCTGCTTGAGCGTTCTTAACAAGATCTAGAAGCTGCTGGGCAGACATAAAAACTCCATCTTGGGGAGTAGCACTAGATTGACCGACGCTGGGACGGCCAGGTCTAACCATTTCTCTTCTTTAAGAAAGAAAGAAAGAAGAGGAAAGAGTTATTCTCAAAATAAATTTCAATCAAACTTGATTGATAAAACAAGGAATCATACAAGAAAATAGGATAGGACGGTCCGAAGGCCCGAATAAAATCCTAAAGCACAACTCCTAAGAAAGACTTAGGACATGATCCTTGCTATAATATTCTATATTGTTCCGAAGTTTGGCTCTGATACCATGCTGTGACGCCCCACCTCTATACCCACGCTAGCCAACAACATTACGGTGAATGCTGTCAACTAGCATGGAGAATAAGGCTGTTGAGGAGCAACCATCCGTGTAATTTCTTTGTGCGAGCACCGATATGTCAGATAGTATAACATGCAATGCTTTATCCAGAGGAAATCCGACATACCGACACAAACTCAAAGCTACTACATAGTGGCTATAAATATCTTCGGAAAAACAAATATAGGAATAAACATAACATAAATCAGTCACAGAAAATTCATATCACAAAGGCAGAATAAGATATGAATACTACACATAAAAGTATACATCAGAGTAGTGGTCATAAAGATCCACATTATCACAAAAGAATAGTTACACGAACTACACAAAAGAATAAGTATACATTATGGAGTCTATATCTCTAATGTATACAACAAAAACTACTAATCTAAGTAGTCAACCAAAAGTCAGAGAAATCAATCCCAAGAGAGAAGTCAAGCTGAAGCACCTGTAACATCTCGGTCTCACCCGAGTATTATTTAATAAGAAAATAATAAACGGATCAGTCGAACTATAAATATCAGATGAAACGATATAGAATCAGAGTTATGACTAAACACATAATAATCACAAGGCCAAGCTGTGATATATAAGTAGTTGATAATCAACAAGAGATTAATCAATATCACAAAATCTACACAAGAATCAAAGAAGTGTCATACTCTTTATTTCGTTCATCAAACCACAAATATTGACGATAATATCAATGTCAATCACAAAAGTCAATGACGCACAAATTCCAGAAGACTACACAAGAAATCCAGAAACCACTAAAGTCAATGACACACAAATTCACCAATGCACAAATATCGATAAGGCTTATCAATGGAAATCATGAAAAATTGGTGAAACACAAATTCTAGAAATCTACACAAGAAATCCAGAAATCACAAAAGGGGGGAGGCCTATCACAAACGGGAGCATAAAGCTCACCAACACGTGTATCACAAACGGAACGCTAATTCCATGGTCGCTAACCATCACAAATTGAGCCGAAGCTCCACAAACGGCCCGAAGACCATGGGTTGCTACCCCATCACAAATTGAGTCGAAACTCCACAAAATGGGGTTTAGTCTCCCTCACAGACAAAGAGACATCGCATATTGCTAGTCTAAATCACAAAGATGATCGTCATGATCAACGAGAAGTGTCAATTACACTAAGCTAGTAAATATATGAGTTTAGCTTCATGTCCCATAACCACTTCCTTAACTCAAATATTTACGAACAAACTGTAAATTTCCACTAGAAAATTGTCACAAGGGTTTCATCGAACAAGTCCAAGAATTAACCAACAAAGTGAACGCAAGCGTTTCATACCACTTGTTTTACTAAGTCGTTTAATTAGATTTCTCATACGAGTGAAGTAAAGGTTTATATATACTAATAGATTGGAAAACGGTTTTATAAACGAATTTGGTATTAAAATAGTGTGGAAATCGTTTGAGGAAAGAGTTTTGATATTTACTACTAGTATAGAAAACCTTTATATTTTTAAAGGGACAAATCACAAAGAAGATTGTAGGAACAATCAATCACTAAGATTCACATTCGAAAACGTGAATAAAATCCAAAGAAATCGATATAAAATCCATCAAAGTGGATATATCTAAAATTCCCAAAGAAAAGGTCATCTAAGTCGATAATAAATAACAACAACAAAAGGGAGACTACACGAATCGATTAAAGTTGGATATTCAAACGGATTAGCAAAATAGGCTAATCTGGCAATTAACAGCAGGTCGGTCGACCGGACTCCCTGAGTCGGTCGACCGAGCCTTAAACAGAGGAGTGCTTATGCACTCGGCAGCAGGTCGGTCGGCCGACTCAGGGAGCTCGGTCGATCGGACCTGTTGCCAGCCTCTTCCCAGCCCATAGTAATGAGCTCCAACCTCGTCCAAATTTCATTCTCTCGAGCAACGGCGCTAAGGGTTTATGCCAATCGACTACCCGGCCCTATATGCTCCTCGATGCATCACCAAAAACATGTTCAAACATAGAAGTTAGGATTTTTAACGAATTGAACTCAAAACACCAAAAATTGGAATATACACCAATTCAATCCAAACCAAAAGCAAATGCACACGAATAAGTGTTAGGAATTTACCTAACATTCGAAGATAATTCATAGACTTAGATGTGAGATTAAAAATCTCACCTTTTTAACTCAAGAACAAGAAGAAGAAGCTCAAATGCAAAGGAAAGGCTAACCACTCTTCACTCTTACTCAACAAGCTTCAATCTAAGAATAAAACACATATTTTCCTAAATTAGGCTTAGGATATTTTCTGAAATTGAAGAGGAGAAGAGATGGAGAAGAGGCTTACCTATCCTTCTCTTTGAATATGGAGCAAGAATTTGGATTAACAAGAGCAACTAGGGCTTGGGAGTTCCTATTTCCTCTTCCTTTCCCCCATTAACATAAAAGCTTGAGTATTAGGAAAATAGAAAAGAAGTGAATGAAGAGGAGAGGGTTGGAACTGAATACATAAGTGGGCTCAGCCCAAACCAAAACCCTAAGTGAAAAGTAGCAAAAATCAACTTTCTCCAAACATATCGAAGCTTATACTCAAAAAGGTCGCAAACGTCATTTTGAACTCAATGGGGGTGGTCTCGAGTCCTAATTCGGCTGTTTGCAAAAAGTAGCTTTTCGGACCAAAATCCGACTGACGATAAAATATTTAAATATAAAATCGATAAATATGCGGGTTGTTACACTGAACCTGAAGGTTGTTGGAAGCAAGTGCAAAGAAATTCTGCTTTGATTCGTGCAGTTGATCCTATCTTATTCTATCGTATTTTGCATTCGAAAACTTATGTTGTTATTATTGTTTCGTTTGACTTATATTCAAGAGATTTGATACTTTGGCTCTTCCACTCATCTCTGTGTCGTGTTATCATGCTTGTGTGGATTCCTTTTGTGCATTCGTAGTTGTGTCTCCAGCTCAAACCAGTGAGTTATTCTCACCTGACAATTTTGTACTTATATAACTAGTAAATCGATCACCTGTGAATCTATAAAATGCATCACCATATTATATCTGTTATATTATGATCATATGATGTTCATCCATGCTTAAACGCCTGTTATATCATATGTTACTGTTATATTATGTTGTTCTGTTGTTTATATCAGTTTATCACACTGCAAGTACCCTTTAGATAGAATCACTATGGATTGAAATGATACATACCCGAACGGACTTTAAAATAAGGGAAAATTGTTATGGGCTGAAATGATAGGCCTGAGAGATTTCCAGTTTATTTCATTTACTTAGGACTGTGGGTTTTAAATGATAAAACCCGGATTTTCTTTGTAAATTAAGGTTGAAATGATATATTACTCGTATCACTTTACCTAGCGTAGAAAATTATATACAGGCCCGTAGTTAAAATATGTTTTTCTAAAAAATTTAAAATATGTTTGAAATTGTAAGCTTATAATATTTTGATTTAAAACTTCATTAAAAAGAAATCATAAAACCCGGATTTTCTTTCTAAATTACGGGTTGAAATGATATATTATCCGTATCACTTTACCTAGCGTAGAAAATTATATACAGGCCCGTAGTTAAAATATGTTTTTCTAAAAAATTTAAGATATTTTAGAAATGTAATTATTATAATATTTTGATTTAAAATTAATAAAAAATAATATTTGTAAGGTATTATTGATTTTCTGGAAATTTATAAGTTAGATAAATTATGGAAAAGTTAGAAAATTTGAATGTAAGTCATTTTTGAAAATTTGATTTAATTATAATTGGAAATTAAATCAAATATGAAATTATGATAAATTTATGATAATTTGAATCTAAAAATGAATTTAAAGTGATTTTATAATATATTAATGATTTTTGAATAAAGTTAAAATGTGGAATGAATGATTATTTAAGTTGAAATTTTGAAATATTACCAAAATGGGAATTTGTGAATTTGGCTTAAAAGTGAATTTTAAGTTAAATAAATAAAATTGAAATTAAGTTATATTTTGAAATTTTAAACTTAAGTGTTAAGTTGAAATTTAATTCAATGAATTTAAAATTTAATGTTGAAATTTAATAAGTAAATTATTATTAAATCTTGATTTTTGAATGGAAATTTAACTTTATAAAATAATGAACTTAAGGAAAATTAAAAGATGATTATAAATGTGAAAATGTATGATTTTATAATTCAATAATGTTTTAAATAAAAATATAATTGGTTGTGAAATTATATTGAATATTTGAAGTTAATTAACTGCATTTTTGAAATGTTATTAATTGTAATGTAAATGATATTACAGCATTTATAAATGCTGTAGTTGATGATAATGAACTAAAAAGCTAAATTGAATTAAAGGCTATTATATCATTTTTCGTACGTACTATAATTATTGAATTTAACTAAGTTTATTTGAAATTTAAGTAAACCCTATTACAGCATTTTTAGAATGCTGTCTTTTGTTAAATTGAACTGTTTTGAATGTAACTTTCCGTAGCGTTTTCTAAATGCTGCGAAAAGTGAATTTTCACTGTTCTGATAAACTTAAGTGAATAAATGAACTTTGAAATTTGAAATTTTTTGGAAATTTAATAATTTAATTATTAAATATAATAACTTCATTTTTATTGATTTAAAATGATTTTTGAAATATAAACTGTTTTGATATGTGAATTGAAATGGTATTTAAAATTGAATGAAATGAATAATGGTTTGAAATGTGATTTGGGAAATATATGATATTTTGATATATATATATATATATATATATATTGAAATGATTGGAAATAAATTTTTGTAAAAATATGATATTTTAATATATTAAAATGATTGGAAATGAAGTTTTATAAAGATATGATATTTTGATATATTAAAATGACAGGAAATTAAGTTTTGTAAAGATATGATATTTTGATATATTGAAATGATTGGAAATGAAGTTTTGTAAAGATATGATATTTTGATATATTAAAATGATTTGAAACGTGGTTTTGAAAAGATATGATATTTCGATATATTGAAACGATTGGAAATGAAGTTTTGTAAAGATATGATATTTTGATATATTAAAATGATTTGAAATATGGTTTTAAAAAGATATGATATTTTGATATATCAAAATGATTGAAATGTTGAAATGTGGATTTGAAAAGATATGATATTTTGATATATTAAAATGATTGGAAATGAAGTTTTGTAAAGATATGCTAATTTGATATATATATATATATATATATATATATGTTAACGCTAAAAATTGAATGCTAACACCCCGGTGTGTAGAAGGTAATTGTGAAAGCACCACCCGTTGGTACGGGAACAAAGTATAAGCAAAGAAATCACAGAAAAGCTATAAAAGACACAATATTTATAGTGGTTCGGCTTAAGATCTAGCCTACGTCCACTATAAAGCTCTTTATTGCTGATTTGGTTACAATTCTTTACAATCAACTCCGATTACAACACACTTAGACAAATAGCTCAAACCCCGATGTAGAAGAATCCTTCGAATGCATGGCGAATGAGTTATTTTTCCTCTTGAGATTTGTTGAAATGTCTTTGGTGATTGGAGTGATAGAAGTGTTGCTTGAGCATTGCTTGAAGTCGAGACAATGGCAGAGTAATGGCGTCCAGGAAGTGAGCCCCCCCCCCCCAAAAAAGTCCCTTGAATGTTGGAGGTGGCCATGTATTTATAGGCAAATTTCTGGGCTGGAATTGTTGATCAAGTCATAAGTCGTGACCGACTCAGGATGAACCGTGACCGACTCAAGATGAGCCGTGACCGACTCACATACCACGAGTCAACAGGCAGCGGCATAGATGTATCGGTATTAAGCTTGTTCCTTGTTCGCTTGAGTCGCCAGCGACTTATGATAGGTCGTCAGTCATCCTGAGTCGTTGAAATCCTTAGGTCGGTCTGCCCCATGAGTCGCTAACTCCATGAGTGGTTAACCCGTTGAGTCGGTCTGCCCCATGAGTCGCTAACTCCATGAGTCGTTAACCCGTTGAGTCGGCCGGCACCTTTAAGTCGCTAAGGTTATAACCCGGTGAGTCGTTATTCCTCCTGAGTCGTTGAGTCGTAACCCTTCAAGGCCGTTAAGTCGGTAACTCCTCAAGGCTGTTGAGTCGGTAACTCCTCAAGGCTGTTGAGTCGGCAACCAGATAAGTTGAGTCGCTGGCTTACTTCACTCTTTAAGTCGTATACCGTTTTGGTCGGGGCGCTGCCCCGCACCCCGCCGGGGGCGCTGCCCCCTGGACCCCTGCGACCTGACCGGTCAGGTCGAACACCGTAGGCGGTGGCGTTGCCCCCGCACCCCCACCTTGGGGGGTTGGCACCCCCCCCGGACCCCCCCTCCGTAGGGGATCTTATCTGAAAATTCATTCAACAGAACTTGCTTTATTGGGAGGTTAAATCAACCATCCTTCGAGATGAACTATCATTGGCTTCTCAGTCGATTTTTGATGTCACGGCCTTGCTGAAAAAGCAGAGTTAACACTTGCCCCTCGAAGTATACGCCTAGGGACTAGGTCATGTGCTTCGATTCTTCTTAACTCGTGCTTTATTGAGCTACTGAGCTTGTACTTAGGCAGCTTTACTTTGTTTTGTCCTGAAGCCTTTTGAACTTGACCAGAACTTGTTGCATCTCTTTATAGATTATTTTAACAACCTATTAAATGCAACATTTGCGGAAAAATGGGGCGAATATACTCATCACCGATTGCCCATATCGAGTGATGGATTAGATTAAAGAACTGATATTTTACGGTAAGTAAATTAGTATGGATTTGATGAAGTGTTGCGAATCAACTATCTTGAATGAAGTATCAACAAAAAATTTACACAGTTATAACTGCTATTTGCATTGATACTGCACTTAGTTTCAAATAACAAGCCTCGAATTTTTCTGAATTGAGATATTTGCCAACCAGTATTATTTCGAGTATTACTTTATTAGCTTGTTATTCAAGTAGCTTTGCACAACACTTCACACGCTTTTAGGAAACGTGCACCTTTATTTTTCGAATACTCAGTTCTTTATGTAGAATGTCTTCTTGATAAGAAGAAATAGTGGAGCAAGCTGGATTTTTTCACTTCTGAGATTTTCAGAATTCGAGTTGTTGAGTGCTAATTTCGTTCTTTACTTTGTAGCATTCCCTTCTCTTTCCGAATATTTCAGTCATAAGTCAATTTTTAAAAGACTAAATGCTGTGGCGGTTAAAGAGAGGAGTGTTAAATTTCTGCTGAAAGACGAATTTTTGCACTTAATTCGGACCTTTTTCCCTCTTTTGATTGACTTGGCCTTATGATGCCCCTGATTTTCAAGCAGAGACTTCAGGTGCCCCAGCTTTCGCAGAGGAACTTGCATCTAGGAGACCTGCAAATGTATGAAATTTTTTTTATAGTATGGAATGAGATGATTCTTCCTACTTGTACAGAATTTTGTCTGTATTTGAGAATGCAATTATTGCTCATTTTCATATAAGTTTTTCATTTTCTTTGCATAATACTGCGGTGAGCTTGTGGTCTTTTGCTTGGGTATTGCTTTGACTAATATAGCGATATTTTATTGTCCCTATACCACAGCTTATTGTAATATTCTCCATTTTTGCGGAGATTTTGGAGGACAATTCTTCTGTTTTGAGAAGACTTGTACTCTTACTTTAGAGAATAACTCTTCCATTTTGAGAAAGCATGCACTCTTTCTTTAGAGAATAATTTTCCATTTTTGAGGAAATATTATTCTTGCTCTGGTAGAGTGCGCCTTGTATTGGAGAAGCCTTTTCTCCTTTTTTTTCCTTTTTTTTTGTTGCGCCTCGCTGGAGGGCTTTGATTTGACATTTCAACTCTGGAGGAGTGGGCCTCCACAGAGATTGCACTTCAGCTCCGGTGAAATGTGCCCCCGAAGAGGTCTTTATCCTCTGAAGGGTTGTGCCTTTGAGTAGGGCTTTAGTTTAAGCTTCAAACATGGGAAGCGTGCCTCATTGGAGGACTTTAGTTTGTGCTTCAAACATGGGAAGCGTGCCTCATTGGAGGACTTTAGTTTGTACTTCAAACTTGGGAAGTGTGCCTCATTGGAGGACTTTAGTTTGCGCTTCAAACATGGGAAGCGTGCCTCATTGGAGGACTTGAGTTTGCTTTTCAAACTTGGGAAGTGTGCCTCATTGGCTTACTTCACTCTTTAAGTCGTATACCGTTTTGGTCGGGGCGCTGCCCCGCACCCCGCCGGGGGCGCTGCCCCCTGGACCCCTGCGACCTTACCGGTCAGGTCGAACACCGTAGGCGGTGGCGTTGCCCCCGCACCCCCACCCTGGGGGGTTGGCACCCCCCCTGGACCCCCCCTCCGTAGGGGATCTTATCTGAAAATTCATTCAACAGAACTTGCTTTATTGGGAGGTTAAATCGACCATCCTTCGAGATGAACTATCAGTGGCTTCTCGGTCGATTTTTGATGTCACGGCCTTGCTGAAAAAGCAGAGTTAACAATATATATATATATATATATATATATATATATATATATATATATATATATATATTGAAATGATTTGAAAGGAAGTTTTGTAAAGATATGATATTTTGATATATTAAAATAATTGGAAATGAAGTTTTGTAAAGATATGATATTTTGATATATATTGAAATGATATGACACGAAGTTTTGGAAAGATATGATGTTTTTGAAATGGTTTGGAATTAATTTAATCCTTATTTTGATAAAGATTTGGCTTTGAAATAATATCCTATTTTGAAATATAAATATTATTTTAAAAGTTATAACTGCGGGTTATAATAACGATTGGTTGGCAAAGAGACAGGGATCGGATATCTGGCATACTCTTTGTCAATACTGAAAACCACTTTGACAACCGTGTACGTGGTGAAGATTCTAGAATGAAGTAGGATGGTGGCGACGTTTTTGAGGTATATTTACGTGGACCCGAATCCCGTGAGTTGGCTTAAGGTGGCTAAAACGGAGCGATCTCGGGCCAAAAGGGGAATCTCCTTTGGTCGGACACATTCATTCGATACTATACTCTTACTTGTGATTGATTAGATGACCATCCTCCGATTTTGATATGGGAGTGTGTTCCGAGGTGGGCGTATGTGGCTGCTGCGTTACCACCAGCCCGTGTGCTTAATTGGTATATCTACCCTGGCATTGCCTTGTGTGCCGTGTCACCTACCATACCGATCCTTTACTACGAGTTTCTATTTGTGTCGTACCTATGTAGTATCTTCTCGTAGTCTCCCGATCAGGAGATATGCAGGTACTGTATAGACTATTGGCACTATTATGTATGAAGGGTGATATGGGTAAGCCCAGAACGCTATTTTAAAGTAAGTTTATTTTTACTGTAGACATTATTATAATAGCGCAATATTACTAAATAGTAAATAGTTTAACGGATCCTTAGAGGATGGGCGGTCCTAGGCATCCTTTAAGTTACTTGTACCTTATTATAGTTCACTTGAGTTGGTTTACATTATATAAGTATATATTGTCCTGACTCGAGTGTTTGTATTTTTATTTTCGCTCGGATCAGCCTGAGTTATTCACAGATTTGGATTCCACTTTCTGGAGATAGGAATCGCTGGAGATTATCTGCTTATCTAGTTTTATCTATTCCAATTCTGTTGTTCTATTCATCTTGTACTCGGTTATCATCTTGAGACTTCTGTTGTACTTTATTTCTTCTGTTGTATTTTATTTAACTCTGATATATTATATAGTAGCTTCATGAACTACTATTTCTTTTACTTCCGCTACATTATTAAATACTCTGTGTCTGTGATCTGCGATTATTATTTACTGTATATTCTGAGATTTGCCAAATTTTATTTACAACGCGGTATTTTGAGCAATTCAAATCCGACATGTGCGGATGCGAATGGTTGAAAATATCGATTGTTACAGTTTGTAACGACCCGTAAATTTTGATAAATAAATTGGTTAGTTTAATTTAATTTTTGAAATTTAATTTAGGAAAAAAGAAAAAAAATGTGAATTAATTTACTAAATTGATAATATTAAATAGTAAATTGAATTAAATCGATGTTCTGTAGTAATTGAAATATTGATTGGGGAATGAAAACTTATAAAGGTAAGCATTTAATTATCCAATGCAATAATTTATTTATTAAAAGTAACTGCATGTAAATTTAGGCGATAAAGTTAGTCAAAGCTGAATTTGTATAAGTTGAATGAAATGGGTTAATGTAAATGTTATATTAGGCTATAAATCAATTTTCAATTAAGGGAAAATTTAGTAGTACGTTATTGGGGATTAATAAATGTTACATTAATGTGAGGAGTAATACAATGTTTGGAAGTTGTAATTAGAGGATATTAAGAATTAGGAATTGAATTTTGAATCAAAAAAAATGTTAGTTAATGTTAACTGAGGAAATTATTAATTAATTGAATGAAATTCAAATCAGTGGAAACAATGTAAATGTATACTTAGCGACAAACTGAATATAACATAAACTTAAGTGTAAATTTTAAGGGTAGGATAACAAGTATTGTAAATTACCTAACTAATTGGTCAATGGATTTATTGGAAATAAAGTTCATTTAAATGTTATGTAATTATTATGTTGATTGGGAAACTAATACGTAAAGTATGTAAAGTAATTAATAGAATGTAAATTTAATGTTGTAAATTTAATAGAATGAAAAGTATTTAAAAAACTTAATTAATATGTTCAAATTTATAGAAGTACACATTTAAAAATATAATATTCATTCAAAATAAATTGTAAATAGGCATATATTAATGTAATGAATTAGCGTTAGATATGGAATTATAAATCTGGTTTGAAAAGTAACGAACTAATAAATGCAATTAATATAGGACGCTTGGTTATGTAAGTTGTTAAATAAATATTGGAAATCAATCAGGGTTAAATGAACCTTAATGTTATATAAATAAGAATTAATGCAGTAACTAATTTAGTGCAAATAAATTTATGGAACAAATGCTAAGATCTTCACTGATAGTAATTAGTAATTGGAGATAATGTAAATTCCATTTATAATATGACTATTGGTTAATGTAAAGATTTTAAATCAAGATTTGTTAATTTATTTGAATATAAAGAACTAAGCTAATTGGCTTTACTACAATTAAGTAGAATAAACATTTTTTATTACGTAAATTGAAAATTAAGTGAAATTGGAAAATATAAATGCAATAGTTTGAATCCAATGATAAATCCATCTAATTGATAATAAATATTCGGTAATTTAATTTAATAGAAATTTTGGAAATTAAATTGATAATTTCTGTAATTGAATGGAATTGAGGAAATGACTGAATCGATAAGTTAATCAAAATTTAAATTGACTTTTAAATCTTTTAAAAACATTTCTATTGATGGAGAAATATAAAAGTGATAAAATTGGTCAATTTTAGAATTTAAATTTAAAATTAGATTTTATTAATTAATTATTCATTTACTTAATTAATAGAAAAATAGCCATTTTGGCCACTGACTCGGATTCCGACGAAACTAGTTTCATCGGATCCGTAATGGTGAATTATTGTAGCATTTCAAGTTTCGTATCGATCGGACTTGTCGTTTGATCGTATGGGAATGAAATGCCTTGAAATCGATAAATTGAAATCAATCGGAATCAATTTGAAAATATTGATTTTAGCATAATTTCTCCATACGATGGAATTTGGACATGAAACCTTTTCCATTGTGTTTAAAATATTTTCAAACACCTATTTTGATATATGGGTTTGACCAATTTCGTTCCGGAGTAAGAACGGGCTTTTTGGGCCACTTTGTCGTTAGCGCGTATTCAACCCGGTCCATTTATTCTATTCCAACTTTCTCTATAAATATCCTGCTATAAACCCTAGCCTCCCAAATTCTCATTTGTCTATTCGTAAATTCATTCTAATTCTTTCTCTCCTCCTCAATGGCAGACAAACAAACCCTAGATCCATTGCAAATTCAAAATCAAATCAAAATTCAAACTCCATAGAAAAATTTGAAAATATATATGTTGAAGCTTTAGAAGTGTGTAATCTGCTGGTGAAATTCATTTTTCGTTTTTGACTGTCGTTTGACTGGTAAAAATCGAACAATTTTCGGCCGTTCAAATTTATAGGTTGATTGACCTCGACGAAATCTGAAATCAACTGAGGGGTTTTGTGGAGCTCGCTCCACGGAGCAGATCGGTGGTGGTCGCTTGGCACAGATGGGGTGTGGCGGTCGGAATATTCGAACTAGGGTTCGAAACCCTAGATTTTTGGCGACGGCGGCCTGTAGATGGAGACGATCAGAAGGGGACGTCGATGTAGAGGGCGAAGTGGCGAGTCGTACGGCGATGGCGACGTGGGTCGTTGTGGCCGGAGGCGCTGTAAATTCTCGATCAACGAAGGTGAGTTCTGTAGCAAAATGAACGACGCGCGTAGCAAGGGATGATGGTGCTGACATGTTATAGGTAATTGGGGTAACGTTATTATTTAATCTATTTTATTTATTTAATTTTTCGTTTAAACTTCTAATGCGTATAACTTTCACATACGAGGTCGCATTCACACGTGGTTTCCTGCGTTAGGATCGTATTTAAATTCCGAAGATTTTAACGATAGTTTGGACAGATTCTGAGGCTGCTGAATTTTTGGGTTTAAATTGGATTTGAATTCAATTTAAATTCAAATGGTGAGTGTTTTAACCCACTCACAATTTCTAAAATTTCTTATGTTTGTTAAATTAATTTATGATATGAGTAGAAATTTATTTATGACTGTTTGGCATATTTTATTCATCATCTCAGTTAAATCGCATTTATTTAAATAAATGTTATTTAATTCATTATTGCATATAAACTGCCAGTTAAATTTCTAGTTAAATTTATTATTGCATATAAAATGATAGTTAAATTATTAGTAAATTTATTTGCATATAAGCTGCTAGTTAAATTATCAGTTAATTTATTTTGCATAATAAACTGCCAGTAAATGCCTGTTATTTATTACCTGTTATATATTGATGTATTGTTTGAATTTGATGATGATTTTGATAAATGGTTAATGAATGATATTGGATGAATGGATGTTGTATTGTATATTGTTATAAACTGCAAGTTATTATGCATTTCATCTCATTCGGGATTGCGGTTTGAAATGATATATAACCGCATTTTTATTTTTAAATTGCGGATTGAAATGATAAATATCTGTATCACTTGACCATAGCATAGAAAATTTTGTACAGGCACCGCGGTGTTGTGTGTGTATATATATATATATATATATATAATTATTGTTGAAATAATTTTCCTACGGTTTTGTAAAGAAATATATATATGGTTTCATAAAATATTGATGACAGATCTTTGATAAAGGTTACTTTATATATAGTTAAATTCTTGGTTTAAAACTTTGTATAAAATTGTTTAAAGTATGAAGTAAGTTTAACAATAAAGTGGAATATATTATAAATAATTATTTACTGAATATATATTCTAATATAGAGTTTATATTGATTTTATAAATCAAAGTTGAGAAGATAGTTTTGAAATTGATTTGAGATTTTATTTAATTAAGATCTTATTGAAATTTAGATTTAAAAAGAATATGGTGTTATAACTAAATTCGGGTTTAAGATGTTTTAGGTGAATATATCTAGGCTAAATAAATTGAGGAATATTCAAATTTGAATTTGAAAGTTTTATTAAAGGATACTGGATTTATTAAGTAAGTATTTCAAAACTAAATAATAGTAAAGTGAATTTGGAATATATATATGAATTAAAATTTTAATTTTTGAAATGGTGGAATATTTTAAACTTTGAAATATATGGAAATTTAAATGGTTCAATTGGTGATTTAAATCTATATTTGGAATTGATTTATGAAGGTGAAGAATCTATTTTATTTTATAAAGTAAGTTATATTTAAACCATTTAAGTGGTGTGGTTATATTTTAAAGTTATGAAATCAAAGTTTTATGTTCTGAAAGGCTATATTTCAAGCGTTGATTTAGAAATATTATAACTTTGAAATTTTATGGTTTTAGAAAGGATATATTTTTGAAATAAATGATATCGTATTGACTTAGGTTTAAACGGAAATGATATCGTATTTATATTGTTTTGGAAATGAATATTTTATTCCTGTTTTGAAGTATAAACTATTTTAAAAGACCACGGTGTTATAATAATGTTTGGTTGTTGAAGTGATCGGGATCGGAAGTTGTCATACTCTCTGCCAACTCCGAAAACCACTTTAACAACCGTGTACGCGGTGGAGATTCCAGAATGAAGTAGGATGGTGGCGGCGTTTCCTTCGAGGTAAATACGTGGACCCAACTCCCGTCAGTTGGCATAAGGTAACCAAAACAGGAGCGATCGACGGTTTAATTGAGGTAGCACCTTTGATCGGACACATCCCTTCGATATTCTACTCTGACTTTGGATTTATTCGGTGGCCACTTTTGATTTTTATTTGGAGGTGTGGCTCGAGGTGGGCGGTAGCTGCGATTACGCGTTACCACCGACCCGAAAGTGTAATTGGTATATCTACCCTGGCACTGCCTAGTTGTGCCATGTCACCTACCCTATCGCGCCTTGTACAAGTTTGGTTTTCTCCCGTAGCCCTTGTGGTATCCTCTGGTGGCTTCCCGATCAGGAGGGACTATGATATTGGATGGACTACTAGGACTATTATGTGTTAAGGGCTATATGGATAACCCCTTAACGCTATTTAAAAGTAAGTTTATTTTACAATTAGACACTATTATAATAGCGAAATATACTATATAGTAAATAGTTTAATGCATCCTTAAGAGATGTAAATCCCGAGCATCGCTTGAGTTACTGCACTCATATTTATTTCTGTTGATTTAACTTACATAAGATCTTTAGTTCTGACTCGAGTGTTTTGTCTTTTCAATTCGCTCGGGTCAGTCCGAGCATTATAGGATTTGAAGACTTTATTTCTGGAGGAAGAAGACGAAGATTTCATTATTATTATTATTATTATTATTATTATTATTATTATTATTATTATTATTATTATTATTATTATTATATACTATATGGTTCCACTACACACCGTATTCCGCTGCATTGATATTTATTGGTATGCGAACTCTGATATTTATTGTATAAAGGAGAATCAAATGTTTTGTAATCAGTTTTTGAACTGTATATTGATTATTATATTTTATCTTTCCGCTGTGAGATTCTGTTTTGTTTTTTTTCTTCTCTATTTTTCTTATTTACCCCATAATAATCCTTCCTTCCGTATGGTTTGAATCGACATGTGTGTCTACCATTGCACTTGGAGGGTGCAGCATGATAGGGGGTTCTCGCTTCCTGGTTTGGTAGCGAACGGTTGACTCTTACTCCTACATGTCCCCGCGGGGGTTGGTGGTGCAGTCGAGAGGCTGGCCGTAAAGGAAGAACATAGGTACCAATGTATGCTACGGTGGGCGTTACCCCACTGACGCGGCCCGTTACATCTGGTATCAGAGCCAGGTTTAGCGATAAACCTTAGCTTTGTGGGTTCTGACTCTTTATTCATAGGGTAGAAATACCCTATGGGAGTCGCTGAGTGTATATATATGAGAGAGCGTATTTGTTAGTGTTTAATCTGTTCCGTTTCGTATTTATAAATTCTGGTTGGTGCATGGGACGCTGTGACATCAATAGGAATTTCTAAACACTTAATAGGACAGACCGACATAATATTTTTTTTTTTATAGGTGAATGGAATAATTTTGCCTATTATATTTTCCATATATAAAGTAAATTTTATAAAGGTTATATTTGATTGTATTATAATAAAATTTGAAAGAACAATAAGTAAAATGAGATAGAAAATAAAATCAATGAAATTGGAAATTTTAGAACTTAAGCTCCGGGGTTTTGAAATTTCTTTTGAATGATTTTGAGTTATAATAATAATATTATAAAAAGAAGTATTTTCTGATATAAGTATTTCAATATAATTTGAAATAAATGTTTAAAAAGAAATTTTGTAAAGAAATATGTTCTGTACTCCCCTCTCTGTCGCTGAAAAATAATTTCGGTGATGAGTGCATGCATCATCGATATTCATTTTCGAGTTTCGAAGTGGGAGGACCACTGTAGTAGTTTTACTGCAGATTTATTTTGATAAAAAAAATATATATTTTAAACTGTTTTAAATATTATTGGATATATAAAGTGTAAGTATATACATTTATCTGTTATTTTAAAACGATTTTGAATAAAACCCGGTATTTAATTCTTAAGTTTCCATTAATTAATAGTTTCAGTTACTATAGTGAATTGGAACGTAGGCAATTAATAAATTGAAACCTCTAAACGAATATGAGATTAATGCTAAGTTATAAATTAAATAAAAAGAAATTTAAATTTGTAACTTATAAAACAAAGGATATTATCATTAAACATTAGATTAAATTAAAAGAAATGAGGTAAAACTTGTATAAGTTTCAATTACATTCTTAAAAAGCATATATAACTTACCAAATATTAAAAGTTGAAGTGTTTAATAAGAAAATGTAATGGGAAATTGTACCAGAAAATGTAAATAATGGAAGGGTTCAATGAATCACCTTAATAAATAAGAATTTGGTGTGTAGTGTTATAAACTTGAGTGTAATTGAAAAGACTACTAATTGAAATAGAAAGGTAAGTATTATAAATGAAATTTAGCAATAAATGAAGGTAAATAAATAAAATGAAGTAGTATAAATGAATGATAATGAAGTTAAGTAAACAGTTGAAGCTATTTATAAATAAAATAAGTAGGAAAATGAATACTGTAATAAGTGAAATTAATTAATAAATAAATGAATGTAATGAAAATAAAAGAAATTTGAATTATATATGGATAAATGAAAAGTGTAAGAAATAAATGTAAAATAAAAAGATGAACCATTATATGAATGAAGAAGAAATCAAACAACAATAGTATGAAATGAAATTAATAAGAATAAACTAAATCTGTTGTTTGAAATTATTGTTTGTTTTGGTTATGGTTGTTTGGGTAAGGATACTTTAAATTTGTTTGGATGTATTAATAATCTATTTTGTTCATCTAAGAATGTTGAGTAAATGATGCACTTGGTAGTTTATTTTTTTTATTCTGTACAATTTAAAGTTTTGAACCCGAACAACTATTTGGTTTGTTTGATATGAATGAATGATTGATGCGTGTTGATTTTATGTGATGGTTGGATGCTTGTTGCAAGTGATGGTTGATTGATTTGTTTGTGGTTGAACAACTTAAACATTTCATTCTATATAATTGCTAGCTATTATCAGATTATATAAGTGAAATACAGGTTATGGAAGCAATTGCTATTGCTTTTGTTTTCATAATTAAGCATTAATTGTCCGACAAATAGGTACGTTTCGGATTTCGGTTTATAGCGTTATTATAATTTTTCTCGTGTTGGGATGTATAATATTTTGGATACTATATGTGATATTTTGTTATATTTGATATTATATTTTCTCCCGAGCCTTTCCGTACAAAGGAAACTCCGCCAAAATTTTCCGTAAATTTTAGACTTAGAAAATTTTGAAAATATTTTCCAAACTTTATTGATTTAAGTATAAAAAGATTTAATGGGTGTAAATTTGTATATTTTATTTAAATTAATTAATTTTGGAAATTTAATTGTTTATGAAGTTAAGGTTTTGAATAAGATATATTGGTTTCTTAATTCTTCCTTTCCTTTCTTTTCCTTTTCGAGGATGAAAAATTTTGAGTGGGGGAGAGTGTAACAACCCGTAAATTTTGATAAATAAATTGGTTAGTTTAATTTAATTTTTGAAATTTGATTTAGGAAAAAAGAAAAAAAATGTGAATTAATTTAATGAATTGATAATATTAAATAGTAAATTGAATTAAATCAATGTTTTGTAGTAACTGAAATATTGATTGGGGGATGAAAACTTATAAAGGTAAGCATTTAATTATCCAATGCAATAATTTATTTATTAAAAGTAACTGCATGTAAATTTAAGCAATAAAGTTTGTAACGATCGCGATTTTTCGACGCTCAAAAATCGACATTAATACGTCCACTGTATCAACTGCCAAGCAATCGAATGCCGGAAAACCGCACCGTTATGGTTAAAGAAGAAGAAAAAGATAGAAGAAGAGAGAAAAAGATAGCACAGAACAGAAAGAAACAACAGAACAATATCAAAATCTCACAATCGCAGCGGAACAACATATAATAGATAAATGAATAGCTTTAAACAAAGAACTATATCAGTTATTACATTACATCATCAGAGTGCACAACAACAAACAGCGGAAAAGAAATACTATATACTAGTTTGATAAGCCATGCCCTCTAGCTTGCCTCCAATTCTCTACAGCAACTCCCGGATTGCAGAATATCCCGATAACCTGACTCTAGACTGCCCGTGTGGAAATTGGTGGGCACCCAGAGTTTAGGAAGAAAAACAATAAACTTCAGGTCAGTCATGAGACTGGTGTGAGAACTTAAAACAGATTATCTTTCAAACAAAGAACGGGATAATTTTAACATAGATTCGCAATGTTTTTTGGAAAATGAGACTACCATAAGGCCTCCCGCACACACACACAATGCAAACGCAGAATCGGAGGAGATTTCTCCTTATGATAGTCAAAGATGCTCGATATGCATTAAAAAGAAACATTTGATATTATTACTAGTGCATAGTGTACAAAAGATTTCGAAAGTAAAGATATAAATCTTAGCCAGCATAGGCATTTCGCACTTATGCCTACTATAGCTACCATCCAAACAGTGGTGACCACCATAAGTGAATGATAGGTTCTACAACTAGAACCGTACAAGATGCGTATTGAAGTTTGGATTTTCAACAAAAGGTGTAAAAGTACTATATTTAATCCAATATATGTACCATATACATTATTAGCGAGCATATACGCCTAATATAACGCGAAAGCGAGCTCCATATGTGAAGCAAGCGCAATCCGCACCTACTAAACACTCAACACTCAACAAACAAATGAGTAACATGTATATATGAAAGTAATATCAATATACAACATATATCAACATAACAACTACATATGCCAACATAGCAAATGCAACCATCAAACAACTATCATCCAACAAATCCATATCAAATCAATATACATTCACTTCTCATTAATATTCAATGAATTGATTTTTCATTTAATCAAATTTGATTCGTTAACATTGGATGTTTTTACTAACATTCATTTATTCATATTCAATTAGTAATCATTCACAAATTCATATTCAAGTTGGTTCACTTCCACATTCAAATCAAATTCACTTAACTTCCAATTTGATTTCAATGATTTATAGCTTTCCATTTCATCATTTCATTTTCAGTAATACTTAATGAAATACACACAATCAATTAACAATCAAATAACAACCAATGTATATTCAACATAACCAAATTATTTACTTCGCTTACATTCATTCAATTTGGTTTAACACTTTTAATTCCAATTGGTTCATATTAAATTGACTTCCATTCAATTTCCAATAACATTATCTTCTAATGAATTAACACTTACATTCTTTATTCCATATCAATTTATTTTACATTCAATTGATTAACATTCAATCCATTTATCAATTCAATTGCTAATTCCTCTAATAATATAAGGTTGATTTTCATTCATATAACTCATGTTCACATTCATAACTTCATTCAAAATTACTTAAGCTGTATTTCATTCCAAACGTCATTTATTTAACTTAACTTAAATTCCCACTTATAAATCCAATTCAGATTCCAATTCTAAAGTAAATTTTATTTATTTAACCTTTACCAAAGTCAAATTTCATATCACTATCAAATCCAGATTTATTTTTTGCTTAACAAAATTGTCTAACCATTTTTAACAATATGTTTCACTTTCATTTTTTCATTCCATAAGTTATACAACTTATATTCAACAATTACCACTTGGATTTTTATTGATTCACTTATGCTTCCTTTAATTTTACTCCATCCTTTAAGTTAAATTTACTTAATC
Organism: Allium cepa; assembly: GCA_030765085.1. Taxonomy (NCBI): domain Eukaryota; kingdom Viridiplantae; phylum Streptophyta; class Magnoliopsida; order Asparagales; family Amaryllidaceae; genus Allium; species Allium cepa. The sequence continues at coordinate 887,547,344 of CM060943.1, read as the reverse complement.
GAAATTTCAAATTGTATAAGTTATCAACCCATCTATCATTCCCATAATATTTTAAATAGGATTTCATAGTCTTTTCAACCTTTCAAAACCATTTTTTATTAAATCAATTCAATTATCCTTTGAATTTCAAAACCCAAACTCTTATTTTCCCAACAACTTTCATTTAAAATAATTTGGCAGCAATTCCTCTTTTGGAAACCCGAAAATGAACACCAATGATGCCGCGATCATCATCGAAATTATTTTCCAGTGACCGGAAAGAGTTTAGAGCTTTAATTTCTCCAAACAATTTTCCAAAATATCAAATCCTTTCAAAACACTTCTCTGGGATTTTATTTTCAGATTATAAATCACATTTATAAATCCTTTACTTATATAATTTCACTTCTTATATATAAGATTATTTCACAAGTGTAAATCATTTTAATTATAACTTCATACTTATAATTCATTTGCTTATATAATTTATTCTTTTACAGCTGTTGCTTTTATTCAACAACCAAACAATCAATTCATATTCACTTTAATAATTCTAAAAAATTATTTCCTTTATATACAAAATATAATTGAGGTAAAATTATTTCATTTACCCAGTTTAAAACAATATTGCGCCGAATTGTTCTGAGTAAGTGTTTAGAGATCCATATCGATAGGGTAGTACAGACTATACCGACCAGAATCTATATACCACTCAACAAACCAATCATCGCAACATAAAACAATTTTATTTTCACTAACAAATACGCGCTCATAGCTATTATTACAATCAAACTCATTCTAGAGTACTACTGACTCTATCTCTAATGAGTAATACCCAACAGAGCCATGGTTTTCGCTTAACCGTATGCTCTGATACCAAATGTAACGATCGCGATTTTTCGACGCTCGAAAATCGACATTAACACGTCCACTGTATCAACTGCCGAGCAATCGAATGCCGGAAAACCGTACCGTTAGGGTTAAAGAAGAAGAAAAAGATAGAAGAAGAGAGAAAAAGATAGCACAGAACAGAAAGAAACAACAGAACAATATCAAAATCTCACAATCGCAGCGGAACAACATATAATAGATAAATGAATAATTTTTAAACAAAGAACTATATCAGTTATTACATTACATCATCAGAGTGTGCAACAACAAACTACGGAAAAGAAATACTATATACTAGTTTGATACACCATGCCCTCCAGCTTGCCTCCAATTCTCTACAGGAACTCTCGGATTCCAGAATATCCTGATAACCTGACTCTAGACTGCCCGCGTGGAAATTGGTGGGCACCCAGAGTTTAGGAAGGAAAACAATAAACTCCAGGTCAGTCATGGGACTGGTGTGTGAACATAAAACAATTTATCTTTAAAACAAAGAACAGGATAATTTTAAAATAGATTCGCAATGCTTTTTGGAAAATGAGACTACCATAAGGCCTCCCGCACACATACACTATGCAAATGCAGAATCGGAGGAGATTTCTCCTTATGATGGTCAAAGATGCTTGATACGCATTAGAAAGAAACATTTGATATTATTACTAGTGCATAGTGTAGAAAATATTTTGAAAGTAAAGATATAAATCTTAGCCAGCATAGGCATTTTGCACTTATGCCTACTATAGCTACCATCCAAACAGTGGTGACCACCATAAGTGAATGATAGGTTCTACAACTAAAACCGTACAAGATGCGTATTGAAGTTTGGATTTCCAACAAATGGTCAGGCCAAGGAACTTCCCATTGCCACATGGGTACGCCTCTAGAAAGATGACCCGAGAACCTAACGTTACGGTTAGATCTCTTCCAACACAAGGCCGGATTACCCTTCAAACTGGGTAACTACTGACACGAATATGTCATTCCCCGATCGTAACCGATCTATATCCGAGGATCCTCGATTTCCAACAACCACAAAGTAATAAATTTGCAGCAACAACATAGGTTAAGTATCTGGGTTCCATACCATGATAGCACCTCTATCTTGAAGGAATGACATACACTAAAGGGGTTCTACCCCCTAATAACCTTGCCGCCTCCTTCCTGTTTTGACCATTTTCGGGGTGTGAGGTCCGACGAAGTCTCGTCCACAAAGCTACGCTTTATACAAAAGCTGTGCTTTGATCATCAAATGCTCAACAGCACTTGGTATGCCACATTACCAATTTGGAAATGTATCACTAGTAACCATCAACTACATAACCTCTAAGGGTGTTAATCTAAGAGAATAAATTCTCCGCCACCAATGGGAATATATTTGATAGAAACCAGCTTTACATCTCAAACTGTAATGTCAGACATACATCCATACAAGTCCGTTCCGGGATCGAACGGAACCGAGGGCACTTACAAAGAAGTCCTTCCAATCCGGATATTAACTAATCACGACCGAACTTCCCATCACAAAGGGTAATAAATTGCTATATTGGGGATCAGCCGATGCGGAAACATTCGACGGTAATCCTTCCGTTTTCACAAATATCTGGTCTTCAACACCGGTCATCAAATGCAATCCATAATGATGTATCACATATTCGGAATGGGTTATACAACCCCAAGGTCCTTTCCAGGCTAACCCGAATAGTGAGCGCTTATTTTGAAAATAAGTGTGGCATTCAAATTCAATCAAATCACAACAAATACCCATTCAAAGGTAAATATTGATAGTGGGTTATTTAACTATCAATAGGTACGCACAACATCATCAAGTTCCAAATAATTTTCTAATTAATTTATTTTCCAAATATCTTTACAAGATATATATTTTCCACACTTCAAAAGTAAATCAATGTTTATTTTTAAACAAATTTCCCTTTCTTTTATAAATTCCATAGTGAATTTACAATTCCAAAATATCTATGAATATACGATTTCCAAATCGATTTCTAATATTCATTTTCAATTTATCTTTAAAAGATAAAATATATTCACTTCATATTGGAAAAACATTTCCATACTTATTTTATAATAAGTAATTTACAAATCCATTTATTTTCAACACTTGGAAAATATTCAATATACTTAATCGAAATTAAGTACATATTTCATTCTTTAAAGAAAACGTGCGCTTATACACATTTATTTGAGTCAAAACGAATGTTGCATAAAACATCGTTACAACGACCCAAAATCACTAGTATAGGGATTCGAAATTTAGATAGAAATATAAATCCCAATACTATACAAAAACATTTCCTTTCGAAAATCATTTACTATAACAACAGTGTTATAGTCCATTATTTCCTTATTTCTTGAAAACGTCTATTTCAACAATGAATGTTGAAATCTAGGATTTCGATGCTTCACACATTTTAAAACATCTTTAAATCATTTTAATTCTATTTAAAACATCACTTCCCAAAATCATTTCTTTTTATTTAATAATATGTCCACTGTTTAAAATCGTGAATATAAATCATTAACCAATTCAACACTTTTACATATTCAATTCAAAAATTATCCACTGTCCCAAAATCGGGAATATACTCCTTTAATAAGCTATAAATTTACTTATCAAAATTCAATCTATCTTGAATTTATAAATCAATGTTTATAAATTCACATGTATATATTATAAACGCTTCAAGTTATTAAATTACTTTATTCACAAAATTTATCCATATCCCATTTACACGCCAAAATCCATATTTATAAGTAAATTTAACTATAAATCTTTTATTTTACAAAATCTATTCATTTTATAACTTCTCAATTTATAAATCTATAAATTTCATTACTTACTAATCCATCCATTTACTATTTCATTTTGACACAAAAAAACTCATTTTATAACTCTATATTTTTTTTATAAATATCAATTTTATAAATCTTTTGTATACACCGTTTATAAAAATCCAAAAATACAATTTAAACTATTTTATAAAATTCATTAACTCCGTATTTCAAAAATCACATTTTAACTATATTTCTCAAAAATCATAAATCTTTATAATATTAAAATTATTACGTTTATTTATTTAAAATCAATCAATTCCAAAATTTATATAAAACGTATACTTTCAAAAATTACTTTAAAATCCTTTTAAATTTGAAAATCATCACTTTAAATATTTTTTATAATTCCAATATTGGCCTAATGATGCAACACACCAAATAGTCAATCACGACAACAAAGACATCATATATCAGTATATGATAATCAACAAATATAACAATATCTGTAAATAAATCAATACAGTTGAGGAATCCAGTTGGATCCCTCCAACCTGTTTACCTGCATCCACAGATGTTAGCACAATACCAATTCCGTTCCATTACGGAATATCACGGTATATACGATTTATAAAATATTATCCTCTATTATGCGACGCAATAGGGTCTCATCCGCTATATAATGCGGGAAATCAACTCCAAGCACATATATAATACCAATTCCAATCAAGATGGAATTATCGCGGTATATGTTTTTAAAAAATAACCTCCGCTTAATATACGGCGTAATAGGGTATTTACTATACAACAAATAATAATTTATCATTCAATCATACAATCAAGAAATTTTAAATCTAACTATTTAAAATTTAAATCGAAACAATTTCGATTGAGTGAGAAGTTCTCACCTTGATTCCAATAATAGTCGCAACGTTTTATTTCGAATAAAATTAAACGCGCGTTTAACTTTATCCAAAAATCTCAATAACTCCAATCAACTCCAATCTAGCTCCATACTGTAGTGCTCGACAAAACGAAGCCAACGCAATTTGCTTCGTCCAAAACGGACCTCGTATGACAAAGTTATCGTGTTTAGAAGTTTATACAAATTATAATATAAATAAATTTACATTCTTTTTCTATTTTTAAACCTAACCAAACTAGGCCGTGCCTTTTCAAGTCCAAGCACATTAGACCATTCACATCTCCTTCCTCCATCATCAGGTAAAGCACGAATAAAGAGAACCCATAGCCGCCATCCTTTGTTGAATTTTCACCACCACTACAAGCAACCTGGAGATGATCGGCCTAAGGCATATCGAAGCCCCTCACACGAGCTACCTTCGGCTAAGATATGGGCGAGCTTGGTCAAGTATGGACGTGGGAATTTGTGCACAAGCTGATGGTAAACGCGGCCCGCCTGACGACGCCGTGGTGCTCCAAATTCGATCATTATCGTTGGATTTACTCGTCTCGACGAGATCTACAATTTGTAGTTGAAAAGTTTTGCTAATTATCGATGGATTTTAAGATATTAGAGGAGAAAGAAGATGAATTTTCAGCCATTAATACTGTTTGAAAGTGGCGGCTCCTGGTTGAAACCCTAGCTAGGTTTTATTTTGCAAATTGTGAAAGTAGAGGTCCTTTATAGAAAAATGGCGAAACACTATTCATCCAAAATTTTCCGAACTCCAAACAAAGCATACCGGCTGGCATTTCTAAGGTTTACCCCGCGTTTCGAACACAATGGAACGTGTTTCGGAGGCTAATTCGATCATATGTGCTAGTTACGGAAATAAACGATCAAATTTAAATTAAATCAATTTAAACTAATTTCTATGCGTTTTGGCTCGCCCTGGACAAACGGTAAATCCGATTGACACGAAATTTGAAACCATACAATAATATAATATTATGGATTCGATGAAACTGGTTTCGTCAAAATCTGAGACTGTTTGAAAAATGGCTATTTTAACTCATCAATTAAATATTAAAATATTCAATTTTCACAAATTAACTTTTAATTCAATTTTAAAAGTTCTATAACATCATTCTAACTCCAACATGATTAAATAAAATTTTACAAATCATTTTTAATCATATTAAACCCAAATTTTCAATTATTTCTGAAATTTCAACTATTAAATTATCGATTTAATTATCCAATTAAATCCAATTATTCGAAATAAAATTTATTCGACTTCTAAATTTCACATATTAATATTTAAAATAAATTAAATAAACAAATTTTAATTAACAGAAATTCTGGGTCATTACAAACTTCACCCCTTAAAAGAATTTCGTCCTCGAAATTACCAAGTAAGAAAAAGTTACAGAATCCATTAACTTTCCAAAACAAACTATTCAAATTGGATTTTTCAAATTCATTTGAGTTTTTAACTTTCCCAAAATTCATAGTTAAAATTCTTACAAAATCATTACTAAGTTTCCAAATCCAAACTTAGTTTTCAAAAATTTCCCAATTTTCCCAAAAATATTCTAACGCCTTAAATTTTCGAAAAAATTCGCCAGAGTCTCCTTTGCGCGGCTCGATCCAAAAAAAATGACACTATATATATCACAAATATACATCTCATCAAGTGATGATGCATCCCGCAGGGAAAAAAGTGTAAAAGTACGATATTTAATCCGAGATATGTACCTTATACATTATTAGCGAGCATATACGCCTAATATAACGTGAAAGCGAGCTCCAAATGCGAAGCAAGCGCAATCGCACCTACTAAACACTCAACAAACAAATGAGTAACATGTATATGTGAAAGTAATATCAATATACGACATATATCAACATAACAACTACATATGCCAACATAGCAAATGCAACCATCAAACAACCATCATCTAACAAATCCATATCAAATCAATATACATTCACTTCTCATTAATAATCAATGAATTGATTTTTCATTTAATCACATTTGATTCATTAACATTGGATGTTTTTACTAACATTCATTTATTCATATTCAATTAGTAATCATTCACTAGTTCATAATCAAGTTGGTTCACTTTCACATTCAAATCAAATTCACTTAACTTCCAATTTGATTTCAATGATTTATAGCTTTCCATTTCATCAATTCATTTTCAGTAATACTTAATGAAATACACACAATCAATTAACAATCAAATAACAACCAATGTATATTCAACATAACCAAATTATTTACTTCGCTTACATTCATTCAATTTGGTTTAACACTTTTAATTCCTATTGGTTTATATTAAATTGACTTCCATTCAGTTTATTCAATTTCCAATAACATTAGCTTCTAATGAATTAACACTTACATTCTTTATTCCATATCAATTTATTTTACATTCAATTGATTAGCATTCAATCCATTTATCAATTCGATTGCTAATTCCTTTAACAATATAAGGTTGAATTTCATTTATATAATTCAAGTTCACATTCATAAATTCATTCAAGATTACTTAAGTTGTATTTCATTCCAAACGTCATTTGTTTAACTTAACTTAAATTCCCACTTATAAATCCAATTCAGATTCCAATTCTGAAGTAAATTTTATTTATTTAACCTTTACCAAAGTCAAATTTCATACCACTATCAAATCCAGATTTATTTTTTGCTTAACATAATTGTTTAACCATTTTTAACAATTTGTTTCACTTTCATTTTCTCATTTCATAAGTTATACAACTTATATTCAACAATTACCACTTGGATTTTTATTGATTCACTTATACTTCCTTTAATTTTACTCCATCCTTTAAGTTAAATTTACTCTATCCAAATTCAAATTGTATAAGTTATCAACCCATTTATCATTCCCATAATATTTTAAATAGGATTTCATAGTCTTTTCAACCTTTCAAAACCATTTTTTTTAAATCAATTCAATTATCCTTTGAATTTCAAAACCCAAACTCTTATTTTCCCAACAATTTTCATTTAAAATAATTTGGCAGCAATTCCTCTTTTGGAAACCCGAAAATGAACACCAATGATGTCGTGATCATCATCGGAATTATTTTTCAGTGACCGGAAAGAGTTTAGAGCTTTAATTTCTCCAAAACAATTTTCCAAAATATCAAATCCTTTCAAAACACTTCTCTGGAATTTTATTTTCAGATTATAAATCACATTTATAAATCCTTTACTTATATAATTTCACTTCTTATATATAAGATTATTTCACAAGTGTAAATCATTTTAATTATAACTTCATACTTATAATTCATTTGCTTATATAATATATTCTTTTACAGCTATTGTTTTTATTCAACAACCAAACAATCAATTCATATACACTTTAATAATTCTGAAAAATTATTTCCTTTATATACAAAATATAATCGAGGTAAAATTATTTCATTTACCCAGTTTAAAACAATATCGCGCCGAATTGTTCTGAGTAAGTGTTTACAGATCCCTATCGATAGAGTTGTACTGACTATACCGACCAGAATCCATATACCACTCAACAAACCAATCATCACAACATAAAACAATTTTATGTTCACTAACAAATACGCGCTCAAAGCTATTATTACACTCAAACTCATTCTAGAGTACTACTGACTCTATCTCTAATGAGTAATACCCAACAAAGCCATGGTTGTCGCTTAACCATATGTTCTGATACCAAATGTAACGATCGCGGTTTTTCAACGCTCGAAAATCGACATTAATACATCCACTGTATCAACTGCCGAGCAATCGAATGCCGGAAAACCGTACCGTTATGGTTAAAGAAGAAGAAAAAGATAAAAGAAGAGAGAAAAAGATAGCATAGAGCAGAACGAAACAACAGAACAATATCAAAATCTCACAATCGCAGCGGAACAACATATAATAGATCAATGAATAATCTTTAAACAAAGAACTATATCAGTTATTACATTACGTCATCAGAGTGTACAACAACAAATAGCGGAAAAGAATTCTATATACTAGTTTGATACGCCATGCCCTCTAGCTTGCCTCCAATTCTCTACAGCAACTCCCGGATTCCAGAATATCCCGATAACCTGACTCTAGAGTGCCCATGTGGAATTGGTGGGCACCTAGAGTTTAGGAAGAAAAACAATAAACTCCAGGTCAGTCATGGGACTGGTGTGAGAACTTAAAACAGTTTATCTTTAAAACAAAGAACAGGATAATTTTAAAATAGATTCGCAATACTTTTTGGAAAATGAGACTACCAAAAGGCCTCCCGCGCACACACAATGCAAACGCGGAATCGGAGGAGATTTCTCCTTCTGATAGTCAAAGATGCTTGATACGCATTAAAAAGAAACATTTGATATTATTGCTAGTGCATAGTGTAGAAAACATTTCGAAAGTAAAGATATAAATCTTAGCCAGCATAGGCATTTCGCACTTATGCCTACTATAGCTACCATCCAAACAATGGTGACCACCATAACTGAATGATAGGTTCTACAACTAAAACCGTACAAGATGGTATTGAAGTTTGGATTTCCAACAAATGGTTAGGCCAAGGAACTTCCCATTGCCACATGGGTACGCCTCTGGAAAGACGACCCGAGAACCTAACGTTACGGTTAGATCTCTGCCAACACAAGGCCGGGTTACCCTTCAAACTGGGTAACTACTGACACGAATATGTCATCCCCGATCGTAACCGATCTATATTCGAGGGTCCTCGATTTCCAACTACCACAAAGTAATAAATTTGCAGCAACAACATAGGTTAAGTATCTGGGCTCCATACCATGATACCACCTCTATCCAGAAGGAATGACATACACTAAAGGGGCTCTACCCCCTAATAAACTTGCCGCATCCTTCCTGTTTTGACCATTTACGGGGTGTGAGTTCCGACGAAACCTCATCCACAAAGCTACGCTTTCTACAAAATCTGTGCTTTGATCATCAAATGCTCAACAGCACTTCGTATGCCACATTACCAATTTGGAAATCTATCACTAGTAACCATCAACTACATAACCTCTAAGGGTGTTAGCTAAGAGAATAAATTCTCCGCCACCAACGGGAATATATTTGATAGAAACTAGCTTTACATCTAAAACTTTAACTTCAGACACACATCCATACAAGTCTGTTCCGGGATCGAACGAAACCGAAGGCACTTACAAAGAAGTCCTTGCAATCCGGGTATTCACTAATCACGACCGGACTTCCCATCACAAAGGGTAATCAATTTCTATATCGGGGATCTGCCGATGCAGAAACATTCGACGGCAATCCTTCCGTTTTCACAAATATCCGGTCTTCAACACTGGTCATCAAATGCAATCCATAATGACGTATCACATATTCGGAATGGGTTATACAACCCCAAGGTCCTTTCCCGGCTAACCCGAATAGTGAGCACTTATTTTGAAAATAAGTGTGGCATTCAAATTCAATCAAATCACAACAAATACCCATTCAAAGGTAAATATTGATAGTGGGTTATTTAACTATCAATAGGTATGCACAACATCACCAAGTTCCAAATTATTTTCCAAATTATTTGTTTTCCAAATATCTTTGCAAGATATATATTTTCCACACTTCAAAAGTAAATCAACGTTTATTTTTAAACAAATTTCCCTTTCTTTTATAAATTCCATAGTGAATTTACAATTCCAAAATATCTATGAATATACGATTTCCAAATCGATTTCTAATATTCATTTTCAATTTATCTTTAAAAGATAAAATATATTCACTTCATATTGGAAAAACATTTCCGTACTTATTTTATAATAAGTAATTTACAAATCTATTTATTTTCAACACTTGGAAAATATTCAATATACTTAATCGAAATTAAGTATATATTTCATTCTTTAAAGAAAACGTGCGCTTATACACATTTATTTGAGTCAAAACGAATGTTGCATAAAACATCGTTACAACGACCCAAAATCACTAGTATAGGGATTCGAAATTTAGATAGATATATAAATCCCAATACTATACAAAAACATTTCCTTTCGAAAATCATTTACTATAACAACAGTGTTATAGTCCATCATTTCCTTATTTCTTGAAAACGTCTATTTCAACAATGAATGTTGAAATCTAGGATTTCGATCCTTAACACATTTTAAAACATCTTTAAATCGTTTTAATTCTATTTAAAACACACTTCCCAAAAAAATTTATTTTATTTAATAATATATCCACTGTTTAAAATCGTAATTCAACATTTTTACATATTTAATTCAAAAATTATCCACTGTCCCAAAATCGTGAATATACTCCTTTAATAAGCTATAAAAATTTACTTATCAAATTCAATCAATCCTGAATTTATAAATCAAAGTTTATAAATTCACATTTATAAATTATAAACACTTCAAGTTATAAAATTACTTTATTCACAAAATTTATCCATATCCCATTTAAACGCCAAAATCCATATTTATAAGTAAATTTAACTATAAATCTTTTATTTTACAAAATCAATTCATTTTATAACTTCTCAATTTATAAATCTATAAATTTCATTACTTACTAATCCATCCATTTACTATTTCATTTTGACACAAAAAAACTCGTTTTATAGTTCTATATTTTTTTTATTTATAAATATCAATTTTATAAATCTTTTGTATACACCGTTTATAAAAATCCAAAAATATCAATTTAAACTATTTTATAAAATTCATTAACTCCATATTTCAAAAATCACATTTTAACTATATTTCTCAAAAATCATAAATCTTTATAATATTAAAATTATAACGTTTATTTATTTAAAATCAATCAATTCCAAAATTTATATAAAACGTATACTTTCAAAAATTACTTTAAAATCCTTTTAAATTTGAAAATCATCACTTTAAAATCTTTTTACAATTCCAAAATTGGCCCAATGATGCAACACACCAAAGAGTCAATCACGACAACAAAGACATCATATATCAGTATATGATAATCACAAATATCATAATATCTGTAAATAAATCAATACAGTTGAGAAATCCAGTTGGATCCCTCCAACCTGTTTCTCTGCATCCACAGATGTTAGCACAATACCAATTCCGTTCTAATACAGAATATAGCGGTATATAGGATTTATAAAATATTATCCGCTATTATGCAGCGCAATAGGGTCTCATCCGCTATATAATGCAGGAAATCAACTCCAAGTACATATATAATACCAGTTCCAATCAAGATGGAATTATCGCAGTATATGTTTTTAATAAATAACCTCCGCTTAATATACGACGTAATAGGGTCTATTACTATACAACTGATAATAATTTATCATTCAATCATACAATCAAGAAATTTTAAATCTAACTATTTAAAATTTAAATCGAAACAATTTCGATTGAGTGAGAAGTTCTCACCTTGATTCCAATAATAGTCGTAGCATTTTATTTCGAATAAAATTAAACGCGCGTTTAATTTTACTCGAAAATCTTACTAACTCCAATCAACTACAATCCAGCTCCATAGCGTAGTGCTCGACAAAACGAAGCCAACGCAATTTGTTTCGTTCAAAACGGACCTCGTATGACAAAGCTATCGCGTTTAGAAGTTTATACAAATTATAATATAAATAAATTTACATTCTTTTTCTATTTTTAAACCAAACCAAATCATGCCGTGCCTTTTCAAGTCCAAGCACATCAGGCCATTCACGTCTCCTTCCTCCATTATCAGGTAAAGCACGAACAAAGAGAACCCATAGCCGCCATCCTTTGTTGAATTTTCACCACCACTACAAGCAAGCTGGAGATGATCGGCCTACGGCATATCGAAGCCCCTCACACGAGCTACCTTCGTCCAAGATATGGGCGAGCTCGGCCAAGTATGGACGTGGGAATTTGTGCATGAGCTGATGGTCGCAGCCCTCCTGACGACGCCGTGGTGCTCCAAATTCGATCATCACGGTTGGATTTACTCTTCTCGACGAGATCTACAACTTTGTAGTGAAAAGTTTTGCTAATTATCGATGGATTTTGAGATATTAGAGGAGAAAGAAGAGGAATTTTCAACCATTAATACTGTTTGAAAGTGGCGGCTCCTGGTTGAAACCCTAGCTAGGTTTTATTTTGCAAATTGCGAAAGTAGAGCTCCTTCTATAGAAAAATGGTGAAACACTATTCATCCAAAATTTTCCGAACTCCAAACCAAGCGTGCCGACTGGCGTTTCTAAGGTTTACCCCGCGTTCCGAACACGATGGAACATGTAACGGAGGCTAATTCGATCATATACTAGTAACAACATATAATAAATAAATGAACAATCTTTAAACAAAGAACTATATCAGTTATTACATTACATTACATCTTCAGAGTGTACAACAACAAATAACAACAAACAGCGAATAAGAAATACTATATACTAGTAACACGTCATGCCATCCAACTTGCCTCCAGCAACTCCTGAATTCCAGAATATCCTGATAAACCTTTACTCTTGACTGCCCGTGTGGAAATTGGTGGGCACCCAGAGTTTAGGAAGGAAAACAATAAACTCCGAGTCAGTCATGTGACTGGTGTGAGAACTCAAAACAGTTTATTGTTCTTTAAAATAAAAATAGAGGAATATTTTTTTTTAAGGTCAATTCGCAATGTTTTTGAAAATGAGTCTACCATAAGACCTCCCACCACACACACAATGCAAACGCAGACTTGGAGGAGATTTCTTCTTATGTTAGTCAAAGATGCTTACTACGCAAAATCAAATCATTTTGATATTATTATTAGTGCATAGTATAGAAAACATTTCGAAAGTAGAATATAAATCTTAACCAGCATAGGTACCATTATATTATGCCTACTATAGCTACCTCCTGAGGAAGCAGGTTCTACAACTAAAACCGTACAAGTCTCGTATTGTTTCTTTGGATTTCCAACTAATGGTCAGACCAAGGAACTTCCCATTGCCACATGAGAACGCCTCTGGAAGGACGTCCCCGAGAACCAAACCGGATCTCTGCCAACACAAGGCCGGGTTACCCCTAACTGGGTAACTACTGACACGAGTATGCCATCCCCCGGTCCTTTGGGACCTTTATCCGAGCGCTCGTAATCAACATCACACCAAAATAATAAGTGTTTCAACATGAGTAAGTATCTGGGCTCCATACCATGATACCACCCTTTTCCAGAAGGAAATGCACATACCCTAAAGGGAGCTACCCCTCATAACCTTGCTGCATCTTTCCTGTTTTGACCATTCCGGGGTGTGACGCTCGACGAAGTCTCGTCCACAAAGCCACGCTTTATACAAAAGATGTGCTTTGGGTCAACAAATGATCACAAAGATAAGTGATCAAACAATTGATCATATCACAAATGATCAATCAATGATCATTTCACAACAACACTCAGCATGTCACATTACCAAATTGGGAATATATCGCTAATGACCTTCAACTATATAACCTCTGAGCTCGTACGTCTCAGAGAAGGGTGTTAAGCTAAGAGAATAAATTCTCCACCACCAACAGAAATATATTTGAAAGAAATCAGCTTTATATCTCAATTTGTAATGTCAGGCATACTATCCATACAAGTCTGTTCCGGGATCGAACAGAACCGAAGGCACTTACAAAGAAGTCCTTGCAATCCGGATAATCTCTAATCACTTCTGGATTTCCCTTCACATATGGAGATCTCTTTACCGGGGATCAGCCAGTGTAGAGACAATCGACAAGAAACCCTTTCGTTTTCGAAAATATCCGGTCTTCAACACCGGTCTTCAAATGCAATTCATAACGACGTATCACATATTCGGAATGGGTTATACGACCCTAAAGTCCTTTCCCGGTTAACCCGAATAGTGAGCGCTTATTTAAAAAAATAAGTGTGGCATTCAAATCTAAGCAAATCACAACAATTACCTATTCAAAGGTAAATATTGATAGTCGGTTATTGAACTATCAATGGATATGCACAACATCACTAGATTCCAAATAATTTTCCAAATTATTTATTTCCCAAAAATATCTTTACAAGATATATATATAATTTCCATACTTTAAAAATAAGTCGATATTTATTTTTAAACCCATTTTCCCAATTTCATTTATAAATTCCATATTGAATTTACATTTCCAAAAATATCTGTGAACATACGATTTTCAAATCGTTTTCAAATATTCACTTTCAATTTATCTTAAAAAAATAAATCTCAAAACGTTCATTTCTTATTGGAAACCATTTCCCTACTTATTTAATAATAACTATTTCACAAATCTATTTATTTTCAACATTTGGAAAATATTCGATATACTTAAATTAACATTAAGTACATATTTCATTTCTTAAGGAAAACATTTTCTTTAACACTTTATAACTCAGTCAAAACAAATGTTGCGTAAAACATTGTTACAACGATCCAAAATCTCCAGTATAGGGATTCGGAATTAAATAGATATATAAATCCCAATACTATATAAAACATTTCCTTTCGGAAATCATCTACTATAACAACAGTGTTATAGTCTACCATTTCCTTCTATTTCTCGAAAACGTCTATTTCAACAATGAATGTTGAAATCTATGGTTTCGATAGTTAATTCATTTTAAAATATCTTTTAAAACAATTAACTTCATTTTAAAATTTCACTTCTCCAAATCATACCCGTTTTATTCAATAATATATTCACTGTCCAAAATCGTGAATATACCATGTTTACCCAATTCAGTATTCTACATTTTTATCAAAAGATTATCCACTATCCAAAATCGTGGATATACATCATTTACCAAATTCAACACTTTCACATATTAAATTAAAGGATTTTCCACAGTCCAGAATCGTGGATATAATTCCTTTAATAATTTCTATGTTTACTTATCAAATTTATTTGATTACAGATTTATAAAACAACGTTTATAAATTCCATCTCTATTTCATAACTACTTCGATTTATAAATCTCCTTTAATAACCAATTCTATTTATATTTCGTTTATATATCAAATCCAACTTATAAGTAAATTACTTATAATCCATTTATTCACAAATCCATTCTTTTATATCATCATTTATTTATAAATCTAAAATTCTTATTTACTTATAAAACTAGGTACAACTTTATTTTAACACTTATAAAAGCTCGTTTTATAATTTCAATATTTTTGACTTATAAAATATCAATTTTATAAATCGTTTATAATAATTCAAAAATCCCAATTTAAATAAACCATTCTTTTTAATAATTTACAAGACGTTATTTTAAAGCTTATATAACTCCAAAAATTTTACTTAAGTATTATTTTCCAAAAATATAACTATTATAACAATAACTTATAACGTTTATTTATTTAAAATAAATCAAATTCAAATTTTAATGAAACATATACTTTCGAAAATCACTTAAAAATCCTTTTATATTGGAAATCATTATCTTAACACTTTTAAAACTTTAAAATAGGTCCAGTGATGCAACATACCAAAAAATTAATCACAACATTCAAACATCATATATCATCATATGATAAACAACAAATACCACAATATCTGTAAATAAATAAATAAGGTTGAGGAATCCAGTTTGTGACGCCCCACCTCTATACCCACGCTAGCCAAGAACACTACGGTGTAGTGCTGTCAACTAGCACGGAGAATAAGGCTGTTGAGGAGCGGCCATCAATAGTTTGGCCTTATACTAGCATTGGTTATCTCAATGGGAGTGGTATATAAATATATTTTCTTCATTTTTCATCTCTGATTTATTTTCTCCCATCGACATACCCCAATTCCAGTATAAAACGAACTACGATGGTTCGTAATAGTTTAGAACAGTAAATATAAAATAACAACACAGATAATATAAATGCGGAAAACAGATGAAACAGAAAGTCTCATATATAAATATAATAACTGATGTCAGTTACAATACATTCTCACGGTATATATGATACAACCACAACAGTCGACTAAGGAAGTTACATATACAAGTACATTAACGTATTTAATATACATGAACATATATCTTCCTATACAATTTTACAGACTACTACAAATGACGACGACTACTCCAAAAGATATGAAAGAACTTCATAGCTCTAGCAGCAACCCAAAGCAGAATATCTACAACCTGTAATACTCGGTCTGACCCGAGTATTAAATTCAAAAGAAAATAATACTCGGGTCAGTCTAATTCAAACTCAGTTATTAGTGCACAGAAGCAATAATAATTAAATAATGAATAGACGACAGTAATTAAACCAAATCAGAATGCAATTCAGAACATTGAATTGAAATAAACAAAACAGTTCAAAACCATTGAAATATCAATTAAAATATTAATTCAAGTAGGGCTGCAGTACACGCACGCATGCACTGCCTCGCCACTACGAAATATGGAATACGCAAAAAGATCCATAAGTCAAAACAAATAAAATATCATACATGCCATACCGTGTGGCTGCAGTTCACGCTTGCGTGCACTGCCTTGCCACTGTAGTGATGATGTACCCAAAAACTCGATGAACCAAAATCAATGAAGTATCAAATATCAATGCCATGGCCATTGAACAGCAGACCAAAGTCATCACAGGTACAAGTTAAAAAGGAGCACATCCAATAATTTTTTCTCATCAAAACAAAATCAATAAAATGCTACAGGTTGAAGCTCCAAGACCAGCAAAACTCGAACCCGAAGCAACAATGACAAAGAGCTCACAAATGCTCAAAAAAATAAGACAACGCAGTAGCAGCACAGCAATGTGTATCTGCTAATTTATTACTCAAACAAAGGATTGCAGTGAAAACTACCAATAGCTCTAGTGTATCTACATATTAATAATGCAAACACAGGTTGCAGTGAAAACTGCAAAACGCTCAAGGCACAGCATGAAAATGAACAACGTTCATATAGACTGTGCAACAACCAAAATTATTAAAAAAAACTGCAATTGTATGAAGGCAACAAAACCAACCGACCAGAGTCAATGCAAATACAACACTGAATCATAATGTAGGAGTCAATGTATATGATTAGTATAGTGACAGTGTTAAACCATGCGAATACCATAAAATCACATGAACAAGCTTATGTATCAAAATGCACAAGGGCAGTCATACCCAAAACAAAGGCAACAGCAAAAAGACACAAACTCAATAATACTCAAAAACCAAGGCACTCTACACAATAGAGGCACAACCCAAAATATGATATGCCTCAAAGTTCAACAGTACTAACAGATAAGGTTCGAGCACAAGGAAATGCAACAGTGCTTCTTATAAATGAAAGACCGGACGATAAGTAATCATGTACATACGTGGTTAATGAAACCAAATACTACATGAAACAGGTATGCAAACCAAATGCCGTCAAGGTCAAAGACATAAGAATTTAAACATGACCGACAGCGCAGTAATGTATATGCAAGAAATTGTTGCAATGAACAAGATCAGTTCACGGCACATGGACAAGCACATAAATGTTATGGCAACAGTTCAAGGCAACAGTAACAACTAATATGCAAACTATGTCATATATGAAACAGTGGCAAATTGCATGGTCAAGTTCAAGTGTGCTACAGAGGGGGTAATGCAACCACAACAGACACAAGAGGAATGAAACTGGGTCAAGCAACTGCTACATCAAGTATGATCAAGACCAAATGCAAACAGCAGTATACAAGTGATCAAGTGGCCTGAGACAATGACAAGGGAATGCAACTCTACTCCATATACATGACAACCAGAACAAATGTCACTGCAGTATGAAGGTCACAGTAGACAACATGGTGCATAAGACTTATTGCAATAAAAAAATCAAGTTACAAGTCAACATGACTAGAAGGTAAATTAAGCATCATGTACGCAACAGGGCTAGAACACCTCAGTGAGTATATGCCGAAGTCAGAGACAAGTAGCAGTATGCAAAAATGGAGTGTGTGCAACATGATGAAGCAGGGATGATACAAACACTTAATAAGCCTCAAAACAGCGTAACGATGTATCCAAGAAAGCCATAATATACAGGTAAACTTATACAATGCAGTAGAAACATGCATACAAATATAAATGTATGCAAGACACCCTACATATGTACTCAGGTGGGCTGCAACTGGAAATGCAGTGGTAGATCAAATGAAGTGCTCAATGAAAGTGGAGCAACAGGACATAAATGACACTACACAGCAGCGTGCAGTCACAAATAGTCAAGTTCAACTAAATGCACTCTCAAGCCAAGGCAGTAAGCAGCAAAAGTTCATGTGATCAGAAAGACAAAGCGAGCAAATACTAATACAAGTGTGCGTGTATGTCTATATATATAAAACACATACATATCTATACCCAATGCAACAGCACCAGTATAAACAAGTGACCTAGGTAGTTCGTACAAAGCTAGAAAAGATTTCATACTGCAATTAAAAGCAATGCCAAGTTTAAACTTAAAAATTTAGTAGCAGTTTGAACGAAGACAGTAAATACGAAGTCCACAAAAGTCAATATCAACAAAAGAATTCGAGACAGTGGTGGTCACGAAATCAACCTCACAGCAAAACAATCAAAAACAAATCAAAGTGATTGAAGTCAGAAATCAATGCTGAGCCTATCAAGTTACAAAATCAACATTGATAAAATCAGGACGAGGCCGAGACAATCGAAAATAAAATAAGCAGAATAGGGCGAACAATTCGAATTAGATGTGAGTGGGAAAGCACTCACCTGTGTTTCGAAGCAATTAGAAGCACGAACGATCGACGCTTCTTGAGAGTACCCAGCGCGACCTCGAAGAATTATGAAAACCCTAATTTTGAAAAGGGGGACGAACGAGACCACCGCCATTTTTATTTTCTTTATTTTGTTAAGGTTTTCGAATCATCAATAAAGAGAGAGGGACGGGTCGAACTAAACTATGAAGGGTTCGGCATCAAGCAAGTGAAAACGTGGGCCAATATTTTAGTTAAAGCCCAAATATCACTTGAAAAGTTTAAAAGAATTCAACCGACTACAAATTCCTAACAGCAAATATCTACCAAATTAAATTGTTTTAAATGAAGAAAATTAATTATAAAATCTCAGGGTTGTTACAGACTCCCCTCCTTTAAGAAATTGCGTCCCCGTAATTTTCATAATTAATGTTGTCACTAACAATAAATTTTCTAACATAAACTGTTAAGCTAGAAAAATAAATGTAGAGAATTCAGACCTCAAAGAAATCCTTTAATTCATAAAGAAATTCACTAATTCTCAACAAAGTCTATTTATCAAATAGATATTCAGAAAACAACAAAACTGGATAAATGCAATTATCAGCAATATTCAATTATCAATTAGATAATTAGAATATAGAAATCACAAAACAATAATATCTAATTATCGATACGATAATTAGAAAACGGCAAAATCTAATTATCAACAAAGATAATTAGAAAACAAAAAATCGCAAATATCGAACTATCAAAAACGATAATCAGGAATTACCACAACAGCAATCAAATTTCAAATCACAAATATTTAATTATCACAAACGATAATTAAATCTTAAATCACAAATATTTAATTATCACAAACGATAATTAAATCTCAAATATCTAATTATCACAAGCGATAATCAGAAATCACAAATCTACGAATATTTAATTATCACAACTGATAATCAAATCTTAAATCGTAAATATTTAATTATCACAAACGATAATTAAATCTCAAATATCTAATTATCACAAACGATAATTAGAAACAATAAATATCTGATTATCAAAAACGATAATCAGAAATCACCAACCTTCGATTATCAAAACGATAATCAGAAATCACAAATTTTTCAATTAACGAGTCAGAAATTAACCGAAATAGCAAACGCACATGACCCATAACCACGAGTTTTACTAAATCGTTTAATTCATTTCATCGTTTTCTTGAAAGTGCATAGTTGTGTATTTTAAAAATAACATTTCACATTCTCAAACGGACAAGTCCGAAATTAAGCGAATTAGTAAAAGAAAGGGGTCATAGTCCTCGATTTTCCTGAAACGTTTAAATCGCTTCCTCATTCTTTTGAAAGCGTAAACTGTAAAACTTCTGAAAACAATTTTCATTTATTTTATAAATAATAATAATAATAATAATTTACATTCTCAAACGAACAAGTCCGGAATTAAGCGAATCAGCAAAAGAAAGGGGTCATAGTCCTCGATTTTACTGAAACGTTTAATTCGCTTCCTCATTCTTTTGAAAGCGCAAATCGTAAAAATTTTGAAAACAATTTTGATTTATATTTAAAACAATTTTTAAAACACGTGATTAAAGCAGCAACATCCATAGCAACTTCGACATACGTCAAAATTTCATCGAAATAATTGGCATCAAAATATAATACCAATGAATTTTCATTTATCGAAAATGTCGCAGGAATCTTTTCAAAGATGGAAAAGGATATCATACCCTAAACTTGTATTCATAACAAGTCAATAACACACGAATTCACCAATGCACGAGAATTGATAAAACTTATCAATAGAAATCACGAAAATTGGTGAAGCACAAATTCTAGAAATCATCACAAGAAATCCAGAAATCACAAGATAAGAGTATAAGAACTCGAACGGGAGTATGGAAACTCAAATGGAGTATGAAAACTCGAACGGAGTATGAAAACTCAAACGGAGTATGAAAACTCGAATGGGAATATGACATAGAATAAAAGATATGGCATAACATAAAATATCCATAATGACATACTACTATAAGTATGTAAATAATGATCAACAAGAGATCAACCGATAAGAGATAATCAGTATCACAAGAATCTTCTCAAAGATCCAAAGAGGTATCATACCCCAAATTTGTACTCATGACAAATCAATAACATATGAATTCACCAATGCGCAAAAATAGGTGAAGCATAAAATTTCCAGAAATCAACATAAGGAATCTAGAAACCACAGAAAAAGGGAAAGAGGCCTATCACATGACGGTCCGAAGACCAAGGGGAGCTACCCCACATGTGTGAATGGAATCACACAGATTGAGGTCAAGACTAACCAAAAAGCAGAAAGGTATGTGTGAATGGAATCACACAAGTGGTGTCTAGTCTGACCATCAGAACGATCATCATGATCAACGAGGAGTGTCAATTACACTAAGCATGTGTGAATGGAATCACACAGATTGAGGTCAAGACTAACCAAAAAGCAAAAAGGTATGCGTGAGTGGAATCACACAAGTGGTGTCTAGTCTAACCTTGCAATGAAATAGACATCGCGCAATTGCTAGTCTAATTCATAAAGTGATCATCAAGATCAACGAGAAGTGTCAATTACACTAAGCTAGTGAATATAAAAGTTTAGCTTCATGTCCCATAACCACTAGCTTAACTTAAATATTTACGAACAAATTGTAGATCTTCACTAGAAAAATGTCACAAGTGGTTCAATCGAACAAGTCCAAAAATTAACCGACGAAGTAAACGCAAGTGTTTCATACCACTTGTTTTGCTAAGCCGTTTAATTAGATTTCTCATACGAGTGAAAATAAAGGTTTGTATATACTAATAGATCGGAAAACGGTTTAGGAAAAGATTTTGATATTGAAAATAGAGTTGAAAACATTTTGATAAAAGAGTTTTGATATTTACTACTAGTATTAAAACGTTTATATATTTTTTTAAAGTGACAAATCACAAAAATGATTGTAAAATCAATCAATCACAAGAATTCACATACGAAGACGTGAATAGAATCCAAAGAAATCGATACCGAATTCATCGAAAGGTATGTTCACAAAAATTCCCGAAGAAATGGTCATCAAAGTTGCTAATAAATGATAGCGACAAATCGGGAAATTAACAAGAATCGATTAAATTTGGAAACCAAATCAATTCACTAAAATTCACATTCGAAGACGTGAATAAAAACCAAAGAATACGATTCTTAAATCCATCAAAGTAGGAATATCCAAAAATTCCAGAAATAGAAGTTATCAAAGTCGACAAAGAAGATAACAACTAATCGGAAAAGAAGAATCGATTAACAATTGGAAAAACAAAGCAGAACGAGCATAAATGCATAAATGACTTCAACAAAAATAAAAATGAAGTCAATGTCGAAGTCAACAATTAATGGCCATAATAGAGTACAAAACGATTCAACATCATCATCAAAGGACTCAACGGCAAACCGAGTCAGAGTCTTGGAAATCAAGAATTTAGAAATTTCTCAAAAACAAAGTGACCGAAGTCGAATGAAATTCAAGCCGAAGAAAACATAAAATATCAAGTTCAGAATCGCTGAGATTCGAACAAAATCAATCATCGGCTAAATCTAATCAAAGCCGAAAACACAAGAATTAAAATCAAATGCATATGAATAAGCGTTAGGAATTCATACCTAACAATCAAAGATAATCATATGCAAATATGAGAGGTAAAACGTCGATAAATAGTTGTAACACATGTACTATCTAAGTTATGTTTTATATTTGTTCTAAACCCCAGGCTCTGATACAACGCTGTGACGCCCCACCTCTATACCCACGCTAGCCAAGAACACTACGGTGTAGTGCTGTCAACTAGCACGGAGAATAAGGCTGTTGAGGACCGGCCATCAATAGTTAGGCCTTATACTAGCATTGGTTATCTCAATGGGAGTGGTATATAAATATATTTTCTTCATTTTTCATCTCTGATTTATTTTCTCCCATCGACATACCCCAATTCCAGTATAAAACGAACTACGATGGTTCGTAATAGTTTAGAACAGTAAATATAAAATAACAACACAGATAATATAAATGCGGAACACAGATGAAACAGAAAGTATCATATATAAATATAATAACTGATGTCAGTTATAATACATTCTCACGGTACATATGATACAACCACAACAGTCGACTAAGGAAGTTCCATATACAAGTACATTAACGTATTTAATATACATGAACATATATCTTCCTATACAATTTTATAGACTACTACAAATGACGACGACTACTCCAAAAGATATGAAAGAACTTCATAGCTCTAGCAGCAACCCAAAGCAGAATATCTACAACCTGTAATACTCGGTCTGACCCGAGTATTAAATTCAAAAGAAAATAATACTCGGGTCAGTCTAATTCAAACTCAGTTATTAGTGCACAGAAGCAATAATAATTAAATAATGAATAGACGACAGTAATTAAACCAAATCAGAATGCAATTCAGAACATTGAATTGAAATAAACAAAACAGTTCAAAACCATTGAAATATCAATTAAAATATTAATTCAAGTAGGGCTGCAGTACACGCACGCGTGCACTGCCTCGCCACTACGAAATATGGAATACGCAAAAAGATCCATAAGTCAAAACAAATAGAATATCATACATGCCATACCGTGTGGCTGCAGTTCACGCTTGCGTGCACTGCCTTGCCACTATAGTGATGATGTACCCAAAAACTCGATGAACCAAAATCAATGAAGTATCAAATATCAATGCCATGGCCATTGAACAGCAGGCCAAAGTCATCACAGGTACAAGTTAAAAAGGAGCACATCCAATAATTTTTTCTCATCAAAACAAAATCAATAAAATGCTACAGGTTGAAGCTCCAAGACCAGCAAAACTCGAACCCGAAGCAACAATGACAAAGAGCTCACAAATGCTCAAAAAAATAAGACAACGCAGTAGCAGCATAGCAATGTGTATCTGCTAATTTATTACTCAAACAAAGGATTGCAGTGAAAACTACCAATAGCTCTAGTGTATCTGCATATTAATAATGCAAACACAGGTTGCAGTGAAAACTGCAAAACGCTCAAGGCACAGCATGAAAATGAACAACGTTCATATAGACTGTGTAACAACCAAAATTATTAAAAAAAAACTGCAATTGTATGAAGGCAACAAAACCAACCGACCAGAGTCAATGCAAATACAACACTGAATCATAATGTAGGAGTCAATGTATATGATTAGTATAGTGACAGTGTTAAACCATGCGAATACCATGAAATCACATGAACAAGCTTATGTATCAAAATGCACAAGGGCAGTCATACCCAAAACAAAGGCAACAGCAAAAGACACAAACTCAATAATACTCGAAACCAAGGCACTCTACACAATAGAGGCACAACCCAAAATATGATATGCCTCAAAGTTCAACAGTACTAACAGATAAGGTTCGAGCACAAGGAAATGCAACAGTGCTTCTTATAAATGAAAGACCGGACGATAAGTAATCGTGTACATACGTGGTTAATGAAACCAAATACTACATGAAACAGGTATGCAAACCAAATGCCATCAAGGTCAAAGACATAAGAATTTAAACATGACCGACAACGCAGTAATGTATATGCAAGAAATTGCTGCAGTGAACAAGATCAGTTCACGGCACATGGACAAGCACATGAATGTTATGGCAACAGTTCAAGGCAACAGTAACAACTAATATGCAAACTATGTCATATATGAAACAGTGGCAAATTGCATGGTCAAGTTCAAGTGTGCTACAGAGGGGGTAATGCAACCACAACAGACACAAGAGGAATGAAACTGGGTCAAGCAACTGCGACATCAAGTATGATCAAGACCAAATGCAAACAGCAGTATACAAGTGATCAAGTGGCCTGAGACAATGACAAGGGAATGCAACTCTACTCCATATACATGACAACCAGAACAAATGTCACTGCAGTATGAAGGTCACAGTAGACAACATGGTGCATAAGACTTATTGTAATAAAAAAATCAAGTTACAAGTCAACATGACTAGAAGGTAAATTAAGCATCATGTACGCAACAGGGCTAGAACACCTCAGTGAGTATATGCCGAAGTCAGAGACAAGTAGCAGTATGCAAAAATGGAGTGTGTGCAACATGATGAAGCAGGGATGATACAAACACTTAATAAGCCTCAAAACAGCGTAACGATGTATCCAAGAAAGCCATAATATACAGGTAAACTTATACAATGCAGTAGAAACATGCATACAAATATAAATGTATGCAAGACACCCTACATATGTACTCAGGTGGGCTGCAACTGGAAATGCAGTGGTAGATCAAATGAAGTGCTCAATGAAAGTGGAGCAACAGGACATAAATGACACTACACAGCAGCGTGCAGTCACAAATAGTCAAGTTCAACTAAATGCACTCTCAAGCCAAGGCAGTAAGCAGCAGAAGTTCATGTGATCAGAAAGACAAAGCGAGCAAATACTAATACAAGTGTGCGTGTATGTCTATATATATAAAACACATACATATCTATACCCAATGCAATAGCACCAGTATAAACAAGTGACCTAGGTAGTTCGTACAAAGCTAGAAAAGATTTCATACTGCAATTAAAAGCAATGCCAAGTTTAAACTTAAAAATTTAGTAGCAGTTTGAACGAAGACAGTAAATACGAAGTCCACAAAAGTCAATATCAACAAAAGAATTCGAGACAGTGGTGGTCACGAAATCAACCTCACAGCAAAACAATCAAAAACAAATCAAAGTGATTGAAGTCAGAAATCAATGCTGAGCCTATCAAGTTACAAAATCAACATTGATAAAATCAGGACGAGGCCGAGACAATCGAAAATAAAATAAGCAGAATAGGGCGAACAATTCGAATTAGATGTGAGTGGGAAAGCACTCACCTGTGTTTCGAAGCAATTAGAAGCACGAACGATCGACGCTTCTTGAGAGTACCCAGCGCGACCTCGAAGAATTATGAAAACCCTAATTTTGAAAAGGGGGACGAACGAGACGACCGCCATTTTTATTTTCTTTATTTTGTTAAGGTTTTCGAATCATCAATAAAGAGAGAGGGACGGGTCGAACTAAACTATGAAGGGATCGGCATCAAGCAAGTGAAAACGTGGGCCAATATTTTAGTTAAAGCCCAAATATCACTTGAAAAGTTTAAAAGAATTCAACCGATTACAAATTCCTAACAGCAAATATCTACCAAATTAAATTGTTTTAAATGACGAAAATTAATTATAAAATCTCAGGGTTGTTACACAGTTGGATCCCTCCAACCTGTTTCCCTGCATCCAAAGATGTTAGCACAATATCAAATATCGCGGTATATGGGATTTATAAAATATTATTCGCTTAATAGGCGGCGCAATAGGGTCTCATCAGCTATATAATGCGGGAAATCAACAACTCCAATATATACATATGCCAATATATATATATATATATATATATATATATTGCTAATATATATATAGATATATCCTACTATATCTAATATCGCAACCAAATAGCAATCAATCAATAACTGCAAATCCAACTTATAAATTTTTTTTGAGTGAGAAGTTCTCACCTCGATTTTATTTGCAATCCATTTCCATTCCAATTTGTTTTTCTCCATTTATAGACCTTGTATAACAATTTATACAATTTGTTAATATTCGAATCAAATCAGATGACTAACTCCATTTATTAAATTTAATTTAACATCTTAAAACTAATAATTTTCTTTAACACATTATCTCTTACCAACTTAATTAAATCGAATTCCCTTTTAATAATCTTTTAGTAACTGAACAAATTAAGTAAGTAAATTTGGATTAATAATTTTAATTAAGCAGATTTCCTTTGATAAATTTACTTAACAAAATATTAATTCTAAAACTACATTTCCTTTAAATAATTTTATGTAATCTAATTTTTTAATTAAAACCAAAACTTTTCCTTTTACAAATTTAATTAATTAATTATTTTACTTTAAATTAATATCTTTAAATCCATTATTTTTAATAAATTTGTTTAACTAAAAATTTAAATTTCTGAAACTAAATTCCCTTTAAATAAATTATTTTTAACCACAAAAAATTAAAAAAGTTAATTTAAACCAAACTAATAAATTTCAAAAATGTATACTTGCATATTTATTTTTCCTCTAAAAATCTTTACGTACTTAGAAAAATTAAACAGGTCAACTTAATAATTTTATTTACCAATTTAATTACACTAACGTATTATTTTTAATATAACAAGTAGACTTAAAATGTATATGTCGATTTTTAGGGTTAACTTCTAAATTCCTATATTTTAAAATAACAAGTATATTTAAAATATACATATTCTTATATATCTATTTACTGTAAAAAAAAATCAAATGCTGTGCTATATCCCTTTTTTTTTTCTTGAACCTCACTGTTGTCAAAATCCATCTTACTATCCAACATTTTTATTTTTCTTTAACTACTATCATTATTTTCAATTTTATAAAAAAAAATTTATATATATATATAAAACAGCAGTTCCATTCTACTGTATATACATATACGTCCATATATCTGTATATAGTAAATTTAAATAAAAATAGAATTAGTGAAAGACTTACTGTAAATTGCGAACTCACTGCCCTAGCCATCATCGAGCGCCACCTCGTCGAAGTCGCCGCCATCATCCATACGCGTGCGCGCCTCATCTCTGTAACGATCCCGATTTAATGACGAGTTTAAAATTGTAATTTAATTAAATTTTTGGGTTAAATTACGAATTTATTTGAAATTTTCAAATTTAATAAGATGTATATACTAATGTATTTTAAAATTTGGATTGAAACTTAAAAATGAATATTTTTAGTTGAATTGAATTATAAATAAAATATTTAAATTATAAAATAAAATATAAACTACGTATCAATGTTGAATATAAGTGATAAGTGCAAAATGTAAAATAAGATATACGTTATAGATAAAAATACTTAAATAAGCAAAACCAAAATGTAAAAAACATAAAGACAGAAGTAAAAGAAACCAAAATTTGAAACAAAGAAAAATCAAAGCAAAGCAAGAACTGTACAAACCATCTTCTTCTATATCTAGGTATGTAATGCATCCTATTTCATTTGTTTAGTAAGAAAATAAGCAAAGCCTGAAAGGAAAAGATAAACCAAACATCAAAAAAAATTATAAACTCAAGCAACCTGGAAACATCTAGTCCCTGTTTGTTCAGAAAAAGAAAATAGAAAAATAGGAAAAGAACTATAAACCAGAGAGAAATCAAGCAAGGCAGAGGTTAAAGCTTGTAAATCTGAAAGCAAATCAACTCAAAGATTCAATTTCAAGATCTAAAGAAAAGAAAAGAAAGTTCTAGCTCAAAAGAAAATTCCTCTGTTCTTCATATACTGTGAGAAAACCCCTCAATCTGATTTTTAAATTGTTGAAGCTGAAAAAAAATGTTTGTATTGTATGTAAATTTGTTTGAATGCATACAAGTATGTACATATATGTGTAGGTATAAGTGTGCACGTCTGTTACACAGGCATATTTCTTTTTTACTGACAGGTTAAAGATCTTGATTAAGAAATCAAGTTTTCTACAGGCATTCTCTTATAGATTGTAAATTTCAAACAAAACATGTTTGAATTCAACATAGGAAGCTAATAAACATAAATAAATATACTTAAGTAAAATAAGTTTGTTTTTGACATGTTAGTGAAGTATATCAGGTGAGAAGTTTGTTTACAGTATAATATAAATTCATATGTTGAATTCGAATGTCACGAACTGTTAATTCAATTTCATATCTTGAATCCACACTGAAAATTAAGATTTTTAAAGCAAAGGTGGAAATTTTTAGTGTAGTATGCTATGAACAGTTCATATTTAAACAAAAATTTGTTTTTTTTCAATTTCCTGATGATCGAATGAATACTTGCTTATGAAATTCTGCTTGAAGCTTGCTCGGCCATGGTTGATTTTAGGAAAAATGTTGAAAAAAATATCTATTGCAAGGATTGAGGGGACGAAGTGTTTTTAGGGTTTAAGGGTTCGAATTTGTCGACTACGTTCGCGAGGCCATTGGGGAGGCGAGGGGAAATTGGAGGCCATCGCACCGGTGGCGATAGATGCGTGATGGATCGAAGTTCCTTTGGCCAGAGGGGCTCAGGTTCCAGTGATGTTACGTGATGGGACGAGGCGTTTGGGTTTGATTGTGTTCGAGTGCAGTTCGAACGAATGGGTGAAATTTTGATTTTGGGTTTTGTTGCGTTGAATCGAGTTTGATTTCGAGTATATGGGTAGTTTGTGACTTGCCGCCGAAGAAGGAGTTCGCCAGAGTGGCGTCGCCGTCGTGTGCACGTGCACCCACGAAGGCGTGTATCAGCTGCAGTGCGAACGTTTGGGGAAGATGAAGCTTATCAGGGTGATGGGGTTTTAACTCGAGTTACACTCGAGAAATTGGGGTAGCATGCTTCGGGTTTCAACTCAGGTATTCATTTGACTGTCTCTTGGGCTTGGGTAATTGGAAAAGCACGGTAACGTTTAGAAAAAAAACAAAGAAAGAAAAGAAGAAGAAGGAGGAGGACGCGACAGGGAGGGAAGAACGATTCGGGGAATTGGGAAGGAATCTCGAGTAATACTCGAGTAAACTAGGTAATCTCGGGTTTTTGGGTCAAACTGAGATAGTATGTTGTAAAGGTGTGAATTTGGACAACTTGTTTTCTACAAGTTTTAAACACCGAAACTTAGTAAAGAGTTTAACAGTTAAAGTCAAGAAATTTAAACAAGTTTTCATTATTTTAGTTAATGCTTCAACAAAGTTTTTAACATCTAATTATTATTTTTAATCAAGTAATTAAGTTAAATATGAAATTGATTAACACTTAAAGTTGTAGTTAATATTGAATTGATTTTCAAAGTTTAAAGGAGATTTCTTTGAAAATGTTAATTAGTGAATAATTAATATTAAGTAATTATTTTAGAAAGTAATAAGAATAATTTCATTTTAATTACAATTAGAGTTTGAATTAATTTATGTTTAAGTGATAAGTAAATTGTAATTAACTACTCAAGTTAATTAATTAAGGAATTTAACTAAGAACTAATAATTGATTAACTAAGTAGTTAATGGCAAATAAATTAATAATTAAAGTTATTAATTTATGGTTAAAGAATAGTTAATCAAGGTTAAATAATTGATTATGAAGTAATTAATTTATAGAGTGAATAAAAGAATTAAGTAATTAAGACTTAATGATTGATTAAGAATTTATTGGTTAATTAACTAATTTGAAATGAAGTATGTAATTAATTGTTAATGAATTAACGATTGATTATACGGGGCTAAGTAATTAATTCCCAAGAAATTTTTTTAATTGAATTTATCACAATAAGAATTAAAGATGATTACTTATGGATTATGTAGGATATCTGATTTGTTGTAAAATGAATTGATATTTCTATTTTGAAATTGTGATGTGTGAGATTTGATTTACCGTGTGCTGGATTATGATTGGTAATTTTATTCTGTAAACCCTTGACCTGTATACGACATTTGAATTTCGATGCGACAGGGGATCGGATTCCAGTTGGTTATCCGAAACCCACATCGAATTGTAATGATGAATCTTCGTGATTGATAAATTTATTTTATCTGTGAAACTGTGAAGGAAGATAAGCGTTATTGGTTATACTGCTTATCGATATTGATATATTTGTGATGATTGATGTTGTGCACTATTGTGTAAAATACTTGGACCACACTATACACACACAACTATGGATTTCACGAGGAAATCGGTTAAGTCACAGATTTTTTAAATAAGTTGAATTTGAATTTTTAATTCAAATAATTTTGGAAATAAATTAAGTTTTAATGTGGAAAGGCTTTTGAAAACTGTTTTAAGAATAAAAGTTATTTTTGAATAACTAATAAAGATTTGGAATTTAAATAATCGGATTTAGATTGAAATTCAAAAGAAATCTGAAAATTGAATTCTATATTCAGTATTTATGATTTAAAAAGGATTTTACAAATTATACGGGTTTAAACCATTTTTAAGCGTTGATTTGGAAATTTAAATTAAACCAAAGATTGTAACTTGTATAAATGGAATTGGGGTTTTGGAAAAATAAAACTATTGTTTCTAAGTGATAAAAAGCTTTCGTATGAGTAATGAACTTCCAATTAATATTAAAGAGATTTCAAGTTTGAATCGAAAATGATTTTCCAAGTTATGAATGAATCTTTGGAAATAAGTTTTGAAAGCTATGAGATAAATCTTTGATTTAAAGATTTAAATGAGTTAATCCAATTGAAACGGAAATTGTTTTGAAATCCGTAAATGAATCTTGGTGAAACTGAGTGAACTTTGTGAAATAAATCTTTTTGTTTAAAAGATTTGAAATGGTAGTTGGTTTAAACCATTTGAAAGAAAGTGGGAATAATTAAGTTGTGACTTAATCGAAATCCCATATACATATGTTTTAAATTTTGCGCTCACTATTCGGGTTAGCCGGGAAAGGACCTTTGGGTCGTATAACCCATTCCGAGTATGTGATACGTCGTTATGGATAGCATTTGAAGACCGGCGTTGAAGACCGGGTATTTGCGAGAGCGATAGGAAGACATGTCGATTGACTCTGCACCGAGTTGCTCCGGTATAGAGTTCTCCATATGTGATGGGGAATCCGATCAGGATTGTGGATATCCGGATTGCAAGGACTTCTTTGTAAGTGCCTTCGGTTCTGTTCGAACCCAGAACAGACTTGTATGGATAGTATGTCTGACATTACAAATTGAGATATAAAGCCGATTTCTTTCAAATATATTTCTGTTGGTGGCGGAGAATTTATTCTTTTAGCTTAACACCCTTTTCTGAGACGTACGAGCTCAGAGGTTATGTAGTTGATGGTTATCAGCGATATATTCCCTATTTGGTAATGTGACATGCTGAGTGTTGCTGTGAAATGATCATTGTGTTGATCATTTGTGATATGATCATTTGTTTGATCTTTTATCTTTGTGATCATTTCTATGATCATTTGTTGACCCAAAGCACGGCTTTTGTATAAAGCGTGGCTTTATGGATGAGACTTCGTCGAGCCTCACAAACCGGTAATGGTCGAAACAGGAATTGTGCGGCAAGGTTTTCAGGGATAGCTTCCCTAGGGTATGACCATTCCTTTTGGAAAAGGGTAGTATCATGGAATGGAGCCCAGATACTTACTCATGTTGAAACACTTTATTTATCATTGTGTGATGTTGGTTAGAGAGCTCTCATTTAAAGGTCCCAAAGGACCGGGGGTGGTATATCTAAGGTTTCTTATTCCCCGGGAAGGGGGGTAGCCGGCCTTGTTTGGCAGAGATCCAGTTGGGTTCTCGGGGCATCCATCCAAAGGCGTTTCCATGTGGCAATGGGAAGTTCCTTGGCCTGACCATTTGTTGGAAAAATCCATTCATCCAATACGAGCCTCGTACGGGTTTAGTTGTATAACCTGCCATGGAATGTGGCGGTAACCTGTTACTGAACATGGTAGTTATAGTAGGCATAGTTCGAAATGTCTATGTTTATATCTTTACTTTCGAAATGATTTTTCATACACTATGCACTAGTAATAATATCAAATGTTTCTTTTTAATGCGTATCAAGCATCTTTGACTATCATAAGGAGAAATCTCCTCCGATTCTGCGTTTGCATTGTGTGTGTGTGCGGGAGGCCTTATGGTAGTCTCATTTCAAAAGCATTGCGATTTTAAAAGTTTAAATCTTTGATTGTTTTAAAGATAAACTGTTTTGTTTGCTCACACCAGTCCCATGACTGATCCAGAGTTTATTGTTTATTTCCTAAACTCTGGGTGCTCAAAATTTTCTACACGGGCAGTCTAGAGTTTGGTTTTTCAGATAGTTAGGTTCAGTGGATTATCTGGAGCTAGTTCAGTTTTCTTTGGATATGGACGAGACTTGCTTGGTGGAATCATGATGGTGAATCGAGCTAGGAGTTTTGGAGCTTTGTCTTTGGAGCTTTTTGGATCAGAGTTGCAGTATTATATTCTGAGAAGACTTATTTCATATTGTATCATGTTCCGCTGTATTTTGTTTTGTATATCCTCTGATGTTGATGATTATCATTGTATCAAATTGATGTATCGGATATTGTATTCATGTTATATCAGTGATATCATCTTTTATTTCCGCTGTGTTATTTATCATTTAATGGTGTTGCAAGCTCCCGCGAAACGAATTTGATGTTGTTTGTTGGACATCGAGTTCGGGTCGTGACAAATTGGTATCAGAGCTGAAGGTTGAGTAAGAACTTTAGCTATGGAGTGTAACACCTTAAATGACTCATTAGAGATAGGGTGAAGTATACCCAAGAATGAGTACAACCAGTGGAACCAAAATCCAAATTTCTTAATCTATTCTTTTTATCTGTTGTTATTATCTAAGATATTTCATCTGAATGCCTAAATCAGATTTCTTACTATTTACAGATAGTAAGAATGAGTGGAAGAAGAGGACGAAATAGGAGACAGGAAAATACCACTTCAACTGGTCAAAACCCTGCAACGACAGATATTCCTATTCAATCTCAATTGAATTTGGATGATTTATATCAAAAGTTTTCTAGACTTGGTGGAAAGCCATTCACAGGCAAAGAAACCGTTATCGAAGCACAAGCATGGATTCGATCGTGTGAAAAGATTTTCAAAGGATTAAAATTAGAAGATGATCAGATGCGACTGATAGCTTCTTGGCAACTCCAGGAAGAGGCTTTAGTTTGGTGGGAAACTGTTGCCGTGGATGAGTCGACAGATTAATTTACTTGGAGTCATTTCAAGGAAGTGTTTGAGCAGCGATATATGCCGTCTGCTGGTATCTCTAGGGTGTACCAGGAGTTTATGGATTTAGAGCAAGGGAATTTATCGTTTGAAGAATACTTAAACAAATTTATTGAATTATCTCGATTTGGTCCAGAATTGGTGAATACACCATTAAGGAAGAATGAAAAGTTTATTCGGGGAATGAACAAGGAGTTTCAGGAAAGGATGACTACTCACGTCAAGGAATCTTTTTCTGAATTGATTGATATGGGCTATAGATATGATATTCTGGAAAAGCAAAAAGATCCGGAGGAGAATGGGGATGCAAGTAATCTGAATTGGAGAAAAAGGAAGTTTGGCGGAAAGAAATCGAGGAAAAATAAAGGAAAGAAAAGTATACCGAAGAAAAAGAAGGATGTTACTTGTCTCAATTGTTTGGAGAAAGGTCACTACTCGGATAAATGCAAGAATGATTGGAAGTCGGGAATAAGAGAGCCATTTATGAGGCCAGATCAGGAATCTATGGGATGCTATAAATGCCGCAAGCCAGGACATAGGATCAAAAATTGTCCAGCAAAGAAGCAAACTTTAGTAAGGAGAGGGTATGCAATCAGAGATGATTCTTCAACCTCAACATCTGATTAAGGAAATGAATTTTATAAGGTAACTTTTTCGTTTACGATTAAATTGTTCGAAATTTGTTCGACACTAGAACTATCCTTAGTCGTGTTTCTCAGCAATTCGTAAACGAATTGGATTTTGAATCTGAAATCGTAATCGAATCTATTTCTATCTATTTCATTGGGTTTCGATATATTCTACGAACGGTTAGTTATCCCTTCGAAATAACCAATACCCATGTATACTTCGTAGATCAAATAACCCAATTGTTTCGTAGTTGATGGAGTTTGTTCTCATATCTATTGTTGATATTCTGATTTGGTAAGCCAAATGCAGAATTGATATCCAGTTTGATCAGAAAAGATATTTCTCTATCTTTTATCTATCTTTGTTGTCTCCTTGGCAAATTTCGAGGACGAAATTTCTTAAGGAGGGGAATCTGTAACGATCCCGATTTAATGACGAGTTTAAAATTGTAATTTAATTAAATTTTTGGGTTAAATTACGAATTTATTTGAAATTTTCAAATTTAATAAGATGTATATACTAATGTATTTTAAAATTTGGATTGAAACTTAAAAATGAATATTTTTAGTTGAATTGAATTATAAATAAAATATTTAAATTATAAAATAAAATATAAACTACGTATCAATGTTGAATATAAGTGATAAGTGCAAAATGTAAAATAAGATATACGTTATAGATAAAAATACTTAAATAAGCAAAACCAAAATGTAAAAAACATAAAGACAGAAGTAAAAGAAACCAAAATTTGAAACAAAGAAAAATCAAAGCAAAGCAAGAACTGTACAAACCATCTTCTTCTATATCTAGGTATGTAATGCATCCTATTTCATTTGTTTAGTAAGAAAATAAGCAAAGCCTGAAAGGAAAAGATAAACCAAACATCAAAAAAAATTATAAACTCAAGCAACCTGGAAACATCTAGTCCCTGTTTGTTCAGAAAAAGAAAATAGAAAAATAGGAAAAGAACTATAAACCAGAGAGAAATCAAGCAAGACAGAGGTTAAAGCTTGTAAATCTGAAAGCAAATCAACTCAAAGATTCAATTTCAAGATCTAAAGAAAAGAAAAGAAAGTTCTAGCTCAAAAGAAAATTCCTCTGTTCTTCATATACTGTGAGAAAACCCCTCAATCTGATTTTTAAATTGTTGAAGCTGAAAAAAAATGTTTGTATTGTATGTAAATTTGTTTGAATGCATACAAGTATGTACATATATGTGTAGGTATAAGTGTGCACGTCTGTTACACAGGCATATTTCTGTTTTACTGACAGGTTAAAGATCTTGATTAAGAAATCAAGTTTTCTACAGGCATTCTCTTATAGATTGTAAATTTCAAACAAAACATGTTTGAATTCAAGATAGGAAGCTAATAAACATAAATAAATATAATTAAGTAAAATAAGTTTGTTTTTGACATGTTAGTGAAGTATATCAGGTGAGAAGTTTGTTTTACAGTATAATATAAAATCATATGTTGAATTCGAATGTCACGAACTGTTAATTCAATTTCATATCTTGAATCCACACTGAAAATTAAGATTTTTAAAGCAAAGGTGGAAATTTTTAGTGTAGTATGCTATGAACAGTTCATATTTAAACAAAAATTTGTTTTTTTCAATTTCCTGATGATCGAATGAATACTTGCTTATGAAATTCTGCTTGAAGCTTGCTCGGCCATGGTTGATTTTAGGAAAAATGTTGAAAAAAAATATCTATTGCAAGGATTGAGGGGACGAAGCGTTTTTAGGGTTTAAGGGTTCGAATTTGTCGACTACGTTCGCGAGGCCATTGGGGAGGCTAGGGGGAATTGGAGGCCATCGCACCGGTGGCGATAGATGCGTGATGGATGGAAGTTCCTTTGGCCAGAGGGGCTCAGGTTCCAGTGACGTCACGTGATGGGACGAGGCGTTTGGGTTTGATTGTGTTCGAGTGCAGTTCGAACGAATGGGTGAAAATTTGATTTTGGGTTTTGTTGCGTTGAATCGAGTTTGATTTCGAGTATATGGGTAGTTTGTGACTTGCCGCCGATGAAGGAGTTCGCCAGAGTGGCGTCGCCGCCGTGTGCACGTGCACCCACGAAGGCGTGTATCAGCTGCAGTGCGAACGTTTGGGGAAGATGAAGCTTATCAGGGTGATGGTGTTTTAACTCGAGTTACACTCGAGAAATTGGGGTAGCATGCTTCGGGTTTCAACTCAGGTATTCATTTGATTGTCTCTTGGGCTTGGTTAGTTGGAAAAGCACGATAACGTTTAGAAAAAAAAAAAGAAGGAGGAGGAGGACGCGACAGGGAGGGAAGAACGATTCGGGGAATTGGGAAGGAATCTCGAGTAATACTCGAGTAAACTGGGTAATCTCGGGTTTTTGGGTCAAACTGAGATAGTATGTTGTAAAGGTGTGAATTTGGACAACTTGTTTTCTACAAGTTTTAAACACCGAAACTTAGTAAAGAGTTTAACAGTTAAAGTCAAGAAATTTAAACAAGTTTTCATTATTTTAGTTAATGCTTCAACACAGTTTTTAACATCTAATTATTATTTTTAATCAAGTAATTAAGTTAAATATGAAATTGATTAACACTTAAAGTTGTAGTTAATATTAAATTGATTTTCAAAGTTTAAAGGAGATTTCTTTGAAAATGTTAATTAGTGAATAATTAATATTAAGTAATTATTTTAGAAAGTAATAAGAATAATTTCATTTTAATTACAATTAGAGTTTGAATTAATTTATGTTTAAGTGATAAGTAAACTGTAATTAACTACTCAAGTTAATTAATTAAGGAATTTAATTAAGAACTAATAATTGATTAACTAAGTAGTTAATGGCAAATAAATTAATAATTAAAGTTATTAATTTATGGTTAAAGAATAGTTAATCAAGGTTAAATAAATTGATTATGAAGTAATTAATTTATAGAGTGAATAAAAGAATTAAGTAATTAAGACTTAATGATTGATTAAGAATTTATTGGTTAATTAACTAATTTGAAATGAAGTATGTAATTAATTGATAATGAATTAACGATTGATTATACAGGGCTGAGTAATTAATTCCCAAGAAATTATTTTTAATTGAATTTATCACAATAAGAATTAAAGATGATTACTTATGGATTATGTAGGATATCTGATTTGTTGTAAAATGAATTGATATTTCTATTTTGAAATTGTGATGTGTGAGATTTGATTTACCCTGTGCTGGATTATGATTGGTAATTTTATTCTGTAAACCCTTGACCTGTATACGACATTTGAATTTCGATGCGACAGGGGATCGGATTCCAGTTGGTTATCCGAAACCCACATCGAATTGTAATGATGAATCTTCGTGATTGATAAATTTATTTTATCTGTGAAACTGTGAAGGAAGATAAGCATTATTGGTTATACCGCTTATCGATATTGATATATTTGTGATGATTGATGTTGTGCACTATTGTGTAAAATCCTTGGACCACACTATACACACACAACTATGGATTTCATGAGGAAATCGGTTAAGTCACAGATTTTTTAAATAAGTTGAATTTGAATTTTTAATTCAAATATTTTTGGAAATAAATTAAGTTTTAATGTGGAAAGGCTATTGAAAACTGTTTTAAGAATAAAAGTTATTTTTGAATAACTAATAAAGATTTGGAATTTAAATAATCGGATTTAGATTGAAATTCAAAAGAAATCTGAAATTGAATTCTATATTCAGTATTTATGATTTAAAAAGGATTTTACAAATTATACGGGTTTAAACCATTTTTAAGCGTTGATTTGGAAATTTAAATTAAACCAAAGATTGTAACTTGTATAAATGGAATCGGGGTTTTTCCAAAATAAAACTATTGTTTCTAAGTGATAAAAAGCTTTCATATGAGTAATGAACTTCCAATTAATATTAAAGAGATTTCAAGTTTGAATCGAAGATGATTTTCCAAGTTATGAATGAATCTTTGGAAATAAGTTTTGAAAGCTATGGGATAAATCTTTGATTTAAAGATTTAAATGAGTTAATCCAATTGAAACGGAAATTGTTTTGAAATCCGTAAATGAATCTTGGTGAAACTGAGTGAACTTTGTGAAATAAATCTTTTTGTTTAAAAGATTTGAAATGGTAATTGGTTTAAACCATTTGAAAGAAAGTGGGAATAATTAAGTTGTGACTTAATCGAAATCCCATATACATATGTTTTAAATTTTGCGCTCACTATTCGGGTTAACCGGGAAAGGACCTTTGGGTCGTATAACCCATTCCGAGTATGTGATACGTCGTTATGGATAGCATTTGAAGACCGGTGTTGAAGACCGGGTATTTGCGAGAGCGATAGGAAGACATGTCGATTGACTCTACACCGAGTTGCTCCGGTATAGAGTTCTCCATATGTGATGGGGAATCCGATCAGGATTGTGGATATCCGGATTGCAAGGACTTCTTTGTAAGTGCCTTCGGTTCTGTTCGAACCCAGAACAGACTTGTATGGATAGTATGTCTGACATTAAAAATTGAGATATAAAGCCGATTTCTTTCAAATATATTTCTGTTGGTGGCGGAGAATTTATTCTTTTAGCTTAACACCCTTCTCTGAGACGTACGAGCTCAGAGGTTATGTAGTTGATGGTTATCAGCGATATATTCCCAATTTGGTAATGTGACATGCTGAGTGTTGCTGTGAAATGATCATTGTGTTGATCATTTGTGATATGATCATTTGTTTGATCTTTTATCTTTGTGATAATTTCTATGATCATTTGTTGACCCAAAGAACGGCTTTTGTATAAAGCATGGCTTTGTGGACGAGACTTCGTCGAGCCTCACAAACCGGTAATGGTCGAAACAGGAATTGTGCGGCAAGGTTTTCAGGGATAGCTTCCCTAGGGTATGACCATTCCTTTTGGAAAAGGGTAGTATCATGGAATGGAGCCCAGATACTTACTCATGTTGAAACACTTTATTTATCATTGTGTGATGTTGGTTAGAGAGCTCTCGTTTAAAGGTCCCAAAGGACCGGGGGTGGTATATCTGAGGTTTCTTATTCCCCGGGAAGGGGGGTAGCCGGCCTTGTTTGGCAGAGATCTAGTTGGGTTCTCGGGGGGTCCTTCCAGAGGCGTTTCCATGTGGCAATGGGAAGTTCCTTGGCCTGACCATTTGTTGGAAAAATCCATTCATCCAATACGACCCTTGTACGGGTTTAGTTGTATAACCTGCCATGGAATGTGGCGGTAACCTGTTACTGAACATGGTAGCTATAGTAGGCATAGTTCGAAATGTCTATGTTGGCTAAGATTTATATCTTTACTTTCGAAATGATTTTTCATACACTATGCACTAGTAATAATATCAAATGTTTCTTTTTAATGCGTATCAAGCATCTTTGACTATCATAAGGAGAAATCTCCTCCGATTCTGCGTTTGCATTGTGTGTGTGTGTGCGGGAGGCCTTATGGTAGTCTCATTTCAAAAGCATTGCGATTTTAAAAGTTTAAATCTTTGATTATTTTAAAGATAAACTGTTTTGTTTGCTCACACCAGTCCGATGACTGATCCAGAGTTTATTGTTTATTTCCTAAACTCTGGGTGCTCAAAATTTTCTACACGGGCAGTCTAGAGTTTGGTTTTTCAGTTAGTTAGGTTCAGTGGATTATCTGGAGCTAGTTCAGTTTTCTTTGGATATGGACGAGACTTGCTTGGTGGAATCTTGATGGTGAATCGAGCTAGGAGTTTTGGAGCTTTGTCTTTGGAGCTTTTTGGATCAGAGTTGCAGTATTATATTCTATGAAGACTTATTTCATATTGTATCATGTTCTGCTGTATTTTGTTTTGTATATCCTCTGATGTTGATGATTATCATTGTATCAAATTGATGTATCGGATATTGTATTCATGTTATATCAGTGATATCATCTTTTATTTCCGCTGTGTTATTTATCATTTAATGGTGTTGCAAGCTCCCGCGAAACGAATTTGATGTTGTTTGTTGGACATCGAGTTCGGGTCGTGACAATCTCAATTCACGAACCCACCTGCCTCGCGCCTATTGCCTCGTCGCCGCGGCCTCGAGCCTCCATGACATCGCCGCCCAACCCCAAAAATCGAACGCGAATTCCCCTACTCGCGCGCCCACTCCATCGATGCCCTATCCTGCATCGATTCGCCTTGCCGCGTCGAAACCTCACGACCCACCGAAAACCACTGCTCCGCCTCCACGAAATCGCGCTTCCCTGAGGTCGAAGCAATCGCGATGACGTTTCGATTTATAAAAATTTGCGAACCCCTTTCACGTTTCTTTTTTTTCGAATCTGAGAAAATTGCGGCCACCATTTTTGTTTTGAACTATTGACTTCGAATTTGATTTGGATGCGGCCATTGTTTTGAATTGAACGAGATGATTTTGCTCGTGTTATTTTAAAAGGAGCGGCAGGGGAACAAGGTTACGTGATTTAGCAGAGAGAACGTGTTTGCACGATCTCTTCCCCGTGATTTTTGGGCGTATTTTAAGGAAGCTACAGTGTTTCTGATGTTGACTAAAATGCAAATTTAAATTTTAAATTCAAGTTGAATTCGATTTAATTTCAACGCGTTTACTCACTGTGTGCTCACATATCAACTCTGAAAAATACGAAATTTGAAATCCAGTAATAATTCAATATTACGGACCCAATGAAACTGGTTTCGTCGAAATCCGAGACTGTTCCTCGGACGGCTATTTTTAAATATCGATTTAAACGATAAAATTTCAAAACTGAACAAAGCAGTTTCAAATTCAATTCTGAAGCTTCGATTATCTTCAGTATTATCAATATAAATTTTACAAGCCTTTGAAATATTTTTTTAATCGGCTTAAAATTGAAGATTCAAATTATTATTCAACTCTCAATAGATTAAATTCTAAAATTTAATCGCCAAATTCATTTTGAAAATTTGAAATTCAAGTCAAACCATCATTCAAATATTTAAAATAAATTAAATATTTCATTTTCAAATGTTCAAAAATTCTGGGTCGTTACAATCTTCCCCCTTAAAAGAATTTCGTCCCGAAATTACAAGTTAGGAAAAATGATCCTTAACTCGTCTACTATTTTTCACAATTCAAATAGTTTTATCAACTTACTAACCTAAATCTTTTTACTAGAGATTCACTATCATTTCAACTAGCTTTCCAACTTCAATTATAGGTTCCAAACAATATTGTTTACTTCAAAATTCAAATTTAGATTTAAATTCAAATTTCAAACTTTCAAAATTTTCTCAAAAATTTTCTAACACCCTAAATTTTCGAAAAATTTCGCCAGCGTCTCCTTTGCGCGGCTCGATCGGTACGACTACAAAATGGCACCACGGCACCTCAGAATCAAAAAGAAAAGAGAAAGCCAAGTGGCTGGAGAAGAAAATCACCAAATTTCATACTGAAATTCAAATACGTACCTTTTTGTCGAGCAATTCAATTTTATCTTTGAAATCAAAATCCCAATTCCATTTCTTTTAATACACCTGTATATCCTGCTAGCCATAATATCTAATTCCAACATTCAAACCATTTTGCCAATTCCATTACAAAATATTCAATATATGCTTCTTATACATTTTTACTTCACTATTGAAGTTACACATTCATTTTCATTCAATTTTACATTTCAATTTCATTTGAATTCAATTCATAATTTCAATTCTATTTGAATTCAATCTATCTTCTATTCTGAATATTGAATTTTATCAATTAACTTTCATTTACTAATTCATATTACTACTTAAATTAGTTTCATTCACTAATTCATTTCAATTTGCAAATTTCGAAATCGATTTGTCGTTAACTACAATTTTCCAACAATTTTCAAAAACATTCTAACTCCCAAAATTCACGGAAAATTTTGGTAGAGTCTCCTTTGTACGGAGGAGCTTTTGCAATTTTACAATATGTATAAATATGTATACATCGACCCACACGGTCGGAAAACAGAAAAACAGTTCATATTTCCTATTATTATTGCGTAGGCGTACCTTATTTAGCATTTTTAAGCAAAGCGGCTAATTATTAGCTTATTAGCACGATCAAATCCAGCCCAACGACTTCGCTGAACCTGTACTTACTTAGTTCAAACACGTCAGTGACAAATATAAGATATCTATTAACATTCATTTTCAATAACAAATATATAGATTTCATTAGCAATACATCCAAGATAAATTCCATTAGCAATTCATATGGTTTCAATTCATCTTTAGTCGCTTACGACCAATTCACATGACATTTCCATTAAATCAGGTGGTTTACAACTCATTTTCTTCATTCTATTCATTTCTAAGCAAAACGAATTCATACCATTTTAATTGATTCAAAAATCAATTTTATTTGCTTCCATTAACTCATATAATTTTATACAATCTTGTTTGTGTCAAACGACAATTATTTCTATGCAAATTTAATGATATTCACTTAATAGAATATCCATTCTAGTTTATAACTAACTTAAATTGATACCAATTCAATTTATTTTAATTCCACTTCATCTAAATTTGCATTTCATATTTTCGTTTGGTTTATTTTATTAACCAAACAAATTTCATTCAAACCTTTTCAAATTTATTCCATTCACTAATTTAATTCAATTAGTACATTCACTTATTCATTTTAAATTTCAATTTCCATATTCAATTCATCTCGAATTTACTTATTTACTAAAAAGGGAATTTCAATTTATTTCTTTTACTTACTTGAATTTATATACAAATTCAAATTTATCTTCAAATTTAGCTCACGACTAAACTTTAATTTAACCAATTCAAATTCCAATTCATTAGTCCGTGAATTAATAATTTATCAAGTTAGTTTACTTGAATTCAATCCATTTTATTTTATTGTCTCCAAGTTTTGATTTTTATTCAATTTGATCAAATCAAATCTCATTTCATCATTCAATTCCAATTCATTTACTTACAATTTATTTTACAAATCCCAATTGTATATGAATTCATTTTCTTATATTATTTTTTAATTCATATTTATAAATTTCATTTGTTAAATGAATTTATCTCTAATCTTTGGTTATACATTTTATTTCTTATTTAATTTCATATAATAATGATAATAATTTAATATTATTACTTCCTAACAATCATGCAACCATATACTATAATAATTCATAGAAAATCATTTCTTTTCTATACAAAAATAGTTTTGGGCAAAATTATCTTATTTACCCGATTCAAAAACAATATCGTGTCGGTTTATCTTGTTTAAGAGTTTAGAAACTCCTATCTACGATAGTTAGCAAGACTACATCGATTGGAATCTATAAACAATCAACCGATAAGTCAACACAATACAAAACAATTTTATATTCACTAACAAATACGCGCTCATATCTATTATTACACTCAAACTCATTCTAGAGTACTGCTGACTCTATCTCTAATGAGTAACACCCAACAGAGCCATGGTTGTCGCTTAACCATATGCTCTGATACCAAATGTAACGTTTCGGATTTTTCGATGCCGAAAAACCGAGCCGTTATGGTTTTAAGAAAAAGGAAAAGATAGAAGAAGAGAGAAAAGATAGAAAATAGAACGGAACGGAAAACAACAGAACAATATCAGAATCTCACAATCGCAGCGGAACAACATATAATAAATAAATGAACAATCTTTAAACAAAGAACTATATCAGTCATTACATTACATTACATCTTCAAAGTGTACAACAACAAATAACAACAAACAGCGGAAAAGAAATACTATATACTTGTAACACGTCATGCCATCCAACTGGTCTCCAGCAAGTCCTGAATTCCAGAATATCCTGATAAACCTTTACTCTTGACTGCCCGTGTGGAAATTGGTGGGCACTCAGAGTTTAGGAAGGAAAACAATAAACTCCGAGTCAGTCATGTGACTGGTGTGAGAACTCAAAATAGTTTATTGTTCTTTAAAATCAAAATAGAGGAATATTTTTT
This sequence comes from Allium cepa, assembly GCA_030765085.1. Lineage (NCBI taxonomy): Eukaryota > Viridiplantae > Streptophyta > Magnoliopsida > Asparagales > Amaryllidaceae > Allium > Allium cepa. The sequence goes on along the minus strand of CM060943.1, from coordinate 887,502,648 downwards.
TTAAGGTCAATTCGCAATGTTTTTGAAAATGAGACTACCATAAGACCTCCCACCACAAATACAATGCAAACGCAGACTTGGAGGAGATTTCTTCTTATGTTAGTCAAAGATGCTTACTACGCAAAATCAAATCATTTTGATATTATTATTAGTGCATAGTGCAGAAAACATTTCGAAAGTAGAATATAAATCTTAGCCAGCATAGGTACCATTGTATTATGCCTACTATAGCTACCTCCTGAGGAAGCAGGTTCTACAACTAAAACCGTACAAGTCTCGTATTGTTTCTTTGGATTTTCAACTAATGGTCAGGCCAAGGAACATCCCATTGCCACATGAGAACGCCTCTGGAAGGACGTCCCCGAGAACCAAACCGGATCTCTGCCAACACAAGGCCGGGTTACCCCTAACTGGGTAACTACTGACACGAGTATGCCATCCCCGGTCCTTTGGGACCTTTATCCGAGCGCTCGTAATCAACATCACACCAAAATAATAAGTGTTTCAACATGAGTAAGTGTTAACGCTAAAATGTGAACGCTAACACCCCGGTGTGTAAAGTGTAGTTATGAAAGCACCACCCGATAGATCGGGAAAGAATTACAAGCAAGTAATAGCAGAAAAGCAGTAAACAACAACGATTTTATAGTGGTTCGGCTTAAGGGTATAGCCTACGTCCACTCTAAGTACTTTTATTAATAATCCCGTTACAAACTGATACAATTCTTCTCAAGTACAATACACTTCAAGTTACAAATGATTTGGAACAAGTCTTAAGCTTCAATGTCGATTAAAGTTCTTAGATTCATGTTGAAGATGCATGGTTTCTTCGTGAATTTCTTTGATGTATTCCTCTAATCTTGGAAGCTCTAAGTGTTGATGAAGTTCTCAATGCAGCAAGGTAACGGTGTGTGAAGAGAATGCGCCAAAAAAGTCCTTTGAATGTTGGAGATGGGTGCCTATTTATAGAGAGTTCTGATTCTGAAATTTGCCAAGTCCTAAACCGCGGCCGACTCAAGTTAAGACGCAGCCGACTTAAGTTGAGTCGTGACCGGTTTAAGGTCGCCTCCGAGTCAACACCACCTCTCCTCAGTAATGTGGCATCGGACTTATATTCAGTGGCCTTGGGTCGTGAACGACTTAACATAGGTCATAGGTCGGTCGCGACTTAGGTGTAGTTCATGATCTTGTCCCTGTCCTCAGTGGTTAGATCGGTAAATTCTCTGGATGGTTAGGTCGTCTTCTGTCTTAGGTCGGTAGCTATCTTAGGTCGGTAGCCATCTTGTTAAGTTTTAGGTCGGCAACTGTTTAGCCCTAAGTCGGTATCCATTTGGGCCTTAAGTCGGCATCTCCTTAGCCTGTTAGGTCGGCACCTCTTCGAGTCTTAAGTCGGCATGCTACTCAAGCTCCTTAGGTCGGTATCCCTTCGTGCCTTAGGTCGGTCTCCCTGATAAGGCAGTTAGGTCGGCAACCAGTTGAGTCGGTAGCCTTGTTAAAGTGTTAAGTCGGCATACGCTTAGGCCTTAGGTCGGCACCCACTTTTGAGCCTTAGGCCGGCATGCTTCTAACTGTTAGGTCGGTAAGTCATGGTCGAGGCGGAGTTAACATTTGTCCCTCGAAATATACGCCTGAATGTTAGGTCGTATGCTTCGATAGTCCTTAACCCGTCCCCTCTTAGGTCGGTAGGTCGTACACGACCCAACAGTTAGACCGCATCTGCCGCTTCAGTTCTCCCTACTGTAAGGTATAAAACATCCATCTTCTTCTTCCTTTTCATTACCTATTTCTTCGATTCCGCCATTAAAAATCTTCCAAGCTCCAAAAAAGGTGATTTAATTTCAATCAACTACTGAAAACATCTGCTATTCATCACGTAAGTGATTTCATTCTTTTTTCGACCGTAGATCGCTATTGATTCGTGAATTCTGTTGCTTAAACTCGAACTGCCTCCCTATATGATGCTTCATCACGAATCCCATCATGTTCATAGCTGATGAAGCCTAGGTTGCTCAATTCGGCTTCAGATGACCGCCGATACAACGAAGGTGACTTATCACCTTAGGCTCGATGATCTCTGATGGTAAGGTATTGGATTTGTGGCAACTTCGAACTGTCGTATTGGGTGATTTGATAGCATGAATGGAGGCTGTTGTTGATGGAATGGTTATCGGGTTAATGGGTAGATGGAGTGTGATGTTGGTTCGGGAGCGAGTCAGTGATTTTGGGTGGCTTATCCTTTAGCCGACCTGGCTCTTAGCAACCTTAAGTCGTGGCTGAGATAGTGCTTGAAGAACACTTGCCGATTTAAACTTTAAGGCCTGAATCGTGACCGAGTTAATACTTGGAAAAGTTCATGTCTTTCGGACCGGAGCTTACATTCTTATCTCTCCCTTGCGACCTAGAGGACTGAGTTGCCAAATAAAAATGCTTAGACTCTGACCCGCTACCGACCTAGCCTTATCTCGCGAAAAACTTTTGAACCGTAGCCGACTTAATACTTGGGGAAATCTGCCGATTTAACCTTCTACTGATTTAACCTTGAGCCGCAGCCAAGTTAACCCCTAAGTCGTGACCGAGCTAAGCCCTTAAACCGCTGCCGAGTTGGCTCTTAAACCGCTGCCGAGTTAACACTTAGGCTTTGGGCATGCTGATTTTTTGAGAGCATAGATCCACTTTGAATTTCTGACTCGAACTGCCTAACTAAGTTGCCTGAATTTTGAACTGCCCCAACTTTAGATTTGCTTGAATCTCATTATATTATTTCACAGGCCGCATTAACTTATAAGCTGCTAACCTGCTGAAAATGACAAACAAAGAAAACCAAGGCGAAAATACTGCCATTGACTGCCCACGTCAGATGACAGATTAGTCAAGACAAGACGAGCAACTTAATTATATTGCATGAAATGTTTGTGAATCAATCAATTAAAGTTAAACATTAATGCAAAGTATCAATAATCTGAACTGATTTATCTGCATCAACATCTTACTTGCATATTTAGGCTTAAAACAATAGTCCCTGAATTTCATAACTAACGAACGCTTGCTAGTTTTCATTCCAGTTATATTTGTTCACTGCTTGATTGATTTTACACAACACTTCACACACTTTAGGAAACGTGCACCTTCATGTTTGAATACCCAGTTGTTTATGTAGAATGACCTCCCACCGAGAAGAAGAAGTGGTAACTCCAGAGGAAGAAACTTTTCCGATAGCTGTTCCCATAGAGAATCCTCCGGAGAGAACCCCGACTATTCTAACTTCGAGAGCGTTTGTCCAGCTGCGCACTCAATTTGGCTTTGCTGAAAGTGATGTTCTTCTCCCTGGGCCAAGTGATACTGCTGACAATCCTCCCTATGGCTTTATTGCAGTCAATCGCCAAATGTGCTTAAGTGGGGCGATTCCTCCTTTTAACGACTTCCTTCGAACTCTTCTCCTTCGGTTGACAATCTCTCCGTTTCAACTTCATCCCAATGGCTATGCCATCTTGACGGGGTTATGTGTTTTGTTTAGAAGAACCCTTGATCGCCTACCGAGTTTTGAAGAAATTCGTTATTTGTGCTCGTTTGCAAAGAGTAAAGATCATCCTTCCCTTATTATTGTGAGAAGTGCCAGGAACCGCAAGCTCATTTCCGATCTTACTGAAAGCGTTCATGGATTCTTGAACCAGTTTTTCTTTGCCCGCTGTCCCTCAGGCTTTTATGCCATCTGGAGAGTAGGAAGTAAGATTAGTGTTTCTATTTTCTCCGTTTTGAAACTTTTTCGAGATCCGAACTTTCAGTTGCTAATTTCATTCTTTATTCTTTTCAGCACTTCCTCTCCCCTCTAGAGACCCAATTCACAAGCAAGTTTTTGAGAGGTTGAGTGCCGTGGCCTCAGAAGAGAGGAGCATAAAATTTCTGTTGAGGGATGAATTTTTACATCAACATGGGCTTCTACACACTTCTCGCTCTATGCATGCTCATGAAGTTCCAACGGAAGTTCCCGATTCTCCGATAAAGACTCCTGAATCTTCACTGGTGAAGTGCTCCACTTCTGTCGATGTTGCGGGGCCATCTGGTAAACTTGCCCCGGTTATCGAGGAAGAAGAGCCTCAGGGATCCTCTCACCATTCACAAGAATCTGGTGAAAAGGCTAAGAAATCCAGCCCTGTCAAGCAAAGCAGGGACGATACCTTCGAAGGATTGAGCGACCTCTTCGCTACTTCACAAGAGATCTTCAAAGATGACCCTACTACCACCGGGATTTCTACTTCAGTAGTTGAAGCTACTTCTACTCTGCAACAGTCGTCGTCGACTCAAGAGTTGACGTTAACTATTACACCCACAACCACTCCCCAAATAAAGAGTGGTTCGTAGATTAATGCGCGTAGTTTGCACAACACACACACTTAGAATTTCTCATCACTTCCATGCACTTATCTTCTTGTACTTTAAAGATTTCTAAAGCTTATTATTTTAATTCCAGATTCTCCTATGGGGCGCAGCGGCTCGTATTATGACGATTTCCAGCGCTACGGGAGGCGTAGCCAGTATGATTACAGGCGTTACCTTCCTTCCTACAGAGAGTCGGATGAAGAGAGGGCTGCCCGAAAGGCTCATGAAAGGAGGACCGAAGAAGAACATCGTGAAAGAAGGGAGAGAGAAGAGCGCCATGATTCTTGGCAAAAAGGCGATGACTCTCACAAGAGAAAATCTCATGACGATCGAGGAAAAGGTCACATGAGTGAAGACTTAAGCAAACGAGCTCGTCACAGTGAAAAGCAGGCCTCTACTACTCCTGAGAAAGTTACTATTCCTGCCTCACTCGACATCCCTTCTGACTCTCCCGCTCTTGGGAAATCAGATATTCAAACGATAATTAACAGGCCCAAATTTCAAGTTGGACCGGGTCCTGCCACTCTGCAGAGCCGATTTCCTCAATGGTGCCTTAAGGGGGTGAGGTTCGACCTAGACTTGGTCCCCATCGACAAGTCTGCTATGTTGCGCAATCTTGATGCAGTCAAGCTCGATATCGAGAGGATGTCAAACTGGCAGAAGCTTGTCGATGAGCTTCAAAGAGTTAACCGTGCCAACATAGAGGCCATGCTTACCATGGAAAACGATAAGGCCGAATGGCAAAAGGTCGTTGAGCAACACGACACCGAGATGAGGAACATTGCTTCTTACAATGAGGAGCTTGAAGCAAAAGTCGAGGAATTGAAACATGAACTTGCTGCTTCCTCTACTTCCTATTCTCAAAAAGAAGAAGTGCTCCTGAAACAAGTGAGAGACGCTCACGCTAGCCAAAGGGATGCCGAAGACAGGCTAGAAGTACAAAAAAGAATCAGTGAAGGCTATGCTACTGATATTGCTGAGCTCCGAAAGAAAAACAACTCCCAGGAGGCGGAGATACAAATGCTTAAGCTTCAGCTTGCCAAAACTGAAAGGGAGCGTGATGAGGCTGTCGCCGGCAGAATCGCAGCTGAAGAATCTCATGAGGCGACCAAAAACAGCATCAGCTCAACATTATTCGACTTCTACTTGCACAGCGTCTTGGGGCGTGGAAGCCTTGCCTTTTTAGGCCCCAAGTATGAAATCACACTGGCTGAAGTTTGGGAGACAGCACTTGATATGCTCGGTGGTAAAGGTGCTGGATATGCTGAGTCAGCCCTTGAAGAGCATTATCTTGATGACGAAGCCCGTGCCGCTCTTGCCAAGGGTAAGGAGCATCTTGCCAGAGCGCGGGCTGGGATGGCGGAAGAAGAGCGTTCCGAAAAAGAAGTGCCGCCTACCATCTCCGAACGTCCTCTAGTTTCTCCCGAGGTGGACATTACAGGCCCTAGTGCCCATTTGTCGCCTCCTACAAGAACTGGGGTAATCACCCCTACAGATGAAGAGGCTTTGTAGGACATTGGGGCTCAGAATTATGAGGTTGAACTGACAAAGCCAATATCTTCAGGTAATTTCAACATTGGTCCGATTCAGGTGGATTGCCTGCTTATTCCTCAAAAATTTGATGAGCTTCTCGATTACCTCCTGAATCTCGATGAAACCATATCTCCCTTCTTTCGGGAAGATACTAACATTTTCAATTTTTCTTCTTCTGCAGTTGAAACAACAAGTGCCGTGCAGACTTCGCCTTCTCTGGTTATTCCTCCTCCATCTCTTCAGGTGACTCCTCCTTCTGCTTCACAACCTGGGTCACAAGAGGAGAAAATTGAGGCTTTTCATGGTTTGGATGACCCTGTTGCCTCGTAGGAACAAAAAGATGAGGGACTCGAAGGAGGCGAGATCTCTCCGGAGTGGACTCCTTCTGACGACGTAGTTTTGTCCGCTCTCGTTACTCCGGGGAGTGAGTCTTCTTCGCAGAGAAGAAAGAAGCTTGGGACATCGAAGAGGAGGGGGAAGAAAATTATCACCACTGAAGAGGAACCGGAAATTGCGCCAGTTGTACCTCCCTCCCCTTCTTCCCTTATACCCACTGGCCGACCTGAAAAGCTGGTCATTCGGTCGGGTAAAGGGTCCAAAGGCAGTAAAAAGAAGTGAAGACTTTAGCTTTTTGTCTTTTGTATGAACTGGCCGAGAGTTGTGCGGGTACCGGCCCCCGCTTTTATTTTGAAACCTGTATCTGCATTATAGTTGAATAAAATGATTCTTCGTTTGTACAAACTTCTGTTTGAATTTGAGAATGCATTTACTATTTATTTTTTGCACAAGTTTATTTACACGATATTGCAGCGAGCTTATGGCATGTTACTTGAGCGTTACCTTTTGCTGGTTTGGCTATACCATATTGTGTGTAATTATACTATATTGCCCCCATTCCATAAGTTTGCTGCAATATTCTATACTTCGAGGGGACTTGCACTCATATTTGCTAAAGAATAATTATTTTATTCTTTAAAGAAAATTTTTGTAGAGTACAACTCCCTTCGTATAAGTTTCTACGCTTTGTCGTTCGAAGAAATCACTTTTTTTTCTTTTGCTTATGTGCATATTTTACCAAGTGAATTCCTCTATGTGGTAAAGCGGACCTCTGAAGGGTACTTTAACTTCTTTTTCTTTTTTCTTTTTTTTTTTTACGATCATTTTCCATAGTAGGTAAATTACTCTTCCTTTGAAAGTTAAAGTACGCTTTTGATGAGGATTTTTTTTTTATATATACAAAGTTGTACCTCTGAGGAGGGATTTTTCACGTTTCAACACTTGGAAGTTTTATTTCGATCTCGGTGAAACGTGTACCTCCAAAGAGTTGTGCCTTTGAAGAAAGCCTTTTCACGTTTCAACACTTGGAAGTTTTATTTCAATCTTGGTGAAACGTGGGCTTCCGAAGAGGTCTTTCTTCTTGATTGTGTCCCCGGGAGGGGGTTGTACCTCTAAGGAGGGATTTTTCACGTTTCAACACTTGGAAGTTTTATTTCAATCTTGGTGAAACGTGTACTTTCAGGAAGGTCTTTATTTTGTTTTTGCATTTCAACTTTGGTGAAGTGAAATTCCGAAGAGCGGCTGTTACACTTCAACTCCTGGCGAAATGTGCCTCCGAAGAGGGCTTTTATTTTGTTTACATTTCAACTCTGGTGAAGTGAAATTCCGAAGAGCGGTCATAATACTTCAACTCCTGGTGAAATGGGCCTCCGAAGAGGGCTTTTATTTTTTGGCATTTCAACTCTGGTGAAGTGAAATCCCGAAGAGCGGTCATAACACTTCAACTCCTGGTGAAATGTGCCTCAGAGAGGGTTTTTCATCGCCTGGAAGTTACTCTCTCATGGTTGGAGGGTCATGACTCCTCCAATCTTTTTTGTTGAGTAGAGAACTTTCTTTTTTGTGGCGTATGACCCATTAGAGGTCTTTTATCCTTCGAAGAGTTGCGCCTCCGAAGTGGACTTGTGCTGCTGATGGTAGCTTTGGTTGTTCCTCTATTCACTTGCTTATGCCTTTTCAGCGATCCTCTCTTTTTTTCCTCTTTTTTTTTTTTTTTTTCCTTTTCAAGTTTTCATTCCCCTTTTCTCGCAAGTGGCTTGTTTAATCCAAGGAAGTGTACTTCATTGTCTGGCAAGTTCGTGAGAACGGGCACTAGCTTCCTAATTGGATGTTTGTTTGTTCAAACAATCTCAATTTATCAGCAAGGGCTCGTTTCTATCGAAATCATTAGCCGTTCAATTGAAGCATTTCCTATCTAGGATTTGAATTCGGGGTCTTTGTGACTTGAAATTTGTTTGTTGAATGATGATGAGAATCGCTCGGTCTTATTATGCGCAAGTTTTATTTCCATTGTCTGCAAAAATTTAAATCGACATTTCAGCAATACATTTTATGTATTTTTATATCGAAAACAAAGCAAACATATAATAATAATAAGGAACACAAGATTTATAGTGGTTCGGCCATGAAATTGGGCCTACATCCACTTTATATTCTTTCATTATTTACTTGCATCAGTTTCACAATTGCTTCCAATTACAAGAATCATACATTCATAATTCTTTTTACAATGTTTCAACAAAATTTTCAAGTAAAGTATGGACGCAAATGGTTGCTGTTCCATGCCCTTGGAATTTGATCTCCATCAACAGTGGTGAGCTTGAATGTGCCGTCAAGAAGCTTCTGACCTATTACATACGGTCCTTCCCAATTTGGCCCGAACACCCCTGTCGCGGTCATAATTCTTTTCAGGACTAGATCTCCAATTTCAAAGCTGCGTTGACGAACTTTGGAATTGAAATGTCTGGCTATCCTTTGCTGATGAGCTGCAATTCTGAGGTTAGCTTCATCTCTTTTTTCATCAAGGAGATCCAGCGCTTCAAGTTGTAGCTTCTCATTTTCTGCTTGATTGAAATGGATTCTTCTGTGTGAAGGGACCTCTGTTTCAACCGGGATCATTGCTTCCGATCCGTATGCTAACGAAAAAGGAGTATGCCCAGTTGCAGTTTTGTGAGTAGTTCTGTATGCCCATAGTGCAAGTGGTAGTTTATCGACCCAACCACCTTTTGCTCTTTCGAGTTGCTTTTTGATGGTTGATTTGATGATCTTGTTCACTGCTTCCACTTGCCCGTTTGCCTGCGGATGGGCTACTGCCGAAAAGCTTTTCTGGATTTTGAATCGTTTGCAAAAATCCTGGAATTCCTCGCTTTCAAACTGAGTACCATTGTCTGTGATTATTTTCTGAGGCACACTGTATCTGCAAATGATATTCTTGGTCACAAAGCTTATCATTTTCTTAGAAGTGATAGTAGCCAATGGTTCAGCTTCAGCCCATTTAGTAAAATAATCAACTGCAACAATAGCATATTTAATCCCTGATTTAGCAGTTGGTAGCGGCCCAATGAGATCCATTCCCCAAATTGCAAATGGCCATGGACTGACCATCTGTGTGAGTTCGGTAGAAGGTGCTCTAGGAATTTTGGCAAATCTTTGGCATTTGTCACATTTTCGGGAGTAATCTGCAGCATCTCGATTAATTTCTGGCCAAAAATATCCGTATCGGAGAATTTTCTTTGCTAATGTTTGACCACCTGAATGATCACCACATTCTCCTCCATGCACCTCAGCTAGGATTGTTTTGGACTCTTCCCGGGATACACATCGAAGCAATGGCATTGAGAATCCCCGTCTGTACAATCGGCCATCCTGAATTACATAGCGAGAGGCTTTCCTTAGTAGCTTTCGTCTTTCTATCGAATTTTCTGGCAGAGAACCTCTGAGTAGGTAGTCCAGTATTGGAGTCATCCATGACTCTTGTTCTTGAGATACATTCATAATCCAGTCTATATCCATCTCGTCTATACTCGGTGCTGAAAGGACTTCTACAGGGACCAATCCCAATAGTTGAGCTTCACCAGAACTTGAATACTTTGCGAGGGAATCTGCCTTCATATTCTCTTCCCGAGGAATGTGGCTTATTGAATAGTGATCAAGTTCACATAGGAGTTCCCAAGCCTTTGACAAGTAGGAGGGCAGGTTTCCACCCTTTGCTTGAAATTCCTTCTTGACTTGGCATACAATAAGCTGAGAATCACTGAAGATCTGTAATGCTCGAATGTTTAGCTCTTTAGCGATTTTCAGACCTGCAATAAGAGCTTCATATTCTGCTTCATTGTTTGTTGAAGGAAATTCCAATCTTAGTGCATAACATAATGATCGACCTTCAGGAGTTTCAAGTACCACCCCGGCTCCAGAACAGTAGTCATTTCTTGCGCCATCAACATACATCTTCCACTGGATTGGGGAATCATTGATTGTTTCTTCCTCACCATTATCTTTCTCTGTGAATTCTGCAATGAAATCAGCTAAAGCTTGTCCGTTGATTGCTTTTCGGGGGTGATAGGTGATGTCATATTGACTGAGTTCAATGTTCCATTTTAGAAGGCGACCCGAAGTTTCAGGGCGAAATAGGACTTGCTTTAGAGGTTGATCAGTGAGTACTTTGATAGGATGAGCTTGGAAATATTGCCTCAGTTTCCTTGATGCAACTAGTAGGCAATAGGCGAGTTTTTCCAACTTGGAGTAATTCAGTTCTGCCCCAGTGAGTCTTTTGCTGATATAGTAAACCGGATGTTGAGTCCTTTTGTCTTCCCGTATCAGCGCTGCACTTAGAGCATGAGATGATGCTGCCAAGTATATAAGAAGATCCTCACCATTGCCTGGCCTAGAAAGTATTGGAGGCGTTTCCATATGACGGATCAACTCATCGAAGGCTTTTTGGCATTCGGAAGTCCATTCAAAATTCTTCTTTCCTTTCTTCAGGGCGTCAAAGAATGGGATGCATTTATCAGTGGCTTTGGAAATGAACCGACTCAGGGCGGCGACCTTTCCGTTGAGACTCTGCAATTCCTTCTTTGTTCTAGGAGCTTTAACTTCTTTCAAGGCAGTAATTTGAGCTGGACTAGCCTCAATGCCCCTAGCACTGACGATGAAACCTAAGAACTTTCCGGACTCGACCCCAAATGTACATTTCAGAGGGTTAAGTTTCATTCTGTATTTCCGGAGGACTGCGAACATTTCTGCTAAGTGTTCAATGTGATCCGCTGCTTTCCTGGACTTCACTAACATGTCGTCGACGTAGACTTCCATAGTTTTGCCCAATTGCGGTTTGAACATAGCATTAACAAGTCTTTGGTAGGTTGCCCCTGCATTTTTCAATCCGAAGGGCATAACTCTGTAGCAATAAAGTCCAACATCTGTGATAAAGCTTGTATCCTCCTGATCCGGCTCGTGCATCATGATTTGGTTATAACCGGAGTAGGCATCCATGAAAGATAACAATTCATGTCCCGCAGTTCCGTCTACCAGTTGATCGATCCTGGGTAATGGGAAGCAATCTTTGGGGCAAGCTTTGTTTAGATCAGAAAAATCAATGCACACTCTCCATTTTCCATTAGCTTTCTTGACCAACACAGGATTTGAAACCCAATTCGGATATGTAGATTCTTTGATGAAGTTATTTTCCATGAGTCGATCAACTTCTTCTTTTAATGCTGCTGACCTTTCTGGACCTTGGGTTCTTCTTTTCTATTTAACTGGCGTAAACTTTGGGTCAATACTCAGAGCGTGTACTGCAACTTCTGGGGATATTCCACACATATCGGCATGAGTCCAAGCAAAGACATCCAGATTTGCTTTCAGGAAAGATATTAAGATATTCTGAATTGACACATTAAGCTGTGAACCCACATTTAACACCTTATTTGGGTCCTTCGGGTCAACAGGTATCGGAACTGTCGTTTCCACCGGTACCACTCTATTCTCCCCTGCACTGGCTTTTCTGGGATCCATTTCTTTCCGTGCCCCGCTGTGCTCGCCAGTGCAGGGTCCGCCCCGTAATTGCTACAAGGCTGGTTCTTTGATGCGGACTGGGGTTGCCGCATCCTTCCCCATTTCTCTTTTTCTTGACTCTCGCAGCTCCGTCAAATAGCACTCTCGCGCAGCATTTTGATCCCCTTTTATAACTCCTACTCCATTGTCAGTAGGGAATTTAATAGTGAGGCACCACGGGGCTAGGATAGCTTTGAATGCTGCGAGTGTTGGACGGCCAAGAAAAGCATTATAAGCAGAAAACTCATCGACAATCACAAATGTTTGCTTGCGGACCACTTTCCTTTCTGCTTCTCCAAGTTCTACAAGCAGATCGATGGTCCCAATCGGTTGTTTTGGCTCCCCAGTGAAGCCAGCGATCTTCTGTGATGAGGCTTGTACATCAATCATAGGGATTTTCATCTGGTCAAATGTCTTCTTGAAGAGGATATTGCATGATGCTCCGTAGTCAATGAGGACTCTTCTGACAATGGCCGGTCCAATACCAGCCGAGATGACCAAGGGATCTAGGGTAGGAGCTTCTATACCTGTGGAATCTCTGGCTCTGAAAACAATATCATCGCTGAAAGTTTTCTGTTGTTTCAGGGGCGTAGTGTCTTCTAAAACAAAGACGTCTTCTTCGGCTGGAACATATTTCAAAGCCCTGGAATATCTCTCCATCTCACCCCAGCTCTTGCCAGCTGGGTGAGGCCCTCCTGTAATGACATTGATAACGGGCCTTCCAGATTCATGTCCCGTAGCTTTCTCACCTGTCCTGGGCTGATGAATAGGAACCTGTTGCCCCTGACTTGACGATGCAGGATTGTTGCTATTCTTCTTCACAAATTGCTGCAGTTTGTTCTCTCTTAGCAACTCTTCAATCAGATTTTTCAACTGACGGCATTCATCAGTTTCATGACCGGGTTGATTGTGGAAGCGACAGAATTTCCCACTCTGTATGGCTTTTTTCCCGGTCCTCAAAGGGATAGGTTTAGGGAAATCGACGGAATCTTTAGTGGCCAGGTAGATGTGCTCCGGTGTATGTGATAATGGAGTATATTCTGATGACTTGAAGGATCGGGGCTTCTTCAGGTTACCCTGTTTCTTCCCATTATTATTCTCCCTTTTTTGCCCCACCGATTCATTCTTGCGTGGAGCGACAGTGTTGTCTTCTGCTTTCTCTAACACTGTCTTTACTGGTAAAGGACGGCTTTCCAGGCGAATGAATTCATCTGCTTTTTTGTAGAACTTTTCGAGAGAGGTTGGCTCCTTCATATTTAACCATTTCCCAAATTTGCTTGACTTATCAATAGCCCTCATCAGATAAGTCAATATCATTCGTGGTTCAGCATTGTCCACCTCAGCCAGTGCTATATTAAAGCGGTTCAAGAAGGATCTGATAGACTCCCCAGGATTCTGCTCCAAACTCGATAGTGACATAATGTCCTTGGCCTTCGAAGCATATAGTCTAAACTGCTCCTTGAATTTTCTGGTCAAGTCTGAAAACTGATCGATAGATCGGACTGGCAACTTGGTGAACCATAGTAGAGCCACCCCTTCCAGGTATACGGGGAAATATCGACACTTTATTTCGTCAGAGGCCCTGGCACCTGTCATGTGCCAATCATATTTATACAAGAACTCATTCGGATCACTTGTCCCTTTGTAAGCTGGAATAGTCGGAGGGACAAACTTCCTTGGAAATTCCGCCTTCAAGATTTTTTCAGTGAACGGAGTTTTACTTGGAGCGAAACCCCATTCCTTCTCATCTTCAATCCTTTGCATACTTTCTTTCATGATCTGCCGGACCATTCCAGAAAGATATTCCTCATCATGCCGAATTCTAGATCCACCAGCCTCAGGAACTGCCTGCTCAAAGGGACTAGTAGCCCTTTCAGGAGCATTCCTCTCACTAACCTCATGAATGTTGCCAGCACAGTTCCTTTCATTACAAGCTGGTTGATTGTTTGCCCCAAGTAAATCGTTCAATTTATTCAGAATCAGAGCATTCTGGGCACTTTGAGCCTCTAATTGTGCATTTTGGGCGTTTATCTGCTGGTTTAGCCCTAGAATCACAGCATCCAATTCCGCTTTCGTAACTCCAACAGACGGAGTGGGTTGATTAGGTACAGGGGAAGCGGAAGTTCCCTCTTGAATGTTTCCAGATCTGATAGATCTACTTTTCCTTCCAGGAGCCATAATCTCAGATAGACTTCTGGTTTTTAAGGAAATTCTTTCTTCAAATCTCTGTGAAGCAATGATGACAGTTTTCCTGAGTTCAATTCTCAGTGAAAGCACCAAAAATGTTAACGCTAAAATGTGAACGCTAACACCCCGGTGTGTAAAGTGTAGTTGTGAAAGCACCACCCGATAGATCGGGAAAGAATTACAAGCAAGTAATAGCAGAAAAGCAGTAAACAACAACGATTTTATAGTGGTTCGGCTTAAGGGTATAGCCTACGTCCACTCTAAGTACTTTTATTAATAATCCCGTTAAAAACTGATACAATTCTTCTCAAGTACAATACACTTCAAGTTACAAATGATTTGGAACAAGTCTTAAGCTTCAATGTCGATTAAAGTTCTTAGATTCATGTTGAAGATGCGTGGTTTCTTCGTGAATTTCTTTGATGTATTCCTCTAATCTTGGAAGCTCTAAGTGTTGATGAAGTTCTCAATGCAGCAAGGTAACGGTGTGTGAAGAGAATGCGCCAAAAAAGTCCTTTGAATGTTGGAGATGGGTGCCTATTTATAGAGAGTTCTGATTCTGAAATTTGCCAAGTCCTAAACCGCTGCCGACTCAAGTTAAGACGCAGCCGACTTAAGTTGAGTCGTGACCGGTTTAAGGTCGCCTCCGAGTCAACACCACCTCTCCTCAGTAATGTGGCATCGGACTTATATTCAGTGGCCTTGGGTCATGAACGACTTAACATAGGTCATAGGTCGGTCGCGACTTAGGTGTAGTTCATGATCTTGTCCCTGTCCTCAGTGGTTAGATCGGTAAATTCTCTGGATGGTTAGGTCGTCTTATGTCTTAGGTCGGTAGCTATCTTAGGTCGGTAGCCATCTTGTTAAGTTTTAGGTCGGCAACTGTTTAGCCCTAAGTCGGTATCCATTTGGGCCTTAAGTCGGCATCTCCTTAGCCTGTTAGGTCGGCACCTCTTCGAGTCTTAAGTCGGCATGCTACTCAAGCTCCTTAGGTCGGTATCCCTTCGTGCCTTAGGTCGGTCTCCCTGATAAGGCAGTTAGGTCGGCAACCAGTTGAGTCGGTAGCCTTGTTAAAGTGTTAAGTCGGCATACCCTTAGGCCTTAGGTCGGCACCCACTTTTGAGCCTTAGGCCGGCATGCTTCTAACTGTTAGGTCGGTAAGTCATGGTCGAGGCGGAGTTAACAGTAAGTATCTGGGCTCCATACCATGATACCACCCTTTTCCAGAAGGAAATGCACATACCCTAAAGGCAGCTACCCCTCATAACCTTACTGCATCTTTCCTGTTTTGGCCATTCCGGGGTGTGAAGCTCGACGAAGTCTCGTCCACAAAGCCACGCTTTATACAAAAGCTGTGCTTTGGTTCAACAAATGATCACAAAGATAAGTGATCAAACAATTGATCATATCACAAATGATCAATCAATGATCATTTCACAGCAACACTCAGCATGTCACATTACCAAATTGGGAATATATCGCTAATGACCTTCAACTATATAACCTCTGAGCTCGTACGTCTCAGAGAAGGGTGTTAAGCTAAGAGAATAAATTCTCCGCCACCAACAGAAATATATTTGAAAGAAATCAGCTTTATATCTCAATTTGTAATGTCAGGCATACTATCCATACAAGTCTGTTCCGGGATCGAACAGAACCGAAGGCACTTACAAAGAAGTCCTTGCAATCCGGATAATCTCTAATCACATCCGGATTTCCCATCACATATGGAGATCTCTATACCGGGGATCAGCCAGTGCAGAGACAATCGACAAGAAACCCTTTCGTTTTCGAAAATATCCGGTCTTCAACACCGGTCTTCAAATGCAATTCATAACGACGTATCACATATTCGGAATGGGTTATACGACCCCAAAGTCCTTTCCCGGTTAACCCGAATAGTGAGCGCTTATTTAAAAAAATAAGTGTGGCATTCAAATCCAAGCAAATCACAACAATTACCTATTCAAAGATAAATATTGATAGTCGGTTATTGAACTATCAATGGATATGCACAACATCACTAGATTCCAAATAATTTTCCAAATTATTTATTTCCCAAAAATATCTTTACAAGATATATATATAATTTCCATACTTTAAAAATAAGTCGATATTTTTTTTAACCCCGTTTTCCCAATTTCATTTATAAATTCCATATTGAATTTACATTTCCAAAAATATCTGTGAACATACGATTTTCAAATCGTTTTCAAATATTCACTTTCAATTTATCTTTAAAAGATAATTCTCAAAACGTTCATTTCTTATTGGAAACCATTTCCCTACTTATTTAATAATAAGTATTTCACAAATCTATTTATTTTCAACATTTGGAAAATATTCGATATACTTAAATTAATATTAAGTACATATTTCATTTCTTAAGGAAAACATTTTCTTTAACACTTTATAACTCAGTCAAAACAAATGTTGCGTAAAACATTGTTACGACGACCCAAAATCTCCAGTATAGGGATTCGGAATTAAATAGATATATAAATCCCAATACTATACAAAACATTTCCTTTCGGAAATCATCTACTATAACAACAGTGTTATAGTCTACCATTTCCTTCTATTTCTCGAAAACGTCTATTTCAACAATGAATGTTGAAATCTATGGTTTCGATAGTTAATTCATTTTAAAATATCTTTTAAAACAATTAACTTCATTTTAAAATTTCACTTCTCCAAATCATACCCGTTTTATTCAATAATATATCCACTGTCCAAAATCGTGAATATACCTTAATTACCCAATTCAGTATTCTACATTTTTATCAAAAGATTATCCACTATCCAAAATCGTGGATATACATCATTTACCAAATTCAACACTTTCACATATTAAATTAAAGGATTTTCCACAGTCCAGAATCGTGGATATAATTCCTTTAATAATTTCTATGTTTACTTATCAAATTTATTTGATTACAGATTTATAAAACAACGTTTATAAATTCCATTTCTATTTCATAACTACTTCGATTTATAAATCTCCTTTAATAACCAATTCTATTTATATTTCGTTTATATATCGAATCCAACTTATAAGTAAATTGCTTATAATCCATTTATTCACAAATCCATTCTTTTATATCATCATTTATTTATAAATCTAAAATTCTTATTTACTTATAAAACTAGGTACAACTTTATTTTAACACTTATAAAAGCTCGTTTTATAATTTCAATATTTTTGACTTATAAAATATCAATTTTATAAATCGTTTATAATAATTCAAAAATTCCAATTTAAATAAACCATTCTTTTTAATAATTTACAAGACGTTATTTTAAAGCTTATATAACTCCAAAAATTTTACTTAAGTATTATTTTCCAAAAATATAACTTTTATAACAATAACTTATAACGTTTATTTATTTAAAATAAATCAAATTCAAAATTTTAATGAAACATATACTTTCGAAAATCACTTAAAAATCCTTTTATATTGGAAATCATTATCTTAACACTTTTAAAACTTTAAAATAGGTCCAGTGATGCAACATACCAAACAATTAATCACAACATTCAAACATCATATATCATCATATGATAAACAACAAATACCACAATATCTGTAAATAAATAAATAAGGTTGAGGAATCCAGTTGGATCCCTCCAACCTGTTTCCCTGCATCCAAAGATGTTAGCACAATACCAATCCCATTTCAAGACGGGATATCGCGGTATATGGGATTTATAAAATATTATCCGCTTAATAGGCGGCGCAATAGGGTCTCATCCGCTATATAATGCGGGATATCAACAACTCCAATATATACATATGCCAATATATATATATATATATATATATATATATATATATTGCTAATATATATATATACATATATATATATCCTACTATATCTAATATCACAACCAAATAGCAATCAATCAATAACTGCAAATCCAACTTATAAATTTATTTTGAGTGAGAAGTTCTCACCTTGATTTTATTTGCAATCCATTTCCATTCCAATTTGTTTTTCTCCATTTATAGACCTTGTATAACAATTTATACAATTTGTTAATATTCGAATCAAATCAGATGACTAACTCCATTTATTAAATTTAATTTAACATCTTAAAACTAATAATTTTCTTTAACACATTATCTCTTACCAACTTAATTAAATCGAATTCCCTTTTAATAATCTTTTAGTAACTGAACAAATTAAGTAAGTAAATTTGGATTAATATTTTAATTAAACAGATTTCCTTTGATAAATTTACTTAACAAAATATTAATTCTAGAACTACATTTCCTTTAAATAATTTTATGTAATCTAATTTTTTAATTAAAACCAAAACTTCTCCTTTTATAAATTTAATTAATTAATTATTTTACTTTAAATTAATATCTTTAAATCCATTTCTTTTAATAAATTTGTTTAACTAAAAATTATATTTTTGAAACTAAATTCCCTTTAAATAAATTATTTTTAACCACAAAAAATAAAATCAGTTAATTTAAACCAAACTAATAAATTTCAAAAATGTATACTTGCATATTTATTTTTCCTCTGAAAATCTTTAGGTACTTAGAAAAATTAAACAGGTCAACTTAATAATTTTATTTACCAATTTAATTACACTAACGTATTATTTTTAATATAACAAGTAGACTTAAAATGTATATGTCGATTTTTAATGTTAACTTCTAAATTCCTATATTTTAAAATAACAAGTATATTTAAAATATACATATTCTTATATATCTATTTACTATAAAAAATCAAATCAAATGCTGTGCTATATCCCTTTTTTTTTCTTGAACCTCACTGTTGTCAAAATCCATCTTACTATCCAACATTTTTATTTTTCTTTAACTACTATCATTATTTTCTATTTTATAAAAAAAATTTATATAAAACAGCAGTTCCATTCTACTGTATATACATATACGTTTATATATCTGTATATAGTAAATTTAAATAAAAATAGAATTAGTGAAAGACTTACTGTAAATTGCAAACTCACTGCCCTAGCCATCATCGAGCGCCACCTCGTCGAAGTCGCCGCCATCATCCATACGCGTGCGCGCCTCATCTCAATTCACGAACCCACCTGCCTCGCGCCTCTTGCCTCGTCGCCGCGGCCTCGAGCCTCCATGACATCGCCGCCCAACCCCAAAAATCGAACGCGAATTCCCCTACTCGCGCGCCCACTCCATCGATGCCCTAGCCTGCATCGATTCGCCTTGCCGCGTCGAAACCTCACGACCCACCGAAAACCACTGCTCCGCCTCCAAGAAATCGTGCTTCCCTGAGGTCGAAGCAATCGCGACGACGTTGCGATTTATAAAAATTCGCGAACCCCCTTTCGCGTTTTTTTTTTTTTGAATCTGAGAAAATTGCGGCCACCATTTTTGTTTTGAACTATTGACTTCGAATTTGATTTGGACGCGGCCATTGTTTTGAATTGAACGAGATGCTTTTGCTCGTGTTATTTTAAAAGGAGCAACAGGGGAACAAGGTTACGTGATTTAGCAGAGAGAACGTGTTTGCACGATCTCTTCCCCGTGATTTTTGGGCGTATTTTAAGGAAGCTACAGTGTTTCTGATATTGACTAAAATGCAAATTTAAATTTTAAATTCAAGTTGAATTCGATTTAATTTCAACGTGTTTACTCACCGTGTGCTCACATATCAACTCTGAAAAATACGAAATTTGAAATCCAGTAATAATTCAATATTACAGACCCAATGGAACTGGTTTCGTCGAAATCCGAGACTGTGCCTCGGACGGCTATTTTTAAATATCGATTCAAGCGTTAAAATTTCAAAACTGAACAAAGCAGTTTCAAATTCAATTCTGAAGCTTCGATTATATTCAGTATTATCAATATAAATTTTACAAGCCTTTGAAATATTTTTTTAATCGGCTTAAAATTGAAGATTCAAATTATTATTCAACTCTCAATAGATTAAATTCTAAAATTTAATCGCCAAATTCATTTTGAAAATTTGAAATTCAAGTCAAACCATCATTCAAATATTTAAAATAAATTAAATGTTTCATTTTCAAATGTTCAAAAATTCTGGGTCGTTACAGAAATGGTAATTTGTTTAAAACATTTGAAGGAAAGTTTTAAGTTATTAGGTTGTGACTTAATTGAAATCCCATATCCATATGTTTTAAATGTTGCGCTCACTATTCGGGTTAGCGGGAAAGGACCTTTGGGTCGTATAACCCATTCCGAATATGTGATACGTCGTTATGGATAGTATTTGAAGACCGATGGTGAAGACCGGGTATTTGCGAGAACGATAGGATGACCTATCGATTGTCTCTGCACTGAGTTGCTCCGGTATAGAGATTCTCTAAGTGATGGGAAGTCCTATCGGGATTGTGAATACCCGGATTGCAAGGGCTTCTTTGGAAGTGCCTTCGGTTCTGTTCTCCAGAACAGACTTGTATGGATTGTATGTCTGACATTACATTTTGAGATATAAAGCAGATTTCTTTCAAATACATTTCTGTTGGTGGCGGAGAATTCATTCTCTTAGCTTAACACCCTTAGAGGTTATGTAGTTGAAGGTTATCAGTGATATATTCCCAACTTGGTAATGTGACATGCTGAGTGTTGTTGATCATTTGTTGATCAAAGCGTGGCTTTTGTAAAAGGCGTAGCTTTGTGGACGAGACTTCGTCGAGCCTTACAACCCGGTAATGGTCGAAACAGGAATCGTGGCAGCAAGGTTTCAGGGATCGCGTCCCTAGCGTATCACCATTCCTTCTGGAAAGGGGTAGTATCATGGTATGGAGCCCAAATACTTACTCATGTGGATACACTATATCTATTACTGTGTGGTGTTGTTGGAATCGAGGCCTCGTATAAAGGTCCAAAAGGACCGGGGGTGGTATATCTGAGGTTTCTTACTCCCTGGGAAAGGGGTAGCCGGCCTTGTTTGGCAGAGATCCATTTGGGATGCTCGGGGACGTCCTTCCAGAGGCGTTCCATTTCAGTTTGGGAAGTTCCTTTGCCCGACCATTTGTTGGAAATCCATTCTTCAAATACGTACCTTGTACGATTTTAGTTGTATAACCTGCCATGGATTGTGGCGGTAACCTGCTATTGAACATGGTAGCTATAGTAGGCATACGATAATGGTCGTATGTTGGCTAAGATTTATATCTTTACTTTCGAAATGATTTTTACTACACTATGCACTAGTAATAATATCAAATGTTTCTTTTTAATGCGTATCAAGCATCTTTGACTATCATAAGGAGAAATCTCCTCTGATTCTGCGTTTGCATTGTGTGTGTGCGGGAGACCTTATGGTAGTCTCATTTTCTAAAAGCATTGCGAATCTAATTTAAAATTCTCTTGCTGTTTGATTTTAAAAGATAAACTGTTTTTGTTACTCACACCAGTCCCATGACTGATGCAGAGTTTATTATTTCTTTCCTAAACTCTGGGTGCTCAAAATTTTCTACACGAGCAGTCTAGAGTTGGGTTTTTCAGATAGTCAGATTAGTAGGTTATCTGGAGCTAGTTCAGTCTTTGGATACGGACTGCACTTGCTTGTCTTTGTGCATTGTGATGTTGGATCGAGCTGCTATTGCTGGAGTTCTCTTTTGAAGACTATCTTAGAGTTATATTGTTCCGCTGCTAGATGTTATCTATTTTTTCCTTTTCCGCTGTTATTCTATTGTATCTCTGATGTATGTTGATATCTATTGGATCATCTGTTGTATCAGATATTGTATCAAAGTTGTATATCAATGTATTATTCTTTTATTCCGTTGTTTTGTTTACTTAATGTTGTTATAAGCTCTGGCGAATCGGATTGAACGCTCGAATCTGCGGCATTCGAGTACGATGTAAAGTATGGATGTCGATTTTCGAGCGCGAAAAATTCGCTTCGTCACACTCTCGAAGTGTGTAATCTGCTGGCGAAATTCGTTTTTTGTTTTGGATTGTCATTTGACCATTAAAAATCGAACAATTCTCGGCCGTTCAAATTTGGAGGTTGATTGACCTCGACGAAATCAGAAATCAACTGAGGGGTTTTGTGGAGCTCGCTCCACGGAGCAGATCGATGGTTGTCGCTTGGCATAGATGGGGGTGTGGCGGTCGGAATATTCGAACTTGGGTTCTAAGCCTTAGATTTTTGGCCGCGGCGGCCTGTAGATGGAGACGATCAGAAGGGGACGGCGATGTAGAGGGCGAAGTGGCGAGTCGTATGGCGCTGGCGACGTGGGCCGTTGTGGCCGGAGGCGCTGCAAATTCTCGATCAACGAAGGTGAGTTCTGTAGCAAAACGAATGACGCGCGTAGCCTGGGAAGATGGTGCTAACATGTGATGGGTAGTTGGGGTAACGTTATTATTTAATGTTTAATTTTTCGTTTAAACTTCTAATGCGTATAACTTTCACATACGAGGTCGCATTCACGCGCGGTTTCTTGCGTTGGGATCGTATTTAAATTCCAGAGATTATGATGCCAGTTTGGACGGATTCTGAGGCTGTTGAATTTTTGGGTTAAAATTGGATTTGAATTCAATTTAAATTCAAAAGGTGAGTGTTTTAACCCACTCACAATTTCTAAAATTTCTTATGTTTGTTAAATTAGTTTATGATATGAGTAGAAATTTATTTATGACTGTTTGGCATATTTTTATTCATCATCTCAGTTAAATCACATTTATTTAATTAAATGTTATTTAATTCATTATTGCATATAAACTGCCAGTTAAATTTCTAGTTAAATTTATTATTGCATATAAACTGATAATTAAATTATTAGTAAATTTATTGTGCATGTAAACTGCCAGTTAAATTATCAGTTAATTTATTTTGCATAATAAACGGCTAGTAAATGCCTATTATTTATTACCTGTTGTATATTGATGTATTGTTTGAATTTGATGATGATTTTGATAAATGGTTGATGGATGATATTGGATGAATGGATGATGTTTGTATATTGTTATAAACTACAAGTTATTATGCTTTTCATCTCATTCGGGATTATGGTTTGAAATGATATACAACCGAATTTTTATTTTTAAATTGTGGATTGAAATGATAAATATCCATATCACTTGACCATAGGATAGAAAATTTTATACAGGCACTGCGGTATGTATATATATATATACATATATATATAATTATTTTTGAAATAATTTTCCTGTGGTTTTGTAAAGAAATATATATATGGTTTCATGAAATAATGATGATGGATATTTGATAAAGGTTATTTTATATATAGTTAAATTCTTGGTTTAAAACTAAGTATAAAATTGTTTAAAGTATAAAGTAAGTTCAATAATAAAGTGGAATATATTATAGATAATTATTTACTGAAATTATATTCTAATATAGAGTTTATATTGGTTTTATAAATCAAAGTTGGGAAGATAGTTTTGAAATTGATTTGAGATTTTATTTAATTAAGACCTTATTGAAATTTAGATTTAAAAAGAATATGGTGTTATAACTAAATTCGGGTCTAAGATGTTTTAGTTGAATATATCTAAGGCTAAATAAATTGAGGAATATTCAAATTTGAATTTGAAAGTTTTATTAAAGGATACTGGATTTATTAAGTAAGTATTTCAAAACTAAATAGTACTAAAGTGAATTTGGAATATATATATATATATATATATATATATATATGAATTAAAAATTTAGTTTTTGAAATGGTGGAATATTTAAAACTTTGAAATATATGGAAATTTAAATGGTTTAATTGGGGATTCAAATCATTATTTGGAATTGATTTGTGAAGGTGAAGAATCTATTTTATTTTATAAAGTAAGTTATATTTAAACCATTTAAGTGGTGTGGTTATATTTTAAAGATATGAAATCAAAGTTTTATGTTTTGAAAGGCTATATTTCAAGCGTAGATTTAGAAATATTATAACTTTGAAATTTTATGGTTTTAGAAAGGATATATTTTTGAAATAAAATGATATCGTATTGACTTGGGTTTAAACGGAAATGATATCGTATTTATATGGTTTTGGAAATGAATATTTTATTCTGGTTTTAAAGTATAAACTATTTTAAAAGACCGCGGTGTTGTAATAATGTTTGGTTATTGAAGAGACTGGGATCGAAAGTTGTCATAATCTCTGCCAACTCCAAAAACCACTTTAACAACCGTGTACGTGGTGGAGATTACAGAATGAAGTAGGATGGTGGCGGCGTTTCCTTCGAGGTAAATACGTGGACCCAACTCTCGTGAGTTGGCATAAGGTGGCTAAAACAGGAGCGATCGACGGGTTAATTGAGGTAGCACCTTTGATCGGACACATCCCTTTGATATTCTACTCTGACTTTGGATTTATTCGGTGGCCACTTTTGATTTTTATTTGGGGGTGTGGCTCGAGGTGGGCGGTAGCTGCGGCTACGCGTTACCACCGACCCGGAAGCGTAATTGGTATATCTACCCTGGCATTGCCTAGTTGTGCCATGTCACCTATCCTATCGCGCCTTGTACGAGTTTGGTTTTCTCCCGTAGCCCTGTGGTATCCTCTGGTGGCTTCCTGATCAGGAGGGACTATGATATTGGATGGACTACTGGGACTATTGCCTATTAAGGGCTATATGCGTAACCCCTTAACGCTATTTAAAAGTAAGTTTATTTTACAATTAGACACTATTATAATAGCGAAATATACTATATAGTAAATAGTTTAACGGATCCTTAAGAGATGTAAATCCAAAGCATCACTTGAGTTACTGCACTCATATTTATTTCTGTTGATTTAACTTACATAAGATCTTTAGTTCTGACTCGAGTGTTTTGTCTTTTCAATTCACTCGGGTCAGTCCGAGCGTTTCAGGATTTGAAGACTTTATTTCTGGAGGAAGAAGACGAAGATTTCATTATTATTATTATTATTACTATATACTATATGGTTCCACTACACACCGTATTCCGCTGCATTGATATTTATTGGTATACGAACTCTGATATTTATTGTATAAAGAAGAATCAAATGTTTTGTAATCAGTTTTTGAACTGTATATTGATTATTATATTTTATCCTTCCGCTGTGAGATTTCTTTTTTTTTGTCTTCTCTTTTTTTCTTATTTACCCCATAACAATCCTCCCTTCCGTATGGTTTGAATCGACATGTGTGTCTGCCATTGCACTTGGAGGGTGCAGCATGATAAGGGATTCTCACTTCCTGGTTAGGTAGCGAACAGTTGAATCCTACTCCTACATGTCCCCACGGGGGTTGGTGGTGCAGTCGAGAGGCTGGCCGTAAAGGCAGAACATAGGTACCAATGTATGCTATGGTGGGCGTGTGTCGATTTGAAGCGTACGAAAAGGCTGGACGTTACACAGTTGGTATCAGAGCTTTGGCTTTGAGGCAAAACTTAGAATGTATGGTAAATTTAGTTATAGAATCGCTTTCATCCAAACTTGAATCTCTTCCTCTTTGATCCAAATTTCATTTAAATTTTTGAACATTTCCTGCGGTTCCAAAAATTCATTTCGTGTCCCTCACTATTCATTTTCTTTTGATTTTGGAGTATCCCGTAACTCCATTTCGAAGCATCTTTATAGTGAATTGGTTGTTCCGCCAATCTCAAAAAAAAATTCATTTGTAAAGGGGGAAGCTCCTTTACAATTAGCATCTATTCACTATGAGATTTATATCTATCCTTGGTTTAGATGCTAATATCTTTTGTTGTTCCAAACTCTATCTATTGAGATCGAATGTAGATTTACCCTAGAAAATCCACATCGATCTTATTCTTTAAGTCACGGTTGATCCGGTTAAGGTTGCCCGCGATTTACTTAAGCTTATCCATCTCTCTATTTTGTTATTCAATCGTCTTATCTTTTGTTTCCAATCTATCTTCCAAACATTTTTAATTGTACTTATAAATCAATATTAAGGTTTTGTTTTATATTCTGTAGCTTGAGTTGTTGATTATGATTTGGGTTTTCGATTGATTCGTCTTATCAACGATATCGATAGGATTTCTAAAACACTTCGACAGAACAAACTGACACAATATTGTTTTAAAATTTGGTTAATGAAATAAATTTTGATATAAGTAAATTTATGGAACTTAATAAATTGATTTAAATTAATCATTTGAAATGATAATACATGATTTATCATTTATTGTTCTATAAATGAATTTATAAATAGCTGTTTATAAATTGATTTGGGAACTGAAATGAGTTTAAAACAAGAAATTTGAGAATTTAATTTTCGATGGTTTCAAACCTTTTGTTTAAAGTTTTAAAAGAGGTATATTAATTAAAGTATTTTCTAATAGAAATTTGTTCCAAGAAATTTTAAAGTTTAAAATTAGTGCTCTTCTCTTTGTCGTTGGAAAATAACTTCGGTGATGATCGCGACATCATCGACGTTCATTTTTGAGTTTCGAAGTGAAGAGTCCGTTCTGTAGTCTAGCTACAGCTTTGTTTTGGGAAATTTAATTGATTTGAATTTCTAAAATAAGACTGGGTTTATAATATATATATATATATATTATTTAAATTTGATTTGACATATTATGTATATATATTTATTTATCTCTAAATGGTTTGAAGAAATCAAAAAATTTATTCTTAAACTTTATCTTAAAGAATCGTTTCTATTATAAAAAGAAAATCAAAATTTTAGATAAATGATTCAAACTGGAGATGAGGGAATAAGAAAGTTTTATTTGTATAATACTCAATTGCATTTAAATATAACTTACCCAAATTATACAGAAATTAACAATGTAATTGGATAATATACGATATAAAAAGATTTTATAAATAAAATTTGAATTGTTAAAATAAATGTTATACACTTAAATTTTAGTTATAAAATGATTAACAGGAGTAAATAGAATAAAGGTTTAATTGAATAATTTACAATATAAAATGATGTTAATGGAACTAATAATAAATTAAAGTAGTTATTAAGAGTAAGTATAATGGGCATAGATGATAAAATATATTGAGGGGAATAAATTTAACTTTAAGTAAGAATAAAGAAGAATTAAATTTATTAAGTACATTATGAGTATAACGAATGATTATTTTTGAAATCCATGAGCTTAGAAATTGTTAATTCAAGATGATTAGAAGATAAGATAATAAAATTTGAGATAGTTAAGATTTTTTCAACTTGTGTAAAAATTAATTATCTATTTAAGTTGCAATTTCCATGGTTTCTAACTTATTGTCTTATTTTTTTTTCAAAGTATCTTTTGGTTGTCCTTATTTTCCTTATCTTGCTTCAGGCTGGTGTAGGCATTTTTTATATAATTTTTCTGTTTAGAAATCTTTTTATAATCTTTGATAATCTCCACCTTGTTAAACTTACCTATAACAATAGTTATCAGGTATAATTTCAATCTCCTTGTCATCTTGTCTTAATCTTATTTCACTTTATCTTTTTCTGTGCTTTCCCGTACCTCATTCCTTTTTGGGGACGAAAAGTTTTGAGTGGGGGAGTGTAACAACCCTAGATTTTCTGCATATATTTTAAATTTGACTTTATTTTATTTTGAAATTATTTTAAACTTTTTTATTTCAAACATTTCATTTTTAAGTATAAATTTTGATTATTATGTGAATTATAATTTCAAACTGATATAAATTGAATATTTTCCTGAAAAGCGAATTTTTGGCCAATATAATCAAACTTTGACTCTTAAAATTTAGATTTAAATTTTTAAATTTTTAAATTTTGTCTTTTATTGTGAAAATATATTTAATATCATGAATACAGCTTTTTGTTTCGTTGAAATTGGATTTAAATTGTAAAAGTTATAGCCTTTACAATATTGTATGTATATAGGGTTATTTAACAATATTCTTTGTTTTAATTATATAAATGGTATTTTTACTTGATATATCTTAGTCTAATTTGTATATTTATGTTATATTATGTATATTTTGACTTTTAAGTGTTTTTAAAGTGATGTATGAATTTTTCCAAAGCTTATTGAATTTATTTCCAAATTTTAAAGCCTAGTTTCCATTTTTTTGCTATTTTCTTTATTTAAACTATATTTAAATTAAAATTTATATATTTATATATTTATTTGTGAATGCAATTTATTTTTCTTTTATTATCTTTGTTATAAATATTTTTACAAGTCCATATAAATTTTCCAAAGTTCATTCTGTTTATTTCCATTTTTCTAGGCCAGTTTGCAATTTTGTCCTATTTTCTTATTTTAACCCTATATAATTAATAAATATTTATATATATTTTCTATTTGGTTATATTTTCGAATTTGTGACTGAAATTATTATTATTTTCAGTAATATAAACTTATATAAATAAATTAAAGGTAATTTGAAAAGGTTTTGACTTTTGCTTTCCAATGGTTCTTTATTTTCCAACCTTTCATATTTGTAACTTATTTTTTTATCAATTACCCATTATTTCCACATCTTTCAGCCGACCACCTTCACTGATCATTCACGTGCATTTCTTATTCTCAAATTGAAAAAAAAATCGGCCACAGCCTTGAGAAGTTTGGGTAAAATTTCTTTTTTCTTTTCTTTGTTTAATTTTATTCTTCTTTTGTTTTGACATTGTTTTGCACTTGTTCTTCTTCACTTCTAGGTTCGGCCACCTTCTCTCCATCCCCTGCTGCCTCCACCACCACCTAAGAACACCACCATCATCACCTCTTCTCTGACCAAACCCCAAGCCGTTCCTCCTTGTGGATTGATCCATCACCAAAATCCAACGAAACTCCAAAAACTTGCCTAGGCCGAGCACAATCATCCACTTCCACTACCCATGGCCGCCACTATCATCACCTCCACCACCTCCAGCACCACCTGGACTCTTGGCCACACCTTCCCCTTGGACCCCATAGTGCAGGCCGTGACCCTAGTGCCTTGACCGAACCTTGTTTTGGCCTTGAATCATGTGATATTGCCTTGTTGTGTTGTTTTCACCACTACCCACCTTTGCACCATCAACAACCAAGTGTAGGCCGACCATACTGTAACGACCCCAAATTTTCTAACCCGAAAATTCCAGATAGTTATGGAAAAGAAGAAAGAGATAGAAGAAGAAGAACAGAAACACCAAACATCTCACATTCGCAGCGGATAAAATATAATAATAAATAATCACAATTTACAAAGGAATACTATTACGTCGATTACATTTCATATACATCAGAGTTTCACATATATACAGTCACTAAATATATACAATTAGCAAGTCTCCGATTAATAATAATATAAATACAGCGAATACTCTATACGCTATTGCCATCCAGCTCGCCTCCTGAGCTCCAAAACGTACCTACCTGAAAATCTGTAATACTCGGTCTGACCCGAGCATTACACCAAAGTAACACCCGGGTCAGGCTGGAAACCAGCGTGAGTAAACCCATTTAACAAGGAATACAAAGCAAACAACTTATGTGAACCCGGGACAACTTATATCAATATAACCAATTCACAATTTACTATAGACAACACTTATTTCACATATCAATTTCTAAGTACCAAACTTAGATAAAATAATTCAATTCTCTTAAATCATTTCATTCTAGCAAATAGATTTCACATATCAACCTATAAAATATTCGAAGTGGTTTCGGATATTTCCTAATACCCGACTTCGGCCTCTTCGAGACTTGTGCCGTCCAAACCCAAATTATCAAAATGAAATACTCAACATATGATAACAGGATATCATCTCATTCAAGCATCCAATACCAATCAATCATTCATAAGCAAATTTTATCGCTTCCAAATTAATTCAATTGATTCTAATTGAATTTCCGACCTCCAATCACTTAGATTCCTTCATTTAGTATTGATTAGTTTCAGATCAATAAGTCAACCCTTCCTTCATAACTCATCTTAATTATTTACCATGGGTTAATTATTTTCAATTACCTTCAAGTAATTATTTTTGTTAAATTTTATGATATTATGTATTTTTAACTAAATCAAAGAGTAATCCTTCATTACTTCACAAATTAATTAAACATAATCAATTACACTAATCCTTAATTACTTACATTAATTAGTTTCTCACGAGTCATTTTTGATTAATTCATCTTAATTAATCAATCTTTAATCACATCGTTGATTATATAAGTTAATGGTTCCAAATTATGTTTTGACTTGTTCTAATCTAAATTAATTACTTTAATTCAATCCAAATATTAATCATTCTAGATTAATCTCAATCTGTAATTAACTATTCCTTTTTATTTACTTCGTCGATAAATTAATCACCCCATAATTAATTATCTTAATTAATCTCTTGCCAAATTTCACAAAGCAATTATATTTTATGAGTTACATTAAGTAATTATTTATCACACCATCAAATGATTATTCTGAATTACTTATACTAAGTTAATTAACTTACAACTTAATTTATTATTTATTTAAATACCTTTTATTACTGAATTAAATAACCCAAATCATTAATTAATTAAATTAATTAATTATCCATTTCAATTATCTTACTAATTTAATGTACTACAAATCATTAAGTCGTTGGTAACTTTTAAACGGAAACATTTCTTATTTAAGTTGTTTCTAAATTTAAAACAACTTAAAATTTTCAATACTTCGAGTTAAGCAACCATTAACTCGAGAACCATCCAATACCAAAATCACCAGAACATCAATTCACAGTGCATATCAAATCAATTAACTCATTCAATCAAATATTTTAATTTAACCATTTAAACTCAAATAGAAATCTAATAGAGTGAGATTTACTCACCTTTGCTCCTTAAACTTGTAATCCACTTCATTCTCGATTTGGTTCCACGACTTTCAACCTTGTATAAATAATTATATGATTTTTGTTAATATTTGAATCAAATCAAACAATTAAATTTCGTTTCATAAATTTAATCAATTGACAATTTAATTCTAACCGATGATTTACCTTTATTTTTAAACCAGTTTCTTTTAAATGAATTTAAGAAATCAATTATCTTAACAACTTACTGTTACTCTATATATATACATAAATAACTGATCCAAAATAAAATTGTTTAAGCCATTTGTTTACTTCGCTATTCGAAATCAGCGAATTGTAAACTTACTTTTTTTTTATAAAAATCAAAGCTTTTGGAAAATAAAAACAAGGTTGATATATCTTACAGAAACATGAACCCTACACAGAAGACCTTCCTCACCCTCGCGAAGGCAGACCACGCGGTTCATCACCATCCAGCTCCAACCATCACTGCAAACCATACATCCTTCAATAGCGATCCTAATCGGCACCAAGCTTCACGCGAACACCATCGCGACCAGATCGAGATACGATCACGCCGTCTCCTCCCAGAGTATAACCCTAGCTTCAATCGCGACTTCATCGCCGCTCCGTATCTCGCGAAGCCCAGCGTACGATGAGCAACCCAAAAACCCACGTCGCCTCCTAAAATCGCGACCTCGAGCTCCCTTCCACCCACGGCGACATCGCGACGCGCTCGGTGATTGGCGAACGAACAATGGGTTCCACGCGTCTTAGGGTTAGGTCATGAACGAATTGAATAAAATGATTTCGTTTTCAATTTCGAGGGGCTGGCTTCGGCCATTTTCCTTTCTTTTTTTTTTAAGGTTCGGTCTGGTTCCAGAAATGAGAGGGGAGAACGGTATAAGATAGATATTTGAGAAACTTCTTGAGTACACTTGAGATTATAATATAATAAAATATGAAAATATCTCGTATACCATAGCGTGAAATCCTAAACCCCGAATCAGACATGCCGACAGGCATTTAAAAGGTTCTACCCACATTCCGAACACAAAATGGAATGTGTTTTGGAGGCAAATCTGAACGTATGTGCGAGTTACGGAATTAAACGATCGATACTCAATTAAATCGATTAAAATAAATATACGCGTTTCGAGTTGCCAGGGTCAACCGACAACTCCGATTGCTACGAAAATTGAAATCCGATAATAACTAACTATTACGGATCCAATGGAACTGGTTTCGTTGAATTCCGAGACTGTGCCTCGGAAGGCTATTTTTAAATATCGATTTAAACGATATATTATTAAAATTGAACGAATCACCTTTAATTTAACTTCCAACCATTATATTATCTTCAGTATCGTCATTAAAAATTTTATAGGCCTTCAAATTTCTTTTAATAGGCTTAAAATTCCACATTCAACCATTTACCCAGTTTTTAATTATTAAATTCAATATTTAAACTATATAATTCAATGATTTAATTATCAAGTAAATATTGATATTTGGAATTCAAGTTTAAAATTAACCTTTAAATATTTTAAAATCAATTAACTATTCAAATTTAAATTGTTAGAAATTCTGGGTCATCACATTCCTCCCCCCTTAAAAAAATTTCTTCCCCGAAATTGCTAGTTGGGAAGAATGGTTCCAAACCCATTTTCCCTTTTCCCAATACTCCCAATTCAACATCCTACCAACTATCTTTTACTAAAGACCCACTATCCTTAATCAACTTCCCAAAACGTTCTATAGTTTTCATGCGATATCCTTTTGCTAAATCTTTTAAATTTCAATTTAAAACCAAATTTTTAATTATCAAATTTTCTCAAAAAAATTTCTAACTCTCTAAATTTCCGAAAATTTTTGCCAGCGTCTCCTTTGCGCGGCTAGCTCGGTACAACTACAAAAGGCCTCTACGGGCTTCCCAAATTCCAAAAGAAAACAAAAGCCAAGTGGCTACATCAAAAACCCAATCCAATTCATACAGAAATTAAAATACATACCTTTTTGTCGGGCAATTCACATTTATCCTTTGGAATCAAATCCAAGTTTCTTTTACCTTTTTAATACTTGCATATCTTGTTTAGCAACTATATTCAATCGTAACTTACAAATGTTTTATACATTCTCTTATATAGGTTTCCATATACATTTCTAGTCAAACTAGTTTTCCCCACTTCTATACGAATTCAATTTACTTTAAATTTCGAATGTTGAATTTAATCTTTTATGTATATCTGATTGATATTAGTTTCATTTGCTAGTTTGCTTTAATTTCCAAT
Organism: Allium cepa; assembly: GCA_030765085.1. NCBI lineage: Eukaryota > Viridiplantae > Streptophyta > Magnoliopsida > Asparagales > Amaryllidaceae > Allium > Allium cepa. Next base: position 887,469,683 of record CM060943.1, on the reverse strand, counting down.
TTGAAATCGTTTCGTCGTTAACCAATTTTATTTTATTTTCAAAAATTTTGTAACTGCCAATATTTTCAGAAAATTTTGGCAGAGTCTCCTTTGTACGAAGAAGCTTTTGCAATTTCACAATAGATATAAATATATATACATCGACCCACACGGTCGGAAAATGCAAAAAAAGTTCATATTTCCTATTTTAATGCGTATGCGTACCTTATTTAGCAAGTTAAGCAAGTAGCTTATTTATTTTAGCAATTAGTGCATCCAAATCCAGCCAAACGGCCTTCAAGTACCTGTACTTACTCAATTAAAACATATAAGTGCCATATACAGAAAATCTATTTGCATTTCACTTACTTTCAATAGCTAAACACATGCATTACATAAACATCAAGCACCAAATGCTTCCCATAAGCACTTCATATGATCTAAACTAATTCCAATTTCTTCCAATCAATTCATAAGCCATTTCATTCAATTTTAAGGATTTGCAACTCAATTTCTTACATCCAATTGTTTTTTAATCCCAACAAGCTCATATTCACTTCAATTAATTCAATCTTCATCAATTCATAGAATTTAATTATATTCATTTACGTTAAATGACAATCCATTCTATGCAAATTCGACAATATCCCCTTAATAGAGTATTTATTTTTAGTCTATAACTACTTAAATTAATTTCAACTCATTCTATAATTAATTTCATTTCATTTCTAATTTATTTACCAACCATTTATTGCATTTTTTTTTCATTTTCGCAATTGTTCCATTCAAACAATTTGTTAAACTTGGCACTTCCAATACTTATAAATTAATAACCATTTCCCAAAGTAATTCAATCCAAGTTTTTATTGAATGGGCTTTCATCCTTACTCGAAGCCAAGCTTCCATAAATTTTAAACTTAAGTTAATTTATTTTAATTTATTCCAACATCAAACTTAAGTTTACTTCTATTTGATTCTCATTTAATCAAATTCCATTAACTTTAATTAGCCCGTCTATTTCATTTCATGCAAATTCGGCGATACTCGCTTAATAGAGTACCTATTTTAGTTTATAAATACTTCAAATTATTACAACTTCATAACCTAAGTTCATTCCGATAACCCAAGTTCAATTAAAACTTTAATTTCTATTCAAGCAGACTTCATCTATTTATTATTTAATTCAATTAACCCAATTTAAAGTTTTTATTCACTTACTTAATTCGTTATCGAATTTATTTTATTAACATAAGGTCATTCTCAATTTATTCTACTCACCTGGGTTTTGTTTGCGACCTAAACCATTTCTCTTGTAATTCACTTTCATTTTATTCGACAACACTTCCATTATATCAAATTTACTTGCAAATTACGTTAAGTATTATTCATATCACACTTGAATTTTATTTGCAAGTCAAACCATCACCCTTTCAAGCCAACTCAATTTTATTTTTACACCATCTCTCCTTATTTAATCCTTTTATTTACCCAAGTTAAATTTGATTAACATTCTAGATCAAACAATTATTCAGCCAATTGGCTTACTTCCAATTTTATATCAAGATTCGATTTTATTGCAAAAATCACATTATCAAATTTTCCCGAGTTCAGATTAATTTTATAATTCCAGTTTGGATTCCCCTTTATTTTAAAATTTATATATACCTTTAAATCCAGATAATACAATTAAAGTAGCTTTTATAAAAATATTTTTTATAACTCGATGTCTCAATCAATCCATCCTTGTTCTCATAGAAATTCATTCATACGTTGATCAGGCGTAGAACTGAAAATTTATAAGTGCTTAGCAGACCCGTTTTCAACATCCAGTGAAAATACTTGGAAAATAATTTTATTGAAAATATTGAAAGCATTTTGAAATAGAGGAAATATCTTTGGGAGAATGCTCTGGAAATCATCACCCTCATCCATGGTCGCAGTTAACCCGATGGTTACATTGCCGTCCCGACAAAATCCACAGATAACTGTAGCCCTCCGCGCCCCTCGATTACACCATGGAACCCACGACAGATCGTAGCTACAACTGGGGTTACGTAGCCATTACAGCAAAAACCCATATAACTGTAGGCATCAGCGCCCTCGAATTTCGCTGCCAAAAATGAAACTTCTCCACTCCACTTGACCATAGATCGCAGTCTACCGATGTTGCGTTGCCTTCCCGGCAAAATCAAGTGTAGACCGTTGATACTCATCCTCCACACGATTTTCGCTATAGGTCCCCACAGTAGATCGCAGCGACATCGAGTTACACTGTCGTCACAGCATAACCCAATGCCTCTGTAGGCATCAACGCCATCGACTTTCGCTACCCATAATCCTCAGGAACTAGTTTTGTCCGGACTCCTCACAGGATCAACTTTAGAACCCCCCCCTTGGGGCTCAAGGCAGCACCACCCGGTGGCACTCCTGAGAAGTTCATTTCAAGGGAGCGACTTTTTCCCCAGAGCCATCATCAAAATATTTTATACTATACACATATAGTATCTTCAAATCATACACCTAGTATGATATTATACAAAGCTCCTTTACACAAAATCGATTATCCCAAAATCGATAATTCTCAAACTAGGCTTTCCAAATTCAATATTGATTTTACCCAAAATCAAAAGCCTTTCCAAATCCAAAGGTTCTCAAAACCTTTTCCCAAATCCTCATAAGATCCTTTATATATATAACAGATATATATATATAATTTTTGTTTTAAAACTTTGGATCATTTCAAACTTGTATAAACTTCTTTTATACTTCAAACACTTCCAAAAATCCCTTTTCCTCCAAAATAAAAATTCAACAAGGGGAGATTTATCTTATATTTAACAAAGATATATAACTTTGTTTACCCAAAATCAAATATTCAAATTTGATTACTCTTTCCAATATCAATTTCCTTTCTATTCACATTCCTTAAATTCCCCTTTACTTATTTATAATTTCCTTGATCCCATTTGGATTATCACTCCAATTCTTATCTCAGTTGGGTATTTAAATCAATAACAGTTTGAGCTCCGACCAGTTTAGATAATAGCTTGAAAATTTTAAAATAGACAAATAGTTGAAAAATAATTATTAGTATACATAATAGCTATGAAATGGTTAACTAATTGTAAAATAGTTGGAATATAGTTGAATAGTTAAAAAAAATTTAGATAATAGCAAAATAGTTGAAAAATAGTAATAAATTTGTGATATAGTCGAAAAATAATAATTAGTTTATAAAATAGTTGAAAAATATTTAAATAGCTTGAAAAATAATTTGTAACACAAGTATAAAATAATTTGGCTTTAAGAAAGAAAGTTGTATATATTTAATAGCTTAGGGAAAAAAATAAGTTTATAGGAAAACAATTTATATTGAAAATAGTCAAGTGCTAACTGTTCACCTTCCCAACAATTCAATTTAAATTTTCATTTAAATTGACCCAATTCCAATTCAAATAACTCCAAATTCCATTGGACTTGATTAACCCCCAATTCAAGTTGAATCAATCTTGATTCTTCCCCAATTTAAATCAAATTCTAGATGATTTTAAATCCTGTTCAATTTTAATTATAATTTCATACTACTCCAATCAATTTGAATTATTATCAATTTAATTTTAGAATCCAAATCACTTCAATTTAATCCAATCAATTTCCCATTTAAAATTTTTTAAACTTATACATCTTTAATCACTAATCCAATTACTTCAAACCAAATTCAATTTTGAACTAATTCAATTCAATCTTGAATTTAAACTATCTCGAATTATAGAAATTCGAGTTAAATTCTCAAAGGTTGGTTTAACTCTTTAAACCAAATTAACCTTTAAATCAAAGTGTTTAATCATTTTAATTTCTAAGCCCAATTTCTCAAAATTCCCATTTTAAATTATTTTTACTTATGTATTTTCAAGGTTCAACAAAATTTTATTTTAAAAATTTTAATTTTATCAAATTTAATTTTCCAGTTTGAAGCCAGTTCTTAAACAAGTTTATTTTACAATTCAATTATTCAAACTTATTTTATTTTATTTATACAATTCCATTCTCAATTTAAAGGTTTTTATTTACAATAGGATGGTATCATCCAATTTGTTCTTAAATGTCCATCCATTTCAATCTTTAAATCTCAAACCCGTTTTGAGATCACACAAATTCCCAATTCAAATCAACCATTTAACCTTCCAAGTTAAATTCCAATTTCATCTCGAAATTTCCAATTCTGGTTGCTTTTCTACACTTATTTAATTTTCCAAAGTTAAATTCCAATTTACTTAATCCAATCAACCTTACTCAATTTGAATGCCCGCTTCAAACTTCAACATTCTTTCCCTCTTATAAGTTCAAAACTTATATTACTTTGGGTTTTTTTTACATCACATTTCAGGGAAAAATCAAAACTCAACCCTTTAGAGTTTATTCTAAATTATCTTTGATATCATGTATATCCATACATATATACATATTTGTTTCTTGACCCTCCCAGCAATATTTAAATCACCTTTGGTTTTGAATTCAAATCACATTTCAAACAACCCATTGTTTGCAATAAGTCTCATTTCAAACTTACCTTTATTTAAAGCTTTTTAAATAATTTAATTCCTGAATTCTAATTTTAGAATTTCATTTTCAATTAATTAAATTTAGATTTGGTTGTACCTTCATTTTTCACTGCATTTAATTCTAATTCAAGACTTCAATTTGGTTGTATTATATTACTTCTCAATTTTAATTCCAATAATTTAACAACCAATCACCTTAATATTTATTAGAAAGAAATATTGCTTTATATCTCAAAATTATATTTTATATAAAAGCATTTAAAAGCTTTATATAAGAAAATAACAAGTACGCTCTCATATATATATATATATATATATATTCTCAACTCAATCTAGAGTACTACAGACTCTATTTAATGAGTAATCCCCACCAGAGCCAAGGTTCTCACTTAACCTTCAGCACTGATACCAAATGTAACGACCCAAAATTTTCTAACCCGAAAATTCCAGATAGTTATGAAAAAGAAGAAAGAGATAGAAGAAGAAGAACAGAAACACAAAACATCTCACAATCGCAGCGGATAAAATATAATAATAAATAGTCACAATTTACAAAGGAATACTATTACGTCGATTACATTTCATATACATCAGAGTTTCACATATATACAGTCACTAAATATATACAATTAGCAAGTCTCCGATTAATAATAATATAAATACAGCGGAATACTCTATACGCTATTGCCATCCAGGTCGCCTCCTGAGCTCCAAAACGTACCTACCTGAAAATCTGTAATACTCGGTCTGACCCGAGCATTACACCAAAGTAACACCCGGGTCAGGCTGGAAACCAGCGTGAGTAAACCCATTTAACAAGGAATACAAAGCAAACAACTTATGTGAACCCGGGACAACTTATATCAATATAACCAATTCATAATTTGCTATAGACAACACTTATTTCACATATCAATTTCTAAGTACCAAACTTAGATAAAATAATTCAATTCTCTTAAATCATTTCATTCCAGCAAATAGATTTCACATATCAACCTATAAAATATTCGAAGTGGTTTCGGATATTTCCTAATACCCGACTTCGGCCTCTTCGAGATTTGTGCCGTCCAAACCCAAATTATCAAAATGAAATACTCAACATTTGATAACAGGAATATCATCTCATTCAAGCATCTAATACCAATCAATCATTCATAAGCAAATTTTATCGCTTCCAAATTAATTCAATTGATTCTAATTGAATTTCCGACCTCCAATCACTTAGATTCCTTCATTTAGTATTGATTAGTTTCAGATCAATAAGTCAACCCTTCCTTCATAACACATCTTAATTATTTACCATGGGTTAATTATTTTCAATAACCTTCAAGTAATATTTTCGTTAAATTTTATGATATTATGTATTTTTAACTAAGTGAAAGAGTAATCCTTCATTACTTCACAAATTAATTAACCATAATCAATTACACTAATCCTTAATTACTTACATTAATTAGTTTCTCACGAGTCATTTTTGATTAATTCATCTTAATTAATCAATCTTTAATCACATTGTTGATTATATAAGTTAATGGTTCCAAATTATGTTTTGACTTGTTCTAATCTAAATTAATTACTTTAATTCGATCCAAATATTAATCATTCTAGATTAATCTCAATCTGTAATTAACTATTCCTTTTTATTTACTTCGTCGATAAATTAATCACCCCATAATTAATTATCTTAATTAATCTCTTGCCAAATTTCACAAAGCAGTTATATTTTATGAGTTACATTAAGTAATTATTTATCACACCATCAAATGATTATTCTGAATTACTTATACTAAGTTAATTAACTTACAACTTAATTTATTATTTATTTAAATACCTTTTATTACTGAATTAAATAACCCAAATCATTAATTAATTAAATTAATTAATTATCCATTTCAATTATCTTACTAATTTAATGTACTACAAATCATTAAGTCGTTGGTAACTTTTAAACGGAAACGTTTCTTATTTAAGTTGTTTCTAAATTTAAAACAACTTAAAATTCTCAATACTTCGAGTTAAGCAACCATTAACTCGAGAACCATCTAATATTAAAATCACCAGAACATCAACTCACAGTGCATATCAAATCAATTAACTCATTCAATCAAATATTTTAATTTAACCATTTAAACTCAAATAGAAATCTAATAGAGTGAGATTTACTCACCTTTGCTCCTTAAACTTGTAATCCACTTCATTCTCGATTTGGTTCCACGACTTTCAACCTTGTATAAATAATTATATGATTTTTGTTAATATTTGAATCAAATCAAACAATTAAATTTCGTTTCATAAATTTAATCAATTAACAATTTAATTCTAACCGATGATTTACCTTTATTTTTAAACCAGTTTCTTTTAAATGAATTTAAGAAATCAATTATCTTAACAACTTACTGTTACTCTATATATATACATAAATAACTGATCCAAAATAAAATTGTTTAAGCCATTTGTTTACTTCACTATTCGAAATCAGCGAATTGTAAACTTACTTTTTTATATATATAAAAATCAAAGCTTTGGGAAAATAAAAACAAGGTTGATATACCTTGCAGAAACATGAACCCTACACAGAAGACCTTCCTCACCCTCGCGAAGGCAGACCACGCGGTTCATCACCATCCAGCTCCAACCATCACTGCAAACCATACATCCTTCAATAGCGATCCTAATCGGCACCAAGCTTCACGCGAACGCCATCGCGACCAGATCGAGATACGATCGCGCCATCTCCTCCCAGAGTATAACCCTAGGTTCAATCGCGACATCATCGCCGCTCCGTATCTCGCGAAGCCCAGCGTACGATGAGCAACCCAAAAACCCACGTCGCCTCCTAAAATCGCGACCTCGAGCTCCCTTCCACCCACGGCGACATCGTGATGCGCTCGGTGATTGGCGAACGAACAATGGGTTCCACGCGTCTTAGGGTTAGGTCACGAACGAATTGAATAAAATGATTTCGTTTTCAATTTCGAGGGGCTGGCTTCGGCCATTTTCCTTTTTTTTTTTTAAGGTTCGGTCTGGTTCCAGAAATGAGAGGGGAGAACGGTATAAGATAGATATTTGAGAAACTTCTTGAGTACACTTGAGATTATAATATAATAAAATATGAAAATATCTCGTATACCATAGATTGAAATCCTAAACCCCGAATCAGACACGCCGACAGGCGTTTAAAAGGTTCTACCCGCATTCCGAACACAAAATGGAATGTGTTTTGGAGGCAAATCTGAACGTATGTGTGAGTTACGGAATTAAACGATCGATACTCAATTAAATCGATTAAAATAAATATACGCGTTTCGAGTTGCCAGGGTCAACCGACAACTCCGATTGCTACGAAAATTGAAATCCGATAATAACTAACTATTACGGATCCAATGGAACTGGTTTCGTTGAATTCCGATACTGTGCCTCGGAAGGCTATTTTTAAATATCGATTTAAACGATATATTATTAAAATTGAACGAATCACCTTTAATTTAACTTCCAACCATTATATTATCTTCAGTATCGTCATTAAAAAATTTATAAGCCTTCAAATTTCTTTTAATAGGCTTAAAATTCCATATTCAACCATTTACCCAGTTTTCAATTATTAAATTCAATATTTAAACTATATAATTCAATGATTTAATTATCAAGTAAATATTGATATTTGGAATTCAAGTTTAAAATTAACCTTTAAATATTTTAAAATCAATTAACTATTCAAATTTAAATTGTTAGAAATTCTGGGTCATCACACATACCCAACCAAAACCAGATCCAAATCTTGCCTTAGACCTGTAGTACACCTTATGGCTGAACTTGGAGGTTGTTGGAAGCAAGTGCAAAGCAATTCTGCTTTGATTCATGCAGTTGATTCTATCTTATTATATCGTATTTTGCATTCGAAAACTTATGTTATTATTATTATTTTGTGTGACTTGTATTCAATGGATTTGATACTTTGGCTCTTCCACTCATCTCTGTGTCATGTTATAGCGCTTGTGTGGATTCCTTTTGTGCATTCGTAGTTGTGTCTCCAGCTCAAACTAGTGAGTTATTCTCACCAGACAATTTTGTACTTATATAACTAGTAAATCGATTACCTGTGAATCTGTAAAATGCATCACCATATTATATCTGCTATATTATGATCATATGATGTTCACCCATGCTTAAACATCTGTTATATCATATGTTACTGTTATATTATGCTGTTTTGTTGTTTATATCTGTTTATCACATTGCAAGTTCCCTTTAGAATAGAATCACTATGGGTTGAAATGATACATACCCGAACGGACTTTAGAATAAGGGAATATCGTTATGGGCTGAAATGATAGGCTGAGTGATTTTCAATTTATTTCATTTACTTGGTACTGCGGGTTTGAAATGATAAAACCCGGATTTTCTTTGTAAATTACGGGTTGAAATGATATATTGCTCGTATCACTTTACCTAGCATAGAAAATTATATACAGGCCGTAGTTAAAATATGTTTTTCTAAAAATTTTAAAATATGTTTGAAATTGTAAAACTTATTATATTTTGATTTTAAACTTAATTAAAAAGAAATGATAAAATCCGGATTTTCTTTGTAAATTACAGGTTGAAATGATATATTACCCGTATCACTTTACCTAGCCTAGAAAATTATATATAGGCCCGTAGTTAAAATATGTTTTTCTAAAAATTTTAAAATATTTTAGAAATGTAATTATTATAATATTTTTATATAAATTTAATAAAAAAATAATTTTTTTAAAGTATTATTGATTTTCTGGAAATTTATAAGTTAAATAAATTATGGAAAAGTTAGAAAATTTGAATGTAAGTCATTTTGGAAATTTTGATTTAATTATAAATGGAAATTAAATTAAATATGAAATTATGATAAATTTATGATAATTTGAATTTAAAAATGAATTTAGAGTGATTTTATAATATATTAATGATTTTTGACTAAAGTTAAAATGTGGAATGAATGATTATTTAAGTTGAAATTTTGAAATATAACCAAAATGGGAATTTGTGAATTTGGCTTAAAAGTGAATTTTAAGTTAAATAAATAAAATTGAAATTAAGTTATATTTTGAAATTTTAAACTTAAGTGTTAAGTTGAAATCTAATTCAATGAATTTAAAATTTAATGTTGAAATTTAATAAGTGAATTATTATTAAATCTTGATTTTTGAATGGAAATTTAACTTTATAAAATCATGAACTTAAGGAAAATTAAATGATGTTTATAAATGTGAAAATGTATGATTTTATAAGTTAAAAAAATTTTAAATAAAAATATAATTGGTTGTGGAATTATATATTTGAAGTTAATTAACTACATTTTTGAAATGCTATTAATTGTAATGTAAATGATATTACACCATTTGTAAATGCTGTAGTTGATGATAATGAACTGAAAAGCTAAATTGAATTAAAGGCTATTATAGCATATTTTGTAAGCACTATAATTATTGAATTTAACTAAGTTTATTTGAAATTTAATAAACCCTATTACAGCATTTTTAGAATGCTGTCTTTTGTTAAATTTAACTGCTTGAATGTAACTTTCTGTAGTGTTCTCTTAATGTTGCGAAAAGTGAATTTTCACTGGTCTGATAAACTTAAGTGAATAAATGAACTTTTAAAGTTGAAAAATTTTAGAAATTTAATAATTTAATTATTAAATATAATAACTTCATTTTTATTGATTTAAAATGATTTTTGAAGTATAAACTGTTTTGAAATGTGAATTGAAATGGTATTTAAAATTGAATGAACTGAATAATGATTTGAAATGTGGTTTTGAAAAGATATGATATTTTGATAATATATTTAAATGATTGAAAATGAGTTTTTGTAAAGATATGATATTTTGATATATTAAAATGATTGGAAATGAAGTTTCGTAAAGATAAGATATTTTGATACATTAAAATGATTGGAAATAAAGTTTTCTAAAGATATGATATTTTGATATATTGAAATGATTGGAAATGAAGTTTTGTAAAGATATGATATTTTGATATATTAAAATGATTTGAAATGTGGTTTTGAAAAGATATGATATTCTGATATATTGAAATGATTGGAAATGAAGTTTTGTACAGATATGATATTTTGATATATTAAAATGATTTGAAATGTGGTTTTGAAAAGATATGATATTTTTATATATTAAAATGATTGAAATGTGGTTTTGAAAAGATATGATATTTTGATATATTAAAATGATTGGAAATGAAGTTTTGTAAAGATATGATAACTTGATATATATTGAAATGATTTGAAAGGAAGTTTTGTAAAGATATGATATTTTGATATATTAAAATGATTGGAAATGAAGTTTTGTGAAGATATGATATTTTGATATATATTGAAATGATTTGACAGGAAGTTTTGGAAAGATATGATGTTTTTGAAATTATTTGGAATTAATTTAATCTTTATTTAGATAAAGATTTGGATTTGAAATGATATCCTATTTTGAAGTATAAATATTATTTTAAAAGTTATAACTACGGGTTATAATAACGATTGGTTGGCAAAGAGACCGAAATTTGATATCTGGCATACTCTTTGTCGATACTGAAAACCACTTTGAGAACCATGTACACGGTGGAGATTCCGGAATGAAGTAGGATGGTGGCGACATTCTTGAAGTATATTTACGTGGACCCGACTCCCATAAATTGGCTTAAGGTGGCTAAAACAGGAGCAATCTCAGGCCAAAAGAGGTAGCTCCTCTGGTCGGACACATTCCTTCGATTCTATACTCTTACTTGTGATTGATTAGATGGCCATCCTCCGATTTTGATATGGGAGTGTGTTCCAAGGTGGGCGTATGTGGCTGCTGCGTTACCACCAGCTCGTGTGCGTAATTGGTATATCTACCCTGGCATTGCCTTGTGTGCCATGTCACCTACCATACCGAGCCATTACTACGAGTTTCTATTTGTGTCGTACCTATGCAGTATCTTCTCGCAGTCTCCCGATCAGGAGATATGCAGGTACTATATAGACTACTGGCACTATTATGTGTGAAGGGTGATATGGGTAAGCCCGGAACGCTATTTTAAGGTAAGTCTATTTTACTGTAGGCATTATTATAATAGCGCAATATTACTATATAGTAAATAGTTTAATGGATCCTTAGAGGATGGGCGGTCCCACGCATCCTTTAAGTTACTTGTACCTTAACAGTTCACTTGAGTTTGTTTACATTATATAAGTATATATTATCCTGACTCGAGTGTTTGTATTTTTATTTATGCTCGGGTCAGCCTGAGTTATTCACAGATTTGGATTCCACTTTCTGGAGATTGGAATCGCTGGAGAATATCTGCTTATTTAGTTTTATCTATTCCAGTTCTGTTGTTCTATTCAGCTTGTACTCAGTTATCCTCTTGAGACTTCTGTTGTACTTTATTTCTTCTGTTGTATTTTATTTAACTCCGATATATTTATATAGTAGCTTCATGAACTACTATTCCTTTTACTTCCGCTGCATTATTAAATACTCTGTGTCTGTGATCTGCGATTATTATTTACTGTACATTCTGAGATTTGCCAAATTTTATTTTCAATGCGCTATTTTGAGCAATGCAAGTCCGACATGTGCGAATGCGAATGGTTGAAAATATCGATTGTTACACTTACCATACGTTAATTATGAAATAATGTTTATTTCTCGGTATCGACTGAAGAAAAAAATAGACAAAGCTATATTTCAATATGAATATTATGAATATTCTTTTGAAATAAAACTATAATGTGGTAATTTTTTCTTATAAGAAAAGTGATGCATTGGTAAATAAAAAAGTATCTAATATTATTTGTGGTTGTTTTGGAATTATGGACTAAGCTGTAGTTTTGAGAAATAATTTTAATGTACGATCTTGAATCATATCATACTAGTTAATTATATCTCAAACAATAAAGGGTTATACACTCATTCAGTGGGAGTATCATAAGAGTTGATGAACTCCTCGGATTGATACATATAGGTGTATGCAATCATAAATCTATAAATACCAAAATGATTACTTACACTTCATCGTATTCACCGATGAGTTATCGTCGACTTGGACGTGTGTATTTGATACACATGTAGTATGTCTACGATAAACTCATAGAGTACAAAACATAAGTAGATAAAATAACATGCAATAGAAATGATTCGATTTGATCAAGTGAGTGAGTATATTGGAAAAAGATCCGAATGTAACTAAAAATGAATAAAGATTCAATCTCAAAAGTCACTCCACCACTGATGCATAATGATGCATCGATAAGGGGTAATCGAACTTTGTTGAAGAATATGCGATTAATTGTGAGTGGATGAGTTAATTTCTTTCTATAAGGTCAAGTACTTAAGAGTAGTACATAAGATTAATATTATTTCTTCTAAATAACGGTTTACAAAATCATATAAGATAAGAGTTTATAAGAAACTCCAACATATCCTAGGCCAAGGAGTTGGCAGGTTATGTGAGTCAAAAGATTGCATGCAATAATTGTTCATGAAGGATCTTGTATGAATCTTTTCAAAAGGAGTTTGAAAAGACTGTCATTGGATGAAATGTTTTTGTTTTGAACATAACTTTTATAAACTAAAACCAAATCGGGTTAATGAATAAGGAAATTCACAAAACATTTGTGAATACCTATTCTATTGCACCGAGAGACATTTCAAGAAATACAAACTTCATTGTGAAGGAATTTCCTGAGAAATTATTGGTGGTAAAAAGGATTTGGGTACGATCCAAAGATAGAACTGATTAGATGAGATGAATTAAAATTGACTAACCTAAACGAACAAATTGCATTAAAGTGTCTAATAAGTGTTCTTGCTCATTGAAGAGAAACTATGAGTTTCTTGTCAATGTCGAAAATATATAATCCTCGATTGTTTAATTAAACCACTAAGAGGGTTGACTATATCATTTGGTATGACACGCAAATCTGAAAGAATTCCAAGTACGCTGTCAAATATGATTTTTGTAGTCGTAACCTAAGGGATGTGATCCATCGGCCGTGATTATGTCTTTATGAGCAAGACTGATGCAGTTGGAATTAAATGAGCAACGTTGATAAGAATAATATCGCAAATTTTAATTGTTGAAATTAGTGTAATAGATTCTGCGTTCAACGCGCTCAAGTTAATTCTGATTTACTCACAAAATTGCCACTTGATATGTCTTTATGTTTGATACATATGTATTAAAACAGAAAATTTTAAAAAAAGATTTAGAGTAAACTGTTTACACATATTAACCAAAACGTCTCGAAGTCGGTGGGAGAGATGTTGAGTTTGTGAGTCTTTGGATATAATCCAAGAAATGATTCAAAAGTATTATTTTTATAAGCATCAACATTGAATAAGTATTTTGATAAAAATATCAAATTGTTTGATTTTCAATCAAAGTTCAGAGGAAGCGTGTGTTCATAAGAAAGAATGTTAAAAGGTACAATGATATTTCTAAGCTATAAGTAAACAACACGTTGTTGATTTTAACTATGTACTTGTGTTAAAATCAGCCTTAGTTATTTTAATACTCAACATTGGATTAATAAATGATGTCTTTTATAGTAAGTAAAAAAGATGTCGGGAATGTCCTAAATGATATGCAAAGACACCTTATTAAAATGTTTAGTATGGAACATGTAAGATTGATTCCTTTACATTGGCAAAAGGAATTATCATGCATGTTGTGTTGCCTACGATATCATGATTTGTTTATGTAATTGATACATGAAAAAAATATCAAATCCAAATTGATATAACTAACTGGTTGTTTGAAGTTCTCATGTATTTATGAGAAACTAGAGAATTGTTTACAGAAACATAAGTTCCTTATATAGAAATGTTCAGACTCAAACTTTCACACTAATATTGAGTATAATATATCAATAACAAATCTTTAAGTTGGAAATGTTCCAAATGAAATAACATGGCCAGTTCAATGAAAAAAGGCTAGGTACATCGCCTTGAACAGCGCCGCAGTCAAAACAATGTATATAAAAAATATAAGTGCACAAATTTATAATTGAGCCGATTCTAAATGTTGAAATCTCATCGTAGAGTTATATGATAACAATATCATAATGTTGTTCGTAATAGAACTTAGCTCTCACTCGAAGTCGAGAGACATACTTCGAATTATTCCACATGATAAAACATTTTATCACCATCTGAAAGTTGATTGACAAAGTAGATAATTAATACATAATAGCATACCCGTTTACAAAGGGACTGGCCTAATTTATTTTGAGAAAACCGATTGGAAAAGTCAGAATAAGATTCCATAATTGACCCCAAGTGCAAGTGGGAGATTGATAGAGTTAGAGGTATTCCTGAGGAGCAATTATGTAATTTGTTACATATATCTAACTCGTTGACCAATCTTATTCAAAACAAAGTTATTTTCTTTCTATTATATACTTGATATATATTAGTTAATAACTTTAACTAAAAGTATATGTTAACGTGAAAATCAGACGCTAACACCCCGGTGTATGTAGAGTAAATATGAAAGCACCACCCGTCAATACAGGAATTAGAGATAAGCAAAAAAATGTGGAAAAGCAGTAAAAGACACAGTTTTTATAGTGGTTCGGCTTATAGTCAAGCCTACGTCCACTTTAGTTCTCTTTATTACTGACTTAAGTACAACTTATACAACTTTCTTCAATTACAACACTGATGAGACAAACAACTAGAACTCCGATGTAGAAGAATTCTTTGAATCCATGTTGATTGTGTTAGATTTCCTCTTGAAGTTAGTTGAGATGCCTTTCGTGTTTGAAGTGTCAAGTGAGTCGAGAATTCAGCAGGGTATCGGCGTTCCAAGAATGAGCCAAAAAGATCCCCCCAATATTGGAGTTAGTGTCGTATTTATAGGGTGAGCTCGGAGTTAGGTCGTAGGTCGTAGGTCGAGGGGCGACCTAGGGATAGGTCGGGAACGACCTAAGGTTTCGTCTTAATAGGGTAGCTCCTGATCCTCCTTGAGCGAGCTAACGGGTTGGGCGACCTAGTGGTCGCTATAATTTAGGTCGTGGGCGACCTATGGGATGGCAGGAGAGAGAGATGCGACGGCATAAAGAAGTTGCTCTAACATCCTTAGGTCGCGAGCGACTTAGTGGAAAGGACTAGGTCGCGGGCGACCTAATGGTCGTGTGATACAGGTTGTAGCTCGTGGAAGATGCTAGGTCGCTTGAGTATTAGGCCGTTAACTCGTTGAGTCGTAGGTCGCTAGACTATCTGATCCCTTAACAGGTTAAGCCGTTAGGTCGCGATACCTTTTAAGTCGGTACTCCACTTCAGCAGTTAGGTCGCTGGTCTTCTTAGGTCGCAGAATACTTAAGTCGTTAGGTCGCTATGTTTCTTAACTCGGTCATGCTTTAGGTCATTAATAGGCTAACTCGTTAGGTCGCTTGGGTTGTTAGGTCGCCAGGCCCTTTAAGTAATTAGGTCGCTGCTTCATTAGGTCAGTGAGCTACGAATTTGAGGAGTTAAAACTTGCCCCTCGAAGTACACGCCTTAGATCGTAGGTCGTGTGCTTCGATATCTTTTAACCCGTCCCCTTCTGAGTCGCTAGGTCGCAAGCGACCTAAAGGCTTGGTTAGGTCGTTCGTGCTGTTTCAGGTTCTTCCATCTCAAAGTATAAGTCGTCCACCTTCTTCTTTCTTCTCATCACTTACTCCTTTATTCGAATCCGCCATTAACGAGTCCTCGAGCTTCCCAAAGACAATTTCGAACCAGCTAATCACTGATTATCCTTAATACTTCATTGCGTAAGTGAATCTGCTTCCTATTCAATCCTCGATTATCATTGAATCATGAATCCCACTTTCCATCTCTGACCCACTTCCTTACGCCACGTTTTACTATAAATCTCATTACATTGATTGTTGATGGACTTGAGGTAGTTCGATTTGGCTTTAGACGATTCACAAGGAGAAGATAATGGGTTACAGTGTTTTTAGGCTAAATGATTTGTGATTATGGAGGAGGTGAGGAGATTGTCAACAGGCTAGCGGGTTATGGGGGAGGAGACTTAGGATTTTCCAAGGGGAAACGGCCTGAGACTGCCGAGCAACCTCTGGGACAATCTAGTGGATCAAGCAAGTTAAAGATTCTCGAGATTTAGGGGAAAACGAACGACCCACTGGCTCACGACCTGGCGTGACTGCGACCTTCCCTTCTTGCGACCTATCATGCTCGAGTAACATGGGGCCTAAAGCAGAACGACCTTACTTTATAACGACCTAACTACCAACGGCATAAGTGTTAGGTCGTAGCCGAGCTAGGACTTGGACGATTTTTCATCACTCCGACCTGAGACTTTTGTCCCTTACTATGCATCACGATTTGAAGAACCAACGGCTTAACTTAACTCGCGGCACATCCTTCTCGCGACCTAACTTATTTGCGGCTCAACTTGCTGGGGCATATGTCTTAGGTCGTGGGCGAGCTAACTCTCAGGCACTTATTGCTACTTATTTTTCCCGCGAGTTAAGCTTTCAGGTCGTGCGAGGGTTTTGAACGACACAACACTTAACCAAATCTGCTTTGCCTTTGCCCTGAGGTTCCATGCCTTGAACCGTTTGACTTGGATTGTAGCTTAATGTCTTAATCAAAACTTGAATATTTGCACCGTCCAACAGAACTTGATCGTATTTCAACCTTGAACTGCTAGAATAAGCTACTCGGACTTTGTTGCACTTCTTTACAGATTACACTAACTTTAATGCTAACAACCTGTTAAACACAACACTTGTAGAAAAATGGGACGAATATACTGCCACTGATTGCCCACATCGAATGACAGATTAGTCGATAAAATATAATCAACTTAAAAAAATTATATGAAATGCTGTGAACCAACAAATCCAAGTGAAGTAGTAAAGCAATGTTAATCAACTAAAGCCGATTTGTTTGCATCAATACTGCACTTGCATTTGGACTTAAGGCGACAAGTCCTGAAATTTTACAATGGTCGTATGTTTATTAATTTAATTCCAGTTATACTTGCTTGTCACTTTGTTAGTTTTACACAACACTTCACATTTAGGAAACGCACACCTTCACATTTGAATATCCAGTTCCTTGGGTAGAATGTCTTCTCAAGAAGAGATAATCGAGCAATCTGAAGGAGTCTTCCCGATAGCCGACCCATTGGTCGATCCTCCGGAGAGAACTCCAACTACGTTGAGTCAGCGGGTATTCAATCAATCACGAATTCAATTTGGGATTGCCGAAGTGGATGCTATACTTCCTAGCCCAAATGATACTGCCGACAGGCCACCTCTCGGTTTTGTTGCCGTCAACCGTCAGATGTGCCTTTGTGGTGCCATTCCTCCTTTCAACAAATTTCTTCATTAACTCCTTTTCCGGCTAACCATTTCTCCCTTTCAACTACATCCCAATGGATACGCCTTCCTGATGGGATTGTGTGTTTTATTCAGGAGGACACTTAATCGTCTTTCGAGCTTCGAAGAAATTTGCTACTTATGCACATTGGCAAAGAATAAAGACCACCCCTCCTTTATACTCGTGAGAAGTGCCAGAAATCACAAACTTATCACCGATCTTTCCGAAAGCGCTCACGGTTTTCTGAATCAATTCTTCTTCGTCCGCTGCCCCCAGGGGTTTTATGCCATCTGGAGAAAAGGAAGTAAGATTGCTCATTCCCGTTCTTCCCGTTTCAGCTTTTCAAAATCCGAATTGCTGAGTGCTAACTTCATTCTTTTCTTTTATAGCACTTCCTCCTCCCTCTAGAAATCCAGTCACAAGACGACTTTTGATAGATTAAGTGTCGTGTCGGCTGAAGAAAGAAGTATTAAGTTTTTGCTGAGAGTTGAACTTCTACACCAATATGGGCTTTTGCACCCTCCTCATTCTACTCAGCCTCATGAAGTTCCCGATTCTCCGGTCAAGTCACCAGATGCCCTAGTTTCTGCTGAGGAACCTATACTGAAGGAACCTACTTCTGAGGCTTTACTGGTGAAGTGCTCTACTTCCACTGATATTACAGGGCCATCTGACAACTTACACTTGCCCCGATCATTGATGAGGAAGATCCTTTTCATTATTCACGGAAATCCGGTGATGAGGGAACCGAGAGAGTGAGTCCTGCCAATCAGAGTGGGGATGACATTTTTGAGGGCTTGAGCGACCTGATGATCACTTCACAGGAGCTCTTTAAAGATGGCCCTGTTATCGCTAGAGTTACTTCTTCAGCAGTTGAAGCAACATCCATTTTACAACAAACTCCGTTAGCCCAAGAGTTGACGCTATCTGTAAAACCCATCATTTCCCCGCAACCGAGGAGTGATTCGTAGTTTGATGAGCGTAGTTTGCACGTTACACACACTTAGGATTTTTCAGCACTCATACGCACTTTGCCTCTTTACTTCAGAGATTCTCAAGTTTTGCATGTTTCTCATTTTCAGGTTCTTCAATGGGGCGACGCAGCTCTTACTATGACGACTTCCAGAGTTACGGAAGGCGCGGCTCCTTTGATCCCAAGAGATATCTTCCTTCCTATAGGGAGACTGACGAAGAAAGAGCTGCGCGGAAAGCTCGTGAAAGGCGTGCCTACGAAGAACATCATGAGAGACGGGATGAGCGACATGATTCTTCCCAGAGGGAAGACGATTCACACAAGCGAAAATCCCGTGACGATAAAGGGAAAAGTCACGTTGCTGAAGAGATGAGCAAAAGGGCCAAACATGGCGAAGGGCTGGCATCCGAAATTTCCAAAAAGCCCGCTGCTCCTATGCAATCCCAATCTCCTGCCCTGGCACGTACTGATGTTCAAACAATCATTGGCAGGCCCTCATATCAGGTCGGACCAGGCCCGGCTACTCTTCAGAGTCGATTCCCGAACTGGTGCTTAAAGGGAGTGCACTTTGACCTTAACCTGGTCCCGATCGACAAGCAGGCAATGTTGCGCAATCTCGATGCTGTCAAACTCGATATTGAGATAATGTCGGGTTGGCAAAAGCTTGTCGACTAGCTTCAGAGGGTAAACCGTGCAAACCTTGAGGCCATGCTAACAATGGAAAACGACAAGTCTGAATGGCAGAAAACTCTTGAGCTGCATGATGCAGCAATGAGGAGCATCGCTACTTATAATGAGAAGCTCGAAGCGGAAGTTGAAAAACTTAAAGAAGATCTTGCCACTTCCTCCACTTCCTATTCTCAAAAGGAGTAAGTGCTTCAACAACAAGTGCGAGATGCTCACGCCGCTCAAAGAGATGCTGAAGCTAGGCTCGAGAGTCAGGAGAAAATTATGGAAGGCTATCGCACGGATATTGTAGAGCTGCGCAAGAAGACTAGCTCTCAGGACGCGGAGGTCGAAATGCTAAAAATTTGACTTTCTAAAGCTGGAAAAGAGCGTGATGAGGCTGTTGCCGGCAAAATTGTAGCTGAAGAGTCTCATGAGGCAACGAAGGCCAATATCAGCTCAACATTATTTGACTTCTACTTGCATAGCGTCCTGGGGCACGGTAGTCTCTCCTTTCTAGGCCCCAAATATGAAATAACTCTGGCCGAAGTGTGGGAGGCCATACTTGACATGCTCGGCGGTGCTGGCTATGCTGAGGCGGATTTAGAGGCAAACTATCTTGATGATAATGCATGCGCCGCTCTTGTGAGGGGAAAAGAACAACTTGCCAAAGAGAGAGCCGGAATGGCAGAAGGAGAACATGTAGGGAAGACAACTTTAACCGACCCCGTTCAACCTTCGATTTCGGCCGATATCGACATTATTGGTTCCGGTTCCCATTCTCCGCCTCCTACTAAAGCCATCATTGAGGGTGCAACCGCTCACAATGGAGATGAGAGTCAAGAGAGTGGTGACGCGCGGGGCTTCAAAGTTGACATAGTAAAGCCTGCTTCGCCAGGTAACCTTACTACTGATCTTGCTCAAGTGGACTGCTCATTCGCTTCACATGAATTTGATGAACTTCTTGATTATTTTTTAAATCTCGACACGCCACTAACTCCTCTCTTTACGAGAGATACTGGCTTTAACTTCTTTTCTTCTGTAGAGAAAGCACCGAGCATTGTTCAGACTTCCCCTCCTCCAGTTATTCCTCCTCCGTCTCTTCAGGTCACTCCTCCTTCTTCCTCTCAACCGGGATCACAAGAGGAGCAGATAGAAGCTCTCCGTGGTTTGGATGATCTCATTGCTTCTCAAGAGCCGAGGGGAGAAGAACCTGAAGAAGGTGAGAAGACTACAGAACGGACTGCTTCTGATGATATAGCGTTATCCGCTTTTTTTACTTCAGGCATTGGGTCTTCTTCTAAGAAGAGGGGGAAAAGTGGAGTCTCAAAGAAGAAGAAGGAAGCTTCAGACGGCGAAGAAAAAGCAGAGGAAAGTCCAATTGTGCCCCTTTCTCCTTCTTCCCCTACTCTTACAAGCCGGCCTAAGAAGTTGATCATCCGGCCAGGCGTAGGCTCGAAAGGTGGAAGGAAGAAGAAATGATGGCTTTGGCCTTATGCTTTTTATCTCGCTTCTTGCTTTTTTCTTTTTGCTTGTATATATAAACTTGCGTTGACCGGAGATTGTGCGGGTACCGGTCCCCGTCTTCTTTTGTTTCGAAACCTGCATATGTATATAAAGAATTTTATAGTATGGAATAAAATGATTCTTTTACTTGTACAAACTTCAGTCTGTATTTGAGAATGCATCTATTCTTTTTTTTTTTATATACAAGTTTCTTTGTTTTCTCTGTGTGATGTTGCCGTAAACCTATGGTATGTTGCTTGAGCATTGTTTTTTATTTTTGTGACTATATTATATTGCCCCCATACCATGGTTTATTGCAATCTCTTTCGCATTGGCAGAATTTTGGAGAACAACTCTTCTGTTTCGAGAAGACTTGTATTCTTTCTTTAGAGAACAACTTTTCCATTTGAAGGAGGTTTGCATCTGTACTTTATAAGATAATATTTCTGTTTTAAGGAAATATTTTTCTGATTTAGTAGAATGCGCCTCATATTGGAGAAGTTTTCTCTCTTTTCTTTTTGTTGCAAAGTTTTTACACTTCACTTTCGGAGAAAGTCACTTTTATTTTGGCAAGTGAATTTTCCTTCGTGGTAAAGTGGGCCTTCGAAAAAGGGCTTCAACCTGCTTGTGCCTCTGAAGAGGGCTTTTGTTTGATTGTGCCTCTGGGAAGAGGGCTTTTTGTTTGATTATGCCTCTGGGAAGAGGGCTTTTTGGTTGTGCCTCCGGGGAGAGGGCATTTTTGTTTCTGCCTTTGGGGAGAGGCTTTTATCTTTTCCCTGTCCGCTGGGAAGCACGCCTCCGCAGAGGGCTTTTCACATTTCGACTCGTGTGAAGTTTTATTTCAGATCACGGTGAAATGTGTGCCTCTGAGTAGGGCTTTTGCCTAGAAGTTTGGAGTTTTCTTCTCTCGGTTGGATGGATTCACGGGGCAGACACAAGTTAACGAGTGTCCTGTGCCACCGATCAGTCCACAACTTTCTATCGAGAAAGAGAACTCTCTTTTTCTGGCGAGGCCCACTAAAGGTCTTTTAGCATTTCAACTATGGTGAAATGGGCCTCCGGAGAGGGCATTTCACATTCCAGCACTTGTGAAGTTTTATTTCAAATCTCGGTGGAATGCGTGCCTCCGAGTAGGGCCTTTGCCTGGAAGTTTGGTGTTTCCTTCTCTCGGTTGGATGGATTCACGGGGCGGAAACAAGTTAACGAGTGTCCAGTGCCACCGATCAGTCCATAACTTTCTATCGAGAAAGAGAACTCTCTTTTTCTGGCAAGTCCCATCAGAGGTCTTTATCCTCCGAAGAGTTGTGCCTCCGAAGAGGGCTCGTGCCTCCGAGGAGGTCTTTTGCTGTTTGTTGTCTGCTCGCCCATATCTTCTCGCCATTTGCTCATATCAACGGTCCCATGTTACCATTTCCAAGCACGCATTCCTTTCTTTTGCAAGTAGCTTATTGTATCCAAAGGAGTATACTTCATTGTTAAATCAGTTTGCAGGGGTAGACACGGCTAATTAATCGCATGTTTGTTTGCTAAAACGTTCACAATTAGTTAGGAAGAGTCTACCTCTGGCGGAACTACTAACTGTTTGCTTGAAGTACTCCTTATATAGGATTTGAATCTGGAATATTTTGTGGCTAGATATTCATTTGTTGAGTGATGTCAGGAATCGCTTGGTCTTATGATGGGTAAGCTTTGTTTTAATAGCCTGCAATATTAAATCGACATTTTAGCAATACAATTGAAGTACTTTATATATCGAAATAAAATAAGCAGTATAGCACAAAAGATTTATAGTGGTTCGGCCAAGAACTGGGCCTACATCCACTTTATAGTTCTTATTATTCACTTGCAGTGGCTTTACAGTGGCTCTCAATACAAGAATCATACATTCATCATTCTTTTTACAGACTTAAGCAAAGCTTTTAAGTAAAATATGGACGCAAATAATTGTTGTTCCAAGCTCTTAGAATTGGATCTCCTTCGACAGTTGTCAGTTTGAAAGTGCCATCAAGAAGTTTTTGGCCTATGACATATGGCCCTTCCCAGTTTGGCGCAAACACTCCTTTTTGTCGTCATGACCCTTTTCAAGACTAGATCTCCAATCTCAAAGCTGCTTTGGCGAACTTTGGAATTGAAATGTCCGGCAATTCTTTGCTGATGGGCTGCAACTCTGAGCTGAGCCTCTTACCTTTTTTCATCAAGGAAGTCAAGTGCATCCAGTTGCAACTTTTCATTTTCAGCTTGGTTGAAATGAATTCTTCTATGTGAAGGAACTTCTATTTCCACCGGAATCATTGCTTCCGATCCATATGCTAATGAAAATGGAATGTGCCCAGTCGCAGTTTTGTGGGTAGTTCTGTATGCCCATAATGCTAGTGGAAGCCTATTGACCCAACCACCTTTCGCTTTTTTCAGCTGTTTTTTGATGGTTGATTTGATAATTTTATTTACTGCTTCCACTTGCCCGTTTGCCTGCGGATGAGCCACTGCTGAGAAGCTTTTCTGGATCTTGAATTGCTTGCAAAAATCTTGGAACTCTTCACTTTCAAATTGGGTTCCATTGTCCGTGATTATTTTTTGAGGCACGCCATACCTGCAAATGATATTCTTAGTTACAAAGTTTATCATCTTTTTAGAGGTAATAGTAGCTAATGGTTCAGATTCAGCCCATTTAGTAAAATAATCAACAGCGGCAATAGCATATCTGATTCCGGATTTGGCAGTTGGCAAAGGCCCGATGAGATCTATTCCCCAAATAGCAAATGGCCATGGACTGACCATCTGTGTTATCTCTGTGGAAGGTGCTCTTGGGATTTTTGCAAATCTCTAGCATCGGTCACATTTTCGGGCATAGCTTGCAGCATCACGATTAATATCTGGCCAAAAATACCCATATCATAGGATTTTCTTTGATAGAGTTTGACCACCTGAATGGTCTCCACACTCTCCTCCGTGTACTTCCGCTAGAATTGTTTTAGCTTCTTCCTTGGACACACATCGGAGTAATGGCATTGAGAATCCCCGCCTGTACAATCGGTCATCCTGAATTATGTATCTGGAGGCTTTTCTTAGCAACTTCTGTCGTTCGTTTGAATTTTCTGGTAGAGAACCGTTGAGCAAATATTCCATTATCGGAGTCATCCATGATTCTTGCTCTTGAGGTATAGTCATGATCCAGTCAATATCCATCTCATCAATGCTTGGAGATGACAGGACTTCCACAGGAACTAATCCCAATAATTGAGCTTCACCAGTGCTCGCTTACTTTGCGAGAGAATCTGCCTTCATGTTCTCTTCCCGGGGTATATGATTTATCGTATAATGGTCAAGGTCACCGAGAAGTTCCCAAGCTCTTGACGGATAAGCAGGCAGATTTCCTCCTTTAGTTTGAAACTCTTTCTTGACTTGACATACAATAAGCTGTGAATCATTAAAGATTTGCAACACTTTGACATTCAACTCTTTAGCAATTCTCAAGCCGGCAATAAGAGCTTCATATTTTGCTTCATTGTTTGTCGAAGGGAATTCCAATCTCAATGCATAGCACAACGACCGCCCTTTAGGGGTTTCAAGCACAACCCCAGCTCCGGAACAGTAATCGTTTCTTGCGCCATCAACATATAATTTCCATTGAATTGGGGGATTATCAGTCACTTCTTCCTCACTATCACCTTTATCTGTACATTCTGCGATAAAATCCGCTAAAGCTTGTCCATTGATTGCTCTCCTGGGATGATAAGTGATGTCGTATTGGCTGAGTTCAATATTCCACTTCAGAAGACGACCCGAAGTCTCAGGATGAAACAGGACTTGCTTTAGAGGTTGATCAGTGAGAACTTTGATAGGATGATCTTGGAAATACGGCCTCAACTTTCTTGATGCAATGAGTAGACAATAGGCGAGCTTTTCCAATTTTGAATAATTCATCTCTGCCCCGGTGAATCTCTTGCTGATATAGTAGACTGGACGCTGAATTCTTTCGTCTTCCCTTACCAACGCTGCACTGAGAGCATGAGATGAGATTGCCAAATATACCAAAAGATTTTCACCATTGTCCGGCTTAGAAAGTATTGGAGGCGTTTCCATATGACGAATCAACTCATCGAAAGCTTTCTGGCATTCAGGAGTCCAGTCAAAAAAATTCCTTCCTTTCTTCAGTGCATCAAAGAATGGAATGCATTTATCAGTAGCTTTAGAAATGAATCAACTCAAGGCAGCGACTTTTCCATTAAGACTTTGCAATTCCTTCTTCGTTCTAGGAGCTTTTACTTCTTTTAAGGCAGCAATCTAAGTAGGATTAGCTTCAATGCCCCTAGCACACACAATGAAACCCAGAAACTTTTCGGACTCCACCACAAACGAACATTTCAAAGGATTAAGTTTCATTCCATATTTTCGGAGGATTGCAAACATTTCCGCGAAGTGGTCCATATGGTCTACCGCTTTCTTTGACTTCACCAACATATCATCAACATAAACTTCCATTGTTTTGCCAATCTGCGGTTTGAACATAGCATTGACGAGTCTTTGGTAATTTGCCCCTGCATTCTTAAGTCCGAAAGGCATGACTCTATAGCAGTAGAGACCAACATCGGTGATGAAGCTTGTATCCTCCTGATCCAGCTCATGCATCATAATCTAGTTGTATCTGGAGTAAGCATCCATGAAAGATAACAATTCGTGCCCCGCTGTTCCATCCACCAACTGATCTATCCTGGGTAATGGGAAGCAGTCTTTGGGGCGGGCTTTATTTAAATCTGAGAAGTCAATGCAAACTCTCCATTTCCCATTAGCTTTCTTAACCAGTACTGGATTTGAAACCCAATTCGGATAAGTAGACTCCTTGATGAAACCATTCTCCATAAGCCGGTCCACCTCTTCTTTCAACGCTGATGACCTTTCAGGACCCTGGGTTCTTCTTTTCTGTTTTACCGGTGTAAACCTCGGATCAATATTCAGAGTATGTACCGCAATTTTTGGGGATATTCCACACATATCAGCATGAGTCCAAGCGAATACGTCTAGATTTTCCTCCAAGAATGATATTAAGGAATTTTGAACCACCACATTAAGTTGCGAACACACATTCACTACTTTGTTCGGATCATTCGGGCCAACAGGTGCTGGCACCGTTACTTCAACTGGCACCACTCTATTCTCCCCTGCACTAGCTTTTCTGGGATCCATTTCTCTTCGTGCCCCGCTATGCTCGTAATTGCTACAAGGTTGGTTCTTTGATGCGGACTGGGGCTGCCGCATCTTTTACCATCTCTCTCTTCCTTGCTTCACGCAACTCTATTAGATAACATTCTCGCCCAACATTCTGATCCCCTTTAATAACTCCAACGCATTATCTGTGGGAAACTTCATAGTGAGGCACCACGGGGCGAGAATTGCTTTAAAAGCCGCAAGAGTTGGTCGGCCTAGGAAGGCATTGTATGCAGAAAATTCATCAACAATTACAAAAGTCTGTTTCCGAACCACCTTTTCCTGCCCCTCTCCAAGCTTCACAAACAAGTCGATAGTTCCAATGGGCTGCTTCGGTTTCCCAGTGAACCCAACAATCTTCTGAGATGAGGCTTGAAAATCAGCCATTGGAATTTTCATTTGATCGAACGTCTTCTTGAAGAGAATGTTGCAAGAAGCGCCGCAATCTACCAGCACTCTTCTTACAATAGCCGGCCCAATGCCTGCAGAGATGACCAAAGGATCCATGGTTGGAGCTTCAATGCCCATAGAGTCCCTGGCTTTGAACACAATATCATCATTAAAAGTTTTCTGCTGCTTCAAAGGTGCAGCATCTTCTAGCACAAAAACACTTTCTTCTGTTGGTGCATAGTTCAAGGCACGGGCATATCTTTCCATCTCGCCCCAGCTTCTGCCTTCTGGGTGAGGCCTTCCTGTAATCACATTAATAACAGGCCTTTCTGATTCATGAACAGTGTTCCTCTCACCCGTACCAGATGGTTGAGCAGGAAGTTGCTGACCCTTAGTAGACGAAGTTGGGTCATTTCTACTTCTCTTAACATATTGTTGCAACTTGTTTTCTCTCAATAGTTCTTCAATTAAATTTTTCAGATGGCAACATTCGTTGGTATCATGACCGGGTTGATTATGAAACCGACAGAATCTCCCACTTTGAGCGGCCTTTTTGCTAACTCTCATCTCGGGCGGTTTTAGGATATTCTACCGCATCTTTGGTAGCAAAGAAGATATTCTCCGGAGTGTCAGTTAAAGGAGTGAAATTTGAAGATTTTAAGAAGCGAGGTTTCTTCATATCTTTCTGTTTCTTCCCACCATTGTTCTCCCTTTTCTGACTTCCGGATTCTCTTTTGGTAGGAGCAGTAGTGTTATCCTTAACCTCTGTCAATGCCACTTTAAATGGTGCCCGAAGGCTTTCCAAGCACATGAATTCATCAACTTTCTTATAGAATTTCTCAAGTGAATTCGGTTCTTTCATCTTCAGCCACTTCCCAAATTCGCTTGATTTATCGATTGCCCTCATCAAGTATGTCAAGACCATTCGTGGCTCCGCATTGTCCACTTCTGCCAAAGCTATGTTGAAGCGGTTCAAGAAAGACCTGATAGATTCCCTAGGGTTCTGTTCCAAGCTTGATAGCGACATAATATCCTTTGCCTTTGAAGCATGCAACTTGAATTGCTCTTTAAACTTCCGGAGTCAAATCGACGAACTGGATCTATGGATCGGACCGGAAGTTTTGTGAACCAGAGAAGAGCTACTCCTTCCAAGTATACCAGAAAGTACCGGTATTTGATCTCATCAGACGCTCTAGCACCAGTCATGTGCCAATCATACTTATACAGGAATTGATTGGGGTCACTTGTCCCCTTATAAGCCGGGATGGTCGGAGGAACAAACTACCTTGGGAATTCTGCCTTTAGAATCTTCTCAGTGAACGGAGTTTTGCTCAGAGCGAATCCCCATTCCTTCTCATCTTCATCTCTCTGCATACTTTCTTTCATGATTTGTCGCACCATGCCCGAAAGATATTCCTCATCATTTAAAGGATCTGCATGACAAACTTCGGCCATTTTCTCGGAAGTTGGCTGTGGTCTCGATCCTCCAACTTGAGGAGGTGTTTCTTTGACGGGGTTGGCTACTCTTTGAGGAATATTCCTCTCTTCGGGATCATGAACATCATCTGCAAGGTTTTCTTCGTTATTCACCGGTTGACAGTTTGCTCCAAGCAATGCATTTATCCTCTCAAGCATTAAAGCATTCTAAGTTTCCATCTGCTGGTATAATCCAGATATTGCAGCATCTAACTCTGCTCGTGTAATTCCGGCACTTGGTGCTGCTTGACTTGATGAAGGGGAAGTGGCAGTATTTTCATCGACATTACTAGGTCTTGCATATCCACGCTTTCTTTCAGGAGCCATTATCTCTGATAGACTTCTGGTTTTGAGAGAGACTGTTTCAACAAACTTTTGCGAAGCAATGATGAAGATAGCCTGAGTTGGGTTCTCAGTGAAAGCACCAAAAATGTTAACGTGAAAATCAGACGTGTATGTAGAGTAAATGTGAAAGCACCACCCGTCAATACGGGAATTAGAGATAAGTAGAAAAATGCAGAAAAACAGTAAAAGACATAGTTTTTATAGTGGTTCGGCTTATAGTCAAGCCTACGTCCACTTTAGTCAACTAGAACTCCGATGTAGAAGAATTCTTTGAATCCATGTTGATTGTGTAAGATTTCCTCTTGAAGTTAGTTGAGATGCCTTTCGTGTTTGAAGTGTCAAGTGAGTCGAGAATTCAGCAGGGTATCGGCGTTCCAAGAATGAGCCAAAAAGATCCCCCAATGTTGGAGTTAGTGTCGTATTTATAGGGTGAGCTCGGAGTTAGGTCGTAGGTCGTAGGTCGAGGGGCGACCTAGGGATAGGTCAGGAACGACCTAAGGTTTCGTCTTAATAGGGTAGCTCCTGATCCTCCTTGAGCGAGCTAACGGGTTGGGCGACCTAGCGGTCGGCTATAATTTAGGTCGTGGGCGACCTATGGGATGGCAGGAGAGAGAGATGCGACGGTATAAAGAAGTTGCTCTGACATCCTTAGGTCGTGAGCGACTTAGTGGAAAGTACTAGGTCGCGGGCGACCTAATGGTCGTGTGATACAGGTTGTAGCTCGTGGAAGATGCTAGGTCGCTTGAGTATTAGGCCGTTAACTCATTGAGTCGTAGGTCGCTAGACCATCTGATCCCTTAACAGGTTAAGCCGTTAGGTCGCGATACCTTTTAAGTCGGTACTCCACTTCAGCAGTCAGGTCGCTGGTCTTCTTAGGTCGCAGAATACTTAAGTCGTTAGGTTACTGTGTTTCTTAACTCGGTCATGCTTTAGGTCATTAATAGGCTAACTCATTAGGTCGCTTGGGTTGTTAGGTCGCTAGGCCCCTTTAAGTAATTAGGTCGCTGCTTCATTAGGTCGGTGAGCTACGAATTTAAGGAGTTAACAGTATATATAATAGAAAATCCATAAATTCTATGTTTTATCATAGTAGTTACAAAGTGTTGTAACCATGAGCAATTTATCACAATGAAAAAAATGTATCATTTTAAATGTTCCTACTCAAGATGCATCGAGAATGGATATCGATGAATCCATTGAAACTAGAGTACATAACGCTCTCCAAATGTTGCGCAGCATATTACTCATGATTGAAGGGGGCACCAAGGGGTAACATATTGATCGTTGTTGGATAATTATGGAACGACTCACTCGATAGTTTTCTGTTGGTTAATATAACTAAGGTCAAATAGAAAATATCGATGTGACTAATTTACATAATTCCTTCGACTTGAGAATACTGTAAAGGTCCGCAAATCCGTACCCCTTTTGAGCTGGCAAAATTCCACAACAATCTAGCCTAAAGTGGAATGAATGCACGAGTCTTCGGGTTTAAAGAAGAAAGAGGTAGAAGGAGGAACATAAACAATAAATGAATCTCACATTTCGCAAAGGAACAACATATAATATATAAATGAATAATCTATAAAATAAAGAATCATATCTGTTATTACATTACATCATAATACATTATCAAAGTGTTATAACAACAAACAGCGGAAGAAAATATAACATATACAAGTGATACGCTTCGCCATCCAGCTTGCTCCTGATCTCCACAGCATCTCTTTTCTGACTTCGCTCCAGAATAACTGAGAACCTGACTCTAGGCTGCCCGTGTGGAAATTGGTGGGCACCCAGAGTTTAGAAAGGGAACAATAAACTCCAGGTCAGTCATGGGACTGGTGTGAGATCTTAAAAATAGTTATTTTCACAAAGAAAATAAAAAGAAATCCGCTATGCCTTTTAAAAAATGAAACTGCTGTAAGGCCTCCCGCCACACACAATGCAAACGCACACTTGGGGGAGATTTCTCCTTATTATAGTCAAACAAGCTTAATACGCAAAATCTTTGGATATAATTTTTAGTGCATAGTGCAGAAAACATTTCGAAAGTATAATATTAATCTTAGCCAGCATAAAACATTTCCTCGTATGCCTACTATAGCTACCATGTTCAATAGCAGGTTGCCGCCATATTCCATGGCAGGTTATACAACTAAAACCATACAGGACGCATATTGTTTCTTTCGATTTCCAACAAATGGCAGGCAAAGGGACTTCCTACACCGAAATGGGTACGCCACTGGAACGACGCCCCGAGAACCTAACCAGATCTCTGCTAACAAGGCCGACGTTACCTCATGCTTTAACCAAGCTATAACATAGGTAACTAATACACAAGTATGCCATCCCTGGTCGTTACCGACCTTTGCCCGAGGATCCTCAACCACAAAGTATAATAATTTGCAGCATCAACATAGGTAAAATATCTGGGCTCCATACCATGATATCACCTCTTATCCAGAAGAAAATGGACATACCCTAGGGGCGCGACCCCTAAAAACCTTGACGCAACATTCCTGTTTCGATTATTTCCGGGTTGTGAGGCTCGACGAAGTCTCGTCCACAAAGCTACGCTTTTTAGAAAATCCATGCTTCGATCAATAAATGATCAGCAGCACTTCGTATGCCACATTACCAAATTGGGAATGTATCACTAGTAACCATCAACTACATAACCTCTGAGCTCATACGTCTCAGAAAAGGGTGTTAAGCTAAGAGAATAAATCCTCCGCCACCAACAGAAATGTATTTGATAGAAACCAGCTTTACGTCTCAACTTGTAACGTCAAACACACGTCCATACAAGTCTGTTCCGGGTTCAAACAAAACCAAAGGCACTTCCGAAGAAGCCCTTGCAATCCGGGTATTCACAATCCCGATCGGACTTCCCATCACTTAGGGAATCACTATACCGTGGCTAGTCAGTGTAGAGACAATCGATAGGTCACCCTATCGTTCTCGCAAATATCCGGTCTTCACCACCGGTCTTAAAATGCAATGCCATTTCGTCGTATCATTATTCGGAATGGGTTATATGACACAAAGGTCCTCTCTCGGCTAATCCGAATAACGGGCGCTTATTTTTAAAAATAAGTGTTTATTCAAATTTCAAACAACTCACAACAATTTCCACTTTGATCTTTTAAATAAAAGTTCCATCACAATCACAAAGATTCGATGTGGTTTTCGGATATCCACTTAGTTACCGACCCCCGGTCACATCGAAATTCAAATGCCATTCAAAGGCCAATATTGATAGTCGGTTATTTAACTATCAGTCAACATTCACAACAATTACTGGATTTCAAATAATTTCCCCCAGTAATTTATTTTCAAAATATCTTTGCAATATATATTTTCACACTTCAACCGTTTGAAAACAAATTTCTAATCACTTTTCACTCGCGGAATAAAATTCCCGATATTATTTATTTCCACCGAAAGTCTGCCGAGTTAAAATACTTGGAAATATATAGATAAAACTATTTAAAACATTTATTAAAATATTAGTTATGAAAATATTATACCAATATCTCATATACGACTTCAAGTCCAAATTAACTTTAAAATAAAGTAAGTATATCGGGTATAACTATTTAAATAACCATTTTCTAAAACAAATATCAATTAAATCTTTAAATAATCACTTCTATAATTAAATAAATAAATCTTTACTTTAAGATTTAAAAACAACTCAAGAAAATAATTTCTCCAAAATATTCTTTTAAACCAACTTTAGAACTTTTAATTTATATTTTAAAAGCTACTTTCAAAACGTACTCGGCTTTCCAGGGAAAATACACTTCCATTTGAAAATGGTCCACTTAGACCAATTTAATAAACCCTTCTCGATTTATTTCAAATTTACATTCCAAATCCGTAAATTCCTTTCACACTTTAAAAATAAACCAATATTTATTTTTAAAACAATTTTCCTTTCCTTTATAAATTCCATTGTGAATTCAAATTTTCAAATATCCATTGATATACGATTTTCAAATTGGTTTCCAAATATTCACCTTCAAACACCAAATCAAATTTCTATATTGATTTCCCAAGTTTGTTACAAACACCCAAATCAATTTCCAAATGGATCTCCCAAAGGTTTATTTTCAATCACCAAAATCAATTTTCAAATGGATTTCCAAATTTATCATCTATTAAAATAAATACCTTTATTTTTTCCCAAACTGTTTAAAATCCGAATTTTTAAATAAATCCTTCAACTTTTAAACAACATTTCTCAAAATCCATTTATTAAAATCTTTTCCCATATTTTGGAATTAATTCGATCGGATTATAAAAATCAACTTTAATACTTTAATTGTAACGGTCTAGGCTTTTCTACTTTAATTTTCAAAAATCCAATTTCATATTTCTGGTATCCTACGATACCAAAAATTTATCGGATAAATCATAGCCTTCCATAATTCCAATCACAAGTATAATCACGCACAGAGTATAAATAAATTAACACACAACATATGAAACAAATTCAAATGTTTGAGGAATCCAGTTGGATCCCTCCAACCTGTTTCCCTGCATCCACAGACGTTAGCACAAAAATTAAATACCAATTCCACTTCGAGGTGGAATATTGCGGTATATGGGATTTATAAAATATCATCCGCTATTATGCGGCGCATAGGGTCTAAACTAATATAACTGCTAATAAACCAATCATCCGAGCACACAATCAACAATTAAATTTAACTATCACAATTTAACCATCAATCAATACCTGAAATTTTCAATAATTATTTTGAGTGAGAAGATCTCACCTTGATTTTAATTTGCAGTCCAATTCCATCTCGATCATTATCCCCCAATTTTGACCTTGTATAAACATTATACGTTTTATTAATATTCGAAGCAATCCAAAATCAATTTCCATTCAATCAATTTATTTAACTAATAATTTGGTTTTAAATTAGTTTCCTATAATAAATAATTAATTAATTAACCTAGTTAAACAAATTAATCGTCTTAATACGTTGTTTTAAAATAAATCAGTGAATTTAAAATACGTATATGTTTATTTAATTTTTATTTTAAAATACATAAAAATAATCTATATAAGTCTAGAAAATCTAAATTTTACCTCTATATGCATATTTGTATTTTTCCAAAAAGTTTTCTGTTTTAACTTTATATATAGATTTCAATTTGTATATATACTTATCGAATTTAAATTAAAAAAATAAACAGTCTATATACACTTTACTGTAAATCTAAAATCTTTAACCTTTATATACATATAAACTTAATTGAAAACAAATCCTATATCTTTACTGTAAAAAATATCTGTTTTATACTTAGCAAATTTTCCTAAACTAAAATTAGATTAAGCAGAAAAATTAGGCTAAACGATTACCAGAGAAATCCCACCTTCCTCAAACCTAACTCCAGATTCTCCCTCTCACCACCTAAGTCCTCCGATGACCCCGACACACCGATGATAGGTCGCGACCCCACTTCAAGCTGCATCGCCATCATCACGTCGCTCCTCGCGTTGAAAGTGAACGGCGCTTCACTCCACGAGCCCTCAACCCTAGCCTCGACTTCGGTCATCGCGAGCGCCTGCCACTACTTGAATTCATTCGACCACCTAGGCTTCCGTGCAACCGGGACTCTAGTCGCTTCGATCAGGTCATTGGACAAGGCTTCGATTCGAATCATTTTAAGTTAAAGAGCGGAAATTCGAATAAGAAAATCAATGCCCGCTTTTTCCATTTTATCTTTTTTTTTAGGTGTCCATTGAATTTCTCTTTGAGAATCAAATCTTGATTGTGAAATGCATTTCCCTTTTGAATCAAAGAACGCGGTTGTAAGAAAAGACGGGAATGTAATGTTTTTGAAATGGGGAAAGCGTGTTCGAATGGGAAATAAACAGTGATATGAATTGAGGGAAAAACGGCTGAGGTGACTTTGTTTTGACTAGGGATAAATATAATTATATTATTTAAATTTTAAATTTCAAATTGTCTCGATATCGCAACTTAACATCTCGACCTCCTATCGAGGCATGCTGCTAGGCATCCATAATGTTATACCCCTATTCCGAACGCAATGGAAAAGGTTCCGAGGCCAAATTTGATCGTATGGGGAAGATAGCGTTTTGAACTGATTATTATCAATTTAAATTTTCAGCGTGTTTTCTTATCGTACGGCCAAACGGCAACTCCAAACATCACGAAAATTGAAATCCGATAATAATACAATATTACAGATCCAATGGAACTGGTTTCGTCGAATTCCGAGATTGTGCCTCGGAAGGCTATTTTTAAATATCGATTTGAAGGATAAAATTTCAAAACTAAACAAAATAGTCCAATTTCAATTCTAAGGCTTCCATTATCTTTAGTATTATCAATATGGATTTTCTAAGCCTTTAAAATATTTTTAACAAGCTTAAAACTGAAGATTCAAAATTTTACCCAACTTCAATAAATTAAATCCAATAATTTAAAATGCAAATTTCATAGTTATATTCGAAATTCAAGTTAAACTAACCTCCCGATATTTAAAATCAATTAAATATTTCATTTCAAATGTTAAAAATTCTGGGTCGTCACATCCTTCCCTCCTTAAAAGAATTTCGTCCCGAAATTACTATTTAAGAAAAATGATCCTTGACCCGTTTTCTATCTTTCGAAAACTAAACAGTTTTATCAACTTGCCCAAAACAAATCTTTTTATCAAAGATCCATTATTATTTCAACTAGCTTTGCAAAATCTTCACAGTTTCCAAACAATCTTGCTTACTTAATCAATTCAAATTTCAATTTAAATTTCAATTTTTAAAACTTTCTCAAAAAAAATTCTAACTCCCTAAATTTTCGAAAAATTTCGCCAGCCTCTCCTTTGCGCGGCTAGCTCGGTACAACTACAAAATGCCTCTATGGGTCCCCATATTCCAAAAGAAAACAAAAGGCCAAGTGGCCAGATCATAAACCCAATCAAATTTCATACAGGAATTTAAACACATACCTTTTTGGTCGGACAATTCAAATTTATCTTCAGAAATCAAAATCAATTTTCCCCACTTGCTTTATAATACCTGTATATCCAATTTAACCATATCCGACTACAGATTCAAAAATCATTTTATACATTTCCTTACAGAAGTTTCATATCTACTTCAATTCAAATAGTTTTTCCACTTCCATAGGAATTCAATTTATCTTCAACTCTGAATATTGAATTTTATCTTCCATTTATGACTGATTCATATCATTATTTTAATTTATTTTCATTCACTAATTTACTTCAATTTCAAATTTGAAATCGTTTGTCGCGAACAAAAATTTTAAAAAAAAAATTCTAACTCCAAAAAATTTCGAAAAATTTTGGCAGACTCCCCTTTGTACGGAAGAGCTTTTGCAATTTGACAAAAGATATAAATATATATACATTGACCCACCCAGTCGGAAAAACAAAAACAGTTCATATTTCCTATTTTTATTGCGTAGGCGTACCTTATTTAGCATTTTTAAGCAAGCGGCTTATTTAATTAGCATTTTGCGCAATCAAATCCAACCCAACGACTTCCCTGAACCTGTACTTACTCAACTAAAACATGTCAGTGTCATATATATGAAGTTTAACAACATTTCACTTCTTTGCAATAGTTAAACACATGAATTCTAAAAGCAATGCACACTAAACACTTTCCATAAGCAATTTATATAGTTTTAATACTAATTCAACTGTTTTCAATTAATTCATATACCATTTTCATTCAATTTGAAGAATTTACAACCCACTTGCTTACATTCAATTCATTTTTTATTTTAAACGAACCCATTTTATTCCAAATGATTAAAAATTCAATTTTATTCACCTCTGTTAATATATTTACTTTCGTTTACAATTATTGATTTTCAATTCATTTCAAATCATATTCAATTTCATCATTCCCTTAATTAGTTTTATTTACTAATTTTATTTCAATATTTCACTTTGTTTAATACAACCCAAATTCAATTCCAATTCCCGTTCTATTTACTTACAAATTTGAAATGAATTTCAACATTCAATTCACTTTCATGTACTTACAATTGCAAATTTATTCATTCATTCACAATTTATTTTCCACCTTAATAATTTTATTCCAATCCACTTTTTATCCTTTGAATTTCAAAACCAAACCCAAATTTTCCAAACAACTTTAATTTAAAACAATTCGGTAGCAATCCCTCTTTTCGAAACCTGAAAATGAACATCGATGATGCTGCAGTCATCACCGAAGTTATTTTCCAGCGACCGAAAAGAGTTTAGTGCTTTTCATCCCTTCAAAACATCTTTCCAAAAGCCTTTGAAAAAAATTTCAAACCAAAAGGGATTTAAACTTTTTCAAATTCCAAAACATTTCCAAATGTTTCTCTGGAATTCTTTTTTCAAATTATAAATTACATTTACCTTTATAATTTATATTTGCAAATCCCATTTGTATATGGATTTTATATCCTAACTTTTAGTTATGTTTTCAAGTTCTATTCAATAACCAATGAAAAAAATTTAATATTATCGCTTCCTAAAAATCAAGCAACCATATACTATAATAATTTATGGAAAATCATTCCTTTCGTATACGAAAATAATTTGGGTAAAATTATTCCATTTACCCGATTTTAAAACAATATCATGCCGAATTGTTCTGTACGAGTGTTTAGAGATCTCTATCGATAGAGTTGTACAGAGTATATCGACCAGAATCCATATACCACTCAACGAACCAATCATCACAATATAAAACAATTTTGTATTCACTAACAAATACGCGCTCATAACTATTAATACTCTCAATCTCATTCTAGAGTACTACTGACTCTATCTCTAATGAGTAACACCCAACAGAGCCAAGTTTGTCGCTTAACCAAACGCTCTGATACCACATGTAAAGGCCCGCAAATCTGTACCCCTTTTGAGCTGGCGAAATTCCACAACAATTCAGCCCAAAGTGGAACGAATGCACGAGTCTTTGGGTTTAAAGAAGAAAGAGGTAGAAGGAGGAACAGAAACAATAACATAATCTCACATTTCGCAGCGGAACAAAATATAAGATATAAATGAATAATCTTTAAAACAAAGAATCATATTTGTTATTACATTACATCACATTACATTATCAGAGTGTTACAACAACAAACAGCGGAAGAGAATATAACATATACTAGTGATACGCTTCGCCATCCAGCTTGCTCCTGAACTCCACAGCATCTCTTTTCTGACTTTGCTCCAGAATAACTGAGAACCTGACTCTAGGCTGCCCGTGTGGAAATTGGTGGGCACCCAGAGTTTAGAAAGGGAACAATAAACTCCAGGTCAGTCATGGGACTGGTGTGAGATCTTAAAAACAGTTATTTTCACAAAGAAAATAAAAAGAAATCCGCTATGCCTTTTAAAAAATGAAACTGCCGTAAGGCCTCCCGCCACACACAATGCAAACGCACACTTGGAGAAGATTTCTCCTTATGATAGTCATACATGCTTAATACCAAAATCTTTAGATATTATTTTTAGTGCATAGTGCAGAAAACATTTCGAAAGTATAATATTAATCTTAGCCAGCATACAACATTTCATCGTATGCCTACTATAGCTATCATGTTCAATAGCAGGTTACCGCCATATTCCATGGCAGGTTATATAACTAACACCGTACAGGGCGCATATTGTTTCTTCGGATTTCCAACAAATGGTCAGGCAAAGGAACTTCCTACACCGAAATGGGTACGCCACTAGAAGGACGCCCCAAGAACCTAACCGGATCTCTGCTAACAAGGCCGACGTTACCTCACGCTTTAACCAAGCTATAACATCGGTAACTAACACACAAGTATGCCATCCCCGGTCGTTACCGACCTTTATCCAAGGATCCTCAACCACAAAGCAACAACCACAAACTATAATAATTTGCACCATCAACATAGGTAAAATATCTGGGCTCTATACCATGATATCACCTCTTATCCAGAAGAAAATGGACATACCCTAGGGGCGCGACCGCTAAAACCTTGCCGCAACATTCCTGTTTCGATTATTTCTGGGTTATGAGGCTCGATGAAGTCTCGTCCACAAAGCTACACTTTTCACAAAAGCCATGCTTCGACCAACAAATGATTAGCAGCACTTCGTATGCCACATTACCAAATTGGGAATGTATCACTAGTAACCATCAACTACATAACCTCTGAGCTCGTACGTCTCAGATAAGGGTGTTAAGCTAAGAGAATAAATTCTCTACCACCAACAGAAATGTATTTGATAGAAACCAGCTTTACATCAACTTGTAACGTCAGACACACATCCATACAAGTCTGTTCCGGGTTCAAACAGAACCGAAGGCACTTCCGAAGAAGCCCTTGCAATCCGGGTATTCACAATCTCGATCGGACTTCTCATCACTTTGGGAATCTCTATACCATAGCTAGTCAGTGCAAAGACAATCGATAGGTCGTCCTATCGTTCTCGCAAATACCCGGTCGTGAACACCGGTCTTCAAATGCAATCCCATTTCGTCGTATCATTATTCGGAATGGGTTATATGACACAAAGGTCCTCTCCCGGCTAATCCGAATAACGGACGCTTATTCTTAAAAGTAAGTGTTCATTCAGATTTCAAACAAATCACAACAATTTCGATTTTGATCTTTTAAATAAAAGTTCCATCACAATCACAAAGGTTCAATGTGGTTTTCGGATATCTACTTGGAATCCGACCCCCGGTCGCATCGAAATTCAAATGTCATTCAAAGGCCAATATTGATAGTCGGTTGTTTAACTATCAATCAACATTCACAACAATTACTGGATTTCAAATAATTTCCCCCGGTTATTTATTTTCAAAATATCTTTTCAATATATATTTTGACAATTCAACCATTTGAAAACAAATTTCAAATCACATTTCACTCGCAGAATAAAATTCCCGATATTATTTATTTCCTTTGAAAGTCTGCCGAGTTAAAATACTTTAAAATAATTTAAATTACTTATCCAAACATATATACTTGGAAACATTTAGATAAAACTATTTAAAACATTTATTTAAATATTAGTTATGAAAATTATACCAATATCTTATATACGACTTCAAGTCCAAATTAACTTTAAAATAAAGTAAGTAGATCGGGTATAACTATTTAAATAACCATTTTCAAAAACAAATATCAATTAAATCTTTAAATAATCACTTCTATAATTAATTAATTAAATCTTTACTTTAAGATTTAAAAACAACTTAAGAAAATAATTTCTCCAAACTATTCTTTTAAAACCAACTTTAGAACTTTTAATGTATATTTTAAAAGCTACTTTCAAAACGTACTCGGCTTTCCAAGGAAAATACACTTCCATTTCAAAATGGTCCACTTAGACCAATTTAATAAACCCTTCTCAATTTATTTCAAATTTACATTCCAAATCCGTAAATTCCTTTCCACACTTTAAAAATAAACCAATAATTATTTTTAAAACAATTTCCCTATCCTTTATAAATTCCATTGTGAATTCAAATTTTCAAATATCCATTGATATACGATTTTCAAATTAGTTTCCAAATATTCACCTTCAAACACCAAATCAATTTCCATATTGATTTCCCAAGTTTGTTTCAGACACCCAAATCAATTTCCAAATGGATTTCCCAAAGGGCGTTCATTTTCGATCGCCAAAATCAATTTTCAAATGGGTTTCCAAATTTATCATCTTTTAAAATAAACCCCTTTATTTTTTCCCAAACTATTTAAATGCGAATTTTTAAATAAATCCTTCAACTTTTAAACAACATTTCTCAAATTCCATTTATTAAAATCTTTTTCCATATTTTGGAACTAGTTCGATCGATTATAAAAATCAACTAGAGTACAGACTATATCGACCAGAATCCATATACCACTCAACGAACCAATCATCAAAATTTAAAACAATTTTGTATTCACTAACAAATACGCGCTCATATCGTTTATACTCTCAAACTCATTTTAGAGTACTACTGACTCTATCTCTAATGAGTAACACCTAACAGAGCCAAGTTTGTCGCTTAACCAAATGCTCTGATACCACATGTAAAGGCCCGCAAATCCGTACCCCTTTTGAGCTGGCAAAATTCCACAACAATTCAACCCAAAGTGGAACGAATGCACTAGTCTTCGGGTTTAAAGAAGAAAGAGGTAGAAGGAGGAACGGAAACAATAACAGAATCTCACATTTCACAGCGGAATAACATATAGTATATAAATGAATAATCTTTAAAATAAAGAATCATATCTGTTATTACATCACATCACATTACATTATCATAGTGTTGCAACAACAAACAGCGGAAGAGAATATAATATATATACTTGATACGCTTCACCATCCAGCTTGCTCCTGATCTCCACAACATCTCTTTTCTGACTTCGCTCCAGAATAACTGAGGACCTGACTCTAGGCTGCCCGTGTGGAAATTGGTGGGCACCCAAAGTATAAAAAGGGAACAATAAACTCCAGGTCTGTCATGGGACTGGTGTTAGATCTTAAAAACAGTTATTTTCACAAAGAAAATAAAAAGAAATCCGCTGTGCCTTTTAAAAAATGAAACTGCCATAAGGTCTCCCGCTACACACAATGCAAACGCACATTTGGGGGAGATTTCTCCCTATGACAGTCAAACATGCTTAATATGCAAAATCTTTGGATATTATTTTTAGTGTATAGTGTAGAAAACATTTCGAAAGTATAATATTAATCTTAGCCAGCATACAACATTTCGTCGTATGCCTACTATAGCTACCATGTTCAATAGTAGGTTACCGCCATATTCCATGGCAGGTTATACAACTAAAACCGTACAGGGCATGTATTGTTTCTTTGGATTTCCAACAAATGGTCAGGCAAAGGAACTTCTTACACCAAAATGGGTACGCCTATGGAGGGACGCCCCGAGAACCTAACCGGATCTCTGCTAACAAGGCCGACATTTCCTCACGCTTCAACCAAACTATACATAGGTAACTAACACACAAGTATGCCATCCCCGGTCGTTACCGACCATTATCCAAGGATCCTCGACCACAAAGCAACAACCACAAAGTATAATAATTTGCAGCATCAACATAGGTAAAATATCTGGGCTCCATACCATGATATCACCTCTTATCCAGAAGAAAATGGACATACCCGAGGGGCGCGACCCCTAAAAACCTTGCCGTGACATTCCTGTTTCGACCATTTACGGATTGTGAGGCTCGACGAAGTCTCGTCCACAAAGCTACGCTTTTCAC
The DNA here is from genome assembly GCA_030765085.1 of Allium cepa. Taxonomy (NCBI): domain Eukaryota; kingdom Viridiplantae; phylum Streptophyta; class Magnoliopsida; order Asparagales; family Amaryllidaceae; genus Allium; species Allium cepa. Next base: position 887,427,938 of record CM060943.1, on the reverse strand, counting down.
AAAAGCCATGCTTCGATCAACAAATGATCAACAGCACTTCGTATGCCACATTACCAAATTGGGAATGTATCATTAGTAACCATCAACTACATAACCTCTGAGCTCATACGTCTCAAAGAAGGTGTTAAGCTAAGAGAATAAATTCTCCGCCACCAACAGAAATGTATTTGATAGAAACCAGCTTTACATATCAATTTGTAACATCAGACACACATCCATACAAGTCTGTTCCAGGTTCGAACAAAACCGAAGGCACTTCCGAAGAAGCCCTTGCAATCTGGGTATTCACAATCCCAATCGGACTTCCCATCACTTAGGGAATCTCTAAACCGTAGCTACTCAGTGCAGAGACAATCGATATGTCATCCTATCATTCTTCAAATACCGGTCTTCACCACCGATCTTCAAATGCAATCACATTTCGTCGTATCATTATTCGGAATGGGTTATATGACAAAAAGTTCCTCTCCCGGCTAATCCGAATAACGGGCGCTTATTTTTAAAAATAAATGTTCATTCAGATTTCAAAAAAATCATAACAATTTCCACTTTTATCTTTTAAATAAAAGATCCCTCACAATCACAAAGGTTCGATGTGGTTTTCGGATATCCACTTGGAATCCGACCCCCGGTCGCATCGAAATTCAAATGTCATTCAAAGGCCAATATTGATAGTCGGTTATTTAACTATCAATCAACATTCACAACAATTACTGGATTTCCAAAAATTTCCCCCAGTTATTTATTTTCAAAATATCTTTGAAAGATATATTTTCACACTTCAACCATTTGAGAACAGATTTCAAATCACTTTTCATTCGCAGAATAAAATTCCCGATTATTTATTTCCACTAAAAGTCTGCCGAGTTAAAATAATTTAAATTACTTATCCATACATTTATACTTGGAAATATTTAGATAAAACTATTTTAAAATATTTATTTAAATATTAGTTATGAAAATATTATACCAATATCTTATATACAACATCAAGTCCAAATTAACTTTAAAATAAAGTTAGTAGATCAGGTATAACTATTTAAATAACCATTTTCAAAAACAAATATCAATTAAATATTTAAATAATCACTTCTATAATTAATTAAATAAATCTTTAATTTAAGATTTAAAAACAACTTAAGAAAATAATTTCTCCAAAATATTCTTTTAAAACCAACTTTAGAACTTTTAATTTATATTTTAAAAGTTACTCTCAAAACATACTCGGCTTTCCAGGGAAAATACACTTCCATTTCAAAATGGTCCACTTAGACCAATTTAATAAACCCTTCTCAATTTATTTCAAATTTACATTCCAAATTCGTAAATTCCTTTGCACATTTTAAAAATAAACCAATATTTATTTTTAAAACAATTTTCCTTTCCTTTATAAATTCCATTATGAATTCAAATTTCCAAATACCGATTGATATACGATTTTCAAATTGATTTCCAAATATTCACCTTCAACACCAAATCAAATTTCCATATTGATTTCCCAAATTTGTTTCAAACACCCAAATCAATTTCCAAATGGATTTCCAAAAGGTTTATTTTCAATCACCAAAATCAATTTTCAAATGGATTTACAAATTTATCATATTTTAAAATAAATCCCTTAATTTTTCCTAAACTATTTAAATCCGAATTTTTAGATAAATCCTTCAACTTTTAAACAACATTTCTCAAAATCCATTTATTAAAATCTTTTCCCATATTTTGGAATTAATTCGATCGGATTATAAAAATCAACTTTAATACTTTAATTGTAACGGTCTAGGCTTTTCTACTTTAATTTCCAAAAATCCAATTTCATATTTCTGGTATCCTATGATACCAAAAATATATACGGCTAAATCATAGCCTTCCACAATTCCAATCTAAATAAATTAATACACAACATATGAAACAAATTCAAATGTTTGAGGAATCCAGTTGGATCCCTCCAACCTGTTTCCCTGCATCCACAGACGTTAGCACAACAATTAAATACCAATTCCACTTCGAGGTGGAATATCGCGGTACATGGGATTTATAAAATATCATCTGCTATTATGCGGCGCATAGGGTCTAAACTAATATAACTGCTAATAAACCAATCATCCAAGCACAAAATCAACAATTAAATTTAACTATCACAATTTAACCATCAATTAATAACTGAAATTTTCAATTATTATTTTGAGTGAGAAGATCTCACCTTGATTTTAATTTGCAGTCCAATTTCAACTCGATCATTATCCCCCAATTTTGACCTTCTATAAACATTATATGTTTTACTAATATTCGAAGTAATCCAAAATCGATTTCCATTCAATCAATTTATTTAACTAATAATTTGGTTTTAAATTAATTTCCTTTAATAAGTAAAATAATTAATTAACCTAGTTAAACAAACTAATCGCCTTAATACATTGTTTTAAAATAAACTAGTGAATTTAAAATGCGTATATGTTTATTTAATTTTTATCTTTAAACTACATAAAAATAATCTATATAAGTCTAAAAAATCTAAATTTTAACTATATATGCATATCTGTATTTTTCCAAAAAGTTTCCTGTTTTAACTTTATATATAGATTTCTATTTGTATATATACTTATTAAATTAAAATTAAAAAAATAAACAGTCTATATACACTTTACTGTAAATCTAAAACTTTAACCTTTATATACATATGAACCTAATTAAAAACAAATCCTATATCTTTACTGTAAAAATTATCTGTTTTACTTAGCATATTTTCCTAAACTAAAATTAGATTAAGCAGGAAAATTAGGCTAAACGATTACCAGAAAAATCCCACCTTCCTCAAACCCAACTCCAGATTCACCCTCTCACCGCCTAGGTCCTCCAATGACCCCGACCCACCGATGATAGGTCGCGACCCCACTTCAAGTTGCAGTGTCATCATCACATCGCTCCTCGCGTCGAAAGTGAACGGCGCTTCACTCCACGAGCCCTCAACCCTAGCCTCGACTTCAGTTATCGCGAGCGCCTGCCTCTACTTGAATTCATTCGACCACCTAGGCTTACATGCTACCGCGACTCAAGTCACCCCGATTAGGTCACTGGATGAGGCTTCGATCTGAATCATTTTAAGTTGAGGAGCGGAAATTCGAATAAGAAAATCGATGCCCGCTTTTTCCTTTTTCTTTTTTTTCGGTGGCCATTGAATTTCTCTCTGAGAATTAAATCTGGATTGTGAAATGCATTTCCCTTTTGAAACAAAGAACGCGGCTATTCGAAATGACAGGAATGTGATGTTTTTGAAAAGGGAAAAGCGTGTTCGAATGGGAAATAAACAGTGATATGAATTGAGGGAAAACGGCTGAGGTGACTTTTTTTTGACTGGAAAAAATAAAATTATATTATTTAAATCTTAAATTTCGAATTTCAAATTTCAAATTGTCTCGATATCGCAACTTGAAATATCGACCTCGCATCGAGGCGTGCTGCTAGGCATCCATAATGTTATACCCCCATTCCAAACGCAATGGAAAAGGTTCCTAGGCCAAATTCTATCGTATGGGGAAGATAGCTTTTTGAATTGATTATTATCAATTTAAATTTTCAGCGTGTTTGCTTATCGTATGACCAAACGACAACTCCAAACATCATGAAAATTGAAATCCGATAATAATACAATATTACGGATCCAATAGAACTAGTTCCGTCGAATTCCGAGACTGTGCCTCGGAAGGCTATTTTTAAATATCGATTTGAACAGTAAAATTTCAAAACTGAACAAAATAGTTCCATTTTCAATTCTAAAGCTTCCATTATCTTCAGTATTATTAATATGGAATTTCTAAGCCTTTAAAATATTTTTAACAAGCTTAGAACTGAAGATTCAAAATTTTACCCAACTTCAATAAATTAAATCCAATAATTTAAATTGCAAATTTCATAGTTATATTCGAAATTCAAGTTAAACTAACCTCCAGATATTTAAAATCAATTAAATATATCATTTCAAATGTTAAAAATTCTGGGTCGTCACATCCTTCCCCCTTAAAAGAATTTCCTCCCGAAATTACTAGTTAAGAAAAATGATCCTTGACCCGTTTGCTATCTTTCAAAAACTAAACAGTTTTATCAACTTGCCCAAAACGAATCTTTTTATCAAAGATCCATTATTATTTCAACTAGCTTTGCAAAATCTTCACAGTTTCCAAACAATCTTGTTTACTTAATCAATCCAAATTTCAATTTCAATTTCAATTTTTAAAACTTTCTTAAAAAAAATTCTAACTCCCTAAATTTTCGAAAAATTTCGCCAGCGTCTCCTTTGCGCGGCTAGCTCAGTACAACTGCAAAATGCCTCTACGGGCTCCCAAATTCCAAAAGAAAGAAAAAGGCCAAGTGGCTAGATTAAAAACCCAATCAAATTTCATACAGGAATTTGAACACATACCTTTTTGGTCATACAATTCAAATTTATCTTCAGAAATCAAAATCAATTTTCCCCACTTGCTTTATAATACCTGTATATCCAATTTAACCATATCCGACTATAGATTCAAAAATCATTTTACACATTTCCTTATAGAAGTTTCATATCTATATCTATTCAAATAGTTTTCCCATTTCCATAGGAATTCAATTTATCTTCAACTCTGAATATTGAATTTTATCTTCCATTTATCACTTATTCACATCATTATTTTAATTTAGTTTCATTCACTAATTTACTTTAATTTTGGCAGAATCTCCTTTGTACGGAGGAGCTTTTGCAATTTGACAAAAGATATAAATATATATACATCGACCCACCCGGTCGGAAAAACAAAAACAGTTCATATTTCCAATTTTTATTTCATAAGCGTACCTTATTTAGCATTTTTAAGCAAGTGGCTTATTTAATTAGCATTTTGCGCAATCAAATCCAACCCAACGACTTCCCTGAACTTGTACTTTCTCAACTAAAACATGTCGGTGTCATATATATGAAGTTTAACAACATTTCACTTCTTTGCAATAGTTAAACACATGAATTCTAAAAGCAATGCACACTAAACACTTTCCGTAAGCAATTTATATAGTTTTAATAATAATTCAATTGTTTTCAATTAATTCATATACCATTTCCATTCAATTAGAAGAGTTTACAACCCACTTGCTTGCATTCAAATCATTTTTTATTTTAAACAAACCCATATTATTCCAATTGATTAAAAATTCTATTTTATTCACCTCTGTTAATATATTTATTTTCGTTTACAATTATTGAATTTCGATTCATTTCAAATCATATTCAATTTCGTCATCCCTTTAATTAGTTTTATTTACAAATTTTATTTCAATATTTTCACTTTGTTTAATACAACCCAAATTCAATTCCAATTCCCATTCTATTTACTTATAGATTCAAAATGAATTTTAACATTCAATTCACTTTCATGTACTTGCAATTGCAAATTTATTCATTCATTCGCAATTTATTTTCCACCTTAATAATTTTATTCCAATCCACTTTTTATCCTTTGAATTTCAAAAGCATACCCAAATTTTCCAAACAACTTTAATTTAAAACAATTCGGTAGCAATCCCTCTTTTGGAAGCCCGAAAATGAACGTCGATGATGCTGTAGTCATCACCGAAGTTATTTTCCAACGACCGAAAAGTGTTTAGTGCTTTTCATCCCTTCAAAACATCTTTCCAAAAGCCTTTGAAAATTATTTTCAAACAAAAAGGGATTTAAACTTTTTCAAATTCCAAAACATTTCCAAATGTTTCTCTGGAATTCTTTTTCCAAATTATAAATTACATTTACCTTTACAATTTATATTTGCAAATCCCATTTGTATATGGATTTTATTTCTCAACTTTTGGTTACGTTTCAATTTCTATTCAATAAGTAATGATAATAATTTAATATTATCACTTCCTGACAATCAAGCAACAATACACTACAATAATTTATGGAAAATCATTCCTTTTATATAAGAAAATAATTTGGGTAAAATTATTCCAATTGTTCTGTACGAGTGTATAGAGATCCCTATCGATAGAGTTGTATAGACTATATCGACTAGAATCCGTATACCACTCAACGAACTAATCATCACAATATAAAACAATTTTGTATTCACTAACGAATACGCGCTCATATCTATTAATACTCTTAAACTCATTCTAGAGTACTACTGACTCTATCTCTAATGAGTAACACCCAACAGAGCCAAGGTTATCGCTTAACCAAATGCTCAGATACTACATGTAAAGGCCCGCAAATCCGTACCCCTTTTGAGCTGGCAAAATTCCACAACAATTCAGCCCAAAGTGGAACGAATGAATGAGTCTTCGGGTTTAAAGAAGAAAGAGGTAGAAGGAGGAACATAAACAATAACAGAATCTCACATTTCGCAGCGGAACAACATATAATATATAAATGAATAATCTTTAAAACAAAGAATCATATCTGTTATTACATTACATCACATTACATTATCAGAGTGTAACAACAACAAACAACGGAAGAGAATATAACATATACTAGTGATACGCTTCGCCATCCAGCTTGCTCCTGATCTCCATAGCTTCTCTTTTCTAACTTTGCTCCAGGATAACTGAGAACCTGACTCTAGGTTGCCCGTGTGGAAATTGGTGGGCACCCAGAGTTTAGAAATGGAACAATAAACTCCAGGTCAGTCGTGGGACTGGTGTGAGATCTTAAAAACAGTTATTTTCACAAAGAAAATAAAAAGAAATCTGCTATGCCTTTTAAAAAATGAAACTGCCATAAGGCCTCCCACCACTCACACAATGCAAACGCACACTTGAGGGAGATTTCTCCTTATGATAGTCAAACATGCTTAATACGCAAAATCTTTGGATATTATTTTTAGTGCATAGTGTAGAAAACATTTCGAAAGTATAATATTAATCTTAGCCAGCATAGAACATTTCGTGGTATGCCTACTATAGCTACCATGTTCAATAGCAGGTTACTGCCATATTCCATGGCAGGTTATACAACTAAAATCGTACAGGGCGCTTATTATTTCTTTGGATTTCCAACAAATGGTCAGGCAAAGGAACTTCCTACACCGAAGTGGGTACGCCTCTGGAAGGACGCCCCGAGAACCTAAGCGGATCTCTGCTTACAAGGTCGACGTTACCTCACGCTTTAACCAAGCTATAACATAGGTGACTAACACACAAGTATGCCATCCCCGGTCATTACTGACCTTTATCCGAGGATGCTCAACCACAAAGTATAATAATTTGCAGCATCAACATAGGTAAAATATCTGGGCTCCATACCATGATATCACCTCTATCCAGAAGAAAATGGACATACACTAGGGGTGCGACCCCTAAAAACCTTGCCGCAACATTCCTGTTTCGACCATTTTCGAGTTGTGAGGCTCGACGAAGTCTCGTCCACAAAGCTACGCTTTTCACAAAAGCCATGCTTCAATCAGCAAATGATCAGCAGCACTTCGTATGCCACATTACCAAATTGGGAATGTGTCACTAGTAACCATCAACCACATAACCTCTGAGCTCGTACATCTCAGAGAATGGTGTTAAGCTAAGAGAATAAATTCTCCGCCACCAATAGAAATGTATTTGATAGAAACCAGCTTTACATCTCAATTTGTAACGTCAGACACGCATCCATACAAGTCTGTTCCGGGTTCGAACAGAACCGAAGGCTCTTCCGAAGAAGCCCTTGCAATCCGGGTATTCACAATCCCGATTAGACTTTCCATCACTTAGCGAATCTCTATACCGTAGCTAGTCGGTGCATAGATAATCGATAGGCCACCCTATTGTTCACGCAAATGCCCGGTCTTCACCACCGGTCTTCATATGTAATACCATTTCGTCGTATCACTATTCGGAATGGGTTATATGACACAAAGGTCCTCTCCCGGCTAATCCGAATAACGAGCGCTTATTTTTAAAAATAAGTGTTCATTCAGATTTTAAACAAATCACAACAATTTCCACTTTGATCTTTTACATAAAAATCCATCACAATCACAAAGGTTCGATGTGGTTTTCGGATATCCACTTGGAATTGGAACCCCGGTCGCATCGAAATTCTAATGCCATTCAAAGGCCAATATTGATAGTCGGTTATTTAACAATCAATCAACATTGACAACAATTACTGGATTTCAAATAATTTCCCCCGGTTATTTATTTTCAAAATATCTTTGCAAGATTTATTTTCACACTTCAACCATTTGAAAACAAATTTCAAATCATTTTTCACTCGCGGAATAAAATTCCCGATATTATTTATTTCCACTGAAAGTCTATCGAGTTAAAATACTTTAAAATAATCAAATTACTTATCCAAACATATATACTTGGAAATGTTTAGATAAAACTATTTTAAATCATTTATTTAAATATTAGTTATGAAAATATTATACCAATTTCTTATATACAACTTCAAGTCCAAATTAACTTTAAAATAAAGTTAGTAGATCGGGTATAACTATTTAAATAACCATTTTCTAAAACAAATATCAATTAAATCTTTAAATAATCACTTCTATAATTAATTAAATAAATCTTTACTTTAAGATTTGAAAAAAACTTAAGAAAATAATTTCTCCAAAATATTCTTTTAAAACCAACTTTAGAACTTTTAATTTATATTTTAAAAGCTACTTTCAAAACATACTCGGCCTTCTAGGGAAAATACACTTCCATTTCAAAATGGTCCACTTAGACCAATTTAACGAACCCTTCTCGATTTATTTCAAATTTACATTCCAAATTCGTAAATTCCTTTCCACACTTTAAAAATAAACCAATATTTATTTTTAAAACAATTTCCCTTTCCTTTATAAATTCCATTGTGAATTCAAATTTCCAAATATCCATTGTTATACGATTTTCAAATTGATTTCCAAATATTCACCTTCAAACACCAAATCAAATTTCCATATTGATTTCCGAAATTTGTGTCAAACACCCAAATCAATTTCCGAATGGATTTCCCAAAGGTTTATTTTCAATCACCAAAATCAATTTTCAAATGGATTTCCAAATTTATCATCTTTTAAAATAAATCCCTTTATTTTTCCCAAACTATTTAAATCCGAATTTTTAAATAAATCCTTCAACTTTTATACACCATTTCTCAAAATCCATTTATTAAAATCTTTACCCATACTTTGGAATTAGTTCAATCGGATAATAAAAATCAACTTTAATACTTTAATTGTAATGGTCTAGGCTTTTCTACTTTAATTTTCAAAAATACAATTTCATATTTATGGTATCCTACGACACCAAAAATATATTTGGCTAAATCATAGCTTTCCACAATTCCAATCACAAGTATAATCACACACAGATTATAAATAAATTAACACACAACATATGAAACAAATTCAAATGTTTAAGGAATCCAGTTGGATCCCTCCAACTTGTTTCCCTGCATCCACAGACGTTAGCACAACAATTAAATACTCATTCCACCTCGAGGTGGAATATCGCGGTATATGGGATTTATAAAATATCATCCGCTATTATGCGGCGCATAGGGTCTAAACTAATATAACAGCTAATAAACCAATCATCCAAGCACACAATCAACAATTAAATTTAACTATCACAATTTAACCATCAATCAATAATTGAAATTTTCAATTATTATTTTGAGTGAGAAGATCTCACCTTGATTTTAATTTGCAGTCCAATTTCAACTCGATCATTATCCCCCAATTTTGACCTTCTATAAACATTATATGTTTTACTAATATTCGAAGTAATCCAAAATCGATTTCCATTCAATCAATTTATTTAACTAATAATTTGGTTTTAAATTAATTTCCTATAATAAGTAAAATAATTAATTAACCTAGTTAAACAAACTAATCGCCTTAATACATTGTTTTAAAATAAACTAGTGAATTTAAAATGCGTATATGTTTATTTAATTTTTATCTTTAAACTACATAAAAATAATCTATATAAGTCTAAAAAATCTAAATTTTAACTACATATGCATATCTGTATTTTTCCAAAAAGTTTCCTATTTTAACTTTATATATATATATTTCTATTTGTATATATACTTATTAAATTTAAATTAAAAAAATAAACAATCTATATACACTTTAGTGTAAATCTAAAATCTTTAACCTTTATATCCATATAAACCTAATTAAAAACAAATCCTATATCTTTACTGTAAAAACAATCTGTTTTATACTTAGCATATTTTCCTAAACTAAAATTAGATTAAGCAGAAAAATTAGGCTAAACGATTACCAGAGAAATCCCACCTTCCTCAAACCAAACTCCAGATTCGCCCTCTCACCACCTAAGTCCTCCAATGACCCCCACCCACCGATGATAGGTCGCGACCGCACTTCAAGCTGCGGTGCCATCATCACGTCGCTCCTCGCGTCGAAAGTGAACGGCGCTTCACTCCACGAGCCCTCAACCCTAGCCTTGACTTCGATCATCGCGAGTGCCTGCCTCTACTTGAATTCGTTCGACCACCTAGGCTTTCGTTCTACCGCGAATGTAACGATCCCCCGTTCTGACCGCCTTCAGTCGGTAATTAAACCAACTAAAAACGTTCAAAATGACGGATTGTTATTTAGTTTATAGAATTTGAACAGAATCAGCCAAAAAATCACAGAATAATAATAACATTTCACATAAATGAAATTTTCTTTTATATACAAATATCAGAGTTTATACAATGAATTACATTTTAATACAGCGGAACAATTTATTTATTATTTAGTACAAGAAAAAATTTCCTGAAAAACTTTAGTGATGCGGTAATCCCCCTCTCTCTAACTTCACTGCCTGAAAATCTTCAAGCTGTAAAAATACTCGGTCTGACCCGAGTATTACATTCAAAAGAAAATAATACACGGGTCGGTCTAATTCAAACTCAGTTATTAATGCATAGAGGCAATAATAATCAAATAGCAATTAGATGACAGTCACAAATAAATTCACCTATCCGACCCTTTTAACAAAGAAATCGGATAACAGTAAATATAACACTTATCAGTGTTAAACAATAAATCAGTGGATTCATATTATCAACGAAGATAGATGAAGGGATTATTGATGAGGATAATTTAGAAAAACATCAAAATTTCCTAAACGGCAATTAACAGCAAAGTCATCATTTTAAATCAAATCAATTCAAATAATTGAAATATCATTTAAAACATCAATATCGATTGGCTGCAGTACACGCACGCGTGCACTGCGTCGCCAATACGTCATATGAAATACGCAAAGGTCATTGAATCAAAAGCAAATGAAATATCAATTAAAATAAATACTGTGTGGCTGCAGTACACGCACACGTGCGCTGCCTCGCCACTGCAGCGTGAAATTAAGCAGAAATCAGGAAATGCACAAAAAGAGGCACAAATGAGCACAAGGTCAAATCCGAGCTATTTGTTGGATTCAACACAAGTGTAGTCAGAAAACAATCTATTTGCATCAATGTAATGCAAAACAACAAGGGCAACTGCAACTAAAAACTACAGCCACCACAAGATCATACGTGTACAAGACAACATGTCTCGAAGGACAAACACTAAAAGAGGCACCCAGGTGATGTGCAAATGAACGCAACAGTGAACTAACTCAAATGTGCAGTCCCCAATATATGCAGAGAAACGACTGCGACAAATCAAAATAGTAAAGAATGAATGCCACGTCTCCAGGGAGCATGTGCAATTTAAAGAGCATCAAAATGCAAACCATGATGAAACTATGCAAACTCAAGCTTACAGAGGTATAGATGATCAATAGAAAACGTGATCAAAGTATGCATATGAAGTACACAAATGCAACAGGTAGGAATGGTATTGTGATGAAACTGTAAGATGCAAACCCAGACCCAAGCCAACATGAAACCAAAGTATTAAAACTGCACACATGCAGTGCATACACAAAACCAAATGAACAAACAAATGCCAAAGCTCAGTGAAACTCAAGCCAGTGCACAACTAAACCAACATGAATGCAACACAGTGAAGATACCAAATACAAAACATACTAACCACAAATGCACAAACAAGTGCAGACATACACATATATACATATGATCAGATCTTCAACCAAATAGTACAAGCTCGAGGCAAAATGAGTTCAGTGCAGACTCGATGTTACAAAACAAATGCACACGAACAGTGACCATATGAATATATGTAAATGCAACAAAAAATGCTCAGGAAGGAATATCAAGTGATACAACTGCAAATACCACAAATACAATGACACATGTATAATACAAGTGAATGACCACACTGCAACAGAAAAACAGTGAATCAAATATCACACAGATTCAAATGATCTGGTTCGCAACAATTTAACTTCAACAAGATTACATGCAACCTGGAAATGGGTTTGATACAAGAAACCGAGCAGTGTCAGTCACCAATGTAATCAACTGAGATGAACCAAGCTAACAGAGCTTCAACAAATCAAGTTCAAGCATGGGGACTAAAATGAAACAGAGGTGGCTGCAAGGAGTTGCAGACAAACCAAGCAACATATATGAGTACAACTTGATAGTCACTAAGGTTGCAATGAAAACTACAACAACAAGTGTTGAACAACCAACAATAAAACGAAATGCAACAGAAGTGCCAAAAGGTCCGAGACAGTGCAAGCTTCAAAAATATCAAACCCCATTACATTTTCACGAATACACATAGAGTATGCAACCTGACTCAAAGCAGTGTAGTAATATGCACTACTACATGCACAGCAAATAACACAATGCAGACAACAGGTTTTTCAAATCAAAAGTTCTTAAACGAAATTGTGACAATGCTCAATTACTACCATGATTCCATGCAACTTAAAATTTAATCAAACGCACTGCATCACGAGCACAAGATACAGTGGACTCCAAATAATATAAGTGAATTTATAAATCAGCAAATATCACTAAAGCACAGTGCAGACGCAAAAAGGGCAAAGGCCAATCAACATTGAAATGGATCGAGCCAGTGCAACACATAAAATATTTTGCTTTAAAGCAATTACAAAGTCAAAATAAATTCTCCTCAAAAAAAATGTTTTTCACAAAATCCTGCCTGCAGATTTCAACCAAACTCAGAACATGGTCATGCCGAAGCCAATAGAGAAAATGACATAGTTACAAAATGTTAGAGAATCATAACAGTAGTAGCACGTTCGAGCAAAGCTCAACAGCATGCAGTTAAGCAACAATAATGTACAAACCAATGAAGTTTCAAGTCAAAATCAAAGTCATCAGAAAATTCACGAACAAAAAATGCTAAAAATCAAAACCGTAACAGCAAAGAAATCAACCAAGTCAGCATATTTAACAATTCAAGTAAACAAAATTAGAACAAGACAGGAATCAATGTGATTCGAACTAGATGTGAGTAATTTAAAATCACTCACCTCTCACGCATCGAAGCAGCCATGGCAAGCACGAAGAATCGATCGAACAAGGCCACATGTGAACACCCCATCACTGATTCGATCGAATTAAAACGACGCTTCGAAAAGCCCTAAGCTTCAGAGAGGAACGAAGATCGAAGCCCCAGAATTTTCTTTTGAACGAAGGAACGAACGAAGATTTGAGTAGAGAGGCCGTTTTTTTTCTTTCTTTGCTCGATTTAGGGTTTCGAACGAATGAAGATTAAAGAGGAACGGCTGCCATTATTTCGTTTTTTTTTCTATCTGCATTGAAATGATGAAGGGGTAGGGTGGCTGAAGTGTTATACTGGTACAAACATTTGACAGAGATATTTTTTTTTCTCTTTTGGAGGCTGAGATGATATAATTCGTGCTGGCATTTATTATACTTGTCTTACTTCCCAAGCCTACATACTTATCCTAATCTTGTTTGTACATGAATATAATGTTGTCTTCTTTAGCAAGCCTTCATAGATATTTATGTTTCTTTTATTTAGTCTAATTGCTCTGCAATACAAATGAAGTTCTTGTTAACATGATATTAGAATTTATCTAACATATTTACCTTATATTTTAAAATTTAAGATATTTACATTGTCATTCCTTCATTATCTAGATATTAACTTAAAACAATTTATAAAAGAAACTATCACTTTATAAACAAACAACATAATCTATTTGAATTTGGAAAAACTCAAATCGATTAACCAATAAATCTCACAATTTTAAATCAAGAATTAAATCAGTTATCAATTTAAAATAAATTAAAATTCAAAATCGTTACAATCGAAATTATTATTATTTTTTTCTTTTAATCAGCTTAAAATTGAAGATTCAAATTTTTATTCAACTTCCAATAGATTAATTTCTAAAATTTAATCGCCAAATTCATAGTTATATTGGGAATTCAATTTAAACCATCATTCAAATATTTAAAATTAATCAAATATTTTCAATTTAAATTGTTCAAAATTCAGGGTCGTTACAACGAATCTAGTCGCTTTGATCAGGTCATTAGACGAGGCTTCGATTCGAATCATTTTACGTTGAGGAGCGGAAATTCGAATAAGAAAATTGATGCCCGCTTTTTGCTTATTTTTCTTTTTTTCGGTGGCCATTGAATTTCTCTCTAAGAATTAAATCTCGATTGTGAAATACGTTTCCCTTTTGAAACAAAGAACGCGGCTGTTCGAAATGACAGGAATGCGATGTTTTTGAAAAGGGGAAAGCGTGTTCGAATGGGAAATAAACAGTGATATGAATTGAGGGAAAAACGGCTGAGGTGACTTTGTGTTGACTAGGGATAAATATAATTATATTATTTAAATTTCAAATTTCAAATTGTCTCGATATCGCAACTTGAAATCTCGACCTCCTATCGAGGCATGCTGCTAGGCATCTATAATGTTATGCCCCCATTTCGAACGCAATGAAAAAGGTTCCGAGGCCAAATTCGATCGTATGGGGAAGATAGCTTTTTGAATTGGTTATTATCAATTTAAATTTTCAGCTCGTTTTCTTATCGTACGGCGAAACGACAACGCCAAACATCACGAAAACTGAAATCCGATAATAATATAATATTACGGATCTAATGGAACTAGTTTCGTCGAATTCCGAGACTATGCCACGAAAGGCGATTTTTGAATATCGATTTGAACGATCAAATTTCAAAACTAAACAAAATAGTTCCAATTTCAATTATGAAGCTTCCATTATCTTAAGTATTATCAATACGGATTTTCTAAGCCTTTAAAATATTTTTAACAAGCTTAAAACTGAAGATTCAAAATTTTACCCAACTTCAATAAATTAAATCCAATCATTTAAATTGCAAATTTCATAGTTATATTCGAAATTCAAGTTAAACTAACCTCCAGATATTTAAAATCAATTAAATATTTCATTTCAAATGTTAAAAATTCAGGGTCGTCATAATACTATCAACCTTCAATATAAAAAAACTCTATTTTGATTATAGTCAAATCATGCAACGATATCCATCAAGTGATTATTATTGGGTCGAGTGGTAGTATTGAAAGGAAGACACTATTCAAGAGAGAATTCATCACTTCAGTTATAAGAGGTTAGTTCATAGTCAACTCAAGTCAACCCAACGTCAAAATCTCTGGCCAATGTAGTACGGTTAGTAATAATTGTTATTATTGAACCGAGGATTTTGTGTTTGGACTATAGAGTTGAATATGGGCAATATTGGAATTTTACCATTACCAAATTCCATAAATCCAAAGTGATACAATTTTTGACGAAGAGTAATGGTGTATATAAATGTCACTAAACGGTAATGCTTATTGTAACAACCCGCATATTTTACGATTGAATATTTAAATATTTTATTTAAATATTTTATCATTAGTCGAATTTTAGTCCGAAAAGTTACTTTTTTGCATACGGTCGAATTAGGACTCGGAACCACTTTCATTGGGTCCAAAACACCGTTTGCGATCTTTTTGAGTATAAACTTTGATATGTTTGGAGTTAGTGGAATTTTGTCACTTTTTCACTTTGGGCTTTGGATTTGGTTTAGCCCATTAGCCTAAACTATTTACTCTAGCTCAACCCCCTTCCCTTCATAACTTTACTTTCATTTCCTAACACTCAAGCTTCATCAAAAATGGAGGAGGGAATGGGAAATTAAAACTCCAAGCCTTAGTTTACTTGCAAATCCAACATCCAACTCCAAATTCAAAGAGAAGCCATTGATTCTTCCTTTGCTCTCAAGCTTCTTCTTCATTGATTTCGTGTAAAGGTGAGATTTTTATCTCACATCTTTGTTTATAACTATGTTCGAATGTTAGGTATGAATTCCTAACACTTATTCATGTGCATTTTCTTTTGGTTTGGATTGAATTGGTGAAAATCTCAATTTTTAGTGTTTTGGGTTCAAATCTTTAAAAATCCAATCTTTGATGTTGGAACACGTTTTTGGTGATGCATCGAGGAGCCAATAGGATCGGGTAGCCGATAGGCGTAATCCCCTAGCGTTCGTGCTCGATCGGTTGCAAATTGAGAGAGTTTTTGGCATTTTTGTTGCTCAGGTCGTTCGGCCTGCACATATGAGTCTCGGCCTGCAGTTAGGTCGCGCCATGCCATAGGTCGCATCCCTATAGGTCGTGCCATGCTAGGTTGTCCCCACTTAGGTCGCTCAGCCTCCTCATACGCCCTAGGTCGTTAGGTCGCTCGGACATTAGGTCGCTCGGCCTTGTTTACCCCTTAGGTCGTTAGGACGCTCGGCCTTCTTCTAAACTTAGGTCGCGGCATGTTAGGTCGTTCCCCACTTAAGTCACTTGCCTTATGTTAGGCTGTTCCAGGCATATCGGTCGCAACCACTTAGATCGCCCTATTTTAAGTAACATCTGCTTTTAGGTCGCGCCATGTTGGGTCGCGCCATGTTAGGTCGCACCATTTCCCAAGTCGCTCGGCCTGCTTTTCAACTTAGGTCGTTTTCGGCCCTTAAGTCGCTTCCAATTTAGGTCGCTCGGTCTGCTATAGGTCGCAACCCATAGGTCGTTAGGTCGCTTGGCCTACCCTTACCCCCCTTAGGTCGCGCTCTACCTTAAGTCGCTTGGCATTGATTTGGTCACGCCGTGCTAGGTCGCGCCATGTCATAGGTTGCGCCAAGTAAGTCGCGCAGTTAGGCCGCATGCTATTTCTTAAGTCGCTGATTTCTTGTGTTGACTTATGTTAAGTCGTAAGTTGTGGCTGTTAAGTCGCATGGGTATTTCCACTTTGATAGATTTGGAATCGAATTCTTTGGATTTTGTTCACATCTTCGAAAGTGAATTTTTGTGATTTATTGTTTCTACAATCATTTTTGTGATTTTTCACTTCATCTCACTCGTACGAGAAATCTAATTAAAAAGCTTAGTAAAACAAATGGTATGAAACGCTTGCATTTACTTCGTCGGTTAATTCTTGGACTTGTTCGATTGAATCTCTTGTGACAATTTTCTAGTGGAAACTTACAATTTGTTCGTAAATATTTAAGTTAAGCTAGTGGTTATGGGACATGAAGCTAAGCTTATATATTTACTAACTTACTGTAATTGACACTTCTTGATGACCGTTGATGATCATTTTTGTGATTTAGACTAGAAAATGTGCGATGTCTCTTTGTCTACGAGGGAGACTAAACCCCGTTTCTGTGGAGCTTCGGCTCAATTTGGTAGGGTAGCGACCCATGGTCTTCGGGCCGTTTTGTGGAGCTTCGGCTCAAAATTTAATGGTTAGCAACCATGGAATAGCGTTCCATTTTGTGATACAAGTGTTGGTGAGTTTTCATGCTCCCGTTTTGTGATAGGCCTCCCCCCTTTTTTGTGATTTCTGGATTTCCATTGATGATTTCTGGAATTTGTGTTTTCACCAATTTTCGTGATTTACATTGATAAGTTTTTTCAATATTTGTGCATTGGTGAATTTGTGTGTCATTAACTTTTGTGATTGGCATTGATATTATTGTCAATAATTATGGTTTTGTGAATATAAATCAAGAGTATGACATTCTTTTTGATCTTTGAGAAGATTCTTGAGATATTGATTAATCTCTTGTTAATTTTCAATTGCATACTTATTATAGTTTGGCTTTATGGTTATCATATGTTTACATCATATCTCTTATTCTATATCATTTTATCTTATATTTATAGCTAGACTGATCCGTTTATTATTTTCTTATTAAATAATACTCGGGTCAGACCGAGATGTTACAGGTGCTTCTGCTTGACTTCACATCTGGGATTATCACTCTGACTTTTGGCTAACTACTTAGATTAGTAGTTTTTGTTGTATACACTTGAGATATAGACTCATTGATGTATCCATATTCTTTTATCTTGCACTTGTAGCTATTCTTTTTTGATATTGTGGATCTTGTTTGACCACTACTCTGATGTACACTGTCATGTGTTATATATTCATATCTATTTCCGTCTTTGTGATGTGGATGTCTGTGACTGATTTGTATTATGTTTATTTTTATATTTGTTTCCAAAGAATATATATAGCCACCGAGTAGTAGCTTTGATTTTTTATCGGTATTTCGGATTTCCTCCTAAAACCAGATGCTTGTTGTACTATTTGACATATCGGTGCTCGCACAAAGCAATCACACGGATGGTCGCTCCTCAACAGCCTTATACTCTGCGCTAGTTGACGGCATTTCCCCGTAGTGTCCTTGGCTAGAGTGAGTATAGAGGTGGGGCGTCACAGCTTAGTATCGGAGCCAATCTTCGGAACAATGTAGAATAATCTAGCAAGGATCATCATCCTAAGTCCATCTTAGGAGTCGTGCTTTAGGATTTATTCGAGTCTTCGTACCGATTCATCCTATTTTCTTTATGATTCCTTGTTTATCTATCAAGATTGCTTGATATTCATTCGGTGAATAACCTTATCCTTCTTCTTTCTTTCTTTCAAAAGGAAGAGAAATGGTTAGACCTGGCCGTCCCAACGACGGTCAATCTCGTGCTACTCCCTAAGATGGAGTATTTATGTCTACTTAGCAGCTTCTTGATCTAGTAAGGAATGCTCAGGCAGTCGGATCTAATCCCGAGTCTACTCACCCTAGGTCTGGATTTGCACGTTTGTGCAGCGATTATACCAATTTGGGTGGAAAGCCATTCAAAGGTTCTGAAACCATTATTGAAGTCCAGGCTTGGCTGAGAACGTGCGATCGAATCTTTTCTTGCATGAATCTTATTGATCTTCACCGTGTTCAGGCGGCTTCTAGTATGCTCTAAGAAAGAGCATTAGATGGTATGAGCTTCTGATTTCTGAAACAAATGAAGCGGATCTCACTTGGGAGAAATTCCGGGAACGCTTCAAATTAAAATTTGTGCCAGAAGCTGAGAAGGTGACTTTGGCTCGTCGTTTTATTGACCTTGTTCAAGGTGAATCCTCTGTGACAGACTATGTCGCATCATTCGAGTCACTTTCCAAATACGGGGTTGAGTACATAAACACCCCATTGAAGAAAAACCAAAGATTTGCCTATGGCTTAAATAAAAATCTTAAGAAGCCATTACTTCTAAAGTTAGAAGTTCCTTTTAATCAACTTGTTGATATCGCTCTTCGTCTTGAAGAGGCGGATAGGGAGAGTGATGTTGATGTTATGGGTTCTAAGCCAAACTTCAACAACAAGAAAAGGCCTAATAAGTTCAAGGGTCCTTATCCCAACAATAAGAAAGGGAAGCAAGCCTCTTCGACAACTAAGACTTCTACCTCTAGTAGTGGGCAATGCTACAATTGTGGTTCTAGGGACCATTATGCGAACAAGTGTTTAAAGCCTCGTGCTAGTTGCTATTGCAAAAGCCCGGATCATTATTTATCTTCTTGTCCCAAACTTCAAGGCAAGAGGGAAAGAAAGCTTAATGTTGCTCAAGCCCCTGGCAACACATCTCGTGGTAAAGGTATTTCTCATTCTATCCTTGATGGCATTATTTTATTTCGTGATCATCCTATTCGAGTTCTTTTTGATATGGGTGCGTCCCATTCTTTTATTTCAAAAGAACTTGTTGATACTTTTTCTTTGGATGTTTTGTGTTTAATAAATTCTTTGAGAATTGCGAATCCAGTTGGTGGATCCGCAATAATCAGTTTATTGTGTAAAGATGTCGAGATTATTTTACGTGATTTTTCTTTCCGAGCCGATTTGCATGTTATGCGCTACTTAGGCTTTCGAATGATTTTGGGAATGGATTGGCTTAACCGCTATGAAGCCCAAATCCTATGTCCTGAGCAGACTATTTATCTTCGACATCCTCAATCTGTTAAGCAGATTTCTATTGACCTTAAAGATTCGGATTCCAGCTTAGTTGCATCTTTATATTTTTTAAATCCTCATGATGACGATAATGATGATGAGAAAGATATTATCTCTCTTATTCACGTTGTTCGTGAGTTTTTCGATATATTTGAGCCCGTTTTAGGATTACCACCTAAGCGAGCAATTGAGTTCAAAACTAATCTCATCCCTGGAGCTCAACCTATCACACGTCCTCCTTATCGTATGTCCAATAAAGAAAATGAGGAGATGCGCAAGCAATTATCCGAATTGGAAACGAAGCAATTTATTCGCCCTAGTTCCCCTCCTTGGGGAGCTTCGGCTATTTTTGTGAAGAAATCTGATGGTACACTTAGGCTTTGCGTTGACTACCGCAAGCTTAATGATCTTACTATCAAGAATAATATCCTTTACCTCGGATTGATGATCTATTCGATCAACTTAGTGGTGCTAGAGTCTTTTCACAATTAGACTTAGCTACCGGTTTCCATCAGCTTCGTATTGTAGAGGATAGCATTCCTTTGACATCTTTCCGTACTCGTTATGGATCTTATGAATGGCTTGTTATGCCATTTGGTTTAACAAATGCTCCGTCTTATTTCGTTGACCTTATGAATAGAGTTTTCAAAGACTTCCACGATCGGTTTGTTCTCATCTTTATTGATGATATTTTTGTGCATTCAAAAACCGAGGAGGAGCATGAAAAGCATCTTCAAATTGTGTTGGAAACTCTTAGGAGCAATCAATTGAAAGCAAAATTTTCTAAATTCCACTTTTGGCAATCTCGTGTGAAGTTTCTCGGTCACATTATTTCCGAATCCGGAATTTCCGTGGATCCTTCAAAGATTGAAGCGATTCAAAATTGGACTTTTCATAAAGGACTTTTCATAAAGGACTTTTCAAAAATTGGAGAGTGTGACGAAAATCCGTAGTTTTCTTGGATTGGCAGGTTATTACCGCCGTTTCATAAAGGACTTTTCAAAAATTTCCATGCCTCTTACTAATTTGACAAAAAAGGGAGTTAAATACATTTGGTCGGGCAAATGTGAAGCTTCTTTTCAGAAATTAAAAGAACTCCTTGCCGATGCTCCTATTCTTGTTATTCCCAGGGAGAATCAAGATTTTATTGTTCATACTAATGCTAGTCATGTTGGTTTGGGTGGCGTTCTTATGCAAAGAGAACGTGTTATTGCTTATGCTTCTAGGCAATTGAAGCCAGCCGAGATTAGATATGCCACTCATGACTTAGAGCTCGCGGCTATTGTTTTCTCCCTTCGTATTTGGCGTTATTACCTTTTGGGACAAAAGTTTATTCTTTACACCGATCATAAATCTTTGAAGTATCTTGTTAACTCCCCCTTCATTAGCGACCTAAGACCTAAAGACATGGAACGACCAAGCTATAGGAATGGTCTAGCGACTTAAAGGTGTCTCGACCTAGAGAGGAGAGCGACCTAGCAAGCTCAGCGACCTAAAGGTAGCTGCGACCTAAAGTGTTGCGACCTAAAGATTGCCTCGACCTAAAGGCAGCAGCGACCTATAGAATTTAGCGACCTACAGGCTCACCAAACTCACGACCTAAATCATATGCGACCTAAACAAAGCCATAGCCTACCGACCTGAGAATGAAGCGGTCTCAGCGACCTAAATCTCAGCCGACTTACGACCTAAAACAAGTCGTACGCAACCTATCAACTCGCTGAGAAAAGAGCCGAGCACAATTGAGATAAGTCAGATCCCATCCCCTAGGTCGTTGCCCACCTACGACCTACTTTAGGTCGAAGACGACCTAGCACTTGGAGATAAAAATACTGCCCAACGACCTAACGGAGTACTTCGACCTAAGGAAGGTCACGACCTAAGAGATTCAACGACTTGAGAACTCCAGCTATGACTACAGGAAAGTTCTCACGACCTATGATAGGTCGTGAGAACGACCTAGGATAAGTCGCTCTTGACCTATCTGCATGAATAAAGAAGCCGCCTATGCCATGCCGCTAAGGGATAGGTCGTTTACGACCTTGGACTTGTACAAATCAGCACGTATGTTCTTATGGAAGGAAGGCCAGTGCTTTTTAGGTCAACTGCGACCTACGACCTTACTTAGGTCGGTCACGACCTACGACCTAAGTCCGAGCAAAGCCTATAAATACACCCCTAATTCCAACTAGAAAGGGACTTTTGGCTCACTCTCTTCAAGCGCCGATACTCTGCTGCATTCCGAACCAATCTAACACTTGAAGCTCTCAAGACACTAAGAATGCTACAAACAACTTCAAGAAGAGATCACATACATCCAACATGGATTCGAAAACTCTCATCTTCATCGAAGTTTAGGCTACTTGTTCTAAGTCTCTTGTAATTCAAAGTGTATTGTACTTGGGAAGAATTGTATCAGCTTGTAACGAGATCATTAATAAAAGTACTTAAAGTGGACGTAGGCTATACCCTTAAGCCGAACCACTATAAAATTGTTGTTGTTTACTGCTTTTCTGCTATTATCTGCTTGTAATCTGTTCCCGAGCTATCGGGTGGTGCTTTCACAACTACAACTCATACACCGGGGTGTTAGCGTTCAAATTTTAGCGTTAACATTTTTGGTGCTTTCACTGAGAATTGAACTCAGGAAAAATTATCATCATTGCTTCACAAAGATTTGTAGATAGAATTTCCTTGAAAACTAGAAGTCTGTCAGAGATTATGGCTCCTAGAAGGAAGAGTAGATCTGTCAGATCTGCGAACGTTCAAGAGGGAACATCTGCTTCCCCTGTACCTAATCAACCCACTCCGTCTACTGGGGTTACGAAAGCGGAGTTGGATGCTGTAATATTAGGACTGAACCAGCAGATAAACGCCCAGAATGCACAATTAGAGGCTCAGAGTGCCCAAAATGCTCTAATTCTGAATAAGTTGAATGATTTGCTTGGGGCAAACAATCAACCGGTTGGTAATGGAAGGAATTATGCTGGCAACATTCATGATGCTAATGAAAGGAATGCTCCTGAAAGGGCTGCCAGTCCCTTTGAGCAAACGCTTCCTGAGGTTGGTGGATCTGGAACTCGACATGATGAGGAGTATCTTTCTGGAATGGTCTGGCAAATCATGAAAGAAAGTATGCAAAGGGTTGAAGATGAGAAAGAATGCGGTTTCGCCCCAAGTAAAACTCCATTTACTGAGAAAATCTTAAAGGCGGAATTTCCAAGGAAGTTTGTCCCTCCAACTATCCCAGCTTACGAAGGGACAAGTGATCCGAATGAATTCTTGTATAAATATGATTGGCACATGACAGGTGCCAGAGCCTCTGACGAGATAAAGTGCCGATATTTCCCCGTATACCTTGAGGGTGTGGCTCTACTGTGGTTCACCAAGTTGCCAGTCCGATCTATTGATCAGTTTTCAGACTTGACCCGAAAATTCAAGGAGCAGTTCAGATTATATGCTTCAAAGGCCAAGGACATCATGTCGTTGTCGAGTATAGAACAGAATCCTGGTGAATCTATCAGATCTTTCTTGAACCGCTTTAATATAGCGCTGGATGAGGTGGACAATGCTGAACCGCGAATGATATTGACTTATCTGATGAGGGCTATTGATAAGTCGAGCGAATTTGGGAAATGGCTAAACATGAAGGAGCCAACCTCCCTCGAAAAGTTCTACAAAAAGGCAGATGAATTCATACGCCTGGAAAGCCGTCCTTTACCAGTGAAGGCAGTGTTGGAAAAAGTTGAAGATAACACTGTCGCTCCACGCAAGAATGAATCGGTGGGGCAAAAAAGGGAGAATAATAATGGGAAGAAACAGGGTAATCTGAAGAAGCCCCGATCCTTCAAGCCATCAGAGTATACTCCATTATCACATACGCCGGAGCACATCTACCTTGCCACTAAAGATTCTGTTGATTTTCCTAAACCTATCCCTTTGAGGACCGGGAAAAAGGCTATACAGAGTGGGAAGTTCTGCCGCTTCCATAATCAACCCGGTCATGAGACCGACGAATGCCGCCAGTTGAAAAATCTGATTGAAGAGTTGCTAAGGGAAAACAAACTGCAGCAATTTGTGAAAAAGAATAACAACAATACTGCTTCATCTAGTCAGGGGCAACAGGCTCCTACTCAACAGCCTAGGACGATTGAGAAGGCTGCAGGGCATGAATCTGGAAGGCCCATTATTAATGTCATTACAGGAGGACCTCACCCAGCAGGCAGAAGCTGGGGTGAGATGGAAAGGTATACCAGAGCTTTAAAGTATGTGCCGACTGAGGAAGATGTATTTGTTTTGGAAGGTGCTACGCCTTTGAAGCAACAAAGAACTTTTGATGATGATATTGTGTTCAGAGCCAGGGATTCCGTAGGTATTGAAGCTCCTACTTTGGATCCTCTAGTCATCTCGGCTGGTATCGGACCAGCTATTGTCAGAAGAATTCTCATTGATTGTGGTGCATCCTGCAATATACTCTTTAAGAAAACATTCGACCAAATGAAAATCCCTATGGTCGATGTACAAGCCTCATCGCAGAAAATTGCTGGTTTCACTGGGGAGCCAAAGCAGCCGGTAGGGACCATTGATTTGTTTGTGGAACTTGGGGAAGGAGAGAGAAAAGTAGTCCGCAAGCAAACTTTTGTGATTGTCGACGAATTTTCTGCTTACAATGCTTTCCTTGGTCGCCCAACTCTGGCAGCGTTCAAAGCTGTTATTGCCCCGTGGTGCCTCACTATTAAATTCCCTACAGATAATGGAGTAGGAGTTATAAAAGGTGATCAAAATGCTGGGCGAGAGTGCTATCTGACAGAGCTACGAGAAACCAGAAAAAGAGAAATGGGAAAGAATGCGGCAACCCCAGTCCGCATCAAAGAACCAGCCTTGTAGCAATTACAGGGCGGACCCTGCACTGGCGAGCACAGCGGAGCAAGGAAAGAGATGGACCCTAGAAAAGTCAGTGCAGGGGAAAATAGAGTGGTACCGGTGGAAACGACAATACCAATACCTGTTGACCCAAAGGACCCAAACAAAGTGTTGAATGTGGGTTCACAACTTAATGCGTCAATTCAGAATATTTTGATATCTTTCCTGAAAGCAAATCTGGATGTCTTCGCTTGGACTCATGCTGATATGTGTGGAATATCTCCAGAAGTTGCAGTACATGCTCTGAATATTGACCCAAAGTTTACACCAGTAAAACAGAAAAGAAGAACCCAAGGTCCAGAAAGGTCAGCAGCATTAAAAGAGGAAATTGATCGACTCATGGAAAATAACTTCATCAAAGAATCTACATATCCGAATTGGGTTTCAAATCCTGTGCTGGTTAAGAAAGCTAATGGAAAATGGAGAGTGTGCATCGATTTTTCAGATCTGAACAAGGCCTGCCCCAAAGATTGCTTCCCTTTACCCAGGATCGATCAACTGGTAGATGGAACAGCGGGGCATGAATTGTTATCTTTTATGGATGCTTACTCCGGATATAACCAGATCATGATGCATGAGCCAGATCAGGAGGACACGAGCTTTATCACCGACACTGGTCTTTAGTGCTACAGAGTTATGCCCTTCGGGTTGAAGAATGCAGGGGCAACATACCAAAGACTCGTTAATGCTATGTTCAAACCGCAACTGGGCAAAACCATGGAAGTTTACGTCGATGACATGTTAGTAAAGTCTAAGAAAGCACTGGATCACATAGAACACTTAGCAGACATGTTCGCTGTCCTCCGAAAATACGGAATGAAGCTCAATCCTTTAAAATGTTCATTTGGAGTGGAATCCGGCAAGTTTTTAGGTTTTATCGTGAGCGCTAGGGGCATTGAGGCCAGTCCAGCTCAAATTACTGCATTGAAAGAAGTCAAAGCTCCTAGAACAAAGAAGGAATTGCAAAGTCTCAATGGAAAAGTTGCCGCCTTGAGTCGGTTCATTTCCAAAGCCACAGATAAATGCATCCCATTCTTTGACGCCCTAAAGAAAGGAAAGAAAAACTTCGATTGGACTCCCGAATGCCAAAAAGCCTTTGATGAATTGATTCGCCATATGGAGACGCCTCCAATACTTTCTAGGCCTGGCGATGGCGAGGATCTTCTTATATACTTGGCAGTATCATCTCATGCTTTAAGTGCAGCGCTGATACGGGAAGACAAAAGGATTCAACATCCAGTTTACTATATCAGCAAAAGACTCACTGGGGCAGAGATGAATTACTCTAAGTTGGAAAAACTCGCCTATTGCTTACTAATCGCGTCTAGGAAGTTGAGGCAATATTTTCAAGCTCATCCTATCAGAGTCCTCACTGATCAACCTTTAAAGCAAGTCCTGTTTCGCCCTGAAACTTCGGGTCGTCTTCTAAAGTGGAATATTGAACTCAGTCAGTATGACATCACTTATCATCCCCGGAAAGCAATCAATGGACAAGCTTTAGCGGATTTCATTGCAGAATTTACAGATAAGGGTAACAGTGAGGAAGAAACGGTCGACAATTCCCCGATCCAGTGGAAGTTATATGTCGATGGTGCGAGAAACGACTACTGTTCTGGAGCCGGAGTTGTACTTGAGACTCCTGAAGGACGATCATTATGCTATGCACTAAGATTGGAATTTCCTTCAACAAACAATGAAGCAGAATACGAAGCCCTTATCGCTGGCTTAAGGATTGCTAAAGAATTAAACATCCGAGCGCTACAGATATTCAGTGATTCTCAGCTTATTGTGTGCCAAGTCAAAAAGGAATTCCAAGCAAAAGGGGGGAATCTGCCCGCCTACTTGTCAAAGGCTTGGGAACTCCTGAGTGATTTCGATCATTACATGATAAGCCACATTCCTCGAGAAGAAAACATGAAAGCAGATTCTCTCGCGAAGTATTCGAGCACAGGCGAAGCTCAATTTCTGGGGCTAACTCCAGTGGAGGTCCTGTCGACTCCTAGCATTGATGAGATGGACATTGATTGGATCATGAGCATGTCTCAAGAGCAAGAATCATGGATGACTCCGATAATAGAATATCTGCTCAATGGATCTTTACCAGGGAACTCAAAAGAACGACAAAAGCTACTGAGAAAAGCCTCTCGATACGTAATCCAGGATGGCCGGTTATACAGACGGGGATTCTCAATGCCATTACTTCGATGTGTATCCAGGGAAGAGTCTAACGCAATCTTAGCAGAGGTACACGGAGGAGAATGTGGTGATCATTCAGGTGGCCAAACATTAGCAAAGAAAATTCTCCGGTACGGATATTTTTGGCCAGAAATTAATCGAGATGCAGCGGAGTATTCCCGAAAATGTGACAGATGTCAAAGATTCGCCAAAATTCCTAGAGCTCCTTCCACTGAACTCACACAGATGGTCAGTCCATGGCCGTTTGCGATATGGGGAATCGACCTTGTAGGACCGTTACCAACTGCCAAATCTGGAATTAAATATGCCATTGTTGCTGTAGATTATTTTACTAAGTGGGCAGAGGCTGAACCACTGGCCACTATCACCTCAAAGAAGATGATAAGTTTTGTGACTAAAAACATCATTTGCAGATACGGTGTGCCTCAAAAAATAATTACAGACAATGGAACTCAGTTTGAAAGTGAAGAATTCCAAGATTTTTGCAAGCGATTCAAAATCCGGAAAAGCTTCTCAGCAGTAGCTCATCCGCAGGCAAACGGGCAGGTGGAAGCCGTGAACAAAATTATTAAGTCAACCATCAAGAAGCAACTTGAAAGAGCAAAAGGTGGTTGGGTTGATAAGCTACCACTGGCACTATGGGCATACAGAACCACTCACAAAACTGCGACTGGGCACACCCCGTTTTCATTGGCATACGGGTCAGAGGCAATGATTCCGGTAGAAATAGAAGTCCCTTCACACAGAAGAATCCATTTCAATCAAGCAGAAAACGAAAAGCTACAGCTTGAAGCGCTAGATCTCCTTGATGAAAAAAGAGATGAGGCTAATCTCAGAATTGCAGCTCATCAGCAAAGAATAGCCAGACATTTCAATTCCAAAGTTCGCCAACGCAGCTTTGAGATTGGAGACCTAGTCCTGAAAGGAATTATGACAGCGACAGGTGTGTTTGGGCCAAATTGGGAAGGACCATATGTAATAGGTCAGAAGCTTCTTGACGGCACATTCAAACTCACCACTGTTGAAGGAGATCAAATTCCAAGGGCATGGAACAGCAACCATTTGCGTCCATACTTTACTTGAAAATTTTGTTGAAATATTGTAAAAAGAATTATGAATGTATGATTCTTGTAATTGAAAGCAATTGTAAAACTGATGCAAGTAAATAATGAAAGAATATAAAGTGGATGTAGGCCCAATTTCCTGGCCGAACCACTATAAATCTTGTGTTCCTTATTATTATTACATGTTTGCTTTATTCTCGATATAAAAAGTACATAGAATGTATTGCTGAAATGTCGATTTGAATTTTTGCAGACAATGGAAGTGAAACTTGCACATAAAAAGACCAAGTGATTCTCGCCAAATTTCAAGTCACAAAAGCCCCGAATTCAAATCCTAGATAGGAAGTACTTCAATTGAACGGCCTATGATTTCGACAGAAACGGGTCTTTGCTAATAAATTGAGATCGTTTGAACAAACAAACATCCAATTAAGAAGCTAGTGCTCGTTCTCACGAAGTGCCTGACAATGAAACACACTTCCTTGGATTAAACAAGTTACTTGTAAAAAAAAAAAAAGGGGGGGGGGCAGAGGATCATTGAAAAGGCATGAGCAAGTGAACAGAGGAACAACCAAAGCCATCATCGGCAGCACAAGTCCTCTTCGGAGGCACAACTCTTCGGAGGATAAAGACCTCTAATGGGTCATACGCCACAAAAAAGAAAGTTCTCTACTCAACAAAAAAGATTGGAGGAGTCATGACCCTCCAGCCATGAGAGAGTAACTTCCAGGCGATGAAAACCCTCTCTGAGGCACATTTCACCGGGAGTTGAAGTGTTATGACCGCTCTTCGGAATTTCACTTCACCAGAGTTGAAATGCAAACAAAATAAAAGCCCTCTTCGGAGGCCCATTTCACCAAGAGTTGAAGTGTTATGACCGCTCTTCGGGATTTCACTTCGCCAAAGTTGAAATGCAAACAAAATAAAAGCCCTCTTCGGAGGCGCATTTCGCCAGGAGTTGAAGTGTAACAACCGCTCTTTGGAATTTCACTTCACCAAAGTTGAAATGCAAAACAAGATAAAGACCTTCCTGGAAGCCCATGTTTCACCGAAATTGAAATAAAACTTCCAAGTGTCGAAACGTGAAAAGGCTTTCCTCGAAGGCACAACTCTTTGGAGGTACACGTTTCACCAAGATTGAAATAAAACTTCCAAGTGTTGAAACGTGAGAAATCCCTCCTCAGAGGTACAACCCCCTCTCGGGGACACAATTAAAAAGAAAGACCTCTTCAGAAGCACACGTTTCACCGAGATTGAAACAAAACTTCCAAGTGTTGAAACGTGAAAAGGCTTTCTTCAAAGGCACAACTCTTTGGAGGAACACGTTTCACCAAGATTGAAATAAAACTTCCAAGTGTTGAAACGTGAAAAAATCTCTCCTCAGAGGCACAAATTTTTATTTAAAAAAAAAAAAAAAAATCCTCATCAAGAGCGTACTTTAACTTTCAAAGGAAGAGCGATTTACCTATTCTAAAAAAAAAAAAAGGAAGGGGGAAAGAAAGTTAAAGTACATTCAGAGGTCCGCTTTACAAAATAGAAGAATTCACTTGGCAAAATGTATACATACGCAAAAGGAAAAGTGATTTCTTCGAAGGACAAAGCGTAGAAACTTATATGAAGGAAGTTGCACTCTATGAAAATTCTCTTCGAGAATGAAATAATTGTTCTTTAGAAAACGAGAGTGCAAGTCCCCTCAAAGTATACGATATTGCAGTAAGCTCATGGTATAGGGGCAACATGGTATAGTTACATACAAAGTGGTATAGCTATGCCGGTAAAGTACGCTCAAACAACATACCACAAGCTCACCGCAATATCGTATAAATAAACTTGTGCAAAAATGAATAATAAATGCATTCTCAAATTCAAACAAAAGTCTGTACAAATAAAGAATCATTTTATTCAATTGTAGATATTGCAGATACAGGTTTCAAAATAAAAAGCAGGGGCCGGTGCCTGCACAACATCCGACCATTACACAAAAAAGGAATCAAAAAGCTCAACTCTTCATTTCTTCTTGCCGCCTTTAGACCCTTTACCCGGCCGAATGGTTAGCTTTTCAGGTCTTTCAAGTTGGTCTGAAGGCATAAGGGAAGAAGGGGAGGGAGGTGCAACTGGTGCAATTTCCGGTTCCTCTTCAGTGGTGATAATTTTCTTCCCCCTCCTCTTCGATGTCCCATGCTTCTTTCTTCTCTTCGAAGAAGACTCACTCCCCGGAGTAACGAGAGCGGACAAAACTACGTCGTCAGAAGGAGTCCGCTCCGGAGAGATCTCGCCTCCTTCGAGCCCCTCATCTTTTTGCTCCTGCGAAGCAATAGGGTCATCCAAGCCATGAAGAGCCTCAATTTTCTCCTCTTGAGACCAGGTTGTGAAGCAGAAGGAGGAGTCACCTGAAGAGATGGAGGAGGAATAACCAGAGAAGGCGAAGTCTGCACGGCACTTGTTGTTTCAACTGCAGAAGAAGAAAAATTGAAAATGTTATTATCTTCCCGAAAGAAGGGAGGTATGGGTTCATCGAGATTCAAGAGGTAATCGAGAAGCTCATCAAATTTTTGAGGAATAAGCAGGTAATTCACCTGAATCGGACCAATGTCGAAATTACCTGAAGATGTTGGCTTCGTCAGTTCAATCTCATAATTCTGAGCCCCAATGTCCTCTAAAGCCTCTTCATCAGTAGGGGTAATTACCCCGGTTTTTGTAGGAGGCGGCGAATGAGCACTAGAGCCTGTAATGTCCACCTCGGGAGAAACTAGAGGACGTTCAGAGGTAGTAGGCGGTACTTCTTTCTCAGAACGCTCCTCTTCCGCCGTCCCGGCCCGCGCTCTGGCAAGCTGCTCTTTTCCCTTGGCGAGAGCGGCGCGGGCTTCATCATCAAGATAATGCTCTTCAAGGGCTGACTCAGCATATCCAGCACCTTTACCACCGAGCATATCAAGTGCTGCCTCCCAAACTTCAGCCAGTGTGATTTCATACTTGGGGCCTAGAAAGGCAAGGCTGCCACGTCCCAAAATGCTGTGCAGGTAAAAATCGAATAATGTGGAGCTAATATCAGCTTTGGTTGCTTGATGAGCCTCTTCGGCCACAAGTTTACCAGCAACAACCTCGTCGCGCTCCTTTTCGGCCATAGCAAGTCGAGTTTTTAACAACTCTATCTCCAAGCTTTGAGAGCCGGTCTGTTCTCGCAGTTGTACAGCTTCAGCACGATATTCTTCCATGACCTTTTCCTTGTGTGCAAGCTTATCTTCGACTGCTCTTTGACTGGCATGCGCATCTCGTACTTGTTGCTGAAGCATGCTCTCCTTTTCAGAATGGAAAGTAGATGAAGTAGCTAATTCTTCCTTAAGTTTTTCTACTTCCGCTTCCAGCTTTTCATTGTAGGAAGCAATACTTCTCATTTCGGCGTCATGCTGTTCGAGAGTCTTCTGCCACTCAGCCTTATCATTCTCCATTGTTAGCATGGCCTCGAGATTGGCTCGGTTAACCCTCTGAAGTTCGTCGACGAGTTTTTGCCAGTTCGGCATTCTTTCGATATCGGTCCTGACAGTATCAAGATTTCGCAGCATAGCCGGTTTGTCGAGAGGAACCAAGTCGAGATCAAATCGAACCCCTCTCAGGCACCACTGAGGAAATCGACTTTGAAGAGTGGGAGGACCTTGCCCGACTTGGTATGCGGGCCGGTTGATGATTGCTTGAATGTCGGAGCGAACGGGAGCAGGAGATTGAGCAGGGACATGTTCAGAAGCTGAAAGAGTTGTTTCTTCAGTAAGTCAGCCCGCTTGCTAGAAGAATCGTCTATGTGACTCTTTCCTCTCTCATCATGAGCTTTTCTCTTTTGGGTATCATCATCTCTGTGGGGAAGATCATGTCTTTTTTGTTCCCTTCGGCGACGTTCTTCATATGCTCGTCTCTCGTCGGCTTTCCTGATGGCCCTCTCTTCATCCGACTCTCTGTAAGAAGGAAGGTAACGCCTGTAATCATACTGGCTACGCCTCCCGTAGCGCTGGAAATCATCATAATACGAGCCGCTGCGCCCCATAGGAGAATCTGGAATTAAAATAATAAGCTTTAGAAATCTTTAAAGTACAAGAAGATAAGTGCATAGAAGTGATGAGAAATCCAAAGTGTCGTGTAACGTGTAAACTACGCGCATCGAGTTACAAACCACTCTGTGTAATAGAGGTAGTGATAACTTGAGTAGGAGGAGTTGACATTTGTTGAAAAGAAGATGTCGCCTCGATTACAGAAGAGACAGTTTTAGATACATCATCTTTGAAAAGTTCTTGAGATGTCACAATTAAATCGCTGAACCCCTCAAAAACATCATCACCATCTTGTTTTTTGGAGCTTGCTTTCTTAACTCCTTCACAAGTAGATCGAGGGGGTTCTTCCTCTTCAGTAACTGGGGCAAGTACAGACTTGTCAGATGGCCCCGCAACATCTTTCGGAATTGAACACTTAACTAGTGAAGTTTCTATAGAGGTTCCTCCCTGCAAGTGCTCTTTAATGGAGACTGGGGCATCGGGAGTGCTCGTCGGAGAATCAGGAACCTCCGTTGGAACTTCATGTATTTGAGTGGAACGAGAAGGATGTAGAAGCTCAAACTGATGAAGAAGTTCTTCTGTCAATAGAAATTTTGCGCTTCTTTCTTCAGCAGCCACAGTGCTTAGCCTTTCAAAAACTGACTTATGGCTGGAATCTCTAGAAGGAGGAGGAAGTGCTGGAAAGTTAAGGAATGGAATCAGCATCTAGCAATACGAACCAGGTAAAACTTAGAATAAAATTAAAGAGAAAAAAGATCTCACTTCCTACTCTCCAGTCTGCGTAAAATTCTGCGGGGCAACGAATGTAGAAGTATTGATTCAGGAATCCATGTGCACTCTCCGGCAAATCCAAAATAAGTTTGCGGTTCCTCGCCCCTCTTACAAGTACAATTGAAGGATGGTCCTTGTTCTTCGCAAAAGTGCACAAGTAACAGATTTCCTCAAAACTCGGAAGACGATCAAGAGTCCTCCTGAACAGAACACACAATCCCATCAAAATAGCATAGCCATTGGGGTGCAGCTGAAAAGGAGAGATCGTCAGTCGAAGTAGGATTTGCCGGAGAAATTCATTAAAAGGAGGAATTGCTCCACTCAAGCACATTTGTCGATTAATGGCAACAAAACCGTAAGGTGGTCTATCAGCAGAGTCATTTGGTCCAGGGAGTAAAACTTTTGCCTCGGCAATGCCAAATTAAACGCATAATTGATTAAGCGCCCGCTGTTTCAAAAGGGTAGGAGTTCTTTCCGGAGGATTCTCTAGTGGAATAGCAATCGGGAAAACCCCTTCAGCGTGTTCTATCATCTCTTCTTGTTGAGACATCATTCTACATAAGCGACTGGATGTTCAGATGAGAAGGTGCACGTTTCCTAAAAAGTGTGAAGTGTTGTGCAAAAATTTAAAAAAAAAAAAAAAGCAAACATAACTGAAGTTAAACTAGTTGACAATTAGTCGACTATGAGATTTCAGGACTTGTTAATATGAAGCTCAAGTGAAGTGTTAATGCGAACAAATCAACTTTAACTGAATATTTTAGTTTTGCTTTAACACTTCACTTGAATTCATTGGTTCACAGCATTTCGTTCACACAATTCATTTAAGTTAATTACTCTTTATCGACTAATCTGTCATTCGATGTGGGCAGTCAATGGCAGTATATTCGTCCCAGTTTTCTGCAAATATTATGTTTAACAGGTTATTAGCATTAGAGATAATCTACAACAAAGTGCAACAGAATTCAAGGTCAAACAATTCAATCAAGTCTTCACATAATTTCACAAGTCATAGGTCGTCCAGCGACCTAGCATAGGTCGGGGCTTCATTAGGTCGCATTGTGCAAGTTCAAGGGGTTCAAAACAATGCAAAATTGTTCAAGTCCTAGCTCGGCTGCGACCTAGAGCCCATACCGCAAAAGAATTAGGTCGTTGACATGTCGAGTCCCTCTGCAGTCATTCAGGAGTCTAGGTCAACAAGTTCTTAAGTCGCACTTTAGTTCAGAGTAAGATGGTCCAGATTTGTTTAAGTGTAAGGTCAGCCGCGACCTAAGATTTCAATCATCATGGAACTTAAGTCGTTACTTTTTTAGGTCGTTATGAGGTCGCTCTGCTTTAAGTTTTATCTCATTCAAGAGGGAGTTAGATCATTAGTATTAGGTCGCATGGTTCACATTCAAACAGACACCCCTGAGGTCGATTCCCCACTCGCACGCTGCCAGATCATCACTACCATTAACCCGTTAACCCATTAGAGCCTTCCTCATCTCTTCCAAATTTATAAACCAGCTAATTTGAATCACTGTAGTTTACCATCTTCCTCCCACATCCTCACAGATCACTCGAAAAATCCAATCCAAATTGCCTCAGATCCACCATACATCGGATATACTGCTATATCCACAAGAATCACCACGATAACTCAATCAAGAGGAAAATCGAATCGTGACTTATGGGAAAAAGCAGCATACGAAAATGCATTAAGAATGACAAGTGGAATATTCGTGGTTTGACGATGGATGTGATCGAATGTTGATAGAACTCACTTACGCAATCTGGTGATGGAAAAGTTGAAAGATTGAGCTGATTAGAATCGTCCTCGAGAAGTTCAGAAGCTCGTTAATGGCAGAATGGATGCTGAAGCAGATGAAGAGGGGAGGGAGCGACCTACGGTATTTATATTCTAGGACAGTGGAACGCGAACCGACACTGCGCGACCTAATTTTCTCCTTAAGTCGTTTGCGACCTAGCAATTCTTCAGAATGCGAGTTAAGAAAGTCGAAGCACACGACCTACGACCTAGGCGTATACTTCGAGGGGCAAATGTTAACTCCCCCTTCATTAGCGACCTAAGACCTAAAGACATGGAACGACCAAGCTATAGGAATGGTCTAGCGACTTAAAGGTGTCTCGACCTAGAGAGGAGAGCGACCTAGCAAGCTCAGCGACCTAAAGGTAGCTGCGGCCTAAAGTGTTGCGACCTAAAGATTGTCTCGACCTAAAGGCAGCAGCGACCTATAGAATTTAGCGACCTACAGGCTCACCAAACTCACGACCTAAATCATATGCGACCTAAACAAAGCCATAGCCTACCGACCTGAGAATGAAGCGGTCTCAGCGACCTAAATCTCAGCCGACTTACGACCTAAAACAAGTCGTACGCAACCTATCAACTCGCTGAGAAAAGAGCCGAGCACAATTGAGATAAGTCAGATCCCATCCCCTAGGTCGTTGCCCACCTACGACCTACTTTAGGTCGAAGATGACCTAGCACTTGGAGATAAAAATACTGCCCAACGACCTAACGGAGTACTTCGACCTAAGGAAGGTCACGACCTAAGAGATTCAACGACTTGAGAACTCCAGCTATGACTACAGGAAAGTTCTCACGACCTATGATAGGTCGTGAGAACGACCTAGGATAAGTCGCTCTTGACCTATCTGCATGAATAAAGAAGCCGCCTATGCCATGCCGCTAGGGGATAGGTCGTTTACGACCTTGGACTTGTACAAATCAGCACGTATGTTCTTATGGAAGGAAGGCCAGTGCTTTTTAGGTCAACTGCGACCTACGACCTTACTTAGGTCGGTCACGACCTAGACCTAAGTCCGAGCAAAGCCTATAAATACACCCCTAATTCCAACTAGAAAGGGACTTTTGGCTCACTCTCTTCAAGCGCCGATACTCTGCTGCATTCCGAACCAATCTAACACTTGAAGCTCTCAAGACACTAAGAACGCTACAAACAACTTCAAGAAGAGATCACATACATCCAACATGGATTCGAAAACTCTCATCTTCATCGAAGTTTAGGCTACTTGTTCTAAGTCTCTTGTAATTCAAAGTGTATTGTACTTGGGAAGAATTGTATCAGCTTGTAACGAGATCATTAATAAAAGTACTTAAAGTGGACGTAGGCTATACCCTTAAGCCGAACCACTATAAAATTGTTGTTGTTTACTGCTTTTCTGCTATTATCTGCTTGTAATCTGTTCCGAGCTATCGGGTGGTGCTTTCACAACTACAACTCATACACCGGGGTGTTAGCGTTCAAATTTTAGCGTTAACATATCTATTTTCTCAAAAGGTACTTAATTTGCATCAACAACGTTGGCTCGAATTTCTTGCAGCTTATGATCTTGATATTCTTTATACTCCCAGAAAGGGAAATTGTGTTGCCGATGCACTTAGTCGTAAGCAACAAGCAGTTGTTTCTATGATGATATCCGAATGGAATGATCTCGGAATTCTATCCACTTGTGAGATTCGAGATCATGTTTCCGATTTATGTTCACCTCTTGCTTTTTGTAGCCTTGAGGCTCATCCTTCTCTTTTAGACCGCATTCTTGAAGCTCAAAAGCTAGATCCCGAATTGGCTCTTCTTAGCCAGAATTTTAGGGATAAAATTGATATTGAGGGTTTGAAAGACTTTGATATTGATTCTCGCGGCGGCATTCGCAAATTTGGTAGACTTATCGTGCCAAATATTAGTAATCTTCGTAAAGACATTTTAGAAGATTCTCATCGTTCTAAATTTACCATTCATCCCAGTAGTAGTAAAATGTACGCGGATATGAAGCGACTTTATTATTGGGAGGGAATGAAGTCTGATATTGCTAACTTTGTTAAGTGTTGCATGACTTGCCAACTCATTAAAGCCGAGCATCAAAGGCCCGGTGGGTTATCGCAACCTTTAGAAATTCCAATTTGGAAGTGGGACCAAATTTCCATGGATTTTATAGACGGCCTTCCACGTTCTCGTTCGGGTCATGATAGCTTATGGGTGATAGTCGATAGACTTACTAAATCTGCCCATTTTATTCCCGTTCGGTCCAATCGAACCGTTCCTCTCTTGGCCAAACTCTTTATTAAAGAAATTATAAAATTGCATGAAGTTCCTTCTTCTATTGTTAGTGATCATGATCCATTGTTTACTAATGGATTTTGGAAGAGTCTTCAAAAAGCTTTGGGAACGAAGCTTAATTTTAGCACCACTTATCATCCCCAGTCCGATGGACAAACCGGGCGTGTGAATCAAACTCTTGAAGATCTTCTTCGTGCATGTGTTCTCGATTTTGGTGGAAGTTGGGAAGATCATATTTCTCTTATTGATTTTTCCTATAATAATAGCTTCCAATCTAGTATTGGTATGGCACCTTTCGAGGCACTCTATGGAAGGCCATGTCGATCTCCTTCTTGTTGGCTTGAGGCTGCTGAGAAGCTGGTTTTAGGTCCATATTTTATTCATGATTCCACAGAAAAGATTGACCTTATTCGTCATAGGATGAAAGAAGCCCAGAGTAGGCAAAGATCCTATGCCGATAACCCGAGAAGGAAATTAGAATTTTCTGTGGGAGATCTTGTGTTTATTCGTGTTTCGCCTATGAAGGGTGTTGTACGTTTCAGTCGATTGGGAAAATTAGCGCCTCGATATATTGGGCCATTTCCTATCACCGAACGTATTGGTTCCGTAGCTTATCGCCTTTTATTACAGGTTCAGTTTTCTGCTATTCATGACGTGTTTCACATTTCTCAATTACGGAAATGCCTTCGAGACTCTGATTCTATTCTTGAGCCCGGTGTTGGGGAAGAAATTGAAGTTTCGCCTAATTTAACTTATGAGCAACATCATATTCGTATTATTGCTTCGGAAGTCAAACGCCTTCGAAATAAAGATGTTCCGCTTGTTAAAGTCCAATGGTCCTCAAATCCTAAGGATTGCTCTTGGGAATCTAGAGAGTTCATCGAGTGAACACATCCGAACTTACTTTTCCGTGCTTCATGAGGTGAATTTCTTATTTCAAACTTCTTTTGTGCTGATATGCTTTCATGGTTATTACCTTATATTTTCTTCTTAAATATTGCGAGGACGTAATTTCTTTAAAGAGGGGAGTCTGTAACAACCCGCCTATTTTACGATTGAATATTTAAATATTTTATTTTAATATTTTATCGTTAGTCGGATTTTAGTCCGAAAAGTTACTTTTTTGCTTACGGTCGAATTAGGACTCGGAACCACTTCCATTGGGTCCAAAACACCATTTGCGATCTTTTTGAGTATAGACTTTGATATGTTTGGAGTTAGTGGAATTTTGTCACTTTTTGACTTTGGGCTTTGGATTTGGTTTAGCCCATTAGCCTAAACTATTTACTCTAGCTCAACCCCCTTCCCTTCATAACTTTACTTTCATTTCCTAACACTCAAGCTTCATCAAAAATGGAGGAGGGAATGGGAAATTAAAACTCCAAGCCCTAGTTTACTTGCAAATCCAACATCCAACTCCAAATTCAAAGAGAAGCCATTGGTTCTTCCTTTGCTCTCAAGCTTCTTCTTCATTGATTTTGTGTAAAGGTGAAATTTTTATCTCACATCTTTGTCTATAACTATCTTTGATTGTTAGGTATGAATTCCTAACACTTATTCATGTGCATTTGCTTTGGTTTGGATTGAATTGGTGAAAATCCCAATTTTTAGTGTTTTGGGTTCAAATCTTTAAAAATCCAATCTTTCATGTTGGAACACGTTTTTGGTGATGCATCGAGGAGCCAATAGGACCGGGTAGCCGATAGGCGTAATCCCCTAGCGTTCGTGCTCGATCTGTTGCAAATTGAGAGAGTTTTTTGCATTTTTGTTGCTTAGGTCGTTCGACCTGCACGTATGAGTCTCAGCCTTCAGTTAGGTCACGCCATGTCATAGGTTGCATCCCTATAGGTCGCGCCATGCTAGGTCGTCCCCACTTAGGTCGCTCAGCCTCCTCATACGCCCTAGGTCATTAGGTCGCTCGGACATTAGGTCGCTCGGCCTTGTTTACCCCTTAGGTCGTTAGGACGCTCTACCTTCTTCTCAACTTAGGTCGCGACATGTTAGGTTGTTCCCCACTTAAGTCGCTCTCCTTGTGTTAGGTCATTCCATGCACATAGGTCGCAACCACTTAGGTCGCTCGGCCTGTTTTAGTAACATCTGCTTTTAGGTCGCGCCATGTTGGGTCGCGCTATGTTAGGTCGCACCATTTCCTAAGTCGATCGGCCTGCTTTTCAACTTAGGTCATTTTCGGCCCTTAAGCCGCTTCCAATTTAGGTCATTCGGCCTGCTACAGGTCGGAACCCATAGGTCGTTAGGTCGCTTGGCCTATCCTTACCTCCCTTAGGTCACGCTCTACCTTAAGTCGCTCGGCATGAATTGGTCGCACCGTGCTAGGTCGCGTCATGTCATAGGTCGCGCCATGTAAGTCGCGCAGTTAGGCCGCAAGCTATTTCTTAAGTTGCTGATTTCTTGTGTTGACTTATGTTAAATCGTAAGTTGTGGCTGTTAAGTCGCATGGGTATTTCCTCTTCGATAGATTTGGAATCAAATTCTTTGGATTTTATCCACATCTTCGAATGTGAATTTTTGTGATTTATTGTTTCTACAATCATTTTTGTGATTTGTCACTCCATCTCACTCGTACGAGTAATCTAATTAAACAGCTTAGTAAAACAAATGGTATGAAACGCTTGCATTTACTTCGCCGGTTAATTCTTGGACTTGTTCAATTGAATCTCTTGTGACAATTTTCTAGTGGAAACTTACAATTTGTTCGTAAATATTTAAGTTAAGCTAGTGGTTATCGGACATGAAGCTAAGCTTATATATTTACTAGCTTACTGTAATTGACACTTCTTGATGATCGTTGATGATCATTTTTGTGATTTAGACTAGCAAATGTGCGATGTCTCTTTGTCTATGAGGGAGACTAAACCCCGTTTTTGTGGAGCTTCGGCTCAATTTGGTGGGGTAACGACCCATGGTCTTCGGGCCGTTTTGTGGAGCTTTAACTCATAAATTAATGGTTAGCAACCATGGAATAGCATTCCATTTTGTGATACACGTGTTGGTGAGTTTTCATGCTCCCGTTTTGTGATAGGTCTCCCCCCTTTTTTGTGATTTTTGGATTTCCATTTATGATTTCTGGAATTTGTGTTTTCACCAATTTTCGTGATTTACATTGGTAAGTTTTATCAATATTTGTGCATTGGTGAATTTATGTGTCATTAACTTTTGTGATTGGCATTGACATTATTGTCAATAATTATGTTTTGGTGAATATAAATCAAGAGTATGACATTCTTTTTGATCTTTGAGAAGATTCTTGAGATATTGACTAATCTCTTGTTGATTTTCAATTTCATACTTATTACAGTATTGCTTTATGGTTATCATATGTTTACGTCATATCTCTTATTCTATATCATTTTATGTGATATTTATAGCTAGACTAATCCATTTATTATTTTCTTATTAAATAACACTCGGGTCAGACCGAGATGTTACAGGTGCTTCTGCTTGACTTCACATCTGGGATTATCACCCTGACTTTTGGCTAACCACTTAGAATAGTAGTTTTTTTTGTATACACTTGAGATATAGACTCATTGATGTATCCATATTCTTTTGTCTTGCACTTGTAGCTATTCTTTTGTGATATTGTGGATCTTGTTTGACCACTACTCTGGTGTACACTTTCGTGTGTTATATATTCATATCTATTTCTGCCTTTGTGATATGGATGTCTGTGACTGATTTGTGTTATGTTTATTTCTATATTTGTTTCCGAAGAATATATATAGCAACTGGGCAGAAGCTTTGAGTTTGTATCGTATGTCGGATTTCCTCCTAAAACCAGATGCTTGTTGTACTATCTGACATATCGGTGCTCGCACAAAGCAATCACACGGATGGTCGCTCCTCAACAGCCTTATCCTCTGCGCTAGTTGACGGCATTACCCCGTAGTGTCCTTGGCTAGAGTGGGTATAGAGGTGGGGCGTCACACTTATTAAATTAAATAAAATTTTACTGAAAATGAATAAGCAATAAATTTGGCCATAATGTCACACCATTTGCTAAGTGTTGTGTGAATGTTAACATTTGAATAGTTCTATGCTAATTGCTGACCAAATTCACACCCAAGAGTTACACAACTGAAATGATGAATTCCCTTAAGACCAGATGATTTAATTAGTTTATAATTGTTATAAATAAATTAAATTAATTAATATTTATGAAATATCAATTATAAAAATTTGAATATGGTTTAAGAAATAAAAATTGTTATATATTTATAATAGTTACAAATGTACCAATCGGTATACGATACCGATAAGCGATTAAATCATATTTAATTGTATAGCATTTTGGCTTGGACTTAAATGGGTTTAAAGCCGATCATTAGGGCTGCAAATTTTGGCTTTGAAAAGTTATTGGAGGGGCTAAAACTTAGGATTAGACCTAGAGATGGATGGCTAAAATTAAGAGAGAATAGGTAATGAGATTGTCCTAATATCTCTCTTATACAAGGCTATATATACGGATCTCTAAACCCTTAATCAAAAACACCTTTTGGCTGCCATAATTATCAAGCTTGCTGGACGAAATTAATCCCCATATCGGTTCTAAGAATCTCAAATCAATTCAAGTTAAGTAAAAGCATTATTTGATAGAAAAGGTCGACGATTCCAGACTTGCAATTTGACGGATCGAGCATAACTAGAGAAGGGAATTCATTGATTCAAGTGGACTCAAAGGCATCATTAATTGGTATTTTCTTTATATATTACAGTATTCATATAATATTTTATGATTTAATATTGATTAATCCCAAATATGTATATATTAATGATGTATATCTAGTTAGGTGAGATTTTCGTAAGTATATGTAGTTGTCACAAATTAGTTTGGTTGTAATGGCCCGGATTTTTAGCCATCGGGGATCGGAGAAATTAATTAATTTTAATTATTGAAATATTGATTTTTATAAGTGGAAAATTGAGTTTTCCGATATTTAAATATTAGGATATATAAACTGATGAAAACTACAATAAATGTTGAATTATATAATTCTAGATATGATAAAATTTATATATATATATAAACTCCACCATTTAAATTAAGATAAAATATCCATAAATATATATATACACACATACTAGCTTTATGATGTTTGATATAAGTATATAAGTATACAAGTATATGAATGTATGTCATATGAAACAATATATATGAAAGTTTGTATAAATGTGAATATATATAATGACAAAATATATATAAGCAATGTATATGAGGATATGTATAAGTATAAATGAATGTATATGATGGTAAAACATATGTAAGTAAATGTATATGAACAAATGTCATATAAAGTAGTAAATAGGGGTGTGTGTGTGTGTGTGTGTGTGTATATAATAATGTATATATAGATCCCTTAATATATACATATATATATAGAATATGAAATAACAGTTTACACATAGGGGAAGATCATCATAGCAAAACTTAAGATCAAGCTCACAATACATCAAGTTATGCATACATGGGTCACACCTAAATCAAAATCAAGTCATATACAATTAAACCTTTCATAAGAAATCAAATCAATAATTAAAAATAAGGAAAAAAAATGCATATTGTAGAAGCTTGTCCTGTAAGTGAATAGGCTTCAGCCTTTGAGCCTAACTTTCATCTCCATGTATATATGTGTGTGTGTAACAAAGAGCTGCCATTAAAAGTGTGATCAAAGCTTAAAGCTATGAGCGGAAAACCAAGAAATTTAATAGCAATGCATATATCTTTAACGGTGAGTAAACCCTTTAGAAATTTCATGTGTGTCTATATCTGTATAACTAAATTATAAGGATGAATCTTGTAATGTAGTAAACACTCATGCATCTATGGGATGTACATAGCTTTATTTATGTATGTTAGACATGATAGGCACTTATAAACCACCAACACTGTTTTTCTTCCTGAAGCTGCTTTGTTCCATTTTTTTACAATTTTTAAAACCACTAACTTCAAAAGTGGATAGCTCATCATCCATTTGTTAGTGAACTTAAATTTCAAAAACAAAGTTGTAAATTTCTGACCATAGGACAATTTAAAATTAGTTTCATTATTTCTCGTCAAGAATAGAGTCGAAACCTATTTAAAACAATGGTTGGGTCAAGTTTTCAGCAAAAATAAGTTATAATGTTTTAGGAAATGGGTTATATAGTTGGGTTCGACATCAAAATGATGATTTTTAAGGGTGGTATGGTGATTCCTAGCTATGTGTGGTGGGAGGTAAGTCGAGTTGATCAGATTTGGGCATGTTGTCGAATTCTAGGGGCCTAGGCTTTTATGTGGCATGAAGTTTGTCCTGAAGGAGGTTTGAGTGGAAGCGCATAGGAGAAAAATGGCGGGAGAATTTTTAGGTGATCGTGGTGGCCGATGTCGGTGAACTAGGGTTTTAGAGGCGTGTTTTTGTGTTTCGGTTGGGAAGCAAATGGCGATGTAGAGGAGGCGAGTGAGATGTGCCGTAGGGAACGAAAGATTAGGAATGGCGTGGCGAACGCGGTGGTGAAGTTTTATGCTATACGGTGGTGGGTGGTGGCCTAGGGAGGTAGAGGTGGTGGCTCAACTCTGTTCATGGTTTGGGTAGCAATTTGAAAAGTCGAACTAGGCCCGGGAGATATGTTTCTGGTGGGTCACTGGACGCGGAAGTGATTGGCGACTGATGGAGATGGTCAACTGAAAAGTTTCGATCATCGACAATCGGCGTACGTGCACGGTGGTGTGCATGCTATAGTCAGTGGGAAAGAACTGGAAATAAAAAGAACGGGAGGGAAGGGAGAA
The DNA here is from genome assembly GCA_030765085.1 of Allium cepa. Taxonomy (NCBI): domain Eukaryota; kingdom Viridiplantae; phylum Streptophyta; class Magnoliopsida; order Asparagales; family Amaryllidaceae; genus Allium; species Allium cepa. Next base: position 887,383,887 of record CM060943.1, on the reverse strand, counting down.
GATTGGAGGTATGGTCATGATCCTCTTTTCCTTTTTGGGCCGGGTCGATATATTGTGGGCTAGTTGTTTAGAATAAAAACAAGCATAAGTGTTTTAGTAATGGTCAAATTTTTTAATGTTAATAATCCTTCAATCTTTTTTTAAAACATTATTTTCTCATTAACAAAATTTTCCGGTGGATATAAAGTCCTTGTGTTGTGACCCTCTCGGCTAGCCTTACAATTTAAACTAAATTTATTAGCTAATATGGAACCTAATAAATTTAATAATTAAAGTGAGTTATTAAAAATAAAACTTATTTCATTAAATCATAAGTAAATAAATAAGTAATTAGACCCTAAACTGTTTAAACTTATGGTAATTAATAAAATTTGTTATTGGCTGAATTAGTAATTGGAGTTAGCCAATTGTTTTATAATTTCTTAAATTATAAGTAAATTTGGATCAAAAATACAAGTAGATTCACTAATGAAAATTTATTAATTTTGATTGTAAATTGTTAAATATTAGTATTAAGTATTAAATTAGTTAAGGATCTATGTTTAGTTATTTTTCCAATTATTCTTATCTGTGCCATCAAGTGACCAAAACGAGTTAAAAACAATTAAACTAAAACGATGATACGTTTTATTTGAAATAAAAATCTGTAATAAATCCCCATACTGAATGTTGGCACCCAAATATAAATTGTTTATTTTAAACAATTTATATTTTTAATTTATCTCTCGGATTCGAAGACCGGTGTCGGATATCCGTATTATCCGGAAGCATTTCGAATTGAAAATCACTACAAACCTTTTCGGTTTGATTATAGAGTTTAATATACTGGAATTGGATTAATTTTCACAAATTCAACTATTTAAATATGTATTTTACTTTAGAACTATTAAAATACCAATGGATTTCTGCAAAAGTGTTTTGATTGTAAATAGATAAAACTCGTCGTGTTGTATGAGTTACCTTGGTTTCCAATGATTTTGATAAATCTATTATCAACTTAAATTTGTTTACTCACGCTGGGTTCCAGCCTAACTTGGGTGTTACTTTATTGTAATGCTCGGGTCAGACCGAGTATTATAGTTTTCAAGTTAGGACGAACTGGAGCTCAAGAGACGAGTTGGATGGCAGAGATGTATTGGTTATATTCCGTTGTGTATTATAGACCGTATAGTCAGCATTTAGGGATAAGCTATTATAACTGTCCAGAATTATTTGTTGATGATTGTACTCTGATAACTTGTATGTATATTAATAGTTACAGCTTTTCTTATATAAAATGCTGCTATTATATATTATTTTTTGTTCCACTGCGATTGTGAAATTCTGTGCTGTTGTTTTCTGTTCTTCATCTATCTTCTTTTCTTCTTAACCCTAACAACCTGGTATTTTCGGCACTCGATTGCTCGGCACTTTATACAGTGAACGTATTAATGTCGATTTTTGGGGGTCAAAAATCGCCCGGTTGTTACACGTGGTATCAGAGATGAAGGTTAAGTGAGAACCTTGGCTCTGGTGGGGATTACTCATTGGAGATAGGGTCAGTAGTACCCTAGAACGAGTTGAGAGTATATATGAGGGCGTACTCGTTATTTTCCCACATAGTGATTTTAAAATGGTTTTAAAAATAATTTTCATAAAACTGTATTTTGATATATAAAGAAATAATTTTTCTAAGTTGTTATAGTATACTAAGTAGATTGGATGTTGTTATTATCAAATAAGGTTATAAAATTTAAGTGGTAACATATATATAACCAAATAAAAATTTGATAAGAACGAACTATACAAATAAGTTAAGCTAGAAATGATTCAAACCAGAATTTAAAATGCCAAAAGTATTGTTCATAGTGTTTTAAAATGAAATAAGTTACCTTGATTATATTTTTTCCAGTAAATTATTATGGAATATAAAGTGTGATATTGATTACTATCATAAAATGGGTATTGTGTCTTGATAAAGGATGTTTATTATAGTATAAACAATGATGAAACAGAGTGAAATGTTATAAGCTGAATTTATAAGTGTGGCTATAAAATTAAAATAAATTATAAATGTATCTTATGTATGAGGTTTTGAATCTTGTCCCAGAAATTTTAAAATTTGTTTCAAAGTGTTTATGGAAATAATAAGTAATATTATTGGAATATATCTTGATATGGGATTTTATTTTGAAAATAAGAGTTGTTTTGAAAGATTCCAAAGGAATATATTTTGGATAGAAACCAAGGATGGTTTAAAATTTAAGGTGTGACTTGTGTCTGAATGATATTTATACACACACACACACACACACACACACACACACACATATATATATATATATATATATATGGTTTCAAAGTTGATTGGAAATAAATATTGATGTTTAAATTTTGGAACCCCCTTAAAACGAGAAGTATAACCCAAAGAAAAGTAAGTTTTTGAACTTATAAGTGGGAAAGTGATATTAATAAGAAATTTAAATTTGGGAGGTAAACGTTTAAATTGAGAAGTCTAAATGGATTAAACAAATTGGAATTTAACTCGGGGCAAGTTAAATAAGTTCTGAACTTATAGCCTGAAATGGGAGATTTCAAGGTGAAATTAAGATTTAACTTATGGAAGTTAAATGGGCTAAATTGAAAAGGAAGTTATGTATGATTTCAAAATGATTTTTGAAATAAAACGAGTTTCAAATTCTGAAAATTTGTGACGGATGCTATTGAATAGTGTTTTAGATAATTTGGATGTTTATTATCAATATATCCTGCCATCATTATGTATATTATTTATAGTATATAAAACCGTAAATTGGATGATTTCAAATAAATTAAGGAGCGGATTGAAATGATATATATCCAACCTTGAAGTTGAATAGGAATAAAATTGAATCTATGATGGAATCATTTTGAACTTAAGCTTGAAATGTTAAAACAAACTTGTCAACCAAAATTGTTTAAAGAATCGGATTTAAAATTTTGAAGTTATAATCACGAAATAAATTGAATTTCGAAAATTGATTGGTTCTAAAAAGATTTGGACTCTTACTCGAACCTCAAAATAAGTTTGAGTTGTGGTAATTTAAGGGAATATTTGAAATTTGGGCTCAAAATTTAATTATTAAAGATTTAGATCGTTAAAAAAATTAAAGCTTAATTTAAGTGATTAAATCGGTATCTGAAAACCGAACCCGAATTTATATAAATCGAGATAGTTTAAAATTTGAGAATGTAACTGAAATTAATTCAAATTAGAATTGAATTGAAATAATTGGAATTGTAATCGAAGTTGAATTAGTTCGAATTCAAATTGGAAATTGATTTGAATTGAAGATTAGGAATTGAACCAGTTGACCCTGAAACTATTTCAAATAAATTATTTTAATATGAACTGCCTTAAACCTATCTTCTTAAATGTTCATATTTTTTTATTTTCCAAACTATTTTACTATACAAACCATTCTTTTAAAACCCAAACTATCTTATATTAACTACTTAACTATTTTAAAACTATTTAAGCTATTTTCTAAATTTCAACTGGTCAGAGTGAAAATTACTTATATTTAAATCATGGATTAAATACAAATTGTGATAAAACTGAAGTTATAATCCAAAATGAAACTCGAAGCAAAATTTTGAATTACAATCAAAATCGGAATATTAAGGCAAAGATGATTTTGAAACGAAATAATATATTTTGAGAAAAATATGATGATTTTAAAATGAAGGTTGGATAGTACTATAAATGAAACTTACCTTGTAAGAACTGAGAAATGTGACAAATAACTTTGTAAAGGTAATCGAACTTGAAAATTTGATTTGGCATTAATGAGAATATAAATATTAGTTATATATTCAGACTTCCCTTGTTGAATTTATAATCAGAACAAAATGATCTTTGAAAGATAATTGAAATACTAAATGGAGTTTATATAAGTACGAAGTGGACTCAGAAGTTATTCATCCAAAAATTATTCAAGTTGAAAGAATGACTTTATATTTATATGAAAATGAAACTGAAAAAGTTTTGAAACTCATTGATTTTTAAAAGGCTTTGTTTCGACAAAAAGTCAATTTTGGAAATTTGGTAAACCAAATTTGAGAATTATCGATTTTGAAGATATCGATTTTGTGTAAATGAAGTTTATATGTGATGCATATAAAGGGAATGATTTGAATGGTACTATATACGTATATATTATGATATGTTTTGAGAAAGTTATGAGAAAAAAGGCACCCCCATTGAGAGTCGAAACTTATAGTAGGAGATCCACTAAGTGGTTCTTCCTAGAACCCTAAGGGCGGGTTCAATGAAATTGGGATCATAGAGGACGTCTGGACAAAACTCGAGTTCCTGATGATCATTGTTGGGTAGCATAAGTCGAGTGGTGCAGATGCCTACTGTTACATTGGGTTTTGCTGTAATGGTAACATAACCTTGTTGTAACTACAATCTACTGTGTTCCATAGCATAAGTCGAGTGGCAGTGATTGCCTACAATCTATGTTTGATTTCGCTAGGAGAGTGGCGTAACATCGGTAGATTGCGATCTATGTGGTTCCATAGCAGAATTTGTGTGGCAGTGAGTGCCTAGTCTACATTGGGTTGGACTGGTTTAGTCTGCGATCTATGTGATAAAGTTTCGTTTGGCAGCGTAATTCGAGTGGCGCCGATGCCTACAATTACATTGGTTTTGCTGTGATAGCAATGCAACCCTGGGTGTAGCTACGATCTGTGCAGTTTCCATGGCGAAAGTCGAGAGGTGCGGATGCCTACAGTTTTCTTATGGATTTTACTGGGATGGCGACGCAATCATCGCGCTAACTGCGATCCATGGAAGGATTGATGCTTTCAATAGCATTTTCGAAAAGGTTTTTCAAGTATTTTCACTGGGTGTTGAAACGGGTCTACTAAGTACTTATAGATTTTCTTTCCTACACCTGATCAACGTACGACTAAATTTCTGTGAGAACGATGATGGACTTGTTTGGACATCGAGTTATGAAAAGTATTTTTATATAAAAACTAATTTGATAATATTGTGTAATTTAAATGTGTCTTAAATTTTATATAATGAAAATAGTAAGGAGTTAAATGTTAAAACTGATTTAACTAATAATACACATCAAAAAAAATTAAAATTCTCGTTTCGTTCCTTTTCGAGGATGAAAAGTTCTAAGAGGGGAGGAATGTAATGACTTGGATTTTTAGCCATTGGGGATTGGGGAAACTAATTAATTTTAATTATTGAAATATTGATTTTTATAAGTGGAACAGATGAGTTTCCCGATATTTAAATATCTGGATATATTAACTGATGAAAACTACATTAAATGTTGAATTATGTAATTCGAGATATTATAAATTATATATATTTATATATATATATATATATATAAACTCCACCATTCAAATTAAGATAAAATATGCATAAATATTTATATATAAATATATACAAGCTATATGATGTTTGATAATATATATATATATAAGTATGTAAGTATACAAATATACGAATGTATGTCATATGAAATAATATATATGAAAGTTTTTATAAATGTGAATGTATATATATATATAATGACAAAATATACATAAGCAATGTATATGAGGATATGTATAAGTATAAATGTATGTATATGATGGTAGAACATATGTAAGTAAATGTATAAGTACAAACGTTACATAAAGTAGTAAATAGGTAAATGTATATGTTAATATATAATAATGTATATGTAAATCCCTTAATATATACATATATATAAAATATGAAATAAATGTTTACACGCAGGGGAAGATCATCATGGCAAAACTTAAGATCGAGCTCACAATACATCAGGTCATGCATACAATGTGTCACACCTAAATCTAAATCAAGTCATATACAATTAAACCTTTGATAAGAAATCAAATCAGCAATTAAAAATAAGGAAAAAATATATATAGTAGAAGCTTGTCCTGTAAGTGAATAGGCTTCAGCCTTTGAGCCTAACTTTCTGCTCCATATATATATATATATATATATATATATATATATATATATATATATATGTATGTATGTATGTATGTATGTATGTATGTATGTATGTATGTATGTGTGTGTGTGTGTGTATGTGTATGTGTGTGTGTGTGTATGTATGTATGTATGTATGTATGTATGTATATGTATATATATGTATGTATATATACATATAGATGCCCCCACGTTATTCATGTATAACATTAGAGTGGTAAAGCTTAAAATATATACATATATATGTAACAAAGAGCTGCCATTAAAAGTATGATCAAAGCTTAAAGCTATGAGCGGAAGAGCAAGAAATTTAACAGCAGTAAATATATCTTTAACAGTGAGTAAACCATTTAGAAAATTTCATTTGTGTCTATATCTGTATAAGTAAATTATATGGATCAATCTTGTAATGTAGTAAACACTCATGCACCTATGGGACGTACATAGCTTTGCTTATGTAGGTTAGATATGATAGCACTTGTAAACCAACAACACTGTTTTTCTTCCTGAAGCTCCTTTCCTCCATTTTTTTTACAGTTTTTAGAACTTCTAACTTCAAAAGTGGATAGCTCGTCATCCTTTTGTTAGTGAACCTCAATTTCAAAAACAAAGTTGTAAATTTTTTAGCATAGGACATTTTAAAATTAGTTTCATTATTTCTCGTCAAGCTTAGAGTGGAAACCTATTTAAAGTAGTGGTTGGGTGAAGTTTTTAGAACAAATAAGTTATAATGTTTAAGCAAATGTCGGATTCGACATCGAAAATGATGATTTTCATGGGTGGTATGGTGATTCCTAGCTATGTGTGGTGGGAGGTAGGTCGAGTTGATCAGATTTGGGCGTGTTGTCAAATTCTAACAGCCTAGGATTTTACGTGGCATGAGGTCCGTCCTAAAGGAGGTTTGAGTGGAAGTGCATCGGAGAAAAATGGTGGGGGAATTTTTAAGTGATCGTGGTGGCCGGTCGTGGGCGAATTAGGGTTTTAGAGGCATGATTTTGTGTTTCGGTTGGGAAGAAAATGACGATTTGGCGGAGGCGAGTGAGATGTGCGGTAGGGGTGAAAAGATGAGGAAAGGCGTGGCGAATGCGGTGGTGAAGGTTTTTTCTATACAGTAGTGGATGGTGGCGTAGGGAGGCAGAGGTGGTGGGTCGACTATGTTCATGGTTTGGGTAGCAGTTAGAAAATTCGAGCTGGGCTTTGGTGACATGTTTCTGGTGGTTCAACGGGATACGGAGGTGCTAGGCGACTGATGGAGATGGTCAGCGGTAAGGTTTCGATCATCGGCAATCGGTGTACGTGCACGGTGGTATGCACGCTATAGTCAATGGGAAAGAACTGGAAAATAGAACGGAAGGGAAGGGAGAAGATTGGAGGTTGGGTCGTGATCCTCTTTGCCATTTTGGGCCGGGTCGATATATTGTGGGCTAGTTGTTTGGAATAAAAAAACAAGCATAAGTGTTTTAGTAATGGATGGGCTTCACTTGAGAATCTCTACAAATCCACGTCGTCGATTCGACGATCGGTCGAAGTCGATCGCAGCCCAACCAACGACCGAGAATAATCTCTCGAATTCCGGGCACAGAGAAACCCAAATCAAAAATTTAGCTGCAGATTTGACTTGCGCTCGTCAAGAGCTTCGAAACGGTATATAATTTTTTTGGGTTGGAAGAATATGAATTTTTGGATTTGAATTTGATTTGAAATTGCAAATGAGAATTAGGTTTGTCTGCCATTGGAAAGTGAGAAACAGATGGAATTGTACATATAGCCAAACTGAATTGAGAAATACTAGGGTTTATAACAGGTTATTTATAGGCAAAGCTGAAAACAGAAAGAATGGACCAGATTGATTTACACGTTGAACGATAAATGACCCGAAACGCCCGTTCTGTCTCCGGAACAAAAATGGGTCATCTCATATATCAAAATAGATGTTTTCGATAATTTTAAACTTAATGGAATAGGTTTCAGGTCCTAATTCCATCGTATGAAGAAGTTATGTTAAAATCAACTTATTTCAAATTGATTTCAGTTAAATTGATTTCTAGGCGTTTCGAGCCTGTACGATCAAACGATGAGTCCGATCGTTACGAAACTTGAAATCCTACAATAATTCACTGTTACGGATCTGATGAAACTAGTTTCGTCGAAATTCGATTCAGTGGCCAAAACGGCTATATTTCAGTTAATTAAATAAATTAAATCACTTTTCAATTCAAATTTAATAAATCACAATTTCTATCATTTTGGCTTACTTACTAATTTAAAATCCTTTATAACAAATTTCTATATCAATCTATTATTGAATATTGCATAATTTCCAGTGTTAAATTTCAATTTCAATAAGTTCAGTAATTATAACTTAAATTTCCAATAAATTCATTCATTTGATTTTCAATCCTGTTATTAAAACAATTATCATTTTATGGATATAATTAACATTGGTTTATGTCTTAGTACATTACTATTCTCCAATTCCGTCTTAATTCTCATTAATGTATTATTTAATTACGTTTAATTGCAATAAATCTATTTATCGTAGCTTAAATTCAAATATTGATCAGGCTTGATTTCAATTCTTCTTATTCACTCAATTATCATATTATGAATAGAATTTACATTGGTTACATCTTATTGAATTTATATTCTTCAATTTATCAATTGAATCTACATTAACTGCACCAATTAAGTAAATTAATTGCAATTGATTTCCAATTTTAATTTAATAGACTAAATAAATAGGTAACGTATAATAATTGTTACCATTAACCTTTAATCACACCTATAAGTTTATTACTTACAAACAAATGTTACAGTTGCTTTCATAACACTAATTTCATTCAATTACCATTAACAATATATTATTTCATTAGTTAATTAAGTATTTACATTTTTTTTCTTATATTCAATTTATAACCAAGTATAATATTTACATTATTTCAATTGATTGGAATTTCATTCAAGTTGCTAAGAATTAACTTTAATTAACATGTTACGTTTCATCTTAGTTATTATTCCCATTATAAATCTTAAATTTAAATTTCTTCCAAAATTAAACAACAAAATCTTATTAAATTAACAAATTTAATTATCGAAAATTACGGGTCGGTACATAATGTAAAGTATTCCAAAATATTTTGACTTAGACCGTGACATAAGTTTTTCTATTTTCACACATACATACACACATACATGTATGCATGTGTGTTTACTATATATTAAATTTTTTTGGAAATTAAATAGTTATGTGAAAGTACAAGTACTACAAATCTTATGTGGTATATATAATTTACCACACACACAATAGACACACGATCAATAGCCCTCTTTATTTAGCATCATTTATGTATCAGCCATAACTTTAATATTTGGTCAACGTGACAGAAGAGAAAAAGGATAAATGTTTAAATAAAACTTAGGGCTGGTATAAAAGGACTATTGCTAAATAAAAGGGGACTATTGATCCTAACTCATTCTAACATGAGAGGATGATAGAGGATACACACACACACAGCATATGCGTTCCAACCTCTCTTGTTTCTTTTTGTACAATTTTTTTTAGATTTTGTATATTTGTTCAGTGTTAAAAAATTTACTTGCAGAATATTTTTAATCATTCCAAAACATTTAGCCATTTCAATAAATAAAAAAGATATGTATAAATACATAAATGAATTAGTAACCAACTCGATATTTAAAAAGTATTGCTTATGTTTTACCGTTACGGTAAATTTATCATGACTAATAGACAACTCACACATTACTTATAACAACCCGAGTTCCAGTGGGTCTGATTTTTTGAGAAAATGTTGAAACCCAAATCCACTGAAGCCCGAGTTGGGTGTCTGGTATTCTGCAAATAGACAAAGATAAATATATCAGAGCTCAAATAAATATCTCACAACGGAATTGAGTAAAATATAGTAATAAGTAAGTACTCACCATGGTAATAACACTTTCTAAACAAGTGTCTCAAAGCTAGAAAATCTCTATCATTTATCTAACCTGTGGGATGATATGAGGAGAGGGTCGGAACTAAAGTTATAGTGAATTGACAAATTATACAGTTCTAAATATAATTCTACATATACCGTTCTATTTTCATTTTCTGTTATATTAGTTTTATTGGGTTTATAATATTCTTGCCTCTGTGCGTGAGCCGTACCCATCTACTTCCTACTAGATTAAGACCTAATAACCAATATATATATGTGTGTGTGTGTGTGTGTAGCTACATGCTCAAAGACTGCATCGGTCCTAGGTACTACCCATAGTACCTTCCGTATCCTCATCGAAAAGGACTTCATCGTCTCACTACTAGAGCATACTATAACTACATCTATAAACGACAGTTTCGTGAGGCCTACGATACAGATGTTCCGTCGTCTTCTATGAAAATGTGAAACTGCATCCGCATTAGCTTATACTAGTGCTCGGACATCCACAATGTACCACCCAATGCATACCTTGAGGACTACACGTAATCGTTCTGTCTACTCCCTGAATTCCGCCAGTAAGGTCTACTATGTACGGAACTCAGCCGGAGATTTTCTATATCTATAAAGGTCCACTTCGTTAAGCCTATAATACAGATATTCTACTTGGTCTGTCTCTTTTCTCATCGTGGCTATAGCTCCACGCAGCCCCCTCAACTAATCGAAAGACTTTTCAAGAGCTAAGTGGTTGTGCCCTACTACAAACAATCTAAACATCCAATTGGTTGTAACCCTCATCTAATGTCTCGATAGTGAAAGAATCATTGGTCTATTGGTTTAGCACTAGTCTTTCTCGAACTCCCTCTGACTGATGATGGCTAATATCCACACGCGACTATACTTATGCGTCATGCCCACTATAAACTACTCGCAAACTAGTGTCATACGAATATCCTACTCCATCATCAACCTTTTGGCTGTCTACAAAGGTCCGCTCCGTTAGGCCTACAATGCAAAACCAGTCAAGGCATACTCTTTTGATGGAACACCTACGAACCTACCTCTAAGGGTGGAGCTTCGTTAGGCCTACCCTAGAGGGCCATCCTAGAGTATCATCGCGTCCCTTTGAAGTCTTGTACTTCCTTCTAGCCCAAAATAACTAAGTTGAACGTGCTTTTTCTGTACTAAAAATCTACGATGAACTGCTTCGTTAGGCTCTTTATCCAGATTCTCTTTGAGCTACTCCAAACGCACCTTACCATTTTCTTAGACCCTACGTCTAGTCTTTTATTAGGCGTTTAGTTTACTTTTCTTATTCTGTTGGCTACTTATTTACCCTAATCAGCATGCCCAGCCCCACTAGACCATCAGTCTTAGACCTGAAAGAAAATGCTGCCGATATGGGCCACTCCAACTATCTTGCTTATTAACTTAATCCAAGATCTAAGTTTGGTAAAATAAGCCTCTTCTATTTCTTTCTATTTAATTATAACGTACGTGTTATAATTATACTTCCAATTATCACTTTTATATTCTTTTATTTCTTTTATAACCTACATGTTATAAATGTAATTACAAGTGTCTCTTTTCTATTCTAGTCTGTCTTCTTTTATTATGATACTAAATTTTCTTTAGTTCTCTTATATTATATAACAATCTTAACTTGGGACTACGTCCTACTGTCACAAGTTACTTATTATAATAATTGCTTTACTTTTTACTCTACTATCTGCGCAATAAATGCAGATCTAGTCACATTTTCTCTTTATTGTTTCTAACTTGTCAAATAATTAACTTGATTATTGCTTCTTTAATTTCTTTAATACTTCACGTTATTCTCTTTTATTCTGGGAAGTAGTTCTATTATTTTTCGTTGGTTACAAAAACTATGCTAAAAATCCATTTCCATATTTTAATACTAAATAATGCTATAAACAATAACTCATAACTGCAAGATATTTCTTTTATTGTTTATTTAATTATTGGATAATGCAAAATACAGAAATGTCTCTATTTTGCACTAATTCCATTTTTCTTGCTTTTATTCCTGCAATTACGTTTATCGTTATTCTTACAATATTAAACTATGAAAATGTATTCCCTTTTCTAAACCAACCAACTAATCTATCACTAACTTCTAAATCTTTTCTCCTTTTTAATTCATTTCTTCCGTTTTAACGTAATTTACTGTAAATTTCTCATTTTTAGGCTTATGCCTTTTTCTACAACTTTTAAGCCTAATATTACTTATATTTAATTGGTTTTCTTTTTTTTCTTATATAAATAACATTTAAACATAAGTACACTTTTCTTACAAAACTTACAGTTTTAACATAACCAGCTAGTAGAACCAATTATTGAAATTAGTCCAAATGTTGAATTAAATATTTAACAGGAATCTAATGATGTTATATATCATAAACATAAAAGATATATAATTTAAATCCGCTCACCTATCGTCCTTAGCTTTAATCCATGACCTTCCTGGATCCACTTCTAAGGCATCTAATATTTTTATAAAAAAGATATTCTCTCTAGAAATATTTTCTATTTAAGGTTCAACCTCAGGCAATGAACCCAACTGAGAGAAAATCTGAAAACTTCACTGCCCTTCCCTGTAGAAACTTATAAGAAGCTGTATCTGAGTAGATCTGGACTATCCTCCTATCACTCTGGCACTAGGCTATCTCATAGGATGTCAGTTGGGAAAATGTTAACTAAAGATTGTCTCGCAGGCATGGCGAAAAAATTTCAGATCTGTGGAAAAGGAGTATGGATTTGAACAGAACTCGATATGCGCTTTGATTTGACACTAACCGCGAGTCGTTTGAAGGAGTTTTGAGGTGATAGGGGGCTTAGAAGTGGTGGAAATTGGGTTCGCTCAGTTGTTGGGGGAGAGGGGAAGAATGAAAGTGATAAAGCGGAGCTTCGTCACCGCGTTTATATTCTGGGAAAGGAGGGTCAGCCCACCTTCCCATCAAGTCGACCAGGATCGGCTAGGAAAAAAATCGTGCGACATCCATCTCATCTATTTCCTTCCTCAATATAACTAATTTAAGTCCAATCCAACCCCACCAAATTCCGGTCGGCTAAGTCGCCATCACAACTTTGGCTGAAATTTCTGACTTCTTTCCACCCTCCAAGTGGAGTCGTGATGCCTTCTACGCTTCAACTAAATCCATATCTATAACTACAACTTTCTACAACCACTTATATTTTCTAACCCCAATTTTTTTCAAAACAAGTTTGCGGTTTTTTTTTCAACAATTAACTGTACCAAATTTCCTACTTTAAAATGGTAAAATATTATATATTTTTAAAACTGCAAACTATATATATATACACACACATATACATATACATACATATATATATGTGTATATATATATTAAAACTGCAGACTTTTTAAAACCACAACTTTTTTGAAAAATTTAATTATGGGGCTAGACTCCAAGTGGGTTTTAAATTTCCTTATTCCTTTCCAAATGTCTCCCAAAAGTTTTCCTTTCGCTTTTCACTTGCTTATTACGCCGAAACTTCCAATATCTAATTCGAAACCTGTTTCTAGCGTCACCTGTGCGCGATATATGTGCATATATATGTATATTCCTAATCCATTTCCTCTTTTATGCTTATATTTATTCCAAGGTACCACTGCCAAATCCACTTATCTGAAACAATTATCAATTTACAATTATTTACACATGGGCTTCCCTTTTTATACAGAATCTATTGTACATCTCAAATCTTTGCCGCTCTAGGGCCTACAACTCTTTGGATTTCCACAATCCGAACCTCAATATACAAAAATGTTTCTCAAAATCTTTTCATGTATGGACACTCTCTAAAAAGTTGATTCCTCTATGGATCTAGGTATATATACAATATAATATATTTATATTCTTAAAAATACAACTACGTTCACTCACTATCTACCAAGGAACCCTAAACCTAGGCTCTGATACCCAAAGTAACAACTCGAGTTCCAGTGGGTACGGATTTTCAAAAAAAGGCTAAAACCCAAATTCACTGAAGCTCAAGTTGGGTGTCTAGAATCCTGCAAATAGGCAAAGACAAATATATCAGAGCTCAAATAAATATCTCACAGCGGAATTGAGTAAAATATAGTAATAAGTAAATACTCGCCAAGGTAATAACACTTTCTAAATAAGTGTCTCAAAACTGGAAAATCTCTGCCATCTATCTAACCTATGGGATGATATGAGGAGAGGGTCGGAACTAAAGTTATGGTGAATGGACAAATTATACAATTCTAAGTATAATTCTACATATACCGTTCTATTTTCATTTTCTGTTATATTAGATTTATTGGGTTCATAATACTCTTGCCTCTGTGCGTGAGCCGTACCCATCTACTTCCTATTAGATTAAGACCTAATAACCAATATATGTGTGTGTGTGTGTGTGTGTGTGTGTGTGTGAGTGTGTGTGTGTATGTGTGTAGCTACATGCTCAAAGACCGCATCAGTCCTAGGTACTACCCATAGTACTTTCCGTATCCTCCTCGAAAAGGACTTCATCGTCTCGCTACTAGAGCGTACTGTAACTACATATGTAAAGGACAGCTTCGTGAGGCCTACAATACATATGTTTCGTCGTCTACTATGAAAACGTGAAATTGCATCCGCATTAGCTTATACTAGTGCTCAGACATCCAAAATGTACCACCCAGTGCGTACCTTGAGGACTACACGTAATCGTTCTTTCTACTCCCCGAATTCCACCAACAAGGTCTACCTTGTACGGAAGTCGGTCGAGGATTTTCTATATCTGTATAGGTATGCTTCATTAAGCCTACAATACAAATACTTTTCTTGGTCTGTCTCTTTTCTCATCATGCTATGGCCCCAAGCAGCCCTCCTCCCCCAAACTAATCGAAAGACTTTTCAAGGGCTAAGTGGATGTGCCCTACTGCAAACAGTCTAAACATCCAATTGGTTGTAACCCTCATCCAATGTCTTGATAGTGAAAGAATCATTAGCCTGTTGGTTTAGCTCTAGTCTTTCCCGAACTGGCTCTGACTGATGATGACTAATATCTACATCCAGCTATCCTTGTGGGTCTTGCCCACTAAAACCTACTCACAAACTAGAGTATGGTGTCATACGAATATCATACTCCATCATTAGCCTTTTGACTACCTACAAAGGCCCACTTCATTAGGCTTGCAAGGCAAAAGCAGAGGGCCATCCTAGAGTATCCTCACGTCTCTTTGAAGTCTCATACTTCCTTCTAGCCCAAAATAACTGAGTTGGACGTGCTCTTTCTGTACTAAAAATCTGCAATGAACGGCTTCGTTGGGATCTTTATCCAGAATCTATTTAGGTTACTCCAAACGCATCTTACCATTTTGTTAGACCATACGGCTAGTCTTTTATTAGGCGTTTTGTATACTTTTCTTATTCTATTGGCTACTTATTTACCCTAATCCGCATGCCCAGCCCCACCCACGTGTGAGACCATCAGTCCTAGACCTGAAAAGGAATGCTGCCGGTACGGACCACTACTATTATTTTTGCTTATTAACTTAATCCAAGATCTAAGTTTGATAAAATAAGCCTATTTTATTTCTTTCTTTTTAATTATAACCTACGTGTTACAATTATATTTGCAATTATCACTTTTATATTATTTTCTTTCTTTTATAACCTACATGTTAAATGTAATTGCAAATATCTCTTTTCTATTCTAGTCTGTCTACTTTTATTATGATACTAAATTTTATTTAGTTCTCTTAATTTATATAACAGTCTTAACTTGGGACTACGTCCAACTGTCATAAGTTACTTATCATAATAATTACTTTACTTTTTACTCTACTATCTGCGCAATAAATGCAGATCTAGTCACATTTTCTCTTTATTGTTTCTAGTCTTGTCAAATAATTAACTTGATTATTTCTTCTTCTTTAATTTCTTTAATGCTTCACGTTATTCTCTTTTATTCTGGAAAGTAGTTCTATTTTATTTGGTTGGTTAAAAAACCGTGCTAAAAATCCATTTCCGTATTTTAATACTAAATAATGCTATAAACAATAACTCATAACTGCAAGATATTTCTTTTATTATTTATTTAATTATCGGGTAATGCAAAATACAGTAATGTCTCTATTTTGCACTAATTTCATTTTTCTTGCTTTTATTCCTGCAATTACGTTTATCGTTATTCTTACAATATTAAACTATGAAAATGTATTCCCTTTTTCTAAACCAACCAGTTAATCTATCACCAACTTCTAAATCAAGTTATTAGATTTTCTCCTTTTTAATTCATTTCTTCCGTTTTAACATAATTTGTTGTAAATTTCTCATTTTTAGGCTTGTGTCTTTCTCTACAACTTTTAAGCCTAATATTACTTATATTTAATTGGATTTCTTTTCTTTCTTATATAAATAACATTTAAATATAAGTACACTTTTCTTACAAAACTTACAGTTTTAACATAACCAGCTAGTAGAACCAATTACTGAAATTAGTCCAAATGCTGAATTAAATATTTAACGGGAATCTAACGATGTTATATATCATAAACATAAAAGATATATAACACTCACCCGTCGTCCTTAGCTTTTTTTTTAGAAAAATGTGTGATCCTCTATAGAATAGAGGAGAGCACACATGCAAATATATATATAACACAAAATCGAGGTGCTGCCAACATGCCTGGCAGGTAACAAAAACTAAAAACAAAGCAACAAAAAGCAAAAAAAGGAAAGATGCTTTGAACATCCCAAATACTCTAACAACAAAAAGAGAGGAAAAACACTGTGCATCGGACCAGAATGATGTTCCAAAAATCTCGGAAGCCCTAAGCAATACATAAGGCAGAAGGACTCCATGCATCTGGATCAAAAGGAAAGAGGAGGCCTCAACTCTGAAATGAAAATAAACGAGATGCTGGATAGGATAGTCTGCACTGGAATCGCTGAACAAGGGAAGAAATGCCAAGCAGCAGCAAGGAACCTCCCTGAAAGTCTCTCAGCAAACCAAAACATGCGCTCTGAAGATAAAAGGGCTCGTAAGATGAACATGGAAACCTTTCACTCAAATCTGCATCTGAGGGGCGGCTAAGAAGAAAGTAAGAATTATGCATATATATGTATATTAATATTAATAATATACATATATGTGTATAAATAAAGAGAGAAGAAAAACAAAAAGGAGACCAAACTAGAAACAGCAGAAAAAATTATTTCAAAACAATTGCACCAAAAAAAAGGAAGCTAAGAATTTGTAATCATAAGAAGGTTATGATTAACCGATAGATTTTGGTATGAATTTGAAAAAACATTCATATTAGTACTGATGTCTTTAAAAAGACAATAGTTTTTAAAATAATTAATATTGTAGCTAACCATATTAAGATACCCTTTAAACGAATTATTCTTAGCTATTTTATATTTGGGATTAGAAATCCAATGGAAGCAGAAAGAAGAAATAGTATAAATCAATTTATTAATGTGATTATTATTATTATTAAATATTCTTTGATTTCTTTCAAACCATATATACCAACTTATAATAGTGAATAATGTGTCAAGAAGAGATCTAATATTCTTCTTAAACCAAAATCTAAAATTATTCCAGTAAAATTCACAATCTGAAATTTTAGTTTTGAAATTCAAATTGAAAATTTTGAGAACATTATTAAGAATGGAATAAGATATTCTCTCTAGAAATATTCTATTTATGGTTCAGCCTCACACAATGAACCCAATTGGAAGAAAATCTGGTTCTGAGAAAATAGTTAGGCCTAGGGTTTTATTTATAGTGGAGTTTGGGAATCTCAGACTGTCGGATTTTCAGATTGGATCTGGTGCAACCACGTCACCAGCTCGCTGCGAATAGTTGGATCCAAAAAACAACCCTTTAGATTGCACGGAAATCAATTTTGGATCCATCGGCTCCGCTCCTGGACGTTTTTACATCTAGGAGGGAAATGCGGGTCGACCTGGAGGATGTGCGGGTCGATCTATAGGTCGACCCGACCCTGGCAAAGGTCGGCCCGTAGGATCCTGCGTTTTCTTTTCATTTTAATATATATATATATATATATATATATATATATATATATATAAGTATATGTATATTTATGTATATATACATATATATGTATATATATATATATGTATGTGTGTGTGTGTATGCATGTATATATATATATATATATATGTATATAAATATATATAAACTCCCGTAGCTAAATTCCGATCATTTCAAAAATGCTCATTTTACTGTTTAATAAAAAAATTTGTTTTTTAATTATCTAAAAATGCAGAATGTTGCATTACTATATCTTAAAAATGATAGTTGATAATGGTATGGTAACATATTAAGATTACCATAGCCACTCTAAACAGCTCTCACATACGCAATGAATAACAATAATACACATTGCATAACAAGAATGCATCTTACATACACGATTTGCTTAAACTTTTGTGCTAGTGCTAATAATCTTGGATGCATGCAAACATTAAACTGCTCGATGCTTCCCTCATCCTTCTGAACACAAACGCATGCTTGTAATGCTTGCCAGCATAGATATGCATATATTTGTTTACTATTTTGCTGAGAGTAATTTGCAAAGATAAAGAAGATGCAGCATTCTGCAGGATTCATCAGCCAAATTTTACTGTAGCTGGTATTTTTTTTATATAAAACATAACCCCAAGAATTGCATATACACCATCAGAAAAGCCAGCCCTTTCTTTTTCTCTCACATGAACGGAGCTATAGGGGTTTCAAACAATACACCCTTTACTGCTAAAACATATTTTCATCTTATTACTATAACATCTTTCCTCTTCACATCAAAAACATCAATTCGACTCGACTCCAACATCTCTCACTTCCTCTATTTTGCTCACACTAGAAGAACCCCCTGCCTCATTCCTTGTGTGGAAATCATTAAAAGACGCGTCTGAAATGACTTCTCCATCGCTAGAGCTGACAATTTCATTAGACTGTTGCTTCTGAACAGAAGATTTCGGTTGCCTAATGGCTGCAGCGGACTCTGGAATTGCTACACCCGGCGGTTGTGGTGGTACCCATCCCTTCTGACTGAACCCCCCAGCTCTGTACCGGTAATCATCTTCAGGTTCTATTTCTGTTATCTTCGCGCTTTTATTCTTCCATGATGCCTCTGAAGAATAGTTTTGAGATTTTCCATTTTCTTCCATGCTGGATTGTACGACTTCGCTGTAGGTTGGATGTTGAGATGGAACCTCCCATGGCTGCTTAGAGATTAAGAACGACGTTTTCAAAATGGGATTCAAATCATAAATCATAATGTTAAAATTTTGAATAGAAGTTGGGTTTAAATCCTGAACTGTAGATTCAACAAGATTGATATTTGACTGTGTATATACGGTTAGAATTTTTGCTGTGTACAAGTTATCAGTATCCTATGTCATGTATATAAAAGCACTGTTCTTTCTTTCCATGATAAGAATTTATATTATTGAAATTGATTATGATGTTTTAGTTTTGACATCCAAACATAAAGCTTAATTTTATACCTTCTTTCATCCTACTTTATAATAGTTATTATTATTATATATTTATTTTTGAAACAATGAAATTCATATTACAATTCGAATAAATATTTAGATATTTATTATTCAACGTTGATTGAATGATATTTTTCAATTATGATTAGCTGAGTTTAGAATTGGAATTTAAAAAGGAAACATGATCGGAGAGATTTGATTTGAAATGGGATCCACGTCGAAAATTTTAATGATTTTTCTAATCATTAATACAGTATTGAAATATTTGCTCTTGATTGAGGGGTTTTTGTCTGTTTGTGTATGTTGGGGGGGGGGGGGGTGTGGTGGTTAGTGGCGCAGTATGGTCATTTTAAAATAAGCTGTGTAAGTTTACAAAATATCAATTTTCTTTTACTAATGAATTGGGTATATGAGTTAACTGTTTAAATGTCGATGAATTCTTAGTTCATACACATGTAACCACAGCTCCTAACATCCTAACTCCAGTATCAGCATGGTTATGTGGTATAATTAGGTTCAAAGAACTTCTGATTAGCTTCAACTGGAGTGCCTGAAGATTTACCCAGTAGAACACAATTCTTTTTCTAAAAAAGAGAGAAAACCAAAAAATACTAAACATAGAGGAGTACAATGCAGTTGAACGCACAATTAAATGTGTGTGCGTGCATGCTTTACCTTGATATAAGGAGGCCTTTCTTCCACTCTTTGTACCATGTTCCTGATCTGCTTTGAAAAATTCAAAATTTAAAGACTTCTGGTCGATAAGCATGACAAATGGTTTTTTTTTTCTTTCTTTTTTCAAGTACTTCAATAGGAGTAACATTGGCATGTTTTTTTTTTAAAGTTCAACTTGGTCTCCGGACTTTAACTAAATTAGCTCGCATAACAGTTAAGAAAGTTTATGCTGCCAATAAAGGGTAAACAGTCTGTTTAAAGCTGGGTTAGTTTATCACCAACTTTAATTAGTACCTGCCTGTTGGTTTGTTCAGCCAGTCAAACTGTAAAATATTAAAAGATGGTCTGTATAATGCCGTTAAAATAGAAGCATTATTTGTTATTCCTATACCCGTTAAATTCGATATTCGGTAAAAGTTCAATTGTTTATGCATGAACAATTCTATGGTATAATCTTACCTCTGTGTAAGATTTGGGGTGTAGTGTGGACGCTATAGCTGCGGGTGTTGATGAAGGCCTCACTACTAGAAAAAATAAATGAAAATGATAAATCAGCACTAATGTCAATTATATAAGGTATGGTTAAATCATTTAATACCTCAACTTCGTCATTGGAATATATGTCAAATTTTCGATGACATGTGCAAATAATATGTCGCCTAGATCAAAGTAATTCAATAGTGAAGAGATGAGGGGGTACAGGAGTGAGTGTTTTAAAAAAAAAACCCGACTCGATACTCGCCTCCTCGAGCGTCTCAAGGAAAAGCGCCTCAAGGAAAAGTGAGATAAAACGCCTTCAGGCTTTTTCAAAAAGGTTTTTTACCTCTAAGACTTAAGCCTCAATAACTCGAGACATACAAAGCGTATAAAACGTACGTCTCACACGCCTCAAACTGCTAAAGCATGCTAATTTTTTATCCTAATTATAAATATTGGCACTAAAAGAAGTTTTTAAACTTCAATTATTTAATGAAAAACGAAAATGGAACCAAATTTGAGAAAATGTAAGTTAGTGTGTTTTAATTTTTTTAATTTCAATATCGGCATGATTAAGATTGTCTTGAAACAATGACTATGTAATAGATTTTCTCACTTGCTACTTGAAGAAAATTTCTGAATTGTCATCTAGTCTCCAACTAAATTTTGCAGATTTATTTAAATTGCTAGAAGGGAAAACAGATAAAATAATAACTTAGATCAGTTCCACTAGTATCGATCAAAGATAATTATCTGAAATCAAGAAAAAAATCAAAGAGAAATAAAGGGAGGAAGAAAAGCATATAATACATAACATGTGCCTCCAAAGGAGGCTAGAAATTGAATAAGAATTCTTCAAAGCATATATGCATGGCGCACATGCATGCATGCGCATTATCAAGTGCTTAAATTAATTTATATTTTTAATTATTTGTACTTTTATGAATGAATAATAAACAATGATTAGGATTTAGGACTTTAAAATTAAGCGTTTATATTGTTATTTATTTACAGTTTTATATGATTAATTGTTAACTTTTATATATTAATCAAAAATTAGTAATTACAAACCAATACTAACTTTAAATCTCAGTATTCACCCGAAAAATATACACATTGACGTTTTGAGGCTTATGTCTCGCCTCGCAAGCAAGAGAATGCATCGTGTACGCTTTCGAGTTTTAAAAATTTGCGAGTGACAAAAGGAAAATAAATGGATAACTTTCGAGTTTTAAAAATTTGCGAGTGACAAAAGGAAAATAAATGGATAACTTGTGCCCGTAGAAGTACATAGATGCAAATGTTAATACATACCTTCAGCGTTATCTGCATATGTCATGCCATTCATTCTCAGTTGCTAAAATCAAGTACAAAACAAATGAGAATACTGAGAGAAACTATAATAAGGTTTCCTTACATAAAGTGAAATATAAAATGATCAAGTAAGCAGCCAACCTCCGAACTAGATGAATAATTGAAACTTGACTGGTTAACCTGAGGACCCCTCCATGTTGAATTATCAGTAGTTCCTATAAATAAAACCCATGTTACTATAATTTATGTACAATATATATAGAGGTATATGCATATATATTAAAATAATGACAAAATAATAAAGGGAACAATCGTCCAGACTGTAGTCTAATCATCATAGAACAGTAATAAATATATCCTATAGTTTATACCGTGTAATATAGTTTAGAATACAAAGTCTATGCACAAAACTATAAAGACAGAGTCCAATGACCACATTTGACTTAAACTTAAAAAGGTACTATCAGCATGTAATATCAACAGACAAAAAATATATAACATGGTTTGTTTGCCTTGTAGATTATGTTCTTCCAATTTGGGCAATTTACATTGACCACATACATACATAGATTTATTGAGTTTAGCCAAGGCCCTTCCAGAATTCACAGAATAGAGTTTCCGAATATGTGTGTTAAACTGTTATGCTCAAAAACCAAACTTGTGCAGAAAGATATATCATGATATTCGCATACCGTTCACTGCACTGGCTCGGATGTGCTCCTCAAACGATTTATCTTGAGAATTGTTATGTTCCCTTTTGCTTTCCAGCTTTCTAATAGCTTCACCCATCGATTTCATTTCTTTCACTTGCACATCCATCATGTTCATGAATGCCTCAAAGTACCTTTTCTCTGATAAGAAAGAAACCAAAACAGGAGGAAAAAAAGACCATTGAGCTTCCGTAATACAAATAATAAGAATCGCTAAGCTAATGAAAACCTTCATTCTTTGAACTCAACAATTCTTCGCTTGCTTTAGCAACAGCGGCGGCGGCGGCGGCGGCGGCGGCTTTAGCGGCTTCTGTAGTTTGTTCAGCAAGAACTGAAGTTTGTTCATCTTGCTTCTCTGGTTCTTTTTCTTCAGCTACAACTTTCCGAATCCAACTTTTGAGCTTAGGGATAACAACTTTCTGTATAAAATAGAATTATAAGAATAAATGGCTACGAATACAACAAATGCAGGCTGTTATTTTATTTTTTCACCAGCCAGCAAAGCGTAAAATTGTAGACATGTTGCAAATGTTTCATGTTCCCAGTCAAAATAAGTTGTTACTCATAACAAGGAAAATAAATAACGTACACAGATGGGTTGAAAAAGAGCATTGTCCAACTTAAAATTTTGAATACCCCGTCATTCTGAATGGAAATACGTCAGTCATCATACCATCAATTTATACCCATAGTATAAAGTGATTATCGTATAAGAGCTTCCATGAAACAAGAATTGATTACTTTGATATTATTGAGCGATAGTAAAATGAGGAATTTAAACCTTGAAAAATATAGCAGTTCCAGCACCAGAGGCAGCAAGCACACATGCAGCAATTAATGCGTGTGACCAAAGAAAACGAGGCTGGTGGACAGCTGGCACTATGGCTGTAGCACCATTTGGAATACCAACTGATTGAGACGATTGAATTGGAGCTTGGGGCTGTATGCTTGTAGACAGATTTGGCTGAGCAGCTGTTATAGGAAGAGAAAAAGTAGACAATAACTGCAGAACTGTACTAGTAGATAACCAGGAACGAAAAATCTCTGTGTTACTTAATTGATCATTAAATCATCAGGGATTGATGCTGTTTTAATCTACAGTACCCAATAATTTTTGTGTGAGCATTCTCACTGGAACTTATAATGCATCAACATGATGCCCTTTTGACTTTAGAGATGCTTTATTTTCAACAAACAAAATGGAACTGATTGCATGATTATCATATTATAAGATCAGATTATCAAATCATCGATATTTTTTTATTTCACATGCACAAATTTTGCATGTATATTCTATATCCTAATAACAAACATAATTACCCTGATTAACAGTAGATACTGGCGTTGCATTTGAAGCGGGATCCTGGTAAAAAAAAATCAATCAATCTTAGCATGAGCAATAAAATATACTTGCTGAATTAACAGAAATGCGAAGAAAATAACAAAAATTTACAGGCACACGGCGGAAGGCTTCATCAATTTCATCCTTAGTAAGGCCTTTCTTCTCAAGAAATGAACGTCTATAAATTACTGGAGAACCTTTCACTTTTGGATGTGACAAAAAATTAACAGCATTTTGCACTTGATCCTCTCTAATTGGTTCAGAAGTTGCAAGAAATGATGGTCGTTCCTCTGTTTGATTGGCTGGTTCACTAGTGGGTTTTGACAACTCAGGACCTTGATTCAAACAATTTTAAGTAAAACTTCAACAGTCAATAAATTCCATGATATGTTTAACCAACGATGGGCATTATAATTCCATAGGACCATATCAAATAGAGCAGTAAAGACGTACTAACTCATGGAGAGAAAACAACTAACCTATTTTTGCATACAGCGAGAGGAAGGTCCACATCCTTTATTTTATATTTTTAAAAATATCAAAACGAGCCCCGCCCCACTCCCAACCCCAAAAAGTTAAAAGAATAATTAAATAATAATAATAGTAATAGTAATAATAATAATAATAATAATAATAACCAAAGGATTAGATATTATTTTCTTACTGTCGAAACGATCTTCATAAAATTTGTAGTTTACGAAACTTCAAACCCACTCAAGAGTCAAGAATATATTTCAGACTGGCGGTCGAAATAAATATTTTCAATAGTTTATATTGACTTATAATTTAAAATGAGATGAAAACTCCAATGTTATTTAAAGTACTGCCTAAATGATCTTCATGATAAGAGACCTCTTTTTGGAACTTCTGATATTCGAATATAAAGAGGATCTGAGAAGAACTGAAGCAAGGAGTTGCAGAACCTTACTCAAACATTCATACATATAACTGATGATAGTTTTATATTCTATGTCTGACAGATAGTTTTTTAAGTGGCACCAAACTAGGTCAAATATCGATGTTAAGCATGTTTGTGTTACACACTGACAAAAACTCACATGTGGGCAGAGTTTTAAAACTCCATCTCATCCGAAGATCTTTCACGAGATCCCCTTTTACATTTGGACTAAACGAAGCAACAAACATAGTTTATCTTGTACGTCATTCATCTCACCCGAGTTGTTAAGACATCAACCGAGATATGGACTCCCATGTCAGTTCGAGATTTCATTCGAAATCCAAGATTCATTTGAAATCTAAGATTTCGTTCTAAATCCGAGATTTGAAAGCTAGCATGTGAGGTTATGCATTTAATTATTGTTCCACAATAAGAAAAGGAATCACAGATGTCTCATAAATATCTATGTATATATACATGTATGTATATTTGTGTGTATGAAGATATAACTTGAAATAATTTGAATTCATAAGTGGCATTGATGAAGTGTCAAAGCTAGAATGTATTATTAAGTGTTAATGCTAAAAATGTACGCTAACACCCCGGTGTAAATTGTAATATAGTGAAAGCACCACCCGTTGGTACGGGAACTGAAAATAAGTAGAAAATAGCAGAGAAATAGTAAAGAGACAACAGTTTTTATAGTGGTTCGGCTTAAAGTCAAGCCTACGTCCACTTAATCTCTTTTATTGCTGATTTGATTACAACTTTTTCAATGATTCTTCAATTACAACACGATTAAGACGAATAGCTAGAACTTCGATATAAAAAGACTCTTTGAATTCATGTTGAATGAGTTAGATCTTTCTCAAAATTCGTTGAAGCATCTTTGGTGTTTGAAGTGTTGAAGGAGTCGAGAAAACAGCAAAGTATTGGCGTTCCAGAAATGATCCAAAAATCCCTTTTCTGGTGGAGTAGGCAGGGTATTTATAGTGAAAATCTGAAAGTAGGTCGTAGGTCGTGGGCGACCTAAGGGACAAACTATGACTTAAAATGGTTGTGCTTGATCAACTGCTTCTGCTGGTAGGTTGTAGCGACCTATGGGAGCGACTTATATGGAGCGACTTAGAAGAGGTAGCGACTTAAGGTTGGGAGCGACCTATATGCAAGCGGTTTTACTCTGTTTTAACTCGCTAGGTCGCTGGACTTTTTAGGTCGTTAATCCCTTTAGGTCGTTAGATCGCTAATCCATTTAGGTCGTTAGGTCGCTGCACTGTTATGTTATGTCGTTGATCTGCTTAGATCGTTAGGTCGCTTGCTTTTTTAACTCGTTAGGTCGCTTGCTTTTTTAACTCGTTAGGTCGCTTGATGCTTAACTCGTTAGGTCGCTGAGTCCTTTAAGTTGTTAGGTCGTTGAGTCCTTTTGACCCGTTAGGTCGCTGAGTCCTTTAACCCGTTAGGTCGCTGAGTCCTTTAACTCGTTAGATCACTAAGTCCTTTAACTCGTTAGGTCGTCGATCCCTTTAGCTCATTAGGTCGCTGAATCGTGAAAAAGAGGAGTTAACACTTGCCCCTCGAAGCATATGCCTAGGTTATAGATCGTGTGCTTCGATCTAGCTCTACTAGGTCATGAGAGACTCAAGTAGCTCGTTAACTTGCATGCTTATTCGTCTTCTCCTCTTTTCTCCCATATAAGCCGTTAAACCACTTCGTCCTCTTCACTTTATTGCTTATACTTCGCCGCCATTGTTGCATTCGAGCTCAGAAATTAACACGAAATCCTCTCCTTTTCATCCCCAATCGTTGATTTCAACATCAAATTTAGGTAATTCTGATCATCTATCCGTCATGTTTACCATCGATTCCTCCATAATCATCTCCATACAATTTTCGTTATCATGTTGTAAGACTATATTCTGATTCGCCCTCCGATTTTCGTCGAATCGTTGGCAATTACTTAAAAAATGAATCGGCTTAGGGTTTCACAGAGTTATTTGGTGAGTGTTTGAATTTGTGGAGTTAACGATGGTTCCTGGAAATTTGGAGAAGACGATGGGATGTTCGGTTAACAGGTTAGAGGGATTTAGGTTAAACTGTGGTGCTTCTGGTGATGCAAGGGCGGTGGACGCGTGTCAAAGTGTGAGTGGAGAGTAGATCTTAGGGTTTTTTGATGGGAGAAAGCTCAGCATTTCCGAGTTTCTTTTAAAGCGATCTAATAAGTTGAGCGACCTAAAAGCCTTGCGACTTAAGGGAAGCTTAACGACCTTCGAACTTGCGACTTAACGTGCATAGCATACTTCTTTGGACAGGACAACCCTCTTAACGACCTATCTCTGGGTCGCACTGTGATCTGGACGACTTAACTTCTTGCGACATAACCTTTAGGTCGCGGGTGTATTCGAACGAGTTAACACTTAAACAAATATGCCTTGTCTTGACCCGAAGCCTTATGCCTTATCCTGCAGCATATCTTTAACTCGCAGGAGCATGAATAAAACTCCATAACTCGCACGGAGCGACTTAAGGAAGCTTCGACCTATGCTAAATCGTTTGAATTTGATCACTTGTAAAATTTGACAGCACTTAATTGAATCTTCAACTTGAACTGCCAGGATAAACTGCTTGAACATGTTGCATTTTTCCACAGATTGAATTAACTTTTAAGCTAACAACATGTCAAACACAACATTTGCAGAAAAAGTAGGACGGATATACTCATCATCGACTGCCCACATCGAGTGATGGATCAGATCAAAGAGATAACATTTTACTTAAGTAAAATAATATGAATTTGATTAAAGATGAAGTGTTGTGAATCAACTGTCCAAGTTAAGTATTAAAGCAAAAGCTAAAACAATCAACTAAAGCTGATCTGTTTGCATCAACACTGTACTTGCACTTAAAATAACAAACCCTGAAACTTTATAATCGACAAATGCCAATTAATTTAGTTCCAGTTATATCTGCTTGTCATTTTATTAGTTTTGCACAACACTTCACACATTTAGGAAACGTGCACCTTCATATTTGAATATCCAGTTCTTTGTGTAGAATGACTTCTCGACAAATGCAAGAAGAGATAATAGAGCGGGCCGAAAAGGACTTTCCAATAGCTGATCCCTTAGAGAATCCTCCAGAAAGAATTACAACTTCATTGAGCCAACGGGTTTTCAATCAGCTATGCACTCAATTCGGCATCGCTGAAGCGGATGCTTTGCTTGCAGGGGTAAACGATACCGTCGATAGGCCACCTCCTGGCTTCGTTGTCGTCAATCGTCAAATGTGCTTGAACGGAGCTATCCCCCCATTCAATGATTTTCTTAGAGTACTCCTCCTTCGATTGACTATCTCTCCATTCCAGCTGCACCCCAACGGTTACGCCATTTTGATGGGACTGTGCGTACTGTTCAGGAGGACGCTCGACCGTCTTCCAAGCTTTGAAGAGATTTACTATTTGTGCACATTTGCGAAGAACAAAGATCATCCTTCTATTACACTTGTGAGGGGCGCAAGAAACCGTAAACTAATTACTGATCTTCCTGAAAGCGTCCACGGGTTTTTGAATCAATTCTTCTTTGTTCGCTGCCCCCCGGGATTCTACGGCATCTGGAGAGTAGGAAGTAAAACTACTTATCTCCGTTTACTTGATTGAGCCTTTCAAAACTCGAGTCACCAAGTGTTAACTTCATTCTTTAATTTTGCAGCAATTCCTCCTCCATCAAGAGATTCTAGCCATAAACTGACTTTTGATAGATTGAGTGTTGTAGCTGCTGAGGAGAGAAGTATTAAATTTCTGCTGAAGGACGAGTTTTTGCACCAATTTGAACTTTTGCACCCTTCTTGATCTATTCAACCCGTGATGCCCTCAGTTCTCAGATAGAAGTATCAGATGCCCCAGTCTCCGTGAAGGAATCCGCACCGAAGGAATCTATTGCTGAGGCTTCGTTAGTGAGATGCTCAAGTTCCGTTAACGATGCGGGATTATCTGGCAAATCTGAACTCCTCCCAGTCATTGAAGAAGAGGAACTTCCTCAACGTTCTGGGAAGGCCACTGGAGAGACCGACGAGGGAGTTGGGAAAGAGAGTTCTGTTGGGCACAATGGTGATGATGTCTTCGGGGGACTGAGTGACCTTATGGTGACTTCCCAAGAGCTTTTTAAAGACGACACCATCACCTCTAAACTCATTTCTCCATCAATTGAAGCGACGTTTGTTTTGCGGTCAACTCTATCAATCCAAGAATTGACTCCCAAGCCGACGAGTGGTTTATAGCTTGACGCGCGTAGTTCATACGCCACACACACTTAGGATTTTGGCAATTATGTGTACTTAGCTTCTTTACTTCGAAGATTTCTAAACTTGTCTCTTCTTAACTTTCAGGTTCTCCAACGGAACGCAGTGGTTCGTACTACGACGACTTTCAACGCTATGGAAGGCGCGATTCTTACGACCCCAGGCGTTATTTTCCTGCCCTCAGAGAAACCGATGAGGAAAGAGCTGTTAAAAAACTCGCGAGAGGCGGCTTATGAGGAGCGGTATGGTAGAAGAGATGACCACCATGACTCTCACCAAAGGGATGATGACTCTCATAAAAGAAAGTCTCACAACAACGAAGGGAAGAATTATGAAACTGAAGAGTCCAGCAAGCGGGCCAAGCCCAGCGAAAGAACTTCAGCTGAAATCTCTAAAGTGGCCGCTACTTCTATTCCTTTGGACATCCCTTATAGCTCCCCTGTCCTCAAAAGAGCCGAGATTCAAACAATCATCAATAGGCCTATGTATCAAATTGAGAATGCTCCGCCTGCACTCCAAAGCCGGTTTTCAAACTGGTGCCTAAGAGGAGTACGCTTTGATTTGGACTTGGTCCCCATTGACAAACAGGCTATGTTAAGAAATCTTGATGCTGTTAGGCTTGACATTGAAAGAATGTCCGGGTGGCAAAAGCTAGTCGATGAGCTTCAAAGAGTGAACCGTTTAAATCTCGAAGCTATGCTTACCATGGAAAATGATAAATCCGAACGGCAAAAAGTTATTGACCAGCACCACACGAAGATGAAGAACATCACTGCATATAATGAGAAACTCGAAGCTGAAGTCAAGCAACTTAAAGGTGACCTTGCTGCCTCTCCCACTTCTTATAGTCAGAAAGAAGAGGTGCTTCAAAAGCAAGTAAGAGATGTCCATGCTAGTCAACGAGATGTTGAGGCTAGACTTGAGGCACAACAGACAATTATGGAAAGCTACCGCAGTGATGTTGCTCAACTGCGGCAAAAGACTAGCTCCCAAGACTTGGAGATTGAAATGTTAAAGACTCGGCTTTCTAAAGTTGAAAAAGAGCGCGACGAGGCCAGCAGCTGAACAATCTCATGAAGAGACGAATGCCAACGTCAGTTCTACTTTATTCGAGTTCTACATTCACAGCGTCTTAGGGCATGGCAGTCTCTCATTTTTGGGGCCAAAGTATGAAATTACCCTAGCGGAAGTGTGGGAAGCAGCGGTTGAAATGCTTAAAGGTGTCGGGTATGCTGAGGAGGGTCTCGAGGCTCATTTTTTGGACGATGAAGGTCAAGTCGCCTTGCCAGAGGGAAAGAACAACTCGCCAAAGAACGAGCCGAAGCAGCGGAAAGAGAGCATTTAGGGAAGGCACCTTTGACTGACCCGACTCATCCTTAGGCTTTGGTTGACGTCGACATTATTGGCTCTAGTTCATTCTCTGCCTCCTGCCAAAGCCGAGACCGAAATTACAACTGCCCACACTGAGGCCCAGGAAGACATCTAAGCCCACGATTTTGAAATCAACGTGATAAATCCAACTCCTCCAAGTAACTTCAACATTGATCTAGCTCAAGTGGACTACTTGTTTGCTTCACATGAGTTTGATGAACTTCTTGATTACTACTTAAACCTTGACGTGCCACTATCTCCTCTTTTTGCGAGAAATACTGACGCTTAATTCTTCTTCCTCTGTAGTGAAAACAACAAGTACTGCACAAGCTTCGCCTCCTCCAGCTGTTGCTCCCTCATCTCTTCAAGTTACTCCTTCTCTTGCTTCCCAACCGGGGTCTCAAGAAGAACAGATAGAAGCTCTTCAAAGCTTGGATGACCCGGCCGCTTTGCAAGAGCAGAAAACTGAAGGGCTTGAAGAGGGTGAGAGGACTCCGGAGGAATTCACTGCCGACGATACAAAGTTGATTGATCTTATTGCTCCGGGCAACGAATCTTCTTCAAAAAAGAGGGGCAATCGTGGAGTTTCGAAGAAAAGGAAGGAGACTTCTGCTGGTGATGAGAAAGCAGAAGAGGACCCGATTGCGCCTCTTTCTCCTCCTTCCCCGACTCATTCAAGCCGACTTAAGAAGTTAACCATTAGGCCGGGTGAAGGCTCCAAAGGCGGAGGGAAGAAGAAGTGATGGGTCCGGCTTTATTCTTCTTGTTTTGCTTTTTTGCTTTTTGCTTGTATTGACCGGAGATTGTGCGGGTACCGGCCCCCGCTTTTTAAAGCCTGCACATGTATACATATTTTTTATAGTATGGAATAAAATGATTCTTTTTTACTTGTACAAACTTTTGTCTGTATGTATAAATGCATTTATTCCTTTTTATCACACAAGTTTCTTTATTTTCCTTGTATGATATTGCAGTGGGCTCGTGGTATGTTGCTTGAGCGTCGCTTTTATTAATGCGGATATATTATATTGCCCCCATATCACGGCTTATTGCAATCTTCTCCATTTTGGGAAAACTTATACTCTTACTTTGGAGAACAATTCTTCCACTTTGAGAAGATTTGTACTCTTACTTTGGAGAATAATTCTTCCACTTTGAGAAGTTTTGTACTCTTACTTTGGAGAATACTTCTTCCATTTTGTGAAAATATTATTCTACTCTAGTAGAGTGTGCTTTGTATTGGAGAAGTTTTCTTTCTTTTTTGTTTAAAAAAGTTTTTACACTTCACTTTCGAAGATGGTCACTTTTATTTTTGACAGGTGGATTCCCCTACGCGGTGAAGTGGGCCTCCGGAAAGAACTTTGATTTGTTTGTGCCTCCGAATAGGGCTTTTGTTCGTGCCTCCGGAGAGGGCTTTTGTTTTTTCCCTGTACGTGGGGAAGCGTGCCTCCGAAGAGGGCTTTATTTTTTCCCTTTACACGGGGAAGCGTGCCTCCAAAGATGGCTTTATTTTTTCCCTTTATGCGGGGAAGCGTGCCTCCGAAGAGGGCTTTTGCCTCCGAAGAGGGCTTTGGCACTCCAACTTGGTGAAGTGTGCCTCCGAAGAGGGCTTTTGTCTCCGAAGAGGGCTTTTGGCACTCCAGCTTGGTGAAGTGTGCCTCCGAAGAGGGCTTTGTTGGTCATCTGGAAGGTTGCATCTCACAGTTGAGTAGATCCACGGGACAGACGCAAGCTACATAACTGGATGTTTGTTCGCACAAACGATCGCAATTAACTAACAAGGGCCTGAAACCTTCACATTGGGAAGGTGCCCCTCCGGTGGTACCACCAACCTTTTTGGTTGAGGCACAAGACTCCATTCTGGCTGTTCTTTGTCTGCTTGCCCATGTCTTTCCATCATCTGTCTCTTAGCGATTCCTCGTTATCGTTTCCAAGCACATGTTCCCTTCCTTTGCAAGTTGTTTGCTTTTTTCCAGAGAAGTGCATTTCACTGTTACATGAATCCACAGGGCAGACGCAAGCTACTTGACCGGATGTCCGTTTGTATAAACGATCGCAATCAGTTAGCAACGGCCTGGAACCTTCACGTTGGGAAGGTGTCCCCCGGTGAAATCACCAACTATTTGTGAGAAGCACTCTCGATGTAGGAATTGAATATGGAATTTTTATGGCTTGACATTTAATTGTTGGTGATTTGTAGGAATCGCTTGCCTTGTGATGTGTTGAATATGTAAGTTTTGTTTTGATAGCTTGCATTATTAAATCGACATTTTAGCAATATATTTAAAATACATGCACATCGAAATGAGACAGGCATTTTATAGTAATAAAGAACACAAGATTTATAGTGGTTCGGCCAAAAATTAGGCCTACATCCACTTTATAGTTCTTATTATTGATTTACACTGCTTTTACAATGGTTTACAATACAAGAATGATACATCCATAATCATTTTACAAATTTAAGCATAACTTCTAAGTAAAATATGGACGCAAGTGATTGTTGTTCCAGGCTCTCGGAATTGGATCTCCTTCGACGGTTGTGAGCTTGAAAGTGCCATCGAGAAATTTTTTGCCAATGACATATGACCCTTCCCGGTTTGGCCCAAACACTCATGTTGCTGTCATGACCTTTTTCAAGACAATATCCTCAATTTCAAAGCTGCGTTGGCGAACTTTTGTATTGAAGTGTCTGGCTATTCTTTGCTGATGGGCTGCAATTCTGAGCTCAGCTTCTTTCCTTCTTTCATCAAACAAATCAAGTGCTTCAAGTTGCAGCTTTTCATTTTCAGCTTGGTTGAAATGAATTCTCCTGTGTGGGGGGACTTCTATTTCCACCGGAATCATTGCTTCTGATCCATATGCCAATGAGAATGGAGTGTGCCCGGTCGCAGTTTTGTGAGTAGTTCTGTATGCCCATAGTGCTAGTGGCAGCTTATCGACCCAACCACCTTTCGCTTTTTCCAGCTGTTTTTTGATGGTTAATTTGATAATTTTGTTTACTGCTTCCACTTGTCCGTTTGCCTGCGGATGAGCCACGGCTGAAAAGCTTTTTTGGATCTTGAATCGCTTGCAAAAGTTCTGGAACTCTTCGCTTTCGAATTGGGTACCGTTGTCTGTGATTATCTTTTGAGGCATACCATACTTGCAAATGATATTCTTAGTCACAAAGTTTATCATCTTTTTAGAGGTAATAGCAGCTAACGGTTCAGATTCAGCCCATTTAGTGAAATAATCAACAGCAACAATAGCATATCTGATTACGGACTTGGCAGTTGGCAAAGGCCTGATGAGATCTATCCCCCAAATGGCAAATAGCCACGGACTGACAATCTGTGTTAGCTCGGTGGAAGGTGCTCATGGGATTTTTGCAAATCTCTGGCGTCTGTCACACTTTCGGGAGTAGCTAGCAGCATCTCGATTAATGTCTGGCCAAAAATATTCATAGCGGAAAACCTTCTTTGCTAGAGTTTGACCACCTGAATGATCTCCACACTCCCCTCCGTGCACCTCAGCTAAAATTGTCTTAGCCTCTTCCTTGGTTACACATCGGAGTAATGGCATCGAGAATCCTCGCATGTACAACCGGCCGTCTTGAATTACATATCTCGAGGTTTTTCTCAACAATTTCTGGCGCTCTTTTGAATTTTCTGGAAGGAAGCCGTTAAGTAGATATTCCTTGATCGGGGTCATCCACGATTCTTGCTCTTGAGATATAGCCATAATCTAGTCAATATCCATCTCATCGGTACTTGGAGCTGACAAGACTTTCACAGGTACCAATCCCAATAATTGAGCTTCGCCAGAGCTTGAATATTTTGCGGGAGAATCTGCCTTTATATTCTCTTCCCGGGGTATATGGCTTATTGTATAATGATCAAAATCATTAAGAAGCTTCCAGGCCTTTGACAAGTAAGCAGGCAGATTTCCTCCTTTAGTTTGAAACTCTTTCTTGACTTGACACACAATAAGTTGGGAATCACTGAAGATCTGCAATACTCTGATGTTCAGTTCTTTAGCAATCTTCAAACCGGCAATATGAGCTTCATACTCTGCTTCATTATTTTTCGAAAGAAATTCTAGTCTCAATGCATAGCACAACGATCGCCCTTCGGAGGTTTCAAACACAACCCCAGCTCCAGAGCAACAATGATTTCTTGCACCATTAACATATAATTTCCACTGGATCGGGATGTCATTAGTCACCTCTGCCTCACTGTCACCTTTATCTGTGTATTCTGAAATGAAATCTGCTAAAGCTTGTTCATTGATTGCTCTTCGAGGATGGTAGATGATATCGTATTGACTGAGTTCAATATTCCACTTCAGAAGACGACCCGAAGTTTCAGGACGAAATAGGACTTGCTTGAGCGGCTGATCAGTGAGGACTTTAATAGGATGAGCTTGAAAATATGGCCTCAACTTTCTGGATGCAATCAGCAGACAATAGACAAGCTTTTCCAGCTTTGAATAGCTCATCTCTACCCCAGTGAATCTTTTGCTGATATAATAAACCCGGCGTTGAACTTTTGCGTCTTCCCGTACCAGTGCTGCACTGAGAGCATGAGATGAAACCGCTAAATATATGAAAAGATCTTCACCGTTGCTGGGCTTAGAAAGAATCGGAGGCGTTTCCATGTGACGAATCAGTTCATCAAAAGCTTTCTGACATTCAGGAGTCCATTCAAAGTTTTTTTCCTTTCTTCAGAGCATCAAAGAAGGGAATGCATTTATCAGTAGCTTTGGAAATAAACCGACTCAAAGCAGCGACTTTCCCGTTGAGGCTTTGCAATTCCTTCTTTGTCCTAGGGCTTTAACTTCTCTTAAGGCAGTAATCTGAGCAGGATTGACTTCAATGCCCCTAGCACTCACAATGAAACCCAAAAATTTTCTGGACTCTACCCCGAGTGAGCATTTCAGAGGATTTAGCTTCATCCCATACTTTCGAAGAACAGCAAACATTTCTGCCAAATGATCCATGTGGTCTACTGCCTTCTTCGATTTCACAAGCATATCATCAACATATACTTCCATAGTCTTGCCAATCTGGGGCTTGAACTAGCATTGACAAGTCTCTGATAAGTTGCCCCTGCATTCTTCAGTCCGAAGGGCATGACTTTATAGCAGTAAAGACCAACATCAGTGATGAAGCTCGTGCCCTCCTGATCTGGCTCATGCATCATGATTTGGTTATATCCTGAGTAAGCATCCATAAAAGACAATAATTCATGCCCGGTTGTTCCATCCACCAACTGATCGATCCTGGGTAACGGGAAACAGTCTTTGGGGCATGCTTTGTTCAAGTCTGAAAAGTCGATGCATACTCTACTTTCTATTTGCTTTTTTAACCAACACCGGATTAGAAACCCAATTTGGATAAGTGGATTCTCTGATAAAGCAATTTTTCATGAGCCGATCTACTTCTTCTTTTAATGCTGCCGACCTTTCAGGACCCTGGGTTCTTCTCTTCTGCTTGACGGGTGTGAATTTCGGATCAATATTCAAAGTATGCACTGCGATTTCTGGAGATATTCCACACATGTCGGCATGGCTTCAAGCGAATACATCCAAGTTTGCTTTTAAGAATGATATCAACATATTCTGAACCGTCACACTGAGTTGAGAACCCACATTCAGCACGTTGTTTGGATCTTTCGGGTCAACTGGTATTGGCACCGTCGCTTCCACCGGCACCACTCAGTTTTCCCCTGCACTGGTTTTTCTAGGATCAATATCTTTTCGCGCACCACTATGTTCACCAGTGCAACGTCCACCCTGTAATTGCTACAATGTGGGTTCTCTGATGCGGAGCGGAGCTGCCGCACCCTTACCCATCTCTCTTTTCTTCGCCTCTCGTAGCACTGTGAGGTAGCATTCTCTTCCGGCATTTTGGTCCTCTTTCACAACACCAACTCCATTATCAGTGGGGAATTTCATAGTCAAGCACCGGGGGGCGAGAATGGCCTTAAATGCGGCAAGAGCCGGTAGGCCCAAGAAGGCATTATAAGCAGAGAGTTCGTCAACAATCACAAAAGTTTGCTTTCGGACCACCTTCTTTTCCCCTTCTCCAAGTTCTACAAATAGGTCAATAGTCCCAACAGGCTGTTTTGGTTCTCCAGTGAACCCAACAATTTTTTGTGAAGAAGCTTGGACATCAGCCATGGGAATCTTCATCTGATCAAATGTCTTTTTGAAGAGGACATTGCAAGAAGCGCCACAGTCCACAAGCACCCTTCTTACAATGGCTGGTCCGATGCCTGCAGAAATCACTAAGGGATTTATGGTGGAAGCCTCAACACCAACAGAATCCCTGCCTCGGAAAATGATGTCATCATTAAAAGTTCTCTGCTGTTTTAATGGTGTAGCATCTTCCAAAACAAAAACACTTTCTTTAGCTGGAGCATATCTCAAAGCATGAGCATATCTTTCCATCTCACCCCAACTTCTGCCCGCTGGGTGAAGACCCCCTGTGATAACATTAATGATAGGCCTCTCAGATTCATGCGTTGTAGCCCTCTCACCTGAGCCAGAATGATGAGTAGGAACTTGTTGCCCCTGAGTAGATGAGCTCGGGTCACTTCTGCTTCTCTTTACATATTGTTGCAATTTATTCTGTCGCAGCAACTCTTCAATCAAATTCTTTAAATGGCGACATTCGTTAGCGTCATGGCCAGGTTGATTGTGAAACCGACAGAATCTCTCATTATGAACGGCATCTTTCCCAGGCTTTATCTTAGTAGGTTTGGGATATTCAATAGTATTCTTGGTTGCAAAGAAGATATTTTCTGGAGTGTCAGTTAAGGGAGTGAAATCTGAAGGTCTAAAGTGGCGGGCCTTCTTCGCATCCTTCTGCTTTTTCCCGCCGTTATTCTCCCTCTTCTGGCCATGAGATTCTTTCCTGTTAGAAGTAACAGTGTTATTCTCAACCACAGTCACAACTACTTTTGCCGGCACAGGAAGGCTTTCTAGGCGCATGAATTCATCGGCCTTTTTGTAGAACTTTTCAAGCGAATTTGGCTCTTTCATCTTCAACTATTTCCCACATTCACTTGATTTATCAATAGCTCGCATTAAGTAGGTCAGAATCATCCGAGGCTCTGCATTATCAACCTCGGTCAAGGCTATGTTAAAACGGTTCAAGAAAGATCTGATAGACTCTCCAGGGTTTTGTTCAAGGTTGGAAAGTGACATTATATCCTTAGCCTTCGAAGCATATAACCTGAACTGGTCTTTGAACTTTCGAGTTAGATCCGAAAACTGATCCACCGATCGAACTGGCAATTTTGTGAACCACAGCAGGGCAACTCCCTCCAATAAACCGGAAAGTATCTGCATTTGATTTCATCCGTTGCCCTGGCACCTGTCATATGCCAGTCATACTTGTACAAGAACTGGTTGGGATCACTTATTCCCCGATAAGCTGGAATAGTGGGGGAACAAACTTCTTTGAAAATTCAGCTTTTAGGATCCTTTCAGTAAAGGGAGTCTTGCTTGGAGCAAACCCCCAGTCCTTTTATCTTCTTCCCTTTGCATACTTTCTTTCATAATTTGTCGAACCATTCCCGAGAGGTACTCCTCATCGTTTAGAGGCACCACAGGACAGACGTCGGCTACTTTTTCGGAAGTTTGCCTAGACAAACGTTCGCGAAGAGTTGGCTGCGGCCTTGAACCTCCGGCTTGGGGAGGTGCCCCTTCGGCGGTGCCAGCTGCCCTTTGAGGAATACTCTTTCCTTGAGAATCATGAACATCTTCGGCAAATGTTTCTTCATTGTTTTCCGGTTGACGGTTAACTCCAAGCAAAGCATTTAACATGTCTAACATTAAAGCATTATGTGCTTCTATTTGTTGATATAACTCAGACGCTACGGCATCCAACTCTGCCCTTGTGACTCCAACACTAGGAGCCGCTTCATTTAACACGGGAGAGGTGGCGGTGTTATCACAAGTATCTCCAGATCTAGCAGATCTACGTTTTCTTCCAGGAGCCATAATCTCAGATAAACTTCTGGTCCTTAAAGAAAGTCGTTCAACAAATCTTTACGGAGCAATGATGAGAGTACCCTGAGTTCAATTCTCAGTGAAAGCACCAAAAATGTTAACGCTAAAAATGTACACTAACACCCCGGTGTAAATTGTAATATAGTGAAAGCACCACCCATTGGTACGGGAACTGAAAATAAGCAGAAAAATAGTAAAGAGACAACAGTTTTTATAGTGGTTCGGCTTAAAGTCAAGCCTACGTCCACTTAATCTGTTTTATTGCTGATTTGATTACAACTTTTTCAATGATTCTTCAATTACAACACGATTAAGATGAATAGCTAGAACTTTGATGTAGAAAGGCTCTTCGAATTCATGTTGAATGAGTTAGATCTTTCTCAAAGTTCGTTGAAGCGTCTTCGGTGTTTGAAGTGTTGAAGGAGTCGAGAAAATAGCAAAGTATTGGCGTTCCCGAAATTATCCAAAAATCCATTTCCTGGTGGAGTAGGCAGGGTATTTATAGTGAAAATCTGGAAGTAGGTAGTAGGTCGTGGGTCGTGGGCGACTTAAGGTTAGGTCGTAGGTCGTGAGCGACCTAAGAGACAGTCTATGGCTTAAAATGGTTGTGCTTGATCAACTGCTTCTGCTGGTAGGTTGTAGCGACCTATGGGAGCGACTTATATGGAGCGACTTAGAAGAGGTAGCAACTTAAGGTTGGGAGCGACCTATATGCAAGCGGCTTTACTCTGTTTTAACTCGCTAGGTCGCAGGACTTTTTAGGTCGTTAATCCCTTTAGGTCATTAGGTCACTAATCCCTTTAGGTCATTAGGTCGCTGCACTGTTATGTTATGTCGTTGATCTGCTTAGATCGTTAGGTCGTTTGCTTCTATAACTCGTTAGGTCGCTTGATGCTTAACTCGTTAGGTCGCTGAGTCCTTTAAGTCGTTAGGTCGCTGAGTCATTTAACTCGTTAGGTCGTTGAGTCCTTTAAGTTGTTAGGTCGCTGAGTCTTTTAACTCGTTAGGTCGCTGATCCCTTTAGCTCATTAGGTCGTTGAGTCGTGAAAAAGAGGAGTTAACATTAAGCATACCTGCTACAAAAACTAGAATGAGAAATAGTTGATTAGAGCAGAATAAACCAAGGTTCGAGATCTTGTTTTCGGTCTCGATTTCAATCTTTTATAATTTTAGGAATTTCAATCTAATTCGTAAATTTTGAAAATTTCGGTTTCGTGTCTCATTAAGATTTTTCATATAATTATGCATAATTTGTTTAATTTATTGACACAAAACGTATAATTTATGTATAATAAAAAAAATATAAACAAACAATGCAGATTAATTATAAATATTCATAACGCTAAAAAATGTTTATTCATTACTTCGTTTTCAACTTTTTTTAGTGACATTATTTATATATTTTGCGAAATCGTATGTTTCCTAAGTTAAAATTTCAGTTTTTTAATATTCATGTAAAATCAAATTAATTCTTTTTTGAGTTTCTTCTATGAAATTGAAGTTTGATGGTTTTTTTATTGAATTTGGAATCTCGGTTTAGTTTCGTTTGATCCCTACTAAAACATAAACGGAACAACTGAAATCTCAATGTTTCGATCGAAACCTCAAACTTGGAATAAACCAAACGAAGTAGTTCAATTTGATTGATTCCATGTGATACGTAAGTTAAATTAATTAATAAACGGTTTGTATATGTTATCGTTTTGATTGAATTTTGAATTAACTTTTACTGGATTTCAAAATCAATAATGTTTCGATAGTTTTTACATCAATTTAGTAATCAAATAATTTATATATAAAAAAATCAAATTTATACTTTCCATAAAAAAAATCATACTGTTTTTAACCGAAGTCCATAAAAAATTAATTATAACATGAGTAGGCCTGTCAATGATACGGGTTTGGGTCCGAACCCATCCTATAAATGTGGGTATGGGTTTTGACTCCAACTGCCTAAGCCCGACCCGTTTACTATTAGGGTCGGTTACGGTTTAGTCAAAACCCGATCCGGTTTGGGCCCGATTTGATTATTTGTTTTCCGTAGTTTCTAAACATGAGTACATATCTTTTTTTAAACCATTTTGTTTGTTTGCATATAAATATTTTTGCATAATATTATCATGAACTTGGATACTTCACCACTCATTTTGTTTGTTAACAATTATTTGTTTATAAATTTTATAAAAATTACAATTTTAAGGTGTGGTTTTAACATAAATATTTTGGGTTATACATATATTACCCGACAGACTTGATAAGTCCGACAGGTCGGACTCGGATATTGGTTTTGAATATCCTACGGCTTCAAGTCGGGTTCAGATTTTGATTATTGTAACCGGACTCCAATCCAAATTTTAAAATACCCGGACCGAAACCGCCCATCGAAAGACCTAAACATGAGTACATAAACATTTTAATCAAAGTATGATACATGTTTTATTTCGTTAAATTTCAAAACCAAATTAATCGAAATTAATTGGGTTGGTTTTGTTCAATTTTCAATTTCTTATGTTTTAATTTTTTTCAAACTAGGTTAACGCTCAACCCTAATAGAAAATGAACATAATCCAAAATGTTTGTCCCCGTATCTAAAGATATACTACAATTGAGGTGGCAAATTAGTGAAAATAATCCTAGAACGGTAAATCAACAAAGGGGCTTGCTTATGTAAATAAAGAAATCATGAATTTGCTGTCGGCCTTGTGTTGGAAAGGGGTCATTGGGAATTGTATCAACTCTCCACTCGCTAATTGGTACAACAGGCTACAAACTATCAAACTAGTTGCCGCTTAAGTTTGAATAGGGCATTAATGTATGGTATCGATAGTACTATAACACAAATATTGTTGCACAACTTCATATCATTTTACTTCTCGTTTAAAAATTGAAGTAGTTGAAACGTGTAAGGAACTAATGATATGATATTAGCTCATATAATAAGACTTAACAAAATAACTCAGAATTGAACTCGCTTGTATTGATTAATTGTTAACAAGGTTTGCTTCTCTCGATATAAATATTAAGGAATTAATACATACATCTTCAACTAGACGAGATCATGATTTATACTAGAACAGATTTGTTGTTCATCTTTCCAATTACACTGTTTAACATCCAAATATTATAACTTCATAAATCACCAACATGAATAACAGTTAAATAAAATACCTAACTTATTTTAGTTGATTGAATTCAGGACAAAACCGAATGAAGGAGTCGTATCTTTGCTAAATTTATGTTATGAAGCCACAGTTACAACTGAGCCTGAACACAAGTAATGAACAAACGTTCAAAGCAGAGAATTAAAATTATTACCAGGATTTTGGGATTTTGGGTCGCCTGGAGATGCCATGATTAAATCGAGTGGAAAAATAGGTTTTCAGCTAGCGCAGAGAGAAAATTATAGTTGTCGAGGTGCTAAGTGATAAAAGCCACAAGTATATGTAGCTTGCACGAGTCAGAGTTGAATAAATCGCTATTACCGATTTAAAGGATAAGAAATCGGTGCGTACGGATAAGAAAATATTTACGAATGCAACAGAGGATAAGAAAATATGTACGGCTCCGCTTAGAGGTTTTTTTTTTTTTTTCTTCCCTCTCCGTTTTTACTGGTTTTGAAAGGTTCTGAATTCCATGTGTTATCAATAACTCTTGCTTGAAAGTTTTTGTTCACACCGATTGTTGTTGGTTATAAAATTGGTAAAAACATGTGCAGTATAATTTTGATGGCAATTCTCAATCCATCAAATTGAGTATTTTGAGCGGTTGTAACTTTTTTTTTCCAATTATAACCCATTTAATTATATTCTAGAATTAATATTCACAAAACTAGAGAATAAATCTAACGATATATATGTAATGATATTTTACTTGAAAACTCTCGAAACCGGTGTATGTTGAACTTTCAAGCATGCATTTATCGATTATGACAACACTTCATGCAAACCAATCAAAACCGATATGATCATTTACGGTCAAAACCGGTACTTTTGAAACCTTTCATAACCGCTGCTATAAAACTCCCGAGCGAAGCCTAAAGGATTTTCAAAAACAGGTTCCATAACATTAGAATAAATTCCGTAATTTCTACAGTGAATATTTTCACGGATAATAAAAATGCTCACTTAAATTATTTGCGCTATTCGGAAGAATTACGCTCATTAGTTAATTAAGGCTATAAACAATACTCAAAACACTTATCCACCATGTCCACTTTTGTGCAAGGAAGAAGTGAACTTATTATCATGTGAGGTGTAAACTCGATGTATTAATGTTCTATCACTATTCCCTATCATCTCGGATTTTTTTCATCTATTTCTCTCTTTCTTCCTTTATTTGTTTCATCACATATTTATGTTGGATCGAGTGCATCAGACAGTGGGGTAAATTGAGCAAATTTCAAATAATTTCCTTTTTGATAAAATTAGAGAAATTTACTGTAGATTATTAACTCCGTTATAAAATCTCATTCGAAATAAAAGGCCTTTTTTTCTATTATATACTTGTCATACTATATCTGAATTAATTGTTTAATTTAAGTATATTAAAGTAACGGTATGGTAGTAATTACAA
Source organism: Allium cepa (assembly GCA_030765085.1). NCBI lineage: Eukaryota > Viridiplantae > Streptophyta > Magnoliopsida > Asparagales > Amaryllidaceae > Allium > Allium cepa. The sequence continues at coordinate 887,340,777 of CM060943.1, read as the reverse complement.
TCTGTTGCAATAATGAGAAATTTATTATATCAAAATAATATAATATTTTTAAATATTTATAGTCAAGATGTTTCTAGGGGTGATATTGATACATCCATTAAGACTAGAGTACGTAACGCTCTATAAATATTAGGCAATGTACTCATGGTCGTTGGGACACCAAGGATACATACTTATAGTTATTGGATAACTATGGAATGACTCACTCGAGAGTTTCCTCTTTGCTAATAACAACTAAGGTCAAACATGAAGTCTCGAAGTGACGATATCACACAGTTTCCTCGATTTGAGGATACCGTGGATTTCAATGTGGATACTCCACTTTTTTAAGATTAAATCATAGTTGTTATCCATCAAGCGACTATATTGGGTCTAAATTGAAATAGTAGAAATGAAAACATTATTCAATAGAGAATTTGTCTCCTTAGTTATGAGAGATTAGTATCACGATCAGTAGTAGTCAACTCAAAGTCAATGTCTCTAGCCAGAGCAGTACAGTTAATAACAAAAGTTATTATTGAATCAATGATTTTATGTTTGGACTAACTGGGTTAAATGTGGACAATATTGGAAATATTAACAAAACCACATTCCATAACCCTATAGTGATACACCTTTGACGAAGAGAATAGGTGTAGACAATCGTTATTATTGAGTACCGCTTAAAATAGTAAAACTGGATTTTACCAAAAAGATTGTAAGCCATAAATTCAGTTAAAATGTACAGCTCTAGCTAAGGTAATGTGTGAACGTTAATATTTGAATTATTCAATATTAATCGCTGATTGAATTACATATTGGGGATTTTAGGCTCAAGAAAAAAGTTATAGAAAAAATTAGTTTTAGGGACAAGAAGTTTGCTTTTTAGACTGAAGGACACTTTTTAGTGTAAATCACAGAATGATAGTTGTAGCTATCATTTTCTGTTTACACTAAAAAGTGTCCTTTAGACTAAAAAGCAAACTTTCTGTCCCTGAGACGAATTTTTTTTGCAACTTCTTCCCTATGTCGTTTTCCTTTTACATATTTGAGTCGCTGATAGAATTTACATATTTGAGCGTGCAATTGTAATAATGAATACTCTAAACTACCACACAATTTAATTATAACTGTTGTAAATTAAATAATTTAATTGATATTAATGAAATTAATTATTAAATTTTTCTTTATTTTTAGATGCCATTAGTATTTAACAAAATACGTATATAAAAGTTGTATATGTACGCATTTATATACGATATCGATAAAATTTAAACTTAATTCAAATCGATTAATTACTAAATGTGTTTGGGAACTAATGAAGGCCCATAAAGCCTCCATCATGGTCAGGCTAAGGGGAAAAAAGGAAGAGTTTAGGTTTTCAAACAGTATTAAAAGATGATCAAAGGAAGGAGAAAAGGTCCTCCAACGTTTTCTCTTAAATTCCTACTTAAACACAATTTGTTATCACTTGTTTATCTGTTCCTCTCTTTATTTTCAGCTGAAAATATCAACCCTTTCCTCTCTTCATTTTCAGCTGAAAATATCAACGCTCAAATGCCATTACAATCCCAAAAGCATATAACAAAAAAATTAAATTAATACAACAGTGTGTTGATCTCTATATCATAGCAAGATCCGGAGGTTGATTCTGTTAAATCTAGAAGTGACTTTTCATTCAATGTGCAAATCATAGGATTCTTCTTTCGATACTCTTTAAATTTCATTATCATTTATATACAGCATTTGATTGTGTAGATTAGATCATATATATGTTATAACGAATTTTTATATGCTTGTGTTGTCCGATTCAATTTACATATTCAAATTGTTTAATAGAAATAGTTATGGAAACATTCAAATAGTTTTTGTATAATATCAATTGAATTTGTTTCAAAGGTATGAAACATGAAAACAATATTTTAATAAAATACCAACTGAATTTATTTTAAAGGTATCCATATAAAACAATATTTATAAAGGTCAAAGTTTAAAATTTTAATTTATCAACAAGTTATATAAATTTTAAACAATTTCTTTAAACAATGTTCTAATTTAAAATTTAAAATAGTTATATGAAAACATCATTGTAATACCAATTGAATTTATTTTAATGGCAGTCATTTAGAACAATGGTTACAAAAGTTAAAGGTTAAATGTAACGATATGCCTTTCCTACATCTAAAGATGACACTTAATACATCATTGGTATTCATGTGTCGATCATTTAAGTGTTCGAAAGACAGGTCATTTGGGGTTAAAGAAAGCAAAGACAGAACATAATCTCACATCGTGACGAGAAATATATAATATACACAATCCTTTACAAAGAGAAATCATTATCATTATATTATATACACACTTCAGAATATATTAACCTATTATCAGCATGAACAGTTATAATAACATGTCTTTACAATTGCTGATTTATACAAACAAGAACAAAATAGACAACGTAGCGAAAGACTTTAAGATACGTGAATACATCTTGGAGAATCCAGCTCTTCTCTTGAAAGCTCCAAAGCATCTAGCTAAATCTGGAAAATATGCTCAGGCTGACCCGAGCATTATAAGAAAATAACATCCGGCTCAGTCTAGTAAACCAGCGCAAGAAAACTCTATCAAATCATATTGATTTTTATATTTATAAACCCATTTGAAAACAAAGGTATCTCGTAAGACTACGCCGCACATAAACGCGGTCGGGTTTTTACCTTACGATAACTAGAACACTTTGTATAGAAATCCAGTGATGTTATAATAATGTCTAAGATACAAGTACATATTGAATCATAGATGAAATTGTTACATTATTAAATTCTAGCATAATAGGTATAAAATCAAGTCCGAAAGCTCGTATTGGAAAATGAATTCCAACTATAATGGGTCTAGCCATTGAATCAATACACCTTTTCGATAAAATATACTAGAGGCTACAACACGTTGCACCTCTGCTACTCGGGATTGGCCCTACCCCTTACTTGATAGCCGAATATGATCACCCCTAGGTTGATAAACAACCATAATGGGCCCCGAAGCATTCATAAATATTGACTCTAGATAAGGGATGATCATACCCTAATGGGAGCGACCAGCATAGCCCTACGGCATGTGCATGCTTTAGTCGTTTACCAGGTATGAGGCCTAAGGTTACACTTTACCTTTTTAATGGAAAACCCACTTGGAATGCTAATACTACTCTCCAGACAGAAATTCAAGCTAGCATTCATCCATAAAGTTAGTTTTGGGTCCGAACGAAGGCACTTCAAGGAACACCGTCTTCAATCATCATCAACTTGTCATCCATTTGAATACATATATTGGTTAACTCGTTTCTAGTTCTTTTGGAAGTATGCAACAAGTATTTGATTCGTCATCAAGGAACTCGAATATACAATCATACTTCCTGAGTCAAAACTGGCCAAGATTTAATAGTTGGCTATTTAACTATCAAATAATCAAACAACACAATTCGGAGATTTAATTACCTAGAGCAACCACTAAGCCTCAAAATAAATCTTCCATTTATTTAAATCTTTTTCCAAAATATTCATATACTTATCTCATTGGCATAAGTATATTCACAAAATATTGTGATAGATTTCTTATTTCAAAATCATATTAAGAGGATCAAAACAATAGTATTTAATTGGAGATAAAGACAACCTCAAACCCTATTCCTTCAGTGTTAAATGTGAAACAAATGTCCATAGCACCAAAATTAAAAAGGTCAGTCAAAGGAAATCCAATTTCAAACTCTTTTATAATTTACTTATATAAATCCTTTTAATAAATCTATTTTATTTATGAAATTTATTTCACTTAAATTCTAAAACCATTTATAAAACATTTTATAAATCACTAAGTTTATTTATAAAACTTTTATAAATACCTATAATCATTTATAAAACTCTTTTATAAATATCCAAAATTATCTATAAAACTTCTTCCAAAATTTCAAGATTGATCTCTTTCATGTATAAAACTCCGTTTATAAACTTTTCTTAATTGAAACAAAATTTCTTAAATAAATTTTAATCAATAAAGTTCCTTTAATAAACAATCAATTATTTAAACATGTTTAAACAAACAAGTTATTATTAAAACATCCTTATGTAATTATCTTTAAACCTCATTAACAAAATAATGATTTTTAAGCAATCATTTTAAAAATTACTTCAAAACACTTTTAAATGAAATAATTGCTAAATTATTATTTAAATATCTTACTTAAATGATAACAAACTTTGAATAATATAAATAAGTAGTAAATTTTCTTTAAAAGCCTTTAAATAATATAATAATTAACTTAAAAACCCTTTATTAGAAATGCACTTAAATGATTGGCTTTACCAATTTGGAAGGAGGCTTAGTAACCACAATGGTTCTCATTTATTTTAGTTTAACTTTCCAGTTATAACATGAGTATTTATATAAAAGGTAGATATGTAAAGGGAATCGGCTAATAACAATAAATCAACATATAGGTAAATGTCCCAGTTACCGCAATAGCAGAACTAGGTTTTTATTCTGCTTAAATAGATGTCATCATAATCTACTTGGTGAATTATAGCAGAAATGTGATTTATTCTGCCAAACATATGTCAAATACAATTTAACTAGCAGAATGGTGTTGTATTCTACTAAACAGATATCATTGGGTTTCAAATTCATTTGAGGTTACTTAAACGTAATTGACAAAGAAATCCCTTTGATTAAAATCATCCTTTAAAACAGAGTTGCTTTAAAAACGAAACCGATCTTTAGAAATAAAGTAGTTTAAACTTTAAAACTTTTATTTAATAATTAAATAGCATTTAAACTCTTTATTTTTAATAATAATTAAAATTTTAATTAATAATTTAGAAAATGATTAACTTTTAAATAAATAAATAGATAATAATTATCTTTTAAATAAATAATTAAATATTAATTAATCTTAAAATAATAATTAAATAAATAATTATTCTCTTATTTAATAAATAGATAAATAATTAGTCCTTAATTAATAATTAAAAAATCAGTAATCTTTTAATAAATAATTAAATCATAGATTAATTCTTTATTTAATAATAACTAAATTTTATTTAAGTCCAAATTAAAGCTTAATTAAATCTTAACTTAAATAGTAATTAATAATTAAACCCTTTTGTAAATAACTAATCAATATTTAATAATTAAATAATAATTAATCCTTAAATATAGTTACTCATAAATCTTAATTTAATTAACTAATTATAATTAACTTAATTAAGTACAAATTCCTTTTATTAACTAATGATTAAGTACTAATTACCTTAATTAATTAATTAATCATTAGTTAAATAAATAAATAAATAATAAAATAATAATTAAATATTTTTAGAATACTCATATTATGTTTGAAAATACTTTTCAAAATTTACCTAAGGTGGAAACAACTTTTTAGTTACAAAAAGAGTTCGTTGTTACGAACTACACCCTTAGCCACTATTGCTATATGATCTGAAATTTAAACCTCGTTTTATACTCCAAATCACTTTCAAAACTCTTACTTAATGTTTTGACTTACTTTTAGAAACTTAAATAATGCTTTTTGAAACATAAACTTAAAGCTTAAAACTTTATAACCCTTCTCGAAAATCCATAAGTAAACAAGTTCGAAAGCATGGGATTTCAACGTCGATTTAAAACACAAATCAAGTGCTCATTTTTTCTTAGCCTACAACGCTGTATGTATGTTTACAAACATATATATATGAACCATAAATGTCATGATATAAGCAAGGTCCTAACTTGCACTTGCTAACTTTTAACTTCAATTTTCAAGTCATACAACATCAACATCCAACACATATACATACACAAACAAATTAACAACATATCCAACAAATCAAGCAATGGTTTTACAAACAATTATACATCATGAATAAAATTAGAAACTTTAGTAGAGGGGTGAGCTTTAACTCACCAAAAAGCTAACCAAAAGCTAACCAAACTTCATTATGTTGCATATGAACTAGAGCTAGCTTTTCCTTAGCAAAAACATGTTTTTGGAGGCTTTAAGGCCAAGGCAATTCGGCCATGTAGGAGTGGGAGGTTTAGCCATGATCTAAAAGGAAAGGTGGGGGTTAGTTTTGGCTAAGTGGAAGTGTAGAAAGGAAGAAGGAGTGGTAAATAAAGAAAGGAGAGATTTTTAAACAAGGCTTTCATGATTTAAAAGTGCATAAAGCTAATATTTTTCTAACTTTAAACTTCGTGGAAGCCATGTAACAACCCGAGATTTCGCATTAATTAATAATCGTCATTAAACGGTTAATATGCTAGCTAATTGCTATTGGAAGTTTTAATCGGGTTGAAATTCTTTTGAAAATTCGTTGAATGTTGTGTGGGCTTTAAATATTGACTCTTGGCCCACGTTTCTTTGGCTTGGGGCTGTGATAATTATCAAGTAAATATCGTTCCTCCATTCGATTTTCTGTTCGCAAACCCTAAACAAAGAAAAAAATGGCGACTTCCTTCGTCATTCCTCCTGATTAAAAATTAGGGTTTCGATCATCTTCGTGATTCCATGGCTTCAACTCCGATTGTTGGATCCTTGGATTCGTGCCTTTCGAAGCAAGGTGAGTGACCCTCACATCTAATTCAATACTAAGCTTCGCGTTCGATTTGGTTTCGTCGTTGATGATTTCTGACTTGATTTTGACTCGGTTCGATTTCTTTTCTTGGTTATCACGGCACTGTTTTTGTATGGATGTTGATGATGTTGATTTGTTCATCCACATCTGGCTTTGATTTGTACTAGTTCGAACTTGAAACTTGCCACGGTGTTGATTTGTTCATCCACTGTGACCGCACATTGCTATGTAGTGCCATTGATGCTCTCTCGCTGTAGCCATGAGCTACAGTCTTCACTACACCCATATTATCCTTGTATATACTGCATTCATGACTGATAGTTGTGGATATTGTGTTCATGTATTCTTCTGTGTAGTATTGGTACATTGTCCACTTCGTGTTACTGTTGCATACAGTTGAGTTGTTTTGTTGGTCATGTCACTCCTTTGGTTTTTGATTCACTTCATGTTGCCTTGACTCTGCATATCTTGGTTTGGTCTGTAGTCTTCATTAGCTTTGTGTTTGTTGTACATGTGAACTTGAATGCTGTACACTAAGCATTGCTTTGAGTTGTACACTTGAGTCTGTACTTGTAATATCCATCTGGAGATTGCTGCATGATCTGATTCATCTTGTATTGCTTCACTTTTAACTTTGAACTATTGTTGCCAGTTGCCTCTATTGAGTCTTGCCTTGTATCACAGCAAACTTCATGTTATATTTGCTGTCTTCATATTTTGTGTCATTTATGTTGCTCTGGAGTGCAGTAGTTTGCACTATGCATTCATGTGCACCTCGTTCACTTACTTTTGCTTCTCTCTCATCATGGCTGGTCTGGTGATGTATGCACTGTGTATTTGTGTCATAGTGATCATGTGTGCAGTTTAATTGGAGCTGTACATATAGATGTTGTGTAGTTCAGTTGCTTTACCATACTCCTTCTGCTGTTTAATTTACTCCTCTGATCATCTGCACTATTGCTCGTTTCATTGACAACGCTATGTGCTGTGTTGTCATATATTTGGTGCTTTCACTATCATTCTGCTGTCTTCATGTAGTTGTACCACTGCCTTTGTGCACTTGGTCATTCTTTGCAGTCATGTTGAGTCATGATAGCCGTGACTTGACCTTTGCAGTTTCGACTTGCTGTTAATATTTGAAGTTGGGATGACATCCTATACCGTAGTGGCGAGGCAGTGCACGTGAGCGTGTACTACAGCCACACAGTATTGATTTTATTGATATTTCTTTTGCATTTTGATTCATTGGGCTTTTGTGTAAATTCATCACTATAGTGGCGAGGCAGTGCACGTGAGCGTGTACTGCAGCCAAAACAGTATTGACTTTTTAAGTGATATTTCAATTGTTTGAATTGTTTTGTGTGTCCAATTCAATATTTTGAAATTGTATTTTGATTTGGTTTGATTTGATCATTTTGTTGTTGTCTAATTATCTATTTGATAATTAGATTATGAGTTTCTATTTATTTATTTAATAATTAGATTTTGTTGTTAATTGCCGTTTAGGCAATTCTGTTGTTTTCTAAATTATCTTCATTGATAATCCTTTCATTTATCTTTGTTGATAATTTGAATTTGCTGATTTGCTGTTTAACACTGTTACGTGTTATATTTACCATTATCCAATTACCTTACTATAAGATTGGATAGGTAAGATTTATTGTGACTGTCGTCTATTTGATTATTTAATTATTATTGCTTCTGTGCATTAATAACTGAGTTTGAATTAGACTGACCCGTGTATTATTTTCTTTTGAATTTAATACTCGGATCAGACCGAGTTATTACAGGTTGTAGATATCTTGCTTTGGGTTGCTGCTTCAGCTATGAAGTCACTTCATATCTTTTGGAGTAATCGTTCTCATAGTATAGGATGATATGTATTCATGTATATTATTGTCAATAATGTACTTGTATATGTAACTTCCAGTGTCGACAGTTGTAGTAGTATCACATGCATTGTAACTGACTTCAGTTATAGATATATATGGAAATTTACATTATCTGTGTTATGCATTTAGTTTATTTGTGTTATTATTATATATGTTGTCCTAAACTATTATGAACCATCGTAGTTCATTTTTGTGACGACCGGAATTTTTGAGCATTTAAATCGGAATATTTAATCGATTTTAAATATTTAAAAGTTTAATTTCTAACTTGAATTCAAATATCACAATTTATTTGATGATTAAATTATTAAATTAAATAATTTGAAGTTGGGTAAAATGTTAAATATGGAGTTCTAAGCCTGTTAAAAATAATTTGGAGGCTTATAAAATTTGTATTGATAATACTGAGGATAATAGAAGTTGTAAAATTGAATTTAACAATGATTTGTTCGGTTTTGAAATTTTATCGTTTAAATTGAATTTAAAAATAGCCTTCCGAGGCACAGTCTCGGAATTTGACGAAACCAGTTCCATTGGGTTCGTAATATTGAATTATTATCGAATTACAAATTTCATATTGATCAGAGTTGTTATGTGAGCGTACGATATATAAACGTGCTGAGATTTATATTGGAAATTTAATATTTTAATCCAATTCATAAGTTATCTTCTCCATACGATCGCATTAGGACTCAAAACCTTTTCCATTGCGTTCGGAATATGGATATAATACTAGGAATGCCTAGCGGCACGCCTCGATAGGAAGTCAAATTTCGTGTTGCGTTTATCGAGACGATTTGAATTTAACGTGTGTATATATATATGTATATATATTTATATCTGGTCACTATCAGCCGCGATTCTATCATCTCAAGCACTGTAGCAAATATAGTCCAGCACGCAACCTTCTGTCTGAAATTACGTTTTCTTTTCAAACCACGTCGTTCCTATTCTTTTTAGATATTTTCATTCCTCCCCCTTTCTTCAAACTAAATCCCCCTTTTCCTTTTTATAATCACTCTGTTCATTCCAAATTAAAAAAACAAGAAAAAATATCTTTCTCCCTTTGTGACGCCCTACCTCTATACCCACGCTAGCCAAGAACACTACGGTGTAGTGTTGTCAACTAGCACGGAGAATAAGGCTGTTGAGGAGCGACCATCCATGTGATTTCTTATCACACGGTGGCTATAAATAATCTTCGGAAACAAACGTAGAAATAAGCATAACACAAATTAGTCACAAACATCCATATCACAAAGGCGGAAGAAGATATGAATATATAACTAACACATGAAAATGTACATCAGAGTAGTGGTCAAAAAGATCCACAATAATACAAAAGAATAGCAACACGTGCTATACAGAAGAATACATCTATGAGTCTATATCTCAAGTGTAAACGACTAAAACTGCTAATCTAAACGGTTGGCCAAAAGTCAGAGTAGTAAATCCCTAGGGGAGAAGTCAAGCAGAAGCACCTGTAACATCTCGATCTGACCCGAGTATTGTTTATAAGAAAATAATAAACGGATCAGTCTAGCTATAAATATCAGATAACATGATATAAACAATAGATATGGCAAGAACATATAGTAACCATAAAGACATACTATGATAAGCATGTAAATGAAGATCATCAAGAGATCAAACAATATCAAAAGAATCTTCTAAAAGATCCAAATTCACCTAAACATAAAAGCTGGAAAATCATAACAATGAAAGTCATGAAAATAGGTGAAGCACAAATTCCATAAGACTACACAAGAAATCCAGAAATCACAATATAGAAGCATGAAAACTCATAAAATGGGAGTATGAAAACTCACCTACACGTGTAACACAAAGCGAGACGCTATCTCATGGTTGCAAGCCATTAATTTTGACACACGAATGGCCCGAAGACCATGGGGCGCTACCCCACATATGTGATGGTGAAACATCACACAAATGCGATGGCAAAACATCACAAGAGCGGGGTCTAGTCTCCCTCGCAGACAAAGAGACATCGCACAGTTGCTAGTCTAAAACACAAAACTGATCGTCATGATCATCAAGAAGTGTCAATTACACTAAGTTAGTTAATATAGAAGTATAGCTTCATGTCCCATAACCACTTGCTTAACTCAAATATTTACGAACAAATTGTAGATCTTCACTAGAAAATTGTCACAAAAGATTCAATCGCACAAGTCCAAGAATTAACCAACGAAGTAAACGCAAGCGTTTCATACCACTTTGTTTTACTAAGTCGTTTAATTAGATTTCTCATATGAGTGAGGTAAAGGTTTGCATATTCTAATAGATTGGAAAACAGTTTAAGGAAAAAAACTTTGTAGTATAATAGAGTTAAAATTGTTTTGATGAAAGAGTTTTGATATTTACTACTAGTATTGAAAACCTTTCTATTTTAAAGTGACAAATCATAGAAGTGATTGTAGAAACAATCAATTATAAAAATTCACATTCGAAGACGTGAATAAAATCCAAAGAAACCGATAAAGAATCCATCGAAATAGATATTCAAAAATCCATAAAATCGACCGAGAAGCCCAAGATAGTTTGTCTCGAAGAATGGTCAACTCAGCATCTCAACAAAGCAAGTTCTGTTGAATGTTTTTCAGATAAGATCCCCTACGGAGGGGGGGTCCGGGAGGGTGGCAACCCCCCAAGGCGGGGGTGCGGGGGCAATGCCCCTTCTACGGGGTTCGACCTGCCCAGTCAGGTCGCGGGGGTCCAGGGGGCAGCGCCCCCGGTGGGTGCGCGGCAGTGCCCCGTCCAAAAACGGTACGACCTAGTGATTAAAGGGGTACGACCTAGTGTTCCAACGATCTAAATGGTAAAGGTCATACAACCTAAAATGGGTTCGCGACCTAACACTCAAATGACCTAAAGAAAATAAGGGGCCGAGCGACCTATAAGAAGCAGTGACTTAAATAGAATCGAGGTCCAACGACCTATGGGTTAGGTCATGCGAGTTAAGCAGGTCAACGACCTAACAGAGACACGCGAGCTAATAAAGGAATGCGACCTAAAGGCACGCGACCTAGCGACCTAAGTAGGAAACGCGACCTATGAGGGACAGTGACTTAAGTGGGTCAACGACCTACGGAATATAGGTCACGCGACCTAACGGTTTACAAGGTCTCGCGACCTAACTGGAAACGTGGTCTAGCGACCTAGTGGTTTAAAGAAGATGGGTCACGCGACCTAAGGAGATAAGGCCTAGCGACCTACGAGCTAAAGGTTCAATGACCTAACAGGATGTAGGTCCAACGACCTAACAGGTAAGAAGATCACATGACCTAAAATGCCATAGGACCTAACGACCTAAGGTCATACGACCTAGCGACCTAAAGCCATACGACCTAACGACCTAAGGTCATACGACCCAGCGACCTAAAGCCATACGACCTAGCGACCTAAGGTCCATACGACCTAACTCCGAAGATGTTAGAAATGGCCAGAACGACCTACGACCTAAGGTCCATATGACCTACGACCTAAGGTCCATTCGACCTAAAGCCCAACGACCTAGCTACCTAAAACCAAACGACCTAATTCGGAGTGCCGAGCGACCTAACGTTGTAGGCCATTTTAAGGTCGGAAACAAGCTATTTTGAGGCCGAGACATTTCCACGCGAACGACCTAGCATAGGCAGAACGACCTAAGTGCAGTTTTTTTACCAAAAACACTAAAATTTGGGGTTTTTCGCCAATCAATCCAAACCAAATGCAAATGTATATGCAAACATGATAGGGATTCATTCCCAACATTCCAAGACAGTTATAGGCTAGATTTGTGAGAAAAAAAATCTCGCCTTTTCACTAAAATGGATGAAGATGAAGCTTGAAATGCTATGCAAGGATCAACCACTAGCTTGAATCAATGTCTTCACTTGAGTTTTGGAGTTGATGTTGGATTAGCAATGAAGACTTAGATTTTGGAGTTTTAATTTCTCTTTCCACTGACCATTAATGCCAAAAGCTTGAGTTGGTAGGAATTTATGAAGAGTGAAGAGAAGGAAGGGGTTGGGCTTGAGTTATAATGGCTAAGCTAACCCAAAGTCCAAAGCGGGAAAAGTTAGTGAAATTCCACTAACTCCCCAACCTATCAATGTTTATACTTAAAAAAAGTTCTAAACGACATTTCGAACTCAATGGAAGTGGTCTCGAGTCCTGATTTGACCGTTTGCAAAAAGTAGCTTTTCGGACCAATATCCGATTAACGATAAAATATTTAAATAAAATATTTAAATATAAAATCGATAAATATGCGAGTTGTTACACCCTTAACCGATTTCAGATCTAGGCCATTACGCATCTACACTGTTTTCTTCTTCACTCACCTTCATCCCTCTCCTTCCCTTCTCGTTTGGATCTGATGGAAAAAAAATGATGATGACTGGAAACGATTTCAAATCTGATAATTTCGCGCATTCATCTTCGCTCCTCCTTAAACTTTCTCGACTTTGTTTCTGCATCCCCCGCCTATGATTTGTTGCTCTTCGATTTTCGGTTCAAGCTCATTTTTTGGGATTGAGATACTGCTTGGGTATTCGAACAAGTTTGATCAACTGACGAATTTCAATCAGGTGAAAGAAGAAACTTACGGTAAGGAGAATTGATGGTTGGACGCGGTCGAGAAGTTCCCTCCACTACGTTCGAGTGCGGATACCTATCTGGGTGTGGAAGTTGGCTGTTCGGACTTGGTATCTGGGGTGTATGAGCCAGTTGTTCGTGTTTCGGTTGCTGAGGATTGCCGCCTCAAAGGCACTGCATTTAGACTTGGAGCAGTTTTGAGAGATGTCCCTGATGGACTTCTGCCTGATGACATACGCACTATATGAAATGGTAGAGTTAGAGCGAACAATCGAGAAAAATGAAGGTAAGGGATTAGTTTTAAAATTTCTTTTTAAAGTAGTAGAGTTAATTATAAGTTAATCATTCAAGGTTAATTAGTTTAAACTAAGTAATTAGCTTATTAATTATAAATTAAAAATGGAAACCGTTAATTTATATAATTCGAAATTTGCTTATACCAGGTAAAATCGCACAGAATCAGTCGTATAGGGTTCAAAGCTGCTGAATTTGTGCAAAAGAATAAAATTAGAATTACTAGCAAGTTAAAAAAAATCAAGGTGAGTTAATCTCACTCATCTTGTTTTATTTAAATTTAAATGATTAAATTTAAATAATTGGTTGAATGGATGAATTGATTTGATATGCTATATCATAGTATATCTTGGAATGTTTGATTTCCCGCATTATATAGTGGATGATTTATATTAAAACCCATATAACGTGATATTCCACTTCGAAGTGGAATTGGTATTTTATGTTGTGCTGACGTCTGTGGATGTAGGGAAACAGGTTGGAGGGATCGAGCTGGATTCCTCAACATATATTTAAATTGTTTATTATTCTCTGTTATGATTATTTGGATATTCTGTGATGAATTATATTGAAATATTAAATGCTATAGATACTTGAATATATTTCGGTACTCTGATTCATCAAATTATATAGAATTGGATTTTTGAAAAGAGAATAAAGAGTGCATTTGTAAGTAAAGTAATTATAGAAAATCTGAATAATTTTAAGAATGAATTGGAAATAAAATTATTGAATAAACAGAAAGTTAATGAATTTTAAACTTCAATGTTATTATTAAAAAGAAAAAACATTTATTTAAAATTTAAGATTTAAATTATTGAAAAGAATAAAGAAGAAATTGGAAAAAATTTGAAATTCGTATATTTCAGTTAAAAGATTTAAAATCAAACGGAAAATAATAACAATAATAATAAAGTCCATAATTAATGAATTTTGAAATGAACTGAGTAAGTAAAGAAATTTATTTCAAAGGGAGTAAATTGGAATCAATTTGGAAAATTGATTTAACTGATTGAGATTGGGAATTCTCCCTGGATAACCAAGTACATTTTCAAAGTAAATTTTTAAATATAAATCAAAGGTTTTAAAACTGTTTTAAAAAAAGTAAGTTTTGGAAAAATTTATTATTTCTAATATTTAAATTCTAAAGTAAGTGTTTTCTTTTAATCTATTATGGTAGTAATTATTTAAAGAATGACTTAGTATTTTGTTTTTTATAAAGTGAAAATCTAGTTTGATATTTCATTAAATAACCTTATTTTCAAATATTCATATAGTATGTATTTTAACAAATTATTGAAGTAGTTTTAACTCAAAATTTTTAAAATATATTTCAAAGTAAAGTGTTTTTAAATTATGTTAGGAATCTAAAGTTTTGTGCTTGGTGATTTCAGTAGAAATAGAAATACTTGGAATTTATTTTAAGGAAGGAAGATAGTTTGAAAACTGTTTTCAAAAGGGTTTGAAAATTTAGATATATCTTGTAAAGATACTTTGAGATAAATAAATAATTTGGGAAATTATTTATTATGTGATGGATGTTCTGAATATAAGTTGATAGTTAAATCACCGACTATCAATATTGGACAAATACGTTGATCGTTTCGAAGAGACCGGGATCGGGATTTATTTCTCAAAACCACTTCGATCCGGTTTGTACGTTTTTTGTGGAAAATGAGTTTGGATGCGAAGATGGAGCAGTGAAGTGCAAGGGCTATCGCTACTAATCCTGAGGATATTTCCAAAATGAATGTAGTAGGAATAATGCCTTCGGTTCCGTTCGAACCCGGAACGGACTTGTATGGATGAATGCTTTCGGGACATTGTCAGGTGGACGATGGGCACTCTAAGGGATATATTCTAAAAAGGTAATGCTTAGCCTCAAGCCTCATCAACCGGGAATGACTGAAAATCAGGGGTTATGCAGCAAGGCTTCGTGGGTAGCCCCCACTTGAGAGTAAGGTCATCCCTATCTAGATGTCCCTTTTTTATTTCGGGTTAGTGGTGCGGTTGTTGATCCCAACCGCGGGGTGATCTAATTCGGAACTGTCCAGTAAGGGATGGTTCCGGTCCTGTGTTGCAGGGGAGTGGGCATACTCCTCGGTACTATGATCTTGGCCACGTACTGTGACAGGTGGTACCCCAGTGCCTAGTCATTAGTTGGAAATCCATTCTCTCTACGAGCCTTGTACGAGTTTTGTTTGTATTACCCACTCTGTGGTTAGTAGCTGGAATTTAATGAATGTAACAATTTCGGCTATTTTATAAGTATTTGTATATTGACACTATTATAATATCAGAGGATCTCTAAAAAAATTGTTTTAGCTATCGTAAGGTAAAAATCTGACATGTTTATTTGTGGAGTGGTCTTACGAGATGCTTTTATTTTCAAAGGATTTTGAAACTTTAATAATCATTTGAGTGTGATTTTCTCACGCTGGTATTCCAGACTGACTCAGGTGTTATTTAACTGTAATGCTCGGGTCAGACCGAGTATTATAGGATTCAGGATATAATGCTGTGGAGCTCAGGAGACGAGCTAGATGACGAGTAGCTGTGTACCCAGTTGTATGTTAGTGATGTTGAACTGTGATTGATGTATTCTGATGATGTAATATATAAACAGATATATTTGATTTTGAGTAAAGATCATTTATTATCTATTATATTTTATTCTGTTGTTGCGATGGTTAGACTCTGTTGTTGTTTTCTATTTTCTTCTTCTACCTCTTCTTCTTTAACCCAATGGTTCGTATTTCTGTGCAACTTGAGTTGATTGTTGTAGAATAGTGTTGACTCAAGGGGTACGGATTTGCGGGTCGTTGCATTTGGTATCAGAGCTTAGGTTGGTGATAACCTTGGCTCTGGTGGGAATTACTCATAAAATAGAGTCCGTAGTACTCTAGAATGAGTTTGAGCGTATTAATAGATATGAGTGCGTATTTGTTAGTGATTATAAATTATTTTAATATTGTGTTGATTGGTTTATTGAGTGGCATATGAACCTTCGTCGGCACAGTCTGGACAACTGTATCGAAGGGGTTTCTAAACACTTGAATACAACAGTTGACACGGTATTGTTTTAAATAAGGGTGAATGAAATAATTTTACCCAAAAATATATTTTGATGTAAAGAAAAGTTTTTTTGTAAACTATTTTAGCTAATATATGGTTGCTTGGATATTAGGAAGAATAATATTAAATTATTATCATTGTTGAGTAAAATTTAACTAGAAATTTAAAACATAACCAAAGGTTAAGGAAATAAGTTCATTATAAAATGAAATTTATAAATATGAATTATAAATGTAAATTATAAATTGAAATATAATTAAATGGGAATTTGTATAAGCATAAACTATACAAATGCATTATGGTTAAAATTTGAATTAAAACAGAATTTGAAAATTTAAAACCCTGGAGATTTTGGAAGTATTTTGAAGATAAATAGTAGCATTGTTGTTTTTGGGGTATTTCTGAAAGGAAATTGTTTCAGATAAATTTTGGGAAAGGATATAGCATTAAATTCACTTCATTCGCTGGAAAATAACTTCGGATGGCCGCTCCTATCAGCCTTATTCTTCGTAATAACAGACAGTATTTTCTTTTAATACTCTTTTATATTGTGAGCATAGAGGTGTGGCATCACATTTGGTATCAAAGCAAGGGGTTTATGGACATAATATATAACTTAACTTAGATGGAACATGTGTTACAACTATTTGTTGATGTTTATTTGTGCCTTGAGTCAAAACTAAAGTTTTGAAATTATCGTGAAATTTTTAAATATCTTTATTTAAAAATAAAAGTGAAATTGTGTTTTGATGATTGAGTAATTTGTGTTCTGTTTATTAGAGTGCGCAACGGAAACAGTGAGTCTGTCTTCGCTGAGAACAACTGATAACCTTTTTGATTTAAAAATCAAAATATGAAAATGAAATTAAATTCATTATGTTGTTACATCGATGTGTTTATTTTTGTTTTCTTTGAAAATTTCGAATCCGATTTGAGGATCCAAAGCGATTGCAGTTATGTGATCTTGTTGAGATTTTTGCTGTTTTAAATTATCTTCATTGAAGATATAATCGAGTGATTTCTTTATTCATTTTGTATTATGCGTACAAATATGAGTTGCATGTTACTGCATTAATTTTACGTTGAACCGGTGTTTGGTTTCAAACGTATTTTGTTGCCGTTATTTTTATAACGGTATTTTTACACCAGTGCTAAATTTTTGAAGCACGGTGATTTGTTGACATTTTTGATGAATGAAAATTCTCTGGTATTATATTTTGATGCGAATTATTTTGATGAGATTTTGACGTATAAAAATTACTGTCTCTTTGACTTCAGTAACTATCAAATTTAAAGTGAATTTTGAAGCGGTAATGCCGCAATGTTGATTCTGAGATCCGTTTTTATGGTGTTTTGAGAAGTGCAATTTCCTTATCAAATTTGCTACATATGTTGCTGTTTTAATCACGTGTTTTAAAAATCGTTTTAAAATAAAATTGTTTTCCAAAATTTCTACAGTTTGCGCTTTCAAAAGAATGAGGAAGCGATTTGAACGCTTCAACAAAATTGAGGACTATGAACCCTCACTTTTACTGATTTGCTTAATTCCAGACTTGTCCGTTTGAGAACGTAAAATGTTATTAATTTAAAATACACGATTTTGCTCTTTCAAGGAAACAACGAAGAGAATTAAACGATTTAGTAAAACTCGTGGTATGTGACATGTGCATTTGCTATTTCGATTAATTCCAGACTCGTTAATTGAGATATTTGCTGTTTGATGATTTTGATGATTTTGTGTGCTTTCTAGCCACTAAGTTGGACCTTCGGGTCATATGTTGGACCTTCGGTCATATGTTGGACCTTCGGGTCATACGATGGACCTTCGGGTCAATACCAGTACTAGACCTTTGGGTCATTTGTTGGACCTTCGGGTCATTTGTTGGGCGCCAAAAATATAGTACTTGGTAGGCTTCGGCCATATAAGATGCACGTGCGGCGTAGCTAAAACTCGCCATTTGTTAGGATCGATCCACCTTTTATGTTGATTTTCTAGTCATCTTAATTGGTTTCTAGATATTTGTTGTTTCCAATTATCTGCAGGTAATTGGATATTTGTTGTTTTCTGATTATCGTTTTTGATAATTAGATATTTGTTGATTGAGATTTCTGATTATCGTTTTTGATAATTAGATATTTTTTGATTTGAAATTTCTGATTATCGTTTTTGATAATTGGATATTTGTTGTTTCTGATTATCGTTTTTGATAATTAGATATTTGTTGATTTGAGATTTCTGATTATCGTTTTTGATAATTATATATTTGTTTATTTGAGATTTCTGATTATCGTTTTTGATAATTGGATATTTGTTGTTTCTGATTATCGTTTTTGATAATTAGATATTTGTTGATTTGAGATTTCTGATTATCGTTTTTGATAATTAAATATTTGTTGATTTGAGATTTCTAATTATCGTTTTTGATAATTGGATATTTGTTCTTTCTGGTTATCGTTTTTGATAATTAGATATTTGTTGATTTGAGATTTCTGACTATCGTTTTTGATAATTAGATATTTGTTGATTTGAGATTTCTGATTATCGTTTTTGATAATTAAATATTTGTTGATTTGAGATTCTGATTATCGTTTTTGATAATTAGATATCTGTTGATTTGAGATTTCTGATTATCGTTTTTGATAATTAGATATTTGTTGATTTGAGATTTCTGATTATCGTTTTTGATAATTAGATATGTGTTGATTTGAGATTCTGATTATCGTTTTTGATAATTAGATATTTGTTGATTTGAGTTCTAATTATCTTTGTTGATAATTAGATATTTGCTGATTTGAGTTCTAATTATCGTTGTTGATAATTAGATATTTGTTGATTTGAGTTCTAATTATCTTTGTTGATAATTAGATATTTGTTGATTTGAGTTCTAATTATCTTTGTTGATAATCAGATATTTGTTGATTTGAGTTTTCTGATTATCGTTTTTGATAATTAGATATTTGTTGATTTGATTTTTCTGATTATCGTTTTTGATAATAAGATACTTGAGTTTTCTGATTATCGTTTTTGATAATTGGATATTTGTTATTTCTGATTATCGTTTTTGATAATTAGACTTTGTTGAGAATTTGTGAATTTCTTTTATGAAATTAAAAGATTTCTTTGGCATTTGTATTCTCGACCTTTATTTTTCTAGCTTAACCAGTTTATGTTAGAAAAATAATTATTATTGACGACCTTAATTATGAAAATTGTAGGGACGCAATTTTTATAAGGAGGGGAGTCTGTAACAACCCAGGATTTCGCATTAATTAATAATCGTCATTAAACGGTTAATGTGCTAGCTAATTGCTATTGGAAGTTTTAATCGGGTTGAAATTCTTTTGAAAATTCATTGAATGTTGTGTGGGCTTTAAATATTGACTCTTGGCCCACGTTTCTTTGGCTTTGGGCTGTGATAATTATCAAGTAAATATCGTTCCTCTATTCAATTTTCTGTTCGCAAACCCTAAACAAAGGAAAAAAAATGGCGGCTTCCTTCGTCGTTCCTCTTGATTAAAAATTAGGGTTTCGATCGTCTTCGTGATGCCACTACTTCGATTTCGATTGTTCGATCCTTCGATTCGTGCCCTTCGAAGCAAGGTGAGTGACCCTCACATTTAATTCAATACTATGCTTCGCGTTCGATTTGGTTTCGTTGTTGATGATTTTTGACTTGATTTTGACTCGGTTCGATTTATTGTTTCTTGGTTATCACGGCACTATTTTCGTATGGATGTTGATGATGTTGATTTGTTCATTCACATCTGGCTTTGATTTGTACTAGTTCGAACTTGAAACTTGCCACAGTGTTGATTTTGACACAGTTGGATTTTATTTGGACGCTGTTTATTTCTTGTGTGACTTCGGTCATCTGACTTGTGTATGCCATTCCCTGACTTGCCATCTTTGGTCATTACCATTGCGTTGGCATTGAACTGCAGTTTGTTTACTAGTTAATTACTGCTTTGGTATGTATTTTGTGTTGAAGTCACCTGACTTCGACATCTTTGGGCATTTGATTTCTTGCGGCCTTGATTTTGTAGTTGTTTGCACTTACATTATCACTGATCTTTCGGTACTGACTTTTTGAAATCTACAAACTTAATTTTGTGAAAATATTTTAGATGAGAGTTTATTTTGATTTTGATTTGTGAATTCATGTTTCTGTTGGCTTCGGCCTTGGCTTGAGATTTCATGCGCTTGATTGTTTGTGGCCGCACATTGCTGTGTAGTGCCATTGATGCTCTGTCGCTGTAGCCATGAGCTACAGTCTTCACTGCACCCATATTATCCTTGTATATGCCGCATTCATGAGTGACAGTTGTGGATATTGTGTTCATGTATTCTTCTGTTTAGTATTGGTACATTGTCCACTTCGTGTTACTGTTGCATACAATTGAGTTGTTTTGTTGGTCATGTCACTCCTTTGGTTTTGATTCACTTCATGCTGCCTTGACTCTGCATATCTTGGTTCGGTCTGTAGTCTTCATTAGCTTTGTGTTTTTTGTACATATGAACTTGAATGTTGTACACTAAGCATTGCTTTGAGTTGTACACTTGAGTCTGTACTTGTAATATCCATCTGGAGCTTGTTGCCTGATCTGATTCATCTTGTATTGCTTCACTTTTAACTTTGAACTGTTGTTGCTAGTTGCCTCCGTTGAGTCTTGCCTTGTATCACAGCAAACTTCATGTTATATTTGCTGTCTTCATATTTTGTGTCATTTATGTTGCTCTGGAGTGCAGTAGTTTGCACTGTGCATTCATGTCCACCTAGTTCACTTACTTTTGCTTCTCTCTCATCATGGCTGGTCTGGTGATGTATGCACTGTGTATTTGTGTCATAGTGATCATGTGTGCAGTTTCATTGGAGCTGTACATATAGATGTTGTGTAGTTCAGTTGCTTTACCATACTCCTTCTGCTGTTTAATTTACTCCTTTGATCATCTGCACTGTTGCTCGTTTCATTGACAACGCTATGTGCCGTGTTGTCATATCCTTGGTGCTTTCACCATCATTCTGCTGTCTTCATGTAGTTGTACCACTGCATTTGTGCACTTGGTCATTCGAGTTGAGTTGCTTTGTAGTTGTGTTGAGTCATGATAGCCGTGACTTGACCTTTGCAGTTTCGACTTGCTGTTAATATTTGAAGTTGTGATGACATCCTATACCGTACACTATAAGAACGGCAACAGTTAGTGACGGCTTTTAGCCGTCGCCGGCCGTCGCTAGCCGACGCTGGCTGACGCTAAAAGCCGTCGCTATAAATGTCGTCGCCCAATAGTGTAGCGACGGCTCCATCACCAAAATAGCGATGGCTAGCGACTGCAAATGTGCCACGTGGAAATTTTTCCAACGCCTAAATGCCGTCGCTAGTCGTAGCTCGCCGTCGCTAACCTGTGTAATATGGCCGTCGCTAGCCGTCGCAAGCCATCGCTAATCTGTGCAATTTGGCCGTCGCTAACCGTCGCAAGCCGTCGCAAAATTGGGTAAATTTTCAGTGCACATGCACAGCCCATATACACCTCAACCAATCTGAACCAAACCACTATACACTATAGTCATCAAGTATAACCATCATATATCCATCATATAACATAACTATACATTCAAACAATATAAAATCCAACCAAATCTCATTTTCAAATCCAATAATCGGAATATGTAAATAGTAAACCGAAATTTCTACATAATATCCCGACATATATATACATAATATCCAACCAAATCCATCAACTAGAAGTCATCAAAATATATGTACATAATATCCTGAAATATATATACACCATACCAACCAAAATGTGTATATACCAAACTATCAGCAAACAAACATACCTACTCCTCGCCATCGCTGCCGTCCCCTCCAGGCATCCTCCCATGCTGTTGCAAATAGGCCGCAATCCGCTCATTCAGCTGTTGCTCAAAGAAACTCTTCCTCCAATCATTTATTTCTTCAACTGTCGCCCTCAACTGAGCAATCTCCGCCTCTTGCTGTGACCTCCTGTATGCACTCTGCATTCTCATGGCCTATAAAATAATTCATAATTATTTATATGTTAGCATATATATATATAATATTATTAAAATTGTTAAACTTATATATTAGTACATGTCAAAATTTACCTCCACATTTCCATAGCTATACCGTCGACTGGTCCGAGAAGGCGGGTCAATAATAGCATCCCAAATATGATTCTCCTCCTCTAACGTAAGCTCTTCCCGACCGGTAGACTGTGCTACATGAGCCCGCTCTGCTTCGTACCTCTCCTGCGATTACAAACAATTGTTTTACACGATAAAAACCGAATTTCAAAATTTTGAAAATACAATAAGACAAAATATTGTTATTAACAGTAAATTAATTTACCATTACGGATTGTGATTTGTCATCCGTCCACTCGTACAAAACATTTCCCTCTTCGTCGGTCCTCTCCAAGGCATGTGTGGCCTTGAATAGCTCGGCCATAGTGGGCTCGCGGTTGTATCTCGCGGCCTGAAAATATATAAATATTATTGCTAATATGATTATAAAATATTGTAATAAAATGTAAACACAGTTTATAAATTTAATTACCAGCTCTCTCTTATGCTCCTGAAAGGATTTGGAGCCACCACGGTGCAATGCAGGATTTTTATTCCTGTTTGCCCGGTTTTGGTGCAATGCAGGGTCGACGCGGACTGCAGCCTGTAAATTTTAAGTTATAAAGATTATATTAACTTACAACTGAAATTCAAACTACTACTTACAAGTAAATCCGCTTGTATGGCGTTCTTGACATGAGGGGGGATGTCGTCCCAACGAGGCCAACAACCATGCATCCGGCTCTGAAAAGCCTTCCTCGAAACCTGTAAAATATAATCTGATGGCTCCACCTCAAAGCCACTGCAAAAGTTATGATATACATGTTTAGTGGATTTTAAAACTTATACTTTAAATAAAATTGATACTTA
This sequence comes from Allium cepa, assembly GCA_030765085.1. NCBI lineage: Eukaryota > Viridiplantae > Streptophyta > Magnoliopsida > Asparagales > Amaryllidaceae > Allium > Allium cepa. The sequence goes on along the minus strand of CM060943.1, from coordinate 887,317,365 downwards.
CCCAGCACTTCTAGGAACAAGTTCTGCAATCGGACGTAAGTCCAGTGCAGTGCCGCTACCACCTGCACCGGGAGATGGGGATGGCGTGCCACCACCACCTCCACTCCGTCTCCTGCCAGACATATCTGCTATAGAAAAACAATATCATCACAGAACAATTATACAAATTCACTACTACATATCATGTTTCAATCACTTTCACAAAAACAATTATAAAAATTTACTAGTACAAAACATGGATAAAAATTATATAAATAATCATCACAGAACCATAATAGAAATTCACTACTACATAGCATGTTTCAATATTCACTTTCACAGAACAATTATAAAAATTTACTAGTACAAAACATGGATAAAAATTAACTAAATGATCATCACAGAACAATTACAGAAATTTACTATTACATCGAATGTTTCAATCACTATCACATAACAATTATATCAATAACGATCAGTCTTCATCGTTTTCTGATTCAGATTCAGTCTCGTATTCTATCTCATTTTCTTCCGTACTTTCAAATGCATCAAATAGGACGTTCGATTCATCATTCAAAGGCCCTACATCAATATCATCAGTTATTATTATTTCTGTATTTGATTCAAGATCGGCTTGATATGCTGCTTCATCTGGAATATTATTTCCATCAATCGTAAACCTTGGTTTCGTTTTGAAAACAGCGGACCAATCCGCTTTATCTTTTTTCAAAGATGGATACGAAGCAAAATAAACTCGTAACGCTTGCTTGGCTAACACAAAAGGATCGTATTTATAGTAGTGTGACGTATGCCTTATTTCAATAAGTTTGTACTCTTTATGCACGTTGATTCCGGAACCAGGAACGTTACTGAACCAATTGCACTTAAATAAAAAAACATTTTCTAAAGGTTCAACATAATATGTCAATTCTAGAATCTGTGTTAAGATGCCGTAAAAATCTTTTAAATGCTCATCTGGATCATCACTTCCTTTGACAAATACCCCGCTGTTATATGTTAATTTTTCAGCACCGTAATCTTTTGTGTTGAGCTTAAACCCGTTGACGAAAAATATTGGATAAGTCTTCACATTTCTTTTCGGTCCAATCGCAAGATGTCTTAAGCCTTCATCAACGACACAGTTTCTTGGCTCATAAACATAGTTCAAAAACCATTTGGAAAATTCTTTACTGAGATCGCCTGATGGATACTGTGATCCGTAGATACTGCATATATGTAATATGTGTTGTTATTATTATGTACGTACAAGTAAATTACAAGTGAATTAACTATTACCTGACAAATGGTGCGACTTCGACACAATTTAAAAGAACATACGTGTGCGCTACATGGTGGTCTCTATCGTCCAACCATATTTCCACACATTTTCCACCTGGTCTACCATATTGTCTAAAAACAGATAACATTGTTTGAGAAGAATTTTGTTCAACCACTTCCTCATTTCGAGGAACAGTTACAAACGATAAGTTCACATCGTCCTTAAAGTAGTGAAAGAAAAAAAATGAGGCTTCTTCTTCAAGATACGATTTGCATATCGAACCCTCAACTCGGGCTTTTTGTCGAATCTTCTTCTTCAGATGATTCAAGTACCTATTAAGATATTTATTACATATTTAGATATACAAATTTAAATTTGAAATTGACATGAACATTGCATATGTTAATTTACCTCTCAAATGGATACATCCATCCATATTGCACAGGACCTCGAAGAAGTGCTTCGGATGGAAGATGAATAGGTAAATGCTCCATTACGTTAAAGAAACTAGGCGGAAGTATTTTCTCCAGTTTGCATAGCAATATGGGTATTTCTACTTCAAGTTTACGTATACGGTCCACCTTTAATGTTGTCGAACATAGCTGTTTATAAAACAAACATAACTCTGTTATGACGTTCCATACTTTTACGGGCAATAGTTCTTTGAAAGCCACGGGGAGTACATATTCCATTATGATATGACAATCGTGACTTTTCATCCCACTCAATTTACTATTTTTGAAGTCAACACATCTACGAAGATTGGAAGAAATCCCATCGGGAAATCTTAATTCTTCCACCCACTTTAGCACGACTTTTACTTGCTTATTGTCTAGCTCATAGCATGCTTTCGGTTTTTTATTGTCATTAGGCTTCATATGAAGTTCCGGGCGCTTACAATAGTTTGCTATATCATGCCTCGAATTCAAATCGTCCTTGGTTTTGCCCTTTACATTCAAAATTGTATTAAACAGATTATCAAACACGTTCTTTTCGTTGTGCATCACGTCAATATTATGTCGGAGTAAGAGATGTTTCCAATATGGTAACTCCCAAAATATGCTTTGTTTGCACCAATTATGAATGTCTGACTTTCCTGGGATTTCAGTCTGGACTCCAGTTTCATGTATCTTTGGATAGTCTCTTACAATTTTGTATATTTCCTCGCCTGACCAAACCTTAGGTGGTTTCAGATTCTTTTCCCTGTTAGCTATGAAAATTTTCTTATCTCTTCTAAAACTATGATTGGGATAAAGAAAACACCGATGACAATCAAACCACGAAACTTTCTTCCCATATCGTAACGAAAATGCTCGTATTTCTTCCATACAATAAGGGCATGCTAGACGACCGGCCGTACTCTAACCAGAAAGCATCCCGTATGCAGGAAAATCATTAATCATCCATAACAAAGAAGCGAATAACCAAATTTTTTTTCCGTTGATACTAAGTTTCGACTCCATCATTCCACAGTTTCTTCAACTCTTCGATCAATGGTTGTAAATAAACATCAATTCCTTGAGTTGGATCATGAGGGCCGGGAACGACAGTGGTGAGAAACATATATGGTGTTTTCATACACATCCATGGAGGTAAATTATACGGAGTAACGATAATTGGCCAGGATGAATATTTACTACCAAACTGTGAAAATGGTGAAAATCCCCATACATAAACCAAGTCTGACATTACGACTTTCCGCAGCAAATGCGGGATAAGTCTTATCGAAATGTTTCCATGCTTCACCGTCGGATGGATGTATCAAAGTTCCTTCTTCCGCTGTTCTCACACTATGCCATCGCATATGACAGGCCGTAGCAGAAGACGCATATAATCTTTGAAGTCTGGGAGTGATGGGTAAATAATGCATTCTCTTGTACGGGACTTCTTTCCCTTTCTTCTTTCTTGGTTTGTATCTTTCTTCGTTACATATTTTGCATTTTCTGAGGTCGACGTCGTCTTTCCAATACAACATGCAACCTTTCACACATGCATCTATCTTCCCGTACGGTAGACCGAATGCGGACATCAATCTTTTTACTTTATAATGACTATCGCACATCAGATTGTTGGGTGGCATGTGTCGTTTTGCAGCTTGTACAACTGCTGTAAATGCAGCTTCCGTAAGGTTGAATTTTGATTTCATAGTTATGTATTCAGCGGTTACTGAAAGTTCGGTTCCGCTTTTACATCCATCCCACAACGGCCTCTTAGCAGAATCCAACAAATCGTATATTTTTTTAGCTCCCGCAGTCGGTTCTTCTTCGATATTTTCGTCTTCATCGACAGCTTCTGTTGTAGGAAACATTGATCGTGCTGCATCATCCACCATATTTTCTATCGGATTCGTCATCATATTACCGTCCTCTAAAACTTCAGTATTAGGTGTAGGTTCAACAAGTTCTCCATGACGATCCCAAAAATAATAATCAGGCACGAAACCATATTGATACAAATGTACTTCAACTATATCCGGTTTCCAATGCTTCAAATGTTGGCATTTACTACACGGGCAACGAATTTCTGTATAGTTTCGGTTATTAGATTTAGCAAATCTAATAAATTCCTATACACCGTTGTAGAAATGTTCCTTTATTGACGTTTTCTTTCCAATTCTGACTTCATATATCCACGTACGGTCGAGAAAATAATTGAACATTTTTCCTGATTTGAAAATGTATGTTTGACAATTTAAATGATTAATTTACAACCATTCTCCATTGTAAAAAGTTCATCGTTCCAGGAAAATCAAAATATAAACTTCACTTTATTTTTTTATTTTTGGGTATTTTGATTTTCACTTCGGTGGTCAGTCATCCTACTTCCCATTACAAACACAATAATGTAATTACATTTTATAAATCATTTCAGATTAAACGGTTCAACAAAATTTCAGCAGCACTTCCCTTATGTTCCCTGTATCGTACACAAATGCGTGTACATAGGGAACGTAAAGGAAGTGCTGTCGAAATTTTGTAACCGTTTAAAATGAATTGATTTATAATATGTAATTACTTTATTGTGTTTGTAACTTGTCCAATACAGGGAGAAATCCGACAAATATTGTATCAGACGAATATAAATGTCCGTTCCGTTACAAAACGAACATCTATATAACGATCATATACAACACTTGCCAGACGGGGCCAAAGACAATCTAAGGGATAAAGAAATTTCTTTAAATTTTATCAAATATTATTGTTCTTTTCAAATTTTGACAATGTTTCAACTATTTATATTTTATTTCAAAAAATTGTGTATTTAAATTTTAGTTCAACATTCAATTAACAATTTTACTTCAATATTAATTTCTTTATTTTTTTTAACGACATAGATTTTATGTGACTATTTGTTGTTGTTATATTCATTTCTTAATTTCTTTACAAAATCGATTTTAGTACAATATCAGTTGTTTTTAAAGTCGTTTCCTAATTTTTTTCAAATAAATTATATATTTGCAGAATTTTTAATGTTCTCATATTTATTTTTTAATTTTTTGTACAAACTTTATTTTTTACAATATATACAACATTTTGCATTTTGTCCGTCGCTAGCCATCGCGATTCATCGCTAAAATTACCAAAATGGCAATCGGTAATCGTCGCTAGCCGTCGCTCAATCAACAAGGTAAATAAAACAATTATTAATGAATATAATTAGAAAACAACAAATTCTAATTATCTAATAGATAATTAGAAAACAATAAAAAACTAATTATTAAATAAAAATTTGTCAATTTAAATTTCCTTAACAACTTAAATTTGTAATTTATCAATTTCATAAACTATGAAATACTTTCATGTAATTTATCAATAACCAAGTTAATCATTAATATACACTATTTTTTCACCTAAAACAACTAACCATGTTAATCGCCAACACTAATTATCTACATCAACCATTTATTCAACTTCATCATGATGAAATAATTAATATGTACTTAATTCAAGTTCATGATAATAAACTAATTAATCTGCCAAATCAACATACAACACTACTAATACCTAATTTAACAACACTACTAATACTCAAATTAACAAGAAATCTAAATTGTACAACAAATCATAATTGAATTAGGGTTTAAACTAAACCTAAAAACATCAAATTTACACTCAAACAAGAGATTAGCAGCATACCGACACAATTTGGGTGATTTGAGGCTTTGAAGGGTTGGGCGCCGGCTGGGGTGACGGGGGGCGACGGAGTTGGGGAAGGAGGAAAAATTTGGGGAAGGAGGAGAATGAAATCTGAGCTCTCGGCCAGGACCTGTATATTCCGATTTGCGACGGCTAGCGACGGCTAGCGACGGCCGATTTTTTTAGCCGTCGCTAGCCGTCGCCCCCCTTCGTCGCTAATCGAAGCCTTTCTTGTAGTGGTAGTAGCGAGGCAGCGCACGCAAGCGTGTACCGCAGCCACACAGTATTGATTTTATTGATATTTCTTTTGCATTTTGATTCATTGGGCTTTTGTGTAAGTTCATCACTGTAGTGGTGAGGCAATGCACACGAGCGTGTACTGCAGCCAAAACAGTGTTGACTTTTTAAGTGGTATTTCAATTGTTTGAATTGTTTTGTGTGTCCAATTCAATATTTTGAAATTGTATTTTGATTTGGTTATGATTTGATCATTTTGTTGTTGTGTAATTATCTATTTGATAAGTAGATTATGAGTTTCTAATTATTTATTTAATAATTAGATTTTGTTGTTAATTGCCGTTTAGGCAATTCTGTTGTTTTCTAAATTATCTTCATTGATAATCCTTTCATTTATCTTTGTTGATAATCTAAATTTGGTGATTTGCTGTTTAACACTGTTATGTGTTATATTTACCGTTATCCAATTACCTTACTTAGGATTGGATATGTAAGATTTATTGTGACTGCATTTATTTGATTATTTATTTATTATTGCTTCCGTGCATTAATAACTGAGTTTGAATTAGACTGACCCGTGTATTATTTTCTTTTGAATTTAATACTCAGGTCAGACCGAGTTATTACAGGTTGTAGATATCTTTCTTTGGGTTGCTGCTTGAGCTATGAAGTCACTTCATATCTTTTGGAGTAGTCGTTGTCATAGTATAGGATGATATGTATTCATGTATATTATTGTCAATAACGTACTTGTATATGTAACTTCCAGTGTCAACAGTTGTAGTAGCATCACATGTATTGTAACTGACTTCAGTTATAGATATATATGGGATTTTACATTATCTGTGTTCTGCATTTAGCTTATCTGTGTTATTATTATATATGTTGTCCTAACTATTATGAACCATCGTAGTTCGTTTTATACCGGAATTGAGTATGTCGATGGGAGTATATAAACAAAGAGAAGAAAATATATATATACCCCACTCCCATCGAGATAACCAATACTAGTGTAAGGCCTAACTACGGATGGCCGCTCCTATCCAGCCTTATTCTTCGTAATAACAGACAGTATATCCTTTTAATACTCTTTGTTATTGTGAGCATAGAGGTGGGGCGTCACAAGCCATTAAAAAGTTATGAAGAGGATGGAAAAACTTTGGCAAGTGAAAATGAGAGTGAAAATTAAGAATTTTATTTTATATAAAACCACATTAGCAAATTACTTAAATCCTGTAACGACCTGTAAATTTTCAATAATTAAATTTGGTTATTTAATAAAAATTTTGTAATTAAATTTAGAAAGAAATAATTTTTTTATAATTTATATTGATGTAAATGTTAAAAGTGAAATTTCAATTAATTAAAACAGATTGTAAAGTATAATTGATTGAAATTAGTAAATTGGGAAACAAATTCAAAGTTATATTTACCGATGAAGTAATACGTAATAAATTGAAAATTTATACAATCAATGTTAGATAAGTAATTATAATGTTGTTGTTGATAATAAACGTTACTTTAATGATTATTAATATAGTAACGGAAGTGTGAATGCGTTTAATAGAAACATAAATTTATTTATAAGGAAACAAGAGTATATATTGAACAAAATGATAAATTAGCATAAAATTAATGATAATTAGATAAGAACAGTGTCATGTAATAAATTTTGTTATTTAATTTTTGAAGGAATAAAAATTTGTAATCCGTTAATGAATTTATAACGGGAATGAATTGTAAGAATGTTAATTCAAGCTAATAAATAATCAATTCAATGTAAACCCAATTGATTGAAAGAACTATTTGGGTTATAATTGATGGTAAATAGGAGTATTTGGTAATAAATAAAATATAAGAAAAACAAATGTAAGTATTGAATTAATTAATGAATAATACAGTGTTAATGACAATTAATTAGAATGTGTGTTATATATGGAACTTTAACCTGTGTTGGCAAGTAATAAACTTATAAATGTAAGTAGAAGGTAAATAGGTGACAATTAAGATATGTTTTATTTATTTAGTATGTTAAATAAAATTTGAAAATCAAATTGCAATTAAAGGAAATTAAGTGATGTGTTAATTGGAAATAAATTTTAATAAATGTTACATTAATGTGAAATGTAACACAATGGTTAGGAGTTGTTAAATTTGGTATTTTAAGGTAATGAATGGAAAGAAAACAAGATAACTAAGTTTATAAAATAGTAATGAACTTAATAAAAGATTTGAATTGAAACAAATCAACCCATTGAAATCCAAATTATAATAAGTGTAATTATTGTAGCAATTGAAATTAAAGATTACGCAATTTGAAATGAAGATATTATGCGAAAATTTGTGTAATAGTTTTAAATACAATATTAAATCCATCTATTTGACAATAATGAATGGAATAATTACAGATTGATCTAATTAAATGGAATTCTTGGGAATTTTATTTATAAATTTTGAATTCAATAAAGTGAGGTTAACACTGAAATTTGATAAATTAATTAACTTTAAATTGACCTATAAATTTGTTTAATTTAGCGTAAATGATTAAGAAAATTGAAAGGGGTAAAATTTGTCAATTATAGAGTTGAAATTTAAGATTTGATTTAATTTATTTATTTTAAATTTATTTAATTAATATAAAAATAGCCATTTTGGCTACTGACTCGGATTTCGACAGAACTAGTTTCATCGAATCCGTAATGGGGAATTATTGTAGGATTTCAAGTTTCGTAGCGATCGGACTAGTCGTTTGATCGTACGGACTGAAAACGTCCAGAAATCAATGAATTTGAAATCAATTTGAAATAATTTTATTTTTGCATAACTTCTTCATACGATGGAATTTGGACTTGAAACTTGTTCCATCGCGTTTAAAATATTTTAAAACATCTATTTCGATATATGGGTTGGCCCAATTTAGTTCCGGAGTCAGAATGGGCTTTTCGGGCCACTTTATCGTTGAATGCGTATATTCAATCGATCATATCTATTCTATTTCAACCCTACCTACAAATACCCTATTATAAACCCTAGCCTACCTCTATTTCTCATTTGTCTGTACGTACAATTTCTTTCACCTTTTCATTTCAATAGCAGATAAACACCTAGTTCCAACTGCAATTCAAAATCAAAGCCAAATTTCAAACTCCATAAAATATGCCAAATTTTATATCAATTCGAAGCTCTTGGAGAGCGCAATCCAGATCCACTATCTGTTTTCGATCGGAGTTTCTGTACATCCGGAATCAGTGGAAACATTCACGGCCGTTCATCGCGCGTCGATGAACGTTGTCGGATCGGTGAATCATTTCTGGGTTTTGTAGAGTGGACGATGGGGAGTTCATCGGTATGCTTCGTTTCGCGAATCAACGGTTGGATTTGGCAGAATAATTGATTAGGATTTTGGCATAGAGTGGCGGCTTGGCTATTTTTCGTCGCCGATCGACGACGCGGCACGTCGATGGTGGGCCGCGTGACCTGGGGAGGCGTAGGTATGTTGCCTCGGCGGCGCAACGATGTGTAGCTAGGGCGACATGCGGCGTTGGTTGAGTAAGGAGTATCGGCCTGTTCGAACGAGAGCCTGTAGCATCTCGTGCCTATTTGCTGTGTGGGGAGGGAGCACTGACGTGGCGAGGTAATGTGGGTTTGTTTTTTATTTTAATTTTAATTTTCAACGCGTTCTAATCACAATAACTTTTACATACGAGATTCGTTTTACGTGCGGTTTTCTCCGCTATGTTCGTATTGGAGTTCCAGACATTTTGGCACTATTTTGGGCAGATTTTGAGACTGTTCAAATTTCGGGTTTAAATTGGATTTAAATTCAATTTACATTAAAAAGGTGAGTGTTTTAACTCATTCACAACTTCTAAAATTTCTTATGTGTGTTAAATTAATTTCTGATGTGATTTGAAATTTATTTATGACTGTTTGGCTTATTTTATCATCATTCCAGTTAAATTTAATTTATTGAATTAAATTATTATTAAATTTACTATTGCATATAAACTACGAGTTAAATTGTTATTTAATTTATTATTGAACATAAACGGCCAATAAATACCAGTTGTTTATTATCTGTTTATATTGATGTTATAAATTTAATTGAATGATGATTGTGATGAATAAACAAATTAACAATTTAACAAATTCGCAATGAGCTATAAACAATACTTATTCCATCATCAATTTGCTAAGTACCAAAACTTAGATAAAATAATTCAATTCACTTAAATCGTTTTTGATTTCACAAATCAATTTATATATATTCAAAGTGGCTTCGGGTATTTCTCAATACCCGATCCTGGCCGCTTCGCGACTCATACCATCATTTCTCAAGTTGTCCAAAAGAAAATCATAACATTTCATATTAGAGGTATCAATTCATTCAAAGCACCCAATACCAATAAATCATTCATAAGCAAAATGTATAGCTCCCAAATTATTTCAATAGATTTTAATTGAATTTCAATCCCTAATCACTTGGATTCCTTCATTTAACATTAATTAGTTTCAATCAATTAATCAACCATTCCTTCATAATTCATCTTAATTAATTACCATAGATTAATTATTTTCAATTACCTTCAAGTAAATTCCTTTATTTAATGTTATGATATTAAGTATCCTTAACTAAATCAATGAGTAATCTTTAATTACTTCACAAATTAATTAACCATAATCAATTACACTAATTCATAATTACTTACATTCACTAGTTTCTCATGAGTCACTTATGATTAATTTATCTTAATTAATCAATCTTTAATTTCATCGTTGATTATATAAATTAACGATTTCCCATTGTGTTTTGATTTGTTCTAATCTAAACTAATTACTTTAATTCAATCCCAATATTGATCATTCTCAATTAATCTAATTCTGTAATTAACTATTCTTTTTATTTACTTCGTTGATAAATTAATTATTCCATAATTAATTATCTTAATTAATTCTCTAGACAAAATTTCACAAAGCAATTATATTTTATTAATTACATTAAGTAACTATTTATCACACCATCACATGATTATTCTGAATTACTTATACTTAGTTAATTAACTTACAACTTAATTTATTATTTATTTAAATACCTTTAATTACTGAATTAAATAACCCAAATCATCAATTAATTGAATTAATTAATTACCCATTCTAATTACGCTACTAATTTAATGTATCACAAATCATTTAGCCTTTAGTAACTTTAAACAGAAACATTTTCCTATTTATTGTTTTAAGTTTAAAACAACTTAAAATCCCCAATACTTCGAGTTAAACAACCATTAACTCGAGAACCATCCAATACCAAAATCACCAGAACATCAATTCACAGTGCATATCAAATCAATTCAATCATTCAACCACATATTAAAATTTAACCATTTAAATTTAAATAGAAATCCAACAAAGTGAGATTTACTCACCTTTGCCCCTAAATTTGCATTCCACTTCATTCTCGACATGGTTTCCTAGGTTTTTAACCTTGTATAACAATTATAAAATTTGTTAAGATTGAATAAATTTGAACAATAAATTTTTCCTCTAAAATTTTAATTAGCCAATTAATTATATTTAATCGAATGGTTTATTGAAACAAAAACTTAAAGTTCAAACTAACAGTTTCCTTCATCAATTTATTTCTAGCCACCAAATAATTAAATGAGTTTGTTTAAAACAACTTAATTATCAAGCCCATTCTTTTTTTAAAAAAAAACTAGTAGAATAAAATATTTTTATTTTGTTGAAACTTCGAATATGCTTGAAAATCTATATAAATTCAGATTCCAACTTTATATAGACTTATATATATTACAGCAAATACAAAAATTAAATTTCTACAGTTGAGATATTTATTTATTTATATTTTCCTTTCAAATTCTTTATCTAAACTCTACAGCATTTAAATCAATACATATATTACTATTTTTTTTCTTTTTCTGTTATAAACATATATAAATTAGATAAATAAATAAATAAAAAAAATAAAAGCAATACCTACTGTCTCCTCGAATCACTAGCAACCTGCCGCAGCACAAGGCCATCGTTCATCCACGCAGCAGCCATCGAACCACCCACTATCGATTATCCTACGAGAACACGCCGCCTTGCTTTCGCGCGAGTCACGTGAGCTTCCCACGTTGCAACTAGCTTCTAGACAATCGAAACCCTAACCCTCTCAACCGATCGCGACTGCGCCTCTTCCATTGCCGTACTCCATCGATGCCCCATAGCTGCCGCTAGAAGTCCCTAGATCGCGAAACCCAAAGAAAACCTAATTCACCACCAGATAAACACGTCGTGGCCTCACACGAGCTCAAGCTTGCATCGTCTCTTCGATTTGGGTAGAGGATGCACAAATGGAAATTGCGATTTTAGAATGAGACGAGTTGATTTGAAAGAAAGCGGCTTGGCTACCATTTTTTTTAATTCTTCACGTTCGATTAATTCAGCTGCAAGATAGAGGAGTGAAGACGAAAATACAGATAGGAATGGCGTCTTGAATACGCCTGATTATTATATAATTAAATATGCAAATATCACGTTTTCCATAATGCGAAATCCCGAACCCCGAATCAAACATGCCGACAGACATTTATAAGGTTTTACCCGCGTTCCGAACACAATGGAACATGTTTCGGAAGCTAATTCAATCATATGCGTGAGTTACGGAATTAAACGATCGATATTAAATTAAATCAATTAAAATAAATCTAAGCGTTTCGAGCTGCCAGGGTCAAATTACAACTCTGATTGCTCCGAAAATTGAAATCCGATAATAACTAACTATTACGGATCCAATAGAACTAGTTTCATCGAATTCCGAGGCTGTGCCTCGGAAGGCTAATTTTTAACTGTTAATATAAACGATATACTATTAAAATTGAACAATTTACCTTTAAATTAAATTCTAACCACTCTATTATCCTCAGTATCATTATTATAAATTTTATAAGCCTTCAAATTATTTTAAACAGGCTTAGAATCTTAGATTCAGAAGTCTACCCAATTTCAATTATTAAATTCAGCATTTAAACTATATAATTCAATGATTTAATTATCAAGAAAATATTGTCATCCTGAATTCAAGTTAAAATTAACTTTTAAATATTTAAAATCAATTAATAATTCCAATTTAAATTGTTGGAAATTCCGGGTCGTCACATAAGCTATGTATAAAATTTGTTTAAAGTATAAAAGAAGTTTAAAAATAAAGTTTGATTTTATTAAAATATAATATGGATAAGTATTTACTTAAATTATATTTTAATATAGAGTTTATATTGATTTTATAAATCAAGGTTGAGAAGATAGTTTTGAAATTGATTTGAGATTTTATTTAATTAAGAGTTATATGTAATAAGAATCCATTTGGAATTTATTGAAACTGAGATTTTAAAGGAATATGGTTTTATAACTTAATTCGGGTTTAAGATGATTTAAGTGAATGTATGAAATCTTAATAAATTAAGGAATATTCAATTATTGAATTTGAAGTTTTATTTAAAGTATATTTGATTTATTAAGCAAATATTTCAAAACTAAATAATAGTAAAGTGAATTTGGTATATATTTATAAAATTTAATTTTGAAATATTGAATAATTAAAGCTTTGATATAAATGGAAATCGAAATGGTTTATTTGGGATTCAAATCTGTATTTGGAATCGATTTGTGAAATTAAAGAAGCTAATTTATTATTTAAAGTAATTTAATATTAAACCATTTAAGTATTGGAAGTTATGTTTCAAAGTTATGGGTTCAAGGTATTAAGATTTGAAAGTGCTATGATTTTGGAAAAAGGATATATTTTGAAATAAAAATGATATCATATTGATTTGGGTTTTAAAAAAAGAAAGAAAATGATATCATATTTATATGGTTTTGAAATGGATATTATATACTAGTTTTAAAAGTATAAACTATTTTGAGATGACCGCGATGTTATAATAACGTTTAGTTGTTAAAGAGACCGAGATCGGAAGTTGTCATACTCTCTACCAACTCCGAAAACCACTTTAACAACCGTGTACGCGGTGGAGATTCCAGAATAAAGTAGGATGGTGGCGGCGTTTCTTTTGAGGTAAATACGTGAACCTGACTCCCGTGAGTTGGCATAAGGTGGGCAAAATAGGAGCGATTGACGGGCCAAGGAGGTAGCACCTCTTATCGGACCCATCCCCTTCGATATTATACTTGACTTTTGGATTGATTCGGTGGCCACCTTTGATTTTCGATTTTGGGGTGTGGTTCGAGGTGCGCGGTAGTAGTTGCTACGCGCTACCACTAGTCCGGATGCGTAATTAGTATATCTACCCTGGCATTGCCTAGTTGTGCCGTGTCACCTACCCTAGCATGCCTTGTACGAGTTTGGTTTTCTCCCATAGCCCATGTGGTATCCTCTGGTGGCTTCCCGATCAGGAGGGACCATGATATTGGATGGACTACTGGGACTATTACGTGTTAAGGTGGAAAATGTAAAGCCTTAATGTTATTTAAAAGTAAGTTTATTTTATTAATATACATTATTATAGTAGCGAAATATTACTACATAATAAATAGTTTAACGGATCCTTAGGAGATGTGAATCCCGAGCATCTCTTAAGTTACTGCACTCATATTCATTTCTGTTGATTTAACTCACATAAGATATTTTAGTTCTGACTTGAGTGTTTTGTCTTTTCAATTCGCTCGGGTCAGCCTGAGCACTTCAGGATTTGGAAGACCGCATTCTAGAGGACAAAGACAAAGATTTACTATTATTTATTATAGTATTCCACTACATTCATACTGTTCCGTTGCATTATTAATTGTTCTAGTTGGTATGTAAACTCTGATGTGTATTGTATAAGCAGAATCAAATATTTTGTAAAAAAGCTTCATGAACTGTTTAGTTGATTATTATATTTTGTCGTTCCGCTACATGATTCTATTTTGTTTTATTTCTTTCTTCCCTTTTTCTTATTTACCCCATAACAATCCCCCCTTTTATATGGTTTAAGTCCGACGTCTGTGGTTTATCACCGATTTAAAGCGTACGAAAAGGCGGGATGTTACATCTGGTATCAAAGCTTTGGATTAGTGAAAACCTTGGCTTTGTGGGGTCTGACTCTTTATTAATAGGGTAGTAATATTTGATGAGTCGCTGAGTGTATATTTGAGAGAGCATATTTGTTAGTGTTATAAAAAGGCTTTAATATTGTGTTAATTTGTTCTGTTTTGTATTTATAAATTCTAATTGATGCATGGGACGCTATGACATCAATAGGGATCTCTTAACACTTAATAGGACAGACGGACACAATATTTGTTTTGAATATAGGTGAATGAAATAATTTTGCCTATTATATTTTCTATATATAAAATAAATTTTTTATAAAGATTATATTTGGTTGTAATATGTTGGTTGTTAGGTAATGAAATTTATAAATAATAGTTGAAATGAGATTGAGAATAAATTGGGAATTTAGAATTTAAGTTCCGGGGTTTTGAAAATTTCTTCCAATGATTTTGAAATATAATAATAATATTATTTAGAAGTATTTTCTGATATAAATATTTCAATATAATTTGAAAGAAGTGTTTTAAGGAAATTTTGAAAGAAATAAGTTATGTTACTCCCCTCTCTGTCGCTGGAAAATAATTTCGGTGATGAGTGCACGCATCATCGACATTCATTTTTGAGTTTCGAAGTGGGAAGGCCACTGTAGTAGTTTTACTGCAGATTTATTTTGGATAAACAAATATAAATTTTAAGTGTTTTAAATATAATTGGATATATAAATACGTTTGTCTATTATTTTGAAATGATTTGAAATTTAAACCCGGTATTTAGTTCTTAAGTTTCCATTTATAAATAGTTTCAATTATTGTAGCGAAATGGGTTGTAACTAATTAATAATTGGAACCTTTAATTAAAATAAGAGATTTAATGCTAAGTTATGAATGAAATTAAAGGAAATTTGAAATTTGTAACCTATGAAACAAAGGATAAAATTGTATGATTTTCAATTACATCCTTAAAGGCATATATATAACTTACCAAAAGATATAAAAAGTTGAAATGTTAATAAGAAAATGTAATAGATATTATACAAGTAATGAACTGAAGGTAATTAATGAAATTCTTTAATAAATAAGAATTTGGTGATGGAGTTGTTATAAACTTAAGTATAATTGAAATACTACTAATTAAATATAACAGAGGGCAGATATTGTAAGTAAGAAATTTTAAACTTAAGTACATGATTTGAAGTTATTTCTAAATAAAATTGTAAGAAATAAATGTAAATTAAAAAGATAACCCATTATATGAATGAAAAAGAGAAATCAAACAACAAATGTATGAATGGAATTAATAAGGATAAATGTGACCCCCCACCTCTATGCTCATAATAACAAAGAGTATCAAAAGAAATACTGTCTATTATTACGAAGAATAAGGCTGGATAGGAGCGGCCATCTATAGTTGGGCCTTACACTAGTATTGGTTACCTCAATAGGAGTGGTATATATTTTTATTTTTCATCTCTAATTTATTTACTTCCATCGACATACCCAATTCCAGTATAAAACGAACTATGATGGTTCATAATAGTTTAGGACAATATATATAATACTAACACAGATAAACTAAATGCGAAACACAGATAATAGAAAGTCTCATATATATATATACATATAACTGATGTCTGTTACAATACATGTGATATAATACATATGATACAATTACAACTGTCGACTCAGGAAGTTACATATGCAAGTACATTATCGTGAATAATATACATGAATACATATCTTCCTATACTATGACAACTACTACTCTAATGATATAAAGAGACTTCATAGCTCTAGCAGCAATCCAAAGCAAGATATCTACAACCTGTAAATAACTCGGTCTGACCCGAGTATTAAATTCAAAAGAAAATAATACACGAGTCAGTCTAATTCAAACTCGGTTATTAATGCACGGAAGCAATAATAATTAAGTAACAATTAGACGACAGTCAAAATAATCTCACATATCCAATCCTTTAATAAGGAAATCGGATAATGGTAAATATAACACTTAACAGTGTTAAACAACAAATCAGCAAATTCAAATTATCAACGAAGATAAATGAAAGGATTATCAATGAAGATAATTTTAGAAAACAACAAAATTGCCTAAACAGCAATTAACAACAAAATCTAATTATTAAATAAATAATTAGAAATCATAAACTAATTATCGAATAGATAATTAGACAACAACAAAATGATCAAATTAAACCAAATCAAAATACAATTCAAATATATTGAGTTGGCAACACGAAACAATTCCAGCAATTGAAAACACAATTAAAACATCAAATCTGGTAGGGCTGCAGTACACGCACGCGTGTACTGCCTTGCCACTACAGCATGAAATACACAAAAGATCAACGAACCAAAATCAAATGACAACAACTCAAATCAAATGAACCGGACACCCATCAAATGAACAAAGTGCACACGAAGGCACAATAAAAGTCCACAAATGAGCACAAGGTCAAACCCAAAATGCTAGATTCAACTCAAGTGCAATAAAATAATTTCACAATTTTCAGCACAAGGTCAAATCCGAGCTACAAGCTGGATTCAACTCAAGTGAATTCGAAAAACAAATCCAAACGCATCAATGCAATGCAAACCAACAAGGGCAAAGATCTCACAAAAGTCCAAAGATACGGCAACACCACAGTGGCATCAGCAACGAGACAGTGAAACTTGACAGTGCAAGCTTCAAAAATATATGCATGAAGGTTGCACTGCAACAGGTCGGCAAAGCAAACATATGCAACAACAACAAGTGATGTACACATGAATGCAACGATGAAACTTCAACACCAAGTGATACAACAGTTCAGTGAACAATTGAAGCACATTGGTTTGTATGTAAAGACATACATTTTACAATTTCAAGCTGCAGGTCAAAAATATAATGGCCGAAGTAGGAACACAAATAAAATGCAAAGTCAACTCAACTCAAATGCAAAGCACAAAGGCTCGCACGAAGCATGAAACAGTTCAATACCCAAGCAACAATAGAAAAGTGTTGAACCAACACATGTACCAATGGAACAACAAGGTACAAAGAGCAACACTGTGAACACAGTGAACCCAGTCAAGGCAACTAGTAAATCAAGTGTCCAAAGATGTCGCAGTCAGGTGACTTCAATGCAGTTTACAAACTAATGCAGTAATTAACAAGTAAACAAACTGCGGATACGAATCAATACAGTGAACTATGCGATGAACATATATGCAGTGACCAGTGAACAACTAAATAAAACTGGACTAAGTTCAACTTCACTAGCAAATGCAGACCAGCGAACCATAAAATGAAACTGGACAGTGCAACAAGCGCTCGAATTAAAATAGTTGTAGTAAATATCATCATATGAACCAATATCAAAATATACTTAAGACGAGTTCAAATATCATGGTACATCAGTCAAGTACAATGGGATACACAAGTAGTGTAAGCCGATATCGAAGTAAAAGAGTTCAAATCAAAACGTAGTTGCAAGTTCGAACAAATCCCAGAAATCAAGCCAAAAGCAACAGAGTAACCATAGCCGTGTTTTATCAAAATCAAACAAATCCAGGTTGACACAATTGGCCAAAGTCCACCGAATACATCAAAATAATGGTGATGGCCGAAGTCAACACAAAATACCAGCGACTTTGAAACCATGGTGAACAATGGGAAACGGTGTCAAAGAAAATCAAAACAGTGTCAACCAAGTAAAACGAAAAGAACAAATTGAATAAGTCAGTGAAATCATCAACATCAAAACAAAAATCGAATGGCCGAAGCACAGTTCAATTAGATGTGAGTGAAATAAAAATCACCCACCTTAGAACGAAGCAAAGACGAACTCGACCAACATCGAAGCAGCCAAACGCAACATAAGGAGACGAACGATCGACGAAGCTACACGCATCTCAGAGACGAGCAACTAAAAAGCAAGGAAAATTCAAATCCATGGCGGCCACAAATCGAGCAAACCCTAATTTTTGAGCAAGCGAAAAAGAGAACGAGCAGCCATTTTTTTTCCCGTATGTTCTGAATTAGGGCATGCGAACGAATGAATGGAGGCGGAGGAAATGGGTATTTACTTTGAGAATTTTCACAGCCCCAAAATAAAACATGGGCCGAGATTCAATTTTCAAAGCCCACCAAAACTTAACAGATTATTAAAAGAATTTCAACCTGATTTATAAATTCCCAGTAGCAATTATCCAACAATTTTAATCGTCTATTGACCATAATTAACTGATGCAAAATCCCGGGTTGTTACAATAAACTAAATCCGTTGTTTGAAATTGATGTTGTTTGTTTTAGTTTATGGTTGTTTGGGTAAGGATACTTTAAAATTGTTTGGATGTACGAATAATCTATTTAGCTTCATCAAAGACTGTTGAGTAAATGGTGCGCTTAGTAATTTATTTTTCATCCTGTACAATTTGAAGTTTTGAACCCAAACAACTATTTGTTTTGTTGATATGAATGAATGATTGATTTCTGATGATTCTATGTGATGATTCTATGTGATGGTTGGATGCCAGGTTGCAAGTGATTGTTGTTTGTATTGATTTGTTTGTTATTGATTGAAACAAGTTAAACATTTCATTTATATAATTATTGACTCTTTTAGATTATATAAGTGAAATGCAGGTTATGGAAGCAATTGCTACTGCTTTTGGTTTCATAATTAAGCGTAATTGCCCAACAAATAGGTATGTTTTTCGGATTACGATTTATAGTGCTATTATATTGTTTTCCCGTGTTGGGATGTATATTATTTTGGAAGATATATGTTATATATTGTTATATTTGATATTATATTTTCTCCCGAGCCTCTCCGTACAAGGAAGACTCTGCCGAAATTTTTCGTAAATTTTGGACTTAGAAAATATTTTGAAAATATTTTCCAAACATTGTTAATTTAAGTATAAAAAGATTTAATGGTTATAAATTGGTATTTTTTATTTAAAATTAATTAACTTTGTAAATTTATTTGTTTATAAATTTAATATTTTAAATAAAATACATTGACTTCTTAATTCTACTTTTCCCTCCTTTTTCCTTTTCGAGGACGAAAAGTTTTGAGTGGGGGAGAGTGTAACGACCCGTAAATTTTCAATAATTAAATTTGGTTATTTAATGAATTTTTTTAATTAAATTTAGAAAGAAATAAATTTATTATAATTTATATTGAAGTAAATGTTAAAAATGAAATTTCAATTAATTGAAACAGACTGTAAAGTATAATTGATTGAAATTAGTAAATTGGGAAACGAATTCAAAGTTATATTTACCGATGAAGTAATACGTAATAAATTGAAAATTTATACAATCAATGTTAGATAATAATATTGTTATTGATAATAAACGTTACTTTAATGATTATTAATATAGTAACGGAAGTGTGAATACGTTTAATAGAAACATAAATTTATTTATAAGGAAACAAGAGTATATATTGAGCAAATTGATAAATTAGTATAAAATTAATGATAATTAGATAAGAATAGTGTTATGTAATAAATTTTGTTATTTAATGTTTGAAGGAATAAAAATTTGTAATCCGTTAATGAATTTATAATGGGAACGAATTGTAAGAATGTTAATGTAAGCTAATAAATAATTAATTCAATGTAAACCCAATTGATTGAAATAACTATTCGGGTTATAATTGATGGTAAATATGAATATTTGGTAATAAATGAAATATAGGAAAAACAAATGTAAGTATTGAATTAATTAATGAAATAATACAGTGTTAATGACAATTAATTAAAATGTGTGTTATATATGGAATTTTAACCTGTGTTGGCAAGTAATAAACTTATAAATGTAAGTAAAAGGTAAAAAGGTGACAATTAAGATATGTTTTATTTATTTAGTATGTTAAACAAAATTTGATAATCAAATTGCAATTAAAGGAAATTAAGTAGTACGTTAATTGGAAATAAATTTTAATAAATGTTACATTAATGTGAAATGTAATACAATGGTTAGGAGTTGTTAAATTTGGTATTTTAAGGTAATGAATGGAAAGAAAACAAGGTAACTAAGTTTATAGAATAGTAATGAACTTAATAAAAGATTTGAATTGAAACAAATCAACCCATTGAAATCCAAATTATGATAAGTGTAATTATTGTAGTAATTGAAATTAATGGTTTTGCAATTTGAAAAAAAGATAATATGACAAAATTTATGTAATAATTTTAAATCCAATATTAAATCCATCTATTTGACAATAATGAATGGAATAATTACTGATTGATTTAATTAAATGGAATTCTTGGGAATTTTATTTATAAATTCTGAATTTAATAAAGTGAGGTTCACACTGATATTTGATAAATTATTTAACTTTAAATTGATCTTTATTTTTTTTTAATTTAGTGTGAATGATTAATAAAATTGAAAGGGGTAAAATTTGCCAATTATAGAATTGAAATTTAAGATTTGATTTAATTTATTTATTTTAAATTTATTTAATTAATGTAAAAATAGCCATTTTGGCCACAGACTCGGATTTCGACGAAACCAGTTTCGTCGAATCCGTATGTGAATTATTGTATGATTTCAAGTTTCATAGCGATCGGACTTGTCGTTTGATCGTACGGACTCGAAACGTCTAGAAATCAACGAAATTGAAATCAATTGAAATTGAAATCAATTGAAATTGAAATCAATTGAAACTGAAATCAATTGAAATCAATTTAAAATAATTTGCTTTTATCATAACTTCTTCATACGATGGAATTTGGACTTGAAACTTGTTCCATTGCGTTTAAAATATTTTAAAACATCTATTTTGATATATGGGTTGACCCAATTTCGTTCTGGAGTCAGAACGGGCTTTTCGGGCCACTTTATCGTTGAACGCGTATATTCAATCGATCCGATCTATTCTTTCAACCCTACCTATAAATACCCTGTTATAAACCCTAGCCTACATCTATTTCTCATTTGTTTGTATGTGCAATTTGTTTCACCTCCTCATTTCAATGGCAGACAAACACCTAATTCCAACTGCAATTCAAAATCAAAGCCAAATTTCAAACTCCACAAAATATGCCAAATTTATATCAATTCAAACCTCTTGAAGAGCGCAATCTAGATCCACTGTCTGTTTTTGATCGGAATTTCTGTGCATCCGGAATTAGTGGAAACATTCACGGCCGTTCATCGTGCGTCGATGAACGTTGTCGGATCGGCGAATCATTTCTGGGTTTTGTAGAGTGGACGATAGGGAGTTCATCGGTATGCTTCGTTTCACGAACCAACAGTTGGATTTTGGCAGAACAATTGATTAGGGTTTCGAAATAGAGTGGCGGCAGGGCTAGTTTTGGTCGTCGATCGACGACGTGTCACGTCGAGGGTGGGCCGCGTGACCTAGGGAGGCGCAGGGATGTTGCCTCGGCGACGCGACGGTGTGTAGCTAGGGCGGCATGCAGCGTTGGTTGAGCAAGGAGTATCAGCCTGTTGGAACGAGAGCCTATAGCATCTCGTGCGTGTTTGCTGTGTGGGGAGGGAGCGCTGACGTGGCGAGGTAATGTGGGTTTGTTTTTTATTTTAATTTTAATTTTCATGGCGTTCTAATCACAATAACTTCTACATACGAGATCCGTTTTACGCGCGGTTTTCTCCGCTAGGTTCGTATTGGAATTCCGGACATTAAGGCGCTGGTTTGGGCAGATTCTGAGACTGTGAAAATTTTGGATTTAAATTGGCTTTAAATTCAATTTATATTCAAAAGGTGAGCGTTTTAACCCACTCACAACTTCTAAAATTTCTTATGTGTGTTAAATTAATTTATGATGTGATTTGAAATTTATTTATGACTGTTTGGCTTATTTTATCATCATTCCAGTTAAATTTAATTTATTGAATTAAATTATTATTAAATTTATTATTGCATATAAACTGCCAGTTAAATTGTTATTTAATTTATTGTTGAATATAAACTACCAATAAATACCTATTGTTTATTATCTGTTTATATTGATGTTATGAATTTAATTGAATGATGATTGTGATGAATGGTTGATGATTGATATTGGATGAATGGATGTTATATTTTGTATTATTTTAAACTGCATGTTGTTATGCATTTTTATTTCATCCGGGATTGCAGTTTGAAATGATATATAACCGCAATTTTGTTTTAAATTACGGATTGAAATGATAAATATCCGTATCACTTGACCATAGGGTAGAAAATTTTATACAAACACCGTGGTCTATATATAAAAATATTTTGAAATGATTTTATATGGTTTTGCAAAGATATATATGGTTTTATAAGATATTGATTTGGATATTTTATAAACGTTATTTTATATATAGTTAAATTCTTGGTTTTAAGCTATGTATAAAATTTGTTTAAAGTATAAAAGAAGTTTAATAATAAAGTTTGATTTTATTAAAATATAATATGGATAAGTATTTACTTAAATTATATTTTAATATAGAGTTTATATTGATTTTATAAATCAAGGTTGAGAAGATAGTTTTGAAATTGATTTGAGATTTTATTTAATTAAGAGTTATATGTAATAAGAATCCATTTGGAATTTATTAAAATTGATATTTTAAAGGAATATGGTTTTATAACTTAATTCGGGTTTAAGATGATTTAAGTGAATGTATGAAATCTAAATAAATTAAGGAATATTCAATTATTGAATTTGAAGTTTTATTTAAAGTATATTTGATTTATTAAGCAAATATTTCAAAACTAAATAATAGTAAAGTGAATTTGGCATATATTTATAAAATTTAATTTTGAAATATTGAATAATTAAAGCTTTGATATATATGGAAATCGAAATGGTTTATTTGGGGTTCAAATCTGTATTTGGAATCGATTTGTGAAATTAAAGAAGCTAATTTATTATATAAAGTAATTTAATATTAAACCATTTAAGTATTGGAAGTTATGTTTCAAAGTTATGGGTTCAAGGTATTAAGATTTGAAAGTGCTATGATTTTGGAAAAAGGATATATTTTGAAATAAAAATGATATCATATTGATTTGGGTTTTAAAAAAAGAAAGAAAATGATATCATATTTATATGGTTTTGAAATGGATATAAATACATGGATCCGACTCTTGTGAGTTGGCATAAGGTGGCTAAAACAAGGGCGATTGACGGGCCAAGGAGGTAGCACCTCTTATCGGACCCATCCCCTTCGATATTATACTCTGACTTTTGGATTGATTCGGTGACACTTTTGATTTTTGATTTTTGGGGTGTGGTTCGAGGTGGGCGGTAGTAGCTGCTACGCGCTACCACCAGTCCAGATGCGTAATTGGTATATCCGCCTTGGCATTGCCTAGTTGTGTCGTGTCACATACCCTATCCTGCCTTGTACGAGTTTAGTTTTCTCCCGTAGCCCGTGTGGTATCCTCTGGTGGCTTCCCGATCAGGACGGACCATGATATTGGATGGACTACTGGGACTATTACGTGTTAAGGTGGAAAATGTAAAGCCTTAATGCTATTTAAAAGTATTTTATTAATAGACATTATTATAATTGCGAAATATTACCACATAGTAAATAGTTTAACAGATCCTTAGGAGATGTGAATCCCGAGCATCTCTTAGTTACTGCACTCATATTCATTTCTATTGATTTAACTCACATAAGATATTTTAGTTCTGACTCGAGTGTTTTGTCTTTTTAATTCGCTCGGGTCAGCCTGAGCATTTCAGGATTTGGAAGACCACATTCTGGATGACGAAGATGAAGATTTACTATTATTTATTATAGTATTCCACTACATTCATACCGTTCCACTGCATTATTTATTGTTCTAGTTGGTATGTAAACTATGATATGTATTGTATAAGTAAAATCAAATATTTTGTAAAACAGCTTCATGAACTGTTTATTTGATTATTATATTTTGTCGTTCTGCTACAAGATTCTATTTTGTTTTTTCTTTCTTCGCTTTTACTTATTTACCCCATAACAATCCACCCTTTTGTATGGTTTAAGTCTGACGTGTGTGGATTATCGTCGATTTAAATCGTATGAAAAGGCGGGACGTTACAAATACCATCCCTTCAAACCTTGCCACATCAACCCCATTGTCCCCCACTCATTTCCCATGAAATTCTTGTCCCCCTTCTTGTTTTTGAGCCAACATGTATCAAATGCTAAATGTACTTATGTTTAGACATGTTATGACATGTTTCTTAAGATATGTTCCATTTAAACATTTTTTGTAACGACCCAGAATTTCTGTCAATTTAAAATTCGTATATTTAATAAAATTTAAATATTAATAAGTGAAATTAAACAGTCGAATAAATTTTATTTCGAATAATTGGATTTAATTGGATAATTAAATCAATAATTTAATATTTGAAAATACAGAAATAGTTGGAAATCGAGTTAAATATGATTGAAAATGATTTTTAAAATTTTATTATATCATATTGGAGTTAGAACGATATTTTAGAACTTTAAAAATTGAATTAAAAGTTAAATTGTGAAAATTGAATATTTTAATATTTAATTGACGAGTTAAAATAGCCATTTTTCAAACAGTCTCGGATTTCGACGAAACTAGTTTCATCGGATCCATAATGTGATATTATTGTATGGTTTCAAATTTCGTGTCAATCGGATTTATCATTTGTCCAGGGCAAGACAAAACGCAGAGAAATTAGTTTAAATCGATTTAATTTAAAATTGATCGTTTATTGCCAACTCGCACAGATGATCGAATTAGCCTCCGAAACACGTTCCATTGTGTTTGGAATGCGGGGTAAACCTTAGAAACGCCAGCCGGCACGCTTCGTTTGGAGTTCGAAAAATTTCGGATGAATAGTGTTTTTGGAAATTTTCTATATAAGCGACGTCACATTTGGTATCAGAGCATATGGTTAAGTGACAACCATGGCTCTGTTGGGAATTACTCATTAGAGATGGAGTCAGTAGTACTCTAGAATGAGTTTGAGTGTAATAATAGATACGAGCGCGTATTTGTTAGTGAATATGAAATTGTTTTATATTGTGATGATTGGTTTGTTGAGTGGTATATGGATTCTGGTCAACACGAGTAATTAACGTTGTTGATAGGGATCTCTAAACACTTGTGCAGAACAAATTGACACGATATCGTTTTAATAGGGTAAATGAAATAATTTTACCTCGATTATATTTTATATATAAAGAAATAATTTGTCAGAATTATTAAAGTGTATATGAATTGATTGTTTGGTTGTTGAATAAAAACAACAATTTTTAAAGAATAATTGTATAAGCAAATGAATATAAGTATGAAATTATAATTAATGTGATTTACAATTATGGAATAATATATATAAGAAAAATGAAATTATATAAGTAAAAGGTTCATAAATGTGATTTATAATCTAAAAACAAAATTCCAGAGAAGTGTTTTGAAAGGATTTGATATTTTGGAAAATTGTTTTGGAGAAATTAAAGCTCTAAACTCTTTTCGGTCGCTGGAAAATAATTCTGATGATGATCGCGACATCATTGGTGTTCATTTTCGGGTTTCCAAAAAAGGAATTGCTGCCAAATTATTTTAAATAAAAGTTGTTGGAAGATTTGGATTTGGTTTAGGAAATTCAAAAGATAATTTGAATTGATTTCAAAAATGGTTTGAAAGGTTGAAAAGACTTTGGAATCCTATTTAAAATATTTATAGGAATGATATATGAGTTGATAACTTATACAAATTGAATTTTGATAGAATAAATTTAACTTAAAGGATAGAGTTAAATTAATGGAAGTATAAGTGAATCAATAATAAAAAAAATCCAAGTGGTAATTGTTGAATATAAGTTGTATAACTTATGAAATGAGAAGATGAAAGTGAAACCAATTATTAAAATGGTTAAACGATTTGTTAAGCAAAATAAATCTGAATTTGAATAAGTGATGAAAATTTGTCTTTGGCAAAAAGTTAAATAGAAATGAAATCTGAATTGAATATAAGTGAAAGGAGTTTTGAACTTATAATATGAGATAATAAATTTGACTTTGGTAAAAGTAAATGGAATTTACTTTAGAATTGGAATTTGAATTGGATTTATAAGTGGAAAATTTAAGTTAAGTAAAATAAACTGAAATGGAATATAACTTAAGCGAAGTTGAATAAAGTTGATTTTGTTGTCAAAGTAAATTAATAAGTGAATTAATGAAATGAAGTCATTAAGAATTTGAACTTAAGTTATATGAATGAAATTCAACTTTATATTGTTAAAGGAATTAGCAATTGAATTGATAAATGGATGGAATATTAATCGATCGAATGTAAATAAGTTGATATGAAATAATGGATGTAAGAGTAAATTCATTAGAAGCTAACGAAGTTGAGAAGTTGAATCACTGAATGAGAATCAATTTAATATCAACCAATTGGAATTAAGAGCGTTAAACCAAATTGAATGTAAATTGAATAAACTTGGTTGTGTTGAATATACATTGGTTGTTATTTGATTGTTAATTGATTGTGTATAATTCATTAAGTGTTAATGAAATTGAATTAGCGGAATCAAAAGCTATGTAATTGAATTCAGATTGAAAGTGCACCAACTTGAATGTAAACTAGTGAATGCATACTAATTGAAATTGAATATGAATGAATGTTAGAAAATCTAATGTAAACGAATCAAATATGATTAAAATGAAAACCAATTCATTGAATATTAATGAGAATATGAATGAATATTTATTTGGTTATGGATGATAGTTGGATGATAGTTGTTTGATGGTTGCATTTGTTGTTTTGTTGCATTGCTATGTTGGCACATTTAGCTGTTTGATGATATTATTTTCATATATACATGTTTCTCATTGTTTATTGAGTGTTTAGTAGGTGCGGATTGCGCTTGCTTCGCATTTGGAGCTCGCTTTCGCGCTATATTAGCCGTATATGCTCGCTAATAAAAATATAAGGTACATATCTCGGATTAAATATCGTACTTTTACACTTTTTTCCCTACGGGATGCCTCATCACTTGATAAGATGTATATTTGTGATATATACACTGTCATTTTTTTTTCCGGATCGAGCCGCGCAAAGGAGACTCTGGCGAATTTTTCTGAAAATTTAAGGCGTTAGAATATTTTTGAGAAAATTGAGAAATTTTTGAAAACTAAGTTTGGATTTGGAAACTTAGTAAAGATTTTGAAAGAAGTTTAACTATGAATTTTGAGAAAGTTAAATACTTAAGAGATTTGAAAAAAAATCCAATTTGAATGGTTTGTTATAGAAAGTTAATGGATTTTGTAACTTTTTCTTACTTGGTAATTTCGAGGACGAAATTCTATTAAGGGGGGAAGATTGTAACGACCCAGAATTTCTGTCAATTTAAAATTCGTATATTTAATAAATTTTAAATATTAATAAGTGAAATTAAACAGTCGAATAAATTTTATTTCGAAGAATTGGATTTAATTGGATAATTAAATCGATAATTTAATATTTGAAAATACAGAAATAATTGGAAATCGAGTTAAATATGATTGAAAATGATTTTTAAAATTTTATTATATCATATTGGAGTTAGAACGATATTTTAGAACTTTTAAAATTGAATTAAAAGTTAAATTGTGAAAATTGAATATTTTAATATTTAATTGACGAGTTAAAATAGCCATTTTTCAAACAGTCTCGGATTTCGACGAAACCAGTTTCATCAGATCCATAATGTGATGTTATTGTATGGTTCCAAATTTCGTGTCAATCGGATTTACCGTTTGTCCAGGGCAAGCCAAAAGCATAGAAATTAGTTTAAATCGATTTAATTTAAAATTGATCGTTTATTCCCGTAACTCGCACAGATGATCGAATTAGCCTCCGAAACACGTTCCATTGTGTTCGGAACGTGGGGTGAACCTTAGAAACGTCAACTGGCACGCTTCGTTTGGAGTTCGGAAAATTTCGGATGAATAGTGTTTTTGGAAATTTTCTATATAAGCGACGTCACATTTTTTATTTTATTTTAAACTCTATAAAAGTCATACCAACTTATATACTTAAGTATATATGCATATACACTCAACTCGGTTATAAAATTTATGCATTTATATTTATATACAGTACTTTTATCGTGGCACCATTCAAGGCGTTACTTAGCCCTTTTCATTAAACCAACCACAGTCTTTCATTTGAACATTTTTCCAACTTAAAAATTCTTAATATGAATTTGTTATTGAATATTATACTCAATATCACTTTAAGAATTTAAGTTTGAACGTTCCTTCATAAGGAGTTCACTATTTCGTCGAAATCCAAGTCAGTGGCAAAAATGGTTATTTTCCTATTAAATAAATAAATAAAAAAATAAAAAAAATAAATAACTAAATTCAATTTTTAAATTTCAATTCTAAAATTGACCAATTTTATTACCTTAATATTTCTCAAACATTTACAATGCTTTAAACAAATTTACATGTCACTCAAATGTTGATTCAATCATCAATTTTAGCGTTAAATTCCAATTTCGTTAAATTTAGAAATTATAAATTAAAATTTTCAATAATTCCTTTGATTTCAATTTTCATTCATATTATTCAAATTCATTATTAAAACCAGATGAAATAAATATTGGTATCAAAATCCATTTTATTAACATTCTCAGTTTTCATCTAAATCCTCATTTATGTAATATTTTAATATAATATTCCACTTAATTGCAATAAATCCACTTATTAGATTTCAGATTATAAATAAATTAATAAATCTTGGTTTTCACTCCTTAATCAACCAGTCTTTATATTATAAATAAAATTAACATTTATTACATGTAACGATCCCGATTTTTTTTATAACAATTTAAATTGATAATGGAAATAAATTTTTGAATAAAATTGTAAATTAATTTGGATTTCTCAAATTAATAGGATATTTGTTTATTTGAGTATTGATTTTAAAATTTGATTGAGATTTTGAATTTTTATATTTAAAATCTTATAGGTAAAAAGTAACATTCCAAAAAAAATTATCAATTAAGATTAATAATATATTTTAACTTTTAAAATTTAATTTGGGAATAAATTAAGAAAATTCGAAAAAAAACAAATGAAAACGAGTGATAATAATATATAAATAAATTCCAATTTTATTTTGAGTTTAAAATTATTGAAATAATAAATGTTTATAAAAGTCATTTAAATTTAAAATCCTATATATATGTATATTACAAATATGAGTAAACTGAATGCATATTTAAAATTTGATTTAAATTTGTTCAAGATAAATGGTGAATGTATAAATGGACATAAGTGTTTATATTTCAAGTTAAAAATAATAATAATTAAAGATTGAATTTAAATTTATCATAAATGTTTTAAAAAGTAAGTAGCATTTAATATTGTGAAGATGTAATGTATATAATGTGTATACATTAAGGAATAATGTGTAATGAAATATTGGTTTAAAAAGTGATATTGTAAAATTGATATAAACAAAAGTTTACAAAAGCTAAATTATCTAGTATACTTAATAATTAGATTTGATAAAATAAGAAGGACTTAAAAACACATAGTACCTATATATATATATATATATATATATATACACACACACACACATACAAACAAATTTTGTTTATACAAAGCTTTGAGATGAATGCATAATTTGAAAGTGTAAAGTTTAAATTACATGAAAACAAAACAAATGTAAACATACCTTTAGATCTTACATATCTATATACATACCAATAGCATCATTACTTTTATTTAAAATAATGAAATTTAAAATTACAAGAAACTTCACATCTTCCCATATGCCATCATATAGTATCTTAGAAAATCTGAACAAAATAGTAGAAAAAAGATTTGGCCTCACATTTTTCAATACATAAAGCTGTTCAAAAACAAAAACAATTCAGTTTTTAAACCAAAAGAAAGAAACCAGGCTGAAGAGATCTTATCTTCATTTGCTAGGAGATCTGAAACTACAAATAAAAAAAAAATGAAACCTGGGAATATTAAGGTAAAAACAATCTTCAAGCTTTGTTTGCATTTCTCAGGTAAGCCTTTAACCTCATAGTTTAATGAATTTATGGGTTCAAAAATAAAGCCTTGACATAAACAAATTCAATAAAATGCAGATTTATGAAACACAGAGCTGCAGTTTTTTTTAGCCAGAGGA
This sequence comes from Allium cepa, assembly GCA_030765085.1. Taxonomy (NCBI): domain Eukaryota; kingdom Viridiplantae; phylum Streptophyta; class Magnoliopsida; order Asparagales; family Amaryllidaceae; genus Allium; species Allium cepa. The sequence goes on along the minus strand of CM060943.1, from coordinate 887,286,547 downwards.
AGTGCAGTTTTTCTTTGAAGATAAATAAAGGAAAGCAAGATTTTTTTTAGATTTGAACTTAATATTGTTAATCAGTATTAAAACAAAGATTTAAACAACTTTATTAACAAAGTTGCAGGAAGAATCAAGTTCAAAGCAAATTTGATTTCTGTTTTTAAGTTGCAGAGAAAAAGGAAACTTCTTTATCATTCAAAACTGTAAGTATTAAAAAAATCAAATTGTTTGTTATTATTGAAGTAAGTAATTAAGTACAACTGAAAGGTAAGCAAAGTTTCTTCTTACAAACTTTGCAGATAAAAAGCTTCAAAAGACTAAAGAAAAAAAAAATTCCAGGCAAAACATTATTCTCTGGCCCCTCTGTCAATATATTCTAGGTGAGCAACTCCCTTCCATCTGCCTATATCTTTGATATCGTGACTTATGCTTGAAGTATGATCTATGATGTGCTTGAATGATTGTGTGAGTATGCCTGGCATGTTGATAAAAAAATGAAGAATATAATTGTGCATGTTTGATTAGGTATGCCTCCCTGTTCTTTCTTTTTGAACAAGGTGAGTAAACATCTCCCTAAAAACTTAAGTAATTCTGGTTTGTTGCTGGTGAAAGTCTCCTGAGATGATTTGATGTTTGTTTGTGATTATTTAAGTGGTATTTCTGTTGGTAAATTGAAAGTTCAGGATTAATATATAGGATGCATAAATCTGGAAAAAATAAATATGGTCTCTGTTGAAAGAAAAAAAAAAGTGTTACAGGCTTTGATTTAATAAAGTTCAACCCCCTTTTCCTTGATTTCTTTAACTTATAATACTTAGAAGGAATTTGGTGTGTTGAAAAATAATGATAATAATAACAATAAAAAGGGGTAAAATTTATTAAGAAATTTATCTGGAAATTTAATTTACTGATATACCTTTCTCTGTTCAACATTTTTAACAGACCTACCCATAAAGAAAATTCAAATATCTCTTCCTCAATTTGTTTGTAGGTTATAACCATTGAATAAAAGTTGATGCCAACAATGTAATACTAATTTTAAAATATATTTCAACTATATTAATTAAGGATTAGCTCTAAAACAATTTATTACAGTGAACTTTTTGGAAATGGAAAAAATAAATCTTTTTAATCTCGAATTTGGAAGTCATATACTGGATTGTATTATAGAACGATGAATTTAGATAGTAAAATCGAGATTTTTGGTTCATTTAATTTTGAGAAATTTCGAGGGGGACGGGAATGGAACTTCTGTCAAATTCTGTTGAACGGCATGGTGAAGTTCATCGAAGTTGGGTTGGTAGGGAGTTCGATCATCCTTGATCACTAGAAAAATGTTCGCCGATTTTCTAGTTGATCATGGCATCGGCGAAATAAGATTTTAGGGTTCAGGCTCGGATTTTTGTAAATCGTGTTCATATGCCACTCAATAAACCAAACATCACAATATAAAACAATTTTATATTCACTAACAAATACGCTCTCATAGCTATTATTACACTCAAACTCATTCTAGAGTACTACTGACTCTATTTCTAATGAGTAATACCCAACAGAACCATGGTTGTCGCTTAACCATATGCTCTGATACCAGCTGTAAGGACCCGATTCTTCGACTTTCGAAAACTGACATCAATACGTTCACAGTATCAACTGCCGAGCAATCAAGGGACGAAAACTGAACACTTAGGGTTTTAAGAAAAAGGAAAAGGGAGAAGAAAATAGAAAATAGAACGGAACAGAAAAACAACAGAACAACAACAGAATCTCACAATTCGCAGCGGAACAACATATAATAAATAAATGAATAATCTTTAAACAAAGAACTATATCAGTTATTACATTTCATACATTTCATTACATCATTACATCAGAGTGTACAACAACAAACAACAACAAACAGCGGAAAAGAAATACTATATACTAATAATACGCCATGCCATCCAGCTTGCTTCCAGCAACTCCAGAATATCCTGATAAACCTTAACTCTTGATTGCCCGTGTGGAAATTGGTGGGCACCCAGAGTTTAGGAAGGAAAACAATAAACTCCGAGTCAGTCATGTGACTGGTGTGAGAACTCAAAACAGTTTATTTATCTTTAAAATCAAAATAGAGGAATATTTTTAAAGTCAATTCGCAATGCTTTTAAAAATGAGACTACCATAAGGCCTCCCGCACACACACACAATGCAAACGCAGAATCGGAGGAGATTTCTCCTTATGATAGTCAAAGATGCTTGATACGCATTAAAAAAAGAACATTTGATATTATTACTAGTGCATAGTGTAGAGAAAAATTCATTTCGAAAGTAGAATATAAATCTTAGCCAACATACGACCATTATCGTATGCCTACTATAGCTAACTATGTTCAATAGCAGGTTACCGCCACATTCCATAGCAGATTATATAACTAAAACCGTACAAGTCTCGTATTGTTTCTTTGGATTTCCAATGAATGATCAGGCCAAGGAACTTCCCATTGCCACATGGAAACGCCTCTGGCGGGACGTCCCGAGAACTTAACCAGCTCTCTGCCAACACAAGGCCGGGTTACCTTTATCACTAGGTAACTACTACACGAGTATGTCATCCCCCGGTCCCATTGGACCTTTATCCGAGCGCTCGTCACCATCATCACTGTAACATTCCGAAATTTTTGAAATTTAAAATTTGATTAATTGTATGAACTTTGGGATCTAACTAGTAAAAATTTAATCTAAATTTAATATTGTTGATATTAATATTACACATTAATATAGAATTAAATAAAAAGAGATATTGATAGATGATCTTTTAACGGAATTTAAAATTTGTTAAAGTAAGTTATGATGAAATTATAAAATTTAAATAACATAATCATAATCTAAACAAACAAACAAATAAATAAACAAATAGTCAAATAAAAGATCAAACAAATGAACAAATAAGTAAACAAATAGTTGAACCAAAGAACAAACAATGAACAAAAGAATAAACAAATAAATAAATGAACAAATAAACAAACAAGATAACAAAACAGTAAGAAAAAAATATAAACTGTAAAAAGAAAATGAAACTCTTCCATATAACAAAATAAAGTAAGTTTGTATATAAATAAAAATAAAAGTGATAAAGTAACTTACCTGTAGGTGTATAAGGAGACATGAAGCATTTAATGCTATGCACTTCAGCAAATATAAAGTAAGATTTCCTGTATAAGCATACAAGGAAAAGACTACAAACATACTTGCATTTAATGCTTTTACTTCCAGCATGGGTTATTCATCCTGAACTTGTTTTAGTAAACTTCAATATACACACCACCTGTTATATATATATAGATATATCTACTTTCTCATATCATTTCATTCGAGCATAACTGTGTGAATCAGAAAAAAAAAATATTTAGCAAAGAAAAAAAGAAATTAAAAGGAAGAGAAGAATCAGAAAGAAAAAGAGAAAAACCTGCAGATTTCAAACAAACAAGTGAGTAAATTTACTGCTTTAGATATTTAAAAACATGTGTATTTGATCCATGAACAAGTCATGCTGGGCTATGTATGTTTTAAAAGATGACTCTGCATATCTTTGTTTTACCTATTCTTCCAATATTTGGTTTCAGAAAAAAAACAAAGTAGAAAAAAAAAACATATGTTTTCATACAATGATTTTTAAAACTGGGATTTTAAAACGAAATGAGTGGTCTAAACTTAAGTATGATTTAACAAACTGTTTTCAAGCTCGAAAAATAAGAACCACTTATATCTAGGTGGAAAGACAAATTGCTGCAAACCTGATTTGTATGCTCTGCATTTCATCTGCAAACTTCTGCAAACTTCTGCAAATCTGTTATAAAGAAACCATAGTGCTTTCTGTTTCAAAACAAACAAGTGAGTAAACATGATTATGTGAAGGATTTTAAGTTGTTTTGAAACAGTTTAAACTTCAATAGTAAACTGCCTTTGTTCATGCTTCACTGTGATGAAAATGTGATGCTCTCTCTGTAAACATTTATACAGGGATTGTAGTTGTTCTCAAACTGAAGTCTACTTGCTTAAAAACACTGACAAGCTTGGGTTTTTTTTTTTTGTGAATCATGTTGTTTTAAGTCATGGATTATGTTTTATAAAGATTTTAAAACATACAGTAAGTTTATCACCACTGTAACTTTGGTTTACAGGTATTCCACAAATATTGAAAAAAATAAACTGTTGTGAAATATTGATTCAAGGATATGTATTGAATCTATACTGCAGGACATGAATTTTAAAACAAAATTCTTGGTTTTTTGTTTAATATGCAGAGAGTAGTTAGTTTTGAACAAAAAATTGCATTTTTCTAAATCTTTGATTATTGAATCAATTTTAAATGCTGAAAATTTTCATACAGCAAGTTTAGTCCTTTACAAATCCTAGAAAAATGCTCAAATATTTTTCGAATGCAAGGATTTCGAGATTGGATCGAAGTTAGGGTTTAAGGCTCGAGAGTTTTGATGGGTAGAACGCGAGACGTGTTCGTCTCCTCTGAAGCATCGAGTTGCGAAAGGCTTTGGGAAAAGGACGAGTGTGGTGTTGAGATGGTGGGGACGGAATCGAAGCTTCTCTGGTGAAACGAGGAGCGGCGGCGAGGCGTTTAAAGTTGGGTCTGTTCGAATATTAGTTTGAACGAAGGGGTGAATCGCGAACCAGTGTTTTTTTTTTCCGAAGTGAAGCTCGATCTCGAGTCAGGGGAGGGAGAGCGACTTGGTGGTGATCGCGGTGGTCACCGGAGTAGAGCCGCGGTGGTGTACACGTGCACGCAGCGTCGTGTGTCAGGGGCGCGTTGAATTGTCCCACCAGCCTGATAAGTTGAAGAAAATAAAAAGGGGAGGAGTAGTGTATCAGTGTAAATTTAGTTGGGGAAGAAAGGAATGTTGGGTAGGGGAATGTACAGGTTTGTACTTAGAAAAAAATGGGAAAAGAAAAAAACACGGGTTGTTTTTTTTTGAAATGACTCGATGCAAACATGAAAATTCTCGCGTGTGACCAGAAGCAAGTCTCGAGACCCATATACAAACAGTCCTTTTACTTTAAAATTTTCAAATTTTAATGAAGCTGTTAAAATATGTTCAAAACAATAACTTGACTAAGACTTTAAGTTAATATAAAACTGAAGTAAGGTGTTTACAGTAATTAAATTTTAATTTATTTGATTTTGATACATCATTTATAAAGTCATCAATAATAAATAATATAATTTAAAAGAAAATTAAAATGAAATGTTGTTTAAAACTAAATCTTAACCTTTTGAGGTGATTTATTGAACATGGTTTAAAAGAAATAATCAGAGCAATTTAAATTATCTTTTGATTCATTTAAACGATTAATGATTAGTTAATATAATCCCTTAAGAAAAAAATTTTACCTAGTAAATTAATTTATATTAAAGTTTAAATAAAAATAATAATAATAATTAAGATTTAATAAATTAATAATTAAGATAAAATTGATTTTGAAATTAATTAAGAAGTGATAAATTAATGAAAATGATTAAGATCTAATCAACTGTAATTGATTGTAAATAATCATTGATTTAAGATTTCTAAAGAAAGTAACTATGTAATAAATAAAACTAAACCGTGTGATTTATTTATCATAATTAAAAATGCCTTGACTGTTCTTGAGTTCTGTATGTTGGATTGATATTCCTGCAATTGATATGATGCTATGTGATATTAAATGTTTTGAGCTGAGCTGTGATATTGTTATTACTACTGTATGATTTGTAAAAAATCCCATTAGCCCGAAAACGACATTTAAACTTCGATGCGACAGGGAATCGGATTTCAGTTGGTTATCCGAAACCCACATCGACTCTGTGAATATTTGTGAATGACATCCACATGTTTTGAAATTTGACACCCACTATTCGAATTAACCGGGAAAGGACCTTTGTGTCATATAACCCATTTCGAATATGTAATTTGACGTTATGGATAGTAATTGAAGACCGGTGTTGAAGACCGGGTATTTGCGAGAGCGATAGGATGATCTGTCGATTGACTCTGCACCGAGTTGCTCCGGTATAGAGTTCTCCATATGTGATGGGGAATCCGATCAGGATTGTGGATATCCGGATTTGCAAGGACTTCTTTGGAAGTACCTTCGGTTCTGTTCGAGCCCGGAACAGACTTGTATGGATAGTCTGTCTGACATTACAAATTGAGATATAAAGCCGATTTCTTTCAAATATATTTCTGTTGGTGGCGGAGAATTTATTCTTTTAGCTTAACACCCTTCTCTGAGACGTACGAGCTCAGAGGTTATATAGTTGAAGTTATCAGCGATGTATTCCCAATTTGGTAATGTGACATGCTGAGTGTTGCTGTAAATGATCATTGTGTTGATTATTGTGATAGGATCGTTTATTTGATCGTCTATCTTAGTGATCATTGTGTTGATCATTTGTTGACCCAAAGCATGGCTTTTGTATAAAGTGTGTTTTTGTGGACGTGACTTCGTCGGACCTCACACCCCGAAATGGTCGAAACAGGAAAGATGCGGCAAGGTTATTGGGGGTAGCACCCCTTAGGGTATGTACATTTCCTTCTGGATAGAAGTGGTATCATGGTATGGAGCCCAGATACTTAACTTATGTTAATATCGCAGATATATATATATGATTTTATGATTTGTTGCTGGGGCCCCGGTTAAAGGTTGGTTACGACCGGGAGATGGCATACTCGTGTCAGTAGTTACCCAGTTAGGGGTAACCCGGCCTTGTGTTGGCAGAGATCCGGTTTGGTTCTCGGGGATGTCCATCCAGAGGCATTCTCATGTGGCAATGGGAAGTTCCTTGGCCTGACCATTTGTTGAAAATCCAATTCCAAATACGAAACCCTGTACGGTTTTAGTTGTAGAACCTGCCATTTACTTATGGTGGTCACCACTGTTTAGATGGTAGCTATAGTAGGCATAGTTCGAAATGTCTATGCTGGCTAAGATTAATATTCTACTTTCGAAATGATTTACTTCACTATGCACTAGTAATAATATCAAAGAATTCTTTCCTCGTATCAAGCATATTTAACTGTCATAAGAAGAAATCTCCTCCAATTCTGCGTTTGCATTGTGTGTGTGGCGGGAGGTCTTATGGTAGTTCCATTTTTAAAAGCATTCCGAAAATTCTTTTATAAATCTTGTTATTTAAATACAACTGTTTTGTTTACTCATACCAGTCCCATGACTGATCCGGAGTTTATTGTTTTCTTTCCTAAACTCTGGGTGCCCATTATTTTCACACGGGCAGCCTAGTAGCAGGTTTCTATATTTTGGAGTAGCAGTATTTTGGAGCTCTTATCTTGGATATATCTTAGGAGCTACTGGAGATTACAGGTGTTTAGCTTTTGGGAGTTCGTAATCATCTCTTTCATTTGAGGATTTTTGGATATATGATCACTGTTGTATTATCATGATGTTGTATTTGGAGTTGTAGTGTATGTATTATGTACTCTGTTGCAGTATGGATATTATGTTGATGTTGTAACAGTGATGTTATTTATGATATTGATTCTGTTCCGCTGTTTTATATACATCTAATTGTTGTTATAAGCTCCGACGATGCGAATTTGATGTCGTCTATTGGACATCGAGTTTGGGTCGTCACAAATTGGTATCAGAGCTGTTGGTTGAGTAAGAACTTTAGCTACGGAGTATAACACATTAGATGGCTCATTAGAGATAGGGTGAAGTATACCCTAGAATGAGTATAATCAAAATTGAAACTTTGACATTTCTTAGTCTATTTCTTTTTACTGCTGATATTCTTTAAGATATTTCATCTACATATCTAAATCAATTTTCTTACTAATCTCAGATAGTGAAAATGAGTGGATGCAGAGGAAGAACTAGGGGTCTAGGCAATGCTGCAGTACCAAATCAAATTCCCGCAGCCGCAGAAGCAGTAATAGAAATTCAGCAGCAGCCGGACTTGGCTGAATTATATAAGAAATTTGAAAAGCTTGGTGGAAAACCATTCATTGGCAAAGAGTCAATTATTGACGCTCAAGCTTGGGTAAGATCGTGTGAAAAGATTTTTAAAGGGCTAAAATTGCAGGATGAGCAGAAAAGACTTATAGCTTCTTGGCAACTCCAAGGAGAAGCTTCAGCTTGGTGGGAAACCATCATTGTAGATGAACCCGAGGAAGAATTTACTTGGGATCGTTTTAAAGAAGTGTTTGAGAAACGTTACATGCCATCGGCAGGAGTTTCTAGAATGTATCAGGAATTTCTGGATTTGAAACAAGGAAGTTTGTCGTTTGAAGAATACTTGAATAAATTCAGTGAACTATCTCGGTTTGGCCCGGAATTGCTGAATACACCTCTGAAGAAAAACGAAAGGTTTATCCGGGGAATGAACCAGAAATATCATGGAAGAATGACAGGTCATGTTAAAGAATCTTTTTCGGATTTAGTAGATATGGGGTACAGGTACGCTACTCTTGATATACAAGAAGCAACTGTGGAGAAAGGTAATTCAGGTAGTCAGAATTATAAAAAACGAAAATTCGGAGGCAAGAAACCTTGGCAAGGCAATGAGAAGAAGAGGAACACTCAAGGAAGAGCAGCAGAAAATGTCACTTGTTACAACTGCAAAGAGAAAGGCCACTATTCAAATGACTGCCCAAAACCGAAGAAACCAGCTAGAGAATGTTACAATTGTCATAAACCGGGACATTTAGTTAAAGATTGCCCAGTGATGAAGCCAGCGCAGGTGGCAAAAGTTTACACGATAAAGGAGGACCCCTCATCTTCAAAAGCTGACAAAGGGAAAGGTGTTTTGGAAGGTAACCTTACTATTAATAATAGAACTGTTAGAGTTTTATTTGATACAGGAGCTTCACATAGCTTTATTTCCCAACAAACCGTAAATGAATTAGGACTTGAAACTAAATTTGCTGACGATCTTATTTGCGTGAAAAATCCGGTTGGAGGTCCCGCAAATCTTAGTTCATATTGTAAGAGAGTTCCTATTTCATATGCTAGCTATAAATTTCCTATCAACCTTTATGTCCTCGAATTTGATGAATTTGAAATCTTACTCGGTATGAACTGGTTAACGAGATACGATGCTAGATTGGAGTGTAGTAATCGGACAGTTTTAATCAAAACAAGTTTTGGAAATTTTATTGAAATCTCTTGTGAGAATCCAAGTCCAAGGAGCGACAGATTGATATATACTTTGGGAAATCTTGAACCCATTTTACAGTCTATACCTGTTGTTCGGAATTTTTCCGACGTATTCGAAGAAGTGAAATCTTTACCTCCTCATCGAGAAATAGAATTCCGAATCGATCTTGTACCTAATACTCGTCCTGTTGTTCACGCAAGTCGCAGAATGGCACCTAGGGAAAAGATTGAATTGGTTCATCAAACTAATGAGCTACTAGCAAAAGGATTAATTCGACCCAGTGTTTCTGAATGGGGTTCAGCCGTCGTATTTGTTGCCAAATCAGACGGATCTTTGAGATTGTGTGTAGATTACCGCGATCTAAATAAACAAACTCTCAAGAATAAATTTCCACTGCCCAGAATTGATGATTTATTTGATCAGTTGCACGACGCTCGTTTCTTTTCAAAAATGGATCTAGCCCAGGGATTCCATCAATTACGAGTCGCCGAAGATTGTGTACATCTGACCGCTTTCAGAGGTCCTAATATGTTCTATGAATGGTTGGTTATGCCTTTCGGGCTAACCAATGCTCCAGCATACTTCGTAGATCTTATGACTCGTGTGTTTCGGGAAGTTCTGAATAAATTTGTGCTAGTATTCATTGATGACATCTTAATTTTCTCCAAAACTGAAGATGAGCATGCCAAGCATCTTAGAATTGTCTTAGAAATTTTGAGGAGAAATGTTCTTTATGCATAATTTTCCACATGCCACTTCTGGGTCAATGAAGTCAAATTCCTTGGCCATATTGTTAATGAAGAAGGAATTTCAGTAGATCCTAGCAAAATTTCTGCTATTCTTGATTGGAAACAACCCACTACACCAAGAGAAGTTCGAAGCTTCTTGGGTTTAGCAGGCTATTATCGGAAATTCGTTCAAGATTTTTCTAAGTTGGCTAGTCCGCTGACTAAGTTAACAATGAAAAATGCAAAGTTCATTTGGACTTCAAGATGTGAGGAAGTTTTTCAAGAGTTGAAAAAGAGATTGACCACTGCTCCTGTTCTCACTATAGTTAATGGGAACCGAGGCTTATCTGTCTATACTGATGCATGTGGTGAAGGGGTAGGTGCAGTATTAATGCAAAATGGAAAGGTGGTTGCCTACGTAGGTAGACAATTACGTCCGCATGAGAAGAACTACCCAACGCATGATTTGGAACTTTTGGCTGTTGTTTTCGCTTTGAAAATATGGCGACACTATCTCCTGGGTAAGAATCTTTTCAGCTTTCTTAATAATTTGCGAAATTAACTAAAGAAATATACTTAATAAACTTTCGTTGTTTTAGGTGAAAAATTCAAATTATTCACCGATCATAAAAACTTGAAATATCTTTTCACCCAGAAGGATCTGAATCTGCGACAACAACGTTGGTTGGAATTTCTAGCATCTTATGACTTAGATATTCTGTATACGCCCGGAAAGGCCAATGTAGTTGCAGACGCTTTGAGCAGAAGTTATGCTGTTCTTGCTTATCTTGTTATCACTCCTACTCTTCTCAAAAGGATTGCAAGACGGCAGAAAGAAGATGAGTTTCTTCGAGGAATCCATAAAAGAATATGCCAGGGTGAAGGCACTAGTTTCGAGATGGATAATAGAGGAGTAATAAGATTAAAAGGCAGGATTTGTGTTCCAGACTTCCCTGATCTGAAACGTGAAGTTTTGGACGAATGCCACAAGTCCAAATTCAGCATTCATCCAGGAGTCAACAAAATGTATCGTGATGTTAAAAGAACATTCTGGTGGAAAACGATGAAGAGAGACATATCTATTTATGTGAGTCGTTGTGCTACTTGTCAGCAGATCAAGAGCGACCAAAAGAAAGTGGCCGGTTTACTGCAACCTTTAGAAGTACCGAAATGGAAGTGGGATCAAGTATCGATGGATTTCATCGATGGATTGCCACGAACCAAGAAAGGCAATGAAGCGATTTGGGTTATTGTGGATCGCCTAACCAAAAATGCTCATTTCATTCCAGTTAAATCTACTCGGACTGCAGCAAGCTTGGCAGGTATTTATATAAAGGAAATTGTTCGCCTCCATGGTATTCCCAGTAGTATAGTGAGTGATCGTGACCCGATCTTCACTAGTAGATTTTGGGAAGCATTTCAGGACGCATTGGGAACAAAATTAAATTTCAGTACTGCTTATCATCCGCAATCTGATGGACAGACTGAGAGAGTTAACCGAATCTTAGAAGACCTACTGCGTGCTTGTGTTCATGATTTTGGTGGTTCTTGGGAGGACCATTTGCATCTGGTTGAATTCTCTTATAATAACAGTTATCAGGCCAGTTTAGAAATGGCTCCTTTTGAAGCTTTATATGGTCGTCCGTGTCGATCACCTACATGCTGGATCGAATCGGGTGACAGACTTGTTCTTGGACCGGATATGATAAAAGAAGTCACTGAGAAGGTAAATTTTATTCGAAAGAAGTTATTAACTGCCCAAAGCCGTCAGAAGAGCTACTATGACCGTCGAAGGAGAAATTTGGAATTTCAAGTTGGAGATTCTGTATTTCTAAAAGTATCTCCGATGCGGGGTGTATTGAGATTCGGGAAAACTGGAAAGTTGGCACCGCGTTATATTGGTCCTTTTCCTATTCTGGAAAGGATTGGTTCTCTAGCATATAGAGTGAAGTTACCCAGCTGGTTGTCTGGCGTACATGATGTGTTCCATATTTCTAATCTTCGGAAATATGTGCACGATCCAGATGATATTATTGAAGAAGCTGCTCAGCAGGATCTAGAAATCACTCCCAACTTGGCAGTTAGAAGGGAACCGATGAAAATTGTTGATCGTGATGAGAAGCGATTGAGGAACAAAATTGTGAAATTAGTCAAAGTTAAATGGAGTGGCGATCCAAAGGACTGTACTTGGGAGACTGAAGAGAATATGAAGAAGTCATATCCCAAATGCAGAATTGACATCTCGACTTAAAACTGTAAGTCACTTCCTTGTTTCTGAATTCGTATATTATTGTTTAAGTTTCTCTCTCTTTCAATTTCGAGGACGAAATTTTCTTAAGGAGGGGATATTGTAACATTCCGAAATTTTTGAAATTTAAAATTTGATTAATTGTATGAACTTTGGGATCTAACTAGTAAAAATTTAATCTAAATTTAATATTGTTGATATTAATATTACACATTAATATAGAATTAAATAAAAAGAGATATTGATAGATGATCTTTTAACGGAATTTAAAATTTGTTAAAGTAAGTTATGATGAAATTATAAAATTTAAATAACATAATCATAATCTAAACAAACAAACAAATAAATAAACAAATAGTCAAATAAAAGATCAAACAAATGAACAAATAAGTAAACAAATAGTTGAACCAAAGAACAAACAATGAACAAAAGAATAAACAAATAAATAAATGAACAAATAAACAAACAAGATAACAAAACAGTAAGAAAAAAATATAAACTGTAAAAAGAAAATGAAACTCTTCCATATAACAAAATAAAGTAAGTTTGTATATAAATAAAAATAAAAGTGATAAAGTAACTTACCTGTAGGTGTATAAGGAGACATGAAGCATTTAATGCTATGCACTTCAGCAAATATAAAGTAAGATTTCCTGTATAAGCATACAAGGAAAAGACTACAAACATACTTGCATTTAATGCTTTTACTTCCAACATGGGTTATTCATCCTGAACTTGTTTTAGTAAACTTCAATATACACACCACCTGTTATATATATATATATATAGATATATCTACTTTCTCATATCATTTCATTCGAGCATAACTGTGTGAATCAAAAAAAAAAAATTTAGCAAAGAAAAAAAGAAATTAAAAGGAAGAGAAGAATCAGAAAGAAAAAGAGAAAAACCTGCAGATTTCAAAACAAACAAGTGAGTAAATTTACTGCTTTAGATATTTAAAAACATGTGTATTTGATCCATGAACAAGTCATGCTGGGCTATGTATGTTTTAAAAGATGACTCTGCATATCTTTGTTTTACCTATTCTTCCAATATTTGGTTTCAGAAAAAAAACAAAGTAGAAAAAAAAAACATATGTTTTCATACAATGATTTTTAAAACTGGGATTTTAAAACGAAATGAGTGGTCTAAACTTAAGTATGATTTAACAAACTGTTTTCAAGCTCGAAAAAGAAGAACCACTTATATCCAGGTGGAAAGACAAATTGCTGCAAACCTGATTTGTATGCTCTGCATTTCATCTGCAAACTTCTACAAACTTCTGCAAATCTGTTATAAAGAAACCATAGTGCTTTCTGTTTCAAAACAAACAAGTGAGTAAACATGATTATGTGAAGGATTTTAAGTTGTTTTGAAACAGTTTAAACTTCAATAGTAAACTGCCTTTGTTCATGCTTCACTGTGATGAAAATGTGATGCTCTCTCTGTAAACATTTATACAGGGATTGTAGTTGTTCTCAAACTGAAGTCTACTTGCTTAAAAACACTGACAAGCTTGGGTTTTTTTTTTTTGTGAATCATGTTGTTTTAAGTCATGGATTATGTTTTATAAAGATTTTAAAACATACAGTAAGTTTATCACCACTGTAACTTTGGTCTACAGGTATTCCACAAATATTGAAAAAAATAATCTGTTGTGAAATATTGATTCAAGGATATGTATTGAATCTATACTGCAGGACATGAATTTTAAAACAAAATTCTTGGTTTTTTGTTTAATATGCAGAGAGTAGTTAGTTTTGAACAAAAAATTGCATTTTTCTAAATCTTTGATTATTGAATCAATTTTAAATGCTGAAAATTTTCATACAGCAAGTTTAGTCCTTTACAAATCCTAGAAAAATGCTCAAATATTTTTCGAATGCAAGGATTTCGAGATTGGATCGAAGTTAGGGTTTAAGGCTCGAGAGTTTTGATGGGTAGAACGCGAGACGTGTTCGTCTCCTCTGAAGCATCGAGTTGCGAAAGGCTTTGGGAAAAGGACGAGTGTGGTGTTGAGATGGTGGGGACGGAATCGAAGCTTCTCCGGTGAAACGAGGAGCGGCGGCGAGGCGTTTAAAGTTGGGTCTGTTCGAATATTAGTTTGAACGAAGGGGTGAATCGCGAACCAGTGTTTTTTTTTTTCGAAGTGAAGCTCGATCTCGAGTCAGGGGAGGGAGAGCGACTTGGTGGTGATCGCGGTGGTCACCGGAGTAGAGCCGCGGTGGTGTACACGTGCACGCAGCGTCGTGTGTCAGGGGCGCGTTGAATTGTTCCACCAGCCTGATAAGTTGAAGAAAATAAAAAGGGGAGGAGTAGTGTATCAGTGTAAATTTAGTTGGGGAAGAAAGGAATGTTGGGTAGGGGAATGTACAGGTTTGTACTTAGAAAAAAATGGGAAAAGAAAAAAACACGGGTTGTTTTTTTTTGAAATGACTCGATGCAAACATGAAAATTCTCGCGTGTGACCAGAAGCAAGTCTCGAGACCCATATACAAACAGTCCTTTTACTTTAAATTTTTCAAATTTTAATGAAGCTGTTAAAATATGTTCAAAACAATAACTTGACTAAGACTTTAAGTTAATATAAAACTGAAGTAAGGTGTTTACAGTAATTAAATTTTAATTTATTTGATTTTGATACATCATTTATAAAGTCATCAATAATAAATAATATAATTTAAAAGAAAATTAAAATGAAATGTTGTTTAAAACTAAATCTTAACCTTTTGAGGTGATTTATTGAACATGGTTTAAAAGAAATAATCAGAGCAATTTAAATTATCTTTTGGTTCATTTAAACGATTAATGATTAGTTAATATAATCCCTTAAGAAAAAAAATTTACCTAGTAAATTAATTTATATTAAAGTTTAAATAAAAATAATAATAATAATTAAGATTTAATAAATTAATAATTAAGATAAAATTGATTTTGAAATTAATTAAGAAGTGATAAATTAATGAAAATGATTAAGATCTAATCAACTGTAATTGATTGTAAATAATCATTGATTTAAGATTTCTAAAGAAAGTAACTATGTAATAAATAAAACTAAACCGTGTGATTTATTTATCATAATTAAAAATGCCTTGACTGTTCTTGAGTTTTGTATGTTGGATTGATATTCCTGCAATTGATATGATGCTATGTGATATTAAATGTTTTGAGCTGAGCTGTGATATTGGTATTACTACTGTATGATTTGTAAAAAAACCCATTAGACCGAAAACGACATTTAAACTTCGATGCGACAGGGAATCGGATTTCAGTTGGTTATCCGAAACCCACATCGACTCTGTGAATATTTGTGAATGACATCCACATGTTTTGAAATTTGACACCCACTATTCGAATTAACCGGGAAAGGACCTTTGTGTCATATAACCCATTTCGAATATGTAATTTGACGTTATGGATAGCAATTGAAGACCGGTGTTGAAGACCGGGTATTTGCGAGAGCGATAGGATGATCTGTCGATTGACTCTGCACCGAGTTGCTCCGGTATAGAGTTCTCCATATGTGATGGGGAATCCGATCAGGATTGTGGATATCCGGATTTGCAAGGACTTCTTTGGAAGTACCTTCGGTTCTGTTCGAGCCCGGAACAGACTTGTATGGATAGTCTGTCTGACATTACAAATTGAGATATAAAGCCGATTTCTTTCAAATATATTTCTGTTGGTGGCGGAGAATTTATTCTTTTAGCTTAACACCCTTCTCTGAGACGTACGAGCTCAGAGGTTATATAGTTGAAGTTATCAGCGATGTATTCCCAATTTGGTAATGTGACATGCTGAGTGTTGCTGTAAATGATCATTGTGTTGATTATTGTGATAGGATCGTTTATTTGATCGTCTATCTTAGTGATCATTGTGTTGATCATTTGTTGACCCAAAGCATGGCTTTTGTATAAAGTGTGTTTTTGTGGACGTGACTTCGTCGGACCTCACACCCCGAAATGGTCGAAACAGGAAAGATGCGGCAAGGTTATTGGGGGTAGCACCCCTTAGGGTATGTACATTTCCTTCTGGATAGAAGTGGTATCATGGTATGGAGCCCAGATACTTAACTTATGTTAATATCGTAGATATATATATATATATATATATGATTTTATGATTTGTTGCTGGGGCCCCGGTTAAAGGTTGGTTACGACCGGGAGATGGCATACTCGTGTCAGTAGTTACCCAGTTAGGGGTAACCCGGCCTTGTGTTGGCAGAGATCCGGTTTGGTTCTCGGGGATGTCCATCCAGAGGCATTCTCATGTGGCAATGGGAAGTTCCTTGGCCTGACCATTTGTTGGAAATCCAATTCCAAATATGAAACCCTATACGGTTTTAGTTGTAGAACCTGCCATTTACTTATGGTGGTCACCACTGTTTAGATGGTAGCTATAGTAGGCATAGTTCGACATGTCTATGCTGGCTAAGATTAATATTCTACTTTCGAAATGATTTACTTCACTATGCACTAGTAATAATATCAAAGAATTCTTTCCTCGTATCAAGCATATTTAACTGTCATAAGAAGAAATCTCCTCCAATTCTGCGTTTGCATTGTGTGTATGGCGGGAGGTCTTATGGTAGTTCCATTTTTAAAAGCATTCCGAAAATTCTTTTATAAATCTTGTTATTTAAATACAACTGTTTTGTTTACTCATACCAGTCCCATGACTGATCCGGAGTTTATTGTTTTCTTTCCTAAACTCTGGGTGCCCATTATTTTCACACGGGCAGCCTAGTAGCAGGTTTCTATATTTTGGAGTAGCAGTATTTTGGAGCTCTTATCTTGGATATATCTTAGGAGCTACTGGAGATTACAAGGTGTTTAGCTTTTGGGAGTTCGTAATAATCTCTTTCATTTGAGGATTTTTGGATATATGATCACTGTTGTATTATCATGATGTTGTATTTGGAGTTGTAGTGTATGTATTATGTACTCTGTTGCAGTATGGATATTATGTTGATGTTGTAACAGTGATGTTATTTATGATATTGATTCTGTTCCGCTGTTTTATATACATCTAATTGTTGTTATAAGCTCCGACGATGCGAATTTGATGTCGTTTATTGGACATCGAGTTTGGGTCGTCACAATCACACAATCATAAATAAAGTGTTTCAACATGAGTAAGTATCTGGGCTCCATACCATGATACCACCCTTTCCAGAAGGAAATGCACATACCCTAAAGGGAGCTACCCCTCATAACCTTGCTGCATCTTTCCTGTTTTGACCATTCCGGGGTGTGAGGCTCGACGAAGTCTCGTCCACAAAAACATACTTTATACAAAAGCCATGCTTTGGGTCAACAAATGATCATAGAAATGATCACCAAGATAGACGATCAAATAAATGATCCTATCACAAATAATCAACACAATGATCATTTCACAGCAACACTCAGCATGTCACATTACCAAATTGGGAATATATTGCTGATAACCTTCAACTACATCACCTCTGAGCTCGTACGTCTCAAATAAGGGTGTTAAGCTAAAAGAATAAATTCTCTGCCACCAACAGAAATATATTTGAAAGAAATCTGCTTTATATCTCAATTTGTAATGTCAGACATACAATCCATACAAGTCTGTTCCGGGCTCGAACAGAACCGAAGGCACTTACAAACAAGTCCTTGCAATCCGGATATCCACAATCCTGATCGGATTCCCCATCACATATGGAGAACTCTATACCGGAGCAACTCGGTGTAGAGTCAATCGACAGGTCATCCTATCACTCTCGCAAATACCGGGTCTTCAACACCGATCTTCAATGCTATCCATTACGTCGTATCACTATTCAGAATGGGTAATCCGAATAACGAGCGCAATAATTTAAAAATAAGTGTAGCATTCAAATTCAAGCAAATCACAACAAATACCTTTCAAAGGTAAATATTGATAGTCGGTTATTGAACTATCAATGGATATGCACACATCACCAGATTCCAAATAATTTTCCAAATTATTTACTTCCCAAAGATATCTTTACAAGATATATAATTTTCACACTTCAAAAATAAATCAATGTTTATTTTTAAACAAATTTCCCCATTCTTTATAAATTCCATAGTGAATTTTCATTCCAAAATATCCATGCATATACGATTTCAATTATTCATTTCAATTTATCTTCAAAAAGATAAATTCTCAAAATATTCACTTTATATTGGAAAACATTTCCATACTTACTTAATAAGTTATTCTCAAATCAATTTATTTTCAACACTTGGAAAATATTCAATATACTTAAATCGAGATTAAGTATATATTTCATTCTTTAAGGAAATCATTCTCTTAACCATATTTATTTGGGCCAAAACGAATGTTGCGTAAAACATCGTTACAACAACCCAAAATCACTAGTATAGGGATTCGAAATTTAAAATAGATATATAAATCCCAATACTATACAAAACATTTCCTTTCGAAAATCATTTACTATAACAACAGTGTTATAGTCCACCGTTTCCTTCTATTTCTCGAAAACGTCTATTTCAACAATAAATGTTGAAATCTATGGTTTCGAATCTTAATGCTTTTAAAACAATCGTTAGATCGTTTTAATTCTATTTAAAACATCACATTCAAAACAATTTCTTTAACATATTATTCACTATTCAAAAACGTGAATATACTACGTTAACCAATTTCATCATTTCTATACATTTCATTTTAAAGGATTATTCACTGTCTAAAACGTGAATATAACTTCATAAATAAGTTATAAAAATTAACTTATCAAAATAAGTCGTTTGCGAATTTATAAAACAACGTTTATAAATTCCATTTCTATTTATTTTATAACAACTTCCTTTTATAAATTCCTTTATTAACCTATTCGATTTATAACTCAATTATAAACCAAAAGTTCATATTATAAGTTAATTTCTTATAAAACGATTATTTTACAAAATCGTTCTTTTAAACTTCATAATTATAAATCTTATAACTTATAAGATTCAATTATTTATCCAAATATATTCTTTAATAACTTCACAAAATTTATAAATCTTACTATTTATAAATTTCATTTATAACTTCACCATTTATAATTTTATAAATTCCATTCACTTATGCAATCCATTTTCACTTCATTCAAACACTTATAAAAACTCGTTTTATAATTCAAATGTTTTAATTTATAAATATCAATTTATAAATCCTTTATAAAATTAATTTATACTATTATTTTAAAACATCTTAAATCTCCTTTATAATTTTACCATTCTCTTGATTTATAAAATAACCAAATTTTATAAATCCTATTTTTAAACTTTTTATAATAAATTCAAAAATCCAATTTAATTATTTTATAAAAACATTAACCCATATTTCTCAAAAATCAATCTTTAACCGTATTTCTCAAAATCATAATTTTTATAACTTTAAAAATTATAACGTTTATTTATTTAAAATGGATCAATTCCAAAAATATTTTATAAACGTATACTTTCAAAAATCACTTTAAAATCATTTTAAAATCCCAAAATTTGGTTCAATGATGCTACACACCAAATAGTCAATCACGACTACAACGATATCATATATCGATATGATAATCAATCAAATATCAAAATATCTGAAATCAAATAAATACTGTTGAGGAATCCAGTTGGATCCCTCCAACCTGTTTTCCTGCATCCACAAACATTAGCACAATACCAATTCCGCTCCAGTACGGAATTATCGCGGTATATGGGATTTAAAATATTATCCGCTTAATAACGGCGCAATAGGGTCTCATCCGCTAAAAAATGCGGAAAATCAACAACTGCAATATATACATATGCCAATGTATATATATTGCTATTATATATAATACCAATTTCACTGTTTATGAAATATTCGCGGTATATATTTTTAATAAATAACATCCGCTTACTAACGGCGCATAATGTCTATTTTAACAATCAATAGATAACAATCATCATTCAAACATGCATTCAAATATTTTAAATCTAACTATTTAAAATAAAATTGAAACCGATTCAATTTGAGTGAGAAGTTCTCACCTTGATTTCAATTTCGTTTTAGCGATTTATTTCGAATAAAATTAAACGGACGTTTAATTTTACACGAAATTTTCACTAACTCCAAACGACTCCAATCTAATTCCATAGCATAGTGCTCGTCCATACGATTCCAACGCAACTGGTTTCGCGCGTTTTCGACCTCGTATGAAAAAGTTATGATTTTTTACAAGTTTTCACGAATTTTATATAAACTATTTACAACATAAATTTAATTTTTTAACCTTCATCTAAATCCTAGCCACAGGATCTTGCTTCCTTGCATCACGACCGCACACGCTAATCATCTTCCATCTTCACGTATCATCTCCAGGAAACAAAACACAACCAAACCCATAAACAAAAAATTAGGGTTCCATCCTGCTCCTCCAATACTCGACAATAATTCGATCAGGAACCTCCATTTTGAAGCCCCCAACATGCTCAACCTTCGGCTAACACCATCTGCAACTCGGCCTCCCCCTCCTCCTTGAAAGTCGCACGCAACACGGTGACTTCGTGGTCACTTTCTGGCTAATTTCGTCGACTATAAACCATCATAGCCGTATGGATTCGTAGCCCTCGACGTTAGCTACAACTTTGCAGTTGAATACCTTGCTTGATTGTGAATGGATTTGACGAATTTGAGGGAGGAAGGACATTAAATTCTGGCCGCGTATTTAGGTGGAGGCGGCTGCGTTTTTAACCTAGGTTATATTTTTTTTTATTTGTGCGAATGGAGCCCTATTTATAGAAAACGAACGACACTATTCATCCGGGTTTTCCAAACTCCGATTCACGCGCCGTAACCAGCGTTTCTAGGGTATACCCCGTGTTCCGGACACAATGGAACAGGTTTCGGAAGCTAATTCGGAAATCTGTGCGAGTTATGGCAATAAACGTTCAATTTGAATTAAACCGATTTAAACGATTTTCTAGGCGTTTTAATTTGTACCAGACAAACGGTAAATCCAATTGACACGAAATTTGAAACCTTACAATAATATCACATTACGGATCCGATGAAACTGGTTTCGTCGAAATCCGAGATAGTTTGAAAAATGGCTATTTTAACTCGCCAAATTCATATTAAAAACAATTCGATGCGTTTCGAGCTGCTACGATCAAACGATAACTCCGATTGCTACGAAAATTGAAATCCGGTAATAACTAACTATTACGGATCCAATGGAACTGGTTTCGTCCAATTCTGAGACTGTTCAAAAATTGGCTATTTTACAGTCGATAATTAAATATTAAAATATTCAATTTTCACAAATTAACTCTTAATTCGATTTTAAAAGTTCTAAAACATCAATCTAACTCTAATATGATAAAATAAAATTTTACAAATCATTTTCAATCATATTTAACCCAATTTTCAATTATTTCCATAATTTAACATATTAAATTATCGATTTAATTATTCAATTAAATCCAATTATTCGAAATAAAATTTATTCGACTTATAAATTCACTTATTAATATTTAAAATTAATTAAATATTCAAATTTTAATTATCAAAAATTCTGGGTCGTTACAATTAAGATTTAATTAATAATTAAGGGTTTATTTATTAAAGTGATTAATTAAGGAATAATTAATTAATAACAGTAATTAAGATTAAATTAGTTACAATTACGGGTTAATTTATTAAGAGAATTAATTAAAGAAGGTGATTAAAACTTAATCAATTGAAGTTCATGATAATTAATCATTGATTAAAGATTACTAATGAAAGTAACTATGAAAGCAATAACTTTAAAACCATATGATTTATTCACCTTAAGCAAAGTGGTTTAATTGGTTTTGAATGTTGTGTGATGGATTGACATATTTGATATGTGATGTGATGCTATGTGATGCTTTGTACTGAGCTGCTATATTTGTGATGAATATACTGTCATATGAATATGAAAACCCCTTGACCCATAGAACGACATTTGAATTTCGATGCGACAGGGAGTCGGATTCCAATTGGTTATCCGAAACCCACATCGAATCATATTAGTGAATCTTTGTGATTGACGATCTACTTTATTTATGAATTTGTGAATATAGATAAGCGTTATGGGTTATATCGCTTATCGATGTGATTGAATCTGTGATGATGATTTTGTGCACTATTGTGTTGAACCCCTGGACCACACTTATACACACACAAATATGGATTGCACGCGGAAATGGGTTAAGTCACAGATTTTGAAATAGTTTTAAATATTGAATTTTTGAATCCAAAATAGTTTTAGAATTGAAAGCTTTTGAAAAATGAATATCAAAAATAAAAGTTATTTTGAATAACTAGATTGAGTTTTGAAATTTAAATAATTTGATTTAAATTTGAATACAATATTTGAAATTGAATTCTATGATTTGAAAACTATGTTTAAAGGGGGACTCAACATATGAATGGGTTCATATGGGTTTTTAAACCTTTTCAAAAGTGATGTTTTGGAATTTAAATTCAACCCAAGATTTCAACTTGTATAGATAAAATTGGATTTTTCTGGAACGAAAACTATTTGATTTCAAATAATAAAAGCTTTCACATAAGGAATGAACTTCCAATTGGTGTTAAAAGGATTCAAGTCTAAAATGAAAATGGTTTTCCAAGTTATAGATATATCTTTGGAAGCGTGTTTTGAAAGCTATAATTTAAATCTTTAATTTAAAGATTTAATGAGTTAATCCATTTGGAATGGAAGTTTGTTTTGGAAATCTATAAATGGACCTTTGTGAAACTGGGTGAAACTTTGTGAAATAAATCTTTTTGTTTAAAGATTTGAAATGGTAATTTGATAACTATTTGAAAGGAAAGCTTCGGATTTTTAAGTTGTGACTTAACTGAAATCCCATATCCATATATTTTAAATATGGCGCTTACTATTCGGTTTAGCCGGGAGAGGACCTTGTGTCATATAACCCATTCCGAATAGTGATACGACGTTATGGATTGCAATTGAAGACCGGTGGTGAAGACCGGGTATTTGTGAGAACGATAGGATAACCTATCGATTGTCTCTGCACCGAGTAGCTACAGTATAGAGATTCCCTTAGTGATGGGAAGTCCGATCGGGATTGTGGATGCCCGGATTTGCAAGGGCTTCTTCGGAAGTGCCTTCGGTTCTGTTCGAACTCGGAACAGACTTGTATGGTTGTATGTCCGACATTACACTTTGAGATATTAAACTGATCTCTATCAAATACATTTCTGCTTGGTGGCGGAGAATTTATTCTCTTAGCTTAACACCCTTCTCTGGGACGTACGATCTCAGAGGTTATGTAGTTGATATTTATCAGTGATATATTCCTAATTTGGTAATGTGGCATGCTGAGTGCTGCTGTGTGATGATCATTGGTTGATCATTTGTGATATGATCATTTGTTTGATCATTTATCTTTGTGATCATTGCTTTGGTCATCTGTTGACCCAAAGCATGGCTTGGTGCTAAAGCGTAGCTTTGTGGACGAGACTGCATCAGGACCTCACACCCCGGAAATGGTCGAAACAGGAAAGATGCGGCAAGGTTATGAGGGTCGCTCCCTTTAGGGTGTGTCATTCCCTTCTGGTAAAGGGTGGTATCATGGTATGGAGCCCAGATACTTACTCATGTGGTTGCTCCAATCTCATTTACTGTGTGGTTGTTGCTTTGAGGCGCCTCGGATAAAGGTCCCAAAGGACCGGGGGATGGCATATTCGTGTAGTAGTTACCTAGTTACAGAGGTAACCCGACCTTGTGTTGGCAGAGATCTAACCGTAACGTTAGTTCTCGGGACGTCCCTCCAGAGGCGATCCCATTGACAGTAGGAAGTTCCTTAGCCTGACCATTTGTTGGAAATCCAATCAAAACAATACGCGCCCTGTACGGTTTTAGTTGTATAACCTGCCATGGAATGTGGTGGTAACCTGCTATTGAACATGGTAGCTATAGTAGACATACGACGAAATGTCATATGCTGGCTAGGATTTATATTTTATTTTCGAAATGGTTTTCCACACTTTGCACTTATAATAATAATATCAAAGAATTTCTCGTATTAAGCATATTTGACTATCATAAGGAGAAATCTCCTCCAATTCTGCGTTTGCATTGTGTGTGTGGCGGGAGGCCTTATGGTAGTTTCATTTTTTAAAAAGCATTGCGAATTTCAAATTTAAATTCTTTTGTTTGTTTTAAGGACCAAATGTTTTTGTTTGCTCATACCAGTCCCATGACTGACCTGGAGTTTATTGTTCCTTTCCTAAACTCTGGGTGCCCACTATTTTCCCACACGGGCAGTCTAGAGTTGGGTTTTTTTCCAGATAGTCAGGTTTAGTAGATTATCTGGAGCTAGTTCCATCTTTGGATCGGGACTGCACTTGCTTAGCTTTGTGCATCGTTATTGAGAGTTCGAGCTATCGCTGGATTGGTGATTTGGAGATGGAGATTACCGATGCTGGAGTTCTTTCTTGAAGACCATATTAGAGATTTTTGTTCCGCTGCTGTGTTATCTTGTATCATATCTCTGATGTATAATGATATCTATTGTGTCATCTATTATCTTGTATCATATTGTATCAGATATTGTATCAATGTTGTATATTGATATGTATTATTCATTTCTTCCGCTGTGTTGTACTTAATGTGTTATAAGCTCCCGCGAACCAGGTTCGACGTTTGAATCTGCGACATTTGAATACGTGAGTCGTATTCGGTGCCGATTTTCGAAGGCCGAGTCAGGGTCGTTATATTTGGTATCAGAGCTGAGGGTTAAAACTTTAGCTCAGGGGTATAACACATTAAGTAACTCATTAAAGATAGGGTGAAGTATACCCTAGAATGAGTATATCCTTAAGATATCCGTTCAAACGCCTCAGTAAATTCTCTTACTATCCACTGATAGTAAGTATGAGTGCGAGAAGAGGACGAGATAGGGGACAGGGGAGTACCACCATAAATGGTCAACACCCTGCGACAGTGGAAACAACCTATCTTCTCAATCTCCTTTGATTCGATTCCAAATTATTTTGATTGCTTCGTGACAGCTCCAGAAAGAAGTTTCGGTGTGATGGTGGCCTTACGAATCGTTGTAGGAAATCGTTGCTTCGTATCTTCATCCGTTTCTTATCAGCTTTCCAATCTAAACTCTAATGAATTTGAAATTGAAAATATTAAATAAATTGGAAATTTTAAATTAAGTAAATTGGTTAACTAATATGAAGCTGAATTTGAATTGTATAAATAAAACGATATCAGTTAAAACCAAATTGGAAATTCTATTGTAATTTCTTGTGGATATCAAGTCCGAAGAGGGACAAGTTATATATAATTTGGGATATTTCAACCCGAATTTGGAATCCTACCCAGTGTTTGAGAAATTATAGAAGATTGAATCCATCTATCTATTCTCTGGGATCCGATATATTCTATGAACGATTAGTTATCCCTACGAACTAATCAATGCTCTTGCATATTCGTAGACCAGTAGATCCAAATACCTTGTGTAATATTGTATGAGTTTGTTCTCATATTGTCGATATTCTGATTTGGTAAGCCAAATGCAGAATTGATATCCAGTTTAATTTGGAAAGATATTTCTCTACCTTTCATCTTCGCTTTATCGTCTTCCTTGCAAATTTCGAGGATGAAATTTTTTAAGGGGGGAAATCTGTAACGATCCCGATTTTTTTTATAACAATTTAAACTGATAATGGAAATAAATTTTTGAATAAAATTGTAAATTAATTTGGATTTCTCAAATTAATAGGATATTTGTTTATTTGAGTATTGATTTTAAAATTTGATTGAGATTTTGAATTTTTATATTTAAAATCTTATAGGTAAAAAGTAACATTCCAAATTTTTTTATCAATTAAGATTAATAATATATTTTAACTTTTAGAATTTAATTTGGGAATAAATTAAGAAAATTCGAAAAAAAACAAATGAAAATGAGTGATAATAATATATAAATAAATTCCAATTTTATTTTGAGTTTAAAATTATTGAAATAATAAATGTTTATAAAAGTCATTTAAATTTAAAATCCTATATATATGTATATTACAAATATGAGTAAGTTGAATGCATATTTAAAATTTGATTTAAATTTGTTCTGGATAAATGGTGAATTTATAAATGGACATAAGTGTTTATATTTCAAGTTTAAAAAAATAAATAAATTAAAGATTGAATTTAAATTTATCATAAATGTTTTAAAAAGTAAGTAGCATTTAATATTGTGAAGATGTAATGTATATAATGTGTATACATTAAGGAATAACGTGTAATGAAATATTGGTTTAAAAAGTGATATTGTAAAATTGATATAAACAAAAGTTTACAAAAGCTAAATTATCTAGTATACTTAATAATTAGATTTGATAAAATAAGGACTTAAAAACACATAGTACCTATATATATATATATATACAAACAAATTTTGTTTATACAAAGCTTTGAGATGAATGCATAATTTGAAAGTGTAAAGTTTAAAGTACATGAAAACAAAACAATTGTAAACATACCTTTAGATCTTACATATCTATATACATACCAATAGCATCATTACTTTTATTTAAAATAATGAAATTTAAAATTACAAGAAACTTCACATCTTCCCATATGCCATCATATAGTATCTTAGAAAATCTGAACAAAATAGTAGAAAAAAGATTTGGCCTCACACTTTTCAATACATAAAGCTGTTCAAAAACAAAAACAATTCAGTTTTTAAACCAAAAGAAAGAAACCAGGCTGAAGAGATCTTATCTTCATTTGCTAGGAGATCTGAAACTACAAATAAAAAAAAATGAAACCTGGGAATATTAAGATAAAAACAATCTTCAAGCTTTGTTTGCATTTCTCAGGTAAGCCTTTAACCTCATAGTTTAATGAATTTATGGGTTCAAAAATAAAGCCTTGACATAAAAAAATTCAATAAAATGCAGATTTATGAAACACAGAGCTGCAGTTTTTTTTTAGCCAGAGGAAGTGCAGTTTTTCTCTGAAGATAAATAAAGGCAAGCAAGATTTTTTTTTAGATTTGAACTTAATATTGTTAATCAGTATTAAAACAAAGATTTAAACAACTTTATTAACAAAGTTGCAGGAAGAATCAAGTTCAAAGCAAATTTGATTTCTGTTTTTAAGTTGCAGAGAAAAAGGAAACTTCTTTATCATTCAAAACTGTAAGTATTAAAAAAATCAAATTGTTTGTTATTATTGAAGTAAGTAATTAAGTACAACTGAAAGGTAAGCAAAGTTTCTTCTTACAAACTTTGCAGATAAAAAGCTTCAAAAGACTAAAGAAAAAAAAAATTCCAGGCAAAACATTATTCTCTGGCCCCTCTGTCAATATATTCTAGGTGAGCAACTCCCTTCCATCTGCCTATATCTTTGATATCGTGACTTATGCTTGAAGTATGATCTATGATGTGCTTGAATGATTGTGTGAGTTTGCCTGGCATGTTGATAAAAAAATGAAGAATATAATTGTGCATGTTTGATTAGATATGCCTCCCTGTTCTTTCTTTTTGAACAAGGTGAGTAAACATCTCCCTAAAAACTTAAGTAATTCTGGTTTGTTGCTGGTGAAAGTCTCCTGAGATGATTTGATGTTTGTTTGTGATTATTTAAGTGGTATTTCTGTTGGTAAATTGAAAGTTCAGGATTAATATATAGGATGCATAAATCTGGAAAAAAATAAATATGGTCTCTGTTGAAAGAAAAAAAAAAGTGTTACAGGCTTTGATTTAATAAAGTTCAACCCCCTTTTCCTTGATTTCTTTAACTTATAATACTTAGAAGGAATTTGGTGTGTTGAAAAATAATGATAATAATAACAATAAAAAGGGGTAAAATTTATTAAGAAATTTATCTGGAAATTTAATTTACTGATATACCTTTCTCTGTTCAACATTTTTAACAGCCCTACCCATAAAGAAAATTCAAATATCTCTTCCTCAATTTGTTTGTAGGTTATAACCATTGAATAAAAGTTGATGCCAACAATGTAATACTAATTTTAAAATATATTTCAACTATATTAATTAAGGATTAGCTCTAAAACAATTTATTACAGTGAACTTTTTGGAAATGGAAAAAATAAATCTTTTTAATCTCGAATTTGGAAGTCATATACTGGATTGTATTATAGAACGATGAATTTAGATAGTAAAATCGAGATTTTTGGTTCATTTAATTTTGAGAAATTTCGAGGGGGACGGGAATGGAACTTCTGTCAAATTCTGTTGAACGGCATGGTGAAGTTCATCGAAGTTGGGTTGGTAGGGAGTTCGATCATCCTTGATCACTAGAAAAATGTTCGCCGATTTTCTAGTTGATCATGGCATCGGCGAAATAAGATTTTAGGGTTCAGGCTCGGATTTTTGTAAATCGTGTTCTCGAGGCTGTAGAGTCGCCTAGCTTGAATCGGAGGGTATCGCGCCTGTGGGGTTAGTTCGGTCGTCGTATGGTGGAGCTGTGGACGTGGTGACGTGGTGTCTGGTGGTCGGGATGGTCAAGACGAGGAGGTTTTGCCTGCTCGGAAATGGGTTCAGTTGACCTATATGTGCTCGATTTTGATTGTGGGTGAACCATTCGAAACTGGGTGGCGATGTTCATTGGCAAGGTCAATGGCGACTGGTGGGAGGTTGCGGCGGTGATCAAGGGTGGTCAGGTTGTTGTGCAAGGTGCACGATGCACGTTCATATTTGCTGATCTTTGAAAGCTTGGAGCTGATAGGATGGAGATGGAACACGAAAAAATAGAAGGGGGGCACGAGATTGACTTCGGGGCATTTGCGTGGGTTTAGAAATGAAGCAGAAAAAAAAAAATTTAAGCGTACGGGTTGATTTGGTGGGAAACTCGAAGCAGATGGTGATATTGCTCGGGGAAGTATCGATGTTGGCTCGGGTCTGTTTGGTTTCACTATAAACTGTTTTGAACTTTTGAAATAAATCAATTTTTACTTAACGATTTTCTTAAAAAAACTTCTTCCTTTCAAAAAAATAAATTCTTATTTAACCTTGGAATTAACTAATGGTTTTCAAATAAATTTACTTTAAGATAATAAACTTAATTAAGGTGATTAAGGATGAATAATTAACATTTTAAAGATTTATAATCAAGTATTTAAAGGCTAATTAACTAGATAAAATAATTAATGTAATTAATTTGAAAATAATTAATCAATTAAAAGTAAATTTGAAAACAAATTGTTTTTAAAAGCTTTGATTAAATAAGAAATGTTTTATCTTAAAGATAAATAGAATTTAATGATTTGGGTTCATTAAATTATTAAGTTAGTTAATCAAGTAATTAATGAATGGTTAAATAAAAATAAAAATTACTTAGTGAAAGTGATTAAAAATAGATAATTAAGGATTAAAGGTTGATTAATCAAATATTAAGGGTGAATTACTTTGCAGCATAATTAATTAATGTGGTTAATTAATTAAGGTAATCAAATTAAGAATAATTAATTAAAGGTTAGTTAACTAAAAGTGATTAAGAAATCATTATTAATTAAGGAGTAATTAATTATTATAATCAATTAAGGAATGATAAATCTATAAATTAATCAATTAAGGATAATTAATTATAATTAAGATTTAATTAATAATTAAGGGTTTATTTATTAAAGTGATTAATTAAGGAATAATTAATTAATAACAGTAATTAAGATTCAATTTGTTACAATTAAGGGTTAATTTATTAAGAGAATTAATTAAAGAAGGTGATTAAAACTTAATCAATTGAAGTTCATGATAATTAATCATTGATTAAAGATTACTAATGAAAGTAACTATGAAAGCAATAACTTTAAAACCATATGATTTATTCACCTTAAGCAAAGTGGTTTAATTGGTTTTGAATGTTGTGTGATGGATTGACATATTTGATATGTGATGTGATGCTATGTGATGCTTTGTACTGAGCTGCTATATTTGTGATGAATATACTGTCATATGAATATGAAAACCCCTTGACCCATTGAACGACATTTGAATTTCGATGCGACAGGGAGTCGGATTCCAATTGGTTATCCGAAACCCACATCGAATCATATTAGTGAATCTTTGTGATTGACGATCTACTTTATCTATGAATTTGTGAATATAGATAAGCGTTATGGGTTATATCGCTTATCGATATGATTGAATCTGTGATGATGATTTTGTGCACTATTGTGTTGAACCCCTGGACCACACTTATACACACACAAATATGGATTGCACGCGGAAATGGGTTAAGTCACAGATTTTGAAATAGTTTTAAATATTGAATTTTTGAATCCAAAATAGTTTTAGAATTGAAAGCTTTTGAAAAATGAATGTCAAAAATAAAAGTTATTTTGAATAACTAGATTGGGTTTTGAAATTTAAATAATTTGATTTAAATTTGAATACAATATTTGAAATTGAATTCTATGATTTGAAAACTATGTTTAAAGGGGGACTCAACTTACGAATGGGTTTATATGGGTTTTCAAACCTTTTCAAAAGTGATGTTTTGGAATTTAAATTCAACCCAAGATTTCAACTTGTATAGATAAAATTGGATTTTTCTGGAACGAAAACTATTTGATTTCAAATAATAAAAGCTTTCACATAAGGAATGAACTTCCAATTGGTGTTAAAAGGATTCAAGTCTAAAATGAAAATGGTTTTCCAAGTTATAGATATATCTTTGGAAATGTGTTTTGAAAGCTATAAGTCAAATCTTTAATTTAAAGATTTAATGAGTTAATCCATTTGGAATGGAAGTTTGTTTTGGAAATCTATAAATGGACCTTTGTGAAACTGGGTGAAACTTTGTGAAATAAATCTTTTTGTTTAAAGATTTGAAATGGTAATTTGATAACTATTTGAAAGGAAAGCTTCGGATTTTTAAGTTGTGACTTAACTGAAATCCCATATCCATATATTTTAAATATGGCGCTTACTATTCGGTTTAGCCGGGAGAGGACCTTGTGTCATATAACCCATTCCGAATAGTGATACGACGTTATGGATTGCAATTGAAGACCGGTGGTGAAGACCGGGTATTTGTGAGAACGATAGGATAACCTATCGATTGTCTCTGCACCGAGTAGCTACAGTATAGAGATTCCCTTAGTGATGGGAAGTCCGATCGGGATTGTGGATGCCCGGATTTGCAAGGGCTTCTTCGGAAGTGCGTTCGGTTCTGTTCGAACTCGGAACAGACTTGTATGGTTGTATGTCCGACATTACACTTTGAGATATTAAACTGATCTCTATCAAATACATTTCTGCTTGGTGGCGGAGAATTTATTCTCTTAGCTTAACACCCTTCTCTGGGACGTACGATCTCAGAGGTTATGTAGTTGATATTTATCAGTGATATATTCCTAATTTGGTAATGTGGCATGCTGAGTGCTGCTGTGTGATGATCATTGGTTGATCATTTGTGATATGATCATTTGTTTGATCATTTATCTTTGTGATCATTGCTTTGGTCATCTGTTGACCCAAAGCATGGCTTGGTGCCAAAGCGTAGCTTTGTGGACGAGACTGCTTCAGGACCTCACACACCGGAAATGGTCGAAACAGGAAAGATGCGGCAAGGTTATGAGGGTCGCTCCCTTTAGGGTGTGTCATTCCCTTCTGGTAAAGGGTGGTATCATGGTATGGAGCCCAGATACTTACTCATGTGGTTGCTCCAATCTCATTTACTGTGTAGTTGTTGCTTTGAGGCGCCTCGGATAAAGGTCCCAAAGGACCGGGGGATGGCATATTCGTGTAGTAGTTACCTAGTTACAGAGGTAACCCGGCCTTGTGTTGGCAGAGATCTAACCGTAACATTAGTTCTCGGGACGTCCCGCCAGAGGCGATCCCATTGACAGTAGGAAGTTCCTTAGCCTGACCATTTGTTGGAAATTCAATCAAAACAATACGCGCCCTGTACGGTTTTAGTTGTATAACCTGCCATGGAATGCGGTGGTAACCTGCTATTGAACATGGTAGCTATAGTAGACATACGACGAAATTTCGTATGCTGGCTAGGATTTATATTTTATTTTCGAAATGGTTTTCCACACTTTGCACTTATAATAATAATATCAAAGAATTTCTCGTATTAAGCATATTTGACTATCATAAGGAGAAATCTCCTCCAATTCTGCGTTTGCATTGTGTGTGTGGCGGGAGGCCTTATGGTAGTTTCATTTTCTAAAAAGCATTGCGAGTTTCAAATTCAAATTCTTTTGTTTGTTTTAAGGACCAAATGTTTTTGTTTTCTCATACCAGTCTCATGACTGACCTGGAGTTTATTGTTTCTTTCCTAAACTCTGGGTGCCCACTATTTTCCCACACGGGCAGTCTAGAGTTGGTTTTTTTCTTCAGATAGTTAGGTTTAGTAGATTATCTGGAGCTAGTTCCGTCTTTGGATCGGGACTGCACTTGCTTAGCTTTGTGCATCGTTATTGAGAGTTCGAGCTATCGCTGGATTGGTGATTTGGAGATGGAGATTACCGATGCTGGAGTTCTTTCTTGAAGACCATATTAGAGATTTTTGTTCTGCTGCTGTGTTATCTTGTATCATATCTCTGATGTATAATGATATCTATTGTGTCATCTGTTATCTTGTATCATATTGTATCAGATATTGTATCAATGTTGTATATTGATATGTATTATTCATTTCTTCCGCTGTGTTGTACTTAATGTGTTATAAGCTCCGGCGAACCAGGTTCGACGTTTGAATCTGTGGCATTTGAATACGTGAGTCGTATTCGGTGCCGATTTTCGAAGGTCGAGTCAGGGTCGTTATATTACATCTTATAGAATTAACTATCTTCAATGATGAACCGAATCTACCCTAACCGCACAAATTAGGACAATTAATGGCAATTAGTTTCACACTAACTACATTAATTATCAATAGAGATCTTAATAAAACCGTTTATTTATTTAAAATCTTGCTATTCATAAACAGACATTTTTATGGGTATAAATAACATTGAATCACAATACATTTCATTAATGCATGTTTCATTTCATATAAATTCCCCTTTATTAACTGAATCACATTAACAAAACGAAAATAATTAATTTAGATTTATTTGCAATCGATTTCCATTCTTAACTTAATATACCAAATAAATGGTTAACCTAATTATGTTACCTTTTTACATTCAAATTCACTTACAACTATCATCAACAACAATGTTGCCATTGATTTAGATTTAATTAAATAAATTAGATGAATGGGTAAAATTTTATAATTATTCCTAATGCCAAAGTTACTCACATTCATACTTAATTACCAACTACAATTTTATTATAATTACTTAATTTGCATTGATTTAATCAAATTGAAATTTAATACGTATTATTTCCTCCATTAATATAACCTTTGAATTAAATTCCCAATTCTCCAATTACTGCCTTAAAATAAGTTTACGTTTCTATTAATTTCCATTTCCGCTTCCGTTATTTTATATTACAATCATTAAAGTAACGTTTAACATCAGCACAACCATTATAATTACTTAACTTTTAAATGAACTTTATTTCCAATAAATTCATTAACCACTTAATTGGGTAATTTATAATACTTGTTATCATATCCTTAAATTTACACTTAGGTTTATGTTAAATTCAATTTATTTTATTTCATAAATTGATTAAATATTTACATCCACTTATTACAAATAACTTCCATTTGATGTAAAACCTAGTATACATTTACATGAATCCAATTTCATTCCATCCATTAATGGGTATTGCATTGAAATTAAATTTATTAGCTTATATCAACATTACTACCATTAATTGCAATAGAATTACCAAATTTATTCAATACCCTAAATAAATAACATATATTAATTCATTAAATTAATTTACCATTTACCTTTGTATTCTTATATTCAAATCTTATCCTAGTATAACCCTTTACATTACTTCAATTATTCATACTTTCATTTCAACTGTTCATACTTATCTTAAATTTCCATGGTTTCATTCCATTTTCAACATTCGCTTCATTATTAATTATAAATTTTCTTCATTTCTTCCTAAATTAAATTACAAAATCTTAATTAAATTAAGTAATTAATTTCTCAAAATTTATGGGTCGTTACAGCTAGGGTTTGGTTCACGTGAGAGAAGAAGGGCACGTGGCCTCTGCGTGGTATAGGTTTAATTTTGTTTTAATTTAATTTAATTTCGATTACTAAAGTTCAAATTTGCATAACTTGTGCATACGAGGTCGAAATTACGCGCGGTTTTCTCCGATAGATTCGTATTGGAATTCCGGACATTTTGGCATTGGTTTGGACGAATTCTGATACTGTTTAATTTTTGGATTTAAATTGAATTTAAATTCAATTTAAATTCAAAAGGTGAGTGTTTTAACCCACTTACAACTTCCAAAATTTCATATGTTTGTTAAATTGATTTATGATATGAGTAGAAATTTATTTATGACTGTTTGGCATAATTTTATCATCATTCCAGTTAAATTTAATTTATTTACTTAAATTGATATTTAATTCATTTTTGCATTAAAACTGCCAGTTAAATTATTAGTTAAATTTATTTTTGCATATAAACTTCCAGTTAAATTATTAGTTAATTTGTTTTGCATATAAACTGTCAGTAAATACCTGAAATTATCATCTGTTCTATATTGATGTGGTTGTTTGAATTGGATGATGATTGTGCTAAATGGTTGATGGTTGATATTGGATAAATGATGTTGTATTATATATTATTATAATTGCAAGTTGTATGCATTTTATTTCATTCGGGATTACAGTTTGAAATGATATATAACCGTAATTTTATTTTAAATTACGGATTGAAATGATAAATATCTGTATCACTTGACCATAGGATAGAAAATTATATACAGACACCACGGTCTATATGTATATATATATATATATAATTATTTTTTTGAATTGATTTCTATGGTTTTTTGTAAAGAAATATATGGGTTATATAGATACTGATTTTAGATGTTATATGAATGCTATTTTATTATTGATTTTAGCTATGTATAAATTTGTTTTGAATTATAAAATAAACTAAATAATAAAGTTTGATTTCTTTTATATAATATGGTTAAGTATCTATTTAAATTCTGTTGTATATCGAGTTTATAATGACTCAAATAATATTAAGGTTGGAAGGTAAATGTGAATTTGATTTGAATTAAAGTATTTAAGAATTATTCTCGATAAAATTTTATTTGAAATGTAAATAAATTTAAATTTAAAAGGTATGATTTTATAACTTGATTTTGTTTAGAGGATTTAAATGAATATCAGATTGATTTAAATGAATATTATCAAGTTAATTAAATTAAAAGAATATCCTATTATTTGATGTTTAAAGGTTTTACTTAAATGATATTTGATTTATTAAGTAAACATTTCAAATTTAAATAGTAGTAATTGAATTTGATATATATGTAATAATCAAAGAATTCGTTTTGAAATGGTGGAATATTTAAAGCTTTGAAATATATGGAAATTATTTTGTTTTATTTGGGGATTTAAATCTATATTTGGAATTGATTTGTGAAGGTGAAGAAGCTATTTTATTATATAATAAAGTAATTTAATATTTAAACCATTTAAGTGGTGTAGTATGTTTCAAAGTTATGAAATTCAAAGTTTTATGTTTTGAAAAGCTATATTTCAAGTTTTGGTTTCGAAATATTATAACTTTGAAAATGTTATGGTTTTAGAAAGGGATATGCTTGAAAATGATATCATATTGATTTGGTTTTTAAAAGAGGAAGTGATATCGTAATTATATGGTTTTGAAATGGATATTTTATTCTAGTTTTTAAAGTATAAACTATTTTGAAAGGACCACAGTGTTATAATAACGTTTGGTTGTTAAAGAGACCGGGATCGAAAGTTGTCATACTCTCTGCCAACTCCACAAACCACTTTAACAACCGTGTACACGGTGGAGGTTCCAGTATGAAGTAGGATGGTGGCGGCGTTCCTTTGAGGTAAATACGTGGACCCGACTCCCATGAGTTGGCATAAGGTGGCTAAAACAGGAGCGATTCTCGGGCCAATGAGATCATTCCTCTGATCGGATGCACTCCTTCGATATTATACACTGGCTTTTGGATTGATTCAGTGGCCACTTTTTATTTTTGATTTTGGGGGTGTTGTCGAGGTGGGCGGCAGTAGCTGCTACGCGTTACCACCAGTCCGGATAACAATTGGTATATCTACCTTGGCATTGCCCAGTTGTGCCATGTCACCTACCATAGCGTGCCTTGTACGAGTTTGTTTTTCTCCGGTAGCCCGTGGAGTATTTAGGGCAGTCTTCCGATCTGGAGATGCGCTGATACTGGATGGGCTACTGGGACTATTATTGTGTTAAGGGGAATATTAGGCCACTCCTTAACGCTATTAAAAAGTAAGTTTATTTTACAATTAGACACTATAATAATAGCGAAATATTACTACATAGTAAATAGTTTAACGGATCCTTAGGGGATGTAAATCCCGACCATCTCTTGAGTTACTGTACTCATATTTATTTCTCTTAATTTAATTCACATAACATATTTTAGTTCTGACTCGAGTGGTTTGTCTTTTCAATTCGCTTGGGTCAGCCTAAGCATTTCAAGAATCGAAGACTTTATCTCTGGAGGACGAAGACGAAGATTTGTAGTACTATTAATATTATATTATTCCACTACACCATTTATTCTGCTGCATTTTTAATATTCTCTGGTATGTGTAACTCTGATATGTGTAGTATGAATAAAATCAAATATTTTGTAAAACAGATTCATGAACCGTATATTTGATTATTATATTTTGTCGTTCCGCTGCAAGATTCTATTTTGTTTTTTCTTTCTCTGCTTTTTCTTAACTACCCTATAACAATCCGCCCTTCTGTATGGTTTAAGCCTGACGTGTGTGGTTTATCGTCAGTTTTAAAACGTACAAAAAGGAGGGGTCTTACACCGATTGACAAAAACAACCCCGCGCCGCCGCTTACGACCACCTGTGAGCTCGCCGACCAACCCAAAGCCGCATCATGTCACCACGCGTCGATTCCCCCTGGTCCGATCGATCTCGATACACTAACGTTGACGTACGAACCTCGACAATCTCCTCGACCAAACAGGTCATCGAACCCTAGTTCGACGTCGCCAGGCTACTACGACGCTCTAAAAATCCAACGATCATTTTTCCAGTGACCTCCAGGCTGCCAGCTACCTCTAGCTCCAATCACGACTCTCCACCCTTCACCAATCGTCGAAAATCAATGAAGAAACCAAAAACGATCAACTCGAGATATCACAATGTTCCCAAACTTAAAATCTTAATATCTATATCATAATTCATCATTTCTAAGTTCGAATCAGGATATATAATTAAAATTTGGGGTTGAGATACTTGATTTTTCTGACTTCAAAAGATTTTCACTGTAATAATCTTATACCAGTAATCTACTTGTTATTTATTCCTAAAAATATTTTTAAAAATTAAATCTGATAAATACAAACAAATTTCTTTTAAAGATCATAACATAAAACTGTATATATAAAGATATATGAATTTTCGAACCTGATTTAGTTTGTTAAAATCAAAGAGAGACCAGTTTATCCGTACACAGACATGCACATACATATATGCACAGTAATTCGATATACGTCAAACAATTTACATCCATGCAAAACGTATTACTTCACAAATTTATCACATGCAACCAGATCAAACAGATTAAGCTAAAAAGAATGGTTATTTACTCACCAATTTTGAAAACAGAGACCAGGACTTGTTTTTTTGTCTGGAACTAGATTTTGAAACAGCAATTTGATTATTGATCCGCTACTTGAATTTGATTTGAAATTGATCTTCTTTAAGTTGATTTTGGATCTTGAATTTGCTGCATGGTTTACTTTAGATCAGGCTGAAATTGAAACAGTTTTTGATTTAGTTTGATTTTGATTTGATTATCTTTACAGTTTTGGTTTTGAAGATGAAAGAAAAATAAATGGAAAGAGAGAAATAAAACGAGGGAAGTTTTTAAACTGAAAATAACCTGGTTTAAACACTATTAATATATATCAATTTTTAGAAAAAACACACTTGCCATTTGTTAATTGCAAATTATACTAAGCTTACACATGTTAATGCATGTTTTATCATCTTCCAAATGTCAATGCATGTATTTAAAATATTTTCTTATGCTTTTATTATTATAGATGTTTTATGAATTATGTTTATATTATAAATTTATCAAGTTTTACTTAATATTATAAAACCCCTTTTATTTCTTTTCTAGATTTAAGCTCAAGCTATTGTACTTGGACTATATATATATATACTAGTGTTAAAATGTAGAGTTTTAAATCTTATTTATTTTTTGAGATTTTGAAAATGACTTTGGAATAAATAGAATATCTTATACATCCATATTATAACAAACTTCCCTATATTTTATTCCATAGACACACACACACACACACATATATATACTCATATACATTATAAAGCTTGTATATATCTATTATATATATATATATAGATATTTTATCTTGAACTAAATAGTGAAATATATTATTTATTTATATACTATAAGATTTATCATCTCCAAAGATTTATAACTCAACATTTGTTATAGTTTCAAATATATATATATATATCCAGATATTTATCAAAAATTTATTTGTTCAACTTACATATTAGTATTTTAATAAATTAAATCCTGTTAATTACCAATTAACATATGTCCAAAAATCCGGGTTATCACATTCCTCCCCCCTTTAAATATTTTCGTCCCCGAAAAGGAACGAAGCCAGAATTTATTTACGAAACTTATTATTAGTTAAATTATTTTTAAACATTTTTGAACTCTCAACTCCCATTATTTAAAATTTTTAAAACACTTTTAAAAACTACATAATATTGCCAAAATAGCTTTATAAAAATACTTTGTAACGACCCATAAATTTTTAATAATTAAAATTGTTAAATTGATAAAATTTTGGTAATTTAGTATAAAGAAAAATAAACTTTGTAATAAAATAAGGAAGGAATGTTAAAGTGAAAATGCATATTTTATTCATAAGGTAATATAAAAGAATGAAACTTATCTAAATGAATTCATTTGAGGATTCAATCATAATAAATGTACACATTTAACAAATTCAATATAATTAAGAACAACTGTTAATACAAAGGAAAGAAATTAATTAAATCCATCAGGTCATTGCTTGATTTCTTGCCTTTTTCTACATGACCTCTGTATTTCTTGTTTTAGCCATACAAACTCTTTTCCCAGCCGTATATTTCTCATTTGCGAATCATGTACACGAAGATTTATTTCTCATTTCAAAACTCCTCATTTTCATTTGCATTTAAGAATAAAACATATATACGTTTCTTTCTCCTTAACTAATGCCTTTTCTGTTTCTTAGCATTTACTCTTACTTTGTTTGCCATCCAAACCTTCTATGTATCAACCCAAAAATTTAAATAAATGTTTTATTTATTTTGTTTGGATAATTTTATTATTTAAAATATAAATTTTGGTGTGGATTAGAATTCTACACATGAATTAAAAGAATATTTTCCGGAAATGTAAATTTTGTCAATATGGTCAATCTTTGACTTCTAAATTTGAAAATTTAGAAGTTTTAAATTTTGAATTTTATCTTTTATTTTGAAAGTAAATAAAATTTTAAGAATACTGCTTTTCGTTGAATTCTGATTTATAATGTGAAAGTTATGCCTTTTTAACCATTGTGTGTAAATTTGCTGTATTTAACAAAATTATTTACTTTAAATTATATAAATAATATTTCATTTTGTCATGTAATGTTCTAATTTATGTTTTTAGGGGTAAAATAACTTATTTTGTATATATTTAGGTTTTAAAACATTTTAAAAGTGTAATTGACATTTTTCAGCGTCAGTTGTATTTTGTTTACAATTTCTAATTTCCAACTTCAATTAATTTAAGAAATTCTTTATTTTTTTTATATTTTTCTTAAGAACTTATTTTATCCTCATTCTCACTTTATTTTGTTTCTCAAAGATTTATTTTAAACCATTTTTAAGAAGAGTTGTAATTTCCCAAAGTTAAGTGAATTGTGTTTGCAATTTTCTTAAGCTAGTTTCAATAAATTAAGCTATTTTCTTTATTTATCTTTCTATTTTCCTAAAATATAATTATTTATTTTCTTTTTCACTTTATTTCAGTTTGTTTTATTTTATTCACTATTTTTATTTGTCTTATGGTGTGGTAGAAAATTTTCCAAGCTAGTGGTATTGTGTGTAAATTTTTAAGCCTTGTTCAATTTAATAAACTATATCTTTAATTCTTTTCCATTTTTTTTCTTGAAATCATTGTCCAAAATTTTAATAAATATAGGCAATTTCTGTAATTTTGATTTTGGTTTAAGTTTAACCCTAATTGAAATTTTAAATTCTAAGTTCTAAGTTCAAATCTTTCATATAAAGTATATATATGTAAAATATTTATTTCACGATTGTTTTATTTATTATGGTTATATACTTTTTAAATTAGGAAATAAATATTGCGTAAAAGGGGAATAAAATTTTACGTTTCTTTATAATATATACATCAGTTTCTTAGTTAAATGATAAACAAATCAAACAAATGTAAGCAAATCATATTTTGAATTAAGTAATAAATAGTGTATAAATAAGGTATATAAATTTCACGTTTTAAATTTTGTACGTTTATATCCGTTATTGCTGATTTGTTGGATGCTAAAAGGTACGTTATTTTTCTGATTTATTTTTAGCATATGTACTGAATAAATAAGAAACGTATAAATTTTTAATATGTTACTTTTGCTAAATATTGGGCGTACATTTCAGTGTATTTATTGCGTCTATAGTACGCATTCTTAAATTCTTACCTTAGTTGTAAATAAATAAATTTATTAGTAGACATGCATTTCAAAAGTGGGAAGGAATTAACTATAGCCGTTCAAATTTATTACTTGCACTGTCATTCACGTACAAACTTTCTACACTTTCCTTTTCTCCTTCTGTTTTAATAGGAACCCAATCCATCTATTTTACTAACGTCCAAATCAAATATTTCTTTCCGTTTCTTTTTCCCTCAATCAATGCAACTTCTTCTTTTAAATATAAACATGGTCAAAAATTCCATTTACCTCTTGTGTATAATAGGAATAAAATTTTCCACTTTCCCTTGCTTCCTTGTTTTAAATTGGTATAAAGTCTTTGTTAACGTTTAAAATCGAACGCTAACACCCCAGTGTATATTGAGATTGAGTGAAAGCACCACCCGTGAACACAGGAACTAAAAACGAGTAGAAAAGTCACAGAGAAAGCAGAAAAGACAACAGTTTTTATAGTGGTTCGGCTTCAGGTAAGCCTACGTCCACTTTAATCCTCTTTATTACTGAATCAATTACAACTTTACAACAGTCTTCAATTACAATACTGATGAGACAAACAACTAGAACTCCGATGCAGAAGAATTCTTTGAATCCATGTTGATTGTGTTAGATTTCCTCTTGAAGTTTGTTGAGATGCCCTTAGTACTTGAAGTGTCGAATGAGTCGAGAATTCAGCAGAGTATCCGCGCTTAAAGAGATCGGCCAAAAGTCCCTTGAAAGTTGGAGATGGCAACGTATTTATAGAGAATTTTGGGCAGGAAACATTACCAAGTCCTAACTCGTAACCGACCTAAATTGGGTCGTGGACGACTTAAACTAGGTCGTGGGTCGGTTGCGACTTAACTGCTAGGTCGAGACTTCGGAAAGGCATCCTTACTGAACTCTGGATATATCACAAGTCCTAAGCCGTGTACGAGTTAAGAGGCCGCGTGCTAAGTAGCTGTATCGGACTTGCCTTCCTTTGCCTGGGTCGTGTACGACTTAGCATAGGCCGTAAGTCGGTCGCGACTCAAGTATAGTTTGTGATTTTGTCCCTGTCCTGAGCAGTTAGAGCGGCAACCTCCTTGGATAGTTAGATCGTCATCTATCTTAGGCCAGCATCCATGTTCGGTAACCTACCTAAGCCTTGAGTCGGTATCCCCTTAAATCTTAAGTCAGCATTCATTAAGTCGGTAACCTTTAAGGCATTAGGCCGGTACCCATGTTAGG
The DNA here is from genome assembly GCA_030765085.1 of Allium cepa. Taxonomy (NCBI): domain Eukaryota; kingdom Viridiplantae; phylum Streptophyta; class Magnoliopsida; order Asparagales; family Amaryllidaceae; genus Allium; species Allium cepa. Next base: position 887,244,302 of record CM060943.1, on the reverse strand, counting down.
TCGGTAGCTATCTTAGGTCGTATCCTGTAGGTCTTAGGTCGGCATTCCTGTTTTAGGGCTTAGGCAGTTAGATCGGCATCCATGCTAGGTCGGCAACCTTTTGGGTCGGTAACTTTTAAGTCGCTGAGTCATGGCCGGGGCGGAGTTAACAGTCTTTGATTCCTCCTGACCATTTCAAAATAAAATATTGCTTGCCGTTTCTCCACTCCATCAATACAAGTTTTTCTTTTAAATATTCAACGCAGTATGAAAGATTCTTTGCCACTTTTTACAATTTATTTACGCAACCCCTAATACAAATACAACAGCACGTTCCCATTATTTCATCACCATATTTTTGGCCTTCATCATCCTTATTTCGTGCAAGAGCTCTGCATCAAGTATGGCCGCAAATTCTCTTCTTCTTCCTTCTTTTTTTTTCTTTTTTTTTCTTCTTGTATTTTTCTTTTATCTCCTATCGACTGCTCCACTTGTGCTCGGCTACTCCACCACTTTTCACGACCGCATATACACTTCCTCTACCACAGCCGCAGTACAACCACCTCTCCTTACCTGACATAACCCAAGCACTTGCATGTGGTGTTAGGCTAAACTATGATGAGCCCATGCCTTACTAGCCTTGCAGTTGTGCCGTGCTCTTGATGATCTGGACCATGTAAAAAAATAATATAATATATTAAGTAAATATAAATATGGCATGCGCCACCTTGAGTTTAGCCCAGCCTAATTTTTTTTCCAAACTCTTCTATTTGCGTGTTTCAGTTTTTTATAGAAAAAAAGATTTCGTTTGTGCACCACCTTTGCACTTTAATCACAGCCGAACACTGTGTGATTGAGCCAAACCCTTGAACCATATTGCTGTGCATATATCAGTTTACTTTTCAACATACCACTTCATGCATGCATGCATTTCAAAACATAAACTTGGACAAGGCCGAGTATGTGGGGCGTTGGTCGAGTTGTGTGGTGAAGTGGTCGAGCAAAATTTGGTAATTATCCTCTTATTTAAATCTCGTTTCAGTTTTGATTTATTTAAAAATTTGCTTTGATCGTAATTGGATTCGCGTACTTTGTTTTATTTATTTATCTTGTTTCAAGATTTGAATCGGATTGTCTTACTTTCCAATATTTGATTGTGCCTTCTGTACGCTGTTTCTGGTGTGGTTGTCGTAGTTTTGAATCCAATCTACAGTAGCATAGAGGTGAGTATCCTCACCAGACAAACGTACTTATAGATCTGTAAATTAATAGCATGTGTAATTGTAGAATGGTTTTATTATATTTTACTTGCCTGTGATATAAATTTATGATGTTAAAAAACCCTGTTATTAAATTGACACATCATTAGTTATATTATATACAGTTGTATTATTTATTTATTTACTGTTTTATCACACTGCAAATTCCCTGTAGAATAGAATCGATACGGGCTGAAACGATAGGCATGAACGATATTTATTTATTTATTTAGTTATTTGTTTAATTTGGGATTGCGGGTTTGAAATGATAGAACCCGAATTTTGTTTGTATATTATGGATTGAAATGATATATTATCCGTATCACTTGACCTAGGTTAGAAAATATTATACAGACCCGTGGTTATTATATATATATATATTTTTTGGAAATATTAAATATTTTTAAATTAGTATGTTATAATATTCTATTTAAATTTGGATTAAAATGATTCTTAGAAGCATAATGATTTTGTACAAGTTAAATATCTACATAAATAAATAGGTAGGTTAGAATTTAAAGTATAAATTTATTTTGTAAATTTTGACTTGTAAAATAAAATGAAATTCAAGTTAAGTAATAAAATATGATATTTTGGTATAAATTTGAATATACAGTGAATAAATAAAGGGTTAAGTTGTTTATGAATTAAATAATTAAATAAAGTGAATACTTAAAAATGGAAGTTGAAAAAATAACTTAATTTAGAAATGTGAAGTTGGTTTTAGAATAAAGGTAAGTAAGAAATAAATTGGAAATTAAGTTATTTTGAAATGGTAATTAAACTTAATTATATAAAAATTTATAGAAAATTGTGCGCTTGATTTTAGTAAGTAAAGCATAGAGAAGTTTGATATTTATTTGCAAAATTTACTTTATAAAAATCATAGATTTTTGAGTAATGTAAATGACTATTTCAAAGGGAAAAATATGATTTTATAAGTTAAATTTATTTAAATAAAGGTTTAATTATTGCTGAAATTATATTGAGGTCTGAAATTTAAATTTACTTAAATCCGTTGAAAAGGATATTACCGTACTTTGCAAGTGCTATTGTTGATGCAAATGAACTAAGGCTAAACCTTTGGGATTTATACTGGATTTTGTAAGAATAATAACTTCACCCTTAAATAGTTTAAAATGAAGTATTTTGATTGAAATATGAACTATTTTTGGATTTTATAACCACGGGTAATAACAACGTTGGTTGTTTAAGAGACCGGGATTGGATATGGGCATACTCTCTGTCGATACCGAAAACCACTTTGACAGCCGTGTACACACTGGAGATTCCAGAATGAAGTAGGATGGTAGTGACGTTCTATTGAGGTATGTACGTGGACCCGACTCCCGTGAGTAGGTATAAGGTGGCTAAAACAGGAGCGATCACGGACGAACGAGGTAGCACCTTTGATCTGACGCACTTCTTCGTATGCCATTCTATTACTTTGTAATTGTTTGGTGCGCACCTTTGATTTCAGGAGTGTTGCTCGAGGGGGGTGGTAGTAGAAGCTACGCGTTACCACCTTTCCGAAAGCGTAATTGGTATATCTACCCCGGCATTGCCTAGTTGTGGCGCGTCACCTACCCTAGCGAGCCCCGTACGAGTTTGATTTGTGTCGTACCTATGGAGTATCCTCTGGTAGCCTCCCGATCAGGAGGTATTACGGTACTGTATAGACTATTGACACTATTATGTATTAAAGTGGAAAATGTAAAGCCTTAACGCTATTTAAAAGTAAGTTTATTTTACCAATAAACACTATTATAATAACGAATTTTACTACATAGTAAATAGTTTAACGGATCCTTAAAGGATGGGCGGTCCCAAGCATCCTTTAAGTTACTTGCCTTTATATTACAGTTCACTTGAATTAGCTTACACTGTATAAGTATGTATGTCCTGACTCGAGTGTTTGTGTTTATTTCTTATGCTCGGGTCAGCCTGAGTATCAGTTCGGACTTCACCTTCCCCGGAGCTAGGAGTTTTGAAGATAATCTCTTTTAAGCTGCTGTCTATTTTCCATTCAACCTTTTATCTTAGCATATGTCATTCGAGACAAATGGATTTGTGATTTTCTGTGGTTATTTCAAACTGTTTTGGTTTTAAAACTATGTACTTTATACTTATTTTGAGACTTTGTGATAGTGGCTTCATGAACCACTAGGTTATTTCAAATTCCGCTGCGAGTATTCTGATTTCTGTGTCTGTGATTCTGTGATTATTTATTTACTGTATATTCTGAGATTCGCTAAATTTTATTTACAACGCGGTATTTTGAACAATTCAAGTCTGATATGTGCGGATGCGAATGGTTGAAAATACTGGGTCGTTACATTTGGTATCAGAGCTTTGGCTCTAGGCAAAACTTAGCATGTATGGTAAATTTGATTTACAGAATCACTTTCACTCGAGCTTGAATCTCTTCCTTTTGATTCGATTTCCTTTGAATTTTGGAACATTCCTTGCGGTTCCAAACTTCATTCGTTTCCCTCATTATTCATCTTCTTTCGATTCTGGAGTGTCCTATAACTCCACTTCGGATGATCTTTATAATGAATTGACGGTCTCGCCAATATTCTAATAAAGGGTTGAAACTCCTTTACAATTAGCTTTGATTCACCAGAGATTTATATTTATCCTCGGTTTAGATGCTAGTATCTTTGGTTATTGTGACTCCCCACCTCTATACCCACGCTAGCCAAGGACACTACAGGGTAATGCCGTCAACTAACACGGATAATAAGGCTGGTTGGGAGAGACCATCTATAGCCTTGCTCTAACTATCTATTGAATATATCGACAATAAACATACCAAGCATGTCGACATACCCAATGAATACTTAAAACAAAACCATAGGTGGTTGAAGGATCTATCAGAACAGAATATAACAACTCAAATGTAATATACATCATAGAACAGTAGATCATCATATACACATATACAGATACATAACAGAGTTTACAAAATAATAAATGTCAAGTGATATAGCAAACCACAATATACAGACGAATCCCAAAAGAATACATATAACAGAGTTACAACAAAATAGGACTACACGAAAAGCTTTAACAAAAAGGAACAAGCTGAATAGTCCATGCGGAAGCAAAATAGGCTAAGTCCAAAAGCACCTAACCTGAAACATCTCGGTCTGACCCGAGTATAAAATACACGGGTCAGTCTAGCTAAACAAATCAGTTAGATAAACTGAACAACAATTAACCTGCAAGGTTACAAGGCATAACAAATATCTCTAAAGGAGATAACACAATCATCTAACAAAAGATGAATCATATGATAACAAGCCTCATATCATCGGCAATATATAGAAACAAAGGATAAAAATATCCCAAAGCAAGCCATAAAGGCAAATAACAATTACCCATAAGGTATACAAGTTCCACAAGGTAAATGCTACGCATCATGCGGCTCAAAAAGACCAACACCGAAGGGCGATACCAAGGGAATATACATATGAATGAAACATCAGAAAATTTGCTCGAGCTCAGTACTGTACAAACAAGGATCCATGAGCCCGAAGACTCCAAACCCAATATCATCCATGCGGCTCATAACGACCAACATCAGAAGCGATACTAAAGGGCAACCCAATATCACCCATGCTGCTCATAACGACCAACATCGGAAGCGATACAAAAGGGCAACAAACCCGAAGGCACAAACCCGAAGGCACATACCCGAAGGCACATACCCGAAGGCAACAAACCATAGTGGTGAAGGTCAGAGACCCAGTACTGGACACCACTAACTGGCGGAATGTGTCATAACTCTCAAAAAAGAATCCGAAAAGTGGTAACGCGAGTCCCATAACCACTCGTTCGCACTAAACGGTTTACTATCCGTTAGTTAATTTCACACTCAAAGCAGTACAAAGTCACCTCATATCATCGGTAAACCAAACCCGAAGGTTAAAACGATCAATTGAATAGGTCGGGAATTAATCGAAAAGATAAACGCACAGATTCATGGTCCGTGTTTTGCCCAACAATTTAATCACCCTTCCACTTCGCTCGAAGTGCGAAATTGTGCGTGTGTTTTAAATAGAATTTATAAATCGGAGAAGCGAACTTTTAATACGATTTGAAGAAATCATTTATAAAACCCGTGAATGAATTCAAAAGGGAATCATTAAGGTTAAATATGCATAAATAACTAATTGGAATCAATGTACATCGATTAAATTTGGAAAACTAAATGAACAAGGCAATTTGGAAAAAAAAGCATATTCAGGCGTCTGAAAGAAGAGATTCAGATGTCTGAATCTGGAATTCAATTTCTTTTTCAAAAGAGAAATCAGACGTCTGAACCCAAGTTTTCAGACGTCTGAAATAGCATATTTTGGCCTATTTCCTTTCTGGTCGAAATTAAACACTTTCAGACGTCTGGAATATAAATTCAGACGTCTGAATCTGGAGATGAAAATGTTCCCCAGAATAATATTCAGACGTCTGGAATTACTGTTTCAGACGTCTGAAACTCAATGTTCAGGCATTTCCTGAACCTGGGCCATTATAGCCAAACAAATCGAAAGCAATCGGATGCGTGTTGATTATGGGCTTACGTTAAACGACTACCTAAGCTTAACAACACACCCAAACATTCCGAACAACATAAACATCATCCATATAAGGATTTTCAAAGATTTGGCTTCAAAATCATAATTTGGCAATTTCACCGAATCAACCCAAATCAAAAGCAAAAGAACATATGAACAATTGTTAGGAATTCATGCCTAACATCAATGATATCAAAAGAAGTAGATGTGAGTTCAAAACTCACCTTATGTCACAAAACAAAGAAGAAGAAGTTCAATGCAAGGAGAAGACCAACAAATCTCCACTTCTACTCTACTAGCTTCAATCTAAGATCAAAACAAGTATTTTCCTAAGTTTAGGTTTAGGAATTTCTGTGATTGAAGAGAGAAAGAGATAGAGAAGATGAAGAGGAGCTTACCTATGTCTTCTCTTTGATATTGGAGCAAGAATCAAGTTACAAAGAAGAACTAGGGCTTGCAAATTTCTATTTCTCTTTCCCTTCCACCATTTTCAGTTTTTCTTAAGCTAAGAAATGAAATGAGGGTGAATTGATGAAGAGAGGGCTGAGTTAGGGGTTTAAACTAACAAATGGGCTGAACCCAAACCCAAAACCCAAATAGAAAAGTTGCAAAAATTCACAAACTCCAAACATATCGAAGTTTACACTTAAAAAGATCGCAAACGCCATTTTGGAACCAATGGAGGTGGTTTCGAGTTCCAATTCGGCCATTTGCAGAAAGTAACATTTCGGACCTAAAAATCCGACTAACGACGCTATATTTAAACAAAACATTTAAATATATAATCGTTAAATATGCGGGTTGTTACAGTTATTCTAAACTCTATCTCTTCAGATCAAATGTAGATTTACCCTATAAAATCCACATCGATCTTATTCTTTAAGTCACGGTTGACCCGGTTAAGGTTGCCCGTGATTTATATAAACTTATCTAGTTCCTTAATCTGTTATTTAATCATCAGATCTTCTGATTCCAACTTATCTTTAAATCAAAATTCTCTTTGATTTGAGTCCATCAAATTTGAATCTCTATCCTTGTTTTGAAAAATTTATTCCTATATTTGGAAAAAAATCCTAATATTATATATATAAGTATAATTTTCTAAATTTTTATAATTAATTTAAGTAGTTGTCAAGAGATAATAGTCTTTGATTTTTATTTATGGTCTTGTAAACCATGGGTTTTGTCTCACATAAATAAGTGAAGTATAAACAATGGTTATAAATTAATTTGAAAACAGAAATGAATTTAAAACAAGAACTTGAGAATTCAATTTCCGATGGTTTCAAACCTTGTGTTTAAAGTTTTAAAAGGATATATTATTTAAATTATTTTCGAATAGAAATTGTTTCCAAATAATTTTAAAGGTTTAAAAATCAGCGCTTTTCTGTTTGTCGTTGGGAAATAATTTGGTGATGACTGCAGCATCATCAACATTCATTTTTGAGTTTCGATGTTAAGAGACCATTCTGTAGTCTGGCTATAGTGTTACCTTGAGAATTTAATTGATTTGAATCTCTAAATTATGACTTGATTTATAATATAGAGATATATGATTTGAATTTGATTTGACATATTATGTACATATATTTATTTATCTCTAAATGGTTTGAAGGGAATCCGAAATTTTATCTTGAGGAATAATTTCAATATAAAAAGAAAATCAGAATTTTGAATAAATGATTCAAACTTGAGATAATTGAATTTGAAAGTTTTATTTTTATAATACTCAGTTGCCTTTCAATATAACTTACCTTGATTTTTAGAAGTTAACAATGTAATTGGATAATATACAATGTAAAAAGATTTTATAAATAAATTTCGAGTGGTTATAATAAATGTTATACACATAAATTCTAGTTAAAAAAAGATTAATATAGGTAAATAGAATAAAAGGGTAATGGAATAATTTACATTATAATGATGTTAAAGGAACTAAGAATAAATTTAAGCACTTGTAATAAGTGTAAACATATTTAACATAGATGATAAAAAAAATATCGAGAGAAATAAATTTAATTATAATTAGGAATAAAGAAGAAATTAATTATTGAACACATTTTTGAGTATGACAAATGATTTTCAAACTTATGATTTTAGAAATTTTTATTTTAAAATAATTGGAAGATGAAGTAATGAAATTTGAAATAGTTAAATTTAACTTAGGTGAAATTAAATAGATGAAATCAATTATTAATTTAAAATTGAATTTGTATGGTTTAGGTTAAGGATTCTATTTTGAGTTTCAATTTAGTTTTCTTTCAGGTTGTTTCTATTCCCCTACCTTCTTCCTTTTCGAGGACGAAAAGTTTTGAGTGGGGGAGAGTGTAACGACCCATAAATTTTTAATAATTAAAATTGTTTAATTGATAAAATTTTGATAATTTAATATGAAGAAAAATAAACTTTGTAATAAAATAAGGAAGGAATGTTAAAGTGAAAATGCATATTTTATTCATAAGGTAATATAAAAGAATGAAACTTATCTGAATGAATTTATTTGAGGATTCAATCATAATAAATGTACACATTTAACAAATTTAATATAATTAAGAACAACTGTTGAATGGCGGCTTCTGAATTCAGATCTGGAGATTAGGGTTTCTCCCTTTTTCTCCTACCGATTTTCCTAGTTTCTATTCGCTTTCTTCAATTCTTTCTCTTCACACCTGGAACGTCGAGATTAGGGTTTCTCCTTTATTATCCTATCATTTTCTAGTTTCTATATTTCTTCAATTCTTCCTCTACACAGCTGGAACGTCAGTTATATCATGGGGTCCTTGCGGGATGAAGAAGGCTGGGAGGAGGTCAGAAGGAAAAGGGGCAAGGCCCCAATTTCTGGACCAGAACCTAGGCTGAATCTGGGAGGGAACAATTCGAGCAGCGCCGAGATCAATTCAGATCGGAATTCGAGAAGAAGGGCGCAGGAATCTAAAGCTGGACGATCTTCTATAAAATCTATGAAAATGTCAAAACAGTATGCCACTCAACTTGGAAGAAATCAAATTAAATTTATGGTCCCAGAAAATGCTAAATTTTTTTCATACAGTGAGGCAGTCAAAGTAGGTGCAGTTGGAGATTTGGGTAACCTAGATCTGGAATTTATTGAACCAAAAATTGCTGAAGGTAAAAGGATCGGCAATCTTTCACTTGAAGCTATCAAGGAAGCAGAGGGAGGATGGGATTTATGTATATTACTCTATGTGGTTGGATACAAACCATGGTTTAAAATTTTTGAAGGATACGCTAACAGGGTGTTGTCAACGCAAAAGCCGTTTTCTGTTCACACAAGGAATAACGGCTTCTTTGTGGTTAGATTTGGTTCTGAGGAGGATTGTAATAAGATTTTGAAGTCAGGTCCTTGGTTCATGGATCGAAACCTGATCATAATGAAGAGACTGACTCCAAATATGAGAACAGATAGAGATCTGCTTACATCCTTACCTATGTGGGTTAGACTTCCTGGTTTAAGTTTCAAGTTGTGGGGTAATAAGGCAATTAGTGCTTTAACAAGCACTATAGGAGTTCCCATAAAGATGGACGAGGCTACAAAAAACAAAACTAGATTAGCCTATGCTAGAGTTATGGTTGAGGTTAATGCATCCTATGGTTTGCCAAAAATCATTGAAGGTATGGACGATACTGGGAGGAGCTTTATTCAGGAAGTGGAATATGAGAACCCCCCGCCTATATATAGTAAATGCGTGTGTTTTGGACATGTAACAGACGAATGTCCATTGACTAAGACTTGGGTTCCTAAACTGACTCAAGTTAATGAATCAGATAAGGAAAACTCTAAGTTCTCAAGCCTTGAAGACTGTCTAGAATTGGTAAGGGAGGAAGGAGTAAAAGATAGTACTAATGATCTGGAGAAACCATTGGAAGATCCACCTATTATTGAAGTAATACAAGATGATCAATCATCCAAAGAAGAAACCAAGAACTATGAGACGGAGGTTCCAAGTGGTGATAGTATGACAGAAATTGCACAACAATCATGTCAAGATTATCAAAATACAAAGGTCAACTGTGCTCCTACTGATGGGTCTCTAGATAAAAATCAAATAGAAACTTTTTCGTTGAAAACAGAAGTCTTGCCCAGGTCTAACGTCTCCCCTAATAAAGCAATCTGCGTTTCGCGCTCCACAGAGAACACTTCCAAACCGGCAGCCAGAGATCAAAGCCCAACTTCTCCGAAGTTACCTTTGACCTATATTTCTATTCTCAAACGCCCTTCGACTTCATCGGACACTCTTTCATTTTCAAAACCTATACTTTCTAATGACATTTGTATTGATGATTGTTTAACTAATAATGTTAATTATAGTAGAGGAACTGAATCTTGTTATGATATAAAGGTACAAGAAAATCAGGGTCAGGACTCAGGAATAACAGAAGTCATAGAGGAACAGAACACATATGATAATGTTGATGCAGCTCAAGAGGAACAACTATTGCCCAAATCTCAAGAAATAGAATTTGAGAACATACAAAAGGAAAAGCTTGTTCGCAAGAACCGTAAGTGGGTTCAGAAGCTAGGCATTTCTACGGAAGGCATAGGAGAATCCTCCAGGTTGCTGAGGACTCGTAACAATAAGATAACTTAATGTCGATTGCATGCTGGAATGTTAGAGGGTTTCACAACCCTAACAGAATGGGAGAAGTGAGAAAACTTATTGACAAGTTAATATAAGCTGTTTTGGTGTTTTGGAAAATAAGTTGCTGCATCTGGATATTCTGAAGTTAGAAAGAGCGTTGGATGATAGATGGAAAATAATAAGTAATGTTTCTTGTTATTTTAAATGCAGAGTTCTCGTCCTAATTGACAAAAAATTATGGGATTTTAACTATATCAGTATGAGCGATCAACATATCACCGTAGAATTGATCAATACCTCAAAATTTAAATGTAACTTAACCTTTATCTATGCTCAAAATTATGTTACCCTCAGGAAAAGATTATGGAAGAATTTACAGGAGGATGCGATTAACATCTTCAGACCTTGGATGGTTCTTAGAGACTTCAATTGTATTAGAAGCCCCTCAGATAGAAAGGGAGGCAATCCAGTGACGTTTGGAAATTTGTTTGAATTAGATGATATGACCAAGTATACAGGCCTTAATGAGATAATCATTAAAGGCTATCATTATTCTTGGTGGTCTGGTCCAAGTCGAAATATATTTTCTAAGATTGATAGGGTTTTTACAAATCTAGATTGGACCAATGTATTCCCAGATTTATCGGCTGAATATCTGCCTCCTTCAGTGAGTGATCATAACGCAATCCTAGTATCACTCTTCCCTAAGTCTAGGGATAAGAATAGACCTTTCAGATATATGAATCATTGTCCTTTAAATGAGGAATATTTTCCCATGATTGAAAAACTATGGATTTCTAATCATGCAAATAGACCTTTATATCAACTCATTCAAACACTCAAAAATATCAAGACTGAGCTCAAGAAATGGAGTACGAAACAACGTAATACCAAACAAGAGGTTAACTTTCAGAGAGAGAATTGTTCAAGGCTTCAGAAACTTCTGGAAACATCTAACGATCATAACTTAGTTATGGAATTTCAAAATACCAAAATCAAACTGGAAGTGGCTCTTAAAAAAGAATTTCTAGATGCCAAACAAAAAGATAAGTGTGATTGGTTGATGATGGGTGATGAAGCTACCGCTTTTTTCTATGCAAAAATGTCTAGCAAAAGAAGTAGAAGGCGTTTGACTAGAATTGAAGTTGATGGAAGGGTGATTCCGGAAGATATGTTTGCTGAAACAGCTATTGAATACTACTCAAATATGTTTAACCTCCCTTTGTGTAACCAATATCCAGAAGTTATATGCAAAACGATCATTTCTGAGTATGGAGCTAATTTTTTGAGCGATGGTATATCCCTGGAAGAAATCAAGACTGCATTATGGGATATTAAAGACACTACTTCTCCAGGCCCTGACGGTTTTAATTCGAAGTTTTTCAAAATACATCGGAATCTTTCTAAGGAATTAATTTTCAAAGCCTTGAATGATATCTTTCTCAAGGGTTCAATAATCAAAGAATGGAATCATATGTTCTTGCACTTGATACCTAAAAAAGATCATTCTACATGTATTCAGGATTTTAGACCTATTGCCTGTTGTAACACTATATACAAGGTTTTCACTAAAATACTTTGTAACAGACTGGCTCCTTTTATGGATAAGCTAGTGTCCCCAAATCAAACGACATTTATAAAAGACAGATCAATAGGGGATGGAATTTTGTTTGCTCATGAAATTATCAGGGGTCTTGGAAGAAAGGACAATAAATACATGTGTATCAAAGTTGATTTAAAGAAAGCATATGATTCCATTAAGAGGCCTTTCGTTATACATATGTTAAAAAGTATGGAATTCCTAGAAAATGGGTGAGAATAATTGATAACATTATAACGACCCCAGTCTTTTCTATCATTGCAAATGGGGAATCACATGGCTACTTCAAAAGTTCAAATGGTCTTAGACAAGGTGACCCACTTTCCCCTATTCTATTTACCCTGGTTTTGGAATATTTCACTCTATTAATGGACGAAAAAGTCAGGGCAGGGATGATTACTCCAATTTCTGATTTTAAAAATAAGTTGACTCATCTCATTTATGCTGACGACATTATTTTTTTGACAAAAGCCAATGTCCAAACGGCAAATGCTATCAGTGATGTCTTTAAGACCATGAAGAAAGTTACTGGTTTGGAATTAAATTGTGAGAAATCCAACGTTTACTTTGGAAAAGGAGTGGATTGCTGTACTGAAATTAGTACGATCCTTAATATTCAACAAGCGGATCTCCCAATAAGATATTTGGGTATTCCCTTGTCCAGTGCTAATCTGAGGGATAAAGATTGCATTACATTGATAGAAAAGATCAAGCTAAGAATTAGTGGATGGTTAACAAGAATGCTTAGTCTAGCTGGGAGACTAGAACTCATCAAATCTACCATTTACCCTATTATTCAATTCTGGATGCAATGTTTTTGCCTCCCAGCTGCAACTATTCACAAAATTAAACATTTGATCCTCAATTTTCTTTGGAAAAATCGTAGTAGTAAAATTCCATGGGAGATTTTGTGCAGACAAAAAGAAGAAGGTGGAATGGGATTGAGAAATCTAGAAGAAATGAACTGTGCACTATACATTAAATTAATATGGAAGGTAATTAACTCAGTAGGTATCTGGGCGAAGCTCATGAACTGTAAATACATTGGTCATAAAAGCTTCTGGGAAATTAATCAACGTATGGATGACTCGGGAGTGTGGAAATTCATTTTGAAAAATAGACGTGAAGCTTTAAAATGTCTATCTCTTAACATTGCTGATGGAAAAACAACTTCCCTATGGTTTGATCCATGGTTGAATGGTAGTACTATTATGGAACGTATTGGCAGAGACACAGCGTTTAGAACCGGTAAAGAGAACTTGTCTCTCTCAAGAATTTTAAATAATGGAGAGTGGAAATGGAACTCATATAGTTTTTTATTCCAAATACATGCAGAAATAGAAGGAGTCAAAATACATTATGCACGGGAGAAAGACTTTTGGTCTTGGAAATGCTCAGAGGACGGGTTATATCACTTCAAAAAGGTTTGGAACATAATAAGATCTAGCTGTGAAGTTAAGTTTTGGTCATCTTTAGTTTGGAACAAAATACATGTTCCAAAAATGGCGGTGTGCCTTTTTAAAGCCATTAATGATTATCTACTAACTAAATAAAAATTACTACAGAAACAGGTAATTGTGGACTCTAATTGTGTGTTTTGTACCAATCACATTGAAACGATAGACCATCTGTTCTTTCAATGTAATTATACAAGAAACATTTAGCTTTGGAACACAAGAAATTTTTTCAATTTACCAGACAGTCTATTTTCTTTCTCTTTGAAAAAAGATTTACAGAAAATAGTTTCCATCACAAATTCAAAAAATCTTAATTCAGATCTGTTTCAACTCTCCCTATCTGTCTGTGTTTGGCATATTTGGAAAGAAAGGAATGAACGGATCTTTCAAAATCAGTTTACCGAAAGGTCGCAGATATGCAAAAACATCTACCAAACAATGAACATCAGAATGACAAAATCAAAACACTTTAAAAACATCACTGACATGAATGATACTATAGCACAGAAATGGGGATATATCTCCCAATGCTGAATTGGGGCGCATCTTCATTATCATATGATACTGTTTGTCTGAATCTTCTTGCTTTCCTGATTCTCGGCTTTACGTTTCTCAGGTTCCTGTATTAATTACATTGTTTCTCTCCTTCTCTCAATTAATTACATTATTTTTTACAATTACAAAACTAATGATACAATAGAAAGAGTAAAGTTTTGCAGATCCGGTTGGTGAATCATCTGATATTGTGATAGTCTCGAAAATCCTAGAAGCAAACGAATTTGTTAGTTTCCCTAAATAAAGCTAAAAACTTCAATTATTGAGCAACGGAGACTTATCTTGTTAAGTTCTTCATTGATTTGTCTTGAGAAGGTGTTAGTTACTGGATCTGTTTTCATTGGTTGGAAGAAACACAGATCTGAAAGAAGTAGATGGTCAGTAGCATTATTTCGCTCAGATCTGCTCATGAGGAGGATCGAGTAGTTGGAAACACTCATGATGATTCGACTATGGCCGCCAATAAATCTGCTCCTGAAGATGAAGAAGATTAAATCTTTTCCGAGATAGAAACGTTTCATGGAATTTTCAACTATGGCAGCCATTACTGCTTCTCGCTATAATTTGGTTTTGTGGGATGAATAAATGAACTCATTAGGAAGTGTTTGCTTTCCTAATATGTTTCGAGATTTCTCTCGAATCTTCTTCTTAAGGGGCTTATTTTAGGAAAGAAAGTCAGACTTTGTTTACTTAATGATTGTAATTGTTGTACTGGGCTCAGTTTTGTACTGATTTGCCCATAGACTTTTCTATTGTATTTTGATATAGTTTCAATAGAAATTTTGAACCCGATTTCAAAAAAAAAAGAACAACTGTTAATACAAAGGAAAGAAATTAATTAAATCCATCAGGTCATTGCCTGATTTCTTGCCTTTTTCTACATAGCCTCTTTATTTCTTGCTTTAGCCATACAAACTCTTTTCCCAGCCATGTATTTCTCATTTGCCAATCATGTACACCAAGATTTATTACTCATTTCAAAACTCCTCATTTTCATTTGCATTTAAGAATAAAACATATATATGTTTCCTTCTCCTTAACTTATGCCTTTTCTGTTTCTTAGCATTTACTCTCACTTTGTTTGCCATCCAAACCATCTATGTATCAACCCAAAATTTTTAATAAATGTTTTATTTATTTAATTTAAATAATTTTATTATTTAAAATATAAATTTTGGTGTGGATTAGAATTCCACACATGAATTAATAGAATATTTTCCGGAAATGTAAATTTTGTCAATATGGTCAAACTTTGACTTCTAAATTTAAAAATTTAGAAGTTTGAAAATTTGAATTTTATCTTTTATTTTGAAAGTACATAAAATTTTAAGAATACTGCTTTTTGTTGAAATCTGATTTATAACGTGAAAGTTATGCCTTTTTAACCATTGTGTGTAAATTTGCTGTATTTAACAGAATTGTTTACTTTAAATTATATAAATAATATTTCATTTGGTCATGTAATGTTCTAATTTATGTTTTCAGGGGTAAAATATTTTTTTTGTATATATTTTCGTTTTAAAACATTTTAAAAGTGAAATTGACATTTTTCAGTGTCAGTTGTATTTTGTTTACAACTTCTAGTTTCCAACTTCAATTAATTTAAGAAATTCTTTATTTATTTTTTATATTTTTTCTTATGAACTTATTTTATTCTCATTCACACTTTGTTTTTTTTCTCAAAGATTTATTTTAAACCATTTTTGAGAAGAGTTGTAATTTCCCAAAGTTAGTGAATTATGTTTGCAATTTTCTTAAGCTAGTTTCATTAAATTAAGCTATTTTCTTTATTTATCTTTCTATTTTCCTAAAATTTAATTATTTATTTTATTTTTCACTTTATTTTAGTTTGTTTTATTTTATTCACTGATTTTTATTTGTTTTAAGGTGTGGTAGAAAATTTTCCAAGCTAGTGGTATCGTGTGTAAATTTTTAAGCCTTGTTCAATTTAATAAACTATTTCTTTAATTCTTTTCCCTTTTTTTCTTGAAATCATTGCCCAAAATTTTAATAAATATAGGCAATTTCTGTAATTTTTATTTTGGTTTAAGTTTAACCTAATTGAAATTTTAAATTCTAAGTTCTAAGTTCAAATCTTTCATATAAAGTATATATACGTACAATATTTATTTCGTGATTGTTTTATTTATTATGGTTATATACTTTTTAAATTAGGGAATAAATATTGTGTAAAAGGGGAATAAAATTTTACGTTTCTTTATACTTACATACATCAGTTTCTTAGTTAAATGATAAATAAATCAAACAAATGTAAGCAAATCAAATTTTGAATTAAGTAATAAATAGTGTATAAATGAGGTATATAAATTTCATGTTTTAAATTTTGTACGTTTATATCCGTTATTGATGATTTGTTGGATGCTAAAAGGTACGTTATTTTTCGGATTTATTTTTAGCATATGTACTGAATAAATAAGAAACGTATAAATTTTTAATACGTTACTTTTGTTAAATATTGGGCGTACGTTTCGTTGTATTTATTGCGTCTATAGTACGCATTCTTAAATTCTTACCTTAGTTGTAAATAAATAAATTTATCAGTAGACATGCATTTCAAAAGTGGGAAGGAATTAACTATAGCCGTTCAAATTAATTACTTGCACTGTCATTCACGTACAAACTTTCTACACTTTCCTTTTCTCCTTCTGTTTTAATAGGAACCCAATCCATCTATTTTACTAATGCCCAAATCAAATATTTCTTTCCGTTTCTTTTCCCTCAATCAACACAAGTTCTTCTTTTAAATATAAACACGGTCAAAAATTCCATTTATCTCTTGTGTATAATAGGAATTAAATCTTCCACTTTCCCTTACTTTCTTCTTTTAAATTGGTATAAAGTCTTTGATTCCTCTTGACTGTTTCAAAATAAATTATTGCTTGCCGTTTCTCTACTCAATCAATACAAGTTTTTCTTTTAAATATTCAACGCACGTACGAAAGATTCTTTGCCACTTTTTACACTTGATTTATGCAACCCCTAATATAAATACACCAGCACGTTCCCATTATTTCATCACCACATTTTTGGCCTTCATCTTCCTTATTTCGTGCGAGAGCTCTACATCAAGCATGGCCGCAAGTTCTGTTCTTCTTCCTTCTTTTATTTTTTTTCCTTTTCTTCTTGTATTTTTCTTTTATCTCCCATCGACTACTCCACTTGTGCTCGGCCACTCCACCACTTTTCACGACCGCATATACACTTCCTCCACCACAGCCGCAGTACAACCACCTCCCCTCACCTGACATAACCGAAGCACTTACATGTGGTGTTAGGCTAAACTATGGTGCGCCCATGCCTTACCGAGCCTTGTAGTTGTGCCGTGCTCTTGATGATCTGGACCATGTAAAAAATAATATAATTTATAAGCAAATATAAATATGGCATGCGCCACCTTGAGTTCAGCCCACCCTAATTTTTTTTTCCAAACCCCTCTATTTGCGTGTTTCATTTTTTTAAGAAAAAATTTCGTTTGTGCACCACCTTTGCACTTTAATCACAGTCGAACACTGTGTGATTGAGCCAAACCCTTGAACCATATTGCTGTGCATATATCAGTTTACTTTTCAACATACCACTGCGTGCATGCATGCATTTCAAAACATAAACTTGGACAAGGCCGAGTATGTGGGGTGTTGGTCGAGTTGTGTGGTGAAGTGGTCGGGCAAAATTTTCTCAATTATCCTCTTATTTAAATCTCGTTTCAGTTTTGATTTATTTAAAAATTTGCTTTGATCGTAATTGGATTCACGTACTTAGTTTTATTTATTTATCTTGTTTCAAGATTTGAATCGGATTGTATTACTTTCAATATTTGACCGTGCCTTCTATACGCTGTTTCCGGTGTGGTTATCATAGTTTTGAATCTAATCTTCAGCAGCATAGAGGTGAGTATCCTCACCAGATAAACGTACTTATAGATCTGTGAATTAATAGCAAGTGTAATTATAGAATGGTTTTATTATATTTTACTTGCCTGTGATATAAATTTATGATGTTAAAAAACCCTGTTATTAAATTGACACATGATCAGTGTAACATCCCGCCTTTTTGCACACTTTAAACCGACACACGTGCCAATTCAAAACATACGCAAGGGCGGATTGTTATGGGGTAAATAAGAAAAACAGAGAAGAAATAAAAACAAAAACAGAATCTCACAGCGGAAGGATAAAATATAATAACAAATATACAGTTCATAAACAGTTTACAAAATGCTTGATTCTTCTTTTACAATAAATATCAGAGTTACACATACCAATACAAGCAATGCAGCGGAATAGAAAGAGTGTGGTGCAATACTATATATAAATAATACTGATTCTTCGTCTTCGTCCTCCAAAGCTAAAATCTGCTATCCTGAAATGCTCGGACTGACCCGAGCGAATTTGAAAAGACAAAAACACCCGAGTCAGACTAGAAAATCTTATGTAAGTTAAATAAACAGAAATAAATATGAGTACAGTAACTCAAGAGATGTTCGGGATTTACATCTCCTAAGGATCCGTTAAACTATTTACTATGTAGTATATTGCGCTATTATAATAGTGTCTATAGTAAAATAAACATACTTTTAAATAGCGTTAAGGCTTTACATTTTCCACCTTAACACGTAATAGTCCCAGTAGTCCATCCAATACCATAGCTCCTCCTACTCGGGAAGCAACTAGAGGATACCACACGGGCTACGGGAGAAAACCAAACTCGTACAAGGCTCGATATGGTAGGTGACACGGCACAACTAGGCAATGCCAGGGTAGATATACCAATTGCTATCCAGGCTGGTGGAAACGCGTAGCCGCAGTTACCGCCCACCTCGGACTAACTCCCCAAAATCAAAATATAGAAGTGGCCACTGAATCAAATCCAAGTCAAAGTATAATATCGAAGAGGAGCGTCCGATCAGAGGAATGACCTCATTGGCCTGAGAATCGCTCCTGTTTTAGCCACCTTATGCCAACTCACGGGAGTTGGGTCCACGTATTTACCTTACAGGAAACGTCGCCACCACCTACTTCATTCTGGGAACTCCACCGCGTACACGGTTAGTCAAAGTGGTTTTCGGTATCGACAGAGAGTATGTCCATATCCGATCCCGGTCTCTTTGCCAACCAATCGTTATTATAACACCGCGGTCATTTAAAAATTGTTTATACTTTAAAACCAGAATATAATCCATTTCAAAACCATAATATTACGATATCATTCCAAAACCCAAAACCATATTTTACCACTTATTCCAAATATAATTCCTTTCCAAAAATTAAAAGGCTTTAGCTTCATAATATCTGAAAATCGAATATTTTCAAAGCTTAATATTTTTGGAAATCCATAATTTCAAACCATAACTTTTAAACTCAAATGGTTTGGATATTCAACGGTATGCGAATTAAAAGGGTTTAACTTTACTGTTGCTTTATAAAGAAATAAATTACACGGCTTTCCAAATATTTCTTCTTTTAAAGTTAAACCAAAATCCAAAATATTACCTCAAGTCCCAAAACCATTTCAATTTTATATATATTTATATCCATTTTTGATCATTAATATTTCAACTAAAGTTGGATTTTTATCCTTTCAAACTCAATATTCTGTTAATTAATCTTGACCATTCACATAAAATCCATAATTAATAAAACTTCAATTTCTAGTAAAATATATATATATAAATTTTCCAATTCAAAATTTTACTAGAATATCCATTTCTATTTATTTTGGGAAAATCCAATTTCAAATATCATATCTTTAAAATTTCCAACTTTACATTTAAACATAGGGTATAAATTTACCAACTCCATTTTCTAAATTTCTTCCATTTCAATAAAGAAATTTATCCACCTTTTAAATTCCTAAATTTTAACTTCATAGGTATATAAATATGGAATAAAATATTTATACAATATAAAATTTAAGATTTATAAACCGTATTCAATCCAAACCATAGAAATCACATTAAAATAGTTATATATAGACCGCGGTGCCTGTATAAAATTTTCTATCCTATGGTCAAGTGATACGGATATTTATCATTTCAATCCGCAATTTAAAAATAAAACTTTGCGGTTTTATCATTTCAAACCACAATCCCGAATGAAATGTAAAATGTATGCTAACTTGCAGTTTAATGATATCCAATTTAACGTCCATTCAACAACACATCCATAATCCAATCACAAACGTCCATCATCCAATCACAAACATCCATCAATATCAATCAATAACAATATATGTTTGGTAATATACAACAGGTAATAATTGGCGGTTTTATTTCAAATTATATTTATCAACTATTAATCTAACAGTTTATATTCCCCAATAATTTATATAACTGTTAATCTAGCAGTTCATATGCAACAATAATTTCTAACAGCCAATTTATACGCAATCAATCAATTTAATTAACAGCCAAATTCAAAAAAAATGTAATTCAACAGATATGGATGAAATAACATGCCAAAAGCTCATAAATAAATTTCTATTCATTTCTAAAATTTATTTAACAAACATAAAAGCTTCTAGTAATTGTGAGTGGGTCAAAACACTCACCTTCCGAATTTAAATCGAATTTAGATTCGATTTAAACTCAAAAATTTGACGGTCTCCAAATCTATCCAAACCAGCGTCATCAGATCCGGATTTTAAATACGAACCTAACAAAAAAATTTTTGTTCGAAACGGATATCGTAATAGCAAGATATTCGTTAAAACGTGCTTGAAAATCGAATAAAATTTAAAACAAACAAACAAAAAATAAAATAACCTCAATAAACACGTCAGCACGTGAACGTGCATCCCCCTCCTCACGCAAGCTTCCATCTACAGGTCGCGACCCATTTACACAGCCTTGACCCATACGTTGACCGCCTTTGACCATGCCTAGAGGCCGCCGCGACCCCCCATACGCCAAGACCTCGCCCCCTCTGCCAAACCCCTGACCGGCCGCACCCAGTGGACCACCTGCGCACCCCTTTGATTGCCGCCGCCGCCGCCTCTATACTTAGGGACGAAACCCTAATTCAAATTTTGATGACGATCTGACCGTTGAATTGCCAAACGAACCACCCAGATCGACTCTCCTTGGTGCTCTCCACAATACCCAGAAGGGGTTTCTCGATCAGACTCCGTTTGTCGCGACGATGATGAGAGGCCGAAATTGTTCTGAATTTTTCTGGACAAACGGTAGCTTGAGTCGAAAAACGAATTGCATCAGTAGATTACACGTATCGAATACTTCAACATATATTTTTTCTGGAATTTTCTGAAATTTTTGAGTTTTGGCTTTTGATTTTGAACTGTAGATAGATCTAGGGTTTTCAACCATTGGAGAGGAGAAAGGAATGAAGAAAATGTACGTATATTCAATTGACAGAAGAAGGAGGCTAGGGTTTATGATCGCATATATATAGACAAATAAAAGAAGGCTAGGTGGGTACGGATAACGAACGTGCTAAACGGTAGTTGGCCCAAAAAGCCCGCTATGCCTCCGGAATCGAATTTATTAAAACTATATATCCAAATAGGTGTTTTAAAATATTCTGAACGCGATGGAAAAAGTTTCACGACCAAATTCGATCGTATGAAGAAGTTATGCTGAAAACAAGATTTCCAAATTGATTTCAAATTGATTTTTAATAAAATTGATTTCAAGGCGTTTCGCGTCCGTACGATCAAACGACAAGTCCGATCGATACGAAATTTGAAATCCTATAATAATTCACCGATACGGATCCGATGAAACTGGTTTCGTCGAAATCCGAGTCTGTGACAAAAATGGCTATTTTTAATATTTATTAAATAAATCAAATAAATTAAAAATCCAATTTTTATATTTCAACTTCTAATATAGGCCCCATTTCATTATTTATATACTTCAATCAATTCTAAATTATTTACCAATCTTGGATGTGAATTAAAATATATAAATATATAAATTTGCAGTGTCAATTTCTGCACTTCTTATTATTTGGAATTAAAAAATTTTATTCTCAAAAATTCAATTATTTAATCTTATACTTTTATACTCTCCTCTTAAATCAAATTAAATAAATACTTGATTTCCATTCCAACTCATCTTTGGATTGCAATTAACCTTTTTACCATAATTAAATTCCAAATTATTAATAACCCTTATTTTCTTAACTATTTACTAATTCCAATCTAATTGAATTCAACACTATAAATTTGATTAATTTGTTATATTCACTTCCTTTCTATTATTCAAAGTTATTGTTGTAAATACGACGAATACTAACATTAGTTTAAGATTTCACTCAATGTTTCTAAATTCTATTTCAATCTAATAACGTAATATTTTACGTTCAATTCTTATTTTATTTGTCGTAAATACCACTTGTTGAATTAAATACTCAAATCTTAAATAAATCTTGCTTCTAAAGTTATACCAACAATGGTCCAGTTAAATTTGAATTAGCTTTACCTTTATTTTATGAAATTAACTATTGCAATAAATCCAGATTAACAAATAAGGCTTGATTCCTATATTAACTTCTTTGGTCTCAATTAACCTTTTATGGCGAGTATGAATTTCAATGTATAATTGAAACCTTTATATCCATTTAATTTTACGATCATCCAATATCTACATATTCTAGCTAAATTCCAACTAACATATAAATTAGCTATTCCAACTTCCATTAATTGCGATTATCATACTATAGAAATTAAATTCCATTAACCACATAAATAAAAGTTGATCCCCATCTATTTACATTATATCACGTTTGCATAAATTTATTCAATGGTCACTTTTAATTAGTAACTATCCATTTTCCAATCCAATTGTAAATCTTCCACTTTTGAATTCTTATATTAAATGGAATTTATTCTAGGTAATATTTTTTCTAATATTTACTGATTCAACATTTATGTTTCTAAAATTTACTCCAACCAAATGTGACAATCTACATTTCATTTCTATGCAATATATACTCTCTTTTTTTTATTTTTTTATTTTTTATTCCATTCATTTGGTTACTGCGTTGAAATCTATTTATTACTAATACTAACGTTATTATCATCAATTATAATTGGATTCCAAATTTTTATTCAATACTGTGAAAAATAACTTTCATATAAATCAAATCCTTTTTATACCTAATCCAAATTGGATTATATTCCAATTCCTATAACTAGGTCTTCAGTCACCATTTACATATTTAGCGTTTATTTAAATCTCCGTTTATAAATTTAGAGTTTCTACTAAATTGAATTATACAACTTATGAACTTTAACAAATTTAGTCCACCTAATAAATTTTCTAATGTTTATATATTGGCAATCCGATTCAGCTATCATTTCATTAATACCTTTTAAATCAACTAATTATAACTAATAACTACCCACCAATTTACATTAATCCAATCTATGCCACATAAATATTTAATTGTTAACATTAAATTATAATCACCACATCAATTCCTATATTTACTCAAATAAAAATCTTAAGACTTATATTTCCTTCTAAATTAGATTAGCAATTCTATTAAATTCAATTCATTAAACATTATTAATTTAACGGGTCGTTACAATCTCCCCCACTCAAAACTTTTCGTCCCCGAAAAGGAAAGAAGGGAGGAGGAAGAATAACAGTGCATTTTACTTCAAATATTAACTTATATTTTACTGGATTAATTTCCTTAAATGAAATACACTGGTTTTATAATTATTATATCCTTATATACTTGAATTATTAAAGTTGGAAAAATATTCTCAACAAAATTCTAAGTCCAAAATTTACGAAAAATTTCGGCAGAGTCTCCTTTGTACGGAGGGACTCTGGAGAAAATATAATATCCAAATATACAAATATATTACATATATATCCAAAATAAAATATCCCACACGGGAAAAATATATAAAATAGCGCTTTAAACGTAATCCGAAAACGTACCTATTTGTCGGGCAATATACGCTTATATTTTTGTGGAACCAAAGCAGTAGCAGTGGCTTCCAACACCTGTATTCACTTATAAAATCTAAAAGGTTAAATATTTATTTTACAGTGAATGTTTTGGTGGATTCAATCATTCATATCCAATCAAATGCAACAACCATAGATTTTAGCAAACAGCACACACCACAACAAACAATCATTAAATCAAACAAATAATTAGTTGTTCGGCTCAAATTCTGAAGTTGTACGAATGAAGAATAACTATCAAGTGCATCCGTTGCTCAACAGCCTTAGATGGAACAAAGATAGATTATTTGTTCATCCAACAACTCCACCATTCCTTACCCAACAATCATACATCAAACAATTCAAACCAACACCAAAATAGCTGATTATACATTCATTTCATAATTCAGTGTTTTGATTTTCTTCCCTTTATTTATGGAGGGATTTCTTTATTTCTTACAAGTTTTATTTTCCAATTATCACCAAATTCATTATATTTGTATTTCCTTTTTATTACTTAAGTTTCCTTTTATTACTTAAGTCTATAAAATAAATTCTCATTAATAACAACAAATATTTTGAATATCTTCTCTTGTAAGGTTTCCCTTAAATTCTTAATCTGCTAACATTCATTCTTATAAGTGGAAGTTTTTATTTATCCATTAACTATTAATTGTAGACATTTCAATTTTTCCTACTTTCCATTATATTGGAATAGGGGAGATTAAAACATACTTAAGTGAATAATCATATAATAAATTCTTATTTTGAATTTCATGTTATATACTCAGGTTCATATCATCTATTAATAATTCTCAACTTTATTTTCCATAAAATTTCAATTATAACCTAAGTTTATACCATTAAATTCTTATTATAACAGTAGTTTATTGAATACTTCATTTTTCCTAAATTCCTACTTGTAAAACATTCAATTCTAGTTTCTGATTTAACATTTCAACTTTTATATTTGGGTAAGTTATTTATGTTAAAGAAATGCAATTGAACTTATACAAGTTAAATCTCCATTCTTTAATTAAATTTAATATTTATCCATATTACTCTTTTATCTCATATGTTAAAAATTTCAAATTTCTCTTTATAATATTGCATTAATTCTCTTACTTAAATTAGAGGTTTCAACTTATTAATTACTTATCTTTTTATTCAACTAAAATAATTTAAACAATTAATTAATGGAAATTTAAGAATTAAATACCGGGTTAAATTTCAAATATTTCAAAATAATAGATAAATAAGTTCTTACAACTCAATATCTCTAATTATATTTAGAACAAAAAAGAAAAATTTTAGAAAATTTCAAAATAAATCTGCAGTAGAATTTACTACAGTGGCCTTTCCCCTTTTGAAACTCGAAAATGAAAGTCGATGATGCGGCCGTCATCACCGAATTTATTTTCCAGCGACGGAGAGAAAAGTACAAAATTTATTTCTCCAAAATCTTCTTTTAAAACAATTTTCCCGAATTTAAAATGGAATATTCATATCAGAAAATATATATATGACAATATTATCATACTTCCAAATTATACTTTTTATATAAGAAATTCCTTATAAACCAAATCATTACTTTTCATAAATTCTTTGAAAGCACATTTCAAAAATCCCGGACTTAAGTTCTAAAATCTCCAAATTGGGTTTATTATGATTTCACCTAGCTTCAGTTATTATAAATATTTATTTCCTAACACCCAATCTATAGCAACCAAAAAATATATATATATCTTTCTAAAATATTTTTATATATGGAAAATATAATAGGCAAAATTATTTCATTCACCTATATTAAAAACAAATATTATGTCGGTCTGTCCTATTTAGTGTTTAGAAATCCCTATTGATGGCATAGCGTCCCATGCATCAACCAGAATTTATAAATACAAAGCGGAACAGATTAACACAATATTAAAACCCTTTTATTAATACTAACAAGTACGCTCTCTCATATATGTACACTCAGCGACTCCCATAGGATATTTCTACCCTATTAACAAAGAGTCAAACCCCACAAAGCCAAGGTTTATCGCTAAACCAAAGCTCTGATACCAACTGTAACATCCCGCCTTTTTGCACACTTTAAACCGACACACGTGCCAATTCAAAGCATACGCAAGGGCGGATTGTTATGGGGTAAATAAGAAAAACAGAGAAGAAATAAAAACAAAAACAGAATCTCACAGCGGAAGGATAAAATATAATAACAAATATACAGTTCATAAACAGTTTACAAAATGCTTGATTCTTCTTTTACAATAAATATCAGAGTTACACATACCAATACAAGCAATGCAGCGGAATAGAAAGAGTGTGGTGCAATACTATATATAAATAATACTGATTCTTCGTCTTCGTCCTCCAAAGCTAAAATCTGCTATCCTGAAATGCTCGGACTGACCCGAGCGAATTTGAAAAGACAAAAACACCCGAGTCAGACTAGAAAATCTTATGTAAGTTAAATAAACAGAAATAAATATGAGTACAGTAACTCAAGAGATGTTCGGGATTTACATCTCCTAAGGATCCGTTAAACTATTTACTATGTAGTATATTGCGCTATTATAATAGTGTCTATAGTAAAATAAACATACTTTTAAATAGCGTTAAGGCTTTACATTTTCCACCTTAACACGTAATAGTCCCAGTAGTCCATCCAATACCATAGCTCCTCCTACTCGGGAAGCAACTAGAGGATACCACACGGGCTACGGGAGAAAACCAAACTCGTACAAGGCTCGATATGGTAGGTGACACGGCACAACTAGGCAATGCCAGGGTAGATATACCAATTGCTATCCAGGCTGGTGGAAACGCGTAGCCGCAGTTACCGCCCACCTCGGACTAACTCCCCAAAATCAAAATATAGAAGTGGCCACTGAATCAAATCCAAGTCAAAGTATAATATCGAAGAGGAGCGTCCGATCAGAGGAATGACCTCATTGGCCTGAGAATCGCTCCTGTTTTAGCCACCTTATGCCAACTCACGGGAGTTGGGTCCACGTATTTACCTTACAGGAAACGTCGCCACCACCTACTTCATTCTGGGAACTCCACCGCGTACACGGTTAGTCAAAGTGGTTTTCGGTATCGACAGAGAGTATGTCCATATCCGATCCCGGTCTCTTTGCCAACCAATCGTTATTATAACACCGCGGTCATTTAAAAATTGTTTATACTTTAAAACCAGAATATAATCCATTTCAAAACCATAATATTACGATATCATTCCAAAACCCAAAACCATATTTTACCACTTATTCCAAATATAATTCCTTTCCAAAAATTAAAAGGCTTTAGCTTCATAATATCTGAAAATCGAATATTTTCAAAGCTTAATATTTTTGGAAATCCATAATTTCAAACCATAACTTTTAAACTCAAATGGTTTGGATATTCAACGGTATGCGAATTAAAAGGGTTTAACTTTACTGTTGCTTTATAAAGAAATAAATTACACGGCTTTCCAAATATTTCTTCTTTTAAAGTTAAACCAAAATCCAAAATATTACCTCAAGTCCCAAAACCATTTCAATTTTATATATATTTATATCCATTTTTGATCATTAATATTTCAACTAAAGTTGGATTTTTATCCTTTCAAACTCAATATTCTGTTAATTAATCTTGACCATTCACATAAAATCCATAATTAATAAAACTTCAATTTCTAGTAAAATATATATATAAATTTTCCAATTCAAAATTTTACTAGAATATCCATTTCTATTTATTTTGGGAAAATCCAATTTCAAATATCATATCTTTAAAATTTCCAACTTTACATTTAAACATAGGGTATAAATTTACCAACTCCATTTTCTAAATTTCTTCCATTTCAATAAAGAAATTTATCCACCTTTTAAATTCCTAAATTTTAACTTCATAGGTATATAAATATGGAATAAAATATTTATACAATATAAAATTTAAGATTTATAAACCGTATTCAATCCAAACCATAGAAATCACATTAAAATAGTTATATATAGACCGCGGTGCCTGTATAAAATTTTCTATCCTATGGTCAAGTGATACGGATATTTATCATTTCAATCCGCAATTTAAAAATAAAACTTTGCGGTTTTATCATTTCAAACCACAATCCCGAATGAAATGTAAAATGTATGCTAACTTGCAGTTTAATGATATCCAATTTAACGTCCATTCAACAACACATCCATAATCCAATCACAAACGTCCATCATCCAATCACAAACATCCATCAATATCAATCAATAACAATATATGTTTGGTAATATACAACAGGTAATAATTGGCGGTTTTATTTCAAATTATATTTATCAACTATTAATCTAACAGTTTATATTCCCCAATAATTTATATAACTGTTAATCTAGCAGTTCATATGCAACAATAATTTCTAACAGCCAATTTATACGCAATCAATCAATTTAATTAACAGCCAAATTCAAAAAAAATGTAATTCAACAGATATGGATGAAATAACATGCCAAAAGCTCATAAATAAATTTCTATTCATTTCTAAAATTTATTTAACAAACATAAAAGCTTCTAGTAATTGTGAGTGGGTCAAAACACTCACCTTCCGAATTTAAATCGAATTTAGATTCGATTTAAACTCAAAAATTTGACGGTCTCCAAATCTGTCCAAACCAGCGTCATCAGATCCGGATTTTAAATACGAACCTAACAAAAAAAATTTTGTTCGAAACGGATATCGTATGAGCAAGATATTCGTTAAAACGTGCTTGAAAATCGAATAAAATTTAAAACAAACAAACAAAAAATAAAATAACCTCAATAAACACGTCAGCACGTGAACGTGCATCCCCTTCCTCACGCAAGCTTCCATCTACAGGTCGCGACCCATTTACACAGCCTTGACCCATACGTTGACCGCCTTTGACCATGCCTAGAGGCCGCCGCGACCCCCCATACGCCAAGACCTCGCCCCCTCTGCCAAACCCCTGACCGGCCGCACCCAGTGGACCACCTGCGCACCCCTTTGATTGCCGCCGCCGCCGCCTCTATACTTAGGGACGAAACCCTAATTCAAATTTTGATGACGATCTGACCGTTGAATTGCCAAACGAACCACCCAGATCGACTCTCCTTGGTGCTCTCCACAATACCCAGAAGGGGTTTCTCGATCAGACTCCGTTTGTCGCGACGATGATGAGAGGCCGAAATTGTTCTGAATTTTTCTGGACAAACGGTAGCTTGAGTCGAAAAACGAATTGCATCAGTAGATTACACGTATCGAATACTTCAACATATATTTTTTCTGGAATTTTCTGAAATTTTTGAGTTTTGGCTTTTGATTTTGAACTGTAGATAGATCTAGGGTTTTCAACCATTGGAGAGGAGAAAGGAATGAAGAAAATGTACGTATATTCAATTGACAGAAGAAGGAGGCTAGGGTTTATGATCGCATATATATAGACAAATAAAAGAAGGCTAGGTGGGTACGGATAACGAACGTGCTAAACGGTAGTTGGCCCAAAAAGCCCGCTATGCCTCCGGAATCGAATTTATTAAAACTATATATCCAAATAGGTGTTTTAAAATATTCTGAACGCGATGGAAAAAGTTTCACGACCAAATTCGATCGTATGAAGAAGTTATGCTGAAAACAAGATTTCCAAATTGATTTCAAATTGATTTTTAATAAAATTGATTTCAAGGCGTTTCGCGTCCGTACGATCAAACGACAAGTCCGATCGATACGAAATTTGAAATCCTATAATAATTCACCGATACGGATCCGATGAAACTGGTTTCGTCGAAATCCGAGTCCGTGACAAAAATGGCTATTTTTAATATTTATTAAATAAATCAAATAAATTAAAAATCCAATTTTTATATTTCAACTTCTAATATAGGCCCCATTTCATTATTTATATACTTCAATCAATTCTAAATTATTTACCAATCTTGGATGTGAATTAAAATATATAAATATATAAATTTGCAGTGTCAATTTCTGCACTTCTTATTATTTGGAATTAAAAAAATTTATTCTCAAAAATTCAATTATTTAATCTTATACTTTTATACTCTCCTCTTAAATCAAATTAAATAAATACTTGATTTCCATTCCAACTCATCTTTGGATTGCAATTAACCTTTTTACCATAATTAAATTCCAAATTATTAATAACCCTTATTTTCTTAACTATTTACTAATTCCAATCTAATTGAATTCAACACTATAAATTTGATTAATTTGTTATATTCACTTCCTTTCTATTATTCAAAGTTATTGTTGTAAATACGACGAATACTAACATTAGTTTAAGATTTCACTCAATGTTTCTAAATTCTATTTCAATCTAATAACGTAATATTTTACGTTCAATTCTTATTTTATTTGTCGTAAATACCACTTGTTGAATTAAATACTCAAATCTTAAATAAATCTTGCTTCTAAAGTTATACCAACAATGGTCCAGTTAAATTTGAATTAGCTTTACCTTTATTTTATGAAATTAACTATTGCAATAAATCCAGATTAATAAATAAGGCTTGATTCCTATATTAACTTCTTTGGTCTCAATTAACCTTTTATGGCGAGTATGAATTTCAATGTATAATTGAAACCTTTATATCCATTTAATTTTACTATCATCCAATATCTACATATTCTAGCTAAATTCCAACTAACATATAAATTAGCTATTCCAACTTCCATTAATTGCGATTATCATACTATAGAAATTAAATTCCATTAACCATATAAATAAAAGTTGATCCCCATCTATTTACATTATATCACGTTTGCATAAATTTATTCAATGGTCACTTTTAATTAGTAACTATCCATTTTCCAATCCAATTGTAAATCTTCCACTTTTGAATTCTTATATTAAATGGAATTTATTCTAGGTAATATTTTTTCTAATATTTACTGATTCAACATTTATGTTTCTAAAATTTACTCCAACCAAATGTGACAATCTACATTTCATTTCTATGCAATATATACTCTCTTTTTTTTTTTTTTTTTTTTTATTCCATTCATTTGGTTACTGCGTTGAAATCTATTTATTACTAATACTAACGTTATTATCATCAATTATAATTGGATTCCAAATTTTTATTCAATACTGTGAAAAATAACTTTCATATAAATCAAATCCTTTTTATACCTAATCCAAATTGGATTATATTCCAATTCCTATAACTAGGTCTTCAGTCACCATTTACATATTTAGCGTTTATTTAAATCTCCGTTTATAAATTTAGAGTTTCTACTAAATTGAATTATACAACTTATGAACTTTAACAAATTTAGTCCACCTAATAAATTTTCTAATGTTTATATATTGGCAATCCGATTCAGCTATCATTTCATTAATACCTTTTAAATCAACTAATTATAACTAATAACTACCCACCAATTTACATTAATCCAATCTATGCCACATAAATATTTAATTGTTAACATTAAATTATAATCACCACATCAATTCCTATATTTACTCAAATAAAAATCTTAAGACTTATATTTCCTTCTAAATTAGATTAGCAATTCTATTAAATTCAATTCATTAAACATTATTAATTTAACGGGTCGTTACAATCAGTTATATTATATACTCTTATATTATGTGTTAACGTTAACCCTGTTATAAAGGTTTAATTTTTGCTGAAATTATTTTTAGGTCTGAAATTTAAATTTACTTAAATCTATTGAAAAGGATATTACCGCACTTTGCAAGTGCTATAGTTGATGCAAATGAACTAAGGCTAAACCTTTGGGATTTATATTGGATTTTGTAAGAATAATAACTTCACCCTTAAATAGTTTAAAATGAAGTATTTTGATTGAAATATAAACTATTTTTGGATTTCATAACCACGGGTAATAATAACGTTGGTATTCTAAGAGACCTGGATCAGATATGGGCATACTCTCTGTCGATACCGAAAACCACTTTTACAACCGTGTACGCGGTGGAGATTCCAGAATGAAGTAGGATGGTGGTGACGTTCTATTGAGGTATGTACGTGGACCCGACTCCCGTGAGTTGGCATAAGGTGGCTAAAACAGGAGCGATCGACGGACGGATGAGGTAGCACCTTTGATCGGACGCACTTCTTCGTATGCCATTCTATTACTTTGTGATTGTTTGGTGTGCACCCTTGATTTCAGGAGTGTTGTTCGAGGTGGGCGGTAGCAGCAGCTGCGTGTTACCACCTGTCCGGAAGCGTAATTGGTATATCTACCCTGGCATCGCCTAGTTGTGCCATGTCACCTACGCTAGCGAGCCCCGTATGAGTTTGATTTTTGTCGTACCTATGGAGTATCCTCTGGTAGCCTCCCGACCAGGAGGTATTACGGTACTGTATAGACTATTGGCACTATTATGTGTTAACGTGGAAAATGTAAAGCCTTAATGCTATTTAAAAGTAAGTTTATTTTACCAATAGACACTATTATAATAGTGAAATATTACTACATAGTAAATAGTTTAACGGATCCTTAAAGGATGGGCGGTCCCAAGCATCCTTTAAGTTACTTGCCTTTATATTACAGTTCACTTGAATTAGCTTACACTGTATAAGTATGTATGTCATGACTCGTGTGTTTGTGTTTATTTCTTACGCTTGGTTCAGCCTGAGTATCAGTTCAGACTTCACCTTCCCCGGAGCTAGGAGTTTTAAAGATCATCTCTTTTAAGCTGCTGTCTATTTTCCATTCAGTGTTTTATCTTAGCATATGTAATTCGAGGCAAATGGATTTGGGATTATCTATGGTTATTTCAAACTGTTTTGGTTTTAAAACTATGTACTTTATACTTATTTTTAGACTTTGTGATAGTGGCTTCATGAACCACTAAGTTATTTCAAATTCCGTTGCGAGTATTCTGATTTCTGTGTCTGTGATTCTGTTATTATTTATTTACTGTATATTCTGAGATTCGCCAAATTTTGTTTATAACGCGGCATTTTGAACAATTCAAGTCCGACATGTGCGGATGAGAATGGTTGAAAATACCGGGTCGTTACATACTTTTTATAACTCGATGTCTCAACAAGTCCATCCTTGATCTTAAAGAAATTCGGTCATACGTTGATCAGGCGTAGGACTGAAAATCTATAAGTACTTAGAAGACCCATTTTCAACACCTAGTGCAAATACTCGGAAACATTTTTTGTGAGAATGCTCTGGAAATCACCACCCCTTCTATGGTCACAGTTAACCCGATGGTTACGTTGCCATCCCGACAAAATCCATAGAAAACTGTAGGCACTCCATGCCCCTCGATTACACGATGAAACCTGCCACAGATCGTAGCTACACCCAGGTTTTACGTCGCCATCACGGCAAAAACCCATGTAACTGTAGGCATCAACTCCCTCGAATTTCGCTACCAAATGAAACTTCACCACTCCTACATAGATCGCAGACTACATCAGTCGAGTCCCAATGTAGCATGTAGGCACTCACTGCCACACGACTTTCGCTATGTCTTCATAGATCGCAGTCTACCGATGTTACGTTGCCCTCTCGGCGAAATCAAACATAGACCGTTGGCACTCATTGCCACACGATTTCCGCTATGGTCCATAGTAGATCGCAGTGACATCGAGTTACACTGTCGTCACAGCATAGCCCAAATGTCTCAGTAGGCATCAACACCCTCAACTTTCGCTACCCCAACCACAATCCTGAAGAACTTCAGTTGGTCCAGACTTCCTCCTAGGATCAAATTTAGAGCCCCCCTTAGGGCTCAAGGAAGAACCACCTCGTGGATCTTCTATGAAGTTCATTTCATGGGAGCGCCTTTTTCCCCAGAGCCAATCTCAAAACATTTTGTACTATACACATATAGTATCTTTCAAATCATACTCTTTATGATTCACATAATAATCACCTTTACACAAAATCGATATCTCAAATCGATAGTTCCAAACTTTGCTTTCCAAATTCCTAAAATTGATTTTTCCCAAAAATCAAAAGCCTTTCAAAATCAATGAGTTCCAAAAACCCTTTTTCCAAAATCATTCTCATAACATTATTTATATATATAGATATATATATATAATCTTGAAAAATCTTTGGGTTACTTCATACTTATATAAATTCCCTTTTTATACTTTAAATATTTTTCAAAAATCTTTTCTTCTAGCTATAGATTCAACAAGGAGAGTTTATTATATATAAGAAATATATATACATACTTTACTTATGCCAAATCAAATATTCAAGTTTGATTTCTTTTATTAAGTTATATACTACCCAACTTACTTTTATAAAATGAGTTTTCGTTAGGGAGATCCAATTTCCACTTTTATTTATTATATATTTTTCAAAATATACTTTTCTTTTCAAAAATCATTTTTCATTTCTTTCAAAATTTCAATATCTATTACATTTAAGCACGTACGGTGTACATATACCATCCGTACGCAATATCAAATCTGATCGCTCACTCGATCACACAATTTCACTTTCGAACTAGTATCGTCCACCCGACTTCCTAGCGCAGACTCAGATCTGGTTTCTTGATTAGAAACTGTCATTCTCCTTGCATAGCCCTAACTATGATAGAGGATTTCCAGAATCAATTAAAAATCCATCCCCAGGGTTCGCCGTCGAATATCGAGTGAAAAATCCCAACTCGGATCGATATACTATCTCGAAATTCTATGCTCGAATCTGGCTCAAATCATTATGCGAATAGAATAACATACGTACATCCTACGTAATTACCTTCATTGATTATCAGCTAAATAAATTTCCTTTTCACTCACCTTTATTTTGATTCTATTCACTTATTCACAATTGCTTCCAATTCTATGTGGGTTATTACTTCTATTCTTATCTCACTTGGTATTCAACTATAAACAATTTGCACTCTGACCAGTTTGCATTTAGAATATAACTTTGAAAAGTTTAGAATAGATAAGTAGTTGTAAAATAGTTATTAGTTGTAAAATAGCTGTAAATAGTTAAGTAGTTATAAAATAGTTAAGTAGTTGTAGAATAGTTAGATAGTTGCAAAATAGTTGTAAAATAGTAATTAGTTTATAAATAGATGTAAAATAGTAATTAGTTTTTGAAATAGTTGTAAAATAAGTATAAGATAGTTTGGGTTTTAAAAAGAAAGGTTGTATAGTAAATAACTAGGAAAATAGATTGAAAACAGTTTGTATTAAAACAATTTATTTGGAAATAGTTTCAGAGTCAAGCTGGTTCAATTTCCCGATCTCCCATTCCAATCATTTTCCAATTTTAAATTGATTCAATTCCAATTCCAGTTCAATTTGAATTAACTTCAATTCCTATCCCAAATTAAAATGAATTCCCATTTGAATTTTAACTTATTCAACTTCAATCTCATTTCCAATTAATTCAATTCAAATTTTCCATTTGAATTTATCTCCGTTCCAATCTCAACTTTAAACCATCTCGAATTACATAAATTCGAGTTAAATTTTTAAATGTAGATTTAATCCTTTAAATCAAATTATCCTTTGCTTTTAATTAAACAATCTAAGTTTTTTAAACAATTAATTTTGAGTCCGAATTTCAACACTCATTTTAAATTACCTTTACTTAACTTATTTCAAGGTTCAAGTAGGAGTACAAAACTTTTATAAACAATTTAATCTTCAAAATCCAATTTATTACCAAATTTTAACTTCTAACTTTGAAACCAATTCTTAACAATTTTAGTTTGCAAGTTTATTTTTAACATTTAAATCTTAAGTTCAAAGTGATTCCATTACCATATGTTCAATCTTTATTTCTTAAAATCAAAATTATTTCAATAGTTTCAAATAAAAGTTTTATTTTCATTTTATTTCAGTATTGGATATATATTATCTCAATCCACTTCTTAATTCAATTAAAATAATCCAATTCTCAGTGTCATAGATTATTAATAACAACATGATGATATCAGGTTAAGTCAAAGTAAATAAACATCCAAATTATTTAAAATATCCATCAATAGCATCCATTATCAATTTTCAGAACTCAAACTTGTTTTGAGATCACACATAACTCCATTCAAACCAACCATTTAACTTCCCTAAGTTCAATCTCAATTCAATCCAGTTAACCTTACTCAATTTGAATTCTCCATTTCAAATTTTAAACTTCTTATCAATTTCTTTTCCCACTTATAAGTTCAAAAACTTATTTCTCTTTGGGTTTTTACATCACACTTCAGGGAAAAATTCAAAACTCAACACTTAGTGTTTACCTCAAATCAACATTGATATTATGTATATCCCATATATATACATATTTATTTCCTTTACACTTCAAATTATACTTTAAATTTAAACCATTCTTGGTTTTTAATTCAAAACAATTTCCTTTAAGGTTTTTTTTAAAACAACTCTTGATTTAAAATAAGATTCCTACATTTAAAAATATTATTTATTATATCTTTTAATACTTTGAAACAATTTCAAATTTTCTAGATTTTGATTTAAAACCTCACAATTTAAATTATTTTCAATTTACAAGTTCATATTTATATAAGTTATTACTTCCTTAAAATATTCCATTTTGGTTTATCATTAATTATTATCAGAAAACAAACATCTCATTATTAGACACAACAACCATTTTATGAAAATGACCAAGATTATCATATCTAGAAACCAATTCATTATATGTTATCTCACAATTTATTGGAAAATAAAATCAGGGTAACCAAATTCAACATTCTGAAAACACTTCTACAAATCCAGGATTTTAATTTCTTGTTTGAATCCATTTCTAGCTTATCTTATTTGTATAGTTCATATTACCCAATTCCTATTTGGTTGTATTTCTATTACAACTTAATTCTTATTATTATATTAAATTTCAATAATTCAACAACCAATTACCTTAATATAATAATAATTAGAAAATCTATTCTTCATATATCAAAATATAGGCTTATATAAAAAATCATTTTTAAAACCGGTTTAAAATCTTTATATAAGAAAATAACAAGTACTCTCTCATACATATACATATACATATACATATCCATATACATATACATATACATATGCATATACATATACATATACATATACATATACATATACATATACATATACATATACATATATATATATATATATATATATATATAAATATATATATTACACTCAACTCATTCTAGGGTACTATTGACCCTATCCTTAATGAGTAAGCCCACTAGAACCAAGGTTCTCGCTTAACCTTCAGCTCTGATACCAAAATGTAAGGACCCGAAATTTTCGACCTCGAAAATTCGACTGTAACAACCCACATATTTTACGATTGTATATTTAAATATTTTATTTAAACATAGCATCGTCAATCGGATTTTAGTCCGAAATGCTACTTTTTGCAAACGATCGAATTAGGACCCGAGACCACTTCCATTGATTTTAAAATAGCGATCGCGGCCTTTTGAGTATAAACATTGATATGTTTGAAGTTAGCTAGAATTTTGACATTTTCATTTAGGGCTTTGGGTTTGGGTTTCAGCCCAATAACCTAACATATTAACCCAACTCCACTCCACTCCTCTTCATTCCTTTATAATATTTCCTAATACTCAAGTTTTAGTAAAAATGGAGGAAGAGAAAAGGAAATAGAAATCCCTAAGCCCTAGTTTTCTTTGCAAATTCAAGTTCTATCTCCAAAATCCAAAAGAAGCTTAGGTAAGTATCCTCTTCATCTTCTCCATCTCAATCTCTCTTCAATTTCAGTATTTCCTATAACCTAACTTAGGAAACACTTCACCTTTGATCATTGAATTGAAGATTCTAGAGATGTAGTGAAGAGGAATTGTTCTTGCCTTGTTTTAAAAGCTTCTCCTTCATTGTTTTTGGGTTTAAAGTTGAGTTTTTGGACTCACATCTACGTCTATAACTTTCATTGTTGTTAGGTATGATTTCCTAACATCTACTCATGTTCATTTGCTTTTGATTTGAATTGATTCGATGAATTTTCCAATTTTGGTGTTTTGAAGTCAAAATCTTTAAAGATCCTATCTTGGATGTTTGAACATGTTACTTGTGGCGTATCAAAGAGCCTATAGTGCTGGGTTGTCAATTGCCATAAATCCCTAGCATCCATCGCTCGTTCGATCGCATTTCGGTTTGGAGTTGCCATTTTTGGTCTAGGCTATTATTTTTGCCTAGTTGAAAATTTCAAACGTCTGAAACCAAATACAGACGCCTGGTTGAAAAATCCAAACGTCTGAAATGGATCTGGAATTAAAAATAGAAAGGAGAAATTCACATATACTTCCAAAACCTAGGGCCAGACGTCTGGAAACACCTACTAGACGTCTGAAACTGTTTAATTTGCCTTTTTTGGCTATTTTTGAGTG
The DNA here is from genome assembly GCA_030765085.1 of Allium cepa. Lineage (NCBI taxonomy): Eukaryota > Viridiplantae > Streptophyta > Magnoliopsida > Asparagales > Amaryllidaceae > Allium > Allium cepa. The sequence goes on along the minus strand of CM060943.1, from coordinate 887,205,998 downwards.
AATTTCCAATTTTAATCGATTTTTGTTGATTCGGTAAGTTGTTGTCAATTACTATCGACTTTGATGACTTCTTTCCTGATTTTTTTAGGAATATCCATTATTTTGGATTTGGTTCTTTGGATTTGGTTCACGTCTTTGTATGTTAATTTTTGGCGATTGATTGTTTTTTTCAATCAATTTTGTGATTTGTCACTTTAAAATACAAAGGTTTCTATACTAGTAGTAAATATTCAAACTCTTTTATCCAAACGATTACAACATTTACTTTCAATATCAAACTTTCTTTTAAAACCGTTTTCTAATCTATTAGTATAAATAAACCTTTTACTCATTCGTCCGAGAAATCCAATTAAACGACTCAACAAAACAAGTGGTATGAAACGCTTGCGTTTACTTCGTCGGTTAATTCTTAGACTCATTCGATCAAAACTCTTGTGACAATTTTCGGGTGGAGATCTACAATTTGTTCGTAAATATTTAAGTTAAGCCAATGGTTATGGGACATGATGCTAAACTCATTTATTTACTATCTTAGTGTAATTGACACTTTTTGTTGATCGATGATGACCATTTTGTGATTTAGACTAGCAATCTGCGATGTCTCTTTGTTTATGTGAGTAACTAAAACCCCGTTTATGGAGTTTCGGCTCAAAAATTGGTGGGGTAGCAAACCATGGTCTTTGGTCGTTTGTGGAGCCTCGGCTCAAATCGATGGTTAGTGACCATGGAATAGCGTTCCGTTTGTGATGCATGTGTTGGTGAGTTTTCATGCTTCCGTTTGTGATAGGCCTCCCCCTTTGTGATTTCTGGATTTCTAATTGATGATTTCTAGAATTTTGTGTTTCACCAATCTTTACGATTGGCATTGATATGTTTGTCAATATTTATGGTTTGGTGAATAAAATAAAGAATATGACATTCTTTTGATGTTCTGAGACTCTTGAGATATTGAATGATTTTTGTTGTTGTTAAATGTATACTTGTCACAGTATGGCATTATTGTTATCATACATTTTTGTCGTATCTCCTATTCTATCTCATTTTATCTGATATTTATAGTTAGACTGATCCGTTTATTATTTTCATATCAAATAATACTCGGATCAGACCAAGATGTTGCAGGTGCTTCTGGTTGACTCCTTATCAGGGATCATCATCTGACTTTTGTCTAACTTCCTTAGATTGGTAGTTCTTGTTGATTATACATTTGATATAGAGACTCCCTGATGTGTACATATTCTTTTGTCTAGCACTTGTATCTATTCTTTTGTGATATTATGGATCTTGTTTGACCACTACTCTGATGTACACTACTATGTGTTATATTCATATCAGTTTCCGCCTTTGAGATATGAACATCTGTGACTGATTTGTGTTATGTTTATTTCTATATTTGTTTCCGAAGACTACATAGCCACTGTGTAGTAGCTTTGAGTTTGTATTTGGTATATCGGTTTTCCTCTAGAAATGTAATGCATGTTGTACTATCTGGCATATCGGTACTCGCACAAAGCAATTACACAGATGATTTCTCCTTAACAGCCTTATTCTTCATGCTAGTTGGCGGCATTACTTCGTAGTGTCCTTGGCTAGTGTGAGTATAGAGTTGGGGCATCACAGCTTGGTATTAGAGCCAAACATCGGAACAATATAGAATATTATAGCAAGGACCATTTCCTAAGTCTCTCTTAGGAATCATGCCTTAGGATTTAATTCGAGTCATTGGGCCCGTTCTATCCTACTTTCTTTTATGATGCCTTGTTTTATCAATCAAGTTTGGTTGATATTCATTCTGGGCATAACTTTTTCCTCTTCTTTCTTTCTTTCTTAAAGAAGAGAAATGGCTAGACCAGGCCGTCCCAATGCCAATCAATCCAGTGCTACTCCTCAGGATGGAGTATTTATGTTTGCCCAACAGCTCTTAGATCTCGTAAAGAATGCTCAAGCTGTCGGACCTATTCCAGAACCTATCACTCTAAATCTGGGTTTGCACGCTTATGCAGTGATTATACCAATTTGGACGGGAAGCCATTCAAGGGTCCCGAAAGCATCATTGAAGTCCAAGCTTGGCTTAGAACATGCAATCGCATCTTTTCTCGCATGGATCTTATTGATCTTCATCGAGTCCAAGTAGCTTCTATTATGCTCCAAGAAAGAGCATTCGATTGGTATGAGCTTCTGATTTATGAAATTATTGAAGCAGATCTTACTTGGGAGCAATTTCGAAAAAGATTTGAACCGAAATTTGTGCCCGAAGCTGAAAAAGTGACTTTGGCCCGTCGTTTTATTGACTTTGTTCAAGGTGAATCTACTGTGGCCGATTATGTCGCATCTTTTGAATCCCTCTCTAAATATGGGGTCGAGTATATTAATACCCCATTGAAGAAAAATTAGAGGTTTATCTATGGCTTGAATAAGAATCTCAAAAAGCCTTTACTTCTAAAACTGGAAGTTTCCTTTGATCAGCTTGTTGATATCGCTCTTCGACTTGAAGAGGCAGATAGAGACAGTGATGTTGAAGTTGAGAGTGTCAAACCGAACTTCAATAACAACAAGAAGATGCCTAGTAAGTTCAAAGGTCCGTACCCCAATATGAAAGGGAAGCAAGCAACTTCAATAGCAAAGACTCCTACCCCTAGCCGTGGAGAATGCTACAATTGTGGTTCTAAGGACCATTATGCAAATAAGTGTTCGAAGCCCCTTACTTTTCGCTATTGCAAAAGTTTAGGCCATCCTATATCTTCATGTCCCAAACTTCAAAGCAAGAAGGAGGGAAAGCTAAATGTTGTGCAAGACCCTAATAACACTTCTCGTGGTCAAGGTATTTCTCATTCTATTCTTGATGGCATTATTATGTCTCATGATCATCCTATTCGAGTTCTTTTTGACACAGGTGCATCCTATTCTTTTATATCAAAAGAACTTGTTGATACTTTTTCTTTAAGTGTTATGGCTTTGATGACTTCTTTGAGAATTGCAAATCCGGTTGGTGGATTCGCAACACTCAGTTTGATTTGTAAAGATGTCGAGATTATTTTATGTGATTATTCTTTTCGAGCCGATTTGCATGTCATGCGTTACTTAGGCTTCAGAATGATTTTAGGAATGGATTGGCTTAACCGTTATGAAGCCCATATCCTATGTCTCGAGCGGACTATTCATCTTCGACATCCTCAGTCTGTTAAGCAGATTTCTATTGTTCTTAAAGATTCGGATTCCAACTTGGCAGCATCCTTATATTCTCTAAACCCTCATGATGACGATAATGATGATAAGGAAGATGTAACTTCTCTTATTCACGTTGTTCGTGAATTTTCCAACATATTTGAGCCCGTCTTTTGATTACCCCCTAAGCGAGCAGTCGAGTTCAGAATTAATCTCATCCCTGGAGCTCTACCTATCACTCGTCCTCCTTATCGTATGTCCAATAAGGAAAATGAGGAGATGCGTAAACAATAATCCGAATTAGAGACGAAGCAATTCATTCGTTCTAGTTCCTCTCCTTAGGGAGCTTCAGCTATTTTTTTGAAGAAATCCGATGGCACACTTAGGCTTTGCGTTGACTACCGCAAGCTTAATGATCTCACCATCAAGAATTAATATTCATTACCTCAGATTGATGATTTATTTGATCAACTTAGTGGTGCTAGAGTCTTTTCACAGTTAAACTTAGCAACAGGTTTTCATCAGCTTCGTATTACAGAGGATAGCATTCCTTTGACATCGTTCCGTACACGTTATGGATCTTATGAATGGCTTGTTATGCCATTTGTTTTAACGAATGCTCCAGCTTATTTCATTGACTTATGAATCGAGTTTCCAAAAACTTCCTCGATCGATTTGTTCTCATCTTTATAGATGATATTCTTGTTTATGCATGAAAAACATCTTCGGATTGTGTTGGAAACTCCTAGGAGCAATCAATTGAAAGCAAAATTTTCTAAGTGCCACTTTTGGCAATCTCGTGTGAAATTTCTCGGTCATATCATTTTGAATCCGGAATTTCCATGGATCCTTCAAACGTTGATGCGATTCAAAATTGGAAGAGACCGGAGAGTGTGACGGAAATTCGTAGCTTTCTTGTATTGGCGGGTTATTACCGTCATTTTATAAAAGACTTTTCTAAAATTTCCATGCCGCTTACTAGTTTGACAAAGAAGGGAGTTAAGCACATTTGTTCAGAAAATGTGAAGCTTCTTATCAGAAATTAAAAGAACTCCTTTCCGATGCTCCTATTTTTGTGATTCCCGAAGGGAACCAAGACTGTATTGTTTATACTGATGCTAGTCATGTCAGCTTGGGTGCTGTTCTTATGCAAAGGGAACGCGTTATTGCTTATGCTTCTAGGAAATTAAAGCCTGCCGAGACTAAAAATGCCACTCATGTTATATCGCTCGCGGCAATTGTTTTCGTCCTTCGAATTTGGCGTCATTATATTTTGGGAGAAAAAATTGTTCTCTACGCCGATCATAAATTTTTAAAGTATTTATTTTCTCAAAAGGAACTTAATTTGTGTCAACAACGTTGGCTCGAGTTCCTTGCATCTTATGATCTTGATATTCTTTATACTCGCAGAAAGGGGAATCCTGTTGCCGAAGCACTTAGTCGTAAGCAACAAGCGGTTGTTTCCATGATGATATCTGAATGGAATGATCTCGAGATTTTATCCACTTGTGAGATTCGAGATCATGAATCCAATTTATGTTCATCTCTTGTTTTATGTACCCTTGAGGCTCATCCTTCTCTTTTGGACCGTATCCTTGAAGCTCAAAAGCTAGATCCCGAATTGGCTCTTTTTAGCCAAAATTTTAGGGATAAAATTGATATTGAAGGTTTGAAAGACTTTGATTTCGATGCTCGTGGCGGTATTCGAAAATTTGATAGACTCATCATGCCAAATATTTATGATCTTCGTAAAGACATTTTAGAAGATTCGCATGGTTCTAAATTTACCATTCATCCCAGTAGTAGTAAAATGTATGCGGATATGAAGCAACTCTATTATTGGGATGGGATGAAATCTGATATTGCTAACATTGTTAAGTGTTGCATGACTTGCCAACTTGTTAAGGCCGAGCATCAAAGGCTCGGTGGGTTATTACAACTTTTGGACATTCCAGTTTGGGTCATGATAGCCTATGGATGATAGTTGATAGACTTTCAAAATCCGCCCATTTTATTCTCGTTCAGTCTAATCGGACCGTACCTCTTTTGGCCAAACTCTATGTTAGAGAAATTGTTAAATTACATGGAGTTCCTACTTCTATTGTTAGCAATCATGATCCATTGTTTACTAGTGGATTGTGGAAGGGTCTTCAAAAAGCTTTGGGAATGAAGCTTAATTTTAGCACCGCTTATCATCCTCAGTCCGATGGACAAACCGAGCGTGTGAATCAAACTCTTGAAGATCTACTTCGTGCATGTGTTCTTGATATTGGTGGAAGTTGGGAAGATCATATTTCTCTTGTTGAGTTTTCCTATAATAATAGCTTCCAATCTAGTTGGTATAGCACCTTTCGAGGCACTCTATGGAAGGCCATACCGATCTCCTTCTTGTTGGCTAGAGGCCAGTGAGAAGCTGCTTTTAGGTCCAGATTTTGTTCATGATTCCACAGAAAAGATTAACCTTATTCGTCGTAGGATGAAAGAAGCTCAAAGTAGGCAAAAATCCTATGCCGATAACCGAAGAAGGAAATTAGAGTTCTCTGTGGGAGACTTGGTGTTTATTCGTGTTTCACCTATGAAGGGTGTTGTGCGTTTCAGTCGGTCGGGAAAATTAGCACCTCGATATATTGGTCCATTTATCATCACCGAGCGTATTGGTTCCGTGGCTTATTGCCTTTTATTATCGGCTCAGTTTTCTGCTATTCATGGCATATTTCACGTCTCTCAACTTCGGAAATGCCTTCGAGATTCCGATTCTATTCTTGAGCCCGATGTTATGGAAGAAATTGAAGTTTCGCCTAATTTGACTTATGAGCAACATCCTATTCGTATTATTGCATCGGAGGTTAAATGCCTTCGAAATAAAGGTGTCCCTCTTGTGAAAGTTCAATGGTCCTCAAATCCTAAGAATTGTTCTTGGGAATCTAGAGAATTCATCGAGCGAACACATCCGAACTTACTCTCTCATGCTCTTTAAGGTGAACTTTTATCTCACATTTCTTTTGTGTTCATATGCTTTTATGGTTGTTACTTTTTATTTTCTTCTTAAGTATTACGAGGATGCAATTTCTTTAAGGAGGAGAGTCTGTAACAACCCGCATATTTTACGATTGTATATTTAAATATTTTATTTAAATGTAGCATCGCTAGTCGGATTTTAGTCCGAAATGCTACATTTTGCAAACGATCGAATTAGGACTCGAGACTACTTCCGTTGAGTTCAAAATAGCGTTTGCGACCTTTTTGAGTATAAACATTGATATGTTTGGAGTTAGCTAGAATTTCAACCTTTTCGTTTAGGGCTCTGGGTTTGGGTTTCAGCCCAATAACCTAACATATTAACCCAACTCCACTCCACTCCTCTTCTTTCCTTTATAATATTTCCTAATACTCAAGCTTTAGTAAAAATGGGGGAAGAAAAAAGGAAATAGAAATTCCTATGCCCTAGTTTTCTTTGCAAATTCAAGTTCTATCTACAAAATCCAAAAGAAGCTTAGGTAAGCATCCTCTTCATCTTCTCCATCTCAATCTCTCTTCAATTTTAGAATTTCCTATAACCTAACTTCGGAAAAACTTCACCTTTGATCATAGAATTGAAGATTCTAGAGGTGTAGTGAAGAGGAATTGTTCTTGCCTTGTTTTAAAAGCTTCTCCTTCATTGTTTTTGGGTTTAAAGGTCAGTTTTTGAACTCACATCTACGTCTATAACTTTCATTATTGTTAGGTATGAATTCCTAACATCTACTCATGTTCATTTGCTTTTGATTTGAATTGATTTGGTGAATTTTTCAATTATGGTGTTTTGGAGTTGGAATCTTTAAAGATCCTATCTTGGATGTTTGAACATGTTATTTGTGGCGTATCGAAGAGCCTATAGTGCTGGGTTGTTGATTGGCATAAATCCCTAGCATCCATCGCTCGTTCGATCGCATTTCAGTTTGGATTTGCCATTTTTGGTCTAGGCTGTTTTTTTGCCTAGCAGAAAATTTCAGACGTCAGAAATTAATTTCAGACGTCTAAAACCAAATCCAGGCGTGTGGTTGAAAAATCCAGACATCTGGAAAGGGGTCTGGAAAAGGCAGTGACAAAATCCAGACATCTGAAATAAAATTCAGACATCTGAAATCAAATTCAGACGTCTGGTTGAAAATTTCAAACGTCTGAAATGGATCTGGAATTAAAAATAGAAAAGAGAAAATCATATATACTTCCAAAACCTAGGGCCAGACGTCTGGAAACACCTATCAGACATCTGGAACTGTTTAATTTTCTTTTTTTTTGGCTATTTTTGAGTTAATTTCCAATTTTAATCGATTTTTGTTGATTCGGTTAGTTATTGTCAATTATTATCGACTTTGATGACTTCTTTTCTGGACTTTTTGGGAATATCCATTTTGAGGGATTTGGTATCGATTTCTTTCGATTTGATTCACGTCTTCGTATGTGAATTTTTGGTGATTGATTGTTTTTTTCAATCAATTTTTTGATTTGTCACTTTAAAATACAAAGGTTTCTATACTAGTAGTAAATATTCAAACTCTTTTATGAAAACGATTTCAACATTAAATTTCAATATCAAACACGCTTTTAAAACCGCTTTCTAATCTGTTAGTACATATAAACCTTTTACTCATTCGCCCGAGAAATCCAATTAAACGACTTAACAAAACAAGTGTATGAAACGCTTGCGTTTACGTCGTCGGTTAATTCTTAGACTCTTTCGATTGAACTCTTGTGACAATTTTCGATAGGAGATCTACAATTTTCTCGTAAATATTTAAGTTAAGCAAGTGGTTATGGGACATGAAGCTAAACTCATTTATTTACTAGCTTAGTGTAATTGACACTTCTTGGGTATCGATGATCATCTTGTGATTTAGACTAGCAATGTGCGATGTCTATTTGTTTGTGTGGGGAACTAAAATCCCGTTTGTGGAGTTTCGACTCAAAATTGGTGGGGTAGCGACCAATGTTCTTTGGGCCATTTATGGAGCCTCGGCTCAAATTTATGGTTAGCGAATAGCATTCCGTTTGTGATGCACGTGTTGGTTAGTTTTCATGCTTCCGTTTGTGATAGGCCTCCCCCTTTGTGATTTCTGGATTTCTAATTGATGATTTCTAGAATTTTGTATTTCACCAATTTTTACGATTGACATTAATATGTTTGTCAATATTTATGGTTTGGTGAATAAAATAAAGAATATGACATTCTTTTGACGTTATGAGATTCTTGAGATATTGTATGATTTTTGTTGTTGTTAAATGTATACTTGTCACAGGATAACATTTGTTATCATACGTTTTTGTCATATTTCTTATTTTATCTCATTTTATCTGATATTTATAGCTAGACTGATCCGTTTATTATTTTCTTATCAAATAATACTAGGGTCAGACCGAGATGTTAAAGGTGCTTTTGCTTGACTCCTTATCGGGGATCATTATCTGACTTTTGTCTAACTACATTAGATTGGTAGTTCTTGTTGATTATACATTTGAGATAGAGACTCCCTAATGTATACATATTCTTTTGTCTAGCACCTGTACCTATTGTTTTGTGATATTATTGATCTTGTTTGACCACTACTCTGATGTACACTACTATGCTTTATATTCATATCTGTTTCCGCCTTTGAGATACGAACATCTATGACTGATTTGTGTTATGTTTATTTCTATATTTGTTTCCGAAGACCGCAAAGCCACTGTGCAGTAGCTTTGAGTTTGTATTTGGTATGTCGGATATCCTCTTGAAATGTAATGCATGTTGTACTATCTGACATATCGGTACTCGCACAAAGCAATCACACGGATGGTCGCTCCTTAACAGCCTTATTCTTTGTGCTAGTTGATGGCATTACTTCGTAGTGTCCTTGGCTAGTATGAGTATAGAGGTGGGGCGTCACATCGACACTAATACGTTCACTGTAGAAGTGCCGAGCAATCGAATGCCGAAAATCTCAGATTTTTAGGGTAAAGAAGAAAACAGGTAGAAGAAGAAGCAGAAAACACAGCACAGAATCTCACATTCGCAGCGGATTAAGATATAATATCAAATAATTGCATTTACATAAGAAAGCTGTAACTGTCAATTTATGGACAATATATCAGAGTACAACCATTCACAATTAAACCGGATAGTTATAATAAGTTGTCCGTGACTACAATCAACACAATCACAATACACAGCAGAATATACTCCATGCGTTCCTGCCATCCAGCTCGCCTCCTGAGCTCTCGAACGTCCTAACTTGAAAATCTATAATACTTGGTCTGACCCGAGCATTACATTAAAGTAACATCCGAGTCAGGCTGGAAACTAGCATGAGTAAACCTATAAAATTTGAAATACTAAGTTATAAAACTTCTTTGAAAACCTGGGTAACTCGTGCCTCAATACGAGTTCTTATCTTGTTAAGCCAGAACTTATTTCACAAATCAATATCTAAGTACCATAACTTAGTTTAAATGGTCCAGCTACTTAATTTATTCCATTCCAGCCTAATTGATTCTAAAATCAAATACATAAAGAATTTGTAAATTACTAATCGAAGTTGTTTCGGATATTGCTGATACCCAACCTCGGTCTCTTCAAATCTATTGTCATCTTTAAGACCAAATTGTTTAAGTAAACAAATTTAATTAAATTCAGAATAACATATGCACACCGGAATCCATCACAGATAGATAACCCACATTATCACAGTTATACCAAAGCATTTTATATCACAGAATATCACAAATTACATATCAGAGACATCAACAATCCAAGGCATTAAATTTAGGTTTATCATTCATAAGCAAGATTAATTAGTCACCATTTCTAATTAATCTAATTAACACAATTTAAATTAAATTAATTACCTTTAATTAATTACCATAATTAATCACATTAATTAATTAATACTTTAATTAATTACATAAATTGATTATCCTTTAATAAGACCTTAATTAATCTAAGATAAACCATCTATCTTAATTAATTACTTTAATTACATCATTTAAATCTTATTTAATTTAAAAGCTTGAAATTAATTTACACAAAAATCATTTGAGAACTCTTTCATTAATTAAAGTTAAACACACCTACCCTAACCATTTCCTAATTATAACATTAAATTTCATTCGAAAAACACTTAGGAATTAATTACATATTTAACCCAATTTATAATTACATTAAAAAAACAATTTTAAACATTTAAATTTAATATTTTATCTTTGAATCTTCACTTGAAAACTTGTTAAATCTTTCCTTGAAAACTTTGTTTAATATTCTAGCCTTGGACTAATTTACTAACTTAGCCTTTTTTTTAAATTTTGTTAACTAAATTCACTTTTTAAAACCTGGTAAATTATATTTGAAAACTTCTTTTGAAAACTTCCATTTCTATTGCTTTTGAAAACTAGTTAATATATTTTGAAAACTTCATTAACCAAATTAACTTTTGCTTTTAATCTGGTTTCTTGTTTCTTTAAAAACCCGGAATCTTACTAAAACAAACCCGAGACAAAACCCAGGCCACCCTTGCAATTACTCGAGCCAAACCCAAGCAAACATTATCTTCCCCAAACACCACAACATCACTCAGATACAACGTATACATGTGCACGTGCATCGACGAACTGACCGCCTTCGGCCATCGCCACGATCACTCGCACGTTGACGACAACTTCGCCGACGACCCAGACCGACCAGGACCATCGATTCGCCTCGAAATCGAAAATGAGCCACTTGATCACTTCCTGGAAACCAACTGATCGACAAAATCCACACCACGTCGCCGCCTACGACCATCGGTGAGCTCGCCGACCAACCTTTAGCCGTGTCACGTCACCACGCATCGATTCCCCCTAGTCCGATCAATCCCGACACAGTAACATCGACATACAAACCTCGACAATCTCCTCGACCAAACAAGTCATCGAACCCTAGTCGACGTCGCCTGGCCACCACGGCGCTCTAAAAATCCAGCGATCATTTTTCTAGTGACCTCCAGGCTGCCAACTACCTACAGCTCCAATCATGACCTTCCACCCTTCACCAATCGTCGGAAATCGATGAAGAAACCATAAACGATCAACTTGAGATGTCACAACCTTCCCATACTTAAAAATATTAATATCTATATGATAACTCATTATTTCTAAGTTTGAATCAGGATATATAATTAAAATATGGGATTAGGATACTTGATATTTCTGACTTTAAAAGATTTTCACTGTAATCATCTTCTACCAGTAATCTACTTGTTATTTATGCTTAAAAATATTTTTAAAAATTAAATCTGATAAATACAAACAAATTTATTTTAAAGATCTTAATATAAAACTGTATATATAAAGAGATATGAATTTTCGAATCTGATATAGTTTGTTAAAATCAAACAGAGACCAGTTTATCCATACACAGACATGCACATACATATATACACAGTAATTCAGATATACTTCATACAATTTACATCCATGCAAAACATATTACATATCAAATTTATCACATGCAACCAGATATCAAATAGATTAAGCTAAAAAGAATGGTTGTTTACTCACCACTTTTGAAAGCAGAGACCAGGACTTGTTCATTTGTTTGGAACTAGATTTTGAAACAGCAACTTGATTATTGATCTGCTACTTGAATTTGATTTGAAATTGATCTTCTTTAAGTTGAGTTTGGATCTTGAATTTGCCGCTTGCTTTACTTTAGATCAGGCTAAACTTGAAACAGTTTTTGATTTAGTTTGATTATCTTTACAGTTTTGGTTTTGAGGATGAAAGAAAAACAAATGGAAACAGAGATAAAATGTGAGAAGTTTTTAAACTGAAAATAGCCTAGTTAAACACTATTAATATATATCAATTTTTAGAAAAAAACACACTTTCCACTTGTTAATTTCAAATTATACCAAACTTATACATGCTAATACATGTTTTATTATCTTACAAATGTCAATGCATGTATTTAAAATATTTTCTTATGTTTTTATTATTATACATGTTTTATGAATTATGTTTATATTTCAAATTTATCAAGTTTTACTTAATATTATAAATCCCCTTTTATTTATTTCCTAGATTTAAGCTCAAGCTATTGTACTTGGACTATATACATAGACACTAGTGTTAAAATGTAGAGTTTTAAATCTAATTTATTTTTTGAGATTTTGAAAATAACTTTGGAATAAATAAAATATCTTATACATCTATACTATAACAAACTTTCCTATATTTTATTCCATAGACATATATATACACTCATTTACATTATAAAGCTTGTGTATATATATATATCTATTTATATATATATGGATATTTTATCTTGAATTAAATGGTGAAATATATTATTTATTTATATACTATAAGATTTATCATCTCCAGAGATTTATAATTCAACATTTGTTATAGTTTCAAATCTATATATATATATATCCAAATATTTATCAGAACTTTATTTGTTCAACTTACAAATTAGTATTTTAATAAATTAAATCCTGTTAATTACCAATTAACAGATGTCCAAAAATCCAGGTTATCACAATTATGATTAGAATTTGACTAATTAATTGGCTTAGTTATAACGTAGAATTATAACTGAAAAGAGTAAAAGATGAAAGAAGCTTATTTTCACACTTAGATCTTGGGTTAAGTAATAAGCATGATTATAACGTAGGTTATAATAAGAAAAAGAATAGAATGAGGTCTATTTCAAGACTTAAGATAAATTAATGAGCAAAAATAGCAAGAATAATAGTAAAGGCTTATTCAAATAATTTATCTAAGTAAATAAGTAAAGATAGAGGAAGATGCGTACCTACAGTATTTCCCATATGCTGTTTAGGGTAGATAGGCGATCAAAAGTCAAAGAAGAAGATCCGTACTGGCAGTATTTCCCTTATGCTGTTTAGGGTAGACAAGCGATCAAAAGTTAAAGAGGAAGATCCGTACCGGCAGCATTTTCCCTTATGCTGTTTAGGATAGATAGGCTATCAAAAGCTAAAGAGGACGATCCGTACCGACATCATTTCCCTTATGCTATTGGGGGTTTATAGGCGGTCAATAACTAGAAGTCCAAATCATGAGGATTTGGACAGGGGCACAACTAGATTTTGTTTAACAGGGACCAGTACCAACATCATCCCCTATTATTTCTATGGACATGATGATCTCACATTGGCCTGAAGTGGGATGAGGGCACGCTTATGCTGTGTACGGTAAATAAAAGGTTAAAAGAGGGAGCAATAGATAGTGCAAACCAATGATGACTGAGCGTACCACATCGATTAGGGGAGATAAGTCGCTGTTGGGTTCCAAAGCGCTTGGTAGGTGACTTCTGTAGACATTGGTGTCTTATGTTTAAGGACCATAGAGTCCAATCCACTATAGACACATTAGTAGGAGACCGATCAAAGTGTAGAATTAGGACTTTAGCCTAATTAAAGTAGGATTGGGAATTCAGCCTAATCAGAGTAGCTAGCGAGGATAAGTGCAAACAATCAAAGTTAACATATCTTATAAATTGATCAATATTTAATCGTACTTATTTCCAGTTTATTTCTTTCATATTTCCTTTGATTCCTTTATAAATAATGGAACTGTCGTACGGTCTATTACTTCTACTTTGCTTAAAGATTCTAGTAATTACTATCATTCAGCAGATTTTTAGTTTGACCCACTCTTCTATTTTCCCCTTTCCCCCTATAGACAATCAGGGGAAAGAAAGGTAGATTGCAGCTTCTTGGAAGACTCCTTTGGAGATCCAATCATGTATTATTTTCTCTTGTTTCCAGTTTTTAGCTCTTGTTTCCAATTTTTAGCTCTTGTATTGTACTGGCACTATATTAAGGGATAATTATACTCTAATTTTATGGAGACTATGTTTATTTGATTTAACAAGACATATATGGGTAGTTTGACATTTGGTGTATTTGGTTTTATAATTCTATATTATGAAGTTTGATTTTTAGCAAGATATTAAAAATTGTTTCCGCTGTGTTGTTGCTGTTGTTGTTATTATTATTATTATTATTATTATTTAGTTTTTGTGTTGTGAATCTTAGTCTCTGCTAGTTTTAGTTCATACCTACAATGCACCACGCCTTTTTGTCTGTCCTTTTGGGTATATCAAGGGGTGTGGGGTGTTTCAGTGGCCATTTTGTAAATAAGTGACCATCGACCGCTGCTGCAGTGGTAACTACTGATTCAATGATTTACGCTTCCTTCCGGGAAGATCCACAAACTATAGATTCCAGGATTGAAAGCGCCTCCATTGGGTAAACTAAAGAACCATCTACCTTGAAAAAAAATTGAGTAACTCATGAGTTTAAGTCCGGATGGCTATATCGGTTCGAATCCATTTTTGAATTCACCCAAGTATATTAGGGTTTATTAGTCGAATCCATTCCTGGATTCCCCAAGTCCATTTGGGTCGAAGCATATCATACTATACTTCTTCACATAGGATACTTCCCCAATCCTTACTTCGAAACAATAATATACCATATATAGTACTCTTTCAAAATCATAACTTTAAATATCGCACTTATATAAATTCCATCATAAATAAGATTTCATTTTCAAATTGAGTACTTTCCAAAATCAATAATCTCGAATATATCAAATCATTCTTATATAAGTTCCATTATATATAAGATTTATCTATTTAGATCGAATACCTTCCAAAATAAACAGTTTTCAAAATCACCTTATACTTATATAAAGTCCGTCTTATACAAGATTCAAATTTTTTCCAAAATCAATTTCGCTTTATGAAAAGCCATATAGGATTGAACATCTTTGCTTTATAAAAGGTTGTGAATTTAGAATAGTTTTGTATATAAAATTGTTTTGTGAAATAGTTTTGTATATAAAATAGTTTTGTAAAATAGTTTGTAAATAAAACAGTTAGTAAAATAGTTTTGTAAATAAAATAGTTTGTAAAATAGTTTTGTAGATATAATATTTTGTAAATAAAATAGTTTGTAAAATAGTTTTGTAAAGAAAATATTTTGTAAAATAGTTTTGTAAATAAAATAGTTTGTAAAATAGTTTTGTACGTAAAATTGAATAAAATAGTTTGTAAAAGAAAAATAAAAGAAAATAGTTTTGTAAAATGGTATTAAATTAATAGTAGTTTTGCTTACAAGAAAATTTCAAATTTAAATTACAATAATATCCAACCCAACAACTTTCAATTTCAACATCAAAGCATATCAATAATATTAGAACATACGATGTCCATATGTCATCATTTTGAAAAATCAAATTCGATCGCTCGCTCCATTACACAAGTTCGCTTTCGATCTAGTATTTTTCATTTGAATTCCCTAATGCGGACTTCAATAAGGTTTCCTGACTGGAAACCATCATTCTCCTTGCATAGCCATATACTATGATAGAGAATTCTAGAATCAAACCAAAAAATCCATATCAAATATTCGCCATTAAGAATCGAATGAAAAATCCTAACACGAAGTGGTGTAATTCAGATAGAACTTGTGTACTCAAATCAAGATCAAATTAATTTTACGAATAAAACAATATACGTACAACTTATGTAATTATTCCAGTTTGTTTCATCACAATTACATTTCAATTAAATTCGTTATTAATCTCATTAAATGACACAAGTATCACTTCATACTTTAATATTTGTTTCACAGAATTTTTCTATTCATTATAAAGCATTAACATATTCATTCTCACAATATTACTTATATATCTCTTTATTTTAAATTACATTCATTTTCACATGTAATATTTCTCATCTAATACCACATTTATTTGAGAATCATTTCATGAGAAATTTCCTTCAGTTTATAACCAATTTATAAGGGCTTAATTCCTTTTATAAGACATTATTCGAGTTTAAAGTTATCATAACTTATATGATAACCATTTATTGCAACATTCATTTATTTCATAAACAATTTACAACTCGTGATTTTATTTAGAATCATTTCACTTTTAGTTGATATTCGTTTATCCAATTAGTTTTCACTTACTTTTCAAATCTATTTATGCCATATTTAATAAATTTAATTAAGTACGTAACACTTTTTTTTAAAATCTCATTTAAACATGCCAAGGCTTAAAGTTCACACTTGTATATTATTACATTACATGCTAATAAGATATACAGCAATTCTATTCATTTATTATCATAGATATAACAAATTTAACCTTGTTTCACTTGCTTTTAATTTATGGTTACCATATTCAACTACATAATTCAACAAAATTTCTACATTTCAACTCATATATTAATTCAGAAGTTTAGACTATCCAAAATATCCAGATATTCCATTTTATTTCAATAGTTGAAACTACCATTCAAAAACAACAATATTCACAACCAAACATTTCAATCTCATAACGAAATATCCTAATTATTCATTTTATTCTCTTTAACATACTATTACTAAACTAGTGTGTAGTCCATAAATTAAATCAACAATGATTAGCCAATGTTATAAACCGACTAAATACAACAAATCAACAATAAATGATTATAATTAAATATTACCATTTCACAAATCAAAACATTACAAATAACTATAATAGTTATAAAAAATTTATTCCTTTATATATAACATATAATATTACTAAAAATTATTTCATTTCAAAACTTATATAAACATTTTATAACACTAACAAATACGCGCTCTCGTATATACACTCAGACAACTCATTCTAGGATATTACTACCCTATCTCTAATGAGTTAACCCCAACAGGCTAAGGTATGTCTAAACCTGGCTCCGATACTAATTATAACAATCCGCCTTTTTGGATGGTTCAAACCGATAATAAAGCACACATGTCGAACTCAAACAGTTCAAAAGGGAGGATTGTTAATGGGGTAAATAAGAAAAAATGGAGAAAAACACAGAATCTCGCAGCGGAACGACAAATATAGTAATCAAATAAATAGTTCATGAAGTTGTTTTATAAACAACATTTGATTGCACTTTTACAATTCAAAGCAGAGTTATATATACATCAGAAATGAACAAATAATGCAGTGGAACACAGAATGCAGTGGAATAACAAATAGCAATAATATACCGAATCTTCGTCTTCATCCTTAAGAAAATAGTCTTCAATACACTGAAAAGCTCAGACTGACTCGAGCATAATGAAAAGACAAAACACTTGAGTCAGAAGTAAAAGATTTTATGCAAGTCAGATCAAAATAAGTGAAATACAAATATTAGTGCAATTGTTTCATAGATGTTACGAGATTTTCATCTCCTATCAAGTGTACAACGTGAATATAGTTATTTAAATGGTTACAAAAAATCTGAAGTATCAATCTTAATCATCTAATCAAAACAAATCCGAAGATTGAATTAACTTAAGCCCTTCAAATAATTCAATCCTAAATAAAAATCCAAATTCAAGAAATTATATGGGTATATGTAATTTCAACAAGTGTCGAAAATTAACATTTCCAAATCAATTAAAATCGCTCGGGTTTATCATTTCAACCCAAAAGATTTTCCCCTAATCTATAAGATTGTTCGGGTATGTATCATTTCAATCCATAGGAATAATAGAGATATAGACATAAATAACATCCAATCATCCAAAATGTCGACCATTAACATCCATCCAATCATCAAAATATCAAAAATCGAATATACAGCACAATCATCATTGAAATCAACCAATAACAACCAACAATTTACTGGTTATCATTAGCAGGTATTTAACTAGCAATTTAAATTTCAATATTAAATTAACTGGCAATTAAATTCAATAAAAGTCAAATTTAACTGGAATGAACATTTAAAATATACTAAACAGCAACCAATCAATTTCAAATCACATCATAAATTCAATTTAACTAACATACGAAAATCTAGTAGTTGTGAGTATTTGCTCACTTTTCGTTGCTACGAAGGTAATTATAAAAAATGGAGTAATACGGAGATTCCTAGCAAAGATCCAATGCAAAGCAAACCCAACAAGCTTAGACATGAACACGAATCAATAAACAAGTTTCAACTACTTGCAACTTACAAACAACCCAAGATCGAAACTATGGACAAACCCGAAACTAGGTCATTTTTAAGAAAATATTAAGACCAGAATGTTACTGAATATGTAAAAGTAACTAACTAGAAAGTTGTTGTAAATTCTTTTCTCTCCACTTTCAAAAAAAGAATCACCTAAATACCTTCTGTCTTGAGGAAGTTATGGTCAAAACAAACAGAGGTATTTTCTGAGTTGAAAATCAGGGTCCAAAAATACTTCGAAAAGATTTGAGTTTTTGGTATAGTCAATGAAGGAATTTGAAGAACTGATCTAAAAGAAAGTTTAAGCCATTGGAAAAATAAATGGTTTTAAACAAATAAGTACACAATTTGGTTCATTCCTGAAGGAGATCTAAATTATACAATATGGGTTATTTTCGGCCAAAACTGGACCCGGAAAAGGACATGAAAAATAGAGTTTTTGATATATAATTATTCGAAATGGGAAGAAGGGTTCAACAACAAAGTTGTTGCCATTGAAATCATACATGATTTCAAAAAAAAATTATTTTATTTGGAGAAGTTTAGTAGAATATAGAAGCCATGGAAATAAGGGGAAGAAAGAGGGAAAACGGGGAAGGGAAAAAGGAGAAAGAAGAAGAGAGGAAAGCTGGAAGGAGATGGCCCTAGGGATGTTGGAGAGGGCAGCGGCTATAGGGGAGGAAGGAAGGGTTGAAGGAGAGGAGGAAAGGAGTTTTGATTTGCGAGGTTTTTGGAGTTTTAGATACAGAGTTCTCTGTAGATTTTGAGGAGGAAGAAGAAGTGTGAAGAGAAAGTTTCTCAAGAGAGAAATCATGTACGTAGATGTTATCAGATATGAAACATAAGGTCGTAGGCAAAGAAATGGTCACATGACTGACTAGAGTTCTTGGTTAACCAAGGCCCGTTAGAACAAACAAAACCAATATCTCTTAGCCAAATAAAACATAACTAAACACTACCAATTCATATTAATTTTTCACAGTAATTTAATTTTTTAGAGCAATAGGAATTTGATTTTGACGAAATGAAAAGTGGCGGGAATACCAGAATTCAAAGTAGTACCATATAAAAAGAATAAAATTTTAAAATTCAAATTTATTTTTAACCAAAAGTCAATCGTTGACTAAGTTTGACCAAAATTTGAAATTTCACAAAAATTTTATTCTATTAAATTTGGTCAAATAAGACACTTAACATCACAAATTCAAATTTTTTTATTTAATTTTTATTTAAATTCAAAATACTACCATTTTAAAGTTGTTAAAAGTTACGGATTCCCACACTTTATCTTAATTAAAAGATGTAACATCAATTAATGCAATATTAATTTGTTTCCCCTTTTCCATATTTAAAAGGTTAAATGCCATTAACTACGCATCCAATTGTCATCCAATTACATTCATACCTATGCTATCATCCTTATTATTCAATCAACAATACCCTATGAATTATATCAACATAAGTTTACATTTTATTTCATTCATTATTTTACTATTAACATCTTTTACCATATTAACTGCACTAATTAATTAGATAAGTTTTCATTGATTTACAAATTAATTCCAAACATATTAAATAATGAGATGATAAATGAACAATTGTTACCTTTAAGTAATTTCAGTTTTATTCAATTTCAATTAACGACATATAATTCCAACATTCAATTGCCTTAATTCCATCAATTACCCATTTAATATTCAAACAGACAAATTAATGAGAAGATAATTACAACCATTGTTTATAATAATAGTTCATATCATTATCTTATCATTTACAACGAAGGTGTAACATTCCCGTTTTTAGGCCAAATTAAATCTAGTAATTAATTTAATTTTTGGAGCTAAATTGTGAATTAATTTGATATTTTCCAAATTAAATAAGATATTTGTTTGTTTATTCATTTAAAATACGAATTGATTGTAAATTGAATTGTGAATTTGAATTTCAAAATTGAATATGTTGAAAAATAAATTGATTTTGAAAATTCTATAATTTAATACTAATAGAAATGTGTTTTCTAATTATAATATATGTATGTAATTTGAAAATTATGTTTTGAATTTGTAACGACCCGTAAATTTTAACTGTTTTAATAAAGTGATTTATTGAATTTTCGTGAAATTTTGAAAACATAATTTTGAAATATAAATTTAATATTTGGAATACGTCTAATTGAACATAGAAACTAGTAAATTTTCATCCGAAAATATGAAAGTCTATTTTCATGTGTAATTTTATTTCGATTAGTTCAGTTAAGAATTGATAAAAATAAAATGTTTTCAAAACCTAAATATTTTTATATGGAAAAATTCTAAATCATCTTCTGGGCAAGACGTCATTTTTCATTTTTCCAAATTCAGACTTCTTAAGCTCCGTCAATCTTATTTTTCTACGTTTTTTTTGTATTTTGCGCTAGTAGAAAATTTGAATTTTTATAATTCTAATCGAATCACTGATATCAGTATACCGTTTTGATCGTCTCGCCGTGCTGATTTCTATAGTATATTCATTTCTGTATTTCTGTACTCATTGCGTTGCGAGATCTGCGGTAATGACTAGTTATTTCGGTACCATAGTGAACATTTCCACATCCTTTCGTGCCTTTTGAGTTTTATTCTCTATGACCGTTCATTTCCACTATATACATCGGGTTTTCCCTTTTTCAATTTACATTCTTGAATTCATCATAGGAGACCTTTTGTTTTCCACCGGTCCCAATGTTTACATTGATGCTTCGCTTCTTCAATTCTCTGGTTTCATTGGAAATTATGAAATATAAGTCAACACACATTATGAACACTGTCCATTGTTTTCTTTACTTTAACTATTGTTCTCTCCTCATTTTCTTGGAAAGAAATCTTTCATCTTTGCCTATGGAATCTTGATGCCTTCCTAATGGATGCGTTGCCTTTTCCCCTCTCTCTCCTCACACAGCTTCTTCCACCCGAAGCCAGCATCTCCCACCCACGCGCGCAAGCCACCTGGAACCCAAAGATGCCGTGCAACCCATCCTCGACCACAAGCCCAGCCGAGAGCTGCCCCGCATCGTCTTGCGCTGACCGCCGCTCAACCCTAGCCTGACACCCTCTATCTATCGTGCTTAGCTTCCCCTCCGACCGGCCTCATCCTGGGTCCAATCAACACCGTGTAGCCATGGCCGAAACTCCGACGACCCGACACAAACCCATGCCTATGATGACCGCCCATGACTCCTGCACTTAAACAAGGAGATAATGCGCTGGAAGGCGTGCCCGGCAGTCATGGATGATCATCAAGGTAAGGTAAACACACAAATGCGTCTTATGCTCTTCTTCAGTTCTGGAATAAATCAAAATATCATCTACGAACACAAGTACAAACTTGTTCAACTGATCCCTGAAAACTCTATTCATAAGATCCACAAAATATGCTGGTTCATTGGTGAATCCAAACGGCATTACCAGCCATTCAAAGAAACCGGATGGTGTCCTGAAAGCAGTCTTCGGCACACTATCCTTTGCCACTCTCAATTGGTGAAATCCCGTTGCCAAATCCATCTGAGAAAACACCTTAGCTTCGTGAAGCTGATCAAACAAGTCATCTATTCTCGGCAATGGATACTTGTTCTTCTTAGTCACTTTATTCAGCTCACGATAATCCACACACAACCTCAACGATCCATCCGCTTTGGTTGCAAACACAACTGGTGCACCCCATTCGGACACACTACGCTGAATGAATCCTTTCTGTAAAAGGTCATCAACTTGCACCTTCAACTCTTGTTGTTCCCGAGGCGCCATTCGCCTAAGAGGCATCACAACAGGTCTGGCTCCTTCAACTAGATCGATACGAAACTCGATCTCTCTATGCGGCGGTAACCCTTTGACCTCATCAAAAACATCCTCAAATCCATTCACAATAGGCACCGATGACAGTCCATCCCGTGGAACAACTAGCGAATACATGAAGCTCATGAAGACGCCTTCTTCATGCTTACATCGTATCACAACCCTTCGCCCCTCCACATTCTCGACTATCACCTCCAGCCTCTTACAATCAACCCTTGCCGCATACTTCCTAAGCCAGTCCATACCCAAAATAATTCCGAACCCCGCAAAGTTCAGAACAAAACAATCACAAACAAAAGAGCAATCATGACTCAACACAACCAGACCACGACATACCATACACAAACAAGACGAACCCCTAACTGGATTAGTCACAACCAATGGTCTATCAACAATATCCGGTTCCAAACCCAACCGGCCTACAAGTTCACTACAAACAAAGGAATGCGACGCCCCAGTATCAAATAACACTCTAAATGGAACACCACAAATGGAAAGAGTACCTTGAACCACCACACTCTTTCCTTTTTCTTCGGCAGTAGGAGCTTTCGAAGACAATGGCACAGCTCCCAAAGCATAAGCTTGCACAACCTGCTTGTCCTTCCTCGGTTCTGGACAATTCTTCCTGATATGCCCCAGCTTGTCACAGTTGTGGCACTTCACCGGCACTCTCGGATTCTTACAATCTCTAGAGAAATGACCCTTCTGCTGACAGTTGTAGCAGGTCACTTCACCCTTCGGCTTCTTCTGGCCATCCTTACCCTTCTGTTGCTGCTGCTTTCTCTTCTTGTTTCCACCCTGCTATTGTTTAGATTCCTCCTTAGTCACAGAAACAACAGATCCTTCCTTAGGAAACAGATTCTCGTGCCTGAGAGCTTTCTCCACAAGCTTCTCAAATGGATCGTCCAGATGATCCACCAACTGTCTCCCAAGATAAGTGTCCAAACCTGTCACAAACTTCTCATTCTTCTGATAGGGAGATTCAATATACGACCGAGCATACTTGGACAAAGCTTCAAACTCAGAAACATACTCAAGAACTGGTCTTCCACCTTGCTTGAGCTCCACAAATTTCTTAAACAGAACGGATTTCTGAGCGGTAGAAATGAACTTAGCCTAAAATCTAGCTTGGAATTGCTCCCAAGTAATCTCTTCCTCCGAAGTATCAATGGTGATAGAATTCCACCAATCAGAAGCTCTTCCTTGAAGCTGTCTTGATGCAAGCTTCCTCTTAGTTGCATCCTCAATTCCCAAGTCACCAAAGATCCTTCTACAAGCATCAATCCATCTCTGGACTTCAATGGTTGATTCTGTTCCCAAGAAAACCTTTCCTCCAAGAGCAGTATAGTCTTTGCACAGCTTAGCAAAATCCACCTGTTTTGGAGTTTGAACTTGAACTCCAACATCTACCGTTGGCCCTGGAGCTGGCATCCTTCTCATGATCGAAGTCATCATAGCCTCAAACATTGAAGCATAATCAGCAGCTCTCTCAGAATCACGGCCTTCCCTAGCAGCTGGTCTTCCTCTTCGACTCATTCCTAATATCTATAAGAAAATGATTAATATACCCTGAGAAACAACTGCATAAGGAGTTCAAATCCTTCTAAGCTACTATATTATATATAGTAATCATCCATCAAAATACAATTACGTCTCTCAAACGTGGTTACGTCAGCGAGCGTTGGATAAAATCGATTAACCAAAGCTCTGATACCAAATGTGACGACCGCCCATGACTCCTGCACTTAAACAAGGAGATAGTGCGCTGAAAGGCGTGCCCGGCAGTCATGGACGATCATCAAGGTAAGGTAAACACAGAATAGTCTATCGTATTACTCACAACACATGGATAAAATACAATAGAAAAGTATACATAGTGAAGCTCCATAGAACAGAATCTCATCATATAAACTCATAATAGTTTGGTACAACAATCTGAAAAGTCAATACAGCAAGCCTCACTACATATCACTCAGAGAATCATACAAACAGTGGAATATCCAGTACATATAGTAAGAAAAACAATATGCAAAAACCTCCAGCTCGTCTTCGTCATCAACAGCGTTGGTCACTAAGAACAGCACCTGTCACCTGCTACCTAGTCTGCCCATCCCAAAACGGATGAACAACCCAAGGTAATAAGAGTTGAACATAAAAGCTTGAGTCAGACAAAAGTCCTAGTGAGCGGTAAATCAACTATCAAACATACCAAAAGAGCATAAAGGGTAAAAAGGAATAGGAATCCAACCATCCCACTCCACCTCTTTCTACAGTGATAGCCCCCAGACCCACTAAGCAGAAATAAACATAGCAAAGCAGACATTTAAGTAAAACAATTATCACTCCAGTCAAGGTTGATGTTTTTCAAGCACAAACCCCCAAGGCCTAAACCAAGATCAGATAAGCACCCACAAAACATCGCTCTTGAGACCGAGTGACGATACAACCAAAGCATCCAAACATCCATGACTCTGGCTATCACTGTTATCATTGCTTTGATATCACCGTTAATTGAATGACCGGCTCATTCTTTCATCCGTCCGTCAAGGGCTAATGGTAACCCCGGTTCTAGACATAACTCCGCACGTCATCGTGACCCGTGCCTAGGAATATCGAATCTGCCCAGAGTACTAGACCATCAACTATTAGTCTTGGGACTATCGAATCTGCCCACCGTACTCTTGATTTGAGCATGCTAGAACCTTCAACAACGATGAAATCTCAGCCTCCTAGTCATCCTCCTCGACGACTATTCTCATACTAGCTCAAGCGCCTCTCGAGCCAACCATTATCCACAAACTCGAACCATATCACCGAGTTATCAACATGCTTGGGATAATCCCGTCTGGATTAAACCAAGGCTATCTCACATCATGCTTTGCCTCATCGCATCATAGCAAAGTCCCATCTCAACATCATGCTTTGCCTCATCACATCAAATCTATCCATATGAACTTTATCATCCGCTTCATATGCCACGGGCAGCTTTCCTTATTTAAGAGCCTTTCCACTTAGCTTTTGAATCATCTTCGATCAACTTGTCCAAATTCAAATTATCAATCAACTAACTTCTAACGATCAATCAAATCAATCATTAATCCAAGTAATCAATCATTCAAACAAGATCTAAATAAACAGTTATAACAATAATGGCAGTTTCGTAAATAAAGAGTCCAAATCTAACAAGCATGAATTCTAAGTAATATCTTGATGAATGAACTATCATAAGTTAACAGTAATAAAGTGGATATCAAAACTTTATGAACGATGGATCTACATGCAGACTTAAGGAAAATATATGAAACCACTATCTTTAACACACAAGCAAGCCACATATACTCCTTTGGGTTCGTGTGAGAGATAACCACCACTCACTGAATCACCTAAACACTTCAAAAGCAACTAACTCAAGATCCGGACAGCGAAGGATCTAGCTTGAACCGACAAGATTTCCCTTCAAACGAAGAAATCTCTCTCCGATGGATGTAGATCTTCAACTTTGGCTCTTGGATCTTCTATTTAGATGGATGGATGCACAAAATTAAAGTAGAGAAAAGAAGTGAAGAAGTGTAGCACTCGAGCTCTCAAAATGGCAGGACTTTGTCGCTTCAAAATTCGGATCCCAAAAAGTGAGATAAGCACTTCTATTTATAGGCCAAACCTTTGAGTCGTTCTCCCCCTTAAGTCGGTCACGACTCATCAAGGTTCCACGACTTACGACTCATCAACCCCACGGCCTACCGACTCAAGCCTCTACGCGGCCTAACACAAACACGGCCTAACGACTCAACAGGATACGACTTAGCGACCTAACTCATACGCGCTTTCCTACCTAAGCCGTTTGGACGACTTAACAACCTACCAACTCAACACAGGAGACGACTCAATGACTCAACACAGGAGACGACTCAACGACTCAACACAGGAGCCGACTCAACGAATCAACACAGGAGACGACTCAACGACTTAACCTATTGCCTTAAGTCGCTCGAACGATAACTATAACACGGCATAGCCGACCTAACCTTAACTCGTTCACGACCTAATCCAACACACGACCTAAGCCTCAACACGAGAATTCCTTAAGTCACTTACTAACTTAAGCCGTTAACCTTTAAGTCGTTAGTTCCCTTAGGTCGGCCAAACCCCTAAGTCGCTCACTCCTATAGGTCGGTCACCAATCTTAAGTCACTCCATCCTCTAAGTCGCTCCACCAACTTAAGCTACGACACGACCTAACCCTGGACGACTCATCTCTGAACGACTTAAGCTCCAAACAACTTAAATTCTGAACGACTTAACAACACTAACAACCTAATGACAACAGTTATACGATCTTTCGATACGTAAAATACGGGTCGTTACAATGCCAGAAACCTTTTCGTCGCTCTCACCACTTCCACCCGACAACATGAAAATCCACAACCGAGACCATAGCTGCTGTCCTGAAGCACTACACCGGCCATTGTTCTCCAATTCGCCACTCCCCTGAAGCAAGCTTTCCGCCACGAATTCTTCTTGCCGCTTGTTTTTCTGCATTCTACTCTCCTATATTGTCTATATATAAAGGTATATACATATACTTTCTTTTGTGTGTTTCTATATTTTTATATTTCTTGTTTTGCCGTTATACATTAGGCTAGCTATATATGTCGTTATAACTACGATGCTGCATGTTGTTCATAGTTTGCATATGTACTTCATATATTAAGGTATGTCATATATCAGTGTTCTGATTTTATACTAAGTTATGCGTATATGTTTTACAGTATGTAATATTATATATATTTGTATACTAAGTTATGCACGTATATATGTTAAAAAAAAGTTTTCGCATTCATTGAAAGCCTGCAGCTGTTTTTGGTCGATCTAATGCGTATATGTATATATTGGCTTATGAATGTGTATTGAAATATTTTCAATAGCATAGATGTCTAATGTATATACGATTTTATATTTGTTTAGAGAATACTTTACAAGTGATTTACGTTATGTGATATTTTAAAGGAGTATCAATATGTTAGTGGTATGTTATTGGCAGTCTGCATATATAAAGTTATTATATATTAAAATAAATTGTTTATATTGATTTATAATAAAAGTTGATATCTAGGTTTTTCTTTAGAAATATATGTATGTTATTGTAAAATTTAGTTTAAAATTTTATATTAATTTTTAGAGAAGAGATATATGAATATAATATTTATACTGTTTCAGTTTTATTAACTTGTTTTAATTCGTTTTCATTAATCCCTACTTATCAGCTTGTCCGTCGAACTCAAGTTCATCATCCTTTGCTTCGAAATTCGTTCCTGGACTCGTAGCTCATTTTGTTGTATTTTCTCTAGCCTCGAAAGGTGAGCAATCACTCACGATTAATGTTCTTTTATTTATTAAATTTGATTTCAATTGAAACGACAATTGAAATATGCGGCTGTTAGTTATTTACACCGTTATATTTATGTTATTACCTGTATCAGTTTACCTGTGACATCTGACACCAATATCTGTTATTTATATGATGATAATCAAGTTTGGTTGATAAATGATTGATTGTTTGATGTTGATTTTGGACGTTAAATTGTTAATGTATGAAGTGATAAATAATTTACAATTGAAATTGACGTAGGAGTTAACAATTTGAATTAATATATGTGTTGAATTTGATTAGATAAAATTTGTATAATATGACCCCTTTAAATGTTTAATTACTTGACATGTAGAAATATGGTTAATTACACATTGAACCATTTAAATTTATGTTGTATAAATTGATATAGTATGAAATCGAATAATAAATGTCAAGTGTAGAACTGCATAAAATAATAGTGTAATAATCTTTAATCTACATGGAATGATAGTGTAGTTTCTAGAAATAATTATATTAATTTGCAAAAACAACAATGTAAATTAATACGATTATTTCGGGATTATTTAAATAAACTATTGGATTGTTGTTGATGTTTGCTATTGCTTGTTTATTTACTTTGACACCATCCCAGTTATCACACTACAAGTTCTATTTGCTCTGCTTTGATTTTTGAATTGAAATGGAATCGGGTTGAAATGATAAATACCTAAATAAAACTTTGGCTTTGGATAGAGAATTAAATAAAACCCGATTGGTCAATAATTTGATTTAAAATAATTTTTTTATTGAATAATAATAAGGTTTTGAAATAAAATTGGAATTTAATTTTTAATGAAAGGAAAATGTTAATATTTAAAATCTGAAACAAAATATTAACATAGTAGTTGTTGAAAGAACGTGATTTAAATTAATTATTTAATAATTAAGTTTTGAAATTATTTAACAATTAAGTTTTGAAATTATTTAATAATTAAGTTTGAAATTATTTAATAATTAAATAAGATTGAATTATTTAATAATTAAATAAAATTGAATTATTTAATAAATGAAATTGAAATTCTTGAATAAGTGAAATTAAGCTTCTTTATTAATTGGGTTTTGAAATTTGTAACTAAGGAAATAAATAGGTGAAACTGAATTTCTTTAACAAGAAATAAAATGTGATTTATTGAAATTAATGTAAAACTTGTAATTGAAAGAATTTGATTTAACGAATTTAATTTAATTTGTAAGTTTTGATATAATGGAGTTGAGCTTAAGTAATTAATTTAAAGAAATGGAAATTAAATAGAAATTGTTTTGAATGATAAATTTACTTAACGAATATTGAATGAAATCGATCAATGAATTTAATCGATTTGAATGGTCAATTAAATTAATTTAAACGATTCCAGAATGAAATTTATATACGAACTTGAATCAATACTTGATCTGTTTTAAATAAAAATAAAAATTGAATTATAAGATTTTGAAATTATTAATTTGGAAGTTTTGAAACATAAATTATGGAAATTGATATAGAAAGACAAATTGAATGTTGGTTTACTAATTCTAATTGGAATTGATTTGGTTTTTGAAATTTATTAAACGACCAATTGGTGTAATAATTACAAAAGTTATTAAAGAAACCGGGATCGGTTATGGACGTACTCTCTGTCTAAACCGAAAACCACTTTAATAACTATACGCGAAGTGTGATCCAGAATGAAGTGGTTGGAATGATGTTCGTGATGACCGAAGAAAGAGAACGATAATGGATAGCCTTGAAACTTATATCAAAATGGAAATGACTCAAACAGGAGTCGTGCCAGGCCAAATGGGGTTAGCTACCTCGGGCGAACACACTTCTTCGTAAACTACTCATTACTTGTTATTGATTGGTGTGCACCCTCGAATTTTGGGAGTGTTGTTTCACGGTGTTGCGATAGTTGCGGCGATGCGTTTTCACCGGTCTGGATCAGGAAAACGGTAGTTTCACTACCTTGGGTATTGCCTCATGTGCCTTGTCATACTTGTATCCCTATATACGTGACCACTACGATTTGTTTTGTGTTATATCTATGGAGTACTCCCTCATATCCCACTAGTTTACGGTGGAGTTTACAGTGCTGTATAGACTATGACTCTTATATAAAATGTGTTAAGGGGGAAATTGGTAACGTCTTAACATTATTTAGATACTTTATATTACTGATAGGCATTATCTACTTAGCGTACATATAAATGTTTAACGGATCCTTAGAGGATGGTTATCCCAAACCTCCTTTGAGTTGCTTGTATTTCAGTTGTTATTTCACATGACTTGGATTTATTGATATAAGAATGTTAATCCTGACTCGAGTGTTTTCGGTTTTTCTTTACGCTCGGGTCAGAATGAGTGTACCAGTATTCGAGACTCACCATTGGAGTTGGAGCTTCGCTTGGAGATCCATTATATATCCAGCTTTCAGATATTCAGTTGATTCCAGTGATGTATTCTGATATTGTATTTGACTATTATATTCGAGACTTCTATTGTACCTTATTTACTCTGATATGTATATAGTAGCTTCATGAACTACTATCTTTTGTCTCCGCTGCATTTATTACTCTATGTCTGTGATCTATGATTATTTATTTACTGTGTATGCTCATTTTTGCCAAATTTAAATTAAAAATTCGATATTTTGAATTATTCAAGTTCGACATGTGCGGATGCGAATGGTCCAAAATAGCGGGTCGTTACAGAATTTAATATAGAAATTTTAAAAAGCTATTTGAAAGTGAAATTCTATGTTTTTAATATATATATGTATGTTTATTTATTTAAGTATAATCAGGAAAAAAAGTTACATATATATATATATATATATATATATATATATATATATATATATATATATATATATAAGGAAATACATAAATTAATTATAGAAAAATATAAATACATATTGTAATATAAATATTATATGAAAAAGACATGCGTAACTATTCTAAATATGCATTCATACAATGTAAAACATGTATCATGTGAAAGTTAACAAGTGTCACTATTTTATTTTTATTTTCTTTAAATTTTAAAAACCATAAATTTTGCCAATATATTCATCTGTTCCTTCTCTTCCATTTCTTTTTTCCTATCTTCTTTCAAAAACAAGAACAAAGAAAAACATACCTGTAAAACATTTCGCACCAGATCAAAACTAAAGCCTGTAACAAATACTCAAACCAGAAAATAATTAAGCAATCCAAACCTGAAATCACCAAAGCAAATCAAGCTTCAACTTGAAATCAAAAGCCTTGATCATCCCAGTTTTCAAAGCTAAATCTTCTCAACAACTAAGCTTTAGATTTAAAAGGATTTCCAGTTCAAACAAAAAAGCATTTCAGTTTTCAAAAGACCACAACATTCAAATCTTCAAATTAAAATCTGTTACAAGCTCTTTGTTCATCCTCTTGCTGGTGAGTAAACATCATTTTTAAAAGCTTAAATAAGTGATAATTTGTTGAACGTGAATTGCTAAAATGAATTATGCCTTGCATGTGTATATATGAGTGCAATCCCTGTGTATATGTATGGTTGAAGTGTGCATGTCTGATGTATTTGTGTCATCTCTGTTTTTAGTTACAGAGCTTAAAAATTTGATTAAAAAAAATTCAAATCTCTTCATCGATTCTCGGATAAACTTTTGTTTTCAAACAAAATATGTTTGTTTGAACATAAATTAAGATTTTAAAATGTATTTATGTTAAAAAAGTTTGAATATCTCTGGAAATCAAGATATTACAGTAGCATTTTTGAAACATGATAAAATCAAACCTTTTGATTTGCTGATTCAAGTATATAACTTGAATCGACCTTGGAAAATATGATTCTTAAAAAGAAAATCATGATTTTTAGTGTTGTATCGAGTGTGTATTTCGAAGATGAACTTTGGGGTTTTTCTGGTGATCGACGTACTCGGGGTGGTTGGGGTTTGGACTGGAGGTTGCCGGAGAGTTGCCGAGTCTAGAAAAAATGGGTGGATGTTTTCTCAGCCACCATGGCGGCGACGATTGGCCGGAGTAAGGTTTAAAACCTAAAATGGGTTGAGGTCAGGAAATGTGCTGCTGTGGCGTCTCTGGATGACCGTAGCTCATCGGACCAAGGTGAAAGGCTGCATGGATGGCCGGAGAGGGTATGGCCAGAGTTTTAGGAACGCTGGTGGTCGGCATCGGCAGTTCGAGGCAGTTTTCTGCTGATGATTTGCGGTGCCAGTTTGATCAAAATGACTCGATTTCGTTTTCGAGTTAAATTTGAGTTTCTTGGTGGTCATACAGCTTGAGGTGGTCGAAGGGGACTTGTCGACGGTGGTCTTGGAGGCCGGAGTTCAGGCGACTGACGGTGCATGTGCACGGGTGGTTGGGTGGTGTCAGTGATGTTGTGTTTTGGCAAGAGGTAGCATACCCATGTTTGACTCGAGGAAACGTGGGTAATGTCTCGGGTTAGTCTCGTGTAGGCTTGTGTGTGTTTACACGTTGCCAGGTTTAAAATTTAAACTAAATAAATTTTGAAAAAGAGAAGGAAAGGTGATTTCTCGGGTCAGGACTCGAGATTTTAACGGGTTGAACCCGAAGCAAGAATATAAACAGTTTTAAAACTTAAAAGAAAGCAAGTTTTCAAATCTAGAATAAATCAAGTTTAAATCTATTTCTTAGAATCTGTTCCTTTATATAATAAATGTTTTTAGAAATTATGTAATTTGTTTAACTTTAAATTTGTTAAGTTAAAATTGTTTTTAAGTTATTTTTAAAACTTAATTTAGAAATATAATTAAGTGTTAAATGAAAAGATAAAATGTTTTAAAATTATGTGTTGATCATAATTAAGTAATTAATAAAAATAAATGGTTTATCTTAATAATGTTTTGATTATTAATTAACATAAAGTTTTTAAGATAATTTTTTTTGTTAATGATAATTTAGTTCATTTAAAGGATGTAATTAAGTGATTAAGTAAGTATAATTACTTTATGTAATTGATTTAAAGGCTAATTACTTTGTGTAACCAAATAAAAGATAATTAATTACTTAAAGCTTAATTACTTAATGAATGATTAATAATTAAGGATAATTAATCAAGGGATTAAAGGATAATTACTCAATGTAATTAATTTGTGATTTATTAATATAAGTGATTAGCATAATCACTTATTGCAATTAATTTGAGGATAATTAATAAATGATTAAAAGTTTATTAATCAAGTAATTAAAGAATAATTAATTAGTGGATAATTAATTAAGGTGATTAATTAATTAAGGTAATTAATTTGTGGATAATTAATTTATTAAAGTTTATTTAATTAATGAAAGTGATTCGGGGATGATTTGTTAATTAAGGATTAATTGATCAATATAATTAATTAAGGTTAATTAATTAAAGAATGATTAAATGATTAAAGGTTAATTGTTCAATAATTAAGGTTGTTTGATTTATTAATTAAGGATGGTCAATTAATAATTAAAGGTTAATTATTTTACAATTAACGGTAAATTAATAAATGATTAAAGATTAATTAATAAAAATGATTTGTAATTAATTAATATTAATTAAACAGGATTAGTAATTCATTTATAAGTAATTAACCTGATTTAAATTAATCAGGTAATTGATTGATCCTACTTATGAATGTTTGGATTGTATTGAATGCTTTGAATTATTTGATATCCCTGATGTCTGATGCTTTGTATGAATTATTTTGATTTGAGCTATGATGAATGTAGTTTATTTATCTGTGATGAATTTATATTATTTATATGTGAATCTGTGGATGAATATAAGTGTTATAGGATTATAC
Organism: Allium cepa; assembly: GCA_030765085.1. Lineage (NCBI taxonomy): Eukaryota > Viridiplantae > Streptophyta > Magnoliopsida > Asparagales > Amaryllidaceae > Allium > Allium cepa. The sequence goes on along the minus strand of CM060943.1, from coordinate 887,172,806 downwards.
CGCTTATCGATATTGCTGTGCTTGGATTTGTGATGATTGATGATATTGTATTGTTGTGTGTAAAACCCCTGGACTAGACCACACACACACAAAAATATAGATTTCACGGGAAATTGGTTAAGTCACAGATATTTTGAATTTAAATATTATTTTGTTCAAAAGTTGAATTTTGAATCCGAATGGTTTTGGAAATGGAATTGAATTGAATATGGAATGCTTTTGGAAAGGAAATTTTGAAGTTGAAATTTAGTTTGAATATAATATATCTTGTAAAGTTTTGAAAACATTTTGAAACTTATGGTTTGAAAAAGGGTTATATAAGTTATAAAATATATATATATATATATATATATATATATATATTATTTCTCCAAAGCTTTTGAAAACCATTTTCAAACCCAAAGGAATTAAATTTTCAAATTCCAAATTTCAAATCCTGCCAATTCATATTCAAACATTACTCTAGAATTTTATCTCAATTTCAATTATAAATCACATTCATAATTCACATTTATAAATTTCATTTGTTAATGAATTTATTCCTTAATCTTTGGTTATAATTTCAACTCTTTATTCAGCTTCCACTTAACAAAGATAATAATTAAATATTATCATCTTCTAATAACCAAGCAACCATATATAACTATAAGAATTTAAAAAAATTATTTCTTTTATATACAAAAATAGTTTGGGTAAAATTATTTCGTTTACCCTATTTTAAATTAATACCATGTCGGTTTATCTTGTTTAAGAGTTTAGAAACCCCTATCGATGACATGGCGCCCCACATATCGACCAGAATCCATAAACACTCAACCGATAGGTCAACACAATTAAAAAACAATTTTTATATTCACTAACAAATACGTGCTCATATCATTAATACTCTCAAACTCATTCTAGAGTACTACGGACGCTATTTAATGTGTAATCCACACCAGAGTCAAGGTTCTCACTTAACCTTCAGCTCTGATACCAAATGTATGGACCCGATTTTCCGACGCCCGAAAATCGACAACAATACGTCCACTGTATCAAATGCCGAACAATCGAATGCCGGAAAACTGAACGATTAGGGTTAAAGAAGAAGGAGATAGAAGAAGACAAAACGAAACAACAATAGAATCTTACCATCACAACAGAATAAAATATAATAGATAATAACTGATCTTTACACAAAAGAAACTGTAACTTTTTTATATACATCATCAGAGTAACACAGCCTGGCAGTTATAACAGCTTGCCTCACAACTTGCTAGCAAATCAACAATCACAGCAGCAGAAATAATCAAGTACGGGTAATACGTCTCGGACTCCAGCTCCTCTCCTGAGCTTCCAAGCATCCTATCCTGTATTTATAATACTCGGTCTGACCCGGGCATTATAGTTAAATAACACCCGAGTCGGTCTGGAAACCAACGTGAGAAAATACACTCAATTGGATTATTAATGTTTCAAAATCCTTTGAAAATCAAAATCATCTCGTAAGACCACGCCACAAATAAACATGTCGGGTTTTTACCTTACGATAGCTAAAACATTTCTTATAAAATCCTCTGATATTATAATAGTGCCTATGTACAAATACTTATTCAAATAGCCGAAATTGTTACATTTATTAAATTCTAGCTAATAGGTATACAAACAAAACCGTAAAGGCACGTAGAGAGAATGGATTTTCCAACTAATGACTAGGCACTGGGGTACCAACTATCACAGTACGTGGCCTTGATCACCGCACCTAGGGTCCCTCCCGATCCCCTGTAACACAAGACCGCTACCCCTTACTGGATAGCCCGAGCAAGATCACCCCGCGACTGAGATTAGCAACCGCCCACACAACCAAATATAAAGGGACTTCGAGACAGGGATGACCTCACCCTACTTGGGTGCCACCCACTTAGCCTTGCTGCATAACCCTTGATTCACAGTCATTCCCGGTTGATGAGGCTCCAGGCTAAGCGTTACCTTTTTTAGAACGTATCACTTAGAATGCTCACCGTCCACCTGACGATGTTCTAAAAGCATTCATCCATACAAGTCCGTTCAGGGTTCTAACGGAGCCGAAGGCGCTACTCCTACTACATCCATTTTGGAATCACCCTCAGGATTAGTAGCAAATATCCCTTGCACTTCACTGCCCCATCTTCGACTCCTAGTTCTTGTCTTCCTTATGAAAACGGTCAAACCGGATCGAAGTGGTTTTCGGAAAATAAATCCCGATCCCGGTCTCTTCGAAACGATCAGCGCATTGGCCAATATTGATAGTCGTTTATTTAACTATCAAATAACATTCACAAACAATCATCAAGCCATAATAATTTCTCCAAATTATTTATAATCCTCAAAATATTTTCGCAAGATATAATTCCAATATTCGATCCTTTGAAACAGTTTCAAACCATCTCCCTCTCAAGGAATAAATTCCCCAAATATTATCTATTTCCACTGAAATCACCAAGAACAAATACTTTAGATTTTGAAATAATTTAAACCACTTTATTCCAAAATATACTTTAAAACATTTAAATTAAAAACTACTTTAACACTTTATTCAAAAATATATACTTTAGGAATATTTAAAATAAAATTACTTTATAAAATATAAAACTAATTTTTAAAATAAAAATTATGCCAAACTAAATTTAAAATAAGAGATTACGAAATTCTATACAAGTTTTTAAATAAAACTTTAACCAAGCTATCTTTAGAATAAAACTATTTTATAAAAATATAAATATTAATCATTATCTTTTTAAACCTAATACCAATTAACCTTTAAATAATTACTACTAAAATAAATTTGAAAATATTTAATTTAAAATTATAAACATTTTTAAAAAATATATTCTAAAACATTACTTTAAAACAAAATTTTAAAGCCTTTAGCTTATACATAAAAGTCTCCTTTAAAATACACTTGGCTTTCCAGGGAAATATACTTCCCATTTCCATACCTTTTAAAAATAAACCACTATTTATTTTTAAAACAAACTTCCCAGTCCTTTATAAATTTCCATCGTGAAATTTATACTTCCAAATATCCACTGATACTTTATTTTACTTTATAAACCCAGTTTATAAACTCTATAGTCTCATCCTTCATTTAAAACACAGTTTCGAACACTAAATCAATTCCCAAATTGATTCCCAAATTCACTCCATTTTGAAATAAATTTTCTTTACTTATTCAAATTTATTTCAAAATCAATAAATTTCATATTTTACTTCTTTATTATAATGTAAATTTTTATTTAAACTGAATACCAATTTCATACTTTTCCAGATCTATTCTTTATTCTTCCAAACAAATTTTAAACCTTGAATTTTTAAAATAAATTCTTTATTCCCTTAAATAATACCATTTAAGTTTAATAATTTATTTATTCCCATTTATCCATAAACCTCCTTTCCCAATACCCGGAATTATTTATTTGAATTTAAAATCTACTTTTATTTTTCCCAATTCATTCTTTAATTATCCCAATTTCTCCAAAATTATTTTTCTTAAAAATTCTCTCTTTTATTTCCTTTCAAAAATCCCTTCTTTATATTTTGATAACTAAATACCAAATATATCCAATCCATTCGTAGCATTCAATATTACAATTCGCAATAAAATCAATAACCTATCACAGATTATCAATTAAAAACATAGATCATAAAAATAAATTACACTATTTTGAGGAACCCAGTTGGATCCCTCTAACCTATTTCCCTACATCCATAGATGTTAGCATAATATAAAATACCAATTCCACTTCGAGGTGGAATATCGCGGCATATGGGTTTATATAATATCCTCCGCTATTATCCGGCGCATAGGGTCTCATCCGCTATATAATGCGGGAAATCAATCACTCCAATATATATATATATATATATATATGTATATATATACTACAATATAATATACCACATCCAATCACTCAGCAATCATTTAAATTTAACTATTTAAATTTAAATAATTATCCAGATGAGTGAGATTAACTCACCTTTTTATTTTGCTATTTGCAATTCATTTCCATCTTGACTATTTCTCTATAAATTTTGGACCTTGTATGCACATCATACGATTTATTAATATTCGAACTTATCGAAAGTAAATTTCCATATATTAATTTGATATAAACTAATAATCTAGCAATTTTTTTACGAATTCTTATTTTTTAAAATCCTTTAGTAACTAAAGTTGTTAAACAAGTTTATTAAACAAATAAATCTACGTAATACATTATTTTAAAATAACTAGTTAAGTGAAAATATGTATATTTAATTTTCTTTTGAAATTATCTACTTATAAAAATATATCTATATAGATTACAAAATCCAATTTTATATAAACTCTTCAACATTCAAAATTTTATTTCCAAAGTCTTATAAGCGTGGTTTCTGTTTAATTATTTAAAATATATCCTAAAACTGAGAAGAATAAATAGTAAATAGTTCTTGTAGTAAAAGTCAAATACTAGGTTATATGTATATTTTCTCAGACCTTTATATATATATACACACACATATATATTACTTATTAAAATGGAACCTGCACTCCATAAAAGTATCTGAAAAATAAAGACAAAAAATCTGGTTTTGTCTTTCATACATATTTTTTTTAAAAGAAACAGATTAAATCGAAAACAAACCTCAATACGTCATAGCAATCGACTTCACCAACGTTCGTCACGCCATGACCCTCCACAACACTGCTTGCCGCTCTCGACCCACGATCCTCAAATCTTGCGAACACTACCGCGCCCTCAAGTGGATGATCGCGCTTCGATCGCGACATTAACAGGAAAAACCCTAGCTCAAAACCACCGCGTCGGCCTCGTCCTCCCCTCCTTCCACTAGCTCGAATCGGCCATCGCGCGAACTCACTGCTCTACCGTGACAATCGTTCTCGAGCTCGACGAAATGATGAGGATTCGAATCGGTTATCCCTCCTTTCAATATTCGAATGAAATTTCCTTTTATCTTGTTTGTTTTGTGCGAATGATTTTGGGAGTAAAACTAGAGAGGGTCAGATATTAAAGAGGAATGCTGTTCGATTTTGATTTGTTTCGTTTCCCTTTTTTTTACACAGAAAACTTATTTTATTACCAATATGATCTAAAAGAAGATACGTGCTCAAAATTCACCGTGCACAGGAAAAATGGCATAACCCTGAAGACAGGTGGCTAAATATAGTGAAGGAAATAAATAGGGTTTTAAATCAGTCAAAATATATATTATATTTAAATTTGAATTTAAATCGTCTAGAATTCGTGGCTAAAAATCTCGAACTCCTATCCAGGCGTGCTGCCAGGCGTTGATAATGTCAAACCCCTATTCCGAGCGCACTGGAAAAGGTTTCGAGTCTTAACTTCATCGTATGGAGAAGATAGCTTTTTGGACCTAGTTATTAAATTGAATTTTCGATATAAATTTCAACGAGTTTGTATATCGTATGCTCACACAACAACTCCAATTACTACAAAACTTGATATCCGATAATAATACACAATTATGGATCCATTAGAACAGGTTTCGTCGAATTCCGAGACTGTGCCTCGGAAGGCTATTTTTAAATTCAATTTAAACTATATATTTCTAAAACTGGACCAAACACTTCCAAATCCAATTTAACGTTTTTACCATCTTCAATATTATCAATATAAATTTTACAAGCTTTTAAACCATTTTTCACAAGCTTAAAATTTTAGATTCAACCATTTACCCAATTTCCAATAATTAAATTCAATAATTCAATTGCCAAATAAATAGTGATATTTGAAATTCAAATTAAACTAGCTTTCAAATATTTAAAAATCAATTAAATATTTCAATTCCAAATATCCAGAAACTGTGGGTCGTCACAGAGTCCGGACGTGATTAGGGATTATCCGGATTTGCAAGGGCTTCTTTTGAAGTGCCTTCGGTTCTGTTCGAACCCGGAACAGACTTGTATGGATGTATGTCTGACGTTACACTTTGAGATGTAAAGCTGGGTTCTATCAAATACATTTCTGTTTGGTGGCAGAGAATTTATTCTCTTAGCTTAACACCCTTCTCTGAGACGTGCGAGCTCAGAGGTTATGTGGTTGATGGTTACTAGTGATACATTCCCAATTTGGTAATGTGGCATGCTGAGTGCTGCTGATCATTTGTTGATCGAAGCATGGCTTTTGTGAAAAGCGTAGCTTTGTGGGACGAGACTTCATCAGGACCTCACAACCCAGAATGGTCGAAACAGGAAGGGTGTAGTAAGGTTATTGGGGGTAGCGCCCCTTAGGGTATGTCCATTTCCTTCTGGAAAGGGTGATATCATGGTATGGAGCCCAGATACTTAACCTATGTGGTTGCTGCAAATATATTACTTTGTGGTTGTTGGTGTTGAGCGCTTGGATAAAGGTCGGTAACGACCTGGGGATGGTGTACTCGTGTAGTATTATCTAGTTACAGAGGTAACCCGACCTTGTGTTCACAGAGATCCGATTAGGTTCTTGGAACGTCTCTCCAGAGGCGTACCCATGTGGCACATGAAGTTCCTTTGCCTGACCATTTGTTAGAAATCCAATCATCCAATACGCACCCTTTAGGATTTCAGTTGTATTACCTGCCATTCTTAAATGGTAGCTATAGCAGACATAATATAATGGTACCTATGCTGGCTAAGATTAATATTATACTTTCAAAAGGTTTTTTGCACTATGCACTAATGATAATATCAAAAGGATTTTGCGTATCAAGCATGTTTGACTATCTTAAGGAGAAATCTCCCCCAAGTGTGCGATTGCATTGTCTGTGTGCCGGGAGTCCTTATGGTAGTTTAATTTTCCAAAAAGCATAGCGAATTTCATTTTTATCTTTTGTTTAAATAAACTGTTTTTGTTTGCTCACACTAGTCCCATGACTAACCTGGAGTTTATTGTTCCCTTTCTAAACTCTGGGTGCCCACAATTTTCCATAATGGCAGCCTAGAGTCATATTTTCAGATAGTCGACTAGTAGATGTAGCTTTTGGATCTAGAAGTCTTTGGGGTTGCAGTGCACCTATTTTGCTTAAGTTCAGCATGTTGGAGGATTCGAGCTGTCTTTGGATTAGAGCTTTTGGAGATGGTGTTGCAGTTACTGTTTGGAGTTGGATTCTTTTGGAGGCTCTGTTGCTATTTTATTTCCGCTGTTGTTGTTCCGCTGTTGTATTCTTTTGGCTCTGATATTGTTGGGCATCTATTGTATCATATTGTATCAGATATTTTATACATTGTTGTATCAATGATATATTTTTCTCTCTCGTTGTGTTGTTGTACTTAATGTGTTATAAGCTTCGACGAACCAGATTCGACGTTTGAATCTACGGCATTCGAATACGGGTGATGTATTTGGTGCCGATTTTCGAAGGTCGAGTCAGGGTCGTTACATTGGCATCAGAGCTGAAGTCTGGTAAGAACTTTAGCTCAGGAGTATAACACATTAGGTAACTCATTAGAGATAGGGATTAAAATTCCCTACAATGAGTATATCCCTAAGATATCCGTCCGTATGCCTCAGTAAATTCTCTTTCTATCCACTGATAGTGAGTATGAGTGAAAGAAGAAGACGAGGTCGGGGACATAGGAGTACCACTACAAATGGTCAATACCCTGTAACAACAAGGAACAATCTTTCTCTGTCAATATCTTTTGATCATCATCCAATTTCAATTCTTTGATGCTTCCTGGCAGCTACAAGAAGAAGCTTTAGTGTGATGGTGGCCCTGTGAATCGTTGTAGATAAGTTCCTATTTCATATTCTAATCGTCAGTTTCTTATGAGTCTTTCCGTTTTAACTTTAATAAATTTGAAATTTGAAATAAATTGAGTAATGAAATATGAAGTTAAATTGAATTGTATTCGTTGTCTATTCTTTAGGTCTAGATATATTCTATGAATGGTTAGTTAGCCCTTCGAACTAACCAACGCCCCCGCATATTTCGTAGGCCTGATGACCCGAGTATCTTGTGAAATATTGTATGAGATCATTCTCATATGTATTGATGATATTCTGATTTGGTAATCCAAATGCAGAATAAATGTTCAGTTTGATCTGGAAAGCTATATCATTGTATGTTTATCCGTTCTTTGTTGTCTCCTTGTCTGGCAAATTTCGGGGACGAAATATTCCTAAGGGGGGAAATTTGCAACATTCCCATTTTTAGGCCAAATTATATCTAGTAATTAATTTAATTTTTGGAATTAAATTGTGAGTTAATTTGATATTTTTCCAAATTAAATAAGATATTTGTTTGTTTATTCATTTATAAATACAAATTGATTGTAAATTGAATTGTGAATTTGAATTTCAAAAATGAATATGTTGAAAAATAAATTGAATTTGAAAATTCTATAATTTAATACTATAGAAATGTGTTTACTAATTATAATATATATATATATATATATATGTAATTTGAAAATTATGTTTTGAATTTAATATAAGCTATTTGAAAGTTAAATTCTATATTTTAATATATATATATACATATACATATATATGTATGTATGCTTATTTATTCAAGTATAATTAGGTTTTAAAATCAATTTCTTTAAAAAAGTTATAGATATATATATAAGGAAATGCATAAAATAATTATAGAAAAATATAAATACATATTGTAATATAAAGATTATATGAAAAAGACATGTGTAACTATTTTAAATATGCATTCATACAAATGTAAAACATGTATCATATGGAAGTTAACAAGTGTCACTATTTTATTTTTATTTTCTTTAGATTTTAAAAACCATAAATTTAGTCTATATATTCATCTATTTCTTCTCTTCCATTTCTTTTTTCCTATCTTCTTTCAAAAATAAGAACAAAGAAAAACAAACCTATAAAACATTTCACACCAGATCAAAACTAAGGACTGTAACAAATACTCAAACTAGAAAATAATCAAGCAATCAAAACCTGAAATCACCAAAGCAAATCAAGCTTCAACCTAAAATCAAAAGCCTTGATCATCTCAGTTTTCAAAGCTAAATCTTCTCAACAACGAAGCTTCGAATTAAAAAGGATTTCCAGTTCAAACAACAAAGCATTTCAGTTTTCAAAAGATCACAGCAGTCATGTTTTCAAATTAAAATCTATTACAAGCTCTCTGTTCATCTTCTTACTGGTGAGTAAACATCCTTTTTAAAAGCTTAAATAAGTGATAATTGGTTGAATGTGAATTGTTGAAATGAATTAAGCCTTGCATATGTATATATGAGTGCAATCCCTGTATATATGTATGTGTTGAAGTGTGCATGTCTGATGTATCTGTGTCATCTCTGTTTTTAGTTACAGAGCTTGAAAATTTGATTAAAAAAATTCAAATCACTTCATCCATTCTCTAATAACTTTTTTTTCAACCAAAATATGTTTTTTTGAACATAAATTATGATTTTAAAATGTATTTAAGTTAAACAAGTTTGAATATCTCTGGAAATCAAGATATTACTATATCATTTTTAAAACATGATAAAATAAAACCTTTTGATTTGCTAATTCAAGTATATAACTTGAATGGACCTGGGAAAATATGATTCTTAAAAAGAAAATCATGATTTTTAGTGTTGTATCGAGTGTGTATTTCGAAGATGACCAGAGGTTTTTCTGGCGATCGAGGTACTCAGGGTGGTTGGGGTTTCGACTGGATGTTTCCGTGGAGTTTCCGAGTCTGGTAAAAATGGGTGGAGGTTTTCTCAGCTACCATGGCGGCAGCGATAGGTCAGAGTAGGGTTTAAAACCTAAAATGGGTCGAGGTTGGGAAATGTGCTGCTGTGGCGTCTCTAGATGACCGAAGCTCCTCGGACCCGGGGGAAAGGCTGCGTGGATGGCCGGAGAGGGTGTGGCCAGAGTTTCAGGAACGCTGATGGTCGATGTTGGCAGTTCGATATAGTTTTCTGGTGATGATTTGCAGTGCCAGTTTGATCAAGATGACCCGATTTCGTTTTCGAGTTAAATTCGAGTTTCTGGGTGGTCAGACCGCTTGAGGTGGTTGAATGGGACTTGTCGGCGGTGGTCTTGGAGGCCGGAGCTCAGGCGATTGACAGTGCTTGTGCATGGATGGTGTCAGTGATGTTGTGTTTTGGGAAGAGGTAGCATACCCATGTTTGACTCGGGGAAACGTGGGTAATGTCTCGGGTTAGACTCGTGTAGGCTTGTGTGTGTTTACGCGTTGCCAGGTTTAAAATTTAAACTAACTAAATTTTGAAAAAAAGAAGGAGGGGTGATTTCTCAGGTCAGGACTTGAGAGTTTAACGAGTTATACCCGAAGCAGGAATATAAACAGTTTTAAAATTTATAAGAAAGCAAGTTGTTAAATCTAGAATAAATCAAGTTTAAATCTATTTCTTAGAGTCTATTCCTTTATATAATAAACGTTTTTAGAAGTTATGTAATTTGTTTAACTTTAAATATGTTAAGTTAAAATTATTTTTAAGTTATTTTTAAAACTTAATTTAGAAATATAATTAAGTGTTAAATGAAAAGACAAAATGTTTTAAAATTTATGTGTTGATCATAATTAAGTAATTAATAAAAATAAATGGCTTATTTAATAATGTTTTGATTATTAATTAACTTAAAGGTTTTAAAATTAAAATTTTTGTTAACGATAATTTATTTTATTTAAAGGATGTAATTAAGTGATTAAGTAAGTATAATTACTTTATGTAATTGATTTAAAGGCTAATTACTTGAGTAACTAAATAAAAGATAATTAATTACTTAAAGCTTAATTACTTAATGAATGGTTAATAATTAAGGATAATTAATCAAGGGATTAAAGGATAATTACTCCGTGTAATTAATTTGTGATTTATTAATAAAAGTGATTAGGATAATCACTTATTGTAATTAATTTGAAGATAATTAATTAATGATTAAAAGTTGATTAATCAAGTAATTAAAGAATAATTAGTTAAAGGATAATTAATTACGGTGATTAATTAATTAAGGTAATTAATTTGAGGATAATTAATTTATTAATGGTCAATTAATTAATGAAAGTGATTAGGGGATGATTTGTTAATTAAGGATTAATTAAAGAATGTTAAAATGATTAAAGGTTAATTATTCAATAATTAAAGGTTGTTTGATTTATTAATAAGGATGGTTAATTAATAATTAAAGGTTAGTTAATTTACTATTAAAGGTAAATTAATAAATGGTTAAAGATTAATTAATAAAAATGGTTTATAATTAATTAATATTAATTTACCATGATTAGTAATTTATTTCTAAGTAATTAATCTGATTTAAATTAATTAGTTAATTGATTGATCCTACTTATGAATGTTTGGATTATATTGTATGCTTTGAATTATTTGATATCCCTGATGTGTGATGCTTTATGATATGAATTATTTTGATTTGAGCTGTAATGAATGTAATTTATTTATCTGTGATGAATTTATATTATTTATCCGTGATTCTGTGAATGAAGATAAGCTATATAGGATTATACGGCTTATCGATATTGCTATGCTTGGACTTGTGATGATGGATGATATTGTATTGTTGTTGGTAAAACCCCTGGACTACACCACACACACACAAATATGGATTTCATGGGAAATCAGTTAAGTCATAGATATTTTGAATTTAAATATTATTTTGTTCAAAAGTTGAATTTTGAATCCATTTGGTTTTGGAAATGGAATTTTATTGAATATGGAAAGCTTTTGGAAAGGAAATTTGAAGTTGAAATTTAGTTTGAATATAATATATCTTGTTAAGTTTTGAAATCATTTTGAATCTTATGGTTTGTAAAAGGTTTACATAGGTTATAATATATACACACACACACATATGATTTTAAACCATTTTGAAGTATATTGAATAAATTATTTTGGAATTTAAATTTAAATTCAAATAGAGCTTGCCGGATACGGCAGTTCACTAATTTTCTAATGTATACTTTGAAAAGCTATAACTTGAGTAAATAAAATCGGATTTTCCCGAAATAAAAAGCATTTGTTTTCAAATAATAATATCTTTCATATAAAAAAAGGATTTCCAATTTATGTTGAAATGATTTCAGGTTTGAAATGAAAATAGTTTTGAAAGCTATGAATGAATCTTTGTTAAAGATTAATGAACTTTATTTTCAGATTGAAGAGGATCTTAAAGGTGTATCTTTGTATAAAAGATTTGAAATTGAAATAGTTTTGAAAGCTATGAATGAATCTTTGTGAAAGATAGTGAACTTTGTTTCAAATTGAAAGTGATCTTAAAAAGGTGAATCTTTTATTTAAAAGATTAAAATGGTAATTTGTTTAAACCATTTGAAAGAATGGTTTTGGGCTTTAACTTGTGACTTAACTAAGATCCCACTATATCCATATGCTTTTTAAATTAAGCGCTCATTATTCGGTTTAGCCGAGAGAGGACTTTATGTCATAGAACCATTTCGAATAATGATACAACGAAATAGATAGCATTTGAAGACCGGTGGTGAAGACCAGGTATTTTCGAAAGCGAAAGGATTACTTGTCAAATGTCTCTAAACCGAATGGCCGCGGTATAGAGATTCGATCACCCTTTGTGATGGGGAGTCCAGACATGATTAGGGATTATTCGGATTTGCAAGGGCTTCTTTTGAAGTGCCTTCAGTTCTGTTCGAACCCGGAACAGACTTGTATGAATGTATGTCAGACGTTACACTTTGAGATGTAAAGATGGGTTATATCAAATACATTTCTGTTTGGTGGCAGGGAATTTAATTTCTTAGCTTAACACCCTTCTCTGAGACGTACGAGCTCAGAGGTTATGTAGTTGATTGTTACCAGTGATACATTCCCAATTTGGTAATGTGGAATGCTGAGTGTTGCTGATCATTTGTTGATCGAAGCATGACTTTTGCGAAAAGTGTAGCTTTGTGGGATGAGACTTCATCAAGACCTCACAACCCAGAATGGTCGAAACAGAAAGGATGCATCAAGTTTATTGAGGGTAGCGCCCCTTAGGGTATGTCCATTTCTTTTGGAAAAGGATGGTATCATGGTATGGAGCCCAGATACTTAACCTATGTGGTTGCTGCAAATATATTACTTTGTGGTTGTTGGTGTTGAGCGCTCGGATAAAGGTCGGTAATGACCGAGGGATGGCATACTCGTGTAGTACTTTCCTAGTTACAGAGGTAACCTGGCCTTGTGTTGGTAGAGATCCGTTTAGGTTCTCGGGCGTCCCTCCAAAGGCGTACCCATGTGGCACAAGAAGTTCCTTAGCCTGACTATTTGTTGGAAATCCAATCATCCAATACGCACCCTTACGATTTCAGTTATATAACCTGCCATTCTTAAATTGTAGCTATAACAGACATAATATAATGGTACCTATGTTGGCCTAGATTAATATTATACTTTCGAAAGGTTTTTTGCACTATGCACTAATAATAATATCAAAAGGATTTTGCGTATCAAGCATGTTTGACTATCATAAGGAGAAATCTCCCCCAAGTGTGCGATTGCATTTTGTGTGCCGGGAGACCTTATGCTAGTTTCATTTTCCAAAAAGCATGGATTTCATTTTTGTCTTTTGTTTAAATAACTTGTTTTTGTTTGCTCACACCAGTCCCATGACTGACATAGGGTTTATTGTTCCCTTTCTAAACTCTCAGTGCCCACAATTTTCCACAGGGGCAGCCTAGAGTCATATTTTCAGATAGTCGACAAGTAGATGTAGCTTTTGGATCTAAAAGTCTTTGGGGTTGCAGTGCAACTAGTTTGCTTAAGTTCAGCATGTTGAGGGATTCGAGCCTGAGCATTTCAAGATTTGGAAGACCGCATTCTGGATGACGAAGACGAAGATTTACTATTATTTATTATAGTATTCCGCTACATTCATACTATTCCACTGCATTATTTATTGTTCTAGTTGGTATGTAAACTCTGCTATGTATTGTATAAGTAAAATCAAATATTTTGTAAAACAGCTTCATGAACTGTTTGTTTGATTATTATATTTTGTCGTTCCGCTGCAAGATTCTATTTTGTTTTGTTTCTTTCTTCGCTTTTACTTATTTACCCCATAACAATCCGCCCTTTTGTATGGTTTAAGTCTGACGTGTGTGGTTTATCGTCGATTTAAAGCGTACGAAAAGGCGGGTCGTTACAAATACCATCCCTTCAAACCTTGCCACATCAACCACATTGTCCCCCACTCATTTCCCATGAAACTCTTGTCCCCCTTCTTGTTTTTGAGCCAACATGTATCAAATGCTAAATGTACTTATGTTTAGACATGTTATGCCATGTTTCTTAAGATATGTTCCATTTAAACATTTTTCATTTTATTTTAAACTCTATAAAAGTCATATCAACTTATATACTTAAGTATATATGCATATACACTCAACTCGGTTATAAAATTTATGCATTTATATTTATATACATTACTTTTATCGTGGCACTATTCAAGGCGTTACTTAGCCTTTTTCATTAAACCAACCACAGTCTTTCATTTAGAATATTTCCAACTTAAAAATTCTTAATATGAATTTTTTGTTGACATATTATACTCAATATCACTTTAAGAATTTGAGTTTGAACATTCCTTTATAAGGAGTTCACTGTCTCTGTAAACAATTCTCTAGTATTTCATAAATACACGAGAATATATCAAAAATAAACATTTAGTGATATCAATTTGAATTTGATATTTACTTCATGTATCGAAAACATAAATAAATCACGATATCATAGACAACATAACATGTATGATTATTCCTTTTGTCAATGCATAAGGAATTCGTCTCACATGTTCTGTATTAAACAATTTAATAAAGTGTCACATATTGATTTAGAACGTTAACAATATCTTTTATACTCATCATAGAAACATCAATTACACATCCAACATTGAGTATCAAAACAATTAAGGTTGATTTTAATACAAGTCATTGTTAAAATAAGCAATGTGTTGTTTACTTACAGTTCGGAAATATCAGTGTACCTTTTAACGTTCTTTTTTATGAGCACACGCTTCCTTTGCATTTTGATTGACAATCAAACTATTTGATATTTCTATCAAAATACTTGTTTAGTTTTGATGCTTATTGAATGATATTTTCGTATCTATTCTTGGATCAGATTCAAAAACTCAAAAAACTAAATATCGCTCCCACTAACTTTAAGACACTTTGGTTGTTATATGCAAACAGTCTATTCTAAATCATTATTTAGAGTATTTCTATTTCAGCACATATGTACCAAATCAGAAAGTCCTACAAAGTAATAATTTTGTGAGTAAATCCAAAATAACTTGATCATGTTTAATAATGGATCTATTATGCTAATTTCAACATTTGAAATTACGAGATTATTCTTATCAACATTGCTCGTTTAATTCCAACTACATTAGTCTTGCTTATAAAGACACAATCGCGGCTGATGGATCACATCCCTTCAGTTATGAATACCAAAATCAAATTCTTATAATGTACTTGGAATTCATTTTTGGATCTTCACATCATACCATATAATAGAGTCAACACCCTCATTGGTTTAACTAAACAACCAAGGATTGTATATTTTTGACATTGATAAGAAACTCATAGTTTCTCTTCAATGTGTGAGAATACTTATTAGACACTCTAATGCGAAATGTTCATTTAGATTAGTTAATTTCATTTCATTTCATGTAGATGGTTTTAATTTTGGACCGTATCCAATTCTATTTTACTATCAATAATTTCTCAAAGAAATTCCTTCACAATGAAGTTGGTATTTCTTGAAACAATAATTGTTTCTCAGTGCAATAGAATAGGTATTCATAAACACTTTTATGGATTACCTTTTATATAAAACTGATTTAGTTTTTGGTTTACAAAACTTATGTTCAAAACATAAATATGTCATCCAATGGTAGACTTTCCCAAACTCCTTTTAGGGAGATTCATACATGATCCCTCACGAACAATTATTAGGTGCAGATTTTTGACTCGAACAACCTGCCAACTCCTTGGCCTAGGATATATTGGAGTTTCTTATAACCCCTATCTTCTATGATTTTGTAAACTATTATTTGGTTGAAATAATATTAACCTTATGTCCTACTCTTAAGTACACGGCCTTATAGAAAGAAAGTAACTCAACTTCACTCATAAGTAATCGTACGTTGTTAGACAAAGTTCGATTACTTCTTATCGATACATCATTATGTATTATAGTGGAGAATGACTTTTGAGATTGAATTTTAGTTCATTTTAAGGTACGTTCGGAACCTTCTCCAATATACTCAGGCATTCGATCAAATCAAATCATTCATATCGCATGCTACATTATTTACTTCCATTGTATATTCTATGAGTTTACATAGACATACAACATATGTATCAAATACCTCTGCAATTAAAGCGCTCGGCGTATTCAAAGCAGCGGAGGTGCAAAAAGTCATAGCAGGGTTACAACGAGGACATAACAGGATATAGCGGATGACACTAAAATAGCATATAAAACTCGTACTTGATCTTTTTACAAATATATAAATGGTAATTAAATGAAAATTTATCATTTAATTGAATTATAATTAATACATAAATAATTTTAAATAAAAACATATGCGAATATACTTTAAATAAACGTAAAACTGTTATATAACATAATTGAATTTGGTAGAATAATAGAGTACTTTTATTATATTAAAAATTAAATCAAATAAATTGTTTTTATAATTTTTATAATGTATAAATGTCATTTTTCAATTCATTTTTTAAAGAAGATATAGCAAAAATAGCGGAATATAGCGGGAATAACGGGATATAGCGGGAATAACGGGGCTTAAAGCGGAAAGGCTATTTTTGGGGCTATATGGAAAAATTGTTGTGGTAGAAATCCGCTACGTGATATAGCAGGGTTATAGCGGGGTAATAGCGGGGCATTAACTACACAGTCAAATGCACATTTCCATATCGACGATAACTCATCGGTGAATATGACGAAGTATATGGAACCATTTTGGTATTAATAGACTTATGATTCCAAAGAGTTCATCAACTCTTATGATGCTCCTAATAAATAGGTGCATTGCCCTTAATTGTTTGAGGTATAATTACCCAGTATTATATGATTCATAATCATATAATAATATTATTTCTCAAGATTACGTCTTAGTTCATATAACGATCCGGAATTTTAGTCAATTGATTTTGAAATATTGAATTGGTTTTAAATACTGAACTATTATTTCTATAAGTTAGATAGCTTAAATTTCAAATATAGGGATTTATTTGAATAGTAAGTTTTGTTATTCGGATTAGTAACTTAAAATATTAGAATTATTTAAATAATTGAAATCTTGGTTTAAGTGTGAAATAAAGTGATTTCGAAATCTTATTTGGTTTTAGGATAAATAAGAATGATGATAGTAGACTTTTAAATTAAAATTTAAAAGTAATTAAAAGTGTTTGAAATTGTTTTAATAATAACTCGTTTTAATTAACTTATGGAATTATCATTCCAAGGTACCGTCTTGGATTTTAACAAAAGGAGTGTCATTGGATCCGTAATGATGAATCATACACCGACAAATTTCGTGAAAATTAAACGTATCGTGTGGTCGTATAAGTTTGAAAAGCATATAAATTAATTATAGAAATTTTTATAATATGATTGGGTTTGAAAAGTTAACTTCTACATGTGATCGAATTATGTCTCGAAACTAGTTGTTTTGGGTTTAGAATGGGGGTATTTAATATAGAACGCCAGGCCGCACGCCTCGATTGGAGTTCGAGAATTTCGGGCATGTAAAATTAGATATTTTGAATTAAATATTATACACACATCAATTCAAGGGCCAAGCCCACATCTATACATCCTATACTTCATCCATACCTCCAACTATTCAGACCATACCTTCCCTTCCCTATAAAAAAACTCGGTTGAACCAATTAAAACAAATTTGAAAATTTGAACTAAAATCATCTCCTCATCCAATGATTATGCTCGATCGGAGCCACTCAAGGCTGAATCAGGAAAAGTTATCAACTAGAGTTTTGTTCACATCAAGATGGCGAGTGCAATGAACATAGGATCATCGTGGTTTGTTGCATGGTGGTCGCAGTTCGTAGTCGATTATCGAATATACTTTCGAGAATTTCGGCAATTCCAAGCACTTTTAGGTGATGGAGTCTGAAGGGGAAATGTCGAGGAGGGCGACGTGTTGGTTAAGTTTGGTCGCTAATGGTGGGCCACGGTGGCGACTATGACGTTTAGAAGTAGCAGCGTTTCTTGGCCAAATTCAGGCGATTGGCAGTGTTATGACGCGACACTATGCTGGGATGCAAGGCTGGTCGGGGCTTCGATCTGACCTAGGCAGCACTGTGCTGGGTCAGGGCTTCAATCAAATTCGATCTAATCTGGGTCGAGGCTTCAATCTGAAGACTCAAAGGAAGATTATTTACTAGGTAAAGGAGTTTTATAAATGATTAGATATTTATAAATGAATTTCAAAATTGAGTTTATAGATTTATAAATGGAGTTTTATAATTAGTTTTATGGATTTATAAAGAGTTTATAAATGACTTGAGAAATGATCTAGAAGTGTTTATAAATGGTTTTAGAGATTTATAAATAGTTTATAAATGATTTTGGAGATTTATAAAGGAGTTATAAATGATTTTAGAATTGTATAAAAAGGGAAAATCTTTTTCAGTTTTGTGAACATACTTATACCGTTAAGATAAGTATATGGAT
Source organism: Allium cepa (assembly GCA_030765085.1). Taxonomy (NCBI): domain Eukaryota; kingdom Viridiplantae; phylum Streptophyta; class Magnoliopsida; order Asparagales; family Amaryllidaceae; genus Allium; species Allium cepa. The sequence continues at coordinate 887,154,103 of CM060943.1, read as the reverse complement.
ATTTTTCCAAGTAAACTATAGGTATTTGTAGGCATATCTTCGTAAAGGTATTTTTATACAAGTAATTTACAAAGTAATTTTATTTAATGAAAAGATTAATTAAAGATGTAGGGGATGCTTATGTGTTTAACCAATATTGTTTTTCCTACTTGAAATAAATCTTTGATTTGGATGTGTGTTTGTGGATAGTTTAATAACGGACTATTAAATATGGACCCAAATCATAACTTTGGAAATATATAAAAGAAGCACGTAAGTTATATGGCAAGGTTGTAACAACCAGGATTTTCGACCCTCGAAAATCGACAATAATATGTCCACTGTTTTACGTGCCAAGCAATTGAATGCCAATAACCCAATTGTTTGGGGAAAAGAAGATGGAAGAAAATAAGAAGAAAGAAGAAAGAAGAAAGAAAACTAAACAACACAAAATCTCACATTGGAACAAATAATCTATAATATATAACAAATCTTTACATAAAAAAGAAATTTAATATACATGCATCAATCAGAGTATACTTAACCTATTTCAACCTAGACAGTTATAACAATCCGTCTTCACAATTTGCTGATAATTAAAATAACCAATGCAGCGGAAAATAAACATATATGTGAATACGCCTTGAAGACCTCAAACTAGTCTCCTAAGCTCCAAAGCATCCAAACTAAATCTGTAATATGCACAGTCTGATCCGAGCATTATACTAAAATAACACCTAAGTCAGTCTGGGAAACCAGCGTGAGAAAACACACCCAACTAGATTTTAAAGTTATAAAAAACCATTGAAATCAAAAGTATCTCTCATAAGAATACGCCACACATAAACACGGATGGGTTTTACTTTACGATAATCAAACCATTTCATACGAAATTCTCTATTATTATAATAGTGTTTAAGATACAAATACTTATTAATCATAGCCGAAATTGTTACATTAATTAAATTTCAGCATAATAGGTATACAACTGAAACCATAAAGGCTCATATTGGAGAATGGACTCCATACAATGACTGGCCTACTGACGGTGCATCTCTAGATAAAATAACACAGAGGACCTCGCCGGGATCCCTTACCAACAAAGAACCGGCCTACCACTTGACTAGTTGTACTGAATATGATTACCCATTGGTTAATGGGCCCCGAAGCATATGAATGAGAGATAATATCGACTCTTGATAGGGATGATCATACCCTAATTGGAGGCGACCCACTTAGCCCTGTTGCATCTCCCATGTTTTAGTCATTCCTGGTTGATGAGGGTTGAGGCTACATTTACCTTTTAAATAGCACTTCCCACTTGAAACACCAACACTGCCCCCAGGCAACAATGCAATGCCAGCATTCATCCACACAAGTTCATTCTGGGAATGAAAAAATGCTTCAGAGCTCCGTCTTCAATTCCATCATCTTCAAGACATCTTCATTTTGAAACACTTAAGTTGGATCAAAGTGGTTTTCAGATAGCATATCCGATTTCGGTCCCATCGAAGCAACTTTCGATAATTTTTGGTAAACTACAAACCTGATTCTTTAGGAAATAGAGAGTCAAATATAAGAGCGGAGATTACCTCCTAACCGTTAGTGGATAGATTTCCTTATCATTTGTCATAGGAGAATGAAATGAGATTTATGCGTACAGTACAACATCATCTGAGATGACTGTGCCATATGACTCATGTGTTTCTCCTAGATATTCCAAAGTTGAGTATTGGGTCCAAATTTGATGGCCGGTTATTTAATTATGAACTACAAACTCCAAATGAGGGGTTTAATTCAAAAAAGAAAACCAACATTGGTTAAGCAAATAAGCAATCACTAGCCTTTTAAATTAATCTTCTCATTTATTAAAATCACTTTGCAAATTTCTTATATAAAAATACCTTTACAAAGATATACCCACAAATCCCTATATTTTCAATACTTAGAAAATATCTATATACTTATCTTAATGGTACAAGTATATTCAAAAAACCGAGAAAGAATTCCTTTCTATACAATTCAAAAATCATTGGTAAATCCCTTATCAATCTCAAAAACCATTTATAAAACTATCTTATAAATCTTTGAAACCGTTCATAAAACTATTTATAAAAACCCCTTATAAAACCAACCTCCATTTCCAATTATAAGCTCTTTTATACATTTCAAAACATTTATAAACTCTTCATAAGTCCTTATAACTATTTACAAACTCTTCTTGTAAATCTATAAACCCATTTCAAAAATTCTTCTATAAATATCTAAAATCATTTATGAAACTCTTTTTATCTTGTAAATAATCTCCCTTTAAGTATCTAATCATTCTATAAAACTCCTCTTCTAAAACCCAAATCTGTTTATATAACTCTATTTATAAATCTCGAACATTTATTAATAAATAATAATCATTTACTTCAAATACTATTATATAAAAATAGTTATTAATAGTAAACCTTATAAATAAATAAATACCTTCAAAGACATTATTAATAAAACACTAAGAATTAACTTTCAACCTTGTTATAAATAATAATAATTAATTCTAAAACAATATTATTAAATCATTATTATTAATTTCAAACCATATTAATCATTTAAATAATTAATCTTTAAAATATTAGCACATTGATAAAAAACCTTAAAAACAATATTAATTATAAATAAATAACTTTAAAAAATATTAAATATAAATAAACAACTTTTTAAAACAATATTAAATAAATAAATTAAAAAAAGAAAGATAAAAATGTTGGAATAAAATAGAAATTGAATCTTTTAATAAAAAATTTGAAACCCAATTTCGGATTTAAATCCATTTTCTATATCAAAAACCAATTCTAATTCTAATGGCACTATATAGTACTTTTAAAATACTAATTCAAGGCCAATAGCTGCCAAGCACTTAACTAGTATTGTTATTGATTTTCTTTTACTATATGGTTTAAGTGTTGAATATATAACAATGTCATAATCCATGTTGCTCACAATCAAGTTTCATATTCAAAAATCATATAGTAGGAATTTTATTGAAATATATTAGCGAGGAATCCTGTTGGATCCCTCCAACCTGTCCCCTTACATCATAGCTTTTATATATATATTTATATATAGACACACAACACACACACACACACATATATATATATATATATATTAGCACATATACATAACAAAATTCAATAGTGGCGAGGAATCCTATTGGACCTCTCCAACCTTTTCCCCTGCATCACAACTTGTATAATTATATAATATGGGTAATCCGCTCATGGGGCGGGAATTAATCCAAACCAACTGATAAAAACAGTAAATCATCCAAGCATCCGATCAATAATTTTTATCATCCATGATATTACTGGTTAACCAAAAAGACAAGTTTAACACACTTTGATTGCAATAATCGCTGAAGCACTCCAGTTTGAATTAAAATCAAATAGCGTTCAATTTTAACACAAATTCCAACTAGCTCCAATTCACTCCAATCCAACTCTAAATCATAGCATTCGCTGATACGCACATAATGCAACTCGTCGCGTTCAATTACGGCCTCGTACGAAAAAGTTATGGATTTTACAAATTTTAGAATTAAATTTATATTATATATAAATTAATTGCATAATTTAATTTTTACTTAATACCTATGCAAATCAGAGCTGTGATTTTTCTTAACTCCAAATCTAGGACGTGCCTCTCCTCCTTCTCCCTCACGAAGCTTGTAACAACCTGCCTTTTTGGACGGTTCAAATCGATAATAAACCACACATGTCAGAATCAAACCATTAAAAAGGGAGGACTGTTAATGAGGTAAATTAGAAAAAAAGGAAAACAAAATATAGAATCTCGTAGCGGAACAACAAAATATAATAATCAAATAAATAGTTCATGAAGCTGTTTTACAAATATCATTTGATTACACTTTTACAATTCAAATCAAAGTTACACATACATCAGAAACAAACAAATAATGCAACGGAACATACAATGTAGTGGAATAATAAATAGCAATAATATACTGAATCTTCATCTTCGTCCTCCAGAAAATAGTCTTCAATACACTGAAAAGCTCAGACTTACTCGAGCGTAATGAAAAGACAAAACACTCGAGTCAGAACTAAAAGATCTTATGCAAGTTAGATCAAAATAAGTAAAATATAAATATTAGTGCAATAGTTTCATAGATGTTATAGGATTTTCATCTCCTATCAAGTGTACAACGTGAATATAATTATTTAAAGGGTTTCAAAGGATCCAAAATATCAATCTTAATCATCTAATTAAAACAAATCCAAAGTTTGAATTAACTTAAACCCTTCAAATAATTCAATCCCAAATAAAAATCCTAATTCAAGAAATGATATGGGTATTAGTCATTTCAACCAGTATCAAAAATCAACATTTCCAAACCAATGAAAACCGCTCGGATTTATCATTTCAACCCATAACGATTTTCTCCTAGTTTATAAGATCGTTCGGGTATGTATCATTTCAACCCATGGGAGTAACGGAGTTATAGACATAAATTACATCCAATCATCTAAAATGTCAACCAACAACATCCATCTAATCACCCAAATATCAGCAATTGAACATACAACACAATCATCACTGAAATCAACCAATAACTACCATCAATTACTGGCTATCATTAACGGTTATTTAACTTGCAATTTAAATTCAGTATTAAATTAAATGGCAATTTAAATTCAATAAAAGTCAGATTTAACTTTAATGACAATTTAAAACATATTAAACATCTGCCAATCAATTTCTAATCACATCATAAATTCAATTTAACTAACATAAGAAAATCTAGCAGTTGTGAGTGTTTGCTCACCTTTCGTGACTACGAAGGTGATGATAAAAAATGGAGCAATATGGAGATTCCTAACAAAGATCCAATGCAAAGAAAATCCAATTAAGCTTAGACACGAACACGAATCAATAAACAATTTTCAACTACTTGCGACTTACAAACAACCGAAGATCCAAACTACAGACAAAACCGAAACTAGGTCATTTTTAAGAAAATATTTGAACCAGAATATTGCTAAATCTGTAAAAGTAACTAACTAGAAAGTTGTTGAAAATTATTTTCTCTCCACTTTCAAAAAAATAATCACTCAAAAACCTTCTACCTTCAGGAAGTTATGGTCTAAACAAATATAGGTGTTTTCTGAGTTGAAAATCTGAGTTCAAAAATACTTCGAAAAGATTTGAGTTTTTGGCATAGTCAATTAAGGAATTTGAAGAACTGACCTAAAAGAAAGTTGAACCCACTGGAAAAATAAATGGGTTAAACAATAATAATCACATAATTTGGTTCATTCCTGAAGGAGATATGATTGATACAATATGGGGTATTTTCGACCAAAACTGGACCCGAGAAAAGACTTGAAAAATGGAGTTTTTTATATACAAATATTCAGAATGGGAAGAAGGGTTCAACAACAAAGTTGTTTCCATTGAAATTATGAACTGTTTCAAAAAAAATTATTTTATTTGGAGTAGTTTAGTGGAATATAGAAGCCATGGAAATAAGGGAAAGAAAGAGTGAAAATAGGGAAGGGAAAAAGGAGAAAGAAGGGGAGAGGGATGGTGGAAGGAGGTGACCTTGGGGATGGTGGAGAGGGCGGTGACTATAGGGGAGGAAGGAAAGGTTGAAGGAGAGGAGGAAAGGAGTGTTGATTTGTGAGGTTTTTGGAGTTTTAGATCTTGAGTTCTCTGTCGATTTTGAGGAGGAAGAAGAACTATGAAGAGAACGTTTCTCAGGAGAAAAATTATGTACGTAGATGTTATCAGATAAGAAACGTAGGGTCGTAGGCAAAGGAATGGTCGCATGACTGACTAGAGTCTCTTGGTTGACCAAGGCCCATTAGATCAAACAAACCCAATATGACTTAACCAAATAAAACACAACTAAACACAACCAATTCATGTTAATTTTTCACAGTAATTCAAATTTTTAGAGCGATAGGAATTTGATTTTAACGAAACGAAAAGTGGTGGGCATATCAGAATTCAGTATAGTATCATCTAAAAAGAATAAAATTTTAAAATTCTGTAATGACTCGGTATTTTGAACCATTCGCATCCGCACATGTCAGACTTGAATTGCTCAAAACAACAGATTGTTAATTTATATTTCGCAAAACTTAGCATATACAGTTAATAAATAAACCATAGAATCACAAAAACAGAGTATTACAACAATAAGCAGCGGAATAGATAAATAGTAGTTCATGAAGCTACTATAAAACATCGGAGTCTGAACAAAATACAACAGAATCTCAAATACAAATGAATCTCTAATACATAAGCAATAGACGAATCTGTACATAATGACTGGAATAAAAAGAAATAACTGAAAGCTGGATAAATAGATCTTCCAACAAAGCTCAAATCTCCAAAGGTGAGTCTCAAATGTTGTGACACTCAGTCTGTCCCGAGCATAAAGCAAAACACAAAACACTCGAGTCAGGATTAACATTCTTATATTAATAAATTCAATTCAAGAGAAATATCAACTGAAATACAAGTAACTTAAATGATAGGTTGGATTTCCATCCTCTAAGGATCCGTGGAACTATCTACTATGTAGTAATATACACTATTATAATATGTCTATAGTAAAGTAAACTATTGAAATAGCGTTAAGACATTACCCATATCCCTATTAGCACATTTTATAAATTCCCACACTCTATACAGTACCGTAAGCTCCTCCGTGAGGTTTACTCAAAGGGCACTCCATAAGTATGGTACAAACCAAAGTCGTAGAAGGCGCAATACGACATGTGATAAGGCACGCGAGGTAATGCCAGGGTAGATATACCATTTGCGGATCCGGACTGGTGGTAATGCATAGCAGCTACTGCCGCCCATCTCTAGACACACTACCAAATTAAAGGTGCACCCAATCAAATAAGAAAGAAATAGAATAGTATCGAAGAAATGTGCCCGATCGAAGTAATGACCTCACTTGGCCCGGCGTGGCTCTTGTTTTAGCCGCTTCAAACTGACTCATGGGAGTCAAGGCTGTACTAATACTGTTAACTCTTCTATTCCACGGCTCAGAGACCTAAGGAAATAAGCGACCTGAAAGAATTAAAGAGCCCCAACGACCTAGCGACCTAAAGGGATCGCGACCTAGCGACCTAAGCTTATCAACGACCTAACCATCAACACAGGGCAATAGCATGTCACATCAAAGAAGCTTCGCGACTTAACAGGCTAAAGGTACAAGAGATCTGCGACCTAACGACCTATGGACTAAAGCGACCTAACGACCTAGTAGCTAAAGCGACCTAACGACCTAGTAGCTAAATGACCTAGCGACCTAGAAAATCCAGCGACCTAGCGAGTTATCACGGAATGAAGCCGCTTGCTTATAGGCCGCTCCCAACCTTAGCTTGCCAACCATCCTCCCCTAGGTCGCTCACGACCTAAACAATACCGAAGTAACTTCTTATGCCGCTTCCTCCTTTGGTCGTTGACGACCTATGACTTGCCGGTTTATTCCACATGATCAAGTGCACTCTTGTTAAGCGTTAAAGACCGAGTCCACTAGCTGACGACCTACGACCTATCCTAGGTCGCTCACGACCTACGACCTAATTCAGAAACTCCCTATAAATATCCCACCTACTCAACTGAAAGGAAATCCTTTTGGCTCATCTCTGGAACGCCGATACTCTGCTGAATTCTCGACTCACTCGACACTTCAAACACGAAAGACATCTCAACGAACTTCAAGAGGAAATCTAACATATTCAACATGGATTCAAAGAGTTCTTCTACATCGGAGTTCTAGCTACTTGTACTATCATTGTTGTAATCGAAGATTGTTGTAAAGTTGTAATTGATTCAGCAATAAAGGAGATTAAAGTGGACGTAGGCTTAACTTGAAGCCGAACCACTATAAAACTGTTTGTCTTTTTTACTGCTTTTTCTATGACTTTTCTACTTACTTCTAATTCCCTATTGACGGGTGGTGCTTTCACTTAATCTCTACTTACACCGGGTGTTAGCGTTCAATTTTAAGCGTTAACATTTTTGGTTCTTTCACTGAGAACCCAACTCAGGCCACTGTCGTCATTGCTTCGCAAAAGTTTGTTGAAAAAACCTCTCTCAAAACCAGAAGTCTATCAGAGATAATGGCTCCTGGAAGAAAGCGCGGATCTACCAGACTCAGTGATGTATATGAGAATACTGACACTTCTCCTTCATCAAGTAAAGCAGCACCAAGTGCTGGAATTACACTAGCGGAGTTAGATGCTGTAGTATCTGGGTTATACCAGCAGATGGAAACCCAGTGTAACGTTTCGAAAATTTTCGACTTTCGAAAATTCAACATCGATACTCACTTTATCGACTGCCGAGAAATCGAAGGCCGAAAACCCGAAATGTTATGGTTTTAAGAAAAAGAATTTAAGAAAAGAAAAGGGAAAAAGATAGAAGATAATAGATAAGGTAGAAGATGAATAGAAAATTTTAAAATAGAAATTAAAGAGAAATAGAGCGTAAAGAAAACAAAACTGTAACGTACGCGGATTTTTCGTTGCCGAAAAACCGAATAGTTATGGGTTTTAAAAAGAATTTAAGAAAAGAAAAGGAAAGAAAAGAAGAGAAAAAGATGGAAGATTAGAAAATAGAACGGAACAGAAAACAACATCAGAATCTCACAATTCGCAGCGGAACAACATACAATAATAAATGAATAATCTTTAAACAAAGAACTATATCAGTTATTACATTACATCACATTACATCATATCATCATATCATCAGAGTGTACAACATCAAACAAACAGCGGAAAAAGAAATACTATATAAGTAATACGCCATGCCATCCAGCTTGCCTCCAGCAACTCCAGAATATCCAGAATATCCTGATAAACCTTACTCTTGACTGCCCGTGTGGAAATTAGTGGGCACCCAGAGTTTAGGAAGGAAAACAATAAACTCCAAGTCAGTCATGTGACTGGTGTGAGAACTCAAAACAGTTTATTTACTTTAAAATCAAAAATAGAGGAATATTTTCAAATTCAATTCGCAATGCTTATAAAAATGAGACTACCATAAGGCCTCCCGCACACACACACATGCAAACGCAGAATCGGAGGAGATTTCTCCTTATGATAGTCAAAGATGCTTGATACGCATTAAAAAGAACATTTCATATTATTATTAGTGCATAGTGTAGGAAAAATTTATTTCGAAAGTAGAATATAAATCTTAGCCAACATAGACATTTCGAACTATGCCTACTATAGCTACCATCTAAACAGTCGTGACCACCATAAGTAAATGGCAGGTTCTACAATTAATACCGTACAAGTTTCGTATTGGGAATTGGATTTCCAACAAATGGTCAGGCCAAGGAACTTCCCATTGCCACATGAGAATGCCTCTGGAAAGACATCCCCGAGAACCAAACCGGAACTCTGCCAACACAAGGCCGGGTTACCCCTAACTGGGTAACTACTGACACGAGCACGCCATTCCCCGATCGTAAACGACCTTTCTCACGGGATCCCGATAGCCAACAACCACAAAGTAATAAATTCGTAGTAACCACATAGGTTAAATATCTGGGCTCCATACCATGATACCACCTCTATCCAGAAGGAAATGTACATACCCTAAAGGGTGCTACCCCTCATAACCTTGCCGCATCTTTCCTGTTTTGACCATTTCCGGGGTGTGAGGTTCGACGAAGTCACGTCCACAAAAACATACTTTATACAAAAGCCATGCTTTGGGTCAACAAATGATCAACACAATGATCACCAAGATAGACGATCAAATAAACGATCCTATCACAATAATCAACACAATGATCATTTCAGCAACACTCAGCATGTCACATTACCAAATTGGGAATATATCGCTGATAACTTCAACTATATAACCTCTGAGCTCGTACGTCTCAGAGAAGGGTGTTAAGCTAAAAGAATAAATTCTCCGCCACCAACAGAAATATATTTGAAAGAAATCGGCTTTATATCTCAACTTGTAATGTCAGACATACAATCCATACAAGTCTGTTCCAGGCTCGAACAAAACCGAAGGCACTTACAAAGAAGTCCTTGCAATCCGGATATTCACAATCCTGATCGGATTCACCATCACATATGAAGAACTCAATACCGTAGCTACTCGGTGCAGAGTAAATCGACAGGTCATCCTATCGCTCTCGCAAATACCGGGTCTTCAACACCGATCTTCAATGCAATTATAACGACGTATCACATATTCGGAATGGGTTATACGACCCCATGGTCCTTTCCCGGTTAACCCGAATAGTGAGCGCTTATTCAAAAATAAGTGTAGCATTCACATTCAAACAAATCACATCAATTACCCATTTAAAGGGAAATATTGATAGTCGGTTATTGAACTATCACTGGATATGCACACATCACCGGTTTCCAAATAATTTTCCAAATTATTTATTTTCCAAAATATCTTCACTAGATATTAAATTTCAATACTTCAAAAATAAATCAATATTTATTTTTAAACCAATTTCACTTTCTTTTATAAATTCCTTAGCGAATTTACATTTCACAATATCTATTGATATACGTTTTCAATTATCCATTTTCAATTTATCTTCAAAAAGATGAATTCTAAATATCACTTCATATTGGAAAACAATTCCATACTTATTTAATAAGTAATTCACAAATTTTATTTATTTTCAACACTTAGAAAATATTCAATATACTTAAATCGAAATTAAGTATATATTTCATTCTTTAAGGAAATCATTCTCTTAAACATATTTATTTGGGCCAAAACGAATGTTACGTAAAACATCGTTACGACGACTCAAAAATCACTAGTATAGGGATTCGAAATTAAAATAGATATATAAATCCCAATACTATGCAAAACATTTCCTTTCGGAAATCATTTACTATAACAACAGTGTTATAGTCTACTATTTCCTTTTATTTCTCGAAAACGTCTATTTCAACAATAAATGTTGAAATCTATGGTTTCGAATCTCAACACATTTTAAAACATCGTTAGATCGTTTTAATTCTATTTGAAACATCCAAATCCAAAACAATTTCTTTAACGTGTTATTCACTATTCAAAAACGTGAATATACTTCATTAACAATTTCATCCTTTTATTCATTTTAATTCAAAGGATTATTCACTATTCAAAAATGTGAATATAACTCCATAAATAAATCATAACAATTTACTTATCAAAATAAGTCGTTTGTGAATTTATAAAATAACGTTTATAAATTCCATTTCTATTTATTTAATAACAACTTCCTTTTTATAAATCTTCTTTATTAATTTATTCGATTTATAACTCAATTATAAACCAAAAATTCACATTATAAGTTAAATGCTTATAAAACGATTATTTTACAAAATCGTTCTTTGAACTTCATAATTATAAATCTTATAACTTATAAGATTCAATGATTTATTCAAAACTATTCTTTTAATAACTTCATAATTTATAAATCTTACTATTTATAAATCTCATTTATAACTTCACCGTTTATAGTTCTATAAATTTCATTCTTTAATGAAATTCATTTTCACTCCATTCAAACACTTATAAAAACTCGTTTTATAATTTCAATATCTCGATTTATAAATATCCATTTATAAATCTCTTATACAAATCAATTCATATTAATATTTTAAAAACGTCTTTAAACTCCTTTATAATTTCATCATTTTGATTTATAAAATAATCAAATTTTATAAATCCTATATTTAAACTTTTCACAATTATCTCAGAAATCCCAATTTAACTATTTTATAAAGTCATTAATTCCTTATTTTCAAAAATCAGCTTTTAACTATATTTCTTAAAAATCATAATTTTTATAACTTTAAAAATTATAACGTTTATTTATATAAAATGGATCAATTCCAAAAATATAGTATATTTTCAAACATCACTTTAAAAATCATTTTAAAATCCCAAAGTTTGGGTCCAATGATGCTACACACCAAATAGTCAATCACGACTACAACGATATCATATATCAATATGAAAATCCATCAAATATCAAAATATCTGAAATCAAATAAAAACTGTTGAGGAATCCAGTTGGATCCCTCCAACCCGTTTCCTGCATTCACAAACATTAGCACAATACCAATTTCGCTCCAGTACGAAATTATCGCGGTATATGTTCTTATTAAATATTATCCGCTTAATAACGGCGTAATAGGGTCTCATCCGCTAAAAAATACGGAAAATCAATCAACTCCAATATATACATATGCCAATATATATATATTGATATTATATATAATACCAATTTCGACCTCGTATGAAAAAGTTATGAATTTTTAAACTTACACGAATTTAAACTATATAATTTACAACTAAATTCAAATTTTCTTATCATAATCAATCCATAGCCCTTGGATCTCACCCAAACTCATCTGGGCCGCTCCTTTCTTCTTCCCTCCCTCACGTCTCTTCTCCAGGCCGAGCACGCACATAACAAAACCCATAGCACAAATTAGGTTTTAGAAATTCGACCTCATTTCTCGACGAAATCTCATCAAACCACCTTCATCTCGAAGCTCAGCACCTCCTCTACCTTCGCCCACCACCATAGCCCACTCGGCCACCTGTAGAGCTTTGGAATGCGTGCGAAAATCTGCAGGTTCGGCCCCACATAGCTCGTCCTACGATGCTCCAAACACGATCAACTCCGTATGGATTGAAAGCTCTCGCCTTGCTCTTCATCTTTGTAGTTGAGCACTTCGCGTAATTCTTTACGGATTGAGAGAGATTAAGAGATGATTTTGGGACAATTCTGGCCGTTCTTATAGGGGGTGGCGGCTAGGGTTTCATTTTGTTTTGTTTTGTTTTTAAGTTATGAAGGCATTGGTCTATTTATAGAAGAAAATCGAACACTATTCATCCAGAAATTCCAAACTCCGATTTACGCGCCGTAACCAGCGTTTCTAGGGTTTACCCCGCGTTTCGGACACAATGGAACAGGTTTCGGAAGCTAATTCGGAAGTATGTGCGAGTTATGGCTGTAAACGCTCAATTTGAATTAAACCGATTTAAGCGATTTTCTAGGCGTTTTAATTTGTACCGGACAAACGGTAAATCCAATTGACTTGAAATTTGAAACCTTACAATAATATCACATTACGGATCCGATGAAACTGGTTTCGTCGAAATCCGAGACTTTTTGAAAAATGGCTATTTTAGCTCGCCAAATTAAAATTAAAAATAAATCGATGCGTTTCGAGCTGCCACGATCAAACGATAGCTCCGATTGACACGAAATTTGAAATCCGGTAATAACTAACTATTACGGATCCAATGGAACTGGTTTCGTTCAATTCTGAGACTGTTCAAAAATTGACTATTTTCACTAGTCGATTTTAATATTAAAATATTCAATTTTGACAAATTAACTTTTAATTCGATTTTAAAAGTTCTAAAATATCTTCCTAACTCCCATATGATAAAATAAAATTTTACAAATCATTTTCAATCATATTTAACTCAATTTTCAATTATTTCCATAATTTAACGTATTAAATTATCGATTTAATTATCCAATAAAATCCAATAATTCAAATAAAAATTTATTTGACTTATAAATTCACTTATTAATATTTAAAATTAATTAAATATTCAAATTTTAATTTATAAAAATTCTGGGTCGTTACACCCAGAATGCTTTGATGCTTGAAAGGTTAAATGCATTGCTCGGAGCTAACCGTCAACCGATGATTAATGAAGAAAACCTTGCAGATGATGTTTATAATCCTGAAGAGAGGAATATTCCTCAAAGAACAGCAAGCCCCGCCAAAGAAACCCCTCCTCAAGTTGGAGGATCGAGACCACAGCCAACTCTCCGCGAACGTTTATCCAGACAAACTTTCGAGAAAATGGCCGAAGTTCGTCCTGCAGATCCTTTAAATGATGAGGAATATCTTTCGGGCACAGTGCAACAAATCATGAAAGAAAGCATGTAGAGGGATGAAGATGAAAAAGAATGGGGATTTGCTCCGAGCAAGACTCCGTTCACTGAAAAGATTTTGAAAGCTGAATTTCCAAGAAAGTTTGTTCCTCCTACCATTCCATCTTATAAGGGAACAAGCGACCCTAACCAATTTCTGTATAAGTATGACTGGCACATGACTGGTGCTAGGGCATCTAATGAGATTAAATGCCGGTAATTTTCGGTATACTTGGAAGGAGTGGCTCTACTCTGGTTCACATAGCTTCCGGTCCGATCCATAGACCAGTTCATCGATTTGACTCGGAAGTTTAAAGAGCAATTCAGGTTGTATGCTTCGAAGGCAAAGGATATTATGTCATTGTCAAGCCTAGAACAGAATCCTGGGGAATCTATTAGATCATTCTTGAACCGCTTCAACATAGCTTTCGCTGAAGTGGACAATGCAGAGCCACGGATGGTCTTGACAAACTTGATGAGGGAAATCGACAAATCAAGCGAATTTGGGAAGTGGCTGAAGATGAAAGAACCGAATTCGCTTGAGAAATTCTATAAGAAAGCCGATAAATTCATGCGCTTGGAAAGCCTTCAAGCACCGGTTAAAGTGGCATTAACAGAGGTCAAGAATAACACTGCTGCTCCTACCAAAAAAGGGTCCGGGAGTCAGAAAGGGGAGAATAATGGCGGGAAGAAACAGAAGGATGTGAAGAAACCTCATTTCTTAAACCTTCAGAATTCACTCCTTTAACCGACACCCCGGAGAATATCTTTTTTGCTACCAAAGATGCGGTGGAATATCCTAAACCACCTGAGATGAGAGTTGGGAAAAAGGCTCTTCAAAGTGGGAGATTTTGTCGGTTTGATAATCAACCCGGTCATGATACCAACGAATGTCGCCATCAGAAAAGTTTGATTGAAGAATTGCTGAGAAAGAACAAGTTGCAGCAATTTGTGAAGAGGAATAGGAATGACCTAACTTCATCTACTAAGGGTCAGCAACTTCCTACTCATCTGTCTGGCTCGGGTGAGAGGACTATTGCGCATGAGTTAGAAAGGCCCATTATTAATGTGATTACGGGAGGTCCTTACCCAACAGACAGAAGCTGGGGCGAGATGGAAAGATATGCCCGTGCCTTGAAATACGCACCAGCAGAAGAGAGTATTTTTGTGCTAGAAGATGCTGCACCATTGAAGTAGTAGAAAACATTTAATGATGATATTGTGTTCAGAGCCAGGGACTCTATGGGCATTGAAGCTCTAACCATGGATCCCTTGGTCATCTCTGCAGGCATTGGGCCGGCTATTGTGAGAAGAGTGCTTGTAGATTGCGGCGCTTCTTGCAATATTCTCTTCAAAAAGACGTTTGATCAAATGAAAATTCCGATGGCTGACGTTCAAGCTTCATCTCATAAGATCGTTGGGTTTAATGGGGAACCGAAGTAGCCAATTGGAACTATTGACTTGTTCGTCGAGCTTGGAGCGGGGCAGAAAAAGGTTGTTCGAAAACAGACTTTTGTAATTATTGATGAATCTTCCGTCTACAACGCCTTCCTAGGCCGACTAACTCTTGCGGCTTTTAAGGCAATTCTCGCCCCGTGGTGCCTTACTATGAAATTCCCCACGGATAATGGAGTTGGTGTAATTAAAGGGGATCAGAATGCTGGGCGAGAATGTTATCTTATAGAGTTGTGTGAAGCAAGGAAGAGAGAGATGGGAAAAGATGCGACAGCCCCAGTCCGCATCAAAAAACCAACTTTGTAGCAATTACAGGGTGGACCCTGCACTGGCGAGCATAGCGGGGCATGAAGAGATGGATCCTAGAAAAGCCAGTGCTATGGAGAAAAGAGTGGTGCCGGTGGAAGTAACGGTGCCAGTACCTGTTGACCCGAAAGATCCGAACAAAGTGGTGAATGTGGGTTCGCAACTTAGTGTGACGATTCAAAATTCCTTGACATCATTCTTGAAAGAAAATCTGGACGTATTCGCCTGGACTCATGCTGGTATGTGTGGAATATCCCTAGAAATTGCAGTACATACTCTGAATATTGATCCGAAGTTTACACCGGTAAAGCAGAAAAGAAGAACCCAGGGTCCTGAAAGGTCAGCGACGTTGAAAGAAGAGGTAGACCGACTCATGGAGAATGGGTTCATCAGGGAGTCTACTTATCCGAATTGGGTTTCAAATCCAGTACTGGTTAAGAAAGCTAATGGAAAGTGGAGAGTATGCATCGACTTCTCAGATTTAAGCAAAGCCTGCCCCAAAGACTGCTTCCCGTTACCCAGGATAGATCGGTTGGTGGATGGAACAACGGGGCACGAATTGTTACCTTTTATGGATGCTTACTCCGGATACAACCAGATCATGATGCATGAGATGGATCAGGAGGACACGAGCTTCGTCACCGATGTTGGTCTCTACTGCTATAGAGTCATGCCCTTCGGACTCAAGAATGCAGGGGCAACTTACCAAAGACTCGTCAATGCTATGTTCAAGCCACAAATTGGAAAAACTATGGAAGTTTATGTTGACGATATGCTGGTGAAATCAAAGAAGGCAGTAGACCATATGGATCACTTGGCAGAAATGTTTGCAGTCCTCCGAAAGTACGGAATGAAACTTAATCCTTTGAAATGTTCGTTTGGGGTGGAGTCCGGAAAGTTCTTGGGTTTCATTGTGAGTGCTAGGGGCATTGAAGCTAATCCTACTCAGATTGCTGCCTTAAAAGAAGTCAAAGCTCCTAGAATGAAGAAGGAATTGCAAAGTCTTAATGGAAAAGTCGCTGCCTTGAGTCGATTCATTTCCAAAGCTACTGATAAATGCATTCCATTCTTTGATGCTCTGAAGAAAGGAAGGAATTTTTTTGACTAGACTCCTGAATGCCAGGAAGCTTTCGATGAGTTGATTCGTCATATGGAAACGCCTCCAGTACTTTCTAAGCCCGACGATGGTGAAGATCTTTTTGTATATTTGGCAATCTCATCTCATGCTCTTAGTGCAGCGTTGGTACGGGAAGACGCAAAAATTCAACGCCCGGTCTATTATATCAGCAAAGATTCACTGGGGCAGAGATGAATTATTCAAAATTGGAAAAGCTCGCCTATTGTCTATTAATTGCATCAAGAAAATTTTGGCCATATTTCCAAGCACATCCTATCAAGGTCCTCACTGATCAACCTCTGAAGCAAGTCCTGTTTCGCCCTGAGACTTCGGGTCGTCTCCTGAAGTGGAATATTGAACTCAGCCAATACGACATCACTAATCATCCCCGGAGAGCAATCAATGGACAAGCTTTAGCAGATTTCATCGCAAAATGTGCAGATAAAGGTGATAGTGAGGAAGAGATGACCGATAATACCCCAATTCGATGGAAATTATATGTTGATGGTGCAAGAAACGATTATTGTTCCGGAGCTGGGGTTGTGCTTAAAACCCCTGAAGGGCGGTCATTGTGCTATGCATTGAGATTGGAATTCCCTTCGACAAACAATGAAGCAGAATATGAAGCTCTTATTGCCGGCTTGAAAATTGCTAAAGAACTAAATGTCAAAGTTTTGCAAATCTTCAGTGATTCACAGCTTATTGTATGCCAAGTCAAGAAAGAATTTCAAACTAAAGGAGGAAATCTGCCGGCTTACTTGTCAAGAGCCTGGGAACTTCTCAATGATCTTGACCATTATACGATAAATCATATACCCCGTGAAGAGAACATGAAGGCAGATTCTCTCGCAAAGTACGCAAGCACTGGTGAAGCTCAATTATTGGGATTAGTTCCTGTGGAAGTCCTGTCAGCTCCAAGCACTGATGAGATGGATATTGACTGGATCGTGACTATATCTCAAGAGCAGGAATCATGGATGACTCCGATAATGGAATATCTGCTCAACGGTTCTCTACCAGAAAATTCAAAAGAACGACAGAATTTCTAAGAAAAGCCTCTAGATATATAATTCAAGATGGCTGATTGAACAGACGGGGATTCTCAATGCCATTGCTCCGATGTGTGACCAAGGAAGAAGCTAAGACAATTCTAGCTGAAGTACACAGAGGAGAGTGTGGAGATCATTCAGGTGGTCAAACTCCAGCAAAGAAAATTCTCCGTTATGGGTATTTTTGGCCGGATATTAATCGTGATGCTGCAAGCTATGCCCGAAAATGTGACCGATGCCAGAGATTTGCAAAAATCCCAAGAGCACCTCCACCGAGATAACACAAATGGTCAGTCCGTGGCCATTTGCTATTTGGGGAATAGATCTCATCGGGCCTTTGCCAACCGCCAAGTCCGGAATCAGATATGCTATTGCTGCTGTTGATTATTTTACTAAATGGGCTGAATCTGAACCATTAGCTACTATTACCTCTAAAAATATGATAAGCTTTGTAACTAAGAATATCATTTGCAGGTATGGTGTGCCTCAAAAGATAATCATAGACAATGGAACCCAATTCGAAAGTGAAGAGTTCCAAGAATTTTGCAAGCGATTCAAGATCCAAAAAAGCTTCTCAGCAGTGGCTCATCCGTAGGCAAATGGGAAAGTGGAAGCAGTAAACAAAATTATCAAATCAAGCATCAAAAAACAGCTGGAAAAAGCGAAAGGTGGTTGGGTCGATAAGCTACCACTAGCACTATAGGCATACAGAACTACCCACAAAACTACGACTGGGCACACTCCATTTTCATTGGCATATGGATCAGAAGCATTGATTCCGGTGGAAAAAGAAGTTCCTTTACATAGAAGAATTCATTTCGACCAAGCTGAAAACGAAGAGTTGCAACTTGAAGCACTTGACTTCCTTGATGAAAAAAGGGAAGAGGCTCAGCTCAGAATTGCAGCCCATCAGCAAAGAATTGCCAGGCACTTCAATTCCAAAGTTCGCCAACGCAGCTTTGAGATTGGAGATCTAGTCTTGAAAAGGACCATGACAGCAACAGGAGTGTTTGCGCCAAACTGGGAAGGGCCGTATGTCATAGGCAAAAAACTTCTTGATGGCACTTTCAAACTGACAACTGTCAAAGGAGATCTAATTCCAAGGGCTTGGAACAGCAATCACTTGCGCCCATATTTTACTTAAAAAGCTTTACTGAAATACTGTAAAAGAATTATGAATGTATGATTCTTATATTGAAAGCCATTGTAAAGCCAGTGCAAGTGAATAATAAGAACTATAAAGTGGATGTAGGCCCAGTTCTTGGCCGAACCACTATAAACCTTGTGTTCTCTACTATTATAAGCTGCCTGTTTTATTTCGATATATAAAGTACCTTAAATGTATTGCTAAAATGTCGATTTAATGTTGCAGACCATTAAAACAAAGCTTACCCATCACAAGACCAAGCGATCCCTAACATCACTCAACAAATGAATGTTCAGCCACAAAAATTCCAGACTCAAATCCTATATAAGAAGCGCTTCAAGCAAACAGTTAGTGGTTCCGCTAGAGGTGGACCCTTCCTAACTAATTGTGATCGTTTGTGCAAACGAACATCCGATTAATTAGCCTGTGTATGCCCCTGCGAACTCATTTAACAATGGAGTACACTTCTTTGGATAAAATAAGCTACTCGCAAAAGAAAGGAATGTGTGGTTGAAAATGATAACATGGAACTGCTGATATGAGAAAATGGCGAAAAGACATGGGCGAGCAGGCAGGAAACAACAAAAGACCTCTTCGAAGGCACAAGCCCTCTTCGGAGGCACAACTCTTCGGAGGATAAAGACCTCTAATGGGACTTGCTAGAAAAAGAAAGTTCTCTTTCTCAACAAAAAAGATTGGTGGAATGACCGGTGGCACAGGGCACTCGTTAACTAGCTGAGAACGTTTGTGCAAACAAACATCCAAGTAACTTGTGTCCGCCTCGTGAATCCATCCAACCATGAGAAAGAAACTTCCAGGCAAAAGCCCTACTCGGAGGCACAAATTTCACCGTGATCTGAAATAAAACTTCACACGATTTGAAAGGTGAAAAGACCTCTTCGGAGGCACGCATTCCACCGAGATCTGAAATAAAATTTCACAAGTGTTGGAATGTGAAAAGCCCTCTTCGGAGGCCCATTTCACCAGAGTTGAAATGCTAAATGACCTCTTCGGAGGCACACATTTCATCGCGCTCTGAAATAAAATTTCACACAAGTCAAAATGTGAAAAGCCCTCTTCGGAGGCCCACTTCCCAGCGAACAGGGAAAAAACAAAAGCCTCTCCCCATAGGCAGAAACAAAAAGCCCTCTTCAGAGGCCCGCTTCCCAGCGAACAGGGAATAAAAAAACCCTGTCCCCAGAGGCAGAAACAAAAAGCCCTCTTCGAAGGCCCGCTTCCCCCCGTACAGGGAAAAAACAAAAGCCCTCTCCCAGAGGCACACAAAAAAAAGCCCTCTTTCCAGAAGCACAATCAAACAAAATCCCTCTTCGGAGGCACAAACAGGTCGAAGCCCTTTTTCGGAGGCCCACTTTATCGCATAGGAAAATTCACTTGCCAAGAATAAAAGTGACTTTCTCCGAAAGTGAAGTGTAAAAACTTCTCCATAAAAAAAAGAGAGAAAGAAAGAAAGAGAAGACTTCTCCAATACGAGGCGCATTCTATTAAATCAGAAAAATATTTCCTTAAGATGGAAAAATTATTCTATAAAGTACAGATGCAAACCTCCTTCGAATGGAAAAGTTGTTCTCTAAAGAAAGAGTACAAGTCTTCTCGAAACAGAAGAGTTGTTCTCCAAAGTTTTGCCAATGTGAAAGAGATTGCAATAAACCATGGTATGGGGGCAATAAATATAGTTACAAAAATAAAAACAATGCTCAAGCAACATACCATAGGTTTACTACAACATCACATAGAGAAAATAAAGAAACTTGTATGAAAAATAAGAATAAGTGCATTCTCAAACACAGACAGAATTTTATACAAGTAAAAGAATCATTTTATTCCATACTATGAAAATTTTATACATGTGCAGATTTCAAAACAAAAGAAGGCGGGGACCGGTACCCGCACAATCTCCGGTCAATACAAGTCTTTATATATAAAAGCAAAAAAGCAAAAAGCGAGACGAAAAGCATAAGTCCCAAATCCATGACTTCTTCTTCCTGCCACCTTTCGAGCCTTCGCCTGGTCGGATGATTAACTTTTTGGGTCGGCTTGTGAGAGTAGGGGAAGAAAGAGGAAGGGGTGCAATTGGACTTTCTTCTGCTTTTTCTTCGCCGACAGAAGCTTCTCTCCTTTTCTTTGAGACTCCACGCTTCCCCTTCTTCCTTGAAGAAGACTCACTGCCTAGGGTGAAAAGTGCAGATAACTTTATGTCATTAGAAATAGTTTGCTCTGTGGTTCTTTCGCCTTCTTTAGGTTCTTCGGCCTTCTGTTCTTGTGAAGCAACCGGATCATCCAAGCCTTGAAGAGCTTCTATCTGCTCCTCTTGAGACCCCGGTTGAGAAACAGAAGGAGGAATAATCTGAAGAGGCGGAGAGGGAACAACTGGAAGAGGGGAAGGTTGGACAACTGTGACGACCCAGAATTTTTAAGCATTTGAAATCGGGATATTTAATTGATTTTAAATATTCAATAGAGTAATTTTAGCTTGAATTACGAATGTCACAATTTATTTGATAATTAATTTATTGAATTGAATAATTTAAAGTTGAGTAAAAATGTTGAATCTGAAATTTTAAGTGTGTTGAAAATAAATTGAAGGCTTATAAAACTTATATTAATAATACTGAAGACAGTAGAAGTGTTAAAAATTGAAATTTATAGTGATCTGTGCAGTTTCGGAATTTATATCGTTTAAATTGAATTTAAAAATAGCCTTCCGAGGCACAGTCTCGGAAGTAGACGAAACCAGTTTCATTAGGTCCGTAATATTGAATTATTAGCGGATTTCAAATTTCGTAGTGATCGGGGTTGTTGTGTGAGCGTACGATATAAGCGAGCTGGAAATTTATTTGATAATCGGATGAAATTTAATTTAATTCGTCAAGCTTCTTGTATACACCACAACCCTTATTTTAAAATCGTGTCCCCTCGTTTTTTTTAAATCGCAAGCGAGAAAAAGAAAATAATAATAATAATAAAAAGAAGAGTTGGCGTTGTTCGTAAGCTAATGAACGAGGGTTACAAATGTGTTTCTCTTTCTTTTGTTTCAAGCCTATCGTTTAAAGAAAAAAAATCATTATTCCTAAATCATTTCGTCCACTTCCTCTCAGAATTCGAAATCAAATGCATCTGCAGTTTTCCAATGGTCGATCGAAGCTAAAAAAATAATAATATAATAACTCCGGCAAAACGAATATCATCTTCGTTCCGATCAATTAAGGGATGGTGGCGATGCACTCTCGGGGAAGCTCGAGCAAGCTTGTAGAGTGCGACATCGTGTACTGGTGATCGATATTAGGGCAGCAACTAGGGTTTCGCTTTGAGCTTGATTTTGGGGTTAGAGGTTATGCGAGTTTGGATTTAAGTTCAGAGCGTTGTAGTGCAGCTCCATGCTAAGATTAGGAATGCTCGATGGTGATTTAGGGAGAGGGGAAGGCCTAGGTAATCGCGAGGCGCGTGAAGACGTTAGGGTCGTGTTGAGTTTGTGATGCGAGGAGTGACAGCTGCAGTGGTTGAAGCAGTTTGGGATCGTGACAGTACATGCCAGAGGGAACTCGCGATGACTGGTGGTAGGTAGTGAGGTGATGGTGCTTCGATTCCCTCGGGTTTAGGATTGTATTGCAAGGTATAAATTCTGATTCCAATTTATATATATTTAATTAGTGAAAAAAAATATAAATATATTTAACAGTATTGGATTTAGCAGTGAGATAAGCCGTGATATAAATTGTTTTTTTCCAATTGAAATATATGTATATAAGTAAACATGAAGAATATATATATATATGAGATTATGAAAACAGGAATTTTAAATGTTAAAAGTTATTTTTTAAAATTCAGGTTTTTGAAATCTATGGTTCATTTCTATAAGTATAAGTGGTTTCAAATATATATGTATAGATCGGTTATAAATTTTTAACAGTAAAGTAAAATTTATGATTTTACTTACTTAATAGTTTTAAATATAAAATGAGAATATTATTGGTAGTTGATGATCGTGGCAAATGTTAATTTAAATTTTTTATTGATTGGAAAATTTATTATTCCATTAATTCAAATATTAATAAACTATATAATTATTTATTCAAGGTCAAAAGTATGGAAACAAATCGAGATTGGGAAGAATTGAACACAATTAAAGCAAAGGTGAGTTAATCTCAATCAGTTTACATTTAAATTTAAATGATAAAATTTAAATAATTGTTTGGATGGTTGAATTGATCGATGTGATATAGTATGATATTTTGTAATTGGTGTACTATATTGTGCCAACGTTTGTGGATGCAGTGAAAACAGGTTGGAGGGATCAAACTGGATCCCTCAACATTTATTTAAAACATTTAATATTCTCTGCTGTTAATATAGATATTCTTTAATGAGTTATATTGGAATATTGAATGTTATGGTTGATTAGATATATTCGGGTATAATGAATTACCAAAATTATATAGCTTGGATTTTGGAAAGAAAATAAAAGAAATTAATTTGTAAGTAAAGTAATTATAGGAAACTTGAATAAATTAAGAATGAGTTGAAAGGAATTAGAAGTAATATGAAAATAATAATAAATAACTTCGAGTATGAAAGAAAAGAGTTTAAATAAACAGTAATTAATGAATTGTAAAATTATGTGGTACTAATTTAAAGGAATAAAGAATTATTTTAAACTTAAGTTTTAAATTTATGTAAAAGGATAAGGAAGTAATTGAGAAATCTAAAAATTTGAAATTTTAGTTAAAGTATTTTTAATCATAATTAAGAAATGAAATCTGAAATTAATAGATTTTGAATAAAAATGGAGTAAATGGAAAATCAATTTGGAAATTGATTCAAGTGTTTGAAATTGAAATTTTATGGAAGAGTGTGAAGAGGGGTATATTTCTCTGGCTAGCCAAGAACGTTCAATGTAAACTTTAGATATAAGTTAAAGGTTTAATGTTGTTTTAAAAAAAAGCATGTTTTAGAAAATTTATTATATTAAATTCTTAAGTAAATATTTTTCAAACCTATTACCGTAATAAATATTTATAAATAGTGACTTAGTATTTATTTGAAAAGTGAAAGCCTAGTTTTATATTATATAAGGTAACCTTATTTTCAATGATTATATAGTATGTATTTTAGTAAATTACTGAAGTAGTCTTAATTTAAATATTTTAAAGCAAATCCCAAAGCAAGTGTTTTGGTTAATCTATTATCGTAATAAGTATTTAAAGGATGATTTGGTATTTTGTGTAAAGAAGAAAATCTAGTTATATTTATAAAGTAAACTTATCGTAATTATTTCTAAATTATTATTATAAATTGAGTATTTAAGTAAATCTTCCTAAATTAAAAGTTAAATATATTCTATAATAAAATGTTTTAATTTATTTTAAAAATCTAGAGTTTTGTGCTTGGTGATCCCGGTGGAAATAGAAATACTTGGAATTTATTCTGAGAAAAGCGGGTAGTTTTGAAACTGTTTTCAAAGGAATGTGAAGTGTGAAAATATATCTTGTAAAGATATTTTCGGGATAAATAAATAATTTGGAAGATTATTTATTGTTTGATGGATGTTTGTAAATAGAATTTGATAGTTAAATAACCGACTATCAATATTGGACAATGCGTTGATCGTTTCGAAGAGACCGGGATCGAGATTTACTTCTCGAAAACCACTTCGATCCGGTTTGTACGTTTCGTGAAAACGATTTTGGACTCGAAGATGGAGCAGTGAAATGCAAGGGCTAGTCTCTACTAATCCTGAGGATATTTCCAAAATGGATGTAGTAGGAATAGTCCCTTCGGTTCCGTTCGAACCCGGGACGGACTTGTATGGATGAATGCTTGCGAAACATCGTCAGGTGGACGATGGGAATTCTAAGGGATTTTGTTCTTAAAGGTAACACTTAGCCTCAAGCCTCATCAAATGGGAATGGCTGAAAATCAAGGGATATGCAGCAAGGCTTCGTGGGTAGCCCCCACTGGAGGGTGAGGTCATCCCTGTCTAGATGTCCCTTTATTTCGGCTTAGTGGGCGGTTGCTGATCCCAACCGCGGGGTGATCTTGGTCGGGACTGTCTAGTTAGGGATGGTTTCGGTCTTGTGTTGCAGGGGAGTTAGGGTGGCTCCTCGGTACGCTGATCTAGACCAGGTACTGTGACAGGTGGTACCCCAGTGCCTAGCCATTATTTGGAATCCATTTTCCCTACGCGTCCGTACGGTTTTGATTGTGCCCAACTAGTGCTGAAACGTGAGATGCAAGCATTTCAGCTAGATTCTATTTTACTTTCTATAGACACTATTATAATATCAGAGGACTTTAATAAAAATGTTTTAGCTATCGTAAGGTAAAAACCCGACATGTTTATTTGTGGCGTGGTCTTACGAGATGCTTTTGTTTTCAAAGGATTTTTGAAACTTTTATAATCAATTGGGTGTGATTTTCTCACGCTGGTATTCCAGACTGACTCGGGTGTTATTTAACTGTAATGCTCGGTCAGACCGAGTATCATAGGATACAGGATGATGCTGTGGAGCTCAGGAGACGAGTTGGATGGCGATACGTACTTTCGTATATTGTTTATGTATATATTCCGCTGTGTTGAGTAGTTGTGTATACAGTGTATGATATTGTTGAGCTGTGATTGATGTACTCTGATGATATAATATGTAATTTTTGAGTAAAGTTTATTTATTATTTATTATATTTTATTCCGCTGCGATGGTTAGATTCTGTTGTTGTTTTCTATTTTTCTTCTTCTACCTCTTCTTCTTTAACCCAAATGGTTCGTATTTCTGTACAACTTGAGTTGATTGTGTAGAATAGTGTTGACTCAAGGGGTACGGATTTGCGGGCTGTTATAGTTGGTATCAGAGCATAGGTTGGTGATAACCTTGGCTCTGGTGGGAACTACTCATTTAAAACAGAGTCCGTAGTACTCTATAATGAGTTTGAGCGTATTAATAAATATGGGCGCGTATTTGTTAGTGAATATAAATTGTTTTAATATTGTGTTGAATGGTTTATTGAGTGGCATATGAACCTTCGTCGGCACAGTCTGGACAACTGTATCGAAGGGGTTTCTAAACACTTGAATAGAACAATCAACACAGTATTGTTTTAAATGTGGGTAAATGAAATAATTTTACCCAAAATATGTTTTTGATATAAAGAAAAGTTTTTGTAAACTATTTAGCTAATATATGGTTGCTTGGATGTTAGGAATGATGATATTTAAATTATTATAATTGTTAAGTGAAATTTTACCAGAAATTGAAAATATAGCCAAAGTTAAGGAAATAAATTCATTATATAAAATGAAATTCATAAATATGAATTATAAATGTAAATTATAAATTTAAATACAATCAAATGAGAATTTGTATAAGCATAAATTGTACAAATGAATTATAGTTAAAATTGATTTAAGCGAGATTTGGAAATTTAAATCCCGGAGATTTGGAAGTATTTGAAGATAAATAATAGTATTATTGTTTTGGAGGTATTTCTGAAGGAAAATGTGTTTTGAATGAATTTTGGAAGTGATATAGCATTGAAATCGCTTGGATTATTGGAAAATAATTCTGATGATGATAGCCGCATCATCAGTATTCATTTTCGAATTTCTGAGTGACAGATTGCTGCCAAAAATAAATTTGTTCAGAAAAGCTAGTTGTTTTTGAAAATTTCGAAAGAAATTTGTTGAGAATAAAACCAGGTTTGGTTTGACTTTTGAGAAATGTGATTTGAGATGATTTTTTTTTAATCAGGAAGAAATTTAAGCTTTGAATAATGGAATGTAAATTTAAAGTGAAATCGAATTGAGTTAAATAAATCTGAGTTAAAATAAAATTGAATTGGATTAAAATTCAATTGAGTTATTGAATGGAATTAGATTCTTACCTGGACAAATTGGGAAATAAGATGAATAAGGATTGGATTAAAATAAATAAACTAGAGTGACTTGTAAAAGAATTGAATTGCATGGAATAAATATATGCTTGGGATATAACTAAGCATAAGGCTTGAGTTAAAAAATAAATAAAGGAAGGATATATTCAAGCCTATAATGACTGGAATTGTGAAAATAATAAGCGGTGACTTCTAAAATTTGAAAGTGGAATAGAAAATCCAAAATAAATATTGTTTAATGTTTGGATAATGAAACAGAAATCTAAACTTGAATTATATAATAAAATTGAACTAAGAAAATAAAATGAAGTGGTATTTGAAATCAAAAATTAAGTATTGAACTAAAAATAAGAGAGAACTAATTTTATAATAAATTAGTTAATAAAATGTGTAAATGGGAACGAAATGTTGTTTAATTGAAGCTGAATTGTGAAATTATGAAGTTTGGAAATAAAACTCAAGTTATAAATTGAATTCGACTTAAATTGTCAGTAAAGTAAATGTAATTGAATGGCGAGTTCATGAAATTTGGTGGTAAATTGAAAGTGAATAGTGGATTCAGACTTGAGTTATAAATTAAAAATTTAACTTGAAGAGTTAACAAATTAAATATAATTGGAAATGTGACGAATAAAGGAAAATGAAATAGATTAAAATAGTAATGGTATAAATTGCAAATAAAATCCAAATAAGTAGAAATAAATTGGAAATAGCCTTGTAATCAATTGAATGAATTGAATCTGGAAAGTTCAATTTTATAATAGCCAATCAAATGAAATTGCAGGTTTAAAATGAAATTTAATTGAAATAGTATTGAGTTGAATAGAAAAGAAATTTACTTGAAAAATGAAATGAGCTCAAAAATTTGAATATAAAGAAGCAAATTAACTTAAGCTAAACAAATGGAAGAGTTGAATTAAATTCAACTTAAAACTAAGTGTAATGATATTGGGTTGGATTTAAATCGAGTGAAAATAAGATTGAATCGAAATAGAATTTGGTGGGTTATAAATAATATTTAAGGAGATGAAAATTCATAATGGATTGAGTGGATACACTGATTATATTGAAATTTAATATAAATTGGGTTGGTATCAATTTTAGAATAGTTATAAAACTAAAAAAAATTGTTTGTTTGAATGAATTGTCGAATTTGCATAAAATAATTGTTGTTGTTGTAAACAAGATTTAATAAAGTTCTATGGTTTAATAGAAGTAAATAAAACTTGATTTTTGAATCAATTGAAATGAATACAAAATAGTTTGGATTAAAAATAAACTGAATATAAGAGAATGAGTTGAAAATCATTCTGAAAATGATAGAATAATTGAGAAATCGAGTGAAGCAATCGAATTGATTTTGAAGCCTTACCAATTGTTTATAAACGGCTTTATGTACATTGTTTATAAAATATGGCTTTGCTGTTACTATAAGTTGATGGGTAACAGATATTGATTTTGAAATCAGTTAAATTGAAATGGGTTTATTCGGACTTAAAAGGGAATTGAAGATAATAAATGAGTTGTAACTCACTTAAAGTTGAATGCAAATAGTATGTGAATTGGTTAAGAAGCAAATTGAATTAGGTTGGAAACTATACAAATTGCTTATGGAAGCATTTATAGTGCATCACTTATGTTATTAATTATTGTAGTTGTTTAAATGAGTAAAATGTTATAAATTGCATAGATATGTTACTTATATGTTTAAATTGAGTAAGTACAGGTACCTGGAAGCCGTGTGGTTGGATTTTGTTGCGCTAACGGCTAAATAAATAAGCTACTTGCTTAAAAATGCTAACTAAGGTACGCCTTCGCAATAAAAATAGGAAATATGAACTGTTTTTGGTTTTTCCGACCGTGTGGGTCGATGTATATATATTTATCTCTTTTGTCAAATTGCAAAAGCTCCTCCGTACAAAGGAGACTCTGCCAAAATTTTCCGAAAATTTTAGGAGTTAGAAAATTTTTCAAAATTTTTGGAAAATTTTGTTAACGACAAACGATTTCAAAATGGAAATTAAAATAAATTTGTAAATGAAACAATTTTAAAATAATGACCTGAATTAGTATAAAGAAAAAATAAATTTCAATATTTAGAGTTGAAAATAAATTGAATTCATATGGAAATGAAAGAATCAATTTGAATAGACATAAATATAAACTAAAGTAGTAAAGTAAAAATAAATAAGAAACATAGAAAATACTTATACTAACTTAAGAAGGGAATGGTAAATTCTTAAATAAAAGATTGATACTACTAATATAATCTAAGTCAACATTTGAATTAATAGATATCGACATTTGTAAGAAAGTCGATAAAATGTTTTTGAATATTGTGATGGGACATAGTGCTAAGCAGGATATGCAGGTATTATAAAGGGAAAGGAAAATTGGATTTGATTTCATAAGATAAATTTGGAATGCTCGACAAAAAGGTATGTATTTAAATTTGGTATGAAATTTGATTGGGATTTGGATTGAGCCACTTGGCTTTTTGTTTTCCTTTTGGATTTGGGAGGCCATAGAGCCATTTTGTAGTTGTACCGAGCTAGCCGCGCAATGGAGACGATGGCAAAAATTTTCGGGAATTTAGAGAGTTAGAAAATTTTTGAGAAATTTTAAAAATGTTAAACTTGGTTTTGAATTATAATCTGAATAATTAAAGTTGATTGGTAACTAAGGAAATGTTTGGGAAGTTGGTAAGAAAGATAACGGGTCTTTTTTAAGAAAGTCGTTAGTAAGATATTGATTTGTTTGATTTTGGGGGTATGTAAACGGGTATTGGACCATTCTTCCTAACTAGTAATTTCGGGGATGAAATTCTTTTAAGGGGGAGGAATGTGACGACCCGGAATTTTTAAGCATTTGAAATCGGGATATTTAATTGATTTTAAATATTCAATAGAGTAATTTTAGCTTGAATTATGAATATCACAATTTATTTGATAATTAATTTATTGAATTGAATAATTTAAGAATAATTTAAAGTTGAGTAAAAATGTTGAATCTGAAATTTTAAGCCTGTTGAAAATAAATTGAAGGCTTATAAAACTTATATTGATAATACTGAAGACAATAGAAGTGTTAAAAATTGAAATTTATAGTGATCTGTGCAGTTTTGGAATTTATATCGTTTAAATTGAATTTAAAAATAGCCTTTCGAGGCACAGTCTCGGAAGTAGACGAAACCAGTTCCATTGGGTCCGTAATACTGAATTATTATCGGATTTCAAATTTCGTAATGATCGGGGTTGTTGTGTGAGCGTACGATATAAACGCGCTGGAAATTTATTCGATAATCGGATGAAATTTAATTTAATTCGTCAAGCTTCTTGTATACACCACTACCCTTATTTTAAAATCGTGTCCCCTCGTTTTTTTAATCGCAAGCGAGAAAAAGAAAATAATAATAACAACAACAACAACAATAATAATAATAATAAAAAGAAGAGTTGGCGTTGTTCGTAAGCTAATGAATGAGGGTTATAAACGTGTTTCTCTTTCTTCTGTTTCAAGCCTATCGTTTAAAGAAAAAAAAATCGCTATTCCCAAATCATTTCTTCCACTTCCTCTCACAACTCGAAATCAAATGCATCTGCAGTTTTCCAATGGCCGATCGAAGCTAAGAAAAATATATAATAACTCCGGCAAATCAAATATCATCTTCATTCCGATCAATTAAGGGATGGTGGCAATGCACTCTCGGGGAAGCTCGAGCAAGCTTGTAGAGTGCGACATCGTGTACTGGTGATCGATATTTAGGGCAGCAACTAGGGTTTCGCTTTGAGCTTGATTTTGGGGTTAGAGGTTATGCAAGTTTGGATTTAAGTTCAAAGCGTTGTAGTGCAGCTCCATGCTAAGATTAGGAATGCTCGATGGTGATTTAGGGAGAGGGGAAGGCCGAGGTAATCGCGAGGCGCGTGAAGACGCTAGGGTCGTGTTGAGTTTGCGATGCGAGGAGCGACCGCTGCAGTAGTTGAAGCAGTTTGGGATCGTGATAGTACAGGCCAGAGGGAACTCGCGATGACTGGTGGTAGGTAGTGAGGTGATGGTGCTTCAATTCCCTCGGGTTTAGGATTGTATTGCATGGTATAAATTCTGATTCCAATTTATATATATTTAATTTGTGAATAAAAAATATAAATATATTTAACAGTATTGGATTTAGTAGTGAGATAAGCCGTGATATAAATTGTTTTCTTCAATTGAAATATATGTATATAAGTAAACATGAAGAATATATATAGATGAGATTTTGAAAATAGGAATTTTAAATGTTAAAAGTTTTTTTTTAAAAATCCAGGTTTTTGAAATCTATGGTTCATTTCTATAAGTATAAATGGTTTCAAATATATATGTATAGATCGGTTATAAATTTTTAACAGTAAAGTAAAATTTATGATTTTACTTACCTAATAGTTTTAAATTTAAAATGAGAATATTATTGGTAGTTGATGATCGTGGCAAATGTTAATTTAAATTTTGTATTGATTGGAAAATTTATTGTTCGATTAATTCAAATATTAATAAACTATATAATTATTTATTCAAGGTCAAAAGTATGGAAACGAATCAAGATTGGGAAGAATTGAACATAATTAAAGCAAAGGTGAGTTAATCTCACTCAGTTTACATTTAAATTTAAATGATAAAATTTAAATAATTGTTTAGATGGTTGAATTGATCGATGTGATATAGTATGATATTTTGTAATTGGTGTACTATATTGTGCTAACGTTTGTGGATGCCGGGAAAACAGGTTGGAGGGATCCAACTGGATCCCTCAACATTTATTTAAAACATTTAATATTCTCTGCTCTGAATATTGATATTCTATAATGAGTTATATTGGAATATTGAATGTTATGGTTGATTAGATATATTCGGGTATAATGAATTACCAAAATTATATAGATTGGATTTTGGAAAGAAAATAAAAGAAATGAATTTGTAAGTAAAGTAATTATAAGAAATTTGAATAAATTAAGAATGAGTTGAAAGGAATTAGAAGTAATATGAAAATAATCATAAATAACTTCGAGTATGAAAGAAAAGAGTTTAAATAAACAGTAATTAATGAATTGTAAAATTATGTGGTATTAATTTAAAGGAATAAAGAATTATTTTAAACTTAAGTTTTAAATTTATATAAAAGGATAAGGAAGTAATTGAGAAATCTAAAAATTTGAAATTTTAGTTAAAGTATTTTAACTCATAATTAAGAAATGAAATCTGAAATTAATAGATTTTGAATAAAAAGGGAGTAAATGGGAAATCAATTTGGAAATTGATTCAAGTGTTTGAAATTGAAATTTTATGGAAGAATGTGAAGAGGGCTATATTTCTCTGGATAGCCAAGAACGTTCAAAGTAAACTTTAGATATAAGTTAAAGGTTTAATGTCATTTTAAAAAAAAGCATGTTTTAGAAAATTTATTATCTTAAATTCTTAAGTAAATATTTTTCAAACCTATTACCGTAATAAATATTTATAAATAGTGACTTAGTATTTATTTGAAAAGTGAAAGCCTAGTTTTATATTATATAAGGTAACCTTATTTTCAATATTATATAGTATGTATTTTAGTAAATTACTGAAGTAGTCTTAATTTAAATATTTTAAAGCAAATCCCAGAGCAGGTGTTTTGGTTAATCTATTATCGTAATAAGTATTTAAAGGATGATTTGGTATTTTGTGTAAAGAAGAAAATCTAGTTATATTTATAAAGTAAACTTATCGTAATTATTTCTAAATTATTATTATAAATTGAGTATTTAAGTAAATCTTCCTAAATTAAAAGTTAAATATATTCTATAATAAAATGTTTTAAATTATTTTAAAAATCTAGAGTTTTGTGCTTGGTGATCCCAGTGGAAATAGAAATACTTGGAATTTATTCTGAGAAAAGAGGATAGTTTTGAAACTGTTTTCAAAGGAATGTGAAGTGTGAAAATATATCTTGTAAAGATATTTTCGGGATAAATAAATAATTTGGAAGATTATTTATTGTTTGATGGATGTTTGTGAATAGAATTTGATAGTTAAATAACCGACTATCAATATTGGACAATGCGTTGATCGTTTCGAAGAGACCGGGATCGAGATTTACTTCTCGAAAACCACTTCGATCCGGTTTGTATGTTTCGTGAAAACGATTTTGGACTCGAAGATGGAGCAGTGAAATGCAAGGGCTAGTCTCTATTAATCCTGAGGATATTTCCAAAATGGATATAGTAGGAATAGTGCCTTCGGTTCCGTTCGAACCCGGGACGGACTTGTATGATGAATGCTTGCGAAACATCGTCAGGTGGACGATGGGCATTCTAAGGGATATTGTTCTTAAAGGTAACACTTAGCCTCAAGCCTCATCAAATGGGAATGGCTGAAAATCAGGGGATATGCAGCAAGGCTTCGTGGGTAGCCCCCACTGGAGGGTGAGGTCATCCCTGTCTAGATGTCCCTTTATTTCGGCTTAGTGGGCGGTTGCTGATCCCAACCACGGGGTGATCTTGCTCGGGACTGTCCAGTTAGGGATGGTTTCGGTCTTGTGTTGCAGGGGAGTTAGGGTGGCTCCTCGGTACGCTGATCTAGACCAGGTACTGTGACAGGTGGTACCCCATGCCTAGCCATTATTTGGAATCCATTTTCCCTACGCGTCCGTACGGTTTTGATTGTGCCCAACTAGTGCTGAAACGTGAGATGCAAGCATTTCAGTTAGATTCTATTTTACTTTCTATAGACACTATTATAATATCAGAGGACTTTAATAAAAATGTTTTAGCTATCGTAAGGTAAAAACCCGACATGTTTATTTGTGGCGTGGTCTTACGAGATGCTTTTGTTTTCAAAGGATTTTTGAAACTTTAATAATCAATTGGGTGTGATTTTCTCACGCTGGTATTCCAGACTGACTCGGGTGTTATTTATCTGTAATGCTCGGTCAGACCGAGTATCATAGGATACAGGATGATGCTGTGGAGCTCAGGAGACGAGTTGGATGGCGATACGTACTTTCGTATATTGTTTATGTATATATTCCGCTGTGTTGAGTAGTTGTGTATACAGTGTATGATATTGTTGAGCTGTGATTGATGTACTCTGATGATATAATATGTAATTTTTGAGTAAAGTTTATTTATTATTTATTATATTTTATTCCACTGCGATGGTTAGATTCTGTTGTTGTTTTCTATTTTTCTTCTTCTACCTCTTCTTCTTTAACCCAAATGGTTCGTATTTCTGTACAACTTGAGTTGATTGTGTAGAATAGTGTTGACTCAAGGGGTACGGATTTGCGGGCTGTTACAACAACACTTGGCGCTTTCACTACAGGAAAAGAGAAGTTAAAGTCAGTATCTCTCATAAAAAGATTAGAAAGTGATGCGTCAAGATTTAAGTAATAATCAAAAAGTTCATCAAGCTCATGTGAAGTAAACGAGCAGTCCACTTGAGCAAGATCAGCATTGAGGTTACCTGGAGAAGTAGGCTTTACTATGTCAACTTCAAAGTCCTACGCCTTAGTGCTTTCTTGAGTCTCATCTCCAGTGCGGGCGGTGGCACTTTCAATAAAAACTTGAGCAGGAGGTGGAGAATGGGAACTTGAGCCAACAATATCGATGTCGGCCGAAATCGAAGGTTGAACTGGGTCGGTTGAAGTTGCCTTCCCTAAATGTTCTCCTTCTGCCATTTCGGCTCTCTCTTTGGCGAGTTGCTCCTTTCCCCCGGCAAGAGCGGCACATGCATCATCATCTAGATAGTGTACCATTAAATCTACTTCAGCATATCCGGCTCCTCCAAGCATATCAAATGCGGATTCCCACACTTTGGCCAAAGTGATTTCATACTCCGGTCCCAAAAATTTAAGGCTACCGCGCCCCAGAAAACTATTAATGTAAAATTCGAATAAAGTAGAGCTGACTTCGGCTTTAGTTGCCATGTGAGATTCCTCAGCTGCTGCTTTACCGGCAATAGCTTCATCACGCTCCTTTTCAGCTTCAGAAAGTCGAGCTTTTAACAGTTCAATTTCCAAGATCTGGGAGTTGGTTTTTTCTCGCAGCTGAGCAACGTCAGCTCGGTAGCTTTCCACAACTTGCTGCTTTGCTTCAAATTTAGCTTCAGCATCTCTTTGTGCAGCATGAGCATCTCTCACCTGTTTTTGAAGCACTTCTTCTCTTTGAGAATAGGAAGTGGAAGAAGTGGCGAGTTCTTCTTTAAGTTTTTCAACTTCCGCTTCAAGCTTCTCATTATAAGCGGCGATACTCTTCATATCGGCATCATGCTGATCAAGTGTTTTCTGCCACTCGAATTTGTCATTTTCCATAGTCAGCATGGCTTCGAGATTTGCGCGGTTTACTCTTTGAAGCTCGTCAACAAGTTTTTTCCAACCAGACATTCTCTCGATATCGAGTTTGACGACATCAAGATTTCGCAACATGGCTTGCTTATCGATTGGGACCAAGTCAAGATCGAAACGCACTCCCTTTAAGCACCAGTGCGGAAACCGACTTTGAAGGGTATCCGGGCCTTGTCCAACTTGATAGGAGGGCCTACTTATAATTGTTTGAATATCAGCTCTTTGAAGGGCGGGAGAGCTGGAAGGAATTTCCAAAAAGGCGGGAGCATCGGGCTTTTCATAAATTTCAGATGACGGTTTTCACCAAGTTTGGCCCGTTTACTCGGATCTTCAGTGATATGACTTTTCCCTTTGTCATCACGGGATTTTCGCTTGCGAGAATCATCCTCTCTATAGGAAGAATCATGTCGTTCGTCCCGTCTCCCGTAGCGTTCTTCATAAGCACGCTTCTCACAAGCTTTCCTCGCAGCTCTTTCTTCGTCAGTTTCCCAAGAGGCAGGAAGATACCCCTTGCGGTCATAAGAGCCGCGCCTCTCATAACATTGGAAATCATCGTAGTAGGAGCTACTTCGTCCCATTGGAGAACCTGAAAATGAAGAAAAGATAAATTCAGAATTCTTCAAAGCAAGGAAGTTGAATGTATACAAGTGCTGAAAAGTCCTAAGTGTGTGTAACGTGCAAACTACGTGCGTCAAACTACGAACCACTCCTTGGTTGGGGGTGATGATGGATTTTACAGCTAGTGTCAACTCTTAGGCTGATGGAGTTTGTTGCAGGACAGATGTCGCTTCAACTGCTGGAGAAGTAACTTTAGCAGTGATAGGATCATCCTTAAAAAGCTCTTGTGAAGTAATCATCAGGTCGCTCAACCCCTCAAAAGTATCATCACCGCTGTGCTTGGAGGGACTCGTTCTCTCAGTTCCTTCGTCACCAGATTTCTTGGATTCTTGGGGAGGTTCCTCTTCTTCGATGACCGGGGTAAGTACAAGTTTGCCGGATGGCCCAGCAACATCAATTGGAGTAGAACACTTTACCAATGAAGCCTCAACAGTAGGTTCTTTTAGTGTAAGATCTCCGACGGAAACTGGGGCATCCGATGTCTCTACTGGAGAATCAGGGACTTCATGAGGCTGAGTAGATCGGGAAGGGTGCAGAAGTCCGTATTGGTGAAGAAGTTCGTCTTTCAGCAGAAATTTAATTCTTCTTTCCTCAACCACCACGACACTTAACCTTTCAAAAGTCAGCTTGTGGCTGGGATCTCTAGAGGGAGGGGGATGTGCTGTAAAAGAAAAGAACGACATTAACACCTAGCAACTCGGACTTTGAAAAGCTCAAATGGAAAAAGCGGGAATAAGCTATCGTACTTCCTACTCTCCAGATGGCGTAAAATCCTGGAGGGCGACGAACGAAGAAGATTTGATTTAAGAACCCGTGGGCGCTTTCTGGAAGATCGACAATCAATCTACGGTTTCTGGCGCTTCTCACGAGTGTGATAGAGGGATGATCTTTGTTCATTGCAAATGTGCACAAGTAACAGATTTCTTCAAAACTCGGAAGACGATCAAGTGTCCTCCTGAATAGCACGCAAAGTCCCATTAGGAATGCATGTCCATTGGGATGAAATTGGAAAGGGGAGATAGTCAATCGAAGGAGGAGTTGCTGAAGAAAGTCATTAAAAGGAGGAATGGCACCACATAGGCTCATCTGACGTTTGACAGCGATAAAACCAAGAGGTGGCCTATGAGCTGTATCGTTTGGCCCAGGAAACAAAGCATCTGCTTCAGCAATACCAAACTGAATACGTAATTGGTTGAATGCCCGCTGACTCAGGGTAGTTGGAGTTCTTTCCGGAGGATTATCCCATGGAATGGCTATCGAGAAGACCCCTTCAGCTTGCTCTATTATCTCTTCTTGAGAAGACATTCTACACAAGGAACTGGATATTCAATTATAAAGGTGCACATTTCCTAAATGTGTGAAGTATTATGCAAAACTAATAAAAACGACAAGCAAATATAACTGAAATTAAACTAATATGCATTTGCTAATTTTAAAGTTTTAGGGCTTGTTGTTTTAAGTCCAAATACAAGTGCAGTGTTAATGCAAACAAATCAGTCTAAATTGATTAATATGACTTTGCTTTAACACTTCACTTGAATTTGTCGATTCACAGCATTTCATATAATTTCTTTAGGTTGATTATCTTTTATCGACTAATCTGTCATTCGATGTGGGCGATCAGTGGCAGTATATTCGTCCCATTTTTCTGCAAATGTTGTATTTAACAGGTTATTAGTGTTAAAGTTAATGAGATATGTAAATAAGTGCAACAAGTTCAGAAATGTTATCTCGGCAGTTCAACTTGGGAATTCAATTCAGCAATGTCATGTTCATTCAAGTTGAAAGGAGTTCAAGGCAATGCAAAATAGGCTAAGTCCTAGGTTGTTCAAATTGCATACGCGACCTACGACCTATGCCGTAAGAAGTTAAGTCATTAATCTCCTAGGTCGCTCGGCTTTAAAGTTTCATGGAAAAGGCAGTGCAAATTTGGCTAGGTATTAGGTTGCTCGAACACACATGCGACCTAGAGCTTCAGTCGCAGGAAGATAGGCCGCAAAGGGAGATGCCACGAGCAGTTAGGTCGTGAAGGTTAGCTTAGGTCGCAGGAAGATAAGTCGCGGATGGACGATCCACGAACAGTTAGGTTGTGAAGGTTTTTAGGTCGGTTAAAGTCACAAGGTCGCTTCTGAGACGACTCGGCAATATCAAACTCCTCCCATCAAAACTCTTATGACCTTCTCTCCACTAATCAACTTCCGCGTGTCCATCCCCTCCAATTCACCAGAAACGTTGCAAACCCTTCAACCCGAAACCTCTTCGTCTCCTCCACACCTCAAAAAACCCACAATCAACTCCCAATTCACTCCGAAACTTCATAAAACCCTAAGACAACGCATTTTTCAAGAATAAAACACTTGCCAACAATCGGCAATGATTGAAAAGCAAAACAAGGTGTAGCCTCCTAACACGGTAAGAAGAATTGCAGGAAGTTGGTTATGGAGGAATGGTAAACGCGGCGACCTGACGATCAAGTTTACCTAAGTTTGCTGGTGAAGATGACGATCGGAGGCGCAGGGGGAGGAGTTTCGCTTCAATTCTCG
The DNA here is from genome assembly GCA_030765085.1 of Allium cepa. Lineage (NCBI taxonomy): Eukaryota > Viridiplantae > Streptophyta > Magnoliopsida > Asparagales > Amaryllidaceae > Allium > Allium cepa. The sequence continues at coordinate 887,115,653 of CM060943.1, read as the reverse complement.
AGCTTGGATGCAACAGTGACAGCAAAGAAATAAGCAGTAAAGTGAGAAGGAGGAAATGAGTTAATGGATTATATAGGGGAAGAAGAGAAAGGCGAATAGACACGCGAGTTAGCTTATCTCTTAGGTTGCTCACGACCTAGCAAAATTAAGTCAAAGCACACGACCTATGGCATAGGCGTATACTTCAAGGGGAAAATGTTAACTCCTCTATTCCACGGCTCAACGACGTAAGGAAATAAGCGACCTGAAAGAATTAAAGCCCCCAACGACCTAACGACCTAAAGGGATCGCGACCTAGCGACCTAAGCTTATCAACGACCTAACCATCAACACAGGGCAACAACATGTCACAGCAAAGAGGCTTCACGACTTAACGGGCTAAAGGTACAAGAGATCTGCGACCTAACGACCTATGGACTAAAGCGACCTAACGACCTAGTAGCTAAAGCGACCTAACGACCTAGTAGCTAAACGACCTAGCGACCTAGAAGATCCAGTGACCTAGCGTGTTTTCACGGTATGAAGCCGCTTGCTTATAGGCCGCTCCTCCCCTAGGTCGCCAACCATCCTCCCCTAGGTCGCTCACGACCTAAACAATACCGAAGTAACTTCTTATGCCGCTTCCTCCTTTGGTCGTTGACGACCTATGACTTACAGGGTTTATTCAACATGATCGAATGCGCTCTTGTTAAACGTTAAAGACCGAGTCCACTAGGTCGCTGACGACCTACGACCTATCCAAGGTCGCTCACGACCTACGACCTAATTTAGAAAACTCCGTATAAATATCCCACCTGCACCAACTGAAAGGAGATCCTTTTGGCTCATTTCTGGAATGCCGACACTCTGTTGAATTCTCGACTCACTCGACACTTCAAACACGAAAGACATCTCAACGAACTTCAAGAGGAAATCTAACATATTCAACATGGATTCAAAGAGTTCTTCTACATCGGAGTTCTAGCTACTTGTACTATCAGTGTTGTAATTGAAGATTGTTGTGAAGTTGTAATTGATTCAGCAATAAAGGAGATTAAAGTGCATGTAGGCTTAACTTGAAGCCGAACCACTATAAAACTGTTGCCTTTTTACTGCTTTTTCTGTGACTTTTCTACTTAATTCTAATTCCCGTATTGATGGGTGGTGCTTTCACTTAATCTCTACTTACACCGGGGTGTTAGCGTTCAATTTTAAACGTTAACAAATACATCATACAGAATCGTCGCCAAACCATCCTACTTTGTTTTGGAATCTCCACCACGTACGCAGTTGTTAAAGTGGTTTTCGGAATTGGCAGAGAGCATGACAATATCAGGTCATGGTCTCTTTAACAGCCAACCGCTTATTTCACACCGTGGTCATTTCATTTTCAAATTGTTTATACTTGATATCAAAATATCATATTCATTTCAAAGCCATATCAATTCTATAACATTATTCACTTTAAATAATATTCATTTCTAGAATCTTAACACTTTCAAAATCGTAGCACTTTGGAAATCATAACACTTTGGAAATCATAACACTTTTGACTTAAACAGTTTAGACATTGAAATAGTATACATATTAAAATAGTTATAAATTAAAAATAGTTTATATATTAAAATAATTTATATATTAAAAAAGTATATATATTTATATTAAAATACTTTATATAATAAGAAAATAGTTTTCTCTAATTTGACGAATCGATTCAAATCAGCCTAAATTTCAAAATTCAATTTAAATCAATCCTTGTTCAACACATTTAATTTAATGGGTTAAAGACTCCATTCGAATTCTTAATAAACCATTTCAGCCTTTATCAATTCAAGTTCAGGTTTGAATTATCTCTTCAATTCCAATAATATTCAAAGTTTAAATATTCAAATATTTTCAATATAAGTTTCATTTATATTTCAACATTTAACTTTACTTTTATTTCGTTCTGAAATATTACTGAATCAATCCAATAATCATTTAAATAAAATCTCAAATTATAAATTTAAATAAAACTAAATATCCCATTTTAATTTATTTTCATTGGAAAATATTCATTTAATCGCCTTAAATAAAAAATCAAGTTATAAAATCATGTCTTCAAAATCACAAATTCAATAAGTTTCACGTCAATTTTATTAAAGTAAAATTCTTAAAAAAAACAATTTTAAAACAATTTTAATTTATCTTCCCAACTTTAATTTATTATAGTTATTACAAAAATCTATTTTTAAAATAAAAATTTAAATAAATACCTAAACATATTATATACTAATTAAATTAAATTTTATTAAATTAAATTTTATTATTAAATTTATTTTATATTAATATATTTTTATATATTTTAAAATAGTAAAATTATAAGTAAAATATTAAAATTTATAATTTCAAAACTAACTTATAAATTTAAAATTTCCAAAACATATAATTTTTAAAAATATGAAATTTAGACATATGTAAAATAACATTTATATATATTATACTTTAAAAATCAATATTTATTAAAAACCATATATTTTCTTCCAAAACTTTGGAAATCATTTTTAAAATATAGACCAACGGTGTTTGTATATAATTTTCTATCCTATGGCAAGTGATACGGATATTTATCATTTCAATCTGCAATTAAAATATCTACGGGTATATATCACTTCAACCCGCAATCCTAAAATTCAAAATCAATGAAAATCGCTTTGGTTTATCATTTCAACCCATAACGATTTTCTCCTGTTCTAGAATATCATTCGGGTATGTATCATCTCAACTTATTGGGAATTTTAAACTAACAGGGAACGTGCAGTGTAACATCCCGCCTTTTTGTATGCTTTGTTCGACGATAAACCACACACATCAGACTTAAAACATATAGAAAGGTGGATTGTTATGGGGTAAATAAGAAAAAGCAGAGAAAGAAATAAACAAAATAGAATCTTGCAGCGGAACGATAAAATATAATAATCAAATATATACAGTTCATGAAGCTGTTTTACAAAATATTCGATTATTCTTATACAATACATATCAGAGTTACACTTATTAGAGATTATTAATAATGCAGCGGAATACAATGGTGTGGTGGAATAATATAATAGATAACAGTAATAATAATTCTTCGTCTCCGTCCTCCAGAATTTAGGCCTTCAAATCCTGAAATGCTCAGACTGACCCGAGCGAATTGAAAAGACAAAACACTCGAGTCAGAACTAAAATATCTTATGTGAGTTAAATCAATAGAAATAAATAAGAGTGCAGTAACTTAAGAGATGCTCGAGATTCACATCTCCTAAGGATCCGTTAAACTATTTACTATGTAGTAATATTTCGCTATTATAAAAAAGTCTATTAACAAAGTAAACTTACTTTTAAATAGCGTTAAGGCTTTACATTTTCCACCTTAACACGTAATAGTGCCAATATTTTATACAGTACCGTAAGACCTCCTGATCGGGAGGCTACCAGAGGATACTCCATAGGTACGACACAAATCAAACTCGTACAAGGCGCGCTAGGGTAGGTGACACGACATAACTAGGCAATGCTAGGGTAGATATATCAAGTACGCTTCCGGACAGTGGTAGCGCGTAGCAGCTACTACCGCCCACCTCAAATAACACCCCCAAATCAAAAATTAAAAGTGGCCATCGAATCAATCCAAAGTCAGAGTATAATATCAAAGGGATGTGTCCGATAAAAGGTGCTACCTTTTTAGCCGGTCAATCGCTCCTGTTTTAGCCACCTTATGCCAACTCATGGGAGTCGGTTCCACGTATTTACCTTAAAGGAAACGCCGCCACCATCCTACTTTATTCTGGAATCTCCACCGCATACACGGTTGTTAAAGTGGTTTTCGGAGTTGGCAGAGAGTATAACAACTTCCGATCCCGGTCTCTCTAACAACCAAACGTTATTATAACACCACAGTCTTTTCAAAATAGTTTATACTTTTAAAAGCAGAATAAAATATCCATTTCAAAACCATATAAATATGATATCATTTCCATTTTAAAACCCAAATTAATATGATATCTGTTAACGCTAAAATTGAACGCTAACACCCCGGTGTAAGTAGAGATGAAGTGAAAGCACCACCCGTCAATACGGGAATTAGAAGTAAGTAGAAAAGTCACAGAAAAATAGTAAAGAGACAACAGTTTTATAGTGGTTCGGCTTCAAGTTAAGCCTACGTCCACTTTAATCTTCTTTATTGCTGAATCGATTACAACTTTACAACAATCTTTGATTACAACACTACCAAGACAAATAGCTAAAACTCTGATGTAGAAGAACTCCTTGAATCCATGTCGAATGTGTTATATTTCTTCTTGAAGTTTGTTGAAGTGTCTTTCGTGTTTGAAATGTCGGATGAGTCAAGAAATCAGTAGAGTATAGGCGTTCCAGAAATGAGCCAAAAGGTCCCCTCCTCGGTGGTGTAGGCAAGGTGTTTATAGGAGATTTCTATAGTAAGTCGTAGGTCGTGGGCGACCTAGGGGTAGGTCGTAGGTCGTAGGGATGCGAGCTACGGCTCATCTTGGTTGCACTTGGTCCTCTCTGAGCAGGTTAGTAGGTCGTAGGCGACCTAGGGAACATGGGTTACGGTCTAACAGAGTTGGACTTGATCTCCTGAACAAACTGGTAGGTCGTAGCGACCTAGGAAAGAAGCGGCATAAGAAGTTATGGCTTATGGAGTAATCTCGGTCTATTTAGGTCGTGAGAGACCTAATGAAGAAGTAGCATGCGTGCGGCCTCATGCTGCCTTAACCCGTTAGGTTGTTAGGTCGTTGGGTTATTAGGTCATTAGTGGTCTTTAGGTCGCTGACTTGTTAAGTTGCTAACTCATTAGCTCGCTGACTCGCTTCATGCTTTAGGTCGCTAGCTCGCTGATATCTTTAGGTCGCTAAGTCGTTGATATCTTTAGGTCGCTAGCTCGCTGATATCTTTAGGTCGCTAAGTCGTTGATAACTTTAGGTCGCCAGGTCGTTGATATCTTTAGGTCGTTAAGTCGTTGATAACTTTAGGTCGCTAGGTCATTGATATCTTTAGGTCGCTAAGTCGTTGATAATTTTAGGTCGCTATTAGTTTGTTGACTCTTTAATTCCTTCGGTCGCTTATCTCCTTAGGTCGCTGAGCTGTGGAATGGAGGAGTTAACATTTGCCCCTCGAAGTACACGCCTATGCCACAGGTCGTGTGCTTCGATCTAATTCTGCTAGGTCGTGAGCGACCCACGAGACAAGCTAACTCGCGTGCCCATTCGCCTTTTTCTCTTTGCCTTATATAAACTGTTAAATCGCTTCGTTCCCCTTACTTTATTACTTATCACCTTGTCGGCCGCCATTGTTGCATTCGAGCTCTGAAGCTAAAGCAAAATCCCCTCCTTTTCATCCTCAATTGTTGATTCCAACTGCAAACTTAGGTAATTCCGATCATCTATTCGCCACATTTACCATTGATCCCTCCATAATCATTTCAACATAATTTTCACCACCATGTTTTAAGATTATCTTTCGATTTGCCTTTTGATCACCATCGAATCGTCGGCGATTGCTTTCAAAAAGAACAAACCGGTCTAGGATTTTTTATAGAGTTATTTTGGTGAGTGTAAAAACTTTTGGAATCAATCATGGGTTTTTGAGGAGGTTTTGGGAGTTCGGAGGAGACATGGAGATGATTAACGGGCTAATGGATTTTAGGTTATGCCGTTGTATCTCTGGTGATGTGAGGTGGTGGACGCGTGGTAGCGCTTGAGTGGAGGACAGGTCTTAGAGTTTCTGATGGGAGATAGCTCTATGTTGCCGAGTTACTTCGGAGGCGACCTAGTAGACTGAACGACCTAACAAACCTCGCGGCTTAAAGAAAGCTAAACGACATTCAGATCATCGACTTAACTAACTGAACAACTTAGGATCACTTGCGACCTATGGGATGACGAACAACTATCAGATTTGCGACTTAACTAATCGAACAACTTAAGACCACTTGCGTTATAACTCTTAGGTCGCGCATACATTCAAGCGACCTAGGACTTAGCCTGTTTTGCACTGCCTTGAACTCCTTGGCTCGAACAATGCGACTTAAGAGAGTTTGACTTACGTTAGGTCATTGGATTTGATCTGGACGACCTAAATAATCCCCGAGCTAGCTTGAGTCGTTCCTGTGACTTAAGGACTTGAACCCTTTTCAATTCGAATGAACATGACATTGTTGAATTGAAATCTCAACTTGAACTGCCGAGATAACATGCTTGAACTTGTTGCACCTCTTTATAGATTATATTAACTTTAATGATAATAACTTGTTAAACACAACATTTGCAGAAAAACTAGGGCGAATGTACTACCACTGATTGCCCACACCGAATGACAGATTAGTCGATAAAGAATAATCAACTTAAAGAAATTATACGAATGAAATGCTATGAATCAGCAAATTCAAGTGAAATATTGAAGCAAAACAAAACTAATCAACTAAAGCTGATTTGTATGCATCAACACTGCACTTGTACTTGGACCCAAAACAACAAGCTCTGAAACTTTATAATTGACAAATGCATATTAGTTTAATTTCAGTTATATTTGCTTGTCGTTTTACTAGTTTTGCACAACACTTCACACATTTAGGAAACGTGCACCTTCATATTTTAATATCCAGTTCCTTATATAGGATGGCTTCTCGACAAGAAGAAGTAGTAGGGCAAGTTGGAGAGGTCTTCCCGATAGCCAATCCATTGGATGATCCCCCGGAAAGGACTTCAACTACCCTGAATCAACGGGTGTTCAACCAACTACGCATTCAGATTGGTATTGCTGAAGCAGATGCTTTACTTCCTGGGCCATACGATACTGCTGACAGACCACCTCTCGGTTTTATCGCTGTCAATCGCCAGGTGTGCTTGAATGGAGCTATTCCTCCTTTTAATGATTTTCTTCAACAACTCCTTCTCCGATTAACCATCTCTCCCTTCCAATTGCATCCCAACGGCTATGCCATCCTGATGGGACTGTGTGTACTATTTAAGAGGACACTTGATCATCTTTCGAGCTTTGAGGAGATTTTCTTCTTGTGCACATTCGCAAAAAACAAAGATTATCCCTCTATCGCACTCGTGAGGAGCGCCAGGAACCGTAGACTGATCGTCGATCTTCCAGAAAGCGCCCACGGATTCTTGAATCAATTCTTCTTCGTTCGTTGCCCTCTAGGATTTTATGCCATCTGGAGAGTAGGAAGTAAGATTGCTTATCCCCATTCTTTCCATTTGAGCTTTTCAAAGTCCGGGTTGTATTTTTACAGCTCCTCCTCCCTCTAAAGATTCCGGCCACAAACCGACTTTTGAAAGACTAAATGCTGTGGCGGTTGAGGAAAGAAGTATTAAATTTTTGCTGAAAGACGAGTTTCTTCACCAATTCGGACTCCTGCACTCTTCCCGTTCTACTCAGCCTCATGAAGTCCCTGATTCTCCAGCAGAGACACCAGATGCCCCAGTGTCCGCCGAAGAACTTCTACCAAAAGAACCTACTGCCGAGGCTTCACTGGTAAAGTGTTCTGCTGCTATTGACGTTGCATGGTCTTCCGGCAAATTTACACTTGCCCCTGTCATTGAGGAAGAGGAACCTCCTCACCAATCCGGAAAGACTGCTGATGAAGGAGCTGAGGGGAAGGGTCCCGCTGGGCGCGATGGTGACGACATTTTTGAGGGATTTAGTGACCTGATGATTACCTCGCGGGAGCTCTTTAAAGACGATACCACTACTACTAAAGTTATTTCGCCAGTAGTTGAAGCGACATCTTTCTTGCAACAAACTCCATCAACTCAAGAGTTGACACTTTCTGTAAAATCCATCATCACCCCCCAACTGAGGAGTGGTTCGTAGTTTGACGCGCGTAGTTTGCACCTTACACACACTTAGGATTTTTCGGCACTTATATGCATTCAACTTCCTTGCTTTAAAGTTTTCTGAACTTGTCTTTTCTTCATTTTCAGGTTCTCCAATGGGACGTAGCGGCTCTTACTACGATGATTTCCAGCGTTACGGGAGACGAGGCTGCTATGACCCCAAGAGTTAACTCCTGCCTCTTGGGAGAGCGACGAAGAAAGAGCTGCAAGAAAAGCTCGTGGGAGGCGTGCTTATGAAGAACGCTACGGGAGAAGGGATGAACGACATGATTCTTCCTATAGAGAGGATGATACCCACAAACAAAAATCTCACGATGACAAAGGGAAAAGTCATGTCGCTGAAGATCCGAGTAAACGGGCCAAACTTGGCGAAAAGCCGGCATCTGAAATTTCTGAAAAGCCCGCTGCTCCCATCTCTTTGGAAATCCCTTCCAGTTCTCCTGCCCTTCAAAGAGCTGATATTCAAACAATCATCAGTAGGCCCCCGTATCAAGCTGGACAGGGTCCGGCTACTCTTCAAAGCCGGTTTCCACATTGTGCTTAAAAGGAGTGCGTTTCGATCTTGATTTGGTCCCAATCGACAAGAAAGCTATGCTGCGAAATCTTGATGCCGTCAAACTTGATATTGAGAGAATGTCTGGTTGGCAAAAACTTGTTGACGAGCTTCAAAGAGTAAACCGCGCAAATCTCGAAGACATGCTGACTATGGAAAATGATAAATCCGAGTGACAGAAAACTCTCGACCAGCATGATGCAGAGATGAAGAGCATCGCCGCTTACAATGAGAAGCTTGAAGCGGAGATTGAGAAACTCAAAGAGGAGCTTGCCACTTCTTCCACTTCTTATTCTCAAAAAGAAGAAGTGCTTCAAAATAAGGTGAGAGATGCTCATGCCGAACAGAGAGATGCTGAAGCTAAATTCGAAGCACAGCAGCAAGTTGTAGAAAGCTACCGAACTGACATTGCTCAGCTGCGAAAAAAAACCAGCTCCCAGAACTTGGAAATCGAAATGTTAAAAGCTCAACTTTTTGAAGTTGAAAAAGAGCGTGATGAAGCTATTTCCGGCAAAGTAGCAACCGAAGAATCTCATAAGGCAACTAAAGCCAACATCAGCTCTACTTTATTCGAGTTTTACATACATAGTGTTTTGGGGGCGCGGTAGCCTTAGGTTTTTGGGACCGAAGTACGAAATCACTTTGGCCGAAGTGTGGGAAGCCGCACTTGATATGCTTAGAGGCGCTGGATATGCTGAAGCAGATTTGGAGGCGCACTATCTAGATGACGATGCACTTGCTGCTCTTGCTAGGGGAAAGGAGCAACTCGCTAAAGAGCGAGCCGGAATGGCGGAAGGTGAACATTTAGGGAAGGCAACCTCAACCGACCCAGTTCAACCTTCGATTTCAGCCAACATCGATATTTTTGGCTCTAGTTCCCATTCTTTACCTCCTGATAAAGCTGTCGTTGCAAGTGCAACCGCTCGCACTGGAGATGGAACTCAAGAAAGTACTAGAGCACAGGACTTTGAAATTGACGTAGTAAAGCCTACTTCTCCAGGTAACCTCAATGCTGATCTTGCTCAAGTGGGCTGCTTGTTTACTTCACATGAGCTTGATGAACTTTTTGATTACTACTTAAATCTTGACGCGCCACTTTCTCCTCTCTTTATGAGAGATACTGATTTTAACTTCTCTTCTCTTGTAGTGAAAGCGCCAAGTGTTGTTCAGACTTCCCCTCTTCCAGCTGTTCCCCCTCCGTCTCTTCAGGTTACCCCTCCTTCTGTTTCTCAATCGGGATCGCAAGAGGAGCATATAGAAGCCCTTCGAGGCTTTGATGATACGATCGCTTCACAAGAATAGAAGGCCGAGGAACTTGAAGAAGGCGAAAGAACCTCGGACCAAACTATTTCTGATGACATAAAGTTGTCTACACTTTTCACTCCGGGCAGTGAGTCTTCTTCAAGGAAGAAGGGGAAGCGTATAATCTCGAAGAAAAAGAGGGAAGTTTCTGCCAGCAAAGGGAAAGCAGAAGAAGGTCCAATTACACCCCTTTCTCCTTCTTCCCCTACTCTTACAAGCCGACCCAAAAAGTTAACCATCCGGCCAGGTGAGGGCTCCAAAGGTGGAGGAAGAAGAAGTATTGGGTTTGGTTCTATGCTTTTCATCTCGCCTTTTTATTTTTTGCTTATATGTATAAAGGCTTGTGTTGACCGGAGATTGTGCGGGTACCGGTCCCCACCTTCTTTTTATTTTGAAACCTGCACATGTATAAAATTTTCGTAGTATGGAATAAAATGATTCTTTTACTTGCACAAACTTCTGTCTGTATTTGAGAATGCATTTATTCTTCTTTTTCATACAAGTTTCTTTATTTTCTTTGTATGATGTTGCAGTAAGCCTGTGGTATGTTGCTTGAGCATTGCTTTTATGAATGTAACTATATTATATTGCCCCCATACCACGGTTTATTGCAATGTCTTTCACATTGGCAAAATTTTGGAGAACAACTCTTCTGTTTAGAGAAGACCCGTACTCTTTCTTTGGAGAACAACTTTTCCATTTTAAGGAGGCTTGCATCCGTACTTTAGAGAATAATTTTTTCCATTTTAAGGGAATATTTCTCTGATTTAGTAGAATGCGCCTTGTATTGGAGAAGTCTTCTTTTTTTTTTCGGTTTAGGAAAAATTTCTACACTTCAACTTTTGGAGATGATCACTCTTTTTCTCTTTTTTTTTAAAGAAAAGTAGTGAATTCTCCTGTGCGGCGAAGTGGGCTTCAAAAGAAGGCTTTGATTTGGTACTTCAATCTTCGGAGAGAAATATTCTCATTGTGGAGAGATTGATCTTTTCTTGAAAGTAGAAGTACGCCTCCAATGAGGGCTTTTCCCTTTCTTTCTTTTTATGCGGGCTAGTGGGCCTCCGAAAGGGTTTTCCACATTCCAACTCTTGTGAAGTGTGTCTCCGAAGAGAGCTGTTTGCACTTCAAATCCTGGTGAAATGTGTGCCTCCGAAGAGGGCTTTTAGCATTTCAACTCTGGTGAAATAGGCCTCCAAAGAGGGCTTTTCACATTTCAACTCTTGTGAAGTTTTATTTCAAATCTCGGTGAAATGTGTGCCTCCGAAGAGGTCTTTTAGCATTTCAACTCTGGTGAAATGGGCCTCCGAAGAGGTTTTTTCACATTTCAACTCTTGTGAAGTTTTATTTCAAATCTCGGTGAAATGTGTGCCTCCGAAGAGGTCTTTTAGCATTTCAAATCTGGTGAAATGGGCCTCCGAAGAGGGCTTTTCACATTTCAACTCTTGTGAAGTTTTACTTCAAATCTCGGTGAAATATGTGCCTCCGAGTAGGGCTTTTGCTTGGAAGTTTCTTTCTCATGGTTGGATGGATTCACGGGGCGGATGCATGTTACTTAATTGGATGTTTGTTTGCACAAACGATCGCAACTAGTTAACAAGGGCCCTGTGCCTTCCACTTGGGAAGGTGCCTCCGGTCATTCCACCAATCTTTTTTGGTTGAGAAAGAGAACTTTCTTTTTCTAGCATGCCCCGTTAGAGGACTTTATCCTCCGAAGAGTTGTGCCTCCGAAGAGGGCTTGTGCCTCCAAAGAGATCTTTGGCTGTTTCCTGCCTGCTCCCCACGTCTTTTCGCCATTTGCTCATATCAGCGATTCCCTGTTATCATTTTCAAGCACACATTCCTTTCTTTTGCAAGTAGTTTGTTTTATCCAAAGAAGTGTACTTCATTGTTAAGTGAGCTCGCAGGGGCAGACGCATGCTACTTAATCGGATGTTCGTTTGCACATAAGATCATAATTAGTTAGCAAGGGCCCACCTCAGGCGGAATCACTAACTGTTTGTTTGAAGCACTTCTTATATAGGATTTGAATCTGGAATTTTTGTGGCTTAACATTCGTTTGTTGAGTGATGTCAGGGATCGCTTGGTCTTATGATGGGTAAGCTTTCTTTTAATGGCCTGCAATATTAAATCGACATTTTAGCAATACGATTAAAGTACTTTACATATCGAAATAAAACAAGCATTTTGTAATAGTAGAGAACACAAGATTTATAGTGGTTCGACCAAGGACTGGGCCTACATCCACTTTATAGGTCTTATTATTCACTTGCGCTGGCTTTACAATGGCTTTCAATACATACATCCATAATTCTTTTACAGTATTTCAGTAAAGCTTTTAAGTAAAATATGGACGCAAGTGATTGCTGTTCCAAGCTCTCGGAATTGGATCTCCTTCGACAGTTGCCAGTTTGAAAGTGCCATCAATAAGTTTTTTTCCTACGACATACGGCCCTTCCCAGTTTGGCGTAAACACTCCTGTTGCTGTCATGATCCTTTTCAAGACTAGATCCCCAATCTCAAAGCTGCGTTGGCGAACTTTGGAATTGAAGTGCTTGGCAATTCTTTGCTGATGGGCTGCAATTCTGAGCTGAGCCTCTTCCCTTCTTTCATCAAGGAGGTCAAGTGCTTCAAGTTGCAGCTTTTCATTTTCAGCCTTATTGAAATGGATTCTTCAGTGTAAAGGGACCTCTGTTTCCACCGGAATCATTGCTTCTGATCCATATGCTAATGAAAATGGAGTGTGCCCAGTCGCAGTTTGTGGGTAGTTCTGTATGCCCATAGTGCTAGTGGTAGCTTATCGACCCGATCACCTTTTGCTTTTTCCAGCTGGTTTTTCATGGTTGACTTGATAATTTTGTTTACGGCTTCCACTTGCCCGTTTGCCTGCGGATGAGCCACTGTCGAGAAGCTTTTTTGGATCTTGAATTGCTTGCAAAAATCCTGGAACTCTTCGCTTTCGAATTGGGTACCATTATCTGTGATTATCTTTTGAGGCACACCATACTTGCAAATGATATTCTTAGTCACAAAGTTTATCATCTTTTTAGAGGTAATAGTAGCTAATGGTTCAGATTCAGCCCATTTAGTAAAATAATCAACAGCAACAATGGCATATCTGATTCCGGACTTGGCGGTTGGCAAAGGCCCGATGAGATCTATTCCCCAAATAACAAATGGCCATGGACTGACCATCTGTGTTATCTCGGTGGAACGTGCTCTTGGGATTTTTGCAAATCTCTGGCATCGGTCACATATTCGGGTGTAGCTAGCAGCATCACGATTAATGTCTGGCCAAAAATACCCATAATGGAGAATTTTCTTTGCTAGAGTTTGACCACCTGGATGGTCTCCACACTCTCCTCCGTGTACTTCAGCTAGAATTGTCTTAGCCTCTTCCTTGGTTACACATCGGAGTAATGGCATTGAGAATCCCCGTCTATACAACCGACCGTCTTGCATTACGTATCTTGAGGCTTTCCTCAACAGCTTCTGACACTCCTTTGAATTTTCTAGAAGGGAGCCGTTAAGCAGATATTCCTTGATTGGAGTCATCCATGACTCCTACTCTTGAGAAACAGTCATGATCCAATCAATCTCCATTTCATCAATACTTGAGGCTACAAGACTACTACAGGAACCAATCCCAGCAATTGAGCTTCGCCAGTGCTTGCGTATTTTGCAAGAGAATCTGCCTTCATGTTCTTTTCCCGGGGTATATGACTTATCGTATAATGGTCAAGATCACCGAGAAGTTCCTAGGCTCTTGACAATTAAGCAGGCAGATTTCCTCCTTTAGTTTGAAACTCTTTCTTGACTTGGCATACAATAAGCTGTGAATCACTGAAGATCTGCAACACTTTGTCATTCAGTTCTTTAGCAATCATCAAGCCGGCAATAAGAGCTTCATATTCTGCTTCGTTATTTGTCGAAGGAAATTCTAATCTCAATGCATAGCACAATGACCGCCCTTCAGGGGTTTCAAGTACAACCCCAGCTCCGGAACAATAATCGTTTCTCGCACCATCAACATATAATTTCCATCGAATTGGGGTATTATCAGTCACCGCTTCCTCACTATCACCTTTATCTGTACATTCTGCGATGAAATCTGCTAAAGCTTGTCCATTGATTGCTCTCCGGGGATGATAAGTGATGTCATATTGGCTGAGTTCAATATTCCACTTCAAAAGACAACCCAAAGTCTCATGGCGAAACAGGACTTTCTTCAGAGGTTGATCATTGAGGACTTTGATAGGATGAGCTTGGAAATATGGCCTCAATTTTCTCGACGCAATCAGTAGACAATAGGTGAGCCTTTCCAACTTTGAATAATTCATCTCCGCCCAGTGAATCTTTTGCTGATATAATAAACCGAGCGCTGAATTTTTGCGTCTTCCCGTACCAACGCCGCACTAAGAGCATGAGATGAGATTGCCAAATATACGAAAAGATCTTCACCATTGGTTGGGCTTAGAAAGTATTGGAGGCGTTTCCATATGACGAATCAACTCATCGAAAGCTTTCTGGCATTCAGGAGTCCAGTAAAAGTTTTTCCTTCCTTTCTTCAGAGCATCAAAGAATGGAATGCATTTATCAGTGGCTTTGGAAATGAACCGACTCAAGGCAGCGACTTTTCCATGGAGACTTTGCAATTCCTTCTCCGTTCTAGGAGCTTTGACTTCTCTTAAGGAAGCAATCTGAGTAGGTTTAGCCTCAATGCCCCTAGCACTCACAATGAAACCCAAGAACTTTCCGGACTCCACCCCAAATGAACATTTTAAAGGATTAAGCTTCATTCCGTATTTTCGGAGGACTGCGAACATTTCTGCCTAGTGATCCATATGGTCTACTGCCTTCTTTGATTTCACCGGCATATCGTCAACAGAAACTTCTATAGTCTTGCCAATCTGCGGTTTCAACATAGCATTAACAAGTCTTTGGTAAGTTGCCCCTACATTCTTAAGTCCGAAGGGCATGACTCTATAGCAGTAGAGACCAACATCGGTGATGAAGCTCGTGCCCCCCTGATCTGGCTCATGCATCATAATCTGGTTATATCCGGAGTAGGAATCCATAAAAGATAACAATTCATGCCCCGCTGTTCCATCCACCAACTGATCTATTCTGGGTAACGGGAAGCAGTATTTGGGGCAGGCTTTGTTTAAATCTGAAAAGTCGATGCATACTCTCCACTTTCTATTAGCTTTCTTAACCAGTACTAGATTTGAAACCCAATTCGGATAAGTAGACTCCCTGATGAAGCCATTCTCCATGAGCCGATCTACCTCTTCCTTCAATGCTGCTGACCTTTCAGGACCCTGGATTCTTCTTTTCTGCTTTACAGGTGTAAACTTTAGATCAATATTCATAGTATGTACTGCAACTTCTGGGGATATTCCACACATATCAGCATGAGTCCAAGCGAATACATCCGGATTTGCTTTCAAGAATGATATCAAAGAATTTTGAACCGTCACACTAAGTTGCGAACCCACATTCACCACTTTCTTCGGATCTTTCGGGTCAACAGGTACTGGCACCGTTACTTCCACCAGCACCACTCTATTCTCCTCTGCACTAGCTTTTCTAGAATCCATTTCTCTTCGTGCCCCGCTATGCTCGCCGGTGCAGGGTCCACCCTGTAATTGCTATAAGGTTGGTACTTTGATGCGGACTGGGACTGCCGCATCATTTCCCATCTCTCTCTTCCTCGCTTCACGCAACTCTATAAGATAACATTCTCATCCAGCATTCTGATCCCCTTTAATAATACCAACTCCATTATCCGAAGGGAATTTCATAGTAAGGCACCACGGGGCGAGAATTACCTTAAATGCCGCAAGAGTTGGTCGGCCTAGGAAGGCGTTGTAGGCAGAAAATTCATCAACAATTACAAAAGTCTGCTTCCGAACCACCTTTTTCTGCCCCTCTCCAAGCTCCATGAACAAGTCAATAGTTCCAATTGCTGCTTCGGTTCCCCAGTAAACCCAACAATTTTCTGCGATGAAGCTTGAACATCAGCCATCGGAATTTTCATTTGATCGAACGTCTTTTTGAAGAGAATATTGCAAGAAGCGCCGCAATCAACAAGCACTCTCCTTACAATAGCTGGCTCAATGCCTGCAGAGATGACCACGGGATCCATGGTAGGAGCTTCAACGCCCAAAGAGTCCCTGGTTCTGAACACAACATCATCATTAAAAGTTTTCTGCTGCTTCAAAGGTACATCATCTTCCAACACAAAAACACTCTCTTCTGTTGGTGAATACTTCAAGGCATGGGCATATCTTTCCATCTCACCCCAGCTCCTGCCTGCTGGATGAGGACCTCCAGTAATCACATTAATAACAGGCCTCTCTGGTTCATACGCTGCCGCCCTTTTACTCGAGCTGGGTTGATGGACAGGGACTTGCTGCCCCTGAGTTGGAGAAGTTGGGTCGTTCCTGTTCCTCTTCACATACTGCTGAAGTTTATTTTCTTTCAATAGCTCGTCAATCAAATTCTTCAAATGACGGCACTCATTAGTATCATGGCTGGGTTGATTGTGGAATCGACAAAATCTTCCAGTTTTCTCAGCATTTTTCCCAAGCCTCAATTTAGCTGGTGTGGGGTATTCGACAGTGCCTTCGTTGCAAAGAAAATGTTTTCTGGTGTATCGGTTAATGGAGTGAAGTGAAAAGGACGATTTTTCTTCGCATTTCCCTGCTTCTTCCCTCCATTATTCTCCCTCTTCTGAGTACCAGATTCTTTTTTATCCAAAGTAGCATCATTGTTCCTAACCTCTGTCAATACCACTTTTGCCGGTGTTTGAAGGCTTTACAAGTGCATGAACTCATCGGCTTTCTTATAGAATTTCTCAAGCGAATTCGGTTCTTTCATCTTCAGCCACTTCCCAAATTCACTTGATTTATCGATTGCCCTCATCAAGTATGTCAAAATCATAAGTGTCTCTGCATTATCCACTTCACCCAAAGCTATATTGAAGCGGTTCAAGAAAGATCTAATAGATTCTTCGAGATTATGTTCCAGGCTGGACAGTGACATAATATCCTTCGCCTTTGAAGCATACAACCTGAATTGTTCTTTAAACTTCCGAGTTATATAGGAGAACTGGTCTATAGATCGGACTGGTAGCTTTGTAAACCAAAGTAGAGCCACTCCTTCCAAGTATACCTGAAAGTACCGGCATTTGATCTCATCCGATGCCTTAGAACCAGTCATGTGCCAGTCATACTTGTACAAGAATTGATTAGGGTCGGTTGTTCCCTTATAAGCTGGGATGGTGGGAGGAACAAACTTCCTTGAAAATTCTGCTTTCAAAATCCTTTCAGTGAACGGAGTCTTGCTTAGAGCGAATCCCCATTCTTTTTCATCTTCTTCTCTTTGCGTGCTCTTTTTCATGATTTGTCGAACCATTCCAGAGAAGTACTCCTCATCATTTAGAGGCTCTGCAGGACAGACATCAGCCATTTTCTCGGAAGTTTATCTTGACAAGCGTTCGTGGAGGGTTGGCTGCGGCCCTTGTGATGCCCCACCTCCATACCCACGCTAGCCAAGAACATTATGGTGAATGCTGTCAATTAGCACGGAGAATAAGGCTGTTAAGGAGCGACCATCCGTGTAATTGCTTTGTGCGAGCATCGATATGTCAGATGGTATAACATGCAATACTTTATCAAGAGGAAATCTGACATACCGACACAAACTCAAAGCTAATACACAGTGGCTATAATATCTTCAGAAACAAATACAGAAATAAACATAACATAAATCAGTCACAGATAATTCATATCACAAAGGCGGAAGAAGATATGAATATATAATTAACACATGGAAGTGTATATCAGAGTAGTGGTCAAAAAGATCCACAATAATACAAAAGAATAGCAACGCATGCTATACAAAAGAATACAACTATGAGTCAATATCTCAAGTGTATACAACAAAATAAACTACTAATCTAAGTAGTTTGCCAAAAGTCAGAGTAATAAATCCCTGGGGAGAAGTCAAGCAGAAGCACCTGCAACATCTCGGTCTGACCCGAGTATTATTTAATAAGAAAATAATAAACGGATCAGTCTAACTATAAATATCAGATGAAACGATATAGAGTAAGAGATATGACTAAACACATAATAATCACAATGCCAAGCTGTGATATATATATATAAGTAATTGAGAATCAACAAGAGATTAATCAATATCAACAAATCTACACAAGAATCAAAGGAAATGTCATACTCCTTATTTCGTTCACCAAACCATAAATATTGACGATTATATCAATGTCAATCACAAAAGTCAATGACACACAAATTCACCAATACACAAATATTGATAAAAATTATCAATGGAAATCACGAAAATTGGTGAAGCATAAATTCTAGAAATCATCTAAAGAAATCCAGTCAATGACACACAAACTCACCTATGCACAAAAATTCATATCAATAGAAATCACAAAAATAGGTGAAGAAGAAAATTCCAGAATTCGACACACGAAATCCAGAAATCACACAAAATAGGAGGGAAGGCCTATCACACGAATGGGAGCATGAAAACTCACCAACATATGTATCACACGAATGAGACGCTATCTCATGGTAGCTAGCCATTAAATTTTGGCACACGAACGGCCCGAAGACCATGGGGCGCTACCCCACATATGTGAGTTGAAACTCACACAAACGGGGTTTAGTCTCCCTCGTAGACAAAGAGACATCGCACATTGCTAGTCTAAATCACAAAAATGATCGTCATGATCATCAAGAAGTGTCAATTACAGTAAGCTAGTAAATATATGAGCTTAGCTTCATGTCCCATAACCACTAGCTTAACTTAAATATTTACGAACAAGTTGTAGATTTCCACTAGAAAATTGTCACAAGAGGTTAAATCGAACAAGTCCAAGAATTAACTGACGATTTAAACGCAAGCGTTTCATACCGCTTGTTTTACTAAGTCGTTTAATTAGATTTCTCATACGAGTGAGGTAAAGGTTTGTATATACTAATAGATTGGAAATCAGTTTGAGAAAACGAGCTTTGTAATAAAATAGTGTTGAAATCATTTTGATGAAAGAGTTTTGATATTTACTACTAGTATAGAAAACCTTTATATTTTTAAAGTGACAAATCACAAAGAAGATTGTAGGAACAATCAATCACTAAAGTTCACATTCGAAGACGTGAATAAAATCCAAAGAAATCGATACCGAATCCATCAAAATGGTTATTCCCATAAATCCCGAAGAAAATGTCATCAAAGTCGATAATAAGTGATAATAACAAAAGGGAATCAACACGAATCGATTAACATTGGAAATTCAATCCAAAAAAGGCAAATTGGACTCAAACAGCAGGTTCAGTCGACTGAACAGAGTTTTCAGTCGACTGACCCTGTACCTGGAAATTTTTCAGGTTCAGGAAACTTTCTGTTTCCAGGTTCAGTCGACTGAACAGAAGATTCAGTCGACTGAAGCATACCTGGAAACTTTCGGGTTCCAGGTTCAGTCGACTGAACAGAAGATTCAGTCGACTGAATCATGCCTGGGCTGTTTTTCAGCCTATTCAAATGAAGAGCAAACTCTTCCAAAATGCAACCGGACGAACGTTGGCTCTAAGGGTTTATGCCAATCGGCAACCCGGCCCTATATGCTCCTCGATGCATCACCAAAAGCATGATCAAACATCCATAAAAGGATTTTCACACAAATTTGACTTAAAAACCCAAAAATTGGAATATTCACAAAACCAATCCAAATCAAGAGCAAATGCACATGAAGAAGTGTTAGGAATTCATACCCAACAACCATAGATAATTATAGTCATAGATGTGAGATAAAAATCTCACCTTTGAAATCACATAAATAAAGAAGAAGCTTGAAAGCAAAGGAGAATCAACCACTCTTCAAATCCAACTCAATAAGCTTGATTCTAAGCTTTAAAAGAAGAACATTCCCAAAGTTAGGTTTAGGAATTTCTGAAATGATAAGAGAATGAGTTGGAGAAGAAGAAGAGAAGCTTACCAATGGGTTCTTCTATTAGTTTGGAGCTAGAACTTGATTTGCAAAATAAAACTAGGGCTTGAGTTTTAATTTCCCATCTCTCCCACCATTGTAGCTAAAGCTTGATTATTAGGAATTGGAAATGAAGTAAATAAGGAGTTGAAGTGGAGTTGGGACTGAATACATAAGTGGGGTTATTGGGCTCAGCCCAAACCAAAGCCCTAAGCAAAAAGTAGCAAAATTCAACTTTCTCCAAACTTATCGAAGCTTATACTCAAAAAGGTCGCAAACGGCATTTTAAACTCAATGGGAATGGTCCCGAGTTCTAATTCGACCGTATGCAAAAAGTAGCTTTTCGAACTAAATTTCGAGTATCGATAAAATATTTAAATAAAACATTTAAATGTATAAATCATAACATATGCGGGTTGTTACAGACTCCCCTCCTTAAAGAAATTGCGTCCACGCAATCATAAGGAATAAATGAACTAATAGTAACAACCATAGATGCATATCAACACAAAAGAAGAAATTCGAAATAAGAAGTTCACCTTAAAGAGCACGAGAAAGTAAGTCCGGATGTGTTCGCTCGATGAATTCCCTAAATTCCCAAGAATAATCCTTAGGATTTGAGGACCATTGAACTTTAACAAGAGGAACATTTTTATTTCGAAGTCGTTTGACCTTCGAAGTAATGATACGAATAGGATGTTGCTCATAAGTTAAATTAGGCGAAACTTCAATCTCTTCCACAACACCGGGCTCAAGAATAGAATCGGAATCTCGAAGACACTTCCGAAGTTGAGAAATGTGAAACACGTCATGGATAGCAGAAAATTGAGCCGGTAATAAAAGGCGACAAGCCATGGAACCAATACGTTCAGTGATAGGAAATGGCCCAATATATCGAGGCGCTAACTTTCCCGATCGACTGAAACGCACAACACCTTTCATAGGTAACACACGAATGAACACAAGATCTCCCACAGAAAACTCTAACTTCCTTCTCCGGTTATCGGCATAGGATTTTTGTCTACTCTGGGCTTCTTTCATCCTATGTCGAATAAGTTCAATCTTTTCTATGGAATCACGAATAAGATCTGGACCTAAAACCAGTCTCTCACCGGCCTCAAGCCAACAAGAAGGAGATCGGCATGGCCTTCCATAGAGTGCCTCGAAAGGTGCCATACCAATACTAGATTGGAAGCTATTATTATAGGAAAATTCAACAAGTGAAATATGATCTTCCCAACTTCCACCAAAATCAAGAACGCATGCACGAAGAAGATCTTCAAGAGTTTGATTCACACGCTCGGTTTGTCCATCGGACTGAGGATGAAAGCGGTGCTAAAATTAAGCTTCGTTCCCAAAGCTTTTTGAAGACTCTTCCAAAATCCACTAGTAAACAATGGATCACGATCACTAATAATAGAAGTAGGAACTCCATGTAATTTAACAATCTCTTTAACAAAGAGCTTGGCAAAAGAGGAACGGTTCGCTTAGACCGAACGGAAATAAAATGGGCGGATTTAGTAAGTCTATCAACAATCACCCATAAGCTATCATGACCCGAACGAGAACGGGGAAGGCCATCAATAAAATCCATGGAAATTTGGTCCCACTTCCAAATTGGAATTTCTAAAGGTTGCAATAACCTACCGGGCCTTTGATGTTCGGCCTTAACGAGTTGGCAAGTCATGCAACGCTTAACGAAGTTAGCGATGTCAAGTTTCATTCCCTCCCAATAATAAAGTCGCTTCATATCCGCGTACATTTTGCTACTACCGAGATGAATGGTGAATTTGGAACGATGAGAATCTTCTAAAATATCTTTTCAAAGATCACTAATATTTGGCACGATAAGTCTACCAAATTTCCGAATGCCGCCACGAGAATCAATATCAAAGTCTTTCAAACCTTCAA
Organism: Allium cepa; assembly: GCA_030765085.1. Lineage (NCBI taxonomy): Eukaryota > Viridiplantae > Streptophyta > Magnoliopsida > Asparagales > Amaryllidaceae > Allium > Allium cepa. The sequence continues at coordinate 887,094,004 of CM060943.1, read as the reverse complement.
TTCCAATTTTATCCTTAACATTTTGGCCAAGAAGAGCCAATTCAGGATCTAGCCCTTGAGCATCAAGAATGCGGTCTAAAAGAGAAGGATGAGCCTCAAGGCTACATAAAACAAGTGATGAGCACAAATCGGATACGCGCTCTCGAATCTCACAAGAGGATAAAATCTCGAGATCGTTCCATTCGGATATCATCATAGAAACAACCGCTTGTTGCTTTCGACTAAGTGCATCCGCAACACGATTTCCCATTCCGGGAGTATAAAGGATATCAAGATCATATGGTGCAAGAAATTCGAGCCAACGCTGTTGACGCAAATTAAGTTCCTTTTGAGAGAATAAATACTTCAAGGACTTATGATCGGTACAAAGAACAAATTTCTCTCCTAAAAGATAATGACGCCAAATACGAAGGGCGAAAACAATAGCCGCGAGCTCTAAATGATGAGTGGCATATCTAGTCTCAGCAGGCTTCAATTGCCTAGAAGGAAAAGCAATAACACGTTTTCTTTGCATAAGAACGACACCCAAACCAACGCGACTAGCATCGGTATAAACAACGAAATCTTGATTCCCCTCGGGAATAACGAGAATAGGAGCATCAGAAAGAACTTCTTTTAATTTCTGAAAAGAAGCTTCACATTTGTCCGACCAAATGTATTTATCACCTTTCTTCGTCAAGCTAGTGAGAGGCACGGCAATCTTAGAAAAGTCTTTGATAAAACGACGGCAATAGCCCGCCAATCCGAGAAAACTACGAATCTCTGTCACACTCTCCGGTCTCTTCCAATCTTGAATCGCTTCAATCTTTGAAGGATCCACGGAAATTCCGGATTCGGAAATAATATGACCGAGAAACTTCACACGAGATTGCCAAAAGTGGCATTTAGAAAATTTTGCCTTTAATTGATTACTCCTAAGAGTTTCCAACACAATCCGAAGATGTTTTTCATGCTCCTCCTCGGTTTTAGAATACACAAGAATATCATCGATAAAGATGAGAACAAACCGGTCGAGGAAGTCTTTGAAAACTCTATTCATAAGATCAACGAAATAAGCCGGAGCATTCGTTAGACCAAATGGCATAACAAGCCATTCATAAGATCCATAACCAGTACAGAACGATGTCAAAGGAATACTATCCTCTGCAATACGAAGCTGATGAAATGCAGTAGATAAGTCCAATTGTGAAAAGACTCTAGCACCACTGAGTTGATCGAATAGATCATCAATCCGAGGTAAAGGATATTTATTTTTGATAGTAAGATCATTAAGCTTGCGGTAGTCAACGCAAAGCCTAAGTGTTCCATCAGATTTCTTCACAAAAATAGCTGAAGCTCCCCAAGGCGAGGAACTAGAGCGAATAAATTGCTTCGTCTCCAATTCGGATAATTGTTTACGCATCTCCTCGTTTTCTTTATTGGACATACGATACGGAGGACGAGTGACAGATTGAGCTCCAGGAACGAGATTAATTCTAAACTCAATTGCTCGCTTAGGTGGTAATCCTAAAATAGGCTCGAATATGTCGGAAAATTCACGAACGACGTGAATAAGAGAAATAATATTAGCCTCATCATCATCGTCGTCATCACGAGGATTTAAAGAATATAAAGATGCAACCAAGATGGAATCCGAATCTTTAAGATTATTAGAAATCTGCTTAACAGATTGAGGATGTCGAAGATGAATAGTCCGCACAGGACATAGGATATGAGCTTCATAACGGTTAAGCCAATCCATTCCCAAAATCATTCCAAAGCCTAAATAACGCATGACATGCAAATCGGCTCGGAAAGAAAAATCACACAAAATAATCTCGACGCCTTTAAACAATAAACTGATTGTCGCGGATCCACCAACCGGATTCGCAATTCTCAAAGAAGTCATTAAACACAAAACATCCAAAGAAAAAGTATCAACGAGTTCTTTTGATATAAAAGAATGGGACGCACCCGTACCAAAAAGAACTCGAATAGGATGATCACGAAATAAAATAATTCCATCCAGAATAGAATGAGAAATACCTTGGCCATGAGATGTGTTGCCAGGGGCTTGAGCAACATTAAGCTTTCCCTCCTTCCTATTTTGAAGTTTGGGGCATACATGCATAAAATGGTCCGGGCTTTTGCAATAGCGACAAGTACAAGGCTTTGAACACTTGTTCGCAAAATGGTCCTTCGAACCACAATTATAGCACTTCCCTTGAGTAGAGGAAAAGGTCTTTTCAACAGGGGTTGCTTGCCTCCCTTTCTTATAGGGATAAGGGCCTTTGAATTTGTTTGGCCTCTTCTTGTTGTTGAAGTTTGGTTTGTAACCCACCACTTCAACATCATTCTCCCTATCCGCCTCTTCAAGACGAAGAGCGATATCAACGAGTTGGTCGAAAGAAACTTCTAATTTTAGAAGTAATGGCTTCTTGAGATTTTTGTTTAAGCCATAGACGAACCTCTGGTTCTTCTTTAAAGGGGTGTTGATGTATTCAACCCCATATTTGGAAAGCGACTCGAAGGAGGCGACGTAATCAGTCACGGAGGACTCACCTTGAACAAGGTCTATAAATCGTCGAGCCAATGTCACTTTCTCTGCTACTGGTACAAATTTCAACTTGAAGCGTTCCCGGAATTGCTCCCAGGTAAGATCCGCTTCATTAATCTCAGAAATAAGAAGCTCGTACCAGTCCAATGCTCTTTCTCGGAGTATACTAGA